>OV702292.1:55172603-57785681 GCA_916181665.1 Avena sativa
ACTAAAGTGATGCGATCCTGTTAAATGTAAGGGAAGAAGGGTGTTGGAAAGCAGAACATACTTGCAGGGGAGGTATATGGCAGAAAGAAAAGTTGTGGGGGTGTTAGTTCTATGAAAATATTAGCCATTAATTTGCATTATCTTTTTTATAAAAAAAACTTGGGCTAATTGATGCCATAGATGATCTTACTGTGGACGTTTCCTTATGTCTTCCATTTATGCTTACAGATTAGAATATCAGATCCTGACAGTTTCATTTCCTGTTTTGAAGTTCAATAGGATCTCCCATTCTTTTATGATCCCCTCTTGGCTATGCTGCGACATGAGGGAAAATGGTGAAAATGCTTTGAAGAGGGACAAGCTACAATGTCAACGTATTGCAACCATTAGCAGTTCGACAGAACCTAGAACTGCCAGTCGCACTTGCAATGGTGTGCTCTCATGCTCAACCACAGACACTTCCACAAATTTAAAAGCTCATACCACACAGAAAACGAAGAAGGGCTGGAAGCGACGGGATTGCCTGCAACAGCAGGCTCGCCAGGAGCGTTTAGAGTCCAGCAGGAGCAGGCTCAGTGAAAATGACATTGATGAAATGGCTGTGAACATGACTGAAGATGAATGCCTTTCTAGTGTGCATGATATGGAAAACAAGCCAGTGATGAAAGACATTGCTGAAGAAAGCTCGGAACGGGATCTCAAGGAAACAAGCTCCATATCTGAAGACCTATCTTGCATAGTCGATTATGACTCGGATGAGCTTATAAAGGATAGTGGCATGATGCTTCAGGACCAATATGACGATGAGAAGACTGGGATAAATATGAGAGGTTGTGATGACAACAGTTCTGGTATCAGCGCCGAGCCTGCTTATTTGAGCAGGAGCAACATTATTGAGAATGAACTTGAGGACACTGCTTCATCAACACGCAATGCTGTTGAAGTTGTTGAGGAAAACCTTTCAGAGTCCTCTAAATTAACGTCGAAATCTAAAAGGCATCCTGATATGGACAGCAATCCTAAGCCCAGCAAATGCCCGAGACCATTTGACGACTGCTCAAAGTTATCTTATAAGTACAGTGTGGAATCATTTTGCAGCATAGATGACCATCTACCAGATGGATTTTATGACGCGGGACGAGATATGCCCTTTATGCCATTAGAGGAGTATGAGCGCAGTATTGGACTATATGCGCGTGAAGTTATTCTGTTGGACAGGTTGATGCACATTCCTATCCGTAGTTGGGTGATTTGCATTTGTATATGTTTTATGCTCTTTCTGATTGGTTTATTTGAGAGTATAACATATGTTTGCAATCTTCCTAACGACTTTGCTTCTTCAATGTAGAGAACGAGATGAAGAATTGGATGCAATTGCTTCTTCAGCACAGCTATTGTTATCCAGTTTGAAGAGGCCAAACTATTCTGAAACAGATGAAGATGCAGGCCAGGACTTACTAAGGGCGTCAGTTCTTGCGTTATTTGTCTCTGATTGTTTTGGAGGCTGTGATCGAAGTGCTTCTCTTCGGAGAACAAGGGGAGCTATTGTTAGCTTGAGGAAGGAGCAACCATTCATTTGTACTTGTGCTGCTGGCAGCATATGTGATAGCAATGAGGCATCAAAGCAGGTCAATACACCTTCAGGGCACTTTGATTTTTCTGGTCTCTGTCACAAATCAATACATATCATCAAGGAAAGAAGAAATTCTGGTGTTGTACCGATAGGGGCACTGCAGTTCGGTGTTTGTAGGCACAGAGCTGTCTTAATGAAGGTATCTTGTTGTTCCATTATCTGAACTTGTTTTCCGTGTTTGCTGTTTGAAGCTTTGACATGCAACCTTGTCTATTGTAGTACTTGTGCGACCGGGCAGATCCTCCAATTCCTTGTGAACTTGTGAGGGGGCATCTTGACTACACCCCTCATGCTTGGAATGTCGTCCCTGTTAGACAAGGGAGTGAGTGGGTAAGAATGATCGTTGATGCGTGCTACCCCACAAACATAAAGGAAGAGATGGATCCAGAGTACTTTTGCAGGTAAGCGCCTTGTGAATGTATAGGGAAAAACACTTACTCCATTTCCCCCCTCTCGAATTTATATGTTGGCAACTAGATTGCACTATCCTGTTTCTGTCATATTGTCATTATTCAGTTACTGCTGTTTCAGTGTTAAATCAATTTTGTGACAAGGTTAAAAATATGACCTACAAATGCATTACAGCATTTCTGTCATGGCTAAATTTATATTTCTGAACCTTATTTATGTGTTATGCAATCTAGCTTATGACTTGAATTGCAAATGGTCAGTATGTGTAATAAAATACCCCTACATTCCCCCCCAAAAAAATAGGCATGGAAATAAAGGTTTGAATTTATCTTTAGCAAACTCCTCTGCCAATCTGGTAATTGAAACTGATTGCACAGCAATCCTCAAGGCTTTTAAAGAAGACAGTGAAGATCGGTCACTTATTAGCCTGATTGCAAAGGCGTTTAGACTGAAGAAACTCCCTGATAGTCAGGTTACTTTTAGCAAAGATTAGTAGAGGCTGTAATTCAGTAGCTGATGACCTTTGCCAGTTCGGTCGTAGAGTGTTAGGGGAGGTATTTTACAAGGTGTGGTTCTGACCTGCATGTCGAGATCGACTTTGAATGATTGTAACGAAAACCTTGTTATCTAATTAATATAAAACACCTTTAAAAAAATAGATACAAATATGGACATGTACATTACCAAATCAATATCAATATATAAAGCATAAAATATAGTTTCATATTGTATTTATTCAATATTGTAGATGTTCATATTTTCTTCAATATTTGGTCAAACTTAGTAAGCTTTGACTTTTAACCAAATTTATTAGCCTTGTTATTTGGAACGGAGGTAGTAAGAACTTGTAATGCCAAGACCTTGTGTGTTTGATTAAATCTTTATATTGTAAAATGTTGTATGTTATGTAGCTGTAAGTCTGTCAGGTTATGTTCATACATTGTGTGTAGTTGCCATGTATTGGTATGATATGGCATGTCTACCAATCCTTCCAAAATTTTAACCTGTCCATGACATTTTCTTTTATTGGTGTGATACAGCACACTAGAGTGCCCTGTATTGGTATGATACGTCACTTTTTTCACTTTTCTAAATGCCTTCCTTCCATTTTTTTATTTATTGCTTTGCTCTTACCTACCCTTTTGTTCTTCTGTTATTTTGTTTGCCTGATGTTAGGGGGTCTTATCTGCTGATCTAGTATTGCTTGCATTTTAGTCATGCTGCTTCATCGAGGTGCTGAAAACAAGTGTACATGCTACATGCTGACTCTTTCTGAAACCAAATCGTGATCCTATATTTGATTACGAATCATTTACATGTGTTTCAGGTATGTTCCGCTCAGTAGACTCCATGTTGCACTTGATGATGATACAGCTCGGTCTTCCTTCCCCTCAGTCTCACTTTGCAAAGAAATAGAAGCTACTTCTTCCAGTGCTGTCTACCACTGCAAAATTGGTTCTGTTGATGCTGCAGCAAAGGTTTATGTTTTTCCCTTCTAAATTTTCTTCCGTGCCTTTTATTATGTTTCATGTATTTACTTAGTGTTTGTGCCAAATACAGATACGGTACCTAGATACCCGCCATGCTTCTAATGATGAAGTTAAAACATTTGAATACAAGCTTCTTGGGGAAGTAAGAATGCTGAATGCCCTAAGGAACCACAGATCCATAGTGGACATATATGGTCACCAACTTTCTTCTAAATGGGTTCAAGACGATAGTGACAAAGAGTACAGGATAATGCAGTCTGTAATCTTAATGGAGTATGTGAAAGGAGGTTCTCTGAAGGTAAATGCCTTTGTTCATGTTTATGACTCTTGTATTTGTTGAAGTCTTTGTTGTTTATATGTTCTCATTGATAACTGAACCTGTTATTTTCAAATTAGGGTTATTTGACAAAATTACTGAAAGAGGGAAAGAAACATGTACCTGTGGACCTGGCATTTTACATTGCTCGAGAAGTTTCTTGTGCCTTATTGGAGATGCACAGAAAGCTTGTTATTCACCGAGATATAAAAAGTGAGAATGTTTTGGTTGATCTGGATTCAGAGAGGAGTCGTGGAACACCAGTAGTCAAACTCTCTGATTTTGACAGATCCATTCCTGTGCATTCTCTATCCCATACATGCTGTATAGCTCACCTTGGCACATATCCACCCAATGTTTGTGTTGGGACACCTTGTTGGATGGCTCCAGAGGTTCTTCAGGCCATGCATGAGAAAACTCAATATGGGCTGGTAAGCATTCGTTTGAACACTGCGCTTTCCTTTTTATTCTCAACACATTTGAATAGTTCTGAATACCAGCTGAGGAAACCATTTGGTATTTGTGTTCTGTACGGTAGGTATTAGTTGAGCTATGTTTTTGACTGTCTTGCAATTTTCGGTAGTTCTGTGATGTGTTAACTGTGACATTAATATTCTTCAGTGCTTTTATTAGCTAATCTTTGTGCAATTGTATGTTTGTGTTAATCTATTTTTTTTTTATGTTTGCATGTGAGCTTATGACAACTCTTTACACCAAAGGTTACTCTGATGATCTGATCGCTTTAGCTATCCTGTGTCGTAATTTGTATGTCCTGTATGTAGGGTGTCAAGCGGGGCGGGTTGCGGCACAACTTTTTCACTAGCTCTTCTCTAATTTTACTAACTTTCTAGACCCCTTTTTGCCTATATTTTGCTTCGCGGGCCGTTATGCGGGTGCCGCTTGACACCCTACCTGTATGTATATTGCTTATAGTGTAAAGCCACTTGGATTTAGTATATTAAGAACCACTTGAATTGATAAACTATGCTAATATTAGAAAAATAGGCCCCCAGCTACCCACTAGATTATGCTAGACCCTAGCCTCAACCAGCACTCTCAAATAAGGCGGTACTGATGCGAGTATATATGGCTTTGATGCAGGAAGTAGATATATGGTCATTTGGGTGTTTTATATTTGAGATGCTCACACTTCGTAGACCCTACGAGGGACTACCAGATTCAGAAATTTATGATCTCATAAAGGTAAGACCTCTACATCAGAAGCAGGCTCTTGATTTTGTAGTTGCTAGTGGTTTCAAAAAAATAAAAATAAGCATATACTAACTATCTTCTGATTTCCATTTCATCAGAGGAAGAAGCAAAGACCAAGGCTAACTAAAGAATTAGAATCATTCTGGACAACGGATGAGCCAATCACACGGCTGAAGTTGGGGATCACATCTGATGCTCATGCAGATAAACTAAAATTTCTGATTGATCTGTTTTACCAGTGCACCAGAGGAACTGCATCTAGGCGCCCCAAAGCTGAGCAAATTTACAATTCGCTTTGCTCCTTACCCACATGCTATGACCTGAGCTGAACCTGTGGATCCTGAATCAGAAATCTGATGGTGAGGCACAGCCTGCTGCTGGATCCGGCCTAGGTCAGGGGCACAGATTAAACTGGACGGTTATAGCAGGTCACTGAATCTGGCCAACTTCGACTGCTTCAAAGTTCTAACCAGTATACTCCACATTTCACTGATGTTGGTCTTGGGGTGGGTGGCACAGACCGGGCACGAGAAGTCAAACCAAGGTGATGCGACCTTGGGCGCCGAAGCTCCTCCCGAGTCAGTTTTGTAGCAGCACCGCATCCCGGCTCACCTGTGTTGTACTAGCAGTAGTCTTCATCTCATCATGTGTGTGTGTATGTTATGTAATTTTATCAATTTTCTATTATTGATTATTTAAAGGTGTCCAAGTTAACAATTTGGGTCATTTAGAGCCCAAGGCATTGCTGGACAGGGCTCATCTTTATGTATTTGTGTATGTACAATTGTCGGTCCGCCATTGATCCATGTAAGCCTTGAATATGTTGAGCTGTGTAACAAACGGGAGCTGATACAGTTTGTTGAAAAAGAGCGGCTGTTTGTTTGTGTTGTAATGTATCTTTCATTCCTGTAGAGTTTTTTTTACTGATTGATGTTTCCTGCAAAACAGTGTGGGAGCTGTGCCCTTTGGCGGCAACGCCAAACTTTCATCTGTGCGTAGGCACTTGACATAAAAGATTGGAGGCAAAGTCCCGGAGATGCATTTTGCCACTTCCTCTCTTTGTATAGAGCTTGAAGATGCAAGGTTCACTAGCACTAGCTGTATGCGAGCTGCTGCATTTTTTAGAAGTCCCCGTGGTTAGATCTTTAATTAAAAGTCAACCAAACATCTTGAGACTCAAAGAGGCATGCACCGATCGTGGTTTGGTTATCGAGTAACAAAGCCAGGTCGACAAGTGGTATCACTCGCAAGACGACAAGTGTTTTCTTCAGACTGTTTCAAATTCTCACCCGCGTTACCTGTCAGACTTACTGAAACGTTCTTAGTAATTATACTACATCACATGAGCTTTACTGACACTGATTTTTCGACCCCTTCCGAGCTCTGGCACCGGTAAATTAAGCCCTCGACCACATGCATCATCGCTGCACTGCATGGACCACCACTATTCCACTACTACTAGTCTAGCCCCCTGTCCCTCTAGGGTAGGGAGTGCGTGCATGCACGTCGGCCTGATCTCTCGTCAGAAAATGGTTTAGTTTGGCTTCTCGAGACCCGAACTGTCTGCAGGTTAAGACAAGCCGGGCGCAGCTTAGTTTAAGCAGCCCCTGTCCGTAGACGCGCCACGACAAGGCCGCTCTCGCTGGACCGATCCGTGTCCCGTGGTCGATCTCCATGATATGCATGTGAGGGGAGGGGAGGCACCCTGTATGTACATTGGCGCTCTGACTTTGCGCTGATTGGCCCGATCGACCACTGGCGATGCTGTGCTGTGCTGCACGCCAGCAGCATCGGCGTTCCCTCCCGGTTCTAGGATCCTCTCTCTCTCTCTCTCTCTCTCTCTCTCTCTCTCTCTCTCTCTCTCTCTCTCTCTCCAGAGTCAGCGACAGGGCCGCGCTGAAGCACGAGCCCGTCTTGACCGGCCGGACGCCCCCCATGTGATGCGAGATCGATCGGTCGATCCAACATATCGCTCTCGTCTCTCGTCTCCATGATCCGTCTATATAAGCACGCATAGGGCTGCAGGGTATCCCTCCATGGATCATGGATGGCTGGCGCCGGCCGGGCGAGCGTGGCTGCGCCAAGAACCATCATCGTACCGAGTGCCCGAGAGAAAGCGTGAAGCTGCCAGCATGATCTAACTTCCGAGGTAGGCCGGCCGGGGAGGAGCGCGAGGGCTTTCCACGGCGCGGTTAGATCGTGCTGTGACAGCTTCACTCTTTCCCTGTCGGGCGCATGATCCATTGTGTTGTGCATCAAGGCAACATTGTCCCGGCTCGCTCCGGGCGACTCCGGAGGCACCACCGCCCCCACAACATCAGCAAGGTGCGCGCGCGTCTCTCTCTCTCTCATCTACTACTACTACTATGTGTGTCGTGTTTAATCCGGCGCACAGTACAATAGTACCCCACACTATGCATGAAGACGGCATCACGCTCAAGGTCCCTGTGGAGAGAAAATTGCACATAGCACCAATGTTTGGTGACATTGTTGCACAAAACACAGAATTAAAACATCAGTTGCAGCTGACCCCATGTTTTCGTCTAATTCGTTGCAGCTAGCCCAAACTGAGGTGATTTAGGCCCTTAACACGTATAGACATGTGGCTTGTTGTATTTCTCTATTGTGTACCACAAATACGATAACTTTTAAAAATGGACAACACAACTATAGAAAATATAAAGATTACTTTATACACATATAAAATATTTAAGCATCAATATAGCAGAATTTATATCATAAATTAAGTGACTCATGGCACTTTAGAAACTCCAAAATCAAGTCAAGTCACGACAAGAACTGCAAGAGGCTACCCGCAAGAGTCTCGATTCTAATGAGGACTCGTTCTCTGTGTCGCTCCCGCGAGCAACGCGGAGAGCCCCGGCGGCGCCTCCCCTTCGACACCACGCAGTCCCTCCCCTCCTGGTTGCGGTTTAGATCTGGTGGTCGCCCGACAAACCTGCTCGAGGTGACCCGTCGGCGGCAAGAAGGTGCCGTGTTCACCATGCTTGTCCCTGTTCCCCCTTGCGGGACCAAGTGGTGATCCTTAGACCGGCAGTGGTCCGGTAGTCCCGGGTGGTCATGATGGTGATGGTGCTGCTGCTTGGCGACGGGGATCTGCGGTGGACAGCGGATCTACTGGGGGACAAAGGAGTAGGGACTCACGCTAGGGTTGGCGGCGACGGAAACCCCCTTGCTGCAGTGTGGCGGCGGGGCTTCACGAGCCCAGGTGGGCTCGGCCGGGCCAGAGAGGGCCTGGTTTGCCCTTGCTGCTACATCCGGTCGGCTATCGCCCTTCGGCGGTGGAGGTAGTTCCCTCCCGCGGGATACTGTAGCGTCGACCCCCGCCGCAGTTTTTCCTCTTCGGTCGGACCAGCCTCCCACTGTGGGTCACGGTGAGACGGTGATGGTGACTGCAAAACCGAAGCGATGAGTTTGGTAGAGCAATTCGAAGCGTCCGGGTGTGTGGTTTTTTGAGCGGTCGGGAGAAATCCTTGTCGTCTTGACACCGACGTGGTCACGCCTGTGGGTGTAGCCGTCCTTCCTGAAGGGCGTCGGGTGAATCACTTCCCCACCTCCCGCAGCGTATCGGGGGAAACCCTAGGACCAGTCCGGGCAGTAGCGTCGTTGTTGTCGTTTTCCTTCTTGGAGGTGTTGCTTGAGCGATGCTTTGGAGCGCTAGGAGCATGGTGGTATTTCTTCGGAGGGCGCAGCGGTTGCGGGTCATCCTCATTTTCGTCAAGCCACTATTGTCGGCTTTGTTTTCTTTTTTTTCTCTGTTGTTTCTTTGGGCGTTGTGCTGTCTGACCCAGCAGCTGTCTCAACCATTATACTATATTAATATAGTTGGGCGTGTGACTGTTTCGAGAGTCTACCCGCAATAAAAAATAACTGCAAAAGACTGACAGTCTACAACCTCCAAATCATGTCACATCATACTCCAAGTTCCAATTAAAGTTTCATGGTACATATAAAATATTTAGTCTTGCAATTCATATGAATTCTAGGACATGTACGTGTTAGCCGTAGCGAGAAAATACCCAGTACGATCTCGAAACGATACACAGCCGAGCGGATACGTAGACGAGATCGACTGGTTTGAGTCTCTACGGTTTGGGTAGAGATGGACCATATGTCTATACGTGTTAGGGACTAAATCCCTCTATTTGGGCTAGCTGCAACAAATTAGACGAAAACATGGGGTTGGCTGCAACCGAGGTTTTGATTCTGTGTTTTGTGCAACAAGAGCACCAAACTTTGGTGTTATGTGTAATTTTCTCCCCTGTGGATTTCGTAAAATTGCTCCTCACCACCAGCACTATACCAAGATGCACGATGGTGGGGCCGTGCCAGCCACCGAAGCATCTCCGGAATTTATTCATGCCAATATTATTTATTAATTTAGGAGCGACATACTCTCCCTCCGTCCTAAAATGAATGTCGCAAATTTATCTAAATTCGAATAAACTTATATACTAAATAGTGTTTAGATAAAAAAAATATGTTTGAATTTAGACAAACCCGCGACATTTTTTTTAAGGACGGAGGGAGTATTTTTTTTTTACGGTCAATTTAGGTAGTTATCTCTTACTTAGTTGATGACTTTCTGGTTCTGCACACATTATGTATTATGACCAATTCTTAGTCTGCAGACATGCAAATAGGGACACATCCACGATTACAAACTTAATGCTGCGCTTTTGGATCCACATGTGATCCTTTCTTCTCGCAGAGGAGCATCAAATTCTATTGGATCATGGGTGCAGCCGTCTGTTGCAAGGGACATCTTCGATCAGTATGCTGGTGGTATATTAATAGATTGCATGGTATTTATGAGACTTATGTTCTTTATATTCCTGGCTGATTTGTTTATCCACCCTATGTGATTCATGAAATGTGAACTCTCAGTTTTTTTCCAACCGGATTTTCACCCATTTCCATTTCATAAACGGAAATTCAATTTCTTAAAAATAATAAAAAATAAACGGAAATACAAGGTCTGAGTTATTACAAGTAAAAGAAAGGGGGAGAGGAGATATGAAAGCGAGTTGGGGCGGTACCAGGAAACCCATTGTAGAAAGGCGTGTGATCCAATACAACCCCTCACTCCTAAACTCGTATAAAACTCAGGCAAACAAAACACAAGGACGCCTCAGATCGTCCGATACCCTTTCGTTATTATACAAAACGTAAATATGTAGCCCTGTACAAAACCCATATACCTAATATTGTTCTACGTCTACATGTATATCCTAATACGTATGAGTTCACCGGCTCATCCCGAAAAAAAAGAGTTCACCGGCCCATCGCCGACGGCGGTCGTGGCCGGTGGCGGGGCACTAGACACAATCCGGTCGGCACACTCCTCGACACAGCCTTGTAGGTATGTGTCGGCGGGGATCGCGTCGGCCGCGTAGCGCTAGATCGGCGGCGGTTGGCAGCGACGCGGCACGCAAGTTCATCGTCGGCTGTGTGCATGAGAGGCCGTGGTGGCGGCGGCGCGTCCGCGCGCCAGACAGTCCGGCGTATTCACAGGCGGACAGTCCGACATGTTTTTTACGCGTCGGCCTATCCGGCCATTTGTTCGGTTGCTTGTCCGACGTTTCTTTCGGGATGCTAACTTTTTAACAGGAGCATCTGGGAGCGTGCCGAACTTAGGGCCGAGCAAGTAAGAAACTTTGTCCGGTGGCAAAAACTTGTGAACGCGGTGCGCGTAGATGTGCCGGACAGTTCGGCGTCTTGTCCGACAACATGTCCGACGGGTTGTTCGTGCGTCGGCCTATCCCACAGCTTGTCTGGCGAATTGTCCGGCAATTAGTTTGGATTAACAGAAGCATCAGAGGATGACGGACGTAGGGCCGGACAAGTATGACCTTGTCCGACGGCAAAAACTTGCGAGTAAAATTTACCTTGTAAAATATACCCGTTCAGCGGCATGTCTGACACTTACAGAAACTTAGGACCGGACTATCCGTCAAATGTGGCCGGACTGTCGGCATTAAAGATCCGGAGCGACAATATAAAGGGTCCGACGAACTTTGCGAAACTCAGCGACAAAAACCTTTTCCAACGTACTATTGAGGTTACCGTAAAATCAACATTCTATATTTATAGCAAACGAATCAGATCTTAGCATACATCAAAGGCATATATGGAGTAGTATCGCCGTTAACACCCGAACAGTACGACAACTGGAAGTAGATCAAAACACATGTGAATTTAGCAGAAACAACGGTAGTATGATTTATCGGTCATTACACACCGGCCACACTCAAGCAACGTCCTCCTACACTCTAATAAGCCAGAAATTTTCTTTTGCATCCAATACTACTAGTTATGAAATACCAGATAAAGTGGAATAGAGGTTGGCCAGCAGGCTTGCGGATGCCAATCCCCGTTGTATACATTTTTGTCCCATTTCACTGAAACTTCTATTCCCAGTGCCTCCTACTTCTATTGCAACATGGATCCCACCCGGTCAACATTCTCTTTCTACAGTTAGCTAAGATAAAATCTTGCTTTAGCATCTAGTCTTATAGGTTACGAAAGATGAGGTGGGAAAGCTTGATTTTTGCAGACGTATTTTCATTGTAGATCTTCCATGGAAGTTATGGGGTTTTATGTGGGTATAGGTAATGGTTCCAGATCCATGTGTGACATCCTCTATACCTTGCTATTGTTGTGGTATATATAGTGTGGCTATACTATTGTAGAAAGATAATATGTAATGAATGTTGAGCTATTCCCTCCAGCCTTTGTGTTGGAAAAAACGAGAAAATAAATTGCACGATAAAATAAGCTGCTCCATTTCTATAAAAAAAATACACATATTTGCTATGCATGGCTTCGACGGCGTCGAACACAAGCGTATTTTGCATTGAAGCTTGTAGAAGATGGACTGCCTGCACAACTTGGTGTAAAGTAACTATGTGATGAACCACCTGCAAACATCAAGCATGCTTTAAAAATTAGGATAGGACTACGCGTCAGCGCCACAGGGCTGCCTTCGCATGCGGCGCCTCAGCACCCCATCCTCTTGTGTGCACGCATTTAACAACACATATGCATGACATCAGCAATGATTCATTTGATTCTGAATTTTAAAAAGGTTTTATCTCTCAAACTATTATTTTAACCGATAATTTTCCTTCATCGTTGGCTTCCTTGTGACAAGATTTTCGAAACTGGATTTTATATAGGTATATGTTTCAACAACTTTTTGTCATCGATAATTTCCAAATTGTTCTCACATACTTGCTATATTATGCACTACTTAGTTCTAGATCAACAATAACTAGTTTTTTGGTATTTCACAAATTGTTGTTACATAATTGTTAGATCATGCATACATAGTTACCAGATTAATATAACTTGTTTGTCACTATTTCCAGATTGTTGCCATATAATTGCAAGATTATGGGCTATTTAGTTGTCCGATTAAAGATAACTTGTTTGCGAGTTTCTTGTACATCATTTTGCATCGATGCAATATTGCCTGGAACTATTTTTTTCAGTGGACACATTTTAAAGCCTCCCTCTAATCATGAAGATAATTCCGATGTCTATAAATATCTAAAATATTACCTATAACTATGCACAATTATCATGGTACTTGTTTTTTGCTAAACAAGCAACCATGATAAAGTAATCTAACAACAGCCGTGCCCAAAAAAATCATCGAAACGTAACAAGGGATCTAGTTTTGATGTCCTCTTTGAGACAAAATTAATCGAGTAAATAGATCACTAATCAGAATAATGGTATATGAGATAAGTTATTTTATATTATCATATTTAGCAATTAATATGACGATGTCATCCATAGGGGGAAGATTAGTGCATGTATGCATGTGCTCTAGCGGAAAGCACATGAAAGTTCCCACCACATGCTATGTTATGTTGTGTGGCACCTCTCTATAGATTTTCTTCCAACAATGTTCCTGTATGTGTGAATATTTTTACCTCTTGTTCAACACAATTCAACCTAATTATCGGAGTACCATAGGAGAAATTCATAATGCAAAGAGAATGTTAAGAACTACACACATGGCACGCAATAGATTAATTGAGAGCTAAAGGACCAGTACTTACAAGTTTCAAGGAACGGGGTGACCCGAGAAATAAACAACATGCACTTGTTAGCAAAATAATGAAAAAGAATCGGCACTCTACTCTAGATTTTTCCTGGAACTTAGATTGTCCATCTTCATATTCCTAGCAAGACCACCAGCAAATGTTCGCCGACCTTCCAAGTCAAACACACACCTTCTTGGTTCATATTAATTCTTTTTTAAAATGACTCTCATTTCTAATGTAACATCAGTGACATTCAACCACACCCTCCTACACCAAGCTAAGCCAAAATTCCGCTTTTGCATCTAACCACACGAGATACTAGAGATGGGAAAGTTAGAATTGCCTGTGTATATCGGCGATGGGGGCTATGGGGTTTGTTAGGAGCAAAAACTGATTTGGAATTTAGTTGTATGGTATTAGTCACCTAGCTATAGTCCCAGTATCTATAGTGTGACTAAGTTATTCTAAAATGATGATATGTGAGGAACGCTGAGCAGTTTTTGTACATACGTTGAAAATAAATTACATACTATTTTTTATATGAAAATTATCTTGCTATGTAGAGAGATGTACATGTTCTCCATGTTTCTTCTTAGATTGGTAGCAAAGTGCAATTTGATGTAAACATACATGTGCATAGTGTGCTTAAGACTTATATGAGAACATGACATACACAAGTTATGTTATCGTGGAAAGTTTATTAATGCGAGAATATTTTTCTCTAAATAGCAATCTGGCGACTAATTATATATGAACTAAAGAAAAGTGCCTCAAGTTTTGGCATACCAAAAAGAAATCCTCTTTTCATAAGATATTGTGGCATGTTAAAGCAGGGACTTTGGAGTGTAGATAAGAAGGAAGTACTAAATGATGATAAAATTATCCCTAACCACTTGAACTTGTACAATTAATCCGAGCCATATATTTTCAGTTTGAATTGCTTGACAATGTTGTGACCTATCTAAAGTGTGGCTCGGTTTTCAATAGCCAACTTTTGAGGAATTAATTCAGTCTGTGTGGCCAACGTAGTTGCTAGGGAAATCTTCTTATTTTTTTTATGAATCTTAGTTTTTTCTCACCAAATTATGTTAGATAGTATATTATATTTAAATCTATGGCCAAATTTAGCTTTTTTACACATGAGAAAAAACCATTTTAGCATATGAATGAGTGTGCATAATTATGTTTGCCTATTTACAATAGGAAATGTATCTTTTTGTTACAAGAAAGAAGGTAGTGCAATCTACATTAACTCTATGCACGGCCTACGGTCCATGGTATTATCCTTGATTGATATATATGTACTTGTTGTACATGGACAATCACTGGCCAATGCTCATGTTGCATCTTGAGGCTTCCTAGTATAGTTGGATGCCATGGTTTTCAATACTTACTGCATGTTAGGTGCATAGTGCAGACAATTGTCTGAGAGATAACTAAATGATCTATTTGTGTGTTTGTTATCCTAAGATTCATATGATGTCTACATAAAAGTTCCAATTATGGTACATACATATTACAATGTGTGGTGTTGGAATCCATCTAAATGGCACTTAATATAGACGTACATCTTGAACTATATATTGGTGATGTGGGGACTTGAAGATGTTGGAATCTTGAGTTTACTAGTTTTTTAAAGTGTGAATTTCTTTTAACACATTCTGAAGTGTAATTATGGATAGTAAATTCAATAAGGAGAAATGTTATTTAATATCCACAAATTTTGCAATTATCAAACTAATTAGTGGAATCGGTGTATCTGATTTTGGTAAAAGAAAGTCATGTTCCATGATATTTATGGGAACCGTTTGTGTGTGACTACTCAGGTTAATCAGTACAATAGTATAAATCTTTAGTGCATTCGTTAGCCTTAAATGCTTTTACTTACAATGTAAATAAACGTCAAAAAAATTATGTATGTCTGAATTGTTATCGATGACGTGGTTTTGTTGACCATGCCACTTTCTTCAGCTAGAATTATGGATATACGTCGTGTGATGTGACCCAGATTCAATATGAGCATGTGTCCCCAATGCATCTCACTTTTACAAAACTTGTTCCACTCATCATATTCCTAGCTACTTCTACCTAACTAAATCCACTGTTTGTCTCCAATTCATTTCTTAATAGATGACATGCAATGAATGTTGAGTTATTTTCACTAGTCTTCAATTTCAAATACAGTTTTTGCCATTGATATGGTATATGAAGGCCAAGCCATTGAATGTAGGTTGAAAGAGTGATTTGGAATTCAATGGTATCACATCACCCATCTACTATCAAGTATTTATAGTGGCCCTATGTTGTAAAGGGTAAATGGATGACATGTATTGAGTATTGAGTTATTCTTTTTAGCTTCTAAATTAGAAAATGAGCAGGGCTCCAAACAAAAGAATAATAACATGCCATTTTCCTTATCGAGCATAGAATTTTTTTAGTTGGAGATTTCATAAATTTATTTGAGCCTAAAAATATTATTAGTCACAAAACATTGTTTCTCATTCACACAAATCCCATGTATCAAACCGACGACAGATTTGATACAAATTGTTTAGGTAGGAATATCATAAATCAAGCACGCGTGAATGCAGCATATGCAACAAATTCTCAAGGATAGCAACCAAATATTTGGCCTGCGCACATTTTCTTCTATGTGCCGACTACTAGAGTAGTTCCTATATGCTCGGCATATAGAGGTTAGAACTTGACGATGTTCCCCTTCCCTTTGTGACCGCCTGTAACACCCCAAAAACATTAATCAAGTTTATCAAGTTCTAATCACCCAAGTTTAGGGTTAACAAAAACTTTTATTATTAAATTGAATATGAGTGTATGTGTGAATAGCATTAGTGTATGAATGAGTGCAATTGCCATGTTTGATTGCTACAAATGATAGAGAATGGTTTAAAGATGAATACTACATCATCTAGGCCAATTACAAACAAAATCAAAAGAAAGGAAATTCAAATATGAATCATATGATCAAATGGTCATTTTGACCAAAATTAACCACTAGACCACTTTGGGTGTTTCTAGTAAAAGAATTCTAATAGAAACTTTCTCAATTCTTTTCAACCCTTGCTAGACCAAGTAAAAGTGAATCCCACTTTACAAATCAACAGAAACAAATTCTAAATCTATTTAAAGGACAATTCAAAATTGAATCAAGCTCATATGCTAAGATCACCACTTTTCAAAAACCACTCAAATCAATTTCACTTGACTTTTCCCAGCAACCATAGACACTCAAGCATGTGACCAACACACTCACCAAAATTTCGCCAAAAATTAAAATATTAGTTTCCTGCGGCCATTTGGTCGAGCACGTGGCAGACACAGAAAAACCTTGGCCTAACTTCTACTGTTTGAGCAGTAATTGATCACCCCAATTGTCCCTATTTCACTCCCCCGGTCTCCCTTAATGCCTAGCAGCGCAGCAGACCATCTCCCCCTCAGCCGTTTGCACCAGTGTCGTGCCGCCCGAAGCTTGCCACGTCGGCCGACCATGGACAGCTCACAGCACGCAGCGCCGCCCTCATCCATGATGTCCAGTAGGCAGGCCACCATCCACTGCCACCCCCTGTCTAGCCCTCGATCACAGGCAAGCCGTGGACCACAAGAAAATCGCCGCGCCCACTTTCTCTGCGCCGTGCCGAGAGCGCGCTAGAGCGTCGCAGCCGACCAGATCGCACACGCCGCGCCTCGCCCTCTCCGCGTGTGCGCACACTCACCATAACACCAGCTAGCTCCCAGACATCCCCATTCGCCGCCGCGCGACCTGTAGCCCCTGTGCGCCATCTCGAACGCCGCCAGTTCCGCGCAGAGCACCGCCCGCGCCTGACCATTCTCGACCGCCCTGTGCCGCGCCTTTAAACACGTGACGACCACCAGGAAGCACAGCGCCGAACCCTACCCCCAGCCATGCCAGTAGCTCGCTGTACCGTCGTCGCCGGAGGATCCAGCCCATGCTGCCATGTCCCTCTCGCCGCTGTATAAATAGAGACCACCCCCGCCTCAATTCACCACACCATCTCACTCCCTACTCCTCACAGAACCTCCCACACCCTTCCCCGAAGCAAGGCGAGCACCGCATCGCCGGAATTTGGCTGGAGTCAGCCGCTGCAGAGGAGAAGAGGAGCCGTTGATTGGAGCCACCCTAGGAGCCGCCATGACCACCATTCGAGCCGCCATCATCTACAACATCGTTCGCCCCCATCGCCGACCCTAGATGGAGCCCAGGTGAGCCTCACAGGACCCCCACCGCCGTGTTAGGGTTAGAACCTCACCGGAGCTGTTCGTCATTGACGATGAACCTCAGCCGTTAGATTAGGTTCTAATCGTAGGGCCTAGATTGAAACATACCGTTTAGGGTTAGATGAGCCACTGACTAGTGGGACCCCCCTGTCAGCAGCTTGCTGCGCCCGCGCAGTGCAATTGGGCCGGCTGATGGCCCAAAATATATCAAGCTCGTTAGGGAACCCCAAGAGGAAGGTATGATGAGCACAGCAGCAAGTTTTCCCCTAGTTATGAAACCA
The DNA here is from genome assembly GCA_916181665.1 of Avena sativa. Classification (NCBI taxonomy): domain Eukaryota; kingdom Viridiplantae; phylum Streptophyta; class Magnoliopsida; order Poales; family Poaceae; genus Avena; species Avena sativa. The sequence continues at coordinate 55,190,276 of OV702292.1, forward strand.
AGGTTATCGAACTAGTAGGAGCAAGGAAACACCTCAAAGGTGTTGTTGCCAACTTGGAATCCTGCACAACACAACCATAGAACTTTGCCCCCAACTTATAGTGAGATTGTCAATCTCACCGGTTTGCTGAAAGCAAAGGATTAAACGTATTGTGTGGAAGAAAGTAAAAGCTTGCAGAAAGTAAACAGAAAGCGGTAAACAGTAGATTGATGGTAAAAGAAAGGACCGGGGTCCATAGTTCACTAGTGGTGGCTCTCCTTAAGATAGATGACATGTTGGGTGAACAAATTACAGCGGGGCAATTGACAAACATCGAGAAAGCAATCATGCATATACTAATCATCTTGACTCCTATGAGATTTGATTGGGCATTACAACATTATACATAGACCGTAATCCAACTGCATCTATGACTAATAATCCACCTTCAGGTTATCAATCTGAACCCCCTCCAGTATTAAGTTGCAAACAACAGATAATTGCATTACGCATTGCGTGTAAAGTAAACAATACGATTGTTCTATGAACAAAGGATTGTTGTTTTCTCCCTAGTAGCAACAGCACATCTAGTACCTTAGAGATTTCTGTCACTTCCCCAGATTAATAGAGGCATGAACCCACTATCGAGCATAAATACTCCCCCTTGGAGTTGCTAGCATCTACACGGCCAACATATCTACTAACAACGGAGAGCATGCAAGATCACAAATAACAAAGACATGATAGAATCAATAATCAATCTGAAATAGCATCTCAATATCCATCGGATCCCCGCAAACACAACATGTAGGATTACAAATAGATGATCTTGATCATGAACGAAGCTCACAAGATCTAAACATGGTAGCACAAAGGAGAAGAACCAACCATCTAGCTACTACATGGACCCGTAGTCAAAGAATGAACTACTCACGCATCACACCGGAGGCTTGCACGGTGATGAAGAAGGCCTCGAGGGTGAATTCTCCCCTCCGGCAGGGTGTCGAGAAGAGCTTCATATCCCTCCCGATCTAGGGATGGAGATGACAACGGCTATAGACTCTTTCGTGGAATTTTGATCGGGTACTTAGGGTTTCTGTATCGGAGGCATCTTATAGGCGAAAGGGGAAGCCGATGGGGTTCCCTAGGCGGCCACACCACCCCCTGGCGTGGGCTAGGCCTGGCCGCACGGCCAGGTGGTGTGGCGGCCCTCTAGCCCCTCTCCGTCTCATATTCTGGCTCTGTGTCCCCCTCGGTGAAAACTGTCTTTGGCTTTTGTCCCGTCCAATTCCGAGAATATTCATTTTCTGACTTTCGTGGAACCAAAAACAGCAGAAAACAGGCAGCTGACACTGTGGCATCTTGTTAATAGGTTAGTCCAAGAAAGTGTATAAAAAGTACTCCAAAGTGTGGACAAAACATAAGAAAGTAGATAAAAACCAAGCATGAAACATCATAAATTATGGATACGTTAGCAACGTATCAACATCCCCAAGCTTAACTCCTGCTCATCGTCGAGTAGGTAAGTGATAAAAAGAAAGAATATTTTTTGAGGTGACATGCACCATCATAAACTTGATCAAAGTATTTGTAAAACATTGATAGCTGGGATCATAGTACTTCAACATAGCATGAAAGATAAAGTTCTAGCAATAAGACATAGCAACTATGTTGCAACATGAAAAGGCACAAACAAAAGATTCATGAATAACAATACTTTGCAAGACGTTTGTTTGTTTCACATAAAGAAAACATAGCATAGTGGCATTCAGCTTGCCTCTCATAGAGTAGCAAACATAAATGCATAGGACACCTTCAAAGTTCATAAGAGTGACTAGATACAAATAGTTTAAGAACAAGCAATATCAAAGTTATGCACCAATCAACAAGTCTTGGGACAATGCACATAGAACTAAGAATAGCCACTATGCTCTCAGAGTAGGTGCATAAAGATAGAAGGTGGAGACTCAACATAAAAGTAAAAGAAAGGCCTTCATAGAAGGAAGTAGAGATTCAAGTTTCATAAAGAGCTTCCAAAAATTTTGGTACTTATTAGCTTTCAGCTCTCATTGCCCTATCATAAGCATCTTTTGGTGATTAAGGTTAAAGTGACACAACTAAGAGGATATGCATGACAAGTTATAAGTTGAAATCTCATGCCCCTTACTTATGAAGACAGAACCTCATGCTACTCCACTTCAGTCACAAGTAAGCTCCTGTCATTGTAAGTACATATGTATCATAGAGAACCGCCAACGGGGTACCCCTTGCACATGATACAGGAGCTATCCCATAATCAAAATGACAAGGCAAGCAGACAATGAGCATCTCATCGATCTTTTTATTTGCTATTTGCATAGGTTTTTATTGAGGATGCTTCATAGAGTGCTCATTATGGTTATGTTGCAAGTTTCCACCATGATTAGGCATGGCTTAGGCTAGCGGCCCAGGCGTTTCTCTAATACACATACAAACTCCATGATCTTACAAGTTCCTCTTTTATTTCACACCTTCGGGATCCATAAGCAAAAGAACATGATATCAACGGGGTACAATGTACAAGTGCAATGTTGAAAGCGTTCCCCATGATACATGGTTCTGCTAACTTCAACTTATAAAGTGCAAGCATATACGCAACAAAGATGGACGCAATGGTTCAAGTTTATTAAATGCAAGAAAGTAAAGTGTGCCATCAAGTTCGTGAGAGCTTTAATCACTAATTTTCACATAACAAGTTTAATTCGGAAGGTAGATAAAAACATTAATATACTTGGAATAACAAATGCTAATAGGTAGGTATGGTAGACTCTTTGGAATAACTTGGTTTAGGGAGTTGGATGCATGAGTGGAACTCACACTTAGTTATGGAGGCTAGCAAAAGACTGGGAGCGACCAACTAAGAGAGCAATAATGGCCATAATTATGCAAAGCGACAAAACATCATTAATCAAAGCATAAAGTGATACTACAAGTCGAAAACTAAATGATCATAAAGGCTTATGGTGACTTGGGATAGTCATAACATGGTGTGAGCATGCGCCAAGTCAACCCAAATAAAGCATCAAAGGAGAATACCACAATACTATGCTTTAATATGCTAAAACAACGCATGATTCTTCCAAGGCACATTAAGCAATCTCTATTGTTTATAACATGTCATGCTACATCAAAGATCACTAAGCATAAAGCCAAAACAATATCAAGCATGTCATGACAAAGCATAGGCCACAGTCAAAAACAAGCTCTCTTTACCACTTAAGCATGAACTTTCTTACTCTTTCCAATCCAAACCAAACTATTTGAAAACCAATGTATGGAAGAGGGGGTCCAACCAATTTATTCAAGAAAACTAAGAAAACCAAGCAAACCAAAAACCAAAAAAAAAAAGACGCTCCAAGAACAACACAACGGTGCATGAAACAATAAAAATGAAGTGTTTGGAAGAAACCTGGGATTTTTATAGATGAAGAAGGGGATGCATTGGACATCCCCAAGCTTTGACGCTTGTACTTCTTCAATATTTCTTGGGGTGACACGGGGTGTCATCCCCAAGCTTGAGCTTTAGTCCATTCTTCATCTCATTACATCATTCTCTCCATACACCTGAAAATTTTCCTTCACACAATCTTTATTAGCAACAGTAGTGCACTCAAGATAATAAGTCTTTGGGTCCAGTTTCAACACCAATAAAACTTCCATTAAAACACATGCTACTGTAGCACTTCCCTCAAAAATCTCAATTCCCCAAAGAGAGCTCAAAAAGGAACCAACAAGAAGCAAATGCAAATAATGGCACAAATCTGTCAAAACAGACCAACAGCTAAAAACCAATTTTTTCGAAGACCTTTTGTTGCTCAAATCGAAAAGCGTTGAACTAACGAAAGTTAGATAACAACCTGGGGCAGAAGCAAAAAATTTCACGCCTCAAAATGATGTACAGAGATTTTACACGAATTTTTATAGTGAAGCATAACAATCTGTTTCGGGACAGCAACTTTCCCAAGCATTACTTCTCTCTCATTAGAGGTTACTCTTGGCACAAAAAGCAAATAAAAAGGATAAGGAGCGGTTATTACTGAATTAATAACTCCCAAGACTCATCTAAAACTTTTGGGTTATCTCCCAATAAGTATTTTTCTTTAACGCCTTTAAGTTAGGCATAAGAATCAAGTGTTCTCAAATGAAGAAGCATTAAGATTAATACCAGAAATATCTTCAACAAGGCAAGGTATCTCATCCAAATAAGTTCTAGAGGATCCTTTCCCAATGCTTTTGGGTTCACTACTTTCATCAAATGGGTTTTCAGGAACAATCCAATTAAGATTCTTTTCTATGGCTTCATGCATTGCTACAAGTTTGAAGGTTATTGGTATCTTAATTTCCTCCCCATTAGGTTCGGTTTTGTTCATCTTTTCTCGTGTACCAACAACATATACACATGAGCCTAGCATATTAAAATGTTCAAAGAATTTTCTAGCTTCCTTAGCAACATCATAGAATTCTTTAAGCAAAGTTTCTAGAATAAAATCTCTCTTTTCAGGGTCCTCAATTTCTTTAAGTTTAAGAAACATCACTTGCATTCAGGGGTTAAGGTTAACAAACCTAGATTCCAACATGTGTACCAAAGAAGCTGCAGTAATTTCATAATTTGGAGCAAGTTCCGTGTCAACACCCGGATTTTTAATCCCAGATGCATGTTATGCCATACATCGCAATCCCAGGACTACCATTTTTGTGAGACATAACAGATTGGATATCATAGTACATCATCCATTACAAACCATAATAAAGTCTTACACCAATAAAGGATCTCATGATCCAGTATTGATACAAACAAGCAGCGGAATAATAAGTGTAGCAGTGGGCTCCATCTTCAGTGTCACAGGCAATGCTGACAATGGGAGATGATCCTAGTTGCCGTAGCCGTCATGTTGTCCATCTTCCTGACAGTCCTCCTCATAGTCTGGCCACGGGAATAACCAGGGACAAAGCCATGAGTACTCTTTAAGTACTCGCAAACTATCACTAACAAGTAAGGTAGTTCTAGTAGGAATGCTATGCTCTAAGTTTATTTGCAAAAGCTGAAACTAAACCTAAGCTGAGTTTAGAAACAAAGAAAGTTACTTAAATGTTCTAAATCACTTAAGTGGGAACTTATTTTTCATAGTCACATCCCTATTGTGGTCAAGTCAAGCCACAATTCATTTCACAAGTCATTTTGAAAACATCTGACGATGGAACAGTATGGCCACTCCAACTGTCCATGACCGCGGACGCGGCTATTCGAATAGTTTGACACTCTGCAGAGGTGGTACACTTTCACCACAAAATTTGATACATCCGTCAGGGATAACCCTAAAATCATCATACTTAGTATGCGGATAATCAATCATAACCTTTCCTTTACACACTCTAGTATAAGCACCTCTCCTATGAGCTTGGCCTCCTAGCCATGGCCATCTGCCATCCTGGGCATTGCATAGGGTGGACATCATCAAGAGGTAGCCTCAGCTCAAACCTCTCCTGCAAGGGAAACCATACTAATGCATATAAACTTCCGGCTAAGCCTTACCCAATTCAGGTATTGTGGTTGTACGATAAAACTGGAACGCATCCGAACCCAACCATCAGTTTTTATAAAGGGCTAAGGCTCATGCCTCAATATTTTCATCATCATAAACCATTTGTGTTTCTCAACACATGTCAAAACATCTCAATAGAATGAAGCATCATTCCAAGGTTTTCATAATCATTTTCACCAAGTATTCCCATCTAAAGTGATCAAGTTTTATGCTTAGCACTAGCCACTAAGGTTAAGAGTGTTCACTAATGAGGGATGCTAATCTCAATCTCATTCCATGGAATGACATCTAGTATAGGCCTAGTTTTATACTCTTTATGCTATCTATACTACTTTCCAAAATCTCACAAAGCATTACTAAAAGTAAAGAACTTTGGTAAAGCAAAAGAGTAAAGGTTGTAAGTAAAACTTGGGATGGGTATAAATCAAAATGTATAACCCAAGCATGCCTAATGCATATTGCTCAGGTCATCTTGTATAATTCTAGCTTGCTAATAATACCTTGCCTTGATTGGTGCAGTGATTGAAGTTCTCTTCGTATTCTTCGGGGTAGAACTCCTCCTTGTAGACTTGGTCGGTACTATCATTTATAAATGAATACGGGGTACACAATCACCAAAAAATACTTAACTAAGTCTATTTAGCACACTAAGGCACATACTTGATGATCTAGTATCATCACAATCATCACAAAATTTAAAGAACTAGTTTTATTTAGTTTATTTGAGAAAAGTAATTTCTACTCAGTGAAATTAATTAAGATTTAACATCCTCAAATTAAAATATGGGATCATGTGGACACATGTCATCACCACATATTCTAATACATGGGAATGTGATTTAAAAGGGTTAATCACATTTTATAAAGTTTAAGATTACTATTTAATAGATTTAAAGTGACTAGAAATGTCTATATAGCATTATTTTGGTACTAGTCCAAAGTCACTGCATGCAAACCTAAATATTATTACATATTTAGATAGGTATTATCAAATGTGATTTTTGAGAGTTGGATCAACTCAAAAGCTATTATGGTTGATTTTTGATAAATGTTTGAAGTTACAAAAGTCTCTGTTTTGTTATTTTTGCTATAGATTATCTCTAACTCCAAATGATTTAAATCCAACAGGCTTGGATAGATATTTTAATTATCTTTCTAACAACATTTGAATCATGCATTTTGGTTAAGTGAATCTCTCTGAAATGATTTTTGAATAAGTGGACAGAATAGGATTTCCATTTAAAAGGAAAAATACTAATTTGAATCGGTGGGCTAGCGCGGGAAAGGAAATGGGCCGGCCCAGCTGCATTGCACGGACGCAGCGGGCTGCTGACACGGGGTCCAGGCGTCAGCGGCTGTTGCTACGCTAAGTGGTACGTTTCAAACTCAGCCGTGCGATTAGACTACGATCGAACGGATGTGGTTCGTCGTCCCCGGTGAACATGTCACCGGCGAGGACGAACCCTAGAAGCATGGTGGTGGTCTACGGGGGCTCACCTGGGCTCCATCTATGGTCGGTGATGGGGGCATTCGAGCTGGTAGATGACGGCAGTTCAAGGCGTGGTCGCGGTGGCTACTGGGGCAGCTCCAATCGACGGCGCCTCTTCTCTTCTAAAGTGGCAATCTCCGGTGAAATTCCGGCGGACTGAGGCTCGCCTTGCTCCGGGGAGAGTGTGGGAAGGATCAGATGTGAGAGGGGAGTGGAATGGTGTGAGGATTAGAGGCGGAGAGGGCCTCCTTTTATACTGTGGCGAGAGGGGCAGAGCGGCATGGTCAGGCAGTGCTAGTGACATGGCTACAGGCGGCTAGCGGCGCGGCTGGAGGTAGGGGCGGTGTGTGGTCTCCTGGCGGTCCTCTCTGGCTTAAAGTCGAGGCATGGGGCGGTCGCATTGGGTCGGGAGTGGGCGGTGTTCTGCACGGCAGAGGCGGTGTTCGATGCGGCGCACGGTGGCTACGGGTCGGGCGGCGGCGAACAGGCATGTCCGGGCGGCTGCTGGGGTCATGGCGGAGCAGTGCGTGCGGGGTGAGGTCGAGGCACGGCGTGCGCGGGCTGGTCAGGCGTGGCGCTCCGCGCGTGCTCGGCATGGCGCAGACACTCTGGGCACGGCTTTGCTGGGGTGGTCCATGGCATAGCTTTGCTCGGGGAGGGGACAGAGAGGGGCGATGCATTGGTGGCTACCTCCTAGACATGGTGGGAGAGAGCGGGGTGGTCCGGGGTGAGCGATCCATGGTCGACCGGCATGGGGGGTGCTCGGGGTGGCTCGGCACTGGCGCAAATAGCAAGGGGGAGTGGTTCTACGGCGCTGGTTGGGACTAGGGGAGACCAGGGACAAGTTTTGGCGACAAATTGTAGACAAGGCATTAATCAAAAACAGTAAAAGTTTGGCAGCTATTTCTGTGCTCACCAAGTGTTCGACACAATGCCCGCATGAGGTTTAAATTTGAATTTTTGATTCAAACTTTTTGGGTGAACTTGACTTAAGCTTGAGAGACTAGGTTTGCTTGGGATTGTCAAGGTGAACTGATTTGGTGGGTTTTTGAAAAAGTGTGATCTTCACATATGAATTGGATTCAATTTTCAAATATCCATTAAATTTATTTGCTAGATGTTTTTGTAAGTTTGTAAAGTGGGCCTTGGTACAACTTTACTTGGTCTAGCAAGGGGGGAAAAGAAGTAGAAATGTTTCTGTTAGAAATTCTCTTCTAGGAACACCTAAAGTGGCCTAGTGGTTAACTTTGGTCAAAATGACCATTTGCTTTGTTTATTCTTATTTGATTTATTTTTCTTTGGATTTTGTTTGTAAATGGTCTAGATGATGTGGCATTCACCTTTAAACCATTTCACAACATTTAGAAAAACCAAGCATGGCATTTTCACACAATTCTACATTAATGCAACACACACATGCATTCATATTCATTATCTTAATAAAAGTCTTTGTTAACCCTAAATTGGGTGATTTGGAACTTGATAACCTTGATTAAAATTTTGGGATGTTACATTCTGCAAGGGATCTATCCTCAATATCCTCATGCTTACTAACATGATTAAAGAATTCTTCAATATTATCTTTTCCAATTATAGAGCCACTACCTATTGAAAGGTCTTTCAGGCTGAACTTAGGGATCAACATGGTGAGCTAAGAAAGAGGGAGCAACTATAGAAAGACTTAATCTTTTTGTGTTTTTAATAAAGAAAGCAAACTTAGTATAGCTAATTTTTTTGTGTTTTTGATAAAGAAACAAGCAAACAAAGGAAAAATAAACTAAGCAAAACAAATAAAACAAAGTAAAGAGATTGGTTATGAAGGACTCCCCTTGTGAAGATGTCCTTGACTCCCCGGCAACGACGCTAGAAAAATAGCTTGATGGCCCAAAATATATCGAGCTCGTTGGGGAACCCCAAGAGGAAGGTATGATGAGCACAGTAGCAAGTTTTTCCTCAGTTATGAAACCAAGGTTATCGAACCAGTAGGAGAAAGGAAACACCTCCAAGGTGTTGTTGCCAACTTGGAATCCTGCACAACACAACCACAGAACTTTGCCCCCAACTTACAGTGAGGTTGTCAATCTCACCGGTTTTGCTGAAAACAAAGGATTAAACATATTGTGTGGAAGAAAGTAAAAGCTTGCAGAAAGTAAACAGAAAGCGGTAAACAGTTGTAGATTGATGGTCAAAGAAAGGACCGGGGTCCATAGTTCACTAGTGGTGGCTCTTCTTAAGATAGATGACATGTTGGGTGAACAAATTACAGCGGGGCAATTGACAAACATCAAGAAAGCAATCATGCATATACTAATCATCTTGACTCCTATGAGATTTGATTGGGCATTACAACATTATACATAGATCGTAATCCAACTGTATCTATGACTAATAATCCACCTTCAGGTTATCAATCCGAACCCCCTCCAGTATTAAGTTGCAAGCAACAGATAATTACATTACGCATTGCGTGTAAAGTAAACAATACGATTGTTCTATGAACAAAGGATTGTTGTTTTCTCCTTAGTAGCAACGGCAGATCTAGTACCTTAGAGATTTCTGTCACTTCCCCAGATTACTAGAGGCATGAACCCACTATCGAGCATAAATACTACCTCTTGGAGTTGCTAGCATCTACTCGGCCAAGATATCTACTAACAATGGAGATCATGCAAGATCACAAATAACAAAGACATGATATAATCAATAATCAATCTGAAATAGCATCTCAATATCCATCGAATCCCCGCAAACACAACATGTAGGATTACAAATCGATGATCCTGATCATGAACGGAGCTCACAAGATCTAAACATGGTAGCACAAAGGAGAAGAATCAACCATCTAGCTACTACATGGACCCGTAGTCCAAGGATGAACTACTCACGCATCACACCGGAGGCTTGCATGGTGATGAAGAAGGCCTCTTGGGTGAATTCTCCCCTTCAACAGGGTGCCGGGAAGATCTTCAGATCCCTCCCGATCTAGGGATAGAGATGACGGCGGCTACAGACTCTTTCGTGGAATTTTGATCGGGTACTTAGGGTTTCTGTATCGGAGGCATCTTATAGGTGAAAGGGGAGGCCGAGGGGGTGCCCTAGGCGGCCACACCACCCCTTGGCGCGGGTCAGGCCTGGCCGCGCGGCCAGGTGGTGTGGCGGCCATCTGGCCCCTCTCCGTCTCGTATTCTGGCTCCGTGTCCCCCTCGGTGAAAAACTGACTTTAGCTTTTGTCCCGTCCAATTTCGAGAATATTCATTTTCTAACTTTTCTGGAAACAAAAACAGCAGAAGACAGGCAGCTGGCACTATGGCGTCTTGTTAATAGGTTAGTCCAAGAAAATGTATAAAAAGTACTCCAAAGTGTGAACAAAATATAAGAAAGTAGATAAAAACCAAGCATGGAACATCAAAAATTATGGATACGTTAGCAACGTATCACCGTCCCGTTTAGTTTCCCGCGCAGGCCTGTAAATTCAAATAGTTATTTTCCATTTTAGTTGAAACCAGTTTTTGTCAGTAGATTCAAAAATCAATTTAAAGAGATTCACTGAACCAAATTGCATGATTCCAATTTTGTTAGAAATATATTCAAATTACGTATCCAAGCCCGTTGGATTAAAATCATTTGGAGTTAGAGATCACCTATAGTAAAAATAACAAGGCAGAGACATTTCCAACTTCAAACATTGTAACATCCCAAAACTTCAACCCAAGCTTATCAAGAGCAAGTCATCCAAAAATGGGGTTAATAAAAACTTTTCCAAATTTAAAATGAAAGCATTCATATATGTGTGCATTTAAAATAGGAGTTGTTTTGAATTGCCATGATTGTGTGATCCTTTGCTTCTAAAATGTTTCTTAGATGATTTAAACATCATCTACATCATTCCCAAACTTTTCCTAAAGAAAATCAAATAAAAAAGAATTAAAATGAAGGAATGGTCATTTGGACAAATTTAACTCTCATACCTACTTTGGCTATTCCTAGTACTCATTTCTTAACAGAAACAATTCTCGATCTTTACACCCCTTGCTAGTACACATAATGAGGTACCAAGGCCCACTTTTTGATCTACTAAAAACCTTCTGTAAACTATTTTAAATGATAGTTTAAAATTGAATCTAATGCATATGCATAGATCACCCCTATTTCAAAAACCATCAAATTGAGCACCATTTTCAAAACCCTTGCAACCAGAGACTACCTATCACTAGTGGAGATCACTCAAAAATTTTGAACTCAAAATTCAAAACTTTTTCTCTTGCGGCCATTTCATCAAACACTTGGCAGGCAGAATCACACCTCTAATCCTAGCTCACTGTTTTGAACAGAGTTTTGCCCCCATTTGATCCCCATTTACTCCCTTTGTCTCCCAATGATCTAACCAAAGCCTAAACACCCATCCCCTACACCCCTAGCAACAATGCCATGCCGACCCGAGCCATGCCTCGCCGGCCCAACTTGCAACCGCTGCAGCAGACCACCCTCTCCCCCTCTCCATGTCTAGGAGGCAGCCATCACCGCACCGCCCCTCTCTGTCCCTTGCCCGAGCCAAGACCCGCCATGGACCACAGAGGAGAACCCGCGCCCAGTGCCACCGAACCATGCCGACGCCGCCCGCAGAGCGCGCACTGTCCCCACGTGCACAAGCCGCCGCTCGACACCAGCCCGCGCCCACCGCTCCGCCTCGACCTAGAGAACACCCCAGACACCTCCGTTCGCCGCCCAAAGCCCCACAGCCACCGCTCGCCGTGGACACAGCCGCTTCGGCCGCGCAGAGCGCCACCTCACCCCGACCGCATGTCACCGCCCCTACGGCCGCATTGAAGCACTAGAGCACCGCCAGGGGACCGCCCATCGATCGCCATCCCCAGCCATGCCGCTAGCTCGCCGTAGCCATGTCGCCACTGTCGACCGCCATCCCGCTCGGTCTTACCGTCGAGCCATTAAAAGGAGCCCTCCCCAGCACCAAAGAGTCACACCATTCCACTCCCCTCACCTCTCTAAACCTCAACCACCCCTCGCCGGAGCAAGTGGAGCAGCAGCTCGCCGGAATTGGAGCCGGAGCCGCCGCCTCTGGAGAAGAAGGGTGCCGTTGATTTCGGCCACCCCAAGCTCCGCCGCGACCACGCCTCGCCTCGCCGTCGTCTTCCACTTCGTTCGCCCGCATCGCCGACCCTGCTGGAGCCCTGGTACGCCCCGGTAGACCCCCACCGAGCCGCTAGGGTTCGAGCTCGCCGGTGACCCGTCCGTCGTCGACGACGACCCTCAGCCGTAGATCTAGCCTCTAATCGCACAACCCACAGTGCGTGTACCGTTTCGCGTTTTAAAGAGCCGCTGACAAGTGGACCCCTCCTGTCAGCTGAGCCCCGTGCCGCGTAGCGCCACTGGGTCGGCCCATTTCCTTTCCCGCGCAAGCCCATAGATTCAAATCTAGGTTTTTCTTTTTAGTTAGAATATAGTTTCTGTCTAGTGTTTCAAAATTCAATTCTGTGAGTTTGACAAATCCAAATTACATGAAACTAATTTTGTCTGAAAGGTATTGAAATGCTCTATCCAAGCCCCTTGGATTTAATTCATTTAGAGTTATAGATTTTCTCCTAATAAAAATAAGAAGACAGAAGCTTTTGCAACTTGAAACATTTTTTATAAAATCAACCAAGTTAGCTTTTGAGTTGATTCCAACTCTCAAAAATCACATTTCATCATATCTATCCAAATACGAAATAATATTAAGGTTTACAGGCAGTGACTTTGGACTAGTACCAAAATAATGCTATATAGGCATTTCTAGTCACTTTAAATCATTAAATAATGAACTTAAACCAAAGTAATATTGATCCAACCTTTAAATCTCATTACCACATGTTAGAATATGTGGTGAGGACATGTGTCCACGATCCCATATTTTGGTGGTGAATATTAAATTGTAATTAATATTTCAATGAGTAGAAATTACTTTTCCAAAATAAAAAGGTTGAAACTATTGAATTAAACTTGTGATGTTTGGGATGATAATAGATCATCAATTGTGTGGTTTAGAATACTACTTAGCCTAAGTTAAGTATTGTTTAGTGATTGTGCACTCCCTATGTATTTCTAGACGATAGTACCGACCAAGCCTTCGAGGAGGAGGAGGAGTTCTACCAAGAAGAAGAAGAAGAAGAAGAAAACTTCAACCACTGCACCAACCAAGGCAAGCTATTAGTGGCAAGCTAACCCTTGAAAACATGCTTTAGTGAGCTATTGTAGCAAGCTAGAATAAAACTAGATAGTTTAGTAAAGATGCCTTAAGCATACTTTGATCACACCCCCTTAGTTTACACAAAGTTCTTTAATTAATTTTGAAGGTAGCATAAAGAGTATAAAACTTGACCTACTTAGAAACCTTTAGATGTCATTCTATGACATGAGATTGATCCCACCTTTCCACCTTAGTGAACACTCTTAACCTAGTGTTTTAGAATAGATCAAAACTTGAGTCACTTTAGATGGGAACACTTGGTGAAAATGAGTTGTGAAAACCTTGGAATGATGAGTCATTCTATTGAGATGTTTTGACATGTGTTGAGAAACACAATTGATTTATGATGATGAAAAAGATAAGGCATGAGCCTTAACCCTTTTATAAAACTGATGGTTGGATTCGGATGCGATACCATTCCAAATTTACCGTACAACCACATTACCTGAATGGGGTAAGGCTTAGCTGGAAATTTATATGCATTAGTATTAGTTCCCTCACGGGAGAGGTTTGAGCTGAGGCTACCTCTCAATGATGTCCACCTATGCAGTGCCCAAGATGACTGATGGTCATGGTTGGGAGGCCATGCTCATAGGAGAGGTGCTTGTACTAGGGTGTGTAAAGGGAAGGTTATGTTTGATTATCTGCATACTAAGTATGATGATTCAGGGTTATCCCTGATAGATGTATCGAATCTTGTGGTGAAAGTGTACCACCTCTGTAGAGTGCCAAACTATTCGAATAGCCGCGTCCGCGATTATGGACAGTTGGCATGGCCATACTGTTTCGTTGTCAGATGTTTTCTAAATAACTTGAAATGAATGATGAACTTTGACTTGACCACAACAGGGTTGTGTAGATGATAATATCTCCCCCACTTAAGTGATTCTAGAACTTTATTTTATCTTTTCTTGTTTCAGAACTCAGCTTAGGTTTCAAACTTAACTTGATAGTTATTCTTTCAATTCAGCACTTTAACTTAGAATCATAACCCTTGCTAGTAGTAGTTTGCGAGTACTTAAAGAGTACTCATGGCTTTTGTCACTGGCTATTATCATGGCCAGACTATGAAGGAGATTATCAAGATGATGGTCAGCAGGACGGCTATGATAACTAGGACTATCTGCCTTCGTCAGCATTGCCTGTGCCCCTGAAGATGGACCCCACGGCTACGCTATCGTTTAATTCTGCTGCTTGTGTATTAAAGACTGGATCATGAGATCCTTATTGGTGTAAAACCTTATGTATGGTTTGTAATGGATGATGTACTGTGATATCCAATCCGTTATGTCTCGCAAAAATGGTAATCCTGGGATTGCGAGGTATGGCATAACGGGCATCTGGGATTAAAAATCCGGGTGTTGACAAACATTTTTCAAAAATAAACCATAAATGCTTTTGAGTTGATTCCAACTCTCAAAAATCACATTTGACAATATCTATCTGAATATGTAAAAGTATTTAAGTTTCCATGTAGTAACATTGGACTAGTACCAAAAGGGTGGTATATAAGCATTTCTAGTCACTTTAATTTTATTAAATAGTAATATTAAACTTTATAAAATATGACCAACACTTTAAATCACATTCCCATGTATTAGAATATGTGGCGATGACCTGTGACAAAATGATCCCATATTTTAATTGGAGAATAATAAATCTTAAGTATTTTCAATGAGTAGAAATTACTTTTCCAAAATAAGATAAATAAAATTAGGTCTTTATTTAATGTGATGTTTGTGATGATGCTAGATCATCTACTGTGAGCCTTTGTGTGCTAAATAGAAGTACTTAAGTATTGTTTGGTGATTGTGTACCCCGTATTCATTTATAGACGCTAGTACCGACCCAAGCTAGGAGGAGGAGGAGTACTACGAAGAAGAAGAAGAAGAGAATTTCAACCACTGCACTACTCAAGACAAGCCTAACACTACAAGTTAACTATGCAATCTAACACTTGCAAGTATTATACCTATGCAAGCTAACACTTGCAAACTTGATAACCTATGCAAGATGCATTAGGCATGCTTTGGTTATACAACTTTGATTATACCAATCCCAAGTTTTACTTGCAAGCTTTATTCTTTTACTTTTTACCAAAGTTCTTTCATTTTAGTTAGTGCTTGGTGAGTATTGGAAAAATAGGATAGATACCATAAAGAGTATAAAACTAGGCCTAACTAGTTATATTTAGATGTCATCAAAAGACATAAAACTAGAGTTGGATAGTTACACTTGATTAGCACCCCTCATTAGTGAATACCCTCAACTTTAGTGGCTAGTGCTAAGCATAAAAGTTGATCACTTTAGATGGGAATACTTGGTGAAAATGATTATGAAAACCTTGGAATGAGGATTCATTCTATTGAAATGTTTTGACATGTGTTGAGAAACACAAAAGGATTTGATGATGAAAATTTTGAGGCATGAGCCTTATCCCTTTATAAAAACTGATGGTTGGGTTCGGATGCGATACCATTCCAATTTTACCGTACAACCACAATACCTGAATTGGGTAGGGCTTAACTTGAAGCTTATATGCTTTAGTATGGGTTCCCTCGCGGAAAGAGGTTGAGCAGAGGCTACCTCATGAATGTGAATTGTCCACCTATGCAGTTCCCAGGATGGCAGATGGCCATGGCTGGGAGGCTAAGCTCATAGGGGAGGTGCCTATACTAGAGTGTGTAATTGAAAGGTTAGGATTGATTATCCGCATACTAAGTATGATGATTCTGGGTTATCCCTGACGAGTGTATCGAATTTTGTGGTGAAAGTGTACCACCTCTGTAGAGTGTAAAACTATTCGAATAGCCCTGTCCACGGTCATGGATAGTTGGAGTGGCCATATTGTTCCGTCGTCAGATGTTTTCAAAATGACTTGTGAAAGTGACTATGACTTTGACTTGACCACAACAGGGTTGTGAACATGAAAACTAAGTTCCCACTTAGGTGATGTAGAACATTAAATTAGTTTTCTTTACTTCTAAACTTAGTATAAGATAAACCTGGCTTTTGCAAATAAACCTAGAGCTTAAGATTCCTACTAGAACTACCTTACTTGTTAGTGATAGTTTGCGAGTACTTAAAGAGTACTCATGGCTTTGTCCCTAGCTATTCCCGTGGCCAGACTATGAGGAGGACTACCAGGATGATGGACAACAGGAAGTCTACGACAACTAGGATCATCTCTCATCGTCAGCATTGCCTGTGACTCTGAAGATGGAGCCCCTACTACGTTTATTTTCCGCTGCTTTATTTGTATTAAGACTGGATCATGAGATCCTTTATTTTGTAAGACCTTATTATGGTTTGTAATGGATGATGTACTGTGGTACTACTTCTGTTATGTCTCGCAAAAATGGTAATCTTGGGATTGCGAGGTATGTCATAACAGGCATTTGGGATTAAAAATACGGGTGTTGATAAGTTGGTATCAGAGCCAGGTTGACCATTGGAGACCCTAGTTAGAATGGACGTCTGAACCAAAAACTTAGTTTCAAAACACAAGAAGTGAGTATTTATGAAAACCTATTCCTACTCTTATCCTTGATTCTTTCAAAAGTCATGTTCCTTAAAAATTCTTGCAATCATACATAAAATTTGACACACTTGATCACCTCACTAACTTACTTATCCTAAATTCTTATAGATGGAAGTCACCTATAGCAAGTTCTACCAGCTGGGCAATGGAGGCCAACTGATCTTTGAGAGGGATCTAGATGCACTATCAAAGTATCTTGAGCGCCCGCATCCGGAATTCTTCGGGGCCCAACTCAATGACAGCAAGGAGGAGAGCTATCGTGGCTGATAATTGCAAATCTCAGAGGCAAGATGGAAGCACCCACCTCGAAGAAGATCCAATTCAGCATCCGGGAGAATAACTGGCTAGATGGATTAGCCAGGGCTATGCAAGAAGCTGACGCCCGTTTGTGTGGACAAATCATCAACCAGATCCAGGGAACTCGCTTTGCTCACTATGCAAGGAGTGATTCTATGGGAATGCCCTTGGAGATGCCAGGCCATCCGGAGCTGAAACACCAGGTGGATCATCATGACTTCATGGTGTACGATAGGCAAAAGGAGTTGGACAGCACCCACGCCTACGCAAACCACAACCATGCCATTGCAGTCAAGAAGGACTAGACCCTCGCCATCCTCGCCAGGGAGCGCCAATCACTTCGTCGTCAACGTGACAAGAAGGATCGTACCGTCGATCATCTTCGCAAGAAGGTGACCACTCTTGAGAAGACCATCCGTGAACAGGAGATCCAGCTTGAAGAGAAGGAGGAGGAAGGTGAAGACATCCGCGGAGACCTCTACTCCTACCTCAGTGATGATGATGATGATGATGATGACTACCTGGAGAACGATGCCATGGAGTTCCACACTAATGATGAGGATTCCGACTTCATTGATGATGATTAGATGCACTTGAGCACTACCGTAGAATGAGATTGTACTGGTCCCACCGTATCGTAGTTTCACAGAATGGTTCTTAAACCATCTGTTTTATATTTGTGTTGTGGTGTGTGTTTGTATGGTGTGCTTTGAATGAATGAATGAGAGGAAGTTGTTAGTTTGCAAAACCTAAGTCAAACTCAAAGTTTAAAGCTTTTGAAACAAAACCATAAACCCTAGAAATTTCCCTCTTATCTCATTATCTATCTCAATCTTCAGATGACTCGTGGAAATCTCGAAGGGAGCAGCTCATCTCAAGACCCAATGTTGCAGATTCTACAAATGCTAGTTTCTGACTGTGAAGCTAGTAGAGCCTAATGCCAAGCCAATCTAGCCACACTTCAGCAGATCGCTCAGATGGCCCACAATAATCAAGGCCACGGAAACCAAGATCACCATGGATCCAAGCTCAAGAACTTTTAGAATACCAACTCACCTATCTTTAACAAATCTGAGGATCCCTTAGATGCTGATGACTGGCTGCAAACCATGGAGAACAACCTGGAGGTCATAGGAGTTGAGGCCAATGAAAAAGTACTATTTGCCACCCATTATCTGGCAGGAGATGCAAGAGCCTGGTGGAAGAGC
Source organism: Avena sativa (assembly GCA_916181665.1). Lineage (NCBI taxonomy): Eukaryota > Viridiplantae > Streptophyta > Magnoliopsida > Poales > Poaceae > Avena > Avena sativa. The sequence goes on from OV702292.1 coordinate 55,208,616, forward strand.
ACCTGTACCATGAACGAAGGTCAGATGATGACTTGGAAGCATTCAAGATCAAGTTCAGCCAGACCCATGTGCCCCAAGGTTTGGTCACCATGATGAGGGATGAGTTCAGGGAACTGAAGCAAGGAATGATGACTGTAGTTGAGTGCCGTGACAAATTTCTGTCACTAGCTAGATATGCCCCTGGTGAGATCAACACCTAAGCAAAGAAGAAAGGAAAGGTTCCTGAATGGATTACATGATGAGATGCAGACTGTGTTAGTCAACATCCATTTTGCAGATCTAGAAGAGCTAGTAGATTCTGCCATTCAGATGGAAGGGAAGATTAACCAGGCCAATGATAATCGCAAGCATAGGATGATGCACCAGCATGGATCCCACTAGACTCAGAAGTATCGCCCCAACCCGTCTGCAGGGTATGCCCCAATCGTAGCAGAGGAAACCTGAAGTCTGGAGGAAACCACAACAACAACCTCGGCAACTCCAACAACTTCAACTGTGCACTGCCCAAGTCCAACAACAAGAACAAGAACAAGAACAACAATACTGCCCCAAGGACTGGGAGCAATGATGTGCCTGTTGCAGGAAAAGACAAGTGCCAGATTACTTGCTTTGAATGTGGAGTCAAGGGTCACTACTCCAACGAGTGCCCCAAGAAGCTTGCAGCAGCCACCAATGTGAATGCACCCGCTCAGCAGCAACGCCGTGTTCAGCCTAGAAGGAGATTTGCCCCAGGGAATTCGCTCAACCGCAACGGCCGTCTGTTCCACATGAATGCTGAAGAAACTCAGGAAGTGTCCGATGTCGTGCTGGGTATCTTTTCTATTAACTCAGTACTTGCAAGAGTGTTGTTTGATTCTGGATCATCGCACTCATTTTTTACAGAAGAATTTGCATGCACTAGTAAGATTCAACCAACAAAATTGAAGCATGTTATGATAGTTCAAATACCTGGTTCAACTACCAAGGGTAGAAAAATTTGCAAGGCTGTACCTATCAGAATCCATTGAATAGATTTTTATGCTAATCTAATAGTACTTGGAACCAAAGGTTTGGAACTAGTACTAGGAATGGATTGGATGTCCAAACATAAAGGATTGATCGACTGTGCCAAGAAAGCCATAACCATGACCAGTAGAAATGGAGTATCAGTAGAGCATCTATCTGAGACACTGCCCCGTCAGTTCAAATGAAACAAGAGTCTAGCCCAACCAACCCTAGACCAAGTCAGAGTAGTCTGTGAATACCCCGACGTGTTCCCAGATGAATTGCCTAGTATGCCCCCAGATCGGGATATTGAGTTCATCATTGAACTAATTCCTGGAACTGGACCCATAGCTCAGAGACCTTATAGTATGAACCCATCAGAATTAGTGGAGTTGAAGAAGCAGCTTGATGCTATGCTAGAGAAAGGTCTAATTCAACCAAGCGCATCGCCATGGAGATTGCCTGTTTTGTTTGTGGATAAGAAAGATGGAGGTAACCGTTTATGTACGGATTATCGGAAGCTGAATGATGTCACCATCAAGAACAAGTACCCACTACTGAAGATAGAGGATCTGTTTGACCAGTTAACTGGTGTCAGAGTGTTTTCTAAGATTGATCTTAGAACTGGTTATCCTCAACTCAAGATTCATGCAACGGATATCCCAAAGACTGCCTTCACCACCAGATATGGATTGTATGAGTATACTGTCATGTCTTTTGGATTAACCAATGCCCCCGCTTATTTCATGAATCTCATGAATAAGATTTTTATGAACTTCCTAGATAAGTTTTTAGTTGTGTTTATCGACAATATTCTGATTTATTCCAAGTCAGAAGAAGACCATGAACTACACCTGAGAATCATCCTCGAAACTCTTAGAGAGCATCAGTTGTATGCTAAGTTTAGCAAGTGTGAGTTCTGGTTGAAGGAAGTAGGATTCCTCAGACATATTGTGTCGGCAGGAAGAGTCGATGTTGATCCCGCCAAGATTAAGGATGTTGAAAAATGGAAAGCCCCAACCACCCAAATAGAAGTCTGCGCATTTCTTGGATTAGCCGGATACTATCGCAAGCTTGTTGAAGGATTTTCGAGCATCACAAGACCAATGACCCAGTTGTTGAAGAAAGATAAGAAGTTTGAATGGACTGATAAATGTGAAGCAAGTTTTCAAGAACTAAAGAAGAGATTGATTTCAGCCCCAATTTTGATTATGCCGGATATCAAGAAGCCTTTTGATGTGTATTGTGATGCATCCAAGATTGGTCTCGAATTTGATGCAAGAAGGCAAAGTCATAGCATATCTATCCCGACAACTGAAGCAACATGAGCAAAACTACCCTATCCATGACCTTGAACTAGCAGCCGTAGTTTTAGCTTTGAAGACATGGCGTCATTACCTCATGGGTAACCGCTGTGATATTTATTCGGATCACAAGAGTCTGAAGTATATTTTCACCCAGAAGGAGCTGATTATGAGGCAAAGGAGATGGACAGAGTTAATCAAGGATTATGACCTTGACATTCACTATCACCCGAGCAAGGCCAATGTGGTAGCGGATGCTCTTAGCAGATTGCCGTGTAGATTAAACACCATGATTAAAGAAGCTCAACCAAGTTTGCATGAGGAGTTGGAGCAGTTTCTAACAGAGCTAGTTAGCAAAGGATTCCTAGCTAGTATTGACCTTCAACCCACATTGATTAGCCAGATCAAGGAAGCCTAGAAAGGAAATACAAGTATCGATGGAATCAAGCATCGTATCGGTATAGGGAAGGTACCCAGATTCACCGAAGATGAAGAAGGAGTTTTGTGGTACAAAGGACGTATCTGTGTGCCAGCAGATTCCGAGTTGAAACAAGTCATCATGCAGGAAGCTCATGATACTCTTTATTCTAACCACCCTGGAGGAACCAAGATATATCAGGATTTGAAAGAGCAATTTTGGTGGCTTAGATGAAGAGAGAAATCGGAAGCTACATAGCTAAGTGTGATATCTGTCAGCGAGTCAAAGCGGAACATCAACGACTCGCAGGACTTTTGCAACCATTGCAGATCCCAGAATGGAAATGGGATTCTGTCGGAATGGATTTCATCACTGGTTTGCCTACATCTAGTAGGGGAAATGACTCTATTTGGGTCACAGTGGATATACTGTCCAAGGTAGCCCATTTTATACATGTCAAGACCACTTACTAGAGTTCGAAGCTAGCAGAGTTGTACATTGCTAGAATAGTCAGTTTGCATGGACCCCTAAGACCGTAGTGTTGGATCGAGGAACCCAGATTACCTCAAGATTTTGGCAGAAAGTCTAAGAAGAATTAGGAACCAAGCTGAACTTCAGCACAGCTTATCACCCGCAAACCGATGGACAAACTGAAAGAGTCAACCAAATCTTAGAAGATATGTTGAGAGCTTGTGTGCTACAATATGGATCAAAATGGGAAGATTCTCTGCCTTTCGTAGAATTCTCATACAACAACAGTTATCAAGCCAGTTTGCAAATGGCCCCATTTGAATTTATGTATGGAAGAAAGTGCCGTACCTCCTTGAATTGGTCGCAAGTAGGAGAGAGTCAAATTTTCGGACCCGACATCCTACGAGAAGCCGAAGAGAAGGTTCACAAAGTCCGTGAACACCTCAAGACCGCCCAATCGAGACAGAAGAGTTATGCTGACAAAAGATGTCAAGACCTGACTTTCAATGTCGGAGATTTTGTGTATCTCAAAGTATCACCCTTGAAAGGAATGCAACGTTTCAACTGAAAGGGAAGTTAGCCCCTAGATATATTGACCCTTCAAGATTTTGAATCACCGAGGAGAAGTATCTTATTGATACATTGCAAATGTATCTATAATTTTTGATGTTCCATGATTGGTTTTATTCACTTTCTTGTGTTTTGTCCACACTTTGGAGTACTTTTCATATGATTTCTTGGACTAACCTATTAACAAGAGCCACAGTGCCAGCTACCTGTTTTCTGCTGTTTTTGGTTCCAGGAAAGTCAAAAAATGAATATTCTCGGAATTGGACGGGACAAAAGCCAAAAATCCTATTTCACTAGAAGACTCCCGGAGCCAGAATACGAGACGGAGGGGGGATGGGCCCAGGCCACACCACCTAGCCGTGCGGGCAAGCCTAGGTCACGCCAGGGGGTGGTCTGGCCGCCCCAGGCTGCCCCTCGGTCTCCCTCTTTGCCTATAAGATGCCTTCTGACCTAAAAACTCAGGAGGGGTTCGACGTTTTTCCAGAAGGAGTTCCGCTCTGCCGCCACCACCAGATTCCATGAAATAGCACCAGAAACTCCGTTCTGGCACCCTGCTGGGACGGGGAATTGGAGGAGATCATCACCATCATCATCACCATCGCTTCTCCATCGACCATCCATGTTTTCCCCATCTATGAGTGAGTAATCCCCCGCTGTAGGCTATGGGGATGGTAGGGATTGGATGAGATCGTTCATGTAATGGCATCAGATTGTTAGGGCATGGTGCCTAGTGTCTTTTATTAGTGCTTTATGACTTTGTTGCGACTTGTTGTGCTTAATTCTTGTCACTAGGGCCCGAGTGCCATGATTTCAGATCTGAACATGTTATTGATTCATTATGATATATTGTTTATGGTCTTACCTGCAAGTTGTATACACACGTTGTTGTCCGGAACCAATGGCCCCGAAGTGACAGAAATCAGGATAACCGGAGGGAATGGCTTTGATGTGAGGATCACATGTGTTCACGGAGTGTTAATGCTTTGCTCCGGTGCTCTATTAAAAGGAGCACCTTAATTGCCAGTAGTTCCCTTTAGGCCGCGCTGCAAACGGGCTGGTAGGACAAAAGATGTTGTGCAAGTTCTCACTGCGAGCATGTATGACTATATATGGAACACATGCCTAGGATTATCTAGTACTTGGATGCTTTGTCTTATTTATCTGCAATTGCCCTATGTTCTAATTGCTATGTGAATTGTCTTGTCCATGCAACGCCCATCCATCCATCCCTATGCCTACCGCACTCGAATCCTACTGTTTACTGCTATTGTTACTGCTGTCTTTACTTTACTATTGCTGTTACTTTACTATTCCTACTACAAAACTGTTGCTACTGATAAACTGTTGTGAGCAAGATTGTTTCCAGGTGCAGCTGAATTGACAACTCAGTTGTTAAGGCTTATAGATATTCTTTGGCTCCCCTTGTGTCGAATTAATAAATTGGGTTTCACTTCCCTCGAAAATACTGCGATACACCCCCTATACTTGTGGGTCATCAAGACTATTTTCTGGCGCCGCTGCCGGGGAGCATAGCTTTATTTATCAAGCTCACTTGGATTCTCTATTGTTCGTTGCTATCCATCCATCATGGGTAAGTCTCGTGATGGCAAGTTTCCTATTTTACCATCCACTACAAGAAGAGGTACGGTTCTGAACACCTCTGCTGCTCTTGATTCACCATCTATTATAAGTAAGCTCGTTACACCACCACATACACATGCTACACACACTGCTACTACTACTGAATCTGAAACTCCTGATGCTTATGATGCTGCTTCTACTGTGCTTGATAAGAATGGTTCATTAGGTCCTTTCCTAGATGCTACAATTGCTAGAACTATAGCTGGAAATACTGAAACTCCTAATGAAGACACTACCACACCTGTTAGTTCACCTGAGTCTAGTGAGAGTTATGACATTGAAGACGGTTATGTTGAGATGACCGATGAATTTATTAAAGAATGTAAAAACACCCATGATAGGAGCGCTGCTAAGAGTCTCCTTGAGAGGCGTACTATTAGACCCAAATTGTCTCCTATTGCTAAGTTTGCTGCTTCCCCCATAAACATTACAGATAAAGATTATGATTTCTCTCTCGATCTATCTTACATAGCTATTGTTGAGAAAGAACCTTTTTGTGGGACTAAGAATGAAAGTGCGGTAGCACATATGAATGAACTTTCTACCATGAGTGGCTTGTTTTCTGATGATATTAAGATGCATACTTACTTTGTTGCTAAGATTTTCCCCTTTTCACTGAAAGGAGAAGCTAAAACTTGGTTTAGTAATTTACCTCCTGGATCTATTGATAGCCCTGATTGCTTGATTAGTACTTTCCTGCAGAAATATTTTCCTCCTAGTGCTAGACATGCTATTTTGCAGGAAATTTTTGATTTTAAACAGGGAGAAAAAGAGATATTGCCCAAATCTTGGGCAAGGTTTTGTGCTTTGATTCATGCACAAGCTGGAAGTCCATTACCTAAGAATGAGCTTCTTGATATATTTTATAATGGACTAACCAAAGAATCTAGGACATACCTAGATAGTTGTGCTGATTGTGTTTTCAGGAATAGGACTCCTAAGGAAGTTGGGGAATTAATGGCTAAAATAAGTAAGAACTAAGAAGATTGGACTCCTCCTAAACAAGCTATACCTAAAGTAATTGTACCTGAACCTACTATTCTGGTGCCTATTCCAACATCAAAGAAGAGGGGAGTTATTGAATTAAATGATGAAGTGATGAAGGAAGATAAGAAATGTCTTAAGGAGAAGGGAATTAAAGTTGCAGATGTCAAGAATTTACCTCCTATAGAAGAATTATGTAAGCCTATTCCCTACTCATCCACTATTGAGGTAGACTCTCTCCAACACTTTGATGAAGGTGATATCCCTTACTCTAAACCTCCTGATCAATGCTTAGAAGAATTTGATATCTTTATTGTTAAGCAAGATAATTTAAATAAAAGGGTGCAAAATCATCTAATGGAAAACACTAGAGTTATTGTTGAGTTGAAAGATATTGTGGAAAGAACCTCTAATGATGTTAAAATGATTCTTAAACACTTTCAAATGGTTCAAACTCAAATAGATCAACTCGTTAAAGTGCAAAAAGACTTGCTAGTTAATGCTGCTAAAGAAAAACATGCTTATGAAATTAGAACTAGAAGTGGTGCTGCTACCCAGGATCCTCTATATCCTGAGGAGCATCCCAAAAGAATTGAGGAGGATTCTCAACAAGTTGAAAATAGTGGCTCTACTCGTAAGAAGAGGAAAAAGAAACATAAAACTGTTGTAGAACCCTCTGAACCTGCTATAGATCCTAATAGTATATCTATCTCTGATGCTGAAACTGAAGGTGGTAATGAGGATAGTGAAGTTTCTAATGAAGAAAAAGTTGAAGAAGAACCTGAAAACCACACTAAGAATACTAAATACACCAAAGAAGATTTTATTGCTAAGAAACATGGTAGTGAAAGAGAACCTTGGGTCCAAAAACCTATGCCTTTCCCTCATAAGAAACACAAGTCAAAGGAAGATGAACACTATAATAAGTTTTGTGAGTGGATGAAACCTTTATTCCTGCAAATTCCTTTGATTGATGCTATTAAATTGCCTCCTTACTCAAAGTATATGAAGGATATTGTCTCGAATAAAAGGAAGATCCCTAATGAAGAAATCTCTACTTTGCTTGCTAATTATTCCTTTAATGGTAAGGTTCCAAAGAAACTTGGAGACCCAGGGATTCCAACTATCCCTTGCTCTATTAAGAACAGTTATGTTAGAACTGCTTTGTGTGATTTGGGAGCTGGATTTAGTGTTATGCCTTTCTCTCTCTATAAGAGGCTTCAACTAGAAAAATTAATACCAACTGATATATCTTTGCAAATGGCTGATAAATCTACCACTATTCATGTTGGTATATGTGAGGATGTACCAGTTCAAGTGGCTCATAATTGCTTGATATTAACTGATTTTGCTGTGCTTGAAATGCCTGAAGATGATAATATGTCTATTATTCTTGGGAGACCTTTTATTAATACTGCAGGAGCTGTTATTAATTGTAATCAAGGAAAGGTGACCTTTAATGTTAATGAAAAGGAACACACCGTCTATTTCCCCAAGAAGATTGAAAGGACTTATGGTCTGAATTCAATTGAACATGTTGAGGGTATTCAAGTTGGAGAGATATATTGTCCCATACCAAAAGAAAAATTTGAAACTATTATGATTGGGACCATTGCTATCAAGGTTGAGGTAACATAATCATTAGTGGAATACAAAGTTTTGTCTCATATGAAATTGTTTTGGTAACAAGACCTGATCAACCTTGTTAACAAAAGGATTTTATTGAACAAAACAATGTTTTCACCATTATTATCTCCGCTTACTTATATTCTATCCATTTTAGTTTTTGCTTATGCCTAACTTAAAGGCGTTAAACAAAAGTACTTATTGGGAGATAACCCAAAAGTTTTAGATGAGTCTTGGAAGTTATTACTTCAGTAATAACCGCTCCTTATCCTTTTATTTGCTTTTTGTGCCAAGAGTAACCTCTACTGAGAGAGAAGTAATGATTGGGAAAGCTGCTGTCCCGAAACAGATTTCTGTGCTTCACCGTAGAAATTCGTGTAAAATCTCTGAACGTCTTTTTGAGGCGTGAATTTTTGTGCTTCTTCCCCAGGTTGTTATCTAACTTTAGTTAGTTCAACACTTTTTGATTTGAGCAACAGAAGGTCTTCTAGAAAATTCGTCTTTACCTGCTGGTCTGTTTTGACAGATTTCTGCCATTTTCTGCATTTGCTTCTTGTTGGTTCCTTTTTGAGTTCTTTTGGGGAATTGAGCTTTTTAAGGGAAGTTCTACAGTATCTAGTGTTCTAATGTAAGTTTATTTGGTGTTACAACTGAACCTTAAGACTTATTTATCTTGAGTGCACTAATGTTGCTAATAAAGATTGTGTGAAGTTTTGTATGAAGGAAAAATTTCAGGTGTATGGAAGGAATGAGTAATGAGATGAAGGATGGACTAAAGCTCAAGCTTGGGGATGACACACGTGTTACCCCAAGCAATATCCAAGAAGTACAAGCGTCAAATCTTGGGGATTCCCAAGGCATCCCCCTCTTCATCAATAAAAATCCCAGGTTTCTTCCAAACGCTTCATTTTTATTGTTTCATGCACGGTTGTGTTGTTCTTGGAGCGTCTTCTTTTTCGTTTTTGTTTAGTTTTTTCGTTTTCTTTTGTTTGCTTAGTTTTATGAATAAATTGGTTGGACCCCCTCTTTCATACATTGATGTTCAAATAGTTTGATTTGGTTTGGAAAAAAGTAGGAAAGCTCATGCTTAAGTGGTAAAGAGAGTTTGTTTTTGACTATGGCCTATGCTTTGTCATGCCATGCTTGATATTGTTTTGGCTTTATGCTTAGTATTCTTTGTTGTAGCATGACTTGTTATAAACAATTGAGATTGCTTAATGTGCCTTGGATGAATCATGCGTTGTTTTAGCATATTAAAGCATAGTATAGTGGTATTCTCCTTTGATGCTTTATTTGGTTGACTTGGCGCATGCTCACACCGTGTTATGACTATCTCAAGTCACTATAAGCCTTTATGATCCTTTAGTTTTCAACTTGTAGTATCACTTTATGCTTTGATCAATGATGTTTTGTCGCTCTGCATGATTATGGCCATTATTGCTCTCTTAGTTTGTCGCTCCCAGTCTTTTGCTAGCCTCCACAACCAAGTATGAGTTCCACTCATCCATCCAACTCCCTAAACCAAGTTATTTCAAAGAGTCCACCATACCTACCTACTATCTTATGGTATTCCAAGTATATTCATGCTTTTGTTTACCTTCCAAATTAAACTTGTTATGAGAAAACTAGTGATTAAATCTCTCACGAACTTGATGGCACACTTTACTTTACTTTCCCTTAATAAACTTGAACCATTGTGTCGTCTGTGTTGTATATGCTTGCACTTATTTGTTGGGGATTAGCAGAACCATGCTTTCATGGGGAATGCTTTCAACATTGCACGGGTACTTTGTACCTAGTTGATATCATGCTATTTTGTCTATGGATGTCGTCGATGTGAAATGAAAGGAGAGCTTGTAAGTCCATGGAGTTATGCATATGTGTTAGAGAAACGCCTGGGCCGCTGGTCTAATCCATGCTGACATGGTGGAAACCTGCAGCGTAACCATAATGAGCTGTCTATGAAGCATTCTTCTTATAAAAAAAGAGTCTGATATTGAGAAAAAAGAGAAAAAGAAAAAAAAAGATTATGAAAAGAGGAAAGAGAGAAAAAAGCACCATATTCCCATGGTAAATAAGAAGATTGCTGAGATGCTCGTTGTCTGCTTGCCTTGTCATTTTGATATGGGGATTCTTCCGTATCATCGGGCAAGGGGTACCCCGTTGGCGGTTCTCTATGATACACATGTAGTTACGATGACAAGAACTTACCGGTGACTAAACTTGAGTAGCATGAGGAGCGGCCCTTGTATTCAAGGGACATGAGATTCCTAACTTATACTTCGTAAAGCATGTACACCATAGTTTGTTCACTTTAACCTTAATCACTTCAAGATGCTTACGATAGGGGCAATGAGAGCTGAAAGCTATAAGTACCATAATTTTTGGAAGCTCTTTATGAGACTTGAATCCCTACTTCCTTCCATGAAGGCCCTTCTTTCACCATTATATTGAGTCTCCACCTTCTATCTTTATGCACCTACTTTGAGAGCATAGTGGCCATTCTTAGTTCTATGTGCATTGTCCCAAGACTTATTGATTGATGCATATCTTGATATTGCTTGTTCTAAACTATTTGTATCTAGTCACTCTTCTGAACTTTGATGGTGTCCTATGCATTTATATTTGCTACTTTATGAGGAACAAGCTGAATACAACTATGCTATGTTTTCTTTATGTGAAACAAACAAACGTCTTGCAAAGCATTGTTATTCATGAATCTTTTGTTTGTGCCTTTTCATGTTGCATCATAGTTTCTTTGTCTAATTGCTAGAACTTTGTCTTTCATGATTGAAGTACTATGATCCCAGCTTTGAATGTTTACAAATACTTTGGTCAAGCCTTTGATGGTGCATGTCACCTCAAAAATTATTCTTTCTTTTTATCACTTACCTACTCGAGGACGAGCAGGAGTTAAGCTTGGGGATGTTGATACATTGCAAATGTATCTATAATTTTTGATGTTCCATGCTTGGTTTTATTCACTTTGTTGTGTTTTGTCCACACTTTGGAGTACTTTTCATATGATTTCTTGGACTAACCTATTAACAAGAGCCATAGTGTCGGCTGCCTGTTTTCTGCTATTTTTGGTTCCAGGAAAGTCAGAAAATGAATATTCTCGAAATTAGACGGGACAAAAGCCAAAAATCCTATTTCACCAGAAGACTTCCGGAGCCAGAATACGAGACGGAGGGGGGCTGGGCCCAGGCCACACCACCTGGCCGCGCGGGTAAGCCTAGGCCGCGCCAGGGGGTGGTCTGGCTGCCCCAGGCTGCCCCTCGGTCTCCCTCTTCGCCTATAAGATGCCTTCTGACCTAAAAACTCAGGGGGGTCGACGTTTTTCTAGAAGGAGTTCCGCTCCGCCGCCACCACCAGATTCCACGAAACAGCACCAGAAACTCTGTTCTGGCACCCTGCCGGGACGAGGAATTGGAGGAGATCATCGCCATCATCATCACCATCGCTTCTCCATCGACCATCCATGTTTCCCCCATCTATGAGTGAGTAATCCCCCGCTGTAGGCTATCTGGATGGTAGGGATTGGATGAGATCGTTCATGTAATAGCATCAGATTGTTAGGGCCTTGTGCCTAGTATCTTTTATTAGTGCTTTATGACTTTGTTGCGACTTGTTGTGCTTAATGCTTGTCACTAGGGCCCGAGTGCCATGATTTCAGATCTGAACATGTTATTGATTCATTATGATAGTATTGTTTATGGTCTTACCTGCAAGTTGTATACACACGTTGTTATGCGGAACCAATGGCCCCGAAGTGACAGAAATCGGGATAACCGGAGGGAATGGCTTTGATGTGAGGATCACATGTGTTCACGGAGTGTTAATGCTTTGCTCCGGTGCTCTATTAAAAGGAGCACCTTAATTGCCAGTAGTTCCCTTGAGGCCCCGCTGCAAACGGGCTGGCAGGACAAAAGATGTTGTGCAAGTTCTCATTGCGAGCACGTATGACTATATATGGAACACGTGCCTAGGATTATCTAGTACTTGGATGCTTTATATTATTTATATGCAATTGCTCTATGTTCTAATTGCTATGTGAATTGTCTTGCCCATGCAACGCCCGTCCATCCATCCCTATGCCTACCGCACTCGAATCCTACTGTTTACTGCTATTGTTACTGCTATCTTTACTTTACTATTGTTGTTACTTTACTATTCCTACTACAAAACTGTTGCTACTAATAAACTGTTGTGAGCAAGATTGTTTCTAGGTGCAGCTGAATTGACAACTCAGTTGTTAAGGCTTATAGATATTCTTTGGCTCCCATTGTGTCGAATCAATAAATTGGGTTTCACTTCTCTCGAAAATACTGTGATACACCCCCTATACTTGTGGGTCATCACTTATCAACTGGAACTGCCAGAGGAGATGTTAGCCATACATGATGTGCTCCATATCTCGATACTTCGCAAATGCTTAGAAGTTCCGGAGAAGACTGAAGTTTTCAAGAATATTGATCACCGAGCCATAGATATCAACAAGGATCTAACCTATCATGAAGTACCCATTCGTATTTTGGAAGAAGCCTTCAGAACCACCAGGACCCGTAGTATCAAATTTCTCAAGATCCAGTGGTGCAACCATACTGAAGAAGAAGCTACTTGGGAACGATAAGATTACATTAGGACTGAGTTTCCAAACCTCTTTAGTTCCTAGTTTTTCTTAAATCTCGGGACGAGATTTTGTTTAAGGAGGGAAGGTTTGTAACACCCCAAAAACATTAATCAAGTTTATCAAGTTCTAATCACCCAAGTTTAGGGTTAACAAAAACTTTTATTATTAAATTGAATATGAGTGTATGTGTGAATAGCATTAGTGTATGAATGAGTGCAATTCCCATGTTTGATTGCTACAAATGATAGAGAATGGTTTAAAGATGAATATTACATCATCTAGGCCAATTACACACAAAATCAAAAGAAAGGAAATTCAAATATGAATCATATGATCAAATGGTCATTTTGACCAAAATTAACCACTAGACCACTTTGGGTGTTTCTAGTAAAAGAATTCTAATAGAAACTTTCTCAATTCTTTTCACCCCTTGCTAGACCAAGTAAAAAGTGAACCCAAGCCCACTTTAGAAATCAATAGAAACAAATTCCAAATCTATTTAAAGGATAATTCAAAATTGAATCAAGCTCATATGCTAAGATCACCACTTTTCAAAAACCACTCAAATCAGATCCACTTGACTTTTCCCAGCAACCATAGACACTCAAGCATGTGACCAACACACTCACCAAAATTTAGCCAAAAATTCAAATATTAGTTTCATGCAGCCATTTGGTCGAGCACCTAGCAGACATAGAAAAACCTTGGCCTAACTTCTACTGTTTGAGCACTAATTGATCACCCCAATTGTCCCCATTTCACTCCCCTGGTCTCCCTTAGTGACTAGCAACGCAACAGACCAGCTCCCCCACAGTCGTTTGCGCCAGTGCCACGTCGCCCGAAGCATGCCACGCCGGCCGACCATGGACAGCTCGCAGCACGCAGCGCCGCCCTCGTCCATGATGTCCAGGAGGCAAGCCACCATCCACCGCCACCCCCTGTCCAGCCCTCGACCGCAGGCAAGCCGTGGACCACCAAAAAATCGTCGTGCCCACTTTCTCTGCGTCGTGCCGAGAGCGCACCAGAGTGCCACAGCCGACCAGCTCGCACACACCGCGCCTCGCCCTCTTCGCGCGTGCACACTCTCGCCATAACACCAGCTAGCTCCTAGACATCCCCGTCCACCGCCGCGCAACCAGTAGCCCCGTGCACCGTCTCGAACGTCACTAGTTCCGTGCAGAGCACCACCCGCGCCCGACCATTCTCGACAGCCCCATGCCGCGCCTTTAAACCTGTGACGACCCCCACGAAGCACAGCGCCGAACCCTACCCCCAGCCATGCCGGTAGCTCGTTGTACCGCCATCGCCGGAGGAGCCAGCCCATGCCGCCATGTCCCTCTCACTGCTATATAAAAAGAGGCCACCCCCGCCTCAATTCACCACACCATCTCACTCCCCACTCCTCACAGAACCTCCCACACCCTTCCACAGAGCAAGGCGAGCACCACATCGCGGGAATTTGGCCGGAGTCATCCGTTGCAGAGGAGAAGAGGAGTCATTGATTGGAGCCGCCCCAGGAGCCGCCGCGACCACCATTCGAACCGCCGTCATCTACAACGTCGTTCGCCCCCATCGCCGACCCTAGCTGGAGCCCAGGTGAGCCTCACACGACCCCCACCGCCGCGTTAGGATTAGAACCTCGTCGGAGTTGTTCTTCATTGACGATGAACCTCAGCTGTTAGATCAGGTTCTTATCGTAGGGCCTAGATTGAAACATATCGTTTCGAGTTAGATGAGCCACTGACTAGTGGGACCCCCTGTCAGCAGTCCGCTGCGCCCGCGTAGTGCACTTGGGGTGGCCCGTTTAGTTTCCCACACAGGGCTGTAAATTCAAATAGTTATTTTCCATTTTAGTTGAAACCAGTTTTTGTCAGTAGATTCAAAAATCAATTCAAAGATATTCACTGAACCAAATTGCATGATACCAATTTTGTTAGAAATATATTCAAATTATCTATCCAAGCCCGTTGGATTCAAATCATCTGGAGTTAGAGATCACCTATAGTAAAAATAACAAGGCAAAGACATTTCCAAATTCAAACATTTTTCAAAAATCAACCATAAATGCTTTTGAGTTGATTCCAACTCTCAAAAAATCACATTTGAGAATATCTATCTGAATATGTAAAAATATTTAAGTTTCCATGTAGTAACATTGGACTAGTACCAAAAGGGTGGTATATAAGCATTTCTAGTCACTTTAATTTTATTAAATAGTAATATTAAACTTTATTATATATGACCAACACTTTAAATCACATTCCCATGTATTAGAATATGTGGTGATGACATGTGTCAAAATGATCCCATATTTTAATTGGAGAATATTAAATCTTAAGTATTTTCAATGAGTAGAAATTACTTTTCCAAAATAAGATAAATAAAATTAGGTCTTTATTTAATGTGATGTTTGTGATGATGCTAGATCATCTACTGTGAGCCTTTGTGTGCTAAATAGAAGTAGTTAAATATTGTTTAGTGATTGTGTACCTCGTATTCATTTATAGACGCTAGTACCGACCCAAGCTACGAGGAGGAAGAGTACTACGAAGAAGAAGAAGAAGAGAATTTCAACCACTGCACTACTCAAGGCAAGACTAACACTACAAGTTAACTATGCAAGCTAACACTTGCAAGTATTATACCTATGCAAGCTAACACTTGCAAACTTGATAACCTACGCAAGATGCATTAGGCATGCTTTGGTTATACAACTTTGATTATACCAATCCCAAGTTTTACTTGTAATCTTTATTCTTTTACTTTTTACCAAAGTTCTTTCATTTTAGTTAGTGCTTGGTGAGTATTGGAAAAATAGGATAGATACCATAAAGAGTATAAAACTAGGCCTAACTAGTTATACTTAGATGTCATCAAAAGACATAAAACTAGAGTTGGATAGTTACACTTGATTAGCACCCCTCATTAGTGAATACCCTCAACTTTAGTGGCTAGTGCTAAGCATAAAAGTTGATCACTTTAGATGGGAATACTTGGTGAAAATGATTATGAAAACCTTGGAATGAGGATTCATTCTATTGAAATGTTTTGCGTGTGTTGAGAAACACAAAAGGATTTCATGGTGAAAATGTTGAGGCATGAGCCTTAGCCCTTTATAAAAACTGATGGTTGGGTTCGGATGCGATACCATTCCAATTTTACCGTACAACCATAATACCTGAATTGGGTAGGGCTTAACTGGAAGCTTATATGCTTTAGTATGGGTAGGTTAAGCTGAGGCTACCTCATGAATGTGAATTGTCCACCTATGCAGTTCCCAGGATGGCAGATGGCCATGGCTGGGAGGCCAAGCTCATAGGGGAGGTGCCTATACTAGAGTGTGTAATTGAAAGGTTAGGATTGATTATCCGCATACTAAGTATGATGATCAGGGTTATCTCTGACGGATGTATCGAATTTTGTGGTGAAAGTGTACCACCTCTGCAGAGTGTAAAACTTTTCGAATAGCCGTGTCCGTGGTCATGGACAGTTGGAGTGGCCATATTGTTCCGTCCTCAGATGTTTTCAAAATGACTTGTGAAAGTGACTATGACTTTGACTTGACCACAACAGGGTTGTGAACATGAAAACTAAGTTCCCACTTAGGTGATGTAGAACATTAAATTAGTTTTCTTTACTTCTAAACCCAGTATAAGATAAACCTGGCTTTTGCAAATAAACCTAGAGCTTAAGATTCCTACTAGAACTACCTTACTTGTTAGTGATAGTTTGCGAGTACTTAAAGAGTACTCATGGCTTTGTCCCTGGCTATTCCCGTGGGCACTATGAGGGGGACTACCAGGATGATGGACAACAGGAGGTCTACAACAACTAGTATCATCTTCCATCGTCAGCATTGCCTATGACTCTGAAGATGGAGCCCCTACTATGTTTATTTTCCGCTGCTTGGTTTGTATTAAGACTGGATCATGAGATCCTTTATTTTGTAAGACCTTATTATGGTTTGTAATGGATGATGTACTGTGGTACTACTTCTATTATGTCTCGCAAAAATGGTAATCCTGGGATTGCGAGGTATGGCATAACAGGCATCTGGGATTAAAAATCTGGGTGTTGACACCACCTCCACATCATAAGCTGCAACACACGTATGTAGTATCCATTAGTCAGAACTCAGCACTGTCATTTCGCCAGGGAACAGGGATCAGCAAGCAGGCTTGTCGATACATTGAGTGATAAGATACAACCCCCGTTTGTATACATATTTCTCCCATTCCATTTTAAATTGTGTTCCCGATGCCTCCTTGTGGCATCCCGCTAAAACCACTATTAGAAAATCGCTGTGTAATCATGCCACATTGCATTTGAGCATCGTCATCATCATGCATGGTTTGTTTAAAAACTATTTTCGAAAAGCCTGGTTTTGTTTTCTAAACGCCCCGTCTTTATTTCAAATAAAAACTCTGGTCTTTTCCGGGTCTTTTATTTATCTAAAAACTATTTACAAAAGTCTATTTTAAATTAAAATAAAAGTTTACATTATTTTTTGGGAGGCAGCCAGCCAGGCCCAAAAGCCCAGCCGACCACCTCCTTCCTAACCTTAACTAGCAAACCCTAACCTACCTACCCCATCCCTCCACCCTGCCAGCCACTCCCTCCCTCCATCCAGCCGCCAAACCCTCCACTCGCATGACCCACTCTGGCCCACCTCCTTTTTCCCGCCTGGGCGCGTAGCCCATGCCACTCCCGTCGCCCGGCCCCACCACCTGGGCCAATTCCCGATTGCCATCTACCCCACGTGACCCCTTCCCACCTTGCTACCGACAACCACCTGCGAACCTGACCCTACCATGACGCGCGACCCCCACCCCGCCTGCAATCTCTCTCTCCTCTCTGTGCATCTCTCCCCCGCTGCTGCCCTACCTACCGCAGCATCTCCCACCAACCACCGCACGCCTGCCGCCGCCGTCCACTCCACGCAGCGCCACCGCGCTCTTCACCGGCCGCGCCTGAGCCCCGCCGGCCTCTCTCCCCTTCCTCGCCGGCCTCCTCCCTAGTCCCGCGTCGCCCTGGCCGTCACCGGCGCACCACCTCCTCCCGGCTCCAGCCACGACCGTGCCGCCTCTCTCGAGCCTCGACCTCCTCTGCGCCCTCATCCTCGCCGCCTCCCCCGTCCCCTGTCTAACCACCGCCGTCTGCCGCGCCGAGCTCCTCTACCACGACCCCGCGATGCTCGAGCCCGGGCATGCCGGCCTGCAAGCATGCGCCGTCATTGCCAGAGATCCTCCGCCCGTCCCCGCCAGCGCCTGCTGTTCCCCGTGCCCAGGGACCCCTCCGGCCGACGCTGCCCGAGACTACCCCGAGGTCGTCGTCCCTGGCACCTCCGGTCAACGCCACCACCGGCCGTCCGAGCCCGTCCCTGGCCGCCTCGAGCGCCTCTGCTCTGGCGCTCATCCTGCCTCCGCTGCCTCTGACGACGAGCCGCGCGTCGTCGCCTCCATCTGCCTTCTCGAGCCCGCGCAGGCCACGCGACCCTCTCTGTAGCACGCCGCAGGGATGGTGTCGCCCAGCGCATCGCCTCTGCCCTACACCTGCTCCGGCGGCCCACCTCGTCTCCGACTGGGAGACCCCTGCTACAGCAAGCAGTGTTCTCTGGGAGCTCTTAGTTCGTTGCTCCTGTTTCTAGTAGTGTTGCTCAAGATCAAGTGGTGGTGACATTTTGTTATACGTGTTGTGCCGATAGTGTTATCTTTCCAAGATGGTATCGGAAGCCTTGGACAAAACCTTAGACGCGTGCATCGTCACCAAGTCCCGCCTCGACAAGATCTTCTCCGGAACCAAGGACGCAAGAGGGTCGAAGCACCACGGAACGCCAAGTACTTCTACCGGGGCTAGTAACCCGAAGCTCCCCTTCACGGACGACAAGAACATCACCAGGAACAAGTACCCCAACAAGATCGACCGCTAGCCGAGACCGATGAGAAGAGAAGTTCTGGTGCCAATGGTGGAACATGAACCCGAAGGACCGCCGGGTTACCGCTAGAAGACCACCATTGCCAATGCAAGATCGCCAATGACGCTCGAAGCCGAAACTCCAAGATCGTCCGCACGAGTCCGATGTCGAGGACCGGACGCCAAGTTCGCCGAGAACCCGGATGCCAAGGTCGCCGACACGGAACACCAAGTTCTTCATCCCGGACGCCATGACCGTCTACACGGACCCGAAGACCGGTCCGGAGCGCCAAGGCCTTCGACATGGAACCAACAAGATCTCCTTCCTGGAATATCAAGATCTTCCGACGCCGAGACCCAAGACCAACACCGTCACCCGAGGACTACGACAAGATCGTCCCAACCCGCCAAGTTCGCCTACCCGGACACCGTGCGACAAGATCTGCTTCACGGATCCGAAGACCCCCGGTACCCGATCCACTCAAGTTCGCCATCGACGGCAAGATCGACCGCTTGGAACCCAAGTTCTCCGCCATGACACGACAAGTTCTTCATCCTGTATCCAAACCTCGTCGTTCCGTCAACCCTGAGACCGAACCTCGGACCCCCCGGAACCCAAGATCTTCCGAACCCAGATGTGTGACCCTAAGCCCCTATTTTTATAATATGACATTATCAACTGTCGCATATTAAATTGTTCATGGTTGCATACATATTTGTGGGTATGGGGGCATTATGCCGATTCACCTCATAATTAAATATGGAGTCCATCTGCGGGATATCTTTGTCTTATTCCGGACTCCATTTAAATTTGCATAGCGAACCAATGCCATGGTTCGCCTTGTTAATTCAACATTTAAATTGCAGGGGTCTAGATAACTTGAACCTATTAATTAATTATCGGGACCCCGATTCCGCTTAATATTGCCTAATTGCACCGCATCTGCATCATATCATAATCATGCCGGATCTTCTGCCATAGTATTAAATATTGCATCCGGTGTTTCTTCTAGTGTTTACTTCTTCGCGGATTAGGACAATGAGTTGATGTGAGTGTCGGCAAGTTCTCCGGATATGAACCTCCGGCAGTGTTTCCCAGGCGAGCATTCTCCCCCTTTCTACCTATTTTGCATTTATAGTATTTACTTCCTCATGTTGATCTATTGCTACCCGTATTGCGATGCTTTAGTTTCCGTGTACCATTTATATTCCTTGCAGCCCCTATATTGCCTTGGACACATCCTATTGCCTATTGCTTGATAAATAGTTGGCCTTGCGAGTCGTAGTTGCTTGCTCAGGTGCTGCTTCGCGTCGTTGTTGTTCCACCGTTAATGGAAGGTTGACACATGCTTAATGGTGGAGATGCTTAATGGTGGAGATGATCATGACTTTAAATACAACTATTAAAATGCTAGATCTAACTAATACAGAGGCATCGGTGGGCAATATATGTTATTTGGTTCTTCCACGCTCACTTGTGTCCCGTAGGACCCCGAGTACTTGATACCTGTTCCTTGACTATTCGCACTATCCATATACGAGAGACTCTATGAATCCCCCTTAGCCAGAGCTTGATTCATTTCTTATTTCTTGGGGCCACAAAGTAGTTTGGGGCTTTATTACTATACTGTACTTAGCCATGCTTTACTGCTTTATTTAAGATTGTGCGTGGAGCACCTGTACTGTTTTGGATCGCGGCATGATTTCGCAGTATCGACAAGCCCAGTCACACTTTCGGGTTCCGAGTCGTTTACAACCGTTCTCGCAAACCCTGGGTCCATTCCAGAGCCGGCCAACTTCGTTGCGGGTAGCTTAGTGGGGTGGCCCCCTGAAATATTTTATGAATCATGTGATTGCTTTGTCGTGAAAGCCTCGTTGGGTTTTGATTTGGTTTTTCCAAGGTTGATCGTGTGTGTGTTGCTATTTGTGCACCCCTGCAGGGTAAATCTTTCTGAAAGCCATGTCCGCGGTTATGGATGACTTGGAGCACAGTATCTCGATCATAGACAAGCATAACTAAAGTTGTGCTATAAACTTGACGTAATATATGACTAGTAATCAGATTCAACTATCACGAAATGGATATTAAAATGCCAACAACTGGTGGATCTGGGGTTGTTTCGTGTCATGTTATACCTGCCTAGTAAGTATCGCAACTCCAATGGAATGAAATAAAAGTACCAACAACTGCTGGGTTTGGGATGTCACATGCTAACTGTATCTGACTAGTAAGTACTGCAACTACCACTGAATGTTAACTAAAACTACCCACTACTTATGCTATCAGGATGACTCATACTATCTATATCTGACTAGTAAGTGCTACAATTATAATGGAATGAATAAAACTGCCAACTTTGTGAGTTCCTCGGTTTGACTTCCTCGTTTGGTCTCGAGGGGGAAATACCAGGATGGGTATGTTTGGTGTTAGTATCAGGTAGGGTCCGAATAGGTCTTTCTTATCCCTCTCTAATAGCCGCCAGTTTTACTGAGTCTCTATAGGTTGTTTAGTGCTGTTGCGTTGCCGCTTCAGTCCACCATACCTATGTAGGCGAGAGCCGTCGAGTTCTAGCCTCGTCGTGTACTGGCCTCAGTACCGACGCTCCTCTTTTTCCTTTGCCCTTTGTCGGCATCCCTTTTGTTTTAGCAGGTTTGAGATCGACGTCGTTAGCAGGGTTACCCTTCCGGCTTGTCCTGGGCAGGGTTATGGACGCCATTGGTTATTCTTCAGGGCTCTTAGCCCCATTTGCATCTTGTCCGTAGTCGGACGCTGTATCATTTTCAAGGTGATTTGGATCTTTGTAGTGTATATCTGTATTCTTGACTCTTGGAGTCGTGCTGTATATATATATATGTTCTGTGGGTCCCATCGAGGACTGTTGTGTAATGGTATTACTTCGTTTTCCACCCGCACGAAAGTGCCTGGTGGGCGTCCTTGAATCGTTTCTATGCGGGTTTGGCGGAAAGGGCTAAAACTTGCATAGGGCCGATTCGAGGGTGTTACACTCCTCTTCTATTGCAACATCGATGCACCAGGTCAACATCCTCCTTCCACAATTAGCTAAGATCAAACACGGCTTCCGCATCCAATCCTATAAGTTACGCAAGATCAGAGATGGCAAAGCTTTTTTTGCGGGGAGAGATGACAATGCTTGACTTTTGTAGATGTTTATGTACTTATCCGTGTAGATTTCCCTTGAACGTTACGGGTTTTTATGTGGGTACATGGAGTATTAAAGGCTACATCGTGCGACATCGGCTACCTAGCTAGTACTACCATGGTATTTATGGTGTGACTATGCTATTGTATAAATATGATATGTGGTGGATGTTTAGTTATTCTCTCCGGTATTTCTGTTGGAAAAACGTGCGAAGGTAGATTTCAAAAGATTATCAAACCTGCTAATTTTCTACAAAGGGACACACATATTTAATATGCCTATTTCTACGGAATCCTATGCAATGTGTGGGTATATTGTGTCGAAGATTGTGCAAAGTGAGAATAATGCTTGTAGAACTTCATGTAAAGTTATATAAGTGATGACCCACCTGGAGACACCAAGCATGATCTAAGAAATATATTATTTCTAAGTATATAACTGGCCTAGAGAAGTTATTCGAGATTGAGAAGTTGATTAACCGCAGAAAATTGTCTCTCTAAGTGTAGACTTAATTTTTACTCTTGTGCAACACGGGCATTCAACTTCGCCTATGTTTTTTTTATTACTGTTGGATTTATCTTCATCATCCTGCTCCCACTTTGATGCTAGTTTCTAAAGAAAATATCCCAACCAACAAGCTCTTTAAATTTACTTCACACCCAAGCGTGCCTCGCCACTCTGTTTTGTGAAGAGTCCATCCGATCCGATCCATGTGAGTATTATTGTCGAGCAGCAGCACATTTATTGGTACTAGTATCTGCTAGGAGCCTAGGAACGGCTGACATGTACACTAGGTGATCTTTCAAATCCCCCAACGTGAATAAACATACAATGGCTAATTGATCCTACCATTGCTAAATTACCAGCCACGAGAATCATGGAAAAAGCATCAAAATATAGCATATATTTACTTTTTGTCTGTTGGGTTGACCACCCCAAAAGTCACCCCAATGAAACCTTAATTGTAGATCGCATCAACCCAATCACTCCATGTCACACATCTTAGATAGACGCCCTTGTTTCAAAATTCAAATGAGCAAATGAAGAGTGTATATATTGTCATGCTTTTTACACAATTCCTCGACTGTTAAGTGAAAAATTAGAAATAGTGCTTCGCGCCCACTTTATTCATTGGAATTGCTTTTTTACACACGGATAGTTCATAAATATTGTCCTTGTGATAGATAGTATTGAAAAATTAGGCGAGTTGGCTCGTGTATCCATCGAGCAAGAAAAATGCCAAACACCCTCAATACACATTTCTCTTGTCTCACTTAAACATCTATTCCCAATGCCTCTCACTTCTACTGCAACATATATTTTTTGACTCGGTCAACATCCTCCTCCTACACTTAACTAAGCCAAAATCTCACTTCTCATCCAGTCCTACCGGTTACAAAAGATTGGAGATGGGAAAGCTTGATTTTTGTAGATGTATTTCCAATGTAGATATACCATGGAGGTTATGGGGTTCTATGTAAGTACAAAAAATGATTCATAGTTGTTTTCATGGTATTTCTAGTGTTGTCTCTGGTACTGTGAAAATATGATATGTAATGAATGTTGATTTATTCTCCTCAACATTTATATTCGATACAAATAATATATTAATATCACGAAGATATCAATTACACCCATCCTATGTAACAGTGAAATGTCCTAAAGATAATACGGATGCACACAACTCTATAAAAAATTGCACATGAGCAAACCAGCAAGAGAGTGGTGAGTCTCAAAATCCGACAGGTTAGCTTAGCACCACATGAGCAAACCAACAAGACCCGAAGCCTTTCTCACATGATATGGTTTATGAAAATTACATGGTACTTAAATAATTCACAACATGTCCTGTCATGCATACATATTTGAGTATTGTATGAGTTGTATTACATCATCACTAGCTAAATAATTGGTATTTATAATTTAGGGGCTCAGGTGCTCACCCATGGTTCGTGTGGCTGTCGCACCAGGAGGTCAGACGAAGCGCCCATTCCGTCTCCCTCTACACCACTCTGGCCTTTGAATTAACCCACACACTGTACGACATGGGCTGCCCACCGTCTCTTCCCCTGATGTCGTGTGTGCTCTATTATTTCTTTAAGGAGATATATCTAAGTCCATTTTATTTTGGTGTTACTATTGATTTCATCCTGATGCTGCAAACTCTAAACTTTGCATCCAATGTCCTGTTCCTCTAAATTGTGAATAGTTTAACTCAACTATTTTCATCACGTTTGTTAGCAGGAGCTACTAGGGCAAATAGAGACATGTAGGCCTTCAATTCGACCACTTAAAATAAACATGCAATCCTAAGCGAACCAATCACAAACAAAAAACATATCCACTACTAAACTATCACCGACATGAACTGTGACAAGAAAGCATCAAAAGATAGCATATGTTGGGTTACCCACTTCAAAAGCCTCCAAATAATGGTCAAGGAATTTTTGTAGGTCGTATATGCATCCTTTTCTATGTAAACTAATCCATCCATTCAAGCTTTCCATGGCACACATCTTTGATCGATCAAGGCCTTGGTTCAACTTCAATTGTATGGACTCAACAAGATGCCATTTTTTCTACACCATCCCATAGACCATTAAGTTGGAATAAATTGAATTGGGCTTCTAATAAAAATGAAGAGCACATCAATTTTCTGTACACTAGTTTTTTTCTAGAATAAGGTCAACAACCTTACTCTCTCACCCATCCAAAAAGAAGATGTCAAACCCCCTTGTATAAAGATTTCCAAGCTTTACTTAAACTTGTGTTCTTAGTGCCTCCTATTTCCAATGCAATATTGGTGTCAGTCAACCGACACCCCTCCTTTTACACTTCGATATGTCATTTCTAGTGCAATATTGGAAGCACTCGGATCAAAATCCCCCTTTTACACTTAGCTTCCCATTTCTTGTGCAATATGTTTTTCAATGTCGATCTCCCACGAATGTTATGGGGCTTTATCTAGGTGTATAGAGCAATGCATGTTGAATGCCGCGAATCAACTACCTAACCACTGATGTGGTACTTAAGGTGTGGATACGCTATTGTAGACATATGATATGTAATGAATGTTAATATATTCTCTTCGGTATTTATGTTTGAAACACACGATATGCTATTGTAGAAATATGATATGTAATGAATGTTTAAATATTTTCTTCCATATTTACGTTTGTAACACATGATATGCTATTGTAGAAATATGATATATAATGAATGTTGAGATATTCTCTTCAGTATTTACATTTGAAATACACGAGAATTCCATTACTAAACTATCACCCAGATGAACCATGATGAGAAAGCAACAAAAGATACATATAATTTATATATGTAGGGCTGCCCGCTCCAAATGCCTCTAATTAATAGTTCGATGAAACTTTGTAGGTCTTATATATGCATCATGTTCTATACTTCTATGCACATCCATCCATACATTCCACGACACGCATCTTCGGTCCATCTATACTTTGCTCAAAATTCAGCTAAACAAACATGACCTAATACACCATTGCATCGATCGCTAAGTTAGAAAAAATGGATAGGTATTCTAATGAGTGAATTGCACACGCATTTATCTGCACAAGTTTCTTTTTTACCACTAGATTCAATATTTTAACACCTCATTTAAGTCAACAAGCTAGTATGAGCATCCAACAAGCAGGTAGATGCCAAACCCCCTTACATGCACATTTTTCACGTTTTTGTTAAACTTGTGTTCCTCGTGCCTCCGGTTTCTACTGCAAAATTGTTCACTTGGTCAACACCCTTCTTTTCCACTTAGCTAAGCCACTTCTAGTGCAATATTGGTGGCACTTGACAACATCCTCCTTTGAACTTAGCTTCACTCTTTTAGTGCAATATATCCAGTGTTGATTTGCCATGGGATGTTATGGGGCTTTATCTACATGTAGAGAGTAATTCAGTCTATATGGTGCGATATCAACTACATAACCAGTGTAGTGGTATTTATGGCATGGCTATGCTATTGTAGAAAGAGGATATGTAATGAATGTTGAGTTATTTTCTTCGGTATTTATGTTTAAAAACACAAGAATATATATTTCCCAAGGATCTCCTTTTTCCTATACAAATTTCTTGCTTATTTTCCACAGAGAGATGCGCATATTTTATATGCATGTTTTTGAGAAATCCAGCACAATGTGGTCTTATTGTGCCAGAGCTAGTAGAAATTGAGGGTGGTACAAAACTTCGTGTAAAGTAACAAAGGTTGATTAATTGAATAACATTGTTCATTACATGGTAACTTAACTTTGACTCTCATTCAACACAAGCATTTGCAAATGTCAAACGGAATTGTGGATAAAGTGCAAATAGGAAGAAAACTTAGAATGCAAAGAGGATAGTAAACACTAGATAGATGGAAATCTACATATTACTTCGAAGTTAAAGAACGGCTGCTATCAGTTCCATTGTACCGAGAAGTGGAGCGTATTGTTTGTAGTACCCTAAGGAACAAACTCGCCCACTTGTTAGCAAAATAACTACAAATTAGCGCCCTACTCCAATGGCTTGTCCACCTTTGCCTTTCCTAGAAAGATCACTAGCAAACATTAGCGAGCCTCCAGAGTCAAACACACGTTGAAAGTTGTGTTACTAGTGCATCCCAGTTCTACGTCATTCGATCAACATCATCCTCAAAAACCAAGCTAGGCTAAAGTATCACCTCTACATCCTACCATACAACTACAAGAGACTAGATATGGACACTTTTCAATTACAATTTTTAGTGTATATCTTCCATGGAGGCTATGGGGTTTGCGGTAGGTGCAAAAGATGATATAGAAAACTTCATTGTCGTATTGCATCAACCACCTAGCGACTATCCTGGTATTTGTGGCGTGACTATGCTATTGCAGAAATATGGTGTATAATGAAT
Source organism: Avena sativa (assembly GCA_916181665.1). NCBI lineage: Eukaryota > Viridiplantae > Streptophyta > Magnoliopsida > Poales > Poaceae > Avena > Avena sativa. Next base: position 55,235,224 of record OV702292.1, read on the forward strand.
AATAATTTGTTTTTTTCCCTTAAGTTGAAAATAAATTCCAGGTGAATTTTCATATTAAAATGCTCATCTATACGTCTTATAAGCAAAATCTCGCTAACAGTATCTATGATAGTCTGTCCCTTGACTCTTCATGCAATTTAAAGACATGGATAGTCAAATGCATCAAAATATACTAGAGTAATCCTAGGTAAAAACTTTGTCTCGTATGTGCACGAAAGAGAGAATAAAAGATACATAAGGTGTTAGAATTGAATCGCAAAATATGATGTTAGAATTATAAATATATTTCATATATAGGTTTTGTTAACTTTTAAGGCGCCGCTTAAACTAGGTGTAAAATCTATGTGGCCATCGGTATTTGAGATCAACTTTGAGCTAAATACTTGTGGGCACTCTAGCTTCACAACTACTATCCCATATATGGCCCCCTTCTTTTCAGCTTATGATTCTAGAGAAGCTGGATTTTAGAAGATTGTGGAGAGAATCTGTGGTGAGGAGAAGCTGGCAAAATCTGCCACCCCTGTTCTTTTCAGCTTCTAGACATTTGGCTTCTTTGATGGGTTGAGTTGTGAAATATCTGGAACGCCCCCAAATTTTATATGTGATCTAAATAAGTGATAATATCATGGGTATTCTACTTTTTAGTACATAATGAGAGATAGAAATAAGTAAATAGTAAAATAGATAGTAAATCATTTGTCATGCCTTATCATTTATACTGAAATTTACTACCAATCACTGAAATTAACACAAGAAAAACAGGGGCTGGGAGGAGGACGGCGGGGCCTGGGTGGAGGACATGGCGAGGTCGATCTCCAGGCAGCAGACGGCGGCGAAGGGCGTCGGCGGCGAGCCGGGGGCTGGTAGCCGGCGCAGGTAGTCGGGGCGGCGGAAGGAGGAGCGGGTCGGGGCGGCGGAAGTAGGAGCGGGTCGGGCGGCGGCCACCGGTCGTCGGCGGCGGAGCGGCGCGCCGGGTCGGGCTCAGCGGTGGCGGGGACTGGCGGCGGCGGCGGAGATGCACAAAACCCTAGCAGCCATTTTTTCTCATCTGTGCGTGCGAGACGCGAGACGACGGAGCGGTACCGAGCGCGTGCGGGCCTGGGTGTCTCTCCTTTTTTTCTCCTAATCCTGGCGATGGCATTTCTCTGTAATTAGAGGCAACGATATGTCCATACATAGATACCGTTTCGTTTCACTCGTTGGAATCGCGGGAATCACCCCAGAAGCGACCTCCGACCAGATTCTGGGTTCACGTATGTTTTGCGATTCTCGGTGACAATAAACGCTTCTTGGGTTGGACCCTTCTTTTGGACTTCTCAGATTCTGAGCCCAAAAACTACTCTAGAAGCTGAAAAAGAAGGGGGCCATACTCGGTTTGCCCTCCCGTTGTTCGGGTGGCGCGTGGTGCGTGGTGCGAGGTGACTAGTCCGTTAGCTTAGCTTCCGTCGCCATCGTCACCCAGGTGGACTTTGAATAATTATCCAGTGTACGGCTTCTCGTATGTGTATGTTATTTTAAATCAAGGACATCAAAATGGGATCATGCACTGATTCCTTTATACTATATCTGTTTGCTAAAATATACTCCCTCCGTTTTAAAATATAAGATGCTTTAATTTTGTGAATGAAGTGTATTTAGACATCTTTTAGTGTCTAGTTTATCTAGATTTGGAGTGAAAGGTCTAGATACACTCATTTCATAAAACTAAAACATTCTATATTTTAAAATGGAGGGAGTAACACATTATGGAACAGAGAGAGTAGATGTCCTGTTAGTCTCGCTACCCTGTGTTCATTTTTCTAGAGACAATATCGCACCAAAATCCTCTATTCCTGCAGGCAAATTAGGTGCCCATGTGATGTGATCCGTGAAGAGTCCAGTACGTCATTGTTGTCCATCCATGATTGGCTTCTTCGGTGCCAACACTATCATCAGTAGGAGTAGTTTAGTACCTGCGCGACAGGACCAACAGGGACACGCGAGTATAAGCAAATCATGTTCCGAGCAAAAAGCATGTCCGCTACATTACACCACTATTAAATTAGACAAAACCCGCAGGATTCATGATGAGAAAGATACTCAAGGAGCTATCAGAAGCCGCCCCGTGAACTGTCCCACACTTGACACTCTAAAGACGCCAATAATGATTTGAATGACTTGTACTCTCTCCGTCTTAAAATAGATATCACAAAATTATTAAAATTTAGATAAATTTAGACACTATTTAGTATATAGATTCGTTTAAATTTTGATAAACCTGTGACATCTATATTGAGAAGGAGAAAGTAGATTTTATGCACAGAAGCACTGCGGGCAAGTTGGTTCTACATTGAACATTTATGTTTATCCGTTTCAAAAGATCAAGATTAGTGAACATGGTAACATGGTTGACATTTCCGCCTTGTTGGCATAATGACAGGGTGGTTTGATGTTTGATTTTCTACTTCCTCCGTCCAGAAAAAACTTACTTTAATTTGTCTAGATTCGAATGTATCTATACATTAAAATATATCTAAATACATCTGAATCTAAATAAATTCAAGTGACTTATTTCCGAACGAAGGGAGTACAACATTTTCCTCTCTGCCCTACCTTAAATATTAGTACGAGTACTACTGTTGGGGAAAAGCATAAATATGCATCATATTTTTTGATAAACGGAATATACTAATACTAGAAAAATATAATTACATTTGGATATAATGTCAGGATAGACATCAAGATGCACACAATCAAAAAAAAAACTGCCGAACTGATCAACGAAGAGGCCAGTACTACCGCTTCTAGTGCTCTCATCTCGGACTGCAAAAAATGGTTCTCCAATAAACGACGCCTCCTAGAAGGGAATAATGCATAAATACCGTCATCTTCTGATCACCGGATCATGGGTTTTTCACCCCGGAATAAAGTCCAAATAAACTCCAAACGATGACTTTAACAAGGAGACGAATATAGATCCATCATTGCTAGGTACAACTAGTGAAGGAGACCTAGTATTTTCACCCCGGAAATCTAGACTTGGTGTCCAAAGAACACTACCAAGAACAAAGTCCCCCGGTGTTGTCGCCCGCACTTGCCACAAGCCTGCTACAAAATAGTGATCATCTTGCTAATAGTATTCACCACATCCAAACCAATGCCATTGAGATCCATTGCTCTTTCAAGCACAAACATCTTGATACTCCCCATCAATTATCAGCACCACATAATCATAGCTAAAGATGTCATGGCTATGTACCCTATGGTACCAACAAAATTGGGTCCTCGAAACATGCCTCCCCAAAGTTACACATGCAGATTCGTCCAGGTGGTAGTTCTGCCAAGCGGAGACGTGTACATCTTTGGCAAATCAAGCCTCCGGCGAATTCGGCGGGAAGTTCACCCACTCCAACCAAAGAAGAGCATGTAGTCCTCAGTGCACGTTGTCGATGGTCGTCTTGTGCGACCGCTTGCATAAGCATGATTCCAGAGTGAGGATAACATTGAACTATCATATACTGTGACATAGACGATTCGGCATAAAAGATACCCAATTCATAGTTATAGTACACAAAATAGAAAACCTACTTAACTCCACTCTCTCAAAAACCATTCATCCCAATTAATTCTTTCCCTCTAGGAGTGGCTTTAAGATCGCTTAACGAGGTGTATAACTCGATCATTTGCTGAATCAATTCAAACATGGTTTATTTTGCAAATCTGGTTATGAATTTCAGTTTATGAGCTCCACTACTATCAAAAAATATTTGTCATATCAAGGAAGGTTATGTTTCACTTATGGCTCCTGTATAAATAAAACATAGAAACTTGTTTGTTTACGCTTGAGGAATTGGCAACATCTGATCAAGAGATAGAGATAGTTGCTCACCTGACTCTCATGTTGCCCTTTTTTCAAAGGGGTTCAAAATAGATCTCATGATCTATGCATGGTGGAAAAACACACGCCGATGCGGGGGGAGGGGAGTCTACCCATCTAAAAAGAAATCACATATGTAATTTTGAGAAAAAGTTGTAAATCTCAAACATCGTTATCAACTTAAGGAGATGACGGTAGGGAGAGGTGATGTGAGCTTCCTCATGAGACATGTGAGGAGTAGATTGTTCTTTGTACATATGCATAAAGCTTGTAGCAATATTTGAGTATATGTTTTGTTCATGTTTGTTTTTTCTACTACCTCCGATCAATATTAGAGTCCTCAAATTTGTCGAGATTAGAATGCATGTAGTATAAATGCTTAATTAGATATATATGAATCTAGAAAAGGTTAAAAACATTAATATGGACCGGAGGTAGTAGATAAGGCTCCATAACTGCTTATTTGTCTAACTTTTTTATGCAAAAAAAAGCAGAGCAACTGCTTGTTGCTGTAAAAAGAAGATTCATCTGCAAACCTATTTAACGGCTCCATAAGAAAACGAAAATGAAATTCATAATTGTGTGTCACCATGAACCCCTCGAAAGAGGTTACCCTCCATGGACAGTGGCAGCCTAGCCAGGGGCGGACCCACCATCCCTCCAGCCCGGGCAGTCGCCCAGGCTTGCCGACGTGCGATGCCTTGTATTTTCGGTCTTTCTGTATGATTTTGTTCGATAAAATGACGTCTTAGATAAGTTTGCCTAGACTTCCGAAATCTTTTGGGTCGGCCACTGGGCCTAGCCACACGGTATTAATATCCTTGTGTTCTATCCTCGTTGTATTATCCTTGTCTCCATCCACGTGATCCTTGTGTTCTATCCTCGTTGTATTATCCTTGTCTCCATCCACGTGATCACCTTTGACTTTGGAATGATCGGGTCAAAAAATAGGCTACTTTCTTTTCAACTTACAAAGAAGCAGCTCACCTCAAGTGACATTCGAAGAAATTTAGGGTACGTCGAACCAAATAAATGGATTAACACATGAGCTCGAATAATAAAATGTACTCCAACATTATATAGTTACTAATAAAAATACCCGTGCGTTGCGACGGGAGAGAAATCTTTGTCGCAGAAAGCAAATTATCGTTGCCATGATGGTGACGCCGAGTTAGATGACATCAGGAACAATGATAGTGTTAATTTATCTTGCACTTCTGGGCACAATGATATTGCAAATTATATTACATAATAAATTGCTAGTCATCATTTTGGCGCATATCTTACCGAGAGGAGGGCATGCACGTCTGCAACTGGTGATTGAATCATACCAGAGAGAGGACCACAGATGGCACGCCGTTGGTGGAATGTCATTACATAAGCAATTTTGACAGGCTACTCCACCACAATACCATCATGGGAGAGATTCTAAAATTCATCTGATGAACTGCAGCATGGTCGGAACATATAAGCTGCGTAGATTCAAAGGCTAGAGAAATATGAGCTCAAAGTTAATGCATTACGATAGTAAATTGCAAATAAACTATCAATTGAACTACAACTGAAGTAACGAGTAGATTGCAGTTGCGGAGAAAGGAAAGGAAAAAATAACGATGATATTTTCTATCATGGGTAATCCAAAAGTTATGCATAGTAGACACCCCTTGTAGACATTACCTGATTACAATAGAAGAAATTTTGAACAAACACCAAACATTACCTACCTATGAACAAAACAGACAATGGTTAACTTACTGCAGATAATTAGGGTGATGCGACAGAAGATACTAAGGTGAACACTTGAGATGTGCATTGCCGCTAGAATGCTAAAATGCCCATGGTAAAAGTTATCACTACCATCACTAAGTACATCTTCCTTTGATTATGTTCAAGTTTTTTTTTGAACTACATGTTCAAGGTTTATGATATTATCCGTTGATTTAACAAATAAGTAGTGAAATAATAGTATAAACAAATCCTTCTATTAGAATTGAAACCATAAACCAGTATACAAAACATCCTTGTCGTGCATTGGTAATCACCAATAAATTACCAGGAGCTAACAAAATTTGGTGCTGGAAATAAACCATAGGCCATTCAGTCCAGCAGGGGGAAGGATCTCATCTGGACAGAAAAAAGATGAATTGAATTGCAAGGAAGATTCATGTAAAAGGAGAGTAAAGGATCTCGAGTACGTACTTCTATATTGATCGAGAGTCATGGACGCACGGTGGTGAATAGCAGGTTGCTACATCCCTTGTCGGCCGGCCGGAGCTGCCGCGTAGACACCTGCCACGAGAGCGCCTCAGCTATGAGTTTCGTGGGATGATACTCGATATTCTTTGCCTCGACCACATTGGTCCAAGGTGTGTAGTTTTATCTATCTCTTTTGCCCGTTACTGTGCTAAATAAAATTTGCATACTAACTTAAATTCTCTACACATTGTTTAAAATCACATTACTTTCTTCCACAAAAGTATCGGTGCATGAAAGCGTTACATGAAATATGTATCGTAATATATCTAGAACTTTACAGAGGGTATTACCAGCTAATATGAGATATGCATAAGAAAACAATGCTTTAAGAAGTGCTATTGAATTAGGCGCACCTGGGATAGCAGCTGTAGAAATGATAATAAACTTGATTTAGATTTGATGTCCAACTCTAATTAAATAACTCTAGAAGATTTCAGCAGTTGTAGGGCTGGGTAGTATCTGGAGATAGCCTCTATAGTGGGCTGCTCTTACCACGTGCGACATGCATACCCAAGCATTTGCCACGGCTGTGTAACCGCGTCCTTGCGAAGCCGAAATCGTTGTAGCTCTTCGTTCTTTTCTTCTAAAGTTGACACGCAAAGCTTTTGGCGTGGTCGCAAAAAAATTAAATATGGACAATATTAAGATATTAGATATACCTCAAAACCAAATTAGAATCGATTTGGCATTGCCACCGCACCAGTTGCAAACTTGAAGTGCATGCTCGTATGACTGGTTCCTGTTTTGCTTGCATGACTGATCTATCGATGCTTAGCATATGGAGAGAGCCCTACAAATAGGCGACAATTTAACCTATCCCAGGTTACCTAGCTAGGAATTAATATCAGAAGCTATAAAAAGGCAGAGAAAATGACCGACAGCAAACTTGCGGCACCGGAGCACACACCGTTAATTGATTTCAGCTTATTGTAGTCCTATAGCTTGAGCAGGAATATGCCTGACTTCCTGACACGTCGATAGTTAATTGCTCATTAGGAAAACCTAGCTAGGTGCCACAATGATGAAAGTGCCAACGGTAAGCTGCGGGTGGGTAGAATTAATCACCAGCCATATACCAATACAATGCAAATTTAAACGTTTACCATGGGAGGATGCCGGCCTGCGTGGCTGCGTCGCCATCAATCAGTACCAATGGAGAAATTCATCCACCTAATAAGAAATAGGAGTGTCTTGCTTGCCAATAGAATACCTCAAATAGCAGCCTACAGATCGATTAGAGTTGAGATCAGGACGTAGGTCAATGTTCCTAGAGAAATCGGGCTTGCATACATAATACAAATTGGCCGCTGCCACCAGATGCGCATGGCGAGAGATCGCCTAGCACCGGCAGGAAACAAATCAATATCAGGAGGTGTGTATGCCTGGCTGCACACCTCGATCATCATCACCAGATCGAAACGCACCGTCGCCAAGATGTTCTTTTTTACGTACGCGAGTGGGAGATGGAAGCCTAGATAATCCTACGGTTGTAGGTCTACTTGCGGATGGCACGGTGGGTATAATGTAAATTGGTGAGAGGGCAAACCTGTCTAAAAAATGTTGGACCGGAAGAAACAATCCATTTTTTATTATTATTAGGTATTAGTTATAGATAATACACTACATAAATAATAATAAAATATACACCACATGCTAATAATAGTACTCCCTCCGATTCCATAACGTAACATCTTCTAGTACTAGCTTTTTTGAAAATACATATATCTAGACACATTTTATTATTAGGTTCATCCATTTCAGTCCGAATTTAGTCTACTCCCTCCGTCTCAAAATAGATGTCGCAACTTTGTCTACATTCAAATTTAGACAAATCTACGGCATCTATTTTGAGATACTTTAAAATATCTAGAACGTCTTACATTAGTGAACAGATCGAGTATTACCTTTGTGGTACATGAAGTAATACTATGGTGGATGGCAACCTTTGTGGCACATGAAACTATCGATTTCTTTGAAAATAAATCAGTACTCCCTCCGTTCTAAAATAAGTGACTTAGATTTGCTAGACTTGGATGTATGTAACGTTTTGGTGTGTAGATACATGCGAGTTTAGACAAATTGAAGTCACTTATTTTGGTAGGGAGAGAGTATCAAAATTTCTCTTTTCGAGATCTTGAAAGTTCTGCTACGGTACGGAAGAAGTACTCAAAAACAACTCATGGCTGCCCCAGGATCATTAAACTTTCGAGATCTTAAAAATTCTGTTATTGTACAGAGGAAATACTCAAGAATAACGCATGGCCGCCCAACTGCTCAAGTGTTAGAATAAGAGTCCGTTATGACGTGTTTTAGAGTTTGCTTGTAATTCAAGTTAGGGTTATCCGCCGGTCCCTCATATATACCCCTTGTAATCTTCAAACTATGCAATCAATAGAGAGACAAATATTATTCTACATGGTATCAGACTAATCCGATCTAGGGCATGTCGCCGCCCAACCCGCCACCACCGCCGCCGTCCGGCTACTTCGAGCGGCGTGCAAAGCTCGCCGCCTCCAAACTCGCCGCCGCTATGGCGCAATCCTCCTGCTCTATCCCCACCCAAAACCTAGCAAATCCTACCCCACCCACCATCCAATATGCCGATACAATTTAAGATGTTAGTCCTTTTATCCCTGTTACTTTAGATCTTCCCAAGCACAACTACTACCATTGGCGCCACCTCTTCGAAGTTCATCTAGGCCACTGCAATCTCCTCGGCCATGTCGACGCCAACTCCGTTCCCCAGCCTTCGGATTCTCGCTGGGTAAAGGACGACCTCGCCATCATCCAATGGATCTACCAACGGGTGTCCACCGAGATCTTCAATATCGTCTTCCGCGACGCCTCCAACGCCGCCACGCTTTGGGCGGCCCTCCGTCAACTGTTTCAAGACAACGTCGACGCCCGCGTCAACACCCTGCACACCGAGCTCCACAACACCGTCCAAGGTGACTCCCCCGTGGGGGTTTATTGTCAGCGGCTCAAGTCCCTCGCCGACGAGCTCCGCGAACTCGGCGACCCCATCGACGACCGCCAACTCATCAATGTTCTTCTCGTCAAACTCGGTGAACGTTTTGAGAAGCAAGCCTCCTTCATCCCCATGATGCGTCCGCGACCCTCCTTCTCCGAGGTCTGCTCCATGCTTCAATGGGCCGATCGCGCCATCACCACCAAGGAGGCTCGTCCCCAAGTCTTTGCGGCCATCCAACGCCCTCCGGCTCCAGCACCACCACCGCCGCCTCCTCCTGCACCGGTGAAACCACCTCCAGGATGGCGCCCCAGCCCCAACTACCGTGGCACACGGCCGATCTACCGTCCTCCATGAGCCTCGGCACCATCGGCTCCTTCAGGCGCGCCACTAGCTCCGGCTCCTCCACCGGCTCCAGCACCTCCAGCATCGCCGAACTACCGGCCACCCCATGACCCGTGGACCGGCCTTGTGCAGGCCCGGCCCATGCCCTGGGCGGCTCCGTCTCCAGTCGGCGCTCCACCCGCTTACACCGGCTCCTGGATGCCGGGCATGCGCCCGCACACCGGCTCCCCCAGACTACTTGGTCTGCGCCCTCCATCGTAGGCCTACGTCGCTGCTCCATCCTACTATCCCTACAACGCACTGTCACCAATGAACTACAACACCTCAACAGGCGGCAACTATCCGATGTACCAGCTTCCTGTTGGGTCCGCAGCATAGAAAACAAAAAAATTCCTACGGTGTGAACTACACGCTAAGATCTATCTACTAGGTACAAAGCAACGGGTGGACATACATCCAACGAGAACTTACCCTCGTAGACAACGAGCTTTGTTAACGAGTAGGAACTCGTGGTTGATGTAGTCGTACACTTGCCGATCTCAAGATCGTGAGGAAGTCCAGCAGGTCCGGCTCCAGCACGTCCATCAGATCCAGCTCCAGCAGCACCAAGTCCAGCACCGCAAAGCAGCAGTGCATCCGTGATCGCACACACGTCCGGTACCCCGACAACCTCCGTCCCTCGCTCCAGCAAAGCAGCAGAAGCAGCAACTCCTTTCCATATAAAGCCACCGGGAACATGTATCTCGCTAATCCGAGACCATGGGAAAATAATACTAGAGGGGGAGAGAGATCCTTCACAAGGAGGTGTGAGTGAGAAGTGAGGAGAGGGGGGCCTTTTATAGGAGGAGGGGAGGGTACCCCTCCTTCATGGACGGCGCATGGGGGAGGTGACCCTTCACCTCCTCCATTCATGTGGTGGTAACCCCTCCATATTAAAATGCCCCTTCACATTCTCTTTTAAAGTCTCCACTTTAAATGCATTAAATTTCTCCAAATTTAATGCTCTCTCATTTAATAAAACTCTTTTATTATTTTTATTCAGAATTTTTTTAATTACTTTAATTAACAAACATTCACATAAAACCCCCTGCAACATTTCAATATTACATGCAGAAGCAATTTCAGCAATTTCACCTGAAACAGTTTCGGTGTCTATTGAAATAATTTCAGTGCTTTCTTAAATCTTTATCTGAAACATATTTGCTCCAAATGGTGCCGGTATCCCTTAAGTGTGTCATCCTACGGTTTGCGAATAATGCAAACATGATCGAGACCCCTCTCCGATCAATAATCAGCAGCAGGACCTGGAGATCCATACTGACTCCTACACATTCAACGATGACTTCTGTGATCGTGAGAACCTTTAACGCTAATAACTAAATCCCTTTGTCTCGCGATATATTACATGTCCGAGATTCGATCATCGGTATCTCCATACCTAGTTTGATCTCGTTTCCGACATGCACTCTTTTCTTGTTCCCGTGATATAACATTCTAGTGATCACATCACTTGCTTGCAAGCTATCTTAATGTGATATCACTGAGAGGGCCCAGAGTATATCTATCCATCATCGGGATTGACAAATTCCACTCTTGATCCATGAGCCTCAACATAACACCTTCGTAGCACTGAACCCATCTTTATAGTCACCCTTTTACGATGTGACATTTGATGTTATCAAGATACTCTTCCGGTGTTAGCAATTTACATGATCTCATGGTCTAAGGATAAACATTACTTCGTATGATGTTATAGCAATATAAACATAATGACTTTGATCGTAATGCTATACTTTGGATGAATGTTCATCACATCATTCCACCAATGTTGTGACCTCGTTATTAACAACATCCAATGTCCATGATCAGGAAACCTTGATCATCTTGTTAATCAACGAGCTAGTCTATAAGAGAGGCATAACTAGGAACCCTTTTTGTTTATTAAACACACATGTATTGATGTTTCTGATCAATAAAATTCTAGCATATAAGATAAAGATTTATCATAAACATGGAATAAGATAATAACCACTTTATTATTGCCTCTCGGGCATATTTCCTTCAGTCTCCCACTTGCACTAGAGTCAATAATCTAGTTTGAAAAACTTTGCGTATTGAACACCAATGGCTTTCTGGTGTTGCATATACGCAATTGCTAGTGGTTAACATAATCTCCGGATCTGACAGTTTCAGGTCCGTGTGTATTTGCATGTCTTTGCGTCTCTACGCATCACTCATTCTCAAAAGAGATGGCATTGTATAAATTTGGTCCTTTGGTGAGACCTTTAGTTCGTTCGGCTCAAAATATGTTGATATTATTGTCACACAATATATCTTTATAGTATTAGCCCACTTTGAACCACACCTAGTTTGATAACAAACTACTTAACACAAATGCCCTCCTTTGCTGCTACTATAGCAGTTATATACTTAGCATTTTGTTGTCGTATCCGTCACAATGTCTCAACTTTGGAACTCATCCAAATCCATCATGGAACATCCTTTCCATTACATTGTGCCACCCATAGTCTAAATTGAGATAAATTTAATTTGTATCTTGTGACAAAACACTTTACAATGAACTACCTTTAACTATTTGTCACTTATACATGATATATTCTTAGTTCTTCCAAAGCTCATAAGAATATCTTCACTATTGTACAATGATTATCTTATGAATCATTCTGGTATATGCTCATAACATTTAGAGCATAGGACATTCTGGATATATACATATCATGGTATAATCAATCAAAATCTTCATGTGATTTTACTCACCAAGTGTTGAAACACTTGAATCTTGATACAATTCTTTCCATGCAGCAAGAACCTTTCTTGTTGTTTCCATATAGAACCCTTTCAATATCTCATATATGTATGTCGGGCACAACCATATTTGCGCCTTAATCTATCCATATAGATATTGATGCCAAATATTCTGGGTTTGCCCAAGTCTTTCATCGAAATCTTATTTTAATGAAATTCTTAACTTGTGTCAATACAAGATACATCATTTTCAATCAACAATATGTCCTCTACATAGCGATTAGAAATATGTCTCAGCGCTCCCACATAATTTCTTGCAAATGCAAGCATCTTCATCATCTCCGATGAATTTAAACTCTTTTAACAGTTTCATCATGGTGAAGATTCTAACTCCGCTATGCTTACTTCAACTATTGAAGTTTACATGCCTTTTTAGCACTCTTTGAATTAACAAAACCCTTCGGACCATGTCATGTACATGTCCTAGGTTACCGTTCTATTAGAAGAACCTTGTTTTGTTTATTCAACTACCATATACCAAATTATATGTAGTGGTTGCTACATTAATCCGTCAAGACTATATATCGCTATGAAAGATCAAATCTTGTCATAGTCAACTCCTTGAACATTGTCGTAAACTTCTTTCCGACATGTCAACTATTTCATAGATGTCAAACATCCATGTCTTATTTCTTTATAGATCCAAACACGACCGATAGGCTTCACGCCTTTCCGGAGGGTCTTCCAAGTTCATAAACTTGTTTTCTCGTGTATGGATACTATCACGGATTCTATGACTTCTAGTCATTTTATGGAGTCAGGGCCCATCGTCGCTTCTTTGCATGTAGTCGGTTCATAATTGTCAAAACAATAACGACTTGCTTATCAAATCTTACTATTTGATTCTTACCGACCCACACGGTTCTATAGGAACTCTAATCTCCGAGATCACACCTTTTGTAATCACGAGAGCCATGAGTATTGTGGCCGCCACCGGGACACTTTCCGGCGTTGTGCTACTTAGCACATATAGCTAGGGTTCAACAACCTTATCAAAGTTCTATTGTCCTCCTACTTAACTTTTCACGAAAAGTTCCTTCTCAAGAAACTTGACGTTCCAAGTAACAAACTCTTTTGTCCTCGGTGTTATGGAGAAATTCCCAACAAATTCTTTGGGATAACCTACAAAGACGTGCTTATCCGACTTTGGTTGTAAACATTTTATTTATGCATAGCATACCAAAATTTAAGAAAAGACAATTCGGGTTTTATCCCAAACCATAACTCATATGGTGTCATTTCAATGGATCACAATGGTGCTCTTTTCAGTGTAAAAGCGGTAGTCTCTAAAGCTTCAATATTTTAAACATAATGGCAGTTTTATAAATGACACCTTTGATCTTACCATGTCAAACATGGTTTGATTTCATCTCTCGAATATGCCATACTCCTATGGTTTACCGGGAAATCCAAATTCATGGAACAATTCCTCAAATCTTAGGTGTTTTGCTAAACATGTAACTCAAATATCTTCCTTTACGATCAAATCATAAACTCTTTTATTTTCTTGTTACAATGATTTTTCACTTCATCTTGAAAGTCTTTGAACAACTTTCAAATGTTTCATACTTCTTCCTTATTAAGTAAATATACAGATATATTCACTCAAATTTTTGAAGAAAGCATATGAAGCAAAAAAGATCCATCGCATATGGCTACACATAATGGACTATGCACATCAGCATGCACAATTTCCAATAAGCTAGTCATCCGTTCCTCTCTGGCCTATGGACGGAGTTTCAATTATCTCGAGGAAAGTCTCACATGCGTCAATTGATCAAAATCAAAGACTCCAAAAATCCATCAACATAGAGTTTCTTCATGTTTTCTTTCAAATATAATTTAAACAGCGATGTCACTTCATAAGTGATCTTTCAATCATTTGTCTTGCGACATTTTAGCAATAGTGTTTATGGATGTGATCTCTCCCACTAGACTTGTAAAAGTTCATCCATCCTTTATGGAATACAGTAATTATTTGAACAACCATTGTTATCGTAATACCGGGACAAAATAACAATTATTAAAACAAATCTTGAAGGCTTCGTTTGATGACAACGAAAAACACATTAACACTTTATTTGTTTTCGATGAACATCATCACTCATTCTCTTGCTAGTTACTTAGGCCATTGTAGTTCATGAATTGTGTTGTCCTGTATGACACTTCATACCAACCAATTCGGTATCCAATACCTAAGAACCATATTGTTTAACAAGCAAGGAATACAGCCATAACATGTATATCTTCTATATACCTAAGTTGGACATCTCCAACCTTTTAATTTTTGCCAAATATTTTATAGATTCTCTTTCAGCAATTCCTTTTCTTTTAAAAGAATCTATCAACATCAATAGTGGTGTCATCAACATGACACATGGTACAAAGCGTATATAGTCAAATACTAATACCTTTGGACTTGCACTTTGAAGTGGATCACCATCATCAAATATTTGGTGTTCTTTCAAAAATCCATTATTTAGTAATCTATTAGTGTAGTAAACATTTTACTTACATCTTGTATTCATCCTTATCATGACAACTTTCATGATCAAGCTACTATAGCTTATAAGGAAGAATCACGAGTATAATATCAGTTCCCAAAACCTTTTTGGTAGATTCGGATGCCTAGCATCTCCATCCTTCACAAATTCTCATACAATATGAGAACATGTATTTTGCTAAATTATACTCTATCATAATGCTATCAAAAACATTGTTTCAGATATCACAATATCTTTCACACATGATGGTTTCTGAAATAATTTTCAGCTCCAATATAATCTTGATATTAAAACAACTTTTTGAATATCAATAATCATGGAGGCAAACATGATACTTTAGATACTAACATTGGAATTCTTACTCTTGATTTAATACTACTTATTAAACTTCACGGAGTAAATAGAGTTTGCTGAAATTTTGCAATAGGACTTATAAACTTTAAATTGACATTCAAAACAATACGATGCCAGTTCGTAAAGTAAATATCCAGAATTCTATAGTTATATTATCTCAAATAAAAACTAAGCATAAGGTAGTGAACGAATGCCAATGACTACAACAAACTATGCAAATTCACTTTGATTTAATCTATGACAAATTGAGTTCGACTAATCCAAATTACTAATGAACTCCCACTCAAAAACAACATCCCTCGTGTCTTTTTGGTGATTACATGAATCAAAGCCACTACACCAAGTCCGATCATCACGTGAGTTGATGTAGCTTCAAAGGCGAGCATCTATATGGGCATCATATCAACTATATGACTCATACTTAACCTTTCGGTCCGTGTTCCGAGGCCATGTCTATACATGCTAGGCTCGCCAAGTAAGAACCTTAGTACTCGCGTGTGTAAAACTGTCTTACACCCGTTCCTATAAAAGCATAGATTCGAGTACACCCGATTATCACGTGATGTCTCAAAACATGATCCACAGAACGATGCATACTTAAGGAAGAACACATTTTATCTTGATATTTAAATGAGGGATCATCTTATAATGCTACCAAAAGCGCCAAACTAGCAGTATAAGATGCTAACATCTAATGTGTAAAGTGAGATGATATGGTCCATGCATTTGATCTCTATCATTTGCATCGTGGTATGATCTCTATCATTCCTTTGTGTGTAAGGCCAAGGTCTATGGAATTTACACGTTGAATGTGTTGTAAGAGTATTTGTCATACATCTACTTACAACAATACCATATCAATACACTAGCCCAGCAACGATCTAAACTAGACGCCTCTAATTTATCAATTGCAAGTTTTATGTGGCTTACGGCTTTCAGAGAAAGAACCGTTCTTACCTACGAACATGAACCACAACAAGGATAACCAAGTTATTAGCAACTCGTTGTAAATCAGATATTGACTATAGTAGGAGAGACACACACCCATCAGCCACTTATGCAAAACTAGTTGCATGTCAGTCGTGGAACCGGTCTCATGTACGATGACATATAAGGTTGGTCCGGGCCGCTTCATCCCACTATGCCACCAATATCCAAAATACATAGAAGATGCAATAACATGATCATCATCGCCCACATATCAACATATGTGTACTACCCGTGCTAAGCACCTACGCATAGACCTGGCTCTGATACCACTGTTGGGTCCACAGCATAAAAAACAAAAAATTTCCTACGGTGTGAACTACACGCCAAGATCTATCTACTAGGTACAAAGCAACGGGTGGACATACATCCAACGAGAACTTACCCTCGTAGACAACGAGCTTTGTTAACGAGTAGGAACTCGTGGTTGATGTAGTCGTACACTTGCCGATCTCAAGATCGTGAGGAAGTCCAGCAGGTCCGGCTCCAGCACGTCCATCAGATCCAGCTCCAGCAGCACCAAGTCCAGCACCGCAAAGCAGCAGTGCATCCGTGATCGCACACACGTCCGGTACCCCGACAACCTCCATCCCTCGCTCCAGCAAAGCAGCAGAAGCAGCAACTCCTTTCCATATAAAGCCACCGGGAACATGTATCTCGCTAATCCGAGACCATGGGGAAATAATACTAGAGGGGGAGAGAGATCCTTCACAAGGAGGTGTGAGTGAGAAGTGAGGAGAGGGGGGCCTTTTATAGGAGGAGGGGAGGGTACCCCTCCTTCATGGCCGGCGCATGGGGGAGGTGACCCTTCACCTCCTCCATTCATGTGGTGGTAACCCCTCCATATTAAAATGCCCCTTCACATTCTCTTTTAAAGTCTCCACTTTAAATGCATTAAATTTCTCCAAATTTAATGCTCTCTCATTTAATAAAACTCTTTTATTATTTTTATTCAGAATTTTTTAATTACTTTAATTAACAAACATTCACATAAAACCCCCTGCAACATTTCAATATTACATGCAGAAGCAATTTCAGCAATTTCACCTGAAACAGTTTCGGTGTCTATTGAAATAATTCCAGTGCTTTCTTAAATCTTTATCTGAAACATATTTGCTCCAAATGGTGTCGGTATCCCTTAAGTGTGTCACCCTACGGTTCGCGAATAATGCAAACATGATCGAGACCCCTCTCCGATCAATAATCAGTAGCGGGACCTGGAGATCCATACTGACTCCTACACATTCAACAATGACTTCTGTGATCATGAGAACCTTTAACGCTAGTAACTAAATCCCTTTGTCTCGCGATATATTACATGTCCGAGATTCGATCATCGGTATCTCCATACCTAGTTTGATCTCGTTTCCGACATGCACTCTTTTCTCGTTCCTGTGGTATAACATTCTAGTGATCACATCACTTGCTTGCAAGCTATCTTAATGTGATATTACCGAGAGGGACCAGAGTATATCTATCCATCATCGGGATTGACAAATTCCACTCTTGATCCATGAGCCTCAACATAACACCTTCGTAGCACTGAACCCATCTTTATAGTCACCCTTTTACGGTGTGACATTTGATGTTATCAAGATACTCTTCTGGTGTTAGCAATTAACATGATCTCATGGTCTAAGGATAAAGATTACTTCGTATGATGTTATAGCAATATAAACATAATGACTTTGATTGTAATGCTATACTTTAGATGAATGTTCATCACATCATTCCACCAATGTTGTGACCTCGTTATTAACAACATCCAATGTCCATGATCAGGAAACCTTGATCATCTTGTTAATCAACGAGCTAGTCTAAAGAGAGGCATAACTAGGAACCCTTTTTGTTTATTAAACACATGTATTGATGTTTCCGATCAATACAATTCTAGCATGTAAAATAAACATTTATCATAAACATGGAATAAGATAATAACCACTTTATTATTGCCTCTCGGGCATATTCCCTTCACTTCCGCCGCCACCGCTTGCTTCAGCGCCGCCAACTGCACCAACCTCATTTCCTGCGACAACCCCTAGTTGGGACCAAGCCGCATTCCTTCAGGCCATGAACAACTTCGCTGCTCAAGAAAACTCAGGTATAGATTGAATTTTCGATTCTGGTGCATCTAGTCATATGTCTAATTTGCGTAATATGTTGTCATCGTGCACTTCTTCACCTTTTTCCTCTATTACTCTTGGAGATGGTTCTTTAATCCCTATCCATTGTATTGGTCAAACCCATCTTCCATCCACCATCAAACCACTTCTTCTTCGCGATGTTCTTGTTGCCCCTGCCCTAATTAAAAACGTAATTTCCGTTCGCTAATTTACACGTGATAATCCTGTCTCCGTCAAATTTGATCGTTTTGGCTTATCTGTAAAGGATTACATGACCAAGGCGGAGATCGTATGCTTCAATAGTTCTGGAGACCTATACTCTGTCAACGGCGCACCCACCACCGCTCAGCCCTCCTCCATGGTTGCTTCGGTGGATTTATGGCATCAATGACTCGGACATCCTCAAGCTGCCACACTATCCAATCTTCTTAGTGAATTTTCAATTTTATGTAATATAGATTATCATGATACTTCAGTTTGCGAGTCATGTCAATTAGGCAAACATGTTCGTCTTCCCTTTAGTACCTCCCAATCTTCTAGCACTTTTCCCTTTGAATTACTACATTGTGATTTATGGACCTCTCCACATGAAAGTTTTTCTGGTTTCAAATACTATCTTGTTATTCTTGATGATTTCACACACTTTATTTGGACTTTTCCTATGCGTAACAAATCTGATGTCCACACAATATTTCTCAATTTTCAACGATATGTACCAACTCACTTCTTTTTGGCTATAAAATTTATTCAATGCGATAATGGTAAAGAATTTGACAATAATCAAAATAGAAATTTCTTCCTTAGTCATGGAATCCTCCTTCGTTTTTCCTATCCCTATACCTCTCCTCAAAACGGCAAGGCCAAACGAGCTCTCCGAATAATTAATGATATTATTCGTACACTTTTAATTCACTCATCTATGCCTCCTAGATATTGGGTTGAGGCCCTACGCACTGCAACTTATCTTCTCAATATTTGACCAACTAAATCCAATCTTCATAACACTCCCTATTTTTCTCTTTTTAGATGTCATCCCGATTACTCCGAGCTTCGTGTTTTTGGTTGCCTTTGCTTCCCTAACATGTATGCCCAATCACCAAATAAACTAGCCCCCCGATCCATCTCCTGTGTGTTTCATGGTTACTTCGATGAACATAAAGGTTTTCGTTGCCTTGATCTCCTCTCTGGCCGTATTCACATCTCTCGAGATGTCACTTTTGTTGAAAATGTTTTTCCTTTTTTCACAACGTCACACGTCATCCGAGACCGATACTTCTACCATGACTTCCTCACCTCACCAACCCACCTTCAATCCTCTCTACATCACACCAAATCCAACACCGCCACACTCCTCCCCGGCCCCTGCCGTGGCAGCCGAAACAGCTACAAATCCTGCTGCGGCAGCATGCGATAACATCGCGGCAGCCGATTTGGCTGAAAACGCTGTCGCGGCAGACTTTCCTGCCGCGCCTCTCGACCCTGCCTCTCCAATGCCCGCATTGCGCCGGGCAATTCTTCCCCGTCCCCTCTTCAACCTCCCGCACGTGTTGTTCCTATCACTAAACCCACTAATGAACACGTCATGCACACACGTGCAAAATCCGGATTTAAATTGCCTACTCAAAAATTAAATCTTAATGTTACTCCATCTATATCTCTCATTCCCAAATCTTATAAATCAGCTCTTCTTGATCCCCACTGGACTTCTGCTATGCGAGATGAATTTCAAGCTCTTATAGATAATAAAACTTGGCAACTCGTCCCTCGTCCTCCTGGTGCAAATGTTGTTTCTGATAAATGGGTTTTTCGTCAAAAATTTCACTCTGACGGTTCTCTCTCTCGTTATAAAGCTCATTGGGTCTATCGAGGCTTCTCTAAACAACACGGTCTCGATTACGATGAAACCTTTTCTCCTGTAGTTAAACCCAACATAATTCGAACAGTTCTTAGTCTTGCAGTCACTTCCTCTTGGCCTATTCATCAACTTGACGTTAAAAATGCTTTCTTACATGGATCACTCAATGAAACTGTCTATTGCCAGCAACCTTTAGGATTCGAAGACTCCATTAATCCAAATCATGTTTGCCTCCTTAAAAAATCTCTGCATGGTCTTAAACAAGCTCCTCGTGCATGGTTTCAATGTTTCTCTACCTTTATTCTCACTATCGGATTTCATCCTTCACCCTCAGATTCCTCCCTTTTTGTTTATCACAACAACTATCAAACTGCCTATCTTCTCTTATATGTCGATGATATAGTTTTAACAGCTTCTTCTCAATAATTTCTTGATCACATCATCTCTTTACTACGATCTGAGTTCTCCATGACTGATCTTGGACTTCTCCATCACTTCTTAGGAATAGCTGTCACTCGTGATTCTCATGGTTTATTTCTTTCACAACGTCAATATATTTTAGATCTCCTCACTAAATCTGGCATGCTTGACTGTCAACCTTCTAAAACTCCTGTAGACACTACAAGTAAGCTTTCTTCTTCTGGTGATGGTGCTTTACAATATCTTACTCTTACTCGCCTAGAAATTTCCTTTGCTGTCCAACAAGCCTGTCTATATATGCATGATCCTCGAGTTCCCCATTATAATCATGTCAAACGTGTCCTTCGCTATCTCAAAGGTACCTTAGACCATGGTCTGCACATTTATTCATTATCTCCACACACTTTGACAGCATACTCCGATGCCGACTGGGCTGGTTGCCCGGATACTTGTCGATCCACATCCGGATACTGTGTTTTTCTTGGTAACAACTTGATTTCATGGTCTTCGAAATGGCAGGTTACAGTTTCGCGTTCGTCTGCAGAGGTCGAGTACCGTGCAGTGGCATATGCTATCGCCGAAACGGTTTGGTTGCGTCAGCTTCTCTCGGATCTCTGTTGTCCTGTCCAGCAGGCTACTGTGGTTTATTGTGATAACATTTCTGCTGTTTATATGTCCAGCAATCCTGTACAACATCGACGGACCAGGCATATCGAGATTGACATACATTTCGTTCGGGAGAAGGTGGCTCTTGGACAAGTTCGAGTTCTACATGTTCCTACTACTGCGCAGTTTGCAGACATCTTCACCAAGGGGCTGCCTACATCATCGTTTACCAACATTCGTTTCAGTCTCAACGTTGGTGAACCCGTTGACACTGCGGGGGATGTTAGAATAAGAGTCTGTTACGACTTGTTTTAGAGTTTGATCGTAATTCAAGTTAGGATTAGCCGCCGGCCCCTCATATATACCCTTGTAATCTCCAAACTATGCAATTAATAGAGAGACAAATATTATTCTACACCAAGGATCATGAAACACTAGGGAAAGCAATCCCATTTCAGCTGGTTCAACAAGGAGCTAGTCATATGCGGGGCCATAGAGTCCACCTTTCACATAGAATCCAACCTTAACAAAACATGGGGTACATAGGTTCATACGTCAGGGAAAGTCGGGACACCAGTCAAGTCCAACCATCTCACCACCCCTAAAAAATCCAAAACATGCTCAAAAGACACAGCACTTCCCAGCCCGCCTCCACGATCCATCCATCCTCATCAGCCCCCATTGCGCAGCCCCCACATCCCCTGCTCCCTTGTCCACGTTCACCGCGCGCCCATGGCCTCCGCCCCGCACCCTCCCCGCGATCCCATCCAGGTTCATCCGCCTCCCCTTCCGTTATAATAATCCCCACGCCACGCACGCAACCACTGCGAAGGTCTCCAGGTCGAAACAAAGGCAAAAACGTTTGTACACCTCCCCGAGAAAGAGCCGTGGTGGTATAAGTAGTTGGGGCCGGAGGTGGAGAGAGACCAAATCGAGGAGAAGCAGCCGCAGCAGCAGCCATGGCGACGCAGGCCGCCTTCGTGGTGAAATTCCCGCAGCAGCTGGCGCGGCCGAGCCGGGTTCAGGGTCGGCCGGTGCCGCCGGCGCGAGTAGGGATCGCGGTGAGTAGGGGACCCGCGGGCAAGTCCGTCTCGGCGGCGGCGCCGCGCGTAGTGCGGTGCCGGGCCGGCGGCCTGATCGAGCCCGACGGGGGCAGGCTGGTGGAGCTGGTGGCGCCCGAGGAGGGCGGCCGGCGCGCGGCGCTGCGGCGCGAGGCGGCGGCGCTGCCCCACCGGGTCCGCCTGGGCCGCGTGGACACCGAGTGGGTGCACGTGCTCAGCGAGGGCTGGGCCTCCCCGCTGCGGGGCTTCATGCGCGAGAACGAGTTCCTCCAAGCACTTCATTTCAACGCCGTCCGCGGCGACGACGGCACCATGGTCAACATGTCCGTGCCCATCGTCCTCGCCGTCGACGACGCGCAGCGCCGCGCCATCCTGGCGTCCGGCGCCACCAGCGTCGCGCTCGTCGACGACCACGACCGCCCCGTCGCCGTCCTCAGCGAGTAAGACGAATCCCCCTTTTTTTTCACATGCCGTATATGCATTGCTACCCTCAAGAGTTCAATGTAGTGCTGTATCAATTTTTGAAATCGAGAGCTCGGATCAGGACTTACTAAGCTAGGTTTCCGATGACATGTGGATTCAGAGTTATGAGCACATATGGTTTACACATTTCATTAGCCACATAGCCTATAACCACTGAAGACTGAACTCCTAAATTATACAGTAGGTCCTATATTAACTTTTTAGTGCTAATATGTATTTCCTTTACCAAGAGTATGGTCATTGATGTGTCAATTCATGATATGAGGTAAGTATTAGGTCAGAAATTTTCTACCTCAAGTGGTTTTTTGATGGTCAAACTAAATCTGATCTGCTATTGTGGAATGGGGCAATGATAGTGAGAACTTCTGTCATACTTTTGTCAGGATATTTCTATGTGTTGGCTATCTTCAGATGATCCGGCAGTATGCAATCATGCATCATCCTCCAATAGATAAGACCTTCGGTAGTATTAAAGTCGGTAATACTGTCGGTCGTATTAAATTAGTTAAGGCCTTCCATCGTATTAAACTTAAAATCCGATCTATTTCCTTAAACTTTGTCGCTTTTAGCCGCCTTACCGAGTAATTTAGGGCGTGTGAAACCTGTACTCACGTCACTACTGTTACACTTGTATTTGCTGATTTTATAATGCATCGAACGTTGAAAAAATGTTGTTACCAAATGTGTAAAGTGATGTGATGACATTGACATAACATGTCTCCATCTTAATCTCAACTCGTGAGGAGATGTTACATCTGGCTTTTAATGAACTGAATCGAATGCTGTTGAAAACAAGCATGGACTATGGGACTGAGGTTTTCTTTTACTTTACTGAATTATCTACATCTTCAACTCTTCTTTTAACACATTTTCTTCTTTTTTTCAGTATTGAGATCTACAAGCATAACAAGGAAGAAAGAATTGCACGGACTTGGGGAACAACTGCACGTGGACTGCCATATGTAGATGAGGCGATTACAAATGCTGGTGATTGGTTGATTGGTGGAGACTTGGAGGTTATTGAACCAATCAAGTACAATGATGGTCTCGATCAGTACCGCCTGTCTCCAGCACAGCTACGTGAAGAATTTGCCAGGCGCAATGCTGATGCAGTATTTGCTTTTCAACTTCGTAACCCTGTGCACAATGGGCATGCTTTGCTCATGACTGATACCCGTAGACGCCTTCTTGAGATGGGCTACAAAAACCCTGTTCTTCTTCTCCATCCATTGGGAGGGTTCACAAAAGCTGACGATGTGCCTCTGAGTGTAAGAATGAAGCAGCATGAGAAGGTATTCAGTTAGAACAATCTTACCATTCGCCATCTCAAAAAAAAAAATGGCTCCTGCATTAAGTTAAGATGTTAATAAGTACTCCCTCCGTCCCAAAATAAGTGACGTGGGTTTGTCTAAATTTGGATGTATCTAGACGCGTTTTAGTATATAGGTACATGCGAATCTAGACAAACTCAAGTCACTTATTTTGGAACGGAGGGAGTATATATTTTTTTCATTATTGTGACTCTTCATCGTTTTGCTAAGTATAATCCTTACCTTTTTTACATTATTGTAAAAAGGTGTAATTCTTCCATGGTTCTGACGTTTTCTTCATTTTGCTAGGTTCTTGAGGAAGGTGTCCTAAACCCAGAGTCAACTGTGGTTGCAATCTTCCCCTCTCCAATGCATTATGCTGGGCCAACTGAGGTGCAGTGGCATGCCAAGGCTCGTATCAATGCTGGTGCAAACTTCTACATTGTTGGAAGAGATCCTGCTGGTATGGGCCACCCAATCGAAAAGAGGGACCTTTATGATGCTGATCATGGGAAAAAAGTATTGAGTATGGCTCCTGGGCTTGAGAGGCTCAATATCCTTCCTTTCAAGGTGTGTAATCCTTCCAGACCAAATATCTCATTCTGATCTTGACATCGACAATTATTATCCAGTTTTCAAATGCTACAATATCCTTGACTTATTCTGGTTTCTTGACATATTTTCTGTTTGTATCAGGTGGCTGCATATGACAGAAAGCATAACAAGATGAATTTCTTCGACCCATCAAGGAAAGAAGACTTCCTGTTCATCTCTGGCACAAAGGTAATTCATTTCAGTGTCACTGGCACATCATTTAACTTTGCCACCAACGTTTTGTTAGCCATGTCCTAACAAACTAGTCTCTGTACGCAGATGCGTGGTCTTGCCAAGAACCGTGAGAGTCCACCAGATGGTTTTATGTGCCCAGGTGGCTGGAAAGTCCTCGTGGAGTACTACGACAGCTTAACCCCACCAGAAGACAGTCCCAAACTGCGAGAGGCAGTCGCGGCGTAGAAGCCGAAAGATGCTTGGGATAATGAACAGTGGTGTATCTTGTATTGTGAACGGTTCTTTTTGACTAAGAATCGATTATATATGATTGTATACATATACTGGTGGCGAGACTTAACATTTGGGCATGATTCCCAACACTCCCTGTGGTGGTTTGTACTGTGCATACTACTCCCTCCGTTTAGAAATATAAGATGTTTTAGGTTTATGAAGAAGATGTATCTAGACATGTTTTAGTGTACAAGTTCAAATGAATCTAGACACTAAAAGATGTCTAGATACATCTTATTTACAAACCTAAAACATCTTATATTTCCAAACTGAGGGAGTATCTGCTAGCAGTGTTGCCCCCCTGGAGCCCATCATGTGCTAGTGGTGCCAATAAGGATGGGTTTTGTATCCTGTTGCCTGATTTGTACATAATTACATATGCTATACGGTGGTGATTTATTATATACTAGTGTATGATGTGTTTGCTATGATCCCTTCTCGATTCAATGAAGGTTTCAGATTCGAATTAACATTTATGGGGTTATTTTCCAGTGGGACACAGGATATAGATAAAGATGCCAACAAAATGATCCAAATGCTAATCCGTGGTATGCAGATTTGTCTAGATATGCTTCATGAACATTTTGATATAAAGACTTCCTCTGTTCAGAGTTCAGTAGAACCTGTGTGCTCGTTACCCTCCAACAAGAATGTAGAAGGACTGCTGAGAAGATTCAGGAACCTGAGAAAATGAGGGGGCAACAAATGTTCAGAGTACACTTGATCCTGAGAAGCTACAAGGACCAAAATTTAATTTTCAAGAACTGGCAGGGGCCGCGCGAACGCGTACCCCCTCTACCACAAATTATGACGTTCACTCTCCCACTTGGGGAGATGATAAGCCAACGCGTCCACCAAGTGCAATGTGGACCATTGACCTAGGCCACGGACCTTCTTGATCGCCCGTAGACCCCGTCCAGGTAAGTATGTTGCAAGGAGGGCAGGGGCAGTGTATATGTAGGCTCGTCTCCCCCTCGAATCAGCCTCAGGCGGCGAGGTGGGACTAAAACGTGAGGAACGCAGCGCGCTCTCACGTCTGAGGCAGCGGGAGGCCGGGAGCTGCACTCACTGTCTTTCTGGGCCGGTTGTTCTGGAGGCCCATAATGGTGTTCAGCCCTGGCCGCTTTACGAATCTGCGATGACCTCGTACTTCACGGTTGGAGTAGATACCAACGAACACGGAGACAGAAGGAAGCAGCAAGCAGGAGCGCTGGGTACGTTCAAGCTTCAGAAATAAAGTTGACATGATAAATTGTAAAGAACATAAAGCTTGTTAACATGGATGGCTGAAAAAAAGAACGTGGGTACATTGTCATCTAAATATATGCAGCAATTACATAATTCACAGGCAGCTTCTAAGAGAAAATCCCAAGCTTACAATATTACAAGCTGCAAGCTGCTCAACAACGAATTTAGAGTGGAGACAATGCATCCCCTATCTGATTACCAATGGTTTTCACATCTATCGCCAGCATCAAATATGTTGTTCACCCAGATATCTTGCGCTCGGCATTTTTCATCATGAGCACAAATTCATCGTAGTTCACCTGCCCGTCGCCGTCGGTGTCCGCCTCGTTGATCATCTGCTCAACCTCCTCGTCGGTCATCTTCTCCCCGAGGCTGATCATCACTGCCCTCAGCTGGACAAGGTGAAGATCAGCAGCGCCTCAAAATAAAGCTTGGAAGTTAATCAGAACATGGGAAGGAAAGCTAAGCCACCTCGACAGGGGAGATGAAGCCATTCTGGTCCTTGTCCAGGACCTCGAAAGCTTCCTTCAGCTCTTCGTCGTCGTCTCCATCCT
Source organism: Avena sativa (assembly GCA_916181665.1). NCBI lineage: Eukaryota > Viridiplantae > Streptophyta > Magnoliopsida > Poales > Poaceae > Avena > Avena sativa. The sequence continues at coordinate 55,262,042 of OV702292.1, forward strand.
GCAATTCCCGTCGAAAGCAACATCATGGGCAGAAGTTGGCGTATCCCGTTTGGCAAACAGCAGAAAAGAAGACCATAATGTAGATCATCAGATCGCAGAGCTTCACCTTAATCTTCCGGGCAATAAGGTTCAGGAACTCCTGGAAATCTATGACCCCATTCCCATCGGTGTCGACTTCGCGCATCATGTCGTTCAGCTCCTGGTCCGTCGGCTCGAGGCCGAGGGAGCGAGTCACTGCGAAGAGCTCTTCCAAGCTTATGCATCCTTCATGTGACAAATTAGTGTCCCAATCTCACATGTCAATCAGATTAAGAAAATGTGACCATTTCAGGTCAGAAACATCATCATAAAAAGAAAAAGGCATGGCAGATGGAAAAAATAGCAGGATTTTGCTTGTGGAGACAATAAGCACCAGGGTCAGTGCTGTTGCTAAACTTAGGTTTTTGTGCATACATATCCTAATCCCGTATGAGCCTAGACAACACCACGTGCAAAGACTGGTCAAAGGTTTAATAATTTTTTCGAAGGAAGTAGGTGGATAACTCACGGCCAAGACTGATGGGCCCTCAAGACCCAGCACGAGTGAGCCCATAGCAAGCACTTGTTTAGTGAGGAGCTCCTGAAGTGTTATTTGACCAAACTACTAGCATCTTAAATTAGTGGTACGGTAGCGAATCCCTGTCACCGAAGCTCCCAAGATATATGAGTTCCATACACTGCTCTACAGCACCTTGAGCAAGTAAAAAACACATCACAATCTTGTGATTAATTCAGGTCAGTGCTGCCTGCTTTTTTTGGCGAGGAGTTTTTTCTCTACAAAAAAAGGTGTCATGTCTGAGATGTCTCGACAACAAGCCATGGAGTGAACAAGTTCACCAGCAGTTTGCTGCAAGAAAACTTGGCTTCGGTCCTAATCGACGAAAGCGAAGATCAACGGAAACAAGGTTTCCCAGACACTAACACTAACAGAGCACTAGCATTGCTTGTATAAAAGAAAAGGGACCCAGGTATATCTGACCAGGAACAGAGCAAGGAAACAAACAGTTGGTCGTTAAAACAGAAGGAAAACAACAGTTGTGACAAACACTCATATCGAAGGTAACAAATAAGTCATGCCCGATTCGACCAAGTAGAAGGGGAAGGAAAGCAGAGAAACAAACCATCGTCGTTCTTGTCGAAGATCGAAAAGGCCTCCTGGGACGCCACCATCTGCTCGCCCGTCAGCCCTTCCATCCTGGATGCAGCCTATGAATGCCAGGAAGAGTGAAATAAAGAGAATGAAGCGTGGAGGAAGAGAAAGACTGGGTGAACAAGCTCATGAGGGACAGGAGCAAGACCAAGTGAGCAAATATATATGGAGTGAGAGGAGGGAAGCAGGGCAGAAGTATCCTGCCGTGTCAATGGGGTAAAAAAGAGGGTAGATAAAGAAGACCTCAGCGTGCTCGGAGACAGAGACACTCTTGTGGAGGTACGCTGGGCTGCGCGCTATGTGGAAAAACTTGGGGGGTCTCTTGGTTTTCCTAGCCATTTCCATGCCATTCCCGCTCGGTGCTCAGGACAGCCACCACAGCAGTCCCAGCAGCGTGTACGAGGCACGGTGTCTAAGCTGGATACAGTCAGCTTCAAGTGTGAAACAACACTGAGAGGAACGGGTCTTGACTCCGTCACGAGAACTGCTCGAGCAAACAGCAATTGTGCGTCACTGATGATCACTGCTCGAGCAAACAGCAATTGTGCGTCACTGATGATCACTGCATCTGCTACGGCTCAGGCATGCACACCGCAGCGGCAACAACTGTACTAATTACGCAAAGCAGCACAAAAACTCAACAAGGAAAGCTGATGCAGACAACCAACAATCACGCAAAGCATGCAGAAAGTTTTGCATCAGGGTCTATCACAAAGTTAACAAACGAACACAATGTTCCAAATAACTGAAGCAGTACCAGGGAACCACCATTACACGGACGGACGACTTCGATCTGGAAGCATAGCTAATGAGCTACACGACATGAAGATAAACTTGTCTCTCACACACGAGCACGAAAATCTCTCGGTTTAAGCTATAGGATCTTCACTCTTTGGAGGACTTGTTGATCAGGGACTTGTGGATGTGCGGGATCACACCTCCACCAGCGATGGTACCCTTGATGAGGGTATCCAGCTCCTCGTCTCCACGGATGGCCAGCTGGAGATGGCGAGGGGTGATACGCTTCACCTTCAGATCCTTGCTGGCGTTGCCAGCCAGCTCCAGGACCTCAGCGGTCAGGTACTCCAGGATAGCAGCAGAGTAGACCGCAGCAGTAGCACCAACACGGCCATTCGCCTGAGTCCTTTGCTTCAGCTGACGGTGGATACGTCCAACAGGGAACTGCCATATAGCATAGAAAAAGATCAGTACAGGGATATAATGAACTCGTCTGAAAGAAAATTATTCCCTCCGTCCAGAAATAACTGACTTAGTTTTGTAGACAAACTCAAGTCAGTTATTTCTGGACGGAGGGAGTACATAACAATAACAGCATCATGTGTGTGTGTGCATGCACCACTAATCGAAGGACTAAAACACCGAAAATTAAGTGTCTTGGTAGGATTTCATTAAACATCTTACTAATAGAGCCCACCACACTAGGCACCATGCTGCAAACTGCAAGTCAATCAAAAGGCATTCACAGTTTTGAAAACCATGGATAACCACATGATATCCTTGTAGAGTTGTAGCGTACTCCCAAAAATAAGTGACAGCAGATAGCACGTACACAAAGGTCAGTGTCACAGACCAGCAGATTCAGCATGACTGAAGTGTTGCTACCAAAATGATGCAACAACTGTATATATATATACACATAGAAACTAATACGAAGTGGAGCACTTCATGCCTTTGGACCTACAAACTTGCGCACTCCTGCTACAAAGTACAATGTCAACAGAAAAGGCATAGATTTGAAAACACCAAACCAATTGACCATCCCACATACTTGAAGTGGACTGTGAAACAGATGTGACAGAATAAAGCACAATACACAGGTCAGCGTCACAGATCAGCACATGTTAACAAACTATCGCTTAGAGAAGTACATGACGCCAAGAAGATTCAGCAGAAAGCACATAAAGTGGGTTATGACTTATGAGAACGATGTGACAACACTATGCATAGTCAAACTGGGACACACAGAAGCACTTCATGCCTTGGAAGACGTTCAGAAAAAATAACACTAACATGTAGGCAAAATTTGTTAGTCTAGTTCAATTTTTTCCATCAAAATTTTTCTAGTTTAAACTAAATTTTGCTTTCGCGGGCTCTCGCGGGTTGCCGCTTCGCAACCCTACTTGAATCGTTTTTGTGCCTACCAGCACAGATCAAGTCACGAAATGTGGTCCCAAAGCCCAGGATCACCACCTTCTTTATCTAACAAGTCAACAGCCTCAACGCCCACCCTTACATACACATAAGCTAGTTCACAAGCAGTGACATGATCTCCATCAACATTCCGCAATCTCCCTGTACAACTGTAAAACCACTGCAGCCTGACCACACAACTATAGACCAATGCACCAAGAACTGTATCATCATAGATTCTAAAAACCCCTGATGTATCATCACAAACAGAAACCTCTGCTTATGGCAACCATGAAAACCGACCAATAGCACTGAACACAGCTACACAGACCAAACGCTTCTCCAGATCTACACAAAAATCTAGCAGAGACTCCACGGCTTCTCAAACCTCTAAGACCCCGCCCAACGATCGCGCACAGCAGCGCATCCAATCCACGGAATAACCTAACCTATGCCGAACCTAGCGACCGAAATAGCACGCAGTCACCTCTCTACAGCCCTACCGAAAGGCGTGCCCTAGAGCGCGCGAGCAGCTAAACCACTGAGTACCAGGGCCCGAAGGCAAGCGCGCGTGGGACGGTTCGAATTCAAACCAAATCTAAGCCCGCGTACGGGGGGGTCAAAGCAGAGCAAAGCGAGCTCGCTCACCTGCAGGCCGGCGCGGGACGAGCGGGAGGTGGGGGCCTTCTTCCCCTTGTCCTTCTCCGCGGTCTTGGCCGCCGTCGTCTTGGCGGCGAGCAAGCCCTTGCCTCCCTTCCCCGCCATCTCTCTGCTCGGCTTCGAACGCGACCCGGCGAAACCCCCTGCACGGCGGACCAAATCCGACGAGGCGAGCACCGAATCAGAGCAGATCGGGGCACGGATCAGGTGGATCCCGCGTCCCAGCCGCGAAATAGCGGGGAAATTGGAATTTGGATAGGATTGGCGGGGGGAACCCCTTACCTTTTCCGCTTCCCTTCCCTTCTCCTCACGCGACGCGAACTGAAAGCGAAGATTTTTTTTTCTTTCCCTGGCTCGTGGGGGAGGGGCTCTTGGTTTGGTTGGAATCTTATAAAGGACGACAGTTAACAGTTTAACCCCTGTACGAAGAGCTTATTCGTAACGAACGGCGGTGCTACTTTTTGACTGCGGACGAGGAGTTGTTAAGGAATTTTTCATCCTATGGGGCGTTAATTTGCAAACCGGAAGAGGGAGTACGTTCTTGCATGGCTGGGGTTAGGCCAACTCCAACTCCCCGCACAGTCGCGTTCTCCCGGACCGAGTCCAAGGCCCAACGCGCATCCGCAAACCGAGATCCAGCCTTGGACCAGTCTATTTTGGCGCATACCGGGCCGAAACCTGGGGCTGGTTTGCAGGGCTCAGACTACTCGCTCGTCCGGTCCTTGTCCTGCACTTCCACGCCCCTGATCCTCCCGTCAGACACAAACCCGCGTCCCTTCACCCCTGCTTCCCCACCTTCCCTTCTCCTGCCCACCCCCGTCGTCCGCCACCGTGACACCCTACCTCCCGGAAGGCCGTCGCCGGACCCCGTTGCCTCCTCCTCCACAGGCTTCTTTGCTGGTGCAGCCTCCTCGCCATTGAAGCCTCTAGTACCCGAAGATCTCGCCGGCCCCAGCGTCGAGCTCGGCCTTCTCCCAGGACGCGCTCCACCTGTTTGACCATTTGCCCCCGCATACAGGTACTGCATTCTGCCACCTTCGCCTAGTCCTTGTGCTCGTCCTTGCGGACTTGAGCTCACCATCTCATCGTGCAGACCATGGATGACAGTGGGGACGAGTTCTTCAAGAAACATGTCATGTCGTCCTCCGACGAGTCCGACAACGACAGTGAATTTTGGGCCACCACGGTCGTGATCCTCTATCAGCACAATGAGGAGATGAAGCAAACCTACCGTGCCTCGGTCTCGGGCCATTCAGCGGCGCTGGAACGTGGCCGAGTCGCCGGCCACGAGATGTTGTTTCGGGATTACTTCCAACGCACCAATCCTTTGTACCCTCCACTATTTCGGTGGCGCTTTCGGATGTCAAGGAAGGTGTTTATGCGTATTCTTCACGGAGTGAGGGATCACGATGACTATTTCTCGTTGAGAAAAGATGCGACCGGTAAGCTCGGCTTCACCTCCTACCCAAAATGCACTGTAACTATTCGCATGCTTGCTTATGGAGTAGATGATGATTGTGTTGACGAGTACTTGCGCATGAGCGAGTCCACTTGTCTAGAAACAATGTACAAGTTCTGCAAAGCTGTGGTGGCCGTTTTTTGTGAAGAATTCCTGAGGGCACCCAATGTTGAGGACACTCGTCGGCTTTTGGCTTTCAACGAAACCAGAGGGTTTCCAGGAATGATTAGCAGTATAGATTGTATGCACTGGGAGTGGAAGAACTGTCCGTTTGCCTGACAGGGGCAATATAAAGGACATGCAAATGGGTGCATGATCATACTTGAAGCCATTGCATCCCATGATCTTTGGATCTGTCACTCGTTCTTTGGCATGGTTGGTTCCCACAATGACATTTGTGTTATTCAGATGTCCAATGTGTTTTCTAGACTTGCAGAAGGCACTGCTCCCCGTGTGAACTATCAAGTACGAGGTCACTCCTACTATAAGGCATATTACCTAGCAGATGGTATCTATCCTACTCGGTCTACCTTGGTGAAGACCATACGCAACCCCACCGAAGAGAAGCATAAGGGGTTTGCCAAGGAGCAGGAGGCCGCTATAAAGGATGTGGAGCGAGCATTTGGTGTGCTCCAATTCCGTTGGGCTATAGTGCGGCACCCTGCTAGAACCTGGAGCAAAGACACAATGTGGGAAGTGATGACAGCATGTGTGATCATGCACAACATGATCATTGAAGATAAGCGTGATGGAAGCATCTATGACCAGGGCTAGGAACTTCAGGAAGAATTGGTTGAACCAGCGCCAGGTCCGTCACCTACTTTTGTGGAATTCTTGCGGGTGCATCATGAGATTCGAGATCGAGCTACTCATAACCAACTCCAGAATGATTTGATTGACCATATATGGGAATTTGTGGGAAACCAACCGGCCGTGAAACCTAATAACTAGCTTCTATCATCTTTTATTTCAAGTTTAATTCATGTAATTTAATTGTGTAAACTTGATTTGGATCACGCACCGCTATTTGTTGTGACCTGTCGATTTTAATTTAAATAGCAGAGCTATTTGGTTTTTACGTATTTCTATATGTATGAAACTATCCATTTCATACCCTAGTAAAAAAGGCCGAATAAATAGGGAGTTGCCACCGTTGGGTGCACCGGCTATTCTAGGCTAGATGCCACCCCGGGGCATGTCCACCCTGACCTGCAAATGGACCGAATCGGTCAAAAGGCCTGTCAGAAGTGTGGGGGCCATTGGAGTTGGTCTTAGTCCTGTGGGCCGCGACAAGCTTCCGAAATTGGCTTACAAATTCCCCATAATACCCGGGGAACTAAGGAAGGTGCTACGGGTCCCCCGGGGGATCAAAACTTCCGATACGTGTCCTCCCATCCCGCTTTTGCTAAACGGTAGCAAAAAATGGTACGCGTAAAAAACAGAACAAAAAAGACAACCGTCACCGGAGAAACTCGCTGGAGAATTTGTAGCAAAAAATACTGATGTAGCAAAACCGACTTCGCTGGAGAAATATCATCAGAGCCTCGCTGTAGACCTCGTAGCAAAAACATTATGCTATTGTAGCAAAACCACAAAACGGATGTAGAAAATGTTTTTTCTAACGAGAAAAACCGACCTCAACAAAGACTCGTCGGATAATTTTGCGGAAGCTTTTGCCAGGAGACCTCACAGGAAAACTTAGCAAAAACTTTACGTTATTGTAGCAGAAACATAAAACAGATGTAGTAAAAAATAATCATATTGTAGCAAATCCGACTTCGCCGAAGACCTTGACGGAAATCTGGCCGAAGATCTCGTAGCAAAACTATATACTATTCTAGCAAAACAGTAAAACTACTGTAGCAAAAAATTGTAACAAGATCCGAAGCTGCAGGTAGCACCACCGGAGGTGTCGTACAGCCGCCGCCGGCCGCACATAGCAAACTCAAACAACCCTTGTAGCACCTCCGTTCGTCGTATGTAGGAAAAAAATAGACACTGCTTGTAGCACCGTCAGTGGTGGAGGGGAGCATGGCTGGGGCGCGCGCCGGCGGAGGAGCAGGACGGGGCGGCGCGCCGGCGGAAGGAGACCAGGGCAGGGGTGGTGCCGGCGGAAGGAGGACAGAAGATGACCAGCGGGTAGCGGGGCAGGGAGCACAGGTGAGCAGGCCATGGTGGCGCGGCCATGGCTGTGGGCAGTGGAACGGCGGTAGGTACGCTGGGGGTGCCGGGGGAGGCTAGGGATGCAACACACGAGTCTCCGGCGAGGTGCAAGGAGGCGCGGCGCTCCGGCGAGGTACGTGCGGTGGCGCCAACTATAGAGGCGAGGCGGGGCGGCGGAGAGGGGGCGCGGCGCGGGGCTGCAGCGGCGAGGCGGCGCGGCGAAGAGGGATCGGCGGCGCAGGTCTACAGCGACGAGGCGAGCTTGGACGGCGGGGCATGGCGCACTGGAAAGAGAGGGAAAAGAAGAGAGGAGAGAGCAGTTACATGCGGGGACGAGCGACCCCAGGGATCGTTTCGTTCGATCCCCGGGAAGTACTATCCTTTTCCCAGAACTAAGGATAACTACGTTGGCCAGCTGGGAACATGGGCAGGAGCTGAACGGATTACGCGAGGACATGAAAGGAATATCGGTGGCCGGATGTCATGGGGCTGTAGTTGCCCTTTCCCGTAAATTTACCCTGCAGCTCATGAACTCCTGCGTACCTTGCCCGCACCTCCTTCTAGAACACGATAGGCCCTCATTCCAATGTTGATCGCTTAGTAACGACTCACGTTTTGATCGCTTGCTAGCAAGCAATCCGTGGAACTATTGAATTCCCCTCTAAGAAAACTACTCTGGTTAATTTATGTGTAGTGTCTTTTCGCAAAAAATAAAAATCAATTATGTGTAGTGTCATATATTTTTGTTCTAATATTTAAATTTGCATGCAAAAGCTAGTTTTCTCAAGGTGCAAGTTATACATGTGAACTTTAGGTCCTTATATTTCACAATGTTCCCGTATGTGTATCTTTTGCTAATGAAAGTAATTGATCCTGTCGATTTTGCTAAGTCTCGATTAACACGGATTTTCTCAAGTCCAAATGGATATAGAAAAATACAACTTCCGAAAAGTGTAACTTGTATTTTTTCTAGAAAATGCAATACTTTTCAATGCGATTTTGCGAATAAATAGAGACCTTAGAGAATATCATCCTACTGAGACTTAGACGGGTCTAGATCTGGCTCTCGACCTTCACCACCCTTCTTTCTTACCTTGCGCCGATAAGAGCATTGATTGGAGCGCATTAATACGTATATCTTGGTGCAAATTACATAACTAATATGATTCTTCAATGGACGGCTTTTCTAACTCACGGGATTTCCAATTGAATGACCATATCATATCGGTGTCTCATAGCTCTTAAGATTTGATCCTATGAATAACAAAATAAATGAATGAGCCGAGAGTTCACCTTGGAGTACATCTCCATCTACCAACCATGTACATTTTAACTAAGCATCTCAAACGTAGTATATATGCAAATATCTAGGGATTTGTTTATCAACATGTTTCTCTCTACCTCGTATGTACAAGGTGTGTGAACATCTATTTTATCACGTGATTTCAGACTTTTCATTAATTAGATTTATTTTTAAGCAACGTGCTTCCAGCTACCTCTAGTTACCTAGAGGTGTAAGCAATTTATGAGGGGGTAACTCGACTTTGCTATGTCTTCTTGGCAATCATATCTCCTTAAAAATGCCAGCATATCAAAACACAATATGCAGATATGAGAGGTCTTGTTTTGTAGTGCTTTCTACCAACCTCTTATCTAGAGGCCTAGTAATGTTGGATTTCTCTCGTGCTAAGAACTGTCCATTGTTTATATTTGACTTCAAACATCTTTAAAATATTTAGATCTGTCTCGAAATACTACTAGTGGTGTTATGGTAATTTATGAGGGGTATATCACTTGCAATTTCGCGTGAGCAACCATATCTCCTTTAATGTCAGCATATTAAATGCAATATGCAAATTACTTAGAGGTTTATTACCATGCGGCACCAAAATTTCCATTGTTTAGATTTGTTTTGAAAGCCTTGATTAATGGTGTGTTTATAGTTGTGCATATTAGGTCAGTATTATATGCTGGAGAGAACATCCTCTTACTGGAAACATTATACATCTAAGTTTTTTTTTTGAAAAGGGAAATAAGACCCCCGACCTCTACATCAGTTGATGCACACAGACTTTATTAAGAAATCATCCAACAAACAACATTCGACAAGAATTACATCTCAAGGGTCACTTAAAGTTGATACATGTATCAACCAGTGGAAAACATGAAGAAAGCAAAACCTAAGCATCGTGAAGTCGACTACGCGGCTGCCAGCATGGCTGGCTGAATATGTGGTGCTCGGCCATAAGAAAATGGCTGCACCCAGTAGCCATAATATCCTGCTGGTCTTGGAACAACAGGCATGCCCAGAGTTTCACCCAATAGGCCACCATATTGAAGGGAATATGCCCGAGAGGCAATAATAAAGTGGTTATTATCTTACTCCATGTTTATGATAAATGTTTATTTTGCATGCTATAATTGTATTGATCGGAAACGTCAATACATGTGTGTTTAATAAACAAAAAGGGTTCCTAGTTATGCCTCTCTTATAGACTAGCTTGTTGATTAACAAGATGATCAAGGTTTTCTGATCATGGACATTGGATGTTGTTAATAACAAGGTCACACCATTGGTGGAATAATGTGATGAACATTCATCCGAAGTATAGCATTACGATCAAAGTCATTATGTTTATATTGCTATAACATCATACGAAGTAATCTTTATCCTTAGACCATGAGATCATGTTAATTGCTAACACCGGAAAAGTATCTTGATAACATCAAGCGTCACACCGTAACAGGGTGACTATAAAGATGGGTTCAGTGCTACGAAGGTGTTATGTTGAGGCTCATGGATCAAGAGTGGAATTTGTCAATCCCGATGACGGATAGATATACTCTGGACCCTCTCGGTGATATCACATTGAAATAGCTTGCAAGCAAGTGATGTGATCACTAGAATGTTATATCACGGGAACGAGAAAAGAGTGCATGTCGGTAACGAGATCAAACTAGGTATGGAGATACCGATGATCGAATCTCGGACATGTAATATATCGCGGGACAAAGGGATTTAGTTACTAGCGTTAAAGGTTCTCACGATCACAGAAGTCATCGTTGAATGTGTAGGAGCAGTATGGATCTCCAGGTCCTGCTGCTGATTATTGATCGGAGAGGGGTCTCGATCATGTATGCATTATTCGCGAACCGTAGGGTGACACACTTAAGGGATACCGACACCATTTGGAGCAAATATGTTTCAGATAAAGATTTAAGAAAGCGCTGGAATTATTTCAATAGACACCGAAACTGTTTCGGGTGAAATTGCTGAAATTGGTTCTGCATTTAATATTGAAATGTTGCAGGGGTTTTTATGTGAATGTTTGTTAATTAAAGTAATTAACAAAATTCTGAATAAAAAATAATAAAAGAGTTTTATTAAATAAGAGAGCATTAAATTTGGAGAAATTTAATGCATTTTAAGTGAAGACTTTAAAAGAGAATGTGAAGGGGCAAATTTATGTGGAGGGAGTTACCACCACATGAATGGAGGAGGTGAAGAGTCACCTCCTCCATGCGCCGGCCATGAAGGAGGGGCACCCCCCCTCCTCGTATAAAAGGCCAACCCCTCCTCACTTCTCACACACACCTCCTTGTGAAGGATCTCTCTCCCCCTCTAGTATTATTTCCCCATGGTCTCGGATTAGCGAGATACATGTCCGGTGGATTTATCTGGAAAGGAGTTGTTGCTTCCGCTGCTTTGCTGAAGCGAGGGACGGAGGTTGTCAGGGTACCGGACGTGTGTGTGATCACGGATGCACCGCTGCTTTGCGGTGCTGGACTTGATGGTGCTGGAGCTGGATCTGATGGACGTGCTGGAGCCGGACCTGCTGGACTTCATCACGATCTTGAGATCGGCAAGTGTATGACTACATCAACCACGAGTTCCTACTCGTTAACAAAGCTCGTTGTCTACGAGGGTAAGTTCTCGTTGGATGTATGTCCACCCGTTGCTTTGTACCTAGTAGATAGATCTTGGCGTGTAGTTCACACCGTAGGAATTTTTTTGTTTTCTATGTTGCGGACCCAACACATATGGATAACCTGCAAACAAATAGAAGTTTTTGATTTGTTAAAGATAATATCATTTCTGTATCTTTAAATAGACTAACATAAGGCAGAAACACCAATGTGAATTCTATCCTTTGAAGAGTTATCAACTCCTTTCAACCAATTTCCAAACATATGTGTCACACTAGTTGGAGGAGGTAGATCATAAGCAAAATCGACAATATGCCATAACAACCGAGCATAAGGGTAAAATATAAATAAATGTTCAATGGTTTCCGGCGACCCACAAAAAGAACATTTAGCACAACCTACCCAATTCCTTTTGACTAGATTATCCTTAGTAAGTAACACTTTGTTGCGAAGGAACCACATACAAATTTCAATCTTAAGCGGGATTTTTAATTTTCGCAAATATTTTCGAAGGAAGGCCGTATGATCGTTCATAAGATCCTCGTACATGGATTTTACTAAGAACACCTCGGATGAGGTTAAGTTCTAGACGAACTTATCTGGTTCATCTGACAGATGTACCATCATAAGCATTTGGCATAAATCTAGCCAATCAGACCACTTATTAGCACTAAGTACTCTCCTAAAACCAATGTTTAGTGGTACTTGGGCTAATACTTGTGCCACGGTAATATTATATCATTGCACAATATTGTAAGGATAGATATTGTTGTGCTAGAGGTGTGTCACCTAACCCTATATCCTCCCAAAACCTAGTAGTAACACCGTTCATGATCTTGAAATGACCTCTAGTAAATAACTCATTCTTTACCTGCATAAACCCTTTCCAAAACAGAGAATCAATCGGTTTTGCTTGGGGTTCAAACAAAGTTTTCTGACTAAGATATTTGTTTTGTAGCAGTTTCTACCGTACACCCTCCTCATTCATTAATTTGAATAACTATTTGCTCAGTAAACAATTATTTCTAGTTTTGAACATCTTGATGCCCAACCCACCTTGATCTTTAGGTCTACAAATTATATACATCTAAGTGGCTTGTTTCGATGCCTTCCAAAAAAAGGTGGCTTGTTTTGATACTAATACTTTGCAAAACCGTAAGTCGGTAAGAGTATATATGCATCACATATCTCTAGTTGTGCAAAAAGATTTCAAATTCCAACAACGTACTAGAAACAAATTTATTTTTTGGAAGAGAAAATACATATCTCCTTTAATGTGGTCACATCAAACCCAAGTTGCAATTTCATATTCATAGATTGTAACCGTAAGATACTCCACAAATGGGTGTATCTATGTCTAAGACAACCAATATTTTCTTTATTCTCGGTCGATTTAGAGAAATGCAACTTACCACTTTTTAACTCGTTGCACTCTTCTAGAAAAGTGGAAATTACATTTTGAACTACACTAAAGTTGCACCATCTTCTAAATTTCTGAGAATCAAGAAAATCTCAATCAACATGGAAAATTACAATTTTGGTTTAGTGAAAAGTACAACTTGCACTGTTTTACCCGGTTACACTTTTCAAGAAAGTGCAAGTTATACTTTTCATTAAACTTAGTTTGCACATGTTTGAATCGAACAAGACATAAAAAATCTTCATACTTAGACTTAGCAAAACCCTAAGACAATAATAGTATATAGGCATCTCATATATCTAGATATCCTAAATTATTTTAAATTTGATCAACAAATTAGACATATATTTATTTTTTAGACAAGAAAAGACATTAATGATGATATTGAATATTGGAGCGACTCCAATATTATTTTTCGCAGCTGATAGAGATTCACATACTTATAAAATTTTGTAGAGAATATTAAAAAAAATCGTCCGGTTTTGAAGTGTGTCGTTCATTTTTTTATCAAGAAGGAAAAATAAATTGATGCCACTTGTAATAGAACCCAACAGCCCTCCACGGCTCCACCAATACACTATAGTCAAGTTGACAAAATATGATTTATTTCTTTTTGAAGTGCAATGTCTCGATAAATTCAACTTTGGCCGAAATCCTTTTTCTCATTCCTTACCAAAAATCATTTATTTCTCAAAATCTCCCAGGAATTTTGAGTTTTTTTGTTGAGCAACTCTAGGTGAACATTCCCTTCCGAATGGTGGTAGTTTTCCTTTTTTATCTTGTATATCGGTACTATATCCATCTACAACTAGCCTACTTTATACTAGTAATAAGCATGGTAGTTTCATTCTTCATTTGTTTATTTGTACAAGATTTTTCTAGGTTTGCTTTTTTTACTATTTATTCTTGCTTTTTTTGTTTAAGATAGCCACAGAAAAAAGGCGGTGTATAATCGTCCAAAGGTTTATCACAGAAAAACCAACCAAATGGGTAGTACACTAGAAAGGATCGCGAATGCACAACAAACAAAAGGTGGGGTATACAAAAGTGAAAAAACATCAGCACACAACCAAGAAAGTTCACAACAATAAAATGATAAAGTACAATACCGTCGGTACATACACATATAGGTGAGAAAGGGCGAAGTCTGATACTCAAAAAATGTTCAAGTAAAATAAAAAAATAAGTATATAAATAAAGTGAATCTCACCTTATGGTTTTCCCCTACGTTAACATGGTAAAAATAGAAACATACATAGTAGTGTAAATATGCAATACAAGTAGTCCGAAAAATATACTCCCTCTGTCTCAAAATAGATGTCATAAGTCTGTTAAAATTTGGATGAATCTTTCTATTTTGAGACGGAGGGAGTAGTTCATTCTCTAAAATGGCACCGTACAACTATAGAAAATGTGGTACATGGGGAAAGGACATTAGAAAAATGCAATACAGATAACTACGATACAGAAAGACAATACTCTGACCCATATCTATTATAATTGACAATGGACATAACAAATTGTGATTTAGATGCTCTATTTCAGAGCAATGATGTTTGTAAGCCAATTTATACCATCCGATAAACCTAGTGTGTAAGATGGTTATGACAGAAAAATAAGTAGAACATGTGAACTGTTGGGACTGTTTGGGATATGCATTATGGATATCACTATCACATAACCTTATTCCAACTGACCTAGATTAACATGGTCTATGGGCTGTTGGGTGGCCTAGTTAGAGGAATCCATAAGGGAGGCTCATGGTGGATAAAATGAAGGCTATGGTATCAACATAGATGAAATCGGAGCCTTTGAGTACAATACACGAGGACTAATTAGTATTAGTGTAGGACTCTATAACATGTCTGGTATGGACTCTGCCCTATAAACCTAGGTTCTAACACCTTTATAAGCCGGACCTACGTGAACCTTTGAGGCACAACTCAACCTCGCATAGCAAGCATACAATCTCTGTAACCCCACGTATTATCATTATAGTGATTGGAAGGAGTAGGCGCTACTACAAAATGGCCTACCAGTGGCGCACGACATATCCTGTCCGTGGCGCACGGGTCGTGCGCCATTGTCATCACGCCACTGATATTTTTTATCAGTGGTGCACGGGCTCATGCATCTTGGATAAGTGGCACATCCCGAGAAGTGCGCCACGGGCCCATGGATATAGTTCCACAGCTATTTGTTTGTGGTGCATCCCATAACCGTACGCCACGGATAATTGAGCCACCATATATTTTTGCCACTTATAGATGGCCTTGGACTATCCATAGTGCATGTATCTATGGTCCGCCACTGATAGCCCAACTATTGGGTTGAATCTTGCATAGTTCTTAGGGAAAACTTTCTCGGTGTTGATTACTCTTTGTAGTTGATGCTATTGAGTGGAACCATTGAATTATTGTTTATGTTCAGATTGTTATACATTATTTTCCATCTCTGATGATGATCCATATGATGTCTTGTGAGTAGTTTGTTTTGTTCTTGAGGACATGGGAGAAGTCATGTTGTTAGTAGTGGAATTGTGTTGAGAAAGATTCAATAGTTTGATATTTAAGTTGTGGTGTACTTCTTCTAGTGGTGTCATGTGAACGTCGACTACATGACACTTCACCTATATGGGCCTAGGGGAATGCATTGTGTATTTGGCTACTAATCGTAGGGGTTGCCGGAGTGACAGAAACCTGAACCCCCGTTAGGAAACCATTGCACAAGGGACGTAAGGGTCTTAGAGTTTAAAGTTGTGGTTATGTTTCTACCTTAATTACTTTCTTGTACTTATGGATGTTTGCAAGGGGTATAATCACAAGTATGTATTAGTCCTAGGAACGTCGGTACATTAGCACAGGTTCACCCACACAACACTTAGCAAGCTAAAGAAGATTAATCAACTATATGAAGCGAAAGCACTTGACAGTCTTTCCATGTGTCCTCGAGAACGTTTGGTCATCTTAAGTAATACAACCGGCTTGTCCTTTGATGCATAAAGGATTGGGCCACTTGCTGCATTTATTCCTACTGTCTTTTATTTACTCGTACTTTATTTACTTGCTTTATCAAAAACCCTAAAAATCCGTTTGCTAAGTATTTGCAGAGAATTCCTGATCCATACTACTAGCCAGCACCTTCTGCTCCTCGTTGGGTTCGACACTCTTACTTATCGAAAACACTGCGATACACCTCCTATACTTGTGGGTCATCAAGACTATTTTCTAGCGCCGTTGCCGGGGAGTGAAGCGCTATTGGAGAGTGGAACTGGTAAAGGAAAGTTCTACTGTGAGTATTGTTTACTTCTGCTAGTTGCTTTATTTTTGTTATGGATAATTCGCTGAGTTTCTTATTTGGTAATGCTACTACCACTGCTAAGGTAGTAGACGAACCACCACCTGCTGAGAATGATGCTTTTAAAATACCTACAAGAATTATTGATCGTGTTATGGATAACTACTATGTTGGGGATGGAACTATCCATCTCGGTGATCATTTACTCTTTATACACGAATTATGCGGGTTGTTCAAGTGTGCAGGTATTACTATAGATCAAGTTAAGAAGAAGTTATTCTCATTGTCACTGAAAGGAAGAGCTGAGGAATGGTATAAGCTGCTGAAGAATGGTCAAGCTCTGGAATGGGAGGAAATAGTACCTCTCTTTTATTCAAAATTTTGTCCTTCTAGTGAGATTCATAAAGATCGGAATCAAATATACAACTTTTGGCCTCTTGATGGAGAGAGTACAACTCAAGCTTGGGGGAGATTGAAGTTACTAATGCTCAAATGTCCCATTCATGAGCTCCCCAACAATATTATTATCAATAACTTTTATGCAAGGCTTTCTCTTCATGATAAAGATTTATTGGATGCTTCTTGTGGTGGATCATTCACTCGCATGGAAGAAGAAGCTAAATGGGATCTTCTGGACCATATTCAAGGTAATGCTAAAGCTTGGGAGAATGAAAAAGGTAGAAAGTCAGGTATAAACTATGATTATGAATGCATTGAATCTTTTATGGGAACTGATGACTTTCAAAATATTAAAAATGCTTATGGTCTAGACTCTCAAGCTATTGCTTCTTATTTTAAGGCTTTTGCTACCTATATTTAAGTGCCTAAAAAGAAGTGGAATAAGTATCATGAACCTTATAAATATGTTGCTAAGAGTGTTCCTGCAAGAAATACTAAAGTTTATACTGCTAATCATATTTTACCTGAACCTTATATTGAGAAAATGCCTTTCCTAGTTAAGATAAAGGAACATTCTATGATAGCTAGTATGGTTGATGAAAGTATAAGCAAAGCTGTTGAACCTGATAAACAAATGGTTGATGAACCTATAATAGCAAATGTGAAAGACTTTGTTACTAAATATGAAGAAAAGGGACACACTATCCTTTGTAAGGATACCTCTAATATTGTTTCACAAAGAAGTGTTATGAGAGCTAGTATTCCTGTGTTTTCTGTTAGGATAAGTGATCATTGTTACGATGACCCTTGTGATAGTTATATTGTTAAGTTTATGCATGATACTGAAAGTTACTGTGAGAGAGGGAAAAGTGTTCTTATGCATCTCAATAATATCAAGTTTCCTCGTTCTGAAAGTTTTTATGTTGCACTTCTTTTGCCTTCCTATGCTAGTAGCTTCTGGTTTCAACAACTTGTTTGTTTACAAAATTCCCTTGCATAGGAAGTGGGTTAGACTTAAACGTGTGTATTTTTGCTTCTTAATGCTCCCTTTCACCTCAATTCATATTCCTATATGAGCATCATCAAAATTGTCATGGCCATCTTAATGGCTATAAAGAAAGAGCTTTTTGGGAGACAACCCAATTTATTTTTGCTTTCAGTTTGTTTTTGTTTCTTTGAGTCTTGGAAGTTATTACTTCGGTAATAACCTCTCCTTATCCTTTTTGTTTGATTTTTGTGTCAAGATCAACCTCTAATGAGAGAGAAGTAAGATTTGGGGAAGTTGTTGTCCCGAAACAGATTTTTGTGCTTCACCGTAAAAATTCGTGAGAGATCTCTGTATGTCGGATTGAGCTGTAATTTTTTGTGCTTCTGACCTAGATTGTTATTTAACTTTAGTTTATTTTGCACTTTTTTATTTGAGCAACAGAAGATTTTCTAAAAAATTGATCTTTACCTGCTGGTCTGTTTTGACAGATTTTGCCACTCTTGCATTTGCTTCTTTATTCGATTTTCTTTTTGGATTCTTTTTGGGTTTTCGGAAGGAGTTGCTACAGTAGCTTGTGTTTTGATGGTTTTCAGTTGAAATTGAGGTCAAAAGGTTTTATCACTTCACTTATACTAATGTTGCTAATGAGAACTGTGTGAAGTTTTGTGTGAAAGAAATTTCCAGGTAGTGGAGGTAATGGTGTAATAAGGAAGAGAAAGGTTTCATGACTCAAGTATGAACATGAAGATATTGATGTTATTCAAGTGGTGACTCCGGAAGAACCTACTAAATACCAAATTTAGAGACCTGCAGACTCCGTTTTCAAATAGGTAACAGTTCTGGTAAGAAAAGTTCCGCGAAAATACTATCCAACTATATTTTTGCAGTTTTTAGCCAATAAGGAAAGTTATGAAGCGAAAAAGGGACGGAAACGGAGCCAGGGTGGCTCACACCACCCTGTGGCACGGGCCCACCCCTAGCCGCGCCACCAGGTGGTGTGGCCACCTCAGCCTCCGTCTCCGACTCGTTTTCTCCCAATACCTTCCTTTTGTTGTGAAACTTCGTAATATATAATCCCCCGGATCCCCCGAGGTTCATATATCGTGTTTTAGTCGTGGTTTTGTTTCGATCTGTTTCTGCCAGGAACTATTCTTGAAAGCTTAGAAGCACAATGGTGTCCGCCAAGGATAAAGGGAAGGAGCCTATGGAGGAATATCTCCAAGACCCCGGGCAGGAGAAAGAGATCAAGAGTGAAGATGAAGAGGAGGCAAAGCACACCGACACTACCATTGCAAGCATTGGAGTGGTGGCAAACCCTGCCAGGACTATGTCAATTGGAGGGAAGCCTCCTCATCACCGTTCAGATCCCTGGTCACTTCCCCATGCGCCAAGAATCCTTTCCATACCCTTATCCATGAGCATCAATACCATAATATGCCCAAGGAGAAATTACCCTCCAATTGGGATTTGCCTTGTTCTAGCCATGCAGGAAAAGAAGACTTCAGGGAGGAAGAGTGGGGAAAGAATCACAAGAGCTGGAATTCGTAACCCGACATGATCATGAGCCTCATTGAGCAAAACTCGCAGCTTATTCGCAATCTCACCTTTGAGGTTGAGGACTTGGGGAAATTGATCAAAGAGCTCATCAAGAGGATACCACTACCAACAAAGGAGTAATTCGTCATCAGGTTTGGCATCCCCTTAGTTTGTTCCAAGCTTGGGGGATACCCTTTTAGTAGAGTCATATCATGAATAGAGAAGTTATCATGTAGGATGGTTTGCATTATGGAAGTGTCCCCTCTCTTGTTAGATATGTATCCCTTGGTGTGAGTTGCCGTTATGGAATATTAATGAGAAGTTCTATCATTTACTCTTTTACATATCTTATATTAGTTTTCAATTCGTGGTTATATGATTGATCTTGTTGTTAGTATTGGTATCACTTTGGGATCATTGAGTTAATTTAGTTGGTTTTGGCAAACCTGGCTCGGTCAGTAGCAACACTATTTTTGAGAGTTGAATGAAAAGATAAAAGTACTCTTAAAGAAATATAATTTCATCATCTTTCTTTCTTGATTTGCTCATAAGTCTAGTATTCTCTAGTTAAGATCTTTTGTGCTTCCAAGGAAGATTGCATGTTTGTCTTTATCATTTGTATGTTTGTTTGTTTCCTTCAACTCTTATACTTGCTACCCAGCCTTGCTAGCCAAAAACCTGTACTGAGAGGGAATTCTTCTCGTGCATCCACTTCCTTTAAACCAAACCCATGCCATTTGCGTCCACCATACCTACCTATTAGCATTATTGCTATTCCAAGTAAATTCTTGTTTTTATCTACCTTCCAAATTAAACTTGTTATGTGAAAATTAGTGATTAAAGCTCTCACGAACTTGATGGCACACTTTACTTTCTTGCATTTAATAAACTTGAACCATTGTGCTCATCTATGTTGTGTATATGCTTGCGCTTTGTAAGTTGTGAATTAGCAGAACCATGTTGTCATGGGGAACGCTTTCAACATTGCACTGGTACTTTGTACCTAGTTGATATGATGTTCTTTTTGTCTATGGATGTCGTCGGTGTGAAATGAAAGGGGAGCTTGTAAGTCCATGGAGTTATGCATGTGTGTTAGAGAAACGCCTGGGCCGCTGGTCTAATCCATGCTGTAATGGTGGAAACCTGCAGCGTAACCATAATGAGCATTTATGAAGCATTCTTCTTATAAAAAAAAGAGTCCGATATTGAGAAAACAAGAGAAAAAGAAAAAAAGAGATTATGAAAATAGGAAAGAGAGAAAAAAGCACCATATTCCCATGGTAAATAAGAAGATTGCTGAGATGCTTGTTGTCTGCTTGCCTTGTCATTTTGATATGGGGATTCTTCCGTATCATCGGGCAAGGGGTACCCCGTTGGCGGTTCTCTATGATACACATGTGCTTACAATAACAAGAACTTACCGGTGACTAAACTTGAGTAGCATGAGGAGCGGCCCTCATACTCAAGGGACATGAGATTCTCAATTTACAACTTGTCAAGCATATCCTCATAATTGATCACTTTAACCTTAATCACCTAAAGATGCCTATGATAGGGGCAATGAGAGATGAAAGCTAATAAATATCATAATTTTTGGGAGCTCTTTATGAAACTTGAAATCCCTGCTTCCCTCTGCAAACGGCCTTTCTTTTATTTTTTTAGTTGAGTTAGTAAACCTATTCCCTTCTATCTCAGCAAGTACTTTGAGTTGTTGTGTTTCATTCATTCATATGGTGATTTATTCAATCATGTTTCTTATGTTCCTTGTTTTGCACATTGCTCTTATCTTGGTGATTACTACTTTGAAAGCTATCATTGAAAACCAGTTGTTTGTGAACTCCAGCCAATTATCAACTATTCTTTGACCAAGAGCTAAGTTTGCCATTACCAATTATGATTCACTTTATGTATCTTTATTGTGTTTCCTTTAATTATTGCAAGTTAAGTTATATAATAGTGAGTTGTCTTCTATTATGATCTATGTATTGATGAATGTGATGCTTCTTGTCTGTATTCTTTTATCGACTCTTCACTCCATAAACCCGAGGCCATGTTTATTGAGCTCAGTTTCGCTTGGGGACAAGCGAAGTCTAAGCTTGGGGGGAGTTGATACGTCCATTTTGCGTCACTATTCTATGTCATAATTTACTGTTATTCATTGATATATTTCATATTAAGAGATGATACTTATGTTATTTCATCTGTTTTTGCATGGTTGATGACTTTTGGAGCATGGACCGCTGCAGTCAAGATTCTGATGGAAAAGGTGCTGTTTGGAGGCAAAATTCGCGAAGATCAGAAAATCCGGGAAAATATACGGAAAATCCTATTTTTCCAGAAGACGAAGGATGCCAGAAGGAGGAGTGGAGATGGGTCACAGGGGCCCACACCACCCCACGGCGCGGGCCACCCAAGGTCGCGCCACCAGGTGGTGTGGCTGCCCTGGCCCACCTCTGGCTCTCCCCTCTGGTGTATATATTCCTCCCGAAACCCTAAGACTTGGGGAGCGACCACAGAAAGATTCCGCCGCCTCTACGGGGCGGAAAACACTAAGAGAGAAAGATCTCTCCGGCAGATAGATTTCTACCGGGGGAATTCCTTCCTGGAGAGGGGAGATCGTCGCCATCAACACCACCATCAAGATGGACTTCATCGGGATCATCATCATCATCACCACCATCATCACCATCAGCACCCTCATCACCATCTCCATATTGCTGTAACAATTGGGTTGAATCTTGCATAGTTCTTAGGGGAAACTTTCCCGGTGTTGATTACTCTTTGTAGTTGATGCTATTGAGTGGAACCATTGAATTATTGTTTATGTTCAGATTGTTATACATCATTATTCCATCTCTGATCATGATCCATATGATGTCGTGTGAGTAGTTCGTTTTGTTCTTGAGGACATGGGAGAAGTCATGTTGTTAGTAGTGGAATTGTGTTGAGAAAGATTCAATAGTTTCATATTTAAGTTGTGGTGTACTTCTTCTAGTGGTGTCATGTGAACGTCAACTACATGACACTTCACCTATATGGGCCTAGGGGAATGCATTGTGTATTTGGCTACTAATCGTAGGGGTTGCTGGAGTAACAGAAACCTGAACCCCCGTTAGGAAACCATTGCACAAGGGACATAAGGGTCTTAGAGTTTAAAGCTGTGGTTAGGTTTCTACCTTAATTACTTTCTTGTACTTACGGATGTTTGCAAGGGGTATAATTGATACATTGCAAATGTATCTATAATTTTTGATGTTCCATGCTTGGTTTTATCCACTTTCTTGTGTTTTGTTCCAACTTTGGAGTACTTTTCATATGATTTCTTGGACTACCCTATTAACAAGAGCCACAGTGCCAGTTGCGTGTTTTCTGCTGTTTTTGGTTCCAGGAAAGTCAGAAAATGAATATTCTCGGAATTGGATGGAACAAAAGCCAAAGTGCCTATTTTTCCGGAAGGGATCAAGTGCCAGAATACGAGACGGAGAAGGGCCAGGGGCCGGCCACACCACCTGGCCGCGCGGCCAGGCTGGGCCCACGCCAGGGGGTGGTGTGGTCGCTCCCGGCACCCCCTCGGCCTCTCCTTCCGCCTATATATTGCCCTCGGGACGAAAACCCTAAGGGCCCAATCAAAAATCCACGAAAGAGTCTGTAGCCGCCGTCATCTCCATCCCTAGATCGGGAGGGATCTGAAGCTCTTCCCGGCACCTTGCCGGAGAGGGGAATTCACCTTGGAGGCCTTCTTCGTCACCATGCAAGCCTCCGGTGTGATGCGTGAGTAGTTCATCCTTGGACTACGAATCCATGTAGTAGCTAGATGGCTGGTTCTCCTCCTTTGTGCTTTCATGTTTAGATCTTGTGAGCTCCGTTCATGATCAAGATCATCTATTTGTAATTCTGCATGTTGTGTTTGCGGGGATCCGATGTATATTGAGATGCTATTTCAGATTGATTATTGATTCTATCATGTCTTTGTTATTTGAGATCTTGCATGCTTTCTATTATTAGTAGCTATCTTGGCCAAGTAGATGCTAGCAACTCCAAGAGTTAGTATTTATGCTCGATAGTGGGTTCATGCCTCTAGTAATCTGGGGAAGTGACAGAAATCTCTAAGGTACCAGATGTGCTGTTGCTCCTAGGGAGAAAACAACAATCCTTTGTTCATAGAACAATCGTATTGTTTACTTTACACGCAGTTCGTAAAGCAATAATCTGTTGCTTGCAACTTAATACTGGAGGGGGTTCAGATGATAACCCAAAGGTGGATTATTAGTCATAGATGCAGTTGGATGCCGGTCTATGTATTATGTTGTAATGCCCAATCAAGTCTCAAAGGAGTCAAGATGATTAGTATATGCATGTATTGCTTTCTCGGTGTTTGTCAATTGCCCCGCTGTAATTTATTCACCCAGCATGTTATCTATCTAAGGAGAGACACCTCTAGTGAACTATGGATCCCGGTTCTTGTCTTTACATACAATCTACAATCTTTTACTGCTTTGTGTTTACTTTATGCAAACTTTTACTTCTTTCCATTCGATACGTTTAATCCTTTGTTTTCCGCAAAACACGGTGAGATTGACAACCTCATCGCAAGTTGGGGACAAAGTTCTGTGGTTGTGTTGTGCAGGTCTCCACGTTGCTACTAGCACCGGTAGTGCCCTGCCAAAGCTCAGCTAGTAACACCTTTGAGGTGTTTCCTTGATCCTACTGGTTCGATTAAACCTTGGTTTCATAACTAAGGGAAACTTGCTGCTGTGCTCATCATACCTTCCTCTTGGGGTTCCCAACGAGCTCTACATCAACCACGAGCCATCAACACTTTTCTGGGCGCCGTGCATTGAGCCATCAAGCGATTTTCCGGCGCCGTTGCGAGGGAGTCAAGGACATCTTCACAAGGGGAGTCCCTCATAACCAATCTCTTTACTTTGTTGTTTTTGTTTTGCTTAGTTTCTTTTTGCTTTGTTTGCTTGTTTTGTTCTTAAAAAACACACAAAAAATAGTTTTACTAGTTTGCTTTCTTATTTGAAAACCCCAAAAAATGACTACTCTTGAGAACACTAAGTTGTGTGACTTCACTAGCACCAACAACAATGATTTTATGAGCACACCTATTGCTCCACCTGTGGCTGAAAATACTTTCTTTGAGATAAAACCTGCTTTACTCAATCTTGTTATGAGAGAGCAATTTTCTGGTATTGGTAATGAAGATGCTGCTTCCCATCTAAATAACTTTGTTGAACTTTGTGAGATGCAAAAGCATAGGGATATAGATGGTGATATTATTAAACTGAAATTGTTTCCTTTCTCTTTGAGAGGAAAAGCTAAAGAGTGGTTGAATTCCTTAACTAGGAATAGTATTGATTCTTGGACTAAGTGCAAAGATGCTTTTATTGGAAAATACTATCCTCCTGCTAAGATTATATCCATGAGAAGTGAAATAATGAAGTTTAAACAACTTGATAATGAGCATGTTGCTCAAGCTTGGGAAAGAATGAAATCTTTGGTAAAGAATTGTCCCACTCATGGACTGACTGCTTGGATGATCATCCAAACTTTTTATGCAGGATTGAACTATTCTTCAAGGAACCTATTGGATTCAGCTGCTGGAGGTACCTTTATGACCATCACTTTGGGTGCTGCAACAAAACTTTTGGACAATATGATGGTTAATTATTCTGAATGGCATACTGAGAGAGCTCCACAATGTAAGAAGGTAAATTCTGTTGAGGAAACTTCCTCCTTGAGTGATAAGATTGATATTATTATGTCTATGCTTGTTAATGGGAAAGCCCATATTGATCCAAATAATGTTCCTTTAGCCTCTTTGGTTGCTCAATAAGAGCAAGTTGATGTGAACTTCATAAGACATAACAATTTTGGCAACAATGCTTATGGTAATAATGCTTATAGGAATAATTTTGGTAACAACAATTATAAGCCATATCCTCCCAACAATGGTAATGCTTATGGGAATCCTTACAACAATAATAAGAGTGCTCCCTCTGAACTTGAAGTTATGCTTAAAGAGTTTATTAGTAAACAAACTGCTTTCAATAAAACTATTAAGGAAAAACTCTCTAATGCTGAAAGAAATATAGCATCTTTGGCGGAAGCTCAATCTTCTTTGAATAAAATGGCTGCTAAACCTGAAACTAATGAGAATCCCTTTGCAGCTACTAATGCCACACAAGTAAGAATTGATGAAAATGTTAGACTATTAGCTGAATTACATGCTAAGTGGGAAAGAGAAGATGAAATTGCTAGAAACATTACTGTTTCTACTATTACCACCACTAGTGTTGAGGCTAGTAATAGTTCTACTACTTTAGATGATAAGTTTGATTTTGATTTGATGGTTGCAACATCTCTGAAGTTATTAAGTTCCTACAAAAGCTTGCTAAAAGTCCTAATGCTAGTGCTATGAACATGGCCTTTACAAAACACATTACCGATGCTCTCATAAAGATTAAGGAAGAAAAGATGAAACATAAAGCTTCTATTCCTATAAAACAAGAAGATGGTTGGGAACCCATCAATAATATGAAAGTGAATGACTTTGATTTCAAAGCTTTATGTGATCTTGATAGTAGTGTTTCTATTATGCCTAGAAGGATTTATGATATGCTTGATTTGCCTCCTCTTGAAGATTGCTATTTGAATGTCCCACTTGATGATAATGCTAAAAAGAAACTCATGGGGAGTCTTAATGATGTTCTTATTATGGTTAAAAATTCCTATGTCCCTGTTGATTTCTATGTTTTGGATGTTGAATACAATGCTTCTTGTCCTATTACTTTGGGAAGACCTTTTCTTAGAACTGTTGGTGCCATCATTGATATGAAAGAAGGCACCATTAAATATCAACACCCATTCAAGAAAGGTATAGAATACTTCCCTAAAAAGAGAGAAAAGATTTCTTTTGCTTCTCCTATGAAAATAAAATTTGGTCTTAATGCTTCTTCATTTGAGAACACTTGATTCTTTCTTTGCTTCTTATGCCTAACTTAAAGGCGTTAAAGAAAAGTACTTGTTGGGAGATAACCCAAGAGTTTTAGATGAGTCTTGGAAGTTATTACTTCAGTAATAACCGCTCCTTATCCTTTTTATTTGCTTTTTTGTGCCAAGAGTAACCTCTAATGAGAGTGAAGTAATGATTGAGAATGTTGCTGTCCCGAAACAGATTCTTGTTCTTCACCGTAAAAAATCGTGAGAGAGCTCTGTATGTCGGATTGAGCTGTAATTTTTTATTCTTCTGCCCCAGGTTGTTATATAACTTTCGTATTAGTTCAAAACTTTTTTATTTGAGCAACATAAGGTCTTCGAAAAAATTCATCTTTACCAGCTGGTCTGTTTTGACAGATTTCTGCCATTTTCTGCATTTGCTTCTTGTGGGTTCCTTTTTGAGTTCTTTTGGGGAATTGAGCTTTTTGAGGGAAGTGCTACAGTATCTAGTGTTCTAATGGAAGTTTATTTGGTGTTACAAATGAACCTTAAGACTTATTTTTCTTAAGTGCACTAATGTTGCTAATGAGATTGTGTGAAGTTTTGTATGAAGGAAAAATTTCAGGTGTATGGAAGGAATGAGTAATGAGATGAAGGATGGACTAAAGCTCAAGCTTGGGGATGCCACGCGTGTCACCCCAAGAAATATCCAAGAAGTACAAGCGTCAAAGCTTGGGGATGCCCAAGGCATCCCCTTCTTCATCAATAAAAATTCCAGGTTTCTTCCAAACGCTTCATTTTTATTGTTTCATGCACAGTTGTGTTTTTCTTGGAGCGTCTTCTTTTTCGTTTTCGTTTTGGTTTTTCGTTTGCTTTGGTTTGCTTAGTTTTCTAAATAAGTTGGTTGGACTCCCTCTTTCATACATTGGTTTGCAAATGGTTTGGTTTGGTTTGGAAAAGAGTAGGAAAGTTCATACTTATGTGGTAAAAAGAGCTTGTTTTTGACTGTGGCCTATGCTTTGTCATGCCATGATTGATATTGTTTTGGCTTTATGCTTAGTATTCTTTGCTGTAGCATGACTTGTTATAAACGATTGAGATTGCTTAATGTGCCTTGGATGAATCATGCGTTGTTTTAGCATATTAAAGCATAGTATAGTGGTATTCTCCTTTGATGCTTTATTTGGGTTGACTTGGCACATGCTCACACCATGTTATGACTATCTCAAGTCACCATAGCCTTTATTATCCTTTATTTTTCAACTTGTAGTATCACTTTATGCTTTGGTCAATGATGGTTTGTTGCTCTGCATGATTATGGCCATTATTGCTCTCTTAGTTTGTCATTCCCAGTCTTTTGCTAGCCTCCACAACAAAGTATGAGTTCCACTCATGCATCCAACTCCCTAAACCAAGTTATTCCAAAGAGTCCACCATACCTACCTACTAGCTTATGCTATTCCTAGTATATTCATGCTTTTGTTTACCTTCCACTTGTTATGAGAAAACTAGTGATTAAAGCTCTCACGAACTTGATGGCACACTTTACTTTACTTGCCCTTAATAAATTTGAACCATTGTGTCTTCTATGTTGTATATGCTTGCACTTATTTGTTAGGAATTAGCAGAACCATGCTTTCATGGGGAACGCTTTCAACATTGCACTTGGTACTTGTACCTAGTTGATATCATGCTCTTTTGTATATGGATGTCGTCAGTGTGAAATTAAAGGGGAGATTGTAAGTCCATGGAGTTATGTATATGTGGAAACGCCCGGGCCGCTGGTCTAATCCATGCTGACATGGTGGAAACCTGCAGCGTAACCATAATGAGTTGTCTATGAAGCATTCTTCTTATAAAAAAAGAGTCCTATATTGAGAAAAAAGAGAAAAGAAAAAAAGATATACTATGAAAAGAGGAAAGAGAGAAAAAACACCATATTCCCATGGTAAATAAGAAGAATGTTGAGATGCTCGTTGTCTGCTTGCCTTGTCATTTTGATATGGGGATTCTTCCGTATCATCAAGCAAGGGGTACCCCGTTGGCGGTTCTCAATGATACACATGTACTTACAATGACAAGAACTTACTGGTGACTAAACTTGAGTAGCATGAGGAGAGGCCCTTGTATACAAGGGACATGAGATTTCTGACTTATACTTCGTCAAGCATGTACACCATAGTTTGTTCACTTTAACCTTAATCACTTCAAGATGCTTATGATAGGGGCAATGAGAGCTGAAAGCTATAAGTACTATAATTTTTGGAAGCTCTTTATGAGACTTGAATCCCTACTTCCTTTTACAAAAGGCCTTTCTTCCACCATTATATTGAGTCTCCACCTTCTATCTTTATGCACCTACTTTGAGAGAATAGTGTCCATTCTTAGTTCTATGTGCATTGTCCCAAGACTAGTTGATTGATGCATAACTTGATATTGCTTGTTTTAAACTATTGTATCTAGTATGAACTTTGAAGGTGTCCTATGCATTTATATTTGCTACTCTATTGAGGGACAAGCTGAATACTATTATGCTATGTTTTCTTTATGTGAAACAAACAAACGTCTTGCAAAGCATTGTTATTCATGAATATTTTGTTTGTGCCTTTTCATGTTGCATCACAGTTTCTTTGCTTATTGCTAGAACTTTGTCTTTCATGTTATGATTGAAGTACTATGATCCCAGCTTTGAATGTTTTGCAAATACTTTGATCAAGTCTTTGATGGTGCATGTCACCTCAAAAAAATTCTTTCTTTTTATCACTTACCTACTCGAGGACGAGCAGGAGTTAAGCTTGGGGATGTTGATACATTGCAAATGTATCTATAATTTTTGATGTTCCATGCTTGGTTTTATCCACTTTCTTGTGTTTTGTTCCAACTTTGGAGTACTTTTCATATGATTTCTTGGACTAACCTATTAACAAGAGCCATAGTGCCAGCTGCCTGTTTTCTGCTGTTTTTGGTTCCAGGAAAGTCAAAAAATGAATATTCTCGGAATTAGATGGGACAAAAGCCAAAGTGCCTATTTTCCCGGAAGGAATCAAGTGCCAGAATACGAGACGGAGAAGGGCCAGGGGCCGGCCACACCACCTGGCCGCGCGTCTAGGCTGGGCCGCGCCAGGGGGTGGTGTGGCCGCTCCCGGCACCCCCTCGGCCTCTCCTTCCGCCTATATATTGCCCTCGGGACGAAAACCCTAAGGGCCCGATCAAAAATCCATGAAAGAGTCTGTAGCCGCCGTCATCTCCATCCCTAGATCGGGAGGGATCTAAAGCTCTTCCCGGCACCCTGCCGGAGAGGGGAATTCACCCTGGAGGCCTTCTTCATCACCATGCAAGCCTCCGGTGTGATGCGTGAGTAGTTCATCCTTGGACTACGGATCCATGTAGTAGCTAGATGGATGGTTCTCCTCCTTTGTGCTTTCATGTTTAGATCTTGTGAGCTCCGTTCATGATCAAGATCATCAATTTGTAATTCTGCATGTTGTGTTTGCGGGGATCCGATGGATATTGAGATGCTATTTCAGATTGATTATTGATTCTATCATGTCTTTGTTATTTGAGATCTTGCATGCTTTTCGTTGTTAGTAGCTATCTTGGCCAAGTAGATGCTAGCAACTCCAAGAGTTAGTATTTATGCTCGATAGTGGGTTCATGCCTCTAGTAATCTGGGGAAGTGACAGAAATCTCTAAGGTACTAGATGTGCTATTGCTACTAGGGATAAAACAACAATCCTTTGTTCATAGAACAATCGTATTGTTTACTTTACACGCAGTTTGTAAAGCAATAATTTGTTGCTTGCAACTTAATACTGGAGGGGGTTCAGATGATAACCCAAAGGTGGATTATTAGTCATAGATGCAGTTGGATGGTGGTCTATGTATTATGTTGTAATGCCCAATCAAGTCTCAAAGGAGTCAAGATGATTAGTATATGCATGTATTGCTTTCTCGTTGTTTGTCAATTGCCCCGCTATAATTTGTTCACCCAGCATGTTATCTATCTAAGGAGAGCCACCTCTAGTGAACTATGGATCCCGGTCCTTGTCTTTACATACAATCTACAATCTTTTACTGCTTTGTGTTTACTTTCTACAAACTTTTACTTCTTTCCATTCGATACGTTTAATCCTTTGTTTTTCGCAAAACACGGTGAGATTGACAACCTCATCGCAAGTTGGGGACAAAGTTCTGTGGTTGTGTTGTGTAGGTCTCCACGTTGCTACTAGCACCGGTAGTGCGCCCTGCCAAAGCTCAGCTAGTAACACCTTTGAGGTGTTTCCTTGCTCCTACTGGTTCGATTAAACCTTGGTTTCATAACTGAGGGAAACTTGTTGCTGTGCTCATCATACCTTCCTCTTGGGGTTCCCAACGAGATCTACATCAACCACATGCCATCAACACTTTTTTGGGCGCCGTGCATTGAGCCATCAATAATCACAAGTATGTATTAGTCCTAGGAAGGTCGGTACATTAGCACAGGTTCACCCACACAACACTTAGCAAGCTAAAGAAGATTAATCAACTATATGAAGCGAAAGCACTTTTCCCATGTGTCCTCGAGAACGTTTGGTCATCTTAAGTAATACAACCGGCTTGTCCTTTGCTGCATAAAGGATTGGTCCACTTGCTGCATTTATTCCTACTGTCTTTTATTTACTCGTACTTTATTTACTTGCTTTATCAAAAAACCCTAAAAATCCGTTTGCTAAGTATTTGCAGAGAATTCCTGATCCATACCACTAGCCAACACCTTCTGCACCTCGTTGGGTTCGACACTCTTACTTATCAAAAATACTGCGATACACCCCCTATACTTGTGGGTCATCACACCATAAATGCATGTGCCACTGATAAGTCAGGGACCATCTATAAGCGGCACATATGGATTCCCCAAGCTTATCCGTGGTGCATGCCTATTGGATGCGCCACTGATAGTGGCGCATGGGACAATGGTGCGCCACAGGTATTTATCAGTGGCGAATCACCTTTGCCATGCGCCACTGGGTATCAGACCCATGGATAACCCTTTTCCTAGTAGTGAGGATCCCACCACCGTCATGGGATCTGAAACCTAGGTAAATTGTGTTACTTCATACATGCCAACTCACCGCCTTTCCCCACCTTTCTCTAAATATGCCATGAGGAACCCCCTATGGCATACTCATCTGCAATACCACGATAGTCGGCGCCCATCATGGGGCAAGAGGCGGTTCGATCTCTACATCGGGTGAGGCCCAATCTCTTCGCGGGAGTCAGCAACACTGTCACCATCTAGCACGTTCTCTTCTCCAGCAACGTTTCGATCATCCCTCCGGACGAATTCTAGATCCTGGCAAAAACAGACCCTACCCACTGCTCCATTGTCCCAATAGGGGACATCCACATCTTCACCGGTAATACTGGCTTGGGATCTAGCTCCGTGAAAGTTGGCCAAATGTCAAGGCCCGCACGGACCGCCTTCGTGGATGAACACAATCACACAGGGACACACATGTTTTTTACCCAGGTTCAGGTCGCGATGTGCAGATCCCTATGTCCTGCAATTGACTACTATCTGGTGGATGAACACATGGTTACAGAGTTTGTTCCCACAGAAGAACAACATGTCCTTACCTCTATCTTATCCCTCCCTCGCTCAGTCGACTTGGACCTCCTTTTATAGTGACCAGGGGACACCACAAATGTCAATCATTAAGCACCGATGCATGGATACCAGACGTCAGGGTGGAACATGCATGGCCTTGGCATGTCGAGGATTCCCTGTCGTCCTCTATCGTGTGCTAGAGTGCGAATAGGGGTAGCCTGGCACCTATGTTAGGCATCATTGGCCACCTGTCTTCCTTGATCCTAGGATCTCCTTACGGGATCTGATAGGGAAAATGTGTTCGATCTTTCGATGAGATGGTGATAAGTCGATTTGGGTGGAGTTCGGGCTTGACGATCCGACTACATGTGCGAGCACGAGCACCAATGCAATCACTAGGCCAATCTCCTGGAGGTAACCGATCTTGCAGAAGCATGATTAGCCTGACCATCGAGGGTCTTAATTCCTACCTGAAATCGAGAACAAGTAAGAACTAATATTGCAATCAAGATATTGCGGATATAGATGAAAGCTTTATTGAAAAGGTGGGATCCTAAATAGGTCCAAAGTATAGGAGGTCTCTATGACACTCAAACCTTGGCGAAGTTGCAATGATGGCTAACTTTTAGTCTAAACAAAATCCGAGTCTAAAGTGATGGCTAACTTTTAGTCTAAACAAAATCCGAGTCTAAACATGGGCCTGACCCAAAATAAAGGTGACATAGCACCATATTAAGCTATGGACAAATCTATGAAGTAATATTCTGGAATATTTCATCCAAGTCTTCAATCATCATTATGGTGGCTTCAAAGTTTTGAAATATCCACTTGTGGCGTCCTCTTCAATCCTCACATGTTTGTTGCCATCTCCATGCATGACCATGCTCCAATGCTTGTCCTTCTCGTCCATGCTAGGTCCATCATTCCTAAGCGTAACAAACACATCTGATTTAGGCAACATCATATTCTCATGTATATGAGGAATAGTTCCAAGAAACAAAAGTACATGATAGTTAAGTTGTTTGGGACGAGCTCGAGTGATAGGACCTTGTATTTGTGTAGATGTAGGTACAACGGTTGTATCAATAGATGGATGTCCTCATCATTCTCACCTTCTTGAATTGAAGTCGTCCTTGACACAATCTCATCTTCCTCACCAAAGTAAGGCTTCAAATCTGCAATGTTAAAAATAGGAGTAACCGTATCAAAATCTACAGGTAGCTCAAGTTTATATGCATTATCATTTATTTTTTCTAACACCTTAAAAGGACCAGCAGCGCGTGGCATTAACTTAGACTTGTGCAAGTCAGGAAAACGATCTTTGCACAAATGCAGCCAAACAAGATCACCAACATCAAACACAACATGCTTCCTTCCTCTATCCCCAACAAGTTTATATTTAGCATTCATGCGTTCTATGTTGTCTTTAGTAGTCCCATGTAATTTTAATATCATTTTAGCATGTTGTGTAGCATCCAAATTATTTTGCATCGAAGATGGTAATGGCAATAAATCAATAGGTGCACGAGGATAAAAACCATACACAATATCAAACAGGCACATCTTTGTGGTAGAATGCAGCGAACAATTATAAGCAAATTCAATATAAGGTAAACACTCTTCCCACAATTTTAAGTTCTTCTTTAAAACAGCCCGCAACATAGTAGACAAAGTTCTATTGACTACTTCAGTTTATCCATTAGTTTGGGGATGACATGTAGTACTAAACAACAATTTTGTCCCCAACTTATCCCATAAGCATCTCCAAAAGTGGCTAAGAAATTTAGTATTCCAATCAGAAAAAACAGTATTTGGCACACCGTGTAAACGAACAATTTCACGAAAGAACGAATCAGCAATATGCGCAACATCATTAGTCTTGTGATAAGGAATGAAGTGTTCCATCTTAGAAAACCGATCCACAACAACAAAAATGTTATCCCTCCCCTTCTATGTACGAGACAATCCCAAAACAAAGTCCATAGAAATATCCTCCCAAGGTACACTAGGAACAGGAAGAGGCATATATAAACCATGTGGATTAAGACGAGACTTAGTTTTTTCACAAGTAGTGCAGCATGCCATGAATCTCTCAACATCTTGACATATGCGTAGCCAAAATAAGTGTGCAACAAGAACATCCTCCCTCTTTTTACACCAAAGTGACCCATCAGTCCTCCTCCATGCGCCTCCTGTAACAACAAAAGACGAACAGAACTATCTGGGATGCATATTTTGTTAGCGCGGAACACAAATCCATCATTGAAGATGAATTTGTTCCATGTTCTACCATATCTACAATTCTGCAACACATCTTTAAATTCAGCATCATGCATATATTGTTCCTTAATAGTTTCCAGTCCAAATATTTTGAAGTCAAGTTGAGTTAACAAAGTATAACAGCGCGACAAAGCATCAACAATAACATTATCTTTACCCTTTTTGTGTTTGATAACATAAGGAAAAGACTCAATAAATTCAACCCACTTTGCATGGCAACGATTCAACTTAGCTTGACTACGAATATGCTTCAAAGATTCATGATCAAAATGTATAACAAATTCTTTAGGCCATAAATAATGTTGCCAAGTTTCTAATGTCTGAACCAGTACATATAATTTGTTATCATAAGTAGAATAGTTCAGACTAGCCCCACTCAATTTTTCACTAAAATATGCAACAGGTTTGCCCTCTTATAATAACACACCTCCCAAACCAATACCACTAGCATCACATTCAAGCTCAAAAGTCTTAGTAAAATCAGGAAGTTGGAGTAATGGAGCATGTGTTAACTTATCTTTCAATCATGAAGGCTTGTTGTTGTGTATCGCCCCAAACAAAGGGCACATCCTTCTTTGTAAGTTCATTCAATGGTGCAACAATTGATCCAAAATCTTTGACAAAATGCCTATAAAAACTAGCAAGGCCAAGAAAACTCCTCACTTGTGTGACCGTCTTGGGCTCTGGTCAATTCTCAATCGCTTCAATCTTGGCTGGATCCACTTCAATACCTTGTGATGTAACAACATAGCCAAGAAACGCAACTCAATTGGTGCAAAAGGTGCACTTCTCAAGATTACCAAACAAATGTGCATTGCGTAAAGCATTGAAAACAACATGCAAATGTTCCAAATGATCCTCTAACGACTTCCTATAAATCAGAATATCATCAAAGTAGACTACCACAAAACGTCCAATGAAAGCACATAAAACTTCATTCATTAATCTCATGAATGTGTTGGGTGCATTAGTTAAACCAAATGCCATTACTAACCACTCATATAAACCGAACTTAGTTTTAAATGTTGTTTTCCATTCATCTCCCAATTTCATATGAATCTAGTGGTAACCACTACGCAAATCAACTTTAGAAAACATGGTAGAGCTACTCAATTCATCAAGCATATCATCTAAACGTGTAATAGGATGATGGTAACGAATAGTAATATTATTGATAGCTCTACAATCAGTACACATGCGCGAAGCACCATCTTTCTTAGGTACCAAAATAATAGGAACAACACATGGGCTAAGGGACTCGCAAATGTGATCTCTATCAAGTAGTTCCTGAATTTGGCGGTGTATCTCCTTTGTCTCCTCAGGATTGATTCTATATGGCGCATGGTTGGGCAATGTGGCACTAGGAATTAAATCAATTTGGTGCTCAATTCCTCTAATAGGAGGTAGTCCTGGTGGCATCTCAGCTAAAAAACGTCCTCATATTCCTGCAAAAGGTTAGCAACAGCAGGTGGCAAAGAAGAAGGCATATCCTCAAATGAAAACAAAACCTCTTTGTAGACAATTGCATAACATTGAGTATTATTCACATCTAGTTCAGCAATATCAATTTTATTTGAAAGCATACATGGACCCTTCAAACGAATTTTAGTAGCATGTTTAGAATCAGATTTAGTGGTCTTTGTTGGTACAAAATCTGTAGCAACAATCTGATTCTCACTTTTGTGTTTCTCCTCGGTTTTAGCTCTATTAGCTCTAGCAAGATCATTATTTAAAATTCGTTCAGGAGTCATAGGTTTGAGACCAATTTTCTTCCCATCATGCATAAGAGAATAGTGCTTAGTTTTACCATTATGAATAGGTTCTCTGTCAAATTGCCAAGGTCTACCAAGTATCAAAGAACAATCTTGCATTGGCACAACATCACAATCAACAAAATCAGAATATGTACCAATAGTAAAATGCACGCGTATCGTTCTTGTTACCTCGATCTTACGAGAACTCTTAAACTATTGGATGTAATATGAATGTGTGTGTTATCTTGTTGGGAGAGCAAGCTTCTCTACCATGTAAACACTGGTCAGATTATTACAAATCCCTCCATCAATAATGATCTGTATAGCTCTTTCCTTGATAACGCCTCGTGTTTGGAACAGGTTGTGGCGTTGATCATGCTCAGCTTTGCTCAATTGCACACTCAACACATGTTGTGCAACTAAGCTCTTGTATTGATTAGCAGTTTCATCTCCCATTACCTCCATCTCTTCTTCAGAATCAAAATTATCCCCATCACGTGCAATAATAAGAGCTAATGTATCTTCATCAAATCACTTGTTGAATCATATTCACCATCATCACGCACCATCATAATGTGCTGTGTTGTGCACATCTTCTCAATATGACCATATCCCTAGTATTTTGTGGTATTGTATATCCTTCATCTTTCCTGTTGAGGCCATAAAAGAAGAACTATGAGCAGGGGCATTGGATGATGGCGTAGGAGTAGCAAAAGGCGTTCTTAATGAAGGCGTGGTGGCTTTGGACGTGATAAGTGTTGGTGGCGTACCATGGGAAGAAGGCGCTAATTGTAGGGACATCCACGACGATGTATGACCTATAGAATTGTTAGACCTTCTCCTTGGTGGTCGACGGTCCTGCACTTCATGTTCAGCTTTGCAAGCAAGATGTAACGAACGAGTAATAGTGTGATATTCCTTATAGTCTAAGATATTTTGAATCTCCTTATTTAAACCAAGAAAGAAACGAGCCATCATTTGTTCCGTATTTTCAACAATACCAGCATGAACCATCCTAGTTTGTAATTCCTGATAATATTCTTCTACAAAAAATTCCTTGCTCTAAACGAGTCATTTTATTTAGCAAACATCGTTGATAAGTTGGTGGTACAAAACAAACATGCATATCAGTTTTTAGAGCAGTCCAAGTATTAGGAATATTAGCATGATTTACGCGATAATATTTAGACCACCAAAGTGAAGCAAAATCTGTAAACTCGTAAGTAGCAGCACTAACATGCATATTCTCAGGATATCTTATACATGCAAATGTTGATCTACTTCCAATTTCCATGTAAGATAAGCATCAGGATTATATCTACCCTCAAAAGGTGGAATATTTAGCTTAAGCTTAGAAGCATGATCATCATTACGTACCGGTGGTCGAGCGTTGTGGTAGTAATGCCAAGGACGGCCAATAGGTTGTTTGACATACTCGTCAAACTTATCCTCATCTTCCTACTCGTACTCACATCCTCTTCATATCCCACGAAAGTGTCAGCCGTGGTAGCAGCGACAACTAGTGGTGCATAGCAGCTTTGGTGGTTGGTGTAGCAGGAGGTGGTGCAGCTGTAGCAGAAGTAGACGAACCAGCAGTATGGTGGTCCACGAGTGTAACTCGTCGTGCAAGTCCCACCTGGTCGGGTATACGCTGCTGAGGACGTGGTGCAGCAGCAGATGGAGGTGCAGGTAACCTGCCGAGAACCTCCTAAAACTTTGCGTCGAGCTTGTCGTTGGATGATTTCTCTAACCCTTCTATCTTGTCAATGGTTTCGTTGAGCTTGAGGTCAACCTCCTCCAGTATTGAATCAACATCCTGCGCACGACCTACCAAAAGCTTGGTGAAGTGAGCATGCATCTCTTCATTCGTCATGTTCGTCGGTTTAAGAGGTATATCTGCCATGGTTAGTCCTTAAAAGCACATGTGTATATGCTTACAAGTACAGAAATATGGTGGAAACACATGTAATCCGTCAAGCAATATACAAATCTCTTACAAGTTCTTAGCACATAGGTGGAAAGAGGTGACGTGCAACCGCAAAGATTAGTGGTTCCAGAGATTGAACCGAGCGATTACCAGGGGTCGACACAACGCACATGGATAAATCTATGGAGCTTTGGGAAGGCTTAGCAAATGAGGTTAGCAATTATCAAAATAGTAATGCAAAGTTGAAAATATGCTCAATGACGGTACCGTGCTGGTCCTAGGCTAGACCGTACTAGATATGCGAGCCTAAAGCACTAACGATGTCACGACGCGGCACAACAAGTAATGGTATGATGATATAGCACCCTCAAAAGCAAACTGAGATGTCCAAAATCACTATGATGGCGAGTGTCGAAAACTGATCCACGGGGTCTAAAAATAGGATAACCTCCAAAAAATTGTCAAAATTTTTATACCGTGCTCCGTAAAGCACAGGCGCCAAAAAAATGTCGCTATAACGGCTGATGGAGAAAAGTGATCCCCAAGGCCAAAAACTAGTATAGCCAGAAAAAAATTCAGAGGCGTTTCTAGACTCTTTTTTTGTTGCTCTCCTTGACTTATGGCCAGAACTTTAACTTAGCGGAATTAGATTACAGCACGGAATATAATATGGAAGGAAAGAAAAATTAATAAGGAAATAACAACTCTACTTGGA
The DNA here is from genome assembly GCA_916181665.1 of Avena sativa. Classification (NCBI taxonomy): domain Eukaryota; kingdom Viridiplantae; phylum Streptophyta; class Magnoliopsida; order Poales; family Poaceae; genus Avena; species Avena sativa. The sequence continues at coordinate 55,300,436 of OV702292.1, forward strand.
CTCGTGCCACGGCAGGAAAACTGATCGGATCCGTGTCACGGTAGGAAGGTGGTCGCGGAGTCTAGGGTTTATGGTGGTAGAGGTATATGGCATCGGAATATGGTGGTGGATGTATGGCAATGGCGGTGATCTGCGAGTCTAGCGGCGGTGACTATTGTGACCAGAACTTGAAACTCTAAGTGATGAGACACTAAGACAACAACATGACACGACGATGCAGACACAAATTCAATGATGCAAAACTGAAAAGACAATGCAAGGCGGAGATTGGTGATGGGATAGATCTATTCTAACTATATTTTTGGCTTTTTTGTGGGTTATAGAAAAAACAGATCTACATTAGAAAAAACTATAAAATCTCACCGAGCAACCTGAAATCCGATACCACTTGATAGGGCAAAGGTGTCCGATCATTCGATGAGATGGTGATAAGTCGATTTGGGTGGAGTTTGGGCTTGACGATCCAACTACACGTGTGAGCACAAGCGCCAATGCAATCACTAGGACAATCTCTTGGAGGTTACCGATCTTGTAGAAGCATGATATGCCAACCAACGAGGGTTTAATTCCTACCTGAAATCGAGAACAAGTAAGAACTAATATTGCAGTCAAGATATTGTGGATATAGATGAAAGCTTTATTGAAAAGGTGGGATCCTAAATAGGTGCGAAGTACAGGAGGTCTCTACAACACTCTAGCCTTGGCGAAGTTGCAATGGTGGCAAAATTTTAGTCTAAACAAAATCTGAGTCTAAAGTGATGGCTATGGCAGGTATTTATGGAGGAAAAGGTGGGGTTTCGGCTAGCCATAGGTATGGTGGCTGAATCCAATCCTAGAAGGCCTTTTCCCTTCAAATACGGACTCTAAAAAGTGGCTATTTAAATTCCTACGAAAATAACATGGGCCTGGCCCAAAATAAAGGTGACATAGCACCATATTAAGATATGGACGAATCTATGAAGTAATATTCTGGAATATTTCATACAAGTCTTCAATCATCATTATGGTGGCTTCAAGGTTCTGAAATCTCCACTTGTGGCATCCTCTTCAATCCTCACATGCTTGCTACCATATCTGTGCATGACCATGCTCCAATGCTTGTCCTTCTCGTCCATGCTAGGTCCATCATTCCTAAGAGTAACAAACACATCTGATTTAGGCAGCATCATATTCTCATGTATATGAGGAATAGTTCCAAGAAACGAAAGTACCTGATAGTTAAGTTGTTTGGCACGAGCTCGAGTGATAGGACCTTGTATTTGTGTAGTTGTAGGTACAATGGTTGTATCAATAGATGGGATGCCCTCATCAGGATCAGGGACGTGTCCTTGTCATGCTACTTCCGAGTGACACCGGACGTCCTTGGTTACATGCGCTCCTAGGTTCCTAGGCTTGAGCAGGGTTGATCTCATTGGACGCGTGTGCAGGCTTGCTGGTGGGAAGCCTCATGAATTGTGAGGACCCCTATTCTTCACGAGACCGATAGTAGCCCCCCGGCCGTGAGCCTGTTTCCCAAAAAAGGAGCCGATCTTGCGGCCATAATTTAAAGTGGGCCCTCTTCTAAAACGTGTCGAGCAGTAATGTCATGCTAGCCGTGTAGTAACTGAAGCGGGCCCCTGCCTTCTGACTAGGAGGTGCTGGGTCGCTGATAACTTCGATCCAGATTTACACATGTATTATAGTAGCTTTTCCCTAGTAGACATAGGTTTAATCGAATCATTGGGAAACAATGCTAAAAGGAAATTAAGAAGGCATGTCTACAAGACTTGTTTCTTCATTTTACCTTCATTCATCAGACCTTTATAGTTTACTTTGAATCGTGGGTTGTTTCAATGGATGGAGATATGTCGGGGTTGAAGATTCACCTAGAGCTGCATATCATATGGGATAAAGATAGTAATACACATATTCATGTGTAATGATTTAACAAAGATAAAATTTATGGGCAACACATCCTGATATACTAGAGCCCCTACGAGTCACAGTCATAGCAATAATATTTTGATTCAACCATTGTAACCAAGAAGCACTGGGTGTTGGAAATATGTCCTGGAGACAAATAATAATATGGATTATTATCATATTTCACAAAGTTTATGATTAAGTTTTATATCATGCTATAATTGTATTGAAAGGAAACGTCAATGCACGTGTGATATATAAACAACCAGGAGTTCCTGGTGATTCTCTAGTCATTGGTTCATTGGTCAACAGATGGTCAAGGTTTCCTAATCATGTGGCATTTATGCCAGTTGACAATGGAGTCACCTCATTGCGAGAATGAGATGATGAACTATACCAATCTAAGCATCATGACACGATCATGTCACGAATTTCAAGTTATGATGATTAGGAAACATAGTGTCTTGTTTCTTAGACCATGAGGCCATATCAATCACTATCACCTGAGAATACTTAGATATCATCAAACGTCACTCGGTTAAACGGTGGCCATAAAGGTGTGTTTAGCTATTCGGAGGGGCATGTAGAGGCATTATGTGTCATGAGCGGGATTTGTCCATCCGCGTGATGGAAAGATACTCGAGGGCCCACTCGGAGAAGTTATATCCAAATAGATACGCAATGTGTGACTTGATCATGGGGATATCACTTGTCGGAATGAGTTAAGTAGCATTTGTTGGTGACGATATTGAACATGACATGGTGATGTCATTGATCAGGTATCGGACAATGCAAGTATCAAAGAGACAAAAGGAACATGACATGACGTTCATGGTTCAATGACATAAATTCATGAAATGCAGAGGGTCATCATGGGCATCCAGGTCCCGCTGATGATCATTGGTACGAGAGGGGTCTCGACCATGTATAGAGTGTTCCCAAACCATGCGTATCATGCTTAAGGGCTTGATGATGCACGAAGATCATTTTGGTATCGGCAAAATAACCAAAGAATAGAAAGAGAGAAAACTAGAAGGGTTTCAGAAAGTCCAGAGGATGTCCGGAGTGGGGTGGAAGGAGTTCCATAGCCACGAGGGTTGAATAATATGTAAGTATATGTTAAATATTGATTTAATCATTTATTTATATTTATTTAATAAAATAAAAAATAATTAAAAGGTCAGATTCACTATTGGGTCAGAATCCCTAAGGGAAAAGGCCCATGAGGGAAAGACCAAAGGGAGGAAGGAGGGGAGGTGGCCGGCTGGGCCAAGGGACCCTGTGTGGGGCCCACTTGGGCCCTGGCTGGTGGTGTCCAGCCCTCCTCTCCCCTCTCCTTTGTTTAGTCCCACATGGCTAAGCCAATTGGCTATGTGGTGCCTTTTCCCCTATATATTGAGAGGTATCTTCGGAAAATAAATACACCAATAATAAATAAAGGTTCCCACTCTTTTGGGGAGACCTCTAGTTGATATTCTATCTCTCTCCCGTGACTGCGGTCCCAAGTCCGTATTGCATGATCAGGAGTCTTCTTCACCGTGGAGCGTTGTCGCACTATAGGATTCGGATCGAGAAGGTCTACTTCAGTAAAAGAGTTTACCAAATGAAACATAAGCATGAAACTATTTGATATGATCAAAGAATTTCAGCATAAAGGGGTATTGAAATAAAAGAGAGTCAAGTTACTATGATTTGATCGATAGTGATAAGATTCGACATTATAAGATTGACATGAGAACTTGTGAAATATGATACATTTTAAATACATTAAAATTCAAAGCATCGCGATGTGATATTTAATATTAAGTGGGTGAATAGCGACACCAAATAAAGTGTGTTAGTATTAGTGTAAAGACCATTAGTTGAAAATATCAAACACTCATTTAGATTATAAAGTGAACCATCTGAAAATTCGTGAGATCGGCACCATATTGTATATGGATTGTCATGGAAGTTCTGGAGTTATTTGATATCACCAAAGCAATAGCGGACAAGTCCTTGTAGAGTATTCATTGGAAACTTTGAATACGTAATCCATGGCTAAAACCAGAAGGTAGGCAAAACTAGTATTGCTGAAATTTTGGTGTATTCTCAAGGAAAACTATGTTCTCGACAATGAAGCTAATGGAAGATAGTGAAAGCACGATGAGGGTTCATAACCCCACATCAGAGTATTGAGAAGCACAACAGAACATGTTCTAGAATGTGTCTCTTCACATAAAGGAAAGGATCAATGATTATGATCATTGTGTGTTCCCCACTAGTACTTTTACTACATGAAGTAGGATTCGCAAATGCACCCCACATCTTGTATGGGGACATTTATGAATCACTTGTTATATTATCGGAACATGACATACCTATGAACTACAAAGGAAAGTGATGGCAAACTAAAGTTACGAGAAATCCTAGAAGTGATTTTCACTTAAGATTAGAAAGTAGAGCGTTACTAAATATTGTCAAGTAAAGGGGTTACTTGATTTTTCCAAAGGACCGCAAGCAGGGCATGATGGAAAGGGTGAAATACAAATCACGATTCGCCATGAATAATGTCTTGGATGAATTCAAAAGAATATGATTCTGAAGTGCTAAAGTCTAGTGGATTTGATACTAGTAAAGTACTAGTGTCTCGTAACATAAACTCTCAGTTTGACAATTGATCAAGGAATTTTGAAGTTATTCAAAATATTGATAAGATATGCAATCTACATGAAATTGAGTGGGAGCTATAAAGTCTTCCTAAATTAATGTGTGAATGACATATTTTGAGTGGGACCAATATAAGTCTCAGACTCAAATATGTAGGAAACACATTTTGAGTGGGAGAAATGTAAGTTTCGGACTCGAATATGTAGGGAACATATTTTGAGTAGGAGATTAATGTTAATTCTTATGTGTATACAACAAATTAAGAATAAAAGCGTAAGTGTTGATAAATAATGAATTTATAAGGGTCAAAAGTTGAAAGAAAGTATATTACAATATTATGTTGTAATGTATTCCTAAAAGAGATTCTAAAATAGTTCCGGAATAGGAATTGATTAAGGAATAGTCCTTGATCATTCGAATTAGGAATGACATTGAGTTTAACATTAATGGTTGAAAGAAAGAAATGGATGATTTTCATCCACTATGTCTAAACATAGGTTCTGTCTTAGAAACCATCATGAGAACTCAACATAATATATGATCCAACAAGAAACATTCAGAAGTGATTAAGTATGAATCACTGAACATTGAACTAAGTTTGTCCACAGTGTCTAATGAGAACTGTATACATGTTTCCAGGTCTATGAAGGATGGTGTACCTTAAAGCATAAAGGTTTATGTTATAAGGGCTTATGTTAACCTTAAAATATTGGAAATATCTGCATTGAAAATACCGATTTAATTCAAAGAGGAAGCATGGTGGTAAACATTAAAAAATGCACATAGTGCATCACTAGTGTTTTGATAACTACATTTCAAATAAAAGTATAAGGATACTGCCTAAAGTGATGTATAATGTTGTGGCAAGACAAGTTTGTCTTTTTGCAAAGTGTGTGTCCCGGGGCACAATGCCCATGAGAAAGTTCGCATTGACTGATCTAACATCATTGCTAGCTCCTGGAAACCGACTTTACTCTGTTGCCATAACTATTATACATACACAAGATGTTACCATAAGATGATGAAGTATTAATGTCAATTAAGGTGACATTAGTAAGTTGCAAAGGATATGAGGGGATGTAAAGTCCAGACCCCAGACTCAACCTCTTCCATGAGCAAGCATGATCTGAAGTGCCGGATTGTATGGTTCCGATGATTAGTAAACAACTGTAGCTAGTTTATTTGTACTCTAGTGCAAGTGGGAGACTATTGGAAATATGCCCTAGAGATAAATAATAATATGGATTATTATCATATTTCACAAAGTTTATGATTAAGTTTTATATCATGCTATAACTGTATTGAAAGGAAATGTCAATGCACGTGTGATATATAAACAACTAGGAGTTCTCGGTGAATCTCTAGTCACTGGTTCATTGGTCAACAGATGGTCAAGGTTTCCTGATCATGTGGTTTTTATGCCAGTTGACAATGGAGTCGCCTCATTGTAAGAATGCTATGATGAACTATACCCAATCTAAGCATCATGACACGACCATGTCACAAAGTTCAAGTTATGATGATTAGAAACATAGTGTCGTGTTTCTTAGAATGTGAGGCCATATGAATCATTGTCACCCAAGAATACTTAGATAGCATCAAACGTCACTCGGTTAAACGGTGGCCATAAAGGTGTGTTCAAGTATTAGGAGGGGCATGTAGAGGCATTATGTGTCAAGAGCGAGATTTGCCCATCCGCGTGATGACAAGATACTCAAGGGCCCACTCAAAGAACTTATATCCAAATAGTTGTGCAGCGTGTGACTTAATCACGGGGATATCAATTGTCGGAACAAGTTGAGTAGCATTTGTCGGCAACGAGATTGAACACGACATGGTGATGTCATTGATCAGGTCTCGGACAATGCAAGTATCGAAGATACAAAAGGAACATGACATGACGTTCATGGTTCAATAACATAAATTCGTGGAATGCACAAGGGTCATCATGGGCATCCAGGTCCCGCTGATGATCATTGGTACGAGAGGGGTATCGACCATGTCAGGAGTGTTCCCGAACTATGGGGTATCACGCTTAAGGGCTTGATGATGCACGGAGATCATTTTGGTATCGGCAGAATCACCAAAGAATAGAAAGAGAGGAAACCAGAAGGGGTTTGGAAAGTCCGGAGGATGTCCGGAGTGGGGTGGAAGGAGTTCCATAGCCACGGCGGTTGAATAATATGTAAGTAAATGTTAAATATTGATTTAATCGTTTATTTATATTTATTTAATAAAAGAAAAAATGAATTAAAAGGTCAAATTCACTATTGGGCCAAAATCCCTAAGGGAAAAAGGTCCATGAGGGAAAGACAACAGGGAGGAAGGAGGGGAGGTGGCCGGCTGGGCCAAGGTACCCCACGTGGGCCCACTTGGGCCCTGGTGGGTGGTGGTTAACCCCCCCCTCTCCCCTCTCCTTTGTTTAGTACCACATGGATAAGCCAATTGGCTATGTGGTGCCTTTTCCCCTATATATCGAGAGGTATCTTGGGAAAATAAATACACCAATAATAAATAAAGTTCCCTCTCTTTTGGGGAGACCTCCATTTGATATTCTCTCTCTCTCTCTCCCGTAACTGCGATCCCAAGTCTGGACTTCACGATCAGGAGTCTTCTTCACTGTGGAGTATTGTCGCACTGTAGGATTCAGATCTAGAAGGTCTACTTCCGCAACTGTTGTTCGATCGAAGGAGCAGGAGTCATCATCAGACACCAGATGTTTGTAAATCCCTCAGAGGTGCAACACTTGGGGCACTAGAAGTCGTCGGAGCAGAAGGACTTCAACACGACCCCGAGGTTAGCGTCAGTATGACTACATCAACCACGCAACCACGCTCTCCCGAGCGTTGACAACACTTTTCGGTCTTCAAGGTTAAGTTCGGGAAAAGAAACTCCCGTTACTGTGTTACTAATATATAGATCCTGTCATTAAGGTTCTTGGCATAGGAAAATTTATTGTTTTCAGGCCTAAACCCCTACACCAGGCTTACATCAATTATTAAGTGAAAACACAGATCAAATCCTTAAGAAGTGATGTTTGATGTTGTTCCCAAATGGGTGTCACTTGGTTTCCTACGAGATCGCCACTAACCAAGTATCTCACCTCGAGACTTTATCGATCTCCGCGATCTTGGCTACCTACAAGTCCATAGATCAAGACAAGAGATAAAGAAACAAAGATACAAATCTCTGTTCAATCAATACACGGTACTCCCATGGATTACATGCATATAATCGCTGCGAGGTTTCACCCCAACCTGCAGCCGGTGAGTAATACTCACTCATAACAATAAGATCAAGGGTAGAAATTATTTGCAAAATACTTAGATTGAAATCAAATATTCTTACAATGGTCGCTGAATCTCGAGGAGATCTCAAGTACAAGCTAGTGGCTATGTCTATGGATAGTATGGAGGGTGGAGAGGATGAACTATGGTGGTGGATCTGTTTTGGTGGTGTTGTGATGCAATCTGAGAATGGCGGCTGTTTGCACGGCGGGTGGAACCTCAAAATATATAGGCGCCTTCACGAAAGTCATAGGTTTTGACAAGGCGGAGCCAACGCCACATGGTACGGGCGGGCCATATGGGCAGGCCTTGCCCGTACCAGTGGTCGTTAAGCCTCTAGTCGACTGGTTTTTGGTCCAGAATTGCTTGGTCGTGTAGACTCCTCAAAATCTTCATTAATGGCTCCTTATTTTGCCTTAAAAGCATGATTTCCTGCACAACATAATTCAAAACAATGGGTTTCATATCTTTGCAATAATTAGTCAATAGTAGCAAGGCTATAGAGTTTCTTGGTCAATTTCTTGACTAAAAACGAAGTTTAAACACGGAGAAAGACGGCTATTTTTGCAGCCATCAACTTCCCCAAAGCTCAAACCTTGATCGTCCTCGAGCAAGAAAACAACAAAACCATAAGGAACTCAACTTTTAAAATTAAATAACGAGAGTATGAATTCACTTATGGTTGGTAGTCATGTGCGTCCAACACTTCTTCCATTTGAAAAGCTCATCATAGTTAGAGAGATGCTAAGAATACCATACAAGCTTTGATAACTCAAAACAATCAAACTAGAGTTTAATATAAGTATGAATAACTAGAAGTGTAACAATCAATCCAATTCCTCTAGTTAACTCTCAGCCTACCAAGGAACACTTGAATATTTCATATTAGCAAAATTAAGTGAGAGAGATCATGTCCCAATTAGCATAATAGTGAAGTATCTTATTGACACCCACATCAGTAAATCAATATTATCAAAACACCGCTATTCCAATCATTGTCTTTCAAGAAAATTCATAGAGTAGTAACGAGGCCATGCCAAAGACAGTTTCGTGTGGATCTTTATTTTTCTTCAAGGATCATAGAGTGATTCTTTTAACAAACATTTTGCACACCCTTCAAGAGTATAAATACTTTTTCCGATTACGCTGACAAGTGCCACCCATGCCGTCAACTCATAGCTGAAATTAGGGTTGTACCATTGATCGTAAGTAGGCTAGTGGAGTTATTGGCATCCAAAGGTGTGCATCAAAAACATATAAACTTTTTAAATAGCATCACCGTTTGATCTACAAGGTTAGATTTGGTATGAATCACAATTACCACTAGACTTCATTTCAATCAAACAACTCCTTTAAAGAGTGCCATCAAGTCTATAAAAACATCTACGGGGTTAAGTATCTTCAAAAATATACTCTTAAGATAATCATTCATCAAACAAGTCATAAATTTGAGAATTTTTCTTATTGTTCTTTTTTGACAATATTATTTTTATGGCAAGACTCGGTTAACTACAAGAACTAGAGCAAAATCTTCCAAAACTAATTACTCATGCAAATAAAAAGCTTTACTCTAACTATTTTGAACTACTCCCACTAGCATAGCATCTTAGTAAATCAACTAGCTAAGATAAAAAAGTCAAACTTCTAAAGTGGGAGACGTAGGACATACCTGTTACGAGTGACTTCATAAATTTCTCTTCCTTATGGGGATGTGTTTCTTCAAAACTCAAGTTAAAATCACTCTCATAATAATATTAAAGCAAAGAGGCAATTTGGCAAATCCACTTTCACGAAAAAGTAAAAAAGGAAAAATTTGTATTTTTGAGGATAGGGATTAAAGAATAGAAAAACTTGCGACCAAGGAAGGAACCTAGCAAAGAAAAACAAACAAATGAAAAGAAAAGCAAACGAAATAAAAGCCAAAATGTTGGAACAAACCAACACGAGTTTTTCAAAGCTCACAAGGAGTTGAAATACAACCTCATCATTACACAAATATAAATGTCGGGGACACATCCCCAAGCTCAGGCTTTTGCAAGCCCTTTTGTTGCTCATTGTGGTGGCGGTGGATAATCTTCCAAGTATCATTGGTTGCTCCAATTGGTGAACTAGGTTGAGAGTTTGGCAGTAGCAACTCGAAGGTTGATGGAGAGGTTGCTCATATTCTGGATGCTTCCTTCGAGAGCATATATATCATTATAGGTGGTGTAGTAGTTTGGTGGTTGATCGTCTTGTTCAGGTCCTTCTTGTTCTATTTATTCATCTTCTCCTTCTTCATCCACAAGTATTTATTGTTGGCATAGTCTCGCTTCAAACTGTGCATAAAAACGCAAACGCCCATCCTCAATAGAGAACAAACCATTAGGAAAAGGAGCTGGGATCAAGTGATCTGCTCTAGGTATATCAAGAAAGTATCTACCATTGGATTTAGAAATCATACCATAAGTTCTTAAATTAGAGAAACCAAGACGGCGGTCTCCTTCCAACGGTTGGATATTACCTATGTTGACTTGAAGTGCACGTGCAAGAATGGCGATAACTCCTCCTCCACATATGGGACCATGAGATTGAAGAGCTTGATGATTAAGATAGAAAAATAAAAGGGTGCTCAAATTTGGCGTCAAATTACAATTGGGAATAAAAGCTCTTGCGAGGATCATCATATCCTCCTCATTGACTCTATTAAACTCACCACATGCCTGCAAAGTGTTAGCAATAACATAGAACAGATAACGAATAACAGGGTGATCAATTTGGTTTCCCTTGGGATGTTTCCGCAAATTTTCATTCTATAAAAGTAGTCCAAGGGTGATGGATCAAGAACTAAGGTGGTGGAGCGTATGTTAGTGGTGTTGTTGGCAAACCCAAAATGATGATCCCATTGGTCGAGTGTCAAGGAATAGTCATATTTCATATGGTGGAAGTTGATGTGATCAACTCCTGGCATATGCTCCTTGGAGCAGTAGTATGGACTCACCATGTGCGTCAAGGTACCAAGGAACTCAAGTGTCAAGTGGCGATATGTGACAGCGTCCTGGAAAACAAAGTGATACAAACCAACATTATCGCAAAGCAAATCAAAATCATGACGAATGCTCAGTTGGTTGAGGATGTAAGGACACACCCACTTGGTGGACTTGATCTCTCGGTGCTTGAGACGATTGAAACGAGTGAGTTGAAACTCCTTGGTGAACACAATGCTTGATGACTCGAGGGTTAGCGTATCAACGGGTGGTGCGGCTTGTTCCACAACCACTGCACGTGTATGGCTCCTCGTATTCATCTAAAACAAAAAATAAAGCTAATTAAAAATTTATCCAATAGAAACAGCATAAGTGATCCTCTACACTTACAAAAGAAACTCCTCTAAAGAAAAAACTAAGCATGCTCATAATCAATACTATCCCATTAACAATACCTAAGTCTAGATTGATAATGATGAAAGGTTGAGCAAGATTTTGATGCATATAAGTTGGGGATCAGAGGAGAAACATACCTTTGGTCGATTGGGTGCGAGGAATCGAAGAAATAACAGATAGAATTGAAGATCCGATGAAGGTAGTTTGGAGTTTGGAGGAAGAAGAAAGATAAAAATTGTGATTTGGGATTTTAGGTTTATCTCTTCCTAGGGTTCTTGTCATGGCCGGGTACGTGGTACGGGTGGGAGGTACGGCCGGAGCCCGCCTGAACCAAGTGTCCAACCTTGCGGTCGAAGGACCCTTTCGGCAGCGCACTCGGTACAGGCACACGGTATGGTTGCTTGCGCCCGTACTACTGGTTGTTATCTCTTTGGTATGTTTACCTCAAACTTGATGTTTTGCTCACGTATACAATATGGGTGGACGGTACGGTCCACTTCGGTCGTACCATCGTTATGACCATCAACAAAAATCAATATTTGCATTTTCTTGCACCGAGATGTGGTACGGGCGCGCTGTACGGTCGTACCAGTACTCGTTAAGCTCACAGCAAACTTTAAAAACTTAAAGAATAAAGTTAGTAGCTTCACACGCCTTTGCACAACTTAGCAACAACAAAATGACAACAATTAAACTTCATAAAAACATCAGTAACTTATGGCCATGTGTTAGCAAATATAATAGATCGAGGATTACCTTGATTTCTTCTCCTCTCTTCAAAGGACCTTCTTAAACACTCTTTATTTAAAACAAAATAAAACAAAAACAAAACTAACACAAGATTAAAACTTTATTTCATATAGGTTGCCTCCCATGAAGCGCTTCTAGTTAAGGTCAGTTAGCTTGACCTAGATGGTGATTATTTATGCCTTGCAAGTGGGAGACCCACTCCAAAGTAATTAGCTTTGAAAGTGATTATACCATCATCATCATCATCATCATTAGGCTGGGCCTTCTTCTTTCTTGGGAAGTGGACTATAAAAGGATCTCTAGATGGTAGTCCTATTCTCGCACTCCCTTCATGTAAATTGATCAAAGCTTTCATAGTTCTTAGGAAAGGCCTACCTAAAATTATAGATGCTATGGGATCTTCAGGCATGTCCACTATAACAAGATCAATAAGCGCGAGACATCCTTTAATTTTCACAACTATATTTTCTTTTATCCCAACAACTTGTTTATAGGTTGAATCAGCAAGATGGAGTCTCATTTCAGTAGTTATAAATGGCCCTAAGTTTATCTAATCAAATAAGATTTTGAAAATCATAGAGGCGCTCGCACCAAGATCACAAAGAGCAGCTATCTCACTAACCCCAGTTTTAATTTTAATACTGGCTTCAAAAATATCATCTAGCTTAGCTGGAAGCTTATCAGGTAGTTTATTATAATCCATTTCTAGTTCATGAACTTTAGATGCTACTTATTTTATAAATTGTTGGTATGTATCATCATTACCTTGTTCTATGATGGCATTCTTGATGATGATCATCTTCAACAAATCTTCCACGTTATAATCTGGTGATGGTACATTGCTATAGTCTAGCTCTTCAGGCTTATCATCCTTATTTTTCTGCCCTCATCATCTTGAGGTCTTCCACCGGGTTTGGCTCGGGATTTCCAATGAATTTTGCACGTACGAGAGTTTGGCTCTCAGCTACTTTGCCCAATTGTGCCTCCACGGTCCTGGTTCTTTCCTGTAGAGCCTGCACATCATTTCTAATTACAATGGCTCGGTTCTCCATGATTTTCATAATCATATTGTTTTGCTCGGTTTGAGCTAGCATGAAAGTTCTAATACTATTTTCAAGAGAGAGATTTTCATGATTTGCTCCATTATGGTTATCATAATTATTATTATAAGGAGCACCTTCAGGACTAAAATATTGCTTTTGAAAGTTTGAGCCAAAGTTTTGACTCTTCCAAGCAGGATTATAAGGACTCTTCCAAAGGTTTTGGTGTTTTTGATATGAGAGAAACAAATAAACAAGTAACTTATTTTTTTGGGTTTTCAATAGATAACAAAAAGTAAACTAATAACAAGAAATAAACTACAAACAAAAATAAAACTAAAAACATGGTCTCAAGTGACCTCACCAGGATAACAAATTGCTTCCTCGGCAATGGCGCCAGAAAAAGGATTGATACCTTCGATCTGGATTCACGGATATAGTATAGTAGCTTTTTCCCTAGTAGACCTAGGTTTAATCGAATCCTTGGGAAACAATGCTAAAAGGAAATTAATAAGGCATGTCTAGAAGACTTGTTTCTTTGTTTTGCCTTTGTTAACCGGACATTTCTAGTTTACTTTGAATCGTTGGTTGTTTCAATGGATGGAGATAGGGCAGGGTTGAAAATTCACCTGCAGCTGCACATCATATGGGATAAAGATAGTAATACGCATATTCATGTGTAATGATTTAACACAGATAAAATTTGTGAGCAACATATTCCGATATACTAGAGCCCCTACGAGTCACCTGCATAGTAATAGTCTTTTGATCCAACCATTGTAACCCCGAATCACCGGGCTTACAATAATTATTAAGTGAAAATACAAATCAAAGCCTTAAGAAGTAATGTTGTTGTTGTTGTTCCCAAATGGGTCACTAAATGAAGACTGTACTCTCCTTTCTGTCACTTGGTTTCTGTAACATCCCAAAACTTCAATCCAAGCTTATCAAGATCAAATCATCCAAAAATAGGGCTAACAAAAACTTTTCCAAATTAAAAATTAAAGCATTCATATGTGTGTGCATTTAAAATAGGAGTTGAATTGAAGTGCCTTGTTTAAGTGATCCAATGCTTATAAAATGTTTCTTAGGTGATTTAAACACCATCTACATCATTCCCAAACTTTTCCTAAAGAAAATCAAACCAAAAAGAATTAAAAAGGAGGAATGGTCATTTTGGCCATTTTAATCCACTACACTACTTTGAGTGTTCCTAGCACTCATTTCTTAACAGAAACAATTCTTGATCTTTGCACCCCTTGCTAGTACACATAATGAGGTACCAAGGACCACCTTTGGATCTGCTAAAAACATTCTGTTAACTATTTTAATTGGCATTTGAAAATTGAATCTAATGCATATGCATAGATCACCCCTATTTTAAAACCCATCTATTTGAGCTCCACTTTTAAAACCCTTGTAACCAGAGACTACCTAGCACTAGTGGAGATCACTCAAAAAATTTGAAACCAAAATTCAAAACTTTTTCTCTTGCAGCCATTTCATCGAACACTTGGTAGACAGATTTCAAACAAAACACATTTCACTATTTCAAATAGTATTCTGGCCAAACGTGTCTCCCATTTGGCCCCTTTGTACTCCCTTTGTCTCTAAATGATCTAGCAAAGCCATTTAAACCCACTCCCCTAGCCCCTAGTGGCACTGCCATGCCATGCCGAGCCACCCCTCGCCGGTAAACCTTGCCCTTACCGCAGCAGACCACTCCCCTCTCCCTCGCCATGTCTAGGAGGTAGCCAGCACTTCATCGCCACCCTCTGTCCCCTGCCCGAGCCGAGCCTTGCCGTGGACCACCGAGGATACCATGCTCCTAGTGCCACCGCACCATGCCGAGCATGCGCCAGAGCACCACACCCGGCACGCATGCACAGACCGCCGCTCGACCACAGCCCGCGCCCACCGCTCAACCACAACCCAGGGAACACCCTAGACACCCCCGTTCGCCGCCCAAAGCACCATAGCCACCGCTCGTCGTGGACACCGCCGCCTCTGCCGCTCAGAGCGCCACCTCGCCAAGACCGCATGCCACCGCCCCTACGGCCATATTCACTTCCTAGGGCACCGCCAGGAGACCGCCCGTCGATCGCCACCCTCCGCCATGCCTCTAGCCGGCCGTAGCCATGTCGCCACCGTCGCCTACCCATCCCGCTCGGTCTCACCGTCGGGCCTATAAAAGGAGGCCTCCCCAGCCTCTTCTCTCCACACCACTCCACTCCCCTCACCTCACTGAACCTCACCCACCTCTAGCCAGAGCAAGGGGAGCAGCAGCTCGCCGGAATTGGAGTCGGAGCCGCCGCCTCTAGAGGAGAAGGGCGCCGCTGATTGCGACCACCCCAAGCTCCGCCGCAATCGCGCCTCGCCTCGCCGTCGTCTTCCAGTTCGTTTGCCTGCCTCGCCGGCCCTGTTGGAGCCCTGGTACATCCCCAGCAGACCCCCACCGAGCCGCTAGGGTTCGAGCTCGCCGGCGACCTGTTCGTCGTCGACGACGACCCTCAGCCGTAGATTCCCCTTCTAATCCTACGGCCCACAGCGCGTGTACCGTTTCGCGTGTTAAGACCCACTGACAAGCGGGACCCCCTGTCAGCTGAGCCCCGCGTCGCGGAGCGCCACTGGGCCGGCCCAAGTTCTTTCCCGCGCTAGCCCACCCGTTCAAATTTGGATTTTTTTAGTTAAATCTAGTTTCTATCCACTAGTTTAAAATTCAATTCAGAGAGTTTTATAAATCCAAATTGCACGAAACCAATTTTGTCTGAAAGGTATTGATATGATCTATCCAACCATTGGATTTAATTCAATTATAGTTATAGATCTCTCCTAGTAAAAATAACAAAACCGAAGCATTTGCACCTTGCAACATTTTTATAAAATCAACCAAGTTAGCTTTTGAGTTGATTCCAACTCTAAAAAATCACATTTCACCATATCTATCTAAATATGTAATAATATTAAGGTTTGCATGCAGTGACTTTGGACTAGTACCAAAATAATGCTATATGGGCATTTCTAGTCACTTTAAATCATTAAATAATGAACTTAAACCAAAGTAATATTGATCCAACCCTTAAATCTCATTCCCACATGTTAGAATATGTGGTGATGACATGTGTCCACATGATCCCATATTTTAAGTGGTGAATATTAAATCTTAGTTAAATTTTCAATGAGTAGAAATTACTTTTCTAAAATAAAAAGAAAGAAACTATTGAATTAAACTTGTGATGCTTGTGATGATAATAGATCATCAATTGTGTGTCTTAGAATGCTATCTAGCCTAGTTAAGTATTGTTTGGTGATTGTGTACTCCGTATGTATTTTTATAGATGATAGTACCGACCAAGTCTACGAAGAGGAGGAGTGCTATCAAGACGAAGAAGAAGAAAACTTCAACCACTACACCAACCAAGGCAAGCTAGCACTATCCAAGATTAACCCTTGCAAGTGATACTTGCAAGCCACCATTAACAATGCAAGCTAATTCTTGCAAGTTTAGTGCTTAGCAAACTAGAATCAAACTAGATGGTTTAGCAAAGATGCCTTAAGCATGCTTGGATCACACCCCTTTAACTATTAGTTACCCCAAGTCTTTGTTTACAAGATTTACCTCCCTTAGTTTACACAAAGTTCTTTACTTGTTTTGAAGGTAGAATAAAAAGTATAAAACTTGACCTACTTAGAAACCTTTAGATGTCATTCTATGGCATCCTTCCACCTTAGTGAACACTCTTAACTTAGTAGTTTAGAGTAGATCAAATACTTGAGTCACTTTAGATGGGAACACTTGGTGAAAAATGAATTATGAAAACCTTGGAATGATGAGTCATTCTATTGAGATGTTTTGACATGTGTTGAGAAACACCAATGGTTGATGATGATGAAAATGTTGAGGCATGAGCCTTCACCCTTTTATAAAACTGATGGTTGGATTCGGATGCGATACCATTCCAAATTTACCGTACAACCACACTACCTGAATTGGGTAAGGCTTAGCTGGAAATTTATATGCATTAGTATTAGTTCCCTCACAGGAGAGGTTTGAGCTGAGGCTACCTCTCATGATGTCCACCTATGCAGTGCCCAAGATGATTGATGGTCATGGTTGGGAGGCCATGCTCATAGGAGAGGTGCTGGTACTAGGGTGTGTAAAGGGAAGGTTATGTTTGATTATCTGCATACCAAGTATGATGATTTAGGGTTATCCCTGACAGATGTATCGAATCTTGTGGTGAAAGTGTACCACCTCTGCAGAGTGTCAAACTATTCGAATAGCCGCGTCCGCGGTTATGGACAGTTGGAATGGCCATACTGTTTCGTTGTCAGATGTTTTCCAAATAACTTGAAATGAATGATGAACTTTGACTTGACCACCACAGGGTTGTGTTTACGATACTAGCTTCCCAACTTAAGTGATTCTAGAGCTTTACCTTATCTTTCTTTGCTTCTGAACTCAGCTTAGGTTTCAAACTTAACTTTATAGTTAAACTTAGATCTAGCACTATAACTTGTTAGTGGTAGTTTGCGAGTACTTAAAGAGTACTCATGGCTTTTGTCCCTGGCTATTCTCATGGCTAGACTATGAAGGAGATTATCAAGATGATGGTCAGCAGGACGGTTACGATAACTAGGACTATCTGCCTTCGTCAGCATTGCATGTGCCCCTGAAGATGGACCCCACCACTATGCTTATCTTTTATTTCCGCTGCTTGTTCTATTAAAGACTGGATCATGAGATCCTTATTTGTGTAAGACCTTATGTATGGTTTGTAATGGATGATGTACTATGATATCCAATCCGTTATGTCTCGCAAAAATGGTAATCTTGGGATTGCGAGGTATGGCATAACGGGCATCTGGGGATTAAAAATCCCGGGTGCTGACAGTTTCCTACGAGATCGCCGCTAACCAAGTACAGGTTCACAAGAGGCAGGGTTCCGGAGGCCTACTATCTCGATCTGCGGTGCACACTGCAAGCCGGGATGGGGAAGACGAAGGCGGCGACGCAAGGTTCTGGAAGTAGATGTGTGTGATAAGTAGTACTGATTAGGTTTAGAAAAGACGCTTATATAGTGCAGGCCAGGGATATCGTGGGAAACAGCCCACGCCCAAGTTGGTAATAGCCCACGATCCAAAAAAATCTAGAAACGACTGATTAATTAACGCGTTTGTTAATGACTCATAATTAATTCATGATTAATTTCCTCGAACAACAAAATAAAGCTTGGCTCGGTGATATTCCCGCAACCCGCGTCGCGTCGCGTCGCGGCGCGTCGCGGCATCGAGGAGGAGTGCACGAGAGCTGCTCTTCTTCTCAAACCTTAGTGAGTGGTAGAACAACTGAGTATATAAGGAGGTGTAACTCTCACTCAACTAGCAATGTGGGACTAAACTTTAGCACCACTAGCACACACATGAGCTGCCACAAATAATGGGCCAAAGAGAATTTTAGAATTTATATTTGTTATGGGCCAAAAGCCCAATATGCAAATACCTCAAATTCCAACTGAAAATTATGTATACTAGAAGTTACTTAAGGAACTTGGCCATTATTGAAGGAAGTAGGTGGATATATCACGGTAAAAAACACATCACAAACTTGTGGTTAATTCAGGTCAGTGTTGCCTGCTTTTTTGGCGAGGAGTTTTTTCTCTAAAAAAGGCGTCTCGACAACAAGCGATGGAGTGAATAAGATCACCAACAGTTGCTACAAGAAAACTTGGCTGACTCGTCTCTCTATCTACCTCTCCGTACTAATCCTTATCAACGAAAGCAAAGAAGATCAACAGAAACAAGGCTGCCCAGATAGTAACAGAGCACTAGAATTGCTTGAAAAGAAAAGAGACAGAGGTAATATCTGACCAATGACCAGGAACAGAGTAAGGAAACAACAGTTCGTCGCAAAAACAGAAGGCATGTGAAAGATCACGGATGTCGCCTAGAGGGGGTGAATAGGCAGTGAAAAACTTTTACGAGATGGGCTTAACAAAGGCGGAATAAAACTAGCGTTTTCTTTTGTCAAGCACAAAGCCTATATATACTAAGGTTCACCTATGTGCACCAACAACTTATGCTAAGCAAAACAAGCAATAATGTGATAGCAAGATTGATTACTTCAAGCACGAAGGGTATCACAATGTAAAGTGCATAAGTAAAGAGCTCATGTATAGAGATAACTGAGGCACGCGGGGACGATGATATTTTACCGAGTTCCTCCCAACAAGGGAGTATGTCTTGTTGGAGGGGTCGGCGGTACTAAGACCACCAATGCCACAAGAGGCCTCACCCTATTCTCCTGAGCACCCACCACGTGGAAAGCACCCGTTCCACTATGGGACACTTGAGGGTGGTCACCAAACCCATACAAGATTGGGGCTATCTCCACAACTCAATTGGAGGCTCCCAATAATCGCCACCAAGTCCTCAATCTTGGGGAGAACTTCACAACTTAATTGAAGGCCCCAAGAACACGCCACAAAGATGTTGGGTCCGCAGCATAGAAAACAAAAAAAATCCTACGATGAGAACTATATGCCAAGATCTATCTACTAGATACAGAGCAATGGGTGGACATACATCCATGGAGAACTTACCCTCGAAGACAACGAGTTTTGTTAACGAGTAGGAACTCGTGGTTGATGTAGTCGTACGCTTGCCGATCTCAAGATCGTGTGGAAGTCCGAGCGCCGCAAATCAGCAGCGCATCTGTCCTCGCACACACGTTCAAGCCACTGGACAACCTCCACCTCCTCGCTCCAAAGAATCAGCGGAAGCAGCAACTCCTTCCAGACGCAAGGCCACCGGGAACATGTATCTCGCTAATCCGAGACCATGGGGGAATATCTAGAGGGGGAGAGAGATCCTTCACGAGGAGGTGTGTTTTGTGAGAGGGGAGAGGGGGCTTTATATAGGAGGGAGGGAGACCCCTCCCCTCCCATAGATGGCACATGAGGGGGGGACTCCTCCCCTCCTTCATTCATGTGGTGAACCTCCACTCACATAAACATGGCCTCCACCCAAAATCCCACTCACATGTATTTAATTTCCACCAAATTAAATGCAACTCTCAATTAATAAAACTCTTTTATTTATTTTATTCAGAATTTTGTTAATTACTTTAATTAACAAACATTCACATAAAACCCCTTGCAACATTTCAATATCACATGCAGAACCACTTTCTGCAATTTCACCCGAAACAATTCCGGTTTCTATCGAAACAATTCCTGTTTCTATCGAAACATTTCCTACGCTTTGCAAACCTTTTGTCTGGAACATATGTGCTCCTAAATGGTGTCCATCAACCCTTAAGTGTGTCGCCCTACGGTTCGTGAATAATGCAGACATGATTGAGACTCCTCTCAGATCAATAATCAGAAGCGGGACCTGGAGATCCATACTGACTCCTGCATATTCAACGATGACTTCTGTGATCGTGAGAACCTTTAACGCCAGCAATTTAATCCCTTTGTCTCATGATATAATACACGTTCGAGATTCGATCATCGGTATCCAAATACCTAGTTTAATCTCGTTACCGACATGCACTCTTTTCTCGTTCCTATGATATAACATTCTAGTGATCACATCACTTGCTTGCAAGCTATCTTAATGTGATATCACCGAGAGGGCCCAGAGTATATCTATCCGTCATCGGGATTGACAAATTCCACTCTTGATCCATGAGCCTCAACATAACACTTTCATAGCACTGAACCCACCTTTATGGTCACCCTGTTACAGTGTGACGTTTGATGTTATCAAGATACTCTTCCGGTGTTAGCAATTAACATGATCTCATGGTCTAAGGACTAAGACTACTTTGTATGATGTTATAGCAATATAAACATAATGACTTGATCGTAATGCTATACTTCGGATGAATGTTCATCACATCATTTCACAAATGCTGTGACCTTGTTATTAACAACATCCAATGTCCATGATCAGGAAACCTTGATCATCTTGTTAATCAATAAGCTAGTCTATAAGAGAGGCATAACTAGGAACCCTTTTTGTTTATTAAACACACATGTATTGATGTTCCCTATCAATACAATTATAGCATGCAAAATAAACATCTATCATATACAAGGAATACATAATAACAACTTTATTATTGCCTCTCAGGGCATATTTCCTTCAGTCTCCCACTTGCACTAGAGACAATAATCTAGTTTATGTAGTGATAAATCTAACACCCATGGAGTTCTGGTGTTGATCATGTTTTTCCCTAGGGAGTACTTTAGTCAACGGATCTGCTACATTCAGGTCCGTGTGCACTTTACAAATCGTTATATCTCCATCCTTGACATGCTCGCGGATGGAGTGAAACCGGCGCTTAATATGTTTGGAATTCTTGTGAGACCTTGGTTCCTTTGCGTTGGCTATGGCTCCATTGTTGTCACAATAGATCACCATCGGGTCCAACACACTGGGAACCACACCCAGTTCTGTAATGAACTCTTTCATCCAAACTGCTTCCTCCGCCGCTTCTGAAGCAGCAACATATTCCGCCTCCGTTGTTGTTCCAGCCACCACAGGTTATTTGGAACTCCTCCAACTAACTGCTGCTCCGTTCAAGAGAAATACGTATCCGGATTGAGACTTAGAGTCATCCGGATTAGTGTCAAAGCTAGCATCGACATAACACTTAGCGACTAGCTCTTCTTCACCTCCGTATACAAGAAACATATCCTTAGTTCTTCTCAAGTACTTTAAGGATATTCTTGACCGCTATCCAGTGTTCCGAACCTGGATCAGATTGGTACCTACTAGCCAAACTAATAGCATGTGCCACATCCGGTATTGTACATAGCATGGCATACATTATAGAGCCTATGGTTGAGGCATAGGGGATCTTATCCATTATCTCTCTTTCTTCCGCCATAGCCGGACTTTGAGTCTTACTCAATGTCTTGCCTTGCAACATAGGTAAGTACCCCTTCTTACTTCCGTCCATATTAAACTTCTTTAATATCTTATCAAGGTATGTACTCTACGATAGCCCAATTAGGCGTCTTGATCTATCTCTATAGATTTTAATGCATAATATATATGAAGCTTCACCAAGGTCCTTCATCGAAAATTTGCTGTTTAGGTAACTTTTAACACTGTTTAAAAGATCTATATCATTTCCAATCAATAATATGTCATCCACATATAATATCAGAAATGCCACATTGCTCCCACTCACTTTCTTGTAAATACAAGCTTCTCCATAAGTTTGGACAAATCCAAACTCTTTGATCACCTCATCAAAGCGGAGATTCCAACTCCGGGATGCTTGCTTCAGTCCATAGATGGATCGCTGAAGTTTGCACACCTTATCGGCATCCTTAGGATCGACAAAACCCTTAGGTTGTATCATATACAACTCTTCTTCAATATCACCATTGAGGAACGCAGTTTTGACATCCATCTGCCATATTTCATAATCGAAATATGCAGCAATTGCTAACATAATCCTAACCGACTTAAGCATCGCTACGGGAGAGAATGTCTCATCGTAGTCAACTCCTTGAATTTGTCGAAACCCCTTTGCGACAAGTCGAGCCTTATAGATGGTTACATTACCATCAACATCAGTTATTCTTTTGAAAATCCATTTATTCTCAACGGCCTTTCGATCGTGAGATAAGTCCACCAAGGTCCAAACCTGGTTTTCGTACATGGATTCCATCTCGGATTTCATGGCTTCTAGCCATTTGTTGGAATCAGGGCTCATCATCGCTTCTTCATACGTCGCAGGGTCATCTATTTCATCAATCATGAAATTCATAACAGGATTGCCGTACAGTTCAGGAGCTTCATGTGTCCTGCTTGACCTGCGAGGTTCGGTAGTGTCCTCTTTCGGATTTTCATGATCAATATCATTAGCTCTCTCTTCATTAGGTGAAGTCAACTTCGAAACAACTTCCGGTGCTGCGCTACTCGCCATTTCATGAAGAGAAGGTTCAATAACCTCTTCGAGTTCTACCTTCCGACTACTCACACCTTTCGCGAGAAACTCCTTCTCAAGAAAGGATCCATTCTTGGCAACAAAGACCTTGCCCTCGGATCTGTGATAGAAGGTATACCCAATCGTTTCCTTAGGGTATCCTATGAAGACGCATTTTTTCGCTTTGGGTTCAAGTTTATCCGGTTGAAGTTTCTTCACATAAACATCGCATCCCCAAACTTTAAGAAATGACAGCTTAGGTTTGTTTCCAAACCATAATTCATATGGTGTCTTTTCAACGGATTTAGATGGTGCCCTATTTAAAGTGAATGTAGAGGTTTCTAGTGCATAACCCCAAAATGACAGTGGCAAGTCAGTCAGAGACATCATAGATCGAACCATATCCAATAAAGTACGATTATGATGTTCTGACACACCATTACGTTGTGGTGTTCCGGCAGGCGTGAGTTGTGAAACTATTCCATAGTCTTTCATATGTGTGCTAAACTCGTAACTAAGATACTCTCCTCCATGGTCGGACCGCAGAAATTTGATCTTTCTGTTACGATGATTTTCCACTTCATTCTGAAATTCTTTGAACTTTTCAAAGGTTTCAGACTTATGTTTCATCAAATAGATATACCCGTATCTACTCAAATCATCCGTGAAAGTAACAAAATAACGATATCCACCTCACGCCGACACACTCATTGGTCCACACACATCAGTATGTATGATTTCCAATAAATCTGTCGCCCGTTCCATTGAACCGGAAAACGGCGTTCTAGTCATCTTGCCCATAAGGCATGGCTCACATGTATCAAATGATTCAAAATCAAGTGATTCCAAAAGTCCATCAGAATAGAGTTTCTTCATGCGTTTAACGCCAATATGACCTAGACGGCAGTGCCACATATATGTAGATATATCATTATCAAGTTTAATCCTTTTAGCATCAACATTATGAATATGCGTAATACTACTATCGAGATCCAACAGAAATAAACCATTCAACACAGCTGCATGACCATAAAAGATATTATTCATATAAATCGAATAACAAATTGTTTTCAGACTTAAACGAATAACCACTTTGCATCAAACACGATCTGAATACAATGTTCATGCTCAGTGCAGGCACCAAATAACAATTATTCAGGTTTATAACTAATCCTGACGGCATATGGAGAGGCAGCGTTCCAACGGTGATCACATCAACTCTTGATCCATTGCCGACCCGCATCGTGACCTCATCCCTTGCTAGTTGTCGCTTGTTCCGCAGCCCCTGAACCGAGTTACATATATTATCAACCGATCCCGTATCAAATACCCAGGTGCTACTGCGAGTACTAGTCAAGTACACATCAATAACATGTATATCACATATACCTTTGTTTGCCTTGCCGGCCTTCTTGTCTGCCAAATATTTGGGGCAGTTGCGCTTCCAATGGCCAATCCCCTTGCAATAGTAGCACTTGGTGTCAGACTTAGGGCCAGCTCGGGGTTTCTTTTCAGGCGTGGCAACAGATTTGCCGCCCTTCTTTCCCTTCTGGTTGCCTTTCTTGTCCTTCTTGAAACCAATGGTCTTATTGATCATCAACACTTGATGTTCTTTCCTAATCTCCACTTCTGCAGTCTTAAGCATTGACAGAAACTCGGGAAGAGACTTCTTCATGCCCTGCATATTATAGTTCATCACAAAGCTCTTGTAGCTAGGTGGCAGAGATTGGAGAACACGATGTATGCCTAAGTCAATGGGAATCGTTATTCCCAAGGACACAAGCTTATCGGCGTACCCAGACATTTTGAGTACGTGCTCACTAACGGAGCCGTTCTCTTCCATCATGCAGCTAAAGAACTTTTCAGAAGCATTATAACTCTCTACGGCAGCATGGGTATCGAAAATCGTATCAAAGGCATTGCCATTTTCGAAACGTTTTCGAAGTTCTGGCTCTAGCCCATACAGTATGCCGCAATGAACTAAGTTGTGGTCCTCCTGACAAGTTATATAGACGTTCTTTTCCTCGTCAGGGGCATCAGGAGCTGGTGGGGGGCCTAGCGGCGCCTCTAGCACATATTGCTTTTGTGCAGCAGTGAGGAGAATCCTCAAATTCATAGCCCAGTTGGTGAAGTTGCTACCATTCGCAGCAAGCTTCTCTTTCTCCATGAACACATTGAAATTAAAAGCAGGTGGTGCCATCTACAACAGAATTTGTAAAATATATTTAGACTAAGTTTATGATAGATTGAGTTCAACTAATCCAAATTACTAATGAACTCCACTTCAAAAACGACATCCCTCGTGTCCTTTTGGTGATTACATGAACCAAATCCACTACACCAAGTCCGATCATCACGTGAGTCGGTGTAGCTTAAAAGGCGAGCATCTATATGGGCATCATATCAACTATATGACTCATGCTTAACCTTTCGGTCCGTGTTGAGGCCATGTCTGTACATGCTAGGCTCGTCAAGTAAGAACCTTAGTATTCGCGTGTGTAAAACTGTCTTACACCCGTTGTATGAAAGCGTAGAGTCGAGAACACCCATCATCACGTGATGCCTCAAAACACGATCCACAAAACAGTGCATACTTAAGGAAGAACACATTTTATCTTGATATCTAAATGAGGGATCATCTTATAATGCTACCAAAAGCGCCAAACTAGCAATATAAGATGCTAACATCTAATGTGTGAAGTGAGGTGATATGGTCCATGCATTTGATCTCTATCATTTGCATCGTGGTATGATCTCTATCATTCCTTTGTGTGTAAGACCAAGGTCTATGGAACTTACATGTTAAGTGAGTTGTAAGAGTATCTATCATACATCTACTTACAACAATACCATATCAAGACACTAGCCCGGCAACGATCTAAACTAGACGCCTCTAATTTATCAATTGCAAGTTTTACGTGGCTTAGGGCTTTCGGAGATAGAACCGGTCTTACCTACGAACATGAACCACAACGAGGATAACCAAGTTATTAGCAACTCATTGTAAATCAGATATTGACTATAGTAGGAGAGACAGACACCTGCTAGCCACTTATGCAAAACTAGTTGCATGTCAGTCGTGGAACCGGTCTCATGTACGATGACATGTAAGGTTGGTCCGGGCTGCTTCATCCCACTATGCCACCAATATCCAAAGTACATAGAAGATGCAATAACATGATCATCATCGCCCACATATAAACATATGTGTACTACCCGTGCAAAGCACCTACTCATAGATCAGGCTCTAATACCACTGTTGGGTCCGCAGCATAGAAAACAAAAAATTTCCTACGATGAGAACTATACGCCAAGATCTATCTACTAGATATAGAGCAACGGGTGGACATACATCCATGGAGAACTTATCCTTGAAGACAACGAGTTTTGTTAACGAGTAGGAACTCGTGGTTGATGTAGTTGTACGCTTGCCGATCTCAAGATCGTGTGGAAGTCCGAGCGCCGCAATCAGCAGCGCATCCGTCCTCGCACACACGTTCAAGCCACCGGACAACCTTCACCTCCTCGCTCCAGCGAATCAGCGGAAGCAGCAACTCCTTCCAAACGCAAGGCCACCGGGAACATGTATCTCGCTAATCCGAGACCATGGGGGAATATCTACAGGGGGAGAGAGATCCTTCACGAGGAGGTGTGTTTTGTGAGAGGGGAGAGGGGGCTTTATATAGGAGGGAGGGAGACCCCTCCCCTCCCATAGATGGCACATGAGGGGGGGACTCCTCCCCTCCTTCATTCATGTGGTGAACCTCCACTCACATAAACATGGCCTCCACCCAAAATCCCACTCACATGTATTTAATTTCCACCAAATTAAATGCAACTCTCGATTAATAAAACTCTTTTATTTATTTTATTCAGAATTTTGTTAATTACTTTAATTAACAAACATTCACATAAAACCCCTTGCAACATTTCAATATCACATGCAGAACCACTTTCTGCAATTTCACCCGAAACCATTCCGATTTCTATCGAAACAATTCCTGTTTCTATCGAAACATTTCCTACGCTTTGCAAACCTTTTGTCTGGAACATATGTGCTCCTAAATGGTGTCCATCAACCCTTAAGTGTGTCGCCCTACGGTTCGTGAATAATGCAGACATGATTGAGACTCCTCTCAGATCAATAATCAGAAGCGGGACCTGGAGATCCATACTGACTCCTGCATATTCAACGATGACTTCTGTGATCGTGAGAACCTTTAACGTCAGCAATTTAATCCCTTTGTCTCATGATATAATACATGTCCGAGATTCGATCATCGGTATCTCCATACCTAGTTTGATCTCGTTACCGACATGCACTCTTTTCTCGTTCCCGTGATATAACATTCTAGTGATCACATCACTTGCTTGCAAGCTATTTCAATGTGATATCACCGAGAGGGCCCAGAGAATATCTATCCGTCATCTGGATTGACAAATTCCACTCTTGATCCATGAGCCTCAACATAACACCTTCGTAGTACTGAACCCATCTTTATAGTCACCCTGTTACGGTGTGACGTTTGATGTTATCAAGATACTCTTCCGGTGTTAGCAATTAACATGATCTCATGGTCTAAGGACTAAGACTACTTTGTATGATGTTATAGCAATATAAACATAATGACTTGATCGTAATGCTATACTTCGGATGAATGTTCATCACATCATTTCACAAATGTTGTGACCTTGTTATTAACAACATCTAATGTCCATGATCAGGAAACCTTGATCATCTTGTTAATCAACAAGCTAGTCTATAAGAGATGTTGTTAAGCAACAAGCTAGTCTATAAGAGAGGCATAACTAGGAACCCTTTTTGTTTATTAAACACACATGTATTGATGTTTCCTATCAATACAATTATAGCATGCAAAATAAACATCTATCATATACAAGGAATACATAATAACAACTTTATTATTGCCTCTCAGGGCATATTTCCTTCAACCACACAACCGTCTAGGGTTCCAAGAACCCAAGAGGGACAAGCTTCTTGATTTCACCAAGCAAATCCTCTGGAGAGAACACAAACCGATGCACCTAATGCAAATGGCGAGAACACTACAAAGATGCCCCAATCCTTCACTCTCAAGTTTAACAAGGCTACTAAAGCAATTGGGGGAACAAGAGAGGAAGAACACAAGAAGAACACAAAATCCCCCCAAGATCTAGATCCCAAAGATTCACTCACAAAGAGGTGATTTGATTTGGTCAAATTTTAGATCTAGATCTCCTCTATATTCCTCTCAAATATGGGCAAGAATCATTGGAGGGGAATATAGGAATCAAGCTCAAGAGATTAAAGCAAATGGGGTAAAGGCTTGAGAAAACATGAAGAAGAAGCAACCCTAAAAAAAGGGAAAGGGGGCTATAAATAGAGGCCCAAAGAATCTGCCCGTTGGAGGCCAGATTTGGCCTGGCCGGTAGTACCGACCCACCAGCGCCAGGAAGCAATCGAGGTGGGCGACCAGCACAGCGAGCGAGCGTAGCGAGATCAACAGGAAATCGGCCAGCAAGGGATCAGGGCGCGCGAGAGAGCTAGCGAGCGGGCAGGAGCGAGCAGCACGCGGGATGGGCAGGCGAGTGCGCGCAAGAGGTAGCTGTTGGAGATATGCCCAAGAGGCAATAATAAAAGTGGTTATTATTATATCTTTGTGTTTATGATGAATGTTTGCATCCCATGCTATAATTGTATTATAAGGAAACACTAATACAAGTGTGTTTTGTAAACATAAAAGAGTCCCTAGTAAGCCTCTTGTTAAACTAGCTTGTTGATTAATTGATGATCATGGTTTCCTGATCATGGACATTGGATGTCATTAATAACAAGGTTGTATCATTAGGAGAATTATGTAATGGACACACACACCCATAGTAAGCGTAGCATAAGATCAAGTCATTAAGTTCATATTGCTACAAGCTTTCAAATACATAGTAACCTAATCCTTCGACCATGAGGTTGTGTTAATCACCATCACCGGATGGGTACTTTGATGACATCAAACACCACTTCGTAACTGGGTGGTTATAAAGGTATCATTGGGTATTCTGAAAGTATGTGTTGAAGCGCATGGACCAAGATTGGGATTTGTCCATCCATATGACGGATAGATATGCTCTGGGCCCTCTCGGTGGAATGTCATCTAGTTAGCTTGCAAGCATGTGACTAGGTCACAAGGGATGACATAACACGGAACGAGTAAAGAGTGCTTATCAGGAACAAGGTAGAACTAGGTATGGAGATACCGATGATCAAACCTCGGATAAGTAGAGTATCGCGTGACAAAGGGAATTGGTTTCGTATGTTAATGGTTCTATCGATCACGAAGTCATCGTTGAGTATGTGGGAGCCGTTATGGATCTCCAGATCCCGCTGATGGTTATTGATCGGAGAGGTGTCTTCATCATGTCCACTTATTCACGAACCGTAGGGTGACACACTTAAGGTTCGAAGTTGTTTTAAATAGATATTGAATGTGCGTTGGAGACCGAATGTTGTTCGGAGTCTCGGATTGGATCCGGGACATCACGAGGAGATCCGGAATTGTCCGGAGAATAAGATTCATATAATGGGGATCATTTTCTAAGTTAGGAAATGTTCCAGAGTGTTTGTATGGGGATTCTAGAAGGTTTCGGAATGTTCCGGAAGGTTCTAGAAAATATCTTGGAGTTTATTTGAAAACGGAGATAAGATAAGATAAGATAAGGGGAGTTTAAAGGGGAAACTTTGGGGGGAAGGACTCTCCCCCAAGCTCCCTAGTCCGCCGGCCCTAAGGGGTGGGCCTAGGGGTGGGAACCCTAGGCCACACCCCTCCCTCTATATATAGAGGGGTGGAGGCGCCACCCCTCCTTGCCCCTTTCCACTCCAAACCCTAGCCGCCTCTCTCTCTTCCTCCTTCCATCTGCTCCGGCTTAGGCGAAGCCCTGCAAAATTCTCTACTCCACCACCACCACCACGTCGTCGTGCTGCTGGGATTGCGTGGAGAAGATCTACCTCTGCTGCTCGCTGGAACAGGGAGAGGAAGGTCTGCTTCGATTCCGCACGTGTGACCGTCTGCGGAAGCACTGCCGGAACGCGGCGCCGGAAGGATCGACCACACGATCTTGAGATCGGCAAGAGATCGACTACATCAACCCCGAGATCCAATCTCGTAACGCTTTGGAAACTACGAGGGTTAGTACAGATCTATCTCGTTGCACTTGTCTAGTAGATTAGATCTTGGCTTTTATCTAGATTAGATCTGGGTTTTGTTCGTTCTTGCGGTAGAAAATTTTTGTTTTCCATGCTACGAACCCATCAGTGGTATCAGAGCCTTGTCTATGCGTAGATCTGTTACACGAGTAGAACACAGTGGTTTTGTGGGCGTTGGTGCTCGTGCCGTCTTTTGCTGTGTGTACTTTGCATCTTGCGGTATGGTGGGATGAAGCGGCTCGGGCTAACATTACATGTCATCGCACATGAGACTTGCTCCACGCTTGACATGTAACTTGCTTTGCACAAGTGGATTTGCGGGTGTCTGTCTCTCCCATCATAGTATAGATCCAATCTACACTTTGCACTTGATAGCACTTGTATCAACGTTGTGGTTCAGTTTCGTAGGTAAGATCCGTTCTTATTCGAAAGCCCCAAACCACGTAAAACTTGCAAAGAAAATTAGAGGCGTCTAACTTGTTTTTGCAGGGGGTTTGTGATGTGATATGGCCATCATGTGATTGTGATTATATTTGATGTATGCAATGATCCTTGTTGTAATATGACAACCGACAGGAGCCTAATGGTTGTCTTTAATTCTATTAAGACATGCGTGTCTGTTCATCTTGTAATAGCTTTATTCCAAGTAGTTGTAATAGTTGCTTGTGATGATGGACAACCATGAAGCGGCGCCACTGACCTTGACGCAATGCTGGTGATGATGGAGATCATGTCCGTGCTTTGGAGATGGAGATCAAAGGCATAAGAAGAAAGGGCCATATCATATCACACTAATTATGAATTTCCTGTGATGTTAATCCTTTATGCATCTTGTATTGCTTAGATCGCGACGGTAGCATTATAAGATGATCCCTCTCACT
Organism: Avena sativa; assembly: GCA_916181665.1. NCBI lineage: Eukaryota > Viridiplantae > Streptophyta > Magnoliopsida > Poales > Poaceae > Avena > Avena sativa. The sequence continues at coordinate 55,331,451 of OV702292.1, forward strand.
AAATATCAAGTATTAAAAGTGTTCGTCTTTAGTTGGCACCATTGCTAAGACTCGTCGTTTCGAAGCATCTCGTGATGATCGGGTGTGATAGATTCTACGTGTGCATACAACGGGTGCAAGCCAGATTTGCACATGCGGAAACTAAGGTTAATCTTGATGAGCCTAGCATGTACAGACATGGTCTCGTAACACGGAATATCGAAAGGTAGAGCACGAGTCATATGAATGATATGATGAACATGAAGACTGTTCGCCGATGAAACTACATCTTCTCTCGTGAAGATCGGACTTGGTGTAGTGGACTTGGTTCGTGTAATCACTAAGACAATGTGAGGGATGTTGTTTTGAGTGGGAGTTCACCTAGTTAATTTAAGAATTAAAGTTGAACTCAATTTATCATAAACTTAGTCTAAACTACTTGCAAATTTGTTGTAGATTATGGCGAACCTCTCCATCAATTTCAATGTGTTCCTAGAGAAAGAAAAACTTAAGAACAATGGAAGCAACTTCACGGACTGGCTCCGTGGTCTGAAGATTGTCCTCAGGGCTGGTCAGATGACCTATGTGCTCGATGCACCGCTAGGTGACCCACCTGCAGAAGATGCCACCTATGACGTTAAAAATGTTTACGCCACTCGGAAAAATCATTACTCCACAGTTCAGTGTGACATCCTGTACGGTCTAGAAACGGAGCTTCAGAAGCGCTTTGAGCACCACGACCCGTTCGAGATCATTAAGGAGCTCAAGCTCATTTTTGAGACTCACGCGGCCGTGGAGAGCTATGAGGCCTCCGAAAAGTTCTTTACCTGCAAGATGGAAGAGGGAAGCTCCATTAGCGAGCACGTGATCACCATGTCTGGGCACGCAAACAAGCTCCAAGAGTTGGGGATAACGATTCCTAATGAGTTAGGGATTCCACGTGTCCTCCAATCACTGCCACCGAGTTATAAGAACTTTGTGATGAACTACAATATGCACTGCATGAACAAGACGTTGCCTGAACTATCGTCCATGCTGAAAACTGCTGAAGTGGAAATCAAGGAGGAGCACCAAGTGTTGATGGTCAATAAGACCACCAATTTCAAGAAACAAGGCAAGCCTAAGAACAAGGGCAACTTCAAGAAGGACGGCAAGAAAGCTGTCGCGCCCGCTAAGAAGCCCAAGGCTGGTCCTAAGCCTGAAACTGAATGCTTCTACTGCAAGGGTGCTGGTCACTGGAAGCGTAACTGCCCCAAGTACCTGGCAGATCTGAAGAATGGCAACATCAAGAAGAAAGGTATATTCGATATACATGTCATTGATGTGTATCTTACTAGTAATCGTAGTAGTGCCTGGGTATTTGATACTGGTTCGGTTGCTCATATTTTTAACTCGAAACAGGAGCTGCGGAATAAACGAAGACTGGCGAGAGACGAGGTGACGATGCGCGTTGGAAATGGCTCCAAGGTTGATGTGATCGCCGTCGGCACGCTCCCTCTATATCTACCTTCGGGATTAGTTTTAAATTTAAATAATTGTTATTTGGTGCCTGCGTTAAGCATGAACATTATATCTGGATCTTGTTTATTGCGAGACGGTTACTCTTTTAAGTCCGAGAATAAAGGTTGTTCGATTTATATGAGTAATATCTTTTATGGTAACGCACCTGAGATGAATGGTTTATTCTTACTGAATCTCGATAGTAGTGATACACATGTTCACAACATAGATGCTAAACGAACAAAACTGAATGATAATTCTACATACATGTGGCACTGTCATCTTGGTCACATTGGAGTGAAGCGTATGAAGAAACTCCATTCTGATGGACTTCTTGAATCACTTGATTTTGAATCACTTGAAAGATGCGAAGCATGTCTAATGGGAAAAATGACTAAGACTCCATTCTCTGGAATAATGGAGAGAGCTGCAGACTTATTGGAAATAATACATACCGATGTGTGCGGTCCAATGAGTGTAGCCTCGCGTGGTGGATATCGTTATGTTCTCACTTTCACGGATGACTTAAGTAGATATGGGTATGTCTACTTTATGAAACATAAGTCCGAAACTTTCGAGAAGTTTAAGGAATTTCAAAGTGAAGTGGAAAATCATCGTAACAAGAAGATTAAGTTTCTGCGTTCTGACCGCGGAGGTGAATATCTAAGTTATGAGTTTGGCATACATTTAAAGAAATGTGGAATACTTTCGCAGTTGACACCGCCGGGAACACCACAGCGTAATGGTGTGTCCGAACGTCGAAATCGAACTCTCTTAGATATGGTTCGGTCTATGATGTCTCTTACAGATTTACCGCTACCTTTTTGGGGCTATGCATTAGAGACAGCCGCATTCACTTTAAACAGGGCACCATCTAAATCCGTTGAAACGACACCGTACGAATTGTGGTTTGGAAAGAAACCTAAGTTGTCGTTCCTTAAAGTTTGGGGTTGCGAAGCGCATGTAAAGAAGTTACAACCTGATAAGCTAGAACCCAAAGCGGAGAAATGCGTCTTCATAGGATACCCTAAAGAAACAATTGGGTATACCTTCTATCATAGATCCAAAGGCAAAGTCTTCGTTGCCAAGAATGGATCCTTTCTTGAGAAGGAGTTTCTCTCGAAAGAAGCGACAGGAAGGAAAGTAGAACTCGACGAGGTTATTGAACCTTCTCTCGGGGCTGAGAGTAGCGCAGCACCGGAAGATGTTTTTGTGCCGCCTGCACCAACTGGAGAGGAAGCTAATGATGGTGATCATGAAACTTCGAACGAAGTTCCTGCAGAACCTCGCAGGTCAACGAGGGTTCGTACCACTCCTGAGTGGTATGACTCTGCCTTGAATGTCATGTTGGTGGACAACACTGATGACCCTGCGACGTATGAAGAAGCTATGGTGAGCCCAGATTCCGACAAATGGCTAGAAGCCATGAAATCCGAAATGGGATCCATGTACGAAAACCAAGTATGGACTTTGGTGGACTTACCGGATGGCCGTAAGGCTGTCGAGAACAAATGGATTTTCAAAAGAAAAACAGATGCTGATGGTAATGTTACCGTCTATAAAACTCGACTTGTCGCGAAAGGGTTCCGACAAATTCAAGGAGTTGACTATGATGAGACTTTCTCACCAGTAGCGAAGCTAAAGTCTGTGAGGATTTTGTTAGCAATTGCTGCATATTTCGATTATGAGATATGGCAGATGGATGTCAAAACGGCGTTCCTTAATGGTGACATTGAGGAAGAGTTGTACATGGTACAACCCAAGGGTTTTGTCGATCCTAGTGAAGCTAACAAGGTATGCAAACTTCAGCGCTCCATTTATGGACCGAAGCAAGCATCCCGGAGTTGGAATCAACGTTTTGATAAAGTAATCAAAAACTTTGGATTTATACAAACTTATGGAGAAGCTTGTATTTACAAGAAAGTGAGTGGGAGCTCTGTAGAATTCCTAGTACTATATGTAGATGACATATTGTTGATTGGGAATGATATAGAACTTCTTAATAGCGTCAAAGCCTATTTAAATAATAGTTTTTCAATGAAGGATCTTGGCGAAGCGGCATATATTCTGGGCATCAAGATTTATAGAGATAGATCAAGACGCCTACTAGCGCTTTCACAAAGTACATACTTGGACAAAGTTCTAAAGAAGTTTAGAATGGAAGAGAGCAGGGTTCGTGCCCATGTTGTCAGGTAAGACCTTGAGTAAGACTCAAAGTCCAGCTACGGCAGAAGATAGAGAAAAGATGAATAATGTTCCCTATGCCTCAGCCATAGGTTCTATCATGTATGCCATGTTGTGTACAAGACCGGATATAGCACATGCTGTTAGTTTGACTAGCAGATATCAAAGTGATCCTGGAATGGAGCACTAGACAGCGGTCAAGAATATCCTTAAGTACCTGAATAGGACTAAGGATATGGTTCTTTCTTATGGAGGTGATGAACAGCTTGTTGTAAACAGTTACACTGATGCTAGTTGGAACACCGATCCAGATGACTCGAAGTCACAGTCTGGATACGTATTTATATTGAATGGTGCTGCAGTGAGCTGGAGGAGTGCCAAGCAAAGTGTTGTGGCGAAATCTTCAACTGAATCGGAATACATAGCTGCTTCGGAGGCTGCACAAGAAGCCATATGGATGAAGGAGTTCATTACTGAACTTGGCGTGGTTCCTAGTGCGTTGGACCCGATGGCCATCTACTGTGACAACACAGGTGCCATAGCTAATGCACAGGAGCCAAGGTCACATAGCAAGCTGAAGCACATCAAGCTACGTTTCCATGCTATTCGCGAGTATGTCCGAGATGGTGACATAAAGATTTGCAAAGTACACACTGATCTGAATGTGGCAGATCCGTTGACTAAACCTCTCCCTAGAGCAAAGCATGACCAACACCATAACGCCATGGGTGTTAGGTATATTACCATGTAATCTAGATTATTGACTCTAGTGCAAGTGGGAGACTGTTGGAGATATGCCCAAGAGGCAATAATAAAAGTGGTTATTATTATATCTTTGTGTTTATGATGAATGTTTGCATCCCATGCTATAATTGTATTATAAGGAAACACTAATACATGTGTGTTTTGTAAACATAAAAGAGTCCCTAGTAAGCCTCTTGTTAAACTAGCTTGTTGATTAATTGATGATCATGGTTTCCTGATCATGGACATTGGATGTCATTAATAACAAGGTTGTATCATTAGGAGAATGATGTAATGGACACACACACCCATAGTAAGAGTAGCATAAGATCAAGTCATTAAGTTCATATTGCTACAAGATTTCAAATACATAGTAACCTAATCCTTCGACCATGAGGTTGTGTTAATCACCATCACCGGATGGGTACTTTGATGACATCAAACACCACTTCGTAACTGGGTGGTTATAAAGGTATCATTGGGTATTCTGAAAGTATGTGTTGAAGCGCATGGACCAAGATTGGGATTTGTCCATCCATATGACAGATAGATATGCTCTGGGCCCTCTCGGTGGAATGTCATCTAGTTAGCTTGCAAGCATGTGACTAGGTCACAAGGGATGACATAACACGGAATGAGTAAAGAGTGCTTATCAGGAACAAGGTAGAACTAGGTATGGAGATACCGATGATCAAACCTCGGATAAGTAGAGTATCGCGTGACAAAGGGAATTGGTTTCGTATGTTAATGGTTCTATCGATCACGAAGTCATCGTTGAGTATGTGGGAGCCGTTATGGATCTCCAGATCCCGCTGATGGTTATTGATCGGAGAGATGTCTTCATCATGTCCACTTATTCACGAATCGTAGGGTGACACACTTAAGGTTCGAAGTTGTTTTAAGTAGATATTGAATGTGCGTTGGAGACCGAATGTTGTTCGGAGTCTCGGATTGGATCCGGGACATCACGAGGAGATCCGGAATTGTCCGGAGAATAAGATTCATATAATGGGGATCATTTTCTAAGTTAGGAAATGTTCCAGAGTGTTTGTATGGGGATTCTAGAAGGTTTCGGAATGTTCCGGAAGGTTCTAGAAAATATCTTGGAGTTTATTTGAAAACCGAGATAAGCTAAGATAAGGGGAGTTTAAAGGGGAAACTTTGGGGGGAGGACTCTCCCCCCAAGCTCCCTAGTGCGCCGGCCCTAAGGGGTGGGCCTAGGGGTGGGAACCCTAGGCCACACCCCTCCCTCTATATATAGAGGGGTGGAGGCGCCACCCCTCCTTGCCCCTTTCCACTCCAAACCCTAGCCGCCTCTCTCTTCCTCCTTCCATCTGCTCTGGCTTAGGCGAAGCCCTGCAGAATTCTCTACTCCACCACCACCACCACGCCGTCGTGCTGCTGGGATTGCGTGGAGAAGATCTACTACCTCCGCTGCTCGCTGGAACGGGGAGAGGAAGGTCTGCTTCGATTCCGCACGTGTGACCGTCTGCGGAAGCGCTGCCGGAACGTGGCGCCGGAAGGATCGACCACATGATCTTGAGATCGGCAAGAGATCGACTACATCAACCCCGAGATCCAATCTCGTAACGCTTTGGAAACTACGAGGGTTAGTACAGATCTATCTCGTTGCACTTGTCTAGTAGATTAGATCTTGGCTTTTATCTAGATTAGATCTGGGTTTTGTTCGTTCTTGCGGTAGAAATTTTTTGTTTTCCATGCTACGAACCCATCAGTAGCGAGCAAGCGCGCGTCGAGTGGCCCGCGAGCGAGGGTGGTGGCAGGAGCAGGTAGGCAAGCTGGGCTAGGCGGCCGACCCGATAGTGCCGGCCTGGCCGGGCGGTACTGCCGGATGGGCCGGTACTGCCGGATGGGCCGGTACTACTGGCCTGGACGTGCACCGCTACCGAGCGGCACAAAGGAAGTGGGTTGCACGATCCGGTGCGTCCGGTAGCTGCAACCGGTAGTACCGGTTGGGCACAGAAAAAAATCCTTTTTTCTTTTTTCCTTTTAAAACAAAGAAGATGCAAATTCAAATAGCAATATCTAGAGTTAGGAAACTCCGATTGATCCAAAACCAATTTTGTTGAAAAGAGGACGACAAGAGCTACCCAACAAAAATATTGGATACCACCAAGTGAGAATATATCAAGTATTATAATGTGAGATACCTCACTTGGTGAAGGTCCGGAAAACCTCCGAGATAAAAAACGCAATAGGGTATAAAGGGGAGATTCGTTTTGATGAACTAGAGCTCACACAAGCTATAGAACCAAACATAGATAAGATCCAACAAACAACCAAAAAAGATGATGCCAAGAATGCAACGATTTGAGCTCTCTCCGAAAGATATGATCGAGCTACTCACTCGAGAGCCCCTCTTGATAGTACGGTTATCTATCCTAAACCCGGTCTCCCAACTACCAACATGAGACTATCAAGATTATACCTTTTCCTTGAGCAAACCACTTGAGCACGACACCTTTCTTGATTGCCCTTGCACGCACTCGCTTGATGAAGACTTGACATATGCTCTCCAATACATCATGGGGAAGCCTCTTCTTTGACCTTGTCTTCATCGATCCAAGACCACCGAGAATGGCAAGCATCAAGCATGAGATCTTCTAAAGATGACGCATCTTGAACTTGCACAACACTTCTTCATTTCTTCTACCTTGAAGCTAACACATGGTCCAAGCGATGCCAATGGACAATTACTACAAGTGTAACTCAATGCAAATATTAGTCCATAGAGATTGTCATTAATTACCAAAACAACACATGGGGGCCCACATGCTCTTTCAACATGCATGATCGATCAAGTAGAAGGGGGAGGAAAGCTGGCAAACAGACCATCGCCGTTCTTGTCAAAGAGCGAGAAGGCCTCCGGAACGGCGCTATCTGCTCGCCCGTCAGCCCTTCCATCCTGGGTGCAGCCTCTGAATATCAGGAAGAGTGAAAGTATTCTGCCATGCCAGTGGGGTGAAAAAGAGGGTAGATAAAAAAGACCTCGGCGTGCTCCGAGACAGAGAGTGAAAAAGAGGGTAGATAAAGAAGACTTCGGGGTGCTCCGAGACAGAGACACACACTGTGGACGCTGTGGAGGTACGCTGGGCGGCGCGCTTTGTGGAAAAACTTGGGGGGCTTCCTGGTTTTCCTAGCCATTCCCGTTCGGTGCTCAGGACAGCGACCACAGCAGTCCCTGCAGCGTGTGCAAGGGCGCTAGTTAAACTGATGGTGATGAAAAGTGAGCGAAATTGCAACCAAGAGAATTGACAAGAGCACGAGATGCCATTCACTCTCCAAAGGAGGAAAAGTGACAGTGTGTTTGGTTACGGATGTCAGGATTGAATTCAAGCGGAAATGGATTAAACCTTGAGGTAGCAGCTGTGAGCCTGTGACTTGGGAAAGGGGACGCACAATCCTTATTAGAGCTTTCTGAATTAAAAGATTCAGCAGACTGACGACATCTGCCTCATGTCTAAGCTCAATACAATCAGCTTCAAGTGTAAAATAACAATGATAGGAACGGGTCTTGGCTCCGTCGCACAAGTCGTCGGAGAACTGCTCAAGAAAACAGCAATTGTGCGTCACTGATGATCAGTGCATCTGCTACGAATCAGGCATGCACACTGCAGCAGTGCAACTGTACATACTAATTACACAAAGCAGCACAAAAACTCAACAAGGAAAGCTGATGCAGACAGCCAACAATTACTGAAAGCATGCAGGAAGTTTTGCATCAGGGTCTATCATCACAAAGTTAACAAACGAACACAATGTTCCAAATAACTGAAGCGGTACCACGGAATGATTACAAGGACGGATTTAATTCGATCTGAAAGCATAGCTAACAAGCTAAACGATACGAAAGACAAACTCAACTCACACGAGTGCGAAAATCTCTCGGTTTAAGCTATAATAGGATGCTCATTTGCTATTCTCTTCACTCTTTGGAGGACTTGTTGATCAGGGACTTGTGGATGTGCGGGATCACACCTCCACCAGCGATGGTACCCTTGATGAGGGTATCCAGCTCCTCATCTCCACGGATGGCCAGCTGGAGATGGCGAGGGGTGATACGCTTCACCTTCAGATCCTTGCTGGCGTTGCCAGCCAGCTCCAGGACCTCAGCGGTCAGGTACTCCAGGATAGCAGCAGAGTAGACCGCAGCAGTAGCACCAACACGGCCATTCGCCTGAGTCCTTTGCTTCAGCTGACGGTGGATACGTCCAACAGGGAACTGCCATATAGCATAGAAAAAGATCAGTACAGGGACATGTCTCACAATCAGATATAATAAACTCGTCTGAAAGAAAATTACATAACAATAACAGCATCATGTGTGTGTGTGTATGCACCACTAATCAAAGGACTAAAACACTCAAAATTAAGTGTCTTGGTAGGATTTCATGAAACATCTGACTAATAGAGCCTACCACACTAGGCACCATGCTGCAAACTGCAAGTCAATCAAAAGGCATTCACAGTTTTGAAAACCATGGATAACCACATGACATCCTTGTAGAGCTGTAGCATACTCCCAAAAATAAGTGACAGCAGTACACAAAGGTCAGTGTCACAGACCAGCAGATTCAGCATGACTGAAGTGTTGCTACCAAAATGATGCAACAACTGTATATATATACACATAGAAACTACGACGAAGTGGATCACTTCATGCCTTTGGGGATTTCGTGAAACATCTAACTGATAGGACCTACAAGCTTGCACACTCCTGCTACAAAGTGCAATGTCAACAGAAAAGGCATAGATTTGAAAACAACAGACAATTGACCATCTCACATACTTGAAGTGGAAGGTGAAACAGATGTGACAGCAGAGAGAACAATACACAGGTCAGCGTCACAGATCAGCACATGTTAACAAGCTATCGGTCAGAGAAGTACATGATGCCAAGAAGATTCGGCAGAAAGCACATAAAGTGGGTTATGTCTTATGAGAACGATGTGAACACTATATACACAGTAAAACTGGGACACACAGAAGCACTTCACGCCTTGGAAAAAATCAACATTAACATGCTTGACACCCTCCTTCAATTGTTGTTGTGCCTAGCAGCACAGATCAGGTCACCGAAATGTGGTCCCAAAGTCCAGGATCACCACCTTCCCTATCTAACAAGTCAACAGCCTCAACGCCCACCCTTACATACACCTAAGCTAGTTCACAAGCAGTGTAATGATCTCCATCAGTATTTCCCAATCTCCCTGTACAACGGTAAAGCACTGCAGCCTGACCACAAATCTATAGACCAATGCACCAAGAACTGTATCATCACAGAATCTAAAACCCCCTGATGTAGCATCACGAACAGAAACCTCTGCTTATGGCAACCAGGAAAACCGTCCAAAACTTATGATCAAATAGAAGTGCCTATGCCCAATCGACAGGCAAGATCATGATAGTCAGACCAGCCCACTGAACACAGCTACACAGACCAAACGCTTCTCCAGATCTACACCAACGATCGCGCACAGCAGCACATCCAATCCCCGGAATAATATAACCCCATGCCAAACCTAACGACCGAAATAGCACGCAATCACCTCTCTACAGCACTACCGAAACGCGTGCCCTAGAGCCAGCGAGCCGCTAAACCACTCGAGTACCACGGCCCGAAGGCAAGCGCGCGTGGGACGCTTCGAATTCAAACCAAATCTAAGCCCGCGTACGGCGGGGTCAAAGCAGAGCAAAGCGTGCTCGCGAGCTCACCTGCAGGCCGGCGCGGGACGAGCGGGAGATGGGGGGCTTCTTCCCCTTGTCCTTCTCCGCGGTCTTGGCCGCCGTCGTCTTGGCCGCGAGCAAGCCCTTGCCTCCCTTCCCCGCCATCTCTCTGCTCGGCTTCGAACGCGACCCGGCGAAAACTCCTGCACGGCGGACCAAATCCGACGAGGCAAGCACCGAATCAGAGCAGATCGGGGCGCGAATTGGGTGGATCCCGCGTCCCAGCCGAGAAATAGCGGGGAAATTGGAATTTGGATAGGATTGGCGGGGGGAACCCCTTACCTTTTCCGCTTCCCTTCCCTTCTCCTCACGCGACGCGAATTGAAAGCGAAGATTTTTTTTCCCCTGGCTCGTGGGGGTGGACGCTTGGTTTGGTGGGGATCTTATAAAGGGTGAGAGTTAACAGTTTAACCCCTGTACGAAGATCTTATTCGTAACGAACGGGGGTGCTGATTTATGACTGCTGACGAGGGGTTCCTAAGAAAATTTCATCCTATCGGGTGTTAATTTGCAAACCCGTAAGAGGGAGCAAGTTCTTGCAGGGCTGCGGTTACTCCTGTGGGCCGCGACGAGCTTCTGAAATTTGGCTTATGAATTCCCCATAATACCCACAGAACTAAGGATAATTACCTTAGCCAGCTAGGAACATGGGCGGGAGCTGAACGGATTACCCAAGGACATGATAGGAATATCAGTGGCCGGATGTCGTGGGGCTGTAGTTGCAGTTTACTGATCTGCCCTTCCCCGCAAATTTGCCCTGCAGCTCATGAACTCCAACGTACCCTGCCCGCTCCTCCTTCTAGAACACGATAGGCTCTCGTTCCAATGCTGATCGCTTGCTAGCAAATAATCCGTTGGAACTAGTACTATTGAATTTCCCTTGTAAAAAATTAGATGTATCTATGTACTAAATAGTGTTTAGATCTATCTAGTGACGGAGGCAGCTCATCATCATAGCCTGGGCAAAATGTAAATAATCTTGCTTTTTTGGATGCTTGTCCACCTCACTTTCTGCTATTACTTAAGAAAAAATAACTACCTTAGCCCGGGCAGCTGCCCGGGCACGCCGGGCCTTGGCTCCGCCACTGTATCCATCTAAAATTTGACAAATCAGCAACATCTATTTTAAGATGGAGAGAGTACTATGGCTAATTTTACGTGTAAACGTCATATGTTTTTGTTCTAATTTTTAAATGGATGCAAAAGCTAGTTTTTTCAAGGTGCAAGATATACATGTGATCATTAGGTCCTTATATTCCACAATGTTCACGATATATGTGTATCTCTTGCGGATGAAAATAATTGATCTTGTCGATTTTGCTAAGTCTCGATTGACATGGATTTTCCCAAGTAAAAAATACAACTTCCGAAAGTGTAACTTGCATTTAGTAGGTGAAATTTGTACATTTCGATGCGATTTTCCGAATCAGTAGAGACCTTAGAGAATATCATCCTATTGAGACTTAGACGGACCCTTCGCCGACAAGAGCGTTGATTGGAGCGCATTAATACGTACCAGCCCTAATCAATGATCCAGATGGCTCTCGTCTAAGATCCAACGGTCGTGAACCTACTTGCCGGGAGTGCTCTCAGCTGCCTGGGTTATCAGCCTATAAATAATATCTTGGTGCAAATTATATGACTAATATAATCCTTCAATGGGTGGCTTTTCTAACTCACCTGATCTCCAATTGAATGACCATATCATATCGGCGTCTCATATCTCTTAAGATTTGATCATATAAATAACAAAATAAATGAATGAGCCGAGAGTTCACCTTGGAGTACATCTAGATCTACCAACCATGTACATTTTAACTAAGCGTCTCAAACGCAGTACTTCTGCAAATATCTAGGAATTTGTTTATCAACATGTTTCTCTCTACCCCGTGTGTACAAGGTGTGTGAAAGTCAATTTTATCACGTGATTTCAGACTTTTCATTAATTGGATTTGTTTTTAAGCATCGATTTCGACGTTCTTGCAAGATATCTCCAGTTACCTAGAGGTGCAAGCAATTTATGAGGGGGTAACTCAGCTTTGCTATCTCTTCTTGGCAATCATATCTCCTTAAAATGCCAACATATCAAAAGACAATATGCAGATCTGAGAGGTATTGTTTTGTAGTGCTTTCTACCGGCCCCTTTTCTAGAGGTCTATAAATGTTGGGTTTCTCACGTGCTAAGAATCGTCCATTGTTTATATTTGACTTCAAACATCGATTTTTGAAGTATTTAGATCTGTCTCGAAATATTGCTAGTGGTGTTATGGTAATTTATGAGGGGTATCTCACTTGCAATTTCGTGTGAGCAACCATATCTCCTTTATTGTCAGCATATCAAATGCAATGTGCAAATTACTTAGAGGTTTGTTACCATGCGGCACCAAAATTTCCATTGTTTAGATTTGTTTTGAAAGCCTTGATTAATGGTGTGCTTATAGTTGTGCATATTAAGTCAGTATTATATGTTGGAGAGAACATCCTCTTAGTGGGATTATTATACATCTAAGTTTTTTTCGAAAAGAGGAATAAGACCCCGGCCTCTGCATCGGTTGATGTACACAACCTTTATTAAGAAATCATCCGACGAACAACATTCAACAAGAATTACATCTCAGGGTCGCTTTAGAGAAATGCAACTTACATTTTGTTTATTTTCGACAAGATATGCATTAGACCCGGGTAACATTCGACAAGAATTACATCTGTATGTCGACAACCAATATTTTCTTTATTCTCTGTCGATTTAGAGAAATGCAACTTACATTTTTTAACTCGTTGCACTCTTCTAGAAAAAGTGCAAATTACATTTTGAACTACACTAAAGCTGCACCATCTTCTAAATTTCTGAGAATCAATAAAATCTCAATCAACATAGAAAATTACAATTTTGGTTTAGTGAAAAGTACAACCTGCATTGTTTTACCCGGTTGCACATTTTTCAAGAAAGTGCAAGTTACACTTTTCGTTCTACTTAGTTTGCACATGTTTGAATCAAGACATAAAAAATCTTCATACTGAGACTTAGCAAAACCCTAAGACAATAATAGTATATAGGTATCACATATATCTAGATATGCTAAAATATTTTAAATTTAATCAACAAACTAGACATATATTTATTTTTAGGCAAGAAAAGACATAAATGATGATATTGAATATTGGAGCGACTCCAATATTATTTTTTGCTCCTGATAGGGATTCACACAATTATCAAATTTTGTAGAGAATATTTTTTAAAAAATAGGCCAGTTTTGAAGTGTGTCGTTCATTTTTGTATCAAAAAAATAAAAATAATTGACGCCACCTGTAATCGAACCCAACAACCCTCCACAGATCCAGCAATACACTACTGTCAAGTTGAAAAAATATGATTTATTTCTTTTTGAAGTGCAGTGTCTCGATAAATTCAACTTTGGCCGAAATCTTTATTTTCGTCCCTTAACAAAAATCATTTATTTCTCAAAATCTGCCCAAATTTTTGAGGTTTTTTTTTTTGCTGAGCAACTCCAGGTGAACATTCCGAACGGTGGTAGTTTTCCTTCTTTTTCTCTTGTATATCGGTACTATATCCATCTACAACTAGCCTACTTTATACTAGTAATAAACATGGTAGTTTCATTCTTCATTTCTTTATTTGTACAAAAAGTTCTAGGTTTGCTTTTTTTCACTATTTTTTTGTTTAAGATAGCCATAGAAAGGCAGTGCATAATCATCCAAAGGTTTTTGTTTAAGATAGCCACAGAAGGGCAGAACAGTAACATGTCAGAGGATTAACGGCCCGAACAGTAGCAGGCCACAACAGTAAAGGGTCGGAACAGTTAAAGGCCAGAACAGTAACGAGACAAAACAGTAAGAGACCGAGAAAAATCCAGACAAAATAGTAACAAGCCGACAAAATTATAAGGCCAGAACAATAACAGGCCACCTATGTTCCTAAACAATTGACGACCGAAACAGTAAAAGGTCAGAATAATAACGAACATTCTCAAAGAAGGACCGGTAGTAGGCGGTCCACGACGGGATGCGAGAATAGTGATGAACTGACCGCATGCCTTAACAGTACATGACCGACTTGGCGCAGACTGCTAATAGGTTGCACAGTGTTGGACCAACGTGGGCCTTTAGTAGGCCGAAATAGTATCGGGCCTGAAAATTCACGGACCACAGCTGGATGCATTAGTGGGGCCAATTCAAGCAGTGCAGGACAAAACATTGAAGGGTCGTCCTCTTATTGGGCTCCCCTTATGGGCCGTCCCGGTTAATTATTAGCAGGCCTTGGCAGGGTTAGGCTTCTACCACGATTTCTATGATCGTTAACAGCGGTAACCGGCCGATGGCGGTTGTCACGTGGTTGTTTACATGACGTCAGTAGTCAACACGGCTAGCGAATAGATCTACGACGGAACAAGTTTTCGTGGCCGGAGGATGCGATCCGTCACGGTCGGAAAAAACCATGGTTGATTCATTTGTGACAGGGCTTTTACCACGAAGGCCATCCGTCGCGGAAGACTTTTTAGCCAAGAAAAAGGGCTTTCAACCACGAAAATCGTTCGTTGTAAAAGCCAACTTTTCTTGTAGTGTTGTCTAGCCGTCGCTCCCAGCAACCCAACAACGCACCATAGCAGCCATCTCCTAACTATTAGGCCAGAACGTAGGAACGACGTCTCCACTCCCTCTTGTCGCCAGGATGACAAGCGGAGGAAGAGGGGACCAGCGCCTTGACATGTGGAGATCGGAAAGGAGGTTGGTCACCCCGCCTCATGCGAGAGGAGAGGAGACGATAAAACGGTTTCACCATTAGAACTCAAAATACTAGAACTAGTATTTATCATCAGCAAAAAGTAGATGACCAAACAAATGCTTCTTTGTGTGGACCATTCACAGATGAGGAAATAAGTTTTTCCCTCTTGCAGATTGGACCATCCAAAGTAAAAGAGTAATTGCTCCTATGTGTGGTTTTGGTAATTAATGACAATCCCTATGGACTAATGTTTTCATTGAGTTTTATATGAAGGAATATTCCATAGGTCATGCTTGTAGTCCATATGTTGGATTCAAGTATGGATGCCATGAAGATAAAGATATACCTTGAGTTTTGGCAAAGATCATCGAATTGAAGAGAATAATATGATATGTTCAAGATCTTGAGAGTGTGATCTCGATAGAAGAATTCAAGATATGGCTCTAAGTCGGTGTCATGATAGCCTCATTAGTTGAGCTATGGTTGATTAAGATTTAGAGCATGTAATCAAATGAAGAATTCTTTATTTACCTCAAGATATTGAGATGGAGCATGAGAAGATACTTGGTTGACCAATACAAAGAGTGAAGAGTGATTTCAAGTTGGTCAACACATGCATCATAAAGAATGTACCACATGGATCTTGTGGTATGGTAAGCCTTGTCATTTATGCATCATGAACGAATCCATTATATATGTTCCATTAGAGGATGGCATCAAGTGGTGATCGTCATCAAGGTTGAGAAGGGCAAGTTCAAGATAAGCATCTCGAGAAGATCATTTGCTTGAAGCTTGTCGTCCATATTGGTGATAATGTACATGTGAAGATATGTCTTAATGAAGCTATCCCATAGTGGTGTATGGGGGAGCAAATTACAAGTCTTCACGAAGCAACAATAATCAAGTGATGCATTCCGGCTTGGATGGAGCTTGAAGCGTTGTCATCAAGATCAAGCGGTATGCGCAAGGCAAAGGTATGGCCTTGCTAGGTTTTCCTTTTATCTCAAGGTGGTTGTTGGGAGACCGGGTTATAGGATAGATAGCCACACTATCAAGAGGTTTTTTTGGTTGGGTAACTTGATCACATCATCATAGGGAGCTCATTCCTTTGCATACTTTGCATATTCCTATTTTGTTGCTTCTTGGTGTTTTATCCATGTGAGGTTCTTGAGCTTGTTGCTAGCTCTTCAACAAGCCCAAGTTCATCGAAAATGGAATTCGTATGGATCTTTGATACGTCCATTTTACATCACTATTCTATATCATAATCTACTGTTATTCATTGATATATTTCATATTAAGAGATGATACTTATGTTATTTCATATGTTTTTGCATGGTTGATGACTTTTGGAGCATGGACTGCTGTAGTCGGGATTCTGATGGAAAATGTGCTGTTTGGAGGCAAAATTCGTGAAGATCAGGAAATCCGGGAAAATACATGGAAAATCCTATTTTTTCCAGAAGACGAAGGATGCCAGAAGGGAGAGTGGAGATGGGCCACAGGGGGCCCACACCACCCCCTGGCGCGGGCAACCCTAGGTCGCGCCACCAGGTGGTGTGGCCACCCTGGACCACTCCTGTCTCTCCCCTCTTGTGTATATTATCCTCCCGAAACCCTAAGACTCGGGGAGCGACCATAGAAAGATTTTGCCGCCTCTGCGGGGCAGAAAACATCGAGAGAGAAAGATCTCTTCGGTAGATAGAATTCTGCCAGGGGAATTCCTTCCTGGAGAGGGGAGATCATCGCCATCAACACCACCATCAAGCTGGACTTCATCGAGATCATCATCATCATCACCACCACCATCATCTCCACCAGCACCATCATCACCACTTCATACCGCTGTAACAATTGGGTTGAATCTTGCATAGTTCTTAGGGGAAACTTTCCCGGTGTTGATTACTCTTTGTAGTTGATGCTATTGAGTGAACCATTGAATTATCATTTATGTTCAGATTGTTACATATCATTATTTCATCTCTGATCATGATCCATATGATGTCTTGTGAGTAGTTCATTTTGTTCTTGAGGACATGGGAGAAGTCATGTTGTTAGTAGTGGAATTGTGTTGAGAAAGATTCAATAGTTTGATATTTAAGTTGTGGTGTATTTCTTCTAGTGGTGTCATGTGAACATCGACTACATGACACTTAACCTATATGGGCCTAGGGGAATGCATTGTGTATTTGGCTACTAATCATAGGGGTTGCCGGAGTGACAGAAACCTGAACCCCCGTTAGGAAACCTTTGCACAAGGGACGTCAGGGTCTTAGAGTTTAAAGCTGTGGTTAGGTTTCTACCTTAATTACTTTCTTGTACTTGTGGATGTTTGCAAGGGGTATAATCACAAGTATGTATTAGTCCTAGGAAGGTCGGTACATTAGCACAGGTTCACCCACACAACACTTAGCAAACTAAACAAGATTAATCAACTATATGAAGCGAAAGCACTTGACGATATTCCCATGTGTCCTCGAGAACGTTTGGTCATCTTAAGTAATACAACTGTCTTGTCCTTTGCTAAAGAAATGATTGGGCTACTTGCTGCATTTATTCTTATTGTCTTTTATTTACTCGTACTTTATTTACCTGCATTATCAAAAACCCCTAAAATCCGTTTGCTAAGTATTTACAGAGAATTCCTGCTCCTATCCACTCGCCAGCACCTTCTGCTCCTCGTTGGGTTCGACACTCTTACTTATTGAAAATACTGCGATACACCCCCTATACTTGTGGGTCATCAAAACTATTTTCTGGCGCTGTTGCCGGGGAGTGAAGCGCTATTGGAGAGTGGAACTGGTAAAGGAAACTTCTACTGTGAGTATTGTTTACTTCTGTTAGTTACTTTATTTCAGTATGGACAATTCGCTGAGTTTCTTATTTCATAATGCTACTACCATTTCTAAGGTAGTAGATGAACCATCACCTGCTGAGAATGATACTTTTAAAATACCTACAAGGATTATTGATCGCGTTATTGATAACTTTTATGTTGGAGATGGAACTGTCCATCCTGGTGATCATTTGCTCTTTATACACGAATTATGCGGGTTGTTCAAGTGTGCAGGTATTACAACAGATCAAGTCAAGAAGAAATTATTCTCATTATCGCTGAAAGGAAGAGCTGAAGAATGGTATAAGCTGTTGAAGAATGGTCAAGCTCTTGAATGTGAGGAAATAGTGCCTCTCTTTTATTCAAAGTTTTATCCTCCTAGTGAGATTCATAAAGATCAGAATCAAATATACAACTTTTGGCCTCTTGATGGAGAGAGTACAGCTCAAGCTTGGGGGAGATTGAAGTTACTAATGCTCAAATGTCCCATTCATGAGCTTCCCAACAATATTATTATCAATAACTTTTATGCAAGGCTTTCTCTTCATGATAAGGATTTATTGGATGCCTCTTGTGCTGGATCATTCACTTGCATGGAAGAAGAAGCTAAATGGGATCTTCTAGACCGTATTCAAGACAATGCTAAAGCATGGGAGAATGACAAAGGAAGAAAGTCAGGTATAAATTATGACTATGAATGCATTGAATCTTTTATGGGAACTGGTGTCTTTCAAAATATTAAAAATGCTTATGGTCTTGATTCTCAAGCTATTGCAACTTATTTTAAGGCTCTTGCTTCCTATATTGAAGTTCCTAAAAAGAAGTGGAATAAGTATCATGAACCATATAAAAATGTTTCTAAATGTGTTCCTGCAAGAAATACTGAAGTTTATACTGCTAATCATACTTTACCTGAACTTTACATTGAGAAAATACCTTTCCCGGTTAAAGTGAAGGAACATTCTATGATAGCTAGTATGGTTAATGAAAGTACAAATAAAGTTGTTGAACCTGATAAACAAATGGATGATGAACCTATAATAGCAAATGTGAAAGACTTTGTCTCTAAATATGTAGAAGAGGGACACTCTATCCTTTGTTAAGATACCTCTAATATTGTTTCACAAAGTAGTGTTATGAGAGCTAGTGTCCCTGTGTTTTCTGTTAGGATAAATGATCATTGCTACAATGGTTCTTGTGATAGCTATATCATTAAATTTATGCATGATACTAAAAGTTATTATGAGAGAGGGAAGACGGTTCTTATGCATCTCAATAATATCAAGTTTCCTCGCTTTATGCTGAAAGTCTTTATGTTGCACTTGTTTTGCCTTCGTATGCTTGTATCTTCTGGTTTCAAGAATTTATTTTCTTATAAAATTCCCTTGCATAGGAAGTGGGTTAGACTTAAACATGTGTATTTTTGCTTCTTAATGCTCTCTTTTACTTCAATTCATATCTTATGTGAGCACCATTGAAATTATCATGCCCATCTTAATGGCTACAAAGAAAGAGCTTTTTGGGAGACAACCCAATATATTCTTGCTTTCAGTTTGTTTTTGTTTCTTTGAGTCTTGGAAGTTATTGTTTCGGCAATAACCTCTCCTTATCCTTTTGTTTGGTTTTCGTTTCAAGATCAACCTCTAATGAGAGAGAAGTAAGATTTGGGGAAGTTGCTGTCCTGAAACAGATTTTTGACCTTCACCGTAAAAAATCATGAGAGCTCTCTGTACCATGGATTGAGCTGTAATTTTTTGTGCTTCTGACCAAGGTTGTTATTTAACTTTAGTTAGTTTTGCACGTTTTGATTTGAGCAACAGAAGATTTTCGAAAAAATTGATCTTTACCTGCTGGTCTGTTTTGACAGATTTTGCCACTCTTGCATTTGCTTCTTTAAAATCGATTTCCTTTTTAAATTCTTTTTGGGTTTTCAGAAGGAGTTTCTACATTAGCTTATGATTTGATGGATTTCAATTGAAATTGGACTTAAAAGGTTTATTACCTCGCTTACACTAATGTTGCTAATGAGAATTGTGTGAAGTTTTGTGTGAAAGAAATTTCCAGGTTATCGGAGAAAATGGTGTAATAAGAAAGAGAAAGGTTTCATGACTCGAGCAATATGTGTATGAAGATGAATATATTGATGTTATTCAAGTAGTAACTCCGGAAAAGACCAAATTCAAAGACCTGTAGAGTCTGTTTTCGAATAGGTAACAGTTCTGGTAAGAAAAGTTCCGCGAAAATTCTATCAAATTATATTTTTGGAGTTTTTATCCAACAAGGAAAGCTACGAAGCGAAAGAGGGACGGAAACGGAGCCAGGGTGTCTCACACCACCCCCTGGCGCGGGCCCCCTGGCTGCGCCAGCAGATGGTGTGGCCGCCCCGGACTCCGTCTCCGACCCGTTTTCTCCCAGTACCTTCCTTTTGTTGTAAAACTTCATAATATATAATCTCCCGGATCCCCCGAGGTTCGTATATCGTGTTCTTGTCATGTTTTTGTTTCGATCTGTTTCTTCCAGGAACTATTCTTGAAAGTTTAGAAGCACAATGGTGTCCGTCAAGGCTAAGGGAAAGGAGCCTATGGAGGAAGATCTCCAAGACCCCGGGCAGGAGAAGGAGATCAAGAGTGAAGATGAAGAGGAGGCAAAGCAAAGCCAACATCCGCACACCGGCACTACCATTGCAAGCATTGGAGTGTTGGCAAAACCTGCCAAGATCAAAAGGACTGCACGAATGTCAACTGGAGGGAAACCTCGCGTCACTGTTTGGCTCCACGGTCACTTCCTCCATGCACCAAGAATCCTTTCCATACACTTATCCATGAGCATCAATACCAGAATATGCCCAAGGAGAAACTACCCTCCAATTGGGATTTGCCTCGTTCTTGCCATGCAGGAAAAGAAGACTTCAAGGAGGAAGAGTGGGGAAAGAATCACAAGAGCTGGAATTCGCAACCCGACATGATCATGAGCCGTATTGAGCAAAACTCGGAGTTGATTCGTACTCTCACCTTCGAGATTGAGGACTTGGGGAAACTAATCAAAAAGATCATCAAGAGAATACCACCACCACCAAAGGAGTAATTCGTCATCAGATTTTGGCATCCCCTTGGTTTGTTCCAAGCTTGGGGGAGTGTCGCGGTATCACATCACTATCTTATATCTTTTTACCTTTTTTTAGTAGAGTCATATCATGAATAGAGTAGTTATCATGTAGGATGGTTTGCATTATGGAAGTGTTCCCCCTCTCGTTAGATATCTATGTATCCCTTGGTGTGAGTTGCCATTATGGAATATTAATGAGAAGTTCTATCATTTACTCTTTTGTATATCTTATATTAGTTTTCAATTCATGGTTATATGATTGATCTTGTCATTAGTATTGGTATCACTTTGGGATCATTGAGTAAATTTAGTTGGTTTTGGCAAACCTAGCTCAGTCAGTAGCAACACTATTTTTGAGAATTGAATGAAAAAGACAAAAGTACTCTTAAAGAAATATAATTTCATCATCTTTCTTTCTTGATTTGCTCATAAGTTTAGTATTCTCTAGTTAAGATCTTTTGTGCTTTCAAGGAAGATTGCATGTTTGTTTTTATTACTTGTATGTTTGTTTGTTTCCTTCAACTCTTATGCTTGCTACCCAGCCTTGCTAGCCAAAAACCTGTACTGAGAGGGAATGCATCTCGTGCATCCAATCCTTAAACCAAAACCTATGCCATTTGTGTCCACCATACCTACCTATTAGCATTATTGCTATTCCAAGTAAATTCATGTTTTTATCTACCTTCCAAATTAAACTTGTTATGTGAAGATTAGTGATTAAAGCTCTCACGAACTTGATGGCACACTTTACTTTCTTGCACTTAATAAACTTGAACTATTGTGCCCATCTATGCTGCGTATATGCTTGTGCTTTGTAAGTTGTAAATAAGCAGAACCATGCTGTCATGGGGAAAACTTTCAACATTGCACCGGTACTTTGTACCTAGTTGACATCATGTTCTTTTGTCTATGGATGTCGTCGGTGTGAAATGAAAGGGGAGCTTGTAACTCCATGGAGTTATGTATGTGTGTTAGAGAAACGCCTGGGCCGCCGGTCTAATCCATGCTGTCATGGTGGAAACCTACAGCATTACCATAACGAGCATCTGTGAAGCATTCTTCTTATAAAAAAAGAGATTGAGATTGAGAAAACAAGAGAAAAAGAAAAAAATGAGAAAAGAGGAAAGAGAGAAAAAAACACCATATTCCCATGGTAAATAAGAAGATTGCTGAGATGCTTGTTGTCTGCTTGCCTTGTCATTTTGATATGGGGATTCTTCCATATCATTGGGCAAGGGGTACCCCGTTGGCGGTTCTCTATGATACACATGTACTTACTATGACAAGAACTTACCAATAAATAAACTTGAGTAGCATGAGGAGCAGCCCTCGTATTCAAGGGACATGAGATTTTCAACTTACAACTTGTCAAGCATATCCTCATATTTGATCACTTTAACCTTAACTACCTAAAGATTCCTATGATAGGGGCAATGAGAGCTGAAAGCTAATAAGTACCATAATTTTTGGAAGCTCTTTATGAAACTTGAAATCCCTGCTTCCCTCTGCGAAGGGCCTTTCTTTTATTTTGAGTCAGTAAACCTATTCCCTTATATCTCAGCAAGTATTTTGAGTTGTTGTGTTTCATTCATTCATATGATGATTTATCCAATCATGTTTCTTATGTTCCTTGTTTTGCACTTTGCTCTTATCTTAGTGTTTACTACTTTGAAAGCTATCATTGAAAACCAGTTATTTTTGAACTCCTGCAAATTGTCAACTATTCTTCGACCAAGAGCTAAGTTTGCCATTACCAATTATGATTTACTTTATGTATCTTTATTGTGTTTCCTTTACTTATTGAAAGTTAAGTTATATAATAGTGAGTTTTCTTCTATTATGACTTATGTATTGATGAATGTGATGCTACTTGTTCGTATTCTTTTATCGACTCTTCACTCCATAAACCTGAGGTCATGTTTATCGAGTTCAGTTTCGCTTGGGGACAAGCGAAGTCAAAGCTTGGGCGGAGTTGATACGTCCATTTTGCATCACTATTCTATATCATAATCTACTGTTATTCATTGATATATTTCATATTAAGAGATGATACTTATGTTATTTCATCTGTTTTTGTATGGTTGATGACTTTTGGAGCATGGACCGCTCTAGTCAGGATTCTGATGGAAAAGGTGCTGTTTGGAGGCAAAATTCACGAAGATTAGAAAATCCGAAAAAATACATGGAAAATCCTATTTTTCCAGAAGACGAAGAATGCCAGAAGGGGAAGTGGATATGGCCCACAGGGGGCCCACACCACCCCCTGGCGCGGGCTACCCCAGGGCGCGCCACCAAGTGGTGTGGCCGCCCTGGTCCACTCCAGCCTCTCCCCTCTTGCGTATATTATCCTCCCGAAACCCTAAGACTCGGGGAGCGACCACAGAAAGATTCCGCCGCCTCTGCAGGGCAGAAAACACCGAGAGAGAAAGATCTCTCCGGTAGACAGAATTCTGCCGGGGGAATTCCTTCCTGGAGAGGGGAGATCGTCGCCATCAACACCACCATCAAGCTGGACTTCATCAGAATCATCATCATCACCACCATCATCTCCACCAGCACCATCATCACCACTTCATACTGCTGTAACAATTGGGTTAAATCTTGCATAGTTCTTAGGGGAAACTTTCCCGGTGTTGATTACTCTTTGTAGTTGATGCTATTGAGTGAACCATTTAATTATCATTTATGTTCAGATTGTTACATATCATTATTTCATCTCTGATCATGATCCATATGATGTCTTGTGAGTAG
The DNA here is from genome assembly GCA_916181665.1 of Avena sativa. Lineage (NCBI taxonomy): Eukaryota > Viridiplantae > Streptophyta > Magnoliopsida > Poales > Poaceae > Avena > Avena sativa. The sequence continues at coordinate 55,355,042 of OV702292.1, forward strand.
TTCGTTTTGTTCTTGAGGACATGGGATAAGTCATGTTATTAGTAGTGGAATTGTGCTGAGAAAGATTCAATAGTTTGATATTTAAGTTGTGGTGTATTTCTTCTAGTGGTGTCATGTGAACATCGACTACATGACACTTCACCTATATGGGCCTAGGGGAATGCATTGTGTATTTGGCTACTAATCGTAGGGGTTGCCGGAGTGACAGAAACCTGAACCCCTGTTAGGAAACCTTTGCACAAGGGACGTCAGGGTCTTAGAGTTTAAAGTTGTGGTTAGGTTTCTACCTTAATTACTTTCTTGTACTTGTGGATGTTTGCAAGGGGTATAATCACAAGTATATATTAGTCCTAGGAAGGTCGGTACATTAGCATAGGTTCACCCACACAACACTTAGCAAACTAAAGAAGATTAATCAACTATATGAAGCGAAAGCACTTGATGATATTCCCATGTGTCCTCGAGAACGTTTGGTCATCTTAAGTAATACAACCGGCTTGTCCTTTTCTAAATAAAGGATTGTGCCACTTGCTGCATTTATTCTTATTGTCTTTTATTTACTCGTACTTTATTCACCTGCATTATCAAGAACCCCTAAAAATCTGTTTGCTAAGTATTTACAGAGAATTCCTGCTCCTAGCCAATCGCCAGCACCTTCTGCTCCTCGTTGGGTTCGACACTCTTACTTATCGAAAATACTGCGATACACCCCCTATACTTGTGGGTCATCAATCTTTTATGATGTTTTCGAGTTTGAAGGTTTTACCGGTTCTTCTTATAGGGAGGCTTCATACCTTTCCTCATTTGGTTCTACCCTCCTTTGTAGTACTATGATGTTTTCATGCACCATATTGTAGATCTTGTTGTCCTCATCAAAACAAGCCCAAGATCATCGAAATCGGAGTCCGGATGCAAAAGTTATTGCATTTTTCGTGAAGTCTGTTTAATCCTAATGCACTCAACTTTCAACATAGAGCTCGTTGGGAACCCCAAGAGGAAGGTATGATGAGCACAGCAGTAAGTTTTCCCTCAGTTATGAAACCAAGGTTTAATCGAACCAGTAGGAGCAAGAAAACACCCCAAAAGTGTTACTAGCTGAGCTTTGGCAGGGCGCACTATCGGTGCTAGTAGCAACGTGGAGACCTGCACAACACAACCACAGAACTTTGTCCCCAACTTGCGATGAGGTTGTCAATCTCACCATGTTTTGCAGAAAACAAAGGATTAAACATATCGAATGGAAGGAAGTAATAGTTTGCAGAAAGTAAACACAAAGCAGTAAAAGATTGTAGATTGTATATAAAAGACAAGGACCGGGATCCATAGTTCACTAGAGGTGGATCTCCTTAAGATAGAAAACATGCTGGGTGAACAAATTATAGCGGGGCAATTGACAAACACCGAGAAAGCAATACATGCATATACTAATCATCTTGACTCCTTTGAGACTTGATTGGGCATTACAACATAATACATAGACCGCCATCCAACTGCATCTATGACTAATAATCCACCTTCAGGTTATCATCCGAACCCCCTCCGGTATTAAGTTGCAAGCAACAGATTATTGCTTTACGAACTGCGTGTAAAGTAAATAATACGATTGTTCTATGAACAAAGGATTGTTGTTTTCTCCCTAGTAGCAACAACACATCTAGTACCTTAGAGATTTCTGTCACTTCCCTAGATTACCAGAGGCATGAACCCACTATCGAGCATAAATACTAACTCTTGGATTTGCTAGCATCTACTTGGCCAAGATAGCTACTAACAACGGAAAGCATGCAAGATCTCAAATAACAAAGACATGATAGAATCAATAATCAATCTGAAATAGCATCTCAATATCCATCGGATCCCCGCAAACACAACATGTATGAATTACAAATAGATGATCTTGATCATGAACGGAGCTCACAAGATCTAAACATGAAAACACAAAGGAGGAGAAACCAGCCATCTAGCTACTACATGGATCCGTAGTCCAAGGATGAACTACTCACGCATCACACCGGAGGCTTTCATGGTGATGAAGAAGGCCTCCAGGGTGAATTCCCTCTCCGGCAGGGTGCCGGAAAGAGCTTTAGATCCCTCCCGGTCTAGGGATGGAGATGACGGCGGCTACAGACTCTTTCTTGGATTTTTGATCGGGTACCTAGGATTTTCGTCCCGAGGGCAACTTATAGGCGGAAGGAGAGGCCGAGGGGGTGCTGGGGTCGGCCAGACCACCCCCTGGCGCGGGCCAAGCCTGGCCGCGTGGCCAGGTGGTGTGGCCGGCCCCTGGCCCCTCTCTGTCTCGTATTCTGGCACTTGATCCCTTCCGGAAAAATAGGCACTTTGGCTTTTGTCCCGTCCAATTATGAGAATATTCATTTTCTGACTTTCCTGGAACCAAAAACAGCAGAAAACAGGCAGCTGGCACTGTGGCTCTTGTTAATAGGTTAGTCCAAGAAATCATATGAAAAGTACTCCAAAGTTGGAACAAAACACAAGAAAGTGGATAAAACCAAGCATGGAACATAAAAAATTATAGATACATTTGCAATGTATCAACATCCCCAAGCTTAACTCCTGCTCGTCCTCGAGTAGGTAAGTGATAAAAAGAAATAATTTTTGAGGTGACATGCACCATCAAAGACTTGATCAAAGTACTTCAATCATAACATGAAAGACAAAGTTCTAGCAATAAACAAAGAGACTATGATGCAACATGAAAAGGCACAAACAAAAGATTCATGAATAACAATGCTTTGCAAGACGTTTGTTTGTTTCACATAAAGAAAACATAGCATAAAAGTATTTAGCTTGTCCCTCAATAGAGTAGCAAATATAAATGCATAGGACACCTTCAAAGTTCATAATATTGACTAGATACAATAGTTTAAAACAAGCAATATCAAGTTATGCATCAATCAACTAGTCTTGGGACAATGCACATAGAACTAAGAATGGCCACTATGCTCTCAAAGTAGTGCATAAAGATAGAAGGTGGAGACTCAATATAATGGTGGAAAAAAAGCCTTTTGTAAAAGGAAGTAGGGATTCAAGTCTCATAAAGAGCTTCCAAAAATTATGGTACTTGTAGTTTTCAGCTCTCATTGCCCCTATCATAAGCATATTGAAGTGGTTAAGGTTAAAGTGACACAACTAAGAGGATATGCTTGACAAGTTATAAACCGAAATCTCATGCCCCTTACTTACGAAGACCGATCCTCATGCTACTCAACTTCAGTCACGAGTAAGCTCTTGTCATTGTAAGTATATGTGTATCATTAAGAACCGCCAACGGGGTACCCCTTGCACATGATACGGGAGCTTTCCCATAATCAAAATGACAAGGCAAGCAGACAATGAGCATCTCAGCGATCTTTTTATTTGATATTTGCATAGGTTTTTATTGAGGATGCTTCATAGAGTGCTCATTATGGTGATGCTGCAAGTTTCCACCATGATTAGGCATGGCTTAGGCTAGCGGCCCTAGCGTTTCTCTAACACACATACAAACTCCATGATCTTACAAGTTCCACTTTTATTTCACACCGCCGGGATCTGTAAGCAAAAGAACATGATATCAACGGGGTACAAAGTACAAGTGCAATGTTGAAAGCGTTCCCCATGAAACATGGTTTTGCTAATTCTAACTTATAAAGCGCAAGAATATACTCAACAAAGAAGGACCCAATGGTTCAAGTTTATTAGAGGCAATAAAGTAAAGTGTGCCATCAAGTTCGTGAGAGCTTTAATCACTAGTTTTCTCATAACAAGTGGAAGGTAAACAAAAGCATGAATGTACTTGGAATAGCATAAGCTAGTAGGTAGGTATGGTGGACTCTTTGGAATAACTTGGTTTAGGGAGTTGGATGCATGAGTGGAACTCATACTTTGTTGTGGAGGCTAGCATAAGACTGGGAGCGACAAACTAAGAGAGCAATAATGGCCATAATCATGCAGAGCAACAAACCATCATTGACCAAAGCATAAAGTGATACTACAAGTTGAAAAATAAAGGATAATAAAGGCTATGGTGACTTGAGATAGTCATAACATGGTGTGAGCATGTGCCAAGTCAACCCAAATAAAGCATCAAAGGAGAATACCACTATACTATGCTTTAATATGCTAAAACAACGCATGATTCATCCAAGGCATATTAAGCAATCTCAATTGTTTATAACAAGTCATGCTACAGCAAATAATACTAAGCATAAATCCAAAACAATATCAAGCATGGCATGACAAAGCATAGCCACAGTCAAAAACGAGCTCTTTTTACCACATAAGCATGAACTTTCCTACTCTTTTCCAAACCAAACCAAACTATTTGCAAACCAATGTATGAAAGAGGGGGTCCAACCAATTTATTCAGAAAACTAAGCAAATCAAGCAAACTAAAAACCAAAACAAAAACGAAAAAGAAGACGCTCCAAGAAAAACACAACTGTGCATGAAACAATAAAAATGAAGCGTTTGAAAGAAACCTGGGATTTTTATTGATGAAGAAGGGGATGCCTTGGGCATCCCCAAGCTTTGAAGCTTGTACTTCTTTGATATTTCTTGGGGTGACACGTGTGGCATCCCCGAGCTTGAGCTTTAGTCCATCCTTCATCTCATTACTCATTCTTTCCATACACCTGAAATTTTTCCTTCATACAAAACTTCACACAATCTCATTAGCAACATTAGTGCACTCAAGATAAATAAGTCTCAAGGTTCAGTTCTAACACCAAATAAACTTCCATTAGAACACTAGCTACTATAGCACTTCCCTCAAAAAGCTCAATTCCCCAAAAGAACTCAAAAAGGAACCCACAAGAAGCAAATGCAGAAAATGGCAGAAATCTGTCAAAACAGACCAGCAGGTAAAGACGAATTTTTTCGAAGATCTTTTGTTGCTCAAATCAAAAAGTGTTGAACTAACAAAAGTTAGATAACAACCTGGGACAGAAGAACAAAAAATTACAGCTCCATCCTACGTTCAGAACTCTTTCAGGAATTTCTACGGTGAAGCACAGAAATCTGTTTCAGGACAGCAACTTTCCCAATCATTACTGCACTCTCATTAGAGGTTACTGTTGGCACAAAAAGCAAATAAAAAGGATAAGGAGCGGTTATTACTGAGGTAATAACTTCCAAGACTCATCTAAAACTCTTGGGTTATCTCCCAACAAGTACTTTTATTTAACGCCTTTAAGTTAGGCATAAGAAGCAAAGAAAGAATCAAGTGTTCTCAAATGAAGAAGCATTAAAACCAACTTTCTTGCCCTTACCTCTCTTATTTCTATTATTATCCTTTGGGAAAATGTGATTGTTTGGTGGAGAATAGAGGTGCATGGTCCCCTTTCCCACATCTATTATTGCTCCAAGGAGTTCTAATAGGGACCTTCGAAGTGTAATTTGTCCTTTTCCTGCACATCCAATAACAAGATAATCAATAGAAATCATTTTCCCAAGGATCTTTGTAAACACTCCTTCGGCTATTCCAAGAGGTAATATGGTAGTATTATTAGCAATAGATATTTCTTTTCCTCCTTCCGTAAGCCCCCAAAGATTCAAAGATTCATAAATATCCTTGGGCATAAGGCAAAATTCAGACATGATATCACAGCGGGCTTGAAAAGTTTCAGTGTTTATCTCAATCTTTACTGTAGGGAGCCACTTTGATGGTTCAGAATTTGTTGGAACATAATTGTGATGCTCCCTAAGCGTATTATAGCACCCTTCTAATCTAGTAGTGCTAGCCTCAAGAGTATCCAACCTAGCTAATATTTTTGCGAAGGAAGTATCAGTTTGGCTAGGCATGTTGTAAGTGAGGATCAATTTCTTTATAGCATTAATAGCATCATCCTCATTACATTGGAGGAAATCTCCTCCCACAATAGCATCTAGGGCATATCTATATCAAAGAGCAATCCCAAGGTAAAAACTGCTAAGGAACAAGCTTTGAGTCATTTTAGGCTCAGTTTTTTCATGTGGATCAGAGATTCTAGACCAAGCTTCCTTAAAACTTTCCTCAATTCCTTGTTTAAAAGTGAAAATCATTTCCTCGGGTGACATAGTGATTTGAGCAAGGCTAGACATAGTGGCACTCAAGATAGGAACTAATTTTTTTTGTGTTTTTCCAATAAGAAAGCAAACTAGCAAAACTATTTTTTTTGTGTTTTTGAAGAACAAAATAAGCAAACAAAGCAAAAAGAAACTAAGAAAAATAAAAACAACAAAGTAAAGAGATTGGTTATGATGGACTCCCCTTGTGAAGATGTCCTTGACTCCCCGACAACGGCGCCAGAAAAGATCTTGATGCACTCGACTTTCAACGTAGAGCTCGTTGGGAACCCCAAGAGGAAGGTATGATGAGCACAGCAGTAAGTTTTCCCTCAATTATGAAACCAAGGTTTAATCGAACCAGTAGGAGCAAGGAAACACCCTAAAGGTGTTACTAGCCGAGCTTTGGCAGGGCGCACTACCGGTGCTAGTAGCAACGTGGATACCTGCACAACACAACCACAGAACTCTGTCCCCAACTTGCGATGAGGTTGTCAATCTCACCGTGTTTTGCGGAAAACAAAGGATTAAACGTATCGAATGGAAGGAAGTAATAGTTTGCAGAAAGTAAACACAAAGCAGTAAAAGATTGTAGATTGTATATAAAAGACAAGGACCGGGATCCATAGTTCACTAGAGGTGGATCTCCTTAAGATAGATAACATGCTGGGTGAACAAATTACAGTGGGGCAATTGACAAACATCGAGAAAGCAATACATGCATATACTAATCATCTTGACTCCTTTGGAACTTGATTGGACATTACAACATTATACATAGACCGCCATCCAACTGCATCTATGACTAATAATCCACCTTCAGGTTATCATCCGAACCCCCTCTAGTATTAAGTTGCAAGCAACCGATTATTGCTTTACAAATTGCGTGTAAAGTAAACAATATGATTGTTCTATGAACAAAGGATTGTTGTTTTCTCCCTAGTAGCAACATCACATCTAGTACCTTAGAGATTTCTGTCACTTCCCTAGATTACCAGAGGCATGAACCCACTATCGAGCATAAATACTAACTCTTGGAGTTGCTAGCATCTACTTGGCCAAGATAGCTACTAACAACGGAAAGCATGCAAGATCACAAATAACAAAGACATGATAGAATCAATAATCAATCTGAAATAGCATCTCAATATCCATCGGATCCCCGCAAACACAACATGTATGAATTACAAATAGATGATCTTGATCATGAACGGAGCTCACAAGATCTAAACATGAAAGCACAAAGGAGGAGAAACCAGCCATCTAGCTACTACATGGATCCGTAGTCCAAGGATGAACTACTGACGCATCACACCGGAGGCTTGCATGGTGATGAAGAAGGCCTCCAGGGTGAATTCCCCTCTCCGACAGGGTGTCGGGAAGAGCTTCTGATCCCTCCCGGTCTAGGGATGGAGATGACGACGGCTACAGACTCTTTCGTGGATTTTTGATCGGGTACTTAGGGTTTTCGTCCCGAGGGCAATATATAGGCGGAAGGAGAGGTCGAGGGGGTGCTGGGGTCGGCCAGACCACCCCCTGGCGCAGGCCAAGCCTGGCCGCGCGGCCAGGTGGTGTGGCCGGCCCCTGGCCCCTCTCCGTCTCGTATTCTGGCACTTGATCCCTTCCGGAAAAATAGGCACTTTGGCTTTTGTCCCGTCCAATTCCGAGAATATTCATTTTCTGACTTTCCTGGAACCAAAAACAGCAGAAAACAGGCAGCTGGCACCGTGGCTCTTGTTAATAGGTTAGTCCAAGAAATCATATGAAAAGTACTCCAAAGTTGGAACAAAACACAAGAAAGTGGATAAAACCAAGCACGGAACATAAAAAATTATAGATACATTTGCAATGTATCACATCCCTGTTGTGGGCCTGGTTCAACCGACTCCCACACCGGACGGTCTGGCGCCAGCACCGGTTAGACCGGATCTGAAACCGGATTTTCCGGTTTTCGCGACTGAGTCTATTCTGAGTTGGCATACAGAGGTATTCCGGTTTGTAGGCCGGTCCTCCGGCCTGGGGACCGAGTTTCCGGTTCTGGGGTCGGTCCAACCGACTTTGAAACCGAGTTTTCGTTGTTTTCTGTCCAACGTCCATATTTGCTTTTCCATATAAAAAGGGGGTTCTTCCCCCAACGTTTTTGGGCGTTCTTGACCATGAAATTGACCTCCATTGTTGAACCTATTGAGCTTGCTTCCTCCCCTTTCCCTCCTATGATTCTTGCATCTTTTATAGGGATTTGGAAGAAAAGATCTTGATCTACAATCCTCACTAATCAATTCCTCCTCTAAGTGAGGGGAACCCCTTGGATCTAGATCTTGAAGTCATTGGTTGACTTCCACCATTGTTCTTCCTCTCTAATTCCTCCCTAGAACTTGTTGCTTTGGTGTTGAGAGTGAAGGATTTGAGCATCCTTGGTGTTCTTGCTTTGCATTCTTGCATAAGTGTTGAGCTCTCCATTACGATTTGTTCGAGTGAGAGATTGTGAGCTCGTTACTCTTGGAGGGTGACCTCCTAGTTGGCTTGGCGGTTGGTGCCACGGTGTCCTCTTTGTGGAAGATTGTGAAGAGACCCGGGATTCTCCTTCATGGAGCTTGTGAAGTGGTTATGGAGCTCGCCATCTCCGGAGTGGAGGAAAATCTAGCCATAAGGAAAGGACCTATTCCTTCATGGGATAGACTCGGAGAAGAAGGTGAGCCTTCGTGGCGTTGGGAAATCCTTCGTGGAATCCCACACCTCTCCAACGTGACGTACCTTCTTGTAAGGGAACACGGGAATACATCTCCGTCTCCGCGTGCCTCGGTTATCTCTATACCCAAGCTTACTTTCCTTGTGATAACCATCGTGCTTGAAGTACTTATATCTTTCTTATCACTTGTGGTATATTTATCTTGTGTTATCTTACTTAGATTAACTTGTTGTTGGTGCACTTAGTTGAGCCTAGTTTATTTAGGTTTTGTGCTTGTAAAATAAACGTTAGTTTAATTCCGCATTCTATCAAGCCAAAACCATAATAGTTTTGAAATTGCCTATTCACCCTCCTCTAGGCAAATCTCTATGCTTTCACAAAGGAGCTGGCCAGATGGCTTCCCGACTTCTTTTTTCCAAAGGAATTGGGGTACAGTTAAATAATATATTATCTGAGCTATAAGAACATTCTTTGAAGGCGGAGACATGCCTGAAGGTGTAAATGATATGTGTATTGTCCTTATTCCAAAAATAAAAAACCATGACCTTAAAAGACTAAGACTTTCGACCAATCAGTCTTTGCAGTGTTGTCTATAAGGTTGTTGCAAAGTGCCTGGTTAGTAGAATGAGATCCCTTCTTCAAGATATTATTTCAGAAACTCAGAGCGCCTTTGTGTTGGGATGTATTATCACAGACAATGGAACCATCGCTTTTGGATGTATACGCCTTGCAGAAAGGATCAAACACAGCTAAAAAAATGTGCATACAAGTTATACCTAATGAAGGCTTATGATCAAGTAGATTGGAGATACCTTGAGGAAACACTGAGAAATTTGGCTTTGCAGAACCATGTATAAAGTGGATAGTAACTTGTGTCAAACCTATCTATTTTTCTATCAGGTTCAATGGAAAGATGCTTGAAAGTTTCAGGCCAAGTCGTGGTCTTCATCAAGGAGACCCGTTGTCGCCATACTTATTCTTGTTTGTTGGTGAGAGTCTCTTTGCCTCACTTCACCATCAAATTAATTCGATATGATTCAAGAACTAAAGTTCTATACAAGGAGTCCAGGAATATCCCATCTTTTGTTTGCTGATGATAGCCTCTTGTTCTTTCAAGCAAATGTCGAGCAAGCAAACAAGGTGAATGAGGTCCTTCGGCTCTATGAAAAAGTATATGGTAGCTTTAAGCCCAACTAAATGTTCAGTCGTGCTTGGACATAATGTGTCTCAAGAGGACGAGGAAGTTGTGGCTTCCATTTTGAAAGTTGGATCCATGACATTAGATGCATATATCTCATACTACTTATTCCTGAGGGACAAGTGAAAGATGGAAAACTCAAACCAACAAAATACAAACTGCTAAAGAAGTGCTCAGATTGGAATGAAAAGAATTTGTCAGGTGCAGCTGAAGAAGCCTTAATGAAATCGACGGCACCTGCAATTTCAACATATGCTATGAGCGTGTTCAAATTCTCTGCTGGACCGTGTGAGGAACTATCATATATCATTAGGAACTTTTGGTGGGGAGATGAAAATGACAGAAAAAAGATCCATTGGATGGCATGGGACAAGATGACTATGCCAAAAATTTATGGTGGATTGGCTTCCGAGATTTGAGAATTTTTAACCAAGCTCTAGTCGCTAGACAGGCTTGGAGACTTCTCGTGCATCCAGAAAGCCTGTGCACAAGATTACTCAAATCAAAATATATACTACCTAGCAGGAGAACTCACTGACACGGTGTTTAGTCACGATGTTTCATCGTGTTGGCAAGGGATAACTCATGGTTTGGAGCTACTAAAAAAGGCATAATCTAGAGGATTGGCACAGGAAAAAAGATCAGCATATGGCGTGACAACTGGCTTCCTAGGGGTAATCATAAAGTCCTAGACAGATCGAACTAATTGTAGTTAAGATGGGTGATGGCCCAAAATATATTGAGCTTGTTGGGGAACCCCAAGAGGAAGGTATGATGAGCACAGCAGCAAGTTTTCCCTCAGTACGAAACCAAGGTTATCCATCCAGTAGGAGCAAGGAAACACCCCAAAGGTGTAGCTAGCTGAACGTTGGCAGGGCGCACTACCGGTGCCAGCAGCAACGTGGAGACCTGCACAACACAACCACAGAACTCTGTCCCCAACTTGCGATGAGGTTGTCAATCTCACCGGTTTTACTGAAAACAAAGGATTAAATGTATCGAATGGAAGGAAGTAATAGTTTGTAGAAAGTAAACACAAAGCAGTAAACAGTTTATAGATTGTATGTAAAAGAAAGGACCAGGATCCATAGTTCACTAGAGGTGACTCTCCTTAAGATAGATAACATGCTGGGTGAACAAATTACAGCGGGGCAATTGAAAAACATCGAGAAAGCAATACATGCATATACTAATCATCTTGACTCCTTTGGAACTTGATTGGGCATTACAACATTATACATAGACCGCCATCCAACTGCATCTATGACTAATAATCCACCTTCATGTTGGGTCCGCAGCATAGAAAACAAAAAATTTCCTACGGTGTGAACTACACGCCAAGATCTATCTACTAGGTACAAAGCAACGGGTGGACATACATCCAACGAGAACTTACCCTCGTAGACAACGAGCTTTGTTAACGAGTAGGAACTCGTGGTTGATGTATTCGTACACTTGCCGATCTCAAGATCGTGATGAAGTCCAGCAGGTTCGGCTCCAGCACGTCCATCAGATCCAGCTCCAGCACCACCAAGTCCAGCACCGCAAAGCAGCGGTGCATCCGTGATCGCACACACGTCCGGTACCCCGGCAACCTCCGTCCCTCGCTCTAGCAAAGCAGCGGAAGCAGCAACTCCTTTCCAAATAAAGCCACCGGGAACATGTATCTCGCTAATCCGAGACCATGGGGGAATAATACTAGAGGGGGAGAGAGATCCTTCACAAGGAGGTGTGTGTGAGAAGTGAGGAGGGGTGGCCTTTTATATGAGGAGGGGGTGCCCCTCCTTCATGGCCGGCGCATGGAGGAGGTGACCCTTCACCTCCTCCATTCATGTGGTGGTAACTTCCTCCACATAAATTTGCCCCTTCACATTCTCTTTTAAAGTCTCCACTTTAAATGCATTAAATTTCTCCAAATTTAATGCTCTCTCATTTAATAAAACTCTTTTATTAATTTTATTCAGAATTTTGTTAATTACTTTAATTAACAAACATTCACATAAAACCCCCTGCAACATTTCAATATTACATGCAGAACCAATTTCAGCAATTTCACCCGAAACAGTTTTGGTGTCTATTGAAATAATTCCAGCGCTTTCTTAAATCTTTATCTAAAACATATTTGCTCCAAATGGTGTCGGTATCCCTTAAGTGTGTCACCCTACGGTTCGCGAATAATGCAGACATGATCGAGACCCCTCTCAGATCAATAATCAGAAGCGGGACCTAGAGATCCATACTGACTCCTACACATTCAACGATGACTTCTGTGATCGTGAGAACCTTTAACGCTTGTAACTAAATCCCTTTGTCCCTCGATATATTACATGTCTGAGATTCGATCATCGTTATCTCCATACCTAGTTTGATCTCGTTACCGACATGTACTCTTTTCTCGTTCCCGTGATATAACATTCTAGTGATCACATCACTTGCTTGCAAGCTATTTCAATGTGATATCACCGAGAGGGCCCAGAGAATATCTATCCGTCATCTGGATTGACAAATTCCACTCTTGATCCATGAGCCTCAACATAACACCTTCGTAGTACTGAACCCATCTTTATAGTCACCCTGTTACGGTGTGACGTTTGATGTTATCAAGATACTCTTCCGGTGTTAGCAATTAACATGATCTCATGGTGTAAGGATAAAGATTTGTTCGTATGATGCTATAGCAATATAAACATAATGACTTGATCGTAATGCTATACTTCGGATGAATGTTCATCACATCATTCCACCAATGGTGTGACCTTGTTATTAACAACATCCAATGTCCATGATCAGGAAACCTTGATCATCTTGTTAATCAACAAGCTAGTCTATAAGAGAGGCATGACTAGGAACCCTTTTTGTTTATTAAACACACATGTATTGATGTTTTCGAATCAATACAATTCTAGCATGTAAAATAAACATTTATCATAAACATGGAATAAGATAATAACCCCTTTATTATTGCCTCTCGGGCATATTCCCTTCAGTTCAGGTTATCATCCGAACCCCCTCCAGTATTAAGTTGCAAACAACAGATTATTGCTTTACGAATTGCGTGTAAAGTAAACAATACGATTGTTCTATGAACAAATGATTGTTGTTTTCTCCCTAGTAGCAACAGCACATCTAGTACCTTAGAGATTTCTGTCACTTCCCTAGATTACCAGAGGCAAGAACCCACTATCGAGCATAAATACTAACTCTTGGAGTTGCTAGCATCTACTTGGCCAAGATAGCTACTAACAATGGAAAGCATGCAAGATCACAAATAACAAAGACATGATAGAATCAATAATCAATCTGAAATAGCATCTCAATATTCATCGGATCCCCACAAACACAACATGCAGAATTATAAATAGATGATCTTGATCATGAACGGAGCTCACAAGATCTAGACATGAGAGCACAAAGGAGGAGAACCAGCCATCTAGCTACTACATGGATCCGTAGTCCAAGGATGAACTACTCACGCATCACACCGGAGGCTTGCATGGTGGTGAAGAAGGCCTCCAGGGTGAATTCCCCTCTCCGGCAGGGTGCCGGGAAGAGCTCTAGATCCCTCCCGATCTAGGGATGGATATGACGGCGGCTACAGACTCTTTCATGGATTTTTGATCGGGTATTTATGGTTTTCGTACTGAGGGCAATATATAGGTGGAAGGAGAGGCCGAGGGGTGCTGGGGTCGGCCAAACCACCCCCTGGCGTGGGCCAGGCCTGGTCGCGCAGCCAGGTGGTGTGTCCGGCCCCCAGCCCTTCTCCGTCTCGTATTCTGGCATCTGATGACTTCTAGAAAAATAGGCACTTTGGCTTTTGTCCCGTCCAATTTCGAGAATATTCATTTTCTGACTTTCCTGGAACCAAAAACAGCAGAAAACAGGCAGCTAGCACCGTGGCTCTTATTAATAGGTTAGTCCAAGAAATCATATGAAAAGTACTCCAAAGTGTGGACAAAACACAAGAAAGTGGATAAAAACAAGCATGGAACATCAAAAATTATAGATACATTTCCAATGTATCAACATCCCCAAGCTTAACTCCTGCTCGTCCTCGAGTAGGTAAGTGATAAAAAGAAAGAATAATTTTTGAGGTGACATGCACCATCAAAGACTTGATCAAAGTATTTGTAAAACATTCAAAGCTAGGATCATAGTACTTCAATCATAACATGAAAGACAAAGTTCTAGCAATAAGGCAAAGAAACTATGATGCAACATGAAAAGGCACAAACAAAAGATTCATGAATAACAATGCTTTGTAAGACGTTTGTTTGTTTCACATAAAGAAAACATAGCATAATAGTATTCAGCTTGTCCCTCATAGAGTAGCAAATATAAATGCATAGGACACCTTCAAAGTTAATAAGAGTGACTAGATACAAATAATTTAAAACAAGTAATATCAAGTTATGCATCAATCAACTAGTCTTGGAACAATGCACATAGAACTAAGAATAGCCACTATGCTCTCAAAGTAGGTGCATAAAGGTAGAAGGTGGAGACTCAATATAATGGTGGAAGAAATGCCTTCATATAAGGAAGCAGGGATTCAAGTCTCATAAAGAGCTTCCAAAAATTATGGTACTTATTAGCTTCCAGCTCTCATTGCCCCTATCATAAGCATCTTGAAGTGATTAAGGTTAAGGTGAACAAACTATGGTGTACATGCTTGACGAAGTATAAGTTAGAAATCTCATGTCCCTTGGATACGAGGGCCGCTCCTCATGCTACTCAAGTTTAGTCACCGGTAAGTTCTTGTCATCGTAAGTACATGTGTATCATAGAGAACCGCCAACGGGGTACCCCTTGCCCGATGATACGGAAGAATCCCCATATGAAAATGACAAGGCAAGTAGACAACGAGCATCTCAGCAATCTTCTTATTTAACATGGGAATATGGTGATTTTTTCTCTCTTTCCTCTTTTCATATCTTTTTTTTTCTCTTTCTCTTTTTTCTCAATATAGGACTCTTTTTTTATAAGAAGAATGCTTCATAGACAGCTCATTATGGTTACGCTGCAGGTTTCCACCATGTTAGCATGGATTATACCAGCGGCCCATGCGTTTCTCTAACACATATACATAACTCGATGGACTTACAAGCTCCCCTTTCATTTCACACCGACGACATCCATATAGAAAAGAGCATGATATCAACTAGGTACAAGTACCAAGTGCAATGTTGAAAGCGTTCCCCATGACAACATGTTCTGCTAATTCCCAACAAATAAGTGCAAGCATATACAACATAGACGACACAATGGTTCAAGTTTATTAAGGGCAAGAAAAGTAAAGTGTGCCATCAAGTTCGTGAGAGCTTTAATCTCTAGTTTTGTCATAACAAGTTTAATTCGGAAGGTAAACAAAAGCATGAATATACTTGGAATAGCATAAGCTAGTAGGTAGGTATGGTGGAATCTTTGGAATAACTTGGTTTAGGGAGTTGGATGCATGAGTGGAACTCATACTTGGTTGTGGAGGCTAGCAAAATACTGGGAGCGACAAACTAGGAGAGCAATAATGGCCATAATCATGCAGAGCGACAAAACATCATTGATCAAAGCATAAAGTGATACTACAAGTTGAAAACTAAAGGATCATAAGGCTATGGTGACTTGAGATAGTCATAACTGATGGGTTCGTAGCATGGAAAACAAAAAAATTCTACCGCAAGAACGAACAAAACCCAGATCTAATCTAGATAAAAGCCAAGATCTAATCTATTAGACATGTGCAACGAGATAGATCTGTACTAACCCTTGTAGACCCGAAAGCGTTACGAGATTAGATCTCGTGGTTGATGTAGTCGATCACTTGCCGATCTCAAGATCGAGTAGACGATCCTTCCGGCGCCGCGTTCCGGCAGCGCTTCCGCAGTCGGTCACACGTGCGGAGTCGAAGCAGACCTTCCTCTCCCCATTCCAGCGAGCAACAGAGGTAGTAGATCTCTCCACGGAATCCCAGCAGCACGACAGCGTGGTGGTGGTGGTGGAGTAGAGAATTCTGCAGGGCTTCGCCTAAGCCAGAGCAGAGGGAAGGAGGAGGAGAGAGGCAACTTGAAATCTAGAGAATAGAAGGGGCTTGGGGCTTGTGCCTCCACCCCTCTATTTAAAGGAGGGAGGCGCCATGGGGAGGTGGAGTCCTTGTAGGACTCCCCTCTCCCTTGGCCGGCGGATCAAGGAGGTGGGGGGAGAGTCCTACTCCCCCACGAATCCTTGTCTTACCCCACAAGGATTCCTTGATCCTTTCTTGGTTTTCAAGTAAACTCCAAGAAATCTTCTAGAACCTTCCGGAACATTCCGAAACCTTCTAGAATCCTCATACAAATACTCCGGAACATTTCTTAACTTAGAAAATGATCCCCAATATATGAATCTTATTCCCCGGACAATTCCGGATCTCCTCGTGATGTCCTGGATCCAATCCGAGACTCCGAACAACATTCGGTCTCCAACGCACATTAAATATCTACTTAAACAACTTCGAACCTTAAGTGTGTCACCCTACGGTTCGTGAACATGTAGACATGATGGAGACACATCTCCGATCAATAACCATTAGCGGGATCTGGAGATCCATAACAGCTCCCACATACTCAACGATGACTTTGTGATCGATAGAACCATTTAACATATGAAACCAATTCCCTTTGTCACGCGATACTATACTTATCCGAGGTTTGATCATCGGTATCTCCATACCTAGTTCTACCTCGTTACTGATAAGTACTCTTTACTCGTTCCATGATATGTCATCCCTTGTGACCTAGTCACATGCTTGCAAGCTAACTAGATGACATTCCACCGAGAGGGCCCAGAGTATATCTATCCGTCATATGGATGGCCAAATCCCAATCTTGGTCCATGCGCTTCAACACATACTTTTAGAATACCCAATGACACCTTTATAACCACCCAGTTACGAAGCGGTGTTTGATGTCATCAAAGTATCCATCCAGTGATGGTGATTAACATAACCTCATGGTCGAAGGATTAGGTTACTATGTATTTGAAAGCTTGTAGCAAAACGAACTTAATGACTTGATCTTATGCTATGCTTACTATGGGGGTGTGTCCATCACATCATTCTCCTAATGATATGATCTTGTTATTAACGACATCCTATGTCCATGATCAGGAAACCATGATCATCCATTAATCAACAAGCTAGCTTAACAAGAGGCTTACTAGGGACTCTTTTATGTTTACAAAACACACAAGTATTAATGTTTCCGGTTAATACAATTATAGCATGGGATGTAAACATTTATCGTAAACATAAAGATATAATAATAACCACTTTATTATTGCCTCTTGGGCATATCTACAACAGTCTCCCACTTGCACTAGAGTCAATAATCTAGTTAATAACTTGTGCACTCAACACCTATGGCTTTCTGGTGTTGTATAGGCACTATTGCTAGTGGTAAACATAATCTTCGGATCTGACACTTCCAGGTCCGTGTGTATTTGCATGTCCTTGCGTCTCTACGCATTACTCATTCTCCAATGAGATGGCATTGTATAAATTTGGTCCTTTGGTGAGACCTTTAGTTCCTTGGGATTAAATCATGTTGATACAATTGTCATACAATGTATCTTCATAGTATTATCTCGCTATGAACCACACCTAGTTTGATAACAAACTACTTGACGCAAATGCCCTCATTTGCTGCTACAATAGTAGTCATATACTTAGCCTTTTGTTGTAGTATCTGTCACAATGTTTTAACTTTGGTACTCAACCAAATCCGTTATGAAACTTCCTTCCATTACATTGTGCCACCCATAGTTTAAATTGAGATAAACTTAATTTGTGACAAAACTAGTATCAATGTAACAATTTACAATGAACTATTTGTCACCACTATATAAATAATATATTCTTAGTTCTTCCAAAGATCATAGGAATATCCCTACTATTGTCCAATGATCATCTTATGAGTCATTCTGGTATATGTTCATAACATTTAGAGCATAGGACAGATCTGGATGTGTACATCTCAAAGAATGATTGATCAAAATATTCTTGTGATTTCACCAAGTGTCAAAACACTTGAATCTCGTGTCAACACACTTGAATCTTGATTCATTCCTTTCCGTGCGTCAAGAACCTTTCTTGTTGTTTCCATATTTAACTCATTCAACATCTTATCTATGTACATTTGGCAAAACCATATTAGCGCCTCAATCTATCCATATAGACATTGGTGCCTAATTCTTGGGTTATGCCTAAGTCTTTCATCGAAATGAAATTCTTAACCTGTGTCAATAAAAGATACATCATTTCTAATCAACAATATGTTTTTCACATAATGTATTAGAAATATGTCTTAGCGCTCCCACTTAATTTCTTGCAAAAATGCAAACATCTTCATCGTCTCTGATGAAATTAAACCTTTTAACGGTTTCATCACGGTGAAGATTCCAACTCCGCGATGCTCACTTCAACCATTGAAGTTTTGCATACTCTTTTAGCATCCTTTGAATTAACAAAATCCTTTGGATCGTGTCAAGGACACATCCTAGGTAACCATTCTATTAGAAGAACTTGTTTTGTTTGTTCAACTACCATATACCAAAATATATGTAGTGGTTGCTACATTAATCCGTCCAGACTAAATATCGCTATGAAAGATCAAATCTTATCATAGTCAATTCCTTGAACATTGTCGTAAACTCTTTCCGACATGTCGACTATTTCATAGATGTGAAACATCCATGTCTATTTATTTATAGATCTATATACGACTGTAAGGTCTTGCACCTTTCCAGAGGGTCTTTCAAATTCAAAGCTTGATTTCTCGTGTATGGAATTATCACGGATTTTATGGCTTCAAGCCACTTAACGAAGTCAGGGCCCATCATTGATTATTTGCATGTAGTCGGTTCATCATTGTCAAACAACAATGATTTAACTCTCAAATCTTGGCATTTGATTACTTACCCAACCTACTTGGTTCAATAGTAACTTAGATCTCCGTAACCACATCCTTTGAGGCACGTGAGCCATGAGCATTGTTGCTGCCTCTGGGATACTTACCGATGCTGCGCAACTCAGCACATATTAGCCAAGGTTCAACAACCCTGTCAAAGTTCTATTGTCCTCCCACTTGACTTTTCGCCAAAAATTCCTTCTCAAGAAACTCGACATTCTAAGCGACAAACACTTTTGTCTTCGGTGTTATGGAGGAATACCCAATGGTTATTCGAAATAACCTACAAAGACATGCTCATCCGACTTTGGTTGTAAACACTTTACGTATGCCTAGCATACCAAAAATTTAAGAAAGGACAACCTGGGTTTTATCCCAAACCATGACTTATATGGTGTCATTTCAACGGATCACGATGGAGCTCTTTTCAGTGTAAAAGCGGTAGTCACTAAAGCTTTAATCTTTAAAATATAATGGCAGTTTTATAAATGACACCTTCGATCTTATCATGTCAAACAAGGTTTCATTACATATCTTGAACACTCCATACTCCTATGGTGTTTTGGGAAATGCAAATCCATGGAACGATTCCTCAAATCTTAGGTGTTTTGCTAAACTTGTAACTCAAACATCTTTCTTTATGATCCAATCATAAACCTTTTTTATTTTCTTGTTACAATAATTTTCCACTTCATCTTGAAAGTCTTTGAACATTTTCAAATGTTTCATACTTCTTCCTTATTGAGTAAGTATATACATATACTCACTCAAATCTTCGGAGAAAGCATATGAAGTTGAAATCCATCGCCCACGACTACACATAATGAACTATATACATCAATATGTACAAATTCCAATCAGTTAGTCGTCCGTTCCTCTTTTGGCCTACGAACGGAGTTTTAATTATCTCCAGGAAAGTATCACAAGCGTCATTTGATCAAAATCAAAGACTCCAAAAATCCATCAACATGGAGTTTCTTCATGTATCCCTAATATAATTTAAACGGTGATGTCACTTCGCAAGTGATCTTTCAATCATTTGTCTTGCGACATTTTAGCATTAGTTTTATGGTCGTTATTTCTCCAACCAGACTTGTATATCATCCATCTATTATGGAATACAGTAATTATTTGAACAACCTTTTGTCGTCATAATACCTGATCAAAATTACAATTATTGAAACAAATCTTGAAGGTAAGCTTTGATGTTAACGAGCAACACAACAACCCTTTGTTTGTTTTCGACGAACATCATCACATATTCTCTACTTAGGCCATTGCAGTTCATGAATTGTGTTGTCCTGTATGACACTTCATACCAACCAATTCGGTATCCAATACCGCAGAACCACATTGTTTAACAACCAAGGAATACAACCATAACATGTATCTTCTATATACCTAAGTTGGATATCTCCAATCTTTTCTTTTTTGCCAAATATTTTATAGATTCTCTTTCAACAATTCCTTTTCTTTTAAAAGAATCTATCAACATCAATAGTGGTGTCATTCACATGACACATAGTACAAAGTGTGTATAGTCAAATACTAATACCTTTGGACTTGCACTTTGAAGTGTATCACCTTCATCAAATGTTTGGCATTCTTTCAAAGTTCCATTCTTTAGTAATCTTTTAGTGTAGTAAACATTTTACTTACATCTTCTATTCATCCTTATTACGACAATTTTCATGATCAAGCTGCTATAGCTTATAAAGGTGAATTGCGAGTATAATGTTTCTTTTCCAAAACCTTTTGGAGGATTAGGACGACTGGCGTATCCAATCTTCACAAATTCTCATCAAATATGAGGACGTATACTCTATATGTTGTAACCAACACATTGTTTTAGATATCGCAATACCTTTCACATATGATGGTTTCTGAAACATAGATAAACTTGATATTAAAAACAATCTTTTGAGTATCAAGAATCATAGAGGCAAACATGATACATTAGATACTAACACTGGAATTTTTACTCTTGATTTAATACTGTTTATTAAACTTCATAGAGTAAACAGAGTTTGCTGAAATTTTGCAATATGACTTTTAAACTTTAGATTGACACTCAAAACAATACGATACCAGTTCGTAAAGCAAATATCCAGAATTTCTATAGTTCTACTATCTCAACTATAACTAAGCGTAAGGTGGTGAACGGATGCCAATAACTATAACAAACTATGCAAATTCACTTTGATTGTGTTTATGATAAATTGAGTTTGACTAATCCAAATTACAAATGAACTCCCACTCAAAACAACATCCCTCCAGTTGTTTTAGTGATTACACGAACCAAATCCACTACACCAAGTCCGATCATCATGTGAGATGATGTAGCTTTAAAGGCGAACAATCAACATGTTCATCATATCATCCATATGACTCATGCTTTACCTTTCGGTATTCCGTGTTCCGAGACCATGTCTGTACATGCTAGGCTCGTCAAGGTTAACCTTAGTATCGGCATGTGCAAATCTGGCTTACACCCGTTGTATGCACACGTAGAATCTATCACACCCGATCATCACGAGATGCTTCGAAACGACGAGTCTTAGCAACGGTGCCTAGTAAGGACGAACACTTTATTACTTGATATTTAGTGAGAGGGATCATCTTATAATGCTACCGTCGCGATCTAAGCAATACAAGATGCATAAAGGATTAACATCACAGTCAATTCATAATTAGTGTGATATGATATGGCCCTTTCTTCTTATGCCTTTGATCTCCATATCCAAAGCACGGACATGATCTCCATCATCACCATCATTGCGTCAAGGTCAGTGGCGCCGCTTCATGGTTGTCCATCATCACTAGCAACTATTACAACTACTTGGAATAAAGCTATTACAAGATGAATAGACACGCAGGTCTTAACAGAATTAAAGACAACCATTAGGCTCCTGCCGGTTGCCATATTACAACAAGGATCATTGGATACATTAAATATAATCACAATCACATGATGGCCATATCACATCACAAAACCCCTGCAAAAACAAGTTAGATGCCTCTAATTTTCTTTGCATGTTTTACGTGGTTTGGGGCTTTCGAATAAGAACGGATCTTACCTACGAAACTGAACCACAACGTTGATACAAGTTCTATCAAGTGCAAAGTGTAGATTGGATCTATACTATGATGGGAGAGACAGACACCCGCAAAGCCACTTGTGCAATACGAGTTGCACGTCAACTGTGGAGCAAGTCTCATGTGCGATGACATGTAAGGTTAGCCCGAGC
Source organism: Avena sativa (assembly GCA_916181665.1). Taxonomy (NCBI): domain Eukaryota; kingdom Viridiplantae; phylum Streptophyta; class Magnoliopsida; order Poales; family Poaceae; genus Avena; species Avena sativa. The sequence continues at coordinate 55,377,155 of OV702292.1, forward strand.
CGCTTCATCCCACCATACCGCAAGATGCAAAGTACACAAAGCAAAAGACGGCACGAGCACCAACGTCCACAAAACCATTGTGTTCTACTCGTGCAACAGATCTACGCATAGACACGGCTCTGATACCACTGATGGGTTCGTAGCATGGAAAACAAAAAATTTCTACCGCAAGAACGAACAAAACCCAGATCTAATCTAGATAAAAGCCAAGATCTAATCTATTAGACATGTGCAACGAGATAGATCTGTACTAACCCTTGTAGACCCGAAAGCGTTACGAGATCAGATCTTGTGGTTGATGTAGTCGATCACTTGCCGATCTCAAGATCGAGTAGACGATCCTTCCGGCGCCGCGTTCCGGCAGCGCTTCCGCAGTCGGTCACACGTGCGGAGTCGAAGCAGACCTTCCTCTCCCCGTTCCAGCGAGCAGCGGAGGTAGTAGATCTCTCCACGGAATCCCAGCAGCACGACGGCGTGGTGGTGGTGGAGTAGAGAATTCTGCAGGGCTTCGCCTAAGCCAGAGCAGAGGGAAGGAGGAGGAGAGAGGCAACTTGAAATCTAGAGAATAGAAGGGGCTTGGGGCTTGTGCCTCCACCCCTCTATTTAAAGGAGGGAGGCGCCATGGGGAGGTGGAGTCCTTGTAGGACTCCCCTCTCCCTTGGCCGGCGGATCAAGGAGGTGGGGGGAGAGTCCTACTCCCCCACGAATCCTTGTCTTACCCCACAAGGATTCCTTGATCCTTTCTTGGTTTTAAAGTAAACTCCAAGAAATCTTCTAGAACCTTCCGGAACATTCTGAAACCTTCTAGAATCCCCATACAAATACTCCGGAACATTTCCTAACTTAGAAAATGATCCCCAATATATGAATCTTATTCCCCGGACAATTCCAGATCTCCTCGTGATGTCCTGGATCCAATCCGAGACTCCGAACAACATTCGTCTCCAACGCACATTCCATATCTACTTAAAACAACTTCGAACCTTAAGTGTGTCACCTACGGTTCGTGAACATGTAGACATGATGGAGACACATCTCCGATCAATAACCATTAGCGGGATCTGGAGATCCATAATAGCTCCCACATACTCAACGATGACTTTGTGATCGATAGAACCATTTAACATACGAAACCAATTCCCTTTGTCATGCGATACTATACTTATCCGAGGTTTGATCGTCGGTATCTCCATACCTAGTTCTACCTTGTTACTGATAAGTACTCTTTACTCGTTCCATGATATGTCATCCCTTGTGACCTAGTCACATGCTTGCAAGCTAACTAGATGACATTCCACCGAGAGGGCCCAAAGTATATCTATCCGTCATATGGATGGCCAAATCCCAATCTTGGTCCATGCGCTTCAACACATACTTTCAGAATACCCAATGACACCTTTATAACCACCCAGTTACGAAGCGGTGTTTGATGTCATCAAAGTATCCATCCAGTGATGGTGATTAACATAACCTCATGGTCGAAGGATTAGGTTACTATGCATTTGAAAGCTTGTAGCAAAACGAACTTAATGACTTGATCTTATGCTATGCTTACTATGGGTGTGTGTCCATCACATCATTCTCCTAATGATATGATCTTGTTATTAACGACATCCTATGTCCATGATCAGGAAACCATGATCATCCATTAATCAACAAGCTAGCTTAATAAGAGGCTTACTAGGGACTCTTTTATGTTTACAAAACACACAAGTATTAATATTTCCGGTTAATACAATTATAGCATGGGATGTAAACATTTATCATAAACATAAAGATATAATAATAACCACTTTATTATTGCCTCTTGGGCATATCTCCAACAATAACATGGTGTGAGCATGCGCCAAGTCAATTCAAATAAAGTATCAAAGGAGAATACCACTATACTATGCTTTAATATGCTAAAACAACGCATGATTCATCCAAGGCACATTCAGCAATCTCAATTGTTTATAACAAGTCATGCTACAACAAAGAATACTAAGCATAAAGCCAAAACAATATCAAGCATGGCATGACAAAGCATAGGCCACTGTCAAAAACAAGCTCTCTTTACCACTTAAGCATGAACTTTCCTACTCTTTTCCAAACCAAACCAAACTATTTGAAAACCAATGTATGAAAGAGGGGGTCCAACCAATTTATTCAGAAAAATAAGCAAACAAAGCAAATGAAAAACCAAAACAAAAACGAAAAAAAGACGCTCCAAGAACAACACAACTGTACATGAAACAATAAAAATGAAACGTTTGGAAGAAACCTGGGATTTTTATTGATGAAGAAGGAGATGCCTTGGGCATCCCCAAGCTTTGAAGCTTGTACTTCTTGGATATTTCTTGGGGTGACACGCGTGGCATCCCCAAGCTTGAGCTTTAGTCCATCCTTCATCTCATTACTCATTCCTTCCATACACCTAAAAATTTTCCTTCATACAAAACTTCACACAATCTTTATTAGCAACATTAGTGCACTCAAGATAATAAGTCTTAAGGTTCAGTTCCAACACCAAATAAACTTCCATTAGAACACTAGCTACTGAAGCACTTCCCTCAAAAAGCTCAATTCCCCAAAAGAACTCAAAAAGGAACCAACAAGAAGCAAATGCAGAAAATGGCAGAAATCTGTCAAAACAGACCAGCAGGTAGAGAAGAATTTTTTCGAAGACCTTCAGTTGCTCAAATCAAAAAGTATTGAACTAATGAAAGTTAGATAACAATCTGTGGCATAAGCAAAAAAATTCACGCCTCAAAAAGATGTTCAGAGATTTTACACGGATTTTTACGATGAAGCACAGAAATCTGTTTCGGGACAGCAACTTTCCCAATCATTACTTCTCTCTCATTAGAGGTTACTTGTTGGCACAAAAAGCAAATAAAAAGGATAAGGAGCGGTTATTACTGAGTTAATAACTTCCAAGACTTATCTAAAACTTTTGGGTTATCTCCCAATAAGTACTTTTCTTTAACGCCTTTAAGTTAGGCATAAGAAGCAAGAAAAAGAATCAAGTGTTCTCAAATGAAGAAACATTAAGATTAATACCAGAAATATCTTCAACAAGGCAAGGTATATCATCCAAATAAGTTCTAGAGGATCCTCTCTCAATGCTCTTAGGTTCACTATTTTCATCAAAAGGGTTTTCAGGAACAATCCAATCAAGATTCTTTTCTATGGCTTCATGTATTGCTACCAGTTTAAAGGGTATTGGTATCTTAGTTTCTTCCCCATTAGGTTCAGTTTTGTTCATCATTTCTCTAGTACCAACAACATCTACACATGAGCCTAGCATATTGAAACGTTCAAAGACTTTTATAGATTATTTGGCAACATCATAGAATTCCTTAAACAAAGTTTCTAGAATAAAACCCCTCTTTTCAGGGTCCTCAATTTCTTTAAGCTTAAGAAACATTTCTTGCATTAAGGGGTTGAGGTTAACAAACCTAGCTTCTAACATGTGAATTAAAGAAGCTGCAGCAATCTCATAGTTTGGAGCAAGTTCGGCAAGGGATCGATCCTCAGTATCCTCATGTTTACTAACATGATTAAAGATTTCTTCAATATTATCTTTCCCAATTATAGAACCACTACCAATTGAAAGGTCTTTCAGGGTGAACTTAGGGATCAACATGGTGAGCTAAGGAAGAGGTGACAACTAAAGGAGACTTAATTTTTTTGTGTTTTCAAATAAGAAAGCAAACTAGTAAAACTATTTTTTTGTGTGTTTTTGATAAAGAAACAAACAAACAAAGCAAAAAGAAACTAAGAAAAACAAAAATAACAAAGTAAAGAGATTGGTTATGAGGGACTCCCCTTGTGAAGATGTCCTTGACTCCCCAGCAATGGCGCCAGAAAATATGCTTGATGGCCCAAAATATATCGATCTCGTTGGGGAACCCCAAGAGGAAGGTATGATGAGCACAGCAACAAGTTTTCCCTCAGTACGAAACCAAGGTTATCAATCCAGTAGGAGCAAGGAAACACCCCAAAGGTGTAGCTAGCTGAACGTTGGCAGGGCGCACTACCGGTGCCAGCAGCAACGTGGAGACCTGCACAACACAACCACAGAACTCTGTCCCCAACTTGCGATGAGGTTGTCAATCTCACCGGTTTTGCTGAAAACAAAGGATTAAACGTATCGAATGGAAGGAAGTAATAGTTTGCAGAAAGTAAACACAAAGCAGTAAACAGTTTATAGATTGTATGTAAAAGAACGGACCGGGATCCATAGTTCACTAGAGGTGGCTCTCCTTAAGATAGATAACATGCTGGGTGAACAAATTATAGTGGGGCAATTGACAAACATCGAGAAAGCAATACATGCATATACTAATCATCTTGACTCCTTTGGAACTTGATTGGACATTACAACATTATACATAGACCGCCATCCAACTGCATCTATGACTAATAATCCACCTTCAGGTTATCATCCGAACCCCCTCTAGTATTAAGTTGCAAGCAACCGATTATTGCTTTACAAATTGCGTGTAAAGTAAACAATATGATTGTTCTATGAACAAAGGATTGTTGTTTTCTCCCTAGTAGCAACATCACATCTAGTACCTTAGAGATTTCTGTCACTTCCCTAGATTACCAGAGGCATGAACCCACTATCGAGCATAAATACTAACTCTTGGAGTTGCTAGCATCTACTTGGCCAAGATAGCTACTAACAACGGAAAGCATGCAAGATCACAAATAACAAAGACATGATAGAATCAATAATCAATCTGAAATAACATCTCAATATCCATCGGATCCCCACAAACACAACATGCAGAATTACAAATAGATGATCTAGATAATGAACGGAGCTCACAATATCTAGACATGAAAGCACAAAGGAGGAGAACCAGCCATCTAGCTACTACATGGATCCATAGTCCAAGGATGAACTACTGACGCATCACACCGGAGGCTTGCATGGTGATGAAGAAGGCCTCCAGGGTGAATTCCCCTCTCCGGCAGGGTGCCGGGAAGAGCTCCAGATCCCTCCCGATCTAGGGATGGAGATGACGGTGGCTACAGACTCTTTCGTGGATTTTTGATCGGGTACTTAGGGTTTTCGTCCCGAGGGCAATATATAGGCGGAAGGAGAGGCCGAGGGGGTGCTGGGGTCGGCCAGACCACCCCCTGGCGCGGGCCAGGCCTGGCCACGCGGCCAGGTGGTGTGGCCGCCCCCCTGCCCTTCTCTGTCTCGTATTCTGGCATCTGATGACTTCCGGAAAAATAGGCACTTTGGCTTTTGTCCCGTCCAATTCCGAGAATATTCATTTTCTGACTTTCCTGGAACCAAAAACAGCAGAAAACAGGCAGCTGGCACTGTGGCTCTTGTTAATAGGTTAGTCCAAGAAATCATATGAAAAGTACTCCAAAGTGTGGACAAAACACAAGAAAGTGGATAAAACCAAGCATGGAACATCAAAAATTATAGATACATTTGCAATGTATCAATGGGTATCTCATCTTATTAACCCGTCTACTAGAACTTGGAACGAAGCAACTGTCAGATCAATCCTATACCCCCTGGATGCTGATGAAGTAATGCAGATCCCTATTCCATCGAGCCCGAGAGATGATTTCATTGCATGGGCGCATGAAAAGACATGCATTTTTCAGTGAGAAGCGTGTATAGACTAGGTATGCAAATACAACAAAAAGAAAGACAAACTTCTACTAGTTCAAATCTAGAGGGTGATAGATCTCTATGAAATATGATTTGGAAAGCAAATGTACCGCCAAAAATAAAAACAGTTGGCTGGAACTGGCATCTAACACTCTAGCAGTTCAAGAACATCGTTGTCGGAAGAATATGGAAGTCATGCTTACTTGTACTCTGTGCGGCATGGAATCTGAATCTGCTCACCACGTTGTGGTTTCCTGTACAAAAGCAAGAGCTCTAAGAAATTGCATGAGAGAAGTCTGGTCACTGCCACCTGAACAAAAATTTAGGTACACGAGAAACGATTGGGTACTTGTCCTTCTTAGTCAGTGCACCGATCACATGAAAGCAAAACTTCTTTTTATCTGGTGGCGGGCTTGGCACATGAGAAATAACTCAATCTCCGGGGATAGAAAATGCAACGTGGAGCAACCAGCTCTTATATTCAATCTTACATATCCTTGTTTATGCAGATCAAAGACCCAAAACTAGAGCGAGATTATAAAGGGAAGAAACCTATATTTCCTTTGGGCGATGGTTTGCCAAAACATCTGAAGGAACCACCTGGTGTTAGGACCAGACCTGAAGATGGTTGGCATAAATTGAACGTGGATGCCATCTTCTTGCAGGACGAAAGTAAGGTCTCGAGGTGTAGTCCTTAGAGATAAAGAAGGGAGGTGAAGCTTTCGGTCCGGGGGATAATTCCATATTGTCAATCAGCTGAAATAGCAGAAGCAATAGCAGTCAGGAAGGTATAAAAACTATCATTCCAATGGGAACTAACCCTGCGATTGTTCAATGTGATAATATTGTAGTGGTGAATGAACTGAAAATGATATGGCCACAAATTGCACTGATCCTTTCTAAAGCTAGAGATTTGCTGGCTCATCTGCCTGATTACAAAATCCAAAAAGTAAATCGGGCAAATAATACAGTGGTTCATGAATTAGCTAGTTCCGGTGGTAGTGTGTTGAGTCGGGGTGTATTACTGAGTACGACTTCTCCCTGTGTGTTGGACTCGGCTCAAAAAGATTGTAATCATAGTTGTAATCATAACACTGATGTCTAAATAATACACACCAAATTTCAAAAGAAAAAGAAACTGCTGGGAACACAAGTTGTGAATGGACGTGCACTTTGTCAGCATATGCGCTCATTCAGGAGACTAATGCACCACGTGTCTATCATTTTACACCTATCGGTTTCACAAATTAATGTAGCAATGGTTTTGTTTCACCAATTAAGGACATGATAATTAGAGAGTCGGGGTTACAACAATTAGTGTTATCTCGCACATCCACTGTCCACAAGTCGTCAAGCCGCAATCTCTTCGGAGTAATGGATATGGAAGCAAACAAGGGGAAGAACCGAAGAACTTGCTATACATCGCTAGTGGGTCATGTCTCTATCGCCGGCTTTCAGCTTAGAAAAAAGGACCAACATGAAATGGCAGCTTTGGAGTACTGCCAGTGCCCAGTGTGTCACTTCCGAGAGCTCATGCCGGTGGAATTATGAATTTATGCACCACACGACACGTACATGCATCAACTGCAGCTGTAGTCAAACCCACAGATCCACAAACATGGTCAGCAGCCACAGAAGATCCGTGCCTCGCGGAAGCTTGCACGGGCACGGGCACGGCAGAGGGGGGCAGCACACCACGCGCTCGAATCTGCTCCGTTCGGTTCGAATCGGACGGCTGGAGGCAGGCTGCGGGAGGAAACTAGGCCAAAGTTTAGTCCCACCTCGCCCAGCGCAGGGGGAACAGACCAGTTTATAATCCGGCGTCTGCAACACCTCTCGTCCCTTCGGGGACATCCGATAAAATTGGAACGATACAGAGAAGATTAGCATGGCCCCTGCGCAAGGATGACACGCACAAATCGAGAAATGGTCCAAATTTTTTTGAGATTTTGCGCCCCGGTCCTCCTCGCTTTTCAGGTACGCCCCTCCGGTGTTTCGTTTTGGCACTGCGCGTGCAGTTTTTACTTGCAGCGAGGTCCTTACAGCCTCGTATGCAGCACATATTAGTCCTGGAAACTCGCTTGTTCTTTGCACATAGCTCCTGCAGGTGACCTTCCTCCGCAAGATAGACCTCGGAGGCGCTCCCATTGTTACAGTTACGCCCTGAAATCACAACAGGCAAGAGCTTTCGTTTCTCTATCATGACCCTTTGCATGATCGTGTTGATTAGATTTACCCCTATAAACTCTATAACATATTACTCAAGCTGGGGCATTCAACACCGGGCCTGATTTTTTCCACATACTTTTTCTCAGTTGGACAGCAACATACAATCATACGGACAAGAAATCTCACTGAAAAGGTATCTTATGAGTCCCAAGCAAAGTTCCATTAAAATAGCACAACACTCAGCACGATACAGGAGAGACCCACTCACCCACATAACAGTCGATTTACCTGAATTTGTATCACCATTACAACTTTCCAAGTGAACTACTACACAACTTCAGCAGCAACCATAAATTACCTCACAATACTGACCATGAGGTTCTGTTTAAGATTATTTTAGCAACATCCCAACTAATTTTCCATTAAAAAGCTGATCTTGTAACTGAAATATCAAAGTGATATCTACATTTGCATCAGCATGTGTATTAGTTCTACAAGACTGCCTTCATGGACCGCTGCAATCATCTTGAGCCAGTAGATCCTACCCGGACTGACTTCATGGATTTCTCGAGCTGCTAGGCATGGCCCCGAAATCAGCTTGTAGCAAGGTCATGTTCATGCCACCACGTCCTGGCCTGCACCTTCACTCCTTCAGATATTCCCTCCTCGAGGGGCATCAACTGTAATGGATTGCCCATCATCCCACCTCAGCCTCTGAGGCAGGGTCCTGAGACCTGACATGTTCCCGTGCACCTCAAAAGACAGAGCCTAAGCATGACAGTGTCCCCATTTTAAGGTGCACTATTATCTGCTAAGGGCATCATCTATGTCGTCGGCTGCAACTCTGATGCCATTCTGCAGCAACGGCCTGATCACACATTATGCATGTCTGCATGCCCAAGCGTATGAACTGTTGTCACTAATGTTGACCACAGCATGTTCACCTGCAGACAGATGGTAGGCATGTCAAGATATATACGAGGTACTTGCTGCAACAGCAGCTCTCACTTAGTAACATCCTCCAAATGAGATTAACATGCAGTACTGGTGTATATACTGTCCAAAAGGAGCAGACAATAATTTCTATCATTGCAACAAAAAAGAGATTTTAATGTTGATAGTGTGGATATGTATGAGCTCGGTGAAAATGGAGTGGTGTGCGCACAGTGCTCACAGGCTCAGAGCAACACAAAAAATTGTCAGGTGTTTAACAAACGGTACAAGGGTGTGGTTGTGTGATGCACTGATGCAGGATGACTGAGCTGGAAAACAAATAGACCATCGGGCACTCGTACAGTCATGCAGGTGCCATATGATGGTGAGGGGATGTGATTTGTGACTCAAGAGGGCGCGGCGCATAGGCCAGGATATGGCTTTGCACAGTGAGCAGCTGGATGGGATGAACTACCGCTACTGCACATGCTGATAAATGGTGAAATCTTATTTGAAAATGTATAGGCAAAAAAATTGTACAAGACATGTTTAGTAGGTAGAGAATAGTAACAAGGAATAGGGGAAAAGATTGGTGAAGATTCTCCTTAAATATGAATGGCATGATTACAAGAAAAAACATTTGGTGGAAATAGTTGCTTCAGTTTTTTTTTTTTTTGACAACCTTACAGTAGGGGTCCTCAAGGCAGCAGGTTTACAAATTACCGTAGGGACCCTCAAGGCAGCAGGTTTACAAATTACAGTAGGGGCCCTCACGCCTACTATGTTATTTTTACAAATTATGAAGAACACTGTACAAAGAGGCCCTCAAGGCAGCAGGTTTACATCAAGGAGAAGTGAGCCAGGAGAAACATAAGAGCTAAACAAAAATAGAGATCAGCCAGTCAACTAGAGGTTGCACCATGGCTGTTTTAACTTTGTATCTATGCAGGAAAATGTCACGTTAGAACCCAACTTTCCAACGATTGAGAGACGCCGGCAAATCCTTGAAAATTAGATCATTACGTATCTTTCAAATGTTCCAAGCAGCACAGGCAAAAACCTCCATGAAGCAAGGACCAGCAAATGAAGTTCGAGCTAACACAAAACTATCTGAGATAGGGAGCGACGTGTCTCAATGCACCTCAATTGAATTCCAGCAAAGCCACACTCAAAAAAGAGGTGGTCTCTATCTTCCAAAGCCGCATCATTGCAAAATATACATTCTAGGCCCCCGTCTCTAAATGCCAGTGTTTACATAACATGATGTCTCGTGTGCTAAGACGGTCCAGCATGAGAAGCCAAACGAAAATCTTCAGTTTTGGCAATGATTTAGTTGGTTCACTTACTGGTAACTGTATGACTAAATTTGCTTATATCGTACTCATTTTCCTGGAAAACAATAATGGAACGAACATTTATTACCTTCAACAGTTCGATGATCAATATTGCATACAGATTTACTGGTTTTCTGCATTCTTTCATTGTGCCAATGGGATCAGTAATCATGATGAATGTATCTTCATAAGGACGTGGTGTTGTGGCCGTTCATTGTATCACCCCCACATCCATGAAACTGCAACTATCAAAGAGCAGATACCTAGTGAATGGGATATAGTAAGCACAGTTTCAACATTTCACTGCCAAGATCCCTATTTAAAAGGGCTGACCTCAAGATATCTATTGAACGGTGTTTCCCAATTCTCAGAACCAAGGTTTACTAGTATCCTTTTACAGTATCTGACCTCAAGCTATCTATTGAACTGGTTTATGAAAATAGTACTATTCCCCGAAATGAGAAGCATGGTCCTCTAGGAACAGAATATAACACATAAGCATTTTTTAGGAAATGTAGGTAAAGGCAACTTAGTTTTCGTGTAAGAAAGAAATTTGAAGAACAAAAACAAGATTCATAAGAGCTACTCGATTGAGTTATACCTAACTTATTAGGCGGCATCATTAATAGCCAAACCGCTAGCACCTGCTGCTTTTCTCACGCCTCTTCTTTCCATAGTCTCCCTTATTTTGCCACTGTAATTCCATTGACCACTAGCAGCATACAGGTTAGAAAGCAAAACATATCCACCCTCTTCGCTGGGTTCAAGACAAAGGAGTTCTTGGGAAGCAATCTCTGCAACTTCAGTATTCTGACAAGCTGAACTTGCACTTAAAATGGAACCCCATATAGACCGACTAGGTTTCATTGGCATACTCCTAGCCAGTCCTACTGCATCAGGCAGCCTACCTGATCGTGCAAGGAGATCAACCATACAGCCAAAGTGCTCTATTCCTGGTTCAATGTTGAAGCTTTGCTTCATAGTATCAAAAATCTTACACCCTTCATCTAGCAGACCAGCATGATTACATGCACTCAGAACAGCGACCAGTGTCACACCATTAGGTGCTACACCTTCCTTTTGCATATCCCAAAATAGGTCCAATGCTTTGGTTCCATGGCCATGGAATGCAAGGCCCGATATCATCGCTGTCCACAAGGTAACATCTTTATCCAAGGTGTTCTTAAACACATCATAGGCTAAATTAACATTTCCACATTTGCAGTACATGTCTACGAGAGCAGAAGAGAGGAAAGCATCTTGAGTTCCATGTTCTTTAACCACCCGACCATGGACACTCTTTCCTGGATTCAAGTCCCCCTTGTTTATGGCTGCAGATATCAAAGTAACAGCAGTAACCTTATCAGGTCTTACAGAACTGGCAAGCATTCCATTAAATAGCTCCACCACTGCAGCGAATTCTCTGCATCGAGCATACCCAGCTAAAAGAGCATTCCACGATATTAGATCCCTGCAAGGTGCATCGAAGAAAATTTTCCTAGCGAGGTCCAGCATGCCAGCATCAGCGAACCCTGAGATCATGGTGTTCCACGAAATGCCATCTTTCTCCCAAGCTTCACCAAAGACTCTCATGGCAGTGTTCATTTCACCACATTTGGCATACATGTCTAGAAGAGAATTGCTCAAAATCAATCCCCTATCTGCTATGCCCATCCTCCGCACGACTGCGCCATGAACGGACCTCCCAAGAAGCGTGTCCTTCAGACGTCCGCAGCAAGAGAGGAGAGCCACAGCCGCATACTGATCAAAACCGACCCCCCTCAACGCCATATCACGGAAAAGCTGCAGCGCCTTCACGGTGCATCCAGCTTTGGCGTGCCCTGACAGCATGATGTTGCAGGACGCCATGTCCGCCACCGGCCCTCCACACTGGAACATGGCCTCGGCCGTCTCCACATCGCCAGCGTCCAGGTACATCTTGATGAGTGAGTTCCGCAGGTACACACGCGAGTGCAAGCCATTGACTAGGACGTGAGCGTGTACCTGCTTCCCGACGGACGCGCACTCGACGGACTTGAGCAGCGCCAGGAAGGTCCGCTCGTCAGGGGAAGCAGGCGACGCGAGGATGGACTTGTAGTGGGAAACCGACTGGCTCTGCGAGGAGGAGAGCGCCGCGAGCACGAGGTTGTGGATGTAGAGGTTGGGGCGAGGCGTGAAGTGCTCGAACAGGAGCAGGCCCTCCCCCGTGTACTGCGGGAAGGCGACGGTGGCGAAGTAGAGGAGCCGGCTCATGGGGAATGTCTCGAAGGCGAGGCCGAGGCGGAGCATGTGGGCGAGGATCGCCTTGAACGGCCGCGCCCCGCCCCGGCAACGCTCCAGGAGGAAGAGCGCCGGGTGACCCAGACGCAGCGAGACGGTCGGGTCCCAGGGGCTCGTCGCGGCGGCGGCGGTAGCCATCACGGATGCTGCAGGAAGAGCGGGTGCGTTGCCCTGTTGGTGGGAAAAGGGGTTCTCGCCGCCGGCGCCGCGAGCGTCCGAGCAATTTGTGGCTCCGCCGCGGAGCCGGCGGCGGTCGCCTCCACCGCACCAAATGGGGAGCGCTCGGTATCGATGGCAGACGGCGTCGAAGTGGAAGGCCCAGTAACTTGCCCTCTCGGCGGCAGACGGCGTCGCAGTGGAAAGCCCAGTAAGCTTCAACCCCCACAAATTTAGCCCATCCAAGAAAGAATTTAGACGATGTGGGGACTCTTCTATTTATTTAGTTTCAAATGGCGACACAATTGTTTAAATTCATAAGAAGTGGGTATGCCTATTGCTGCTGCGATCAAGCTGATCTCCATGGAACCTCGTAGGCTACACCAAAATCATGGCAATTTATATATGGTGGTAACTGCTAAGCTAATAGCAGCCTGCGAACTATCATGTTCTGTGACCCAAGAATCCAGGACTGGCACCATATAGTGAACAAACATCCTGTCCAGTGCACTTTTGCATGCCCCAGATCAGCCATGCAGTGCAGATTAGCCAGCTATTTTTTAGAACTAAATGGTAAATTGTGCAGCGCAATGATTCCGTACAAGTATGATACACTTTGTGTTATGAGGTTTCAAATGGTGTAGGGCATAAACCTCACGAGACTGTACATATGTAATATATTCCTACTATTGTTACACCCGGATGATAGTAGCGATTAATTCTTAAAAGTTGACATGTTCTAACAATTCAGCAGCTTGATGCTCATACACAAGTGTTCCAGCAACACCTGGTTGCTCGTTACTGATGAAATGGTGCTTATTCAATTTGGATTTTGTGCGGTTAACAATATCTGTCACGTAGATGTCTGGAGTGTATGCATTCCATAGCGCTCTTCCAAACTGCACTCAAGTGAAAGGATTGGTTCCCGAATCAAGAAACCAATTGCCACATATCTACACAGTCGCCATGTCAACTAACATTCCCCACAGCAATCTGTCAGCTCACCGGAGTGTATGCATCATTGCATCATAGGTCAGAGAGGACCGACTGTATCAATACTTTTGCACTCTCCAGTTGCTGCTTTTGACCTTCATCATCAACAAGGTTGTCCCTGCAATGCCTGTCGATCTCAAAGAAATTCTCGCGCAGAGAGTCAAGAGTGAGCTGCGGTTTCTCAGAGGCTGAAGAGATGCTCCCAAGCAGCCTCGCGCAGATGAAGCGTGTCAGGCCTAAGACGATACTGTACTCCGCTTTCTGCAGTGCAAACTGAAGGGCGGAGAGCAAAATGCCACCCACAGAATCCAGGATTATTGGGCTTCCTTTCTTCAGCAGGATCACCATCATTTCTGCTAGCTTTCTGGAAGACGGTGAGTCCTCGTGCTCGGTGCCATGCTCACTCTGATCATCCTCTCTAGCTTCTTCAGCATCAAGTAGCTCATTCTTGGCCAGAGCGACAACCCACATTGGCAAGTCAGAGTCACCCAAGTTCCACATGTTGTTAGCCATCTCATCCTCTGGCCCGATCAACCAGTGGCATCCAAGACCCAGTATCAGAACTGGTAGCCACTGTTTTACAACAGAGACAAATGTGAGAGCAGATTTGGAGCCTGCAAAGGATTCAACAGCAGGTACAAGATCAAGAAGATTATTGGCAAGGAGGAAAGCTTCCTCCAGGGAACTCGACGACTCGGTTGAGCTTGCCAACACCAAATGAAGCAGCTTGGCTGCGTACGTGAAGGAGCTTCTTGTAAGGATCAATATGTCTTTCAGATCATCCCCATCGAAAGATGGGCTCTCATGATGCCCTTTCATGGCTGAAACTGCACATTTTGTGTAAGCTGATGCAAATTTGACATATCTTACTTTACTATCATTCACCAGCTTGATGCTTGTTGTGTCGACAATGAACTTAAGAATTGAAGTGCCAAGCATAATCACATTTATTTTTCCTTTCACTGAATTTTCTGCACAAGATGCATCAAACACTTATTATGAAGTAAATAAGCAAAATTGTGCAGGATTTATAACAACATGCACAGATAACAATGATTGTAAACATGAAATCTTGTTGCATACGCTCTTTGCATGCTTTCAGAATATCAGATAATCAATTGTGTTGATGGATAAACGATTCAGTTCAAAGAGGGTTGCCACATAAAAAGCTGTATAAGTTTGGTGAAGCCATACCTTCAAGGGTGCCATGCTGTGGATCTTTATGTTGTGCAAATTTCTCATTCTTGTTCAACGTTGATGCTGAGTTGGCAGAAACATTAACAGATCCATTTACAAATTTGTCGTAACATTTCAGCAGGTGATCCAGCGACTGATTAACAGTTGTAGACTGACACAAGATGAAAGTTACACGAGTGACAAAATATTGAACATAAATACTGAAACATTCACACTGTGGAAACTATCTAAGATAACACTGGTGCAATCAACAATCTCTATTTAGCTCCCTATTGATGGTTATGGAGGCTAGAAAATGAGGGAGGGATGTGACAAAATTTGATTAAAAGTATATTAAGAAAACTTTGTCTGCTTGTGTGAAAAAACCTGGTCAGTGTCATTTCTGGCAAGGTTTGATGGGTGTTACATTTTCTTTAAATTCTGTAGGAAAGTTGTAGGGAACGGTAGAAGAACTAGGTTCTGGGAGGATCTTTGGTTAGGTGATAAGCCCTTGTGCGAGTGTTCCAGTAGATTGTATGGTTTAACTTTCAGCAAAAATGTGTTAGTTTCGGATGTTTTCAACTCTGACTGGTCTGTCATAAGCTTTAGAAGAAACCTTTGGAGTGAGACAGCAGCCATGTGGCAGGAGTTGCTAAATTTATGTGCCAATGTTAATCTAGTAGAGGATAGATGTAGATGGTTGCTCACCAAGTCTGTTATTTTTTCTGTTAAATCTATGTATTTAGCTTTGAAGATGGGTGCGGTTAAACGGAAACACAGAAATGTCTGGTCTGTGAAAATTCATTTAAAATTTCCACGTTGCCTCCTTGCAGCACCACACACTCAGGCTAGTAAGATATTGGGATGGTGGCAGCATAAAAAAAACAGGATGGCAGCCGATGTTGGGGGGCCTTTGATGCTTGGGAGAAATAGATGGTTAGCTGGGTGCGGTGTGTGGCCGGGGTGCGGTGGCACGAGGCTGAGAAGTCGGACAGGCAGCGGCACATGAGCTCTTCCATGGCGACAGGCTCGCTTGAGGGAGAAGATGGGAAAAGGAAGGAAGAAAAAACAATGGACAGAAGGTGCGGCGAGGGGATAAGGAGAGATGCGTGTGATGGGCCTGCTTGCCTTGTTCCCCTTCCACCACGGAAGTGGACACGTGGCACACGCGCAAGGCAGAGGACGCGGACACAAGCTATCCCCCGCCTGTTTAGTAGTGTTTTCCTTATAAGAAGTGCTGCTTCTGTGGTAATTTGGAAACTCTAGACCATTTATTCTTTGAGTGTACTTTGGCAAGATATGTCTGGGGAGATATGCTACGGGGATTATGAATATCCAGTACATTTTCAAGACATGAGTGAGTGGGTGATGCAATTTTCTGTAAATGATAGAAATGTTATTTCTGTGGGTGTGGCAGCTGTGTTCTGGGCAATTTGGAATGCCAGAAATGCTGCCGTGTTTGATCGCGTCTACCCGCGTGATCCCACTGCGATGATTTGTTGATCTTCTGTGTTCTTGTAGTAGCTGTAAGGTGCCAGAAAATTTGCTCGACCCAGTTTGTATGATCTGGAGTGGGTGGATTTGGTTTTGGTGTCTGTAACTATTACCTTTGGTTTCACTTAATGAAATCAGGGGCCTTGAGCCTCTCAATTCGGAAAAAAGAAAGCTCCCTATTGATGCCTAACCAGATGAGCACGGTGTATCAACAAGAAAATAGGTGTGACAGCACTGTTTAAATTGACTCACCTCAGAGCAACCGGTATCTATTTGATCAACATCCTGAAGAGCACTATATGTCGCCAAACTCGAATAAGCCAACACTGGCATGAGGTCTAAAGATTCAAATTCTAGGCACTGCTCAATGTAAACTTGAGAAATGACCTTCAAAGAAGAAAATGCAATTTCAGCATACGATTGCAGAAAAGGAACTCTCATTTCCTCAGCCTTTAGTATTTCATTTATCTGCCATGCTGCTCCCCCTACAGCAGCAAGTTCTTTATTATTCAACATTACAGATGTGGATGACTTAATTCCAGACACATCGTCAGACCTTGCTGGTGTTTTCTTAAGTGACTTCCCTTTTTTCCTCTTTGCAGATGCAACAGGGCACAATGGAGGATCTAGTCCATATATCCCAGAAAAACAAGAGGCTTTAGATTGCAGAATATTAGTCAGTGCTTCAAACATTTCATCAGAACAGCCACTCCGATGTACCAACTTATGTGCTGCCAGCAATGCTTCGTGACATTCTTCCTGCTTGGAAGTCACAGCAGCATTCACAACTATATCCATGCATTCGGTATGCAACACACGTAGATCATTAGGTGATACCACTGGAACCATACTGAGAAGAGCAGCCTGGGCACTATCAGAAACTGCAACCTTAAAGAGTAGCTTCAACTTAGCATTTGCCAAGTTCTCCCTCAAAGCACCCAAACTAGATCCCTCATCAGATAAGCTTTTTATTAGTTTGGCTGAAGCAATTATAAGACCATCAGTCTGCTCTGAGTTCAATGCTGATGGTGACAATGCCTGAGTAACAGCAATTTTGAGAAGCTCAACAAGAGATCGTGGGGATGATCCTTCAGAGAGAGCAAATTCACAAAACCTTGCCCCAGCTGCCGGTGATCTCTTTATGAGTGCAATGCAACGAGCAGATGCTTCTTCTTTCAAAGACAACTTAGATGGAAAGTAAGAAGGTATGAGAAGCTTTGTGATTCTCTGAGCAACACGGGGATGGTCGTCTGCAAGTGAAGATAATAAAGTCCCCAAACCAACAACCTGAACAGAAAAGAGTGTCAAAAATCCTAGCCAGAAATATCCAAATATACACTACCACATGTGCTCAGATTGAAAATATTATAAATGCAAAGCAAAGGTCACTCAAACTAGAGTGTAAATCAAGATATGCATGCAATATCTATGTACCATACCTTATTGTACTGGAAAGATCGAAGATCACGAATAGCTAAAAGGAGATCTACAGCAACAGCTCTGACAGATAAAGCAGGATCAGAGACCATATCGCTTAATCTTGGAAGTAGAACTTTCAGTATGTCATGACTTTGTGGATTGTCAAGCAGGTATATGAGGCCATTAAGAGTTGATAGGCGAACATCATTGCAAGAATCTTTGGACATATCATCAACAATTTTACTCAAATTTTTTGAAATAGTGACCGATGGAATAACTTCCCAAAACTGATTAAGAATACGGCAAAGTCCTTCAACTGTAACCGCCCGTATTTCTGGGCAGTCATCCATGAGAAGTTTGTCTAGCAAGAAGAACTGCTTCTCTAACAGAGGATCATTGACATCCTTTGTCACATCTGGGTCTTCAAGGGGAAATACATCTAATAGAAGATGTAAAGCATTAAGGCGAACATGAGAGTTCGCAACCTGCCAAAAAAAGTACTCTTGAGATAACCAAAAAAAGTTTAAAAGTTGAAGCATTCCATCCCTGTATTATTTCTTGACATTCATATATACATTAATAAGTGAATACAACTTCCGAGTACAAAGTGAACTTAAAGTATTCCATCAAGTTATTTGAAGCGAAAGTGTACATGATATTGTACCTATGTAGAATCAGCAAAGTGAACTGGTACTAAGGTGTAAGGTGGGATCCCACCAAAATCCCACTACTAGTTCATTTGCCAAATTCTAGTTCGAAATTTTGCTCAAAATTTGAGCTAGATTTTGACAAATGAACTAGAAGTGGGACTTTGGTGGGATCCCACTTGACACCCTAACTGGTACTCCTCAATATTCATATGCATAAGGCATGAATATAGTCCAGTAGGCACATTTTTATCTAGTGTATCACAGTACCGACAAATTTCATTTTGTCCGAAGCCTAATCATGTGAAAACTTAAGAAATCTTTCTCAGCAGCCCCATTGTGAGAAGTTTAACAAGCTTACGTGAGAAAATAAACAAGTACTCCCTCTGTTCCCTTTTATAAGACGTTACGTCTTATAAAAGGGAACAGAGGAAGTAGAACATACATTACGAGGCTGAGAGATCTGTGAAAAGCCATATGAAATTGTGGATGCTTGTTGAAGTTACAGCCGTGCAGTGAGTTAAACTCTCTCTTTTTTATTATGGCAGTTGGTACTTCAAAGTTCTGCTAACTATTGGTTTTGTTATTTCAAATGCTACTGCAATTATGTGACCACGTATCAAGAAACCCAGACGTTATTTCCAGAGAACTTAATAGATATGAAGAATATGCTACTTCAAGGATCCTAAGTTTCTAGACAAGTAGACAACAAGAATTTGCTAGTTCTATAATTCTAGTCAAGTAGCAACATGCCTGTATGTGAGAATAGCACTACTAGAACCAGACATTTTAGCAGAATACACTGTCTCAACATTCGTGTGCCTTCCCTTCACATACCATTTTAGTACTCCCTCCGACCCATATTAGTTGACATAGATTTGTCTAGATTCAGATGTATCTAATGCTAATATGTGTCTAGATACAACTGTATCTAGACAAATCTGAGTCAACTAATATGGGTCGGAGGGAGTATCATAATTCGTCACCAACTCACTTGGATAGCAATCTCATCTACTACAGAGCAAGCATTTCCAAGTGATCATACTACAGAGCAAGCATTGTCACTTTGACCAATGTTATATGAGGTATATATACCATTAGAAACTTCACATATTATCTTTTCTAATGGTATGACTTTTGTGTTATACTATTCATATTACATCGATAAAATTAGCGATCTAGGGCTACACACAGGACCTATGAACAGGAATGGAGGGAGTACTTGCTTCCCTCATTTACCAATTCGTATTAACAATAGCCACATATAGAGGCCACCAGAACAATGCACGTACCTGCAATGACCGGAAGACCACAGGCTCGGACAGCCTGAACACCAACTTTTCAACCCTAGCCATCGCCTTCTGCTCCACGAACGCCCAAAGTATCCTCCTGGCAGCCTTGGCGACCTCCTTGTTGGAGGCATGCACAGCTGCCTCAACCATCCCCTGCAGAAATTCTTCCCCAATTTCCCCCCTAACCCACCCTCCGTCCTTCCACGCTCTGAACACCACCTCCCCATAGGCTACGACTGCCGCCCGCCTCCCTGGGATCATCCCCACCTGCGCCCTGATGAGCTCCAGCCCCTCCCTAGCGAGCACCTCGCTGACCCCGAGCACCAGCGCCAGGAGTTTCCTCCCTTCCTCGGCCTTGAGGAAATGGGGCGACAAGAAGCAGCGCAGAAGGAGCATCTTGAAGTCCGAAATGCTCTTGTCGGTGTAGTCGAGCAGAGGCAGCGCTTCGCGGAGCGCAAAAAGGCGGCGGAGGAGCGGCTTGGCATTAGAGCCGGAGGTGAGCGTATGGGTGACGAGGTAAGGCAGGGTCTGGGCAACGAGCGCATCGCGCCCTGGAGCCCCAGCGCGCCAGGCGAACTCGAAGCACGATGCGGCGAGCGCGGCGAGGGGCGGGTCGTCGGTGGCGAGTTGCCCTAGGCGGTCATGGAGGAGCGCGAGCGGGCGGAGGAGGTCGTCCCAGCGCGGCGGGTGGGAGGGATGGGTGAGGAGGAGGTGGAGGAGGACGACGGCGGCGGCGCGGGGGAAGCCAGAGTCCGAGTCGAGGGAGATGGCTTGAGCCAGGGTTTGTGGGAGGGAGAGGAGGACGGGGTGGGAGTCGGGCAGGGAGTGGACGGTGTGCTTGAGATGGGGAGGGGTCTTGAGAGTTGCGGCGGCGGCGGGGGTGGGGAGGAGGGTGGCGGCGAGTGCGAGGAGATCCGCGGCGGAGGAGGGGGCGGGCTCCTCATCGCCGGCGGCGGGGGCTGTCCGGCGGAGGCGGCGCGCGGGCGGCATTGCGGATTTGCTGTGAGATATTCTGGTTGGGGTTTGAAATGTGGAAAGGAGGGAGGCGGACCGATTTGGGGGAGAATTCGGGAGGGAGAGCCACTGAACCACATAATTTTTTTTAATTTTGTTTTTAGGGGAACACAGAATTTTGGTGGAGAAGGAGAACGGGGGGAGGTGCCGCGGGTTCTTTTGAGTTTGGGCTGCGAAATGGAAGCCCGTAGAGGAATCGGGTCAGCGAAGGAATGAACCCTCGCGCTCGAAAACAAATCACAATTTTTTGCCGAGATGGGAAGAGGAAAAGGTGTTGGGTGGCCCAAATATGCTGGTTCTCAACCTTGCTTTGGATAAGCTTGGAGAGTTCGAATATTTTATTATGTACTAGCGCAGGTGCATGTGCGTTGCAATGGAGATAAAAAAAACTACCGTCTTTTGTTTTACAATAAACACATGTTTCTGTAAAAAAAAAATCGCTCCAAAGAAGTGTAAATCAGTCCAGTGCATTGCAACAGTGCAAGCAAATAAACGTCCATACATCAACGCGACAATTTTTTTCCACAAATTCAGTCAACCCTATATAATCTTAGCCTTAGTTATAGTTAGCAGGATCTCTATTGATGATGTGCTAGTCGTTGACGGGCCAGTTTTGTTATTCCTCTATTGGCAGCCACCCTCCTCGAAGGTGGATCACTCTGATTGGCTATGGATCCAAGGTTCTTAGGCCTTTCACAATAGTGTTTCTTAGCGCCGTATCCTAGGTAGTTTGTTTACGTTTAATGAACAGAGAGATGGTTGTTGTACTCTAGGGTTAGAGGCCATGTAGACTGCAGATATATTGTCACAATAGACAATGCTAGCACGCTCAATTGGTCGATGAAGCTCGGCAAGAAGCTGACGTATCCAGACCGCTCCGGCCACCGCATGAGCAACCGCCCGGTATTCTACTTCCGCCGATGACCTAGAAACTATAACCTGCCTTTTCGAAGACCAAGAAACAAGATTATCACCCAAATAAACACAAAAGTCGGATGTGGGTCGTCGAGTATCTGGACAACTTGCCCAGTCTGCATCAGAATAAACTGTCAAGCTTGTAGGAGTAGAAGAATTAAGAAGTGGACCATGGTCGAGAGTGCCTTTGAGATAGCGGAGAATTCGTTTGACATGAGAAAGGTGGGGAACACGAGGATCATGCATATACAAGCAAGCTTGCTGAACAGAATAAAAAATATCAGGACGAGTGAGAGTAGCATATTGTGGTGCCCCTATGAGACTGTGATTATTAACACCCGGATTTTTAATCCCAGATGCATGTTATGCCATACATCGCAATCCCAGGATTACCATTTTTGTGAGACATAACAAATTGGTACCACAGTATATCATCCATTACAAACCATAATAAGGTCTTACAAAATAAAGGATCTCATGATCCAATCTTAATACAAATCAAGCAGCGGAAAATAAATGTAGTAGGGGCTCCATCTTCAGGGTCACATGCAATGCTGACGATGGGAGATGATCCTAGTTGTCGTAGACCTCCTGCTGTCTATCATCCTGGTAGTCCTCCTCATAGTCTGGCCACGGGGATAGCTAGGGACAAAGCCATGAGTACTCTTTAAGTACTCGCAAACTATCACTAACAAGTAAGGTAGTTCTAGTAGAAATCTTAAGCTCTAGGTTTATTTGCAAAAAGGCAGGTTTATCTCATACTGAGTTTATCTCATACCAAAGGCCCCGAAGTGACAATAATCGGGATAACCGGAGGGGATGGCTTTGATGTGAGGATTACATGTGTTCACGGAGTGTTAATCCTTTGCTCCGGTGCTCTATTAAAAGGAGCACCTTAATTGCCAGTAGTTCCCTTGAGGCCCCGCTGCAAACGGGCTGGCAGGACAAAAGATGTTGTGCAAGTTCTCATTGCGAGCACGTATGACTATATGTGGAACACATGACTATGATTATTTAGTACTTGGATGCTTTATCTTATTTATCTGCAAATGCCCTATGTTTTGATTGCTATATGAATTGTCTTGTCCATGCAACGCCCGTCCATCCATCCCTATGCCTACCGCGCTTTAATCCTACTGTTTACTGCAATTGTTACTACTATCTTTACTTTTACTACTGCTATTACTTTGCTATTGCTACTACAAAACTATTGTTACTGATAAACTGCCGTGAGCAAGATTGTTTCCAGGTGCAGCTGAATTGACAACTCAGTAGTTAAGGCTTATAAATATTTTTTGGCTCCCCTTGTGGTGAATCAATAAATTGGGTTTCACTTCCCTCGAAAATACTGCGATACACCACCTATATTTGTGGGTCATCAAGACTATTTTCTGGCGCCGTTGTCGGGGAGCATAGCTCTATTTATCAAGTTCACTTGGGATCACTATTGTTCGCTGCCATCCATTCATCATGGGTAAGTCTCGTGATGGAAAAGTTCCTATATTACCATCCACTACAAGGAGAGGTACAGTTCTGAACACCCCTGTTGCTCTTGATTCACCATCTGTTATGAGTAAGCTCCTTACACCACCACATACACATACTGCTACTACTGCTGAATCCAAAACTTCTGATACTTATGATGTTGCTTCTACTGTGCTTGATAAGAGTGGTTCATTAGGTCCTTTCCTAGATGCTACGATTGCTAGATCTATAGCTGGAAATACTGAAACTCCTAATGAAGATACTACTATACCTATTAGTTCACCTGAGTCTATAGAGAGCTATGATATTGAAGACAGATATATAGAAATGAATGATGAATTTATTAAAGAATGTCAAAATACTCATGGTAAAAGTGCTATTAAGAGTCTCCTTGAGAGGCGTACTATAAAACCCAAATTATCTCCTAATGATACGTTCATTAAAGATAAGGATTATGATTTCTCTCTTGATTTAACTTACATAACTATTGTTGAGAAAGAACCTTTTCGTGGGACTAAGAATGAAAGTGTGGTAGCACATATGACTGAGCTTTCTACCATGAGTGGCTTATTTTCTGATGATATTAATATGCGCACCTACTTTGTTGCTAAAATTTTCCCTTTTTCACTGAAAGGAGAAGCTAAAACTTGGTTTAATAATTTACCTCCTGGATCTATTGATAACCCTGATTGCTTGATTAGTACCTTGCTTCAGAAACATTTCCCTCCTAGTGCTAGACATGCCATTTTGCAGGAACTTTTTGATTTTAAACAGGGAGAAAAAGAGATATTGCCTGAATCATGGGCAAGGTTTTGCGCTTTGATTCATGCACAGGTTGGATGTACATTACCTAAAAATGAGCTTCTTGACATATATTATAATGGACTAACTGAAGAATCTAGGACATACCTGGATAGTTGTGCTGATTGTGTTTTTAGGAAAAGAACTCCCAAAGAAGCTGAGGAATTAATAGCTAAAATAAGCAAGAATTATGAAGACTGGACTTCATCTGAGCCAACTACACCTGAGTTAAATGTGCCTAAGCCAACACCAACACCAACATCAAAGAAAAGGGGAGTTATTGAACTAAATGATGAAGTGATGAAGGAAGCTAAGAAATATCTTAAGGAGAAGGGTATTAAAGCTGAAAACGCGAAGAATTTACCTCCTATAGAAGAACTATGTAAGCCAATCTCCCACTCATCTACTATTGAGGTACACTCTCTCCAACATTTTGATGAAGAGGTGATATTCCTTATTCTAAACCTCCTGATCAATGCTTAGAAGAATTTGATATTTTTATTGTTAAGCAAGATAATTTTATTTAAAGAGTGTAGAATCATCTGATGGAAAACTCCAGAGCTATTATTGAATTAAAGGATATTGTAGAAAGAATCTCTAATGATGTTAAAATGCTTGTTAAACATTTCCAAATGGTTCAAACTCAAATTGATCAGCTTATTAAGGTACAAAAAGATTTGCTAGTTAATGCTTCTAAGGAAAAACAAGCTTATGAAATTAGAACTAGAAGTGGTGCTGCCACCCAGGATCCTCTATATCCTGAGGGGCATCCTAAAAGAATTGAGCAGGATTCTCAACAAATTGAAAATAGTGGTACTTCTCCTAAGAAAAGGAGAAATAAACATAAAACTATTGTAGAATCCTCTAAACCTGCTAAAGATCCTAATAGTATATCTGTCTCTGATGCTGAAACTAAAAGTGGTAATGAGGAAAATGATGCTCCTGATAAAGAAAAAGTTGAAGAAGAACCTGAAAGGCACAGTAAAATACTAAATACACTAAATAAGATTTTGTTGCTAAGAAACATGGTAGTGAAAGAGAGCTTTGGGTCCAAAATCCTATGCCTTTCCCTGATAAGAAACACAAGTCAAAGGAAGACGAACACTATAATAAGTTTTGTGAGTGGATGAAACCTTTATTTTTGCAAATACCTTTGATTGATGTTATTAAATTGCCTCCTTATTCAAATATATGAAGGATATTATCTTTAATAAAAGGAATATCCCTAATGAAGAAATTTCTACTTTGCTTGCTAATTATTCCTTTAATGGTAAGGTTTCAAAGAAACTTGGAGACCCAGGAATTCCAACTATTCCTTGTTCGATTAAAAATAGCTATGTTAGAAGTGCTTTGTGTGATTTAGGAGCATGAGTTAGTGTTATGCCTTTTTCTCTCTACAAGAGACTTCAATTGGAAAAACTAATACCAACTGATATATCTTTGCAAATGGCTGATAAATCTACTACTATTCCTGTTGGTATATGTGAGGATGTACCTTTTCAAGTGGCTCATAAATGCTTGATATTAACTGACTTTGTTGTGCTTGAAATGCCTGAAGATGACAATATGTCTATTATTCTTGGGAGACCTTTTCTTAATATTACAGGAGCTATTATTAATTGTAATCAAGGAAATGTGACTTTTAATGTTAATGACAAGGAGCATACTGTCTATTTCCCCAAGAAGATTGATAGGACTTATGGTTTAAATTCAATTGAACATGTTGAGGGCATCCAAGTTGGAGAAATATACTGTCCCATACCACGAGAAAAATATGAAACTATTATGATTGGGACCATTGCTATCAAGGTTGAGGTAACATAATCATTAGTGGAATACAAAGTTTTGTTTCATATAATTTTTTTTGGTAACAAGACCTGATCAACCTTGTTAACAAAGGGATTATAATGAACAAAACAATGTTTTCACCATGATTATCTTTGCTTACTTTTAGTTTATCCATTTTAGTTTTTGCTTTCACTTAGTTTACTTTTATGTTGTTAGTTGCTTGCATATTAGAGTGTCTTAGAACTTCTGAAGTCTTAGTTTTGTTTTGTTTTTGCATCATTCCAAAGTCATCTTTATGTCAGAAATTCATTCATCAATACCTGAAAATTGCTCAAAAATAAAGTGTCTCGAAAAATTCCAGAAAATTCATATTAAATTTTTACGTGAAAAAAGAGGCAGAGAAGTGCCTGGAGTGACCCAGGGGGGTCCACCAGGAAGGCACACCACCTGGTGGCGCAGGCACACCAGGGGCGCGCCTGGCCATGATGTGGGTCACCCCTAGCCCTCCACTTACTCTCCACCCTACCACTCCTTTCTCTCTCCCGAGAAAACACCAGTTCATTTCTCAAACTCGCGTTCTTGTTGTTCTTGCCTACAATTTTTTGATCTCCTTACTCAGTCCATCTTTGCTGCTGAAATTTGGAGCATTTGTTCTTCGGTATGTGACTCCTCTGCTTGTCCAAGTAGATTTGTGATTAGTGGATTATATCTTGAGTATTTTGCTGCTGTAGGTGACAGGTTTTGTGAGCTTGTAAGCTTGTTCAATGCTTGGAAAAAAAATTTTGATGAATGTTTAGGCTTCTTACAAGTCCCTATGAGTAGTTCCCTTCATTATGTATTCACTTTGCAATCATTTGTATAATGGATGTTTAAATTTCAGAATAGAAGATGAATGAACACCAACTCAACCAACGTGAGTTGAGGGTGCCTGCAATTATGAAGGTTCATCGTGAGGAGGAAGTCTTTCCCTCTGCCTATCCATGCCCCGAATTCATGAGGGCTGCAGGGATTCCTCAAGATTTCCACACTTTGATTACTAATGCAGGACTGGAGCATTTTGTGGGAGACGAACCTACCCAATATGTGAAACCAACTATGTATGTGGTGCAAGGTTTCCAGTTTAGTTACTCTTTGCCTAACCCCATGGTCCACTACAAAATTTACAATGTAGTTGACGATCTCCCTTTTGATGACTTTTGTGCAGCTATTAAAGTACTGTTGGGTCCGCAGCATAGAAAACAAAAAAATTCCTACGGTGTGAACTACACGCCAAGATCTATCTACTAGGTACAAAGCAAACGGGTGGACATACATCCACAGAGAACTTACCCTCGAAGACAACGAGCTTTGTTAACGAGTAGGAACTCGTGGTTGATGTAGTCGTGCACTTGCCGATCTCAAGATCGTGAGGAAGTCCGAGCGCCGCAACTCAGCAGCGCATCCGCACTCGCACACACGTTCAAGCCACCGGACAACCTCCACCTCCTCGCTCCAGCGATCCAGCGGAAGCAGCAACTCCTTCCAGACGAAATGCCACCGGGAACATGTATCTCGCTAATCCGAGACCATGGGGGAATAATTCTAGAGGGGGAGAGAGATCCTTCACAAGGAGGTGTGAGGATGAAGGAGGGAATGGGTGACCTTTTATAGGAGGAGGGGGGTGCCCCCTCTCTCCATGGCCGGCGCATGGGGGGGTGACCCCTCACCTCCCCCATTCATGTGGTGGTAACTCCTCCACATTAAAATGCCTCTTCACATTCCCTTTTAAAGTCTCCACTTTAAATGCATTAAGTTTCTCCAAATTTAATGCTATATCATTTAATAAAACTCTTTTATTAAATTTATTCAGAATTTTGTTAATTACTTTAATTAACAAACATTCACATATAGCCCCTTGCAATATTTCAATATCACATGCAGAACCACCTTCTGCAATTTCACCCGAAACAATTTCCGGTTTCTATTGAAACAATTCCTGCGCTTTGCAATTCTTTCGTCTGAAACATATGTGCTCCAAAATGGTGTCCGGTAACTCTTAAGTGTGCCACCCTACGGTTCGCGAATAATGTAGACATGATCGAGACCCTTCTCCGATCAATAATCAGCAGCGGGACCTGGAGATCCGTACTGACTCCTACACATTCAACGATGACTCCTGTGATCGTGAGAACCTTTAACGCTTGTAACTAAATCCCTTTGTCTCTCGATATATTACATGTCCGAGATTCGATCATCGGTATCTCCATACCTAGTTTGATCTCGTTACCGACATGCACTCTTTTCTTGTTCCTGTGATATAACATTCTAGTGATCACATCACTTGCTTGCAAGCTATCCTAATGTGATATCACCGAGAGGGCCCAGAGTATATCTATCCGTCATCTAGATTGACAAATTCCACTCTTGATCCATGAGCCTCAACATAACACCTTCGTAGCACTGAACCCATCTTTATAGTCACCCTGTTACGGTGTGACGTTTGATGTTATCAAGATACTCTTCCGGTGTTAGCAATTAACATGATCTCATGGTCTAAGGATAAAAATTACTTCGTATGATGTTATAGCAATATAAACACAATGACTTGATCGTAATGCTATACTTCGTATGAATGTTCATCACATCATTCCACCAATGGTGTGACCTTGTTATTAACAACATCCAATGTCCATGATCAGGAAACCTTGATCATCCTGTTAATCAACAAGCTAGTCTATAAGAGAGGCATGACTAGGAACCCTTTTTGTTTATTAAACACACATGTATTGATGTTTCCTATCAATACAATTATAGCATGCAAAATAAACATCTATCATATACAAGGAATACATAATAACAACTTTATTATTGCCTCTTAGGGCATATTTCCTTCAGTCTCCCACTTGCACTAGAGACAATAATCTAGTTCACATAGTGATAAATCTAACACCCATGGAGTTCTGGTGTTGATCATGTTTTGCCCTAGGGAGTACTTTATTCAACGGATCTGCTACATTCAGGTCCGTGTGCACTTTACAAATCTTTATATCTCCATCCTTGACATGCTCGCGGATGGAGTGAAACCGGCGCTTAATATGCTTGGAATTCTTGTGAGACCTTGGTTCCTTTGCGTTGGCTATGGCTCCATTGTTGTCACAATAGATCACCATCGGGTCCAACGCACTGGGAACCACACCCAGTTTCGTTATGAACTCCTTCATCCAAACCGCTTCCTGCGCTGCTTCTGAAGCAGCAACATATTCCGCCTCCGTTGTTGATCCAGCCACCACAGGTTGTTTGGAGCTCCTCCAACTAACTGCTGCTCCGTTCAAGAGAAATACGTATCCGGATTGAGACTTAGAGTCATCCGGATCAGTGTCAAAGCTAGCATCGACATAACACTTAGCGACTAGCTCTTCTTCACCTCCGTATATAAGAAACATATCCTTAGTTCTTCTCAAGTACTTAAGGATATTCTTGACCGCTATCCAGTGTTTCGATCCTGGATCAGATTGGTACCTACTAGTCAAACTAATAGCATGTGCCACATCCGGTCTTGTACATATCATGGCATACATTATAGAGCCTATGGCTGAGGCATAGGGGATCTTATCCATTATCTCTCTTTCTTCCGCCGTAGCCGGAATTTGAGTCTTACTCAATGTCTTGCCTTGCAACATAGGTAAGATCCCCTTCTTACTTCCGTCCATATTAAACTTCTTTAATATCTTATCAAGTTATGTACTCTGTGATAGCCCAATTAGGCATCTTGATCTATCTCTATAGATTTTAGTGCCTAATATATATGAAGCTTCACCAAGGTCCTTCATCGAAAATTTGCTGTTTAGATAACTTTTAACACTGTTTAAAAGATCTAAATCATTTCCAATCAATAATATGTCATCCACATATAATATTAGAAATGCCACATTGCTCCCACTCACTTTCTTGTAAATACAAGCCTCTCCATAAGTTTGGACAAATCCAAACTCTTTGATCACCTCATCAAAGCGGAGATTCCAACTTCGTGATGCTTGCTTCAGTCCATAGATGGATCGCTGAAGTTTGCACACCTTATTAGCATCCTTAGGATCGAAAAAACCCTTAGGTTGTATCATATACAACTCTTCTTCAATATTACCATTGAGGAACGCAGTTTTGACATCCATCTGCCATATTTCATAATCGAAATATGCAGCAATTGCTAACATAATCCTAACCGACTTAAGCATCGCTACGGGAGAGAATGTCTCATCGTAGTCAACTCCTTGAATTTGTCGAAACCCCTTTGCGACAAGTCGAGCCTTATAGATGGTCACATTACTATCAACATCAGTTTTCTTCTTGAAAATCCATTTATTCTCAACGGCCTTTCGGTCGTGAGGTAAGTCCACCAAGTTCCAAACTTGGTTCTCGTACATGGATTCCATCTCGGATTTCATGGCTTCTAGCCATTTGTTGGAATCCGGGCTCATCATCGCTTCTTCATACGTCGCAGGGTCATCCATTTCATCAATCATGAAATTCATAACAGGATTGCCGTACAGTTCAGGAGCTGCACGTGTCCTGCTTGATCTGCGAGGTTCGGTAGTGTCCTCTTTCGGAGTTTCATGATCAATATCATTAGCTCTCTCTTCATTAGGTGAAGTCAACTCCGAAACAACTTCTGGAGCTGCGCTACTCGCCATTTCATGAAGAGAAGGTTCAATAACCTCTTCGAGTTCTACCTTCCGACTACTCACACCTTTCGCGAGAAACTCCTTCTCAAGAAAGGATCCATTCTTGGCAACAAAAACCTTGCCCTCGGATCTGTGATAGAAGGTATACCCAATCGTTTCCTTAGGGTATCCTATGAAGACGCATTTTTCCGCTTTGGGTTCGAGTTTATCCGGTTGAAGTTTCTTCACATAACCATCGCATGCCCAAACTTTAAGAAATGACAGCTTAGGTTTGTTTCCAAACCATAATTCATACGGTGTCGTTTCAACGGATTTAGATGGTGCCCGATTTAAAGTGAATGCAGCTGTTTGCAGTGCATAACCCCAAAATGACAGTGGCAAGTCAGTCAGAGACATCATAGATCGAACCATATCCAATAAAGTATGATTACGACGTTCTGACACACCATTACGTTGTGGTGTTCCGGCAGGCGTAAGTTGTAAAACTATTCCATAGTCTTTCATATGTGTGCTAAACTCGTAACTAAGATACTCTCGTCCACG
Source organism: Avena sativa (assembly GCA_916181665.1). Classification (NCBI taxonomy): domain Eukaryota; kingdom Viridiplantae; phylum Streptophyta; class Magnoliopsida; order Poales; family Poaceae; genus Avena; species Avena sativa. Next base: position 55,407,878 of record OV702292.1, read on the forward strand.
GTCAAACCGCAGAAATTTGATCTTTCTGTTACGATGATTTTCCACTTCATTCTGAAATTCTTTGAACTTTTCAAAAGTTTCAGACTTGTGTTTCATCAAATAGATATACCCATATCTACTCAAATCATCCGTGAAAGTAACAAAATAACGATATCCACCTCGCGCCGACACACTCATTGGTCCACACACATCAGTATGTATGATTTCCAATAGATCTGTCGCCCGTTCCATTGAACCGGAAAACGACGTTCTAGTCATCTTGCCCATAAGGCATGGCTCACATGTATCAAATGATTCAAAATCAAGTGATTCCAGAAGTCCATCAGAATGGAGTTTCTTCATGCGTTTAACGCCAATATGACATAGACGGCAGTGCCACATATATGTAGATATATCATTATCAAGTTTAATCCTTTTAGCATCAACATTATGAATATGCGTAATACTACTATTGATATCCAACAGAAACAAACCATTCAACATAGGTGCATGACCATAAAAGATATTATTCATATAAATCGAACAACCATTGTTTTCAGACTTAAATGAATAACCACTTTGCATCAAACACGATCCAGATACAATGTTCATGCTCAGTGCAGGCACCAAATAACAATTATTTAGGTTTATAACTAATCCCGATGGCATATGGAGAGGCAGCGTTCCGACGGCAATCACATCAACTCTTGATCCAATGCTGACCCACATCGTGACCTCATCCCTTGCTAGTTGTCGCTTGTTCCGCAGCCCCTGAACCGAGTTAGATATATTAGCAACCGATCCCGTATCAAATACCCAGGTGCTACTGCGAGTACTAGTCAAGTACACATCAATAACATGTATATCACATATACCTTTGTTTGCCTTGCCGGACTTCTTGTCCGCCAAATACTTGGGGCAGTTGCGCTTCCAATGGCCAGTCCCCTTGCAATAGTAGCACTCGGTGTTAGACTTAGGGCCAGCTCGGGGTTTCTTTTCAGGCATGGCAACAGACTTGCCACCCTTCTTTCCCTTGTGCTTGCCTTTCTTGTCCTTCTTGAAACCGGTGGTCCTATTGATCATCAACACTTGATGTTCTTTCCTAATCTCCACTTCTGCAGTCTTAAGCATTGACAGAAGCTCGGGAAGAGACTTCTTCATGCCCTGCATATTATAGTTCATCACGAAGCTCTTGTAGCTAGGTGGCAGATATTGGAGAACACGATGTATGCCTAAGTCAATGGGAATCGTTATTCCTAAGGACACAAGCTTATCGGCGTACCCAGACATTTTGAGTACGTGCTCACTAACGGAGCTGTTTTCCTCCATCATGCAGCTAAAGAACTTTTCTGTAGCATTATAACTCTCTACGGCAGCATGAGTATCAAAAATCATTTTCAATTCTCCCATGGTATCAAAGGCATTGCCATTTTCGAAACGCTTTCGAAGTTCTGGCTCTAGCCCATACAGTATGCCGCAATGAACTAAGTTGTGGTCCTCCTGACGAGTTATATAGACGTTCTTTTCCTCGTCAGGGGCATCAGGAGCTGGTGGGGGGCCTAGCGGCGCATCTAGCACATATTGCTTTTGTGAAGCAGTGAGGAGAATCCTCAAATTCATAGCCCAGTTGGTGAAGTTGCTACCATTCGCAGCAAGTTTCTCTTTCTCCATGAACACATTGAAATTAAAAGCAGGTGGTGCCATCTACAACAGAATTTGTAAAGTATATTTAGACTAAGTTTATGATAGATTGAGTTCAACTAATCCAAATTACTAATGAACTCCCACTCAAAAACGACATCCCTCGTGTCCTTTTGGTGATTACATGAACCAAATCCACTACACCAAGTCCGATCATCACGTGAGTCGGTGTAGCTTCAAAGGCGAGCATCTATATGGGCATCATATCAACTATATGACTCATGCTTAACCTTTTGGTACGTGTTCCGAGGCCATGTCTGTACATGCTAGGCTCGTCAAGTAAGAACCTTAGTATTTGCGTGTGTAAAACTGTCTTACACCCGTTGTATGAAAGTGTAGAGTTGAAAACACCCGATCATCACGTGATGCCTCAAAACACGATCCACAAAACGGTGCATACTTAAGGAAGAACACATTTTATCTTGATATCTAAATGAGGGATCATCTTATAATGCTACCAAACGCGCCAAACTAGCAGTATAAGATGCTAACATCTAATGTGTGAAGTGAGGTGATATGGTCCATGCATTTGATCTCTATCATTTGCATCGTGGTATGATCTCTATCATTCCTTTGTGTGTAAGGCCAAGGTCTATGGAACTTACATGTTAAGTGAGTTGTAAGAGTATCTATCATACATCTACTTACAACAATACCATATCAAAACACTGGCCCAGCAACGATCTCCATACCTAGTTTGATCTCGTTACCGACATGGACTCTTTTCTTGTTCCCGTCATATAACATTCTATAGATCACATCACTTTCTTGCAAGCTATCCTAATGTGATATCACCGAGAGGGCCCAGAGTATATCTATCCGTCATCTGGATTGACAAATTCCACTCTTGATCCATGAGCCTCAACATAACACCTTCGTAGCACTGAACCCATCTTTATAGTCACCCTGTTACGGTGTGACGTTTGATGTTATCAAGATACTCTTCCAGTGTTAGCAATTAACATGATCTCATGGTCTAAGGATAAAGATTACTTCGTATGATGTTATAGCAATATAAACACAATGACTTGATCGTAATGCTATACTTCGGATGAATGTTCATCACATCATTCCACCAATGGTGTGACCTTGTTATTAACAACATCCAATGTCCATGATCAGGAAACCTTGATCATCCTGTTAATCAACAAGCTAGTCTATAAGAGAGGCATGACTAGGAACCCTTGATCATCCTGTTAATCAACAAGCTAGTCTATAAGAGAGGCATGACTAGGAACCCTTTTTGTTTATTAAACACACATGTATTGATGTTTTCTATCAATACAATTATAGCATGCAAAATAAACATCTATCATATACAAGGAATACATAATAACAACTTTATTATTGCCTCTCAGGGCATATTTCCTTCAAGTACCACAATGGGGTTCGTGTGGAAGAATTAGAGAGCGACCTACACCACTCATGGACTTGTACGTGGAAATTTGCCAAGGGAGCAGCTTCTCAAAGGAGAGTGGTAAAATTCGTAATATTCATCTCCCGTCTATTCGATATTTGGCCTACTTTATTGCTAAGTGCGTTCTCGCTAGGAAAACTGCTAATAAATTATCCTCATATGATCTAGCCTTCATCTCAGCTGCCTTAAAATGAGATAGGACTTATAATTTGGGTGCCTTGATAGCTTTTCGTCTTGTTGCTAACCGCGAGAAAGGTGGACTTTGTGGAGACCTCATCGCCTCTCGTTTACTAGCTCTGCATGGTGTAGTGCCTCATCATCTAGACCTACAGTTTCTCATAGAGAGGCTTGACCTTAATTCCATGATACAACATAAATTTGTTTCTTCCTGGGCTAATTTGAGTGATTTATCTTATGAAATAACCTTCCTCAAGGCTGGTTGGAGAAGGAGTAAGTCCGAGCGTGTTGTTCTTTTGCCTACGCCTGTTTTGTTTAACCTTGATACCAGGGAAGGATGGTCACTCACCGAGGAAGAGCTCGATGCATATCTGGGGGAGCTCTCCCAACAAAAGCAGGATACTGGAAGGGAGATTATAGATGATTCGGTCCAGCCCTTGAATGAGGGGGAGTCTTCATATCAGCAGCCTGCCTATGATTGGGGAGCTTCTTCTTCTACACAAGGGCCTAACTACGATCATTCCTATGATGACCCGCCAGCCTAGAGTTCCTACCCATGTTGGGGTTGATACCCACTTAGGCCAAAAGCCTAAGCTTGGGGGGAGGTACACTGACATCACACTCATCTACATATCATGTTTAGTCGGTACTTTGTATATCCATGTTTCGCTTTCTTTTGTTTTCCAAAACACAAAAAGACCAAAAATATTTTTGTTGTTTCTCTTTGTTTGCTTATTTGGCTTTCTAGCCTTGGTTTGCTTCTTCCTTTTTGCTTTCTTTTGATTATTCGAAAAACCCAAAAAGATTTCGCTTTGCTTGTTCTTCCTTTTGGTGCTTGCCTTTAAAAATCGAAAACCCATAAATATTTAGTGTTCTTGTTTGGTTTTGTGAAGTTCGTTGCAGGGTTCAGAAGTCCTCAGTAGAGTTGGGTTTCATGTTATTATTCAAGCCTCACAAGTGAAGGGCAATAATGAAGATTAATGACAACTTGAGGTATGGTAAGAGGCTGGTAACGAACTGTATTTATTTTCATTTTTGTACATATACTCATCATTGTGGGCATGCTTAGTCTGTTCATGTAAGGTGTATGTTATTTATGGATGCTTAGTAGTTCTTGCTTTCCTATGATTAGATCCAGCTTGCTAATGGTTTGTAGCATGTCATATGAATGTTTGCTTGCATTGTTCTATTCATAACTTGGTATGACACTGTGGTATCCTCATCTGAATGTTTCACTTGAATTGACTTGGCACATGCTCACTCATGCATATGACTGAAACAATAATCAATTAAGCCTCGATGAATTATTTTGCCTCAGGGGTCTTGAATTACTTTCATGCCATGATTAGTCCTGTTTTGTTGCAAGCATGATTATGAAAGTTATTGCTCTCTCGTTTGTCGCTCCCTTACTATTGCTAGCCTTCACTTGCACTGAGTATGAGCTCTACTCGTGTTTCCAACTCCCCAAAACCAATATTGCCAAAAGTGTCCACCATACCTACCTATTAGCATCATTTTCTTTTTCGTGCATATTTAGTATGCCTTGTTTTCTTCCGAATAAAATGTTTGCTTGTTATGAGAAAGTTAGTTAGTAAAGCTCTCACGAACTTGATGGCACACTTTATTTCTTGCACTTAATAAATCTGAACCATTGTGACTGTCCATGAAAAGTTATATGCTGGGGATTAGCAGAACCGTGCTGTCATGGGGAATGCTTTCAACACCTATAAATATATACCCAGTTGATATCATGCTATTTTGTTTATGGATGTCGTCGGTGTGAAATAAAAGGGGAGCTTGTAAGTCCATGGAGTTATGTATGTGTGTTAGATAAACGCCTAGGCGGCTGGTCTAATCCATGCCTAATCATGGTGGAAACCTGCAGCGTAACCATAATGAGCAATCTATGAAGCATTCTTCTTATAAAAAAAGAGTTAGAGATTGAAAAAAAAAGATGAGAAAAGAGGAAAGAGAGAAAAAAACACCATTTTCCCATGGTATATAAGAAGATTGCTGAGATGCTCATTGATACGTCCATTTTGCATCACTATTCTATATCATAATTCTCTGTTATTCATTGATATATTTCATATTAAGACATGATACTTATGTTATTTCATTTGTTTTTGCATGGTTGATGACTTTTGGAGCATGGACCGCTGTAGTCAGGATTCTGATGGAAAAGGTGTTGTTTGGAGGCAAAATTTGCGAAGATCAGAAAATCCGGGAAAATACATGGAAAATCCTATTTTTCCAGAAAACGAAGGAAGCCAGAAGGGGAGGCTGAGATGGGCCATAGGGGGCCCACACCACCCCCTTGCGTGGGCCAGCCTAGGCCGCGCCACCAGGTGGTGTGGCCGCCCTGGTCCACCCCTGGCTCTCCCCTCTGGAGTATATTATCCTCCCGAAACCCTAAGACTCAAGGTGCAACCATAGAAAGATTCCACCGCCTCTGCGGGGTGGAAAACACTGAGAGAGAAAGATCTCTCCGGCAGACAGAATTCTGCCGGGGGAATTCCTTCCCGAAGAGGGGAGATCGTCGCCATCAACACCACCATCAAGCTGGACTTCATCAGGATCATCATCATCATCATCACCACCACCATCATATCCATCAGCACCATCATCACCATCTCCATACCGCTATAACAATTGGGCTGAATCTTGCATAGTTCTTAGGGGAAACTCTCCCAGTGTTGATTACTCTTTGTAGTTGATGTTATTGAGTGAACCATTGAATTATTGTTTATATTCAGATTGTTATACATCATTATTCCATCTCTGATCATGATCCATATGATGTCTTGTGAGTAGTTCGTTTTGTTCTTGAGGACATGGGAGAAGTCATGTTGTTAGTAATGGAATTGTGTTGAGAAAGATTCAATAGTTTGATATTTAAGTTGTGGTGTACTTCTTCTAGTGGTGTCATGTGAACATCGACTACATGACACTTCACCTATATGGGCCTAGGGGAATGCATTGTGTATTTGGCTACTAATCGTATGGGTTGCCGGAGTGACAGAAACCTGAACCCCCATTAGGAAACCATTGCACAAGGGACGTCAGGGTTTTAGAGTTTAAAGTTGTGGTTAGGTTTCTACCTTAATTACTTTCTTGTACTTGCGGATGCTTGCAAGGGGTATAATCACAAGTATGTATTAGTCCTAGGAAGGTCGGTACATTAGCACAGGTTCACCAACACAACACTTAGCAAACTAAAGAAGATTAATCAACTATATGAAGCGAAAGCACTTGACGATATTCCCGTGTGTCCTCGAGAACATTTGGTCATCTTAAGTAATACAACCGGCTTGTCCTTTGCTGAATAAAGGATTTGGCCACTTGCTGCATTTATTCTTATTGTCTTTTATTTACTCTTACTTTATTTACTTGCATTATCAAAAACCCCTAAAAACTGTTTGCTAAGTATTTGCAGAGAATTTCTGATCCATACCACTAGCCAGCACCTTCTGCTCCTTGTTGGGTTCGACACTCTTACTTATCGAAAATACTATGATACACCCCCTATACTTGTGGGTCATCAAGACTATTTTCTGGCGCCATTGCCGGGGAGTGAAGCGCTATTGGAGAGTGGAACTAGTAAAGGAAACTTCTATTGTGAGTATTGTTTATTTCTGTTACTCGCTTTATTTTCAATATGGATAATTCACTGAGTTTCTTATTTCGTAATGCTACTACCACTGCTAAGGTAGTAGATGAACCACCACCTGCTGAGAATGATACTTTTAAAATACCTACAAGAATTATTGATCGTGTTATGGATAACTACTATGTTGGGGATGGAACTGTCCATCCCGATGATCATTTGCTCTTTATACACGAATTATGCGGGTTGTTCAAGTGTGCAGGTATTACTACAAATCAAGTTAAGAAGAAGTTATTATCATTATCACTGAAAGGAAGAGTTGAGGAATGGTATAAGCTGCTGAAGAATGGTCAAGCTCTTGAATGGGAGGAAATAGTACCTCTCTTTTATTCAAAGTTTTATCCTCCTAGTGAGATTCATAAAGATCGGAATCAAATATACAACTTTTGGCCTCTTGATGGAGAGAGTACAGCTCAAGCTTGGGGGAGACTAAAGTTACTAATGCTCAAATGTCCCATTCATGAGCTCCCCAACAATATTATTATCAATAACTTTTATGCAAGGCTTTCTCTTCATGATAAGGATTTATTGGATGCTTCTTGTGATGGATCATTCACTCGCATGGAAGAAGAAGCTAAATGGGATCTTCTGGACCGTATTCAAGATAATGCTGGAGCATGGGAGAATGACAAAGGAAGAAAGTCAAGTATAAATTATGATTATGAATGCATTGAATCTTTTATGGGAACTGATGACTTTCAAAATATTAGTAATGCTTATGGTCTTGATTTACAAGTTATTACAAATTGTTTTAAGGCTTTTGCCTCTTATATTGAAATCCCGAAAAAGGGATGGAACAAGTACCATCCACCTTATAAAGATGTTGTGGATTGTGTTTCTGTTGGGAGTACTGAGTTTTGCACTATTGATCACATCTTACCTGAACCTTATATCGAGAAAATACCCTTCTCGGATAAGGTAAAGGATCATCCTATGATAACTAGTGTAATCACTAAAAGTGCAAAGGGAACTGTAAAACCTGATGAACAAATAAACATTGAACCTGTTGTAGCAATTGTGAAAGACCTTGTCACTAAAAGTATAGGAGATGGACACATAGTCTTTTGTGAGGATGCTTCTAATATTGTCTCACATCCTAATAAAGCTAAAAAAGCTAGTGTCCCTATGCTTTCTGTTAGAATTGGTGATCATTTCTATTATGGTTTATGTGATATTGGTGCAAGTTCAAGTGCTATTCCTTATGAGCTTTATAAAGAAATTATGCATGAAATCAGTCCCTGCAAATTGGAAGAGATTGATGTGGTTATTCACCTTGCTAATAGAGAGACCATCTCTCCAATTGGTATTGTGCGGGATGTAGAAGTTCTTTGTGGTAAGATTAAATATCCTGCTGATTTTCTAGTAGTTGGTTCAGCTTCTAGTAAAACTTATCCCATCATTTTTGGTAGACCTTTCCTAAGTACTTGTGGAGCTATTATAGATTGCAAAAGGGAGAAAATCTTGACTAAGTTTGATGGGGAATCTTATGAGTTTAATTTTTCGAAATTTACTAAAGAACCTTGTGAAAATGAAACACATAATGAGGATTTTAGAGTTGAACAACTTGCTTCTATCTCTCTTGCTCCTAAAAATGCTTTGCAGCAATTTATGGAGGATCATGAAAGTGAAATCTTCATGGAAGAAAGAAATGAGATTAACGAGATTCTCCGTCGTCAACCTAAGATGCTTAAGCACAACTTGCCTGTAGAAGACTTGGGTACCACGATGCCACCTAAAAAGTATCCGGTCTTCGATCTAAAACCTCTCTCGGATGATCTTAAATATGCTTACATTGATGAAAATAAGATATATCCTGTTATTATTCACTCTAAACTTTCAGGGAAGGAAGAAGAAAGGTTATTGGAGGTATTGAAGAAACACCGAGGGGCTATGGGCTACACTCTGGATGATTTAAAAGGGATTTCTCCTACTATATGTCAACATGCTATCAATATAGAACCAGATGCAAAGCTAGTGGTCGAGCACCAACGGCGTTTAAATCCTAAGATGAAGGAAGTGGTAAGAAATGAGGTATTGAAACTCCTTGATGCTGGTATTATTTACCCTATTGCTGATAGTGAATGGGTTAGTCATGTTCATTGTGTCCCTAAAAAGGGGGAATTACCGTTGTCCCTAATGATAATGATGAGCTTATTCCCCAAAGAATAGTAGTAGGCTATAGAATGTGCATTGATTTCTGGAAAGTTAACAAAGTTACTAAGAAAGATCATTACCCACTACCTTTTATCGATCAAATGTTAGAAAGGTTTGTCTAAAAAGACCCATTTTTGTTTTCTTGATGGATATTCCAGTTTCTCTCAAATTGCTGTTAAACAATAAGATCAAGAAAAAACTACTTTTACATGCCCTTACGGAACCTATGCTTATAGACGTATGCCTTTTGGTTTATGTAATGCTCCTGCTACTTTTCAAAGATGCATGTCTGCTATCTTTCATGGTTTTTGTGAGGAAATTGTGGAAGTATTCATGGATGACTTCTCCATCTATGGAACTTCTTTTGATAGCACAACCTTGATAAAGTTTTGCAGAGGTGTGAAGAAACTAATCTTATTCTTAATTGGGAGAAATGCCACTTCATGGTTAATGAAGGAATTGTCCTTGGGCATAAGGTTTCCGAAAGAGGCATAGAAGTGGATAGATCTGAAGTTGAGGCAATTGAGAAAATGCCCTGCCCAAGAGACATCAAAGGTATTCATAGTATCCTTGGTCATGCTAGTTTCTATAGAAGTTTTATTAAAGATTTCTCTAAGATATCAAAACCCCTCACTAATATTCTTCAAAAAGATGTACCCTTTGATTTTGATGATGATTGTAAGGAAGCTTTTGAAACTCTTAAGAAGGCTTTAACTATAGCTCCTATCGTTCAACCACCTGATTGGAGTTTACCCTTTGAAATAATGTGTGATGCTAGTGATTTTGCGGTAGGTGTTGTCCTTGGGCAACGAATTGATAAAAAGTTAAACGTTATTCATTATGCTAGTAAGACTCTTGACGCTGCTCAAAGGAATTATGCTACTACTGAAAAAGAATTCTTAGCTGTCGTTTTTGCTTGTGATAAGTTTAAACCTTATATTGTAGACTCAAAAGTCACCATTCATACTGATCATGCTGCTATTAAGTACCTTATGATGAAGAAGGATGCTAAGCCTAGGCTTATTAGATGGGTGCTGCTTTTACAAGAGTTTGATCTACATATTGTAGATAGGAAAGGTGCTGAAAATCCTGTTGCTGATAATTTATCCCGGTTGGAAAATATCTCTTTTGATCCTATGCCTGTTAATGATAGTTTCCCGAATGAATAGTTGGCCACAATAGGGATAAGCTCACGAGGGAGCCCTTGGTATGCTTATTATGCTAACTTTATTGTCTCCAAGTATTTGCCTCCAACTTTCATAGCTCAGCAAAGAAGGAAGTTCTTTTACGATTTGAGGCATTATTTTTGGGATGACCCACATTTATATAAAGGAGTGGATGGTATTATGCGAAGATGTGTTCCAGAATACGAACAAAAGGAGATATTGCGGAAATGTCATGGTAGTGCCTATGGAGGACATCATGCGGGAGATAGAACTGCGCAAAAGGTGCTACAATCAGGTTTCTACTGGCCTACCCATTTTAAAGATGCAAGAAATTTTGTTTTATCTTGTGATGAGTGTCAGCGTGTTGGTAATATTTCTAGACGCAATGAGATGCATATGAACTACTCTCTAGTTATTGAACCCTTTGATTGTTGGGGATTTGACTTTATGGGTCCTTTTCCTCCCTCGAAAGGTTATACTCATATTCTTGTTGCTGTTGATTATGTTACTAAGTGGGTAGAAGCCATACCTATGAAGAGTGTTGACGGGGAGACCTCTCTAAAAATGCTTAAGGATGTTATCTTTCCTAGGTTTGGAGTGCCTAGGTATCTCATGACTGATGGAGGTTCTCATTTCATTCATGGTGGTTTTAGAAAGACCCTTGCTAAATATGATGTTAATCATAGAACCGCTTCAGCTTATCACCCCCAAATTAGTGGGCAAGTAGAGTGATCAAATAGAGAAATTAAATCCATCTTGCAAAAGACTGTTAATAGATATAGAAAAAACTGGGCTAAAAAGTTGAACGATTCTTTATGGGCTTATAGGACTGCCTATAAAAACCCTATGGGGATTTCTCCATATAAAATGGTTTATGGGAAAGCTTGTCACCTACCTTTAGAATTAGAGCACAAAGCTTATTGGGCAGTTAAAGAACTTAATAGAGATTGTAAGCTTGCTGGTGAAAAAAGATTATTTGACTTAAGTTCTTTGGATTAATGGAGGAGTGAAGCATACGAGAATGCTAGACTCTTTAAGGAAAAAGTTAAAAGATGGCATGACAAGCGAATACTTAAGAGAGAATTCCATGTTGGTGAGAAAGTTCTATTGTATAGGTCTCGTCTTAGATTTTTTTGCAGGAAAACTACTGTCAAAATGGGAAGGACCTTTCGTTATTGAAGAAGTGTACCGTTCAGGAGCGATAAAAATTTCCTCTTTAAAAGACAACACTACACAAGTGGTGAATGGGCAACGACTCAAGCACTATATTGCTGGAGATTCTTACAATGAAGATGTTGATGCTTTTTAAGTTATAACTCCGGAAAAATTTATCAAAGACCAAATTCAGAGACCTGCAGAGTCTATTTTCGAATAGGTAACAGTTTTGGTAAGAAAAGTTCCACGAAAATTCTGTCCAGTTATATTTTTGCAGTTTTTAGCCAACAAGGAAAGCTACGAAGCGAAAGAGGGACGGAAACGGAGCCAGGATGGATCACACCACCCTGTGGCGCGGGCCCACCCCTGGCCACGCCACCAGGTGGTGTGGCCACCTCGGACTCCGTCTCCGACCCGTTTTCTCCCAGTACCTTCCTTTCGTTGTGAAAATTCGTAATATATAATCCCCCGGATCCCCTGAGGTTCGTATATCGTATTCTCGTCGTGTTTTCGTTTCGATCTGTTTCTGCCAGGAACTATTTTTGAAAGCTTAGAAGCACAATGGTGTCCACCATGGATAACGGAAAGGAGCCTATGAAGGAAGATCTCCAAGACCCCGGGCAGGAGAAGGAGATCAAGAGTGAAGGTGAAGAGGAGACAAAGCAAGGCCAACATCCGCACACTGTCACTACCATTGCAAGCATTGGAGTGTTGACAAGATCTGCCAGGGTCAGGAGGACTTCACGGATGTCAACTGGAGGGAAACCTCCGCATCATTGTTTGGCTCCACGATCACTTCCTCCACACGCTAAGAATCCTTTCCACACCCTTATCCATAAGCATCAACACCAGAATATTCCCAAGGAGAAATTACCCTCCAATTGGGATTTGCCTCGTTCTAGCCATGCAGGAAAAGAAGACTTCAAGGAGGAAGAGTGGGAAAAGAATCACAAGAGTTGGGATCCGCAACCTGACATGATCATGCACCACATCGAGCACAACTCATAGTTGATTCGTAATCTCACCTTCGAGATTGAGGACTTGGGGAAACTGATCAAAGAGCTCATCGAGAGAATACCACCACCACTGAAGGAGTAATTCATCATCAGGTTTGGCATCCCCTTGGTTTGTTCCAAGCTTGGGGGAGTGCCACGGTATCACATCACTATCTTCTATCTTTTTACCCTTTTACTAGAGTCATATCATGAATAGAGAAGTTATCATGTAGGATGGTTTGCATTATGGAAGTGTCCCCTCTCTCGTTAGATATGTATCCCTTGGTGTGAGTAGCCGTTATGGAATATTAATGAGAAGATCTATCATTTACTCTTTTGCATATCTTATATTAGTTTTCAATTCATGGTTATATGATTGATCTTGTTGTTAGTATTGGTATCACTTTGGGATCATTGAGTTAATTTAGTTGGTTTTGGCAAACCTGGCTCGATCAGTAGCAACACTATTTTTGAGAATTGAATGAAAAAGATAGAAGTACTCTTAAAGAAATATAATTTAATCATCTTTCTTTCTTGATTTGCTCATAAGTTTAGTATTCTCTAGTTAAGATCTTTTGTGCTTCCAAGGAAGATTGCATGTTTGTTTTTATCACTTGTATGTTTGTTTGTTTCCTTCAACTCTTATGCTTGCTACCCAGCCTTGCTAGCCAAAAACCTATACTGAGAGGGAATTCTTCTCGTGCATCCAATCCTTAAACCAAACCTATGCCATTTGTGTCCACCATACCTACCTATTAGCACTATTGCTATTCCAAGTAAATTCTTGTTTTTATCTACCTTCCAAATTAAACTTGTTATGTGAAAATTAGTGATTAAAGCTCTCACGAACTTGATGGCACACTTTACTTTCTTGCACTTAATAAACTTGAACCATTGTGCCCATCTATGTTGCGTATATGCTTGCGCTTTGTGAGTTGTGAATTAGCAGAACCATGCTGTCATGGGGAACGCTTTCAACATTGCACTGGTACTTTGTACCTAGTTGATATCATGTTCTTTTGTCTATGGATGTAGTCGGTGTGAAATGAAAGGGGAGCTTGTAAGTCCATGGAGTTATGCATGAGTGTTAGAGAAACGCCTGGGCCGCCGGTCTAATCCATGCTATCATGGTGGAAACCTGCAGCATAACCATAATGAGCATCTATGAAGCATTCTTCTTATAAAAAAAGAGATAGAGATTGAGAAAAATAGGAAAAGAAAAAAGAGATGAGAAAAGAGGAAAGAGAGAAAAAACACCATATTCCCATGGTAAATAAGAAGATTGCTGAGATGCTCGTTGTCTGCTTGCCTTATCATTTTGATATGGGGATTCTTCTATATCATCGGGCAAGGGGTACCCCGTTGGCGGTTCTCCATGATACACATGTGCTTACTATGACAAGAACTTACCAATGACTAAACTTGAGTAGCATGAGGAGCGGCCCTCGTATTCAAGGGACACGATATTTTCAACTTACAACTTGTCAAGCATATCCTCGTATTTGATCACTTTAACCTTAATCACCTAAAGATGCCTATGATAGGGGCAATGAGAGCTGAAAGCTAATAAGTACCATAATTTTTGGGAGCTCTTTATGAAACTTGAAATCCCTGCTTCCCTCTATGAAGGCCCTTTCTTTTACTTTTTAGTTGAGTCAGTAAACCTATTTCTTTCTATCTCAGCAAGTATTTTGAGTTGTTGTGTTTCATTCATATGATGATATATTCAATCATGTTTCTTATGTTCCTTGTTTTTCACATTGCTCTTATCTTGTTGATTACTACTTTGAAACTATCATTGAAAATCAGTTATTTGTGAACTCCTGCAAATTGTCAACTATTCTTCAACCAAGAGCTAAGTTTGCCATTACCAATTATGATTCACTTTATGTATCTTTATTGTGTTTCCTTTACTTATTGCAAGTTAAGTTATATAATAGTGAGTTGTCTTCTGTTACGACTTATGTATTGATGAATATAATGCTTCTTGTCTGTATTCTTTTATCGACTCTTCACTCCATAAACCTGAGGTCATGTTTATTGAGTTCAGTTTTCGCTTGGGGACAAGCGACGTCTAAGCTTGGGGGAGTTGATACGTCCATTTTGCATCTCAATTCTATATCATAATTCACTGTTATTCATTGATATATTTCATATTAAGAGATGATACTTATGTTATTTCATCTGTTTTTGCATGGTTGATGACTTTTGGAGCATGGACCGCTGCAGTCAGGATTTTGATGGAAAAGGTGCTGTTTGGAGGCAAAATTCGCGACGATCAGAAAATCCGGGAAAATACATGGAAAATCCTATTTTTCTAGAATACGAAGGAAGCCAGAAGGGGAGGCTGAGATGGGCCACAAGAGGGCCACACCAACCCCTGGCGCGGTCCAGCCTAGGCCACGCCACCAGGTGGTGTGGCCGCCCTGGTGCACCCCTGACTCTCCGCTCTAGCGTATATTATCCTCTCGAAACCCTAAGACTCGGGGTGCAACCATAGAAAGATTCCGCCGCCTCTGCGGGGCGGAAAACACCGAGAGAGAAAGATCTCTCCGGCAGACAGAATTCTGCCGGGGGAATTCCTTCCCGGAGAGGGGAGATCATCGCCATCAACACCACCATCAAGCTGGACTTCATCAGGATCATCATCATCATCATCATCATGATCATCACCACCATCATATCCATCAGCCCCATCATCACCATCTCCATACCGCTGTAACAATTGGGTTGAATTTTGCATAGTTCTTAGGGGAAACTCTCCCGGTGTTGATTACTCTTTGTAGTTGATGCTATTGAGTGAACCATTGAATTATTGTTTATGTTCAGATTGTTATACATCATTATTCCATCTCTGATCATGATCCATATGATGTCTTGTGAGTAGTTCGTTTTGTTCTTGAGGACATGGGAGAAGTCATGTTGTTAGTAGTCGAATTGTGTTGAGAAAGATTCAATAGTTTGATATTTAAGTTGTGGTGTACTTGTTCTAGTGGTCTCATGTGAACGTCGACTACATGACACTTCACCTATATGGGCCTAGGGGAATGCATTGTGTATTTGGCTACTAATTGTAGGGGTTGCCGGAGTGACAGAAACCTGAACCCCCGTTAGGAAACCATTGCACAAGGGACGTCAGGGTCTTAGAGTTTAAAGCTGTGGTTAGGTTTCTCCCTTAATTACTTTCTTGTACTTACGGATGCTTGCAAGGGGTATAATCACAAGTATGTATTAGTCCTAGGAAGGTCGGTACATTAGCACAGGTTCACCCACACAACACTTAGCAAACTAAAGAAGATTAATCAACTATATGAAGCGAAAGCACTTGACGATATTCCCGTGTGTCCTCGAGAACATTTGGTCATCTTAAGTAATACAACCGGCTTGTCCTTTGCTGAATAAAGGATTGGGCCACTTGCTGCATTTATTCTTATTGTCTTTTATTTACTCGTACTTTATTTACTTGCATTATCAAAAAAAACCTAAAAAACCGTTTGGTAAGTATTTGCAGAGAATTCCTGATCCATACCACTAGCCAGCACCTTCTGCTCCTTGTTGGGTTCGACACTCTTACTTATCGAAAATAATGCGATACACCCCCTATACTTGTGGGTCATCACTCATTGTCTGCTTGCCTTGTCATTTTGATATGGGGATTCTTCCGTATCATCGGGCAAGGGGTACCCCGTTGGCGGTTCTCTATGATACGCATGTATTTGCTATGACAAGAACTTACCAGTAACTAAAGTTGAGTAGCATGAGGAGCGGCCCTCGTACTCAAGGGACATGAGATTTCCAGTTTATGGTCTGTCAAGCATATAACTCGTATTGGACCTCACTTTCACTTTAACCATTTAAAGATGCTTATGATAGGGGCAATGAGAGCTCAAAGCTAACGAGTACCATACTTTCAGCATTTGGAAGCCTTTCAAACTTTTCAAAACCTTTTCATTTCCTTGTTGAGTCACCACCTATTCTATGAGCACTTTCTTGAGAGCATAGTTGTCATTCTTAGTGTAATATGCTTGTCTCAAAATTTGGATTAATTGTGTCATGACTTTGATGCTTGTATCTTTGATAACTTTACTTCTAGTCTTCACTTGAACTTCAGAGGTGCCTTGGCATTTATGTCTTCCCTACAATCAAAGGCAAGCGAGATACCACTCTATCATACCTTTTTATGAGCATTGCAATGTTGCTTATGTTTATGTTTCATGTTACTTACTATTTTTTAGTTAGAATCTCTTCATAGCTTGCATTGACTATTGAGTAACCTTATTTGCATACTGCTTATTATGAATTGACCAAGTACTTGATCATATGCTGAGAATATATACATCTTATGAAGCAAATGTGTTCGTGAAAGTTTCTTTTATCGCACTCAGTTTTCAACTGAATTGCTTGAGGACAAGCAATAAGCTAAGCTTGGGGGAGTTGATACGTCCAAAACGTATCTACTTTCCTAAACACTTTTGCTATTGTTTTTCCTCTAAATTTGTGTGATTTGGATACAACTAACACGGACTGACGCTGTTTTCAGCAGAATTACCTTGGTGTCTAGTTTTGTGCAGAAAATCAACAATCAGGAAAAATCCCAGAAAATATGCCAAAAATCCTATTTCACCAGAAGACTCACGGAGCCAGAAGACGAGACGGAGGAGGGCCACAAGGGGCCCACACCACCTGGCCGTGCGGGCCAGGCCATGCCGTGCCTAGGGGTGGTGTGGCTGCCTCGATCACCCCCTCGACCTCCCTCTTCGCCTATAAGTTGCCTCTTGACCTAAAAATCAAGGGGGGGGTTCAACGTTTTTCCAGAAAGAGTTCCGCTACGCCGCCACCACCAGATTCTACGAATCAGAACCAGAAACTCCGTTCTGGCACTATGCCAGGATGGGGAATTGGAGGAGATCATTGCCGTCATCATCACCATCGCTTCTCCATCGACCATCCATGATTCCCCCATCCATGAGTGAGTAATCCAACGCTAAAGGCTATGGGGATGGTAGGGATTGGATGAGATCGTTCATGTAATGGCATCAGATTGTTAGGGCATGGTGCCTAGTATCTATTATAAGTGCTTTTTGACTTTGTTGCAACTTGTTATGCTTAATGCTTGTCACTAGGGCCCGAGTGCCATGATTTCAGATCTGAACATGTTATTGATTCATTATGATAGTATCGTTTATGGTCTTACCTGCAAGTTGTATACACATATTGTTGTCCGGAACCAAAGGCCCCGAAGTGACAATAATCGGGATAACCGGAGGGGATGGCTTTGATGTGAGGATTACATGTGTTCACGGAGTGTTAATACTTTGCTCCGGTGCTCTATTAAAAGGAGCACCTTAATTGCGAGTAGTTCCCTTGAGGCCCCGCTGCAAACAGGCTGGCAGGACAAAAGATGTTGTGCAAGTTCTCATTGCGAGCACGTACGACTATATATGGAACACATGCCTATGATTATTTAGTACTTGGATGCTTTACCTTATTTATCTGCAAATGCCCTATGTTTTGATTGCTATATGAATTGTCTTGTCCATGCAACGCTCATCCATCCATCCCTATGCCTACCGCGCTTTAATCCTACTATTTACTACAATTGTTACTACTGTCTTTACTTTTACTACTGCTATTACTTTGCTATTGCTACTACAAAACTGTTGCTACTGATAAACTGTTGTGAGCAAGATTGTTTCCAGGTGCAGCTGAATTAACAACTCAGTTGTTAAGGCTTATAAATATTCTTTGGCTCCCCTTGTGCCGAATCAATAAATTGGGTTTCACTTCCCTCGAAAATACTGCGATACACCCCCTATACTTGTGGGTCATCAATAGGCACCTCCCCTATGAGCTTGGCCTCCTAGCCATGGCCATCTACCATCCTGGGCACTGCATAGGTGGATATTCACACTCACGAGGTAGCCTCAGCTCAACCTCTTTCCGCGAGGGAACCCATACTAAGGCATATAAACTTATAGTTAAGCCCTACCCAATTCAGGTATTGTGGTTGTACGGTCAAATTGGAATGGTATTGCATCCGAACCCAACCATCAGTTTTTATAAAGGGCTAAGGCTCATGCCTCAACATTTTCATCATCAAATCCTTTTGTATTTCTCAACACATGTCAAAACATTTCAATAGAATGAACCATCATTCCAAGGTTTTCTTAATCATTTTCACCAAGTATTCCCATCTAAAGTGATCAACTTTTATGCTTAGCACTAGCCACTAAATTTGAAGGTATTCACTAATGAGGGGTGCTAATCAAGGGTAACTATCCCATTCTAATCTCATGCCTTGGAATGACATCTAAGTACAACTAGTTAGGCCTAGTTTTATACTCTTTATGGTATCTATCCTATTTTTCCAATACTCACAAAGCACTAACTAAAAGTAAAGAACTTTGGTAAAAGTAAAGAATAAAGCTTGCAAGTAAAACTTGGGATTGGTATAATCAAAGTTCGATAACCAAGCATGCCTAAGGCATCTTGAATAGGTTATCTTGCAAGGATTACATGCATAGTTCTAGCTTGCAATTAGTGATGGCTTGCCTTGAGTAGTGCAGTGGTTGAAGTTTTTTTCTTCTTCTTGGTAGTACTCCTCCTCCTCGTATCCCGGGTCGGTACTATCGTCTATAAATAAATACGAGGTACACAATCACCAAACAATACTTAACTACTTCTATTTAGCACACTAAGGCTCACACTTGATGATCTAGCATCATCACAATCATCACATGAAAGAAAGACTTAGTCTTATTTATCTTATTTTAGAAATGTAATTTCTACTCATTTAAAATACTTAAGATTTAATATTCTCCAATTAAAATATGGGATCATGTTGACACATGTCATCACCACATATTCTAATACATGGGAATGTGATTTAAAGTGGTGGTCATATTTTATAAAGTTTAAGATTATCATTTAATAGAATTAAAGTGACTAGAAATGCCTATATAGCATTCTTTTGGTACTAGTCCAATGTTACTGCATGTAAACCTAGATATTTTTACATATTCAGATAGACCTTATCAAATGTGATTTTTGAGAGTTGGAATCAACTCAAAAGCATTTATGGTTGATTTTTAAAAAATGTTTGAATGTGGAAAAGTCTCTACCTTGTTATTTTTGGTATAGGTGATCTCTAATTCCAAATGACTTGAATCCAACGGTCTTGGATATATAATTTGAATACCTTTTTAACAAAATTGGAATCATGCAATTTGGTTTAGTGGATATCTTTGAATTGATTTTTGAATCTACTAACAGAAACTGGTTTCAAATAAAATGGAAAAGAACTATTTGAATCACTGGGCTCTGCGCGGGAAACTAACTAGGCCGGCCCAATTGCACTGCGTGGGCACAGCGGGCTGTTGATAGGGGTCCCACTAGTCAGCGACTCTATCTAACTGAAGCGGTATCTTTCAATCTAGGCCCTACGATTAGAATGCGATCTAACGGCTGAGGTTCATCGTCTGCGACGAACAGCTCCGGCGAGGTTCTAACCCTAACGTAGCGGTGGGGGTCGTGTGAGGCTCACCAGGGCTCTAACTAGGGTCGGCAATGGGGGCGAACGATGTTGTCGATGATGGCGGTTCAAAGGGTGGTCGCGGCAGCTTCTAGGGCGGCTCCAATTGATGGCTCCTCTTCTCCTCTACAGCGGCGGACTCCGGCCAAATTCCGGCGGACTGATACTCGCCTTGCTCGGGGAGAGGTGTGGGAGGTGTTGTGAGGAGTGGGGAGTGAGGTGGTGTGGTGAATTGAGGCAGAGGGGGTCTCTATTTATACACCGACGAGCAGGGCATTGCGGCATGGGCTGGCTCCTCCGGCAACGACGGTACAACGAGATATCGGCATGGCTGAGGGTAGGGGGTGACGCGGTGCTCCCTGGCAGTTGTCACAGGCTTAATGGCACGGCACGGGGCGGTCGAGGATGGTCAGGCGCGTGCGGTGCTCTGCGCGAAACTAGCGGCATTCGAGACGGCGCACGGGGGCTACGGGTCGCGCGGCGGCGAACGGGGATGTCTGGGAGCTAACTGGTGTTATGGCAAGGGTGTACACGCGCGGAGAGGGCGAGGCGTGGCGCGTGCAAGCTGGTCGGCTGCGGCACTTTGGCGTGCTCTCGGCATGGCGTAGAGAAAGTGGGAGCGGCGGTTTTCTGGCGGTCCATGGCTCGCCTGCGGTCGAGGGCTGGACATGGGGTGGAGGTGGATGGTCGCCTGTCTCTTGGTAGTCGTGGGAGAGGGCGGCGCGGTCTGGGGTGAGCTGTCCATGGTCGGCCGGTGTGGCCAGCTTCGGGCGGCGGTGCACTGGCGCAACAGCAAGGGGGGTGCATGTCTTGCGCTGCTAGATGCTGGGGAAGACAGGGGAGTGCAATGGGGGCAATTGGTCGAGTGATCACTACTCCAAACAGTGAAGTTAGGCAGGGTTTAATTAGTGTCTGCAAGGTGTTCGACTAAATGGCTGCTGATACATTGCAAATGTATCTATAATTTTTGATGTTCCACGCTTGGTTTTATCTACTTTCTCGTGTTTTGTCCACATTTTGGAGTACCTTTCATATGATTTCTTGGACTAACCTATTAACAAGATGCCACAGTGCCAGTTGCCTGTTTTATGCTGTTTTTGGTTCCAGGAAGCAAGAAAATGAATATTCTCGGAATTGGACGAGACAAAAGCCAAAGTTCCTATTTTACCGGAAGACTCATGGAGCCAGAAGGAGAGTCGGAGAGGGGCCACAGGGTGGCCACACCACCCCATGGCACGGGTCCACCTAGGCCGCGCCAGGGCATGGTGTGGGCCCCCTGGCTGGCCACCGACCTTGCCTCCTTCGCCTATAAGAGCCTCCCAGTACCAAAACCCTAAGGAATAATCAATCAGAAATCCACGAAAAGTTCCGCTGCGCCGCCACCGAATGGGTGATTCAGGGGACAGAAAGTCTCTGTTCCGGCACCCTGCCGGGACGGGGAAGTGCCCCCGGAGCCATCTCCATTGATCTCCACCACCATCTCCATCATCATTGTTGATTCCCATGATGAGGAGGGAGTAGTTCTCTCTCGAGGCTAAGGGTTCTACCGGTAGCTATGTGTTCATCTCTCTCTCTATGCATGATCTTATTGAGATCATGAGCTTGTAATCTATAGATCTACCTTGCTACTCAAGTGCTTTAATAGATCTCTGCTCTCCCCATGTGTGTGAAAGTGACAGCGTGCACACCATGGTGGCACTTAGGCTAGAGATTACAAATACTTGTTATGAGTTATATTTGGAGTTGGATGTCTTTATGAAATTGTGGTGTTTGTTGGAACCATCTAGAGCTCAAGGTGACAGTGTGGGGTTATCTAGATGGGAAAGGCTTATTTTGAGGTGTGCTGTTATAGCCCTACCATCGATTAGAGTGTTCAACCGGAGAGTAGTTAAGAGTAGTATCATGAAGAGAATATATTTATATGATAGTGTTCACTAGTGAAAGTATGATCCCTAGGCCTTGTTTCTAAGCATTGAAACACCGTTTGCAATTAGATCTGTTACATGTTTGCTTGCTTCCATCTTTATTTCAATTTGCTTTTAGTCTCTTCCACGCCATCAAGTTATTTTCTATCACCATTACCACTTATAATTATCCGTCCCACTTGTGTTTCACTATCTCTTCGCCGAACTAGTGCACCTATACACCTGACAAGTGTATTGGGTGTGTTGGGGACACAAGAGACTTCTTGTATCTTGATTGCAGGGTTGTTTGAGAGGGGATACCTTTGACCACTTCCTCCCTGAGTTCGATAAACCTTGGGTGATCCACTTAAGGGAAAACTTGCTGCTAATCTACAAACCTCTGCACCGAGGCCCAACAACTGTCTACAAGAATAGAGGTGTGTAGACATCAAGCTATTTTCTGGCGCCGTTGCCGGGGAGGTAAGGTAAAAGGTATTCACACCGGAGGATTAAAGAAGAAGAACCTCCCACGGCAAACGTCTATTTTCCGGTGTGAGTGATCGAAGTTATTTCCTTTAGATTCTGCAATTTTGTCTTTTTGTTTCTTGTTTTCACTAGTTAGGCTTAATGGAAAACAACAAAAAATGTAGAGAGCTTTATAGTATTTATCTCGAGTTAGGACATGAAGTGTTTGAAGAGAAAATTAAAAAACCCATGGAACTTTATTTGCATGCTAATAGCAATGTTGTTAGTATGAATTCTTTGGACACCATTGTTGCTAATGCTATGGAAAAGTCTAAGCTTGGGGAAGCTGGTGTTGATGAAAATGATCTTTTTAGTCCCCCAAGCATGGAGGAGAAAATTTACTTTGATGATACTATACCTCCAATATATGATGATTACAATGATGAATATGTTATTTTCAGTCCACCTACTATTGAGGAGAAAATTCATTATGACTACAATATGCCTCCTATATTTGATCATTATGGTGATGAGAATAATAATGATAGCTATTTTGTTGAATTTGCTCCCACTATGATTAATAAGAATGACTATGCTTATAGGGAGAGTAATAATTCTTTTATGCATGTGGCTCATGATAAGAATGTTTCTTGTGATAGTTATATTGTTACTTTTATTCATGATGCTACTGAAAGTTATTATGAGAGAGGGAAACATGGTTTTATGTGTCTCAACAATATTAAGCTTCCCCTCTTTATGTTGAAATTTTTGAAGTTGCACTTGTTTTGCTTTCCTATGCTTGTTGCTTTGTGCTTTCATGACTTGTTTCTTTACAAGATTCCTATGCATAGGAAGTGGGTTAGACTTAAATGTGCTTTGAATTTGCTTCTTGATGCTCTCTTTTACTTCAATTCATATTTTTTATGTGAGCATCTTCTCAAACTATCATGCCTAACTTAAAGGCGTTAAAGAAAAGTACTTATTGGGAGATAATCCAAAAGTTTTAGATGAGTCTTGGAAGTTATTACCTCAGTAATAACCGCTCCTTATCCTTTTTATTTGCTTTTTCTGCCAAGAGTAACCTCTAATGAGAGAGAAGTAATGATTGGGAAAGTTGTTGTCCTGAAACAGATTTTTGTGCTTCACCGTAAAAATTCTTGAGAGATCTCTGTATGTCGGATTGAGCTGTAATTGTTTGTGCTTCTTCCCCAGGTTGTTATCTCACTTTCGTTAGTTCAACACTTTTTTATTTGAGCAACGGAAGGTCTTCGAAAAAATTCGTCTTTACCTGCTGGTCCGTTTTGACAGATTTCTGGCATTTTCTGCATTTGCTTCTTGTTGGTTCCTTTTTTTGAGTTCTTTTGGGGAATTGAGCTTTTTGAGGGAAGTGCTACAGTAGCTAGTGTTTTAATGGAAGTTTTATTGGTGTTGGAACTGAACCTAAAGACTTATTATCTTGAGTGCACTAATGTTGCTAATAAAGATGGTGTGAAGTTTTGTATGAAGGAAAAATTTCAGGTGTATGGAAGGAATGAGTAATGAGATGAAGGATGGACTAAAGCTCAAGCTTGGGGATGCCACGCGTGTCACCCCAAGAAATATCCAAGAAGTTCAAGCGTCAAAGCTTGGGGATGCCCAAGGCATCCCCTTCTTCATCAATAAAAATTCCAGGTTTCTTCCAAACGCTTCATTTTATTTGTTTCATGCACAGTTGTGTTGTTCTTGGAGCGTCTTCTTTTTCGTTTTTGTTTTTGGTTTTTAGTTTGCTTGGTTTGCTTAGTTTTCTGAATAAGTTGGTTGGACCCCCTCTTTCATACATTGGTTTGCAAATAGTTTGGTTTGGT
Organism: Avena sativa; assembly: GCA_916181665.1. NCBI lineage: Eukaryota > Viridiplantae > Streptophyta > Magnoliopsida > Poales > Poaceae > Avena > Avena sativa. Next base: position 55,432,033 of record OV702292.1, read on the forward strand.
TTGGAAAAGAGTAGGAAAGTTCATGCTTATGTGGTAAAAAGAGCTTGTTTGACTGTGGCCTGCGCTTTGTCATGCCATGCTTGGTATTGTTTTGGCTTTATGCTTAGTATTCTTTGCTGTAGCATGACTTGTTATAAACAATTGAGATTGCTTAATGTGCCTTGGATGAATCATGCGTTGTTTTAGCATATTAAAGCATAGTATTGTGGTATTCTCCTTTGATGCTTTATTTGGGTTGACTTGGCGCATGCTCACACCATGTTATGACTATCCCAAGTCACCATAAGCCTTTATGATCCTTTAGTTTTCAACTTGTAGTATCGCTTTATGCTTTGATCAATGATGTTTTGTCGCTCTGCATGATTATGGCCATTACTGCTCTCTTAGTTTGTCGCTCCCAGTCTTTTGCTAGCCTCCACAACCAAGTATGAGTTCCACTCATGCATCCAACTCCCTAAACCAAGTTATTCCAAAGAGTCCACCATACCTACCTACTAGCTTATGCTATTCCAAGTATATTCATGTTTTTGTTTACCTTCCAAATTAAACTTGTTATGAGAAAATAGTGATTAAAGCTCTCACGAACTTGATGGCACACTTTCTTTTACTTGCCCTTAATAAACTTGAACCATTGTGTCGTCTATGTTGTATATGCTTGCACTTATTTGTTGGGAATTAGCAGAACCATGTTGTCATGGGGAACGCTTTCAACATTGCACTTGGTACTTGTACCTAGTTGATATCATGCTCTTTTGTATATGGATGTCGTCGGTGTGAAATGAAAGGGGAGCTTATAAGTCCATGGAGTTATGTATATGTGTTAGAGAAACGCCTGGGCCGCTGGTCTAATCCATGCTGACATGGTGGAAACCTGCAACGTAACCATAATGAGCTGTCTATGAAGCATTCTTCTTATAAAAAAAAGAGTCCTATTGAGAAAAAAAGAGAAAAAAAGAGATACTATGAAAAGAGGAAAGAGAGAAAAAAGCACCATATTCCCATGGTAAATAAGAAGAATGCTGAGATGCTCGTTGTCTGCTTGCCTTGTCATTTTGATATGGGGATTCTTCCGTATCATCGGGCAAGGAGTACCCCGTTGGAGGTTCTCAATGATACACATGTACTTACAATGACAAGAAATTACCGGTGACCAAACTTGAGTAGCATGAGGAGCGGCCCTCGTATACAAGGGACATGAGATTTCTGACTTATACTTCGTCAAGCATGTACACCATAGTTTGTTCACTTTAACCTTAATCACTTCAAGATGCTTATGATAGGGGCAATGAGAGCTGAAAGCTATAAGTACCATAATTTTTGGAAGCTCTTTATGAGACTTGAATCCCTACTTCCTTTTACAAAGGCCTTTCTTCCACCATTATATTGAGTCTCCACCTTCTATCTTTATGCACCTACTTTGAGAGCATAGTGGCCATTCTTAGTTCTATGTGCATTGTCCCAAGACTTGTTGATTGATGCATAACTTGATATTGCTTGTTTTAAACTATTGTATCTAGTCACTCTTATGAACTTTGAAGGTGTCCTATGCATTTATATTTGCTACTCTATTGAGGGACAAGCTGAATATTATTATGCTATGTTTTCTTTATGTGAAACAAACAAACGTCTTGCAAAGCATTGTTATTCATGAATCTTTTGTTTGTGCTTTTTATGTTGCATCATAGTTTCTTTGCTTATTGCTAGAACTTTATCTTTCATGCTATGATTGAAGTACTATGATCCTAGCTTTGAATGTTTTACAAATACTTTGATCAAGCTTATGATGGTGCATGTCACCTCAAAAATTATTCTTTCTTTTTATCACTTACCTACTCGAGGACGAGCAGGAGTTAAGCTTGGGGATGTTGATACCTTGCAAATGTATCTATAATTTTTGATGTTCCATGCTTGGTTTTATCTACTTTCTTATGTTTTGTCCACACTTTGGAGTACCTTTCATATGATTTCTTGGACTAACCTATTAACAAGATGCCACAGTGCCAGTTGCCTGTTTTCTGCTGTTTTTGGTTCCAGGAAGTCAGAAAATGAATATTCTCGGAATTGGACAGGACAAAAGCCAAAGTTCCTATTTTACCGGAAGACTCATGGAGCCAGATGGAGAGTCGGAGAGGGGCCAGAGGGTGGCCACACCACCCCATGGCACGGGTCCACCTAGGTTGCGCCAGGGCATGGTGTGGGCCCCATGGCTGGCCACCGACCTTGCCTCCTTCGCCTATAAGAGCCTCCCGGTACCAAAACCCTAAGGAATAATCAATCAGAAATCCACAAAAAGTTCCACTGCGACGCCACCGAAGGGGAGATTAGGGGGACAAAAAGTCTCTGTTCCAGCACCCTGCCGGGATAGGGAAGTGCCCCCGGAGCCATCTCCATTGATCTCCACCACCATCTCCATCACCATTGCTGATTCCCATGATGAGGAGGGAGTAGTTCTCTCTCGAGGCTAAGGGTTCTACCGGTAGCTATGTGTTCATCTCTCTCTATGCATGATCTTATTGAGATCATGAGCTTGTAATCTATAGATCTACCTTGCTACTCAAGTGCTTTAATAGATCTCTGCTCTCCCCATGTGTGTGAAAGTGACAGCGTGCACACCATGGTGGCACTTAGGCTAGAGATTACAAATACTTGTTATGAGTTATATTTGGAGTTGGATGTCTTTATGAAATTGTGGTGTTTGTTGGAACCATCTAGAGCTCAAGGTGACAGTGTGGGGTTATCTAGATGGGAAAGGCTTACTTTGAGGTGTGCTGTTATAGCCCTACCATCGATTAGAGTGTTCAACCGGAGAGTAGTTAAGAGTAGTATCATGAAGAGAATATATTTATATGAGAGTGTTCACTAGTGAAAGTATGATCCCTAGGCCTTGTTTCTAAGCATTGAAACACTGTTTGCAATTAGATCTGTTACATGTTTGCTTGCTTCCATCTTTATTTCAGTTTGCTTTTAGTCTCTTCCACGCCATCAAGTTATTTTCTATCACCGTTGCCACTTATAATTATCCGTCCCACTTGTGTTTCACTATCTCTTTGCTGAACTAGTGCACCTATACACCTGACAAGTGTATTGGGTGTGTTAGGGACACAAGAGACTTCTTGTAACTTGATTGCAGGGTTGTTTGAGAGGGGATACCTTTGACCACTTCCTCCCTGAGTTCGATAAACCTTGGGTGATCCACTTAAGGGAAAACTTGCTGCTGTTCTACAAACCTCTGCACCGAGGCCCAACAACGGTCTACAAGAATAGAAGTGCGTAGACATCAGCCGCAAGAATTTAAATTTGAAAACTTTGAATGAAATTTGGTGAGTGTTTTGATCTTATGCTTGAGTGTCTATGGTTGCTTGGAAAAGGCAAGGTGAATTGATTTGGGTGGTTTTTGCAAAATGGTGATCTTACCATATGAACTTGATTCAAATTTGAACTGTCCTTTAAACATATTTGAAAATAGTTTCTGTGAGTTTGTAAAGTGGGCTTGGGTTCACTTTTACTTGGTCTAGCAAGGGGTGAAAAGAAATGGAAAAGTTTCTGTTAGAAGTTCTTTTCTAGGAACTCACAAATTGGCCTAGTGGTTAATTTTGGTCAAAATGACCATTTGATCATATGCTTTATATTTGATTTCTTTTTCTGTGGATTCTGTTTGTAATTGGCCTAGATGATGTAGTATTTATCTTTAAACCATTCCTTATCATTTGTAGCAATCAAACATGGCAAATGCACTCATTCATACACTAATGCAAATCACACATGCACTCATATTCAATTTAGTAATAAAAGTTTTTGTTAACCCTAAACTTGGGTGATTATAACTTGATAATCTCGATTAGTATTTTTGGTGTGTTACAAACCTTCCCTCCTTAAACAAAATCTCGTCCCGAGATTTAAGAAAAACTCGGAACTAAAGAGATTGGGGAACTCAGTCCTAATGTAATCTTCTCGCTCCCAAGTAGCTTCTTCTTTAGTATGGTTGCTCCACTAGATCTTGAGAAACTTGATACTCCGGGTCCTGGTGGTTCTGAAGGCTTCTTCCAAAATACGAATGGGTACTTCATGATAGGTTAGATCCTTGTTGATATCTATGGCTCGGTGATCGATGTTCTTGAAAACTTCGGTCTTCTCCGGAACTTCTAAGCATTTGCGAAGTAACAAGATATGGAACACATTATGTATGGCTGACATCTCCTCTGGCAGTTCCAGTTGATATGATACTTCTCCTCGGCGATTCAAAATCTTGAAGGGTCTAATATATCTGGGGGCTAACTCCCCTTTTAGTTGAAAACGTTGCATTCCTTTCATGGGTGATACTTTGAGATACACAAAATCTCCAACATTGAAGGTCAGGTCTCTACGTCTCTTGTCAGCATAACTCTTCTGTCTGGATTGGGTGGTCTTGAGATGTTCACGGACTTTGTGAACCTTCTCTTCAGCTTCTCGTAGGATGTCGGGTCCGAAAATCTGACTCTCTCCTACTTGCGACCAATTCAGGGGGGTACGACACTTTCTTCCATACAGAAATTCAAAGGGGGCCATTTGCAAACTGGCTTGATAACTGTTGTTGTATGAGAATTCTGCGAAAGGCAGACAATCTTTGCATTTTGATACATATTCTAACACACGAGCTCTCAACATATCTTCTAAGATTTGGTTGACTCTTTCAGTTTGTCCATCGGTTTGCGGGTGATAAGCTCGCTGAAGTTCAGCTTGGTTCCTAATCCTTCTTGGACTTTCTGCCAAAATCTTGAGGTAAACTGGGTTCCTCGATCCGACACTATGGTCTTAGGGGTTCCATGCAAACTGACGATTCTAGCAATGTACAGCTCTGCTAGCTTAGAACTCTGGTAGGTAGTCTTGACAGGTATAAAATGGGCTACCTTGGACAGTCTATCAACTATGACCCAAATAGAGTCATTTTCCCTACTAGAAGTAGGAAACCCGGTGATAAAATCCATTCCGACAGAATCCCATTTCCATTCTGGAATCTGCAAGGGTTGCAAAAGTCCTACGGGTTGTTGATGTTCTGCTTTGACTCGCTGACAGATATCACACTTAGCTATGTAATAGCTTCCGATTTCTCTCTTCATCTTGTGCCACCAAAATTGCTCCTTCAAATCCCGATACATCTTCGTTCCTCCGGGGTGGATAGAATAAAGAGTATCATGAGCTTCCTGCATGATAACTTGCTTCAGCTCGGAATCTGCTGGCACACAGATATGTCATTTGTACCACAAAACTCCTTGTTCATCTTCGGTGAATCCGGGTACCTTCCATGTACCGATACGACGCTTGATTCCGTCGATACTTGCATTTCTCTTCTGTGCTTCCTTGATCTGACTGATCAAAGTGGGTTGAAGTTCAATGCTAGCTAAAAATCCTTTGCTAACTAGCTCCATTCTAAACTGCTCCAACTCTTCATGCAAACTTGGCTGGGCTTCTTTTATCATGGTGTTTAATCTACACGGCAATCTGCTAAGAGCATCTGCTACCACATTGGCTTTGCCGAGGTGATAGTGAATGTCAAGGTCATAATCCTTGATTAACTCTATCCATCTCCTTTGCCTCATATGCAGCTCCTTCTGGGTGAAAATATACTTCAGGCTCTTGTGATCCGAATAAATCTCACAACAGTTACCCATAAGGTAATGACGCCATGTCTTCAATGCTGAAACTACGGCTGCTAGTTCAAGGTCATGGGTAGGGTAGTTTTGCTCATGTTGCTTCAGTTGTCGGGACAAATATGCTATGACTTTGCCTTCCTGCATCAACACACATCCGAGACCAATCTTGGATGCATCACAATACACATCAGAAGGGTTCTTGATATCCGGCATAATCAGAATTGGGGCTGAAATCAATCTCTTCTTGAGCTCTTGAAAACTTGCTTCACATTTATCCGTCCATTCAAACTTATTATCTATCTTCAACAGCTGGGTCATTGGTCTTGCGATGCTCGAAAATCCTTCAACGAACTTGCGGTAATATCCCGCTAATCTGAGAAATGTACGGACTTGGGTTTGAGTGGTTGGGGCTTTCCATTCTTCAACATCTTTGATCTTGGCGGGATCGACAACGACTCCTCCTGCCGACACAATATGTCCGAGGAATCCTACTTCCTTCAACCAGAATTCACATTTGCTAAACTTGGCATACAACTGATGTTTTCTAAGGGTTTCAAGGATGGTCCTCACGTGTAGCTCATGGTCTTCTTCTGACTTGGAATAGATCAGAATATCGTTGATAAACACAATGACAAACTTATCCAAGAAGTTCATAAAAATCTTATTCATGAGATTCATGAAATAAGCGGGGGAATTGGTTAATCCAAAAGACATGACCGTATACTCATACAATCCATATCTGGTGGTAAAGGAGGTCTTTGGAATATCCGTTGCACGAATCTTGAGTTGATGATAACTAGTTCTAAGATCAATCTTAGAAAACACCCTGGCACCGGTCAACTGGTCAAACAGATCCTCTATCTTCGGCAGTGGGTACTTGTTCTTGATGGTGACATCATTCAACTTCCGGTAATCCGTGCACAAATGGTTACCTCCATCTTTCTTATCCAAAAACAAAACAGGCGATCTCCATGGCGACGCACTTGGTTGAATCAAACCTTTCTCCAACATAGCATCAAGTTGCTTCTTCAGCTCCACTAATTCAGATGGGTTCATACTATAAGGTCTCTGAGCTACGGGTCCAGTTCCAGGAATTAGTTCAATGATGAACTCGATATCCCGATTTGGGGGCATACCGGGCAATTCATCTGGGAATACGTCAGGGTATTCACAGACTACTATCACTTGGTCTAGGGTTGGTTGGGCTACTCTTATTGCATTTTAATTGACGGGTTAGGGTCTCATATACATGCTCTACTGATACTCTAGAGCTACTGGTCATGGTTATGGCTTTCTTGGCACAGTCGATTAATCCTTTATGTTTTGACATCCAATCCATTCCTAGTACTACTTCCAAACCTTTGGTTCCAAGTACTATTAGATTGGCATAAAAATCTATTCCATGGATTCTGATAGGTACATCCTTGCAAATTTTTCTAGCTTTGGTGGTTGAACCGGGTATTTGAACCATCATAATACGCTTCAATTTTGTTGGTTGAATATTACTAGTGCATGCAAATTCTTCTGTAACAAACGAGTGCGATGCTCTAGAATCAAACAACACTCTTGCAAGAACTGGGTTAACAGAAAACATACCCAGCACGACAGCTGGCGCTTCCTGAGCTTCTTCAGCATTCATGTGGAACAGACGGCCATTGCGGTTGAGTGAGTTCCCTGGGGAAAATATCCTTCCAGGCTAAACACGACATTACTGCTGAGCGGGTGCATTCACATTGGTGGCTGCTGCAAGCTTCTTGGGGCACTCGTTGAGTAGTGACCCTTGAATCCACATTCAAAGCAAGTAATTTGGGACTTGTCTTTTCCTGCAACAGGCACAACATTGCTTCCAGTCCTTGGGGCAGTATTGTTGTTGTTGTTGTTGTTGTTGTTGTTGTTGGACTTGGGCGGTGCACGGATGAAGTTATTGGAGTTTTCAGGGTTGTTGTTGTGGTTTCCTCCAGGCTTCAGGTTTCCTCCACTAAGATTGGGATAGCTTGGACGGGACATAGGGGGTTTGTTGTTTGTTGGGGCATATCCTGCAGACGGGTTGGGGCGATACTTCTGGGTATGGTGGGATCTAGGCTGGTGCATCATCCTGTGCTTGCGATTGTCATTGGCTTGGTTGATCTTCCCTTCCATCTAAATGATAGAATCTACTAGCTCTTCTAGATCTGCAAAACGGATGTTGACTAACACAGTCTGCATCTCATCATGTAATCCATTCAGGAACCTTTCCTTCTTCTTTTCTTCGGTGTTAATCTCGTCAGGGGCATATCTAGCTAGTGACAGAAATTTGTCATGGTACTCAACTACCGTCATCCTTCCTTGCTTTAGTTCCCTGAACTCATCCCTCATCCTAGTGACCAAACCTTGGGGCACATGGGTCCGGCTGAACTTGATCTTGAATGCTTCCCAATTCATCATCTAACCTTCATTCATGGTACGGGTGTTATTCCACCAGGCTCTTTGCATCTCCTGCCAGATAATGGGTGGCAAACAATACTTTTTCATTGGCTTCAACTCCTGCGACGTCTAAGTTGTTCTACATGGTTTGCAGCCAGTCATCAACATCTAAGGGATCCTCAGATTTATTAAAGATAGGTGGGTTGGTATTCTGAAAGTTTTTGAGCTTGGATCCATGGTGATCCTGGTTTCCATGACCTTGGTTATTGTGGGCCATATGAGCTATCTGTTGAAGAGTGGCTAGGTTGGCTTGGTGTTCGGCTCTACTAGCTTCACGGTCAGAAACTAGCATTTGCAGAATCTGCAGCATCGGGTCCTGATATGAACTGCTTCCTCCGGGATTTCCACGAGTCATCTGAAGATTGAGATAGATAATGAGATAAGAGGGAAATTTCTAAGGTTCTGGTTTTGTTTCAAAAGCTTTAAACTTTGAGTTTGACTCAGGTTTTGCAAACTAACAACTTCTTCTCATTCATTCATTCAAAGCACACCATACAAACACACACCACAACACAAATAGAAAACAAATGGTTTTAAGAACCATTCTGTGAAACTACGATATAGTGGGACTGGTACAACTCACTCCTACGGTAGTGCTCAAGTGCATCTAATCATCATCAATGAAGTCAGAATCACCATCATCAGTGTGGAACTCCATGGCATCATCCTCCAGGTAGTCGTTGTCATCACTGAGGTAAGAGTAAAGATCTCCCTGGATATCTTCACCTTCCTCCTCCTTCGCTTCAAGCTGGATTTCTTGTTCACGGATGGTCTTCTCGAGAGTGGCCACCTTCTTGCAAAGACGATCGATGGTGCGATCCTTCTTGTCTCGTTGACGATGAAGTGATTGGCGCTCCTTGGCGAGAATTGCGAGGGTCTGGTCCTTCTTGACTGCAATGGCATGGTTGTGGTTGGCGTAGGCACGAGCGTTATCCAACTACTTCTGCCTATCATACAACATGAAGTCAAGATTGTCCACCTGGTGCTTCAGATCCGGGTATCCTGGCATCTCCAAGGGCATTCCCATAGAATCACGCCTTGCATAGTGAGCAAAGCGAGTTTCCTGGATCTGGTTGATGTTTGACCCACATAGACGGGCAAGAGCTTCATGCATAGCCCTGCTAATCCATCTAGCCAGTTGTTCTCACGCAAGGTGAATTGGATCTTCTCTGAAGTGGATGCTTCCATCTTGCCTCTGAGATCTGCAACTATCAGCTATTGTAGATCTCCTCCTACGTGATTGTTGAGTTGTGCCCCGAAGAATTCCGGGTGCGGGCGCTCAAGATACTCTGACAGTGCATCTAGATCCCTCTCAAAGATCAGGTAGCCTCCATGCCCAATTGGTAGAACTTGCAATACTGGACTTCCATCTATAAGAATTTAGGGTGAGTAAGTTAGTGAGGTGATCAGTGTGTCAATTTTTTATGTAGGAATGCAAGAATTTTTGAGTAACATGAATTTTGAAAGAATCTCAAGGATAAGAGTGTGAATATGTTTTCATAAATATTCACTTCTTTTGTTTTGAAACTAAGTTTTTTTTGTTCGAAAGTCCATTCTAACTAGGGTCTCCTATGGTCAGGATGGCTCTGATACCAACTTGTCAACACCCGGATTTTTAATCCCAAATGCCTGTTATGCCATACATCGCAATCCCAGGATTACCATTTTTGCGAGACATAACATATTGGTACCATAGTACATCATCCATTACAAACCATAATAAGGTCTTACAAAATAAAGGATCTCATGATCCAGTCTTAATACAAATCAAGCAGCAGAAAATAAACGTAGTAGGGGCTCCATCTTCAGGGTCACAGGCAATGCTGACGATGGGAGATGATCCTAGTTGTCATAGACCTCCTGCTGTCCATCATCCTGGTAGTCCTCCTCATAGTCTGGCCACGGGAATAGCCAGGGACAAAGCCATGAGTACTCTTTAAGTACTCGCAAACTATCACTAACAAGTAAGGTAGTTCTAGTAGGAATCTTAAGCTCTAGGTTTATTTGCAAAAAGGCAGGTTTATCTCATACTGAGTTTAGAAGTAAAGAAAACTAAGTTAATGTTCTAAATCACTTAAGTGAGAACCTAGTTTTCATATCCACAACCCTGTTGTGGTCAAGTCAAAGTCATAGTTCAATTCACAAGTCATTTTGAAAACATCTAACGACGGGACAGTATGGCCACTCCAACTGTCCATGACCGCGGACGCGACTATTCGAATAGTTTGACACTCTGTAGAGGTGGTACACTTTCACCACAAAATTCGATACATTCGTCAGGGATAACCCTGAATCATCATACTTAGTATGCGGATAATCAATCCTAACCTTTCAATTACACACTCTAGTATAGACACCTCCCCTATGAGCTTGGCCTCCTAGCCATGGCCATCTGCCATCCTGGGCACTGCATAGGTGGATATTCACACTCACGAGGTAGCCTCAGCTCAACCTCTTTCCGCGAGGGAACCCATACTAAGGCATATAAACTTCTAGTTAAGCCCTACCCAATTCAGGTATTGTGGTTGTACGGTCAAATTGGAATGGTATTGCATCCGAACCCAACCATCAGTTTTTATAAAGGGCTAAGACTCATGCCTCAACATTTTCATCATCAAATCCTTTTGTATTTCTCAACACATGTCAAAACATTTCAATAGAATGAACCACCATTCCAAGGTTTTCTTAATCATTTTCACCAAGTATTCCCATCTAAAGTGATCAACTTTTATGCTTAGCACTAGCCACTAAATTTGAGCGTATTCACTAATGAGGGGTGCTAATCAAGGGTAACTATCCCATTCTAATCTCATGCCTTGGAATGACATCTAAGTACAACTAGTTAGGCCTAGTTTTATAGTCTTTATGGTATCTATCCTATTTTTCCAATACTCACAAGGCACTAACTAAAAGTAAAGAACTTTGGTAAAAGTAAAGAATAAAGCTTGCAAGTAAAACTTGGAATTGGTATAATCAAAGTTCGATAACCAAGCATGCCTAAGGCATCTTGAATAGGTTATCTTGCAAGGATTACATGCATAGTACTAGGTTGCAATTAGTGATGGCTTGCCTTGAGTAGTGCAGTGGTTGAAGGTTTCTTCTTCTTCTTGGTAGTACTCCTCCTCCTCGTATCCCGGGTCGGTACTATAGTCTATAAATAAATACGAGGTACACAATCACCAAACAATACTTAACTACTTCTATTTAGCACACTAAGGCTCACACTTGATGATCTAGCATCATCACAATCATCACATGAAAGAAAGACTTAGTCTTATTTATCTTATTTTAGAAAGGTAATTTCTACTCATTTAAAATACTTAAGATTTAATATTCTCCAATTAAAATATGGAATCATGTTGACACATGTCATCACCACATATTCTAATTCATGGGAATGTGACTTAAAGTGGTGGTCATATTTTATAAAGTTTAAGATTATCATTTAATAGAATTAAAGTGACTAGAAATGCCTATATAGCATTCTTTTGGTACTAGTCCAATGTCACTGCATGTAAACCTAGATATTTTTACATATTCAGATAGATCTTATCAAACATGATTTTTGAGAGTTGGAATCGACTCAAAAGCATTTATGGTTGAGTTTTAAAAATGGTTTGAATGTGGAAAAGTCTCTGCCTTGTTATTTTTGATATAGGTGATCTCTAATTCCAAATGACTTGAATCCAATAGGCTTGGATAGATAATTTGAATACCTTTCTAACAAAACTGGAATCATGCAATTTGGTTCAGTTAATCTCTTTGAATTGATTTTTGAATCTTTTGACAGAAACCGGTTTCAACTAAAATGGAAAAGAACTATTTGAATTAGTGGGCTCTGCGCGGGAAACTAACTAGGCCGGCCCAATTGCACTGCACGAGCGCAGCGGGCTGCTAACAGGGGGGTCCCACTAGTCAGCGAATCTATCTAACTGACGCGGTATCTTTCAATCTAGGCCCTACGATTAGAATGCGATCTAACGACTGAGGTTCATCGTCTGTGACGAATAGCTCCGGCGAGGTTCTAACCCTAACGCGGCGGTGGGGGTAGTGTGAGGCTCACCAGGGCTCCAGCTAGGGTCGGCGATGGGGGCGAACGATGTTGTCGATGACGGCGGTTTGAACGGTGGTCGCGACAGCTCCTAGGGCGGCTCCAATCGACGTCTCCTCTTCTCCTCTGCAGCGGCGGACTCCGGCCAAATTCTGGCGGACTGATACTCGCCTTACTCCGGGGAGAGGTGTGGGAGGTGTTGTGAGGAGTGGGGAGTGAGGTGGTGTGGTGAATTGAGGCAGAGGGGGTCTCTATTTATACACCGACGAGCGGGGCATTGCGGCATGGGTTGGCTCCTACGGCGACGGCGGTACAATGAGCTATCGGCGTGGCTGAGGGTAGGGGGCGACGCGGTGCTCCCTGGCGGTCGTCACAGGCTTAATGGCGCGACACGGGGCGGTCGAGGATTTTTGTGCGCGTGCAGTGCTCTGCGTGAAACTAGCGGCGTTCGAGACGGCGCACGAGGTCTACGGGTCGCGCGGCGATGAACGGGGATGTCTGGGAGCTAGCTGGTGTTATGGCGAGGGTGTGCACGCGCAGAGAGGGCGAGGCGCGGTGCGTGCGATCTGGTCAGCTGCGGCACTCTGGCGTGCTCTCGGCATGGCGTAGAGAAAGTGGGAGCGGCGGTTTTCTGGTGGTCCATGGCTCACCTGCGGTCGAGGGATGGACATGGGGTGGAGGTGGACGGTCGCATGTCTCCTGGTAGTCGTGGGAGAGGGCGGTGCGGTCTGGGGCGAGTTGTCCATGGTTGGCCGGCGTGGCCAGCTTCGAGCGGCGGTGCACTGACGCAACAACAAGGGGGGTGCGTGTCTTGTGCTGCTAGATGCTGGGGGAGACAGGGGGAGTGCAATGGGGGCAATTGGTCGAGTGATCACTGCTCCAAATAGTGGAGTTAGGCAGGGTGTAATTAGTGTCTGCAAGGTGTTCAACAAAATGGCCACAAGAATTTAAATTTGAAAACTTTGAATGAAATTTGGTGAGTGTTCTGATCTTATGCTTGAGTGTCTATGGTTGCTTGGAAAAGGCAAGGTGAATTGATTTGGGTGGTTTTTGCAAAATGGTGATCTTACCATATAAACTTGATTCAAATTTGAACTGTCCTTTAAATAGATTTGAAAATAGTTTCTGTGAGTTTGTAAAGTAGGCTTGGGTTCACTTTTACTTGGTCTAGCAAGGGGTGAAAAGAAATGGAAAAGTTTCTGTTAGAAATTCTTTTCTAGGAACTCACAAATTGGCCTAGTGGTTAATTTTGGTCAAAATGACCATTTGATCATATGCTTTATATTTGATTTCTTTTTCTTTGGATTTTGTTTGTAATTGACCTAGATGATGTAGTATTCATCTTTAAACCATTCATTATCATTTGTAGCAATCAAACATGGCAAACACACTCATTCATACACTAATGCAAATCACACATGCACTCATATTCAATTTAGTAATAGAAGTTTTTGTTAACCCTAAACTTGGGTGATTAGAACTTGATAATCTTGATTAGTATTTTTGGGGTGTTACGGTGATAGAATGTAGGATCGAGAACAGGATCACCATCTGCCGACAGTTTGGCACCGATGTCAGCAGGGGTACGGCTGGGCTGACAGTCAAGCATGCCAGCACGAGATAAGAGATTGATAATATATTGACATTGAGAAAGAAAGAGAGTGGAAGAATTTCGAGAAGCGGTAACACCGAGAAAATGATGAAGTGATCCTAAATCAGTCATAGAGAATTCCTGATTGAGAAGGGTGATAATATGGCTAAGAAAGGAGTCGGAGGAGGCGCTAAGAAGTATATCATCTACATAGAGAAGAAGATAAGCGGTTTGAGTAGAAGAGCGAAAAATAGAGAGGAATCGGATTTAGAGGGAAGGAAACCTATAGTTTCAATAAATGTGGCGAAGCGTTGAAACCACGCACGTGGTGCTTGTTTGAGACCGTAAAGAGACTTTTGGAGAAGACACACAAAGTCAGGATGAAAAGAATCTACAAAGCCAAAGGGTTGTTGATAATAGACGGTCCCATTGAGAGTGTCATGCAGAAAAGCATTTTTAACATCAAGTTGATGAATTGGCCATGAGAAAGATACAACAAGACTGAGAATAATGCGAATAGTACTTGGTTTAACAACAGGTGAACAGGTTTCATCGAAGTCAATCCCTTGCTGTTGAGAAAAAACCCGGCATACCCAACGAGCCTTGTACCGTGCGAGAGACCCATCAGAATTATATTTGTGGCGAAAAACCCACTTGCCGAAAACAACGTTGGCGTCGGGAGGTTTAGGAACGAGAGTCCATGTATTATTTTGAAGAAGGGCATCGAACTCTTCACGCATGGCAGAATGCCAAAGAGGATCTAGAAGAGCTCTTTTGTAGGAGGTAGGAATTGGAGAAATATTTAGGGTGGCATTGAGGTTAAGACGAGAATAGTGACGGGAACGGCGAAAGCCCTTTTTACCACGAGTACCCATGACATGATCGTTAGCGGGAATAGTGACAGGAACGGTGTGAGGAGGAAGTTGTGGAGTGGGAGAGTTACTCGGAGTACTAGCGGTGCTAGCAGGAGACAGGGTAGGTGTGTCTGTTCCTTCAGAGGATGTGGTGGTGGTGGGCGAGGACCCGACATGAGATCCTGCCGTGGCAGGCTGCCGCGGAGCCTCGACAGGCTGATTGGCTGCCGCGGTAGAGGTAACCGCAAGCACGAAGGCGGGAATAAGGGAGCACGACGTGATCGTATGTTGGGTAGGCGGGGAAGAAGTAGGCGTAGACGATTGGACAATGGAGTATGGAAAATTATTTTCGTCGAAGATGACATGATATGAGACGAGAACACGTCCAGAAGAGGGGCCGAAACATCGAGAGCCTTTGTGATTGTCGGAGGGTCCGAGATAAATGCATGGTAATGAGCAAGGAGAAAGTTTGTTAGGGGCGATGGAGGCGGTGTTGGGGAAACAAAGGCAACCAAAAACACACAATTTAGAATAGTCAGGATGATGTAGGAAGAGAGACTGAAAGGGAGTATAAGAGTGGACATGTTTTAGTTGGTCGGATGTTGAGAAGATATGTTGCCGTGCGAAGGGCTTCAACCCAAAACCGAGGAGGGGAGAGGCTTGGATGATTAAAGTACGGAGTATGTCATTGATGGATCATAAGGATCATTCGGCTTTACCATTTTGAGGAGAAGTATATGGACAAGAAAAATGTAAGAGAATGCCTTGAAAGAGAAAGAAAGATCTGTTTTGGGTATTGTCAAACTCTCGGCTATTGTCACATTGGATAAAACATATGGGAAGGCCGAAGTGTGTAAGAATATATCGCCAAAAATTTAGAAAAATTGAGTGCACATCGGATTTGGCACGAATAGGAAAGGTCCATATGTAATGAGAATAATCGTCAAGAATAACAAGATAGTATTTGAAACTAGAAACACTAGGAAGCAGAGAGGTCCATAGATCACAATGCAATAACTCAAACGAAAAGTACTATAGGTAGTTGATGTGTCGAAAGGTAATCTAACATGTTTGCCGCATTGATAGGCATTACAAATAGAGAGATCATGAGAAGAACTAAAACTATCAATAGGGAGACTAAATTCTTGAAGCAAAGATGACATAGTATTTTTATTGGGGTGGCCGAGCCGATGGTGCCAAAGGTCGACGGAGGTGTGCATGGCTTGAGGTGTGGAAGATGGTGCACAATGTATAGGATAGAGATCGCCCGAGCTATTGTAGCGAGCGAGGACCTCCGTCGTTTTCAGATCTTTCATAGACAAGCCAAACGGATCAAACTCTAAAGAAACATTGTTGTCGATAGTAAAACGACGAACAAAGATGATATTTTTGATTAAAGATGGAGCAACAAGAATATTGCGGAGAAGAAAATTTGTGTGGAGATTAGTGATGTATGATTGACCGGCACAAGATATAGGAATTGAAGAACCATCACCAATAGTTATAGAGGAAAAAGGGGAAAAAGAACAAGCTGATATAAAATCCATATTTGAAGACATGTGCGAAGATGCACCAGAATCGAAAATCCAATCCGTACCTTCGTGGTTATTGAGCGTGAAATTGTTCATGGCAGCGATGAAGGCGGATTTGTCCTAGCCTGGTGGAGCGGTTGGTGAAGCGGTTGATGGCGATGGTGTAGGCATGTACGGTAGTGCCAGAGGAGCCCCGTACATGTAGTTCATTGGCGTCGAGGATGGCATGTAGTATTGTGGCGCGTGGGACGCCATGTAGGCCATCGGTGGAGCTTGGGCAGTGTAGACCTGCTGCGGAGGTCGAGGTCCAAGAGGCCCTAGCGAGCCTATGGATGGACGAAGACCAGGATTCCATGTCCCGGTGTAGGCCGGTGGGGCGCCATAGGGAGAAGGAGATGACCAAGGCATAGGCCATGCCTGAACGAGACCCGTCCATGGATCGTGTTGCGGCTGCCAGGTTGGCGAGGGGGTCGTGGTGGAGGGAGGTGTCGACGCTGGTGGAGTCGGTGCTGGAGGGGCCGACGTTGGAGGGCCGACACTGGAAGAATTTGGTGGAGAGTAGAGGTGGAGGAGGAAGATATAGGTGCGCCGGCGACGCGGGCTTTGGCCGGCGTCCAGAGTGGACGCGTCATCGGCGTCGGCGGAGTTGGCGGAGCCATCTAGGTGCGGAAAAACCTAGGCGTCTGATAGCATGATATTTTGGGATAATAATAACTTGTATTGATTTGAACAATAGTACAAAGTTTATATAGAGGAGAGGAGGGGGTCGGCCGGCCTAAACCGACTTAGGACTAGAGTCCTACTCTAACTCAAACTCAATTCTAATACTCCCGCCGCTGCGCCAGTGAGTTCCGCGCCTCCCCTGCCACCATGCCTCTCGCCGCTGCTAGCATCCTGATGGTGGCCTCATGGGATCGCACCGTGTCTCCGGAGCGGGAGAGGGTCTGGCTCGCACAGGGGTTGCCACGCACGCCTGAATCACTGAATCACCTAGGTATAGGTACTCGACAGCGGTTGGACTGGAGCTCGGGGTCGAGGAACTAGCGGAACCGGACACGGGGGAAAGTACCGGCGTTCAGGGATCTTGGGAGGCTAGAGGCGTCGAGCAAGGAAGTCCAGGGCCGGCCGTCAGGAGTCTAGCCATGGAGGAGAGAAGCTTGGTTCGGTGGCTAGGTGGTTTATTATGGATATAGTTCTTAGACGCGACAGTTGAAACACGTTCATCACATATATTTCATTCTCTAAATTGAGTTAAAGTAAGTCTTACACCGAAGCCTCATACGCAGGATCGGCAAGGGCGAAGTGATGCACGCCTGGAATAATAATTGGCTTCCGTGTAACTATGCCATGCGGCCAATTCAACAACCTATATCAAGGAGCATCTGCATGTCTCTGTTGCATAGTTCATCGATGAGATGTCTGCAACCTCGAAACTAAACTGGTTGAAAGAGTACTTACCAATGGACATCGAGGTTATCCAAATAATTAGTATATGTACCTACGGGTTCGATGCTATATGGGCATGTCACTTCGAGGGTGTGTTCTTGGTGAAATCGTCCTACCACATGTTAGTGGATTCGAAGAGGCGACGTGAAGCATGGCTACATGAGACATGACACAATCTCAAATCACGATCGAGAAGAGAAGGACCCAACGAAAGAGCATGTCTGTCCCATGTGTGGTTTTGATAATTAATGTCAATCTCTATGGACTAATATTTTATGATGACTCAGCATACCACTGTATGTTGTAGTATGCAAGTCGTTGACACAACACCAATGAAACACTGTTTGACCAGTATTATAATAAAAATATTGTGGATCCAAGGTATAACTATAGATTACAACTTAAAACTTTCCAAAAGATCTAAGAGACTTTTAAATACATAGAGAAAGAAATATACTAACAAAGGAAAACCAGAAGTAATAACTAGAGAGCTTAAATACAAATAAATCTATCTTTAACACTATCTGGCTTGCAATTGCTACTATAGCAATGTCCTACAAAAATAGGTTTTATGGACTAGAGATTTGTATTCATATTTATTCTAGAACTTTTGTCTCCATTTTGCTTGATGTAGACATCGATTCCATTGGCTCCGCTGAAGAACGGTAGCTTCTTGTAATGATCCTTTTGAGCATTAGTTACCGTTGATGACATCTTCAACGATTTTAGAATCTAGCAAGGGTTAACAAGTTATGGTTGAGTTCGAGCGTACTCATCAAGTTTATTAAAGATGATTGTTTGATGCACTATCTACAGCACAGACCATAGCTCGTAGGCTATGCACGTTTTCATAAATATTTCTTCAAATATTGTTTTTATTCTCAAAAACTATGTCCATCATCCTTCCCAGGTTTACCAGAACTTCATGAAGTTTCTTTTCTGCCGCGTTCGTAGCTTCTTCCCGGAACATAGAGTACCATGTCAAAAAATTGATACTCTTAGAGGTGCATTAATTTACCCATAAGAGATCAAATCCTTGTTATACAACCGGGCAGCTTATTCCTGTAACACCCTCTAAATGGCCCTATGCAGATTTTAGCGATTCCTGCCAAATCCGTAGAGAAACGGTTTGATGATGCCCACAAAGCACTTGCGTGCGGATGGAAAACGAAGTAATATCAATACACAATAGTTCACGATGGAACCCACAAGAATATCTATATACAACAATGACTCGACAAGTTAAAAATACAAATATACATTACAAAGATCCAAATCACATTAAAATCGATACAACATCCAAGTACGAATAAGATCCAAATTGGACGAGTCCTGAAGAATAATCAACGCCGTCCATAACCCTGCCCAGGCCAATCCAGAAGGGAAACCTTGCTAACATCGTCGAACTCATACCTATCAAACAAAAATGGGTGCCGACGGAGGGCAAAGAAAAAGGGGAACGGTTAGTACTAAGACCAGTACACTGCGAGTCCTAGAATTCGGCGGCTCTCGCGTACATAAGTATGGTGGACTCAAGCGGCAGCAAAACATGTACTAAATATCCTATAGAGACTCGATACTACTATCGGCTATCAAAGAGGGATGTGAGAGACCTATTTGGAACCAACCTGATACTACTGTACTCAAAAGTCGAAATACACGAAAGTACAACTCTACTTAGAGCTGAAGTATGCGAAAGTACAAACATACTAAGACTCGAAGTACGCGGAATAACAAGTACACGCGTCCTAAGAGTACGCGAAAGTACAATTATGCTCATGAACAAAGTACAACTGTACTGAAAGTCGAAATACACAAAAACTACAACTCTACTTAAAGTCGAAGTACGCGAAAGTACAAACGTCTTAAGAGTCATAGTACCCGGAACAACAATTGTACTAAGAGGCAAGTACACGAAAGTACAAGTATATGGCGATCCAAAATACGCGAAAGTATACTTATTCTCACAGACAAAGTACAGCGGAAGTATAATTGTACTCAAAGTCGAAATACAAGAAAGTACAACTCTACTCAGAGCCGAAGTACGCGAAAATACAAATGTACTAAGAGTCATAGAAGAACAACTGTACTAAGAGCCAAACTGCCAAAGTACACATAAGTATAAGTGTACTCACAGTCGAAATACACGAAGGTAAAACGTACTCAGAGGCAAGTACATGAAATTACTACTGTATTAAAAGCCAAAGTACACAAAAGTATTCGTGTACTCACTTTTAAAGTACGTAAAAGTACAAGTTTGTAGTAACCCAAATACAAAGTATACTAAGAAACCCGAATTACAACAAATACAGAAGTGAAGTAATCTAAAGTACGAGCGCAGTTGTTTAGAAAGTACAAAAAAAAGTTGTTGGAAGCCTATCTAGTTTCAAAGGTCTTGGCACAAGGAGTTTAAAACTGAAAACGGTTCGTAATTTGGACAAACGGTTCTCGTGATATTTCGTTCCGAATCATCGGATTTAAAAAATAAAAATAAAAATCTGTACTCTCACCCCGGTATCTTCCCCTCTCATCCTAATCCCACTTTTATTCTTGTTACGATAGTTGGAAAGCGTGTAAATCTTCACTAAGAGGACCGCGCACGCGAAGAAGAAGATGCCACTTTGCGCGATGATGCCGCACGGGACGAACCTTTTCCAAGGTTGGTATTTTTTAAGATTTCTGATATATTTCCTCTCATCCTAATTAATAAATCTAGATAAATCTGAGAGCCTTAATTAGAATCGGAGGAAGTATAATATATAGAGATGTAATGACGGATGGGGGGCAATGGGACAACGCCAGTTCACCCTGTCCACTGGGAATCATAGTCTTTTGAAGTCATCTCAGCTAGCATAGCAGCAACCAAAAGTTGAACTTTGAGAGTATCATGTCTCCTCTTTGTCATGTTGGCCTTTCTATCCAGACGTCTCTCTACGTGACAAAAAGCTGCATGCGCACCATGTCCATCCACGGCCGTTGTTCAGCCCGTAGTCTGATCTCCTGTTTTGTAGGGAACGTAGCTGGGTTACACCGGATATCCACCAGTGCAAAGCACACTTGTACTGTACGTAGTAGGTAGTACGTAGCAGCTGCTGATTTTAACAAGCTGGTAAGCTAGCTGCCATGCAACCGAGCAGCACGAACATCGGCCTCCATTCGCGGTCCACGCCCGCCAAGGCTGGGGAAGCAGCACGTAGAACGTACTACTCCATACCATCCGACCCCAACCCGATGCGAATTGCGAAATCATGGATCGATGATTCTTCCATCCATGGGTCGTCGACGCCCGCGCGGCCGCACGTGGACGTGTCCGTCCTCGCTTTGCCAAGAGCTTGCATGCGCGTCCAGGTCGCGATCGCCGGCCGGCCGGCGGTCCCCTTTGCCTCGCTGGTGGCGCACTGCATGCACGCTCCGTTCGTGCGCGCGTTCTCTACGAGAGTTAGTAGTTCTGGCTAGCTGTTCGATCGATCGTGTCTCGCCAGTCTGGCCCGAGGCCCGTGCACTGCCTGCATGCATGCATGCAAGTTAGCATGCATGCACGATCGATCACAGGTGTCGGCAGACGCCTTTGCCTTCATTTTACTGTTTGCGGGCATGACAGTTGTGATTGGAGCTTTGAATGATCGATAATTGATTCCTCCTCGTGTGCACAAGAATTCGGTCCTTTGCTTTGGTTTAGAAATAGTAAGTATATATGTGTTGATCGATGAGGCAAATTAGCCTCGATCTATTCCAATTTCAGCAAGTTCGCTCGATCGGATCATCGATGCAGAACCAGTACGAGTACTACGCGCGGAAGAACACGTGTACGCAGTACGCACCAACTTTTGATCGAGCGCGACGGCGACACTGCAAGAAAGCAGCAGTAGATCGGTGCGCTCAATGCCTCAATCACGTCCGTCCAGTAACGATCGATCATGGTTCACGCACTGTACTGTAACCCGATCGATCGATCAGCACTAATCCCGGCCGGGACCGGCCCAGTCGCGTCGATGGAGCAATCATCCCTACACCTCGGCGAGGAAAGAAAAGGCAGAAGCTAGCTAGCTTGGCCCGGTTAACAACCGACTACTGACGAAAGACGCGGGCGGCCGACAGCGAGTGGGCGCCGACGGCGACAGGGGGAGCGGCACGGCCGGCCGAACCGGCTGCACGCAGGCATGGATGGTTGGCTCCTCCCGATGAACGCAGCCCACTGCATACCCATGACCGTTAGATCCGTGCATCGATCCGTTCGTCCGCGTGCGCGCCGTGTCGTCCATGTTGCGGGATCTGGAGGAGGATACGCGGAGGGGAGATCGCGTCGCGCATGCGTGATCCCGGCCGGCGGGCTAGGAGAAGAATGTGCCGATGTGCGGGCTGCACGACACGTTCCACGCCATGCGCCGGCATGGGTGCGGGCCGTGTCGTCAAGCACGCGACCGTGCACACAGGGGGCAAGGGGTACTGGCAGGCAGCTCGGTCTGCATGCAGCCTTCGCTCTGATCAAACTATAGCTAGCTGCTGGTGGCCGGCGTTTTCTCGTCGGTTCGATTTCCAAAAGAGATGGGAATCTTGCTTCGACTTGGCGAATTGCAGGGACGACGGTGTATACCCTTTTGGTGGAATGGCAGTTTTCACTGTGTCGTTGCCTGGATCTGGTTGACCTTCCCGTTCCCAAGCTCGGCCCAGAAACACATACTGGTAGTGATCGAAATTGCACAATGCCCGATCCTAGCCTAGGCTCCTGCGCTGAATTTCCGGGGAGAAGAAATCCTGGGCTGTACAAACGTACCGTGTGGACGTATGTACGTACGTCGAGCAAGCTAGCATGGGTTTGCCTGCCTGCCTGCCGGCAACAACACGCAGACGTGCCTCTGGCGTCGCTGCTGCTGCCCGCTAAGACAGGGCATATGCGTCAGCCAGAGCCCCCGAGCGAGTGTAAAACCAGTGGCAACAGGACAGGAGCAATTTTTCCTTCAAAACCAGACCAGACAGCAGCAGCATATTTTTCAACCTGCAAAGAAATTTAGGGCCGGGGTACGCCTCGCCAGGCCTGCCTGCCCCTTGGATCAATCGAGCTGGCAATATGTAATGCCACCAGACCAGTATGAGAAGCACGAAGCGTGCAGGATGCGGAGCTTGTTGCCCTCGTACGTTAGGTAGGCTCCAGGTTTTCTCGCGCATCATTCTCTGCGTGCAGTGTCTTGGATCGTGCTAGCTGATCCTCCGCGTGTATGGAAGTGATCGTCTCTGTAGGGCTAGCTGGGAATCGATCCCGGATGGATCACATGGCACCGGAGCATATTTCTATAGGTGCATTGTATTCTAGTAGTATATTCTTGTGGTTAGCTCGAGAGTCGTACCACCATTAATTGGAGCTGCACTATGCATGTGTGTACATATCGTCTTCGATTCTAATCCCAATCACACGGTTCCTTCGGATGAATGGGATGCCAGTCATGCTGATGATTGAGCACAAGTGGTGGAACCTCGCTATGCTACTAGCCTTCTCGTGTGTTTCCCAATCTCACCACTAAAAGTTTATGTTTTTTTTTCCGGAGCAACAGCCAAGAGCTCTGGCTATTCATTAAGGAGAAAAAGAGATGTCCAGTTTATGAGGGAAATCGGATCAAAAACCATACATAACTTGAATCCCCAGACATGCCGACTACTCCCAAAGCCTGAAACAACAATACAACAAGAGCATAAATCCTAACACCCACATCCAGCCACATTCGCGAGAATTTCACACGTAGGTAGCATCAACTACATCCATCATAGAATCTCAACCGCCTTCTTCTTGGCGTAGATATTTCTACCTTTTGGCTTTTTCACCTTCTTCATATTCTTCACTAGACAACCAAGCATTGTGATGGAGCGAAGCGACAGCAGGGTCTTAAACTTGTTAGTGAAGGCTGCAAGGGTGTTGTCATCGAACTCCGCGCTCTCTTCTAGGAGGCCAAAAACCTGCGCAAGCAACTTATAAGTTGTAGATATGCTGCAAGCGTTGGCCTCATCCTTCCGCTTCTGCTTCTTCTCAATTTGATCACTCCGACGAGGTGTACTAGCCACCTCTTTAGGAGCACGGGTACGCCTAGGGGCTGGCGTAGAAAGGATAGGTGAAGGCACTGGCCGAAAAACCAGAGACAAGAAGGCATTGCACTTGTCACTGATAGAATCCCCGGGTCAATTTGAATGGCCTCCGTAGCTGCGGTTGTAGAAGAGATGACACAGGCAGCAGGGATCTCCACCAAAGGCTGCCCCAACTTTTTTGAAGCCAAATTGGCTAAAAAATCGCAAAGCTTAGTGGAGTCGGCCACCTCAGGATCAGCAACAAATGGCTCCAGCGCCAAGGAAGAGGTAGCCAACACATCGACCACCTCATAAGATAGGTTTATGTTTTAATAAGGAATCAAATAACCAATAGTTTGATTTGGTACGATATAAAAGCATTTCTAGTCATCCCCTATAGCCTCCAACACGGCCTATGGGGGAGTCGGAGGTGAAAATCTCGTCCGGCAACATCCATAGCCTAGTTCCAAGATAAACAAAAAAAAAACTCCCCCGATTTCGGGACCTTTCCCCGTCCACCTCGTATGTGTTCTCCTCAATCCCGCCATTTCTCCCCGATGGTCGGGCACCTCTTCTCCGCCGCGCGATCTCCATGCCCATGCCACGAAGAAGTTCGTCGGCCCTCGTTCAACAGATAAGATGACAGTGAAGAAGGCGAGGCAACCAAAGCAATGCTGAGCTGGCATGTCCAACACCGAATGGGCGGTGGAACGCTATCATCGGGCAGTGCTCTCGTCTGATGGCAAGACGAGGATTTCAAGGCTAAAGGTGCCAACACGACGATGGCATATAAGGAGGCTTTGGAGAAAATTGTGCATCTAAGTGCATCGCTAATGCCATCTTGAACACCGTCTTGACGGAAGAGAAGTATGATGCAAGGTGAACGGTGATGTCGGAGAAGCAAGACATCAAGATCGGCATCTAAAAGGCCAAGGTTGCAGCGAATAAGACGAATGAGAACATGGATCTCTTGATGGCTGACACATCTACAATGGATGACGAGGTAAAAGCGTGGTACAAGGAGCAACATGACATCCTCCTAAAAGAAATGAGAGGAGCACCAACGAGTTTGACAACAACGACGACATCGGTTACACGGGAGGCGTTGTCACGCCGGAGGAGGATGGTCCTACCATTTGATTTGCGCCGATGTGTAATATATGACACTAGTTCCGGCTATTTTGTTCGCTGATATGGTGAATTTGCGGCAATTTGGGGAGACAATGATGAATTCGTGGTTTTTTGTTTCTATGTGTTTGCAAATTTGGATGTGGGCCGGAAAAGGCCATATGGGGGCGACACACGGAGGGCAAGGATGGGAACCAGCGCCCCCGTAGGAACACTATGTGCCGGTGCCCCCATACGACCCATTCGAGGCCAGTGTCGGAACCAATATGGAGGGGATGTCCAGAGATGCTCTAATATTATCAGCCGGAATGCGGTTTCGACTTGTACTAGCACTACAGGAAGACTCGTGTGTGTGCGTGCGTGCGTGCGTGCGTGTGTTTGTTTTTTAACACGGATAAGGGCCTCGAAGGACCCGAAAGCTGCAATTATCATCATCGGTGGGTACATCTACATGAAGGACCTCGAAAAGGATAAAAAATACAACTTGGCCCTCGAAATATGCAGAGAAGACCCTATAACAGAAAAGATAAAACAATCAGGTCCTGGTCTTCTTCCTCCACGGTGTCGACTGTGAAGATCACGCCACCGGACATCTCCTCCATCACCGGGGAACTTGCCACTTGGGATGGCCAAGAAGTTGGGTGCCGACACTAATCCGTTGACGGGCCTCCATGGGAGGTTTGCTTCACCATTGGCACCAAGTAGAGGCCGCCTCACCGACCAAAGATCATGGTGACGCTCAAAGCCACCATGTGGGTATCTTCAGTTTGCAGCAGCAATCCCCACCAACTCCTAGACCTACAGATCTTCACGCCTTCACCCAATCTCCCCCTACCACCATGGCCGGCCAGAGTGAGAAGAAGAGCCAAGAGCTACAGAAATCAGAAGAGGCCAAAAGCCATGGCCTTATTGAAGGAAACAACGTCCTTTCCTATCACTCCAAGCTTGAACCTATGGAGCTTCAGTACGGTAGGAAAGAACCATAACCATCACCGAACCTGGCAAAGATTCAGCGCTCCGCTCCAAACTACCGGCATCATGCCAAACTCCGGCACCAAGCCGAAACTCCTATATCTACTACGTATAGGGCGAGCTTCCCATCCATCTCTTTCTCGGCGGGCAGTGCCTCCGGAGACGATCTGGAGGAGAGCTCGAGAGCGGTGTTTTAAGAGTTTGCGCGCCGATCTTGATAAGAATCTAGCCCTACAATATGTTGCATTTCATATTTTCACACGTGGAGGAGAATTCAGGGGGTGCACTGGCCCAGGGCACGTCCATGCCGTTGGGTTGAGCGCGCCGGCGACACGCCTCGCACCACGCCTCGCACCACGCCCACATGCCCAAACCCTTTTCTTCTTGGGGCATCACAGCATTTCGACCTGGACTTTATCGGTTGTACGGCGACCTGGCCAGATCAACGTCAGCATGCCATTGAAAAAAAATACCGTTCTAATTTCAGCTGCATGCATGACCTCCATTCGCAGGTGAAATCCGCGTGAATTCTTTATGCATGCGCGTTGCGAGCTCATGATAGACATCATCTACTCAGCCTTAGACGTGTACACCATATGCTCAATCAGTTCCTCTGTACTTCTGCAGGGTTTGCTGAACGTACGTGATTAGATTCTCCGCATCTGCGTGTGTCTTCGAGTATTAATTCCTGAGATAGCTAAATCTCCCCCGTAAACGAGCGATGATATTCAGTTCGTTCATGCTCCTGCCACCAGTGAAGCAGCTGGATTGGTGGCTGGAGAATGAATGAAAACTAATTAATTTATAAACTCTTCGTTAGGGGAAAAATGCCTTGTGGATGTGTCATTGAGAGACCGCCAGTCTCATACCATGGTCCGTTCGCATCACTTGTCTGAGAGAGAGCTATATACATAGTAGTGGCTGTCTAATCCAACTAGTAAAGCTTGCTCAGTGTTGAGCGGTTATCTTTTAGCCTTTCAGACTCATCTCAGCAGCAACAAGAACGAAAAGTTGCACTTTCAGAGTATGTTACATCTGTCTTTTTTTCATGTTCGCCTTTTTATCCCGATCGACATCTTTTCTACATGACGTCCAGCACCATATATATATAACATCCATGGGCTCGTTCGTCATGCTGCAAAACTAATCTGGCCCTCTTTGCACACGTGTTGATCTGGGAGCAAAGCAAAAGCGCAAGACGCATGCATGCAGGCGGTAGCGCATGTAGGTGGAGAACAGCTAGCGCGCGTCGTGTGTTCCTCCGGGCCCCCGAGTTGGAAGGAAACGGAACCAGCCAGCCAGCACGTACTACGGCACCTTCCGCTCGAGATGATAGATATCGATCGCCGGTCCGTGTACGCGCGCCATGCATGGCTGTACTTGCATGCCGGTCGGGGAAGTAGCACACGTTAACACGTATGTACCATCCCCGATCGAGCCCATATCGTTCGCCATGAAAATTGAGGAAGTAACCCCCTCGTCCGCACATGAACGTGTCGCTAGCGAGCGTGCACGGGAGACATACACATCACATAGGCCGTTCACATAGGCCGTGCGATAGACCAGAACTTACCCGTTACATGCTTTGTATGGTGCGTGCGCGTGCGTGTGCCGTAGATAGACCGATCATCGATCGGTGGACGACGAACGTACGTTCTTCCGGCACAGTGGCAGCGGGGTCTCTGAGGTTTTAATTCGTTCACGTGCGCTTGCTGGCTAGGATAGGGAACGAAGCGGGCCGGCGCACCGTACGTAGCAGCTGCGTGCGTGCAATGTCTCGTAGCATGCATGCTGGTCGATCGCCGGCGGGGTCCCCTCTGGCACTTACTTGGTGGTGTGGTGCATGCATGCGCGCCTCTTTCGTGCGCCCTTGGGAGTCCTGGGGCTAGCTAGCTAGCCTGTTCGATCGTGTCTGGCCAGCAGCCAGCTGGTTGCATGCATGCATTCGTGCAAGTCAACATGAATGCGCGATCGTATGTGTCGGCGACGCCTTTGCTTGGAGTTTAGGCTCTGATTTTTGAGACATGACACGTGTTGTTAGCTATACTTTTTATCAACAACAGATCCCATCATCGTAAGATCAATTCGCTCCCCGGCGTCGCTCTCGTACGTAGACGGTCGCAAGCCATGGAGTTAAACGGAGGAGCTAACGACGCTACTCAACCGGTGCCACAAGCAATGGCAGTGAGCCCTGCTCCCACATACGGTTGAGATCGTGAAATGGCTAAATTAACAAATAATAGCGTGAAATGATGGATCACACGGGTATGTGATGGGTGGTATAGTCCTGGTCCCGGGTGGTAATAATTCCGCATTTTCGAATCTATCTGGGGCTCCAATAATCTACACAAAGTGTGAGAGGGGGAAGGAAGCCGATGACGGAGATGGTGATTTTGAGGTGGTTGGAGATGACAAAGATGGTGATGGACTTGAGATCGAGATGAACCAATTGGAGTTGTTGATGGAGGTGATGGTGACCTCCTGTTATCCGACCGTATCACGTGTATTCTACTCCCTCTGTTTCATAATATAAGATGCTTTAGCTTTGTGAAGGTAATGTGTCTAGACGCCTTTTAATGTGTAGGTTCAGAAAGGTTCACTCCGCACACTAAAAGATGTCTAGATACATTATCTTCACAAAGCTAAAATATCTTATATTTTGAAACGGAGGGAGTACCTGTTACAAAGGAGATAATTACAAAGGAGATAACAACGGAAACTATTTTTTATCATAGCAAGAATAATCCCAGATTCTAAACCTCAAAGAGATTTATGAGTCTTTGAGAAAGAAAAAGAGTCACCTCATTCATATCTCCAAAGACCAGCTGGATCTGCAGTATGAATATTAGTCATTGCACACCGCAAATCATTCAGCTCGTGATAAGCTTCTTCTAGCGAAGGTAAATGGGGGAGTATTTGGCTCTTTTTTTTATCACTTAGGGTATCTCTCTAACCGATCCCCAAAACTTAGAGGACTACAACGGCTCCCTAAAACTTAGAGAAGTATATTTTTACTCCTCTAAAGAAAAGCGGTTTCTAACCGACCCCTTAAATTTAGAGGAGTAAAACTTCATTTCAATCGAATTTGATTCAAATGCAACCGAATATCACGCAGACTTGACTGAATTTGAGTTAAACTTGGCTGAATTTGAGCATCCGCTAGTTCAGTACACTGAATTTATACAATCTACAACCCAAAGGAGGCCAAGCATGCAAAATACAACCGAATTTTACCTAAACCTAACCTAATCCTCCTCGTAGTCAAAGGAGGAGGAGTCGCTGCCGAGGTCGATGACCATCGGTGCTGTTGATGACCCTGTATCATCGACAATCTCCTCCTTCATCTTCGCTAGCACTATCGACGACCCTGCATCATCGTCAAGCTCCTTCTTCTTCGGCATCATGCCCGCCATCTTCTTTGCCGCAACATACTCCTCGAGTAGGCATCGCTCCTCCTCGATGAGCTTCGGGTTGAGCTCCGCGAGCTACTAGACCATCGCCGCGTCACGGCGCTCCGCCTCGAGACGCTCTCGGTCCTCCCGTCGCTCACGCTCAGAGACAAGCCGCCGCTACCGGCTCGGGGTCCAACACCTCGCCTCACCCCAAAGGGAAGTTGAGATTGCCGCACTCCGACCCATGGAGTTCGACGTTCTTCGCGTCGCATGCCCATGTTGCCTGCTCCGCCGATGGGAAGCTGCCGATCCACACCTTGTGGTGAGTGTTCTGGCCGGTGATTTCGGCGATCCAACTGCCCTACAACTGTTGCCACACGCAGCGGCAGACCTACACCGGCGGCATTGGCAGATCACAGAGAGTCGGGAGTTGCAGGGCCGGCCGACGGGAAGAAGATGTTGTTGGGGCCTGTGGTGGGGTGTTGCGGTATCGACAAGCGCTGGAATGGGTGGCGGTGATGGCCGACAAGAGGATCTGGCCATCGCGGGCTAGGGGTGGCTGAGGGGTGCGCTGCCAGTTGTCGGGAATGGATTTGGGACCACGGTGGAGGGGAAGAAGAGAATCTTTTACTCCTCCCCTCTTGGAGAAGTAAATATAAGAGTCGAAGCGGCAGAATCTTATAATATTTACTCCACTAAAGGTTATAGGAGTTCGGTTATGTCCGCAATTTTTTTTACTCTTCTAACCGGTTATTGGGGATCGGTTAGGGGTGCTCTTATTATATACTGAACCAAATTGTCCCCAGTTAGGACAAAAGAAAGCATGTGTGGCAAAATAATTTTGAGATCAAAATCTTCCCAAGAATCCTTCCAAAAGAAGCTGGTGTTTGCTGTGTTGATTTGACAATTTGCTAAACCTCTATACAGGGAAGGATCTTAAGTGGACATGCGACATGGCGCCGTCTACGCACGCACACAAAAGATAATATACCGTTTCTTAAGATCCCACTACGTCTACAAGAAACCTAAATTCGCCACTCGTCGTTGATTACATCCTGCACTTGGGCAACCATGGCTTCTCTATCCTCGAATATACTAGGCTTGTTCACAGCAATCGCTCCACCATAAAGAACATTAAACAACTTTAGCTGGAGGGAGGAAATTCTGATCGCAGGACTCCCATATCAATCTTACCCAAGGTCGGTTGGGCTAACTGTAAAATTCGTGCAAATTTCTAGGCAATATGCAATTAATCTGCCAGTGCAAATTAATCACTCCTAGAGGTTTAGTAGGAGCTAGCGGCAAGGATCTGATCCCATTTCAACACGTACACCATGGAGCGAGACGGACGGAGACAGGGCGAAACTGTAAAGCAGCGGTGGATCTCCTAGTGCTCGATCGGACCCGTATCGCATCATATCATGCTAAGGCGCACTGTTATTACCCATCGATCAATCTCGGAGGGCGCGCGCGCTCCCCGGCCTACGCAATCATCACCGCGGCGACCGGCGAGGAAAAGGATCCCGTAGAGTAAGTATAATAAGTCCTAGTCAGCTGGCTATAAGGATTAGAATACTATTTTCTTGCCTAGTTGGAAAAGAGAGAAGAGGAGAGAGAAGAAGAGTGGACTCTCATGCAAGAGCCAGCTCTAGCACGTGCTCCTAGACACTTTGAGAGAGTGAAGGGTGAGCCATGTAATACTAAAATAGAATATTTTTTTAACTTATTATTATACATGTTAGCTCTAAGTTAACTATAGATAACATGTCACTTGGCTTATAGCCAACGGCTGGCTATACTACCGTCCTTGCTCGTATTCCGATCAACCGACGACGCGCGACGAGGCCGACAGCGAGTGGGCGTCGACGGCGACAGGAGAGCGGCACGGCCGGCCGAACCGGGTGCACGCACGCATGGTTGCCGATTGGCTCCCACCGTAGGTCGCCCATGCATGACCGATCCATGCACGCCCGGCCATCCAATGGGCGCGCGCGGAGTCGTCTCCGTCTCGATCGGGATCTAGAGGCGGGTACGTACGGCCGGAGAGAGATCGGCACGCGCATGGGTGAACTGATACGGGTACAGTAGGCGGGTGTGGGGCTAGCTCGCTGGGAACGTGCGAGCTGCACGGTTCCGTGTGCCGGTTCCGTTCCGCCGGCATGGGTGCGGGCGATGTCGTCAGTCGTCACGCACGCGGCCGTGTACAGGCCGGGGAGCAGCGGGCAATGGCAGGCAGCCCGGCCAATCGGCCATGCTTTGCTCCGCGTTCCCTCGACACGCGCTTCTTCTCCCGAGCTAGTGGCGCTCTCGCCGGTTCCATTTTCCAAGCAGATGGGGATCTTGCCTCGACTTTAGGCGAATTGCAGGTAGTACAGTGTATATGTTCCCCTTACGGTGTAGTAGTATCACGATTTACTGAACGACCAGCACTGCTACTGCTAGATACCTCTGCTCACGTAAGCGTCCCCAGCTGACGGGCCGAACCCAAAGCAAGCACTACTCATAAAATGCTACTAATATGAACGTACATACTACCAGCTACTTCAACTTGGTACGGCCTGCGAAAGTCAAACATGTAGGCGAGAGATAGAAAAAGATGTACTCCTACTCTAGATGCGATCGATGTACGTACACACGTACGGTACTGCCTTACATATCTCCCCTCCATGCCTCCATGGAAATACAGTGCTAGGAGCAACGTACTAGCGTAATGCATGGGGTCGCTCAGACCCTGCCTAGCTAACTGCGACACTCGGACGTGCCCCCGGCGTCGCTGCAGCATGCCACTCAGACAGGACATCTGCGCGCAGTCGCGGTTCACTCGTGTCTGTCTGTCATCATCACTACTCTGACTTTTTGGGTGTGTAAAACCACGTGTAACAATTCCAGTTTTTTCTTCAAAACCAGACAGCAGACGAGCAGGGAATTTCAAAGAACCCTCGATCCAGCCCTGCCTCCCTGCCGGCCGAGACGGTACCGTGCAAGAAAAGCAAAAAAAATGTCGACGGATCGAGAAGCATGGAGCATATATATGGTGGCCCGGCTGCAGGTACTCTCTCCCATGCATGAATATTTCTGCATGCAGTTTCTCGGATCGTGCTCGTGATCCGTGGAAGTCACCGCGCGTCGATCGTCCACCCTTGTGTAGGTGAGGAATCGACCACGAGCACGTGCAGCGGACCATATTTCTAGACAAAGGAGAGGTGCGTTGTATACTCATTCAGGGGCTAGCTCCAGAGCCGTACCGATAATTGGACTACGCATGTGTATCATCGCCTCATCGGCGACTCTAATCGCAATCACCGAGTTGCTCACACAATTGCTTGCGATGAAAGGGATGCCAATCATGCTAATGAATGATCGATCGCAAGTGCACTAGTGGAAAGCGGGCCTCCAGTCCCGGCCCGTAAGGGGCTTTAGTCCCGCTCCTGGTAACCGGGACTGGAGGAGCGGGACTAAAGGTCCATCCATTAGTCCCGGCCCTCTTACTATACGAACCGGGACAAATGGTTTTCTGCCGCGGCAGAATTTTAGCCACTTTCTCTGCCGCGGCAGAGAATTGAATTTGTATCTTTTTTTTATTTCAAAATAGTTTTCTATACTACCACATACCGTACATGTTCGTGCATACGTAAGATAGTTAAGATCGAGCATACAAATATATACATGATAGTTACACATAGAGATCACAATTACGGGACTAGAGCCCGTCTATTCAATTACACGGTCGGGGATCATCGGCGCCTATTCACATTAAATTCTCCGGCGTCATCTATCATCTCGTTCATCAAGAATCCTGCCAGTTCTTCAGCAATTGCTACTACGCGTTGCTGTGGTAGGAGCTGATCCCGCATTTTCTCGAACTATATAAGAAAAGGAGATCAATATGAATATCAATCATGATAACAAAAAGTGACGGTAATAAAAATAATGTTATGAATGTATTGCTTACATCGACTCTATAATCATTCAGCTCACTGGTAAACCTGCGAATGAACTCGCAAACGTAGAATCCACATAGATTCGTCTTCGGTGGCTGTCTCGCGCATTTTACGAGAATATAATTCAATCAAAATAATAATCCAGCATCATAATTGTATTGAAACTAGAAGTAAAGAGATGCGCGTACTACTTACCGAGACCGGCTTAAACGTCAGCTTCTCAGTAAAGTCACCCGTAATCGCACTCTTGAACTGGTTCCAAACTCTACCCGGTAAAGAAAATGAATGAGTTATTTATTACGTGATATCTCAGGAAATCAACGAAAGAGACCGCTGTAGCGAAAATTATCTCTGGAGCATGTCCTGCATGTCACTAAACTGTTCCAGGGGTCTCTTTAATGGGTCCATGACTTCAACTCTTCCCTTATCAAGTTGAATGTCCATGAGAATCCAGTGGAAACTGTACACGTTTATATATACATCAGTAACTCATCAATTACACTTAACATCGAGTAAGCAAAAGAGAATGTGTACAATAGAGTAAGACACTCACACGAAATTGTAAGGAAACAGTATGTGATCACAGAAATTTTGCTCCGTTAGAAACCTTAGAAGGTTTTCCTGTGTGTCCTCGGGTTTATCCTTTAGCGTCCGACAATGTATTTTATCTGGGTCAATGAACCCAACACTGAAGATTGACCTTCTTTTACATTCCATGATCTTCATTCTGTATAATAATAGAGTACAAAAGGATATAATTAGGATAATTACATGTAATGAATTGAACAACTGAAAAAATGAACAGCTTATATATAGACAATGAATTCAACAACTTACAGACAATAGCAACTCATGAGACTTTTGTCGAGGGCGTCGAAAATGTATAACTGGAAGAGTTCTGGAAACTCAACATGGACCTCTTCTTCTCGGAAGTAGTAGTCATGTGGAACTTTCGCCACGATCATTATTCTCTCCTCCTTTACGGCTTTCAAGTACCATTTATGTAAACTACGCATTTGTGTTGGTAGTTGTTGGAACTGCTCAAAGCTGACCAGAGACTTCCCTGGGACATATGTAGGGACTACCTAAGCCTTGGGTAACTTGTCGTCATGGGAACCTAGCAATTCCTCAACAGTCACATTCATAGAGGCCGCAAGCTTCGCAGCTTCTTCCATATTCTGCTGGGGAATGTCATGGGATACCACCTTGAGGGGTGGGATCGATTTTTTGGCCTGTTCCCCGAGCTGGGGGACGTCCCATCTTTTCCCGGTTGCACTTTGACTTGATGATTTGCTCCCGCTTGCACTTCTACTTGATTTGCTCTTCTTCACTTCCTTCTGAAGTGTGCGTCGATAGTCATATGGCTTATGGTGTAAGTCATATTGCGATTTTGTGTTCAGAAAAGAAAGTGCGTACGCTTTTTGCTTCTCGGTGTATACCGGGGCGGGCTCGGGTTTCTTCTTTTGAAGCTGCACAACACATTCGGCCTTTACGATCATGTCGGTTTCCTTGTCAGTACGATCGTAAGGTCTGATAGAAAGATTCTTATGAGGTACTCTTGGGAGGGGCGACATTTGTCGTTTTGGGCTCCTGTGTCGTTTAGTACTAATCGGAGGCTGCGGCGGAGATCGAGATGGACTCGAGCTGTGGTGGTCGTACTTATGGGGTGGGCTTCTTGGAGGTGATGGAGGTGAAGGTGACATGCGACTACTCGGAGGCGGTGTTGGCTTTGGCATCCAGCCTGGAAGCTTGATGTTGTTCTTGTCCCATAGAATGATACCACCCAGTACTTCTCCGAGTGTCCTCTCACCTTCAGGTCCAGGGATGTCAAGCTCCATTGAGTCCCACCCCATTGCGATTTCATCCACACTAATTTTAGCATAGCCAACTGGAATCTCACGGCCATGCTAGCGTGCGCCAGGTGGACAAGGTAAAGCACATTCGACCGCCACCTTGATGGATAGGTTCTTCACCTTCTGATGGAGCTCACAAGATGCCTGCTCCTTGATTCCATCCACGGGGTAGCCGGGACCGCCATCTACCATACGTGCATCGTCAGAAGGGACCTCCGATTCAGCCATGCTGCTTTTCCGCTGAGATGGGACGGCGGTAATATCGAGTACATGATCTTGCAGGCGCGCTGCTCCTCGAAGTTCGTCAATCTGTTGCTGATGCATTCGAAGTGTTCCTAGCAATTCGGTGAACCTGTCTCCCTCCTCCTCCTGCCGTCGCCTCTTTGCTCTCTCTCGGCTCCTATAAGTATCTCTGTCT
Source organism: Avena sativa (assembly GCA_916181665.1). Classification (NCBI taxonomy): domain Eukaryota; kingdom Viridiplantae; phylum Streptophyta; class Magnoliopsida; order Poales; family Poaceae; genus Avena; species Avena sativa. The sequence continues at coordinate 55,467,358 of OV702292.1, forward strand.
TTAGGAAACCCCATCTCCCACGTATAACTAGGGCCAAGGCCTCGTACACGTCCTCCGTGTTCGTCATTCCCGAGGACCTTTGTCAGCAAGTCTTTCTCTCTATCGGGACAGAACTTTGTTGTCCCCGCTTTAATCTCCTTCACCACTTTCTGCCATGTATCCCGGGGTATCCTAATCCCGTCACTACAAATAAGGTCCCCTGTACTTTCGTCATACTCACTCCCATGCCCAAGGAACCAATTCCTTGCCCTCAGATCCCATTCTTCGCGTATTGGTTCTGGAGTGATCCCTTTAGCAAGCAGCTCATTCTCTTTAGCATCCTACTTTGGCATGGCAGCCGCGTAGCCCCCTGGCCCCAGGTGATGGTGATATTTCTTCATCGCGGCATTTTTCTTGTTTTTTCCGACATTTCCATAGCAGGTTGTGACTACTTGTACTTCACAAATGCATCCCAGTTAGCCTGCTGCTTCGTTAGATAGCATTCAAATTTAGGAGTCTTCTTCGTCTGCTGATACTTTTGCCATAATGCTTTCTTCCAGTTCTTGAATAGTTCGGCCATCTTCGTAAGAGTCCACTGCTTGACTTTCTTCCTCAATGCAGTTGTGTCGACATCATCCTCACATTCTGGCAGGGTGAAATGTGTCATGAGGTCATTCCAAAGACCCTCTTTGAACATGTCGGCGAAATACTCACCCTCTTTCGCCCCTTTGGTCTTATTCCACTCTCGAACGGTGATCGGGATGCGATCCCTAACCATAACTCCGCATTGTTGTTTAAATACAGTTTTAGCCTTTTCGGGTTCCACCAGTTCACCCCGTGGTGATACCCGCGTAATTGTATAACGCGTAGATGCGTCCAACTTTTTGGCCGGGCCTCGTTTGGAATATTTTTTACTCGATGTGGAGGCCTAAGAGAAGAAACATTTGTCAATTTATATATATATACAACTCAGTTAATGCATCTACTGATCACCAGACTTCATATATATACCTCGCCGTCGGCTTCTCCACCACCGGAGCCGTCGGCTTCTCCTTGATCATTTCGGTCGACCTCCTCTCCCTCACCGGAGGTGTTCAGATAAATCGACAGAGATTCGGGTGGATCAACATGGGAGGTGTCGTTGATCATATCCTCGAGAATTTCTTCCTGTGCTAGGTCTCTCTGGATTGGATCCATAGTTTTCTACAAAATGCACACAATAACATTTTTCATTCAATATTGCTGCATAAAATAATACTAAACAATAATATGAACACGCAATTTGCTACAATAATACTAAACAATAGCAAAATTCTAGTGATGCCCTAACCCTAACCCTAAGTCCGGGGCCCCGCGAGCACTACCACATTAACTCTAAGTCCGGGGGCCCGCGAGCACTACCACCCTAACCCTAAGTCCGGTGGCCCACGAGCACCACCACCCTAACCCTAAGTCCGGCTCCCCGCGAGCACTACCACCCTAACCCTAAGTCCGGTGGCCCGTGAGCACCACCACCCTAACCCTAAGTCCGGCTGCCCGCGAGCACTACCACCCTAACCCTAAGTCTGGTGGCCCGCGAGCACCACCACCCTAACCCTAAGTCCGGCTGCCCTCGAGCACTACCACCCTAACCCTAAGTCCGGTGGCCCACGAGCACCACCACCCTAATCCTAAGTCCGGCTGCCCGCGAGCACTACCACTCTAACCCTAAGTCCGGTGGCCCGCGAGCACCACCACCCTAACCCTAAGTCCGGCTGCCCGCGAGCACTACCACCCTAACCCTAAGTCCGGTGGCCCGCGAGCACCACCACCCTAGCCCTAAGTCCAGCTGCCCGCGAGCACTACCACCCTAACCCTAAGTTCGGTGGCCCGCGAGCACCACCACCCTAACCCTAAGTCTGGCTGCCCGCGAGCACTACCACCCTAACCCTAAGTCCGGTGGCCTGCGAGCACCACCACCCTAACCCTAAGTCCGGCTGCCCGCGAGTACTACCACCCTAACCCTAAGTTTGGGGGCCCGCGACCACCACCACTCTAACCCTAAGTCCGGGGGCCCGCGAGCACCACCACCCTAACCCTATCTTCGGGGGCCCGCGAGCACCACCACTCTAACCCTAAGTCCGGGGGCCCGCGAGCACCACCACCCTAACCCTAAATGCGGGGCCCCGCGACCACTACCACCCTAACCCTATCTTCGGGGGCCCGCGAGCACCACCACTCTAACCCTAAGTCCGGGGGCCCGCGAGCACCACCACCCTAACCCTAAATGCGGGGCCCCGCGACCACTACCACCCTAACCCTAAGTAATATTACACTACTAAATAATATTACAAGTATATGTACACTACTATTACACTACTAAATATTATTACACACAAAATTAAATAATATATACACTACTATTACACTAGCTACTAAATAATATTACAACTACTAAATAATGTTACAATTATACACTACTATTACACTATACTAAATAACACACAAAATTAAATAATATTACACTACAAAATAAAATTAACTATATACTACAAAAATACTATTACAACTAAATATTACAACTACTAAATACTACAAAAATACTATTACACTAATACAAAATACTACAAAAATAATATTACACTAATACAAAATACCATTACAACTAAATATTACAACTACTAAATACTACAAAAAAAGCCAGCCAGCAAGCCAGCCAGCCGCCAGCCAGCCAGCAAGCCAGTCGGCCAGCGCGCGCAGGGGGAGCGAAGGGGAGGGGGCGGCCCGGCCTGCTCGCCTACAGTGCCGGCGTCGCCGCGTCGTCGCGTAGCCTGACGGGAGAGCGAAGGGGAGGGGGCGCGGGGTACCTCTGGCGAGGACACGCGCGCGGCGGCTGGAGTGGCGGTGGCGGTGGCGACGGCGGTTGGGGTGGTGGCGGCCGGAGAATCGGGCAGCCTGCCAGCGTCAGGTCGTCCTCGCGCGCGTGGGGGGGGGGGGGTGCTCTGCGTGGGGAGAAGAAGGGGCGCGCGGGGTGAAGGAGGCGCGCCAAATGTATAGTGGAGGTCTTTAGTCCCGGTGAGTTATACGGACCGGGACTAAAGGTCCCCTCCTTTAGTCCCGGTGCGTGCCACCCACCGGGACTAAAGGGTTTTCGGCCCAGCCCAACAGGTGCACGCCAACGCCACACCTTTAGTCCCGGTGCGTAGCACGCACCGGGATTAAAGGTCCCTTTTTCAAAAATTTCACCCCAGGGGCACGCCTGTTTAAAAAAAATCAATTAGCATATTTTTTAAACATTTGAATTTTATAGTTTTTGCATACTTATGAATTTGAGAAAAATTTCAACATGAAAAGTTCTTTAATTTGAATAAGTAATCCAAATCTATTTTCTGTTTTATAAAATAATTATTCTAACTAGTGAAACTAATAACCATTTTGCCATTTTCAATTTAAAAATGCATTAACTATTATATTTTGCATATTTTTGAATAAGTGATTCAAATCAATTTTCTGTTTTATAAAATAATTATTCTAACTAGTCAAACTATTAACCATTTTGCCATTTTCATGTGATTCCGACGCTCCGGTGGTCTTCCTCCGGCGAAACCCTAGACCGGGGGCCCCGGATCGTCTACCCCGCCTTATTCCCCCCCCCCGTTCTCTTCCGGATCGTAGCCCCTTTAGGGTTTTGGTTTAGGGTTTAGGGTTTAGGGTTTTTGGTTTAGGGTTTAGGGTTTTGGTTTAGGGTTTTTGGTTTAGGGTTTAGGGTTTAGGGTTCCCTCCTCTGACTTAGGGTTTAGGGTTCCCTCCTCTCACTTTGGGTTTAGGGTTCCCTCCTCTGACTTAGGTTTTAGGGTTTAGGGTTTTTGGTTTAGGGTTTAGGGTTTAGGGTTTAGAGTTCCCTCCTCTGACTTAGGGTTTAGGGTTCCCTCCTCTGACTTAGGGTTTAGGGTTTAGACTCATATCTGCCGCCTCTCTCCACTCTATCCCATGGCTTCCACCATACCTCTAACCCCAGGGAGGCGGAGATTGAGTCTTTCACGGGCTAGCAGGAAAATATTTTCCGAGGCGGAACTTCCGAAGATGTCATAGGGCGTGTGCACCAAGGGCATCTTCGAGAAGTTCCGCCACGGGAGATTTCCCAACCCTTTCCTCCATCCATGGGGATGAAACTCTCCATCCATGTAGGCTTGGTCGTTGCCGTAACACATCTAGACTCATATCTGCCGCCTCTCTCCAGTCTATCCCATGGCTTCCACCATACCTCTAACCCCAGGGAGGCGGAGATGGAGTCTTTCACGGGCTAGCAGGAAAATATTTTCTGAGGCGGAACTTCCGAAGATGCCATAGGGCGTGTGCACCAAGGGCATCTTCGAGAAGTTACGCCACGGGAGATTTCCCAACCCTTTCCTCCATCCATGGGGATGAAACTCTCCATCCATGTTGGCTTGGTCGTTGCCGTAACACATCTAGACTCATATTTGCCGCCTCTCTCCACTCTATCCCATGGCTTCCACCATACCTCTAACCCCAGGGAGGCGGAGATGGAGTCTTTCACGGGCTAGCAGGAAAATATTTTCCGAGGCGGAACTTCCGAAGATGCCATAGGGCGTGTGCACCAAGGGCATCTTCGAGAAGTTCTGCCACGGGAGATTTCCCAACCCTTTCCTCCATCCATGGGGATGAAACTCTCCATCCATGTTGGCTTGTTGAGTTGCTTGCCATGGCGTATCGATGCTCCTTTTATAGGCACGGCGCCGCTTCTACTTTGTCTTCTTCCTCCGACAGGGCGTCGTGCGCTACATGCTTTATCTCATCGAGCAGTGCGTCCACCCACACGTCCTTATCCTATCGACAGCTTTAGTCCCGGTTTGAGCCCCCACCCGGTACTAAAGGTTACCCACGCGTCCTTATCCCACCGACAGTTTTGTTAGATGACACAAAAACCACCTTTAGTCCCGGTTGCACCCACCAGCCGGTACTAAAGGTTAGCCACCCCCCAGATAAGGCCCTCCCAGATAAGCCTCCCCCAGATAAGGCCCCCCCATCTTTTGTCCCGGTTTGAACCCCCACACGGGATGAAAGTTTCCCGCGCCACTGCATTCCCTCGCTTTCCACCGGTTCCCACCTCTGTCTTCCCGCCATTTTTTCAGTATATATATGTACGCTTGGCCTCCATTTACATATCACATCTAGACTCATCATTCTCTTCCCATGGCTTCCATCGTATCTCTAACCACCCGGGAGGCGGAGGCGCTTTGCGCCTCGAACTACCCCTGCCCACTGGGCTACCGCGTCACCACCGGCTGGATGTTGAGCGCCGGAGGCGTGCCGGTCCCTCCTGTCCCTCTAGGTGTGGAGCGCCGGATGGCCATCACGAACCACTACTACCTTGAGCTCACGCCAGAGCAGCGGAGGAATCCCAACTAGCATCCCGACTATTTCCCGACTTCGAAAGCCTTCTTCATCAATCGGCATGAGAGGGCACTCGCATGAACGAGGCGGACGGCCCACCTCCTTCGAACTTCAACGAGGCCGGCCGTCGGCTGTGGTGGCGCGACCGGACTCTCCAGAGTGTCATGGCCTACAACACGACCGGCAATAACCCCCGCCTGCGGTACCCTCAAATCCAGCCCACGCGTGCCCAACCTTCAAGGTTCGACTACGGCGACCCTGACAACGACAGCGACGACGGCGCCGGCGACTACGACGATTACAGTGGCGCGTATTATAGGGCTAGGCAGGAGCATGACTGAATCACTCCAACCATTAGGCATGTTTCTTAATTTTTAGTTGTGCTATGTATCTTAATTTTCAGTTGTGCTATGTATCCTTAGTGTTTGTGGGTTCCTTCTCTTGTGATGGTTCCTTCTCTTTGTGTGATCACCTACCGCGGCTCAGAACCCGGTCGTCAACGTCTAGTTTGATTGAGCAAGGTGTATTACATGAAAGGGGACCTTTATGTCTGAAATAAAAGGTTTAATACATTACATAGATTTATGTCTCAAATAAAAGGTTTAATACATTATTACACATCACCAACATCTAGTGTTGTGGTTTTCTTCTGCACCGTAGCCATGGAGAATCTTTATCATTTAACAGGATGCTTGGGTCAGTTTTCACTTTGAAGGGCGGAATTTCATGAAACTTATTGTAATCTTCTGACATGTCTGTCTTGTCATCCAGTCCCACGATGTCTCTTTTCCCTGAAAGAACTATGTGGCGCTTTGGCTTATCGTATTCTGTACTCTTTTGCTTATCTTTACTGTTTCTCGGTTTGGTAGACATGTCCTTCACATAGAAAACCTGAGCCACATCGTTGGCTAGGACGAATGGTTCATCCATGTACGCAAGATTGTTGAGATCCACTGTTGTCATGCCGTACTTTTTGTCTACATGTACCCCGCCTCCTGTCAGCTTGACCCATTTGCACCGAAACAAAGGGACCTTAAAAGTAGGTCCATAGTCAAGTTCCCATATCTCCTCTATGTACCCATAATATGTGTCAATCTGCCCATTGTCATCTGTTGCATCAAAGCGGACACCACTGTTTTGGTTGGTGCTCTTTTTATCTTAGGCGATCGTGTAAACTGTATTCCCATTTATCTCGTACCCTTGGAAAGTACATATAGTCGAAGATGGTAACCTGGCCAACGAGTACAACTCATCTCCAACAGTGGTGTTATTCATGAGATGTGTCTGCAACCAATTGCCAAAATTCTTCTCGTGTTCCCCTTTAATCAAGGTTTCAGGCTTCCCCGGGTTTTCGGAGCGTAGAATATTCTTGTGTTTCTCGATATATGGAGCCACCACAGTGGAATTGTGTAGAACTGCGTAGTGTGCTTGAGTGAAAGAATGCCTGTCCCTACATACCATTGATTTCCTTCCTAGTGTGCCTTTTCCAATCATCCTCCCCTCATATCGAGATTCAGGAACACCAATCGGCTTAAGGTCGGGAAGAAAGTCAACACAAAACTCAATGACCTCCTCTGTTCCATAGCCCTTGGAGATGCTTCCTTCTGGTCTAGCACAGTTATGAACATATTTCTTTAAGACTCCCATGAACCTCTTGAAGGGGAACATATTGTGTAGAAACACAGGACCGAGAATTCTAATCTCTTCGACTAGGTGAACTAGGAGGTGCGTCATAATATTGAAGAAGGATGGCGGGAACAACAACTCGAAGCTGACCAGACATTGGAACACATCAATGTGTAACCCAGATAGACTTTCTCGATCGATTACCTTCTGAGAAATTGCATTGAGGAATGCACATACCTTCACAATGTCTAGTCGAACATTTTCTGGTAGAATTCCCCTCAATGCAACCGGAAGCAATTGCGTCATAAGCACATGGCAGTCAAGAGACTTTAGGTTTTGAATTTTTTTCTCTTTCATATTTACTATTCCATTTATATTCGACGAGAAGCCAGACGGGACCTTGATACTGAAAAGGACTTCAAAAAAGATTTCCTTCTCTTCTTTGGTAAGAGCGTAGCTGGCAAACCCTTGAAACTGCCCTGAATGCTTGCCGTCTCGTCCTTTATGATGATGCTGGTCCTCCCGTGATGCCGGGGTATCTTTTGACTTCCCATACAAGCCCAGGAAGCCTAGAATATTCATGCAAAGATTCTTCTTCAGGTGCATCACGTCGATTGCAGAGCGGACCTCATGCACTTTCCAATAGGGTAGCTCCCAAAATATAGATTTCTTCTTCCACATGGGTGCGTGTCCGGTAATGGGGTCTTTCGGAACAGGTTGTCCTCCAGGACCCTTTCCAAAGATTACGTCCAAATCCTTGACCATACCAAATACATCAGCACCACTATGGGGGACAGGCTTCGTCCAAGTTTCTGCCTTGCCATTGAAATGCTTGCCTTTCTTCTTTAAGGGATGACTGGGCGGAAGAAAATGACGATTGTATGGATACACATTCTTTCTACATTTATCCAGATATATACTTTCAGTCTCATCTAAACAGTGTGTGCATGCATTGTATCCTTTGTTCGTCTGTCCTAAAATATTACTAAGAGCAGGTCAATCATTGATGGTTATGAACAACAATGCTTGTATGTCAAATTCCTGCTGTTTGTGCTCATCCCACACACGTACACCTGGTTTGGCCCACAACTGTAGAAGTTCATCAACTAATGGCCTTAGGTACACATCAATGTCGTTGCCGGGTTGCTTCGGGTCTTGGATGAGCACTGGCATCATAATGAACTTCCGCTTCATGCACAACCAAGGAGGAAGGTTGTAGATACATAGAGTCACGGGCCAGGTGTTGTGACTGCAGTTCTGCTCCCCAAAAGGATTCATGCCATCGGTATTTAGACCAAACCATAAGTTCCTTGCGTTACCAGCAAAGTCCGGGAAGTCTCTCTCGATTTTTCTCCACTGCCGACCATCAGCAGGGTGCCTCAACATCCCGTCTTTCTTACGGTATTCCATGTGCCATCGCAAAAACTTGGCATGCTCTTTATTTCTGAACAAAAGTTTCAACCGTGGTATTGTAGGAGCATACCACATCACCTTGGCAGGAACCCTCTTCCTGGGTTGCTCGCCTCAACATCACCAGGGTCATTTTTTCTGATCTTATACCGCAACGCAGTGCATACCAGGCATTTATCCATATTCTCGTACTTCTCACCGCGGTAGATGATGCAGTCATTAGGGCATGCATGTATCTTCTGCATGTCTAATCCTAGAGGGTAGACACGTTTCTTTGCTTCGTACGTACTGGAGGCAATTGGTTATTTCTTGGAAGCAGCTTCTTCATTATTACCAGCAACTTTTCAAATCCTGAGTCAGTCATACCGGTCTCTGCCTTCCACTTCAACAATTCCAGTGTGCTACCCAGCTTCTTCTGGCCATCTTCACAAGTTGGATACAGCAATGTGTTGTGGTACTGTAACATCTGCTCGAACTGCAACCTCTCCTTTTCTGTGTCGCAGTCTCACCTTGCATCACTAATGACCCGACCAAAATCATCAACGGGCTCATCTGGTTCCCGTTCTTCACCCCCTTCTTCTTTATTATCTTCAACTGTGGTATTATCGTATTCAGGGAACATAGATCGGTAGTTGTCATCATCGTTCTCTTCTTCATCGCCGTCTTCCATCATAACCCCTCTTTCTCCATGCTTGGTCCAAATATTATAGCCGGACATGAAACCGGACCGAAGTAGGTGGCTCTGAATGACTCTTGAGGAAGTGTGAGCCTGCTCATTCTGACATTCAACACATGGGCAACACATAAAACCATCCCGCCGCTTGTTCGCCTCGGCCACAAGGCGAAAAGAACGCACGCCTTCTCTGTAAGTGTCAGAGCGTCGGTCATCGTACATTCATGGGTGGCTCATCTGCATCATACAACCATGCATATATATCAAACGCAATCACGATGCTTAAATTAGTACCACGCAGTAAAAACGAGAAAATGGTTGCTAACCTTTTAGGACACTTCAAAACAAAGAGGAGAAACCTTAAGTGTCGCTCTGGCACCTCATATCATATTTTGTCTTGTGTGAACTCAAGTGGCATCGCTCTAACAGGCATTTCGCCGAACACCTCTAGTGCATATGAAGAAAAAAAGTTAGCACAAAGTTATACCCACCTCTCACATAGGAAAAAAATAGGAGCGAGTGGAGGGCTGGGTGCATATATATAGGGCCAGGCCATTAGTCCTGGTTTGAGATACAAACCGGGACTAAAGGTTCTGCCAGGAGCATGCGCGTCGGTCCAGACCCATTTGTCTCGGTTTGTATCTCAAACCGGGACTAATAGTTCCTTACGGACCGGGACAAAGTGCCTCGGCCTCCTCGGGCCGTCTGGTTCGGACCATTAGTCTCGACCCCAGCCACGGTCAGGACTAGTGGCTCGAACCAAAGGCCCATTTTTTACTAGTAGTGGTTCCATTTATAACTCTAGTCAAGTGTAGGAGTACTACGTGTTCCCAATCCATCCCTCAAAGCTAGCTTACAATAGTAGTACTATTAGTATACCAGCAGATGGAGAGCGGAGCAATTTGAGGGTGCTCTATGTCCATTCTTCCCATATTATTGGAGTACCTAACATTCACAATACAGGTCATTTTAACAGCTCTTGGTTTGACCATTTGACAGATTTTTTTACTAGCATCGAACACATCATATTGGTACTCCCTCCGACCCATATTAGTTGACTCGAATTTGTCTATGTTCGGATGTATCTAGACATGTTTTAGTACTAGATATATCCGAATCTAGATAAATTCAAGTCAACTAATATGGATCGGAGGGAGTACTAGATTATTCATCTTGCAATACGAGGTGGCCCAGCATACCACTATGATGTAGTATACTATAGTCATTGATATAATACCAATGAACACCGTTCACCAGTATTACATCACTCAGAGTGGTACAACAGAAAGATCGCATGTCCAAAATATGACTTTAGATTACAGATACACATTACAAAACTTCCAAAGAATCTCCTTGAAGAGTCAGGATTATAATTTACAAAACAAAACCCGAAATAGCAACTCAAAGTCTACTCTAAAACTGCTGCAACTATATATCTATGTTTTGCGATTGCTACTAAAGTAGGTTCTAATATCTAGGAAGTAGGTTCTAATATCTAGAAATTTATTTATATAGAACTCCTCAGCTTAACTTCAAAAGCTTCTAATGTAGTCGTCGACTCCGCTGACATCCACTGGATATCTTTATCTCTTCAGAGTAGTTCACCTCCTTAGGTTCGCCATGATTGCTTCAGAATCTAGTAAGAGTTAAGAAGGTACGATTGAGTACAAGCGTACTTAGCAAGTTCACTAAAAAGGAGTGTTTGATGCACTAGCTACAACCACAGACCAAAGGTCATAGGTTAGGCAGGTTTTCATAAACATTTCTTCAAAGGTTGCTTTTGTTCTAAAAAGCTATGTATGTCAGTCTTCACAGGTTGATTCGAACTTCGTGGAGTTCCTTGCCTACAACGTTCATAGCTCCTTTCCGAAAAAGAGAGTAACATGTTATACTATTTTACACTCTGTAGGGGTGCGTTGCTTTATTCATGAGAGATCCGCATCCATGTTGCACTTTCGAGCGGCCAACCCGTTCACACTTCCTTGATATGAGTCCTATAAGGACCCAAGCTGATCACTTCCCTTCTCCACGACCCCACAAGCGCCCTGGGTATACGCCATGCCCACCTTTCGTATAACAACAATGAAACGTATAGAGAATTATAGATACCAGAACTATCGTGGAACGTTGTGGTCTCCCACCCTTCTGATGTATATCCTCTCTCGATTTTATACCCACGGTCCAAGGATAACAGCCACGAATTGCGCATCCGTTGACACGCGAAAGGAAGAAGATCCAGCTGACTTCACCAGAGCCATTCTAGATCTCATGGTTAACGTGTGTTGTACGTCGCAAGAATCACATGAAACATTAGTTATTAAGTCCTAGGTATTATGTGCCTTTACCACCAGAACCTTAATAGTAGGTCATTACCACATGGTAAATAACCCATAAACGTATCATTATGAAAATAGAGATTTCTGATCTTTTCGAAATGCAAGTGATACCATCAGTAGATTGCAAATACTTGATAGAAAATAACCATAAACCAAGATATGTATTTTGTATAAATCCTAAAGTAAATCCCCCTGTTTAAGTATGGATTGAGTTTAGTGATTTATGAAAGATTCATATTACATTCAAGTGTATTGCACAATAAGATATAGAGTAAGATTATGGAAGTAATTAACAAGCTATGAAAGTAAAGCAAAACATTGATTAATGTTAAATATTGATCGATGATTACTCTTAAGAATGATCACATTTCAAGTTAGTGAGTATTAACAGTTTTTTTAAAGCTTTTGTTTGACGTGGCAAAAAGAATAACTTTTGAAGAAAATGCTTATTACATTAATTTAAACAATTCGTAGTGTTCACAAAACACAATCGATGGTTATTGGAATCGCTCTAACGATCCTAACTTAATGAGCTTCTAGTTGCTAGAGTAATATACCAAAGTTAACTATAAAATATTATTTGAGTTAAGATACAATAGTTTTATATTGCTTCCGAGTTCAAGAGTTTTCCTCGATACGATCAATGATGAAATCGTATGGATATTGACTACATCTAGCAAGTCGATGATAGGTAAATTATAGAGTTACAACTAATTATAAGATATGGTGATCTCATTTTGTGGTTTACTCAATTCCTATTAAGCTTTAAATTCATGTTAAATATGGTTAAAGTGATATCATTCACCCTCAATATAAGTGAATGATGTAGAAGGTTAGCCTTAAGGTTATAGGTTTATAGTTAATTTAAGATTCTAAAGAAGTATTATATGGTCAATAGTTTAAATTCAAGTTTTATCATAAACCATAATTATGGTTTTAGGTTGAGTATTTAGATTTAAAACATTCTTTTTAAGTTTACAATATTTATAAGGACATATGATTAGTTCTTACTTAGTAAATGATTTTGAAGAGTTAACATATGTCAGAAAACATATTTTATTTTTAATAAAATGGGCAAATAAGGATTTATTACTTTATAAATCTTCAAACCTTTTGAAATAATATGTTTAGTATTTTTCTAGTAAATATACCTGGTCAAGATCTTAAAATGATTTTTATTTATTTTTAAGTATTATCTTCATTTCTATACAGTTCCATAAAGGAATTATTGCTTTTAAAGAATCAACTTATGCTTTACCATTTCATGGGACAAGTTAATATTTTTATTAGATAGCTTATATTTTTTTTGAACATTTAGAGGTATTATATGTATTTTTAGGATTTTTCTTTATTTTTCTAGAGCCTAAATATTCTTCGGGGTATTTTGGTAATTTATTAATTACTTTGTTAATTTAACTAAACCAATCTTTTAAATATGGGTCTGGCCCACGACTAGGCCCAGCCTAGTGGGTAGGGCTAAACCCACCGTGGTCCATTGGGTCGGTCAAACCGACCCAGTCCTCCTCACTCCTTCCTCGGGCATTCTCTCTATGGCAAATTCGCGATGCCGCCGTCGTCGCCCTTCGATTCCGGCCGGCTCCGGACGCCTCTAGAAACTGCAATCAAGTATTTTGGGTGCTACAATCTGAGGTTATTGTCTAAGTTGGCTGATAAAAAAGTATAATGCCTCTTGGACTAAAATTGTGTGTTAGCTAACTAATATTGGATATTATAACATGATAACACACTCTTTTGAGTTTTCACATGCTCTTACAAAGCGAGAGCTTGGACATAAATAAATAACATAACATAACACATAGCTAGAATCTCTCGATTAAAAATTAACTGTATATAGAGACGGCAGGCAGCTGGTGAACTACGAGTTCACAATCGGACTAGTGTGCCAGAGGCGGGAGGTGGGTAGAAGCAGTGAGACATGAGCTTTTCTTGTTGAAATAACGTGTTTGTTAGCATTCCACATATACACTTGGTATTTCTTGTTCATGGGAAGTAGTGAGACATAATAAAAATAGAGTTGTTTGTGGCTTGGTCAACCTTTTTGTTGTTGCGAGCTTGGTCGACTTTGAAAAGGTTGATTCTCATCCGAATATTGAGATCAAGAAGATCTCCTCATCCTTTTACAGTTGCACCAAAGTCTGACAGAAAGTTCTTATTTCTTAGTTGTGAATTAGTAAAAAAATATTCTCATTGGCATGGGTAGCAAAGCAAAAGAGAAGGGAAAAAAGGACGGGCAGTAGTAGAAAAGGATTTTCCCAGAAAGGATCGATGGAACCCGCGGAGCTAGCGGCAAGGATCTGATCCCATTTCAACACGTACACAGAGTCGATCGGCCAATTGATCGAGATCGACGACCACGAGTGTGCGCTAGCTTTGGATCAGAGCAGCGGTGGATCTCGTAGTGCTCGATCGTACCCGTATCGCATCATATCGTGCGAGGCGCACTGTCTGTGTTACCCATCGATCTATCTCGGAGGGCGCGCTTCCCCGGCCTACGTACGCTATCATCACCGCGGCGACGGCCGAGGAAAAGGGTAAAGCTAGCTCGATCCGACGACGCGCGACGCGGCCGACAGCGAGTGGGCGTCGAGGGCGACAGGGGAGCGGCACGGCCGGGCGAACCGGGTGCACACGCATGGCTGGACCGGCCGATTGGCTCACGCCCTACGACGCCCATGCATGACCGATCCATGCACGCCCATGGGCGCGCGCGGCGTCGTCCCTGTCTCGATCGGGATCTAGAGGCGGATACGTACGGCCGGAGAGAGATCGGCACGCGCATGGGTGATCTGATACGGGTACAGTAGGCGGGTGTGGGCTAGTTCGCTGGGAATGTGCGAGCTGCACGGTTCCGTGTGCTGGTTCCGTTCCGCCGGCATGGGTGGTGCGGGCGATGTCGTCAGTCGTCACGCACGCGGCCGTGTACAGGCCGGGGAGCAGCGGGCAATGGCAGGCAGCCCGGCCAATCGGCCATGCTTTGCTCCGCGTTCCCTCGACACGCGCTTCTTCTCCCGAGCTTCCTTCCCTTCCCCCGCATGCACTTCTAGCGATCCCGACCCGACACATCGATCTGCTACCATCACAACTCTGATCTCTTAGCTAGTGGCCTTCTCGTCGGTTCCAATTTCCAAGCAGATGGGGATCTTGCCTCGACTTTGGCGAATTGCAGGTACAATGTTGTATGTGTTCCCCTTTTGGTGTATCACGATTTACAGACCAGCACTGCTACTGCTAGATAGCTCTACAAACTCACATAAGCGTCCCCAGTTGACCTCCCTCCACTCGGGGCCAAGAGTTGATAGCATAAAACTACCACTTTACATGTCAATTTTTTCGAATGGCACCAGTTAGTGTTTTAATTAAAAAAACTACCAGATCGAAACCAAATTTTCGCAAAAAGCACTAATTGTCCCATGATCACGAATTGACACCGAATCTGACAGCAGAACCCACCTGTAAGGGTCAAGTTTGCTGAGATGGACTGGGCCCTACCTGTCAGCCGTATTAAAAAAATCAAAATATAAAAAAAATAAAGGAAAAAGAAGTGGGATGATGTTGACCTTCCCGGTCCGTGCAGCACCGCCGGTGCCTTTGCCGGCTCACCGCGTCGCCGCAGTCCGGCGAGCCCCCTCCGTAGGGTAGCGGTCGTGTTGTCCAGGGAGGCAGGGCGAGGGTGGGTAGGGAGGGGAGGGTCGCCGCCGGCTGTGAGTAGGGGTGGCGCTAGCACTGCAGGGCGGCCGCGAGCGGGGACGACGCTAGCACTGCAGGGGCGCCGCGAGCAGGGGCGCGGCGGCGGCGGTGCTGGGCGAAGGCTAGGTGTCGCACGCGAGCAGGGGAACCTGTGATGGTCGGGGCGGTGGGCGGTGGCGCGGCTGGACCAGTCAGCTCGATGAGATGGTGCGGCTGGACGGGGCGGGCAAAGGCGGCGGTGGGGCTGGACGGGGCTTGTCAGGCGACGGCGGTACTGGACTGGGCAGGACGGGGTGGGGCTGGCCGGTGGAGGCGGTGGCCGGAGAGGTCCCCTGCCAACCATGGGAGAGAGGGAGGGGAGGGCGGCGGCCATGGGAGAGAGGAAGGAGAGGGCGGCGACGGCCATGGGAGAGAGGGAGGGGGAGGGCGGCGGCGACGGAGGTATCGTGTTGCCTCATGACAGGGATGGGGGATGGGCGGTGGCGGTCAACGTATCCCATTTTTTTTTTATATTTTGACTATTTTTTAATAGAGCTTGCAGGTGGGGCCAGTCCACGTCAGCAACTTTTCTTCTTACATGTGGGTCCTGCTGTCAGAAACGGTGTCAATTCGCGATTAAACGTGGATCAGTGCTTTTTGTGAAAACTTGGTTCTGGTATGGTAGTTCGATTGAAACACCAACTGATACCATTCGGCAAAATTGACATGTAAAATGGTAGTTTTATGCTATGAACTCTTCGGGGCAAACCCAAATCAAGCACCGCTCATGCACAATGCTAGTATGAACGTATGTACCAGCTACTCCAGCTTGGTACGGCTTAGCGAAGGTCAAACATGTAGCCAAGAGAGAGAGCAAAATATATTACTCTCGAATCTCTATGCGATGTACGTACACACGTACGGTACTGCCTTGAGTTTCCTCTCCATGGAGATACAGTGCTAGGAGCAATGCACTAGCATAATGCATGGGCTCAGTCAGACCCTGCCTACCTGCGACACTCGGACGTGCCCCCGGCGTCGCTGCAGCAGGCCACTCAAACAGGACATCTGCGCCGCGGTCGAGGTTCACTCGTGTCTGTCTCTCATCATCACTACTCTGACTTTGTTTTGGTGTGTAAAACCATTGGTAGTAACATGACCAGTTTTGCTTTCAAAACCAGACAGCAGAGCAGCTATTTTCAGCCAGTGTGAAACAAGGGCATCTCCATGGGAGCCGACCCATTCGGCAACGGGCTGTCCAAATTGGTCCGCAAACCCGCTCCAGCGGTCCGATTCAAACGACCACGCGTGTCACTCATCTCTAGCGCAAATATGCACTCGTAATGTGTCGCCGCGGACAGAGCACGTGTCGTCGCGTCCGCGCACAGGCCTGCCTAGCAGTGATCGGGGCGTGCCCATAATGCTAGCTCGTCTCCCGATGTCGGGAAAGGGTTTCGTCGCCATCGTTTCCCACCGTTTCACGTCCGTTCTGGATGGTTCCCGTCATTTCCTGTAGTTCCCGGCGCTTCACGTGGGCTTTCCCACCGGAGTTGCTGCTCCCCTATAAAAATAGGACGAGCCCCGTGGAGTAGCGGCGTAGCACTGCACCTCCGAAAACAGCCATGCCTGGCCACCCTCTTCCTCATAGCACCTGTCGCACCGCTGACTACTAGGCTCCCGTCATCATCCAATGCCCACTCCTTATAAAACACTGCCACACGGCAATCTTCTCCTCACCCCTCCGCTCCCAGCATCCACCCCCTCCCCCGGCCCAACCACCCACACAAGAGCCGTCATGTACTTTTGTGCATCATGATTGCGTCTGCCCTAGTGTGTGGGCGTTGAGCCTGATTCCACCGGTGCCACGCGGTGAGGAGTTGCATGCGTCCACCCGACACGAGTGGGCGGAGCGGTTCACGCCGGCGCAACGGCCAGATCCGGACCGAGATCCCGACAATCTAACCGTCTAGATCAA
The DNA here is from genome assembly GCA_916181665.1 of Avena sativa. Taxonomy (NCBI): domain Eukaryota; kingdom Viridiplantae; phylum Streptophyta; class Magnoliopsida; order Poales; family Poaceae; genus Avena; species Avena sativa. The sequence goes on from OV702292.1 coordinate 55,484,438, forward strand.
GTTCTTCCGCAAGTGTGGGGAGAGGAAGTTCGCCCGGTACTACGGCGGTTGTACTCTGCCGACGGACAACGACAATAAAAGGCATAGGTTCTAGTGGAGCGTGTCGGGTCGCACGCTTGCCTTCTTCATGGACTACATCATGGCGGGGAACTACCCGCGTCTTCTACTACCTCCGCCGCCGCCTCTTCCCCCTACACGACGCCAGTCATTGACCTCACGGAGGACGATGACGAGGCGCCGTCGGAGGACGACGAAGGCCGATGACTAGGTGTCGTTGTTGTCTCCGACACCACCGTCGTGTCGCTAGCTAGGTTTTGGACTGTTTGTGTAATGCTTGTAATTGTATTATTAAGATGGGTCGCGCCTGGGGCACCCGACCCAAACGGAGAGAGCCCAAAATGATCTGACTTCGTGATCGCGGGCCGAGTCAAACTGACAATTCGAACACCTTCGGCGAAATAGATTGATCCGGTGGAGATGCCCTAGTTTAGGAGCAGGGGCGCACAACTCTCGATACAGCCCTGCCTGCCGGCTGCATGCATGCGAGACGGTACCGTACAAGAAAATCAAAAAAAATGTCGACCGATCGAGAAGCATGGAGCATATGCAACATGCAAGCCTTGCTGCAGGTACTCGTTTCCCCATGAATAATTTCTCCATGCATGCTGCGCAATTTCTCGGATCGTGCTGATGATCCGTGGAAGTCACCGCGCGTCGATCGTCTACCCTTGTAGTTGTAGCCCTGTCTGTAGGTGAGGAATCGACCACGAGCACATGCAGCAGAGCATATTTCTAGACGAGGGAGAGGTGCGTTGTATATATATTCAGGGGCTAGCTCGAGAGCCGTACCGCAAATTGGACTACGCATGTGTATCATCGATCGGCGACTCTAATCCCAATCACGGAGTTGCTCACACACTTGCTTGCAATGTAGGGATGCCAATCATGCTGGTGAATGATCGATCGCAAGTGGTTCGATCTTTAGCTCTAGTCAAGCCTATGTACATACGTGTTTCACAATCCACCCCTCAAAGCTCACATATATATAGTGTACCAACAGCTGGAAAAAGCAGAGCAATTTGAGAGTGCTCCATGTCCTTGTATTCCCATATTATTGGAGTACCTAACCTTTACAATATAGGTCATTTCAACAGCACTTAGCTTGACCATTTGTAAGATGATTTTACTGGCATCAAACACATCACATTGATACTAGATTCGTCTTGAAATACGTTCTAACATACAAGTGTATATTTGGAATTTCATATAAACTAAATGGTCGGAGTATTTTTCTTGAAGATGTTGTCGATGTCCCTAAATAAACAGCATACTATTAGTTTAGTCGTGGATATTCCTGACTCAATTTTTGTTGGAAGATTCTAATGAGCGAATGTTATGATTTTAGTCTCTCGAAGCGCATGTATCTTTGACCGAACAGTGTACGGTGGATGGCGACTTCTGTTTTTTCTCTCCCAGGTGGCACAGTTGCCATGCCCGGAAAAAAAAAATCCGCTGCCAACTTTGGCTAAAGTCTCGCGGGGGCACTAACACGGGCATTGAAATCAAACCCTTTGAATGAAGAAAATTCTTTTAACTTGAGCCCATGCCCAATCTTTGCAGTAGTACTACACTAATAGTACGGTGAAGCACGTACGCCGTACTACATGCGAGATGGTGGAGTAAGAGTGACGACGACCCATGCGGCTTGGGCTAGCTAGCTCCAACAGTGATCAGACAATTGAGCGAAAGCCAGTGCATCGGGATCGGCGCTTTTTGGCTGTTTTGCTAGCTAGGGGCACCACACTGGCCTCGCTCGACCCCCGCGCGCGCGCATAGGTCCGAGAGGATGCTAGGATGGATCGATGACTGCATATGCCAATGGAAGTGGATCGACCACAATGTTGAGAAAGCAAGGCAAGGAGGGGCGTGCATACATGCGTAGAGCGTACGCACCAATATTCCCATCTCGCCGGCCGCTACTAGCTCGTACTGATATGTTTCATGTACTACAGTATCTGAACTCTGCAAGAAGTTGGTTAATCTGTTTGTTCCCCTCGTACTCTCTTCATTTATCGTGCTCACTTTGCCGCATCTCGCTGTACGTACGTACATGTACATGGTACATGGACCGATCGCGGCCGGCCGGGCCGTGGTAGATTCTGCGCAGAGCCTCGTTCGTCGCACATGACTGACTGTCGGAGCTAGTAACTATCCTCAGCCGCTGTCCCTGTACACTGCACAGCTCTGTCAACCTTAGTTTGTATTGTAGGGCGGCTGCGGCGACGGATACGTACTTAATTAGGCCGAGCCACTGTCGTCAGTGAGGCTTGATTGGTGGCCGGAGAATGATTAGAAGCCAAGAAACCCCGCGCTGTCATGCTAACCCGAAATCCAGTTGTAGTTTAGCGAGCCGGTTACTGTATGTGTATACAACGCAGGCGTGGTCGCGTGGCGCCGAGAATCCGTCCACAGTTTCATCGCGAAGCCGAAGAAGAACCCCAGCAGTAGCACCCACATGCGCGCGGCCGTGGGGCCGACACCCGAGTTGACCTGCACCTGCTCCCACCCCGCCCGGCACGCGGGGCCCGCCGCCCCCGGAGCCCGGGGATTCCCAGTCGAACCGCCACCCAGCTCACGGACCGCCGCCCGGTTTTCACCGTCGCCCCACTACCCACTAGCCGGCATAGAAAAATCGAGCCAGCAGCGCAAAAAGGTTCCAGGAAAACTCACGGATATGATACAGCGAGGGGGCTTGCTCCGCGGCCAGTTCGTCGGCTGACTGTAGCGTGGGGCCGGGTGGAGGCGACGTGGGCCCACATCAGCCGGGGGATCTGGAGCTAGGGCCCACGGACGGGATCACGGGACCCGCGGTGAAAAACGGTTTCGGCCTCTCTCTCGGTGGAGGACGGTGACGTCAGGAGGCGCGTCACGCGTGGAGGGGCAAGCACCGGCAAAACCGGCGCTGGCCAGCTCATCCCGTGCCACGTGTCGGGCGCGCGGTCTGCACGGTGGCCCGGGCTCCGTATGGCCCGTTGTGCTACTACCGTGCACCGGCACCGCCAACACTCACGAGCTGGCCGTGGATCTTCTGCGTCCTGCCGACCCCGCATACGTGCCGGACCCCCGCTTCATTTCTTGTTCGCTCATGCAGCGGGTTCAGAAAACGAGTACAAGGCAGCTCAGGCATCTGCAATGGCATGCCAGTGAGCTAATCTGTTTTGATCGGGATGAAATACACGACAAAGTTAACGCCCATCTCTACACCGGGATGGAGTTTGCTTTGTTTTTTTTTTTTTGTTTCGCTGCTTAATTTCGTAAATGAGATCTGAATATTCACCATGCACGCCTCGTGGGGGATGCTTAAGCATCGTAAGCTTTATAGTGATTTTAAGATTATAAGTTACACTTTTGTACTCCCTAAAAAAGATTGATAGAATGTCTTTCTAGAAAATAGTGACCACTATGTACCCCATTTAGCATTTTTTTTCCCCACTGTGTGCCTCTTTTTGCATTATTTTCTCCACTTTGATTAGTGCTTTACAATATGACTATCTGACTAGCGAGTCTCGCTCGTATAGATGATCTAGCCCGAGGTTACTTTGAACAAATTTGCTAGCGGGCTATTCGATCGGTGGCAACTGGAAGCACTTCTAGCGAACCTAAAGACTCCCGCACTGCACCTATATGTGAACCTAAAGCGTGGGATTCTTTGGGAAACCATTGTAGCGGACGCACTCAAGAAGATAGAGGTATAGACGTGTAGCTAAAATTGCCAAGAAATCGTAGCGACATCACTGTGACGACTATGCCCCTCCAATCAGATTCAGCACAAGTTATCAAAACGGGGCGCAAAGCAAAAAAAAGATATAGCTAAATGTTGTACAAAGTGGTCATAGTACTTATGCCCTTTATAGACAATTAGGGGTGTACAAGTTAGAATTTAGTCTAATTTTAGAAGCTCTCAAAAGGCATTTATTTTGCTAGGGTGTCAGCAGATAATCAAATGGCAGAGAAGCAACGATTTGTGTGATAATTCCAATCAATATAGGTGAACGATTTGTAGTTAGTTTCTCTTGTTATGGAAGATGAATTCATGCAATTGTTGCTATCATCAATTCACCTTGCACCAAAAAAAAAACACAAACCATTCACTGAATCTCACGCGCGGGTCTACAACACAAGAGCTAATGTGACGTTGGATAGTTGGATACCAAGTTACCAACAAGTTGCAGCTCATCTTAGTTGGAGACTCTTAACGGATTTTTGTATTCTGCCCCACTAAACAAACTAATAAACCACAGTTGATAGGTCCAAATCTGTTGGCCCTGTTGACATTTGTATACTAGATCCATCTTTTGCTAAAGCTCCACAGTGTTCTCACTGGCAACACCTATGCCTCCATGAGCTATTGAGCAGACAATCCAGAGAGGGGAAACATGGAAACAAAAATTATTGGCCCCAACCTCCAAGTAGCCTCACTCATGCTCTAACTAACTGCTGTTCTAACCCCACATCTTTCTCTCTCTCTCTCTCTCTCTCTCTACCACCCTACCAGCAGAGCATTTTACCACCTTATCTCTCCTCTCTCTCTTTTGTCTTCCCTCTATATATACACACCCCTGCCCTGTTCTTGGTTCCTCTCTCTCTTCCACCTCCTAATCAGCACAAGGCATCTAGCGTACACACATAGAGAGAGAGAGAGAGAAGAGAAGCTAAGGGATCAAAGGCAGCTCAAGTAGCTAGCTAGCGTGGAGGTGTCCAAGGTGGGAGACCCAACGGCCGCAAGTACAGGCTAGCTAGCCGCCGACCAGCTGCTCCACCGGAGCCGATGGCTGGCGCCGACGTCGACGTGGGGACGGAGCTTAGCCTCAGGCTGCCAGGAGGCGGCGCCGAGGCGGCCAAGGCCGGGAAGAGGGGCTATGAGGACACCATTGACTTGAAGCTGACGCTGCCCACCGGCGGCAGCATGAAGCAGGAAGAGGCCGGCGGCAAGCCGGAACAGGCCGCCGAGAAGGCCAAGGCCGACCCCGAGAAGCCACCTGCTCCCAAGTACGTCTTCATACATATATATATCTGCTACTATGTGGTCACACATAAATCATTTCGTTCGTGATAATTTAGTACTAGTAGGATGTTTTCTTAATTCTCGACTTCAGGATATATAGGTGATGAATTTCCTAGATGCTTTTGATTACCTTTTTCTTTAGTTTTGGTATGTTATGAATAGCAAAATATGTAGTAGTAGACATAATTCGGCGTATGCAGTAGAGTTTGAGCATGTGCAGGCTTTCAGTTTTCCCCTTTCTAGTCCATTTTCTCGAGTTTGGATTCATTCTATATTCATAGCATGCTGAATAAACATGACATGCAAATGGGCAAACACTTTAAGTAGGGCAAAAATATCCGCAAAAGAGATCCCATGGCAGAAAGCGCACAAGGCGACACCATCCTCTATGTTCTCTGTCTGCCTCTAAAGCGCCGAGGCGAATTATTATCACCTTTTCTAAACCATAACATATTCACACTTGATGCCTGCTTTGCGCGGCAGCCGGTAGATGTCAGATAAAATTAATATGATGTATATTCCCCTCTCCATCTGTTGGTAAGTAGATTCCATTGGAAAAGGAAGGGTTATTTGTTTTCATTTTATGTTCTGGAAGAAACGAAGAATATTGCTCTGGACAGTGAGATGGGAGCCTAATTTTGTGCAGATAATTTACTTTCTAAAGTTGATGCCGTTTTCAATATACACCATGATAATGGTACTAGTGCCATAAAGTTGCCACAGGCAATACTCATTAGTTAAACAGGGCTGCCTGCCAGGAAGAATATAGTAACATGCATGATCGAGATAGACGGAACTTCCAGCTACAACACTAATCAAAAGAATCTTTATTTGTTTTACAGCACCAGTAGTTTAGACTTTGAGCTAGGTTATAATATTTGTTTAGATGGCAAGTGGAAAATGTGTAGTAGCTAATTCTGCATGTTATGTATCCACCAGGGCACAAGCTGTGGGCTGGCCACCAGTCCGATCATACCGCAGGAACGCCATGACCGTCCAGTCGGTGAAGATCAAGAAGGAAGAGGAAACCGAGAAGCAGCAGGCTCCTGCTGCTGTTGCTCCTGCTGCTACTGCTGGTGGTGGCAACGGCTCTGCCTTTGTGAAGGTGAGCATGGACGGTGCGCCCTACCTGCGCAAGGTGGATCTGAAGATGTACAACACCTACAAGGACCTCTCCATTGCGCTGCAGAAGATGTTCAGCACCTTCACCGCAACTGGTAAACCAGCCGCCGGCACCAGAATCTGCAAGAACAGATTATCAGCTGATGATATTAACCATTTTGCCTCAGCTGTGTAAACGGAACTTAATTTGACTTAACAAGGGCCACATTTCTTTTCAGGGAATGAGGGGAAGATGGTTGAGGCAGTGAATGGTTCAGATGTGGTTACTACTTACGAAGACAAGGATGGCGACTGGATGCTTGTTGGAGACGTCCCATGGGAGTATGTTTACTTCACTCTTGCGGCCCCTTATCTACTCCCGTTTTTCCGACCTCGTGATTAGAATGCAATTGAGTGAGGTCCAAAGTTCAGTTTCTTTCGTCGGCTGATCAAATACCCTGCAGGATGTTTGTTGCTTCATGCAAACGCTTGAGGATCATGAAGGGTTCTGAAGCCATCGGCCTTGGTCAGTGTCTTCAGCCAAAATTCTCTTCCATTTCAAGATTTCTATCTTAATTCTAACCCACCATGAGACTTCTTTTGTTTCAGCACCAAGGGCCAAGGACAAGTACAAGAACAAGAGCTAAAGATGGGGGCAGTAAGAGGAAGAGGTTGATGCCATAAGAATGGTGTTCTTGCAGTGTGCTACGGTTTCCTTAGATATATAATGTTTTAATTACTAGTTTGATTAAAAGAAGGGAGAGTTGCCATGTTTAATTTGTTGGTGGACCAGAAGCAATAATCTATCTGTGTGTAGCTGGATTGGTGTTATGTGATGTTCCCTACCATGTGTCCCAGAATCTACTTGGTGATTTTATTCCAGTGTTGTTGATTAAGTATGTGTGATTGTTAAGTAAAGGGCATCAATGAGACTATTATTATTATGGTATCTTGTAAGTTAACCTGTTTGTTAATTACAAGCACAATATTTTTCTACTCTCTGTGTGACCAAGTGGGGGGAACAAGCCATGTGCTTGGTGATGGGAAATCCATTACTATAACTTAGCCTATCTGTCATTGAGTTATTGAGAAGGTTGGGTCTTGAGTGATGATGGGTATGATCATAGCAAGAAGCTTCCTTGCTCTGCTAGCGTTGTGGTGATATCAAAGCTAAGTACATTGCATAAGCAAATTCAAACATTATATATTCAGCACGAATTTATTTATGTCAGGGACATGTTTCCAATAAATAAGAATGAGATGCCTATAATCATGCTTAGCCCGCAAGGTGGCACATTGCATTGGAATCACACAGCAGTGCTATCAAATCGTCAAAAGGAATACATGAAAGCTATATGAAGAGGATCAAAGGCATCTACATGTATTGTTTGCATAATACAAATGGATCTGCTTAGCGGACATGTTACGCCCATAAAATAGCATTCTCCGTAGAATAGTATTACTGTCCTACTGCATAACTATAGCAGGAGTGACAGAACGATTTACTGCACACATGGAACGTAAGTACATAACCAGAGGCACCTTAACATTCGTGGAGGAAAGACTAACATCACAGGCTATATAAAAATAAGAAGGTAACTGGCTTACATCAAACTGGAGCTGGAGCAAATGTACAACGAATCAAGGAGATCTCATTCCTCCAAGTAGCAGAGCTCTGCCAATATTTTCAAGTTAACACACAGCCAGAAAATAACATCTAAATAATCCACATTGAACTCATTCACCCTGTACAGCCAGCTACTGCAAGTGTTAAATAAAACTTGCAAGTAAACATCCATCCATGAATATGACAGTCGATCTATCAGAAAGCCATATCTTCAGGATCTGAGATGGACCCAACAGGGATATCATAAACATTGCCAGACCCAGGCATCGCTAGCCCTGAACAGCCAACTCCTGCAAGTGATCAATGAAGACTTGCAGACAAACATCATCGGTGAATATGACTTCAGAACCTTCAGAAAGCTGTGATTTCTGTGTCACAGATGGATTCAACCGGGCTAGTAAGAACCTGGCCTGGCTCCCATGCTGATCACATTTTATGAGTTTTGGCACCGGAAAACGTTCTGCCAATAGTGCCTCTGCATCGAGTTCTGGTGCTTCAAGCAGCTTCCTTAAGTTTTCATGGTTTGGGTCTTTATGATAGCCAAGTTTCCTCCACTGAGCAATCTTCGAGCCATAATGAATCACTATATAGAAGTACGAATCAAACAGTAAAATGACATCTGGAGAGATGGAGCTGACATCTAGCAGCACAGGAATAGGTGGTCCATCAAATGAGTACTGGAATAAAGTTGGCTGGATCATGATTAGAGATCCCACAACTCCCTCCCTATTCAACATCAACCGGAAGAAAGCAGTTTCATCAGGAGAGCTGTTGACAACATCAATGAACTGTGACCTTCGGAGGTAGTACATGAACTGTGGATACAGGGAGAAATTAGTTGACAACCGAAATGTAGATGGATCTTCAGGGACATAGTTTCCAAACTTAGCGGTGAAGCGAATAAGCATCTTATCAAGCCATCGTATTACATCTCTAACATGATATGTCTCTGCTCTGTGAACAGCAATCCTGGCCATAACTGCTGCAGCAGCTTCCTGATCGAACCCTGCAGCAATTTCAGGAGATCGAGATCCAGCCCATCTTCTCGCAACAGTTGTTACCCTTAGGCGATAGCTACCATCACCGTGTCGATACCTTGTCATGAACTGAATAAAGAAGACAGTTGGGGGCTCAGTATTGCGCTCAGTATGGCTACAATCAACTCGGAAGAAGAAAGCAATACAGGTTTTGCTGTTCAGTGTACTCATTTTCCAACAATTTGTCCCACCCTCACCGATTTCTTTATCACTAACTGAGCTGTTTTTTCTGTGAAGGGAGATGCAGGGACCAAGAGCACCACAAATCTTGACCTCCCTTGATGTCACTATCTCAATCGTTGCATTGAAGTTCATGTCAAGGTAATCACTGCCCTCACGCTTAAAGGTTTGCCTTAAACAGCTTTTGAACTGTTCAGACTCAAATGACTCTGCAAGCACCATTAAGCCCCCAGACACTTCAACTGGATACCTCAGCTCTGCAGCCCCAACCTGATCAAGAGAGCAAGCCAACAGATCAAGCACTAACGCATTATCTGTTAATCTCTTGGCAACTTTCTTATAGAAGTCCTGGGCTTTTTCGATGAGAGGCACATTGCCATTGAAGATGTCACGATGCGAACGAATTGCTTTCCCAAGATCAGTTTCCACCACAAGTCCTGGACCAACTGTCGTGGGACCAGATGTAAAAACTATAATCCGGCCACCAGTGTTAGACGAGCAGCAACCTTCCAGAAGAGCAATAGCTGTGGAAATAGCAGCACCAGTGGCTCTTAATGGGCGATGCCCTCGTGGGCAAGCAGACATAGAGCTCAGGTCCTCTATTGCAGATGTGATGCTAAATTCACATTCAGAAACAGGTAACAAGAATCGCTGCACTTCAGCGGCCTTCAGTGCAGCCAACTTGCTGTATCGTGAATGTCGAACACCTAGAAGTTGCTGTATCTGAAACATAAGAGAAGCCCTATTAGGTATACAGAATGATGAAAAATTATAGAAAGAAAAGAGATTAACACAACAGATCAGTGAATGATGTTAGCTGTGAACCAGTATTTGAACCATTTGAAAATAAAGATGTGTAATCAATTATCTATCCACACAATCAAACTTGGAACGGAACATATCATTCACAATTCAAATAATTTCCAGTGAGTGACAGATCAGATATTGAAAATTCTATCTTGCTGTGCTATCTAAAAATTTCCAATTCTTGTATACAAAAAAGGGAAATGGACTCTCTGTAGATTGATGGACATGAGAATATGCAAGGTTTGCTTCGCTAAATACAGATATTCTTGTGTGAAACTCCAACAGTAAAAATCTTATAACACAAAAACACACACCCTACCTAACTCGTGTGTACCACAAAAATTGCAGAGTAAAACCTCAAAATCGTGAAAAAATAGGAGAGCTACTTATGCTGCAATTGGCATTGTGGTGGATTATGATAATAAAGCCTTTCTGACCAGCTTCTATCTAATTTACCGTGTGTTTGACCAACTTTTCATGATTTTGTGGCTATTTTTCACAGCAGATTATAAAATTATAAGTTCAACACAGCACAGTTCAGAAACAGCAAAGTGAGCCTTAATTTACAATGTACAATGTTCATTCCGGAGACAAGGCCCAGTTTGGGGAGGAGGGGGTCCCTATGCTCAAGCCCCCATAAGCCTAGGTTGCCCTCAAAGCTACTCCCATCTGGATTGTGATTTTTTCAATAGATTCACTTGAGGTTGTTCATAACCAGTTTCAGAAGAACATTTAGGAAAGCTTGATCTTTTAGCCAAGGTAAGCCAGGGTAATCTAACCGCCAACAGAGTCAGTTTAAGTCAATATGTGTGCACTTCTTAAAGAGCCAGAAACCATTTTCTTTTCACTATATAAATGTTACGTTATTATTCTTTAGCAGAGTATAAGTGGAAATAAATGTGATTCCTACTGACTTGACAGCTTGCACAGAACTCTGATCTGCTTCAATAATTAGCATACAATCTAACTGTGCAACACCCTAGATAGTAGGATCACATCACCAGATTCAGAATTCACCGACCTTGTCGGACTCGAGCTCACGCTCCCCGTTGAACACGACCACCCTGGCGCAGCCCTCGAAGCCGAGATCGTGGACCCATACCGACGCGGCGAACGTGACGAGCGCCACCCTGACACTCTCAGGCAGCCCCTGCACGACCCTGAGCACCTCCGCCTTGAGCGCGGCGAGCTCCTCCCCATCGGTTGCCGCATCGACAACGAACACGATTGCGGGCGGGCCGCCGCCGCCCTCGGCGGGGTCCGGGGGAAGGGTGTACTCGACGCTGGAGTGGGTGGGGAATAGCTCGGCGGGAATCGCGTCGGGGGAGAGGTGGCGCGGGTAGGGATTGGCGGTGGCGCCGCAGAAGGAGCAGGACCAGCGCGCGGAGGCATGGTTGACGCGGGAGAAAGGGTTAAGGGCCGCGGAGCAGGACCGAGAGGCGCAGCGGAGGGGCGGGTAGGGGAGGATCGGGAGCAGGTCGGGCGCCGTCGGGTGGAGCGGCGTGCAGAGCACCGCGGTGGGGACGACGAGCGCCTCCGCGGCGGAGGGCGTCGGCGGCCACGAGTGCCACGGCCAGCGGAGGCCCTCCACCGCCTCGAGCTCCGCAAAGTCCATCGGAATCGGAGCCGGAATCAGATCGTTGTGGGGGATGGAGTGGCAACTAGGGTTTTGCTATGTTCTGCCATTGTGCTTCCCTACTTTCTCCGGCCCTGTTTGGCTGTTTCATTCCCATCCTCCTAGTCCTTCCCCCTCCCTCTCCTCTTCTCTGGAGTGCTCAATCAAGCCCGTCAGATCGCGATCGAACGGGACAGTCTTTTTTAAGATGGAACTGGTTTGATCTCTATTTTTTTTTGTTATTATTATGGAATCTGGCTCGGTCTACGTTTTGTTTTAGGGGAACTGGTTTGATCTGCTGGTTGCAAATCTGTAGAACAACCTGCTCGATTTCTGGACCACATTTGTTTCTTAATTAAATAATTTGGCCTCTTTTTCTCGGAAGAGCACATCGTGGCCTTCGTCGTCCCGTACCTGCACCGCCCTGCCCCTGTCCATTCCACCAAGAAATTGCCATCCTCGTTGTCCCCCCGGAGGTCGCTACATCCTCGTGAGGGTCCCGACAACGGAGGTCGCTTCATCCTCACGGCGACCGCCAGTGGGGACGGAGGAGCGGCAACAACAGCTGAGACATGGGAGAAGGTCATAGCTCGGCGGAGGGCGGCGTGGCTCCCATCCCTAGGAGGACCAGGCCATCGGAACCTGAGCCGCAACCCTCACCTCGGTCGCGCTGCCCCCGTCCCTGCTCCCCGTCGGTCGCCATCCACTCCCATTGTTGAGGATATCGTTTTTTAAACGGAAGGCCTCATGGCCCGACTTTATATATAAAGCCCTCGTGGTAGAAATAGGTTTGATACAACTTCACACACACACACCCATAGCAAGTTAAGGGGGTAACATCCATCTTACAAGGCAAACATTCCCACTCGAGCACAGAGCATACAACACCAGTAAGCAAATGATAAAATAGAAGTCAATCCGCTGCTTCATGATCTTGTCGACGCGTTGAAAGGGAAACGGATGTCGCCTAGAGGGAGGGTGAATAGGCGTTTCAAAAATATTACGGTTTAAGCTCTAATAAATGCGAAATAAAATTTAACGTTTAATTTATCAAGCCAAAACCTATATCAATTAGGTTCAACTAAGTGCACCAACAACCTATGCTAAGCAAGACAAGCAACAAGGTGATAGCAAGATAAAATACTTCAAGCACGATGGCTATCACAATGTAAAGGGCTCAGTTTAGAGATAATCGATGGACGCGGAGACGATTGCATAACTAAAATGTTTACTACACTAAAAGATTACTAAAGAATAGAATTTTGAAAGAATGCCAAACATTTGATGAAGGTGATCCACTTCAAAGTGCAAGTCCAAAGGTATTAGTATTTGACTATACACACTTTGTACTATGTGTCATGTGAATGACACCACTATTGATGTTGATAGATTCTTTTAAAAGAAAAGGAATTGTTGAAAGAGAATCTATAAAATATTTGGCAGAAAAGAAAAGATTGGAGATGTCCAACTTAGGTATATAGAAGATACATGTTATGGCTGTATTCCTTGGTTGTTAAACAATGTGGTTCTGCGGTATTGGATACCGAATTGGTTGGTATGAAGTGTCATACAGGACAACACAATTTATGAACTGCAATGGCCTAAGTAACTAGCAAGAGAATATGTGATGATGTTCATCGAAAACAAACAAAGGGTTTTGTGTTGCTCGTTAACATCAAAGCTTGCCTTCAAGATTTGTTTCAATAATTGTTATTTTGATCAGGTATTATGACGACAAAAGGTTGTTCAAATAATTATCGCATTCCATAATAGATGGATGATATACAAGTCTGGCTGGAGAAATAACGACCATAAAACTAATGCTAAAATGTCGCAAGACAAATAATTGAAAGATCACTTGCGAAGTGACATCGCTGTTTAAATTATATTGAAAGGGATACATGAAGAAACTCCATGTTGATGGATTTTTTGGAGTCTTTGATTTTGATCAAATGACGCTTGTGATACTTTCCAGGAGATAACTAAAACTCCGTTCGTAGAGGAACGAACGACTAACTGATTGGAATTTGTACATATTGATGTATATAGTTCATTATGTGTAGTCGTGGGCGATGGATTTCAACTTCATATGCTTTCTCCGAAGATTTGAGTGAGTATATGTATATACTTATGATGGGTTCGTAGCATGGAAAACAAAAAAATTCTACCGCAAGAACGAACAAAACCCAGATCTAATATAGATAAAAGCCAAGATCTAATCTATTAGACATGTGCAACGAGATAGATCTGTACTAACCCTCGTAGATTTGATAAGCCTTGTTCGAGATCGGATCTCGTGGTTGATGTAGTCGATCACTTGCCGATCTCAAGATCGAGTAGACGATCCTTCCGGCGGCGCGTTCCGGCAGCGCTTCCGCAGTCGGTCACACGTGCGGAGTCGAAGCAGACCTTCCTCTCCCCGTTCCAGCGAGCAGCGGAGGTAGTAGATCTCTCCACGGAATCCCAGCAACACGATGGCATGGTGGTGGTGGTGGAGTAGAGAATTCCGCAGGGCTTAGCCTAAGCCAGAGCAGAGGGAAGGAGGAGGAGAGAGGCAACTTGAGATATAGAGAATAGAATGGGCAAGGGGGCTTGTGCCTCCACCCCTCTATTTAAAGGAGGGAGGCGCCATGGGGAGGTGGAGTCCTTGTAGGACTCCCCTCTCCCTTGGCCAGCGGACCAAGGAGGTGGGGGAGAGTCCTACTCCCCCACGAATCCTTGTCTTACCGCCACAAGGATTCCTTGATCCTTTCTTGGTTTTCAAGTAAACTCCAAGAAATCTTCTAGAACCTTCCGGAACATTCCGAAACCTTCTAGAATCCCCATACAAATACTCTGGAACATTTCCTAACTTAGAAAATGATCCCCAATATATGAATATTATTCCCCGGACAATTCCGGATCTCCTTGTGATGTCCCGGATCCAATCCGAGACTCCGAACAACATTCGGTCTCCAACGCACATTCCATATCTACTTAAAACAACTTCGAACCTTAAGTGTATCACCCTACGGTTCGTGAACATGTAGACATGATGGAGACACATCTCCGATCAATAACCATTAGCAGGATCTGGAGATCCATAACAGCTCCCACATACTCAACGATGACTTCGTGATCGATAGAACCATTTAACATACGAAACCAATTCCCTTTGTCACGCGATACTATACTTATCCGAGGTTTGATCGTCGGTATCTCCATACCTAGTTCTACCTCGTTACTGATAAGTACTCTTTACTCGTTCCATGATATGTCATCCCTTGTGACCTAGTCACATGCTTGCAAGCTAACTAGATGACATTCCACCGAGAGGGCCCAGAGCATATCTATCCGTCATATGGATGGACAAATCCCAATCTTGGTCCATGCGCTTCAACACATACTTTCAGAATACCCAATGTCACCTTTATAACCACCCAGTTACGAAGCGGCATTTGATGTCATCAAAGTACCCATCCGGTGATGGTGATTAACATAACCTCATGGTCAAAAGATTAGCTTACTATGCATTTGAAAAGCTTGTAGCAAAACGAACTTAATGACTTGATCTTATGCTATGCTTACTATGGGTGTGTGTCCATCACATCATTCTCCTAATGATATGATCTTGTTATTAACGACATCCAATGTCCATGATCAGGAAACCATGATCATCCATTAATCAACAAGCTAGTTTAACAAGAGGCTTACTAGGGACTCTTTTATGTTTACAAAACACACAAGTATTAATGTTTCCGGTTAATACAATTATAGCATGGGATGTAAACATTTATCATAAACATAAAGATATAATAATAACCACTTTATTATTGCCTCTTGGGCATATCTCCAACAGTCTCCCACTTGCACTAGAGTTAATAATCTAGTTAATAACTTGTGCATTCAACACCTATGGCTCTCTGGTGTTGTATAGACACTATTGCTAGTGGTAAACATAATCTTCGGATCTGACACTTCCAGGTCCGTGTGTATTTGCATGTCCTTGCTTCTCTACGCATTACTCATTCTCCAATGAGATGGCATTGTATAAATTTGGTCCTTTGGTGTTGGGGGGATACCCCCGGGTAGGGTCACTCCGGGGTATAAGGGCCGAGTTAGCCGAGGGTCGGCAAGGTCGCGGATGCTGGCCGAGTCACCTCAAGGCAGGCCGGATCACAGAGTAACCCGGGCCAGGGGGACGCCTAACGTTGTCTCGTCCGACTTAAGGAGTAAGTCGGAAATGCTTGTCTAACTTATATGCAGGAACAGGTGTGGCCGGATCTACTGTGATCCGGATCCTCGCTTAGCTTCTAGGAGAAGGAAGGAATCTCTCTGGTCAAAAAAGAAGGTCCGGTACGTACTGGATGAGCGAATAAAGCAAGGGCAGGACCACCGGATCATGGCCAACAAGGGTGACGACGCTCACTTCGGCTGACATCGCTAAAGCAAGTGTGACGCGGGGGAAAAGCACCCCTGTCGGGCTACTACTCTGGGAGGGGGCATATTCTTAGGAATATGCCTCCACGTATGCCCTAGGACAGGACCGAACCACCACTATATAAGGGGGGTTAGGGTTCTGGTAGAGGGGGTGGGGAGAATTCTAGTTGGTTGAGCACTAGATCTAGGGTTCTTGGGCAAGTTATTAGGCTAGAGTAAGAGAGCTTCTTCTTCCTCCTCTCGCCAATACAGCTCAAGGAGCACTTGTAAGCTTGGAGAAAGAACATCAATACAAAGCTTCTGTGTAGAGAATCACTCTACTATCCCTCCCTGGATTCCCCTAGCGCATATTAGTCCCCACCTTTAGCCTATCCATGGCATCTGCCGTGACACCACCACGACAGTTGGCACCCACCGTGGGGCTAGCGGCGCTAGCAGGGGTGAAGATCCGGACGGGAAACCTCATCGGCACCGGCGAACGCATCGTCTCCGGGCTTGTTCAGCGCTTTGGAGCGCTGGACTTCGTCAGCGACAACGCTGGCTGCTTCGGCACGCGCCCCCTTCCGTGCAACGGCATCTTCGTCAAGCTCGGTGCGCACAAGGTTTACGTTGATGTGGACGTGTCTTGCGTTCATCCTCGTCGCATCGTCGATGCGGGGGAACCACCCCTCACCGTGGCTCATGGGACGCGTATCGCTCGCTCCCCGGATCACGCAGAGGTGATGATGACTGCGCCAGGCACGGGCGCGAGCAAGGATCCAGCGCCAGACCCGGAGGTAACACCTAAGGCACCGAGGAAAGTAGGGGTCCTCCACTAGAGAGGCCTGAGAACGTGCTGAGGGAAGCTATGGATAGCTTGGCAAACCCGGTGGCGGCAGTGGTAGATCTGGCTCAGGCACAGGCCGAGCTAGAGGAAACTCGGCAAAAGATACTGGAGGGCGCAAAGAAAATAGCAGCGACTCAGCAGTCATTGAACATGACGCTGCGTGAATATGCAAAGGCAAACAAAGTGGACACGGTAAAGGTAAAAGGGAGAAATCTCATAAACGAGATGAACAGAGAAGGTGATGATGGACCAGAAGGGTCGGAAAATTATCTGTCTGTGGGGTTGCCGAAGTATAGTACCCCGGCGAAGAACCTCAGAGCAGCAGATGCCGCAGCGTCCGAGCTAGAGGGTCTGACGGGTGAGGCCCGTCAGAGACAGCAAGACCGGGTTAACGAGCTGGTTCGGATCGCGAAAAGACAAAACGAAGAGCTGCTCAGGGGTAACCCGGAGAGAGTTGGAGCTTCTAAGATCGTCCATTCGGCGATGGGTAACCCGGAGAAATCCGCTGGAGCCGCATCGTCGCCTCATGGTGGCCCAAGGAGAGAAGAGGTAGTAACCTCGGCCAGACGGAACAAGCAGATTGTCCCGTACGACCCAACGCGTGCGGGAAAAGAAAAAAAGATGCGGAAAAACAACGATCGACGAAGTGTGAGCCAAGGTGAGGCTGGCCGAGGTAATCACGACCAAGGCAATGCCGGTCAAGGGAATGCTGCCAACGACAATGCCGGACAGCGAAACTCGGCAGGAGCAGGTCAACCGCAGCAGCGGAGTATACCAAGGCAAGAGCAAAGTGCCGGCCGAGGTATGCAGCAGAGAGGAGTACAGCGAGAGCAAAACCGATACAATGACGGTGATTCAGAGATGATGAACGCGGGATACGTAAGACCGGACTATCATGTGATAGGGTCGAGATTGGGAAGCAGGGATTTGATGCTGGATGACGCCAGGTTAAAACTGGATCGCCTGTATAGGTCGGAACAGATCGAATGTCAAGGTCCTCCGGGTCCAACGTGCTTTGGACCCCGGATCATGAAGGAACCGCCAGTGCCCAATTTCCAGCTGCCCAGGGGCACGAAGTCGTATGACGGCAGTACCAAGCCGGAGGATTGGCTGATAAACTATGCTACGACGGTGAAAATTGCAACTGGCAACTTGAGATGGGCTGTGCGTTACGTACCCCAGATGTTGGATGGTCCGGCCAGAGTATGGCTGAATAATTTACCACCCGGAAGCATCAACTGCTGGATAGATTTTGAAGAAATGTTTATCAGCAACTTCTCAAGTACATACCAGAGACCGAATAGACCGCAGACCCTGGCAATGTGCAGGCAGAGATCTAACGAAACGGATCGTGAGTTCTTGACCCGGTGGTGTACCGTGAGAAACTCGTGTGAGGGAGTCATAGAGTCACAGGCCATAGCATGGTTCGCACAAGGGTGCAGATATGGCAGCGAGTTATGGATGAAGCTGCAAAGGAAAATGCCAGTCACGTTGGCAGAGATGATCCGGATTGCGGATTCATATGCTTTGGGTGATCCGACTCAACCCAAAATCACGTCAAACGAGTCAAATGAGGAGTACTATCAGAGGGACGGAGCCGGGTCATCCCGGAGGAATGAATACAGAGGAAAAAGGAGAGACGATAGACCGGATCATCGGTACAGTTCGCAACAAGTTGCAGCTATGAATCAAGATCAACCCGGAGCAGGGAGCAACCAACGCTAGAAAACGGGAGGGCAATGGACTCCTCGAAACAATGGCAAGAAAACGTGGACTCTGGAGAAGAAGAAGCAATGGCAAGAAAAGAAAGACCGTCCGAGGTATACCTATGAGTCAATGTTGGACCAGCCGTGTAAGTTTCACACGCCAAATCTGAACAGCCCAGCGGGTCACACAACGAGGCAATGTGAGTGGATGCGTAAGATAGAACAAGGTGGTTCGGGGAATGCTTAGGCACCCCGGAATGATCAACCTCGGCAGGAGTTACCCCGGCAGCAATTGCTCTCCGGAGCAAACACGCAACAACTAATGTTGCCTCCCCCTCCACCGAGGTATGACAACAATGAGAGAAGGGATGCAGTGCATCAGGTGGAAAACCAGCAACAACCGGATCAGAGATACTCTGGAAACGAGGGAAGGAATGAGTACAGGGAACATCACTAGAGCTATTGTGTGTTCACAACAGAAGAAACAGATAAGAAGAGCTTGCCGCACCGACATATGGAGGTTAACGCGGTTATGCCAGCAGTGACGAGGTACATGCCTTGGTCGGACCAGGAAATCACCTGGAGCATCAAAGATCATCCCAAGCTTATGCCGAGTCCAGGCTCGTATGCGCTAGTGTTAGATCCGACATTCATTGGACCGAACATTAATGTGAGGTTCTCCAAGGTACTGATTGACAATGGCAGTAGCATTAACATCATGTATGCGGATATGATGCGCAAGTTGGGCATCTCGGAGAACATGCTCCAGGCTACAAGAACAACTTTCCATGGCATTGTACCAGGCATCTCCTGTGAGCCCATAGGCAAAGTCTGGGTCGACGTGCTATTCGGAACAAGGGATAACTGCCGAATTGAAAATCTGGAGTTTGAAGTGGTGAACTTGGAAAGTGCATATCATGCATTACTCGGAAGACCAGCATTGAGCAAATTCATGGCAAGCTGTCACGTCAGTTATCTGAAGATGAAGTTGCCCAGACCAAACGGAGCAATTACCATTGCTGGAGATTTCCGACGTTCCATGGAGTGTGCTTCAGCCGGGTCCAACCTAGCCGAGTCACTCGTAATTGCGCAAGAGAAAAGAAAGATCCAAGAGGTGGCGGCATTAGCTCAGTCCGCAGCAGTATATGCCGGCGATAAGTAACCCGCATGGTAGCATTTCGTTTCAGGCCGCAAAGGACACCA
Source organism: Avena sativa (assembly GCA_916181665.1). Lineage (NCBI taxonomy): Eukaryota > Viridiplantae > Streptophyta > Magnoliopsida > Poales > Poaceae > Avena > Avena sativa. The sequence goes on from OV702292.1 coordinate 55,504,024, forward strand.
AGAAGATTCCAGTGGATAACATGTTTCCGGAGCGTACCGTAACAATTGGTGCCGGGTTAACTGACAAATAGGAAAGCGAGCTCGTCAACTTCCTCCGTGAGAATCAGGATATTTTTGCTTGGTCTACACAGGACTTGCAAGGTGTTCCGAGGGAGTTGGCCGAGCACTCTTTAAACGTAAGACCCGGAGCAAAGCCGGTGAAGCAACCTCTCCGACGCTTCGCCGAGGATAGGAGAAAAGTCATTGGTGACGAGATAGCTCGGTTGCTAGCAGCTAGATTTATCATGGAAGTGCTGTATCCGGATTGGCTCTCTAATCCGGTGTTGGTAGAACAGAAGAAGGATGATCCGAACATGGCAGTGGTTTGGTGTATGTGTATCGATTACACGAACCTGAACAAGGCGTGTCCAAAAGATCCATTTCCACTGCCGAGGATAGATCAGGTCATCGATTCAACCGCGGGATGTGAACTATTGTCATTCATTGACGCATATTCTGGTTTCCACCAGATACCTCTGAACCCGGATGATCCAATAAAAACTGCATTTATTACCCCGTACGGGGCTTATTGCTATCGCACTATGCCGTTTGGTTTACGAAATGCAGGTGCAACGTACCAAAGATGTATGCAAAAATGTTTGCACGATCAAATAGGTCAAAACGTACAAGTCTACGTGGACGATGTGGTTATCAAGACCAAGGAAAGCGCAACGCTCCTTGACGACATAAGGCAAACATTCGCGAACTTGAGGAGATTCCGGATGAAGCTTAATCCGGAGAAATGTACCTTCGGTGTCCCGGCTAGGAAATTACTCGGATTTCTCGTCTCCAGCCGAGGTATCGAAGTTAATCCAACTAAGATCCGAGCCATCGAACGAATGGAGCTGCCGAAGTGTCTCAACGATGTCTAGAAGTTCACTGGGTGCCTGGCCTCGTTGAGTCGGTTTGTATGTCGGTTGGGAGAAAAGGCATTGCCCCTCTACCAGCTCATGAAAAAGTCGGATAAGTTTGTTTGGACGCCACAGGCCGATGAAGCTTTTGCCCACTTGAAAAAGATGTTGGCCACTGCACCAGTGTTAGCTTCTCCACTAGCAAAGGAGCCAATGTTGCTCTACATAGCCGCAACCAACCGAGTTGTAAGTGCAGTGATTGTAGTGGAGCGCGATGAAGAGGGTAAGTCGGTGCAGAGGCCAGTGTATTACTTGAGCGAGGTACTGTCTGCCTCGAAGCAGAACTACCCGCACTTCCAAAAGGTGGCGTACGGTGTCTATATGGCAGCAAAGAAGTTAAAGCACTACTTTGAGGAGCATCCCATCAAAGTGATATGCGAAGCCCCCATATCCGAGATAATGGGTAACAAGGATGCGAATGGCAGAATTGCGAAATGGGCAATTGAGCTAGCACCTTATGCGCCCCAATATGATAAAAGAGACGCAATCAGGTCTCAGGCTGTGGCAGACTTTTTCGTGGATTGGGCCGAGGTGCAATACGAACCACCACCACCAGATCCAAACTACTGGAGGATGCACTTTGACGGGTCGAAAACCAAAGCCGGGTTAGGTGCCGGGGTTGTGCTTACCTCGCCGAAGAAGGATCAGCTCAAGTATGTATTGCAGATCCATTTCGCGGCATCGAACAATGTCGCTGAGTACGAGGCTCTTGTGCATGGTCTCAAAGTGGCAAAGGAGATTGGCATACGTCAGATAATATGCTTTGGCAACTCGGATCTGGTGATATAGCAACTGTCCGGAGTGTGGGACGCCCTGGATCCAAACATGGCACTATACAGATTTCATGTGCAGAAGATCTCGGGTTACTTTGAGGGATGCGAATTTCACATGTACCCCGCGTGGAAAATGAAGCTGCCGACATGCTATCAAAGCTCGGATCGACCCGACAGGCAATTCCACCAGACGTAGCATTGGAGCACCTTAGAAAACCATCTATCAGGCCGTCCCCAGGAACCGACTCGATCTATGTCCCGGAAAACACGGAATCCGGAGCTGAGCCCATGGACATTGACATGGGAGGTAGCACGCCAAACCCGGGGACTACCTCGGCGAACCCGGGGACTGCCTCAGTAGACCCAGGGACTACCTCTCTAGACCCGGGGACTGTTCAGCGTGATCCGGCTGAAGTTATGCCGGTGGATCGGATGGAATTTGATGAGGAGATGTTCCCTACGCGAGCGATACCAGCTTGGGCACTGCCTATATACCAATTCTTGAAAGATGGAACGTTACCCACTGAGGAAGTGCTAGCCAGGCAAACTCAGAGGAGAGCCAAAGCCTACACAATCATCAATTCCGAGCTGTACAAACGGTGTGTAACCAACGTCCTCCAGCGGTGTGTTGACCCGGAAGAAGGACTTAACATCCTCCGAGATATACACCAAGGAGAATGCGGGCATCATGCCTCATCCCGGGCCTTAGTGGCAAAGGCGTTCCGACATGGATTCTACTGGCCAAGTGCCTTGGAAAAAGCAGAGGATCTGGTAAGAAAATGCAATGGTTGTCAAAGGTACGCCACCAAGACACATATGCCTATGTCGGAACTCAAAACCATACCAATTACATGGCCATTTGCTGTATGGTGCTTGGATATGGTTGGCCCGTTCAAACCAGCGAGAGGAAACATGACACACATTTTGGTCATGGTGGACAAGTTTACAAAATGGATCGAAGTGAAGCCTATAAGAAAATGTGATGGAGCTACGGCCGTGACATTTCTCAAAGACATCATCTTGAGGTACGGTTATCCACACAACATTATAACTGATAATGGAACGAATTTCGCGGAAGGAGCATTTGCGTGCTTTTGCCGAGACAAGAAGATCCGACTCGGCGTAGCCTCGGTAGCCCACCCCGCATCGAACGGACAAGTGGAAAGATCCAATGGATTAGTATTATCCGGGATAAAACCCTGGCTCATTGAGCCGCTGCAAAGATCAGCGGGCTGCTGGATAGAAGAACTACCAGCGGTATTGTGGAGTTTAAGAACAACTCTGAATCGATCAACAGGCTATACGCCATTTTTTCTGGTATATGGGGCAGAAGCTGTATTACCAGCCGACATAGAGCATGATTCGCCTAGGGTCACCCAATACACAGAAGCCGAAGTGCAAGAAGCCCGGCAAAATGATGTTGATCTGCTGGAAGAAGCGAGAGAACTGGCATTGTCCAGATCCTCCATATATTAGCAAAATCTCCAACGCTATCATAGCCGGAAAGTGTGCCCCCGAGTCTTCCGGGAAGGCGATCTGGTGCTCCGGTTGGTACAACGTACTACTGGCATGCATAAATTATCCCCCCCATGGGAAGGGCCATTCATTGTGAGCAAAGCATTGCACAATGATTCTTATTATCTTATAGATGCAAAGCCACAGGAAAAGAACAAGGCGGACAGGTCCGGAGAGGAATCTAAGCAACCATGGAATGTAGCACTACTTCGTCCCTTCTACACTTAGCTAAGAAGTGTATGTATTCGAGTCGTCTCATATGTCGGTATGTATGTCAGCAATGAGCTTATCAATGAAATAGTGGAGCCTCGAGCAGTAACTCGGGGACTGCCTTAATAATGTTTGTTGTTATTTCTTATGCGGTAGCTGGAGTAAGTTGTTTTACTTAACCCGGATTAGTAATGTGTGAGCACCAAAAACTCAACCCTTCGACTTGCTGCTGTCCAACAAGAATTGGCTTCATGGCAAGCAAGGGAACAAGTTTGGAATTGCGTAGCACGTGAAAAACCACTAAGGAAATGATCTTATTCGAGCTAACGTCTGTTTTTTCGGACTAACCCTGTATTTACTTTCAAGTTATTATGTTGAATTTTTTTGAGCCAAGCCTCAAAGTTTCTAAGTATTGTTAAGACAATTCTTGAAGCTCGGATTCGTAAGTTGTAAAACCGAATCAAGGTAGACACGGATCGAGCCAGAGAATTGGACGAACAAGAAAAGGAAACTCGGGGACTACGCCCAAGTTAATCCGGCATACAAACATAGTAGCAAAATATCATGTACCCAGCATACAATTGCACTCGCATACCGGGGATCTGATAAATTTTCAAGTTTTTTCAACTAAGGAGCGGCAGGAGGAGGAAGTTCGACGTCGTCATCACTGTCTCCAATATCTGAAGCAACATCTTCTCCATCCTCACCCGACCCATCGTCTATGTTCTCCATATGCTCGTCCCCACCAGACTCCAGAAAGCTCGGCCCCTCAACCCAGTCATGGATTGGAGAATATTCGACGAGGCTGTAGGCGCAAGCCTGGCGCCGAGCTACCCACTCCGGATCATCGGTCCATTTGGATCTGGTGCGCCGGTGTGTGAGGAGGCTCAGGTCAATCTTCTCGTACCATGTAAGGATATGATGGAGGAGGGTATCTGCTGCGGCACGCCCGACGGATTCTCTCCAGAGATCAAGCTGTGTCTCGATTTCCAATAGCTTTTCAGCAAGGAGTGTGATCCTTTTCGGGGCGCTCTCGCTTGGCCAGAAGGTGTTGTAGATCCAAACCACAACGTCGAGGAGATCTTTCCCATAGTTCTTGATGGTTTCCACCCGAGCTGACACGCTGACCGACAGGTCCTCCATGTCTACGGGGATGCTCTCACCATCAGGAGCGACGGGAGTACCCCTCTCTCGGCGGAATTTGGCAACAGCAGCACTGGCAATGGGAGTACCCTCCAGAAAGTGATCTGAAAACAAGGAAAGGGAAGATGCTGAAGCAAAGGCATATGAGCTAACCCGAAAAACTATGTCGGATAAAGGAAAGAAACTTACGTGAGATATGGCGGTGGATCCGGGTCAACTCCTTGATATAATTGTCGCGTCTCTGGCGAAGTTGTTCAAGCTCAGCGAGCGCCGACCCAAGCTGGACCTCGGATTCCTTAAGCAGGTCCTGGTCCTTGGAGATCTGGAGAGTAAAGCGCTCACGCTCTTCGGTGAAGTTCTGGCCAACTTTTTGGAGCTCAGTTTTGTGTTGGGCCTTCATCTTCTCCATCTCGGCCTTGAGTTTGGCTATCTCGTCGTCCTTGGTCCGAAGGAGGGCAAGCTCATCATTCTTCTTCTTCAGCTCAGCTTGATGCTGTCCTGCTTGTTCGAGAAAATGCAGCATCATATCAGGCACGGGCACACTATCCTCAAGCGATGCTGAAATAGTATGTTGACCCGGCAAAGCCAAGAGTGAATGTTTGCCGAGCCAAGGAGAAGAAGAAATGGAAAACACAACAAGGTCGGGCAAAAGAGGACATACCTCGGATTTCCTCCAAGTTCTTTCGCATAATTTTGTTCTCAGCCTCCACCCCAGCTGCAGAAACCGAATAAGGAGATTAGTTCGGCGATAGGAGGTGAAGAAAAACAGAGAGGTGCCAAGGGAGAAAATTACCCCTCTTTTCATGTTCTGCACCAAGTGCAGCATGCTTGGCGCGTAGCATCTTGTGGGTATCAAGCAAGCGTTGGAATTCAGCGCTCCGGCGGTTAGTGGTTACCTGAAAAAAGTACAGAAGCCTAAAATTAGGTGTGTGCATATTCGAAGTGTACAAGATCCGGGCCAAGTGGAACTTAACCCGGCTCTAGGTGTGTGCATATTCGAAGTGTACAAGATCCGGGCCAAGTGGAACTTAACCCGGCTCTAGGTGTGTGCATATTAGAAGTGTACAAGATCCAGGCCAAGTGGAACTTAACCCGGCTCTAGGTGTGTGCATATTCGAAGTGTACAAGATCTGGGCCAAGTGGAACTTAACCCGGCTCTAGGTGTGTGCATATTCGAGGTGTACAAGATCCGGGCCAAGTGGAACTTAACCCGGCTCTAGGTGTGTGCATATTCAACGTGTACAAGATCCGGGCCAAGTGGAATTTAACCCGGCTCTAGGTGTGTGCATATTCGAAGTATACAAGATCCGGGCCAAGTGGAACTTAACCCGGCTCTAGGTGTGTGCATATTTGATGTTTACATGCAGTTACTTTAGTTTTCTAATGAGCATCCGGCCGAGTAACAAGTTACTCCACCGGAGGCTCGGGGACTAATGGTTATTATCTACAGCATGTAAAGGAGAAACGACATACCTCCATCATTCGCCCCGCCAGGTTAATTGCCTTAGCGGCAGTGTTCATCTGGGCAGAAAATTCCGCGGGGCCGAACTTTTCCGGGAGATCGTCGTTGTAGACGAACTCCGCCTTATTCCAGTTCATGACGAACTCGATAAGGCTCGGAGGGTACCGTTCGCCAGTGGGCATGTGGGGTGCCACCAAGCCCTTCGCATGAGCTTCCTTCCTCTCAATTAAGGCAAGAGCTAGGCTGGTGTGAAGAACCATCTGCCGCGCGTCGATTGGCTCGGTAGGAGGATCCGTCGCTGCTGGTGGTTTCTTCGGGAGCATTGACGACAAGGTTCGCTGCCCGGCCTCGACGGATGCGGGCTTGGTGGCATCCGAAGCCTTCTTGCCTTTAACTTGCTGGGAAGATGTGACCACGGTGGATTTCCCCTTTGAAGCTGCCGGAGTGGTTCCTCGCCGAGCTTGGGATGACTCGGACGAGGCAGACGAACTTGGTACGGGAGCTTTGGTGGCAGGACCTGGAGCTGTTGTGGGTCTCTTGGCTGCCGGGACAGGTGCTGGTTCGGAAGCTGGTACTGGAGCTGCTGCTGGTGCTGGAGTTGCGGTAGACTTGGTGGTTGCTGGTTGCGGCAATGCCGAAGTGGCGGACGCCGTTGCCTCGGCCGAACCGACCCCTCCTGATCCGAGGTCGCGTTCCTCTTGAGGAGGTATTGTAGAACCCGAAGCAGCCGCAGAGCCCTCCGGAATAGGGCTCAGCGGGCGTGACTCGTCGTCACGAGGAGGGGAAGGACCGGACCGAAGAGGTGAGGAGATGCTGGATCCGCTCTGAGGGACCTCCACAGGAGCCCTGAAGAAGAGGATAATGTCAGAAGAAAAATTACCGCGATGCAAGGAAAAATGGGCCACGCAGTGAAAAGCGACTTACGCATCCGAGGTTTCAGCCTCCTTGGGTTTCCGAGCCCTCCGTGCCAGGGCTTTGCCTGCCCGCTTGGAGGCAGTCTTGTCTCCGGCCTTCTTTTGCCTTTTGGTAGGCTGAGAAGGTTCGGAAGAAGAACTTGACGCGGGTCCGCGCTTCTTCTTCGGCGCCACCGGAACCGGCTCGCCCGTGGCAAGTGGAGGATCCTCGTGGATATGCCCACCGGGGTTTGCTGATGCCAGAAAGGCAAAAGAAAGAGGGACAGCCTCAACGGGTTCAATCATGTCGATATCCGAGTCATCCTCATCATTGGGCCAATCTCTAAGAGAAGAGAATTTACCACTGGGTCGTTTGGTGGCGTCGGTCATGGGGAGGAACATCTCCTGGTCCGGCTCCTCCTCATCCGGGATTTCTCGGTCCGGGGCCCACTTAAGGGTCGAATCTGTGCCATCCTCGAGAGTTTGCTGGAGAAACAGCTGAGAAAAAGCACAAAGAGCAGAGTCAAAAATATGATAAAAACTGACACGTAATTGATCCGAGATAAGTTCACCCCGCGAAGCTTACCGCGGGAGGGAGCCTGTCACGACAGTAATGCTCGAGTCCCCACGTCCATTCGGCGGAGAAATCCTTATGGGTGGTGAAAAGAGCATTGACCCGACGGAAGATCTCCGTGTTGCTCAACTCGAACGAGGAGGTTCGGTTGGGGTCGCGGCTGAAGCTCATGTGGCACAACTTGTGAGTGCGCCTCTGGAGGGGAGAGATTCGGTTGCGCACGAATGTGATCATGGCATCCTCGTTGCGCAATCCGAGCTTCTTCAGCTCCACGAACCTTTTGTTGACTTGGTTGGCCAGAGCTATAGGTTTCTTGGTGACCTCCTCCCAGAAATCCGTGTCAGGGGGACCCGGAGCGTAGGGAAGCAACCGAATAAAGTCTTCGGTACCCTTGTTCCGGACGTAGAAGAAGGTCCGGGCCCATCCTTTGCAGGAGTCAAGCCCGGTGACTCGGGGAAAGATTAAAAATCTCCAGGGCGAGATCGAGGCAGATCCGAACTGGGTGAGCTGCTTGTCCTCCGACTCAACGTGGATGTTGGGGACGACGTTGCGACGGAGGCCGAAGAACCGGATCCACAGCTCCTTCGTGGGCCATAGTCCGGTGTAGCCCTCGATCGTAGAGGCGAAAGCAGACAGAGAGGTGATGGCGTTTGCTGGGAGATGGTGTGGCTGCAGATGATATGTCCGGACCCAGTCCCGGAAGAAGTCGCTCACCGGGAGACCAAATCCCCGTTGGAAATGCGATAGGAATACGACGAACTCACCCGTGGGTGAGGGGGCCAATTCCGAGGAGGGGAGACAAGCGGCGACACCGGCGGGAATACGCCTGGTCCGGTAGAGCCAGTCGATGTCGTCTTGGCAGACCCATGAACCGGCCCACGCACCGCGGTCCGTCGCGCCGGTGTCCTCCTCCATCTCCTGCTCGACGACGACGAGCTCCTCCTCCGTCATCTCGTATCCGCTGTCCTCGCTGGAGCTAGCGGCGACGGGGGTCTGTGGTCTAGATTGACGAGGACCCGTGGCTAAGCAGTTGCGCAGCGGTGGCTGCAGTGTGGAGGCACGGAGAAGGTGCGGCGGCGGCGCTGCTGCAACGGGCACTGGCGGCGGCGCGGTTGCGAGGAAGACGAAGGGGAAGAAGAGGAACAGGCAAAGGGGCGCGGAGATGGAAAGATGCTAAGGGACGCGCCCCTCCCCTATTTAACCACCCCCAGTAATCGATGAGTGGGATCGCGCTGCGTTGGAGAGCCACACGGTGTGGCCGTGTATCACCGGCATCAGCCAATCAGAGAGAAGCCACACCGGGGGCCACAAAGTAAATGTGATCCCATGACGCAACGTGCAGTTGCGATAAATGAGGAGACAGGCATGACGTAACCTGCGCACAGTAATAACTGACAGTTACTGTGGCGGTTACTGTGCAGGCCCATAAAATGAGGCAACGTAATGATTAGCCTCTACGTGGGCTGATGTATGAGAGAAGGAAGCAAGGCATGGTTTGGGATAAAACCCAGGTTGTCCTTTCTTAAATTTTGGGTATGCTAGGCATAAGTAAAGTGTTTACAACCAAAGTCGGATGAGCATGTCTTTGTAGGTTATTTCGAATAACCATTGGGTATTCCTCCATAACACCGAAGACAAAAGTGTTTGTCGCTTAGAGTGTCGAGTTTCTTGAGAAGGAATTTTTGGTGAAAAGTCAAGTGGGAGGACAATAGAACTTTGACAAGGTTGTTGAACCTTGGCTAATATGTGCTGAGTTGTGCAGCATCGGTAAGTGTCCCGGAGGCAGCAATAATGCTCATGGCTCACGTGCCTCAAAGGTTGTGGTCACGGAGATCTAAGTTCCTATTGAACCAAGCAGGTCGGGTAAGTAATCAAATGCCAAGATTTGAGAGTTAAATCATTGTTGTTTGACAATGATGAACCGACTACATGCAAATAATCAATGATGGGCCCTGAATTCGTTAAGTGGCTTGAAGCCATAAAATCCGTGATAATTACATACACGAGAAATCAAGCTTTGAATTTGAAAGACCCTCTGGAAAGGTGTAAGACCTTACAGTCGTATATGGATCTATAAAGAAATAGACATGGATGTTTCACATCTATAAAATAGTCGACATGTCGGAAAGAGTTTACGACAATGTTCAAGGAATTGACTATGATAAGATTTGATCTTTCATAGCGATATTTAGTCTGGACGGATTAATGTAGCAACCGCTACATATATTTTGGTATATGGTAGTTGAACAAACAAAACAAGTTCTTCTAATAGAATGGTCACCTAGGACGTGTACATGACACGATCCAAAGGGTTTTGTTAATTCAAAGGATGCTAAAAGAGTATGCAAAACTTCAATGGTTGAAGTGAGCATCGCGGAGTTGGAATCTTCACCGTGATGAAACCGTTAAAAGGTTTAATTTCATCAGAGACGATGAAGATGTTTGCATTTTGCAAGAAATTAAGTGGGAGCGCTAAGACATATTTCTAATACATTATGTGAAAGACATATTGTTGATTAGAAATGATGTATCTTTTATTGACATAGGTTAAGAATTTCATTTCGATGAAAGACTTAGGCATAACCCAAGAATTAGGCATCAATGTCTATATGGATAGATTGAGGCGCTAATATGGTTTTGCCAAATGTACATAGATAAGATGTTGAATGAGTTCAGTATGGAAACAATAAGAAAGGTTCTTGACGCATGGAAAGGACTGAATCAAGATTCAAGTGTGTTGACATGAGATTCAAGTGTTTTGACACTTGGTGAAATCACAAGAATATTTTGATCAATCATTCTTTGAGATGTACACATCCAGATATGTCCTATGCTCTAAATGTTATGAACATATACCAAAATGACTCATAAGATGATCATTGGACAATAGTAGGGATATTCCTATGATCTTTGGAAGAACTAAGAATATATTATTTATATAGTGGTGACAAATAGTTCATTGTAAATTGTTGCATTGATACTAGTTTTGTCACAAATTAAGTTTATCTCAATTTAAACTATGGGTGGCACAATGTAATGGAAAGGAAGTTCCATACCGGATTTGGTTGAGTACCGAAGTTAAAACACTGTGACAAATACTACAACAAAAGGCTAAGTATATGACTGCTATTGTAGTAGCAAATGAGGGCATTTGCGTCAAGTAGTTTGTTATCAAACTAGGTGTGGTTCATAGCGGGATAATACTATGAAGATACATTGTATGACAATTGTATCAACATGATTTAATCCCAAGGAACTAAAGGTCTCACCAAAGGACCAAATTTATACAATGCCATCTCATTGGAGAATGGGTAATGCGTAGAGACGCAAGGAAATGCAAATACACACGGACCTGGAAGTGTCAGATCCGAAGATTATGTTACCACTAGCAATAGTGTCTATACAACACCAGAAAGCCATAGGTGTTGAATGCACAAATTTTTAACTAGATTATTGACTCTAGTGCAAGTGGGAGACTGTTGGAGATATGCCCAAGAGGCAATAATAAAGTGGTTATTATTATATCTTTATGTTTATGATAAATGTTTACATCCCATGCTATAATTGTATTAACCGGAAACATTAATACTTGTGTGTTTTGTAAACATAAAAGAGTCCCTAGTAAGCCTCTTGTTAAACTAGCTTGTTGATTAATGGATGATCATGGTTTCCTGATCATGGACATTGGATGTCGTTAATAACAAGATCATATCATTAGGAGAATGATGTGATGGACACACACCCATAGTAAGCATAGCATAAGATCAAGTCATTAAGTTCGTTTTGCTACAAGCTTTTCAAATTCATAGTAACCTAATCTTTTGACCATGAGGTTATGTTAATCACCATCACCGGATGGGTACTTTGATGACATCAAACACCACTTCGTAACTGGGTGGTTATAAAGGTGTCATTGGGTATTCTAAAAGTATGTGTTGAAGCGCATGGACCAAGATTGGGATTTGTCCATCCATATGATGGATAGATATGCTCTGGGCCCTCTCGGTGGAATGTCATCTAGTTAGCTTGCAAGCATGTGACTAGGTCACAAGGGATGACATAACATGGAACGAGTAAAGAGTACTTATCAGTAACGAGGTAGAACTAGGTATGGAGATACCGACGATCAAACCTCGGATAAGTATAGTATCGCGTGACAAAGGGAATTGGTTTCGTATGTTAATGGTTCTATCGATCACGAAGTCATTGTTGAGTATGTGGGAGCCGTTATGGATCTGTAGATCCCGCTGATGGTTATTGATCGAAGAGGTGTCTCCATCATGTCTGCATATTCACGAACCGTAGGGTGACACACTTAAGGTTCGAAGTTGTTTTAAGTAGATATGGAATGTGCGTTGGAGACCGAATGTTGTTCGGAGTCTTGGATTGGATCTGGGACATCACGAGGAGATCCAGAATTGTCCGGAGAATAAGATTCATATATTGGGGATAATTTTCTAAGTTAGGAAATGTTCCGGAGTATTTGTATGGGGATTCTTGAAGGTTTCGAAATGTTCCGGAAGGTTCTAGGAGATTTCTTGGAGTTTGCTTGAAAACCAAGAAAGGATCAAGGAGTCCTTGTGGGGCAAGACAAGGAGTCGTGGGGGAGGAGGATTCCTCCCCCCTCCAATTCCGCCGGCCAAGGAAGGGAGGGGAGTCCTACTAGGACTCCCCCTCCCATGGCGCCTCCCTCCTTTAAATAGAGGGGTGGAGGCGCCACCCCCTTTGCCCCCTCCACTTCAAACCCTAGCCGCCGCCTCTCTCCTCCTCCTTCCCTCTGCTCTGGCTTAGGCGAAGCCCTGCAGAATTCTCTACTCCACCACCACCACCACACTATCGTGCTTCTGGGATTCCGTGGAGAAGATCTACTACCTCCGCTGCTCGCTGGAACGGGGAGAGGAAGGTCTGCTTCGACTCCGCACGTGTGACCGTCTACGGAAGTGCTGCCAGAATGCGGTGCCGGAAGGATCGTCTACTCGATTTGGAGATCGGCAAGTGATCGACTACATCAACCACGAGATCCGATCTCGAACAAGGCTTTGGAAACTACGAGGGTTAGTACAGATCTATCTCGTTCCACATGTCTAATAGATTTGATCTTGGCTTTTATCTAGATTAGATCTGGGTTTTGTTCGTTCTTGTGGTAGAAATTTTTTGTTTTACATGCTACGAACCCATCAAAACCCCCTGTAATATTTTAATATTACATGCAGAACCAATTTCAACAATTTCACCCGTAATAGTTTTGGTGTCCATTGAAATAATTTCAGCGCTTTGTAATTCATTTATCTAAAACATATTTGCTCCAAATGGTGTTGGTGTCCCTTAAGTGTGTCACCCTACGGTTCGTGAATAATGCAGACATGATCGAGACCCCTCTCAGATCAATAATCAGAAGCGGGATCTGGAGATCCATATTGACTCCTACACATTCTACAATGACTTCTATGATCGTGAGAACCTTTAACGCTAGTAACAATGACTACACATTCTACAATTACATGTCCGAGATTCGATCATCGGTATCTCCATACCTAGTTTGATCTCGTTACCGACATGTACTCTTTTCTTGTTCCCGTGATATAACATTCTAGTGATCTCATCACTTGCTTGCAAGCTAACCAATGTGATATCACCGAGAGGGCCCAGAGAATATCTATCCGTCATCGGGATGGACAAGTCCCACTTTTGATCCATGAGCCTCTACATAACACTTTCGTAGCACTGAACCCACCTTTATAATCACCCTTTCACGGTGTGACGTTTGATGTTATCAAGATACTCTTCTAGTGTTAGTGATTAACATGATCTCATGGTGTAAGGACTAGGATTACTTTGTTAGATGTTATAGCAATATAAACACAATGACTTTTATCGTAATGCTATACTTCGGATGAATGTTCATCACATCATTCCACTAATGTTGTGACCTTGTTATTAACAACATCCAATGTCCATTGATCAGGAAACCTTGATCATCTTGTTAATCAACGAGCTAGTTTATAAGAGAGGCATAACTAGGAACTTTCCTTTTGTGTATTAAACACACATGTATTAACGTTTCCAAATTAATACAATTATAGCATGCAAAATAAACATTTATCATATACTTGGAATATGTATAATAACAACTTTATTATTGCCTCTCAGGGCATATTCCCTTCAGTCTCCCACTTGCACTAGAGACAATAATCTAGTTACATGGTGATAAATCTAACACCCATGGAGTTCTGGTGTTGATCATGTTTTGCTCTAGGGAGAGTTTTAGTTAACGGATCTGCTACATTGAGATCCGTATGTACTTTACAAATCTTTATATCTCCATTATTGACATGCTCACGGATGGAGTGAAAGCGGCGCTTAATATGCTTGGAATTCTTATGAGACCTTGGTTCCTTTGTGTTGGCTATGGCTCCATTGTTGTCACAATAGATCACCATTGGATCCTACGCACTAGGAACCACACCCAGTTCGGTAATGAACTCCTTCATCCAAACTGCTTCATGTGCTGCTTCTGAAGCAGCAATATATTCCGCCTTCGTTGTTGACCTTGTTACCACGAGTTGTTTGGAGCTCCTCCAACTAACTGCTGCTCCGTTCATGAGAAATACGTATCCGAATTGAGACTAGTCATCCGGATCAGTGTCAAAGCTAGCGTCGACATAACAATTAGCGACCAACTCTTCTTCACCTCCGTATACAAGAAACATTTCCTTAGTCCTTCTCAAGTACTTAAGGATATTCTTGACCGCTATCCAGTGTTCCAAACCTGGATCAGATTGGTACCTACTAGTCAAACTAATAGCATGTGCCACATCCGGTCTTGTACATAGCATGGCGTACATTATAGAGCCTATGGCTGAAGCATAGGGGATCTTATCCATTATCTCTCTTTCTTCCGCCGTAGCCGGACTTTGAGTCTTACTCAATGTCTTGCCTTGCAACATAGTAACAACCCTTTCTTACTTTCGTCCATTTTAAACTTCTTTAAAATCTTATCAAGGCATGTACTCTGCGATAACCCTATTAGGTGTCTCGATCTATCTCTATAGACCTTTATGCCTAATATATATGACGCTTTACCAAGGTACTTCATAGAAAATTTGCTGTTTAGATAACTTTTAACACTGTTTAAAAGATCTATGTCATTTCCAATCAATAATATGTCATCCACATATAATATCAGAAATGCCACATTGCTCCCACTCACTTTCTTGTAAATACAAGCCTCTTTATAAGTTTGGACAAATCCAAACTCTTTGATCACCTCATCAAAGCGGAGATTCCAACTCCGTGATGCTTGCTTCAGTCCATAGATGGATCGCAGAAGCTTGCACACCTTGTTAGCATCCTTAGGATCGACAAAACACTTTGGTTGTATCATATACAACTCTTCTTCAATATTACCATTGAGGAACGCAATTTTGACATCCATCTGCCATATTTCATAATCGAAATATGCAACAATTGCTAACATAATCCTAACTGATTTTAGCATCGCTACGGGAGAGAATGTCCCATCGTAGTAAACTCCTTGAATTTGTTGAAACCCTTTTGCGACAAGTCGAGCTTTATAGACGGTTACATTATCATCAGCATTAGTTTTTCTTTTGAAAATCCATTTATTCTCAACGGCCTTTCGGTCGTGAGGTAAGTCCACCAAGGTTCAAACCTGATTTTCGTACATGGATTTCATCTCAGAGTTCATGGCTTCTAGCCATTTGTTGGAATCCGGGCTCATCATTGCTTCTTCATACGTCGGAGGGTCATGTATTTCATCAACCATGAAATTCACAATAGGATTCTGATGGCTCTGTGTATGGCGCCCAGAACTTTGTCCCCAACTTGCGATGAGGTTGTCAATCTCACCGTGTTTTGCAGAAAACAAAGGATTAAACGTATTGAATGGAAAGAAGTAAAAGTTTGCAGAAAGTAAACACAAAGAAGTAAACAGTTTATAGATTGTATGTAAAGAAAAGGACCGGGATCCATAGTTCACTAGAGGTGGATCTCCTTAGATAGATAACATGCTGGGTGAACAAATTACAGCGGGGCAATTGAAAAACACCGAGAAAGCAATACATGCATATACTAATCATCTAGACTCCTTTGAGATTCGATTGGGCATTACAACATTATACATAGACCGCCATACAACTGCATCTATGACTAATAATCCACCTTTAGGTTATCATCCGAACCCCCTCCAGTATTAAGTTGCAAGCAACAGATTATTGCTTTACGAACTGCGTGTAAAGTAAACAATACGATTGTTCTATGAACAAAGGATTGTTGTTTTCTCCCTAGTAGCAACAACACATCTAGTACGTTAGAGATTTCTGTCACTTCCCCAGATTACCAGAGGCATGAACCCACTATCGAGCATAAATACTAACTCTTGGAGTTGCTAGCATCTACTTGGCCAAGATAGCTACTAACAACGGAAAGCATGCAAGATCACAAATAACAAAGACATGATAGAATCAATAATCAATCTGAAATAGCATCTCAATATCCATCGGATCCTCGCAAAGACAACATGCAGAATTACAAATAGATGATCTTGATCATGAACGGAGCTCACAAGATCTAGACATGAAAGCACAAAGGAGGAGAACTAGCCATATAGCTACTACATGGATCCGTAGTCCAAGGATGAACTACTCACGCATCACACCGGAGGCTTGCATGGTGATGAAGAAGGCCTCCAGCGTGAATTCCCCTCTCCGGCAGGGTGCCGGGAAGAGCTTCAGATCCCTCCCGATCTAGGGATGGAGATGACGGCGGCTATAGACTCTTTCATGGATTTTTTGATCGGGCACTTAGGGTTTTCGCCCTGAGGGCATCTTATAGGCGGAAGGAGAGGCCGAGGGGATGCCGGGAGCAGCCACACCACCCCCTGGCGTGGGCCAGGCCTGGCCGCGCGTCCAGGTGGTGTGGTGGCCCCTGGCCCCTCTCCGTCTCGTATTCTGGCACTTGATGTCTTCCGGAAAAATAGGCACTTTGGCTTTTGTCCCGTCCAATTCCGAGAATATTCATTTTCTAACTTTCCTAGAACCAAAAACAATAGAAAACAGGCAACTGGCACTGTGGCTCTTGTTAATAGGTTAGTCCAAGAAATCATATGAAAAGTACACCAAAGTTGGAACAAAACACGAGAAAGTGGATAAAACCAAGCATGGAACATCAAAAATTATAGATACATTTGCAATGTATCAACATCCCCAAGCTTAACTCCTGCTCGTCCTCGAGTAGGTAAGTGATAAAAAGAAAGAATAATTTTGGAGGTGACATGCACCATCAAAGACTTGATCAAAGTATTTGTAAAACATTCAAAGCTGGGATCATAGTACTTCAATCATAACATGAAAGACAAAGTTCTAGCAATAGGCAAAGAAACTATGATGCAACATGAAAAGGCACAAACAAAAGATTCATGAATAACATGCGTTGCAAGACGTTTGTTTGTTTCACATAAAGAAAACATAGCATAATAGTATTCAGCTTGTCCCTCAATAGAGTAGCAAATATAAATGCATAGGACACCTTCAAAGTTCATAAGAGTGACTAGATACAATAGTTTAAAACAAGCAATAACAAGTTATGCATCAATCAACTAGTCTTGGGACAATTTACATAGAACTAAGAATGGCCACTATGCTCTCAAAGTAGGTGCATAAAGATAGAAGGTGGAGACTCAATATAATGGTGGAAGAAAGGCCTTTGTAAAAGGAAGTAGGGATTCAAGTCTCATAAAGAGCTTCCAAAAATTATGGTACTTATAGCTTTCAACTCTCATTGCCCCTATCATAAGCATCTTGAAGGTGGTTAAGGTTAAAGTGACACAACTAAGAGGATATGCTTGACAAGTTATAAACCAAAATCTCATGCCCCTTACTTACGAAGACTGATCCTCATGCTACTCAACTTCAGTCACGAGCAAGCTCTTGTCATTGTAAGTATATGTGTATCATTAAGAACCTCCAACAGGGTACCCCTTGCACATGATACGGGAGCTTTCCCATAATCAAAATGACAAGGCAATCAGACAATGAGCATCTCAGCGATCTTTTTATTTGCTATTTGCATAGGTTTTTATTGAGGATGCTTCATAGAATGCTCATTATGGTGATGCTGCAAGTTTCCACCATGATTAGGCATGGCTTAGGCTAGCGGCCTAGGCGTTTCTCTAACACACATACAAACTCCCTGATCTTACAAGTTCCACTTTTATTTCACACCGCCGGGATCCGTAAGCAAAAGAACATGATATCAACGGGGTACAAAGTACAAGAGCAATGTTGAAAGCATTCCCCATGAGACATGGTTCTGCTAATTTCAACTTATAAAGCGCAAGCATATATGCAACAAAGAAGGACCCAATGGTTCAAGTTTATTAGAGGCAATAAAGTAAAGTGTGCCATCAAGTTCGTGAGAGCTTTAATCACTAGTTTTCTCATATAAAGTTTAATTTGGAAGGTAAACAAAAGCATGAATATACTTGGAATAGCATAAGCTAGTAGGTAGTTATGGTGGACTCTTTGGAATAACTTGGTTTAGGGAGTTGGATGCATGAGTGGAACTCATACTTGGTAGTGGAGGCTAGTAAAAGACTGGGAGCGACAAACTAAGAGAGCAATAATGGCCATAATCATGCAGAGCGACAAAACATCATTGATCAAAGCATAAAGTGATACTACAAGTTGAAAAATAAAGGATCATAAAGGCTATGGTGACTTGAGATAGTCATAACATGGTGTGAGCATGCGCCAAGTCAACCCAAATAAAGCATCAAAGGAGAATACCACTATACTATGCTTTAATATGCTAAAACAACGCATGATTCATATAAGGCACATTAAGCAATCTCAATTGTTTATAACAAGTCATGCTACAACAAAGAATACTAAGGATAAAGCCAAAACAATATCAAGCATGTCATGACAAAGCATAGGCCACAGTCAAAAACAAGCTCTTTTTACCACATAAGCATGAACTTTCCTACTCTTTTCCAAACCAAACCAAACTATTTGCAAACCAATGTATGAAAGAGGGGGTCCAACCAATTTATTCAGAAACCTAATCAAACTAAAGCAAACGAAAAACCAAAACAAAAACTAAAAAGAAGACGCTCCAAGAACAACACAATTGTGCATGAAACAATAAAAATGAAGCGTTTGGAAGAAACCTGGAATTTTTATTGATGAAGAAGGGGATGCCTTGGGCATCCCCAAGCTTTGACGCTTGTACTTCTTGGATATTTCTTGGGGTGACACGCGTGGCATCCCCAAGCTTGAGCTTTAGTCCATCCTTCATCTCATTACTCATTCCTTCCAGACACCTGAAATTTTTCCTTCATACAAAACTTCACACAATCTTTATTAGCAACATTAGTGCACTCAAGATAAATAAGTCTTAAGGTTCTGTTATAACACCAAATAAACTTCCATTAGAACACTAGCTACTGTAGCACTTCCCTCAAAAAGCTCAATTCCCCAAAAGAACTCAAGAAGGAACCAATAAGAAGCAAATGCAGAAAATGGCAGAAATTTGTCAAAACAGACCAGCAGGTAAAGAAGAATTTTTTCGAAGACCTTCTGTTGCTCAAATCAAAAAGTGTTGAACTAACGAAAGTTAGATAACAAACTGGGGCAGAATCAAAAAAATTCACGCCTCAAAAAGACGTTCAGAGATTTTACACGAATTTTTATGGTGAAGCACAGAAATCTATTTCGGGACAGCAACTTTCCCAATCATTACTTCTCTCTCGTTAGAGGTTACTCTTGGCACAAAAAGCAAATAAGAAGGATAATGAGAGGTTATTACAGAGGTAATAACTTCCAAGACTCATCTAAAACTTTTGGGTTATCTCCCAATAAGTACTTTTCTTTAACGCCTTTAAGTTAGACATAAGAAGCAAGAAAGAATCAAGTGTTCTCAAATGAAGAAGAATTAAGACCAAATTTTGTTTTCATAGGAGAAGCAAAAGAAATCTTTTCTCTCTTTTTAGGGAAGTGTTCTATACCTTTCTTGAGCGAGAGTTGATATTTAATGGTGCCTTCTTTCATATTAATAATGGCACCAACAGTTCTAAGAAAAGGTCTTCCCAAAGTAATAGGACAAGAAGCATTGGATTCAACATCCAAAACATAGAAATCAACGGGGACATAGGAATTGTTAACCATAATAAGAACATCATTAAGACTCCCCATGAGTTTCTTTTTAGCATTATCATCAAGTGGGGCATTCAAATAACAATCTTCAAGTGGAGGCAAATCAAGCATATCATAAATCCTTCTAGGCATAGTAGAAACACTACTATCAAGATCACATAAAGCTTTGAAATCAAAGTCATTCACTTTCATACTAATGATGGGTTCCCAACCATATTCTTGTTTTATAGGAATAGAAGCTTTATGTTTCATCTTTTCTTCTTTAATCTTTATGAGAGCATCAGTAATGTGTTTTGTAAAAGCCATGTTCATAGCACTAGCATTAGGAATTTTAGCAAGCTTTTGTAGGAACTTAATAACTTCAGAGATATTGCAACCATCAAGATCAAAATCAACTTTATCATCTAAAGTAGTAGAACTATTACTAGCCTCAACACTAGTGGTGGTAATAGTAGAAACACTAATGTTTCTAGCAATTTCATCTTCTCTTTCCCACTTAGCATGTAATTCAGCTAATAGTCTAACATTTTCATCAATTCTTACTTGTATGGCATTAGTAGCTGCAAAGGGATTCTCATTAGTTTCAGGTTTAGCAGCCATTCTATTCAAAGTAGATTGAGCTTCAGCCAAAGATGCTATATTTCTTTCAGCATTAGAGAGTTTTTCCTCAAAAGTTTTATTGAAAGCAGTTTGCTTACTAATAAAGTCTTTAAGCATAACTTCAAGTTTAGAGGGAGCACTCCTATTTTTGTTGTAATAATTTCCATAAGCATTACCACTGTTGGGAGGATATGGCTTATAATTGTTGTTACCAAAATTGTTCCTATAAGCGTTATTACCATAAGCATTGTTGCCAAGATTGTTATTTCTTATGGAGTTCACATCAACTTGCTCTTCTTGAGAAACCAAAGAGGCTAAAGGAACATTATTTGGATCAATATGGGCTTTCCCATTAACAAGCATAGACATAATAATATCAATTTTATCACTCAAGGAGGAGGTTTCCTCAACAGAATTTACCTTCTTACCTTGTGGAGCTCTCTCAGTATGCCATTCAGAATAATTAACTATCATATTGTCCAGAAGTTTTGTTGCAGCACCCAAAGTGATGGTCATAAAGGTACCTCCAGCAGCAGAGTCCAATAGGTTCCTTGAAGAATACTTCAATCCTGCATAGAAAGTTTGGATGATCATCCAAGCAGTCAGTCCATGAGTGGGACAATTCTTTACCAAAGATTTCATTCTTTCCCAAGCTTGAGCAACATGCTCATTATCAAGTTGTTTAAACTTCATTATTTCACTTCTCATAGATATATTCTTAGCAGGAGGATAGTATTTTCCAATAAAAGCATCTTTGCACTTAGTCCAAGAATCAATATTGTTCCTAGTTAAGGAATTTAACCATTCTTTAGCTTTTCCTCTCAAAGAGAAAGGAAACAATTTCAGTTTACTAATATCACCATCTATATCCCTATGCTTTTGCATCTCACAAAGTTCAACAAAGTTATTTAGATGGGAAGCAGCATCTTCATTACCAATACCAGAAAATTGTTCTCTCATAACAAGATTGATCAAAGCAGGTTTTATCTCAAAGAAAGTATTTTCAGCCACAGGTGGAGCAATAGGTGTGCTCATGAAATCATTGTTGTGGGTGCTAGTGAAGTCACACAACTTAGTGTTTTCAAGAGTAGTCATTTTTTTGGGTTTTCAAATAAGAAAGCAAACTAGTAAAACTAATTTTTTTGTGTTTTTGAATAACAAAACAAGCAAACAAAGCAAAAAGAAAACTAAGCAAAACAAAAATAACAAAGTAAAGAGATTGGTTATGAGGGACTCCCCTTGTGAAGATGTCCTTGACTCCCCGGCAACGGCGCCAGAAAAATGCTTGATGGCTCTATGTATGGCGCCTAGAAAAGTGCTGGTGCGTGGTTGATGTAGAGCTCGTTGGGAACCCCAAGAGGAAGGTATGATGAGCACAGCAGCAAGTTTCCCTCAGTTATGAAACCAAGGTTTAATCGAACCAGTAGGAGCAAGGAAACAACCCAAAGGTGTTGCTAGCTGAGCTTTGGTAGGCCGCACTACCGGTGCTAGTAGCAACGTGGAGACCTGCACAACACAACCACAGAACTTTGTCCCCAACTTGCGATGAGGTTGTCAATCTCACCGTGTTTTGCAGAAAAAAAGGATTAAACGTATCAAATGGAAAGAAGTAAAAGTTTGCAGAAAGTAAACACAAAGAAGTAAACAGTTTATAGATTGTATGTAAAGAAAAGGACCGGGATCCATAGTTCACTAGGGGTGGCTCTCCTTAGATAGATAACATGCTGGGTGAACAAATTACAGTGGGGCAATTGACAAACACCAAGAAAGCAATACATGCATATACTAATCATCTTGACTCCTTTGAGATTCGATTGGGCATTACAACATTATACATAGACCGCCATCCAACTGCATCTATGACTAATAATCTACCTTCAGGTTACCATCCGAACCCCCTCCAGTATTAAGTTGCAAGCAACAGATTATTGCTTTACGAACTGCGTGTAAAGTAAACAATACGATTGTTCTATGAACAAAGGATTGTTGTTTTCTCCCTAGTAGCAACAACACATCTAGTACCTTAGAGATTTATGTCACTTCCCTAGATTACCAGAGGAATGAACCCACTATCGAGCATAAATACCAACTCTTGGAGTTGCTAGCATCTACTTGTCCAAGATAGCTACTAACAACGGAAAGCATGCAAGATCACAAATAACAAAGACATGATAGAATCAATAATCAATCTGAAATAGCATCTCAATATCCATCGGATCCCCGCAAACACAACATGCGGAATTACAATTAGATGATCTTGATCATGAATGGAGCTCACAAGATCTAGACATGAAAGCACAAAGGAGGAGAACCAGCCATCTAGCTACTACACGGATCCGTAGTCCAAGGATGAACTACTCACGCATCACACCGGAGGCTTGCATGGTGATGAAGAAGGCCTCCAGGGTGAATTCCCCTCTCCGGCAGGGTGCCGGGAAGAGCTTCAGATCCCTCCCGATCTAGGGATGGAGATGACGGCGGCTACAGACTCTTTCGTGGATTTTTTGATCGGGCACTTAGGGTTTTCGTCTCGAGGGCATCTTATAGGCGGAAGGAGAGGCCGAGGGGGTGCCGGGAGCGGCCACACCACCCCCTGGCGCGGGTCAGGCCTGGCCGCGCGGTCATGTGGTGTGGTGGCCCCCTGACCCCTCTCCGTCTCGTATTCTGGCACTTGATGTCTTCCGGAAAAATAGGCACTTTGGCTTTTGTCCCGTCCAATTCCAAGAATATTCATTTTCTGACTTTCCTGGAACCAAAAACAGCAGAAAACAGGCAGCTGGCACTGTGGCTCTTATTAATAGGTTAGTCCAAGAAATCATATGAAAAGTACTCTAAAGTTGGAACAAAACACAAGAAAGTGGATAACACCAAGCATGGAACATCAAAAATTATAGATACATTTGCAATGTATCAGATTCTCGTATAGTTCAGGAGCTGTACGTGTCCTGCTTGGCCTGCGAGGTTCGGTAGTGTCCTCTTTTGGAGTTTCATGATCATTATCATTAGTTCCTTCTTCATTTGGTGAAGTTAACTCCGGGACAACTTCTGGTGCTGCGCCACTCACCATTTCATGAAGAGAAGGTTCAATAACCTCTTCGACTTCTACCTTTTGACTACTCACACCTTTCGCGAGAAACTCTTTCTCTAGAAAGGATCCATTCTTGGCAACAAAAAACTTGCCCTCGGATCAGTGATAGAAGGAATACCCAATTGTTTCTTTAGGGTATCCTATGAAGACGCATTTTTCCGCTTTGGGTTCGAGTTTATCCGGCTAAAGTTTCTTCACATAAACATCGCATCCCCAAACTTTAAGAAATGACAGCTTAGGTTTGTTTCCAAACCATAATTCATACAGTGTCATTTCAACGGATTTAGACGGTGCCCGATTTAAAGTGAATGTAGCGGTTTCCGGTGCATAACCCCAAAATAACAGTGGCAAGTCAGTAGAGACATCATAGATTAAACCATATCCAATAGAATATGATTACGATGTTCTGACACACCATTACGTTGTGGTGTTCCGGAAGGCGTGAGTTGTGAAACTATTCCACATCTTTCATGTGTGTGCTAAACTCGTAACTTAGATACTCACCTTCAGGTCGAACCGCGGAAATTTGATCTTTCTATTACGATAATTTTCCACTTCATTCTAAAATTCCTTGAACTTTTCAAAGGTTTCAGACTTATGTTTCATCAAATAGATATACCCGTATCTAGTCAAATCATCCGTGAAAGTAACAAAATAAAGATATCCACCTCACGCCGACACACTCATTGGACCGATACATCAGTATGTCTGATTTCCAATAAATCTGTCGCCCGTTCCATTGAACCGGAAAACGACGTTCTAGTCATCTTGCCCATAAGGCATGGCTCACATGTATCAAATGATTCAAAATCAAGTGATTCTAAGAGTTCATCAGAATGGAGTTTCTTCATGCGTTTAATACCAATATGACCTAGACGGCAGTGCCACATATATGCAGATATATCATCATTAAGTTTAATCCTTTTAGCATCAACATTATGGATATGCGTATGAGTACTATCGAGATTCAACAGAAATAAACCATTCATCACGGGTGCATGACCATAAAAGATATTATCCATATAAATAGAACAACCATTGTTTTCTGATTTAAACAAATAACCGCTTTGCAATAAACATGATCCGGATATAATGTTTATGCTCAGCGTAGGCACCAAATAACAATTATTTAAGTTTATCACTAATCCCAATGGCATATGGAGAGGCAGTGTTCCAACGGCGATCACTGATACGTTGCAAACGTATCCATAATTTTTGATGTTCCATGCTTTGGTTTTATCTACTTTCTTATGTTTTGTCCACACTTTGGAGTACTTTTTATACAATTTCTTGGACTAACCTATAACAAGATGCCACGGTGCCAGATGCCTGTTTTTTGCTGTTTTTGGTTCCAGGAAAGTCAGAAAATGAATATTCTTGGAATTGGACGGGACAAAAGCCAAAGTCAGTTTTTCACCGAGGGGGACATAGAGCCAGAATACGAGACGGAGAGGGGCCAGGGGCCGGCCACACCACCTGTCCGCGCGGCCTGTCCTGGCCCACGCCAGGGGGTGGTCTGGCCGCCTAGGGCACCCCCTTGGCCTCCCCTTTCGCCTATAAGATGCCTCCAATACAGAAACCCTAAGTACCCGATAAAAATTCCATGAAAGAGTCTGTAGCCGCTGTCATCTCCTCCCTAGATAGGGAGGGATCTGAAGCTCTTCTCGGCACCCTACCAGAGGGGAGAATTCACCCTGGAGGCCTTCTTCATCACCATGCAAGCCTCCGGTGTGATGCGTGAGTAGTTCATCCTTGGACTACGTGTCCATGTAGTAGCTAGATGGTTGGTTCTTCTCCTTTGTGGTATCATGTTTAGATCTTGTGAGCTCCGTTCATGATCAAGATCATCTATTTGTAATCTTACATGTTGTGTTTGCGGGGATCCGATGGATATTGAGATGCTATTTCAGATTGATTATTGATTCTATCATGTCTTTGTTATTTGTGATCTTGCATGCTTTCCGTTGTTAGTAGCTATCTTGTCCAAGTAGATGCTAGCAACTCCAAGAGTTAGTATTTATGCTCGATAGTGGGTTCATGCCTCTAGTAATCTGGGGAAGTGATAGAAATCTCTAAGGTATTAGATGTGTTGTTGCTACTAGGGAGAAAACAACAATCCTTTGTTCATAGAACAATCGTATTATTTACTTTACACGCAATGTGTAATGCAATTATCTGTTGCTTGCAACTTAATACTAGAGGGGGTTCAGATGATAACCTGAAGGTGGATTATTAGTCATAGATGCAGTTGGATTACGGTCTATGTATAATGTTGTAATGCCCAATCAAATCTCAAAGGAGTCAAGATGAGTAGTATATGCTTGTATGCTTTCTCGATGTTTGTCAATTGCCCCGCTGTAATTTGTTCACCCAACATGTCATCTATCTTAAGGAGAACCACCACTAGTGAACTATGGACCCCGGTCCTTTCTTTGATCATCAATCTACAACTGTTTACTGCTTTCTGTTTACTTTCTGCAAACTATTACTTTCTTCCACACAATACGTTTAATCCTTTGTTTTCAGCAAAACCGGTGAGATTGACAACCTCACTGTAAGTCGGGGGCAAAGTTATGTGGTTGTGTTGTGCAGGTTTCCACGTTGCTGCTAGCATCGGCAGTGCGCCCTGCCAAAGGCCAGCTAGCAACACCTTGGAGGTGTTTCCTTGCTCCTACTGGTTCGATAACCTTGGTTTCATAACTGAGGGAAAACTTGCTGCTGTGCTCATCATACCTTCCTCTTGGGGTTCCCTAATGAGATCGGTATATTTTGGGCCATCAATCACATCAACTTTTGATCCATTGCCGACACGCATCGTGACCTCATCCCTTGCTAGCTGTCGCTTGTTTCACAGCCCCTGTATCAAGTTATATATATTAGCAACTGATCCGGTATCAAATACCCAGGTGCTACTGCGAGTACTAGTCAAGTACACATCAATTACATGTATATCACATATACCTTTGTTTGCCTTGCCGGCCTTCTTGTCCGCTAAAAACTTGGGGCAGTTGCGCTTCCAATGGCCAGTCCCCTTACAATAGTAGCACTCGGTATCAGACTTAGGGCCAGCCCGGGATTTCTTTTCAGGCACAGCAATAGATTTGCCGCCCTTCTTTCCCTTCTGTTTACCCTTCTTGTCTTTCTTGAAACCGGTGGTCCTATTGACCATCAACACTTGATGTTCTTTCCTAATCTCCACTTTTGCAGTCTTAAGCATTGACAGAAGCTCGAGGAGAGTCTTCTTCATGCCCTGCATGTTATAGTTCATCACGAAGCTCTTGTAGCTAGGTGGCAGAGATTGGAGAACATGATGTATGCCTAAGTCAATGGGAATCGTTATTCCCAAGGACACAAGCTTATCAGCGTACCCAGACATTTTGAGTACGTACTCACTTAAGGAGTCGTTCTCTTCCATCATGCAGCTAAAGAACTTTTCTGAAGCATTATAACTCTCTACGGCAGCATGGGTATCGAAAATCATTTTCAATTCACCCATGGTATCAAAGGCATTGCCATTTTCGAAACGCTTTCGAAGTTCTGGCTCTAGCCCATACAGTATGCCGTAATGAACTAAGTTGTGGTCCTCCTGACGAGTCACATAGACATTCTTTTCCTTGTCAGGGGCATTAGGAGCTGGTGGGGGGCTTAGCGGTGCTTCTAGCACAAATTGCTTTTGTGCAGCAGAGAGGAGAATCCTCAAATTCATAGCCCAGTTGGTGAAGTTGCTACCATTCACAGCAAGTTTCTCTTTCTCCATGAACACATTGAAATTAAAAGAAGGTGGTGCCATCTACAACAGAATTTGTAAAGTTTATTTAGACTAAATTTATGATACATTGAGTTCAACTAAACTCCCACTCAAAAACAACATCCCTCGTGTCTTTTTGGTGATTATATGAACCAAATTCACTACACCAAGTCCGATCATCACGTGAGTCGGTGTAGCTTCAAAGGCGAGCATCTATATGGGCATCATATCAACTATATGACTCATGCTTAACCTTTTGGTCCGTGTTCCCAGGCCATGTCTGTACATGCTACGCTCTCCAAGTAAGAACCTTAGTACTCGCGTGTGTAAAACTGTCTTACACTGTTGTATGAAAGCGCAAAGTCGAGTACACCCAATCATCACGTGATGTCTCGAAACACGATCCATAGAACGGTGCATACTTAAGGAAGAACACAATTTTTACCTTGATATTTAAATGATGGATCATCTTATAATGCTACTAAAACGCCAAACAAGCAATATAAGACGCAAACATCATATGTGTAAAGTGAAATGATATGGTTCTTGCATTTGATCACTATCATATGCATCATGGAATGATCTTTATCATTCCTTTGTGTGTAAGGCCAAGTGATACATTGCAAATGTATCTATAATTTTTGATGTTCCATGCTTGGTTTTATCTACTTTCTTGTGTTTTGTCCACACTTTGGAGTACTTTTCATATGATTTCTTGGACTAACCTATTAACAAGATGCCACAGTGCCAATTGCCTGTTTTCTGCTGTTTTTGGTTCCAGGAAGCCATAAAATGAATATTCTCGGAATTGGATGGGACAAAAGCCAAAGTTACTATTTTCCCGAAAGACTCACGGAGCCAGAAGGAGAGTCGGAGAGGGGCCACAGGGTGGCCACACCCCCCTTGGCACGGGCCAGCCTAGGCCGCGCCAGGGCATGGTGTGGGCCCCCTGGCTGGCCACCGACCTTGCCTCCTTCGCCTATAAGAGCCTCCCGATACCAAAACCCTAGATCATCAAGCCTCCAGCCACGAAAAGTTCCACGACGCCACCGCCACCGAAGGGGAGATTCGGGGGACAGAAAGTCTCTGTTCCGGCACCCTGCCGGGACGGGGAAGTGCCCCCGGAGCCATCTCCATCGATCTCCACCACCATCTCCATCACCGTTGCTGATTCCCATGATGAGAAGGTAGTAGTTCTTCCTCGAGGCTAAGGGTTCTACCGATAGCTATGTGTTCATCTCTCTCTATGCATGATCTTATTGAGATCATGAGCTTGTAATCTATAGATCTACCTTGCTACTCAAGTGCTTTAATAGATCTCTGTTCTCCCCATGTGTGTGAAGTTGACAGTGTGCACACCATGGTGGCACTTAGGCTAGATATTACAAATACTTGTTATGAGTTATATTTGGAGTTGGATGTTTCTATGAAATTGTGGTGTTTGTTGGAACCATCTAGTGCTCAAGGTGACAGTGTGGGGTTATCTAGATGGGAAAGGCTTACTTTGAGGTGTGCTGCTATAGCCCTACCATGGATTAGAGTGTCCAACCAGAGAGTAGTTAAGATTAGTATCATAAAGAGAATATATTTATATGAGAGTGTTCACTAGTGAAAGTATGATTCCTAGGCCTTGTTTCTAAGCATTGAAACACCGTTTACAACTAGATCTATTACATGTTTGCTTGCTTCCATCTTTATTTCAGTTTTACTTTAGTATTTTCCACGCCATCAAGCTATTTTCTATCACCATTACCACTTATAATTATCTATATCACTTGTATTTCACTATCTCTTCGCTGAACTAGTGCACCTATACACCTGACAAGTGTATTGGGTGTGTTGGGGACACAAGAGACTTCTTGTATCTTGATTGCAGGGTTGCTTGAGAGGGAATACCTTTGACCACTTCCTCCCTGAGTTCGATAAACCTTGGGTAATCCACTTAAGGGAAAACTTGCTGCTGTTCTACAAACCTCTGCACTTGGAGGCCCAACAACTGTCTACAAGAATAGAAGTGCATAGACATCAAGCTATTTTCTAGCGCCGTTGCCGGGGAGGTAAGGTAAAAGGTATTCACACCGGAGGATTAAAAAAGAAGAACCTCCCACGGCAAACGCCTATTTTCTGGCGCCATTGCCGGGAAGGTAAGGTAAAAGGTACTCACATCCTCCGGTGTGATTGCTCGAAGTTATCTCCTTTAGATTCTGCAATTTTGTCTTTTTGTTTCTTGTTTTCACTAGTTAGGCTTAATGGAAAACAACAACAAAATTAGAGAGCTTTTTAAGTTAGAACTCGAATTCTTTGAAAAGAAAATTAAAAAACCCTTGGAACCTTCTTTGCATGCTAATAGCAATGTTATTAGTATGAATCTTTTGAACACCTTTGTTACTAATGCTATGGAAACGTCTAAGCTTGGGGAAGTTGGTTTTTATGAAAATGATGTTTTTAGTTCCCCAGCTTTAAAGAAGAAAATTTGCTCTGATGATACTTTATCTCCCATATGTGGTAATTCTGATGATACTTGTGATATTTTAAATCCACATACTGAAAGCACCCCTTTTAAAATACCTATAAAAATTGTTGAACGTGTTATGAATAACTGCTATTTTGGAGATGGAACTGTCCATCCTGGTGATCATTTACTATTTATACATGAATTATGCGAGTTGTTCAAGTGTGCAGGTATTTCAATGAACCAAGTTAAGAGGAAGCTATTCCCTATTTCACTTAAGGGCAAAGCAAGGGAGTTGTATGAGCTACTAGATGATCCTCATCATTTGGAGTGGAAGGAACTTGAATCTCTCTTTTACTCTAAATTTTATCCTCCTCATGAAATTCATAAAGATAGGAGTTATATTTATAATTTTCATCCTCATGATGGAGAAATTATTGCCCACGCATGGGGGAGATTGAAGTCACTAATGCTCAAATGTCCCAATCATGAGCTCCCCAGTAATTTGTTATTAATAATTTTTATGCAAGGCTTTCAGGACATTACAAGGACTATCTAGATACTTGTTTAGAGGGATCCTTCACAAGTAAGGAGGTCAAAGCTAAGTGGGATCTTCTTGAAACAATTCAAAGGAATACCGAAGATTAGGATAACAACAAAGGTAAAGAACCAGGTATAAACTATGAGTATGATTGCATTAAGTCTTTCGTTGAAACTGCTGATTTTCAAGAGCTTAGTGCTAAATATGGTCTTGATCCTCAAATTCTTATTGATTGTTTAAAACCTTTGCTTCTCATATTAATGCTCCTAAAGAAAAATGGGAAATGTATCATGAGCCTTTTGAAGACACTTGCATGGAAAATGAAATTGTTGTTAATGATAGCAATAAACATGCTCAAACCTCCGAAAGTACTATTTCTTATACGCATGTTAATTTTTGTGGAATACATAGACCTTGTGAGAATAATCAAATTGAAGAATAATATTGTATCACCCACAGGAATCAAAAAACTAGAATGTGGTATAGGGCTTTAAATGATCTTGGTAAAAAAGTTTGTGCCCTTTATCCTTTTATTTGTGAACTTTGCTTTGAAGTGGGCCATTTCAATTTTCAATGCTCAGGCCATAATAGCCCTTCTAATCGAATGAGTACTGCAAGTTTATATTGTGATGACATGATCACTCCTAATCAACATGATGAACTTACATTATTTTTGGGGTGTGAAGAATTATTAAGAAAAACTTCTTTGGTAGATACGAGTGATTTTGATATGAATAGTGTCCTGCATGGTTGATAATTCTCACACAAATACTTACATACAAAATATTATAGAAGATGAGATTTTACCAAAATATGACAAGACTAATATGTGTTTTGATCTTATTAATGAAAAGAAGGAATCCTCCAAAGTTTCTTCTATTGTCTCTGACAATGAACCAGGGATGGAGAAGCTTCCCTTCAAGCCTCTACCTCCTAAAGAGAAGAATATAAAGAAGAAAAGGAGGAGTGAAAGGAGAGAGGAAACGCTATTTTCCCCTAAGCATGTTGCTCCTATTATAGTTTTTGATGAGTTTGAACTTGATGATGTTCCTATGCCTATTACCTATAGTAGTGATCATGATTGGGAAAAGCACACTACCTTTGATATTGAAAATCTCTTCGGTACCAATTCTAAAAATGATGATATTAATAATTGCTATACTATTAGTGCTATCCATGATCCTTCCAATGATGATATGTTTACCAATGAACACACTTGGGAAGATAACTATTCCATTGCTTATGAGGATGCTATACCTCCAATATATGATCATTGCAATGATGAATATGATATTTTCATTCCACCTACTATTGAGGAGGAAATTAATTATGATTACAATATGCCTCCTATATTTGATGATTATGGTGATGAAAATAATAATGATAGCTATTTTGTTGAATTTGCTCCCACTACAATCAATAAGAATGACTATGTTTATGTGGGGAGTATTAATTCTTTTATGCATGTGGCTCATGATAAGAATGTTTTATGTGATAGTTATATTGTTACTTTTATTCATGATGCTACTGAAAGTTATTATGAGAGAGGGAAACATGGTTTTATGCATCTCAATAATATTAAGTTTCCCCTCTTTATGTTGAAAGTCTTGAAGTTGCACTTGTTTTTATTTACTATGCTTGTTGCTTTGTGCTTTCATGACTTGTTTCTTTACAAGATTCCTATGAATAGGAAGTGGGTTAGACTTAAATGTGCTTTGAATTTGCTTCTTGGTGCTCTCTTTTAATTCAATTCATATTTCTTATGTGAGCATCTTCTCAAACTATCAAGCCTAACTTAAAGGCGTTAAAGAAAAGTACTTATTGGGAAATAACCCAAAAGTTTTAGATGAGTCTTGGAAGTTATGACTTCAGTAATAACCGCTCCTTATCCTTTTTTATTTGCTTTTTTCTGCCAAGAGTAACCTCTAATGAGAGAGAAGTAATGATTGGGAAAGTTGCTGTCCTGAAACAGATTTCTGTGTTTCACCGTAAAAATTCGTGTAAAATCTCT
The DNA here is from genome assembly GCA_916181665.1 of Avena sativa. Taxonomy (NCBI): domain Eukaryota; kingdom Viridiplantae; phylum Streptophyta; class Magnoliopsida; order Poales; family Poaceae; genus Avena; species Avena sativa. The sequence goes on from OV702292.1 coordinate 55,536,157, forward strand.
GTACGTCCTTTTGAGGCGTGAATTTTTGCGCTTCTTCCCCGGGTTGTTATCTAACTTCCGTTAGTTCAACACCTTTTGATTTGAGCAACAGAAGGTCTTCGAAAAAATTCGTATTTACCTGTTGGTCTGTTTTGACAGATTTCTGCCATTTTCTGCATTTGCTTCTTGTTGGTTCCTTTTTGAGTTCTTTTGGGGAATTGAGCTTTTTGAGGGAAGTGCTACAGTAGCTTGTGTTTTGATGGAAATTTTATTGGTGTTAGAACTGAACCTAAAGACTTATTATCTTGAGTGCACTAATATTGCTAATAAAGATTATGTGAAGTTTTGTATGAGGGAAAAAATTCAGGTGTATGGAAGGAATGAGTAATGAGATGAAGGATGGACTAAAGTTCAAGCTTGGGGATGCCACGCGTGTCACCCCAAGAAATATCCAAGAAGTACAAGCGTCAAAGCTTGGGGATGCCCAAGGCATCCCCCTCTTCATCAATAAAAATTCCAGGTTTCTTTCAAACGCTTTATTTTTATTGTTTCATGCATAGTTGTGTTGTCCTTGGAGCGTCTTCTTTTTTGTTTTCATTTTGTTTTTTTCCTTTGCTTTGTTTTCTTAGTTTGCTTGAATAAATTGGTTGGACCCCTCTTTCATACATTGGTTTCCAAATAGTTTGGTTTGGATTGGAAAAAGAGTAGGAAAGTTCATGCTTAAGTGGTAAAGGGAGCTTGTTTTTGACTCTAGCCTATGCTTTGTCATGCCATGCTTGATATTGTTTTGGCTTTATGATTAGTATTCTTTGCTGTAGCATGATTTGTTATAAACAATTGAGATTGCTTAATGTGCCTTGGATGAATCATGCGTTGTTTTAGCATATTAAAGCATAGTATAGTGGTATTCTCCTTTGATGCTTTATTTGGGTTGACTTGGCACATGCTCACACCATGTTATGACTATCTCAAGTCACCATAGCCTTTATGATCCTTTAGTTTTCAACTTGTAGTATCACTTTATGCTTTGATCAATGATGTTTTATCGCTCTGCATGATTATGGCCATTATTGCTCTCTTAGTTTGTCGCTCCCAGTCTTTTGCTAGCCTCCACAACCAAGTATGAGTTCCACTCATGCATCCAACTTCCTAAACCAAGTTATTCCAAAGAGTCAACCATACCTACCTACTAGCTTATGCTATTCCAAGTATATTCATGCTTTTGTTTACCTTCCAAATTAAACTTGTTATGATAAAACTAGTGATTAAAGCTCTCACGAACTTGATGGCACACTTTACTTTTCTTGCCCTTAATAAACTTGAACCATTGTGTCGTCTATGCTGTATATGCTTGCACTTATTTGTTGGGAATTAGCAGAACCATGCTGTCATGGGGAACGCTTTCAACATTACACTTGGTACTTGTACCTAGTTGATATCATGCTCTTTTGTATATGGATGTCGTCGGTGTGAAATGAAAGGGGAGCTTGTAAGTCCATGGAGTTATGTATATGTGTTAGAGAAACGCCTGGGCCGCTGGTCTAATCCATGCTGACATGGTGGAAACCTATAGCGTAACCATAATGAGTTGTCTATGAAGCATTCTTCTTATAAAAAAAACAGTCCTATATTAAGAAAAAAGAGATTATGAAAAGAGGAAAGAGAGAAAAAAGAACCATATTCCCATGGTAAATAAGAAGATTGCTAAGATGCTCGTTGTCTGCTTGCCTTGTCATTTTGATATGGGGATTCTTCTGTATCGTCGGGCAAGGCGTACCCCGTTGGCAATTCTCTATGATACACATGTACTTACGATGACAAGAACTTACTGGTGACTAAACTTGAGTAGCATGAGGAGCGGCCCTCGTATACAAGGGACATGAGATTCCTAACTTATACTTCGTCAAGCGTGTACACCATAGTTTGTTCACTTTAACCGTAATCACTTCAAGATGCTTATTATAGGGGCAATGAGAGCTGAAAGCTATAAGTACCATAATTTTTGGAAGCTCTTTATGAGACTTGAATCCCTACTTCCTTTTACAAAGGCCTTTCTTCCACCATTATATTGAGTCTCCACCTTCTATCTTTATGCACCTACTTTGAGAGCATAGTGGCCATTCTTAGTTCTATGTGCATTGTCCCAAGACTAGTTGATTGACGCATAACTTGATATTGCTTGTTTTAAACTATTTGTATCTAGTCACTCTTATGAACTTTGAAGGTGTCCTATGCATTTATATTTGCTACTCTATGAGGGACAAGATGAATGCTATTATGCTATGTTTTCTTTGTGTGAAACAAACAAACGTCTTGCAAAGCATTGTTATTCATGAATCTTTTGTTTGTGCCTTTTCATGTTGCATCATAGTTTCTTTGTCTTATTGCTAGAGCTTTGTCTTTCATGTTATGATTGAAGTACTATGATCCTAGCTTTCAATGTTTTACAAATACTTTGATCAAGTTTATGATGGTGCATGTCACCTCAAAAGTTATTCTTTCTTTTTATCACTTACCTACTCGAGGACGAGCAGGAGTTAAGCTTGGGGATGTTGATACATTGCAAATGTATCTATAATTTTTGATGTTCCATGCTTGGTTTTATCTACTTTCTTGTGTTTTGTCCACACTTTGGAGTACTTTTCATATGATTTCTTGGACTAACCTATTAACAAGATGCCACAGTGCTAGTTGCCTGTTTTCTGCTGTTTTTGGTTCTAGGAAGTCAGAAAATGAATATTCTCGGAATTGGACAGGACAAAAGCCAAAGTTACTATTTTCTCGGAAGACTCACGGAGCCAGAAGGAGAGTCGGAGAGGGGCCACAGGGTGGCCACACCCCTCCTTGGCGCGGGCCAGCCTAGGCCGTGCCAGGGCATGGTGTGGGCCCCCTGGTTGGCCATCGACCTTGCCTCCTTCGCCTATAAGAGCCTCCCGATACCAAAACCCTAGATCATCAAGCCTCCAGCCATGAAAAGTTCCACAACGCCGCTGCCACCAAAGGGGAGATTCGGGGGACAGAAAGTCTCTATTCCGACACCCTGCCGGGACGGGGAAGTGCCCCCGGAGCCATCTCCATCGATCTCCACCACCATCTCCATCACCGTTGCTGATTCCCATGATGAGGAGGTAGTAGTTCTTCCTCGAGGCTAAGGGTTCTACCGGTAGCTATGTGTTCATCTCTCTCTCTATGCATGATCTTATTGAGATCATGAGCTTGTAATCTATAGATCTACCTTGCTACTCAAGTGCTTTAATAGATCTCTGTTCTCCCCATGTGTGTGAAGTTGACAGTGTGCACACCATGGTGGCGCTTAGGATACAGATTACAAATACTTATTATGAGTTATATTTGGAGTTGGATGTTTCTATGAAATTGTGGTGTTTGTTGGAACCATCTAGTGCTCAAGGTGACAGTGTGGGGTTATCTAGATGGGAAAGGCTTACTTTGAGGTGTGCTGTTATAGCCCTACCATGGATTAGAGTGTGCAACCGGAGAGTAGTTAAGAGTAGTATCATAAAAAGAATATATTTATATGAGAGTGTTCACTAGTGAAAGTATGATTCCTAGGCCTTGTTTCTAAGCATTGAAACACCATTTACAACTAGATCTGTTACATGTTTGCTTGCTTCCATATTTATTTCAGTTTTAGTTTAGTATTTTCCACGCCATCAAGCTATTTTCTATCACCATTACCACTTATAATTATCTATATCACTTCTATTTCACTATCTCTTCGCTGAACTAGTGCACCTATACACCTGACAAGTGTATTGGGTGTGTTGGGGACACAAGAGACTTCTTGTATCTTGATTGCAGGGTTGCTTGAGAGGGAATACCTTTGACCACTTCCTTCCTGAGTTCGATAAACCTTGGGTAATCCACTTAAGGGAAAACTTGCTGCTGTTCTACAAACCTCTGCACTTGGAGTCCCAACAACTGTCTACAAGAATAGAAGTGCGTAGACATCACCAAGGTCTATGGAACTTACACGTTAGGTGTGCTGTATCAAGTATACATCAACTTACAACATTACCATATCATGACACAAGCCCAACAACGATCTAAACTAGACACCTCTAATTTATCAATTGCAAGTTTTACATGGCTTAGGGCTTTCGAAGATAGAACCATTCTTACCTACAAACATGGAACCACAACGATGATAACCAAATTATTAGCAACTCGTATGTAAATCAGATATTGACTATAGTAGGAGAGACAAATGAAATGGATCGTATGGGCACCTAGAGGGGTGAATAGGTGCTACTTCAAATTTTAATGCTTTTTCAATTTTAGGCTTGACACAAAAGGTAAATTCTCTAGATAGCTATTATATAGAATTTCCCTATATGCAAACCTAGCTACTAGCGAGTAAAGGCGAGTGAGAAAGAGGAACGAGTAAACCGTAGTGGAGCACGCGGAGACACATGATTTGTTTTACCGCAGTTCCTTCCTTGTTAAGGGAAGTACATCTGCGTTGGAGGGGTGGGTGGTAGTAATACCACCACGCCATAATAGGCCTCACCCTGTTCCCCGATTGGTCCCGCCACCAAAGGCCTGATCCACCTTTCCACTATAGGTACCCTTCGAGGCGGGAACCGGCGCCTTTACACAACTAGCGGGGCACAACTCCACAATCAGATTGGAGGCTTCCGTAATGACAACAAGCTGCCACACGAACAAGTTATCAATAACAAAACATAATATCTAGATATTAACGAGAATACTAGATCGGGGATTTCTCCAAGTGAATGGAGAGGAGTTGATTCGCTTGATTCGTGATGACGATGTAGATTGTCTCCTCCTTCAATTCCCCCAAAGATCGAAGCCTTTGGGTGGTTGAAGTGGGATATCTAGAGAGAGAGCACTTGCAACAGGTCTGAAAATTTTCGAGTGAATCAAGAAGTCTGAATGGAGGGGATGAAGGGGCTTTTATACCCCTGCACCCACTGAGCCGTTGGAGCCATTTGGGGCCGGATTATCCGGCCCAAGTGTGGGCCGGATTATACGGCCTGGGAAAAACTCCGCCCTAGACTCGGATTATCCGGCAAATAGTTCGCCCCCACTCAGAGCAACGCGCCAAGCCTGCCCTTGATCGTCTCCTGGGGGCCGGATTATCCGGTCACAGAAGGAAAATCTGCCCCTTTTCGGATTTTCCGGGAGAAAATCCGAACCAAGTCAGAGCGTCGTGCCTTGGCTGCCTTTGATCGTCTTCTGGGGCCCGAATTATTCGGCCCAAGGCGAGGGCCGAATTATCTGGTTAGGTGAAGAAAATCCGCCCCTGTTTGGATTTTCCGGGAGAAAATTTGACCCCAGACAAAGTGACGCGCCATGCCAGCCTTTGCCAAATGAGTTAGGCCGGATTATCCGGCCCCTGATGGGGGCGGATAATCTCCCCCCAAACACAAAAACATTCCCTACACACTTAGCACCCATGAGAAAACTCCACGGTATTGTTATCTAACACTCAAAATACAGGGAACCATGAAATGTTCTTTCAATCTTCCCCTTTTTGGTGTTAGATGACAATACTAGGATTTGCAGGATAGTTCTCAAGACAACAAAATGTAATGAATGAAAAAGACTCCCCCTCAATGTGTGCATACTAAAAACTGCATTTGATTCAAATACACACAAGAGGGTATAAGTCTATTTCATTGGAACATATGCGAAAAGCTCATACCACCGGTAGGAGATAGATGCTTCCTCAAACATTATAGGAATATCCAATGATAGCCATGAAGGGGTTCCGCTAAATTTTACCCTACGCCCCTGAACCCCTGAAGCTGCCAGGACCTATCTATTAGTAATACAGTAACATGAGGGGCTTTTCGAAAAATTACCCTTGAAGACCGAAAAGCATTGTCAATGCTCAGGAGAGCGTGGTTGATGTAGACGAGCCGAAGCCGACCTCAAGGTCGTGATGAAGTCCTTGCGCTCCTTCTGGCTCCAACGACTTGAGTGCCTCAAGTGCGACACCTCGCTGGGAGTTACACACGTCTGGTGCCTGACGATGACTCCCGCTTCCCCGATCCAGCAGCAGTTGTGGAAGTAGAGCTCCCAGATCCGAATCCCGCAGCGTGACGACGCTCATCGGTGAAGATGTCTCTCGTTCGTGCAGTCCAGACTTGGGACCACGGTCACGAGAGAGAGAGAGAGGGGGAGAGAGAAAATATCAATTGGAGGTCCTCCCAAAAGTGGGGAGACCTTTATTGATTATTGGTGTATTTATCTAGGCCAAATACCCCACTATATATAGGGGGAGGAGGGGGTACACCCTCCCTCAAAGTCCCGGGGTGGGACTAAAGGAGAGGAGGGGGAGGAGGTGGCCGCCGGCCACCTAGTGGGCCCCACGCAGGGGGCTAGGCCCAGCCGGCCTCCCCCTTGGCCCCTCTCCCTCTCTCCTTTCCCCTAATGGGCCCTCTCCCTCCAGAATTGGCCCATTAAGCCTTTTTGACCTTTAATTGATTTTTCTCTTTATTAAATAATTATGAATAAATGATTAAATCAACATTTAACATTCATTCACATATTATTCAACATCCGTGGTCATGGAACACCTTCCACCTCCACTCCGGACATCCTCTGGACTCACCGAAACCCTTCCGGTTTTCTCTCTTCTTTTCTTCGGCGATTCTACCAATCCTATTAACACTCTCTAAGCATCATCAAGCCCTTAATAGTGATACCCCACGGTTCGGGAACACTCTAGACATGGTCGGGACACTCCCGCACCAATGATCGACAGAGGGACCTGGATGGCCATGTGACCCCTGTGTGTTCCACGAAGATCTTTCGTCGTTTGAACCGGGACAGTCGTGTCGTATTCCCTTTGTCACTCGATACTTGCATTGCTAGAGATCTGATCAATGACATCACCATGTCATGTTCAATCTCGTTACTGAACAATGCTACTTGACTCGTTCCGACAAGTGATATCCTCGTGATCAAATCACACGCTGCGCAGCTATTGGATATAACTTCTCCGAGTGGGCCCTTGAGTATCTTCCTGTCACATGGACAGACAAATCCTGCTCTTGACATATATTGCCTCTACAGTTTCCTCCAAGTACCTGAACACACCTTTATAACCACCGTATTACCAGATGGCGTTTGATGCTATCTAAGCACTCTCGGGAGACAGTGATTGATATAGCCTCACGGTCTAAGGAATAGTCTACGAGGATCCTTTTCTAATCATCGTAACTTGAACTTCGTGACATGATCGGGTCACGATGTTTAGGTTGGGTATTGGTTCATCATCTCATTCTCAGAATGAGATGACCTCATTTCCAACTGGCATAAATGCCACATGATCAGGAAACATGATCATTTGTTGACCAATGAACCAGTGACTAGAGTTTCACTGGGAACCCCTGGTTTGTTTGTATATCACACGTGTATTGATGTTTCCACTTAATACAGTTATAGCATGATATAAAACTTAATCATAAACTATATGAAATATGATAATAGTCCTTACTACTATTTGTCTCTAGGGCATATTTCCAACAGTCTCCCACTTGCACTAGAGTATAAATACACTAGCTGCATTTGTCCTCAATCGTTGGCACCATATGTCCGGTACCTTGAACATGCTTGCTCATGAAGAGGTTGAGTCTTGGGTCTGTACTTTATAGTCCCAAATCCTTTGCAACTTACTAATGTCACCTTGATTGACATTAATACTTTATCATCACATGATAGCATCTGTGTGTATGTATCGTCGCTATGGCAGCAGAACGAGGCCTGATTCCAGGAGCCTACAGTGACGTTAGATCAACCTCGAGGGCTTTCTCATGGGCACTGTGCCCTGGGACACATCATTCTACGTTAAAATCGAACTAGCCCCGCCATAACATTATACAACACTTTAGATGGTACCCTTATCTATTATTATAAATGTATTCATCAAAACACTAGTGTACTCTGTGCAACTTTCGATGTCTTTGTTCACCTCGCTTCCTACTTGACTTTAATTGGTATCTACAGGAGTTTCCCTTATAACATAACTCTTTATGATTTAAGATATGTTATCCTTTATGGATTTGGAAAATATATCCACAGTTCTCTACTAGACACTGCAGACAAATTTAGCTTAACGTTCTGTGATTCGAACTTAATCACTTTTAAACGTTCCTTATTGGATCACATATTATGCTAAGTTATCATCATGGTTTACTAAGATAGAACCTATGTCTTTAACATAGTGGATGACGATCATCCTTTTTCTTTCTTTTAGCCATTGTTGTCAAACTTAATACTATTCCTAATTTGAGTTATCAAGGATCAGTTCCTTAATTAACTTCTATTCTGAAACCCCTTTCAAAATCCCTTAAGGAATACTACATAATTTATTATCAACTTCCACATCTTATAAATCATTATTTATAAGTATTTGCGCCTTTCATTCTTAACATACTTAAGAATTACTCCTATAAGCTCCCACTCAAAATATGTTCCTACATATTTGAATTTGAGACTTATATTGCTCCCACTCAAAAATATGTCAATCACATATTATTTCAGGAAGACTTTCATAGCTCCCACTCAATTTTATGGAAATTGCATATCTCCTTACTATTTCGAATAACTTGAAAAACTTTGATCAAATATCAAATTTGGAGATTTACCATGAGATACTAGTACTTTACTAGCTTTAAATCCTCTAGACATTCAGCACACTTGAATCAAATTCATTTGAATTTATCCAATACCTGACAAATTGTGCTTTTGTCATTTACCAATTTTTCCTACTATGGCTTTGCAGTCATTTGGGAAAATTCCACGTAACTCCTTTTACTTGTGAGATTCAGCAACTAATTGCTTTCTAATCTCAAGGGAATTTTGCTATTATGATTTCTCATAATTTTAGTTTACCATTATTTCCTTAGTAGTTCGTAGGTATGTCATATTCCAAGAATCATGACAAATGATTCACAAATGTCTCCATACTAGATATGGATTTACATTTTGAATCCTACTTCATGTAGTGAAAACACCAGTGGGAAAAAACACAATGATCAATATCATTGACTCTTTCCTTTGTGAAGAGAATCGTTCAGGAACATTGTCCATTGCGCTTCTCAACACTCTGATGCAGGGATTTGAATCCTCATCGTGTTTTACACTATCTTCCATTTGCTCCATAATCGAGAAATATCACTAAAAGTGAGCTTTCTCAAGAATGCACCAAAATTCAAGCAATACAAATTTTGCTTCCTTTTGGTTTCAGCTATGGGTTTCGTATTCAAAGTTTCCAATGAATACGCTACAAGGACTTATTCGCTATTGTTTTGGTTATATCGAATAACCCCAAAACTTTCACAAATTCAAATGGTTCACTATCTTCTAATTGAGTGCTAACTATTTCTAAGCTAATGGTCTCTACAACTACACTACAACGATTTATTTGGTGCCTTCTATTCAACCCCTTTGATATCTAATATCACATTGTGATGCTTTGCATTTTGACGTTTCAAAACACTTCGCATTTCACAATTACTTTTATGCCATTCTTATAAAGTTGAACTTCATTAATATTGATCAAATCACAGTAATTGGATTCTATTTTATATTTATACCCTTTGTTAATGAAACACTTTGATCAAATCAAATAGTTTCATCTTCATGTTTCCTTTGGTAAACTACTTTACACATTTAAACAATCATTTAATGATAGTTACCATTTTCGTTAAAACACAATACATCGAATATGTATTCTATTTAACAATTCATCAAACACTTTGTATTCAAGTAATACACGGTGTTCAAGTTATTTTGCCGAACTTAGGCACGATATATATGTGAGAAGAAATCGAATGACTTTCACATATTATCACATAACTTTGAATCTAAACAATGGTTTCATTCATTAATGAAATATCATTAAGTTGGGTATTTTAAACAAGGTATTTTAATGTTTTACAAATGTTCATGCATTATCAATTAGTTTCAAACAACGAGGATAATTCACAAGTAATCAAACAAGATGTGAACACGAATAGAAATCATTCATAAAAGCAGAACAACTGTTTGTTACAAACTCATATGAATAACCGTCTCACGAAGTGTGAGACACACTAAAGAAGTTCACAATCTCTTGATTACAATAATCATCCTAAAACATAAACTAAATGATAAATGTCGAGGGAGAGTGTCGTCGGCCATCATCATCATGCTCGCCATCAACACGCAACGTCACCTCCTCTCCAGCAAGCACCTCTCATGTAGAAGGACCTATTTTCAGCAAAACAGAACAAGTATCAGATATACTTAACACTACAAATGTGTTTGCAAGATTATAACATTTATAAAACTATATATCAAATATATACCTTTGTCGTCGATGACCTCTCCGGTGATTGGTTCAACCTTTACGTTCCTGAAACATAATATGAACTCATGGAAATCCAATGCTTCCGTATCACCACTCATGATGCTACTCCGGGCATGTCCTTCCTAGCTGGGAGGCAACGACCGAAGCAGTACGTCTATCGCAAATGGATCAGCCATCCAGTAGTCCACGAAGTGAACCAGTCTTGTATGTGCATCCAGCATGCGCTCCAAGTGACTCTTCAGACATGTATGCTCCTCCATCTCTATGGAAAGGAACTCTCCAAGCAAGTCGTGCTTCCACATGCGCACATGGCCTATGAACTCTACTCTCAGCTGATCCACCATCGAATATGGGTCAAGATCACCCATGAGCGGATGTAGTTCATCCACCATCCCGTAACACATTATTATCTGAATGTAGATGGACATCTCTTGGCGATAGTAGCGGTCTGCCAGCTCTTGTGGGGTCTCATAGTAGTCTGGCTCTGTCAAATCCATCGTGCGGCGTATGTAGTCTACCACATGATTCCTAGTAAGGAGATCATTCAGGTGCACAAGCCAACTAGGGAAGTTGGATCCATCAAGTCTAAGTTTCTCACCCTTTACCCAATCCTCAATGACAAAGTAAGCTTCACGGTGCGCCATCTACATTTATAATTGCAAAAGGAATTTAGACTAAGTTTATAATTAAATGAGTTAATAGTAACTCCACTCAGAAACACCTATCCCCAAAAGGGTTCCCAGTGATAACACGACCCCTATCAGCCACATCTCCCCCGATTGTCATGGCCATCAATGTGGGTTCAAGGGTGGACGCTAAATGTCGGTCACATCATTCATGCGACTCGTGCTCGGTCTTTCGACCATCCGTGTTCCAAGGCCGCGCTTCTATAGCGTGCTAGGCTCTCCAACTCAACCTTAGTGTATTCGATGTGCAACATGGCTTACACCCACTGTATGCGAACGTAGATATGTCTGACACCCAGACCTGTAACCCTGGATCGCCTCATACCAAAGAACTTTCTTGGTGGTGCACACTAAGGGGGAACACAATCGTTGGTAATTTTCACAGGGATCATCTTATTAGGCTACCGTCGAGTATCTAATACTAGCACACAATAAGACATACAAACAATAACATTGAGTGTAAATGCTATGTGATATGGTCCTTCATGTTGTGATCTCCATCCGCCATCACCAGGTTCCGGCGTCGTAGACACCAGTGTACCGGTGTCTTCCCGGCGTGGTAGTCCGTCACCTTCGTGACTATCTACTACTACGTAACAAAAGGTAATCACTTTACCTTTGCCACAACCATATCACAAAGCAACGCCCCCCTGCAAAACAAAGTTAGACGCCTCTACTTTATCTTTGCATGTTTTACGTGGCTGAATGGGCTTTCGCACAAGAACCGTTCTTACCTACGAACTTTCAGCACAACGCTGATCAAGTAGTTGTATCTACTACACCCCTTTAGGGTACCTCCGTTGCAAATGGTATACCAACTAATGCGAGAGAGACAGACACCCCCTAAGCCACTTTATACGGTACAAGCCGTATGTCAAGCGTGGACCATTCTCACGAATGAACTCGTAAAGTTGGTTGGGGGCCGCTTCATCAAGCATCACTATGGTATACACAAGTACACGTGGGAGGGTAACAACTAAAAGATCAACGCCCACACGCTACATCTCGTGTTTTCTACCCATACTAGCATTACTACGCATAGATCTAGCTCTGATACCACTGAAGGGGTTCCGCGTATGAAAACAATAAATTTTACCCTACGCCCCTGAACCCCTGAAGTTGCCAGGACCTATCTATTAGTAATACAGTAATGGGAGGGGCTTTTCGTGAACTTACCCTTGAAGACCGAAAAGCGTTGTCAACGCTCACGAGAGTGTGGTTGATGTAGACGAGCCGAAGCCGACCTCAAGGTCATGATGAATTCCTTGCACTCCTTCTTCCTCCAACGACTTGAGTGCCTCAAGTGCGACACCTCGTGGGGAGTTACACACGTCCGGTGCCTGACGATGACTCCCACTTCCCCGATCCAGCAGCAGTTTGATACATTGCAAATGTATCTATATTTTTTGATGTTCCATGCTTGGTTTTATCTACTTTCTTATGTTTTGTTCCAACTTTGGAGTACTTTTCATATGATTTCTTGGACTAACCTATTAACAAGATGCCACAGTGCCAGTTGCCTATTTTCTGCTGTTTTTGGTTCCAGAAAGTCAGAGAATGAATATTCTCGGAATTGGACGGGACAAAAGCCAAAGTCAATATTTCACCGGGGGGAACACGGAGCCAGAAGACGAGACGGAGAGGGGCCAAGGGCCAGCCACACCATAGGGTGGCGCGGGTCCCCCTTGGCCACGCCACCAGGTGGTGTGGGCCCCTCCGGCACCCCCTCGGTCTCCCCTCTCGCCTATAAGAGCCTCCCAATGCATAAACCCTAAATAGTTAAGCCTCCAGCCATGAAAAGTTCCACAACGCCGCCGCCACCAAAGGGGAGATTCGGGGGATAGAAAGTCTCTGTTCCGGCACCCTGCCGGGACGGGGAAGTGCCCCCGGAGCTATATCCATTGACACCACCATCTCCATCGCCGTTGCTGATTCCCATGATGAGGAGGGAGTAGTTCTCTCTCGAGGCTAAGGGTTCTACTGGTAGCTATCTGTTCATCTCTCTCTCTCTATGCATGATCTTATTGATATCATGAGCTTTGTAATCAAGTAGATCTACCTTGCTACTCAAGTGCTTTAATAGATCTCTGCTCTCCCCATGTGTGTGAAAGTGACAGCGTGCACACCATGGTGGCACTTAGGCTAGAGATTACAAATACTTGTTATGAGTTATATTTGGAGTTGGATGTCTTTATGAAATTGTGGTGTTTGTTGGACCCATTTAGTACTCAAGGTGACAGTGTGGGGTTATCTAGATGGGAAAGATGAACTTTGAGGTGTTCTGTTATAGCCCTACCAACGATTAGAGTGTCCAACCGGAGAGTAGTTCAGTGTAGTATCATAAAGAAGAATATATTTATATGAGAGTGTTCACTAGTGAAAGTATGATCCCTAGGCCGTGTTTCTAAGCATTGATACACCGTTTGCAATTAGATCTGTTACATGTTTGCTTGCTTCCATCTTTATTTCAGTTTTACTTTAGTCTTTTCCCACGTCAGCCACACGCAATCGAGCTATTTTCTAGCACCGTTACCACTTATAATTATCTATACCACTTGTATTTCACTATCTCTTCGCCGAACTAGTGCGCCTATACACCTGACAAGTGTATTGGGTGTGTTGGGGACACAAGAGACCTCTTGTATCTTGATTGAAGGGTTGCTTGAGAGGGATACCTTTGACCACTTCCTCCCTGAGTTCGATAAACCTTGGGTGATCGACTTAAGGGAAAACTTGCTGCTGTTCTACAAACCTCTGCACTTGGAGGCCCAACAACTGTCTACAAGAATAGAAGTGCGTAGACATCACAATTGCGGAAGTAGAGCTCCTAGATCCGAATCCCGCAGCGTGACGGCGCTCCGCGGTGAAGATGTCTCTCGTTCGCGCAGTCCGGACTTGGGACCACGGTCACGAGAGAGAGAGAGAGAGAGGTGGAGAGAGAAAATATCAATTGGAGGTCCTCCCAAAAGTGGGGAGACCTTTATTGATTATTGGTGTAATTATCTAGGCTAAATACCCCACTATATATAGGGGGAGGAGGGGTACACCCTCCCTCAAAGTCCCAGGGTGGGACTAAAGGAGAGGAGGTGGCCGCTAGCCACCTAGTGGGCCCCGCGCGGGGGGGGGGGGGCTAGGCCCAGCCGGCCTCCCCCTTGGCCCCTCTCCCTCTCTCCTTCCCCCTAATGGGCCCTCTCCCTCCGGAATTGGTCCATTAAGCCTTTTTGACCTTTAATTGATTTTTATCTTTATTAAATAATTATTAATAAATGATTAAATCAACATTTAACATTCATTCACATATTATTCAACATCCGTGGTCATGGAACACCTTCCACCTCCACTCCGGACATCCTCCGGACTCACCGAAACCCTTCCGGTTTTCTCTCTTCTTTTCTTTGGCGATTCTACTGATCCTATTAACACTCTCTAAGCATCATCAAGCCCTTAAGCGTGATACCCCACGGTTCGGGAACACTCCATACATGGTCGGGATACTCCCACACCAATGATCGATAGAGGGACCTGGATGGCCATGTGACCCCTGTGCGTTCCACGAAGATCTTTTGTCGTTTGAACCGGGGCAATCGTGTCTTATTCCCTTTGTCACTCGATACTTGCATTGCCCGAGATCTGATCAATGACATCACCATGTCATGTTCAATCTCATTACTGAACAATGCTACTTGACTTGTTCCGACAAGTGATATCCCCGTGATCAAATCACACGCTGTGCAGCTATTGGATATAACTTCTCCGAGTGGGCCCTTGAGTATCTTCCCGTCACAGGGCGGACAAATCCTGCTCTTGACATATATTGCCTCTACGGTTTCCTCCAAGTACCTGAACACACCTTTATAACCACCGTATCACCAGATGGCGTTTTATGCTATCTAAGCACTCTCGGGAGACAGTGATTGATATAGCCTCACGGTCTAAGGAATAGTCTATGAGGATCCTTTTCTAATCATCGTAACTTGAACTTCGTGACATGATCGGGTCACGATGTTTAGGTTGGGTATTGGTTCATCATCTCATTCTTAGAATGAGATGACCTCATTTCCAACTGGCATAAATGCCACATGATCAGGAAACATGATCATCTGTTGACCAATGAACCAGTGACTAGAGTTTCACTAGGAACCCCTGGTTTGTTTGTATATCACACGTGTATTAATGTTTCCACTCAATACAGTTATAGCATGATATAAAACTTAATCATAAACTATATGAAATATGATAATAGTCCTTACTACTATTTGTCTCTAGGGCATATTTCCAACAAGCCATAGTGAGCACCTCCCTCGATATAGATAACCAATATAGACAATATGATAGATGATAGATGAATCCATAAGAGTAATCCACATGATAAATCCAGAGCCACACTAACATAGTCTCAAACAACACAAATCACAAAAAGAGTTTAACGCTAAATGGGCACAAGCGAGAGAAAGACCGAAAAGCTAAAAGGCAAATGCTTGTGCTCGACCCATGCAAATCCACGAAGACCTAATAGAACTACTTCTCCCCCTTTGGTATCGAGACGCCAAAAAGGAAGAAGAGCGATGCTAACGCCCCAAAGAATCACTCGTAGTCCTCATCCTCAAGCTCCTCGGTGTCATCCTCCTCATCATCAGCAGTGGCCGCGGAAGGAAACTGGTGACGCTCCAGCTCTCCATAGTTAAGCCCAGAGGAAGAGTTCCACCGAGCATATGGTGTGGGAGTAGAAGGAGCAGGGGGTCGCCCGAAGCACCGGACACATGGTGAAGAATAACCTGCTGAGTGTGAGCCATCTAATGGCATTGCTTGTATGCCTCATACTGTCCCTTGCGAGTGTTAACGCTCATACAAAGAATGTTCCGCTGGAACCAATTCAGCTGCTTGATCTCACGAGCAATAGGAGGCACTGGAGGCCTACGAGCACTGGCACGAGCATCCCTCATGAACCCCTCAGGAGCAGAATATGGGTGTGAGGTCTTCCTCACCTTGTTGTAGATCTTCTTCGCCTTGTGATCCACATCAATGTTGAACTCTTCAGTGGGCAGCAGGTGCTTGATCAACATCATGATGTATGGAGCATATGGGATGGATAGCCTATTGAACATAGCATCGATCAACTCATGGTAAATAAAATCCATCACATCCAGCTTGTATGGCACAGACTCATCCTCACAGGATGCCACCTCATGAGAGAAGGCAAGGAGCTGAACCAGGTGACCACGGATACTATCATTGTTTCCTCCACTTGGGGTGATAGAATCATGGAAAAGTCCCACCAAGCAAGCATATATGGGAGAAATACTAGCAAGGGTGCCCACAATACCATTGTCAACAGTGCACGGAGAGAGGACTGCGTCTTTATTGGGCTTGAGTTGGGTGATGATACGGTAACCACTAGCATGGTCCCTATTGCGGAAGGGATAGACAAGAACTTCAGCAAACACAAGGAAATCAGCTTGCATAGGCCTGCCACGAGTCATCCACTTCATGGTGTGGTACTCATCACCGCAAATAACCAAGGTGGAGAAGAACTGCTTAACAATCTCAGAATCATAGGAGCATTGGAGGGCCATGAGATGGTGCCGCCCCATCCTCTCAGTCACATACATGGAATCAACAAGGTGCGGCTTCTCCATGGCCTCAGCAAGAATCAGAGGATGCATAGGCCGAATCCCCTGCCGCACATACACATCTTCATAGATACCCTTTTGTTCAGCACACCAAAAACGAGAGTCACCCAACTCAGTATCACGCGACAGTTCATCAAACCGATCACGATGACGAATGGAGGAGAAAGTAACAGGATCCATCTTTTTATAGTCAATCTTGGACTCTTTGCCCTTCTTCTTGTACACACCCCTCCTATCCCTCTTTGCCTGTTCAGCCATGTGCTTCTCCTAGTTCTTCCTTCTCCTAAGCTCAACCTCGTCCACTAAGTTACCTTTTCTGTTGTCCCGAAAGTATTTAGCACGAGGATGGCGCTTGTAGGTCTTGGGAGCGCTAGAACTACCTGTGAAGCGAACAAGGTGGATAGCACGGGGATAAGCATACACACAAGTCCAAGAGAGAATGTAGAAAAAGTAGGCAAACAGTTCAAAGTCCAAGCGTACTCAATGCACAAATCTATATGAAACTGAACCAGTTTTGAGTCTGTCAGGCCGGATTATTCGGCCTGGCTAGGGGCGGATAATCCAGCCCTGGCAGAAATTTTCAGAATCGCCTAGATTGAATGCAAAAGAGTAGATCGGGCCTAGATACTGGAAGAATACAATTTCTAAGCAAAACAACATCCTTCTAGACAAAGTTCCACCAAACAAGTAACACATCTAGCCAAAGATGGGGATAAACGGAGTTACCCTCACTCATTGGAGGAAGAACGCGGAGGACAAGGTACCTGGAGGCACGGAGAAGAAGATCCGGGGAGGCCAGGAGAATCTGGTGGCCGGAGAGGCTCTGGGGAGGGTGGGGGACGGTAGGTGGCGGCTGGGGAGAGGGAGAGGGCCGGGGAGAAGTGTTCCTCGTTATGAGCCCTTCCCCCCCGACCCCAGCCCTTAAAGACTGCATCCGCCAAGGCCGGATTATCCGGCCTACACTTGGACCGGATTTTCCGGCCTAAAATCTGAAATTCTGTTATACACAGATTCAGGCCCGCACGTCCCCAAACCACACCCCCACAAGGTGTACAAGGGACTTGTGTGCAAGAAAAGATGGCTTAGGGGTAGGTAAAGGCTTTGGATTAAGAGAACCAAACTGAGATGGTACTACACACTCAAAGTTGCAAGAATCAAATCAAATAAAGGCCAAAATTAAGTGTGATTCCCATAAGAACATAAGATGAGCAAGAACAACCAAAAGATCCAAATAAACTCAACTCTTCTCATGGAAGAGGGCGGTGGCTGAATCCACCTTGTTGGAGTGTATGATATGACACCGCGAAGATATATCTTGGGTTCATGACCAATACTCATCAATAAGCTCACATATCACAAAATGATATTAAGAGAAATGATTTGACTTGCTTTCGGCATTACGGGGGGAGGGTTAGCCCAATCAATTAGGACCACACTCCCCCTATGTCCATGCCCACATCTAGACCAAATAAGACTAAGATGTAAGAGTGAGTGCATGGGTAATCAAGACAAGCTCCTTGAATCAACAATATTTAGCTCATTCCTCAAGTAACAAAACCTTGCTTCGTCAAGTGGTTTAGTGAAAATATCAGCAAGTTGGTTCTTCGTGCTCACAAAGGATAGATCAATATCGCCTCGAGCAACATGGTCCCGAATAAAATGATTCTGAATCTCAATATGCTTCGTCCTTGTGTGTTGTACCGGATTGTACGCAATTTTGATTGCACTTTCATTATCGCATAAAAGAGGCACTTTGTCAAAATTGACACCGTATTCCTTTAAAGTTTGCCTCATCTATAATAACTGAGTGCAGGCACTAGCAGCAACAACATATTTAGCTTCGGCGGTGGAGAGAGATATACAATTCTGCTTTTTAGAAGACCAATAGACTAGAGACCTTCCCAAGAACTGAGAAGCTCCAGAAGTTGATTTCCGATCATCCTTATCACCAGCCCAATCTGAATCAGTATAACCACATAGAGAGAAATTGGAGCCCTTGGGATACCATAGACCAAAGTTAAGGGAATGAACCAAATATCGGAAGATCCTCTTGACCGCCACTAAGTGGCTTTCTTTAGGAACTTCTTGATACCTTGCACTCCCCCCCACACTCAACACAATATCAAGTCTAGATGCACAGAGGTAAAGAAGAGAGCCGATCATGGACCGGTATACCTTTTGGTCCACATCTTTACCGTGAGGATTGAGTTCAAGATGACATTTTGTTTGCATCGGAGTGGCGACGCCCTTAAGATCCATCATCTTGAATCTCTTGAGCATGTCTTGGATGTATTTTGCTTGATTGATGAAGGTTCCTTCTCTAAGTTGCTTGATTTCGAATCCAAGAAAGAACCATAACTCCCCCATCATAGACATCTCAAACCTGTCAGTCATAAGCTTTGAAAAATCATCATTAAAAGCTTTATTAGTAGAGCCAAAGATGATGTCGTCTACATATAGTTGGCATACGAAGAGCTCCCCCTTAACCTTCTTAGTAAAAAGAGTGGGATCGATTTGCCCAACTTCGAAGCCACGATCTAACAAAAGCTCTTTAAGGTGCTCATACCACACACGTGGGGCTTGTTTAAGGCCACAGAGTGCCTTATTGAGTTTGTAGACATGGTTTGGGAAGTTAGGATACTCAAATCCTGGGGGTTGCTTTACATATACCAACTCATGTAGAGGACCATTAAGAAACGCACTCTTAACATCCATTTGCTGTAATTTAAAATTATTATGAGCAGCATAAGCAAGAAGGATACTGATGAACTCAAGATAAGCCACAGGAGCATAGGTCTCGCCGAAGTCAATGCCCTCAACTTGGGAGTAGCCTTGTGCCACGAGTCTTGCTTTGTTCCTCACAACAATGCCATTCTCATCTTGCTTGTTTTTAAATATCCATTTAGTGTCGATAACATTGCGGCAATCCTTGGGCTTCTCCACTAGTTTCCAAACCTTGTTGCGTTCAAAGTTATTCAACTCTTCATGCATAGTAACAACCCAGTCCGGATCTTCAAGAGCTTCAAACACTTTCTTGGGTTCCACCATTGAGATGTGGGCTTGATGCTCACTGAAACTTGCCAATTCCCTTCTTGTGGAAACCCTTCATCGAAGATCACCTACAACTTTGTCAAGAGCATGACCCCTTAACTCAAGGTTCCTATCGGCATGAGCGTTGTGACAAAGTTCAATAATCTTGTTGTCTCTTGGTGGAATAACTTCATCATTTGAGTCTTTGTTGGAATCATTTGCTTGGCCTTGATCAGTAGCTTGATTAGCAGTAGTAGGAGATGATGAACCTTGCCCTTGAAGTGGATCAACAACCATAACAGGAGGCTGTTGATCATCAGGAGTTTCAGGGCTGGATAATCCGGCAGTGGGTGGGGCTGGATAATCCAGCATAGAAGATCCTGAAGCATCTTCACTAGCTTGACTGGAACTTGCTCGAATTGGCGAGTGGCCGGATAATCCGGGGGCAGCCGGAAAATCTGGCCTAGGACTTGCAGCTGTTTCTTTGATAGGATGATTAGTTTGGTCGCCAGTGGAGTGAGGGCCGGATAATCTGGTGTCGACCGGATAATCTGGCCTGGAGCATTCAGGAGCATGTTGACCTTCAGCATTTGGAGGAGTTGGTGTAGAAGTTTCTCCCGTGGTTGGAGCATGTTGAGTCTGTGTAGATGAGGGCTCTACATGAGTAGAGCATTGTCCTTCCCAATCCGCCACAAGGGGTTCCTCAATGGGGCGGAAAAATCCAACGCCCATTCTTCTTATGGCATCTTGGGGTATTTCAACATCTGCATCACAAACATCAACTTGCCCCACACGGGAGCCATCATTTTCCTCGAACACCACACTACAAGATTCTACAACAGTTCTGGAGAGCTTATTGTAGACTCTATAAGTGTGGGATTCGGCACCATAACCAACAAAAATACCTTCTAAAGCCTTAGACTCAAATTTAGATAAACGAACTCCTTTGATGAGAAAGAAACACTTACACCCAAATACCCAAAAGTATGAGATGTTTGGCTTGTTACCAGTAAGTATTTCATACGAAGTCTTGTCCAAGATTTTATGGAGGTATATCCGGTTGGATGAATGACAAGCGGTAGAGATTGCTTCAGCCCAAAAGTTATATGGAGACTTGAATTCAGCTAGCATAGACCTTGCCATATCCATTAGGGTCTGGTTCTTTGATACGTCCATTTTGCATCACTATTCTATGTCATAATTCACTGTTATTCATTGATATATTTCGTATTGAGAGGTGATACTTATGTTATTTCATCTATTTTTGCATGGTTGATGACTTTTGGAGCATGGACTGCTGCAGTCAGGATTCTGATGGAAAAGGTGCTGTTTGGAGGCAAAATTCGCGAAGATCAGAAAATATGGGAAAATATACGGAAAATCCTATTTTTCCAGAAGACGAAGGAAGCCATAAGGGGGGCTGGAGATGGGCCACAGGGGGCCCACACCACCCCTGGCGCGGGCCAGCCTAGGCCGCGCCACCAGGTGGTGTGGCCGCCCTGGTCCACCCCTGGCACTCCCCTCTGGCGTATATTATCCTCCCGAAACCCTAAGACTCGGGGAGTGACCACAAAAAGATTCCGCCGCCTCTGCGGGGCGGAAAACACCGAGAGAGAAAGATCTCTCCAGCAGACAGATTTCTGCCGAGGGAATTCCTTCCTGGAGAGGGGAGATCATCGCCATCAACACCACCATCAAGCTGGACTTCATCGGGATCATCATCATCATCACCACCATCATCACCATCATCACCCTCATCACCATCTCCATATTGCTGTAACAATTGGGTTGAATCTTGCATTAATTCTTAGGGGAAACTTTCCTTGTGTTGATTACTCTTTGTAGTTGATGCTATTGAGTGAACCGTTGAATTATTGTTTATGTTCAGATTGTTATACATCATTATTCCATCTCTGATCATGATCCATATGATGTCTTGTGAGTAGTTCGTTTTGTTCTCGAGGACATGGGAGAAGTCATGTTGTTAGTAGTGGAGTTGTGTTGAGAAAGATTCAATAGTTTGATATTTAAGTTGTGGTGTACTTCTTCTAGTGGTGTCATGTGAACAACAACTACATGACACTTCACCTATATGGGCCTAGGGGAATACATTGTGTATTTGGCTACTAATCGTAGGGGTTGCCGGAGTGACAGAAACCTGAACCCCCGTTAGGAAACCATTGCACAAGGGACGTAAGGGTCTTAGAGTTTAAAGCTGTGGTTAGGTTTCTACCTTAATTAATTTCTTGTACTTACGTATGTTTGCAAGGAGTATAATCACAAGTATGTATTAGTCCTAGGAAGGTCGGTACATTAGCACAGGTTCACCCACACAACACTTAGCAAGCTAAATAAGATTAATCAACTATATGAAGCGAAAGCACTTGACAGTCTTCCCATGTGTCCTCGAGAACGTTTGGTCATCTTAAGTAATACAACCGGCTTGTCCTTTGCTGCATAAAGGATTGGGCCACTTGCTGCATTTATTCCTACTGTCTTTTATTTACTCGTACTTTGTTTACTTGCTTTATCAAAAAACCCTAAATATCAGTTTGCTAAGTATTTGCAGAGAATTCCTGATCCATACCACTAGCCAGCACCTTCTGCTCCTCGTTGGGTTCGACACTCTTACTTATCGAAAATACTGCGATACACCCCCTATACTTGTGGGTCATCAAGACTATTTTCTAGCACCGTTGCCGGGGAGTGAAGCGTTATTGGAGAGTGGAACTGGTAAAGGAAACTTCTACTGTGAGTATTGTTTACTTATGTTAGTTGCTTTATTTTTGTTATGGATAATTCGCCGAGTTTCTTATTTGGTAATGCTACTACCACTGCTAAGGTAGTAGATAAGCCACCACCTGCTGAGAATGATGTTTTCAAAATACCTACAAGAATTATTGATCGTGTTATGGATAACTACTATGTTGGGGATGGAAGTGTCCATCCCGGTGATCATTTACTCTTTATACACGAATTATGCGGGTTGTTCAAGTGTGCAGGTATTACTATAGATCAAGTTAAGAAGAAGTTATTCTCATTATCACTGAAAGGAAGAGCTGAGGAATGGTATTAGCTGCCGAAGAATGGTCAAGCTCTGGAATGGGAGGAAATAGTGACTCTCTTTTATTCAAAGTTTTATCCTCCTAGTGAGATTCATAAAGATCGAAATCAAATATAAAACTTTTGGCCTCTTGATGGAGAGAGTATAGCTCAAGCTTGGGAGAGACTAAAGTTACTAATGCTCAAATGTCCCATTCATGAGCTCCCCAACAATATTATTATCAACAACATTTATGCAAGACTCCCTCTACATGATAAGGATTTATTGGATGCTTCTTGTGCTAGATCATTCACTCGCATGGAAGAAGAAGCTAAATGGGATCTTCTGGACCGTATTCAAGACAATGCTGAAGCTTGGGAGAATGACAAAGGTAGAAAAGCAGGTATAAATTATGATTATGAATGCATTGAATCTTTTATGGGAACTGATGACTTTCAAAATATTAAAAATGCTTATGGTCTAGAATCTCAAGCTATTGCTTCTTATTTTAAGGCTTTTGCTTCCTACATTGAAGTGCCTAAAAAGAAGTGGAATAAGTATCATGAACCTTATAAAGATGTTGCTAAGAGTGTTCCTACAAGAAATACTGAAGTTTATACTGCTAATCATGAAGGAAATATGCCCTGAGAGGCAATAATAAAGTTGTTATTATGTATTCCTTATATATGATAGATGTTTATTTTACATGCTAGAATTGTATTGATCGGAAACATCAATACATGTGTGTTTAATAAACAAAAAGGGTTCCTAGTTATGCCTCTCTAATAGACTAGCTTGTTGATTAACAAGATGATCAAGGTTTCCTGATGGACACTAGATGTTGTTAATAACAAGGTCACACCATTGGTGGAATGATGTGATGAACATTCATCCGAAGTATAGCATTACGATCAAGTCATTATGTTTATATTGCTATAACATCATACGAAGTAATCTTTATCCTTAGACCATGAGATCATGTTAATTGCTAACACCGGAAGAGTATCTTGATAACATCAAACGTCACACCATAACAGGGTGACTATAAATATGGGTTCAGTACTACGAAGGTGTTATGTTGAGGCTCATGGATCAAGAGTGGAATTTGTCAATCCCGATGACGGATATATATACTCTGGGACCTCTCGGTGATATCACATTGAGATAGCTTACAAGCAAGTGATGTGATCACTAGAATGTTATATCACGGGAACGAGAAAAGAGTGCATGTCGGTAACGAGATCAAACTAGGTATGGAGATACCGATGATCGAACCTCAGACATGTAATATATCGCGAGACAAAGGGATTTAGTTACAAGCGTTAAAGGTTCTCATGATCACAGAAGTCATTGTTGAATGTGTAGGAGTCAGTACGGATCTCCAGGTCCCGCTGCTGATTATTGATCGGAGAAGGGTCTCGATCATGTCTGCATTATTCGTGAACCATAGGGTGACACACTTAAGAGTTACCGGACACCATTTTGGAGCACATATGTTTCAGACGAAAGAATTGCAAAGCGCAGGAATTGTTTCAATAGAAACCGGAAATTGTTTTGGGTGAAATTGTAGAAAGTGGTTCTGCATGTGATATTGAAATATTGCAAGGGGCTATATGTGAATGTTTGTTAATTAAAGTAATTAACAAAATTCTGAATAAATTTAATAAAAGAGTTTTATTAAATGAGAGAGCATTAAACTTGGAGAATTTTAATGCATTTAAAGTGGAGACTTTAAAAGGGAATGTGAAGAGGCATTTTAATGTGGAGGGGTTACCACCACATGAATGGGGGAGGTGAGGGGTCACCCCCATGCGCCGGCCATGTAGAGGAGGGGAACCCCCCTCCTCCTATAAAAGGCCACCCATTCTCTCCTTCATCCACACACCTCCTTGTGAAGGATCTCTCTCCCCCTTTAGAATTATTCCCCTATGGTCTCGGATTAGCGAGATACATGTTCCCGGTGGCATTTCATCTGGAAGGAGTTGCTGCTTCCGCTGGATCGCTGGAGCGAGGAGGTGGAGGTTGTCCGGTGGCTTGAACGTGTGTGCGAGTACGGATGCGCTGCTGAGTTGCGGCGCTCGGATTTCCTCACGATCTTGAGATCGGCAAGTGTACGACTACATCAACCACGAGTTCCTACTCGTTAACAAAACTCGCTGTCTTCGAGGGTAAGTTCTCATTGGATGTATTTCCACCCGTTGCTTTGTACCTAGTAGATAGATCTTGGCGTATAGTTCACACCGTAGGAAAATTTCTGTTTTCTATGCTGCGGACCCAACAGTGGTATCAGAGCCTGATCTATGCGTAGGTGCTTTGCACGGGTAGTACAATGATGATCATGTTATTGCATCTTCTATGCATTTTGGATATTGGTGGCATAGTGGGATGAAGCGGCCCGGATCAACCTTACATGTCATCCTACATGAGACCGGTTCCACGACTGACATGCAACTTGTTTTGCATAAGTGGCTGGCGGGTGTCTGTCTCTCCTACTATAGTCAATATCTGATTTACAACGAGTTGCTAATAACTTAGTTATCCTCGTTGTGGTTCATGTTCGTAGGTAAGAACGGTTCTATCTCTGAAATCCCTAAGCCACGTAAAACTTGCAATTGATAAATTAGAGGCGTCTAGTTTAGATCGTTGCTGGGCTAGTGTATTGATATGGTATTGTTGTAAGTAGATGTATGATAGATACTCTTACAACACATTCAACGTGTAAGTTCCATAGACCTTGGTCTTACACACAAAGGAATGATAGAGATCATACCATGATGCAAATGATAGAGATCAAATGCATGGACCATATCATCTCACTTTACACATTAGATGTTAGCATCTTATACTACTAGTTTGGCGCTTTTGGTAGCATTATAAGATGATCCTTCATTTAGATATCAAGATAAAATGTGTTCTTTGAGTATGCACCATTCTATGGATCGTGTTTCGAGACATCACGTGATGATCGGGTGTACTCGACTCTATGCTTTCATACAACGGGTGTAAGACAGTTTTACACACGCGAGTACTAAGGTTCTTACTTGGCGAGCCTAGCATGTACAGACATGGCCTCGGAACACGGACCGAAAGGTTAAGCATGAGTCATATGGTTGATATGATGCCCATATAGATGCTCGCCTTTGAAACTACACCGACTCACGTGATGATCGGACTTGGTGTAGTGGATTTGGTTCATGTAATCACCAAAAAGGCACGAGGGATGTCGTTTTTGAGTGGGAGTTCATTAGTCATTTGGATTAGTTGAACTCAATCTATCATAAACTTAGTCTAAATAAACTTTACAAATTCTGTTGTAGATGGCACCACCTGCTTTTAATTTCAATGTGTTCATGGAGAAATAGAAACTTGCTGCGAATGGTAGCAACTTCACCAATTGGGCTATGAATTTGAGGATTCTCCTCACTGCTGCACAAAAGAAATATGTGCTAGATGCGCCGCTAGGCCCCCCACCAGCTCCTGATACCCCTGGCGAGGAAAAGAATGTCTATGTGACTCGTCAGGAGGACCATAACTTAGTTCATTGCGACATACTGTATGGGCTAGAGCCAGAACTTCGAAAGCGTTTCGAAAATGGTAATGCCTTTGATACCATGGGAGAATTGAAAATGATTTTCGATAACCATGCTGCCGTAGAGAGTTATAATGCTACTGAAAATTTCTTTAGCTGCATGATGGAGGAGAACAGCTCCGTTAGTGAGCACGTACTCAAAATGTCTGGGTATGCCGATAAGCTTGTGTCCTTGGGAATAACGATTCCCATTGACTTGGGCATACATCGTGTTCTCCAATCTCTGCCACCTAACTACAAGAGCTTCGTGATGAACTATAATATGCAGGACATGAAGAAGACTCTTCCCGAGCTTCTGTCAATGCTTAAGACTGTAGAAGTGGAGATTAGGAAAGAACATCAAGTGTTGTTGATCAATAGGACCACCGGTTTCAATAAGGACAATAAAGGCAAGCACAAGGGAAAGAAGGGTGGAAAATCTGTTGCCGCGCCTGAAAAGAAACCCCGAGCTGGCCCTAAGTCTGATACCGAGTGCTACTATTGCAAGGGGACTGGCCATTGTAAGCGCAACTGCCCCAAGTATTTGGCGGACAAGAAGTCTGGCAAGGCAAACAAAGGTATATGTGATATACATGTTATTGATGTGTACTTGACTAGTACTCGCAGTAGCACCTGGGTATTTGATACGGGATCAGTTGCTAATATATGTAACCCGAGTCAGGGGCTACGGAACAAGCGACAACTAGCAAGGGATGAGGTCACAATGCGTGTCGGCAATAGATCAAGAGTTGATGTGATCGCCGTCAGAACGCTGCCTCTCCATATGCCATCGGGATTAGCCATAAACCTAAATAATTGTTATTTGGTGCATGCACTTAGCATGAACATTGTATCCGGATCATGTTTGATGCAAAGTGGTTATTCGTTTAAATCTGAAAACAATGGTTGTTCGATTTATATGGATAATATCTTTTATGGTCATGCACCTATGTTGAATGTTTTATTTCTGATGGATCTCGATAGTAATATTACGCACATTCATAATGTTAATGCTAAAAAGATTAAACTTGATGATGATATATCTGCATATATGTGGCACTGCCGTCTAGGTCATATTGGTGTTAAACGCATGAAGAAACTCCATTCTGATGGACTTTTGGAATCACTTGATTTTGAATCATTTGATACATGTGAGCCATGCCTTATGGGCAAGATGACTAGAACGCCATTTTTCGGTTCAATGGAACGGGCGACATATCTATTGGAAATCATACATACTGATGTGCGTGGACCAATGAGTGTGTCGGCGCGAGGTGGATATCGTTATTTTGTTACTTTCACGGATGATTTAAGTAGATACGGGTATATCTATTTGATGAAACACAAGTCTGAAACTTTTGAAAAGTTCAAGGAATTTCAGAATGAAGTGGAAAATCATCGTAATAGAAAGATCAAATTTGTACGGTCTGACCGTGGAGGAGATTATCTAAGTTACGAGTTTAGCACACACATGAAAGAGTGTGGAATAGTTTCACAACTCACGCCTGCCGGAACACCACAACGTAATGGTGTGTCGGAACATTGTAATCGTACCTTATTGGATATGGTTCGATCTATGATGTCTCTGACTGACTTGCCACTGTCATTTTGGGGTTATGCACTAGAAACAGCTGCATTCACTTTAAATCGGGCACCATCTAAATCCGTTGAAACGACACCGTATGAATTATGGTTTGGAAACAAACCTAAGCTATCATTTCTTAAAGTTTGGGGATGCGATGTTTATGTGAAGAAACTTCAACCGGATAAACTCGAACCCAAAGCGGAAAAATGCGTCTTCATAGGATACCCTAAGGAAACGATTGGGTATACCTTCTATCATAGATCCAAAGGCAAGGTTTTTGTTGCCAAGAATGGATCCTTTCTTGAGAAGGAGTTTCTCGCGAAAGGTGTGAGTAGTCGGAAGGTAGAACTCGAAGAGGTTATTGAACCTTCTCTTCATGAAATGGCGAGTGGCGCAGCACCAGAATTTGTTTTGGAGTTGACTTCACCTAATGAAGAGAGAGCTAATGATATTGATCATGAAACTCTGAAAGAGGACACTACCGAACCTCGCAGGTCAAGCAGGACACGTGCAGCTCCTGAACTGTACGGCAATCCTATTATGAATTTCATGGTTGATGAAATGGATGACCCTGCGACGTATGAAGAAGCGATGATGAACCCGGATTCCAACAAATGGCTAGAAGCCATGAAATCCGAGATGGAATCCATGTACGAGAACCAAGTTTGGACCTTGGTGGACTTACCTCACGATCGAAAGGCCGTTGAGAATAAATGGATTTTCAAAAGAAAAACTGATGTTGATGGTAATGTGACCATCTATAAGGCTCGACTTGTCGCAAAGGGGTTTTGACAAATTCAAGGAGTTGACTACGATGAGACATTCTCTCCCGTAGCGATGCTTAAGTCAGTTAGGATTATGTTAGCAATTGCTGCATATTTCGATTATGAAATATGGCAGATGGATGTCAAAACTGCGTTCCTCAATGGTAATATTGAAGAAGAGTTGTATATGATACAACCTAAAGGTTTTGTCGATCCTAACGATGCTAATAAGGTATGCAAACTTCAGCGATCCATCTATGGACTGAAGCAAGCATCCCGGAGTTGGAATCTCCACTTTGATGAGGTGATCAAAGAGTTTGGATTTGTCCAAACTTATGGAGAGGCTTGTTTTTACAAGAAAGTGAGTGGGAGCAATGTGGCATTTCTGATATTATATGTGGATGACATATTATTGATTGGAAATGATATAGATCTTTTAAACAGTGTTAAAAGTTATCTAAACATCAAATTTTCGATGAAAGACCTTGGTGAAGCGTCATATATATTAGGCATTAAAATCTATAGAGATAGATCAAGGCGCCTAATTGGGCTATCGCAGAGTACGTACCTTGATAAGATATTAAAAAAGTTTAATATAGACGAAAGTAAGAAGGGGTTCTTACCTATGTTGCAAGGCAAGACATTGAGTAAGACTCAAAGTCCGGCTACGGCGGAAGAAAGAGAGATGATGGATAAGATCCCCTATGCCTCGGCCATAGGCTCTATTATGTATGCCATGCTATGTACAAGACCGGATGTGGCACATGCTATTAGTTTGACTAGTAGGTACCAATCTGATCCAGGTTCGGAACACTGGATAGCGGTAAAGAACATCCTTAAGTACTTGAGAAGGACTAGGGATATGTTTCTTATATACGGAGGTGAAGAAGAGCTAGTCGCTAAGTGTTATGTCGATGCTAGCTTTGACACCGATCCGGATGACTCTAAGTCTCAATCCGGATATGTATTTCTCTTGAACGGAGTAGCAGTTAGTTGGAGGAGTTCCAAACAACCTGTGGTAGCTGGATCAACGACGGAGGCGGAATATGTTGCTTCTTCAGAAGCAGCGCAGGAAGCGGTTTGGATGAAAGAGTTCATTACGGAACTAGGTGTGGTTCCTAGTGCATTAGACCCAATGGTTATCTATTGTGACAACAATGGATCCATAGCCAACGCAAAGGAACCGAGGTCTCACAAGAATTCCAAGCATATTAAGCGCCGATTTTCACTCCATCCGCGAGCATGTCAAGGATGGAGATATAAATATTTGTAAAGTACACACAGACCTAAATGTAGCAGATCCGTTGACTAAAGTTCTCCCTAGGGCAAAAACATGATCAACACCAGAACTCCATGGGTGTTAGATTTATCACTATGTGAACTAGATTATTGTCTCTAGTGCAAGTGGGAGACTGAAGGAAATATGCCCTGAGAGGCAATAATTAAAGTAATTAACAAAATTCTGAGTAAATTTAATAAAAGAGTTTTATTAAATGAGAGAGCATTAAACTTGGAGAATTTTAATGCATTTAAAGTGGAGACTTTAAAAGGGAGTGTGAAGAGGCATTTTAATGTGGAGGGGTTACCACCACATGAATGGGGAGGTGAGGGGTCACCCCCCATGCGCCGGCCATGGAGAGGAGGGGCACCCCCCCTCCTCCTATAAAAGGCCACCCATTCCCTCCTTCATCCACACACCTCCTTGTGAAGGATCTCTCTCCCCCTCTAGAATTATTCCCCCATGGTCTCGGATTAGCAAGATACAAGTTCCCGGTGGCATTTCGTCTGGAAGGAGTTGCTGCTTCCGCTGGATCGCTGGAGCGAGGAGGTGGAGGTTGTCCGGTGGCTTGAACATGTGTGCGAGTACGGATGCGCTGCTGAGTTGCGGCGCTCGGACTTCCTCACGATCTTGAGATCGGCAAGTGTACGACTACATCAACCACGAGTTCCTACTCGTTAACAAAACTCGTTGTCTTAGAGGGTAAGTTCTTGTTGGATGTATGTCCACCCGTTGCTTTGTACCTAGTAGATAGATCTTGGTGTATAGTTCACACCGTAGGAAATTTTTTGTTTTCTATGCTGCGGACCCAAAAAATCATGTCTTACCT
Source organism: Avena sativa (assembly GCA_916181665.1). Classification (NCBI taxonomy): domain Eukaryota; kingdom Viridiplantae; phylum Streptophyta; class Magnoliopsida; order Poales; family Poaceae; genus Avena; species Avena sativa. Next base: position 55,566,892 of record OV702292.1, read on the forward strand.
AAACCTTACATTGAGAAAATGCCTTTCACAGTTAAGATAAAGGAATATTCTATGATAGCTAGTATGGTTAATGAAAGTACAAATAAAGCTATTGAACCTGATAAACAAATAAATGATGAACCTATAATAGAAAATGTGAAAGACTTTTTCACTAAATATGAAGAAGAGGGACACCCTATCCTTTGTAAGGATACCTCTAATATTGTTTCACTAAGTAGTGTTATGAGAGCCAGTATTCCTGTGTTTTCTGTTAGAATATGTGATCATTGTTATGATGGTCCTTGTGATAGCTATATTGTTAAGTTTATGCATGATACTGAAAGTTATTATGAGAGAGGGAAAAGTGTTCTTATGTATCTCAATAATATCAAGTTTCCTCGTTTTATGCTGAAAGTTTTTATGTTGCACTTCTTTTGCCTTCTTATGCAAGTAGCCTCTGGTTTCAACAACTTGTTTGTTTACAAATTTCCCTTGCATATGAAGTGGGTTAGACTTAAACATGTGTATTTTTGCTTCTTAATGCTCTCTTTCACTTCAATTCATATTCCTATGTGAGCATCTTCAAAATTATCATGCCCATCTTAATGGCTATAAAGAAAGAGCTTTTTAGGAGACAACCCAATTTGTTTTTGCTTTCAATTGTTTTTGTTTCTTTGAGTCTTGGAAGTTATTACTTCGGTAATAACCGCTCCTTATCCGTTTTGTTTAGTTTTTGTGTCAAGATCAACCTCTAATGAGAGAGAAGTAAGATTTGGGGAAGTTGCTGTCCCGAAACAGATTTTTGTGCTTCACCGTAAAAATTCGTGAGAGATCTCTGTCAGACTGAGCTGTAATATTTTTTGCTTCTGCCCCAGGTTGTTATTTAACTTTCGTTAGTTTTGAAATTTTTGATTTGAGCAACATAAGATTTTTAAAAAAATTGATCTTTCCCTGTTGGTCTGTTTTGACAGATTTTGCCACTTTTGCATTTGCTTCTTTATTCGATTTCCTTTTTGAATTCTTTTTGGGTTTTCGGAAGGAGTTGCTTTAGTAGCTTATGTTTTTATGGTTTTCAGTTGAATTTGGACACAAAAGGTTTTATCACTTCACTTATACTAATGTTGTTAATGAGAACTGTGTGAAGTTTTGTGTGAAGGAAATTTACAGGAAGTGGAGATAATGGTGTAATAAGGAAGAGAAGGGTTTTATGACTCAAGTAATAAGTGTATATAGATGAAGATATTGATGCTATTCAAGTGGTGACTCCAGAAGAATCTACTAGATACCAAATTCAGAGACCTGCAGAGTCTGTTTTCAAATAGGTAATAGTTCTGGTAAGAAAAGTTCCGCGAAAACACTATCCAACTATATTTTTGCAGTTTTTAGTCAATAAGGAAAGCTACGATGCAAAAAAGGGACGGAAACGGAGCTAGGGTGGCTCACACCACCCTGTGGCACGGGCCCACCCCTGGTCGCGCCACCAGGTGGTGAGTCCACCCCGGACTCCGCCTCCGACTCGTTTTCGTCCAGTACCTTCCTTTTGTTTTGAAACTTCATAATATATAATCCCCCAGATCCCCCGAGGTTCGTATATCGTGTTTTTGTCGTGTTTTTGTTTCGATCTGTTTCTGCCAGGACACACTCTTTGAAGGTTTAGAAGCACAATGGTGTCCGCCAAGGATAAAGGGAAGGAGCCCATGGAGGAGGACCTCCAAGATCCCGGGCAGGAGAAGGAGATCAAGAGTGAAGATGAAGAGGAGGCAAAGCACACCGACACTACCATTGCAAGCATTGGAGTGGTGGCAAACCCTGCCAGGACTATGTCAATTGGATGGAAGCCTCCTCATCACCGTGCAGATCCCTGGTCACTTCCTCCATGCACCAAGAATCCTTTCCATACCCTTATCCATGAGCATCAATACCAGAATATGCCCAAGGGGAAATTACCCTCCAATTCGGATTTGCCTCGTTCTAGCCATGCAGGAAAAGAAGACTTCAAGGAGGAAGAGTGGGGAAAGAATAGCAAGAGCTGGAACTCTCAACCCTACATGATCATGAGCCGCATTGAGCAAAACTCATAGCTGATTCGTAATCTCACCTTCAAGATTGAGGACTTGCGGAAACTTATCAGAGAGCTCATCGAGAGGATACCACCACCACCGAAGGAGTAATTCGTCATCAGGTTGGGCATCCCCTTGGTTTGTTCCAAGCTTGGGGGAGTGCCGCGGTATCACATCACTATCTTCTATCTTTTTACCTTATTAGTAGAGTCATATCATGAATAGAGAAGTTATTATGTAGTATGGTTTGCATTATGGAAGTGTCCCCTCTCTCGTTAGATATGTATCCCTTGGTGTGAGTTACTGTTATGGAATATTAATGAGAAGTTCTATCATTCACTCTTTTGCATAGCTTATATTAGTTTTCAATTCATGGTTATATGATTGATCTTGTTGTTAGTATTGGTATCACTTTGGGATCTTTGAGTTAATTTAGTTGGTTTTGGCAAACCTGGCTCGGCCAGTATAAACACTATTTTTGAGAGTTGAAAGAAAATATAAAAGTACTCTAAAGAAAAATAATTTCATCATCCTTCTTTCTTGATTTGCTCATGAGTCTAGTATTCTCTAGTTAAGATCTTTTGTGCTTCCAAGGAAGATTGCATGTTTGTTTTTATCACTTGTATGTTTGTTTGTTTCCTTCAACTCTTATACTTGCTACCCAGCCTTGCTAGCCAAAAACCTGTACTGAGAGGGAATTCTTCTCGTGCATCCACTCCTTAAAACCAAAACCTCTGCCATTTGTGTCCACCATACCTACCTATTAGCATTATTGCTATTCCAAGTAAATTCTTGTTTTATCTACCTCCCAAATTAAACTTGTTCTGTGAAAATTAGTGATTAAAGCTCTCACGAACTTGATGGCACACTTTACTTTCTTGCATTTAGTAAACTTGAACCATTGTGCTCACCTATGTTGCGTATATGCTTGCGCTTTGTAAGTTGTGAATTAGCAGAACCATGCTGTCATGGGGAACGCTTTCAACATTGCACTGGTACTTTGTACCAAGTTGATATCATGTTCTTTTGTCTATGGATGCCGTCGGTGTGAAATGAAAGGGGAGCTTGTAAGTCCATGGAGTTATGCATATGTGTTAGAGAAACGCTTGGGACGCTGGTCTAATCCATGCTGACATGGTGGAAACCTGCAGCGTAACCATAACAAGTGTCTATGAAGCATTCTTCTTATAAAAAAGAGATAGAGATTGAGAAAAAAAAGAAAAAAAGAGATATTATGAAAAGAGGAAAGAGAGAAAAAAGCACCATATTCCCATGGTAAATAAGAAGATTGCTGAGATGCTTCTTGTCTGCTTGCCTTGTCATTTTGATATGGGAATTCTTCCGTATCATCCCAAGGGGTACCCCGTTGGCGGTTCTCTATGATACACATATGCTTACGATGACAAGAACTTACCGGTGACTAAACTTGAGTATCATGACGAGCGGCCCTCGTATTCAAGGGACATGAGATTCTCAACTTACAACTTGTGAATGCATATCCTCATATTTGATCACTTTAACCTTAATCACCTAAAGATGCCTATGATAGGGGCAATGAGATCTAAAAGCTAGTAAGTATCATAATTTTTGGGAGCTCTTTATGAGACTTGCAATCCCTGCTTCCCTCTGCGAAGGGCCTTTCTTTTACTTTGTAGTTGAGTCATTAAACCTATTCCCTTCTACCTCAGCAAGTATTTTGAGTTGTTGTGTTTCATTCATTCATATGATGATTTATTCAATCATGTTTCTTATGTTCCTTGTTTTGCACATTGCTCTTATCTTGATGCTTACTACTTTGAAAGCTATCATTTGAAAACCAGTTATTTGTGAACTCCAGCAAATTATCGACTATTCTTCAACCAAGAGCTAAGTTTGCCATTACCAATTATGATTCACTTTATGTATCTTTATTGTGTTTCCTTTACTCATTGAAAGTTGAGTTATATAATAGTGAGTTGTCTTCTATTATGATCTATGTATTTGATGAATGTGATGCTGCGTGTCCGTATTCTTTTATCGACTCTTCACTCCATAAACCTAAGGCCATGTTTATTGACCTCAGTTTCGCTTGGGGACAAGCGAAGTCTAAGCTTGGGGGGAGTTGATACGTCCATTTTGCATCACTATTCTATGTCATAATTCACTATTATTCATTGATATATTTCATATTGGGAGGTGATACTTATGTTATTTCATCTGTTTTTGCATGGTTGATGACTTTTGGAGCATGGTCCGCTGCAGTCAGGATTCTGATGGAAAAGGTGCTGTTTGGAGGCAAAATTTGCGAAGATCAGAAAATCCGGGAAAATACATGAAAAATCTTATTTTTCCAGAAGACGAAGAATGCCAGAAGGGGAAGTGGAGATGGGCCATAGGGGGCCCACACCACCCCATGGCGCGGGCCAGCCTAGGTTGCGCCACCAGGTGGTGTGGCCGCCCTGGTCCACCTCTGGCACTCCCCTCTGGCGTATATTATCCTCCCGAAACCCTAAGAATCAGGGATCGACCAGAGAAAGATTCCGCCGCCTCTGCAGGGCAGAAAACACCGAGAGAGAAAGATCTCTCCGGCAGACAGATTTCTGCCGGGGGAATTCCTTCATGGAGAAGGGAGATTGTTGCCATCAACACCACCATCAAGCTGGACTTCATCGGGATCATCATCATCATCATCAACATCAACACCCTCATCACCATCTCCATATTGCTGTAACAATTGGGTTGAATCTTGCATTAGTTCTTAGGGGAAACTTTCCCGGTGTTGATTACTCTTTGTAGTTGATGCTATTGAGTGAACCGTTGAATTATTGTTTACGTTCAGATTGTTATACATCGTTATTCCATATCTGATCATGATCCATATGATGTCTTGTGAGTAGTTCGTTTTGTTCTTGAGGACATGGGAGAAGTCATGTTGTTAGTAGTGGAGTTGTGTTGAGAAAGATTCAATAGTTTGATATTTAAGTTGTGGTGTACTTCTTCTAGTGGTGTCATGTGAACGCCGACTACATGACACTTCACCTATATGGGCCTAGGGGAATGCATTGTGTATTTGGCTACTAATCGTAGGGGTTGCCGGAGTGACAGAAACCTGAACCCCCGTTAGGAAACCATTGCACAAGGGACGTAAGGGTCTTAGAGTTTAAAGCTGTGGTTAGGTTTCTACCTTAATTACTTTCTTGTACTTACGGATGTTTGCAAGGGGTATAATCACAAGTATGTATTGGTCCTAGGAAGGTCGGTACATTAGCACAGGTTCACCCACACAACACTTAGCAAGCTAAAGAAGATTAATCAACTATATGAAGCGAAAGCACTTGACAGTCTTCCCATGTGTCCTCGAGAACGTTTGGTCATCTTAAGTAATACAACCGGCTTGTCCTTTGTTGCATAAAGGATTGTGCCACTTGCTGCATTTATTCCTACTGTCTTTTATTTACTCGTACTTTGTTTACTTTCTTTATCAAAAAACCCTAAATATCCGTTTGCTAAGTATTTGCAGAGAATTCCTGATCCATACCACTAGCCAGCACCTTCTGCTCCTCACTGGGTTCGAACACTCTTACTTATCGAAAATAATGCGATACACCCCCTATACTTGTGGGTCATCATTCTTCCTCTCGGCAACACCATTTTGTTGAGGGGTGTACACAGCGGAATATTGATGTCTTATCCCCTCTTCACTTAGGAATTCATTTAAGGTGTAGTTCTTGAACTCGGATCCGTTATCACTTATTATTGCCAATATAGGGACATTGTGTTGACGTTGAACCTCGTTGTCGAAGTCGATGACAGTTTGTTGAGTCTCACTCTTCAACTTGAAGAAATATACCCAATTGTATCTTGAGTAATCATCAACAATCACAAGGAAGTACTTCTTCCCACCGAGGCTTGCATGTGATGGAGGTCCAAAGAGGTCCACATGAAGGAGCTCCAAGATCCTCTTTGACGAAATAATAGTCTTCCTTCGATGAGCAGAGTCATTCATTTTCCCTTCAACACAAGCCCTGCAAACACGATCTTTGGCAAAGGAAACATTTTCTTTTAGTCTAAGGATGTGGCCACCCTTGTGGAGACTTTGCAAAGTTCTCGTATTGACGTGGGCTAGTCGGCGATGCCATAACCAACCCACGTCAGCCTTTCCGAAAAGACACATCGGGCCTGTAGTGGTTTTCCCTGAGAAGTCCACCACGTACAGGTCATTTTCGACATATCCCACGAAAGCGACTTTTAGAGACTTGCTCCACAAGAGTACCACCAAATCAGCATCAATAAAAACTGCAATGCCCATCTTACCAAGGGCGCGAACTGAAAGTAAATTGTAACCGAGGGTCTCAACAAGCATGACGTCCACGAGAGAGATATCATGAGCAATCACAACTTTTCTGAAACCCAATACCTCAGATTTTGACTTGTCACCATAGGAGACGGTTATATGATCATGATTTGGCCGCATCTCCGTGATGATCTCCTTGCTTCCGGTCATGTGACTTGTGCACCCGCTATCGAGTACCCATTTAGACCCACCGGAAGAATAGCCCTGCAAGAAAGTTACTTCTTGGTTTTAGGTACCCATTTTTCAATGGGTCCTCTCATGTTAGTGACAAGGGTCTTGGGGACCCAAATAGACCAAGGAATGTAACAATCATAAGGACCTACATAACTAGCACAAACATCACCATAATAATCACAATATAACTCGTAGTTAGGATTGTTAGCTCCTGCAAAACCATCATAATTAGACTTGTCATTAGTGGTGGTGCTAGTCTTTGGTTGAGCAGTCTTGCTCTTCTTCTTCTTATTATTCTTCTTCTTGTTCTTTGTCTTGGGAATATAACCAAGACCCTCTTTTCCATTGTTTGTCCTTTGCTTGCTAAGTACCTCATCTAGAACTTCTTTACCTTTGTGTTGAGATCCCTTTGCAAGTTCTTCTTGTCCACAAGATGGTGTGGAGGTGCTGGGCATATCATACTTCTCCAATTGAGTTTGGAGCTGGTCACGAGACTCATTTAGAGTAGAATGTTCACTCTCCAAAGCCCTGTGAGAAATGTCAAGTTTCTCAAACTTCTCCAAGAGTCTAGCATGAGCAGCCCCAAATTTAATCTTTTCCTTTTTTAGTTTCTTACCTTAGCAAGAGCGTTGTCACGTTCTTTGATGAACTGAGCAACAACCTCTTCATGGGACTCCTCAATTGAATCAAGTCTCTCTTCCAAGGATACTTGAGCTTCATCTTCTTCCTCCAAAGAATTCTTCAAGGAGGCTATCTCCAAGGCATCTTATCTTTCAATTCTGCCCTTTTCTTCTAGAAGATCTTCGGATTGGGCAAGTTGACTCATAAGAGCATCAAAATGAAGTTTGTACTCACCTTCAAGTTAGTGAAAAAGGTGTCCAAAGCAATAACTTCTTATTTTATCTTAAGACTAGTATGATCATCCATATCCATATTTATGTTAGTCTTATAAAATGAAGAAATAGAAGATGATACCTCGGACCCTCTCGCCATAAGGCAGGTGGCGTTGTTGTTGATAGCATTTTCGTTTGGAGAGTCGAAGAGTGATGACGGAGTAGATGTGGTGGCTATAGTAGCCCCATCACGAGTACTATCTTCATCCTCTTCATCTTCACTTGCAGAGGAATATTCTTCTTGTGCCACCAAGACAATCTTTGGTTGCTTCTTGTAAGGGCCATTCTTTTTGATAAATGGCTTCTTTCGAGGTGCCTTGGATTTTTCTTTAAGGATGAGCCTGCCACCATTGTATTCTCTATTTTGATATGGACACTCATCCACAAAGTGTAGACTATCTCCACAACTGTAGCATGTTCTCAGTTTTGGGCCATTATCTCTTCTTCCACTTGACCCATTCTTGCGCTCGAGTTCCGACTTGGCCTTGGCTGGATCCTTCCAAAAGTTCCTTGCATAGAACGCCATGTACTCACCATGAGCACGCTTGACTTCCTCGAAGCAGTCCATGGAGACACCCTCGAAACCTCTTTCATCCTCATCTTGCTCAACAACATTTTCCTTTAGAGCAACATTGACCCCTTTTTGCATTCCAATGGCTCGGGCACGGGCATCTTCCGCGTTCTTAGCTGCAACCTTGACTGATGCCATTTCTTGCATGACTTCATTGGAAGTCATTTGATGGTAGTTGTGTCTACCTTGCAAGCTCTTCAAGTCCGTTGGCTTAAAAGGCATTAGAGCACTCACATATTTCCTTTTTATCCAAGCATCATCAATGTGAGTGGCTCCATGCTTTCTAAATGTTGTTGCGATGCCCTTGAGTCTTCTATACATATCTTCATGGTTTTCACCATCCAACATGTAGAATCCTTCAGCTTCATTACTAAGGGAATCATACCTATTCCTTCTCATGCTTTCATTTCCAATAAAGAGGTCGGTGAGAGCATCCCAAGCTTCTTTAGCTGTGTTGAAATGCTCAATGTGGGGCATGCCCTTGGGATCCACTCCGATCTGTATCATGTGGAGAGCCATTGCATTTAATTGGTTACCCACAACTTCTCTTCTTGTCAAGTTGGTGTGATCTCCAATATGAAGACCCTCTTCGATAATCCTCCAAAGTTCAATTGACGAACTGCATAAATGAGACTTCATTAAGAATTGACATTGATTAAATGAAGATACAGTAAGTTTGGGTGGATCACCCCTATTGTTTATATGAGGATGTGGGATAGGTGGGTCAGGAGAATATAGGTGATGGACCTCACTATAGTCCTCCTTACTGATGACCCACAAGTATAGGGGGTGTATCGCAATATTTTCGAGGGAAGTGAAACCCAATTTATTGATTCAACACAAGGGGAGCCAAAGAATATTTATAAGCCTTAACAACTGAGTTGCCACTTCAGCTGCACCTGGAAACAATCTTGCTCACAACAGTTTATCAGTAGCAACAGTTTTGTAGTAGCAATAGCAAAGTAATAGTAGTAGTAAAAGTAAATACAGTGGTAACAATTGCAGTAAATAGTAGGATTAAAGAGCGATAGGCATAGGGATGGATGGACGGGCGTTGCATGGACAAGACAATTCATATGTCAATCAAAACATAGGGCATTTGCAGATAAATAAGATAAAGCATCCAAGTACTAAATAATCATAGGCATGTGTTCCATCTATAGTCATACGTGCTCGCAATGAGAACTTGCACAACATCTTTTCTCCTGCCAGCCCGTTTGCAGCAGGGCCTCAAGGGAACTACTGGTAATTAAGGTATTCCTTTTAATAGAGCACCGGAGCAAAGCATTAACACTCCGTGAACACATGTGATACTCACATCAAATCCATCCCCTCCGGTTATCCTGATTGTTGTCACTTCGGGGCCTTTGGTTCCGGACAACAATATGTGTATACAACTTGCAGGTAAGACCATAAACAATACTATCATAATGAATCAATAACATGTTCAGATCTGAAATCATGGCACTCGGGCCCTAGTGACAAGCATTAAGCAAAACAAGTTGCAACAAAGTAAAAAAGCACTAATAATAGATACTAGGCACCATGCCCTAACAATCTGATGCCATTACATGAACGATCTCATCCAATCCCTACCATCCCCATAGCCTATAGCGGGGGATTATTCACTCATAGATGGGGGAAACATGGATGGTCGATGGAGAAGCGATGGTGATGATGATGGCAATGATCTCCTCCAATTCTCTGTCCCGGCAGGGTGCCAGAACAGAGTTTCTGGTTCTGAATCGCGGAATCTGATGGTGGCGGCGTAGCGGAACTCTCTCTGGAAAAACGTCAAACCCCCGTTGGTTTTTAGGTCAAGAGGCCACTTATAGGCGAAGAGGGAGGCCGAGGGGGTGACCGAGGCAGCCACACCACCCCTAGGCGCGGCCTGGCCTGGCCCGCGCGGCCAGGTGGTGTGGGCCCCCCGTGGCCCTCCTTCGTCTCGTCTTCTGGCTCCATGAGTCTTCTGGTGAAATAGGATTTTTGGCATATTTTCCGGGATTTTTCCTGATAGTTGATTTTCTGCACAAAAACTAGATACAGGTAATTCTGCTGAAAACAGCGTCAGTCTATGTTAGTTGTATCCAAATCACACAAGTTTAGAGGAAAAACAATAGCAAAAGTGTTCGGGAAAGTAGATACGTTTTGGACGTATAAACTCCCCCCAAGCTTAGATTATTGCTTGTCCTCAAGCAATTCAGTTGAAAACTGAGTGCGATAAAAGAAACTTTCACGAACACATTTGCTTCATAAGATGTATATATTCTCAGTATATGGTCAACTACTCAGGCGGTTCATAATAAATAGTCTGCAACTAAGTTTACTTTATTGTCATTGCAAGCTATGAAGAGATTCCAACTCAAAAATAATAAGTAGCATGCAACATAAACACAAGCAACATTGCAATGCTCATAAAAAGGTATGATAGAGTGGTATCTCGCTTGCCTTTGATTGTAGAGTAAATGCCAAGGCACCTCTGAAGTTCAAGTGAAGACTAGAAGTAAAGATTTCAAAGATACAAGCATCAAAGTCAGAACACAGTTAATCAAGTTTTGAGACAAGCACATTACACTAAGAATGACAACTATGCTCTCAAGAAAGTGCCCATAGAATAGGTGGCGACTCAACAAGGGAATAAAAAGGTTTTGAAAAATTTGAAAGGCTTCGTAATGCTGAAAGTATGGTACTCATTAGCTTTGAGCTCTCATTGCCCCTATCATAAGCATCTTTAAATGGTTAAGGTGAAAGTTTGGTCCAATCTGAGTTATATGCTTGACAGACTATAAACTGGAAATCTCATGTCCCTTGAGTACGAGGGCCGCTACTCATGCTACTCAACTTTAGTTACCGGTAAGTTCTTGTCATAGTAAATACATGCGTATCATAGAGAACCGCCAATGGGGTACCCCTTGCCCGATGATACCGAAGAATCCCCATATCAAAATGACAAGGTAAGCATACAACGAGCATCTCAGCAATCTTCTTATTTACCATGGGAAAATGGTGCTTTTTCTCTCTTTCCTCTTTTCTCATCTCTCATTTTTTAATCTTTTTCTCAATAGCTATCTCTCTTTTTTATAAGAAGAATGCTTCATAGATACTCATTATGGTTACGCTGCAGGTTTCCACCATGATTAGGCATGGATTAGACCGGCGACCCAGGTGTTTCTCTAACACACATACATAACTCCATGGACTTACAAGCTCCCCTTTTGTTTCACACCGATGACATCCGTAAAAAAAAGAGCATGATATCAACGGGGTATATATTTACAGGTGTTGAAAGCGTTCCCCGTGATAGCACGGTTCTGCTAATCCCCAGCCTATAATTTGCAAGCATATAACTTTCATGGACAGTCACAATGGTTCAGGTTTATTAAGTGCAAGAAATAAAGTGTGCCATCAAGTTCGTGAGAGCTTTACTAACTAACTTTCCCATAACAATCAAACATTTTATTCGGAAGAAAACAAAGCATACTGAATATGCATGGAAAAGCAAATGATGCTAATAGGTAGGTATGGTGGACACTTTTGGCAATATTGGTTTTGGGGAATTGGAAACACGAGTAAAGCTTATACTCAGTGCAACTGAAGGCTAGCAATAGTAAGGGAGTGACAAACGAGAGAGCAATAACTGTCATAATCATGCTTGCAACAAAACAAACTAATCATGGCATGAAAGTGATTCAAGACCCCTGAGGCAAAATAATTCATCGAGGCTTAACTGATTATTGTTTCAGTCAGATGCATGCGTGAGCATGTGCCAAGTCAATTCAAGTGAAACATTCAGAGGAGGATACCACGGTGTCATACCAAGTTATGAATAGAACAATGCAAGCAAACATTCATATGACATGCTACAAACTATTAGCAAGATGGAGCTATGTTGGGTCCGCAGCATAGAAAACAAAAAATTTCCTACGGTGTGAACTATACGCCAAGATTATCTACTAGGTACAAAGCAACGGGTGGACATACATCCAACGAGAACTTACCCTCGAAGACAACGAGTTTTGTTAACGAGTAGGAACTCGTGGTTGATGTAGTCATACACTTGCCAATCTCAAGATCGTGAGGAAGTCCGAGCGCCGCAACTCAGCAGCGCATCCGTACTCGCACACACGTTCAAGCCACCGGACAACCTCCACCTCCTCGCTCCAGCGATCCAGCGGAAGCAGCAACTCCTTCCAGATGAAATGCCACCGGGAACATGTATCTCGCTAATCTGAGACCATGGGGGAATAATTCTAGAGGGGGAGAGAGATCCTTCACAAGGAGGTGTGAGGATGAAGGAGGGAATGGGTGGCCTTTTATAGGAGGAGGGGGGTGCCCCTCCTCTCCATGGCCGGCGCATGGGGGTGACCCCTCACCTCCCCCATTCATGTGGTGGTAACCCCTCCACATTAAATTGCCTCTTCACATTCCCTTTTAAAGTCTCCACTTTAAATGCATTAAAATTCTCCAAGTTTAATGTTCTCTCATTTAATAAAACTCTTTTATTAAATTTATTCAGAATTTTTTTAATTACTTTAATTAATAAACATTCACATATAGCCCCTTGCAATACTTCAATATCACATGCAGAACCACTTTCTACAATTTCACCCAAAACAATTTCCGGTTTCTATTGAAACAATTCCTGCGCTTTGCAATTCTTTCGTCTGAAACATATGTGCTCCAAAATGGTGTCCGGTAACTCTTAAGTGTGTCACCCTACGGTTCGTGAATAATGCAGACATGATCGAGACCCTTCTCCGATCAATAATCAGCAGCGGGACCTGGAGATCCGTACTGACTCCTACACATTCAACAATGACTTCTGTGATCGTGAGAACCTTTAACGCTTGTAACTAAATCCCTTTATCTCGCGGTATATTACATGTCCGAGATTAGATCATCGGTATCTCCATACCTAGTTTGATCTCGTTACCAACATGCACTCTTTTCTCGTTCCCGTGATATAACATTCTAGTGATCACATCACTTGCTTGCAAGCTATCTCAATGTGATATCACCGAGAGGGCCCAGAGTATATCTATCCGTCATCGGGATTGCCAAATTCCACTCTTGATCCATGAGCCTCAACATAACACCTTCATAGTACCGAACCCATCATTATAGTCACCCTGTTACGGTGTGACATTTGATATTATCAAGATACTCTTCTGGTGTTAGCAATTAACATGATCTCATGGTCTAAGGATAAAGATTACTCCATATGATGTTATAGCAATATAAACATAATGACTTGATCGTAATGCTATACTTCGTATGAATGTTCATCACATCATTCCACCAATGGTGTGACCTTGTTATTAACAACATCCAATGTCCATGATTAGGAAACCTTGATCATCTTGTTAATCAACAAGCTAGTCTATAAGAGAGGCATAACTAGGAACCCTTTTTGTTTATTAAACACACATGTATTGATGTTTCTGATCAATACAATTCTAGCATGTAAAATAAACATCTATCATATATAAGGAATACATAATAACAACTTTATTATTGCCTCTCAGGGCATATTTCCTTCAAGCTAATCATAAGAAAGCAAGAACTACTAAGCATCCATAAATAACCTACACCCTACATGAATAGACTAAGCATGCCCACAATGATGAGTATATGTACAAAAATGAAAACAAATAGAGTTTGTTAGCAGCCTCTTACCATAACTCAAGTTGTCATTAATCCTCATTATTGCCCTTTACTTGTGTAGCTTGAATAATAACATGAAACCAAATTCCACTGAGGACTACTGAACCCTGCAACAAACTTCACAAAACCAAAGAAGAACAACAAATATTTTTGGTGTTTTTGATTTTTAAAGGCAAGAACAAAAAATGAAGAACAAGCAAAGCGAAATCTTTTTGGGTTTTTCGAATAGTTCAAACAAAGCAAAAAGGAAGAAGAAAACCAAGGCAAAAAGAAAAAGAAGCAAGCAAAGAGAAACAACGGAAATATTTTTGGTCTTTTTGTGGTTTAGAAAGCAAAAGTAAAGAAAGAACAAAAACCAAAAAGAGAACGAAGCATGGATATACAAAGTACCGACTAAACATGATATGGAGATGAGTGTGATGTCGATGTACCTCCCCCCAAGCTTAGGCTTTTGGCCTAAGTGGGTATCAATCCCAACGCGGGTAAGGGTTCCAAGCAGGCGGGTCATTGTAAGAATGATCATGGTTAGGCCCTTGGGAAGAAGAAGAAGCTCTCCAATCATAGGTAGGCTGCTGATATGAAGACCACCCCTCATTCGAGGGCTGGACCGAATCATCTGTAACCTCCCTTCCAGTATCCTGCTCCTATTGGGAGAGCTCCCCCAGGTATGCATCGAGTTCTTCCTCGGTGAGTGACCATCCTACCCTGGTATCAAGGTTAAACAAACATAGGTGCAGGCAAAAGAACAACTCGCTCGGACTACCTCCTTCTCCAACCAGCCTTGAGAAAGGTTATTTCATAAGACAAATCGCTCAAATTAGCCTAATAAGAAACAAACTTATGTTGTATCATGGAATTAAGGTCAAGCCTCTCTATGGGAAACTGTAGGTCTAGATCATAAGGCACTACACCATGCAAAGCTAATAAACAAGAGGCAATGAGGCCTCCACAAATTCCACCTTTCTCGCGGTTAGCAGCAAGACGGAAAGCTATCAAGGCGCCCAAATTATAAGTCCTATCTCATTTTAAAGCAACTGAGATGAATGCTAGATCATATGAGGATAAATTATTAGCAGTTTTCCTAGCGAGAACACACTTGGCAATAAAGTAAGCAAAGTAGAGAATAGACGGGAGATGAATGTTACGGATTTTCCCACTCTCCTTTGAGAAGCTGCTCCCTTGGCAAATCTCCGCATACAAGTCCATGAGTGGTGCAGGTCGCTCTTTAATCCTTCCACACGATCCCCACTGAGGTACCTTAATAGCTGCACAAAAGTCATCAAGAGGAAGGTCAACAACTATATTGTAAATTTTGTAGTGAACCATGGGGTTAGGCAAAGAACAACTAAATCGAAAGTCCTGCACCACAGACATAGTTAGTTTTACAAATTGATAAAGTTCATCTTACACAAAATGCTCCAATCCTGCATTAGCAATTAAAGTATGGAAATCCTAAGAAATTCCTGGAGCCCTCATGAATTCGAGGCATGGATAGATGGAAGGAAAAACTTCCTCCTCTCGGTGAACCTTCATAACCTCAGGCACCCTTAGTTCATGCTGGTTGAGTTGGTGTTCATTCATCTTCTCTTCTGAAATTTAGGACAACCATTATACAAGTGATTGCAAAGTGAATACATAATGAAGGGAACTACTCATAGGGACTTGTAAGAGGCCTAAACATGCATCAAAACAATATCTCTAAGCATTGTACAAGCTTACAAGCTCTCATAACCTGTCACCTACAACAGCTAAATACTCAAGATATAAACCACTAAACACAAATCTACTTGGACAAGCGGAGGAGTCACATACCGGAGAACAAATGCTCCAAATTTCAGCAGAAAATATGGGTTGAGCAAGGACATCGAAAAATCATGGACAAGAACAACAAGAACGTGATTTCGAGCAATGGACTGGTGTTTTATCGGGAGAGAGAAGGAAGTGGCAAGTGAGAGAGTGAGTGGAGGGCCACGGGTGGCCCACACCATGGCCAGGCGCGCGCCTGGGCTGGCCGTGCCACCAGGTGGTGTGCCTTCCTGGTGGCCCCCCTGGTACTCTCCAGGCACTTCTCTGCCCCTTTTTCACGTAAAAATTTAAAATGAATTTTCTAGAATTTTTTGAGACACTTTATTTTTTAGCAATTTTCAGGTATAGAATAATGATTTTCTGACAGAAAAAAGTTTCTGGAATGATGCAATGGCAAAACAAAGCTAAAACTTTAGAACTTCTAAGACACTCTAATATGCAAGCAACTAGCAATAGAAAAGTAAACTAAGCAAAAGCAAAAACTAAAATGGATAAAATAAAAGTAAGCAAAGATAATCATGGTGAAAACATTGTTTTGTTCATTAAAATCCCTTTGTTAACAAGGTTGATCAGGTCTTGTTACCAAAACAATTTTATATGAAACAAAACTTTGTATTGCACTAATGATTATGTTACCTCAACCTTGATAGCAATGGTCCCAATCATAATAGTTTCATATTTTTCTCTTGGTATGGGACAATATATTTCTCCAACTTGAATGCCCTCAACATGTTCAATTGAATTTAAGCCATAAGTCTTATCA
The DNA here is from genome assembly GCA_916181665.1 of Avena sativa. Lineage (NCBI taxonomy): Eukaryota > Viridiplantae > Streptophyta > Magnoliopsida > Poales > Poaceae > Avena > Avena sativa. The sequence goes on from OV702292.1 coordinate 55,583,135, forward strand.
ATCTTCTTGGGGAAATAGACAGTATGCTCCTTGTCATTAACATTAAAAGTCACCTTTCCTTGGTTACAATTAATAACTGCTCCTGCAGTATTAAGAAAAGGTCTCCCAAGAATAATAGACATATTATCATCTTTAGGCATTTCAAGCACAACAAAATCAATTAATATCAAGCAATTATGATCCACTTGAACATGTACATACTCACATATACCAACATGAATAGTAGTAGATTTATCAGCCATTTGCAAAGATATATCAGTTGGTATTAGTTTTTCTAGTTGAAGTCTCTTATAGAGAGAAAAAGGCATAACACTAACTCCTGCACCCAGATCACACAAAGAAGTTCTAACATAACTATTTTTAATAGAGCAAGGAATATTTGGAATACCTGGGTCTCCAAGTTTCTTAGGAACATTACCATTAAAGGAATAATTAGCAAGCAAAGTAGAAATTTCTTCATTAGGGATCTTCCTTTTATTTGAAACAATATCCTTCATATACTTTGAATAGGGAGGCAATTTAATAGCATCAGTCAAAAGAACTTGCAAGAATAAAGGTTTCATCCACTCACAAAACTTGTTATAGTGTTCATCTTCCTTTGACTTGTGTTTCTTATCTGGGAAAGGCAAAGGTTTTTGGACCCAAGGCTCTCTTTCACTACCATGTTTCTTAGCAACAAAATCTTCTTTAATGTATTTAATATTCTTATTGTGCCTTTCAGGTTCTTCATCAACTTTTTCTTTATCAGGAACATCATTTCCTCATTACCACTTTCAGTTTCAGCATCAGAGACAGATATACTATTAGGATCTTTAGCAGGTTCAGAAGATTCTACAATAGTTTTATGTTTCTTTTTTTCTTTTCTTAGGAGTAGTACCACTATTTTCAGCTTGTTGAGAATCCTGCTCAATTCTTTTAGGATGCCCTCAAGATATAGAGGATCCTGGATAGCAGCACCGCTTCTAGTTCTAATTTCATAAGCATGTTTTTCTTTAGCAACATTAACTAGCAAATCTTTTTGTACTTAATAAGCTGATCAATTTGAGTTTGAACCATTTGAAAATGTTTAACAAGCATTTTAACATCATTGGAGGTTCTTTCCACAATATCTTTTAACTCAACAATAGCTCTAGAGTTTTCCATTAAATGATTTTGCACCCTTTTATTAAAATTATCTTGCTTAACAATAAAAACATCAAATTCTTCTAAGCATTAATCAGGAGGTTTAGAGTAAGGAATATCACCTTCATCAAAATGTTGGAGAGAGTGTACCTCAATAGTGGATGAGTGGGAGATTGGCTTACATAATTCTTCTATAGGAGGTAAATTCTTGACATCTACACTTTAATTCCCTTCTCCTTAAGACATTTCTTAGCTTCCTTCATCACTTCATCATTTAGTTCGATAACTCCCCTCTTCTTTGATGTTGGTATAGGCGCAGGGATAGTTGGTTCAGGTACAGTTATCTGAGGTATTGGTTCAGGAGGAGTCCAATCTTCATAATTCTTGCTTATTTTAGCCATTAATTCCTCAGCTTCCTTGGGAGTCCTATTCCTGAAAACACAATCAGCACAACTATCCAGATATGTCCTAGATTCTTCAGTTAGTCCATTATAAAATATGTCAAGAAGCTCATTCTTTGGTAATGGACATCCAGCCTGTGCATGAATCAAAGCACAAAACCTTGCCCATGATTCAGGCAATATCTCTTTCTCTCCCTGTTTAAAATCAAAAGGTTCCTACAAAATAGCATGTCTAGCACTAGGTGGAAAAAATTTCTGAAGGAAGGTACTAATCAAGCAATCAGGGCTATCAATAGATCTAGGAGGTAAATTATTAAACCAAGTTTTAGCTTCTCCTTTCAGTGAAAAAGGGAAAATTTTAGCAACAAAGTAGGTGCGCATCTTAATATCATCAGAAAACAGGCCACTCATGGTAGAAAGCTCAGTCATATGTGCTACAACACTTTCATTCTTAGTCCCACAAAAAGGTTCTTTCTCAACAATGGTTATGTAATATAAATCAAGAGAGAAATCATAATCCTTATCTTTAATGTTTATGGGAGATGCAGCAAACTTAGCATTAGGAGACAATTTGGGTTTTATAGTACGCCTCTCAAGGAGACTCTTAATAGCACTCCTATCATGGGTGTTTTGACATTCTTTAATAATTCATCGGTCATCTCTATATAACCGTCTTCAATATCAAAGCTCTCTCTAGACTCAGGTGAACTGACAGGTGTAGTAGTGTCTTCATTAGGAGTTACAATATTTCCAGCTATAGTTCTAGCAATCGTAGCATCTAGGAAAGGACCTAATGAACCACTCTTATCAAGCACAGTAGAAGCAGCATCATAAGTATCATAAGTTTCAGATTCAGCAGTAGTAGCAGTATGTGTAGCATGTGTATGTGGTGGTGTAAGGAACTTACTCATAACAGATGGTGAATCAAGAGCAACAAAGGTGTTCAGAACCTATCGTGGTGGTGTCACGACAGATGCCATGGATAGGCTAAAGGTGGGGACTAATTGCACTAGGGGAATCCAGGGAGGGATAGTGTGGTGATTCCACACACAGAAGCTTTGTATTTGATTCACTTACAAGGTTACAAGTGCTCCTCGAGCTGTATTGGAGAGAGGAGGAAGAAGGAACTCTCTTACTCTCACCGCTAGCTAGCCCTCAGGAACCAAGTAAAATCTAGCCAAATAGAGATTAACCCTTCAAAGACCAACCTCGTAAAACTCAACCCTTTCTACAGAGGCCCTAGCCCTCCTTATATAGGGGCGGCTAGGTCTCCAACTAGGGCATACGTGGAGGCATATTCCTGGGAATATGCCTCCTCCCAAAATGGTAAGCCGACAGGGTCGCTTTTCCCCCGCGTCATCCATGCAGAGGCTACGTGAGCCTCTGCGGCGCCTGCGTCAGCCGACATCGGCGTTGTCACCTTTGTCGGCCACGCCTCGGTGGTCCTGCCCCTGTCCGCTTCGCTCATGCTGTGCGTACCGGGGTTACTTTTGACCAGCGAGATACCTTCCTTCTCCTAGAAGCTTGCTATGACCCGGATCGTAGTTGATCCGGCCACACCTGTTCCTGCATACAAGTTAGATTCATCCATCTGACTTACGGCTTGAGTCGGTTGAGACCTAGTTAGGTGGACATCCCCTGGTCCGGGTTACCCCGAGATTCGGCCTGCCTTGAGGTGACTCGGCCAGCATTCGCTTTGACCTTGTCGTACCTCGGCTAACTCGGCCTTTATACCCCGGCGTGACCCTACCCGGGGGTATCCCCCCAACATTAGTCCCCGAAGCTGGTGCGGTCTTAGTTGCCTTAGCCGCTAAGGCCACAGCATGTTCAATTTCACCGAGCTTTGAGTTTCATTTCCGAGTTACCTCCTCATCTCGGATTCCATGGATTTACTTTCCCTTGGAACATTCCAAGTTTTCACTTGCTGGCCGGGTTACCACAATCTCTGTTAGCAATAAGCCACGCCGTGCGACAACGAGGACCAGCGTGTATGTGCGCGTCAGGTAGTCCGAGTCGGTTGCGTGTGTGCGTGAGTCTGTACGCGTGTAGGTCTAGGTCAGGTCTGAGTCGGTCGCAGCTTGCCGTGTACGTAGCGTGGAGAAGCTGCAAGCAGGAGGAGCCGTTGCGATCGAAGTGGAGGCAGCCGCGTCTTACGTTAGTGCGCGTCGTGCGCGAAGCCGGAGCCTGCGGATCGAGCGGGAGTGGAGGGGCAGCGTGGAGTTCGTGCTCCTAGAACCGGCCTAGCTATAAAGCTTCTACTGGGTACTCTTGTAACCTCGAGCCAACTGAAAGAAGGAGAAAAAGGTGTTCGTGCGCCTGGAAAAAATCCTGTTGTCTTCTTCTACCTCTGTCCATCCATGAGTGAGAGAGTGCTAGCTAGAGCTAGCACCAACATTTGGTACCAGAGCCATGGCGTTGGTTCCGCACGGAGCCAGGGGGAGCTCGGTGGCGCTGACCTGCCCGATGCTCACGCCGGCGAACTACACCGTCTGGGCCATCAAGGTGGAGGCCATCCTCAACGCCCAGAGTGTGTGGGAGGCTGTGTCTCCTGCGGACGGCGCGGAGGTGAGCGAGACGAAGAACAAGACGACGAGGGCGCAGCTCCTCGGCGCGCTGTCAGAGGACATCCTCATGCAGGTATCGTCGAAGAAGACGGCGAAGAAGGTGTGGGACAACCTCAAGACGAGGTTCGTCGGCGCCGATCGCGTCAAGGCGGCGCGGCTGTCCACTCTCCGAGGGGAGTTCGACAAGCTGTGCATGGCGGACGAGGAGCCGCTGGAGGCCTTCGCTGGGAAGATCAGCGGCATGGCGGTGAGGTACGCCAACCTCGGCGCGACGCTCGGTGATGCCGAGATGGTGAAGAAGCTCCTCGACATGGTGTTTGACTGGCTGTACTTCGCGGTGGCCGGAATCGAGCAGTTCTGTGACCCGGAGAAGATGGCGTTCGAGGAGGCGCTAGGCAGGCTTAAGGCGTTCGATGAGCGCTCATGGCGGCGCACGCAGGCCGGCGTCGGCGAACGAAGTGATGACCAGCTTCTACTGACGGCTGCCAGTGGGAGGCTCGGTGACGTCAGCGTGGTGGCGGCCACAACGACGACGACGGTGGGAGCAGCGTGGCCTCGGGTGCAAGGGGGCGGCGTGGGAAGTGCCACAACTGTGGAATTCGCGGTCACTTTGCCCGTGACTGCCGGCAGCCGAGGAAGGAGAAGGCGATCCTCGCCGATGTCGACGACGAGCCGGCCCTTCTGTAGGTCGTGGCTTAGGGGGAGAATGTTAGCAATAAGCCACGCCGTGCGAGATCGAGGACCAGCGTGTATGTGCGCGTCAGGTAGTCCGAGTCGGTTGCGTGTGTGCATGAGTCTGTACGCGTGTAGGTCTAGGTCGGGTCTGAGTCGGTCGCAGCTTGCCGCGTACGTAGCGTGGAGAAGCTGCAAGCAGGAGGAGCCGTTGCGATCGAAGTGGAGGCAGCCGCGTCTTACGTTAGTGCGCGTCGTGCGCGAAGCCAGAGCCTGCGGATCGAGCGGGAGTGGAGGGGCAGCATGGAGTTCGTGCTCCCAGCGTCAGCCTAGCTATAAAGCTTCTACTGTGTACTCTTGTAACCTTGAGCTAGCTGAAAGAAGGAGAAAAAGGTGTTCGTGCGCCTGGAAAAAATCCTGCTGTCTTCTTCTACCTCTGTCCATCCGTGAGTGAGAGAGTGCTAGCTAGAGCTAGCACCAACAATCTCATCTGGGTCATTCTTCCTTCTCTCGTACGCTTCCCCACGTGAAGGCTAATCATTAGGTTGCCTCATTTTAAGGGCCAGCCACAGTAACCGCTGCAGTAATTGTCAGTTATCACTATGCGCACGTCACGTCACGCCTGTCTCCTCGTTAACTGCATCAATGCGTCGCGTCATGGGATCCGCTGCGTCCTGTGGCCTTCCGTGTGGCTTGATACTGATTGGTCAATATGGTTTGTACACGGCCACACGATGTGGCCCGCCCGCAAACACGATCCCACTACCTTGCTGAGGGAGCGGTTAAATAGGGGAGGGGTGCGTCCCTTGGGTCCTTTCCCCATTTCCGCGCCCCTCTGCCCTTTCTTCTTCCTCGTTTACTCCCGCGACAGCGCTGCCGCCACCACGTCTGAGTAGCAGCACTGCCGCCGCACTGCTTCCACACGCATCTGCATCGCCGTCGCCGCTGCGCACCTCCTCTGCCACCGGTTGCTGTCAGTCTAGGCTGCTGCCCCCCACCGCTGCTAGCGCCAGTGAGAGCAGCGAACTTGAGATGACTGAGGAGGAGCTCGTCGTCGCTGAGCAGGAGATGGAGGAAGACGCTGCGACGGCGGACCGTGGTGCGTGGGCTGGATCCTGGGTCTGCCAGGATGACCTGGACTGGCTCTACCGCACCAGGCGCATCCCCGCAGGCGTCACCGCACGCCTCGCCTCTGCCGAACTTGCCCCCTCACCCAATCCGGGTGAGTATGTGGTGTTCCTGTCACATTTCCAGCGGGGATTCGGTTTACCAGTTAGCGATTTTTTCCATGATTGGTTGAACACCTACGAACTCCAGCCGCACCATCTTCCTGCCAATGCCATTACATCTCTCTCTGCTTTCGCCTCCACGATCGAAGGCTATGCCGGATTATGGCCCACAAAGGAGCTATGGATACGGTTCTTTGGCCTTCGTCAGAATGTAATTCCGAATGTTGATCTTGATCCGGAGGACAAACAACTTACGCAGTTCGGCGCTACATCCATTTCTCCCTGGAGGTTATCCGTCTTTCCCCAGGTTACCGGGCTGGACTCCTGCAAGGGATGGGCCCGGACTTTCTTTTATGTTCGGAATGACGGCACCGAAGACCTGATCTAGCTTCGCCCCTATGCTCCGAGTCCTCCTAACCCGGAGTTGTGGGACGTTATCCCCAAGAAGCCCACAGTCTTGGCCAACCAGGTCAACAAAAGGTTCGCGGAGCTGAAGGAGCTCGGGTTGCGCAACGAGGACGCCATGATCACATTCGTCCGCAACCGGATCTCCCCTCTCTAGAAACGCACTCACAAAGTGTGCCATATGAGCTAGGCCCGCGATCCCAACCGGACCTCGTCTTTCGAGTTGAGCAACACAGAGATCTATCGCCGGGTCAAGGCCCTCTTCACCACCCACAAGGACTTCTCCTCTGAGTGGACGTGGGGAATTGAGCACTATTGCCGGGATAGGCTCCCTCCTGTGGTAAGCTTCGTGTTGCAAACTTTCTCCGAATTAAATCTTATGCCGGCCGCTGTTGTATTTTTAACTCGGTCGTCTTTTCTCTCCTTTAGCAATTCCTTCAGCAAACTATCGAGGATGGCACCGATTCCACCCTCAAATGTGCGCCTGACTGGGAGACCTCGGACGACGAAGAACCGGATCAGGAGATGTTCCTCCCAATGGCCGACGCGACCAAGCGACCCACCGGTAAACTCTCTTCCATTAGAGATTGGCCCGACGATGAAGATGACTCGGATGTTGAGGTGATGGAAGCATTTGATGTTGTCCCCCTTTCTTATGCTTTTCCGGCATCAGCTAACCCGGTGGGCAGATCCATGAGGACCCTCCCCTTGCCGTGGGTGATCCTGTTCCGGTTGCGCCAAAGAAGAAAAGGGAAGCCGCATCCACTTCTTCCTCCGGACCTTCTCAGCCAAGCAAAAGGCAAAAGAAGTCCGGGGACAAAACTGCCTCCAAGCCCGCAACCAAGGCCCCAGCACGAAGAGCTCGGAAGCCCAAGGAGCCCCTGACCTCGGATGAGTAAGCCTCTTTTCCCTCTGCCATTTACTCACTCTTCTATTGTTATAGTTTCTCATCTGACACTGTTCGATTCGGTAGGGCCATGGTGGAGGTCCCACAGAGTGGATCCGACATTGCCTCCCCGCTCCGACACAGCCCTTCTCCCCTCGTGGCGACGATTCACGCCCGCTGAGCCCAATCCCGGAGGGTTCAGCGGCTGCTCCGGGTTCCAGCCCACCTCGTCAAGAGGAGGGCAACCTTGGAGCGGGGGAGACTAGATCTGCCGAGGTAACGGCCACCACCACTTCGGCTCCGCCGCAACCAGCTACCACCGAGGTTGCCTCAGCATCTCCACCAAAGAAGAAACCAGCACCAACACCAGCAGCGAAAGCAGCAGCACCACCACCAAGAGCAACGGCAGCGACGCCAAGCCCCTCCGCCTCGTCCGAGTCTTCTCAGTCTCGGCGAGAAAGCACCCAGGCAGCTCCCAAGGGTAAATCTGCTGCAACCACTTCCTCCTCTCAGCAGCCCAAAGGCAAAAAGGCCCCTGACGCCGCCAGGGCAGTGTCCGTCGAGGCTGGACAGCGCACTCTCGCGTCCATGCTTTCCAAGAAGCCTCCAGCACCGAAGGACGCCCCTGCCGAGCTAGCTGATGCGCAGCAACTTGTTTTGCACACCAACCCGACCCTTGCTCAGGTTGAGAGGAGGGAAGCACATGCCAAGGGCTTGGTGGCGCCCCACATGCTCAGTGGCGAACGATACCCTCCGACCTTGATCAAGTTCATGAACAACTGGAACAAGGCGGGGTTCGTCTACAACGACGATCTCCCGGAGAAGTTCGGTCCCGCCGAGTTTTCTGCTCAAATGAACACAGCCGCTAAGGCGATTAACCTTGCGGGTCGGATGATAGAGGTACATTACTTCACCTTTTCCTTAGCATGATGTAGATATTAGTGACATAACCATTAGTCCCCGAGCCTCCGGGGGAGTAATTTGTTACTCGGCCGGATGCTCCTTAGAAAACTAACGTAGCTCCTTGATAACTTCAAATATGCACACACCTAGAGCCGCGTTAAGTTCCACTAGGCTCGGATCTTGTACACTTCGAATATGCACACACACCTAGAGCCGGGTTAAGTTCCACTTGGCCCGGATCTTGTACACTTCGAATATGCACACACCTAGAGCCGGGTTAAGTTCCACTTGGCCCGGATCTTGTACACTTCGAATATGCACACACCTAGAGTCGGGTTAAGTTCCACTTGGCCCGGATCTTGTACACTTCGAATATGCACACACCTAGAGCCGGGTTAAGTTCCACTTGGCCCGGATCTTGTACACTTCGAATATGCACACACCTAGAGCCGGGTTAAGTTCCACTTGGCCCGGATCTTGTACACTTCGAATATGCACACACCCAGAGCCGGGTTAAATTCCACTTGGCCCGGATTTTGTACACTTCGGATATGCACAAGATTCAAGCTATATTTTTATACTCTTTTCAGGTGAACACCAACCGCCGGAGCGCTGAGTTTCAGCGTCTCCTGGACACTCACAAAATGTTGCTCGCAAAGCATAATGCATTTCTCGCTGAGCACGAGAAAAGGGGTAAGTTCTCTTCTCGACATTTTGCTGTTTTCCTTCATCTTTTTCTGCTGAACTAACCCATCATTCGGTTTTCGTAGCTAGGGTGGAAGCTGAGAACACCATAATGAGGAAGAAGCTTGACCAGATCAAGGGTAAGTTACTTTTGTGCGACCTTGCTCTGCTTTTTATCTCCTTTCCTCCTTGGCTCGGCAAACATTCATACCTTGGCTTTTCCGGGTTAACAAACTATTTCAGTATCGCTGGAAGATAGTGTGCCCGTGCCTGATATGATGCTGCATTTTCTCGAACAAGCAGAGCAGCATCAGGCCGAGCTTAAAAAGAAACGATGAGCTTGCCCTCCTCCGAACCAAGGAAGATGAGATTGCCAAGCTCAAAGCAGAGATGAAGAAATTGAAAGCGCAGCACCAATCCAAGCTTCAAAAGGCTGGCCAGGACTATACTGAAGAGCGCGAGCGCCTCAACCTCCAGATTGCCAAGACCCGAGAACTTCTCCAGGAGGCCGACGTCAAGCTTGAGTCGGCGAACACTGAACTTGTGCAGTTTCGCAAAAGACGTGATGACTGTACCAGGGAGTTGACTCGGATCCACAGCCATATTTTACGTAAGTTCCTTTCCCTTATCTGGCATATTTCTCCGGGTTACTTCACATGTCTTTTCTTTACCTGCTTCTCTTATCCCGTTTTCAGGCAAATTTCCAGAGGGCACTGCCATTGCGAGCCGCGCTGCTGCTAATTTCCGCCGAGAGAGGGGTACTCCCGTTGCTCCTGACGGTGAAGAGATTCCCTATAACATGGAGGACTTGTGGTCAGCATGTCATCTCGCTTGGAAATCATCAAGAACTATGGCAAGGATATCCTTGACGTTGTAGTCCGAATCTTCAACACGTTTTGGCCTGCAGAAGACACTCCGGAGGGAACCGCAATTCTTGTTGAAAAGTTGATGGAATGCGAGACCTAGCTCGACCTTTGGAGGGAATCCGCTGGACGCGTCATAGCTGAGACCGTTCTCCACTACGTACTGGTACGAGAAGATCGACCTCAACCTGTTAGCGCGCATGCGCACCGGATCCAAATGGACCAGTGACCCGGAGTGGGTAGCTCGGCGCAAGGCTTGCGCCCATAGCCTCATCGAATATGCTCCCATTCATGAATGGACTGAGGGACCGAGCTTCCTGGAAGCCGCCGGTGACGAAAACGCTGAAAACATCGAAGATGGCTCAGATGAGGACGAAGAGGGCGATGCCTCGGACATTGAAGACAGTGAAGATGACGCCGAACTTCCTCCTCCTACTGCTCCTTAAGTGAAAAAACTTTAAAGTTTATCAGATCCCCGGTATGCCGGGTGGAATTGTATCCAGTACACATGTGATGTTTTGCTACTAAGTTTTTATGCCAGATTAACTTGGGTGTAGCCCCCGAGTTTCATTTTCTTGTTCGTCCAATCTTCTGGCTCGGCTCGTGTCTACCTTGATTCGGTTTTATGACTTACGAATCCGAGCTTCAAAAATTGTCTTAACAATACTTGGAAACTTTTAGGCTTAGCTAAAAATAATTCAGCATAATAATTTGAAAGTAAACACAAGGTTAGTTCGAAAAACCAATGTCGGCTCGATTAAGTTCTTTTCCTTAGTCGTTTTTCATGTGCTACGCAATTCCAAACTTGTTCTCTTGCTTGCCATGAAGCCAATTCTTGTTGGACAGCAGCAAGTCGAAGAGTTGGGTTTTTGGTGCTCACACACTACTAATCTGAGTTAAGTAGAACAACTTACTCCAGCTGACGTATAAATAATAAAAGACAACAAATATTATTAAGGCAGTCCCCGAGTTACTGCTCGAGGCGCCAACATTTCATTGATAAGCTCATTGTCGGCATACATACCGACATATGAGAAGATTCGGATACACACACTTCTCTGCTAAGTGTAGAAAGGACGAAGTAGAGCTACATTCCACGGACGCTTAGATTCCTCGCCGGACCTGTCCTCCTTGTTCTTTTCCTGTGGCTTTGCATCGATAAGATAATAAGAATCATTGTGCAATGCTTTGCTCACAATGAATGGCCCTTCCCATGGGGGGATAACTTATGCATGCCAGCAGTATGTTGTACCAACCGGAGTACCAGATCGCCTTCCCGGAAAACTCGAGGGCTTACTTTCCAACTATGATAGCGTCGGAGATTTTGCTGATATATGGTGGATCTGGACAATGCCAGTTCTCTCGCTTCTTCCAGCAGATCAACATCATTTTGCCGGGCTTCTTGCACTTCAGCTTCTGTGTATTGGGTGACCCTAGGCGAATCATGCTCTATGTCGGCTGGTAATACAGCTTCTGCCCCATATACTAGAAAAAATGGTGTATAGCCCGTTGATCGATTCAGAGTTGTTCTTAAACTCCACAGCACCGCTGGTAGTTCTTCTATCCAGCACCCCTCTGATCTTTGCAGCGGCTCAATGAGTCGGGGTTTTATCCCGGACAGTACTAATCCGTTGGATCTTTCCACTTGTCCGTTCGATGCAGGATGAGCTACCGAGGCAACATCCAGCCGGATCTTCTTATCCCGGCAGAATCGCGCAAATGCTCCTTCAGCAAAATTTGTGCCATTATCAGTTATGATACTGTGAGGATAACCGTATCTCAAGATGATGTCTTTGAGAAATGTCACGGCCGTAGCTCCATCACATTTTCTTATTGGCTTCACTTCGATCCATTTTGTAAACTTATCCACCATGACCAAAATGTGAGTCATATTCCCTCTTGCTGGTTTGAACGGGCCAACCATATCCAAACACCATACGGCAAATGGCCATGTGATTGGTATGGTCTTGAGTTCTGACATTGGCATATGTGTCTTGGTAGTATACCTCTGACAACCATTGCATTTTCTCACTAGGTCTTCTGCTTGTTCTAAGGCACTTGGCCAGTAGAATCCATGTCGGAAAGCTTTTGCCACCAAGGCTCGGGACGAGGCATGATGCCCGCACTCCCCTTGATGTATATCTCGGAGGATGTCAAGCCCTTCTTCCGGGTCATCGCATCGCTGGAGGACATTGGTCACACTCCTTTTGTATAGTTCAGAATTGATGATTGTGTATGCCTTTGCTCTCCTCTGAGTTTGCCTGGATAGCACCTCCTCAGTGGGTAACATTCCATCTTTCAGGAATTGAAATATAGGCAGTGCCCAAGCTGGTATCGCTCGCACAGGGAACACATCCTCATCAATTTCCATCTGATCCACCAGCATAACTTCAACCGGATCACGCTGAGTAGTCCCCGGGTTCGCTGAGGCAGTCCCCGGGTTTGCTGAGGTAGTTCCCGGGTCTCGCACACCACCTCCCATGTCAATGTCCATGGGCACAACTCCGGATTCCGGATCCTCCGGGACGTAGATTGAGTCGGTTTCTGGGGACGATCTGATAGATGGTTTTCTGAGGTGCTCTAATGCTACACCCGGTGGAATTGCTTGTCGGGTTGATCCGAGCTTCGACAATACGTCGGCAGCCTCATTCTCCACCCGGGGTACATGGAGAAATTCGCATCCCTCAAAGTAACCAGATATTTTCTGCACATGGAATCTGTATAATGCCATGTTTGGATCAAGAGAGTCCCACATCCCCGACACTTGCTGAACTACTAAATCCGAGTCGCCAAAGCATTGGATCCAACGTATCCCAATTTCTTTTGCCACTTTGAGCCCATGCACAAGTGCTTCATATTCAGCGACATTGTTCGATGCTGCAAAATGGATCTGTAGCACATACTTCAACTGGTCATTCTTTGGCGAGGTAAGCACAACTCCGGCGCCTAACCCGGTTTTTGTTTTTGACCCGTCAAAGTGCATCCTCCAGTAGTTTGGATCTGGTAGCGGTGGTTCATATTGTACCTTGGCCCAGTCCACAAAAAAGTCGGCCACAACCTGAGAATTGATTGCTTCTCTTCTGTCATACTATGGCGCATAGGGAGCTAGTTCAATTGCCCATTTTGCAATCCTGCCACTTGCATCCTTATTACTCATTATCTCGGATATGGGAGCTTTACATATTACTTTGATGGGGTGCTCCTCAAAATAGTGTTTTAGCTTCTTTGCCGACATATACACACCATACGCCACTTTCTGATAGTGCGGATAATTTTGCTTCGATGCTGATAATACCTCGCTCAGATAATACACTGGCCTTTGCACTGACTTACCCTCTTCGTCGCGCTCTACCACAATTACTGCACTTACAACTCGGTTGGTTGCGGCTATATAGAGCAACATTGGCTCCTTTGATAGTGGAGATGCTAACACTAGTGCAGTGGCTAACATTTTCTTTAATTGTATAAAGGCTTCATTGGCCTATGGTGTCCAAATGAACTTGTCCGACTTTTTCATGAGTTGATAGAGAGGCAATGCCTTCTCTCCCCACCGACATACAAACCGACTTAACGATGCCAGGCAACTAGTGAACTTCTGGACATCGTTAAGACACTTCGGCAGTTCCATTCGTTCAATGGCCCAGATTTTAGTTGGATTAACCTCGATACCTCGGCTGGAGACAAGGAATCCGAGTAATTTTCCAGCCGGGACACCGAAGGTACATTTTTCCGGGTTAAGCTTCATCCGGAACCGTCTTAGGTTTGCGAATGTCTGCCTGATATCGTCAAGGAGCGTTTTGCTTTCCTTGGTCTTGATAACCACATCATCCACATACACCTGTACATTTTGACCAATTTGGTCGTGCAAACATTTATGCATACATCTTTGGTACGTTGCCCCTGCATTACGTAAACCAAACGGCATGGTGCGATAGCAATAAGCCCCATACAGGGTGATAAATGCAGTCTTTATTTGATCATCCGGATTCAGAGGTATCAGGTGGAAACCAGAATATGCATCAATGAATGACAACAGTTCACATCCAGCAGTTGAGTCTATGACCTGATCTATCCTTGGCAGTGGAAATGGATCTTTTGGACACGCCTTATTCAAGTTCGTGTAATCAATACACATACGCCAAACCACTGCCATATTCGGATCATCCTTCTTCTTCTCCACCAGCACCGGATTAGATAGCCAATCCAGGTAAAGCACTTCCATGATAAATCCTGCTGCCAGTAACCGAGCTATCTCATCTCCAATGACTTTCCTCCTATCCTCGGCGAAGCGGCGGAGAGGTTGCTTCACCGGCCTTGCTCCGGGTCTCATGTTCAAAGAGTGCTCGGCCAACTCCCTCGGAACACCTTGCAAGTCCTGTGTGGACCAAGCAAAAATATCCCGATTCTCACGAAGGAAGTTGACGAGCTCGCTTTCCTATTTATCATTTAACCTGGCACCAATTGTTACGGTGCGCTCTGGGAACATATGATCAACAGGCACTTTCTTGGTATCCTTTGTAGCTTGGAACGAAATGCTACCATGCGGATTACTCAACGCCGCCATATATTGCTGTGCGGACTGAGCCAGCACCGCCACCTCCTGGATTTTTCTTTTCTCTTGCGCAATCACGAGTGACTCGGCTAGGTTAGACCCGGCTGACGCACACTCAATGGAACGTCAGAAATCTCCAGCAATGGTAATCACTCCATTTGGCCCAGGCAACTTCATCTTCAGATAACTGATGTGGCAGCTTGCCATGAACTTGTTCAGTGCTGGTCTTCCGAGTAACGCGTGATATGCACTTTCCAAGTTCACCACTTCAAACTCCAAATTCTCAGTTCGGTAGTTATCTCTCGTGCCGAATAATACGTCAACCCGGACTTTGCCTATTGGCTCACAAGAAATACCTGGCACAATGCCATGGAAAGTTGTCCTTGTAGCTTGGAGCATGTTCTCCGAGATGCGCAACTTGCGCATTGTATCCGCATACATGATGTTAATGCTACTGCCATTGTCAATCAGTACCTTGGAGAACCTCACATTGATGTTTGGCCCAATGAATGTCGGATCCAGCACTAACGCATACGAACCGGGACTTGGCATAAGCTTGGGATGATATTTGATGTTCCAGGTAATTTCCTGGTCCGACCAAGGCATATACCTCGTCACTGCTGGCATTACCGCATTGACCTCCATATGTCGGTGCTGCAAGCTCTTTCTATCTGTTTCCTCAGTGGTGAACACACAATAACTCTGATGATGCTCCCTGTACTCATTCCTCCCCTCATTTCCGAGGTGCCTCTGATCTGGCTGATGCTGGTCTTCCACTTGATACACTGCATCCCTTCTCTCATGGTTATCATACCTCGGCGGAGGGGGAGGCAACATTAGCTATTGCGTGTTCGCTCCGGAGAGTAATTGCTGCCGGGGTAACTCCTGCCGAGATTGATCGTTCCAATGTGCCTGAGCATTCCCCAAACCCCCTTGTTCTATCTTACGCATCCACTCACATTGCCTTGTTGTATGACTCGCTGGGTTACTCGGATTTGGCGTGTGAAACTTACACGGCTGATCCAACATTGACTCGTAAGTATACCTTGGATGGTCCTTCTTTTCCTGCCACTGTTTCTTCTGCTCTGGCGTCCAAGTTTTCTTGCCATCATTTCTCGGTGTCCATTGTTGGCCCCTAGTTTTCTGACGTTGATTTCCCCCTGCTCCAGGCTGATCTTGATTTACAGCAGCAACTTGCTACGAGTTATACCGGTAATCCGGTCTGCCATCTCTTCTTTTACCCCGGTAATCATTCCTCTGGGATGACCCGGCTCCGTCTCTCTGGTAACACTCCTCATTTGACTCGTTTGACACGAGTCTAGGTTGAGTCGGATCACCCAATGCATACGAATCTGCAATCCGGATCGTCTTTGCCAATGTAGTTGGCATATCCCTTTGCAATCTTTGCCACAACATGCTCGCATATCTGCATCCTTGCACGAACCATGCTATGGCCTGTGACTCTATCACACCCTCACACGAGTTTCTCACGGTACACCACCGGGTTAAAAACTCTCGGTCCGTCTCGTTCGGTCTCTGCTTACACATAGCTAGGGTCTATGGCCTATTTGGCCTCTGATACGTACTTGAGAAATTGATGATAAACATTTCCTCAAAATCGATCCTGCAGTTAATACTTCCGGGCGGAAAATTGTTTAGTCATACCCTTGCTGGCCCCTCCAACATTTGGGGTACGTATCTCACAGCCCATCTCAAGTTGCCTGTAGCAATTTTCATAGCTGTAGCATAGTTTATCAACCAATCTTCCGGCTTAGTACTGCCGTCATACGTCTTTGTGCCTCTAGGTAACTGGAAGTTGGGTACTGGAGGCTCCTTCATGATCCGGGGTCCAAAACACGCAGGACCCAGGGGACCTTGACATTCAATCTGCTCCGACCTATATAGCCGATCCAGTTTTAACCTGGCATCATCAGGATCAAATCCCTGCTTCCCAATCTTGACCCTATCACATGATAGTCCGGCCTTGGGTATCCTGCGTTCACCATTTCCGAATATCCATCATTATACCGGTCTTGCTCTCGTGGAGCACCTCTCTGTTGCATACCTCGGCCGGCACTTTGCTCTTGCCTTGGTATATTCCGCTGCTGTAGTTGTCCTGCCGAGTTGCGCTGTCCGGCATTGCCATTTACAGCGTTTCCTTGACCGGCATTGCCTTGGTCGCGGTTACCTCGGCCAGCTTCACCTTGGCTCACACTTCGTTGATCGTCATTTCTCTGTACTTCTTTTCCTTTCCATGCCCTTGTCGGGTCGTATGGGATGATCTGTTTGTTCCTTCTGGCCGAGGTTACTACCTCTTCCCTCCTAGGACCACCATGAGGAGACGATGCGGCTCCAGCGGATTTCTCCGGGTTACCCACCGCCGAATGAATGATCTTGGAGGCCCCAGCTCTCTCCGGGTTAGCCCTGAGCAATTCCTCATTTTGCCTGTTCGCGATCCGAACCAACTCATTGACCCTATCTTGCTGTCTCT
The DNA here is from genome assembly GCA_916181665.1 of Avena sativa. Taxonomy (NCBI): domain Eukaryota; kingdom Viridiplantae; phylum Streptophyta; class Magnoliopsida; order Poales; family Poaceae; genus Avena; species Avena sativa. Next base: position 55,599,907 of record OV702292.1, read on the forward strand.
GACGGGCTTCAATCGTTAGACCCTCTAACTCGGACGCAGCTGCATCCGCTGCTCTGAGGTTTTTTGTCGGGGTACTATACTTCGGCAGCCCCACGGATAAACAGTTCTCTGACTCCTCAATCCTAGTATCACCCTCTTTGTTCATTTCACTCATGAGATTTCTCCCCTTCACTTTTACAGCATCTACTTTATTTGCCTTTGCATACTCACGCAACGTCATATTCAATGACTGCTGAGCCGCAGCTATCTTTTTCGCTCCCTCTAGAATTTTCTGCCTAGTTTACTCTAGCTCGGCCTGTGCCTGAGACGGATCTACCACTGCTGCTACCGGGTTTGCCAAGCTATCCATCGCTTCTCTCAGTACATTCTCAGGCCTCTCTAGTGGAGGACCTCTACCTTTCCTCGATGCCTTAGGTGTTACCTCCGGATCTGGTGTCGGATCCTTGCTTGCGCCCGCACCAGCCGCAGTCATCATCACCTCAGCACGGTCCGGGGAGCGAGTGATACGCGCCCCGTGAACCACGCTAAGGGGTGGCTCCCCTGCCTCGGCGATGTGCCACGGATGTATGCACGACACATCGACAGCAATGTAGACCTTGTGCGCACCGAGCTTGACAAAGACGTCGTTGCACGGAAGTGGGCGCGTGCCGAAGCAGCCAGCGTTGTCGCTGACAAAGTCCAGCGCTCCAAAGCGCTAAACGAGCCCGGAGACGATGCGTTCGCCGGTGCCGATGAGGTTTCCCGTCCAGATCTTGACCCCTGCTAGTGCCGCTAGCCCCACGGTGGGTGCCAACTGTCGCGGTGGTGTCACGGCAGATGCCATGGATAGGCTAAAGGTGGGGACTAATTGCACTAGGGGAATCCAGGGAGAGATAGTGTGGTGATTCCACACACAGAAGCTTTGTATTTGATTCACTTCCAAGGTTACAAGTGCTCCTCGAGATGTATTGGAGAGAGGAGGAAGAAGGAACTCTCTTACTCTCACCGCTAGCTAGACCTCAGGAACCAAGTAAAATCTAGCCAAATAGAGATCAACCCTTCAAAGAACAACCTCATAAAACTCAACCCTTTCTACAGAGGACCTACCCCTCCTTATATAGGGGCGGCTAGGTCTCCAACTAGGGCATATGTGGAGGCATATTCCTCCTGGAATATGCCTCCTCCCAAAATGGTAAGCCGACCGGGTCGCTTTTCCCTGTGTCATCCATGCAGAGGCTACGTGAGCCTCTGTGGCGCCTGCGTCAGCCGACATCAGCGTCGTCACCTTTGTCGGCCACGCCTCGGTGGTCCTGCCCCTGTCCGCTTCGCTCATGTTGTGCGTACCGGGGTTACTTTTGACCAGTGAGATACCTTCCTTCTCCTAAAAGCTTGCTATGACCCGGATCGTAGTTGATCCGGCCACACCTGTTCCTGCATACAAGTTAGATTCATCCATCCGACTTACGGCTTGAGTCGGTTGAGACCTAGTTAGGTGGACATCCCCCGGTCCGGGTTACCCCGAGATTCGGCCTGCCTTGAGGTGACTCGGCCAACATTCGCTTTGACCTTGCCGTACCTCGGCTAACTCGGCCTTTATACCCCGGCGTGACCCTACCCGGGGGTATCCCCTCAGCATAGCTCTTCTTGTAGTGGATGGTAATATAGGAAATTTTCTATCATGAGACTTACCCATGATGAATGGAGGGCAGCGAACAATAGTGATTCCTAGTGTACTTGATAAATAGAGCTATGCTCCCCGCAACGACGCCAGAAAATAGTCTTGATGACCCACAAGTATAGGGGGTGTATCGTAGTATTTTCGAGGGAAGTGAAACCCAATTTATTGATTCGACACAAGGGGAGACAAAGAACATTTATAAGCCTTAACAACTGAGTTGTCAATTCAGCTGCACCTGGAAACAATCTTGCTCACAACAGTTTATCAGTAGCAAAAGTTTTGTAGTAGCAATAGCAAAGTAATAGCAGTAGTAAAAGTAAAGACAATAGTAACAATTACAGTAAACAGTAGGATTAAAGCGCGGTAGGCATAGGGATGGATGGACGGGCGTTTCATGGATAAGACAATTCATATGGCAATCAAAACATAGGGCATTTGCAGATAAATAAGATAAAGCATCCAAGTACTAAATAATCATAGGCATGTGTTCCATATATAGTCATACGTGCTCGCAATGAGAACTTGCACAACATCTTTTGTCCTGCCAGCCCGTTTGCAGCGGGGCCTCAAGGGAACTACTGGCAATTAAGGTGCTCATTTTAATAGAGCACCGGAGAAAAGCACTAACACTCCATGAACACATGTGATCCTCACATCAAAGCCATCCCCTCCGGTTATCCCGATTGCTGTCCTTCGGGGCCTTTGGTTCCGGACAACAATATGTGTATACAACTTGTAGGTAAGACCATAAACAATACTATCATAACGAATCTATAACATGTTCAGATCTGAAATCATGGCACTCGGGCCCTAGTGATAAGCATTAAGCAAAACAAGTTGCAACAAAGTCAAAAAGCACTAATAATAGATACTAGGCACCATGCCCTAACAATCTAATGCCATTACATGAACGATCTCATCCAATCCCTACCATCCCCATAGCCTACAACGGGGGATTACTCACTCATAGATGGGGGAACATGGATGGTCGATGGAGAAGCGATGGTGATGATGATGGCGATGAGCTCCTCCAATTCCCCGTCCCGGCAGGGTACCAGAACGGAGTTTCTGGTTCCGAATCGCGGAATCTGATGGTGGCGGCGTAGCAGAACTCTCTCTGGAAAAACATCGAATCCCCGTTGGTTTTTAGGTCAAGAGGCCACTTATAGGCGAAGAGGGAGGCCGAGGGGGTGACCGAGGCGACCACACCACCCCCAGGCATGGCCTGGCCTGGCCCGCACGGCCAGGTGGTGTGGGACCCTCGTGGTCCTCCTCCGTCTCGTCTTCTGACTCTGTGAGTCTTCTGGTGAAATAGGATTTTGGCATATTTTCTAGGATTTTTCCTGATAGTTGATTTTCTGTACAAAAACTAGACACCAAGGTAATTCTGCTAAAAAACGTCAGTCTGTGTTAGTTGTATCCAAATCACACAAGTTTAGAGGAAAAACAATAGCAAAAGTGTTCGGGAAAGTAGATACGTTTTGGATGTATCACTTACCACTTCCCTTCTTGGAGGTGGAACCATTATGTTTTTCACCTACCACTTCATCTTCCTTAGATCCGGTGTTAGCCTTATCCTTGGATGATGGAGTGGCAGCCTCAGAAAAAGATGGAGATGGGGCTGCAGATGATGTGAGGCGAGCAATCATTTGTTGCATCTCCTCCATCTTGGTCTCAAAGGATTTCAACAAGGTTGTTTCCAACGTCTTGAGGTCATCCATTGTGACCTTGTCCACAGCCTAATTCCCATTCTCCTTGGTACCCATACTTATCTTAGGCGGTTAATCCCGAATAAAGAGCCCGGGCTCTGATACCAATTGAAATGGATCGTATGGGCACCTAGAGGGGGGGGTGAATAGGTGCTACTTCAAATTTAATGCTTTTTCAATTTTAGGCTTGACACAAAAGGTAAATTCTCTAGATAGCTATTATATAGAGTTTCCCTATATGCAAACCTAACTACTAGCAAGTAAAGGCGAGTGAGAAAGAGGAACGAGTAAACCGTAGTGGAGCACGCGGAGATGCAGGATTTGTTTTACCGCAATTCCTTCCTTGTTAAGGGAAGTACATCTGTGTTGGAGGGGTGGGTGATACGTCCAAAACGTATCTACTTTCCCGAACACTTTTGCTATTGTTTCTCCTCTAAACTTGTGTGATTTGGATACAACTAACGGGGACTGATGCTGTTTTTAGCAGAATTGCATTGGTGTCTACTTTTTGTGCAGGAAATCAACTATCAGGAAAAACCCCGGAAAATATGCCAAAAATCCTATTTCACTCGAAGACTCCAGGAGCCAGAATAGGAGACGGAGAAGAGCCAGGGGTGGCCACACCACCTGGTGGCACGGGCCAGGCCAGGCCATGCCAGGGGGTGGTGTGCCCTCCCAGGCACCCCCTCGGTCTCCCTCTTCACCTATAAGAAGCCTTCTGACCTAAAAACTCCGGGGGTTCGACGTTTTTCCAGAAGGAGTTTCGCTCCGCCGCCACCACCAGATTCCACGAAACAGCACCAGAAACTCCGTTCTGGCACCCTGCCGGGACAGGGAATTGGAGGAGATCATCACCATCATCATCACCATCGCTTCTCCATCGACCATCCATGTTTCCCCCATCTATGAGTGAGTAATCCCCCGCTGTAGGCTATGGGGATGGTAGGGATTGGATGAGATCGTTCATGTAATGGCATCAGATTGTTAGGGCATGGTGCCTAGTATCTTTTATTAGTGCTTTATGACTTTGTTGCGACTTGTTGTGCTTAATGCTTGTCACTAGGGCCCGAGTGCCATGATTTCAGATCTGAACATGTTATTGATTCATTATGATAGTATTGTTTATGGTCTTATCTACAAGTTGTATACACACGTTGTTGTCCGGAACCAATGGCCCCGAAGTGACAGAAATCGGGATAACCGGAGGGAATGGCTTTGATGTGAGGATCACATGTGTTCACGGAGCGTTAATGCTTTGCTCCGGTGCTCTATTAAAAGGAGCACCTTAATTGCCAGTAGTTCCCTTGAGGCCCCGCTGTAAACGGGCTGGTAAGACAAAAGATGTTGTGCAAGTTCTCATTGCGAGCACGTATGACTATATATGGAACACATGCCTAGGATTTTCTAGTACTTGGATGCTTTATCTTATTTATCTGCAATTGCCCTATGTTCTGATTGCTATGTGAATTGTCTTGTCCATGCAACGCCCGCCCATCCATCCCTATGCCTACCGCACTCGAATCCTACTGTTTACTGCTATTGTTACTGCTGTCTTTACTTTACTAGTGCTGGTACTTTGCTATTCCTACTACAAAACTGTTGCTACTGATAAACTGCTGTGAGCAAGATTGTTTCCAGGTGCAGCTGAATTAACAACTCAGTTGTTAAGACTTATAAATATTCTTTGGCTCCCCTTATGTCGAATCAATAAATTGGGTTTCACTTCCCTCGAAAATACTGCGATACACCCCCTATACTTGTGGGTCATCAAGAATATTTTCTGGCGCCGTTGCCAGGGAGCATAGCTTTATATATCAAGTTCACTTGGATTCTCTATTGTTCGCTGCTATCCATCCATCATGGGTAAGTCTCCTGATGGCAAGTTTCCTATTTTACCATCCACTACAAGAAGAGGTACGGTTCTGAACACCTCTGCTACTCTTGATTCACCATCTGTTATAAGTAAGCTCGTTACACCACCACATACACATGCTACACACACTGCTACTACTGCTAAATCTGAAACTTCTGATGCTTATGCTGCTGCTTCTACTGTGCTTGATAAGAGTGGTTCATTAGGTCCTTTCCTAGATGCTACGATTGCTAGAACTATAGCTGGAAATACTGAAACTCCTAATGAAGACACTACCACACCTGTTAGTTCACCTGAGTCTAGTGAGAGTTATGATATTGAAGATGGTTATGTTGAGATGACCGATGAATTTATTAAAGAATGTAAAAACACCCATGATAGGAGCGCTGCTAAGAGTCTCCTTGAGAGGCGTACTATTAGACCCAAATTGTCTCCTATTGCAAAGTTTGCTGCTTCTCCCATAAACATTATACATGAAGATTATGATTTCTCTCTCGATCTATCTTACATAGCTATTGTCGAGAAAGAACCTTTTTGTGGGGCTAAGAATGAAAGTGCGGTAGCACATATGATGAACTTTCTACCATGAGTGGCTTGTTTTCTGATGATATTAAGATGCGTACTTACTTTGTTGCTAAGATTTTGCCCTTTTCACTGAAAGGAGACGCTAAAACTTGGTTTAGTAATTTACCTCCTGGATCTATTGATAGCCCTGAGTGCTTGATTAGTACTTTCCTGTAGAAATATTTTCCTCCTAGTGCTAGACATGCTATTTTGCAGGAACTTTTTGATTTTAAACAGTGAGAAAAAGAGGTATTGCCTGAATCTTGGGCAAGGTTTTGTGGTTTGATTCATGCACAGGCTGGAAGTCCATTACCTAAGAATGAGCTTCTTGATATATTTTATAATGGACTAACCGAAGAATCTAGGACATACCTGGATAGTTGTGCTGATTGTGTTTTCAGGAATAGGACTCCTAAGGAAGCTGAGGAATTAATGGCTAAAATAAGTAAGAATTATGAAGATTGGACTCCTCCTAAACAAGTTATACCTGAAGTAATTGTACCTGAACCTTCTATTCCGGTGCCTATTCCAATATCAAAGAAGAGGGGAGTTATTGAATTAAATGATGAAGTGATGAAGGAAGCTAAGAAATGTCTTAAGGAGAAGGGAATTAAAGCTGCAGATGTCAAGAATTTACCTCCTATTGAAGAATTATGTAAGCCTATTTCCTACTCATCCACTATTGAGGTACACTCTCTCCAACACTTGGATGAAGGTGATATCCCTCACTCTAAACCTCCTGATCAATGCTTAGAAGAATTCGATATCATTATTGTTAAGCAAGCTAATTTTAATAAAAGGGTGCAAAATCATCTAATGGAAAACACTAGAGCTATTGTTGAGTTGAAAGATATTGTGGAAAGAACCTCTAATGATGTTAAAATGATTGTTAAACACTTTCAAATAGTTCAAACTCAAATAGATCAACTCGTTAAAGTGCAAAACGACTTGCTAGTTAATGCTGCTAAAGGAAAACATGCTTATGAAATTAGAACTAGAAGTGGAGCTGCTACCCAGGATCCTCTATATCCTGAGGGGCATCCCAAAAGAATTGAGCAGGATTCTCAACAAGCTGAAAATAGTGGTTCTACTCGTAAGAAAAGGAAAAGGAAGCATAAAACTGTTGTATAAACCCTCTGAACCTATTATAGATCCTAATAGTATATCTATTTTTGATGCTGAAACTGAAAGTGGTAATGAAGAAAATGAAGTTCCTAATGAAGAATAAGTTGAAGAAGAACCTGAAAACCACACTAAGAATACTAAATACACCAAAGAGGATTTTATTGCTAAGAAACATGGTAGTGAAAGAGAACCTTGGGTCCAAAACCTATGCCTTTCCCTGATAAGAAACACAAGTCAAAGGAGGATGAACATTATAATAAGTTTTGTGAGTGGATGAAACCTTTATTCCTGCAAATTCCTTTGACTGATGCTATTAAATTGCCTCCTTACTCAAAGTATATGAAGGATATTGTCTCGAATAAAAGGAAGATCCCTAATGAAGAAATTTCTACTTTGCTTGCTAATTATTCCTTTAATGGTAAGGTTCCTAAGAAACTTGGAGACCCTGGTATTCCAACTATCCCTTGCTCTATTAAGAATAGTTATGTTAGAACTGCTTTGTGTGATTTGGGAGCTGGAGTTAGTGTTATGCCTTTCTCTCTATATAAGAGGCTTCAACTCGAAAAATTAATACCAACTGATATATCTTTGCAAATGGCTAATAAATCTACCACTATTCTTGTTGGTATATGTGAGGATGTACATGTTCAAGTGGATCATAATTGCTTGATATTAACTGATTTTGTTGTGCTTGAAATGCCTGAAGATGATAATATGTCTATTATTCTTGGGAGACCTTTTGTTAATACTGCAGGAGCTGTTATCAATTGTAATCAAGGAAAGGTGACTTTCAATGTGAATGACAAGGAAATTACTGTCTATTTCCCCAAGAAGGTTAAAAGAACTTATGGTTTGGATTCAATTGAACATGTTGAGGGCATTCAAGTTGGAGAAATATATTGTCCCATACCAAGAAAAAATTTGAAACTATTATGATTGGGACTATTGCTATCAAGGTTGAGGTAACATAATCATTAGTGTAATACAAAGTTTTGTCTCATATGGAATTGTTTTGGTAGCAAGACCTGATCAACCTTGTTAACAAAAGGATTTCATTGAACAAAACAATGTTTTCACTATGATTATTTCCATGTACTTCTATTCTATCCATTTTAGTTTTTGTTTTCGTTTAGTTTTCTTTTTGTTGTTAGTTGCTTGCATGTTAGAGTGTCCTAGAACTTCTGTAGTTCTAGCTGTTGGAATTATGCCCTAGAGGCAATAATAAAGATGTTATTATTATAATTCTTGTTCATGATAAAGTTTATATTCCATGCTAGAATTGTATTAAGCGGAAACATTAATACTTGTGTGGTTTGTGAACAACACCGTGTCCCTAGTACGCCTCTATGGACTAGATCATTGATCAATGATGGTTAAGGTTTCCTAACCATAGACATGAGTTGTCAATTGATAATGAGATCATATCATTGGAGAATGATGTGGTGGATAGACCCAAACTAAGCGAAGCAATTAGATCGTGTCATCGTGTTCGTCATTGCGAAGCTTTTCTTATGTCAAATATTGTATTCCTTAGACCATGAGATAATACAACTCCCTGGTATCGGAAGAAAGCTTTGAGGTCATCAAACGTCATCCTATGAGAGGGTGATCATAAAGGTGTCTCTCAGGTGATCGGAAAGTATCTGTTGGGTTGTATGTATCGAGATGGAATTTGTCCCTCCCAAGTCGGAGAGATATACTTCGGGCCCACTCGGTAATCGATATCAACACCGCTTGCAAGCATGTGGTTAAGGAGTTAATCACAAAGTGATATTGGATTACGGAACGAGTAAAGTACTTGCTGTGAACGAGATTGAACTAGGTATGACGATACCGACGATCGAATCTCGGGCAGGTAAAATATCGCGAGACGAAGGGAATATATATGGGATTGATTGAATCCTGGCATCGTGGTTCATCCGATATGATCATCGATGAATGTGTGGGAGTCAATATGGGTGCCCAGACCCCGCTGTTGATTATTGATAGAAGATCATGTCTGCATATTCTCGAACCCGCAGGGTCACACACTTAACGTGTCTCGACGCTAGGATAGATTGGATACTTGGTTTATGAATTTTTGTTCGGAGTCTCGGATGGGATCCGGGATATCACGAGAGGTTCCAGAATGGTCCGGAGAATAAGATTCATATAAGGCAGTGCAGTTTTTGGAATTCGGAATTGTTCCGGATTAATCGGTATTGTACCGGAAGCTTCTAGAACCTTCCGGAAGGGGGCCAACGTGGTCCCACCTTCCGGGAGGGGGCATGGGCCTATGAGGGAGTGTCCTGGCCGCATTGGGCCAGGGGCACAAGGCCCCATAGGGCCCAGCCGATCCTAGAGAGTTTAAATCGTTTAAACTAGAGATAAGATAAGATAGGATTTCTAGGTAAGGGAGAGTTTAAATTGTTTAAACTGGAGATAGGCTTGGAGGAGAGGCTAGGGCTGGCCGCACCCCCCCTCTATATATAGAGGGCTGGTGCGCCCCCTCTCACAACCCCCTGACACCTTCCTCCAAACCCAGTTGCCCTGCTGCCCTTCCTCTCCCCCTCCCGACTGTTTGTAGGCGAAGCCCTGCGGCAGAAATTCTCCACCATATACACCACGCCGTCGTGCTGTAGATCCAATCTATCTCTCCACCCTACTTGCTGGTCCGAGGAAGGAGGAGACGTCGAGGTGCTGCACGTGCGCATCTCACGGAGGCACCGCCACTTGTGGTGCTAGATCGGATCGGATCGCGAGGAGGAGAAGCGAGTACGACTACATCACCCACGTTCCGACGAACGTTCCGCTGCGCGAATCTTCAAGGGTATGAAGATCTAATCCAATCTCTCTCGTTGTTTGCATCTCCTAGATTAGATCTTGGCTTTCCCTCTGTTCGCTTCTGTAGAAAATTTTGATTTGCTATGCTGCGAAACCCTTCACTAGCTTTGTTTTGTCCTTGCATCATGTTTCCAAAAAAATCTGTCTGTCAGAAAATCATTCTTCTATGCCTGAAAAATGCCCAAAAATAAAGTGTCTCGAAAAATTCCATAAAATTCATATTAAATTTTTGCATGAAAAAAGGGGCAGAGGAGTACCTGGGAGGTACCTGGGGGCCCCACCAGGCAGGCACACCACCTGGTGGCGCGGCCTGCCTTGGGTGGCGCCATGCCCTGGTGTGGGCCACCCCTGGCCCCCACTAACTCTCTCACCTGCCACTTTCTTCTCTCTCCTGAGTAAGCTCTAGTTCATTGATCAAAATAGCGTTCTTGCTGTGCTTGCTCTCGATTTTTACGATCTCCTTGCTCAGCCCATCTTTCTTGCTGAAATTTGGAGCATTTGTTCCCTGGTATGTGACTCCTCTCCTTGTCCAAGTAGATTTGTGTTTGGTGGATTGTATATGGAGTATTTTGCTGTTGTGGGTGATTGGTTATGAGAGCTTGTAAGCTTGTTTGATGCTTAGAGATATAGTTTTGATGCATGTTTAGGCCTCTTACAAGTCCCTATGAGTAGAATCCTTTATTGTATTTACTTTGCAATCACTTGTTTAATAGGTGTTTAAATTTCAGAATACCAAGCATGAACAACCATACCTTTGGAGAGATATTTGAGAGTGATGCACCTAGGAGGTCGAGGCCCTCAAGATCAGCCTCTCAGTTTAGGCCATCATACAACGAAGATCTCATTGCAACTCGTATTGGTAATGGAAGGGATGATGGGGATGCTCACCCATCCACTTTTCCTTGTTTTACTTTCTTACAAGCTGCAGGTATTCTTGATGATTTCTTGCTACTGATTGAGAGGGTTGGTTTGACCTCATATATGCAAGATGAGAGTGAGCAATACGCTATGCTCACCAAAACCTTTGTTGAGAGCTTCACGTTTACTAACACATCCTATCAGTCGACTGTCTCTTTCAAAATTTATAATCTGCCCTTCACCATGCCTTTGGAGAGATTTTGCAGTATTGTAGGTGTACGCATGACAGGGACCGTGAAGAAAATTCAAGGGCGACCCGCTGATTTGCTGGAGCTTTACCGAGGAGTGACCAATAATGATGACTGCGTGGCGCAGCGCGGAAAGATAAGAAATATCCAACTCCCTGCTCTTAGATACTTTGTGTATTATCTTGCTACTAGCGTACTGGGTAGGGAGAACACAAGTAATATCTCCAACTATCATTTAGCTTTCCTTGTTGCTGCGCTTAACAATGATACTCGGTACAATCTTGGCTCGCTTATTGCTCGCCGCCTAGCTGCTAGGGGGCCTATCTATGGGGGCATCATTGCCTCGCGTATAGTCAATGCATCAGGTCTTTTAGTGGATCCCAATGATGCTATACTAGCACCACAAAGGCTTGACCTTGTTGCTATGAAGAATCATCACTTTGTCACTGCTGCTTCTGATTTGAACAGTCTAGTATATAGGATGCTTTTCACTAACGGGGATGAAAGGGAGATCCTTTTGCCACAGCCTTCTTTGTTAAGTGTTCACAAGAGACCGTGGTCGCGCTCCAAGGAGGAGGTGGACGAGCAGCTTCGCTTGCTGGGTTTCCACGAGCAGCACCAGGAGGATGTGCCCTCCTATGATTACTCCGCACATTACGGAGGGACGTACTCGGGCTCGCACTAGCACGAGGGGACCTCCTCGTCATACTACGGTGATACATCATCCTGGCCAGCTTGGGGGGGGGGGTACGCCGACACCGCACTCATCTCCATATCATGTTGCGTCGGTACTTTGTATATTCATGTTTCGTTCTCTTTTTAGTTTTCGTTTTTCTTTGCTTTTGCTTTCTAAAACACAAAAAGACCAAAAAAAATCTGTTGTTTCTCTTTGGTTTGCTTCTTTTTCTTTTTGCCTTGGTTTGTTTTTCCCTTTTGCTTTGTTTGAACTATTCGAAAAACCCAAAAAGATTTTGCTTTGCTTGTTTTCCTCTTTGGTTCTTGTTTTTTTTAAATCGAAAACAACAAAAATATTTGTCGCTCTTCTTTGGCTTTGTGAGTTTGTTGCAGGGTTCAGCAGTCCTCAGTGGGATTTGGTTTCATATTACTATTCAAGCCACACAAGTGAAGAGCAATAATGAGGATTAATGGCAACTTGAGGCGTGGTAAGAGGCTGGTAACGAACTCTATTTGTTTTCATTTTTGTACATATACTCATCATTGTGGGCTTGCTTAGCCCGTTCGTGTAGGGTGTATGTTATCTTTGGATGCTTAGTAGTTTTTGCTTTCTTATGGTTAGCCCTAGCTCGCTAATAGTTTGTAGCATGTTTTATGAATGTTTGCTTGCATTATTCTATTCATAACTTGGTATGACACCGTGGTATCCTCCTTTGAATGTTTCATTTAAATTGACTTGGCACATGCTCACGCATGCACATGACTATAATAATCAGTTAAACTTTGATGAATTATTTTGCCTTGAGGATCTTATCACTTTCATGCCATGATTAGTCCTGTTTTGTTGCAAGCATGATTATGACAGCTATTGCTCTCTCGTTGGTCGCTCCCTTATTATTGCTAGCCTTCACTCACACTGAGTATGTTTTACTCAAGTTTCCAACTCCCTAAACCAAATATTCCCAAAGTGTCCACCATACCTACCCATTAGCATCATTTGCTACTTCCGTGCATATTCATTATGCCTTGTTTTCTTCCGAATAAAATGTTTGCTTGTTATGAGAAAGTTAGTTAGTAAAGCTCTCACGAACTTGATGGCACACTTTATTTTCTTGCACTTAATAAACCTGAACCATTGCGTCCTTGTTTGTTGCGTATATGCTTGCGCTTTATAAGTTGAAGTTAGCAGAACCATGTTTCATGGGGAACGTTTTCAACATTTCGTTGGTACTTAGTACCTCGTTGATATCATGTTCTTTTACTTATGGATCCCGGCGGTGTGAAATAAAGTGGAACTTGTAAGATCATGGAGTTTGTATGTATGTTAGAGAAACGCCTGGGCCGCTAGCCTAAGCCATGCCTAATCATGGTGGAAACTTGCAACATAACCGTAATGAGCATTCTATGAAGCATCCTCAATAAAAATCTATGCACATAGTAAATAAAAAGATCGCTGAGATGCTCATTGTCTGCTTGCCTTGTTATTTTGATTATGGGACAGCTCCCGTGTCATGTGCAAGGGGTACCCTGTTGGCGGTTCTCTATGATACGTATATACTTACAATGACAAGAGCTTACTTGTGACTGAAGTTGAGTAGCATGAGGATCGGTCTTCATAAGTAAGGGGCATGAGACTTTGATTTATAACTTGTCAAGCATATCCTCTTAGTTGTGTCACTTTAACCTTAACCATTTAAATATGCTTATGATAGGGGCAATGAGAGCTCAAAGCTAACAAGTACCATACTTTCAGCATTTGGAAGCCTTTCAAATTATTTAAAACCTTTGCTTGTTGAGTCTCCACACATTCTCCGAGCACTTTCTTGAGAGCATAGTTGTCATTCTTTGTGTTTGTCCCATTACTTGATTATTTGTGTTATGACTTTGATGCTTGTATCTTTGATATCTTTACTTCTAGTCATCACTTGAACTTCAGAGGTCCCTTGACATTCATAATCAAAGGCAAGCGAGATACCACTCTATAATACCTTTTTATGAGCATTGTAATGTTGCTTATGTTTATGCTTCATGCTACTTATTATTTTTGAGTTGGAATCTCTTCATAGCTTGCAATACCTATTGAGTAAACTTAGTTGCATACTCTTTATTATGAACTGTCTAAGAAGTTGATCACATTGCTGAGAATATTTACATCATATGAAGCAAATGTGTTCGTGAAAGTTCTTTTATCGCACTCAGTTTTCAACTAAATTGCTTGAGGACAAGCAATAAGCTAAGCTTGGGGGGATTTGATACGTCCAAAACGTATCTACTTTCCTGAACACTTTTGCTATTGTTTCTCCTCTAAACTTGTGTGATTTGGATGCAACTAACACGGACTGACGCTGTTTTCAACAGAATTGCATTGGTGTCTACTTTTTGTGCAGGAAATCAACTATCAGGAAAAAACACGGAAAATATGCCAAAAATCCTATTTCACCCGAAGACTCCAAGAGCAAGAATACGAGACGGAGAAGAGCCAGGGGTGGCCACACCACCTGGTGGCGCGGGCAGGCCAGGCCGCGCCAGGGGGTAGTGTGGGCCCCCCAGGCACCCCCTCGGTCTCCCTCTTCGCCTATAAGAAGCCTTCTGACCTAAAAACTCTAGGGGATCGACGTTTTTCCAGGAGTTCCGCTCCACCGCCACCAACAGATTCCACGAAACAGCACCAGAAACTCCGTTTTGGCACCCTGCCGGGACGGGGAATTGGAGGAGACCATCCATCGACCATCCATGTTTCCCCCATCTATGAGTGAGTAATCCCCCGGTGTAGGCTATGGGGATGGTAGGGATTGGATGAGATCGTTCATGTAATGGCATCAGATTGTCAGGGCATGGTGCCTAGTATCTTTTATTAGTGCTTTATGACTTTGCTGCGACTTGTTATGCTTAATGCTTGTCACTAGGGCCCGAGTGCCATGATTTCAGATCTGAACATGTTATTGATTCATTATGATAGTATTGTTTATGGTCTTATCTACAAGTTGTATACACACGTTGTTATCCGGAACCAATGGCCCCGAAGTGACAGAAATCTGGATAACCGGAGGGAATGGCTTTGATGTGAGGATCACATGTGTTCATGGAGCGTTAATGCTTTGCTCCGGTGCTCTATGAAAAGGAGCACCTTAATTGCCAGTAGTTCCCTTGAGGCCCCGCTGCAAATGGGCTGGTAGGACAAAAGATGTTGTGCAAGTTCTCATTGCGAGCACGTATGACTATATATGGAACACATGCCTAGGATTATCTAGTACTTGGATGCTTTATCTTATTTATCTGCAATTTCCCTATGTTATGATTGCTATGTGAATTGTCTTGTCCATGCAACGCCCGTCCATCCATCCCTATGCCTACCGCACTCGAATCCTACTGTTTATTGCTATTGTTACTGCTGTCTTTACTTTACTACTGCTGCTACTTTGCTATTCCTACTACAAAACTGTTGCTACTGATAAACTGATGTGAGCAAGATTGTTTCCAGGTGCAGCTGAATTGACAACTCAGTTGTTAAGACTTATAAATATTCTTTGGCTCCCCTTGTGTCGAATCAATAAATTGGGTTTCACTTCCCTCGAAAATACTGCGATACACCCCCTATACTTGTGGGTCATCAGTGGGCGGTACTAAGACCACCACTCCACAATAGGCCTCACCCTGTTCTCTGATGGATCCCGCCACCAAAGGCCTGATCCACCTTTCCACTATAGGTACCCTTCGAGGCAGGAACCGACGCCTTTACACAACTAGCAGGGCACAACTCCACAATCAGATTGGAGGCTCCTGTAATGACAACAAGCTGCCACAAGAACAAGTTATCAATAACAAAACATAAGATCTAGATATTAACGAGAATACTAGATCGGGGATTTCTCCAAGTGAATGGAGAGGAGTTGATGCGCTTGATTCGTGATGACGATGTAGATTGTCTCCTCCTTCAATTCCCCCAAAGATCAAAGCCTTCAGGTGGTTGAAGTGGGAGATCTAGAGAGGGAGCACTTGCAACAGGTCTGACAATTTTCAAGTGAATCAAGAAGTCTGAATGGAGGGGATGAAGGGGCTTTTATACCCCCTACACCCACTGAGTCGTTGGAGCCATTTGGGGCCAGATTATCCGGCCCAAGTGAGGGACGGATTATCTGGCCTGGGGAAAACTCCACCCTAGACTCGGATTATCTGGCAAATAGTCCGCCCCCACTCAGAGCGACGCGCTGAGCCTGCCCTTGATCGTCTCCTGGGGGCCGGATAATCCGGCCCCCTGCGAGGGCCGGATTATCCGGCCAGGGAAGGAAAATCCGCCCCTGTTCGGATTTTCCTGGAGAAAATCCGAACCAACTCAGAGCGTCACACCTTGGATACCTTTGATCGTCTTCTGGGGGCCGGATTATCCGGTCATGGGAATAAAATCCACCCCTATTCGGATTTTCGGGGAGAAAATCCGACCCCAGACAGTCCCCTTACAATAGTAGCACTCGGTATCAGACTTAGGGACAGCCCGAGATTCTTTTCAGGCGCAGCAACAGATTTTCCGCCCTTCTTTCCCTTTTGTTTACCCTTCTTGTCTTTCTTGAAACCGGTGGTCCTATTGACCATCAACACTTGATGTTCTTTCCTAATCTCCACTTCTGCAGTCTTAAGCATTGATAGAAGCTCGGGGAGAGTCTTCTTCATGCCCTGCATGCTATAGTTCATCACGAAGCTCTTGTAGCTAGGTGGAAGAGATTGGAGAACATGATGTAGGCCTAAGTCAATGGGAATCGTTATTCCCAAGGACACAAGCTTATAGGCGTAACTAAACATTTTGAGTACGTGCTCACTTACAGAGCTGCTCTCTTCCATCATGCAGCTAAAGAACTTTTCTGAAGCATTATAACTCTCTACGGCAGCATGGGTATCGAAAATCATTTTCAATTCACCCATGGTATCAAAGGCATTGCCATTTTCGAAATGCTTTCGAAGTTCTGGCTCTAGCCCATACAATATGCCGCAATGAACTATGTTGTGGTCCTCCTGACGAGTCACACAGACATTCTTTGTGATAGTTTGAGAAGATGCTCACATAAGAAATATAAATTGAAGTAAAAGAGAGCATAAAGAAGTAAATTCAAAACACATTTAAGTCTAACCCACTTCCTATGCATAGGAATCTTGTAAAGAAACAAGTCATGAAAGCACAAAGCAACATGCATAGTAAAGCAAAACAAGTGCAGCTTCAAAATTTTCAACATAAAGAGGGGAAACTTAATATTGTTGAGACACATAAAACCATGTTTACCTCTCTCATAATAACTTTCAGTAGCATCATGAATAAAAGTAACAATATAACTATCACAAGAAACATTCTTATCATGGGCCATATGCATATAAGAATTAATACTCTCCACATAAGCATAGTCATTCTTATTAATTGTACTGGGAGCAAATTCAACAAAATAGCTATCATTATTATTCTCATCGCCATAATCATCAAATATAGGAGGCATATTGTAATCATAATGAATTTTCTCCTCAATAGTAGGTGGGCTGAAAATATCATATTCATCATTGTAATCATCATATATTGGAGGCATAGTATCATCAAAGTAAATTTTCTCCTCCGTGCTTGGGGGACTAAAAAGATCATTTTCATAAAAACTAGCTTCCCCAAGCTTAGACTTTTCCATAGCATTAGCAATAATGGTGTCCAAAGAGTTCATACTAACAACATTGCTATTAGCATGCAAATAAAGTTCCATAGGTTTTTTAATTTTCTCTTCAAACACTTCATGTCCTAACTCAAGATAAATACTATAAAGCTCTCTAATTTTGTTGTTGTTTTCCATTAGTCCTAACTAGTGAAAACAAGAAACAAAAAGACAAAATTGCAGAATCTAAAGGAAATAACTTCGAGCACTCACACCAGAGGATGTGAGTACCTTTTACCTTACCTCCCTGGCAATGGTGCCAGAAAAAAGGCGTTTGCTGTGGGAGGTTCTTCTTCTTTAATCCTCCAGTGTGAATACCTTTTACCTTTCCTCCCCGGCAACGGCGCCAGAAAATAGCTTGATGTCTACGCACTTCTATTCTTGAAGACAGTTGTTGGGCCTCCAAGTGCAGAGGTTTGTAGAACAGCAGCAAGTTTTCCCTTAAGTGGATCACCCAAGGTTTATCGAACTCAGGGAGGAAGTGGTCAAAGGTATCCCCTCTTAAGCAATCCTGCAATCAAGATACAAGAAGTCTCTTGTGTCCCCAACACACCCAATACACTTGTCAGGTGTATAGGTGCACCAGTTCGGCGAAGAGATAGTGAAATACAAGTGGTATGGATAATTATAAGTGGTAACAGTGATAGAAAATAGCTTGATGGCGTGTGGTTGATGTGGGAAAAGACTAAAGGCAAACTGAAATAAAGAAGGAAGCAAGCAAACATGTAACAGATCTAATTGCAAACGGTGTTGCAATGCTTAGAAACAAGGCCTAGGGATCATACTTTCACTAGTGAACACTCTCATATAAATATATTCCTCTTTATGATACTACGCTAAACTACTCTCCGGTTGGACACTCTAATCCATGGTAGGGCTATAACACCACACCTCAAAGTAAGCCTTTCCCATCTAGAAAACCCCACACTGTCACCTTGAGCTCTAGATGGTTCCAACAAACACCACAATTTCATAGAAACATCCAACTCCAAATATAACTCATAACAAGTATTTGTAATCTCTAGCCTAAGTGCCACCATGGTGTGCACGCTGTCACTTTCACACACATGGGGAGAGCAGAGATCTATTAAAGCACTTGAGTAGCAAGATAGATCTAATTGATTACAAAGCTCATGATCACAATATGATCATGCATAGAGAGAGAGAGAGATGAACACATAGCTACCGGTAGAACCCTTAGCCTCGAGAGAGAACTACTCCTTCCTCATCATGGGAATCAGCAATGGTGATGGAGATGGTGGTGGAGATCGATGGAGATGGCTCCGGGGGTACTTCCCTGTCCCGGCAGGGTGCCGGAACAGAGACTTTTTGTCCCCAAAATATCCCCTTCGGTTGTGGTGGCGCTGCGGAACTTTTCGTGGATTTCTGATTGACGATCTAGGGTTTTGGTATCGGGAGGCTTCTTATAGGCGAAGAGGCAAGGTCGGTGGGCGGCCAGGGGGCCCACACCACCTAGTGGCGCGGCCAGGGCTAGACTGCACCACCACATGGTGTGGCCGCCCTGTGGCCCCTCTTCGTCTCGTCTTCTGGCTCTGTGAGTCTTCCGGTAAAATATCGACTTTGGCTTTTGTCCCGTCCAATTCCAAGAATATTCATTTTCTGACTTTGCTGGAACCAAAAACAGCAGAAAACAGGCAACTGGCACTGTGGCTCTTGTTAATAGGTTAGTCCAAGAAATCATATGAAAAGTACTTCAAAGTGTGGACAGAACATAAGAAATTAGATAAAACCAAGCATGGAACATCAAAAATTATAGATACATTTGCAATGTATCAACATCCCCAAGCTTAACTCCTGCTCGTCCTCGAGTAGGTAAGTGATAAAAAGAAAGAATAATTTTTGAGGTGACATGCACCATCAAAGACTTGATCAAAGTATTTGTAAAACATTCAAAGCTGGGATCATAGTACTTCAACATAGCATGAAAGATAAAGTTCTAACAATAAGACAAAGAAACTATGATGCAACATGAAAAGGCACAAACAAAAGATTCATGAATAACAATGCTTTGCAAGACGTTTGTTTGTTTCACATAAAGAAAACATAGCATAATAGCATTTAGCTTGTCCCTCATAGAGTAGCAAATATAAATGCATATGACACCTTCAAAGTTCATAAGAGTGACTAGATACAAATAGTTTAAAACAAGCAATATCAAGGTATGCATCAATCAACAAGTCTTGGGACAATGCACATAGAACTAAGAATGGCCACTATGCTCTCAAAGTAGGTGCATAAAGATAGAAGGTGGAGACTCAATATAATGGTGGAAGAAAGGCCTTCATAGAAGGAAGCAGAGATTCAAGTTTCATAAAGAGCTTCCAAAAATTATGGTACTTATAGCTTTCAGCTCTCATTGACCCTATCATAAGCATCTTGAAGTGATTAAGGTTAAAGTGAACAGACTATGGTGTACATGCTTGACGAAGTATAAGTTAGAAATCTCATGTCCCTTGGATACGAGGGCCGCTCCTCATGCTACTCAAGTTTAGTCACCGGTAAGTTCTTGTCATCGTAAGTACATGTGTATCATAGAGAACCGCCAACGGGGTACCCCTTGCCCGATGATACGGAAGAATCCCCATATCAAAATGACAAGGCAAGCAGACAACGAGCATCTCAGCAATCTTCTTATTTACCATGGGAATATGGTGCTTTTTTCTCTCTTTCCTCTTTTCATAATATCTCTTTTTTTTCTTTTTCTCTTTTTTTCTCAATATAGGACTCTTTTTTTATAAGAAGAATGCTTCATAGACAGCACATTATGGTTAAGCTGCAGGTTTCCACCATGTCAGCATGGATTAGACCAGCGGCCCAGGCGTTTCTCTAACACATATACATAACTCCATGGACTTACAATCTCCCCTTTCATTTCACACCGACGACATCCATATACAAAAGAGCATGATATCAACTAGGTACAAGTACCAAGTGCAATGTTGAAAGCGTTCCCCATGAAAGCATGGTTCTGCTAATTCCCAACAAATAAGTGCAAGCATATACAGCATAGACGACACAATAGTTCAAGTTTATTAAGGGCAAGAAAAGTAAAGTGTGCCATCAAGTTCGTGAGAGCTTTAATCACTAGTTTTCTCATAACAAGTTTAATTTGGAAGGTAAACAAAAATATGAATATACTTGGAATATCATAAGCTAATAGGTAGGTATGGTGGACTCTTTGGAATAACTTGGTTTAAGGAGTTGGATGCATGAGTGGAACTCATACTTTGTTGTGGAGGCTAGCAAAAGACTAGGAGCGACAAACTAAGAGAGTAATAATGGCCATAATCATGCAGAGCGACAAAACATCATTGATCAAAGCATAAAGTGATACTACAAGTTGAAAACTAAAGGATCATAAAGGCTATGGTGACTTGAGATAGTCATAACATGGTGTGAGCATGCGCCAAGTCAACCCAAATAAAGCATCAAAGGAGAATACCACTATACTATGCTTTAATATGCTTAAACAACGCATGATTCTTCCAAGGCACATTAAGCAATCTCAATTGTTTATAACAAGTCATGGTACAACAAAGAATACTAAGCATAAAGCCAAAACAATATCAAGCATGGCATGACAAAGCATGGGCCACAGTCAAAAACAAGCTCTCTTTACCACTTAAGCATGAACTTTCCTACTCTTTTCCGATCCAACCAAACTATTTGAAAACCAATGTATGAAATAGGGGATACAACCAATTTATTCAGAAAGCTAAGCAAACAAAGCAAAGAAAAAACAAAAAAGAAAACAAAGACGCTCCAAGAACAACACAACTGTGCATGAAACAATAAAAATGAAGTGTTTGGAAGAAACCTAGGATTTTTATTGATGAAGAAGGGGATGCCTTGGGCATCCCGAAGCTTTGACGCTTGTACCTCTTGAATATTTCTTGGGGTGACACGCATGGCATCCCCAAGCTTGAGCTTTAGTCCATCCTTCATCTCATTACTCATTCCTTCCATACACCTAAAAATTTTCCTTCATACAAAACTTCACACAATCTTTATTAGCAACATTAGTTTACTCAAGATAATAAGTCTTTAGGTTCAGTTCCAACACCAATAAAACTTCCAATTAAACACAAGCTACTGTAGCATTTCCCTCAAAAATCTCAATTCCCCAAAAGAACTCAAAAAGGAACCAACAAGAAGCAAATGCAAATAATAGCAGAAATCTGTCAAAACAGACCAGCAGGTAAAAACCAATTTTTTTGAAGACCTTCTGTTGCTCAAATCAAAAAGTGTTGAACTAACGAAAGTTATATAACAACCTGGGACATCAGCACAAAAATTCACGACTCAAAAGGATGTGCAGAGATTTTACACGAATTTTTACGGTGAAGTACAGAAATCTGTTTCGGTACAACAACTTTCCCAATCATTACTTCTCTCTCATTAGAGGTTACTCTTGGCACAAAAAGCAAATAAAAAGGATAAGGAGCGGTTATTACAGAGGTAATAACTTCCAAGACTCATCTAAAACTTTTGGGTTATCTCCCAATAAGTACTTTTGTTTAGGGCCTTTAAGTTAGGCATGATAGTTTGAGAATATGCTCACATAAGAAATATGAATTGAAGTAAAAGAGAGCATAAAGAAGCAAATTCAAAACACATTTAAGTCTAACCCACTTCCTATGCATAGGAATCTTGTAAAGAAACAAGTCATGAAAGCACAAAGCAACAAGCATAGTAAAGCAAAACAAGTGCAGCTTCAAAATTTTCAACATAAAGAGGGGAAACTTAATATTATTGAGACACATAAAACCATGTTTCCCTCTCTCATAATAAATTTCAGTAGCATCATGAATAAAAGTAACAATATAACTATCACAAGAAACATTCTTATCATGAGCCATATGCATATAAGAATTAATACTCTCCACATAAGCATAGTCATTCTTATTAATTGTAGTGGGAGCAAATTCAACAAAATAGCTATCATTATTATTCTCATCGCCATAATCATCAAATATAGGAGGCATATTGTAATCATAATGAATTTTCTCCTTAATAGTAGGTGGGATGAAAATATCATATTCATCATTGTAATCATCATATATTGGAGGCATAGTATCATCAAAGTAAATTTTCTCCTCCGTGCTTGGGGGACTAAAAAGATCATTTTCATAAAAACTAGCTTCCCCAAGCTTAGACTTTTCCATAGCATTAGCAATAATGGTATCCAAAGAGTTCATACTAACAACATTGCTATTAGCATGCAAATAAAGTTCCATAGGTTTTTTAATTTTCTCTTCAAACACTTCATGTCCTAACTCAAGATAAATACTATAAAGCTCTCTAATTTTGTTGTTGTTTTCCATTAATCCTAACTAGTGAAAACAAGAAACAAAAAGACAAAATTGCAGAATCTAAAGGAAATAACTTCGAGCACTCACACCGGAGGATGTGAGTACCTTTTACCTTACCTCCCTGGCAACGGTGCCAGAAAATAGGTGTTTGCCGTGGGAGGTTCTTCTTCTTTAATCCTCCGGTGTGAATACCTTTTACCTTTCATCCCCGGCAATGGCGCTAGAAAATAGCTTGATGTCTACGCACTTCTATTCTTGTAGACAGTTGTTGGGCCTCCAAGTGCAGAGGTTTGTAGAACAGCAACAAGTTTTCCCTTAAGTGGATCACCCAAGGTTTATCGAACTCAGGGAGGAAGTGGTCAAAGGTATCTCCTCTCAAGCAATCCTGCAATCAAGATACAAGAAGTCTCTTGTGTCCCCAACACACCCAATACACTTGTCAGGTGTATAGGTGCACCAGTTCGGCGAAGAGATAGTGAAATACAAGTGGTATGGATAATTATAAGTGGTAACAGTGATAGAAAATAGCTTGATGGCGTGTGGTTGACGTGGGAAACATGTAACAGATCTAATTGCAAACGGTGTTTCAATGCTTAGAAACAAGGCCTAGGGATCATACTTTCACTAGTGAACACTCTCATATAAATATATTCCTCTTTATGATACTACGCTGAACTAGTCTCCGATTGGACACTCTAATCCATGGTAGGGCTATAACAACACACCTCAAAGTAAGCCTTTCCCATCTAGAAAACCCCACACTGTCACCTTGAGCTCTAGATGGTTCCAACAAACACCACAATTTCATAAAAACATCCAACTCCAAATATAACTCATAACAAGTATTTGTATTCTCTAGCCTAAGTGCCACCATGGTGTGCACGCTATCACTTTCACACACATGGGGAGAGCAGAGATCTATTAAAGCACTTGAGTAGCAAGATAGATCTAATTGATTACAAAGCTCATGATCACAATATGATCATGCATAGAGAGAGATGAACACATAGCTACCGGTAGAACCCTTAGCCTCGAGAGAGAACTACTCCCTCCTCATCATGGGAATCAGCAATGGTGATGGAGATGGTGGTGGAGATCGATGGAGATGGCTCCGAGGGCACTTCCCCGTCCCGGCAGGGTGCCGGAACAGAGACTTTCTATCCCTCGAATCTCCCCTTCGGTGGCGGTGGCGCTGCGGAACTTTTCGTGGATTTCTGATTGACGATCTAGGGTTTTGGTATCGGGAGGCTTCTTATAGCCGAAGAGGCAAGGTCGGTGGGCGGCCAGGGCAGCCACACCATGTGGTAGCGCGGGCTAGCCCTGGCCGCGCCACCACATGGTGTGGCTGCCCTATGGCCCCTCTTCGTCTCGTCTTCTGGCTCCATGAGTCTTCCGGTAAAATATCGACTTTGGCTTTTGTCCCGTCCAATTCCGAGAATATTAATTTTCTGAATTTCTTGGAACCAAAAACAGTAGAAAATAGGCAACTGGCACTGTAGCTCTTGTTAATAGGTTAGTCCAATAAATCATATGAAAAGTACTCCAAAGTGTGGACAAAACATAAGAAAGTAGATAAAACCAAGCATGGAACATCAAAAATTATAGATACATTTGCAATGTATCAGAGAGACAGATGAAATGGATCGTATGGGCACCTAGAGGGGGTGAATTGGTGCTACTTCAAATTTTATGCTTTTTCAATTTTAGGCTTGACACAAAAGGTAAATTCTCTAGATAGCTATTATATATAATTTCCCTATATGCAAACCTAACTACTAGCGAGTAAAGGCGAGTGAGAAAGAGGAACGAGTAAACCATAGTGGAGCACGCGGAGACACATGATTTGTTTTAACACAGTTCCTTCCTTGTGAAGGGAAGTACATCTGCGTTGGAGGGGTGGGCGGTACTAATACCACCACGCCACAATAGGCCTCATCCTGTTCTCTGATGGATCCCGCCACCAAAGGCTTGATCCACCTTTCCACTATAGGTACCCTTCGAGGCGGGAACCGGCGCCTTTACACAACTAGCGGGGCACAACTCCACAATCAGATTGGAGGCTCCCATAATGACAACAAGCTGCCACAAGAACAAGTTATCAATAACAAAACATAATATCTAGATATTAATGAGAATACTAGATCGAGGATTTCTCCAAGTGAATGGAGAGGAGTTGATCCGCTTGATTTCGTGATGACGATGTAGATTGTCTCCTCCTTCAATTCCCCCAAAGATCGAAGCCTTCGGGTGGTTGAAGTGGGAGATCTAGAGAGAGAGCACTTGCAACAGGTCTGACAATTTTCAAGTGAATCAAGAAGTCTGAATGGAGGGGATGAAGGGGCTTTTATACCCCTGCACCCACTGAGTCGTTGGAGCCATTTGGGGCCGGATTATCCGGCCCAAGTGAGGG
This sequence comes from Avena sativa, assembly GCA_916181665.1. Taxonomy (NCBI): domain Eukaryota; kingdom Viridiplantae; phylum Streptophyta; class Magnoliopsida; order Poales; family Poaceae; genus Avena; species Avena sativa. The sequence goes on from OV702292.1 coordinate 55,624,863, forward strand.
CTGGATTAACCGTCCTGGGGAAAACTCCGCCCCAGACTCAGATTATCCGGCAAATAGTCTACCCCCACTCAGAGCGACACACCGATCCTGCCCTTGATCGTCTCCTAGGGGCCAGATTATTCGGCCCAAGGCGAGGGCCGGATTATCCGGTCAGGGGAAGAAAATCCGCCCCTGTTCGGATTTTCTAGGAGAAAATCCGACCCTAGACAGAGTGATGCGCCATGCCAGCCTTTGCCAAATGAGTTAGGCCGGATTATCCGCCCCCCCCCCCCAAACACAAAAACATCCCCTACAGACTTATCACCCATGAGAAAACTCCACGGTATTGTTATCTAACACTCAAAATACAAGGAACCATGAAATGTTCTTTCAACAGACACCCGCCAGCCACTTATGCAAAACTAGTTGCATGTCAGTCATAGAACCGGTCTCATGTGCGATGACATGTAAGGTTGGTCCAGGCCGCTTCATCCCACTATGCCACCAATATCCAAAGTACATATAGCAATAACATGATCATCACCGCCACATACTCTTATGTGTTCTACCCGTGCAAAGCACCTACGCATAGATTAGGCTCTGATACCACTGAAGAGTTCGCAGCATAGAAAACAAAAAATTTCCTACGATGAGAACTATACGCCAAGATCTATCTACTAGATACAAGCAACGGGTGGATATACATCCATGGAGAACTTACCCTCGAAGACAACAAAGTTTTGTTAATGAGTAGGAACTCGTGGATGATGTAGCCGTACGCTTGCCGATATCAAGATCGTGTGGAAGTCCTAGCGCCGCAAACCAGCAGCACATCCACACTCACACACACGTTCATGCCACCGAACAACCTCAGCCTCCTTGCTCCAGCGATGCAGCAGAAGCAACAACTCCTTCCAGATGAAATGCCACCGGGAACATGTATCTCGCTAATCCGAGACCATGGGGAAATAATTCTAGAGGGGGAGAGAGATCCTTCACGAGGAGGTGTAAGGAAGAAGGGTGAGAGGGGTGGCCTTTTATAGGAGGAGGGGGTACCCCTCCCCATGGTCGGCGCCCCATGGAGGGTGACCCCTCACCTCCCCCATTCATGTGGTGGTAACCCCCTCCACATTAAAATGCCCCTTCACATTCTCTTTTAAAGTCTCCACTTTAAATGCATTAAATTTCTCCAAATTTAATGCTCTCTCATTTAATAAAACTCTTTTATTAATTCTATTTAGAATTTTGTTACTTACTTTGATTAACAAACATTCACATAAAATCCCCTGCAATATTTCAATATTACATGCAGAACCAATTTCAGCAATTTCACCCGAAACAGTTTCAGTGTCTATTGAAATAATTCCAGCGCTTTGCAATTCATTCGTCTGAAACATATTTGCTCCAAATGGTGTTGGTGTCCCTTAAGTGTGTCACCCTACGGTTCGTGAATAATGCAGACATGATCAAGACCTCTCTCAGATCAATAATCAGAAGCAAGACCTGGAGATCCATACTGACTCCTACACATTCTACGATGACTTTTGTGATCGTGAGAACCTTTAATGCTAGTAACTAAATCCCTTTGTCTCGCGATATATTACATGTACGAGATTCGATCATCAGTATCTCCATACCTAGTTTGATCTTGTTACCGACATGTACTCTTTTCTCGTTCCCGTGATATAACATTCTAGTGATCTCATCACTTACTTGCAAGCTAACCAATGTGATATCACCGAGAGGGCCCAGGGAATATCTATCCGTCATCGGGATGAAAAAATCCCACTCTTGATCCATGAGCCTCTACATAACACTTTCGTAGCATTGAACCCACCTTTATAATCACCCTTTCATAGTGTGACGTTTGATGTTATCAAGATACTCTTCCAGTGTTAGTGATTAACATGATCTCATGGTCTAAGGACTATGATTACTTTGTTAAATGTTATAGCAATATAAACACAATGACTTTGATCGTAATTCTATACTTCGGATAAATGTTCATCACATCATTCCACTAATGTTGTGACCTTGTTATTAACAACATCCAATGTCCATGATCAGGAAACCTTGATCATTTTGTTAATTAACGAGCTAGTTTATAAGAGAGGCATAACTAGGAACTTTCCTTTTGTTTATTAAACACACATGTATTAACGTTTCCAAATTAATACAATTATAGCATGCAAAATAAACATCTATCATATACTTGGAATATGTATAATAACAACTTTATTATTGCCTCTCAGGGCATATTCCCTTCAACAAAGGCCTACTCACGTTCCACTATGGGAGACTTGAGGGCGGTCACCGAACCCATACAAGGCTTGGGGCAAACTCCACAACTCAATTGGAGGGATCCCAAGAAATGCCACAAAGGCTACAAGCTTGAAGAACTCCACAACAATTGGAGCCCCCCAAGAACAATGCCACAAAAGGCCACAAATTGAGGAATCTCCACAACTCAATTGGAGGCTCCAAGAACACACCACAACTCCACACAACCGTCTAGGGTTCCAAGAACCCAAGAGTAACAAGTCTAAGAGCTTGAACTCGCCGAATCTCCGAGGAGAACTCAAACCTATGCACCAAATGCAAGAGGCAAGTCCTTCACTCTCAAATTCCACCAAAGCTACAAAAACTATTGGGGGAATAAAAGAGGAAGAACACAAGAGGAGAACACAAAACTCTCCAAGATCTAGATCCCAAGGATTCCTTCACAAAGAAGGGATTTGGTTTGGTGGGGGTTATAGATCTAGATCTCCTCTCTCAAATCCCTCAAAGAGATGCAATAATCATGGGAGGAAGAAGGGAAGAGGGCAAGCTTTTTAAGGTCAATAATGGAGGATATAGAGTGGAAGAGCTAGCAAAAATGACCTCCAAAGTTGGGGAAATATTGGGTAAGATGGGGGTCTTGAATAGGGCAAGAGAAATACAGGTGCCCACCAGAACTACCGGTGCTCCACCGGTACTACCAGTAAATAGAAACACAAGTTACTGAACAAAAACGAGTTTTACCAGAACTTTGGGCAGAACTTGGGCCGGTACTACCGCTCAAGCAAAAACGTTGGACAACATTGCACAAAAACTTCAATAACTTTTGACTCCGGACTCCGATATCGATGATATTAGGCTCGTTTTGAACTGAATAAAAAGCTCTACAAGATTATGCAAAGAAACGTCATAGTACAACAAGAGAGGATAAAAATAAAATGGAGAAATGTATGACCTCTCAGAAGCGACGAACCAGTAAAACCTCCAAAACCCAAAACGCAAGAAGTTGAGCTTGGAAACTCCAATTGGGATGAAACCAATTTTATTGGAAAGATAATAAAGAGTAGAATCCAACAAAAGGTGAAATATTGGGTATCACCAAGGGATAACATATCATGAATATATATGTGAGATATCTCCCAAGGTGTGGAGCCGGAAAACCGGCAATATTAAAAACGGAATAAGATATGCAAGGGAAATCTGTTTTTGATGAACTATAACTTGTTATGAAGATAACCACAAACTCTAGATCGTCACATGGACAAGAACCAAACAAAAACCAAGAAACATGATGCTATGTATGCAAAGGTTTGAGCTCTCTCTGAAAGATACGATCAAGTTACTCACTCGAGAGCCCCACTTGATAGTACGACTATCTATCCTAAACCCGGTCTCCCAACACTACAAGAGACCGGTAAAATAGAAAGCCTATCAAGATCATACCTTTGCCTCGAGCATTCCACTTGAGCTTGATGAAGACCGTCTTGTCCTTCTCAAGATGGACCACCTTTCTTGACCGCTCTTGCTTTCTCTTGCTTGATGAAGACTTGTGAAATGCTCTCTCATACTCCATAGGGAAACCTCTTATTTGAACTTGTCTTCATCACACCATGATCACCGAAGATGGCAAGCTCCAAGCATGAGATCTTTTAGAGATGACGCACCTTGAGCTTGCACTTCATTTCTTGATGATGTCTTGAAGATTGCCATAAGGAAATCCATTTTCTTCTTCTTCTTCAAGACATATTAGATCTTCTTCTTTTTCAACCTTGAACTCAACACATGGTCCAGGTGATGCCAATGGACAAACCTACAAGTGAAACTCAATTTACACATTAATCCATAGAGATTATCATTAATTACCAAAACCACACATGGGGGCATACATTCCCTTTCACGCGTGAAGTCGCCTAACCTCGCCCAGTGCCTCGTCCACCAGCGTGCAGTCCCTCTGTCTGTCCAGAACCCTCCAGGAATGCATGTGTATAAACATTTGGAAGAAAACATCAGCATGTTGCCTGGCACCTTTCCTTCAAAGGTTAGTTTGTTTCCAATAAGCCACAATGTCCAGCATTGCGCCGCAAAGGTATACCAAACTTTCCTACGGAAGGCGCCCAACAGATTTTGGGCTAAGTCAAGGAAATCCCCAGCCCCGCCTGGGTTCCAATCACAGTGCACGAGTTCCCTAACTCCCGCCCACATGAAACGAGCTAGCATGTAAGTGGAGAAAATGTGGTTACAATCCTCTAACTCATTGCAGAGAGCACACAACATATTAGAGGGGCCACAACGTTTTGCCACCTCCTCGTGGATGACAGTCTCCCTCTAATCAATTGCCACAAGAAAACCTTTATCTTTGGCGGGACTCTTGTGCACCAAATATCTTTGAAGCTTGTCATCGTCGCCCCCGTGACAGGCTGAGGTACATGGATCTGGTCGAGTATTTCCCAGAGGCCTTAAGGGACCACGATACCACGTCCTCGAGATTAGAGATAGGCATGGCTTGGATCTCCCTAGTCATATTCTCCTGTTCTACAACTTTCGCAAGACTAAACTGTCTCCTCAAATAGATCCTCCAGTTCCCAAGGAGGTCCGAGCCCACTTTTGCCATTTCGACTGAGATAAAAGGGTCAGCACAACAGGTGAACAGAAGTGGGAATATCTCCCGCATATGTGCTGCCAATCCACCAATCCATGCAAAAGAACCACCTAATTTTCTGAAATGCTTTCCAAAACCGTGATCTGTTGGTTGGCACATCCTTGGAGAAGAGGCCTCTACCCCTTAAGTATTTGGCGCAAATGATATCAGCCTAGAGCCCCTCATGGTCCGGGTAAATTTTCCAGATCCACTTGAGCATGAGGATATCGTTAACTGGTAAATTATCACTCCAGTGAAAAACAACAATTTGCCGGCATATATCGGCCGATAAATCCGAAAATCGCCATATCGGTACCCCGAGAAGCGATAAACTTGCCGGCATATATCGGCCGATAAATCCGAAAATCGCCATATCGGTACCCCGAGAAGCGATAAACTGGCCGATTAATCGACACATTTGTCGATTTTTAAACATTGTTTGCTCCATCTCCTCTTCGACGACCTGCAATGGGCGAGCCTCTATCCCGCAGTCTCGGTCCTCCTCCGCACGCGATCACGGCCGGCGGGCGCCTCGCCCTGGTTCCCTTGCTCTGCCCTTCCTCAGTGGCTCCATGGCTACGGAGGAGGGCGTCGGTGCCAAGACGGAATGCAGCGGAGGAGATGAATCCTATGCAGTTTTTTTTCTTCAGTTTAGTCCTTTTATTTTTGGGACCTTTTCGAGAAATAATTACACCAGTTGGAATTCTATGACCTTATGGATGTATATGCCAGGTCAGCAAAATACGTAGATCTACCAGGTGCGAGTGACATAAATGAGCTCCAGTGCCTTCGGTGACCGTATTTCTGTAGGGTGACGAAAGCGAAAAAAAGGGTTGAGATGAGTGACCTTTTTTTATTTAACTCGCCCCAAATCCACCGCGCAAGCTCGGCTGCGCCGCGCAAGCGCAACGCCCCGGCGCAGCCACCCGCACCGCACTCCATCCAAATCGACGCCGCCGACTCATTACAACTCCATCGCCCCAGCCCCGACGCAGCCATCTGAGGTCGCCCCTACTTCAGCGCCCGGCCCCGACGCCAGCACCATCTCCAGCCCTAACGCCAGCACCATCTCCAGCCCCGACGCAGGCCCCAAATCCATCCCCAACGCCGGCCCCAACTCCATCCGTCGAAGCCGGAAACCCCATCCAGTCTAGGTAATTCGATCTCCTTCCTGTGCCTTTGTTTTCCAGGATTCTTTCTCCAAAGCTGCCACTGTTTGCATCGTTTGCCAAAGCGCTCAGGCCAGCTAGCAAAGCACCTCTGGTACTCGTTTTATGAGATGTTGTTTGACGGAATAATTTTCTGATTTTTTTCAAGACTGTTATGCTATCTAAACGTATTTTCAGCAATGCAGGTCTCTTAGAAATTATCTGAACCGTATATGTTGATTGTAAAGCATACCTTTAATGTTCCCTTGCCAAACTTGAATTGTTTCAGCTGCAGTGATCCTTTGAATATTTTAAAAACCATCATTCCAAGAATACTCTGTACATATTCTTGAACTCATTGTTTGCTTGAGCTGGGAGGTCGGAAGTCTGAAACTGTATGTGTTGTACAGTAGGTGGACTGAGAACTGAGTAGCAAGACTCGTGGCTGGAAATTCTGGCAAGCTAGCAAAATGTACAAATCTTCATTGTGATATATATTTTCTAAGCTGAAATACAACAGAATGGTCCCTTTCATGCAATGTACTGCGGGCCATGTATATTGTCTCTCTGCAATGAATTCTTCAGGTGAAGATGAAATCATTGCCTGTTGTTTCAAATTCATGTTGCATGTCCAGTTGTTGTCATCCAACCCTTTTCTGAAGTATGAGTAGTATTACGTGCTGTTTGGTGTTAATACTTGTGAAAAATTGGTGGGCTGTCGTAGCTTCTTGTTGTTTTCGGGGACCTGATGGTTGCTTTTCTTCAGGTTTTGCTATTCTGCAAGTGACACTAAAGGTCGCTCTTTGCTTGAGGTTTTGCTCCCCGCCTGCACTATGTGTGTGTAGCAATTTAGCTATTTCAGTTTTTAATTAAGGTAGTAACTTTATGCTATGGTTCCTAGCAGATAAACCAATTCGGAAGAAGCACAAGGCCTACAGTTTGCAGCAGAAACTCTTGGAAGCAAACCACAATTTGTAGGTCTGCAAATCTGAAAGTTTGAGGTTTGTATTGTTCCACTTAAGGCTGCTGCTATTTGTACTTTAATTCGGTGCATGAACTGTATTGTATCGTTCTTTTATTTTTGTTGGAACCGAGTGGTACCTAATTTGATTGATATTACTTGACACATGGCTTCTGACATAGATGTGTATGTGAAAACGATGTTAGTTTTCTTATTTATCAAACATAATTGATTTTCTTAGGAGACTGTTCATGGATGTATACTGGTTGAAGTTGTACATTTATTTCAAATCAATGGATTGAACAGACGAAGAAATTCTTAGATCGTGCATTCTTTATATCTGATTTAGTTGACGGTAACACCATTAGGTGGCCTTGCAAGTGTCTCAATGACTTTTGGCAGAATAGGAACATTATAGTCTTATAGAGCTTCACTTGGCTAAATTGGGACTTGTCGAAAACTGATGCAGTCACCAGCAAATAAATCATTATCAAAGATTGCTTCTGGATATTACACATTCCTATATGGCTCCTGATGCCAATGACATAGCCAGCTGTCGTACACACTAAAAAGGGAAAGGCAAAACTTCTGCATCTATATAGGCTTGAAAGTAAAACAAGTAATTGCCCCAATTCAAAAGCAAAGCATGGGGCTGAGCTGGGCCTGGTGAGAGCAGACGAAGGGGCATAATGTTCAGATCAGGCTCTATGTTTTGCCCCTTTTGTTTCTCAAATGTTGGTAGAAAATGTAAACCTAGAAATGGAGCTGTGTTTCCACCACTACAGTACTGCTTCTAAGCATATGATGTTTATGTCGAATTACAATTTAGGCATTCTCCCTCTGTCTCTAGGTATTTTGCTCATGCTATATAGATGCAGAAGTTTCTGTGTAATTACTTGTTTAACTGTCAAGACTATATAGATGCAGAGTTTCCCTTTCCCTTTTTAGTGTGTACGACAGCTGGCTATGTTTTGGCATCAGGAGTCATATAGGAATGTGTAATATCCAGAAGCAATCTTGGATAATGATTCATTTGCTGATGGCTGCATCTGTACCAACTCTGGTCTACTGTCTTTGTCTCTACTTGATTTATCTTATTTTCTAACACCAGTGTGAAGCTGCTGTGAGATGGATATTTTATACCAGTGCAAGGATATCTTGAAGATTCAGAAGTTTAGGCGCTTGGCGTCTTATGCTGGATTCTATGCCTTCACTACCCTCGTTACCTATGCTTACACAAGCAATACGTATGTCACTGCTGAGTTACCCTCTTTTCCGCACTTGCAAAATGTTGCCACTTATTGATCTTACCTGCCAATATTCTTCTTTCTCTGAGCTTACTGTAGCACACGGGCTGGCATTTCGAGGGCCGATCAGTATTACGCCGCCTACCCTTCTGGTACCGAGCTACTAACTGACACTGCAAAGGTACGGAAACTGAAAAGATATTTTGTGTTTATTCTGTGATAACTTATATGTATTACCTTAGAAGTAAGCAGCTGTAAATACATTTTCATTTTGTTTACCATGTCAATTGCTCACTTGCTTCAGAGAGGTGATCTGTGATTTGTTTTGGTGGTTTGCAGCTTTACAAGGCTGCATTAGGCAATTGCTTTGAAATAGATGACTGGGGTCCAATAGAGTTCTCCATCATGGCAAAGCACTTTGACCGGCAAGGCAAACCACCGTATGCTTACCATGCAGTAAGTTTATGAATACTTGCAAATATGCACTACGTAAAAGCTATATGCTCTTTTGTGTGGATTCATTTTCCCTGCATAATTTGCAAGTTTTATATTGACCTCAACTCCTTTTTTCCAGCAATACATGTCGCACCTTCTATCCCATGGCCAACTCGATGGAAGTGGTTAACTGCCGGACGTGTTTTAGCTGACTCTGGTGAGGCCCTGCTGTAGTCTGCCAACTATAAGCACTGTATCGGGTGTTGTAAAAACAAGAGATGTCTTGCTTGGAATCCTGAATTTTGCTGACCCATATGACCATGGATGGCAGAGTTGAAATAAAAAATAGATGCTGAGTATTAGGCCAGGATGTCATGAAACACTACGGTATCAGCTTATTTATCAGTATAAATTCTGCAGAAATTTCCAAAGAATCATGATGGTATACCTTGTTGAAGCATGGATGGATGTAGTCATTTTTGTTGCTGAATGTAACTCTTTGATTATCAGTGTTTAGTTCGTGTGCTCTTATCTGAATGTTATCTTACTCCCGCAAAGATCAGGGGCCTCCACCCTACGACTGGAAGCGCTGTACCCTGGATCTCTGACAGGCGAACTAGCAACTCTACGTGCGGAACGGCAGCTGGTTGGCTTTGGGACTTCAGTTGATGTTTTCGGTACTAGTACAAAGTTCAGAAGTTCCTCAAGGTTCCTAGTACCCGGAATTCAGTGAATCACATGCGTGCATACTGATCGTCGACATGAAACGCACTGATAATCTGCTCCTGTCCATCAACGGAAGTGACCTGCTAGGGATATGAAGAAGTGCCACACCTGTACCTGTATGACTGGTGGAGGTCAAGAGCTACCTAGGTACTCCCTCCGTTTCAAAATATAAGATTTTTTTTAGCTTTGTGAAAAAGTGTATCTAGAGCTCTTTTAGTGTGTAGGTTCACCTATATTTGAAGTGAACCTACACGCTAAAAGGGTCTAGACTCTAGATATATTTCTTTCACAAACCTAAAACATCTTATATTTTGAAACGGAGGGAGTACCTGTTAAGAGCAAGTCTAACAACATCCTTAAAGGGGGCAAACCCTTAAAATAGCCGTCATTATAAGGGTTTCGACGAAAAATCGGCGCCGACCAGCACCCTCAAATTAGACGATCCGTAAAAAAAAAGGCCTGACTCATAAACCCTTTTCTAGCCTATACATAGGGGGGGGGGGGAGAGGGCGATCCGAGTGCCGGCCCTCACTCGCACCAACCCTAGTGCGCGCTGAATCTTCAGGACGAGCTCGCCCACATCCGCCGCCCCTCTCGTGCGCGCCGCTGCCGCCGTCGCTAGCCACCCGAATCCACCTCCCCCACCGCCACCGCCAGGCACCCATTCCGGCCATCCTCTCTACCTTCCGCGCCCCGCCTCCCCAAGCCCCCGCCACCGCCCGCTCCATCGAGGATGAACTCAGACGACCACCATGATATGTCCGATTCGTCCTCCTCGTCGGAAGATTCCGACATCGAGGAACTGCTCCACGACGACGACGACTGCGAGGTGGCCCTTCTCCTCCTCGCCGTTAAGGAGCACGAGGACCGGTGGAAGATGCTGGATCGAAGGCGCGGGTCGACGAAGGGCCGCACCTACATCCAGCGCAACCGCTTCCTCGGTCACGCCAACTTGATGCAGGATTATTTCGCCGAGGTACCTACATATCCGCCCAATCTTTTCCGTAGGAGGTACCAAATGCGGCGTAGCTTGTTTGTCAGAATCGTTGAAGATATCGAAAAGAATTCAACATACTTCACGCAACGGCGCAACTCTGCCAGCGACCTAGGATTTAGCGTCTACCAAAAGATCTCGTCTGCCATGCGAGTGAGTGCTTATGGCGTCCCCACAGACTACACCGATGAGTACCTTCGCATAGGCAAAGATACAACCACCGAGTCGGTGCGTAGGTTTGCGAAGATGGTTATCAGGTTGTATGGAGAGAAATATCTCCGAGCTCCCAATGAGGAAGATACCAAAAGGTTAATGGAGATAAATGAAAAAAAAAGGGATGGCCGGGCATGCTTGCTAGTATAGATTGCATGCATTGGACATGGAAAAATTGTCCAAAAGCATGCCATGGAATGTATTGTGGAAAAAACCATGATCCTACCATTGTGCTCGAGGCAGTTGCTTCGCAGGATTTGTGGATTTGGCACTGTTTTTTTGGGCTACCTGGTACACTCAATGACATCAACGTTTTACAAAGATCCCACTTGTTTCAAAAACTTGTAGCCGGAGATGCACCTACTTGCAACTACAAGGTCATGAATAATGAGTATTCAATGGAATATTATCTAGCCGATGGCATATATCCTGAATGGGCAACTTTTGTGAAGTCCATCAAAGATCCCCAACATGAAATAGAAGCTATATTTGCCAAGGCACAAGAGACAGCCCGGAAGGACATTGAGAGGGCTTTTGGTGTTTTACAAGCAAGGTTTGCTATTGTTCGAGGTCCAGCTCGATTTTGGGACAAGAAAACCCTTGTCAACATCATGACATGTGTGATTCTACACAACATGATCATCGAGGATGAGAGAGGGTTAAACTTGCCGTGCTTCTACGACAATATTGGCACTCGAGTGCGTCTTGAAAGAAACCCCAACCGCCTTGAAGCATTTCTTGAAAGCCATCGAGAGATTGAAAATAAGGCAACTCATAAGTAGCTCATCACTGATCTCATCCAGCACCACTGGCAGTTGTATGGCCAACGCACTCGCGCTCGTTCATGATCTTCCCTTGTTTTTCTTCGGTTGTGTGAGATGAACCATTCGAGAATATTTGTTGATTTATTTGATTCGAACAATTGTTGTAATTTGATTGAAACAGTGTTGTAATAACTTGGATGATATTTGTTTGATCATGTGAACTATTATTTGATGTGTTTAATTGTTGTATTGATGTGTTTAACTGTTGTATTTCCATTTGCATGTTAAAGATAGGCTAAAACCCTCTTTTTACGGGCTAAAATGCGCCGGTGAAGATTAACGTCCTTATTCACAACCCGTGAAACTATATCTGTTTCACGGGTTGTGAATACGGACGCTGACCTCCGCCGACGCATTTCAGCCTGTAAAAAGAGGATACAGACGTCCTTACTTGCGTTTTACGGGCCGGACGGATAAGGGCCTGTTAGTCATGCTCTAAAAGCATCTCCAATGCTTATGGCTAGACGAGAGGAGGCCATAAGCTGGACCCTACATTGCTCGCTATAGCAGAGTGAAAACCCTCCAATGCTTAGGTATCAATCTAGCCATAAGGTGGAGCCCACGATGCCTGACTACTTCCACTAAAAAAGGCTATTTCCCAACGGACGCACGGACATGCACTCCCTATTCCTCGTCTCACTATACGCGCACGGAACAGAAATTCCCCCACCCGCATGGTTCAGACAGAAAGGAGGGAGAAGAATTCTATTTTACTCCTTCTGGCCGAGTCTTACCGGTGCGGACGACCATAGCCATTTTTGGCTCACAACCGACTACCACAATGCTTATTCCAGCCTATGGTCGACCTGAGAGCCTTATGGCCGGGGCTTATTCCTACATAGAAGACGCCCTTAATGACACATGGCGTAACATTTCCATCAAAATGCGAAAAATTGTTGTGCCATTTTATCAGAATTTTCTACTTTGCCTTTTTGCCTTTCTTACACCCGAGCTTGTTGTGGGAGACTTTGCTATGCCAACATATAGAGTGGTTGCACCATTGGCATCGGGACGTCTTTTCTCAGTCGCCGCCTCTTTACTGACCTAGCCGCCTCCTCCATAGATCGCCCCCCCCCTCCTACGGCCGGCCTCACCAGCGTCAGGAGGGATGGAGTTTGCAATAAAAGTAGTATTTTTAAAATATTAGGTTAGTGCTTGGCCATCTTCTTTTTGACCTCTACGTCAATGGAGATAGGCCCGTCTAAAATAAGTGATCTTTGACCCATCGTTTGACGACGTAATCTCCTTCTCGACGTCAATGGTGGTGTTGAAAGATTAAATTTCTATAGGTATGGTCTTTCAGATCTTGCTTCGCTAGATCGGTTTTGGATGTTTTCTCATGGTTGCCGTGAGTAGGTTTATCCTCACAATATATGTCCAGGCTACTATGTTCTTGACAATGGTGATTCATTCTCTCGGTTTGCCAGGGACTTTGATCAGACTGTTCGATTGCTTTTCCCTGGAATAGTGGTGTTGGTACTCTTGCTGATGTTGATTGATTACTCTAATGGTTGCGCGTGTGCACGTGGCCTTGGCACCGCGGCTCAAATTAAAATTATGGGAGAACCCTCACTGATACTTATAGGTTGTGGTTTGGTATTTATTCGTTTTGGGCTGCCTTCAGAAAAGTACAAGATTGTGTCTTGTAAATTTTTTTTTTGAAGACATCGAAGATTTGCTAGTTTTTTTAGACTTTATTTTGTAATCGCTGGAGTAAGTTTATGTATCTCTACCATATACTGTTTGCTAATATGAATATAGATGGTATTGATTGTTTAAAAAACACATGTAAGAGCATCTCCAAGAGCTTACTGCCAAACCGTTTCAGAGGCATGAATAACAACGTAATCAAAACTTCGAAGATAGTTCCGGAGTTGGAATAAGTGTTTTTTTACATTCATCGAAATGGTTCAGAAGCTTTTAAATGTTCGTAGAGATTTCAAAAAGGTTTGAGAAGATGTATAGGTTCATATATACAGATGTTGTATTGGTCTCATTCATCGAAATGGTCCAGAAGCTTTTAAATGTCGTAGAGATTTCAAAAAATGTCATAGAGATTTCAAAAAGGTTCTATAAGATGTATAGGTTCATATACAGATGTTGTATTGGTCTTTATTTGAAAGAAACTAGAAGGAACATAAACTTTCCATATAGATGATGCATAAATTTAGGAGTTGATTTGTGTGTATATATGGAAGGAGTTGGTGTCCAGGAGCTGGCCGCATGGCCTCTTGAGACCCATGGGGGCCAGCGCCAAAAGGGGCCCTAGGGCTGCGCCCACCCTCCCTTGCTGGTCAAGGGAGTGGGACACTTAGGGTTTCTCTTGACCGCATATGTGGGGCTGGCTGGCTCATACGGGGAGTAGGGGCGCTTCGCCGGCGGGCTCCTACGTAAAACAAGCAACGAGGACTCCTCTGTTGGCGGTTCACTCCCAAGTTCTCCGTTGGTTGCTCCCCTGCTGTTCCTTAATTATTCATCACAGAAATTCAGTTTGGCTCGTAGGCTACAAGCATGGCAAAACATATTTCAAAATATAAAAAGAATTCTGAAAACAAATCTCAGGTGTACATCTACATATTCTAGGTGCGCATGTAAAGTCTCATGAAAAAATAGTTCTTGCTACATGTGTGCAAAAAGACAATTTTCAGTATTACAAATTGATTTTTCACGAGATATTTTTTTGTCTCTTTTCCTGTTACACTACAAGTGTTTTTTTCCAAAATATTTGAGGACAAGCAACAGACACATACATCCACATTTTCTGTATCTGCTAGCTCCCGTGGATTTTCCACCCCTAATCACGACCCACAGCGGCGTTGGAGAGTAGGTGGGAGGGAACAAAGCCCGTCTATACAAGTCTTGCCCGAGTAGGGGTAGGGAAGGAAGCCGGTGTTCTGTCCTGATCCGTTGTGCTGGTGGCACAACAGGTCATGGAACTCTGGAAAAACTATTTTATTCGATAGTCAAGCTCTCTTAGTCCCAATATATATCTACTAGGTAGGAACGTGCGGCTCGCCGCATGCTTGCACGGTTGGCAACCAAATATGAATAACCGTTTTGCATAATAGTATTAAAGGTAAAATCAAAGGAGAGCACCCCAGAAGGAGCTGAAAGCCTTTCATTAAAGTAAGATGGTGGAGATATAGATTTTTCATGCAGAACCCTAAATAAAAGAAAAATACAACCAAATCCATACACTTTATAAAAAGAAACCTACAAATAAACATGAGAAAGCAATCAGGTCCTTCTTCCAAACTAACTCTGCAACTGGCGGCCCTCGCAATGGAGGTTGAAGAAACACCGGAACACTTCGTCGGCAAGCTCAAAGGCCTCGACTTGGCCAGGATAATCGGCTGGCTAACTGCCTCAGATTTGGAACTACAGAAGATGTTGACTTCACTACTCCAAGGCCAATCGTCGCCGCTACTTCTCAGAGATCCTCTCCTTCCAGTTGTAACCTTGGCGCCCAGGCAGAGAAGACATACCGAAGAGCAACGACAACGAGCAACCAGAATCCGTCGACGCCGCGCAAAGAAACCAAGCTCCCTCCCGAGATGAGGAGGAGAAGCCGAAGATGATACAACAGCAATGAATCCAAACTCTGCAGCACCATCTCCTGCAGGTAGCAGAGGGCGATGCAGCGTGGAGCCTCTTCCCCTCGCCTCCACGGCCGGCCGGGAGAGGCTCCTTCACACCAGGCGCCTCGCCGCAGTACCTCTCCTCCTCGCCACCTCGGCCAGCCAGGAGCGACATCGCCGCTTCCAGTCTATGCAACTGAAGACAGTTCCTAGACCCAAAAGCCCCTTTATTTGAGGAGGCAGTAGCCGTCCACCTCAGCACCCATGGCTCCGACCGCCGGAGCTCCGCGTCGAGGAAGAAAAGCCAGTGCCGGCTGTAGGTCTCGGGCAAGAAAACTAGCAGCCACGTCCCGACATAGAGCCAAACTAAGGCATAGAGTCAACACCTAGCTACCCTAGCACTACTAGAACCTACATCTACTCCGGCACCGCTCCTCCACCAACTCCGGCCGGCTATTCCGACGGGAGAGGCTCGGGAACGGCCCGGTATAAGGGTGGCGGCGGACAAGCAGAGGGAAAGGAGGATAAGGTTGGAGCGGCGGGGGAAATCTAGCTAGGGGCCTAGATCGACAATCGTCTTGCCTAGATCGACAATCGTCTTCAGAATTGGATAAAAACAAAGAGCTAAATATGTGTCGTGTAAGCACAAGAAGCTTATCGCAAGCTGTAACGGCCTAAGATCGATAGCCTTCTAAAAAGTAACACGGACCAGGCTTTCCATGTAAGGTATTACATTGAACAAGAATGCATTACGCCCAGCAGACTCAAAGTTGCCTGCTCGACGACGGTGGTATTTCAGCCCATCCAAACTAGTACACATTTCTGTCAGCTCAGCGGTGTGCGGCCGGTAGCGATAGAGACGGCGGCGCGCGTATAGCATTACCGCGTCACCTGCAAGATGACCCATCGGACGGCCAGCCTGAATGGTCTGTATCGAGCAACGCTGCTCCCATCGACAAGAAAAACATGATACGCCATGATGAAATGATGCACAATTACATGGTATAATATAGCATGACATGGGTGAGATGTAGGAACAAGAATAAAGTATTTTCATTAATTATTAGTCATGCTTTACTTTCATAAACCTTGTTGTCTGCTCAATACTTATATGATGCATGCTTCGATTGATATCATGAAATACATAGATAGAAAGGACTCGCCGTGCTGATCAATTTAGACATATTATTTGTCGAATTCGGAATTACGGAATAAAAGACACAGATTTATTAAGAAATAGGCATTTAATAGTATTTTAATAATTCGAAAATTTAAATTGTTCAAAATTATTTTGGATGACATATTCAAATTCCTGGCATTTTTCTGATCACAAAATATATATAATATGTATTATTTGAAAATATTGAATTTAAATAATAAAAATGTATTACAAAAATATGGTGGTGGCGTTCGGTAAATTTGAACATTAAAGTGGTTGTTTTATGCTATCGAGGCGGGTCCCCTTCCGCGCCGTTAACGGCCTTGTCTGAGCGCCGTCTAGTGGTTGCCACGTCAGCCTGCAGATGGATTCAGGGTGTCAGATTCCGTGTCAATTCGGCTCTAAACAAGTTTTAGTGTTTTTTTGCTAGCAACCAACCAAAATATGGTGGAATTTTGTCCTGCAAATATAAAGTGATGGTGTTTGGTAAATTTCAAATAAATTGTGGTGGTTTTATGCTATATACTCCGTGCATGAGTGTCGCCTCTGTGGCGAAGGAGCCTGGCTGCCATTGGTAGAACCGTAGAAGCGGATTTGGGTTGAGAACGTGTGGTCGGCCACTGCTCCCCTTCGATGGTGCTGGTAAGGGCGTGGGGAGTGACGAGGAGCGATGGGTTCCGCTAAGCTTTGAGGCGGAGTAGTCGAGCTGCGCCTGCGCGCGGATGAAGAAGGCCGGGGTCCGAGGCCAGGCCTTGCTGACGGACTTGAACCGCAGGAGGGATTTGACAGGCAGATCGACGGACAAGGATCTCTCTCCACAACTAACTCATCGAGTAGCTCGATTGGCCTCCTCTTCATCTTCTTCCAAATCTGAGCACACAACACATGCATGATTCATGAACAGTTTCTTCCAAATCTACCGCAGATATTGCACGACGGGAGCCAAACTTGCGTAACTACGCGGCTGCCCTACGCCTGTTTCTCACCCGAACTGGTTCTTAAGGGCATGTACAGTAATACACAGTCAGCTGTCTGTAAGGTATGACACGTAGGAACAAAGATGACGTGAAAGAAAGAGAAAGAGAGAAACCCTGTCAACGTAAAAATCGCTGCCTACCGACGGACTATTTCCCGTTGTATCGAGGGCGTCGCCTTTCGTGGGTCTAGGATTGGATCCCGTGTTCCGCAAAAACTGGGTTCATTAGCATAATTTATGAGCCCGTGCTGTGGTTACAGATAACCAAAACGACTCCCTACTGTATGTGTCGTCCCCCGCGGTGTCTGTACGTGAAGTGGAAAGATGGTATAGACAGCCTGCCGTCGGAACAACTGTACATGCCCTAAAAGTGGAACGAGAGTAAAAATAACCGGCCGGTGGAGCCCACGCTAACAGGTTCACACACAAGGATTCATCGCACGACGCGGTCGGACGGACCGCTTTAGAGAAAGAGATCTCGGTTTTTCTGCAGCCATAGACAGTGCCAACAATGTTGTGTCTTCGATCAGTTCACACGCTAAACCACGTATACCATACGGCTAGAACCAATTACACACTCAATATATTTATATGTGTTGTTATATATAAGTAAAGAGGAGACACAAATTACGTATGAACTTGCAGCAGAAGCAAGCTAATTAACATCTCTCCTTTTTGCAACCGGTGTTTGCACATCATCTTTGACTTTGAATGATCAGATAAATAAGATTGTTGGATTATTTCTAAACTATAAGAGCACCGAATTGGTCTACAGTAGATCGAAACAACGACCCGGAGATTGACGAATGGATTCAGCGCTAAATAGTAATTCTGGCCGTCCAGGCCAGTTGAGATTCGAGTCAATGAGTCCCATGTATGTCCCATCTAAAAAAAAGAATCTGTACCATCATTTATCATAGGACTGTACGTCTAAGGTGTTGGTACTTTATAGATTCAACACAGAACTACATACGTAAGGTGTTGGAACTGTACATATCCAGGAAATATTTAACAAAGAACTTTAAAGATTTAGGTCATGGAAATGTTTAAAATAAATTTATATATGTTGAATATTAGACTCTATTTGAAGAGTTTGTCGCAAACAAGTCAAATATGCATATAAAATTAAATTTGTATTTTTATGTGAAAGTTAAGTTAGGGTTCACTTTACTAGTATATTTGAAGAAAGAAATCTAATAAACTAGGTGCCATGTTGGTGGACCGTCTGAATCTGGATCCCAATAACATACAACGGCTGGTATTAGTATTCGGCGCGGAAGTCGTTCGTCGGACGCATTTTCGTCGAAACAACCTCTGTTCCCTTGCAGTGGAACTCAAGTTACAGCTTTACAGGTCATATATACAATACTTGTTTCTTTGATTCATACGATAAGAAAAGTGTAGAAATAACAAGTGTATATGATTCGAATGTCACGTCTAGTTGAATATTATAGAAAGATCATTTCTTTTTGATTGTGGTGAAGGAATTTTCCACTAGGCCCAACCTCATGCTTTTTCCCTATGAACTTAAACTACAAGATTCCTATAGAATTATTTATTATGGGATATGATCATATGAATCAAATGGCTTCTGTAAGAAAATTTTCCAGCTAGCAGAGTAGCAAACTAAAAGTAGCTGAGGTAGACGAAGGACATGTGCGTGAATCGACCTGAAGCCGCAGCCGCCGGTAGAGGCTCGAGATCTGGCCGCGGCGCACCAACCCGAGGTCGAAGATGCGGCGGGACGATGGAGGTGCGCAAGCTCGGCGCTCCGGTGGCCACCAGGAGGCCTCGCAACAGGCAAACCGTCGCTGGGTTGCTGCTGTGTGGCGGTGGGCGGTGGCGCTAGGTCAGGGAGCTGGGACTAGGAGTGAAACGAGAGGAGAATGAGAAAGCTAGGAGATAGAAGCAATAGAATACGGAGGTCACATGGGCTTGTGCGTGCCTTCGTGGGTTTCAGGGCAAAGGAAATTACGAAGTTCGGTCTATATAAGTCTATTCGGTCTTGTCCCATCGCTAACCGAACAACACGAAGTAAATTCGGTCTTTAGATTCCCAAGACCGATCAATCTACTAACCGAAGACCGAATTTTCGGACTTTTCGAGTTCAGTCCTGGACTCGGTCTTCGGTCTTCGGTTTTTTATGCTCGGCCCTGGTGAGAACAATGCAGCTGATGCTTTGTCTAGGAAGCCTCAGGAAAAAGCGTGTATCTATCTATCTCGTTGCAAACCATCTTGGTTGGAAGAAGTGGTTTAGGACTATGCCTTTGATGACATGGCAAAGAAATTACTGGTTGAATTGGCACTCACGTCAGGAGTTGCTGGCAAATACATTCTGCAGTCTAGGGTCATTTATTTCCATAAGCGAATTTGGATTGGCAACAGTGTGGAATTACAATTCAAAATTATCAAGGACTTTCATGATTCTCCACTTGGGGGGGCGCGGGGGGGGGGGGGGGGGGGGTATTCTGGTGTTCCAACAACTTTCAAAAGAACCAATCACCTGTTTCACTGGCCAGAGATTAAAACACAAGTCAAATCTTATGTACAAGGCTATCAGATTTGTCAACAGGCAAAACCAGAGAGAGTGCCGTATCCAGCTCTGTTAGCACCACTGTCTACTCCTACTTAGTCTTGGCAAATCATTTCCATAGACTTCATCACTGGTTTACCAAATTCCAATGAACACAATGTAATTTTGGTGATTGTGGATACATTTACCAAATATGCACACTTTCTGCCCTTGAGCCACCTTTTCAGTGCAACAACGGTAGCACTCAAGTTCATGGAGTAGATTTACCATTTGCATTCGATGCCAAAAGCTATCATCTCTTACACGGATCCTCTCTTCACAAGAAAATTCTAATAGGAGTTGTTCCGGCTCACCAAAATAGAGCTGAAGATGAGTACAACCAGTCATCCAGAGAGGGATGGCCAAACAGAGCTTGTTAATCACTACTTGGAAATTTATTTGTGTTGCTTTGTCCACGCCTGTCCCAAACGCTGGTCTCAATGGCTGCCACTAGCAGAGTTTTGCTATAATACAACACACTACTCTTCTCTAGGATGTTCTCCATTCAAAGCTCTTTATGGATATGAGCCGAGATACCTTGGAGTGGAGTAAATGGCATTGAGAGTCACACAACTTGTTCTGCATGTGCACTTAAGTCATAGAACTTGCAAACGGAACTAACAAGTCACACAACTTGCGAACCCGTGCACCCGTGGTCATAAAATCGGTCAACTGGGTGG
Source organism: Avena sativa (assembly GCA_916181665.1). Lineage (NCBI taxonomy): Eukaryota > Viridiplantae > Streptophyta > Magnoliopsida > Poales > Poaceae > Avena > Avena sativa. The sequence continues at coordinate 55,645,270 of OV702292.1, forward strand.
CTTTTTACTAAAACCGGTCATAGACGGACTAAATTTTTACAAAGAAAACCCTAAGATTATATATTTTTATGTTGGTAAGTGTATAGAATGCTCACGAAAAAATTGCAGTGGCTTCCGAGCTCAGTGGAGCTCGTTTTTTAAAAAAAGGTATTTATAAGACTCCAAAAAATCTGAAAAAAAAACATGCACAAATATTTATATATTCCTAAGGTACGCAAAAATTGTCGGACAAAAATCCGAAATATAAAAGAGACAAATCTCTGACAGAAATACGTGCTTTTTTATAGTATATACAACTGGGATTTTTTTTTTCCGTAGTCCAAAACAAAACGAGTTTTTCAGCGAAACTTGCCGCAGTCATTCAGCCCGCACATTGTATTCCTGAAATAATTTTTGGATTTTTTGAAACGAAAAAGTACAGATTTCGAATTTTTCAAATTGCAAGCTCCCTAGAGCTCGGGGGCCACAAATATGTTCTGTAGAAACATGAGGGGGTTATTGTAAAAATATAGTCTGTCTATGACCAGTTTCGATCAAAAACCACTCAATTGACCAGTTTTGTAACCATGGGTGCACGGTTTCACAAATTGTGTGACTTGTTAGTTTAGTTTGCAAGTTATGTGATTTAAGTGCATATGCGTGATAAGTTGTGTGACTCCTGATGCCATATACTCGTTGGAGTGACTGCGGCAGATACATGTCCAGTGGAGAATCTGTCAATATGGCTAGCTGAGCGTCAAGGAATGACTGAATTGTTGCATCATCACTTGAACTTTGCTAAGCAGAAAATGAAGAAGCAGGCTGATCAATGACGTATAACCTGTAAAATTTTTTAGTGGGTGACTGGGTTTTTCTCAAATTACAGCGTTATATCCAGCGTTCTCTGGATGTTAGAGCAAACCACAAATTAGCCTTCAAGTACTTTGACCCGTTTCCAATTGTTGCCAAGACTGAAAATGTAGCCTATCAGCTGCAATTGCCACAAGTTCACCCCGTGTTTCATGTCTCCCTGCTGAAGAAGGCTCTTCCTCCTCATCGCTCTAGACTTCTATTTTACCTTCAGACACTGATCATTTCATGGTGCCTGTGAAGATTCTAGATCATCATTGGTACCGCAAGGGAAATGCGAGCATCAGGCAGGTGTTGACTCAATGGTCTGGATGGTCCGAGATAGAGATTCTCTGGGAAGATTTGCGTGGTCGCTTTCCAGCTACTCCGACTTGGGATCAAGCCGTTGCTGAAGAAGAGGGGGGTGTCAGCACCCCTACCACTACACTCCTAGACCTTCCCAAGACACAGCCCAAGAGAAGGTTCAAACCCAACGTCAGACTCATGGATGACGAGTGGTTGAACCAACTCTGCGAGCGTGCGAGAACTTAAGGAACCGGTATTGACACGAGAAGACCATCCTGGCTTTGATCAAGGTCTTGGCAAACCGAGCCTGGCATCCTCAACCACCCTACTTCCTCTCTGTAGTTCATCTTGTAAGGAAACTCTCTCCGATTCGTGTAATCGCTACCTTGTATCCGAATACTGTGCTAAATCCTATAGAGAGCAGTGAGACCCTAACACACTTGTTGCAGGATGTATGGAAACCTGTGTTGTCGAGGCACTCTAGTAGCTTGCTGCGTGTTCGGTAATGGTGGTGGTGGGGCCGGAGCTTGTAGATGGTGGCATTCTGCGTTGGTTATGATCAGAAATGCTGTGTGCTCAACGTTTCTGATTAGCAGAATGGGAATTCAGTGGCGTGCTCTCTCCTTCTAGTTAGTGTTCGGAGACATTTGTGGTCTATATTGGGAAAATGTATTTCAATTCTCCTTGTTTTGGTATAGCATAGAAACCCGCGCTTTACCTTCGAGATGTTAATTTTCTTCAGAGCTATATACACTTTTAGTTCCACATCTTGCACCGTGAAAGCGTTTTAGTTCCACATCTTGCGAAACGAGCAAAACTAGTCCCACAATTTCAACAAGTTTGACTAAATCCGTCCACCTTTGGTGTCTTTCTTTTTTACAAAATAACCCCTCTTTTTTCTCTGGCTTTTGTGTCCTTGGTGCGGACTATCAGACGGGTCCACCTACCAGTATATATACAAATAATATACTTAATAATTAAAATTCTAAACAAGGTTGGAATTCAAACTCAATACCTTTGCACAGCAACACAACGACAGAAGCCACTACACCAGTAGATGCTATTTGTTAGTTGTGAGGATATAATTATTTTATACAATAAAAATCACACACACGTAAAAATGCTCGTGTTCATTGTCAGTATAATCTTATACCTCATCTGTACCAAATCATGTCGTCACGTGCATGTCGGTACGGTCCACAATATCTAGTGTATATCTTAGTCGTTAACCTAGCAGCTAGCTGTAATGTCTAAAATAAACTTGAGTTTTTCATATACCTGAGTTGTAACTGTAGCCCAGAACATAAATTATTCCAGATTGAGAATTTTAATCTTTTTAAATTTTTCTCACAACTTTAGAACAATGTCCAAAATAAAGGACAGATCAGCATGTGCGTGCGTGTAGGCGAGCTAGGACACATCAGCCTGAAAGCATTGTATGAAAAACGACTACTCTTTAAATAATCATGTTACCTTCTTTACTACAGTGGCAAGGTTGTATTTCATTGCATGTACTCCCTCGGTTCACAATTACCTCGCGTCGTGGGTTGTATCAAAGGCAAAGTTTGACCAACAATATAAAAAATATATCAACATCCATAATTTCCGATGCATATAATATGAAAATATAGTTTATAACAATTCTAATACAATAGTTTTTATGTTGTTAACGTTGATATTTTTTCTAAATATATGGTCAAGGTTTACAAAATTTGACTTTGACTAAACCTAAGATGCGAGGTAATTGTGAATAGAGGGAGTATGGATTTTCTTATTTTTTTCTTATTTTTACAACCACCAAGAAATAATACTCAGGGTCATTTTGCAAAAATTATGGTGCCACATGTCAGCTCAAGAATGAGTTACGATCTACATATGTACGGATTTGGTCAAAATCGCAGAAATTCGATTGAATTGGACTAAAATGCTCCCGAGTTACAAGTTGTGGGACTAGTATTGCTGACTTTGCAAGATGTGGGACTAAAACGCTCCCACGATGCAAGTTTTGTTCGAATTAGGCTTTCGCCTAGCTTTATAAATAAAGACACATCGGCCGAATAGGATACAAGGTGATGGGAAGACCCCTTACAAAGTAGATCAAGATACAGAAGAAAAAGTGCTAGAGGCCAACACTTGCCACCGAAGACAAGGATCCGAGACCGGGGTGAACCGGGGCTCCACGACGACGCTCCCAAGAAGGTAACGACGCACCGCGCCGCCGCTGAGACCAAAGGTCAAGGGTTTTCACCTGGAGCCCTAGCGGATAAGGTAGCCGCCATGGTGCCCCCAAGAGGGTAATGGTACCCGCGCCGTTGGTGCCGAAGCATTGAGCTTTCGCTCGGAAAAACCTTCGAGCCACTCCCTTGTGACTGCTCGCATCCACTGTCTCCGAGAGAGGCCTCCGACACACGATCTGGGCGCTACCGGAGCCGAAACACCGCCAACACCAAAGTCCCCCAACGTCCGCTCCTCGCCATCCACATGACCGAAGAGGGGAGCCACCACCGCTGCTACGTCGCTCGCTGAAGAGCCGTCCATGCAGTCCGCCTTCCGGGGTCACCACCGCGGCTTCCATGAACTCGAGCCAAAGGCTCCGGCCACTGCCACAACGCACAACGACCGAGGATGACGGAGTAGAGCAAAACTCAGACTTGTAGACATCGAGCCGCGCGACAGCCTAGGGGAGGGGATCTGCCCTTCGTCACCTTGTGGCGAGTGCCATCCGGACGAGCAGTAGTGCCAACACGACCGAGACCAGGCCCAGATTAGGCCCGGCTAGGCCTAGATCTGGCCCGGCCAGGCCCAGATCTATCCCATCGGTTCCGCCGCCATGTTGCAGCAGCTAGGCCACCACACTGCCGACAGTTTGCATCCTGGGTCACCCTCACCACCGCCACCGTCGTTGGCCGCCGCCATGCCCCGCCTCCGGAGGCCTTCCACCGCGCCGCCACAACAGGGGCCCCCGAGCCCGGCGCCATCTGCCCCACACCACCGCCAAGGGGAACCCCGGAGCTGTGTCGGCCAGGGGGTGCGCGCCGCACGTGCTGCCACCGCCAATTGAGTCCGCCGCCACCCTCAGAGTGCACCGCCTCCAGCCTCAGAGTGCACCGCCGCCAGCAGCTCCCTCCCGTGAAGCAGCGCCAGCGCCGGGTAGTGGAAGTCCCGCCACCGCTGGCACCGCCCGTACTGTGCCGGGTGGCGCGCGCTGGCGGCGGTGAGAGGGGAGGGGCGAGGGAGGTGAGGTGTGGAGGGGAGCTAGGGTTCGTCTCGGTCGCTCACGCGGGGGGCGACGCGAGAGGAGAGGAGTGGCTATTACAACTCTTCTCTCAATTCCTTTTCTCCCACGGTGCAAATTGTGGGACTAAAACAGTACATACCTCCTTTCTTTATCCAAGTGCTAAAAAGCACTCGGGTGCTCGTTCGCTCGTTCCGGCATCCGTTTCCTGGCCACTATCAACCTATTGTGGCCACGTCCTGACAAAAACGGAGACACCATTTCGTCCTCAACCTTCCTGTCGTATTCCTTACCTCCACCCGAGGATCCCCACCACCGGCGCTTCCCATACTGCCGGCGCGCTCCCTCGCCACCCCCAGGAACCAGAGGGCTCCCCGTCCTTCCACATCCCGCCTGGCACCGCTCCTTATCTTCTCACCGCATTGGCCTTCACCTCACACCCTACGCGCCCCTCCTCCTCCCACCCGCCGCCGACATTTCCTGTGCAGCCTTCCCTCATTGTCTGCCATTTCGCCCCTTCCCAACGTGCAGCCCGACTGTTGTGCGCCGTCCCCTAATATCTACATGATGAGGGTGCTGCTTGGTCGAGGAGGACATCCTCCGGGCTGCGCGCCGCCGCCCGCCGCGCATCCCATCCCACCACACACCCTCCTTCGCACATGCTGGCGACACAACCCCGTCCTCCGCTGATTCCCTCGGCGCGCGCCCTTGTCCCTGAGCCCGACGGTCTTTGTTCTGCTAGGGAGACAACAACATCGAGCTCCAGTCCTTGGAGGATTGCACTGAGAGCCACAAATCCATGACCACAACAATCGGGGATTGCCATTGTTGCTTGGGAATATTGAGAAGAAAGATGACGAATTTGGATGTGGATTTTGGGGAGAAAGAGAGAGACTCGGGAGGAGAATATTGGGGAAGAAGATGGGTACAAAGAGCTTGCGTTGGAAAAAAAGGGGGGGGGGGGAGAGAGAGTGGGTGGAGCCCATTAACTTACTGCCCCATTTTAATGCTACGTTGGAAAAAAATATTATAAATTTAAAAAAAAATGTGGGGTGAGCGCTGAAAAGAACGAACAAGCACCCGGATGCTCCGTAGCCATGTCCTTTCTTTCTCCATAATTATTTCACTCGCAAAACATGCGTACATGCACTCATAGAAGTAGCCCCTATTGGCAGCTGCCGCTGATAGATCCGTAGGCGCAGTTCTTGCAGCAACAGCATAGAATGAAGCCTTGGCAGCTGCCGCTGTCATATCCTTCGGCCTTGCAGGCTGCATTGCAGGTTCCGTGCTTGACGCACGATTTCGGGCGGTTCCACGTCTTGCTATATCCGCACTCACACGAATCGCGTCGAACTGCCACCGCTTCTGCATTGATGCACAAGAAATTCGAATCACATAGTAATTAAGTTGGATCAAAATGATAGGGAGGTTTCGTCTAAAAAATTGATAGGGAGGTGTTTAGCTTGTCTTCCTACCATATGACACGACAAGCAGCATCAACAACAACAAGGATGTCAACGCCATGCCGATTCCGGTTTGCCCTTTGCCAATAGTCTTCATGTAGCAAGATGAGGCAACGTGTAATGTTCCCTTTGCAAATGAAACAGATGAGTGTGCGATCGAGTATCTCCACCATTTATATTTATAGTAGCAAAAGTACGTCCATGATTTTCCGGATTCTTCCACAATTTCTTTACAATCCGCATATAATATATTTTTAGTAATTAGCAGAATCGCATTTATTTTTCCTAAACATAGTATCATTAGTTACCAGAATAATGAGGGTGACGAAGACATTTATTACTCGAATCTTTCAAAAATAATATTTATAGCAAAAATACATCCATGATTTTCTGGATTCTCCCACGATTTCTCTGCGATCCACACACAATATATTTCTAGTAATTAGCAGAATTGCATTTATTTTTCCTAAACATAACATTAGTTCCCCCGCAAAAAAAAAAACATAACATTAGTTACCAGAATAATGAGGGTGACGAATTTCTGGAATCGATTCAATAATAATATTTATAGCAAAAGTACATCCATGATTTTATGGATTCTCCCACAATTTCTCTGCAATCTGCACATAATATATTGCAATTTTTTTAAAATAGTACACATTTTTAATCAATTTCTGAAATAATACACGAAATTTAAAACTTTCGTATCTAGTGCGGCTGCAGCACACGGTGTCGGTGTGCTGGCTGTCACTAATCAGGCGATAGGCCTCCGCCTAGTACTGGGCTTTTCTGTTTGATTCCACGCCCGACTAAATGGAAATAAGTCAGCAACTAGAACATGGCGTGCAGCTAAAATGTGCTTTGTACTCAATCTAACATAAAGCGGGAGAGACATTAACTCCATTGGCATCAGCTAAAAACGACACCATCGCAGCACTCGTGCAGCACGCGGCAGTCCAGAACGTGCTACTAATACTATAGTTCTTTCTATGGCAAAATAAAAGGTAACATAGGACTCAAATTGTGTATATTGAAGTTTAAACAACTATAACAAAACTACTCCCTCCACCCGAAATGTTGCATATTTGTCTAAACTCGCATATATCTAAATACTAAAATGTGTCTAGAAATATGAGAATCTATACAATGTACGACATCTTTTTTCGGACTGAGGTAGTAGTATATCCATTTGCAAGCTTACATGCAATGAGTAAATAAATATTTTGTGTAATTCTCAAGTCTTATGCAAGTAAATAAATAAGTATGTAATTCTCAAGCTTATTTGTAGAACTCAAAATTACGATGCCAACATCGCAATAGTTATACTCTCTGTCTCAAAACAGATGTCGTAGTTTGTCAAAATTTGGAGGAATCTATATACTAAATAGTCTCTAGATTCATTCAAATTTTGATAAATCTGACTGGCCGAGGGAGTAGTTTATTGCTTCTGCTCATATGTGAGTTGTGTCTTGTGTTTTCGAAAAATTAAAGAACTGACTAACTGGTTCATCGATGGTTGGTATGTTATAATTTAGGCTAGCGGCGACACTAGGGCCCCGAATTTTAGTTTTGCACCGGGCCTCCGAAACCTCAGGGCCTGCCACGCACCTAGCTTAGAGCAACTCTAACCAATCCCCTCTATTTTAGAGGACTTTTGTCCGGACTAAAGCTTAAAAGCCTATATTTAGTCCTCTAAACTTAGCGTCGCAGATCCGATCCCCAATAACTTAGAGGACTTTTTTTTGCAAATCAACCTATTTGAACCAAAGTATCAATATTACAAACCATATAAAATGTAAATACGTCTAATTATTCATTATTACACACCAAATTAATGAATAAAATAAATTGTTTCAAATCAAACAATTGAAAAAACATAATTAGGCGCCGCCGTGTAGACGCCAATGATGCTCAACAAGGTCATCTTGTAGCTTGTTGTGTTCAGTTTTGTTCTCGATTTTTCAATGCATTTCGAGGAACTGGTTGATCTTGTTTGGATCATGCTCAGGCTCAACAGGATCTCCAGTTGAGATATACCTATAGTTCGGTGGCAATATCTCTCTCATCTTTAATGATCGTGTTATGCAAAATGATGCAACATGTCATTATCTGTCATAGTATTTGCGGTTTCCAATACTCCACGGGTCCACGCACAATGACAAAGCGCTTCTGAAGCATGCCGAAGGCCCTCTCCACATCTTTCCTTTGAGCCTCTTGTGTTGTTGCGAACTGAGATTTCATGGGGGTATTGCAAAGATATCGCGGAATTGTCTTGACAAATGTGGACCATGGAGGATATATCCCATCAGCTAGATAGTATCCCATTGTGTACCCATGGGAGTTGATATCATACTTGCAAGGAGGAGCTTCACCCTGGATAAGCCATGAGAATAGTGGTGACCTCGACAACACATTGAGGTCATTCAGAGAGCCAGATAATCCAAAGAATGAATGCCATATCCATAGGTCATTCGATGCAACTGCTTCAAGTATGATTGTTGCATCTTTGTAGTGGACTTTGTATTGACCCTTCCAACTACCTAGACAATTCTTCCAGCTCCAGTGCATACAATCGATTGATCCAAGCATCCCTGGCCATCCTAGAGCTTCACCCTTAGCAAGCAGCCTCTCGGTGTCTTCCTCATTTGGTGCCCTCAAATATTCTTCCCCGAACACATCAATCACAACTTGTGTAAACCTTCTCACAGCCTCCAAAATTGTGTCCTCACTAATGCGGACATATTCATCTATGGCGTTGGCCGAGCAACCATATGCAAGCACCCTCACGGCCGCAAAGCACTTCATCAAGAGGCTTGCACTCATATCTCCTGTTGCACTCCTCCGGAGCTTGAACCAATCATCGTGATCCTCCATGGCCCTTGATATTGAGAGGAACAAGGCCTTCGACATCCGAACCCGCAGTCAGAATTGGTGGTCTAGATAGATGCTATCGGGGTTGAAATAATCCTGCATGATCTGAGCATGGCCCTCACTCCTATTCCGGTTGATCCAAGCACGACCGAATTGCGATCCAAGCCTCAGCCTCCGGAAATCCTCATTCACAATCATCAACAAAGCCATCTCCAAATTTTCATCATCTTCCTCTTCCTCCTCCGACGAAGAGTCATCGAAGAACATCTCTTTCAACCTCTTCATCTACAGCCAAAGGGGCTCTCGATCAAGCCGGTTGCCAACAAACCAAAAAGAATACTCGTTGTGCAATATCATCAAATACCTTGAGGGCAGTGGAGGTGGAGGCCGCGATTCTGGCTTGATGCAGCGGCTATCGGGGGTGATTCTGGCGATGGCTAGCACCGACGAGTGGGGGAAATGGAGGGGAAATGAGCGGCGGGTGTTTGCAGCTACGGGCAGAGGCGGCTGGTGGTCGCCGGTGTGAATGTCGGCGAGAATACGGTGGCGGAGCCAGCAAGGCTCAGGCGACAAGGTGGAGGAGTAAAAACATAGTCCAGCGCCAGCGGTCGGCCAAATTTAGGGGCCACGGAGGGGCTGGATTAAAATTATTCTCCACTAACGGCCGTTTGGGGATCAGTTCGGTGCGTTCCTGGGCGTTAGCGGCCGAAAATAAGTACTCTAAAGGCCAAAAAGGGATCGGTTAGAGTTGCTCTAAGTCTAGTATTTTCTGGTCTTCCACGGTGTCCTACCTAAATTAGACTTGCCCGAGGACTAAAAAAAGTGGGGCCATGATAGCTGTGATAATACAAAACTTTTTAGCAATATAAATTGTGTCATTTACCTATCATATCATGGTCCATCTAACTATTGCTATGCCTAATATGCATGATTACTTGTTTTTATTAAATTAAATATGAGCTTTGGACATTTAGTAGTTTAGGTAGAATTTTATTTCTCTTCCTTGTCTTTGACATGTGTGTAGGTGCTGATGATGATTATGGATAAAACAAAGGCAAAAGGAACAAAGAGAGCATAGTACGTAGGAGCTGTAGGGACCAGACTTAGCCATTTGAGGTGTTGGAAAAGTGAATATTTCAAACTCCTCAAAATAAAGATCCAAGACCACAGGATTGTAGCCCTCGATGATACGAACTCAACGAGCCCAAGAACATCCAAAATGGAGTTCGTATGAATAAATGGTGACCAAAATACTAAAGAGTACTCATGGTTTGACGACCAACTATACGGTAGGAGCAATAATGCCAACCGTATAGCTCTCATCGTATAGTTGCCAAAAAGATCGCAAATGACGGGATTTCGCTCTCCGGAGGCTCCAGAACCTTTCCTAAGTCATATGACATTACTAGGGGAACCCTAGGGCACCCCAAGGCCTATATAAAGGAGGGAGGAGAGGAGGAAGTCACGATACACCAAATACAAGATCTAGATCCCATCTACCGCCTCCACGGTGGAGCCCTACCGCCATACCGCCTCCATAGCCTTTACAGCTCCACCAAGATCTAGATCTCCATCAACATCATCAAGACATCCAAGCAAGAAGAGGAGGAGAAGGAGGACGCCTCCATCTCACCAAGCCGACGCCACCATCACCACGCTGTCATCACCATCTCCATCGCCGCTACTCCTTCATCCTTCCCCATCATGATCTTCGTGATGGGTTGTAACATGGCTTGAACCTCCTTTTATTAATGTTATTATGATTTGAGTAATTGAAGTGTGGTGTGTTTTTATTAATTAATATGTTTGTGCTTTCTCTTTACATTGTTCTATTTATGATATTATTCTAGTGAGTGGAGTCCATTGTTGAGGAATTTACTAGTGTCACGGAGTGTCATAAAACTTATCATTAGTCTCTACTCTTTCATGCGTAGTCCATGGGTAGAACTAATAGGCTATTTGCTACAAGTGATTTGCGGAGGCAATAGCAGCTTAGGATGCATTGCCCAGAGTTCCTTCAAGATCATTCATAATATAGATAGGTATAGTGTCGCGAATTGCTTGACCCCACAATGACAGACGGGATATCTTGTGACTAGCATACTTGCTTAGGAGTACGGTTGTTCATAGAACTTAATGTCTTTGCTCTGGTTTACCTTGACTGGTCTTGTTACCTTAATACACCATTCTCTTACGAAATGACCCATGTCCGAAGAGGGTGTGGACAATTGAGTTGTCTAGTTGTCACTTACTAACTGTGGGAGACAACGGTATATGAAGGACCGCCACAATTATAGTTAACAACTATTCCATAAGCACTTATCATGCATACCGGTATACACAACATTACTTGAGGAATCATAGCATTAATATTTTATCTCATTGCATTCACCTCTTTTCAGTTTTACTTTTGTTCTAATTTTTTTCTAGTTCTAGTAATAGTTATTACAAAACATCTTAAATTCATTTATCCTAGCAACTTATAGAATAGGCTATTTTAAAACCACGGTTTGGATGCGAATATGGTCGCATTGATAATGTGACTGCAGGATCGTGTTCGTCGAGCTCCCATCGAGACAAATTTTTTAAATATTTCCTGCTACAAGTACTGTAATAACCCTGTTATATATTGATGTAGGAAGCCAGTTCATCAGGCCGCGCGCAGTGTCGTGTCCTAGGTACATCGGGGATAAGAGCACTGGCAAAGCTTTGTTGGAGCCCAACTGGAGGACATAGCCTGCCCGGTTTTTTTTTTCAAAAAAAGCTTCTACTCTATGCATCTAAGGCCGAGCCCATTAGGACCTTTGCTGCCTTTTCGCTCCACTCAGCCAGCCTCGTTCCGCTGACAGACAAACAAAAACAGCGGCCAAAGGGGAATGGGGGCGCCTCGCTGTACCTAGCTAGGTCTAGCAATTTAAACATTAGATACGGGAAAATCCATGAATAGCACAGGAGGCAGCAGGGCTGCGCCACCTCCCACAGCAGGGCCGGCCAGGGGACCGTCGTAGCTCCAGCCTACAGGTACGGCCGCATCGGCGCACATGCCGGAGATCGAGTAGTCAGCGAGCGACGCTCCGACCGAATCGAGTCCTTCATTTCTCCAATTTTCCCGCCTAGGTGCTATTCTTTCTGTCCGAGAATTACTTGGTTCATTTTGGTCGCACGGGATAGTTTTTACCAAATTTGTTATTCAAATTTGCAATGGGAATGTCCATTTAAAGAAAGAAACGTGTGTGTTTTCAGAAAGGGTGAAGACATGAAGTTGAAGAAGACCCTACAGCACCCGCAGATGATTATTTGCCCTTGCTTGAATTGGAATAGCAACAAATACTTTTAGAAAAATTTGATTCATGACTAATATCTAGTGAAGACATGTGTTTGAGAACAAATATTTGTGTTTCTTTTAGGCTGACCCGCTCTCGATTCTCGTTTAAGCTCCGCCACTAGATGGGAGGTCCCCTTTTGGGTTCGTCCAGGTGCGCAAAGTACGGCGAACTCGATCGTGGTCGAGAAGAACATGCAAGCACACAGAGACACATATTTTTTTATCTAGATTTAGGCCGCAGTGTGGGAAACCCTACGTCCTGCAACTGCTATCTTTCTGGTGGATGATAAACTAGTTACAGAGATCGTTCTCGGGGATATACTCGCTAGTTCCCTCTTCTCTAGCCTTCCAACCCCTTATGTCGACCATCCTGGGTCTCATTTTATAAGATTAAGGGGATACCACATATGCCGGAAACCACGCGGCGAGGCACAGCGTGCATGGTCACAACGTGGCGTGGTGCTTCTGCTGACAGACGCGTGGACTGCCATTGTCTGAACGTGGAGTGGAGCACAGGTACTGTCCCATCAGGCAGTCTGTCTGGAGGTTGCTTGCCGGGTTCTCTTCCTCCCCGAGGAGGACATTTCCGGTCTCTTGATAAAGGTCTCGACTAGGATTGTTCCCGAGGGTCTTTTCCTCTCGGAGTCGTTGTCCACGGTTGGATCCAGGGCACTCCCGGTTCCACGGAGACGACAGTAGCCCCAGGCACGCCTTAGATAAGATGGATATGGCTTATGCCGCATCCTTATCCAGGGTGGGGCCGCGACTTTAATCATATCTTCATCATGTGAGTCTTGACTCTTCTATTGGCGAGGTGTCACTTTTGCCTTGAACTGCGTGAAAGGCGTGGCTGGCCATTCGCCAGCTTGCGCGGTAGTAACAACAGGGTGGGGAGCGAGTAGATGGGTTTCCTAGGCCTGGGCCTATAAAGAATCGATATCGGTTGCTCTCAAGTTACTCGTCAAGCTCCTTCTTGTCATCCTTTCCTGACACCTCGTACCTTGACCTAGAGCATCCTGATGGCGCCCAAGGCAAGCCAAGGGTCCTCAGAGAGAAGGGACTCTTCCTCCAGGACTTGATCCAGAGCTCTTGGGCATAAGGTCCCCTCTAAATCTTGTCTTCCACCCACCATCAACACATAAACTCTTTGCCCTAAAGCTCCAAGTCACCGATGAGCGTCATGAGAATGGGGCTTCGGTGCTCCGCTGCCCAAGAGGGGAAATTGGGGACGGAGAGATGCCCATATACAATTGCTTCCTCAATATTGGTCCGGTTCTAGCCTTTTTTGATTTCTTTGTCGAGTTGATGAAGGCGAACGACTTTCACCTTGTTCATATACACCCTAAAGTCTTGCTGTCGCCGGTCGCCTTCGCCCACTTATGCAAAGGGTTCGTAGGGGGTGATGCCCTCGGTGGCCTTGTTCCGTCATTATTTTACCCATCGGGTTGACAAAAACCGAGGATCGTCGGGGCATCACCTTTCGTGTTCGGAAGAACCTTTCCAAGAAATACCTCCAGGGGAAGTTCAAATCCAAGTGGGAGGAGTGGCGTAGCAAGCATTGTGTGGTGCTGATGCATGTAAAATGCATACATGAACTTTGTACTTTTCTAACATCTTTACCCACATATTTGCATCATATATAATGTTAGATCATTATTTTACATTGATGTCGGGGATTTTCTAAACAATCCCTCTCTTTTGATTCTAACTTTTTCTGGAAGAAAAACCTTTTGTTAGTGTTTCTGACTTTCTAGGAGTTACAGAACTCTAAACGGAGCTAGTTCAACGGGAGCTGTTAGATAATTTCCATATGAATCCAACGAGCTAAAGTAGAGCCCAAGGGGCCCAACGAGCTTAAAATGGGAGCCCATTTACTAGAGGATGCGCCACATGTACTATCTCAGCCGTCGAAACTCCGATGCCGTTGATTCCACCACCATTCGCTTTGTTTTGACCTAAAACCATCTATATATACCCCCTGGCGGCCTTTCTCGAGAGGCATGGAGGAGGAGATCGAAAATATATAAACATAGAGTCTGTAGGCTACCATCGGCGGAGATCAGAGGGGGGAAACGCTGCCGGAATCGCCTCCGATGGACTCCACCCCCTCCGACGTGTTCATCATTAACATCTACAACAAGCTCCTCTCCATACCACTACTGTAATCTCTTGGCAAACATGATGTATGAGGCAATATTTTACTTTACCATGATCTATTGTATCTCTATATTGATGTTTGAGTAGTGATTGTTCATGGTAATTGTGATCTAGTTTGTTTTGGTTGCCTACAAGTTTGTTATCTTCTATGATGGTCTTATGTACTGATATATGAGTGCACACATATGTTGGGGGATGCATAAGGTTATCACCATTACATGTTGTTAGGAGGAGGAACAAAGGGAGTTGAACAGAAACCGTGTTCTAAGTCTTATATGCATGCTATATTAATTCATGGTTAGTTAATGGGGAATATATTGGGGACCTTAGAACTTAAAGTAATGGTTGGACATATTTGTCTTAATGAATACCTTGTTAGCACATTAACTTGGCTTAGGGACCAATCACTAGGGTGTGTGGTAGTTCATTTACTTGACTACTCCGTGATTTAGGGATCCACCTAGAAGAAACAATAGACTTTATCCATATAAGTTAGATGTGATGGTTAGGAGTGTCACTTTCTAGACACATGTCCTTAATTTATCCTATTGTTGCTCTAGATTATAGTGCCTTGGGATTTTAATCATCGAGTTATTTATTCTTTATTGTGTTTAGTACTTATACATCTAGCTATAATATGTGTTTCACTAATTGTGACAACGAAATGAATGAAACAACAATTTGCCTAAACGTTTACTCCCTCGAGAAAACTTGCCATCACTCCACTTCGCTAGATCTATTTTACTTGCACTAGTTTATTTATAGTAATTACTTCCAACAATTTACCACATTCTAGTTAATAGTAAAAACAACCACACGTACACACTTTAGATCCCAGCTTTGCATAAAAGGCCATATAAGTGGGTTATAGGGCTTTAGAGAATATATAGTTTACCTTCAGTTCCTCGTGGATTTGACACTCAAATACTTATCGAATTGTACTATGGTGATCCCCTGCACTTGGAGGTTATCAAGATACTTTTCTGGCGTCGTTGCCGGGAAGCGTAGCGCTAGGCTTCTATTCTTGCTTGCATTGCTACTTTAATTTTATTACCTTTTTTATAAAACTACAACCCACGAAAAATTTGAAAATGGAAAATACCAAATATACTTCTTTTGTGGACATAAGCATGGACATAAATGCTTCTTTGTCTAGATACTTGCATAGTTCTGAGATTGCTAAGAAACATAGAGAATCACAAGAAGGGAAAATACTAGAGCATTGGTTGAAAAAATTAGATTCTACTTCTACTTAGTTGCTTGAATATCATAGTGATGTAACTTTTTTGCTCTAAACAAGATGATAGACACTTTAAATTATAGTGTATGTTCCATGAATATCATGTCATTGCCTCCTACAATAGAGGTGATTATGCTCATTTAGGGATGGAACAAGTAGAGCAATTTATTACTTTTATGGCAGCTTATGAATTAAAAACCTTCATTGCTGAAAATTTAAAAACTAGTGTTGTAGCTTGTAAATTTGATATGGAATTACTCTTCTCCTTAATTATTGTATAGCCAACTTAAAGGAAAATATTTATGTTGTTGACTAAAATAATAGGGATATTGCTACACAAGAGAACACTAATGTTTTGCAGGAAGATCATGATAAAAGCAGAAGTTTGGGGATGCCCATGCAACCCCAAGAAGAGGATAAAGAAGAAAAAGTGGAGGAAGAATGGAGTAGCTACCCATATCCTACTCCCAAAAATGGTAATAAACAAATTCCCATGGAAACACCTTCTTATACTATTGCAAGTAATGATGATATTTATTCTGATAAACCCATACTTGATGAATCTCTTTATGTGAATGCTTTATTTGGAGAATCATATGATAGTTTGGTAGATAATATATTTGTAAAGGATAAAAATGATTACATTAGTACTAGTCCTTTCATTAAAAAAGATGAGGAATATTGCTTTGACTTATTAAATGATAGTGCTATGGAAGATGATTCTTTAATGCCTGATAGTCCTATATGTGCAATTTTTTGTCTAATATATGGGAGGGTAATGATGATATAAATGATATAGATGGATGATAAGTCTTTATATGGTGACTCTATTAAAAACTATGAGCTTACCTTTGATGCTTGGAACTATTATGAAAGAGGAGGAGATAAGAGCCATCCTTATATTTCCATATTATTTAAAATTAAATCTATTGATCATTATATGCATTGGATACCACAAAGTTGCTTCTACTTATTCATACATAAAATTCCAATGCATAGGAAAAAGTTAGACTTAAATATTAATGTCTATGTGCTTTGTGGTGTGCTCCATATGCTTTCAAATACTATTCAACTTGAGCACACCTTGATATCCATGTAACATGTAAAATAACTTTAGCTACTGTTATTTAATAATTAGTGTAAGATTTTAACTAAATATAAAAGTTGGGAGAGCAAATGAGAAGGATTAGCAATGGAGAAGTTGGGGTCGACCTTGAGCATGTATTGTTCATGCCAATGGAACCATTGCAAAGTCTAGATCATTAAAACTTTGCCCACATAAAAACAAAATAAAAAGAGTATATCTTTTGTAATATATTAGCTTATTTAATAAATTGGTTTTCCCAATAATTACTAAAGTTTGCATCATGGTAGAAACTATTATATCATTTGTTTGGAGAACTAATCATTTTGTAGGCATTGAAGTAACATGAAGATGAAAATATTTCTTTGTTTCAGATGAGTGATATGATATGATGAGAAAGAAGTAGAGGATAAGAACTAGCAAGATCACAAGCTTGGGGATGCCCACGCATCCCCCTATTCTTTCAAGTATTTCAAGTAATATCATTCCAAACTCATGTCTTAGTTTTACCTTTGTGTTTTGGTTTGTATGTTTGTGGAAACCATGTTTGAATTACCTTTTCATTTTGTTTAGATTTTCTTTTTGAAATCTTGGTGTTGCAAGAGAGTTTTATTATAGTTTTCTTTCTGAAGTTTTTAATAACGTACCAAGCTTTACCCATTTTGGATGTTAAAAGTAGAAACATATATTTGGAGTTGAAAATTTCTGCACACAGTTGTTTACCAAACGATTTTTATGATTTTTCCGTAACTCCGATTGCCATAAATTTTCTACTGAAGTTACAAATTTGCACCCTATATAAGAAAAAAATTGGCTAAAATTCCTGACATGTTTAAGTGGGGGAAATAAATAGGTTCTGCAGCTGCTATATTTCTGGACATAATCTGTCTTTTATTGCAAGAGTGGCCTGTTTGAGGTTTAATTTGATTATTTTTGAGTCTTTTAATATTTTATGGATATTGGACACTTAATTAACTCTCTGGACATTTAAAACCAAATTTTATTTGGGTTTTTTTTATCATGGTTAGCACTATATCTTTGTACCACTAATGTCACCCCATAGAAAAGAAATGGGAGAAAGTTTTGTGTTGAAGTTTTTTGACAGGGAATGGATGAACACCACACTAAGATTTATCCAAGAATGGTGAATACCATATGTTTGGGGATGCCCAAGGCATCCCACTAGACCTATCAAACTCTCGGTTTGCAAACCTCTAAACTTTGTTTTTTGAACAACATAGAATGATCGTAGAAACTTGGAGCATATTTATCTAGTTTTATGTCCAGTTTTCATGTTGCCTTGAGAATAAATGAAACCACCATTATTATAAATGTTTATGATCATCTACTGAAAAGAAACTTTACTTTAATGATATTAAAACTAAATAAGAATGCCATGGAATAAAAGAAAATGGGAGATAAAAACAAAAGCTCAAATTGATGTTGTGTCTAGTTCTTAAGCTCAAGTTTATATGAAACATGATTTGTTTTATGCCTATTAATTTGTGTCCTTTGCTTCTGTATATTTATGTTTAACATTAAGAAGCAAGGTGAGAAAATAAATGTTGACATTATAAACTAGATGCCACACTCTTTAGATCTCTTTTTGCTAAGCCTTTTCTACACAAGCTAAGACTTGTTCCAAGCCCCTTAAAACTAGACTAGGCATACCGACCTACTTGTGGAAAAAGCTACTTTCAAGTATAGTATGTATGTTAATCCTCCAAACACTCTTAAAAACACCCTTTTTCATATAATTTAAAGCTCATAAGAAAGTAAGGTTTGGGGTGATACCAATGGAAATTTTTGTGCTTCGCATTTTATTAGTGGTTGTTAGCTAAACCATGACTGGCATGGCACAAAGCTTTCAATGTTAAATGTTGAATATTAATCATGTTTATGTTCTACCTATGTATTGCAATGATGTGAAATGAAGTGTGCACACTGGAGTAGGCATGTTGGTAGAAAACGCTCCTGAACCGCTAGCCAAAGCCATGCATGACATGGTAGAAATTTACAGCATGATGATCCCTATTGATATGATTCATATGTCTGTTCTTCTTGTCTTCTAGAGTAGACATACTTCCCCCTCCAACCTTGAACACAACCAAGGAATTATACTATCTTTTATGCTGAATAAATGAATGAATAAATAAGCAAATAAATAAATGCTAAAAAAGGGGGGCATATAGCTACATAGGGGCAAGAGGTACTTCAGTGATGCGGTTTCATAAGACCAAAATGAGTATACAATGACATGCCTAAGTTTAGTAGCATGAGGAGTGCAAGGTCATAGGCTAGGTGCATGAAACAATCAACTTTTAAGATGTTTAGCACATAAACCATATGAATCTTTAAAACAAAGTGAAATAAAAACATACTGGGAACCCCATCCTTATTAGTATTGTTAACATGAATTACATAGCTCAAACTTTTATTTTTTATTCTTTATGAAGGATTGGCATATGTATTCAATGCTTACTTTAGGTATGGGATGCAAAACATCTCAAGGGAAAACATAAAACTAAGAAGTGAGTCTTCCAGTCAAGGGCATGAAACTAAGAAGTAGCTCAAAAATAAAGGCATGAAAACACCAATGCCAATCATGAAAAGAGTCTCTATTTCTATAGGTTCATCAAAGTGTGCTTGAAGGTTTATTTTGTTCATCATTTGTTCTATCACACCATCACTTATTCTTTAGCATATTTATAGATGTGTAAAAGATACAATTTGATAGCACACTTGCATATTATGTTTCATTGAAAGGAATTGAGCCTATGAACTATACATGATAATAAAGGAAGCAAAGGTAACAAACTCCAAAGTACATGTTTAGTTTTTATCACATTCATGCTCGAGGATGAGCATAGGTTAAGCTTGGGGATGTTGATGCATGTAAAATGCATACATGAACTTTGTAGTTTGTTAACATGTTTACCCACATATTTACATCATATATAATGTCAGATCCTTGTTTTACATTGATTTCGAGGATTTTCTAAACTATCCCCTCTCTTTTGGTTCTAACTTTTTCGGGCAGAAAAACCTTCTATTAGTATTTTTGACTTTTCAGGATCTACAGGACTCTAAACAGAGCTAGGTGAATGGGAGATGTTATATAATTTCATACGAATCCAACAAGCTAAAGTAGAGCCCAAGGGGCCCAACAAGCTAAAAATGGGAGCCCATTTACTAGAGGGCGTGCCACCTGTACTATATCAACCGTCAAAACTCTGATGATATTGATTCCACCACCATTCACTTCGTCTTGGCCTAAAACCATCTATATATACCCCCTGGAGGTATTTCTCGAGAGGCATGGAGGCGGAGATTGAAAACACACATAAACAGAGAGTCTGCAGGGCACCACCAGTGGAGATCGAAGCAGGGAAACGCTGCCGGAATTGACTCCGATGGACTTCACCCCCCTCCGGTGTGTTCATCATCAACATCTACAACAAGATCCTCTCCATACCCCTACTATAATCTCTTGGAAAACATGATGTATAAGGCAATATTTTACTTTCCCATGATCAATTATATCTCTATATTGATGTTTGAGTAGTGATTGTTCATGGCAACTGTGATCTAGTTTGTTTTGGTTGCATACAAGTTTGTTATCTTCTACGATGGTCTTATGTACTAATATATGAGTGCACACATATTTTGGGGGATGCATAAGGTTATCACCATTACATGTTGTTAGGAGGAGGAACATAGGGAGTTGAACAGAAACTGTATTCCAAGTCTTATATGCATGCTATATTAATTCATGGTTAATTAACGGGGAATATATTGGGGACTTTAAAGCAGCGGTTGGACATATTTATATTAATGAATTCCTTGTTAGCGCATTAACTTGGCTTAGGTACCAATCACTAGGGTGTGTGGTAGTTCATTTACTTAACTACTCCGTGATTTAGGGCTCCACCTAGAAGAAACAATAGAATTTATCCATATAAGTTAGGTGTGATGGTTAGGAGTGTCACCTTCTAGACACATTTCCTTAATTAATCCTATTGTTGCTCTAGATTATAGTGCCTTGGGATTTTAATCATCGAGTTCTTTATGGTTTATTGTGCTTAGTACTGATGCATCTAGCTATAATATGTGTTTCACTAATTGTGACAACCAAATGAATGGAACAACAATTTGCATAAACATTTACTCCCTTGAGTAAACTTGCCATCACTCCACTTCACTAGATCTATTTTACTTGCAGTAGTTTATTCATGGCAATTACTTCCAACAGTTTACCGCATTCTAGTTAATAGTAAAAACAACCACACATACACTCTCTAGATCCTAGCTTTGCATAAAGGCCATATAAGTGGGTTATAGGTAAGGGTGGGCATATAAACCAAGGACCGAATAACCACACCGAAAGAACTAGAACCGATACCGAATATACCGAAACCGAAACCTTCAATCAGTAGTTCGGTCAACAATTGTCAAAAACCAAAATTAATTGGGGATATTAGGTGTTGTGCCTCATGTACCCGAGAATACCGAATAACCGATCGACAGTGCATCAATGTGAAAGTGTCTTTGTTTTATGGCCCAACACACAACCCAATAACCCCACATTTATCTCGGTTGCCCTACACACAGCCCAATAGCCCCACGTTACTAGGAACTCCCATCTTCCTCCCAGTATGCAGCTGCCAGAGCCCTTGTTTCTTCTATGACTCCCCATGGTCGTCCTCTCCTCTCTACCTGGCGACCAGTCGGGATGGTGTACTGCAACTCCCGTGTATGCCCTGCTACATGTGTATCTGCTGCGCCACCACTTCCACTTCTTCTTGGTGGTGGTAGCCTGCCTACAATAGTCATGAATGCCATGGTCACGACTGTTGTGCCGGATCCATCGCTCAAGGCGCTGACCTACAACATGTTTCCAATCTATTTCTTATGTGCGATTTCTTCCTTTCTTCGATCTATCATTCACATCGGTTTTAACCAAGACCGAACCGAATTCTTGGCACCCCAAATTCCTTGGTTAGCAGTTCGTCTAACAACCGATCGGTTCTTATTTTCTAGAAACCGAATTTCTTTGAAACCCAAGAAACTGAATCGAATGGTTCGGTTTAACCGAATGCCTAGCCCTAGTTATAGGGCTTTAGAGAATAGATAGTTTACCTTCAGCTTCTCGTGGGTTCGACACTCAAATACTTATCGAATTGTACTATGGTGATCCCCTACACTTGGGGGTTATCAGGTGCACATGGTGGAACACTTCCCATGGGGATCCCTAAGAGGTCACCTAGCCTCGCCCGAGGTGGGTGATACATCGTAAACATATCTATAATTTTTTGATGTTCCATGCTTGTTTTATATATACTTTCTTATGTTTTGTTCACACTTTGAGGTATTTTATACATTTTCTGGAACTAACCTATTAACAAGATGCCACAATGCTAGTTGCTTGTTTTCTGCTATTTTTGGTTTGAGAAAAGCTAGTAAAGAAATATTCTTGGAATTGGACGGGACAAAATCCAAAGTCAATATTTTACCCGAAGCAACACGGAGACCGAAGGGGAGACGAAGTGGCGCACCAGGGCGGCCACACCTGGTGGCCGTGCAGCCAGGGGGCGCGCCACCAGGGGTGTGGGCCCCTAGAGCTGCACCAACCTTGCCCCTTCGCCTATAAAAGCCTCCCGGGACGAAAACCCTAAGGAGCAGATCCGAATTCCATGAAAAGTTCCACAGCGCTGCCGCCACCGAAGAGGAGATTCGGGGGACAAAATTCTCTGTTTCGGCACCTTACCGGGATGGGTAAGTGCCCCCGGAGCCATCTCCATCGACTATACCACCATCTCCATCGCCGTTGCTGACTCCCATGATGAGGAGAGAGTAGTTCTCTCTCGAGGCTAAGGGCTCTACAAGTAGCTATGTGTTCATCTCTCTCTCTATGCGTGATCTTATTGAGATCATGAGCTTTGTAATCTTATAGATCTATTCTGTTACCTATGTGCTTTAATTAATCTCTGCTTATCCCCACGTGTGTTAAGTTGACATTGTGCACATCGTGTGGCACTTAGGCTAAGGTTACAGAAATACTTATCATGAGTATAATTTGAGTTGGATGTCTCTATGAGATTGTGGTGTTTGTTGGAACCATCTAGCGCTCAAGGTGACACTGAGGGGTTATCTAGATGGGGAATGCGAACTTTAAGGTGTGATGTTATAGCCCTACATCGTCCAACCGAAGAGTAGTTCAGGGTAGCATAATGAAGAGAAGATATTTATATGAGAGTGTCCACTAGTGAAAGTATGATCCCTAGGCCTTGTTTCTAAGCATTGACACACCATTTACAATCAGTTTTGTTACATGGTTGCTTGCTGCCACTCTTATTTCAGATTGCAATTACCACTTATAATCATCCATATTACTTGTATTTCACTATCTCTTAGCCGAACTAGTGCACCTATACACCTAACAAGTGTATTGGGTGTGTTGGGGACACAAGCGACTTCTTGTATCTTGATTGCAGGGTTGCTTGAGAGGGATACCTTTGACCACTTCCTCCCTGAGTTTGATAAACCTTGGGTGATCCACTTAAGGGAAACTTGCTGCTGTTCTACAAACCTCTGCACTTGGAGGCCCAACACTATCTACAAGAATAGGAGCGTGCATAGACATCAGTGGGGAAGGCTGAGCTCCCATGACATGAGTCTAAAGCCTGTGATTGACATGATCCAGATCCTTGTAAACAAATACCTGACAGTGCATGCCATCATCTTAGACTATCTTCGTCAACGTTTGGCACCACTGTAGAGGAGATCACGCCCATCTTGGACGTATCGGGTCATGACGACCCGATCCGCGTTCATCCCTATATGGAGCAAGATCTGACTTGAGATGAGTACTATAGGTTGATGAAGGATCTCCTCTTCCCCATGGCCACGGGAGGCTGTCTAAAGGGAATCTTTCCACTTCTCTTCGACAAGCTCCGTGATGAAGTCCTTGTGGGGTTACCTTCTTGGAACGCAAAGGGCCTTGGTGGGAAGAGAGGTTAGAGTCTGGGTTTGACGGTACGTCGTAGGAGGTCCAAGAGGTCTCTCCTGGTGCTACTGCTAAATCTTCGGACGCGGTTTGGTCTTCTTCGGAGGGAGTGGCTTCCCGCAAGGATTACCCGCCCTTGGTGGAGAGCAAACCCGGGGGCGACGCGGCCCCTGAGGATTTCCTCTGCTCTCTGGGTAAGGTGCGATCTTAATTCGCCTCCAGCAACACAACTCGAGGAGTTCGTGTCGTTTGATGCTTCCCCAACTAACTGATGCAAGCGGGGCTGCCTAGTCATTGACGAATCTTCAGCCCTCCTGTCTGGCTCCCCTTCTTGTGATAAGAAAGGGAGGTGAGACTTCGAGAGTACTTGCAAGTGGGTGTATTTCTCCTTCCTGGGTCGTGTTGTGATTCTGCTTCTGGCGTGTCACTTCGTTGTAGTGAGAGTGCTCTCGGTGCCACTAGGATCCCGTCTGCTACAAAGGTGGCTACTTTTCCTAGCTGAATCGTGGGCTAGCTCGGGGAGCTCATTTCCTGGTTTTCTGCAACGTCCAAGCCCGAGAGGGAGGTGAGAGTCAATACCTACTCGCGACGTCACGACGCACTCGATTCTTATGTTGTTGACCTTCTTTCTTCTTTTAGGGTCGCTTATTACTGAGGCAGTGATGCATGTAAAGTGCATACATGAACTTTGTAGTTTATTGTCATATATTCCAACATATTTGCATGTTATTAGATGTTATATTCATGTTTTGCATTTATTTATGGGGATTTTCCATTGATCCCCTTTCATTGGTTTATAACTCCGTAGAACAGGAAACCCATGTTTTGTGTATTTTTAAGTTTTAGGTACCTTACCGAACTCAAACGGAGCGAGGATTTTTCTAGAGTCAATATTTTCCTAGAGACACAATATGAGAATAAGAAGAAGTACTGGAGGGGGACCACGAGTCCCAAACGAGCATAGGTGGCACGGGCCCGACCCTAGGTCGTGCAACCATGTCTCGTTTTATCCTCGAGCGTCCGCATCCATCCGTTTTGATCTCAAACTGACTGCTTGACCTAAAAATTACTATATATCGACCCCTGAGGATTTCTTGGAGGAGGCAGCGAAGAAACACGAAAACCACGAAACTGAGGCTGAACCTGTGAAGATTGGAGGGGAAACGCTGCCGGAGCCATCCCCGGATGCATCTCCACCCTCTATAGGATCATCAACACCGCCACCATGATGAAGATGGAGTAGTCCACCTCGAGACTATGGGTTTGTGGCAGTATCTTGATCTCTCTCTTGTGATATGTTGTTTAGATGCCATAAGAGCTACCTATTATGATTATGGCCATATTTGTAATTACTATGTGGTGGATCTTTTGTTTTATTGGATGATCTATGTGATCTGAATCTTTATTATGTTATTGATATATCAATAGATGCATATTGTTACGCCGTTCTTTATTACTTATTTTGATCAAACTTGTATGCAAGAGCATGTGTGGGGATGATGTGTATTAGATGGAGTAACATGATGGTAGTAAATGAGTTGTGACAACAAGCTTCATATCTACTATGGTCTTTACCAATTCTTTTGTTACCTCGCTAGGGATAAAGTGAATGCATGTGCTATATCATTCTTAGTGACAGCTAATAAGTCTTGTTTAGTCTATGGATCATATGCTTGATCTATTGTGAAATGTTTAATTCAAGGTAGCATATTTGTTGTTCAAACATCATTCCAAAGTACCTAAAGCTATGCTCTGTTAATTCTTAAATATAGATTGCATGGAGTGTATCCCTTTCTAGTGAAGTATAAGTAAGAGGTGTAGTATCATCTTTATGTTAGGACGTGATGCCCATATGAATGCTAATCAAGACACATAATAAAATCTCATCAGTATTTATTTATCTATCGTGTACTTAATACCACCACACCTTTATGAGAGAGTATACAAGTGAACCCATGAACCCGGGTCCACCACATAATAAATACCAACGCAACTACAACAGTAAGTGAACCAAAGATAGACTGGCCAGATCAGCACAACACGAGAGGGCGACACCTTTCTCCTTTCTCTTGACCCACCCTCCCCCCCGCGGGTGACGGGCGGGCGCCGCCCTGACCAAGCCCCCAACCCCTCTCCCCTTTCTCCTCTGCCACCGCCACCGGTGTGGGCCGCCAGGAGTCTCCTGCGCGGTGCTGGTGGCGGCAGGCCAGCCTTTTCCCATGTGCTTGGAGGGAGGAGGGGACCCCGAAGGGCGGCAAAGCAGCTTCCACAGTGGCGATCCAGCACAACGGCGGTCCAGCACGGCAGCGTGGAACTCGCGTGCTGGGTGGATTGGAGCGCGCGGCGTCAGCATTGCCGGTGGACCCCGTGGGTGCAGCCATGGATGTCGGTTGTGCCGTGCTCGGCCCAGATCTAGGACCAATAGGGCCCCATATGGGTTGGGCCGGCCTGGCCTCGTGCGCTCTCCCTTGAGGCTCTCTGGAGGTGGAGGTGGGGCGACAGAGGTTCGGGGGTGGTGGCGGCGTTGTGGCTGCCCTTGTTGCATCATGGCGACGAGGGCTTTGCGGGCCCATCTGGGCCTAGGCCCGAGACCTGGTGTGCCCCTGTTGCTGTGTCTGGTTGGCTACTGCCATGGCGGTGGAGGTACTTCCCTCCCGCGCGGCTACGATGCTACTACCCCCTTGTGACCATTGTGATAGTTGTGAGATTCGACAAATTTTTGATGGATTTTCTTTATGGTTTTCTCCCGGATTTGATCGTTTTATAGCTTTACCTAACGCTAATACTTCGGTAGCAAAGAAAACTTGGTTTTTAATGTGTGTTTCAGGTTCTGAATGTAAACAGAATGTTTTAACTAGATAAACACAATATTCAGGTGAAAACAAGCAAGTCTCTCTTTGGAAGCAATCGAGGTAAGCATACAGAGGCTTTAACGAGCAACTATATGGCAGGAACATTTTTCCTGCCGTATAGTTCCCGCCATATAGCTGTTGTCGCCTCTGTCTTGTCAAAAGGGACAACTTCTGTGAAGAGGCCATACGCAAAAACACAACACAACAGCCACCATCCCATCTAGAAAGGAGAAAGAAGAGATCTGGAGAAGAAGGAGAAGACGTTCTTCATCTTGCTCCACGATCTTCGACCTCCTAGCCAATACACCCCCATAGCCATTACTTGTACCTGAGAGAGAGAGAGATCTTCACCTTGCAAGACTAGGGTTTGAGATTATTTCTTCCTATCTTGAATTGTGTTGGATTACTTTTCTATTCTTATTGTGGATCTCCATGGTAATATCGAGAAGAACTCCCTTTATTTAATTATATCGATGATGCTTTCTTCTCTCATGTGTGAGTAAGTTCCTTGGGCGTGGGAGATGTAAGGGATTGGTGAGATGTGATGTCGCTCCATATATTTTCCATTAGCTTGTGATTGATTCTAATTACTATATTATGTGTGCTTGACTATCTGTGGGATGTTGATGTCTACGCACTTCTATCCTTGTAGACAGTTGTTGGGCCTCCAAGTGCAGAGGTTTGTAGAATAGCAGCAAGTTTTCCCTTAAGTGGATCACCCAAGGTTTATCAAACTCAGGGAGGAAGTGGTCAAAGGTATTCCCTCTCAAGCAACCCTGCAATCAAGATACAAGAAGTCTCTTGTGTCCCCAACACACCCAATACACTTGTCAGGTGTATAGGTGCACTAGTTCGGCGAAGAGATAGTGAAATACAAGTGGTATGGATATAAGACAACGGTGACAAAAAATAGCTTGATGGCATGGAAGAGACTAAAGGCAAACTGAAATCAAGAAGGAAGCAAGCAAACATGTAACATATCTAATTGCAAACGGTGTATCAATGCTTAGAAACAAGGCCTAGGGATCATACTTTCACTAGTGAACACTCTCATATAAATATATTCTCTTCATGATACTACTCTTAACTACTCTCTGGTTGAACACTCTAATCGATGGTAGGGCTATAACAACACACCTCAAAGTAAGTCTTTCCCATCTAGATAACCCCACACTGTCACCTTGAGCACTAGATGAGTCCAACAAACACCACAATTTCATAGAAACATCCAACTCCAAATATAACTCATAACAAGTATTTGTAATCTCTAGCCTAAGTGCCACCATGGTGAGCACACTGTCACTTTCACACACATGGGGAGAGAAAAGATCTATTAAAGCACTTGAGTAGCAAGGTAGATCTACTTGATTACAAAGCTCATTATCACAATATGATCATGCACAGAGAGAGAGATGAACACATAGCTGCCGGTAGAACCCTTAGCCTCGAGAGAGAACTACTCCCTCCTCATCATGGGAATCAGCAATGGTGATGGAGACGGTGGTGGAGATCAATGGAGATGGATCCGGGGGCACTTCCCCGTCCCGACAGGGTGCCGGAACAGAGACTTTCTGTCCCCCGAATCACCACCGGTGGCGGCGGCGCTGCGGAACTTTTCGTGGATTTCTGATTGACTATTTAGGGTTTCTGCCTCGGGAGGCTCTTATAGGCGAAAGAGGCAAGGTCGGTGGCTGGCCAGGGGGCCCACACCATGCCCTGGTGTGGCCTAGGGTTGCCCGTGCCTAGGGGTGGTGTGGCCACCCTGTGGCCCCTCTCCGACTCTCCTTCTGGCTCCGTGAGTCTTCCAGGAAAATAGTAACTTTGGCTTTTGTCCCGTCCAATTCCGAGAATATTCATTTTCTGACTTCCTGGAACCAAAAATAGCAGAAAACAGGCAACTGGCACTGTGGCTCTTGTTAATAGGTTAGTCCAAGAAATCATATGAAAAGTACTCCAAAGTGTGGACAAAACATAAGAAAGTAGATAAAACCAAGCATGGAACATCAAAAATTATAGATACATTTGCAATGTATCAGATGTCTAATGCTTGTTGTCTAATTAAGGGCGCAGACAACATGATGCTTTGTTCTACATAAATAGGATCTTGTTCGCTAGTAGATCGGCAACCCCCGAGTGACACGGGGATATCAATGGAAAACTAGTAGACTCGAGGATAACGAAGAACAACCATGCTTATTGCATTAGTTCGATCCAAGGAGCTTAATCGCTAAGCGACCTGAAGGGTATTAATCGTCTAGTGTCTGACCGTGGTTTTGGTAACATACTAGTATGATTATTGAAGTTGGGAAAAAATCTACCAAGAGGAGTTCCGGCTAATTATGGGTTGCTCGCCTACACATATACTTATAAGATTATAATTGTTACACTTATCATTCTTCCACCTGGCACAGCCACTATCACCATGAACTGTATCTCCCCGGCCTTCTTTGTCATCTACAGAAAACAACAAACAACCGAATCGTTCTTTACTTTTGTGCTTTTTATATCTGAAGATTACATTTTAGTTTTATTTAAATACACCCAGTTTAATCCAAATTCCATTCTCATTTCAACACTTGCAGTCAATTCACTCGAAGACCTATGATAACTTTGGGTGTGACAGAGACTTCACTCATAAACACTTACCTTTGGGCTCCCTGTGGGATTGATATCTATACTTCAAAACTAGCTACAAACGATCTGTGCACTTGCAGACATCAAACTATTTTCTAGCACCGTTGGCGGGGAGCTAAGCGCTAAGTGTTTGTCTTTTGACATTTCAGGTGTTGCTACTACAAAATGTTCTCCCTAGGAGAACAAGGGCCTACACGCTCTGGTAGGACCTATTTACCAGATTATATTGAGCGCGTGCCTACTCAAAGGCACGAAGAAATTATTGAAAAACTTTTAAGATCGAATAAAGTTGAAGTGGAAAACCTGATTGATATTATGGAAATCATGTCTATTTATAGGACAACTCCCAAGAAACCTGAGAAAACTCTCAGAGAATACAGTGCTCCAAGTTCTGAATTTCTTAAACAACCAATATAATTCCCTAATCCTAGAGTTAGAGAATATCGATTTGATGGCATAATTATTAAAATTTTGCAGGAAAAAGCTTTTAGCGGAAGGGAAGATGAAGATCCAGGAAGACATCTTAGAGAGTTCGACGATGTGATAACATCACTTGGACCAAAAGGTTTGCCAAGAGACTTCTCTCGTCTAAAATTATTTTGTTGGTCTCTTAAAGGTAAGGCTCTACACTGGTTATATTCTCCCCCTCGCCATTACAGTAAATGTTGGGAAAACTGCATTGTTAAATTCATAAACAAGTTTAATCCTTTTAAAAAAGGTAACTAAAATAAGAAAGAATATAGGAAACTTTAGTCAAAACGTGGGAGAAAACTACCCACAAGCCTGGGATAGATTCTTTGGAATGATCAATAGTATTCCTAATCATGGCTATTTTGAATCAACTATTTGCCATTTATTTTACCACGATCTTAATACTCAATGTAGAGAGTTGCTTGACTTCTCAGCAGGAGGATCGATAAATACTTTAACTATTAAAGAATGTTTGGAATTGATGGCTACTAGGGCTAATAATGATTCTTTATATAATCCTGATTTTGGCACTAAGCTGGAAAAGGGATACTTCGGATAACTCCTGATCTTATGCCTGAAGTACGCAAAACAATGAAAGAAAAAGTTATGCCTTCTAAACTTGTTAAGGAAAACAAAGTAGACTTGCTACAAGTTTTAACTGAAGAAGATGAAACAAGAAAAGTTTTTCAAGAATTAAAACATCAACAAGAAAAATCTCATAATAACATGCATAAACACTTCCAAAAACATAAAAAGATTTTGGCGTAACTCACGGGAAATTATGATGAGATTGGCCAAGATAAAATTATTTCACAAGTATCTTAGTATGATTGAAACCCAGTGTGAACAAATAGCATCTGGTTATCAATTTTTTCTTCGAGATGATATAGATATTCTTGTTTCTACTAATGTTGTTACAATAAGAGGTGCAATTGTTACAGGACCATTAGGACCACCAGAATATGAAGCTGAAAAAGAGCAAAAGGAAAAAGCCTTACTCAAAGCAAGCCAAGAAGATGATACACTGGTGGATCCTCAAGATGAAACTACTCAAGAGACACAAGATCAAACTAAGGAGGACCAAAATGATGCACAGGATGACCGTTATGACTCTGATGTAGAGACGGTTGATCCAAGAGAAGAAAAAGAGATAAGCAAGGAATATGAAGTTGTTGTAGTAGAAAAGAAGAAAAGCGATAAGCAACAACAAAAGAAAGCAACAAAAGAGCCTGACCCCCCACAAAAGGTAAAAGACAAGAATAAGAAAGGTGAGCAAAATCTTCCTTATCTAGATCGAAAAAATAAAGCACCAGATCAGGTAATTTATGATTCTTTTACAAAAGCGCTTGGTGACCTTCATCTGGAAATTTCGTTTGCAGATGCAATCAAAGTTCCTACCTATTCTAAGTTCCTCTATGATATTCTTAGTAGAAAGAAAGAGATAACTGAAACTGTTGCCATGGTAACTAGTTATCCTGCTAATGGGAAGCTGTTGTCTAAATCAGGAGATCCCGGAATACCAACTATTTCATGCTCAATAGGCAAAAATGATATTCACAATGCCTTGTGTGATCTAGGTGCAAGAGTTAGTGTAATGCCATACTCCCTCTATAAAAGGTTAGGATTAGGGGAGTATTCTCCTACTACTATCACTTTACAAATGGCTAACAAGTCCACTAAACAACCCATTGGTATGATTGAGGCTGTTCTACTTAGAACGGATGAGCATGTTATTCCCACTGACTTCATGTCGTTGTATTGGGAACGGCAGTACCTAAAAAGGTTAGATAGAGGTGTGGGGACTAGCAGGAAAGCTATCGACGGCGTCCGCAGGCGAGATTGGATACGAGCGAGCGTAGCGAGACGCAAGAAGTACCCAGGTTCGGGGCCCTCGTGGTGAGGTAAAGCCCCTACTTCTGCCTGATCTGACTGTGGGATATATGAGCTACAAGTGCTCCTCGAGCTGTATTCTTTAGCTACTGCCTTAAATGAACTGAGACCAACCCTCTCTACTGAGGCCCTCCCTCTCCTTATATAGGAAGAGAGGCAAGGGTCTCACTGGCTAGTCCGACTGGCGGGCCCCACAGGCGGGTCCCAGCCGACTAGTCATCTACAGCACCCAGCATGGTGTGTCACATCGGTGTATGAGCGGTATGGCTGTCGTATGCACAGTGGACGCCGTGCAAGCCCATCGTCAGCACAGGCCACTGTTTCCGCGTCAGCCACACCAAGTCTTCGGTATGGGCAGGTGGTTGCCCGTCTTGTCGTCGTACAGGGCGTACCGTGCACTGATACGCACGTCGTCCTGTCCCTCTGATTGGATCCGGCTACGTTGTTGTATCCGGCTACGTTGTTGTATCCGGCTACCTCTTCAGGGTCCGGCTACCGGGTGGTAGCCGGTCCCTCCTACCCTGTTCGGCTGCATCTGGTCAGTCGGCCGAGATCCGACTGTCATGTTTCTTATTCGGGTGGGGTATCCGGGGATCATCCCCCTGACACTTCATTATTCTCGAGATGCTAGAGGATAAAAAATTATCCATCATACTTGAAAGACCTTTTCTTAGTACTGCAGGGGTATTAGTTGATTGTGCTGAGAGAAAAATAATCTTCAATGTTTATGATGCTGAAATCATCTGGTATTTTCCAAAGAAGCTATAAGCAGGAGAAAGATATATTCCACCGGTAAAACGAGTTCATGTGGTAAGTGCCTTTGATAAGGAGCAACCCAAGGTAAGAATTCGAGAACAGAGAAGGGGTTGAGTTATTCAACCATTCTTAATAAAATGCTGAATGGGAGTCAACCCATTTCATCAATAAAATAAACTAAAGAATAAAAAGTTCATCACATTCCTACAACTTTTTCACAGACATTCTTGCGGAAGTGCGCCCGTGAAGATGCAGCTGTCAAAAAGTAGTAGAAACATCGATTGAATGAGTATAGAATAAGAATAAAAATAAAAGCTTGAGTTTTATCTACAAAGACTAAAATTCTGCTCTTCATATGCTAATGTTGGTCGACAGTTTCTACTATCATTTCTTAGTCAAAAACAAGGTATTTCGCTAAGAAGGTATTCTCGAAGAAATAGAATTTTTTTGATGACTACTGATGGTTTAACGACCAACTATACGATGGGAATAAAAATTCTGGCTGTATAGCTCCGGTCGTATAGATATCTTTGCCATCAACAAATTTTCTTTTGAAGGAACAGAGAATTTAATGACCAATTATATGTCGGGAATAAAAGATCCGGCAGTATAGTTCCGATCATATAGATATCGATGTCTTTGTACAATATCTTCTCAAATTTACTGACGGTTTAACAACCAACTATACGGCGGGCATAAAAATTCTGGTCGTATAGTTCCGGTCATGTAGATATTGATGCCTGTTTTACAAAATTTATCTCGATGGTACAGATGGTTTAATCACCAACTATACAGCGGGATCATTATGATCCCGTCGTATAGTTGCGTCCGTATAACTGGGTTCCGCATAAAGAAACCCTAGTTGGCGGCGCCGCCGCAACTATATATCCGGAACAACATATCCCGCTCGTATAGTTCTGGACGTATATTTCAGCACGACCACAAAATCGCACCGGGGCGGCTAGTTTTCTTCTCCTTCCTCATTTTTTTCTCTCATATTTTCTCTTCAAACCTCTCAAAACCCACCTAGAACTCTTGATTCTTCGCGGATTTCGTTCGTTTGAGTGGGGGATCAATAGATCGGTATATTTCTCTCCCTATCCATGCTTTATTTTTAGATTTCCATGTTTGAAACTCTCACATTGATCTAGTGGATGAACTTAAGCTTATTTTGCTTTCCTATTGATTTCTCATGTTAGGATTGAATTTTTCCACTTAGGATCGTTCGTACATCATGTAGAAACTATATGCCTAAGGTTTTATGGTGAAATTTTTCAGTTCATCAAGATGAACAAAATTGGTAACATCTTTCGCAAGAGCAAGCACCAACGTAGCGAGGGCTCGGGGTCTCGAACCGAGCGCAACCCCAAATTGGCCATAGTTTCATCGAGGAAGGTGTTGCCCACACGTTGGGCCGACCATAGCTTTCTTACCACTGCGGGGTTGAAAGGCGGACATCGACCTCATGTGTAACAAGGCCGGGCTAACAGTACTTGGCTATGCAAGCCATGACACCTACGCTGAGCTTACCTATGAGTTCCTTGCCTCCTTCTACGACGACCACAGGGAGAAAGGTAATGTGTGCACGGTAAGCTTCACCATGAACCGCCAACACTATGAAATAACTTTTGAAAATATTTGTGATGCTTTCGGCTTCCCTCACATTAGGGCTCATCCCCCTGACACTAGCCCCTGAGCGCGTGTGGATTCCGCCCTTGGGCGAAATGCGCGCGCGCTCCCTTTTGCTTTTCGAATTTTGATCCGGCTAAGCCTGGCGGTTGCGCTACCCGTGACGTCAGTGTTGACGCCGGCCACGCGCGCACGCGCCATCATTGCTCTACGGCGGGCAGCGTAACGTCCCGTCGCACGTCGCCTCGGGGAACTGCTCATCCGGCGCTTCGGTTCTCGTTCCAGGATCTTCTGCGCATCCTGTCCCGGCACACGGGATCTGGGCGGCGGTTGGGATGTGGGTTGCCCGGATGCGTGCCACGTGGCCCTGCCGACGGTTGCCCTTCCGATCCTTTAAAGGGATGCCGCGGGGGAGGAAGTTCTTTTCCTTCGCTCCCCCGCTGCAATCCTTCTCTCCTTCTCGCACGCTGCTGCTCCTGTGCTCCTGCCTTCTGCGCCGCGAGCCGTCAACGTTACGGGCCACCGTCCTCCTCCGTTGCCGCTCCTTCTCCTTAGCCGGAAATGGCCGCTGACCGCGGAGCCTGGTGCGGCTCCTCCGTCACCGAGGATCAGATCGCGAAGTATCGCGTGACCCGCGTCCTCCCGCCGGCGGAGGAGGTGGCGGTGCGGTTGGCGCCGGTGGGGGAAGTGTCGCCGCATCCGGCGGAGGGGGAGCGTGTTATCTTTCTCTCGCATCTAGCGCGCGTGTTTGTGCTGCCGCTCCACCCCTTCTTTCTGACCTTTCTGTCCTTCTTCGACCTCCGCCTCCACCACCTCGGCGTCAACGCCATCGGAACGCTGGCGCACTTCATGGCGTTCTGCGAGAGCTACCTCGGGATCCAGCCGGATCTCGGGATCCTCTGCCGGCTCTTCCGAGTTCGGTCGCAGGTCCAGTACACGAAGGGCCCGCTAGTCGTCTGCGCGGCGCCTCCATATACTCTCGCTCCCAATCCGGCTACCCGAAGTTCTTGCTCCAGGACACGGTACGGCTGTGGCAGCAGTCGTATTTTTATGTCAAGAACGTCACCGACGTCAACCGGATAAACTTGCCGGCCTTCCAAGACGTCGAGTCCAGCCGGCAAAACTGGGACCTGAAGGTCTACGGCGACAAGGCGGAGACGGATGCGATGCTGGCACGCATGCGCTCCCTTGTCACGTGCCAGCTAACCGGTCGGGACATCACCCTTAGCTGGATGTCCTGGCTGATGATGCCGCTCCAGCAGCGGGCGCACAAGATGTGCTTCTACTCCGGCCGGCTGGACCCGACCCGGCTGTCGCGCCGCGATCCCCGCTACCACAACTTGAAGGAGTGGTTGTGGACGATCAGCAAGGAGCGGCTGCCGGAGAACTGGAAGTTCAGCCTGGCGCCCTACAGCCGGGAGAACCGCGCTCCCTGGGTAAGTTCTTGTAGCCGGAATTTTTGCTTATTCCCTCTGTTATCTCCTTGTTCTGTCTGGCTGACCTTTTGCGTTTGCCAGATCTTCCCCTGCATCCTTCGCGAGGAGGGCGACGCTCCTCTCGAGGTGTTTGCGCCGGACTTGCCCGAGCCGCGCGCTCGGCGATCCAGCGAGGAATCGGATGGGGACGGCGATGCCTTCCCCAGCCAGAACGACGAGCTGGTCGCCGACCCGCACGCGGAGGTGCACAAGGAGGAGGAGGCCGGGCCGACCGCGGAGCCGGCTACGCGCTCCGTGGCGGATGGCGAAGCAGGCGGGAGCGGCTCCGGTCATTCCGGCTCCCGCCGGCCTGCGGCGGAGGAGCCGGCTCCGAAGAGGGGCCGGACTAGCGCCCTGCCACCAAGCCGTCTTGGCCAGAAGAAAGGGCCGCCCCCGGTTGTGCCGGGGTACGTTTTCTCCCTCCCCCTCTCGGTGCTTTCTGTTTGTTTCTCCTTGTCCTTGTTTTTCTGACTTTAGACTGTTTTGCTCTTGTCTTTTCCTTTTTCCCTTTAGCGCACTAGTTTCTTTCGGCGCCGCGAGCCCGGCTCGGACGCCAGCCGGGTCGCCACCTAGCGCCCCGACCGGTCCAACCGGCGCCTCCACTTCCTCTGAGGCGCAGCTTCCTTCTCCTCCTCAAGCCGAGCCGGCTGCCCCTCCCAGCCGGAGGGTACCCAGCCGGAAGCGGATCGCCCCCAGCCAGAAGGTTCCTCCGCGGGTGTGCGGGGGGCTACTGGAAAGGAGCTTGTCGTGGTTGGCGACGACGACTCCGACGAGACGCTCGGGTAGGAGTGGCAGACAGCGGTGCTCACGGCGAAGGAGTCCTTGGCCGTCAACGCCGTGGACGATGACGCCTCCTCCGCTGCTTCGCTGTCGGATCTTGCCGCCACGCTCGAGCTGGCGGTCAAGGAGATCCGGCTGCTTGAGGCCACAGCCGGTGGAACCCGCAGCCTAGAGCAGAAGCTTGCTGCTGCCAACGGGACCTCCCAGAGTAAGTCCGCCTTATCCGTCTGGCTCTTTTTTTTTGTAATAGTCGGCTTCGTTGCAGCCATCCTCGTGTGTGCTCAGCGCGAGATCGATCGCTTGAAGAAAGCGAACGACCGGCTGAGCAGGTCCAACTCCACGCTGCGCTTGCAGAACAAGGACTGGCACGCACGGGTAGACGGCTTGGAGGCTACCGTCAAGGAGCGCGACGCCTCGCTTGCCAGCCGGGCTGAAGCCTTCTCCCTTCTCGAGGCCCAGAACAAGGACCAAGAGAAGGAGAAAAAACGGCTGGCGGTCAAGGAGAAGGCGCTGGTGGAGGAGCTGATGCAAGTCGGCCACACTGCCAAAGGTGAGTTCTTTCTTCCGTCTTCTTTTCTTTCCGGATCTGGTATCCGGATTTGACTCCTCTTTTCTGACAGCCTTTTACCCCGGCATAGACCTGCTGGCCTACAACCGGCTGCAGGAGAACTGGCCGGGAGCGCAACCGACGGCTCAGGAGCTCGTCGTTCTTCTTGGCGAGGAGGCCACGGAGCTTCGTCAGGCGGCGTGGGACGTCTTCTCCTTTGTGTGGCCGGAGACTCCGGTTCCGGAGACGATGGCGCAGCTGGCGGCGAAGGTGGGGGAGGTGCTGGCTGCGATGGACCGGCTGTGGGATCTGGCGGCGCGGAGCGGAGCGGAGATGGCCTTGGCGCTGATGCTTTCCTGGTACAAGGATGCTCGCGCCGAGAAGATCGATGGGGGCTTCCGCGCCGGAGCCGATCTTGCCGCCATCCGCCAAGCCCATCCGGAGCTTCGCGGGTCCACCATCAAGATCGCCGACTACGTGGATCCGGACGAGGTGCTCACCGACTCGGAGTCCCCCGACACTCCGGATGCGGAGTCCTCGGTGCCGCCGTCTGCCAGTGCCGAAGCCGGAACGAGCACCGCGGCTCTGCCCCCGCCTCCAGCGTCTGCTAGCCAGGAACGCCGCCACGGCAAAGGCCCTGCCGTTTAGCTGTTGCCCCGGTGTAGCATCCCAATTTTCTAACAATTGTAATGCTACTTGGTCTAGTAATATAATGGCTACTTCAAATATATAATTGTTGCATCATCATTATATCATGCTCATGTCATCATGCCACCTTGCATTTGAGCATCATGTAAAACCCTTTTTCCTTTTGGTTCTTATCTCATATGCATTATTAATTGTATTTGCCTCTTGATATTGTATTTGGTTCTTGATATATTGTTTCAATGCCCAGGTTGAGTTGGGGGCATATCTCTTATTAACTCCACCACCTTTTTTCTTTCACCACCTTATAATTCCACCATCCAACTAAATATGAGCTTGGCACTTATTGGTTTTACCTCTAGATCATGTGGGTTGGGATGGATCCAAATTCTTTTCCACATGCTCTCATCTTAGCATCATGTTGTTTTCACATCATTGATATACG
Organism: Avena sativa; assembly: GCA_916181665.1. Taxonomy (NCBI): domain Eukaryota; kingdom Viridiplantae; phylum Streptophyta; class Magnoliopsida; order Poales; family Poaceae; genus Avena; species Avena sativa. The sequence continues at coordinate 55,682,909 of OV702292.1, forward strand.
AGAGTCACTTGGCCACCTTTGCATGCCTTGTGAGTGGGACCCTTTCTCCTGGCTTCCATATGGGTTATTATGGAATTGTGCTCATGTTGGGGTATTTTGGGACTATTGAGCATCTAGTGGCACATACACACTAGCAAGTCCCATTTCTATTCAAACATGGTCATCTCCATCTATTCCACATGGGGCATCCTTTTTAATTCTTTTTGCTTGGCTTTTATTCCAATTTTGGGAATGCATAATAATAATGCCATGTGATAATATTGTTTTCACAAGAATCAATATGGCAATAAATATTTTGCATGGGCCATGCAAGTGCCACCTTTTCTAGTATTTGGTTTTTATTTGAATCTTGAGGGGATCATCACCTCTCTCTGACTCTAGCCCTTCTTTTGGCTTGATCTATGTTGATCTTGCTTAAACCCTAGCACTCCATCCCTCTCTTTTTCTTGTTTGATCTTGGTTGTTCTTGGCATGATCTTGTCCAAGGCAAACCCTAGCTTCAAGCCACTCCCTCTATCTCTCTCTCTAATCCCTAGACCATCACCTACCCCATCTTCACCATACCATCTCTTCCCTCATCTTTCTCTCTCTCTTTCCACATGTTTTTGCTTGATCTAGTTTGGAGTATGCAATCTTCTACAAACCCTAACCACCACCCCTTCTCTCTTAACCTCTATCTAGGTGCCACTCATATCATCTACCATTCATCACCATAACCCCCCTCTCTCCTAAACCCCACCATGACCAAACCCTAGCTACCATGTTCCCCTCTCTCTCGGCCTTACCCCCTCTCTCACCTAGCTGGCCCACCGGCCACCCTCTCTCCCTGGCCCCACCTAGCTACTCCCTCCACCCCACAAGCCCTAACCCGAGCCTAGCTCCAAACCCTAACCTAGCCCGAGCCTACCCCCCTCTCCTTTCTCTAGCTCTCTCTCTGCCTAGGTGGCCCCAGCCCGAGCCTGCCCTCCCAGACCACCATGCCCCACCTGGAAGCCCCCTCCTCTACCTGCCCTGCCCTGCCGACCCTAGCACGTGAAGGAGGAAGGAGAGAAAAAGGGTGGCCGAGCCACCTTTTTCATCTACCCCACCTCTCCACGGCATCTCCCCCTCTCTGCTACCTACCACCACCCCACCACCTCTCTGCCTCGCCCAGCTACCCCCCAGATCTACCCCAAGGGCGCCCTGCCCTCTCCCCTCTCTTCTCCATCGCCACCGGCTACACCATCGCCGGCACCCTCGGCCTCCTCTCGGCTACACCGTACCGGGCGACGAGCGCGACGTGGAGGCGGTCGAGGAGTACAACGAGACCCCATGCAGCAGCCCCGTACACGGAGCCGCGAAGAGGAAGCCCCAGACCGCCAGAACCATCGACGCCCGCGCCGAAACCCTAGTTCGTCTGTCCGTCTGCATCACCGTCGCCTTGCTGCTCGCCGACCCGATCCACCTCCACCGACGCCCCCGCGGTGAGCGTCTGACCCTCCCAGACACCCCTACGTGCCGATCCGTTGCCTGGTCGTGCCATGCGTTTCATCGAGCATGCTTTGTGCGCCGGCGAGCGCAGCGTCGACTCGCTCCCCCGACGCGCAGAAACCCTAGCTAGGCCACACCCACCTCCCTGACACCAAGCCCAAGCCAGCGCAGTGGCTCCACCTCTGCGCGCGCCCGCAACGTCTCTGGTTCGAGCCCGCGCGCCGCGCTCTGCCGCGGGCGTGCATTGACCTGTCGTGCAAGAGAGAGAGAGAGAAGAAGCACAGTACGGCGTGGTAGTTTTACAGAACATCCCCTCCGTTTCTTTTCTGCTCAACCCGCACTCCCTCGTGGCCCTCTTGTCAGCCTCGTGGCGTTTTTGCAAAAAGGCTCCCCTGCTTTGGTCGCATCAACCCGCAGTCCCCCCTGAGCCGCGTGGCAACCTCGAGCCCGCCCACTGGCGTGTGGGTCCGCTTGTGCCGTGGTCCCACCTGTCATTCGCTGGAGCTAGATTAGGCCGCGGTGTAAAGCTGTTCTGCGCGCTGGGCTGCTGAGTCAGCCAGTGACCCCACCCGTCGGTGTCTGTGTCTGAATCTGTCTGGGTATAAAAAGGTTTTCTAGATTTCTGTTTAATTCAAATCTTTTTAAATTTATTTCAAATTCAAATTCAAATCTGTTTTATAATATCTTTTAATTCTTAACTTCAAATAATACAAATAATATATGTTTTCAAATCAGAAAAATGTGAGGAATTCAAATATGCCATCCAAAGTATATTTTGAACATTTAAAATTGCAAGTTGTTTAAAATTACAATAAAATGCCCTTTGGCCTTAATAAATTAATAACTTTTTTTTATTAATCCAAATTCAACAAATGATATGTCTAAAATGTTTAGCTCGACGAGACCTTTCTGTTTATGCATTCCATGGTTTGATTTGAAGAATGCATCATATAAATATAAAGAGTACAGCAATTAATATGAGGCTAAAATGTGGTCCAAACTCAATAAAAATGCTTTATTATTGTTTCCACACCTCACCCATGCCATGCTACTTTAATGCCATGCAAATTGTGCATCATTCATCATGGCATGATTGTTTGCTTGATGCATTGATACATATGCTTGTGCACTTTATTTATGTTGGCCCTTGTTTGTTTGGTTCTTCTTCGAATAGACGCTGAGCAGGGGATATACCAAGAGAACCAGGAGCACTACCCAGATCCTTCTCTCGCTACAACTGAGCTGCCAGGCAAGCACTACCACATGCTTGCATACATATAGTACCTATTGCCTCCATCTTATTCTTGCATCATTGAGTCGCGATTGCATTAAATTGAATCCCAAGTATTGCATAGCCTTTACTATTAAACCCCAACGAAGCTTGTTCCTCCATCCCATGAGCCATTACTACAGGAGTTGTTTGAGCCATGCGAGTCGTAGAACAGCATGTGTAGGGTATGTGAGCGTCTGATGGATAATGAGGTACCTAAACAACTTAACCTGAGTAGTAATGGGATAACTAATGAAAGTGGCATCGGTGAGCCATATTCGCTATTTGGTTTTTCAGGCTCACTTGTGTCCCGTAAGACCCCGAGTACTTGATTCCTGTTCCAAGAATATTCGCGCTATCCACCTCCGGGAGGCTTATGAACCCCCCTGAGCCAGAGCTTGATTCATTCTTATTTCTTGGGGCCACAAACTAGTTTGAGGTTTTATTTACTATCCTGTACTTATGCCATGCTTTACTGCTTTATTTAAATTGTGCGAGGTACTGCACACTGTACTGTTTAGGTAAGCGGAGTGTTTTCGCGGTATCGACAAGCCCAGTCACATTTTCGGGTTCCCAGTCGTTTACAACCACTGACGCAAACCTTGAGGCCGTCTCGGAGTCAGCTAACTTCGTTGCGGGTAGCTCAATGGGGTGGCCCCCTGAAATATTTCTGAATCCTGTGATTGCTTTGTCGTGACTGCCTCGTTGGGTTTTGATTTGGTTTTTCCGAGGCATATCGAGTGTGTGTTGCTATTTGTGCACCCCTGCAGGGTAAAACTTTCTGAAAGCCGTGTCCACGGTTATGGACGACTTGGAGCACAGTTTCTCGATCATAGACAAGCATAACTAAAGTACCGCTTTTAATCTGACTAAACAACTGACTAGTAAATAGTGCAACACTCATGGAATGGTTAATAAAACTGCCAACGGATGGGGGGTTGTTCGTCCGCTTCCTCGTCGGTAAGCGAGGAGGAGGATGGATCTGTGGAGATTACCATTATAACCGTTATAACTGTTGTTATTAATTCACGGACATCTGTCTATCTATGGTTAGGCGGATGGTTAGCGAGTATCTATAGAATTGTTAGGGTTTATCTTTTGCTGCAATTGCGTCACCCCAGGTTGTGTACCCTTTAGCGGCATAAAGACTTGCTGAGTACCCCTAGGGTCTCACACGATAAATTATTGGTTCAGATGAACAGGTACACTCACAAGATGGATACTGGGTGGAAGAGACGGACGATGTGGGCAACGATCATTCGGTGTAGAGATTCCGGGAACGGGGATCCGTGAGATCTGTGGGCGGGATCTGCTTATTTATGGGGCATCTTATGCCGATTTGCTTCTTATCCGTACTCGGATTTTGTCTTCCGCTTCCGCTTGATACTCTGTTGATTGATGTATGAGGAGATATCCTAAACTATTATATCTATCTAGGATATTTGGATCTTGCCGTATGGCGTTGCTATATTTCCTTTCTTTTAGATGGAATGGCTCTGATGTACTATTGTATGGTGGCTTGCATACATACTCATTTGTGTATGTAGTTGATCCCTTCGCCTGCCGATTACGCCGCCCGTTCTTGTCCCGATGTTTGGAAATGGTTGGGACGGCCGAAAGGTCTACCTGTGAGTGGCATTTGGGCCCCACCGTACTATTTCAACCATTTCTGCTCATCCAGGCCTGTAACTAGGAGCGTAATTCACCGAGGTAGTTACAATTGGTATCAGAGCCATCCCGCCCTTCAGGGTCTCAGCCAAATGGTCGTTGTCTGTCTAGCAAATATTTTTTGGTAGTTATGTATACTAGGGAAAAACAAAACGCGAGAGTAGGACTGCTTCCACTTTTCTTCTTACCCACCCACCACCTTTTTCTGGTAAGGAAGTGTAACGTTTTCAATCCTCTTCTTAAAAATTCAAACTAGGATTCACGTGTTCTGGGTTTCCGTAGTACCATAGAAAGTGTGTGTGTGTGTAGTTCCTTGTCTATATGTTGCATCCAATTTGTTATCACAATCTGCCTTTGGTTATCAACTGTTGGTACATTCCATACTGACAGGCTTTCGAAAACCGGTGCGATCTATCTGACTCCTTGTTAACCGGTGCCATCTTCTTAAGGGTGTCCTTCCTTCTAGCAACTCCTCTTTCTGTGCAATCATCAGTTGCTAATCTCTACCTGATAAGTGATTTTGCGCATCTATTGGTATTTTAATGCCGAAAAATGCGGAAAATTTTTCTTTGATACATCTGTGTTTCCACACTCCTTTTCAGTCGTGTGTGAAACATTATCTATCTCCCTTTTATCAGCATGTCCATGCTAACTCATTCTTTTGTCACCGGCGCTTAATCCTGGAGTTTGTTTCACCTCCTTTTCTCTTGGGCTAGTTACATAACATGTGTCGATCCGATGCTGGTGAATGTAATTTGGCTCTCGGCATAGCTATATTCCACTCATGATAAGTGTCGATTGGAATATGGACAATGCTATCAACGCAGGTACACCGTGATCATATCTATGCATATTCAAGCATCTTTGGCAATCCGGAGTTTCTCAAGCACTACGGCGGTATATCCTCTGTCCATCTTGCTGCACATCGTTTTCAACTCCATATCTGCAAAATTCTCGTTGAGACGAGGGAATTGCATCTTTTTGTCTCTGATAGCTTTGCTTAAGGTACGATCTATCATCTTTTCTTTATCCAAGATCTCTTTATCTTTGTAACCGGTGTTCCGATCGACAATGTGAACCAGGTGACATCTCTTTTTCTTCCGAAGGACCAGATAATCTATTCTTCCAGTGCATCTTCTTCAACACGAACCCGTGCTCTTAATATTGATCTTTCTAAGGGCGTTGAGCTCAGAAAGTGTTTCGAGCATTTGTTCGTTTCTCTCGCCTTTTGAACTTGATATTCTGGGAATATCTTGTTAATCCATGGTGGTATATGTTGATAATATGCTTGCCTATTCGATATCTATGGAAGGACATGGGAGATCATCTGTGTCTCTTTCTCTCAAGCTTCGTGAGCACTGCCTGTGTGCAAAGTCTCAAAGTGAGAATTCTGGCTTCTTGAAGTCACCTATCTCGGCCACATCCTTCTGCTAAATAGATCGCTTCAATTCTGGAATCAGCAAGTTCATTGGTAATTCCATCTTCCATCTTCAATCAATCCGGAGTTGTTCCTTGTTGGCAAGTTATCATCGTAGTTCCGCTAAAGTTATCCTCAAGACTGCCAAATCTCTCTCAATCATTTCAAGAAGAACATGGAGTTCTTTCACCTCAGTCTCGTCAAGTAATCTTTTGAAACCCTCTCGTTCTATCATCTATGCTCAATCCACCGGAGGCCATGAAGACTTTTTCAGATCTTTCGTAATCCTTCTGTTCAAGTGGTGCTATCTTTTTCTTTATCTGTGGAATCTTGCAGTTGTCTCCGTGATCTTCCTTCATATCTTTCCGGTGGCTGGATACTTATGATATGACGACAACATCATCATCTTTATCTATCTATGGATCCGATGAATCGTTTGCATCAATCTTTGTCTTCTTACGGAGTTCCATGAGCTCTTCTTATCAATACCTTCAGTCTGTTTCGGTAGTTGGGTTCCATGGTTTTCTTATTCATGTGCGGAGTAATGCTTTGAGTGCGGGATGGAGTAGCTACCATACCACTACTCTTATCATTCGCTCTTGTACATTGAATTGGTGAACTAATGTGATTTCACTCATTCCACGGAAGTTGGAAGTGGCCTTTATTCCTCGATACTTTTACTTCCGTCCTTGTTTTTCCGGAGTGCTCTCTCGAAGAAAGTAATCAATAATCTCTTGTTGGTGATCTCGTCTTTTCCTACACGGAGCAAATCTACAATTATCTGGTGGAAACAAACGCAAACTCTTTTCTATCCTCGTCTTTCTACCGGTGCTCGACATCCCCAAACAGGATGAAAGGAAACTATCTCTCTCTTTGCTACATCAATTCTTTTTTTGTGGTAAAGCCAATTATGGTTGATGCCATCAGCCGCAAATCGATTGAGTTAGCCTCAAGGCTAAAGAAAGCAATAAGTATCTCTACAATAAACTTCATATCCTCCATATTCGTTGCGTCTCAGGATTCCACCATGATCTGGCTTCACATCCGTCTCTGGAAGTTGTATCCGCGCACCTCAATTGCGTGATCCTTGGTTCTTACCGGCGCAACAAGAATCTAATCCGACGATGTCTAGCTAAATCTTTCTGTTGATATCAAGGGACTCTATTGTTTGAAGGCAATATTGTTTCCGTACTTCTTTTCTCAAATCCGAGAGAGGATATGATGCTATTGTCATAGTGGTTCAAACCTCTCCAATCTAGCTCTTTTCTTCCGGGGAGATAAAGATCCATCCTCTCTAGTATCAGAAAATCTTCAATCTTAACGGTGTGTCTATCTTGATCCATGATGCATCATCTTGTCCTTTCTTTCACAGGTGGTTCTTTTTCTCTTATCATGTTTCTTGAGAAAACCGGAGCTATGTCCATCCTATCCTTCTTGTCTCACGACAATCCTTCAAATTTTCTAACCGTTGTTTCTCAAGCAAAACGCAAGACTCGCAACAAGTCTAGCAATTTTTTTTGCAAGGTGTAGTGGTCGCACCATTCCGTTCTTCATCATCTTGGAAACGCAAGGATCACCTTCGTTCGAACACCGCCTCTCCTTGTGTTGTTTTCTTTTTCCTAGGAATCTCGGGGCGAGATTCTTGTTTAGTGGGGGAGAGTTGTAGCATCCCAATTGTCTAACAATTGTAATGCTACTTGGTCTAGTAATATAATGGCTACTTCAAATATATAATTGTTGCATCATCATTATATCATGCTCATGTCATCATGCCACCTTGCATTTGAGCATCATGTAAAACCCTTTTTCCTTTTGGTTCTTATCTCATATGCATTATTAATTGTATTTGCCTCTTGATATTGTATTTGGTTCTTGATATATTGTTTCAATGCCCAGGTTGAGTTGGGGGCATATCTCTTATTAACTCCACCACCTTTTTCTTTCACCACCTTATAATTCCACCATCCAACTAAATATGAGCTTGGCACTTATTGGTTTTACCTCTAGCTCATGTGGGTTGGGATGGATCCAAATTCTTTTCCACATGCTCTCATCTTAGCATCATGTTGTTTTCACATCATTGATATACGAGAGTCACTTGGCCACCTTTGCATGCCTTGTGAGTGGGACCCTTTCTCCTGGCTTCCATATGGGTTATTATGGAATTGTGCTCATGTTGGGGTATTTTGGGACTATTGAGCATCTAGTGGCACATACACACTAGCAAGTCCCATTTCTATTCAAACATGGTCATCTCCATCTATTCCACATGGGGCATCCTTTTTAATTCTTTTTGCTTGGCTTTTATTCCAATTTTGGGAATGCATAATAATAATGCCATGTGATAATATTGTTTTCACAAGAATCAATATGGCAATAAATATTTTGCATGGGCCATGCAAGTGCCACCTTTTCTAGTATTTGGTTTTTATTTGAATCTTGAGGGGATCATCACCTCTCTCTGACTCTATCCCTTCTTTTGGCTTGATCTATGTTGATCTTGCTTAAACCCTAGCACTCCATCCCTCTCTTTTTCTTGTTTGATCTTGGTTGTTCTTGGCATGATCTTGTCCAAGGCAAACCCTAGCTTCAAACCACTCCCTCTATCTCTCTCTAATCCCTAGACCATCACCTACCCCATCTTCACCATACCATCTCTTCCCTCATCTTTCTCTCTCTCTCTTTCCACATGTTTTTGCTTGATCTAGTTTGGAGTATGCAATCTTCTACAAACCCTAACCACCACCCCTTCTCTCTTAACCTCTATCTAGGTGCCACTCATATCATCTACCATTCATCACCATAAACCCCCCTCTCTCCTAAACCCCACCATGACCAAACCCTAGCTACCATGTTCCCCTCTCTCTCTCGGCCTTACCCCCCTCTCTCACCTAGCTGGCCCACCGGCCACCCTCTCTCCCTGGCCCCACCTAGCTACTCCCTCCACCCCACAAGCCCTAACCCGAGCCTAGCTCCAAACCCTAACCTAGCCCGAGCCTACCCCCTCTCCTTTCTCTAGCTCTCTCTGCCTAGGTGGCCCTAGCCCGAGCCTGCCCTCCCAGACCACCATGCCCCACCTAGAAGCCCCCTCCTCTACCTGCCATGCCCTGCCGACCCTAGCAGGTGAAGGAGGAAGGAGAGAAAAAGGGTGGCCGAGCCACCTTTTTCATCTACCCCACCTCCCCACGGCATCTCCCCCTCTCTGCTACCTACCACCACCCCACCACCTCTCTGCCTCGCCCAGCTACCCCCCAGATCTACCCCAAGGGCGCCCTGCCCTCTCCCCTCTCTTCTCCATCGCCACCGGCTACACCATCGCCGGCACCCTCGGCCTCCTCTCGGCTACACCGTACCGGGCGACGAGCGCAACGTGGAGGCGGTCGAGGAGTACAAGGAGACCCCCTGCAGCAGCCCCGTACACGGAGCCGCGAAGAGGAAGCCCCAGACCGCCAGAACCATCGACGCCCGTGCCGAAACCCTAGTTCGTCTGTCCGTCTGCATCACCGTCGCCTTGCTGCTCGCCGACCCGATCCACCTCCACCGACGCCCCCGCGGTGAGCGCCTGACCCTCCCAGACACCCCTGCGTGCCGATCCGTTGCCTGGTCGTGCCGTGCGTTTCATCGAGCACGCTCTGTGCGCTGGCGAGCGCAGCGTCGACTCGCTCCCCCGACGCGCAGAAACCCTAGCTAGGCCACGCCCACCTCCCTGACACCAAGCCCAAGCCAGCGCAGTGGCTCCGCCTCTGCACGCGCCCGCAACGTCTCTGGTTCGAGCCTGCACGCCGCGCTCTGCCGCGGGCGTGCATCGACCTGTCGCGCAAGAGAGAGAGAGAAGAAGCACAGTACGGCGTGGTAGTTTTACAGAACACCCCCTCCGTTTCTTTTCTGCTCAACCCGCACTCCCTCGTGGCCCTCTTGTCAGCCTCGTGGCGTTTTTGCAAAAAGGCTCCCCTGCTTTGGTCGCATCAACCCGCAGTCCCCCCTGAGCCGCGTGGCAACCTCGAGCCCGCCCACTGGCGTGTGGGTCCGCTTGTGCCGTGGTCCCACCTGTCATTCACTGGAGCTAGATTAGGCCGCAGTGTAAAGCTGTTCTGCGCGCTGGGCTGCTGAGTCAGCCAGTGACCCCACCCGTCGGTGTCTGTGTCTGAATCTGTCTGGGTATAAAAAGGTTTTCTAGATTTCTGTTTAATTCAAATCTTTTTAAATTTATTTCAAATTCAAATTCAAATCTGTTTTATAATATCTTTTAATTCTTAACTTCAAATAATACAAATAATATATGTTTTCAAATCAGAAAAATGTGAGGAATTCAAATATGCCATCCAAAGTATATTTTGAACATTTAAAATTGCAAGTTGTTTAAAATTACAATAAAATGCCCTTTGGCATTAATAAATTAATAACTTTTGTTTTATTAATCCAAATTCAACAAATGATATGTCTAAAATGTTTAGCTCGACGAGACCTTTCTGTTTATGCATTCCATGGTTTGATTTGAAGCATGCATCATATAAATATAAAGAGTACAGCAATTAATATGAGGCTAAAATGTGGTCCAAACTCAATAAAAATGCTTTATTATTGTTTCCACACCTCACCCATGCCATGCTACTTTAATGCCATGCAAATTGTGCATCATTCATCATGGCATGATTGTTTGCTTGATGCATTGATACATATGCTTGTGCACTTTATTTATGTTGGCCCTTGTTTGTTTGGTTCTTCTTCGAATAGACGCTGAGCAGGGGATATACCAAGAGAACCAGGAGCACTACCCAGATCCTTCTCTCGCTACAACTGAGCTGCCAGGCAAGCACTACCACATGCTTGCATACATATAGTACCTATTGCCTCCATCTTATTCTTGCATCATTGAGTCGCGATTGCATTAAATTGAATCCCAAGTATTGCATAGCCTTTACTATTAAACCCCGCCGAAGCTTGTTCCTCCATCCCATGAGCCATTACTACAGGAGTTGTTTGAGCCATGCGAGTCGTAGAATAGCATGTGTAGGGTATGTGAGCGTCTGATGGATAATGAGGTACCTAAACAACTTAACCTGAGTAGTAATGGGATAACTAATGAAAGTGGCATCGGTGAGCCATATTCGCTATTTGGTTTTTCAGGCTCACTTGTGTCCCGTAAGACCCCGAGTACTTGATTCCTGTTCCAAGAATATTCGCGCTATCCACATCCGGGAGGCTTATGAACCCCCCTGAGCCAGAGCTTGATTCATTCTTATTTCTTGGGGCCACAAACTAGTTTGAGGTTTTATTTACTATCCTGTACTTATGCCATGCTTTACTGCTTTATTTAAATTGTGCGAGGTACTGCACACTGTACTGTTTAGGTAAGCGGAGTGTTTTAGCGGTATCGACAAGCCTAGTCACATTTTCGGGTTCCCAGTCGTTTACTGCCACTGACGCAAACCTTGAGGCCGTCTCGGAGTCAGCTAACTTCGTTGCGGGTAGCTCAATGGGGTGGCCCCTGAAATATTTCTGAATCCTGTGATTGCTTTGTCGTGACTGCCTCGTTGGGTTTTGATTTGGTTTTTCCGAGGCATATCGAGTGTGTGTTGCTATTTGTGCACCCCTGCAGGGTAAAACTTTCTGAAAGCCGTGTCCGCGGTTATGGACGACTTGGAGCACAGTTTCTCGATCATAGACAAGCATAACTAAAGTACCGCTTTTAATCTGACTAAACAACTGACTAGTAAATAGTGCAACACTCATGGAATGGTTAATAAAACTGCCAACGGATGGGGGGTTGTTCGTCCGCTTCCTCGTCGGTAAGCGAGGAGGAGGATGGATCTGTGGAGATTACCATTATAACCGTTATACTGTTGTTATTAATTCACGGACATCCGTCTATCTATGGTTAGGCGGATGGTTAGCGAGTATCTATATAATTGTTAGGGTTTATCTTTTGCTGCAATTGCGTCACCCCAGGTTGTGTCCCCTTTAGCGGCATAAAGACTTGCTGAGTACCCCTAGGGTCTCACACGATAAATTATTGGTTCAGATGAACAGGTACACTCACAAGATGGATACTGGGTGGAAGAGACGGACGATGTGGGCAACGATCATTCGGTGTAGAGATTCCGAGAACGGGGATCCGTGAGATCTGTGGGCGGGATCTGCTTATTTATGGGGCATCTTATGCCGATTTGCTTCTTATCCGTACTCGGATTTTGTCTTTCGCTTCCGCTTGATACTCTGTTGATTGATGTATGAGGAGATATCCTAAACTATTATATCTATCTAGGATATTTGGATCTTGCCGTATGGCGTTGCTATATTTCCTTTCTTTTAGATGGAATGGCTCTGATGTACTATTGTATGGTGGCTTGCATACATACTCATTTGTGTATGTAGTTGATCCCTTCGCCTGCCGATTACGCCGCCCGTTCTTGTCCCGATGTTTGGAAATGGTTGGGACGGCCGAAAGGTCTACCTGTGAGTGGCATTTGGGCCCCACCGTACTATTTCAACCATTTCTGCTCATCCAGGCCTGTAACTAGGAGCGTAATTCACCGAGGTAGTTACAATTGGTATCAGAGACATCCCGCCCTTCAGGGTCTCAGCCAAATGGTCGTTGTCTGTCTAGCAAATATTTTTTGGTAGTTATGTATACTAGGGAAAAACAAAACGCGAGAGTAGGACTGCTTCCACTTTTCTTCTTACCCACCCACCACCTTTTTCTGGTAAGGAAGTGTAACGTTTTCAATCCTCTTCTTAAAAATTCAAACTAGGATTCACGTGTTCTGGGTTTCCGTAGTACCATAGAAAGTGTGTGTGTGTGTAGTTCCTTGTCTATATGTTGCATCCAATTTGTTATCACAATCTGCCTTTGGTTATCAACTGTTGGTACATTCCATACTGACAGGCTTTCGAAAACCGGTGCGATCTATCTGACTCCTTGTTAACCGGTGCCATCTTCTTAAGGGTGTCCTTCCTTCTAGCAACTCCTCTTTCTGTGCAATCATCAGTTGCTAATCTCTACCTGATAAGTGATTTTGCGCATCTATTGGTATTTTAATGCCGAAAAATGCGGAAAATTTTTCTTTGATACATCTGTGTTTCCACACTCCTTTTCAGTCGTGTGTGAAACATTATCTATCTCCCTTTTATCAGCATGTCCATGCTAACTCATTCTTTTGTCACCGGCGCTTAATCCTGGAGTTGTTTCACCTCCTTTTCTCTTGGGCTAGTTACATAACATGTGTCGATCCGATGCTGGTGAATGTAATTTGGCTCTCGGCATAGCTATATTCCACTCATGATAAGTGTCGATTGGAATATGGACAATGCTATCAACGCAGGTACACCGTGATCATATCTATGCATATTCAAGCATCTTTGGCAATCCGGAGTTTCTCAAGCACTACGGCGGTATATCCTCTGTCCATCTTGCTGCACATCGTTTTTAACTCCATATCTGCAAAATTCTCGTTGAGACGAGGGAATTGCATCTTTTTGTCTCTGATAGCTTTGCTTAAGGTACGATCTATCATCTTTTCTTTATCCAAGATCTCTTTATCTTTGTAACCGGTGTTCCGATCGACAATGTGAACCAGGTGACATCTCTTTTTCTTCCGAAGGACCAGATAATCTATTCTTCCAGTGCATCTTCTTCAACACGAACCCGTGCTCTTAATATTGATCTTTCTAAGGGCGTTGAGCTCAGAAAGTGTTTCGAGCATTTGTTCGTTTCTCTCGCCTTTTGAACTTGATATTCTGGGAATATCTTGTTAATCCATGGTGGTATATGTTGATAATATGCTTGCCTATTCGATATCTATGGAAGGACATGGGAGATCATCTGTGTCTCTTTCTCTCAAGCTTCGTGAGCACTGCCTGTGTGCAAAGTCTCAAAGTGAGAATTCTGGCTTCTTGAAGTCACCTATCTCGGCCACATCCTTCTGCTAAATAGATCACTTCAATTCTGGAATCAGCAAGTTCATTGGTAATTCCATCTTCCATCTTCAATCAATCCGGAGTTGTTCCTTGTTGGCAAGTTATCATCGTCGTTCCGCTAAAGTTATCCTCAAGACTGCCAAATCTCTCTCAATCATTTCAAGAAGAACATGGAGTTCTTTCACCTCAGTCTCGTCAAGTAATCTTTTGAAACCCTCTCGTTCTATCATCTATGCTCAATCCACCGGAGGCCATGAAGACTTTTTCAGATCTTTCGTAATCCTTCTGTTCAAGTGGTGCTATCTTTTTCTTTATCTGTGGAATCTTGCAGTTGTCTCCGCGATCTTCCTTCATATCTTTGCGGTGGCTGGATACTTATGATATGACGACAACATCATCATCTTAATCTATCTATGGATCCGATGAATCGTTTGCATCAATCTTTGTCTTCTTACGGAGTTCCATGAGCTCTTCTTATCAATACCTTCAGTCTGTTTCGGTAGTTGGGTTGCATGGTTTTCTTATTCATGTGCGGAGTAATGCTTTGAGTGCGGGATGGAGTAGCTACCATACCACTACTCTTATCATTCGCTCTTGTACATTGAATTGGTGAACTAATGTGATTTCACTCATTCCACGGAAGTTGGAAGTGGCCTTTATTCCTCGATACTTTTACTTCCGTCCTTGTTTTTCCGGAGTGCTCTCTCGAAGAAAGTAATCAATAATCTCTTGTTGGTGATCTCGTCTTTTCCTACACGGAGCAAATCTACAATTATCTGGTGGAAACAAACGCAAACTCTTTTCTATCCTCGTCTTTCTACCGGTGCTCGACATCCCCAAACAGGATGAAAGGAAACTATCTCTCTCTTTGCTACATCAATTCTTTTTCTGTGGTAGAGCCAATTATGGTTGATGCCATCAGCCGCAAATCTATTGCGTTAGCCTCAAGGCTAAAGAAAGCAATAAGTATCTCTACAATAAACTTCATATCCTCCATATTCGTTGCGTCTCAGGATTCCACCATGATCTGGCTTCACATCCGTCTCTGGAAGTTGTATCCGCGCACCTCAATTGCGTGATCCTTGGTTCTCACCGGCGCAACAAGAATCTAATCCGACGATGTCTAGCTAAATCTTTCTGTTGATATCAAGGGACTCTATTGTTTGAAGGCAATATTGTTTCCGTACTTCTTTTCTCAAATCCGAGAGAGGATACGATGCTATTGTCATAGTGGTTCAAACCTCTCCAATCTAGCTCTTTTCTTCCGGCGAGATAAAGATCCATCCTCTCTAGTATCAGAAAATCTTCAATCTTAACGGTGTGTCTATCTTGATCCATGATGCATCATCTTGTCCTTTCTTTCACAGGTGGTTCTTTTTCTCTTATCATGTTTCTTGAGAAAACCGGAGCTATGTCCATCCTATCCTTCTTGTCTCACGACAATCCTTCAACTTTTCTAACCGTTGTTTCTCAAGCAAAACGCAAGACTCGCAACAAGTATAGAAATTTTTTTTGCAAGGTGTAGTGGTCGCACCATTCCGTTCTTCATCATCTTGGAAACGCAAGGATCACCTTCGTTCGAACACCGCCTCTCCTTGTGTTGTTTTCTTTTTCCTAGGAATCTCGGGGCAAGATTCTTGTTTAGTGGGGGAGAGTTGTAGCATCCCAATTGTCTAACAATTGTAATGCTACTTGGTCTAGTAATATAATGGCTACTTCAAATATATAATTGTTGCATCATCATTATATCATGCTCATGTCATCATGCCACCTTGCATTTGAGCATCATGTAAAACCCTTTTTCCTTTTGGTTCTTATCTCATATGCATTATTAATTGTATTTGCCTCTTGATATTGTATTTGGTTCTTGATATATTGTTTCAATGCCCAGGTTGAGTTGGGGGCATATCTCTTATTAACTCCACCACCTTTTTCTTTCACCACCTTATAATTCCACCATCCAACTAAATATGAGCTTGGCACTTATTGGTTTTACCTCTAGCTCATGTGGGTTGGGATGGATCCAAATTCTTTTCCACATGCTCTCATCTTAGCATCATGTTGTTTTCACATCATTGATATACGAGAGTCACTTGGCCACCTTTGCATGCCTTGTGAGTGGGACCCTTTCTCCTGGCTTCCATATGGGTTATTATGGAATTGTGCTCATGTTGGGGTATTTTGGGACTATTGAGCATCTAGTGGCACATACACACTAGCAAGTCCCATTTCTATTCAAACATGGTCATCTCCATCTATTCCACATGGGGCATCCTTTTTAATTATTTTTGCTTGGCTTTTATTCCAATTTTGGGAATGCATAATAATAATGCCATGTGATAATATTGTTTTCACAAGAATCAATATGGCAATAAATATTTTGCATGGGCCATGCAAGTGCCACCTTTTCTAGTATTTGGTTTTTATTTGAATCTTGAGGGGATCATCACCTCTCTCTGACTCTATCCCTTCTTTTGGCTTGATCTATGTTGATCTTGCTTAAACCCTAGCACTCCATCCCTCTCTTTTTCTTGTTTGATCTTGGTTGTTCTTGGCATGATCTTGTCCAAGGCAAACCCTAGCTTCAAACCACTCCCTCTATCTCTCTCTCTAATCCTTAGACCATCACCTACCCCATATTCACCACACCATCTCTTCCCTCATCTTTCTCTCTCTCTCTCTCTCTCTTTCCACATGTTTTTGCTTGATCTAGTTTGGAGTATGCAATCTTCTACAAACCCTAACCACCACCCCTTCTCTCTTAACCTCTATCTAGGTGCCACTCATATCATCTACCATTCATCACCATAACCCCCCCTCTCTCCTAAACCCCACCATGACCAAACCATAGCTACCATGTTCCCCTCTCTCTCGGCCTTACCCCCTCTCTCACCTAGCTGGCCCACCGGCCACCCTCTCTCCCTGGCCCCACCTAGCTACTCCCTCCACCCCACAAGCCCTAACCCGAGCCTAGCTCCAAACCCTAACCTAGCCCGAGCCTACCCCCCTCTCCTTTCTCTAGCTCTCTCTCTGCCTAGGTGGCCCCAGCCCGAGCCTGCCCTCCCAGACCACCATGCCCCACCTGGAAGCCCCCTCCTCTACCTGCCCTGCCCTGCCGACCCTAGCACGTGAAGGAGGAAGGAGAGAAAAAGGGTGGCCGAGCCACCTTTTTCATCTACCCCACCTCTCCACGGCATCTCCCCCTCTCTGCTACCTACCACCACCCCACCACCTCTCTGCCTCGCCCAGCTACCCCCCAGATCTACCCCAAGGGCGCCCTGCCCTCTCCCCTCTCTTCTCCATCGCCACCGGCTACACCATCGCCGGCACCCTCGGCCTCCTCTCGGCTACACCGTACCGGGCGACGAGCGCGACGTGGAGGCGGTCGAGGAGTACAACGAGACCCCATGCAGCAGCCCCGTACACGGAGCCGCGAAGAGGAAGCCCCAGACCGCCAGAACCATCGACGCCCGCGCCGAAACCCTAGTTCGTCTGTCCGTCTGTCCGTCTGCATCACCGTCGCCTTGCTGCTCGCCGACCCGATCCACCTCCACCGACGCCCCCGCGGTGAGCGTCTGACCCTCCCAGACACCCCTACGTGCCGATCCGTTGCCTGGTCGTGCCATGCGTTTCATCGAGCATGCTCTGTGCGCCGGCGAGCGCAGCGTCGACTCGCTCCCCCGACGCGCAGAAACCCTAGCTAGGCCACACCCACCTCCCTGACACCAAGCCCAAGCCAGCGCAGTGGCTCCACCTCTGCGCGCGCCCGCAACGTCTCTGGTTCGAGCCCGCGCGCCACGCTCTGCCGCGGGCGTGCATTGACCTGTCGTGCAAGAGAGAGAGAGAGAAGAAGCACAGTACGGCGTGGTAGTTTTACAGAACATCCCCTCCGTTTCTTTTCTGCTCAACCCGCACTCCCTCGTGGCCCTCTTGTCAGCCTCGTGGCGTTTTTGCAAAAAGGCTCCCCTGCTTTGGTCGCATCAACCCGCAGTCCCCCCTGAGCCGCGTGGCAACCTCGAGCCCGCCCACTGGCGTGTGGGTCCGCTTGTGCCGTGGTCCCACCTGTCATTCGCTGGAGCTAGATTAGGCCGCGGTGTAAAGCTGTTCTGCGCGCTGGGCTGCTGAGTCAGCCAGTGACCCCACCCGTCGGTGTCTGTGTCTGAATCTGTCTGGGTATAAAAAGGTTTTCTAGATTTCTGTTTAATTCAAATCTTTTTAAATTTATTTCAAATTCAAATTCAAATCTGTTTTATAATATCTTTTAATTCTTAACTTCAAATAATACAAATAATATATGTTTTCAAATCAGAAAAATGTGAGGAATTCAAATATGCCATCCAAAGTATATTTTGAACATTTAAAATTGCAAGTTGTTTAAAATTACAATAAAATGCCCTTTGGCCTTAATAAATTAATAACTTTTTTTTATTAATCCAAATTCAACAAATGATATGTCTAAAATGTTTAGCTCGACGAGACCTTTCTGTTTATGCATTCCATGGTTTGATTTGAAGAATGCATCATATAAATATAAAGAGTACAGCAATTAATATGAGGCTAAAATGTGGTCCAAACTCAATAAAAATGCTTTATTATTGTTTCCACACCTCACCCATGCCATGCTACTTTAATGCCATGCAAATTGTGCATCATTCATCATGGCATGATTGTTTGCTTGATGCATTGATACATATGCTTGTGCACTTTATTTATGTTGGCCCTTGTTTGTTTGGTTCTTCTTCGAATAGACGCTGAGCAGGGGATATACCAAGAGAACCAGGAGCACTACCCAGATCCTTCTCTCGCTACAACTGAGCTGCCAGGCAAGCACTACCACATGCTTGCATACATATAGTACCTATTGCCTCCATCTTATTCTTGCATCATTGAGTCGCGATTGCATTAAATTGAATCCCAAGTATTGCATAGCCTTTACTATTAAACCCCAACGAAGCTTGTTCCTCCATCCCATGAGCCATTACTACAGGAGTTGTTTGAGCCATGCGAGTCGTAGAACAGCATGTGTAGGGTATGTGAGCGTCTGATGGATAATGAGGTACCTAAATAACTTAACCTGAGTAGTAATGGGATAACTAATGAAAGTGGCATCGGTGAGCCATATTCGCTATTTGGTTTTTCAGGCTCACTTGTGTCCCGTAAGACCCCGAGTACTTGATTCCTGTTCCAAGAATATTCGCGCTATCCACCTCCGGGAGGCTTATGAACCCCCCTGAGCCAGAGCTTGATTCATTCTTATTTCTTGGGGCCACAAACTAGTTTGAGGTTTTATTTACTATCCTGTACTTATGCCATGCTTTACTGCTTTATTTAAATTGTGCGAGGTACTGCACACTGTACTGTTTAGGTAAGCGGAGTGTTTTCGCGGTATCGACAAGCCCAGTCACATTTTCGGGTTCCCAGTCGTTTACAACCACTGACGCAAACCTTGAGGCCGTCTCGGAGTCAGCTAACTTCGTTGCGGGTAGCTCAATGGGGTGGCCCCCTGAAATATTTCTGAATCCTGTGATTGCTTTGTCGTGACTGCCTCGTTGGGTTTTGATTTGGTTTTTCCGAGGCATATCGAGTGTGTGTTGCTATTTGTGCACCCCTGCAGGGTAAAACTTTCTGAAAGACGTGTCCGCGGTTATGGACGACTTGGAGCACAGTTTCTCGATCATAGACAAGCATAACTAAAGTACCGCTTTTAATCTGACTAAACAACTGACTAGTAAATAGTGCAACACTCATGGAATGGTTAATAAAACTGCCAACGGATGGGGGGTTGTTCGTCCGCTTCCTCGTCGGTAAGCGAGGAGGAGGATGGATCTGTGGAGATTACCATTATAACCGTTATAACTGTTGTTATTAATTCACGGACATCCGTCTATCTATGGTTAGGCGGATGGTTAGCGAGTATCTATAGAATTGTTAGGGTTTATCTTTTGCTGCAATTGCGTCACCCCAGGTTGTGTCCCCTTTAGCGGCATAAAGACTTGCTGAGTACCCCTAGGGTCTCACACGATAAATTATTGGTTCAGATGAACAGGTACACTCACAAGATGGATACTGGGTGGAAGAGACGGACGATGTGGGCAACGATCATTCGGTGTAGAGATTCCGAGAACGGGGATCCGTGAGATCTGTGGGCGGGATCTGCTTATTTATGGGGCATCTTATGCCGATTTGCTTCTTATCCGTACTCGGATTTTGTCTTTCGCTTCCGCTTGATACTCTGTTGATTGATGTATGAGGAGATATCCTAAACTATTATATCTATCTAGGATATTTGGATCTTGCCGTATGGCATTGCTATATTTCCTTTCTTTTAGATGGAATGGCTCTGATGTACTATTGTATGGTGGCTTGCATACATACTCATTTGTGTATGTAGTTGATCCCTTCGCCTGCCGATTACGCCGCCCGTTCTTGTCCCGATGTTTGGAAATGGTTGGGACGGCCGAAAGGTCTACCTGTGAGTGGCATTTGGGCCCCACCGTACTATTTCAACCATTTCTGCTCATCCAGGCCTGTAACTAGGAGCGTAATTCACCGAGGTAGTTACACCCGGGATGCCGGGCGTATTTTTCTTGTTTTAGATTATCGTAAAACTTGTCTGTCTGTACCGGCTATCTCTGATGCCGGGTAACTCTCGGGAGCTTTGTCTCCCTTTTGCTTGTTAATATTAAATTCTTGAGTCTTTCTTAACTTGTGTCTTGAATATTCTTTTGATATCTTTGTCGGCTCACTCCGCCTGGCTATCCTCGTCCGGCTACACACTCTTAGCCGGACGAACTATACCTCCAGTGGGGGCGCGCCAGCGCACCCACTGGGTGTAGCCCCCGAGATTCGGAGTAGCTGGCGTAGCCAAGTGCTTCGAATCTTCCTTGTTCTTCTAACTTCATCCGACTGGCCTCGCCCCAGTCGGTTGCTTTCGTCGGCTGGACGCCTTCAGCCGGGGGAACCAACATTCCAGTGGGGGCGCGCGAGCGCACCCACTGGGTGTAGCCCCCGAGATTCGGAGTAGCTGGCGTAGCCAGGTGCGTCGAATCTTCCTTGTCTTTTATTGCTCCCGCCCTTGCCCTCACCTGGGCTCCGAACTGCCGGCTAAACGCCCTTAGTCGGCCAGGAACTACAAGATTCCACTAGGGGCACGCGAGCGCACCCAGTGGGTGTAGCCCCCGAGATTCGGAGCGCTTGATGAAGGCAAGGGCTTCGAATCTTCTTTCCTTCTCCTGAATGCCGACTCAAAGTAGTCGGACAAGAACGCACATATGCATACACATATATCTTCATAGGTTAATAGGTTAGTCCGTCAAATTGTGGCCGGGAAACGGCTTATTTTTTCAAAAACTGGCTTGCTCCTTTCTAGGCACTTAGTCGCTTTCTCGTGTGTTCTGTTGTTTTTGCTGCGTCCTTGCCGGACAGCCGGGTTGCGGTCTGCAGCCGGAATCGAAGGGAGCTGACAGTACATTACTCACGGTACTAGCGGCTGGATTGGTTTGAGCTAGTTGCGGGACCGGGACGCCCGACCTGTCACGCCTCCTCCCCGTTTTTCATGTGGGATGCCTCAGGCTTTTGCTCTTGCTAGCCGGACAGCCGGGTTGCGGTCTGTAGCTGAGACGAAGAGTGGGCCTCTGACATCATCGCACACTACTCAGCTGGTTTGTTGGTTTAACAGGCCGGGCCAGCCGGCGAGCCCCCGGGTAGGGGTAGCCGGAGCCGGAAAATTTTAATCGGAGAACAGGCACGCACACATTTCCAGAAGGAGCCCCCGAGATTCTCGTGGGAGTCCGCATTTTCATTTATGAGGTTTTCGGGATACATACACTGTTTGGCGACTAGGTGTAAAACGGACGCAGCAGGGCCGCGTTCCAAGGACGTTCGGTCTCCTCGTCCGATTTGTCCATCTTGTTCTTGCACGGCTACTGTGCGTCGATGAGGTAGTAAGAGTCATTGGGCAACGCCCGGCTGATGATGAAGGGGCCCTCCCAGGGTGGTGATAGCTTGTGCATGCCCTTCGTGTCTTGCACCAACCGGAGAACCAGGTCACCCTCGCGGAATGCGACTGGGCGAATCCGACTGGAATGGTAGCGGCGTAGTCGCTGCTGGTACAGGGCGGATCTGGACAGGGCCAGCTCGCGGGCCTCCTCCAGGAGATCTACCCTGTCCTCCCGCGCCTCCTTGTTGGCCTGCTTGTCGTAGAGGAGCTTGCGGGGGGAGTCGAATTCGATGTCGGCGGAGAGGATGGCTTCCGATCCGTAGACCAGGAAGAATGGCGTGTAGCCGGTTGACCTATTTGGTGTGGTGCGGAGGCTCCACAGCACAGCCGGAAGTTCTTCGATCCAGCATCCGGGTGACCGCTCCAACGGCTCGATGAGACGTGGTTTGATGCCGGCTAGCACCAAGCCGTTTGCTCGTTCGACCTGCCCGTTGGACTGTGGATGTGCGACGGAGGCGAGGTCTAGCCGGATGCCCTTGTTGCTGCAGAACCGGGCGAAGGCCCCCTTGGCGAAGTTCGTGCCGTTGTCGGTGATGATGCTATTGGGGTAGCCGAAGCGGTTGATGATGTCGGTGAAGAAGGTAACAACCGTCGCCCCGTCCAGCTTCCGGATAGGTTTGGCCTCGATCCACTTTGTGAACTTGTCCACCGCTACCAGCAGGTGGGTCATTCCTGCGCGAGCTCGCTTGAAGGGCCCGACCATGTCGAGGCCCCAAACCGCGAAGGGCTAGGTGATCGGTATGGTCTTGAGCACCGAGGTTGGCATGTGCCCGAGCTGCCTGAAGCGTTGGCACCCATTGCACGCGCGGACCAGCTGCTCGGCATCCTCGAGGGCGGTAGGCCAATAGAAGCCGTGGCAAAACGCCTTGGCGACTATCGCCCTTGATGAAGCGTGGTGCCCGCACTCGCCCTGGTGGATGTCCTTGAGTAGCCGGTAGCCTGTGTCTACGTCGACACATCTTTGGAAGATACCGGATACACTGCGCTTGTATAGCTCGCCGTTTATGATGGTGTATGTATGCGCGCGGCGTTGGATTTGTCTGGCCTCCACCTCGTCATCCGGGAGTTCGTTGTTGGCGATGTAGTTCATGAAGGGCTGTGCCCAGGATGGCACTTCCCGGATGACGAGGACGCCCCTGTCCTCCGGCTGTCGGGTGTCGGTGGGCCGTCCGGGTGGGATATCCGGGGCAGCAGCCCCTGAGCCACTAGGCGAGCCGGTAGCCCCCGGGTCCTGCGAGCCGGAAGGCACTGCCTGGCCGGAGTTGGCACGAGTTTTCTTCTTTGGTGGCTCCACCGGCTCCGCCTCCGCTGCCCCGGCCGCCGGGACGCTCCCAGCCCAGATGATGGAATCTGATTCCGGCGATGGGTTGATGGATGGCTTGCGTAGGTGCTCCAGGGAGACCCCTGGTGGGATGGCCTGCTTGGTGGACCCTATCTTGGAGAGCGCATCGGCTGCCTCGTTGTTGGTGCGGGGGACGTGATGAAATTCACACCCGTCGAAGGAGGAGCTGAGCTTCTGGATGTGGAACCGGTAGAGGGCCATGTTGCCATCTCTGGTGTCCCATTCCCCGGATACTTGTTGTACCACCAGGTCCGAATCGCCGAAGCACAGGATCCGGTTGACGCCGATTTCCTTGGCCAGCCGGAGCCCGTGCGCTAGTGCCTCGTATTCGGCTATGTTGTTGGAGGCCTTGAAGTGGATCTGCAACACGTACTCCAGCCGGTCTCCCTTGGGCGAGGTGAGCACGATGCCGGCTCCCAAGCCCCCGAGCATCTTTGACCCGTCGAAGTGCATCCTCTAGTGGTCCGAATCCGGAACCGGTGGGAGATACTGGGTCTCGGCCCAGTCGATGAGGAAGTCCGCCATCGCCTGTGACTTGATCGTGAGCCGGGGCTCGTACTGGATGGAGTAGGCGGCGAGCTCGATGGCCCATTTGGCGACCCGACCGGTGGCGTCCTTGTTGCCGATGATTTCCGAAAGGGGTGCAGTGCACACGACCTTGATCGGGTGCTCCTGGAAGTAGTGCTTGAGCTTCTTGCATGCTAGGTACACGCCGTAGCACATCTTTTGGTAGTGGGGGTAGTTCTGCTTGGAGAGGGAGAGAACCTCGCTGAGGTAGTAGACGGGTCTCTGAACTTGCTGAGCCTTGCCTTCCTCGGGGCGCTCCACCACCAGGACGACGCTGACGACCCGGCTGGTGGCTGCTATATAGAGCAACATCGGCTCCTTGCTAGCCGGTGTGGCTAGAACCGGCGCTGTGGACAGCATGCGCTTGAGGTCGTGAAATGCGGTGTCGGCCTGCGAAGTCCAGGAGAACTTGTCCGTCTTTTTCATCAGCTGGTACAACATAAGTGCCTTCTCCCCCAGCCGGCTGACGAAGCGACTGAGGGAAGCCAGGCATCCGGTGAACTTCTAGACTCCAAGCAGGTTCTTGGGCGGTTGCATCCTTTCGATGGCCGCGATCTTCTCCGGATTTGCCTCGATGCCTCGCTGAGATACGAGGAAACCGAGTAGCTGGCCGGATGGTACTCCGAAGACGCATTTTTCCGGGTTCAGCTTCATCTGGTACTGGCGGAGGTTGCCAAATGTTTCTCGCAGATCCTCGAGGAGGGTGCGCTTTTCCTTGGTCTTGATGACCACGTCATCCACGTAAGCGTGCATGTTTCGGCCTATCTGCGAGTGCAAGCATTTCTGCATACATCGCTGATAGGTGGCGCCTGCGTTCTTTAGGCCGAAAGGCATGGTTACATAGCAGAAAGCCCCGTAGGGGGTGATAAATGATGTCTTAATCTGATCAGCCGTGTTTAGCCGGATCTGATTGTATCCGGAATAACAATCTAGAAAAGATAACAAATCACAGCCGGCCGTGGAATCGATGACCTGATCGATACGGGGCAAGGCGAAGGGGTCTTTCGGGCACGCCTTGTTCAGGCTGGTGTAGTCGATACACATGCGCCAAGTCTTGTTCTTTTTCAACACCAGGACTGGGTTCGCCAGCCAGTCCGGGTGGTATACTTCCATGATGAATCCGGCTGCGAGGAGCCGCGTGATCTCGTCACCGATTATCTTTCTCTTCTCTTCTGCGAACCGGCGCAGAGGTTGCTTAACCGGCTTGGCATCCGGACGCACATGAAGTGAGTGCTCGGCGAACTCCCTCGGCACACCCGGCATGTCTTTGGGAGACCATGCGAAGATGTCCCGATTCTCACGGAGGAAGTCGACGAGCGCGCCTTCCTATTTGTCGTCTAAGCCGGCACCAATGGTGACGAACTTAGTCGGGTCGGAGGGGTCGAGCAGGATCCTCTTCGTCTCCTTTGCCGGTTGGAAGGCTCCTTCTCCAGCCGGGATGTCCTGCTGGGCCATGGCCACATTGCGCATGATCGCACGCTTTTCTTCGGCTATGATGAGGGCCTTTGCTAGTTTGGAACCGGCTGAGGCGCACTCCATCGATCGCCTGAAGCAGCCGGCGACGGTGATCACGCCGTGGGGTCCTGGCATCTTCGTCTTGAGGTATGCGTAGTGGGGGACGGCCATGAACTTGGCGAGGGCGGGGCGCCCGAGGAGAGCGTGGTACGAGCTTGTCAAATTTACCACCTCGAACCAGATTGGTTCGCGGCGGAAGTTCTCCTCGGTCCCGAAGATGACGTCCAGCTGGATTTTTCCCAGCGGAGCGCAGGCTGGCCCCGGCAGTATGCCGTGGAACGTCGTGGTAGTCGGGCGCAGGTCGCTTTCGCGAATGCCCAGCTTCTCGAGCGAGGACTGGTAGAGGAGGTTGAGGCTGCTGCCTCCGTCGATGAGGACGCGCGAAAATCGGCAGTGCGCGTGTTGGAGACGATGAGGGGGTCGAGCACCATGGCGTAGCCCCCGGGAGTCGGCAGATGCTCCGGTTGATCTGCACGGCTCCAGGTGATGGGGGTTTCTGACCAGTTCAGGTATTGGGGGACCGGAGAAACGATGGCATTGACCTCCTTGGAGCGTCGCCTGCGGCTGTGCTTGTCGTCTTGCTCCGTCTCGAAGATGTGGTAGGCGGCGTGCGGCTGGGGGTAGTCGTTGTTGTTGTTGCCGCCGTTGCCGCCGTTACCATCATTACCGGCTCCCCTAGCCGGTGGTGGGGGTCCACCCGGTGGGGGAGGCGGAAGACGAGGTTGGTTGCCCTGGTCCTTTAGCTGGCGAGTCCAGCTGCAGTTCCGGGTGGTGTGCATAGCCGTTTTGAAGGGACCGCTATGCCACTTGCACGGGCCGTCAATCATCTGGTCGAAGGTGAGCCAGGGCTTCTGCCTTCTTGTGTCGTTAGCCGGTGCGTCGGGCGCACCCTCTACGGCATTGACCTGCCACGCGTGGTAGCGAGGCTTCTGTTGCCTGTCCTGGCGGTCCCCGTGGAACCGGTTGTCGTTGCCGTGGCGTCTGGAGGATCCGGCTTCACCAGCCGGATTGCTCGGACGGTCGCGAGCCGGCTCCATGGTGGTCGGACGGCCTTCCGCGTTTACTCGGAGGGGCTTCTTCATGGCGGCATCTGCCGTGGCGTACTGGTCGGCAACCGTCATGAGCTCCTCCATGGTTTTCGGCTCGTCACACAGTAGCCGGTGGCGAAGCATGGTGCCCTCTCGGCATCCTTCGATGAAGAAACCGATGGCTTGGCTCTCCAGGATGCCCTCGCAAGTGTTGCGGAGCTCCATCCACTTGGCGAGGTACTCGCGGTCGGTCTCGTGGTCGCCCTGGACGCACAAGGCCAGGTCGCTCGGGCGCCCTAGGTGCTTGTACGTGTCGTTGAAGTTGCGGACGAAAACCTTCTCGAAATCAGGCCAGGCGTTGATGCTGTTGGGCGCGAGGCTATTGAGCCAGGTTCTTGCCGACCCGGTTAGCATGAGAGGGACGTATCGCACGGCTGTGCGCTTATTCCCGTGGGCGATGCCGACTGCCGTGGCATAGTCGGTCAACCAGTCTTCTGGCTTCATGCTGCTGTCGTACTTGGGGGTGTCCCTGGGCAGGGAGAATTTATTAGGAAACGGCTCGTTCCGGATGCAGGGTCTGAAACAAATTGGTCCGGTAGAATCTTCCTCCTCCGTGACGCGCGCTTGAGCGAGCAGCTCGATGCGGTCGCGGGCATCCGAACAATCCGGGTTGGGCGCGCCCACCCGGCCCGAGAGGCGGGAACCGGCTGGTCTGGGTGCTCCGGCTGGTGGGGGTGGAGGTGGCGGGTTGCTGTTGACCGTCTGCTCCTGGCGCGGCTGGCCCCTGTTGCCGGAGCTGCGACGCCTGCTGCGGGCCCTAGCTGGCTGGGGGGAGGACGCCTGCTGCGTGTCACGTGGTGCGCCCCTGCTGTTGGCGGGTAGCCTGCTTCCTCTGGAGTAGCTAAGGTCTTCCTGCGTCTGCCGGTTGGCGCCGGCCTGCTCGTCCGCGACGCGGAGGAGCTCCTGGACGCGAGCGTGCTGGCGGGCTCGCTCCTCGCCCTCCAGGCTGGGTAGTTCTTCTGCCGCGGCTCGCGCTGCGTGCAAGTTCTTGATGGGCGTGCTGTAGGTGGGCCGTGTAGGGGCAGGCGTGGGATCCGGTTCTCCGTCCTTCTCCATCCTTCCGCCTAGCTCACCGCCCCGACGTCGTACCTGGCCGCGCCGGCTCGGCTCCACGGTAGCCGGGGTGAGGCCGTGCGCGCGGTCATACACGCGCCTGGCGATCTCCAGCTGCTTGCGGGCTGCTGCCAGCTCCATGGCCTCCTGGAGGAGGATCTGTCTCTCCATGGTGAAGTTAGCCTCCTTCTCCTCCGGGTTGTCTCCGAGGGTAACCGACGTCAGGAGCCGATCAATGGCATCCTCGACCGGGTTCCGAGGCTGCGAGGGGGTGGAAGTTCCAACCTCGTCCGCGCCTCGCTCCCGCGGCCGGCGGGGCTGCGAGCTGGATCCGGCCATCATGACCTCCACGCCGCGAGGTGCGGCGGAGGTGCCGCCGTTTGAGCATGGCGGCCCCGCGACAGAGACGATTTCCCTAGGGAAACGCTCCGGGACGGTGGCGATGTAGACGGGGAGATCGCCAAATAGCAGAACGGTGTCGTTTGCCGGGAAGGAAGTTCCGGCGAAGCAGGAGGCGTTGTCGATGACGCAGTCGAACTTGCCGAGCGTGAGCACCAGACCGGAGGCCACGCGCTCACCGGCTGAAGTGCGGGGTCCCGTGCGGAACGTGACTCCGGTCGAAGCCATTTGCCCCACGGTGGGCGCCAACTGTCGTTGTATTGGGAACGGCAGTACCTAAAAAAAGGTTAGATAGAGGTGTGGGGACTAGCAGGAAAGCTATCGACGGTGTCCGCAGGCGAGATTGGATACGAGCGAGCGTAGCGGGATGCAAGAAGTACCCAGGTTCGAGGCCCTCGTGGTGAGGTAAAGCCCCTACTCCTGCCTGATCTGACTATGTGGGATATATGAGCTACAAGTGCTCCTCGAGCTGTATTCTTTAGCTACTGCCTTAAATGAACTGAGACCAACCCTTTCTACTGAGGCCCTCCCTCTCCTTATATAGGAAGAGAGGCAAGGGTCTCACTGGCTAGTCCGACAGGCGGGCCCCACAGGCGGGTCCCAGCCGACTAGTCATCTACAGCACCCAGCATGGTGTGTCACATCGGTGTATGAGCGGTATGGCTGTCGTATGCACAGTGGACGCCGTGCGAGCCCGTCGTCAGCACAGGCCACTGTTTCCGCGTCAGCCACACCAAGTCTTCGGTATGGGCGGGTGGTTGCCCGTCTTGTCGTCGTACAGGACGTACCGTGCACTGATACGCACGTCGTCCTGTCCCTCTGATTGGATCCGGCTACGTTGTTGTATCCAGCTACCTCTTCAGGGTCCGGCTACCGGGTGGTAGCCGGTCCCTCCTACCCTGTCCGGCTGCATCTGGTCAGTCGGCCGAGATCCGACTGTCCTGTTTCTTATTCGGGTGGGATATCCGGGGATCATCCCCCTAACACTTTATTATTCTTGAGATGCTAGAGGATAAAAAATTATCCATCATACTTGGAAGACCTTTTCTTAGTACTGTAGGGGCATTAGTTGATTGTGCTGAGGGAAAAATAATCTTCAATGTTTATGATGCTGAAATCATCCGGTATTTTCCAAAGAAGCTATAAGCAGGAGAAAGATATATTCCACCGGTAAAACGAGTTCATGTGGTAAGTGCCTTTGATAAGGAGCAACCCAAGGTAAGAATTCGAGAACAGAGAAGGGGTTGAGTTATTCAACCATTCTTAATAAAATGCTGAATGGGAGTCAACCCATTTCATCAATAAAATAAACTAAAGAATAAAAAGTTCATCATATTCCTACAACTTTTTCACAGACATTCTTGCGGAAGTGCGCCCGTGAAGATGGAGCTGTCAAAAAGTAGTAGAAACATCGATTGAATGAGTATAGAATAAGAATAAGAATAAAAGCTTGAGTTTTATCTACAAAGACTAAAATTCTGCTCTTCATACGCTAATGTTGGTCGACGGTTTATACTGTCATTTCTTAGTCAAAAACAAGGTATTTTGCTAAGAAGGTATTCTCGAACAAATAGAAATTTTTTGATGACTACTGATGGTTTAACGACCAACTATACGATGGGAATAAAAATTCTGGCTGTATAGCTCCGGTCGTATAGATATCTTTGCCATCAACAAATTTTCTTTTGAAGGAACAGAGAATTTAATGACCAATTATATGTCGGGAATAAAAGATCCGGCAGTATAGTTCCGATCGTATAGATATCGATGTCTTTGTACAATATCTTCTCAAATTTACTGACGGTTTAACAACCAACTATACGGCGGGCATAAAAATTCTGGTCGTATAGTTCCGGTCGTGTAGATATTGATGCCTGTTTTACAAAATTTATCTCGATGGTACAGATGGTTTAATCACCAACTATACAGCGGGATCATTATGATCCCGTCGTATAGTTGCGTCCGTATAGCTGGGTTCCGCATAAAGAAACCCTAGTTGGCGGCGCCGCCGCAACTATATATCCGGAACAACATATCCCGCTCGTATAGTTCTGGACGTATATTTCAGCACGACCACAAAATCGCACCGGGGCGGCTAGTTTTCTTCTCCTTCCTCATTTTTTTCTCTCATATTTTCTCTCCAAACCTCTCAAAACCCACCTAGAACTCTTGATTCTTCGCGGATTTCGTTCATTTGAGTGGGGGATCAATAGATCGGTATATTTCTCTCCCTATCCATGATTTATTTTTAGATTTCCATGGTTGAAACTCTCACATTGATCTAGTGGATGAACTCAAGCTTATTTTGCTTTCCTATTGATTTCTCATGTTAGGATTGAATTTTCCACTTAGGATCGTTCGTATATCATGTAGAAACTATATGTCTAAGGTTTTACGGTGAAATTTTTCAGTTCATCAAGATGAACAATATTGGTAACATCTTTCGCAACAGCAAGCACCAACGTAGCAAGGGCTCGGGGTCTCGAACCGAGCGCAACCCCAAATTGGCCATAGTTTCATCGAGGAAGGTGTTGCCCACACGTTGGGCCGACCATAGCTTTCTTACCGCTGCGGGGTTGAAAGGCGGACATCGACCTCATGTGTAACAAGGCCGGGCTAACAGTACTTGGCTATGCAAGCCACGACACCTACGCTGAGCTTACCTATGAGTTCCTTGCCTCCTTCTACGACGACCACAGGGAGAAAGGTAATGTGTGCACGGTAAGCTTCACCATGAACCGCCAACACTATGAAATAACTTTTGAAAATATTTGTGATGCTTTCGGCTTCCCTCACATTAGGGAGTCAACTGTTACTAACCTCTATAGCGTCACAAGTGGAGAAACTTGAGAGGTTATTTCTATTAATGGTGGCACAAAATTCTATCAGAAGAAGATGTCCACCATTCAAAACCCAACAATTATCTACTACGCTTTGTTCCTCGCCAACACACTGCTGGGAGGAGATACCAGTTCCATGGCCAACGCGGACATGGCAATGATCACCAAGGCTCTCTTCCCTGATGCACCGCAAAGCACCAATCCTGCAGCTCTACTCATACATCACTTTCATCACCAAAGTAACAAGACGAAAGGTGGTATTCATATTGGTGGATTGGTAACCCACCTTGCCCATGCATTAAATATTACATTACCTGTTATGCAATCTGTTGACGGTTCCAAGGTTATGGACGTCAAATATTTAACTCCTTGTGGCTTCTTTGGTGTTTACCAAGCTAATCGGAGGCTCCGAGCATATCATTTTAGTTATCTTGGTGATGCATAGGGTGAGAAGGTTATGTTGCCCTGTCCCCAAGCCTTCTCGATTGTGGAGAAGGACACTTGGATCCTCACCAAGGACCAAGTGATGGAGATCATGGCTGAACTCCAGCCTGATCAAGAGGAAGATGAAGAAGGAGAACATCATGATAAGGATGAGCAGGAGCATGAGGATGCGCAGGGATACAACCCTGCTTGGGAGGGACAACAACATCAGCAGCAAGAGGGAGCCTGAGACCCATGGCCCAATCAGCCGCAGCAGGTACAACTACGTCCCCTGTCAAGAATTCCAGCAGCTCAACCAGCGCATTGGGGAGATTTACCACACTCTACAAGGAGTGAATGAAGATGTGAGTGCCTTGCTCACAACTTCAGTCACTTCATGACCCACTTCCCTGACTACTACCAGCAGTATCCACACCAGCCACCGAATGACGGCAACAACTGAGCCTAGCAATAGCCTAAGTTTGGGGGAGGTTTGAAAACCTCCAAACCTTGCATTCATGTTTTTATTTCTTCTTTTGATTTATTTTATTTCTTCAAAATTGCATGTTTATTTTCAGTTTGCATTCCTAAACCAAAAATACAAAAAAAATAGTTGTAACTTTTATAGCAAGTTCGTTTCTTTGTTTTTCTCACAGATTTCTCAATTTCTAGCAATATGGAAATACAGAGGGGGTTCGACTCAAATACAGGAACAAAGCAAGCAATAGGAGGTATAATATTCCTTTCATCGCCCTTTCTACAACCTTAAATTGATCCTACAATTATTTACTCGCTTGTACTAGAGTCACTCCCCACTTAACGTGTTATCCTATAAATTCTATTCCTTTACTAGTGTCTCCTTTTTAGCTTTGAAACAATGAGCAATGAACTTGGTTAAAAATATTTCCCACATTTTTACAACAAGAAAAAGCATCCATAAGATGACTTGAGTCCATGTTTAGCCCCAAGAATCTGATTTCAGAACTAGTCCATCTCATTTGAGCTTAATATAAATAGACTCGATAGTACCCTTGAATGAAATTGTTTGATAAAATGAATGCTTTGAAGTAGTAGAGATTATGCACTGCTTTTTCTAATAATTACCATAATATATTGCTTTACGCGTGTCATTACAACACTATCGTGCTCCATGGGGAACTATTAACTCCGCTGGCCAACGAACGATCTAAATGTGGGAAACCACTTGATTTCGGCTATTGAGTTATGTAAACGTCTGTAGCAGCAATGCTATGACGGGTAAAATTTTAGTCTCCTCATGGTTTCACATTCCAAGTGAAGTTGTAGTACTCCTCTAATCCATTATTGCTCAACAATTATTTATTGGCATGGTCACGAGTGCACAAAATAGTCCCTATTAACGTGTTAAAAACAGTGGCATGATTTCTCTATGAAAGAGTTGAAGTTTTTGAAAGGCAAAGAAAGGAAAAAAAAGTGCTTTGAGAGTCGTGAAATTTTGACATGGGAATAGATGAGTTATTCTTAAATTGAATATCTTGGTGCCAACTTGAGTACTCTTAATTGATCAAAGAAATAAGAGCAAAAAGTTTTCATCTCTCAACAAAGAGAGACACCAAAAGAATTTGTCTCATTTTCCTAGCTAAACTTTTAACACTTGCTCGAGCATATGATTTATTTGCTAACAAGATATACGTGGTTAGGAAGTGGACTCAGTGCAATCTTGTGAATACTTGTATGATCATGTTTAAGATTGCAGGGATTGTGAAGAAAAGAATTTGACACCAATTCAAACTTGTAAGTTCTTTTATTTTAGTCTCAAATCTCCGCTATTCTTTCTTATTTCCTTGTCACTCGAGGGCGAGCAACCTCTAAGCTTGGGGGAGTTGATAGTTGTGAGATTCGACACTTTTTTATGGCTTTTCTATATGTTTTCTCCCATATTTGATTGTTTTCTAGCTTTACCTAATGCTAATACTTCGATAGCGAAGAAAACTTGGGTTTTAATGTGTGTTTCAGGTTCTGAACATCAACAGAAGGTTTTAACTAGAGAAACAGAATATTCAGGCGAAAACAAGCAAGTCTCTCTTTGGAAGCAATCGAGGGAAGCATATAGTGGCTTTAACAAGCAACTATACGGTGGGAACATTTTTTCGGCCGTATAGTTCCCGCCGTATAGCTGTCGTCGCCTCCGTCTTTTCAAAAGGGACAACTTCCATGAAGAAGCCATACGCAAAAACATATTACCATATCCGCCATCCCATCCAGAAAGGAGAAAGAAGAGATCTGGAGAAGAAGGGAAAGACATTCTTCATCTCGCCCCACGATCTTCGACCTCCTAGACAATACACCCTCATAGCCATTACTTGTACTTGAGAGAGAGAGCGATCTTCACCTTGCAAGATTAGGGTTTGAGATTGTTTATTCCTATCTTGAATTGTGTTGGATTACTTTTCTATTCTTATTGTGGATCTTCATGGTAATATCGAGAAGAACTCCCTTTATTTAATTATATCGATGATGCTTTATTCTATCATGTGTGAGTAAATTCCTTGGGCGTGAGAGATGTAAGGGATTGGTGAGATGTGATGTGCCTCCCTATATTTTCCATTAGCTTGTGATTGATTCTAATTACTATATTATATGTGCTTTACTATCTGTGGATGCCTAATGCTTGTTGTCCAATTAAGGTCCCAGACAACATGATTCTTTGTTCTACATAGATAGGATCTTGTCCGCTAGCAGACCGACGACCCCCCGAGTGACACGGGGATATCAATGAAAAACGGGTAGACTCGAGGATAACAAGGAACCACCGTGCTTATTGCATTAGTCCGATCCAAAGATCTTAATCGCTAAGCGACCAGAAGAGTCTTAATCGTCTAGTGTCTGGCCATGGTTTTGGTAATAGACTAGTAGGATAATTGAAGTTGAGACAAAATCTACCAAGAGGAGTTCTGGCTAATTATGGGTTGCTTGCCTACACATATACTTATAAGATTATAATCGTTACACTTATCATTCATGCACCTGGCACAGTCACTATCACCATGAACTGTATCTCCCCGCGCCTTCTTTGTCATCTGCAGAAAACAACAAACAACCGAAACGTTCTTTACTTTTATGCTTTTTATATCTAAAGTTTACATTTTAGTTTTATTTAAATACACCCAGTTTAATCCAAATTCCATTCTCATTTCAACACTTACAGTCAATTCAATTGAAGACCTGTGACAACTTTGGGTGTGACAGAGACTTCACTCATAAACACTTACCTTTGGGCTCCCTGTGGGATCGATATATATATTTCGAAACTAGCTACAAACGATCTGTGCAATTGCAAACATCACATTGCCACCTTCACTTGTGCCTCGAGACCTTGCGCCGAGATCTTCAGTGAGATGACGAAGTTGGCTCCTTTTCCATGGTGGCATGTGCTGGTTGGCGATGGGTGTGGTGGAGCGCTTCAAACTATCTGGGGTGTTGGTTGTTTTGGGGTGGGCGAAATCCCTGTCGGCCCCGTCCTGCGGGTGTCACCATCACTTCCTGAAGGGCGTTGAGTTCCCCCTCTCCATCCCCTTCCGTGTACCGGGGGAAACTCTAGGACTGGTCCAGGTAGCAGTGGCGTCGTCGTCGCATCCCTTGCTGAAGGTGTTGTTTGGTACACGACGGTTTGAAATGCCTAGAGAGTGGTGGACTTTTCCGGAGGGCGTAGTGGTTGAGGGCCGTCTTCGTTTCATCGAGCTACCAATGTTGGCTTATGTTTCTATTTTGTTTTTTTCTCCTCTTTTGGATTTGGTTATGCTGTGGCCCCAGTATTCTCATTGTATCGTGTGGTTGGCTATATTAATATAGCGGGCGAAAGGCTGATTAGCAGAAGAGCACAACACGATCCAGCCACACGACCAACCACCTTTTTTGCTGCTCATCGAGCACGTACGTCCTTTTTGAACAAGAGCACTTACATTCGTGGCCGGGTTTTTACTTGAGACGTCCGCGTCTCTGGCAACGACACACGACCGATCGCACTACACGAGCATTCTATGGCTGGAGACCTTCCCACAGTGGATCCAGTATGCATGTAAGCTAGGGGGGCAGATGCCCTCTTTCCCCACTCAATTTTCATTATGTTTGTATTAGGCTACGCTAATGACTGATTTGGCCCCACTTAGCAAACACATTTTCTCTACTTAGAATATTCTTGCGCCCTCTAAAATTTCGCCTGCTGCACACCTTCAAACATCCGGCACCGGCATCTGAACAAACATCCGGAGGAGGTAGGCAGTGGCAGAGCTGCCGTAGAGGCACGATTCGGGGTCGTACCGGTGGCGTTCGCGACTACAGAATTGGCACCTCACGAGCGTGCATGGCACGAGATTCAGAGATCCAGGGGACCGTTCGGCGTGGCGCGAAAGGCGTGGTTCAACCAAACCAACTGCAACGCACCCCAGCAGTGCGGCATCCTATCCGACCCGCGGCCCATGACATATGCATGGTAGCACACACGTACCACCGACCGCCCGCGTCACCATCTTCCATGACGGCCACCACCCCGCGTGCCGCTGCTAGCTCGGTTCGGTGAACCTCTCTTTCTAGGGATGTAAAGGGATATATGATAATTTTCGCACCGAATCCGTTTTAGAGACTCCATATCCGGTTTGAGTGAATTCGACGGGATAAGGAAAGTTGACACCCGGATACGGTATGCATAATATCACCTGGATATCAGTATCCGAAATTATTTAGGATTATTCGACGGATTTACACCGAATAATCCGATTTTTCATCTGAAACGTCAGAGTTAATCGAGCACGAATAATAGTTAGTGAGTTGGTGAGTCCATCTGTTATACATCAGCACACTTACACAAACTTGTTAGGATATTGGGTTACTGAAGTATGGATCAGTGTTATGTTAGCCCTTGTGTTTGTGTTATTCCATACACATCGGCTTATTTGTTCATGTGGTCAAGTTACATTTACTCATTCAATTTATTACAATTATTGAATTCATGAGTATTTTGTTAAATTTGTTTTATCAATCAATTTTTGTTATTGAACTACTTATGCATGTACCGATCCGATTACTTTTTTTTTAGTCCCGGGTCCGCTCCGTTTCCGTTCCGCATCGGTGATGTAGTATATCCGTATTCGAATATTTAACCGGTCCGAATCCTTCGAGAAAATATGGTATGGAATACGATAGAGGAGAAATCTGATCCGATCCGATTACATCCCTACCTCTTGCAAAGAGAGCGGTGAAAAAAGAAAGACAACACTAAGCACGCGGGTAACTAGAATTGAGCCGTGAACCACCAAATATGTTCGTCTGATGATTATACTTCTGGAGAGTGGAAATATTTTTTTGCAATGCATGAGTCCTTGGTCTGATTATAGGTAGTGTCAGATTCTAACGTGCACCCCGACGGACGGACAGAAGACGTCCCTGGGACACCTTGGTCTGATATATAGATTGTCATTTTACGTTGACGGGGGGCGATGATCGATATGGAGGTCAGCTCAGATTTGTCTATGCCTTTGTATTACAAGAAGAGTCGTACAGTACTACTCCTACTCCCCACAAGAATCTGGTACTAGTAACTTTGTTTTGACCACAAGAATCTTGTAGGATCCCCCATGGCAGAATCGGATCTTTGTCTGAACATACTAGGGCAGCGTCTATCAAGTCCGAGTCAAGGCAGGTGACTCTAATGAAAACCACGGTGGGTACTATAGCCCTCTCTGACGAGTAGTAAAGTCGAATTTACATGTTGCAGTGAAATAGTAGTATTTGTGTGCAGGAGTCCGCAACAAAGGTGGCGGAAACCCAAAGGCAGCGTCGACAGCTCATTGGATCGTGCGCCGTAACTGGACTGACCAGATCAACGGACGTGAAAAGAATTTGAGTAGGTAGGCAGGAGTACGGCCTTACGGGTTTCGGTTTCACCTGAGCCGAGAGCGTCAGCTTCTCTGACGGCGACATCAACCGATCCGACGCGGCATCCGTACCCGCTGCGGCATTTCAAAAGGAAAACGGGCAGACACGGCCGAATCTTACAGTCACAGTACAGTGATGACTCGAGGCAGGCAGGAGGCAGAGCCTGAAATACCAATAACACGTTCGACGAGGCACGCACGGCGACGACACGAGAGGGGCCGAGCCGTGCGTGCACGCGTGACGCCCGCACGAGCAGAGCGCAGTGACCGTGCAGGGTGGCGTGAGGAGTGAGGCGTGGCGTCGAGCGCGTGGACCAACAACTCGATCCGATGGTATCCGATTCGATTGCCCGGCTGGGAAGAAAAACGGAAACGAAACGGACATAGACGTACACCAGCGGCCGCTCGCGTCGCCATCCGCGGCCACGCCGACGCCGATCCACGGGTATCCCGTGCCGCTCGAGTGGACTGGGACGGATACGGAGACGCGCTGGGATCAGACCAAACCTGCCGGACTGAAGGAGGTGTATAGGCACAGCAGCTCGTCAGTTCGTGCTTGCATTTCCTCAAGCATTTCAGTAGTCAATTCATCCGTATTACAGATATTCCTCTTCCGTCAAGTAAGTATAAATTTTTCTCGATGTAAATTGTAACCATGCTTATAGAAAATCTATTAAGAACTATGATATAATATGTATATTTAGGCCAAAGAAACAAGAAGGTCTTGGCTTTCGAGATTTCAGGAAGTTTAATCAAGCGCTTCTTGACAGGCAAGCTTGAAGATTAATTATTAAACCTGATAGTTTGTGTGCAAGGGTGCTTAAAGCAAAGTACCGACCCAATAAAAACTTAGAGGATACTGTTTTTTTCAAGGAATGCCTCATCGACCTGGAGCGCGATTTCATATGGTCTGGAACTATTGAAAAAGGTCTTGTGTGGCGTGGCCAAAGTATTCGAATATGGAGAGATGACTGGATCCCGAGACCTAGTTCCTATAGGCATGTCTCGCTCAAAAAAAGATGTAGACTGCACCTCGTCTTGGAATTGATCGACCAATTTGATGCCTGGAGGGTTGATTTGTTGAATCAATATTTCTTGACGATGGATGTCACTAAGATTCTCAAAATCAAACCGTCTACAAGATTGTTACCAGGCCATCTAGCATGGGCTCCTGAGAAGCATGGCATTTTCACCGTTCGTAGTGCGTATGGGCTAGCCATGAAGGAGTCCTGGCGCGACACTACACAATCATCTAGCCCGGCACCTAATGGTAGAAGGAAGGAATGGGATCTCATATGGAAAAGTGATGTTCCTCCGAAGGTATAGCATTTTGCATGGCGTCTTATTGCGGACTCTTTACCCATATGGAAAAATAAATGTAAACGTACCCTGGAACCAAGTGACCTCTACCCTATCCGCGGAATCGAGACAGAAGATAACTTCCACTAGTTTCTGAAATGTCCTCTGGCAACACAGCTTTGGGTATGTATGTCTGAAATCTGGCCGCTGCCCACTATGGATACTATACAAAATTCAGGAACATAATGGTTGTTTAATGTGCTCTCTGATTTGCCCAAGTCCAGGACGTACATGGTATAATTAACCCTGTGGAGGATTTAGTATGTCTGTAATGAAGTCACGCATGAAAAACAACCTTCTC
This sequence comes from Avena sativa, assembly GCA_916181665.1. Lineage (NCBI taxonomy): Eukaryota > Viridiplantae > Streptophyta > Magnoliopsida > Poales > Poaceae > Avena > Avena sativa. Next base: position 55,721,449 of record OV702292.1, read on the forward strand.
CTTTGGAAGTTTCTAGGGGCTTTCTTCAAAGCTATTTGGATTCTCTAATTCAAATCAAACACCATGCAGCAGAGGATATTCTTAATGGAAAGTTCGTCCTAGGACATGATGAGAATCATTTTCATTCTTCCGCTGGAACCGAAAACCAATCGAAGTACCTCTTCGTTGGCAAAACCCCCGCTCGGGTGGTGTAAGTTAAACACGGATGGGTCTTTTGTGGAGGGAGCTTCGGGAGCTGGGATGATCACCCGAGATCAAGATGGCTCAATTATTTTCTCTTCTTGCCGAAATCTTATGTTTTGCAGTGACCCTCTTGGGGCTGAGCTACATGCAATTATGGAGGGCTTATCATTAACGATACATTGGTGTTCATTACTGGTGATTATTGAAACAGATTGTTTGGAGATATTAAAGCTATTGAAGAGTGAAGAGTTAGATTGCTCGAAGTATGCGACTGTCATTGAAGAGATCAAGACCTTGTTTAAGGTCCATGAAGCTTGTGTTACTCGTGTAAGGCAGTGCCAAAATAAATATAATCACTACATGGAAAACTTTGCTAGAACCTAAGGCAGTACGACAGTTTGGCTAGGTTCTAGGCCAGATGAGCTAGTTAGCATCTGCTTTACCGATTGTAATCCTGGTTAATATGAGTAATACAAGTGTTCTTTCGCAAAAAAAGAATCTAGAGAAATCAAGGTCACTTATTCCAGGACGGAGGGAGTATGATAAAATATGTATATTTTGATCATGGTGTATCTAATAACATTGATTTAGTATGATAGATATCGATATTTCCGTTCTAAAAACTTGGTCAAAATTTGCTTTAAATTTTTTATACATCTTACTTTACAAAGCGGAGGTAGTATTATGTGAGAATCATAAGTCGATTGGTCCAAGCCACCGGCCTCCACGAGCGAGAGCGAGACCATCTACCATTGGCATAGAGCCCATATCACTCTCACCTCACATCCCCCCTTCTCTCTCGTTGAGAGTCCACCGAGGGCGTGAGCGGCCGGGCCGATCCTGAGCCCTTCCCGGTGGCGCTGCCGGCCGAAGATGGCGGAGGAAAGGCACCAGAGTTGTCTGTAGGCATAGGAGTAGCTATTTTGGCGTGATGCTGATAGTTAGGAGTAGGGTTTCGGGATCTCCTGGCCAGATCCCGAGAAGCTCGAGTCGAGGATGTTCTGGTTTTCTGCTCTGATGGTTTGAGCGTACGGTGGTGTCTTCTACCTCGAGGATCTCCTCAAATAAGGCCTGCTACTGCTTCATCTTCATCCGGTGTGTGGTGGTGCTGCTTCTTCTTATCCTGGCAGTCCGTGGAGGCAAGGGGGATGAGGAGGGGAGCTCGACGATGGCAAGATCTGGAGGTATGCAGGGATGCCTTGCTCTTCCGGTGCTCTGTACGGTGCTGGACGGACGACCATGGAGTCTGTTGCTCTGCTTCGAAGGTGGAAGCAAGCGGATGATGCTCCGGTGGTCCATCCTCCCAATAAGCACCTTCTTCGCCCTGGGGTTCATGGCCTTGACGGTGTCCTCCTGATCTTGGCCGGCCGGGAGGCGAGGGAGAAGGTGGAGGAGACCTTCTGGTGGTGGTTCTAGGGTCTCTGCAGCAGAGGAGGTATGTAGCAGCTGAAGGAGATATGCCCTAGAGGCAAGTAATAAATAGGTTTTTATTGTCATATCTCAGTTAGTTTATAATAGTTTCATATTGTGCTATAACTAAGTAGAAACATTGGTACATGTGTGATATGAAACAACCAAGTCCTTAGTAGCCTCTATTCATACTAGTTCGTTGGTCATGAGGATGATCTGGGTTTCAAGATCATGGTCATTGATGCAAATTGACAATAAGGTCATATCATTGGAGAATGATGTGATGGACATTCTTTGAAGGATTGCGACACGATCAAGTCATATAGTTCATTGTTGCAACAACTAAATTTAGACTCCTTTTCCTTTAGACCGTGAGTTCATATTACTCACTGTTTCCCGAGGCTACTTTGATTGCATCAAAAGTCATCTGGTAATACGGTGGCAATAAAGGTGTACGTTGGGTATTCCAAAGGAACAGTAGATGACATGTGACCACAAGACCGGTATTTGTTCACCCACATGACGGGTAAAGATACATACGGACATCTTGGTGAGATTACATCCATAAATATTGCAACATGTGACTCGGTCACGGGGATATAATATCATGGTAACAAGTAAAACAAAACTTGTTGTTAATGAGATTGAACAAGGTATGTGATACCAATGATCGGATCTCGGACAAGACATATCAATAAACAAAAGGAAATTGGATGCTACATTTACCGGTTTAAATGACATTGTCATCAAGAATGCATAGGGGTCACATGGGCATCCCTGGTCCCTCTGTTGATCATTGATATAGATCATGTCTAGAGCATTCCCGAGCTATGAGGGGTACACTTAAGGGTACGATGAGAGCGATCATTCGTAAGATGGAATCATAATAGAGAAAGAGAAAGCTGGAAACGTTCCGCGGAGAGATCCAAAGATGTTCGGAGAAAGGAATAAAGTAAAAGACCAAAAAAGAGTTTTCGGATAAATGGGAATTTAAGTATACATTTATTATATGTTAATTATAAATTAATATATTCTAAATAATATTTAAATTAAGATTTATAAATGCAACTTCATATTAGGCCAAATCCCCGGAGGAAAATAGCCAAGAAGAAAAGCTGTTGGACAAAGGAAAAGAGAATCAGCTAAAAGGGCAGCTCCAGTCGCCTGTGGGCCTGGCAGCCCACTAAGGTGCAGGCGGTGGGAACTAGATGCCGCGCGGGGGCAGCGAGCTGGCGGGCGCCGCCAGCGGGCCGCTTCCGCTTGTAGCCCACCTAGGCCACCGCTCCGCTGACCGCTGGGCAGGCGCAGATGGGCCACGCGCGCGCAGCCGGCCCACCCGGATCGCTGTTGCCGCTGTAGCCATCGCGCCACCAACGGGCCAAGCGCGAACTAGGTCGTGGGGAGTGCTAGTGGACCACCCAGCCGCGTGCGAGCCGGTGCTATGTGCCGCTTGCTGCTGGGCCGCTGATACGTTGCAAACGTATCTATAATTTTTTATGTTCCATGCTTGTTTAGTATCTACTTTCTTATGTTTTGTCCACACTTTAAGGTATTTTTATACAGTTTCTGGAACTAACCTATTAACAAGATGCCACAGTGCCAGCTGCCTGTTTTCTGCTGTTTTTGGTTTCAGAAAAGCTAGTAAGGAAATATTCTCGGAATTGGACCGGACAAAAGCCAAAGTCAATATTTTACCCGAAGCAACATGCAGTCCAGAGGGCAGCCGAAGGGGGCCACGAGGCGGCCACACCCTAGGGTGGCGCGGCCAGCCCTAGGCGCACCGCCACCAGGTGTGGGCCCCTCGAGGCTCCACCGACCTTGCCCTTCCGCCTATAAAGACCTGTCGGGATGAAAACCCTAAGTACCCGATCAAAGACCCAAATAGAAACCCACGGAAGAGTCTGTAGCCGCCGCCATATCGATCCCCAGATCGGGGGATCCAAAGCTCTTCCCGGTACCCTGCCGGAGGGGAGAGATCACCCTGGAGGCCTTCTTCATCACCATGACTGCCTCTGGTGTGATGCGTGAGTAGTTCATCCCTGGACTACGGGTCCATGTAGTAGCTAGATGGTTGTTTACTCTCCTTTGTGCTATCATGTCTAGATCTTGCGAGCTCCGTTCATGATCAAGATCATCTATTTGTAATCTTACGTGTTGTGTTTGTGGGGATCCGATGGATATTGAGATGCTATTTCAGATTGATTATTGATTCTATCATGTCTTTGTTATTTATGATCTTTCATGCTTTCCGTTGTTAGTAGCTATCTTGGCCAAGTAGATGCTAGCAACTCCAAGAGGGAGTATTTATGCTCGATAGTGGGTTCATGCCTCTAGTAATCTGGGGAAGTGACAGGAATCTCTAAGATACTAGATGTGTTGTTGCTACTAGGGAGAAAACAACAATCCTTTGTCCATGGGACAATCGTATTGTTTACTTTACACATTTTGCTCAATGCAATTATCTGTTGCTTGCAACTTAGTACTGGAGGAGGTTCGGATGATAACCTGAAGGTGGATTATTAGTCATAGATGAAGGTGGATTACGGTCTATGTATAATGTTGGAATGCCCAATCAAATCTCATAGGAGTCAAGATGATTAGTATATGCATGTATGCTTTCTCGAGTCTGTCAATTGTCCCACTGTAATTTGTTCACCCAACATGTCATCTATCTTAAGGAGAATCACCTCTAGTGAACATGATCATCCAAACCTTTTATGCAGGATTGAACTATTCTTCAAGAAACTTATTGGATTCTGCTGCTGGAGGTACCTTTATGACTATTACTTTGGGTGCTGCAACAAAGCTTCTGGATAATATGATGGTTAACTATTCTGAATGGCATACTGAAAGAGCTCCACAAGGTAAGAAGGTAAATTCTGTTGAGGAAACCTCCTCCTTGAGTGACAAGATTGATGTTATTATGTCTATGCTTGTTAATGTGAAAGCCCATATTGATCCAAATAATGTTCCCCTAGCTTCTTTGGTTTCTGAAGAAGAGCAAGTTGATGTGAACTTTATAAGAAATAACAATTTTAGCAACAATGCCTACAGGAATAATTTTGGTAACAACAATTATAAGACATATCCTCCCAACAATGGTAATGCTTATGGAAATTCCTACAACAATAATAGGAGTGCTCCCTCTGAACTTGAAGTTATGCTTAAAGACTTTATTAGTAAACAAACTGCTTTCAATAACACTATTGAGGAAAAACTCTCTAATGCTAAAAGAAATATAGCATTTTTGGCTGAAGCTCAGTCTTCTTTGAATAAAATGGCTGCTAAACCTGAAACTAATGATAATCCCTTTGCTGCTAATAATGCCATACAAGTTAGGATCGATGAAAATGTTAGACTATTAGCTGAATTGCATGCTAAGTGGGAAAGAGAAGATGAAATTGCTAGAAACATTTGTGTTTCTACTATCACTACCACTAGTGTTGAGGCTAGTAATAGTTCTACTACTTTAGATGATAATTTTGATTTTGATCTTAATGGTTGCAACATCTTTGAAGTTATTAAGTTCCTACAAAAGCTTGCTAAAAGTCCTAATGCTAGTGCTATGAACATGGCCTACTTTAGATGCCAGCTGCCTGTTTTCTGCTGTTTTTGGTTCCAGGAAAGTCAGAAAATGAATATTCTCGGAATTGGACGGGACAAAAGCTAAAGTGCCTATTTTTCCGGAAGGGATCAAGTGCTAGAATACGAGACGGAGAGGGGCTAGGGGCCGGCCACACCACCTGGCCGCGTGGCCAGGCCTGGCCCGCGCCAGGGGGTGGTCTCGCCGACCCCAGCACCACCTCGACCTCTCCTTCCGCCTATAAGTTGCCCTCGGGACGAAAACCCTAGGTACCCGATCAAAAAATCCATGAAAGAGTCTGTAGCCGCCGTCATCTCCGTCCCTAGATCGAGAGGGATCTGAAGATCTTCCCGGCACCCTGCCGGAGAGGGGAATTCACCCTGGAGGCCTTATTCATCACCATGCAAGCCTCCGGTGTGATGCGTGAGTAGTTCATCCTTGGACTACGGATCCATGTAGTAGCTAGATGGCTGGTTTCTCCTCCTTTGTGCTTTCATGTTTAGATCTTGTGAGCTCCGTTCATGATCAAGATCATATATTTGTAATCCATACATGTTGTGTTTGCGAGGATCCGATGGATATTGAGATGCTATTTCAGATTGATTATTGATTCTATCATGTCTTTGTTGTTTGAGATCTTGCATGCTTTCCGTTGTTAGTAGCTATCTTGGCCAAGTAGATGCTAGCAACTCCAAGAGTTAGTATTTATGCTCGATAGTGGGTTCATGCCTCTAGTAATCTGGGGAAGTGACAGAAATCTCTAAGGTACTAGATGTGTTGTTGCTACTAGGGAGAAAACAACAATCCTTTGTTCATAGAACAATCGTATTGTTTACCTTACACGCAGTTCGTAAAGCAATAATCTGTTGCTTGCAACTTAATACTGGAGGGGGTTCGGATGATAACCTGAAGGTGGATTACTAGTCATAGAGGCAGTTGGATGGCGGTCTATGTATTATGTTGTATTGCCCAATAAAGTCTCAAAGGAGTCAAGATGATTAGTATATGCATGTATTGCTTTCTCGGTGTTTGTCAATTGCCCCGCTGTAATTTGTTCACCCAGCATGTTTTCTATCTTAAGGAGAGCCACCTCTAGTGAACTATGGATCCCGGTCCTTTGTCTTTACATACAATCTACAAACTGTTTCTGCTTTGTGTTTACTTTCTGCAAACTTTTACTTCTTTCCATTCGATACGTTTAATCCTTTGTTTTCCGCAAAACACGGTGAGATTGGTAACCTCATCACAAGTTGGGGACAAAGTTCCGTGGTTGTGTTGTGCAGGTCTCCACGTTGCTACTAGCATCGATAGTGCGCCCTGCCAAAGCTCAGCTAGTAACACCTTTGGGGTGTTTCCTTGCTCCTACTGGTTCGATTAATGGTTTCATAACTGAGGGAAAACTTACTACTGTGCTCATCATACCTTCCTCTTGGGGTTCCCAACGAGCTCTACGTTGAAAGTCGAGTGCATCAAGATCTTTTCTTGCGTCGTTGCCGGGGAACAAAGAAGAAGAAACTCCCACGTCAACACCGCACCAGATCTTTTCTGGCGCCGTTGCCGGGGAGTCAAGGACATCTTCACAAGGGGAGTCCCTCATAACCAATCCCTTAACTTTGTTGTGTTTGTTTTGCTTAGTTTCTTTTTTTGCTTTGTTTGCTCGTTTTGTTCTTCAAAAAAACACAAAAAAATTAGTTTTACTTGTTTGCTTTCTTATTTCAAAAACACAAAAAAATTAAGTCTCCTTTAGTAGTCACCTCTCCCTTAGCTCACCATGTTGATCCCTACATTCACCTTGAAAGACCTTTCAATTGGTAGTGGTTCTATAATTGGGAAAGATAATATTGAAGAATTCTTTAATCATGTTAGCAAACATGAAGATACTGAGGATAGATCCCTTGCAGAACTTGCCCCAAACTATGAGATTGATGCAGCTTCTTTAATTCACATGTTAGAAGCTATGTTTGTTAACCTCAACCCCTTAATGCAAGTAATGTTTCTTAAGCTTAAAGAAATTGAGGACCCTGAAAAGAGGGATTTTATTCTAGAAACTTTGTTTAAGGAGTTCTATGATGTTGCAAAGGAAGCTAGAAAAGTATTTGAACGTTTCAATATGCTAGGCTCATGTGTAGATGTTGTTGGTACACGAGAAAAGATGAAAAAACCCGAACCTAATGGGGAGGAACCTAAGATACCAATACCCTTTAAACTAGTAGCAATACATGATGCCATAGAAAAGAATCTTGATTGGATTATTCTTGCAAACCCTTTTGATGATAATAGTGAACCTAAGAGCATTGAGAGAGGATCCTCTAGAACTTATTTGGATGATATACCTTGCCTTGTTGAAAATATTTCTGGTATTGATCTTAATGCTTCTTCATTTGAGAACACTTGATTCTTTCTTTGCTTCTTATGCCTAACTTAAAGGCGTTAAAGAAAAGTACTTATTGGGAGATAACCCAAAAGTTTTAGATGAGTCTTGGAAGTTATTACCTCAGTAATAACCTCTTCTTATCCTTTTTATTTGCTTTTTGTGCCAAGAGTAACCTCTAATGAGAGTGAAGTAATGATTGGGAAAGTTGCTGTCCCGAAACAGATTTCTGTGCTTCACCGTAAAAATTACTGAGAGAGTTCTGTACATCGAATTGAGCTGTAATTTTTTGTTCTTCTTCCCCAGGTTGTTATCAAACTTTCGTTAGTTCAACACTTTTTGATTTGAGCAACAGAAGGTCTTCGCAAAAGTCGTCTTTACCTGCTGGTCTGTTTTGACAGATTTCTGCCATTTTCTGCATTTGCTTCTTGTTAGTTCCTTCTTGAGTTCTTTTGGGTAATTGAGCTCTTTGAGGGAAGTGCTACAGTATCTAGTGTTCTAATGGAAGTTTATTTGGAGTTAGAACTGAACCTTGAGACTTATTTATCTTAAGTGCACTAATGTTGCTAATGAGATTGTGTGAAGTTTTGTATGAAGGAAAATTTTCAGGTGTATGGAAGGAATGAGTAATGAGATAAAGGATGGACTAAAGCTCAAGCTTGGGGATGCCACACGTGTCACCCCAAGAAATATCCAAGAAGTGCAAGCGTCAAAGCTTGGGGATGCCCAAGGCATCCCCTTCTTCATCAATAAAAATTCCAGGTTTCTTCCAAACGCTTCATTTTTATTGTTTCATGCACAATTGTGTTTTTCTTGGAGCGTCTTCCTTTTTGTTTTCGTTTTGGTTTTTAATTTGCTTGGTTTGCTTAGTTTTCTGAATAAGTTGGTTTGACCCTCTCTTTCATACATTGGTTTGCAAATAATTTGGTTTAGTTTGGAAAAGAGTAGGAAAGTTCATACTTATGTGGTAAAAAGAGCTCGTTTTTTACTGTGGCTATGCTTTGTCATGCCATGTTTGATATTGTTTTGGCTTTATGCTTAGTATTCTTTGCTGTAGCATGACTTGTTATAAACAATTGAGATTGCTTAATGTGCCTTGGATGAATCATGCGTTGTTTTAGCATATTAAAGCATAGTATAGTGGTATTCTCCTTTGATGCTTTATTTGGGTTAACTTGGTGCATGCTCACACCATGTTATGACTGTCACAAGTCGCCATAGGCCTTATGATCCTTTAGTTTTCAACTTGTAGTATCACTTTATGCTTTGATCAATGATGTTTTGTCGCTCTGCATGATTATGGCCATTATTGCTCTCTTAGTTGGTCGATTCCTGTCTTTTGCTAGCCTCCACAACCAAGTATGAGTTCCACTCATGCATCCAACTCCCTAAACCAAGTTATTCCAAAGAGTCCACCATACCTACCTACTAGCTTATGCTATTCCAAGTACATTCATGCTTTTGTTTACCTTCCACCTGTTATGAGAAAACTAGTGATTAAAGCTCTCACAAACTTGATGGCACACTTTACTTTGTTGCCTCTAATAAACTTGAACCATTGGGTCCTTCTTTGTTGCGTATATGCTTGCGCTTTATAAGTTGAAATTAGCAGAACCATGTTTCATGGGGAACGCTTTCAACATTGCACTTGTACTTTGTACCCCATTGATATCATGTTCTTTTGCTTACGGATCCCGGCGGTGTGAAATAAAAGTGGAACTTGTAAGATCATGGAGTTTGTATGTGTGTTAGAGAAACGCCTGGGCCGCTAGCCTAAGCCATGCCTAATCATGGTGGAAACTTGCAGCATCACCATAATGAGCACTCTATGAAGCATCCTCAATAAAAACCTATGCAAATAGCAAATAAAAAGATCACTGAGATCCTCATTGTCTGCTTGCCTTGTCATTTTGATTATGGGAACGCTCCCGTATCATGTGCAAGGGGTACCCCTTTGGCGGTTCTTAATGATACACATATACTTACAATGACAAGAGCTTACTCGTGACTGAAGTTGAGTAGCATGAGGATCGGTCTTCGTAAGTAAGGGCATGAGATTTCGGTTTATAACTTGTCAAGCATATCCTCTTAGTTGTGTCACTATAACCTTAATCACTTAAAGATGCTTATGATAGGGGCAATGAGAGCTGAAAGCTATTAAGTACCATAATTTTTGGAAGCTCTTTATGAGACTTGAATCCCTACTTCCTTTTACAAAAGGCCTTTCTTCCACCATTATATTAAGTCTCCACCTTCTATCTTTATGCACCTACTTTGAGAGCACAGTGGCCATTCTTAGTTCTATGTGCATTGTCCCAAGACTAGTTGATTGATGCATAACTTGATATTGCTTGTTTTAAACTATTGTATCTAGTCACTCTTATGAACTTTGAAGGTGTCCTATGCATTTATATTTGCTACTCTATTGAGGGACAAGCTGAATACTTTAATGCTATGTTTTCTTTATGTGAAACAAACAAACGACTTGCAAAGCATGTTATTCATGAATCTTTTGTTTGTGCCTTTTCATGTTGCATCATAGTCTCTTTGCCTATTGCTAGAACTTTATCTTTCATGCTATGATTGAAGTACTATGATCCCAGCTGTGATGTTTTGCAAATACTTTGATCAAGTCTTTGATGGTGCATGTCACCTCAAAAATTATTTCTTTTTATCACTTACCTACTCGAGGATGAGCAGGAGTTAAGCTTGGGGATGTTGATGCATTGCAAATGTATCTATAATTTTTGATGTTCCATGCTTGGTTTTATCCACTTTCTTGTGTTTTGTTCCAACTTTGGAGTACTTTTCATATGATTTCTTGGACTAACCTATTAACAAGAGCCACAGTGCCAGCTGCTTGTTTTCTGCTGTTTTTGGTTCCAGGAAAGTCAGAAAATGAATATTCTCGGAATTGGACGGGATAAAAGCCAAAGTGCCTATTTTTCCGGAAGGGATCAAGTGCCAGAGTACGAGACGGAGAGGGGCCAGGGGCCGGCCACACCACCTGGCCGCGCGGCCAGGCCTGGCCCGCGCCAGGGGGTGGTCTGGCCGACCCCAGCACCCCCTCGGCCTCTCCTTCCGCCTATAAGTTGTCCTCGGGACGAAAAGCCTAGGTACCCGATCAAAAAATCCACGAAAGGGTCTGTAGCCGCCGTCATCTCCATCCCTAGATCGGGAAGGATCTGAAGCTCTTCCCGGCACCCTGTCGGAGAGGGGAATTCACCCTGGAGGCCTTCTTCATCACCATGCAAGCCTCCGGTGTGATGCGTGAGTAGTTCATCCTTGGACTACGGATCCATGTAGTAGCTAGATGGCTGGTTTCTCCTCCTTTGTGCTTTCATGTTTAGATCTTGTGAGCTCCGTTCATGATCAAGATCATCTATTTGTAATCCATACATGTTGTGTTTGCGGGGATCCGATGGATATTGAGATGCTATTTCAGATTGATTATTGATTCTATCATGTCTTTGTTATTTGAGATCTTGCATGCTTTCCGTTGTTAGTAGCTATCTTGGCCAAGTAGATGCTAGCAACTCCAAGAGTTAGTATTTATGCTCGATAGTGGGTTCATGCCTATGGTAATCTGGGGAAGTGACAGAAATCTCTAAGGTACTAGATGTGCTGTTGCTACTAGGGAGAAAACAACAATCCTTTGTTCATATAACAATCATATTGTTTACCTTACACGCAGTTTGTAAAGCAATAATCTGTTGCTTGCAACTTAATACTGGAGGGGGTTCGGATGATAACCTGAAGGTGGATTACTAGTCATAGAGGCAGTTGGATGGCGGTCTATGTATTATGTTATATTGCCCAATCAAGTCTCAAAGGAGTCAAGATGATTAGTATATGCATGTATTGCTTTCTCGGTGTTTGTCAATTGCCCCGCTATAATTTGTTCACCCAGCATGTTATCTATCTTAAGGAGAGCCACCTCTAGTGAACTATGGATCCCGGTCCTTTGTCTTTACATACAATCTATAAACTGTTTCTGCTTTGTGTTTACTTTCTGCAAACTTTTACTTCTTTCCATTCGATATGTTTAATCCTTTGTTTTCCGCAAAACATGGTGAGATTGACAACCTCATCGCAAGTTGGGGACAAAGTTTTGTGGTTGTGGTGTGCAGGTCTCCACGATGCTACTAGCACTGGTAGTGCGCCCTGCCAAAGCTCAGCTAGTAACACCTTTGCGGTGTTTCCTTGCCCCTACTGGTTCGATTAAACCTTGGTTTCATAACTGAGGGAAAACTTACTGCTATGCTCATCATACCTTCCTCTTGGGGTTCCCAACAAGCTCTGCATTGAAAGTCGAGTGCATCATAGTGTTTCTATTATGCCTAGAAGGATTTATGATATGCTTGATTTGCCTCCACTTGAAGATTGTTATTTGAATGTCCCACTTGGTGATAATGCTAAAAAGAAACTCATGGAGAGTATTAATGATGTTCTTATTATGGTTAACAATGCCTATGTCCCCGTTGATTTCTATGTTTTGGATGTTGAATGCAATGCTTCTTATCCTAATACTTTGGGAAGACCTTTTCTTAGAACTGTTGGTGCCATTATTGATATGAAAGAAGGCACCATTAAATATCAACTCCCACTCAAGAAAGGTATAGAACACTTCCCTAAGAAGGGAGGGAAGATTTCTTTTGCCTCTCCTATGAAAACAAATTTTGTTCTTAATGCTTCTTCATTTGAGAACACCTGACTCTTTTTCTTGCTTCTTATGCCTAACTTAAAGGCGTTAAAGAAAAGTACTTATTGGGAGATAACCCAAAAGTTTTAGATGAGTCTTGGAAGTTATTACCTCAGTAATAACCTCTCCTTATCCTTTTTATTTGCCTTTTGTGCCAAGAGTAACCTCTAATGAGAGTGAAGTAATGATTGGGAAAGTTGCTGTCCCGAAACAGATTTCTGTGCTTCACCGTAAAAATTCGTGTAAAAATTCTGTACGTCCTTTTGAGGCGTGAATTTTTGTGCTTCTTCCCCAGGTTATTACCTAACTTTATTTAGTTCAACACTTTTTGATTTGAGCAACATAAGGTCTTCGAAAAAATCCGTCTTTACCTGCTGGTCTGTTTTGACAGATTTCTGCCATTTTCTGCATTTGCTTCTTATTGGTTCCGTTTTGAGTTCTTTTGGGGAATTGAGCTTTTTGCGGGAAGTGCTTCAGTAGCTAGTGTTTTAATGGAAGTTTATTGGTGTTAGAACTGAACCTTAAGACTTATTATCTTGAGTGCACTAATGTTGCTAATAAAGATTGTGTGAAGTTTTGTATGAAGGAAAAATTTCAGGTGTATGGAAGGAATGATAATGAGATGAAGGATGGACTAGAGCTCAAGCTTGGGGATGCCACGCGTGTCACCCCAATAAATATCCAAGAAGTACAAGTGTTGAAGCTTGGGGATGCCCAAGGCATCCCCTTCTTCATCAATAAAAATCCTAGGTTTCTTCCAAACGCTTCATTTTTATTTTTTCATGCACAGTTGTGTTGTTCTTGGAGCGTCTTCTTTTTCGTTTTCATGTTGGTTTTTTGTTTGCTTAGTTTGCTGAATAATTTTGGTGGACCCCCTCTTTCATACATTGGTTTTCAAATAGTTTGGTTTGGTTTGGAAAAGAGTAGGAAAGCTCATGCTTAAGTGGTAAAAAGAGCTTGTTTTTGACTATGGCCTATGCTTTGTCATGCCATGCTTGATATTGTTTTGACTTTATGATTTGTATTCTTTGCTGTAGCATGACTTGTTATAAACAATTGAGATTGCTTAATGTGCCTTGGATGAATCATGCGTTGTTTTAGCATATTTAAGCATAGTATAGTGGTATTCTCCTTTGATGTTTTATTTGGGTTGACTTGGTGCATGCTCACACCATGTTATGACTATCCAAAAGTCACCATAGCCTTTATGATAATTTAGTTTTCAACTTGTAGTATCACTTTATGCTTTGATCAATGATGTTTTGCCGCTCTGCATGATTATGGCCATTATTGCTCTCTTAGTTTGTCGCTCCCAGTCTTTTGCTAGCTTCCACAACCAAGTATGAGTTCCACTCATGCATCCAACTCCCTAAACCAAGTTATTCCAAAGAGTCCACCATACCTACCTACTAGCTTATGCTATTCCAAGTATATTCATGTTTCTGTTTACCTTCCAAATTAAACTTGTTATGAGAAAACTAGTGATTAAAGCTCTCACGAACTTGATGACACACTTTACTTTCTGCATTTAATAAACTTGAACCATTGGATCCCTCTTTGTTGCGTACATGCTTGCTCTTTATAAGTTGAAATTAGTAGAACCATGTATCATGGGGAACGCTTTCAACATTGCACTTGTACTTTGTACCCCGTTGAAATCATGTTCTTCTGCTTATGGATCCCGGTGGTGTGAAATAAAAGTGGAACTTGTAAGATCATGGAGTTTGTATGTGTGTTAGAGAAACGTCTAGGCCGCTAGCCTAAGCCATGCCTAATCATGGTGGAAACTTGCAGCATCACCATAATGAGCACTCTATGAATCATCCCCAATAAAAACCTATGCAAATAGCAAATAAAAAGATCGCTGAGATGCTCATTATCTGCTTGCCTTGTCATTTTAATTATGGGATAGCTCCTGTATCATGTGCAAGGGGTACCCCGTTGGCGGTTCTTTATGATACATATGTACTTACAATGACAAGAGCTTACTTGTGACTAAAGTTGAGTAGCATGAGGTTCGGTCTTCATAAGTAAGGGGCATGAGATTTCGGTTTATAACTTGTCAAGCATATCCTCTTAGTTGTGTCACTTTAACCTTAATCACCTTAAAGATGCTTATGATAGGGGCAATGAGAGCTGAAAGCTAACAAGTACCATAATTTTTGGAAGCTCTTTATGAGACTTGAAATCCTACTTCCTTCTATGAAGGCCTTTCTTCCACCATTACATTGAGTCTCCACCTTCTACCTTTATGCACCTACTTTGAGAGCATAGTGGCCATTCTTAGTTCTATGTGCATTGTCCCAAGACTTGTTGATTGATGCATAACTTGATATTGCTTGTTCTAAACTATTTGTATCTAGTCACTCTTATGAACTTTGAAGGTGTCCTATGCATTTATATTTGCTACTCTATGAGGGACAAGCTGAATACTATTATGCTATGTTTTCTTTATGTGAAACAAACAAACGTCTTGCAAAGCATTGTTATTCATGAATCTTTTGTTTGTGCCTTTTCATGTTGCATCATAGTTTCTTTGTCTTATTGGTAAAACTTTGTCTTTCATGTTATGATTGAAGTACTATGATCCCATCTTTGAATGTTTTACATATACTTTGATCAAGTCTTTGATGGTGCATGTCACCTCAAAAATTATTCTTTCTTTTTATCACTTACCTACTCGAGGACGAGCATGAGTTAAGCTTGGGGATGTTGATACATTGCAAATGTATCTATAATTTTTGATGTTCCATGCTTGGTTTTATCTACTTTCTTCTGTTTTGTACACACTTTGGAGAACTTTTCATATGATTTCTTGGACTAACCTATTAACAAGAGCCACAGTGCCAGCTGCCTGTTTTTTGCTGTTTTTGGTTCCAGGAAAGTCAGAAAATGAATATTCTCGGAATTGGACGGGACAAAAGCCAAAGTCCTATTTTTCCGGAAGACATCTCATGCCAGAATATGAGACGGAGAAGGGCTGGGGGCCGGCCACACCACCTGGCCGCGCGGCTAGCCCTGGCCCGTGCCAGGGTGTGGTCTGGCCGACCCCAGCACCCCCTCGGCCTCTCCTTCCGCCTATATATTGCCCTCAGGATGAAAACCCTAAGTACCCGATCAAAAATCCACGAAAGAGTCTATAGCTGTCTGTCGTCTCTATCCCTGGATCGGGAGGGATCTGAAGCTCTTCCCGGCACCCTGCCGGAGAGGAGAATTCACCCTAGAGGCCTTCTTCATCATCATGCAAGATTCCGGTATGATGCATGAGTAGTTCATCTCTAGACTATGGGTCCATGTAGTAGCTAGATGGCTGGTTCTCCTCCTTTGTGCTTTCATGTCTAGATCTTGTGAGCTCCGTTCATGATCAAGATCATCTATTTGTAATTCTGCATGTTGTGTTTGCAGGGATCTGATGAATATTGAGATGCTATTTCAGATTGATTATTGATTCTATCAATTCTTTGTTATTCGTGATCTTGCATGCTTTCCGTTGTTAGTAGCTATCTTGGCCAAGTAGATGCTAGCAACTCCAAGAGTTAGTATTTATGCCCGATAGTGGGTTCATGCCTCTGGTAATCTGGGAAGTGACAGAAATCTCTAAGGTACTAGATGTGTTGTTGCTACTAGGGAGAAAACAACAATCCTCTGTTCATAGAACAATCGTATTGTTTACATTACACGCAATTCGTAAAGCAATAATCGGTTGCTTGCAACTTAATACTGGAGGGGGTTCGGAAGATAACCTGAAGGTGGATTATTAGTCATAGATGCAGTTGGATGGCGGTCTATGTATAATGTTGTAATGCCCAAACAAGTTCTAAAGGAGTCAAGATGATTAGTATATGCATGTATTGCTTTCTCGACGTTTGTAAATTGCCCCGCTGTAATTTGTTCACCCAGCATGTTATCTATCTTAGGGAGAGCCACCTCTAGTGAACTATGGACCCCGGTCCTTTCTTTTACATACAATCTACAAACTATTTACTGCTTTGTGTTTACTTTCTGCAAACTATTACTTCCTTCCATTCGACACGTTTAATCCTTTGTTTTCAACAAAACCGGTGAGATTGACAACCTTATCGCAAGTTGGGGGCAAAGTTCTGCGGTTGTGTTGTGCAGGTCTCCACGTTGCTACTAGCACCGGTAGTGCGCCCTGCCAAGGCTCAGCTAGCAACACCTTTGGGGTGTTTCATTGCTCCTATTGGTTCGATTAAACCTTGGTTTCATAGCTAAGGGAAACTTACTACTATGCTCATCATACCTTCCTCTTGGGGTTCCCCAACGAGCTCCACATTAACACCGTGCCATCAGACCCCCACATTCATATATGATGGCTTCAAATAAGTTGATTTGGATTGGAAAAGAGTAGGAAAGTTCATGCTTATAAGTGGTACAAAAAGAGTCTTGTTTTGACTGTGGCCTAGACTTTCTCATGTCATGTTTGATATTGCTTTGACCTTATGCTTAGTGATTATTGTTGTAGCATGACTTGTTTCAAACAATTGAGATATTTTAATGTTCCTTGAAAGAATCATGCGTTGTTTTAGCATTCTAAAGCATAATATTGTGGTATTCTCCTTTGATGCTTTATTGGGTTGACTTGGCGCATGCTCACACCATGTTAAGACTATACCAAGTCGCCATAGCCTCTATGATCATTTAATTTTCGACTTGTAAATATCACTTTATGCTTTAATTAATAATGTTTTGTCGCTTTGCATGATTATGGCCATTATTGCTCTCTTAGTTGGTCGCTCCTAGTCTTTTGCTAGCCTCCACATGTACCAAGTAGGAGTTCCACTCATGCATCCAACTCCAAATAAAACCAACTTATTCCAAAGAGTCCACCATACCTACCTATTAGCATTATTGCTATTCCATGTTTTTATCTACCTTCCGAATTAAACTTGTTATGTGAAAATTAGTGATTAAAGCTCTCACAAACTTGATGGCACACTTTACTTTCTTGCACTTAATAAACTTGAACCATTGTGCCCATCTATGTTGCGTATATGCTTGCGCTTTATAAGTTGTGAATTAGCAGAACCATGTTACCATGGGGAATGCTTTCAACATTTCACTTTATTTAGTTGATATCATGATTCTTTTGCTTATGGATCCTGGCGGTGTGAAATAAAAGTGGATCTTGTAAGCTCATGGAGTTTGTATGTGTGTTAGAGAAATGCCTGGGCGGCTAGCCTAAGCCATGCCTAATCATGGTGGAAACTTGCAGCATAACCATAGTGAGCATTCTATGAAGCATCCTCAATAAAAACCTATGCAAATAGCAAATAAAAAGATCGGTGAGATGCTCATTGTTTGTTGCCTTGTCATTTTGGTATGGGATAGCTCCTGTATCATGGGGTAAGGGGTACCCAGTTGGTGGTTCTCTATGATACACATGTACTTACAATGACAAGAACTTACTCGTGACTAAGGTTTAGTAGCATGAGGTTCAGTACTCGTAAGTAAGGCGCATGAGATTTTCAACTTACAACTTGTCAAGCATATCCTCATATTTGTTCACTTTAACCTTAATCATCTAAAGATGCTTATGATAGGGGCAATGAGAGATGAAAGCTAATAAGTACCATAATTTTTGGAAGCTCTTTATGAAACTTGAATCCCTGCTTCCTTCTATGTATGGCCTTTCTTTTACTTTTATATTGAGTCCACATCTTCTATCTTTATGCACCTATTGAGATAGCATAGTGGTCATTCTTAGTTTAATGTGCATTGTCCCAAAACTTGTGGATTGATTCATAACTTTGATATTGCTTATTCTTAAATTATTTGTATCTAGTCACCTTTATGAACTTTCAAGGTGTCCTATGCATTTATGTTTTGCTATAACATGAGGGACAAGCTGAATACCACTTTTATTATGTTTTCTATATGTGAAACAAACAAACGTCTTTCAAAGCATTGTTATTCATGAACCTTTTGTTTGTACCTTTTCATGTTACAACATAGTTGCTATGTCTTATTGTTAGAACTATATCTTTCATGCTATGTTAAAGTACTATGATCCCAGCTATCAATGTTATGCAAATACCTTGATCAAATGGTGCATGTCACCTCAAAAATTATTCTTTTCGTCACTTACCTACTCGAGGACGAGCAGGATTTAAGCTTGGAGATGTTGATACATTGCAAACGTATCTATAATTTTTGATGTTCCATGCTTATTTAGTATCTACTTTCTTATGTCCATACTTTGAGGTATTTTTGACGTTGGCTTTTGTCCACACTTTGAGGTATTTTTATACATTTTCTGGAACTAACCTATTAACAAGATGCCATAGTGCCAGTTGCCTGTTTCTGCTATTTTTGGTTTCAGAAAAGCTAGTAAGGAAATATTCTCCGAATTGGACCGGACAAAAGCCAAAGTCAATATTTTACCCAAAGCAACACGGAGTCTGGAGGGTAGCCGAAGGGGGGACACAAGGCGGCCACACCCTACGGTGGCGCAACCAGCCCTAGGCGCGCTGCCACTAGGTGTGGGCCCCTCGAGGCTCCACCGACCTTGCCCTTCCGCCTATAAAGACCTCTCGGGACGAAAACCCTAAGTACCCGATCAAAGACCCAAATAAAAACCCATGGAAGAGTCTGTACCCGCCGCCATCTCGATCCCCAGATCGGGGGGATCTGAAGCTCTTCCTGGCACCTTGTTAGAGGGGAGAGATTACCCTGGAGGCCTTCTTCATCACCATGACTGCCTCCGGTGTGATGCGTGACTGGTTCATCCCTAGACTACGGGCCCATGTAGTAGCTAGATGGTTGGTTCTTCTCCTTTGTGCTATCATGTCTAGATCTTGCAAGCTCTGTTCATGATCAAGATCATCTATTTGTAATCTTACATGTTGTGTTTGTGGGGATCCGATGGATATTGAGATGCTATTTTAGATTGATTATTGATTCTATCATGTCTTTGTTATTTCTGATCTTGCAAGCTTTCCGTTGTTAGTAGCTATCTTGGCCAAGTAGATGCTAGCAACTCCAAGAGGGAGTATTTATGCTCGATAGTGGGTTCATGCCTCTAGTAATCTGGGGAAGTGACAGGAATCTCTAAGGTACTACTCCCTCCGTCCCAAGGCTTAAGGCATATAATTTTTTTGAAAAGTCAAGCTACGGAAAGTTTGACCAAACTTTTTGAAAAAACTATCAAGAACTGTGATATTATATAGAAACCACGTGAAAATATGTTTCATGATGTATACAAGGGTATATATTTCATAATGTAAATATTAATATTTTTTTCTAAAAACTTGGTCAAACTTTACATAGTTTGACTTTTTCAAAAAATTATATGCCTTAAGCCTTGGGACGGAGGTAGTAGATGTGATGTTGCTACTAGGGAGAAAACAACAATCCTTTGTCCATGGGACAATCGTATTGTTTACTTTACACACTTTGCTTAATGCAATTATCTGTTGCTTGCAACTTAATACTGGAAGGGGTTCGGATGATAACCTGAAGGTGGATTATTAGTCATAGATGTAGTTGGATTACGGTCTATGTATAATGTTGTAATGCCCAATCAAATCTCATAGGAGTCAAGATGATTAGTATATGCATGTATGCTTTCTCGAGTCTGTCAATTGCCCCACTATAATTTGTTCACCCAACATGTCATCTATCTAAAGGAGAATCACCTCTAGTGAACTATGGACCCCGGTCCATGCTTTTATCATTGATATACTATCTACTATTTATTGTTTAATATTTACTTTCTGCAAGCAATTACTATCTTCCACACAATACGTTTAATCCTATTATTTCAGCAAAACCGGTGAAATTGATGATACGTTGCAAACGTATCTATAATTTTTGATGTTCCATGCTTGTTTAGTATCTACTTTCTTATGTTTTGCCCACACTTTGAGGTATTTTTATACATTTTCTGGAACTAACTTATTAACAAGATGCCATAGTGTCAGTTGCCTGTTTTCTGCTGTTTTTGGTTTCAGAAAAGCTAGTAAGGAAATATTCTCGGAATTGTACCGAACAAAAGCCAAAGTCAATATTTTACCCGAAGCAACACGGAGTCCGGAGGGGAGACGAAGTGGCGCACCAAGGCGGCCACACCTGGTGGCGGCACAGCCTGGGGGCGCGCCACGAGGGGGTGTGGGCCCCCTGGTGCTCCACCGACCTTGCCCCTTCCCCTATAAAGACCCCTCGGGACGAAAATCCTAAGTACCTGATAAAAGACCCAATCAGAAATCCACGGAAGAGTCTGTAGCCACCACCATCTCGATCCCTAGATTGGGGGATCTGAAGCTTTTCCCGGCACCCTGTCGGAGGGGAGAATCACCATGACTGCCTCCGGTGTGATGCGTGAGTAGTTCATTTCTGGACTACGGGTCAATGTAGTAGCTAGATGGTTGGTTCTTCTCCTTTGTGATATCATGTTTAGATCTTGTGAGCTTCTTTCATGATCAAGATCATCTATTTGTAATCTTACATGTTGTGTTTGTGGGGATCCGATGGATAAATAGTTCCTACTATAGTTGTTATTTTTTTTGGTCTGTTATTGTCTTGCTTTATCATGCTTTCTATCAATGGTTGGTTTCTTTGAAACTAGATCTTATTGGCAAGATGGTTTCATGGAAGAACAAAAATATTATGTGGAACACCACTTGTCACAAAAAGGGAAACTCTTATGGGAACAAATTGATAAATTATGTACCATTGCTAGAAACATGTGCTCTACTTATAATGTAACTTATTGCTTTGATAAATCTTGTTGCTGTAGGAGGTATAAACACCTCCCTTTTCTAGGTGAGTATAATGATAATGTTACCATATCTTCATATGTTAAGGGAAATTATGACTTTTATGATGTGGAACAAATTGAAGAATTTATTGCTTGGAAGGGTGTATTCGAACTTGCTTATTTGCTTGAAAATACTGATGATACACCTTATAAATATGAGGTTTATGATATACATAAATTTTGCTTTGATAATTACAAGGAAGAAAATGGCTATATTCTTGAATATCTTAATAGATGCTCTCCACCAACGGAAGAGACTAATGCCTTGCAAGAGCCTATGGAAGAAGAAATTGCAGAAACTGGAAGCTCATTGGATAAAAATAGGAGGAGAGTGATGATTAAGAGGAGGAAGAATGGATCTACCCATTCCTACCTTCTAATGAGAGTAACTCTTTACCCCTTACATTATTTGATTGTCCCCCATGCTTACCAAAGGAGGATGAATGTTATGTTCCTATTGATTCTTTTGAATTTTTTTATAATAAAGCTCTAGATGATGGTCCTATATTGGTTGATAATATTAATAATACTACTATTGAAAATGATATTGATCAGTCATCTTGTTATAAAATTGTTAAAGGTGGGTTTGAAGGTTTTAATCCCACTATTTTTGAACTTGATAGAAATTATGTGTTTGTAGATCATGAAAAGCATGCTTTATGTGATTGTTATATTGTTGAGTTTATTCATGAGGCTACTGAAAATTACCATGAGAGAGGAAAATATGGTTGTAAAAGTTTTCATGGGACTGAAACACCTCTCTATTTGCTGAAAGTTTTGAAGTTACTCTCGTTTTATCTTCATATGCCTGTCACTTTGTTCTTTGTGAATTTATTTGCGTATAAGACTCCTATGCATAGGAAGTGGGTTAGACTTAAATGTGTGATGACCCACAAGTATAGAGGGTGTATCGCAGTATTTTCGATAAGTAAGAGTGTCTAACCCAACGAGGAGCAGAAGGTGCTGGCTAGTGGTATGGATCAGGAATTCTCTGCAAATACTTAGCAAACGGATTTTTAGGGTTTTTTGATAAAGCAAGTAAACAAAGTACGAGTAAACAAAAGACAGTAAGAATAAATGCAGCAAGTGGCCCAATCCTTTATGCATCAAAGGACAAGCCGATTGTATTTCTATAAATGACCAAACATTCTCGAGGACACATGGGAAGACTGTCAAGTGCTTTCGCTTCATATAGTTGATTAATCTTCTTTAGCTTGCTAAGTGTTGTGTGGGTGAACCTGTGCTAATGTACCGCCCCATCCAAGACTAATACATACTTGTGATTATACCCCTTGCAAACATCCGTAAGTACAAGAAAGTAATTAAGGTAGAAACCTAACCACATCTTTAAACTCTAAGACCATTACGTCCCTTGTGCAATGGTTTCCTAACGGGGGTTCAGGTTTCTGTCACTCCGGCAACCCCTACGATTAGTAGCCAAATACACAATGCATTCCCCTAGGCCCATATAGGTAAAGTGTCATGTAGTCGACATTCACATGACACCACTAGAAGAAGTACACCACAACTTAAATAACAATCTATTGAATCTTTCTCAACACAACTCCACTACTAACAACAAGACTTCTCCCATGTCCTCAAGAACAAAACGAACTACTCACAAGACATCATATGGATCATGATCAGAGATGGAATAATGATGAATAACAATGTGAACATAAACAATAATTCAATGGTTCACTCAATAGCATCAACTACAAAGAGTAATCAACACCGGGAAAGTTTCCCCTATGAACTATGGCAAGATTCAACGCAATTGTTACAACAATATGGAGATGGTGATGAGGTTGCTGATGGTGATGATGGTGGTGATGATGATGATGATCCCGATGAAGTTCAGCTTGATGGTGGTGTTGATGGTGACGATCTCCCCTCTCCAGGAAGGAATTCCCCCGACAGAAATCTGTCTGCCGGAGAGATCTTTCTCTTTCGGTGTTTTCCGCCCCGCAGAGGCGGCGGAATCTTTCTTTGGTCGCTCCCCGAGTCTTAGGGTTCCGTGGGGATGATATACGCTAGAGGGGAGAGGCTGGAGTGGGCCAGGGCGACCACACCACTCCCAGGCGTGGCCTAGGCCTGCCCGCACCATGGGGTGGTGTGGGCCCCCTATGGCCCACCTCCACTCCATCTTCTGGCATCTTGAGTCTTCTAGAAAAATAGAATTTTCCGTATATTTTCCCGGATTTTATGATCTTCATGAATTTTGCCTCCAAACAGCACCTTTTCCATCAGAATCCTGACTGCAGCGGTCCAAGCTCCAAAAATCATCAACCATGCAAAAATAGATGAAATAACATAAATATCACCTCTCAATACGAAATATATCAATGAATAATAGTGAATTAAGACATAGAATAGTGATGCAAAATGTACATATCAATGTGTTTTGAATTTTCTTCTTGATGCTCTCTTTTACTTCAATTTATATTTCTTATGTGAGCATCATCGAAATTATCATGCCTAGCTCAAAGGCGTTAAAGAAAAGCACTTGTTGGGAGATAACCCAAATCTTTAGTTAGTAAGTTTTTTGTGAGTCTTGGAAGTTATTACCTCTGTAATAACCGCTCCTTATCCTTTTTGTGTCTTTTTTGTGCCAAGAATAACCTTTAATGAGAGAGAAGTAATGCTTGGGAAAGTTGTTGTCCTGAGACAGATTTTTGTGCTCTACTGTAAAAAATCGTGGAATATCTATGTACGTCGGAATGAGCTGTCTTTTTTTGTGTTTCTGCCCCTGGTTGTTATCTAACTTTCGTTAGTTTAACACTTTTCGATTTGAGCAACAGAAGGTCTTTGAAAAAATCGGTTTTTACCTGCTGGTCTGTTTTGACAGATTTCTGCCATTATTTGCATTTGCCTCTTAATCTCTTTCTCTTTGAGTTCTTGCCAGATTCTTGAACTTTTAAAAGGAATTGCTACAGTGGATTGTGTTTTAATGGAAGTTTTACTTGTGTTGAAACTGAACCCAAAGACTTATTATCTTGAGTGCACTAATGTTGCTAATGAAGATTGTGTGAAGTTTTGTATGAAGAAAATTTTAAAGTGTAGGGAAGAATAATGTGATAAGATGAAGTATGGAAAAAAAACTCAAGCTTGGGTATGCCACCCGTGTCACCCCAAGAAATATTCAAGAAGTACAAGCGTCAAAGCTTGGGGATGCCCAAGACACCCTCTTCTTCATCAATAAAAATCTCAGGTTTTCTTCCAAACACTTCATTTTTATGGTTTAATGCACAATTGTGTTGTTCTTGGAGTGTTTTTGTTTTGTTTTTAGTTTTCTTTAGTTTCGTTTTCTTAAATAAATTGGTTGGACCCCCACATTCATATATGATGGCTTCAAATAAGTTGATTTGGATTGGAAAAAAGTAGTAAAGTTCATGCTTATAAGTGGTACAAAAAGAGTCCTGTTTTGACTGTGGCCTAGACTTTATAATGTCATGTTTGATATTGCTTTGACTTTATGCTTAGTGATTATTGCTGTAGCATGGCTTGTTCCAAACAATTGAGATTGCTTAATGTGCCTTGAAAGAATCATGCGTTGTTTTAGCATTCTAAAGCATAATATTGTGGTATTCTCCTTTGATGCTTTATTTGGGTTGACTTAGCGCATGCTCACACCATGTTAAGACTATCCCAAGTTACCATAGCCTCTATGGTCATTTAGTTTTCGACTTGTAATATCACTTTATGCTTTAATTAATAATGTTTTGTTGCTTTGCATGATTATGGCCATTATTGCTCTCTTAGTTGGTCGCTCCCAGTCTTTTGCTAGCCTCCACATGCACCAAGTATGAGTTCCACTCATGCATCCAACTCCAAATAAAACCAAGTTATTCCAAATAGTCCACCATACCTACCTATTAGCATTATTGCTATTCCAAGTATATCCATGTTTTTATCTACCTTCCAAATTAAACTTGTTATGTCAAAATTAGTGATTAAAGCTCCCACAAACTTGATGGCACACTTTACTTTCTTGCACTTAATAAACTTGAACCATTGTGCCCATCTATGTTGCGTATATGCTTGTGCTTTATAAGTTGTGAATTAGCAGAACCATGTTACCATGGGGAATGCTTTCAACATTCCACTTTATTTAGTTGATATCATGATTCTTTTGCTTATGGATCCTGGCGGTGTGAAATAAAAGGGGAGCTTGTAAGTTCATGGAGTTTGTATATGTGTTAGAGAAATGCCTGGGCAGCTAGCCTAAGCCATGCCTAATAATTGTGGAAACTTGCAGCATAACCATAGTGAGCAATCTATGAAGCATCCTCAATAAAAACCTATGCAAATAGAAAATAAAAAGATCGCTGAGATGCTCATTGTCTGTTGCCTTGTCATTTTGATATGGGATAGCTCCTGTATCATGGGGCAAGGGGTACCCCGTTGGCGGTTCTCTATGATACACATGTACTTACAATGATAGGAACTTACTCGTGACTAAATTTGAATAGCATGAGGTTCGGTACTCGTCAGTAAGGCGCATGAGATTTTCAACTTATAACTTGTCAAGTATATCCTCATACTTGTTCACTTTAACCTTTATCACTTAAAGATGCTTATGATAGGGGCAATGAGAGCTGAAAGCTAATAAGTATCATAATTTTTGGAAGCTCTTTATGAAGCTTGAATCCCTGCTTCCTTCTATGAAGGGCCTTTCTTTTACTTTTATGTTGAGTCTCCATCTTCTATCTTTATGCACCTATTGAGAGAGCATAGTGGTCATTCTTAGTTTAATGTGCATTGTCCCAAAACTTGTTGATTGATTCATTACTTTGATATTGCTTATTCTTAAATTATTTGTATCTAGTCACCCTTATGAACTTTGAAGGTGTCCTATGCATGTTTTGCTATATCATGAGGGACAAGCTGAATACCATTATTATTATGCTTTCTATATGTGAAACAAACAAACGTCTTTCAAAGGATTGTTATTCATGAATCTTTGCTTTGTACCTTTTCATGTTACAACATAGTTGCTATGTCTTATTGTTAGAACCATATCTTCATCTTCCTCGCGACCGTGCTGCCGCCAGTGCTCCTAACAGCAGCGCCGCCGTCGCACATTTCCCCGTGCCTCTGCGTCGCAGCCACCGCTGCACGACTTCCTCGCCATGGGTCCTCGCCAATCCAGGCCTCAGATCCCCGTCACCGCTAGCGCCAGCGAGGGTAGCGAGTACGAGATGACGGAGGAGGATCTCGTCGTCGTCGAGCAAGAAATGGAGGAGGACGCCGCTGCGGCGTACCGTGGCACGTGGGCCAGGTCATGGGTCTGTCAAGATGACCTTGACTGGCTCTACCAGACCAGACGCATCCCTGCCGGCATCGTCGCTCGTCTCCCCTCCGGCGAACTGGCCCCCTCACCCAATCCGGGTGAGTTCGTCGTGTTCTTGTCCCACTTCCAACGGGGGTTCGGCTTGCCGGTGAGCGACTTCTTCCGGGATCTGCTTAGCACCTACCACCTGCAGCCGCACCATCTTCCAGCCAACGCTATCACCTCTCTCTGCTTTTGCTTCTACGATCTAGGGCTACACCGGACTATGGCCCACGAAGGAGCCGTGGATCCGGTTTTTCGGCCTTCGTCGTAACGTCATCCCCAACATCCAAGTTGAGTCGGAGGATAAGCAGCTCACCCAATTCGGAGCTGCGTCCATCTTTCCCCGGAGGACTTCCGTTTTCCCCTGGGTCATCGGGCTTGACTCCTGCAAAGGATGGGCCCGGACCTTCTTCTATGTCTGGAACGCGGGCACCGAAGATTTGATTCGGTTGCTCCCCTATACTCCGGGTCCACCTGATCCGGAATTCTAGGAGGAGGTCTCCAAGAAGCCCACGGCTCTGGCCAACCAGGTTAATAAGAGGTTCGCAGAACTGAAGAAACTCGGATTGCGCAACGAGGATGCTATGATCACGTTCGTGCGCAACCGAATCTCTCCCCTCCAAAAGCGCACCCACAAGGTGTGCCACATGAGTTTCGGCCGCGAACCCAACCGAACCTCCTCCTTCGAGCTGAGCAACACGGAGATTTTCCGCCGGGTTAAGGTTCTCTTCACCACCCACAAGGATTTCTCCGCTGAATGGACGTGGGGAATTGAGCACTTCTGTCGTGACAGGCTCCCTCCCGCAGTAAGCTTCACGGGGCAAACTTACTTCAGATTAAATATATGTCGGTTTTTGTTGTATTTTTGACTCTGTTCTTCATGCTTTCTCTCAGCTATTCCTTTAGCAAACCCTTTAGGATGGTACGGATCCGACCCTTAAGTGGGCGCCGGACCGAGAAACCCCGGATGAGGAGGAGCCGGACCAGGAGATGTTTCTCCCTATGACCGACGCTACAAAACGACCCAGCGGTAAATTCTCTTCTCTTAGAGACTGGCCCGATGATGAGGATGATGAGGATGTCGACGTGATTGAACTTGTTGAGGTTGTCCCTCTTTCTTTTGCCTTTCCGGCATCAGCTAACCCCGGTGGGCATATCCACGAGGATCCTCTGCTTGCTACGGGAGAACCGGTTGCGGTGGCGTCGAAGAAGAGGCGTGGAGCCGCACCAAGTTCCTCCTCCAAACCTTCTCAGCCCACAAAAAGGCGAAAGAAGGCCAGAGACAAGACTGCCTCCAAGACGGCAGGCAAAGCCCCTACACGAAGGGCTCGGAAACCCAAGGAGGCCCAAACCTCGGATGCGTAAGTCATTTTTTGTTGCGCAACTCACTTCTCCTTGCATCGTGGTAATTTCTCTTCTGACATTATTCTCTTCTTCAGGGCTCCGGTGGAGGTCCCTCGGAGCGGATCTAGCATCTCTTCACCACTTCGATCTGGCCCTTCTCCTCCTCGTGACGACGAGTCACATCCGCTGAGCCCTATTCCAGAGGGTTCCGCGGCTGCTCTGGTTTCCGCACTACCTCGTCGAGAGGAATGCAACCTCGGAGCAGGAGAGGCCGGCCCATCCGAGGCGACGGCGTCCACAACTTCAGCATCGCCACAACCAGTAGCCACCGAGACTACCTCGACACCAGCACCAGCAGCAGTTCCAGTACCAATGACCGAACCACCACCAGCACCCGTTCCGGCACCAAGAAAATCAACAACCGCTCCAAGTCCAGCTATAAGAGCTCCAGCGCCAAGTTCTTCCGCCTCGTCCAAGTCATCTCAACCTCGGCGAGTAACTACCCCAGCAGCTCCTAAGGGGAAATCCGCTGCAGTTACTTCTTCCCAGCAAGCCAAGGGCAAAAAGGCTCCGGATGCTACCAAGTCTGCATTCGTCGAGGCTGGGCAGTGAACCCTAGCGTTGATGCTTCCCAAGAAAGCTCCAGCAGCGAAGGATGCTCCTGCCGAGCCAACTGACGCGCAGCAAATGGTTCTGCATACCAGCCCAACCCTTGCTTTGGTTGAGAGGAAAGAAGCGCACGTGAAGGGCTTGGTGGCACCCCATATGCCCACCGGTGAGCGGTACCCTCCGAGCCTGATTGAGTTCGTCATGAACTGGAACAAGGCAGAGTTCGTCCACAACGACGATCTCCCGGAAAAGTTCGGCCCCGCAGAATTTTCCGCCCAAATGAATACAGCCGCTAAGGCAATTAACCTCGCGGGGCGGATGATGGAGGTATGTCGCTTCTCCTTTACATGCTGTAGATAGTAACCATTAGTCCCCGAGCCTCCGGTGGAGTAACTTGTTACTCGGCCGGATGCTCATTAGAAAACTAACGTAGCTCCATGTGAACTTCGAATATGCACACACCTAGAGCCGGGTTGAGTTCCACTTGGCCCGGATTTTGTACACTTCGAATATGTACACACCTAGAGCCGGGTTAAGTTCCACTTGGCCCGGATTTTGTACACTTCGAATATGCACACACCTAGAGCCGGGTTAAGTTCCACTTGGCCCGGATCTTGTACACTTCGAATATGCACCCACCTAGAGCCGGGTTAAATTCCACTTGGCCCGGATCTTGTACACTTTGAATATGCACACACCTAGAGCTGGGTTAAATTCCACTTGGCCCGGATCTTGTACATTTCGAATATGCACACACCTAGATCCATGTTAAATTCCACTTGGCCCGGATTTTGTACACTTCGAATATGCACCAAGCTAATTTTACGCTTCTGTACTTTTTTCAGGTAACCACCAATCGCCGGAGTGCTGAATTCCAACGCATGCTGGATACCCACAAGATGCTACGCGCAAAGCACGTTGCACTTATTGCAGAACATGAAAAAAGGGGTAAGTTTCTCTCTTAGTGCTTTTCCATTTCTCTTCATCTTCTTCTGCCGAACTAACCTCCTCATTCGGTTTCTATAGCTGGGGTGGAGGCTGAGAACAAGATCATGCGAAAGAACCTGGAGCAGATCAAGGGTAAGCCCTTTTTGTCCGACCCTGCTTTGCTTTCCATCTTCTTTTCTTCTTGGCTCGGCAAACATTCACTCCTCGGCTCTGCCGGGTCAACACACTATTTCAGCATCGCTTGAGGATAGTGTGCCCATGCCTGATATGATGCTGCATTTTCTCGAACAAGCAGGGCAGCATCAAGCCGAGCTGAAGAAAAAAGATGATGAGCTCGCTCTCCTCTGGACCAAGGACAATGAGATTGCTAGGCTCAAGGCTAAGATGGAGAAGATGAAGGCTCAGCACCAAACCGAGCTCCAAAAGGTTGGCCAGAACTTCACAGAAGAGCGTGAGCGCCTTACTCTCCAGATCTCCAAGGACCAGGACCTACTCAAAGAATCCGACATCCAGCTTGGATCGGCAAACGCTGAGCTTGAGCAACTTCGCAAGAGACGCGATAACTGCATCAAGGAGTTGACCCGAATTCACAGCCACATTTCACGTAAGTTCCTTTCCCTTATCCGACATAATTCTCTGGGTTACTTCATACGTCTTTTCTTCAGCTTCTTCCTTTGCCTTGTTTCCAGGCCACTTTCCAGAGGGTACTCCTATTGCGAGCGCTGCTGTTGCCAATTTCCGCCGAGAGAGGGGTACTCCCGTCGCTCTTGACGGTGAGAGCATTCCCTTAGACATGGAGGACCTATTGGTCAGCCTGTCATCTCGCGTGGAAATCATCAAGAACTACGGCAAGGATCTCCTCGACGTTTCAGTCTGAGTTTTCAACATGTTCTGGCCCGGTGAGAGCGCTCCGAAGAGAATCACACTTCTTGCTGAAAAGCTGTCAGATATCGAGACCCAGCTCGACCTCTGGAGGGAGTTCGTTGGGCGTGCCACAGCTGATACTATCCTTCACCACATACTCACATGGTATGAGAAGATCGACCTCAGCCTCCTTACACGCTGGCGCACCGGATCTAGATGGACTGATGACCCGGAGTGGATAGCTCGGCGCCAGGCTTGCGCCTACAGCCTCATCAAATATTCTCCTATCCATGAATGGGTTGAAGGACCGAGCTTCCTGGAATCCGCTAGGGACGAGAACGCTGAGAACGCTGAAGACGGGTCGGATGAGGACGAAGAAGGCGATGCCTCAGATATTGAAGATAGCAAAGACGCCGCTGAACTTCCTCCTCCTGCTGCTCCTTAGGTCAAAAAACTTGAAAATTTATCAGATCCCCGGTAATGCCGGGTGCAACTGTATGTTGTGTATATGTGATATTTTGCTACTAAGTTCTTATGCCGAGTTAAGTTGGGCGTAGTCCCCGAGTTTCTTTTTTTGTTCGTCCAATCTTTTGGCTCGGATCGTGTCTACCTTGATTCGGTTTTATGACTTACGGATCCGAGCTTCAAAAATCGTCTTAACAATACTAAGAAACTTTCAGACTTAGCTCAAAAAATAAAGCTGCATAATAACTCGAAAATAAATACAGGGTTAGTCCGAAAAACAAACGTTAGCTCGAATAAATTTGTTTTCTTAGTCGCTTTTCATGTGCTACGCAATTCCAAACTTGTTCTCTTGCTTGCCATGAAGCCAATTCCTGTTGGACAGCAGCAAGTCGAAGAGTTGGGTTTTTGGTGCTCACATATTACTAATCTGGGTTAAGTAGAACAACTTATTCCAGCTAACGCACAAGAGACAACAACAATAATTATTAAGGCAGTCCCCGAGTTACTGCTCGAGGCGCTACTATTTCATTGATAAGCTCATTGCCGACATACATACCGACATATGAGACGACTCGGATACATACACTTCTTAGCTAAGTGTAGAAAGGACGAAGTAGTGCTACATTCCATGGTCGCTTAGATTCCTCTCCGGACCTGTCCGCCTTGTTCTTTTCCTGCGGCTTTGCATCTATAAGATAGTAAGAATCATTGTGCAATGCTTTGCTCACAATAAATGGCCCTTCCCATGGGGGGGGTAATTTATGCATGCCAGTAGTACATTGTACCAACCGGAGCACCAGATCGCCTTCCCGAAAGACTCGGGGCACACTTTCCGGCTATGTAGCGTCGGAGATTTTGCTGATATATGGCGGATCTAGACAGTGCCAGTTCTCTCGCTTCTTCCAGCAGATCAACATCATTTTTCCGGGCTTCTTGCACTTCGGCTTCTGTGTATTGGGTGACCCTAGGCGAATATGCTCTATGTCGGCTGGTAGTACAGCTTCTGCCCCGTATACCAGAAAAAACAGCGTATAGCCTATTGATCGATTCGGAGTTGTTCTTAAACTCCACAGTACCGCTGGTAGTTCTTCTATCCAGCACCCCGCTGATCTTTGCAGCGGCTCAATGAGCCGGGGTTTTATCCCGGATAATACTAATCTGTTGGATCTTTCCACTTGTCCGTTTGATGTGGGGTGGGCTACCGAGGCTATGTCGAGTCAGATCTTCTTGTCCCGGCAGAAGCGCGCAAATGCTCCTTCCACAAAATTGGTGCCATTGTCAGTTATGATACTGTGAGGATAACCGTATCTCAAGATAATGTCTTTGAGAAATGTTATGGCCGTAGCTCCATCACATTTTCTTATAGGCTTCACTTCAATCCATTTTGTAAACTTATCCACCATGAACAAAATGTGTGTCATGTTTCCCCTTGCTGGTTTGGACGGGCCAACCATATCCAAGCACCATACGGCAAATGGCCACGTAATTGGTATGGTTTTGAGTTCTGACATCGGCATATGTGTCTTGGTAGCGTACCTCTGACAACCATTGTATTTTCTCACCAGATCTTCTGCTTGTTCTAAGGCACTTGGCCAGTAGAACCCATGCCGGAACGCTTTTGCCACCAAGGCTCGGGATGAGGCATGATGCCCGCATTCTCCTTGGTGTATATCCCGGAGGATGTCAAGCCCTTCTTCCGGGTCAACGCATCGCTGGAGGACATTGGTTACACTCCGTTTGTACAATTCGGAATTGATGATTGTGTATGCTTTTGCTCTCCTCTGAGTTTGCCTGGCTAACACCTCCTCAGTGGGTAACGTTCCATCTTTCAGGAATTGGTATATAGGCAGTGCCCAAGCTGGTATTGCTCGTGCAGGGAACACGTCCTCATCAATTTCCATCTCATCTACTAGCATAACTTCAGCCGGATCACGTTGAGCAGTCCCCGGGTCCTGCGAGGTAGTCCCCGGGTTTGCTGATGCAGTCCCTGGGTCTCGCGTACTACCTCCCATGTCAATGTCCATGGGCTCAGCTCCGGACTCTGTATCTTCCGGGACATAGATCGAGTCGGTTCCTGGGGACGGCCTGATAGATGGTTTTCTGAGGTGTTCCAAAGCTACACCTGGTGGAATTGCCTGTCGGGTTGATCCGAGCTTTGATAGCATGTCGGCGGCCTTGTTTTCCACTCGGGGTACATGGTGAAATTCACACCCCTCAAAGTAACCAGATATCTTCTGCACATGAAACTTGTACAGTGCCATGTTTGGATCCAGGGCGTCCCACACTCCGGACACTTGCTGCACCACCAAATCCGAGTCGCCAAAGCATATTATCCGACGTATGCCGATCTCTTTTGCCACTTTGAGCCCATGCACAAGAGCCTCGTACTCGGCGACATTGTTTGATGCCGCGAAATGGATCTGTAATACGTATTTTAGCTGGTCCTTCTTTGGCAAGGTAAGCACAACCCCAGCGCCTAATCCGGTTTTGGTTTTCGACCCGTCAAAGTGCATCCTCCAGTAGTTCGGATCAGGTGGCGGTGGTTCATATTGTACCTCGGCCCAATCTACAAAAAAGTCCGCCATAGCCTGAGACTTGATTGCTTCTCTTCTGCCGTATTGGGGCGCATAAGGAGCTAGCTCAATTGCCCATTTTGCAATTCTGCCACTCGCATCCTTGTTACCCATTATCTCGGATATGGGAGCTTCACATATCACTTTGATGGGGTGCTCCTCAAAGTAATGCTTTAACTTCTTTGCCGCCATATAGACACCATATGCCACCTTTTGAAAGTGCGGGTAGTTCTGTTTTGAGGCAGATAATACCTCGCTCAAGTAATACACTGGCCTCTGCACCGACTTGCCCTCTTCATTGCGCTCTACTACAATCACTACACTTACAACTCGGTTGGTTGCGGCTATGTAGAGCAACATTGGCTCCTTTGATAGTGGAGAGGCTAACACTGGTGCAGCGGCCAACATCTTTTTTAAGTGGGCAAAGGCTTCATCGGCCTGTGGTTTCCAAACGAACTTATCCAACTTTTTCATGAGTTGGTAGAGAGGCAATGCCTTTTCTCCCAACCGACATACAAACCGACTCAACGATGCTAGGCACCCAGTGAACTTCTAGACATCGTTAAGACACTTTGGCAGCTCCGTTCGTTCAATGGCCCGAATCTTAGTTGGATTAACTTCGATACCTCGGCTAGAGACGAGAAATCCGAGTAATTTTCCTGCCGGGACACCGAAGGTACATTTTTCCGGGTTAAGCTTCATCCGGAACCTTCTCAAGTTCGCGAATGTCTGCCTGATGTCGTCAAGGAGCGTTTTGCTTTCCTTGGTCTTGATAACCACATCATCCACGTATACTTGTACGTTTTGACCTATTTGGTCATGCAAAAATTTTTGCATACATCTTTGGTACGTTGCACCTGCATTACGTAAACCAAACGGCATAGTGCGATAGCAATAAGCCCCGTACGGGGTGATAAACGCGGTCTTTATTTGATCATCCGGATTCAGAGGTATCTGGTGGAAACCAGAATATGCATCAATGAATGACAACAGTTCACATCCCGCGGTTGAGTCTATGACCTAATCTATCCTCGGCAGTGGAAATGGATCTTTTGGACACGCCTTATTCAGGTTCGTGTAATCGATACACATACACCAAATCACTGCCACGTTCGGATCATCCTTCTTCTTTTCTACCAGCACCGGATTAGAGAGCCAATCCGGATACAGTACTTCCATGATAAATCCTGCTGCTAGCAACCGAGCTATGTCATCTCCAATGACTTTTATCCTATCCTCGGCGAAGCAGCGGAGAGGTTGCTTCACCGGCCTTGCTCTGGGTCTTACGTTCAAAGAGTGCTCGGCCAACTCCCTCGGAACACCTTGCAAATCCTGTGTGGACCAAGCAAAAATGTCCCGATTCTCACGGAGGAAGTTGACGAGCTTGCTTTCCTATTTATCAGTTAACCCGGCACCAATTGTTACGGTGCGCTCCGGGAACATGTCATCAACTGGAACCTTCTTGGTATCCTTTGCGGCTTGGAATGAAACACTACCATGCGGGTTACTCAACGCCGGCATATACTGCTGCGCGGACTGAGCTAATGCTGCCACCTCTTGGATTTTTCTTTTCTCTTGCGCAATCACGAGTGACTCGGCTAGGTTAGACCCAGCTGAGGCACACTCAATGGAACGTCGGAAATCTCCAGCAATGGTAATCACTCCATTTGGCCCGGGCAATTTCATCTTCAGATAACCGATGTGGCAGCTTCCCATGAACTTGTTCAATGCTGGTCTTCCGAGTAACACGTGATACGCACTTTCCAAGTTCACCACCTCAAACTCCAGATTCTCAGTTCGGCAATTATCTCTCGTGCCGAATAGAACGTCAACCCGGACTTTGCCTATGGGCTCACAAGAAATACCCGGTACAATACCATGGAAAGTTGTCCTTGTAGCCTAGAGCATGTTCTCCGAGATACCCAACTTGCGCATTGTATCCGCATACATTATGTTAATGCTACTACCATTGTCAATCAGTACCTTGGAGAACCTCACATTGATGTTCGGCCCAATGAATGTCGGGTCCAACACTAGCGCATACGAACCTAGACTCGGCATAAGCTTGGGATGATCTTTGATGTTCCAGATGATTTCCTGGTCCGACCAAGGCATGTACCTCGTCACTGCTGGCATAACCGCATTGACCTCCATATGTCGGCGCTATAAGCTCTTTCTATCTGTTTCCTCAGTTGTGAACACACAATAACTCTGGTGATGTTCTCTGTACTCATTCCTCCCCGCGTTTCCGGGGTACCTCTGATCTGGCTGGTGCTGATTTTCCACCTGATGCACTACATCCCTTCTCTCATTATTGTCATACCTCGGCGGAGGGGGAGGCAACATTAGCTGTTGCATGTTCGCTCTGGAGAGCAATTGCTGTCGGGGTAACTTCTGCTGAGGTTGATCATTCCGGGGTGCCTGATCATTCCCCGAACCACCTTGTTCTATCTTACGCATCCACTCACATTGCCTCATTGTGTGACCCGCCAGGCTACTCGGATTTGGCGTGTGAAACTTACACGGCTGGTCCAACATCGACTCATAAGTATACCTCGGACGGTCTTTCTTTTCTTGCCATTGTTTCTTTTGCTCCGGCGTCCACGTTTCCTTGCCATCGTTTCTTGGAGTCCATTGCCCTCCAGTTTTCTGGCGCTGGTTGCTCCCTGCTCCGGGTTGATCTTGATTCACAGCTGCAACTTGTTGCGAACCGTAGTGATGATCCGGTCTATCATCTCTTCTTTTTCCTCTGTAGTCATTCCTCCAAGATGACCCGGCTCCGTCCCTCTGATAGTATTCCTCGTTTGACTCGTTTGACGCGAGTCTAGGTTGAGTCGGATCACCCAAAGCATACGAATCGGCAATCCGGATCATCTCTGCCAACGTAATTGGCATTTTCCTTTGCAACTTCATCCACAGCTCGCTGCCATATCTGCACCCTTGCGCAACCCACGCTATAGCCTGTGACTCTATGACACCCTCACACGAGTTTCTCACGATACACCACCGGGTCAAGAATTCACGGTCTGTCTCATTAGGTCTTTGCTTGCACATTGCTAGGGTCTGCGGCCTATTTGGCCTCTGATATGTACTTGAGAAGTTGCTGATAAACATTTCTTCAAAATCTATCCAGTAGTTGATGCTTCCGGGTGGCAAATTATTCAGCCATACTCTGGTCGGACCTTCTAACATCTGGGGTACGTATCGTACAGCCCATCTCAAGTTGCCAGTGGCAATTTTCACAGCCGTAGCATAGTTTATCAGCCAATCCTCTGGCTTGGTACTGCCGTCATATGTCTTCGTGCCCCTGGGCAGCTGGAAGTTAGGTACCGGTGGCTCCTTCATGATCCGGGGTCCAAAGCATGCTGGACCCGATGGACCTTGACATTCGATCTGTTCCGACCTATACAGGCGATCCAGTTTCAATCTTGCGTCATCCGGCATCAAATCCCTGCTTCCCAATCTTGACCCTATCACATGATAGTTCGGTCTTGGGTACCCCGCGTTCATCATCTCCGAATCACCGTCGTTGTACCGGTTTTGCTCCTGTGGTGCCACTCTCTGTTGCATACCTCGGTCGGTGCTTTGCTCTTGCCTTGGTATATTCCGCTGCTGCGGTTGTCCTGCTCCTGCCGAGTTTCACTGTCCGGCATTGCCATTGACAACGTTCCCTTGACCGGCATTGCCTTGGTCGTGGTTACCTCGGCCAGCTTCACGGCTCGTACTTCGTCGATCGTCATTTTTCCGTGCTTCTTTTGCTTTTCCTGCCCGCGTCGGGTCGTACGGGACGATCTGTTTGTTCCGTCTGGCCGAGGTTACTACCTCTTCTCTCCTTGGACCACCATGAGGTGACGATGCGGCTCCAGCGGATTTCTCCGGGTTACCCATCACCGAATGGACGATTTTGGAAGCTCCAGCTCTCTCCGGGTTAGCTCTGAGTAGCTCTTCGTTCTGCTTGTTCGTGATCCGAACTAACTCGTTAACCCTATCTTATTGTCTTTGACGGGCCTCACCCGTCAGACCCTCTAACTCGGATGCAGCCGCATCCGCTGCTCTGAGGTTCTTCGCCGGGGTACTATACTTCGGCAACCCCACGGACAAACAGTTTTCCGATTCCTCGGCTCCATTATCACCTTCCCTGTTCATCTCGCTTATGAGATTTATCCCTTTTACCTTTACCGTATCAACTTTGTTTGCTTTTGCATACTCACGTAGTGTCATGTTCAACGACTGTTGAGCCGCGGCTATTTTCTTTGCGCCTTCTAGTATTTTTTGCCTAGTTTCCTCTAGCTCGGCCTGTGCCTGAGCCGGATCTACCACTGCTGCTACCGGGTTTGCCAAGCTATCCATAGCTTCTCTCAGTACATTCTCAGGCCTCTCTAGTGGGGGTCCTCTACCTTTCCTCGGTGCCTTAGGTGTTACCTCTGGGTCCGGTGTTGGATCCTTGCTTGTGCCTGCACCCGGCGCAGTCATCATCACTTTAGCATGGTCCGGGGAGCGAGTGATACGCGCCCCGTGAACCATGCTAAGGGGTGGTTCCCCTGCCTCAACGACGCGCCACGGATGAACGCATGATACGTCCACAGCAACGTAGACCTTGTGCGCACCCAACTTGACGAAGAGGTCGTTGCGCGGAAGCGGGCGCGTACCGAAGCAGCCAGCGTTGTCGCTGACGAAGTCCAGCGCTCCAAAGCGCTGAACGAGCCTGGAGACGATGTGTTCGCCGGTGCCGATGAGGTTTCTCGTCCGGATCTTCACCCCTGCTAGCGCCGCTAGCCCCACAGTGGGCGCCAACTGTCGTGGTGGTGTCACGGCAGATGCCATGGATAGGCTAAAGGTGGGGACTAATACACGCTAGGGGAATCCAGGGAGGGATAGTGGAGTGATTCTCCACACAAAAGATTGTATTGCTTTCCTTCCAAGATTACAAGTGCTCCTAGAGCTGTGTTGGCGAGAGGAGGAAGAAGGAGCTCTCTTACTCTCACCTACAGTTCACTCCTTGAACCTTAGCCAAATCGGTATCGAAGAAAACCCAACCCCCTCTACTGAAACCCTAGCCCCCCTTATATAGAGGCAACCTGGTCTCAGCCTAGGGCATACGTGGAGGCATATTCCTAAGAATATGCCTCCTCTCAAAGTGGTAACCCGACCGGGGTGCTTTTCCCCCGCGTCACACATGCTTTAGCTACGTGAGCCTCTGCGGTGCTCGCGTCAGCCGACACGAGCGTCGTCACCCTTGTCGGCTATGACCCGGTGGTCCTGCCCTTGCTTGCTTCGCTCATGAAGTGCGTACCGGGCCTTCTTTTTGACCAGAGAGATTCCTTCCTTCTCCCAGAAGCTAAACGGGACCCAGATCCTGGTAGATCCGGCTATACCTGTTCCTGCATACAAGTTAGACAAGCACTTCCGACTTACTCCTTAAGTCGGCTGATATAATGTTAGGCGACCCCCCCGGTCCGGGTTACTCCGTGATCCGGCCTGCCTGGAGGTGACCCGTCCAGCATCCGCTTTGGCCTTGCCGAACCTTGGCTAACTCGGCCTTTATACCCCGGAGTGACCCTACCCAGGGTTATCCCCCCAACACATATCATATCACAAATATACATGTGATGTCGACACCTATTTTACATCTTATTGTGTGCTAGTATTAGATACTAAACAGTAGAAAATAATATAATCCCTATTTAATTCCAATGATCGTGTTCCCCTTGTGTGTGCACCATCAAGAAAGTTCTTTGTTATGAAGCCGGCCGTGATGATCGGGAGCTAGACATATCTACGTTCGCATATAGTGGGTGTAAGCCATGTTGCACAACAAATACACACAAGTTAGATTTGACAAACCTAGCATGTACAGACATGGCCTCGGAACACAAGATATCGAAATATCGAGCATTAGTCACATGGATGATGTGATTGACATTAGGGAATGTATTCCTTTGATGATGCACCGATGGCCGTGATGATTGGGGAGGTGCAGAGGATTGGGATCATGTGATCACTAAAATCGTCCAGGGGATGACAATTTTGGTGGGAGATCAATTATAAATTGAACTCATATTATGAACTTAGTCTAGATGTTTGTTTGCAAATATCTTCGTAGATCATGGCCTATCCCATTGAGGTCCTTTGTGACCATGGAAAATCTCTTGCTTGATGTGGAACTGAGCAAAAGGGTCCAACTTCATAGATTAATACCCATGCCTGAGGGATATCCTAATAAAAGGTGATCTTCTCTTCTTGATACAATAACCATTAGGAGATAATTCGATGACTTTGCAATGTTTGTGTCTTCTTCATAATCATCCAATAAACCATTCTCCATACGATGGAGAGTTGGACTACAATTTTGTATTATGCAAGATTTGGCACATAAAGTATGAGTCGTTGGATGAGTTTTCCTCCATCATGGATGAAGAGAGAATATTTTGAGAAACACTTAGCAATCTTGCAATAGAGTTGAGAACTGATGGCTCAGTGTCGGCGCCAGAAAAATGCTGGTGCGATGTTGATGTAGAGCTCGTTGGGAACCCTAAGAGGAAGGTATGATGAGCACAGCAGCAAGTTTCCCTCAGTTATGAAACCAAGGTTTAATCGAACCAGTAGGGGCAAGGAAACACCCCAAAGGTGTTGCTAGCTAAGCCTTGGCAGGGCGCACTACCGGTGCTAGTAGAAACATGGAGACCTGCACAACACAATCACAGAACTTTGTCCCCAACTTGCGATGAGGTTGGTAATCTCACCGTGTTTTGCGGAAAACTAAGGATTAAACGTATCGAATGGAAAGAAGTAATAGTTTGCAGAAAGTAAACAC
The DNA here is from genome assembly GCA_916181665.1 of Avena sativa. Lineage (NCBI taxonomy): Eukaryota > Viridiplantae > Streptophyta > Magnoliopsida > Poales > Poaceae > Avena > Avena sativa. The sequence continues at coordinate 55,761,426 of OV702292.1, forward strand.
AAAGCAGTAACAGATTATAGATTGTATGTAAAAAAAGGACCGGGATCCATAATTCACTAGAGGTGGCTCTCCTTAAGATAGATAACATGCTGGGTGAACAAATTACAGCAGGGCAATTGACAAACATCGAGAAAGCAATACATGCATATACTAATCATCTTGACTCCTTTGAGACTTGATTGGGCATTACAACATTATACATAGACCGCCATCCAACTTCATCTATGACTAATAATCCACCTTCAGGTTATCATCCGAAACCCCTCCAGTATTAAGTTGCAAGCAACAGATTATTGCTTTACGAACTGCGTGTAAAGTAAACAATACGATTGTTCTATGAACAAAGGATTGTTGTTTTCTCCCTAGTAGCACCAACACATCTAGTACCTTAGAGATTTATGTCACTTCTCTAGATTACCAGAGGCATGAACCCACTATCGAGCATAAATACTAACTCTTGGAGTTGCTAACATCTACTTGGCCAAGATAGCTACTAACAACGGAAAGCATGCAAGATTACAAATAACAAAGACATGATAGAATCAATAATCAATCTAAAATAGCATCTCAATATCCATCGGATCCCCGCAAACACAACATGTATGATTACAAATAGATGATCTTGATCATGAACGGAGCTCACAAGATCTAGACATGAAAGCACAAAGGAGGAGAACCAGCCATCTAGCTACTACATGGATCCGTAGTCCAAGGATGAACTACTCACACATCACACCGGAGGCTTGCATGGTGATGAAGAAGGCCTCTAGGGTGAATTCCCCTCTCCGGCAGGGTGCCGGGAAGAGCTTCAGATCCCTCCCGATCTAGGGATGGAGGTGACGGCGGCTATAGACTCTTTCATGGATTTTTGATCAGGACCTTAGGGTTTTCGTCCCGAGGGCATATTATAGGCGGAAGGGGAGGCCGAGGGGGTGCCAGAGGCGGCCAGACCACCCCCTGGCGCGGGCCAGGCTGGGCCGCACGTCCAGGTGGTGTGGTGGCCCCCTGGCCCCTCTCCGTCTCATATTCTGGCATCTGATGACTTCCGGAAAAATAGGCACTTTGGCTTTTGTCCCGTCCAATTCCGAGAATATTCATTTTCTGACTTTCCTAGAACCAAAAACAGCAGAAAACAGGCAGCTGGCACTGTGGCTCTTGTTAATAGGTTAGTCCAAGAAATCATATGAAAAGTACTCCAAAGTTGGAACAAAACACAAGAAACTGGATAAAACCAAGCATGGAACATCAAACATTATAGATACATTTGCAATGTATCAACATCCCCAAGCTTAACTCCTGCTCCTCCTCGAGTAGGTAAGTGATAAAAAGAAAGAATAATTTTTAGGTGACATGCACCATCAAAGACTTGATCAAAGTATTTGTAAAGCATTCAAAGCTGGGATCATAGTACTTCAATCATAACATGAGAGACAAGGTTCTAGCAATAAGACAAAGAAACTATGATGCAACATGAAAAGGCACAAACAAAAGATTCATGAATAACAATGCTTTGCAAGACGTTTGTTTGTTTCACATAAAGAAGACATAGCATAATAGTATTCAGCTTGTCCCTCATAGAGTAGCAAATATAAATGCATAGGACACCTTCAAAGTTCATAAGAGTCACTAGATACAAATAGTTTAAAACAAGCAATATCAAGTTATGCATCAATCAACTAGTCTTGGGACAATGCACATAGAACTAAGAATGGCCACTATGCTCTCAAAGTAGGTGCATAAAGATAGAAGGTGGAGACTCAATATAATGGTGGAAGAAAGGCCTTCATAGAAGGAAGTAGGGATTCAAGTCTCATAAAGAGCTTCCAAAAATTATGGTACTTATAGCTTTCAGCTCTCATTGCCCCTATCATAAGTATCTTGAAGTGATTAAGGTTAAAGTGAACAAACTATGGTGTACATGCTTGACGAAGTATAAGTTAGAAATCTCATGTCCCTTGTATACGAGGGCCGCTCCTCATGCTACTCAAGTTTAGTCACCGGTAAGTTCTTGTCATCGTAAGTACATGTGTATCATAGAGAACCGCCAACGGGGTACCCCTTGCCCGATGATACGGAAGAATCCCCATATCAAAATGACAAGGCAATAAGACAACGAGCATCTCAGCAATCTTCTTATTTACCATGGGAATATGGTGCTTTTTTCTCTCTTTCCTCTTTTCATAATCTCTTTTTTTTCTCTTTTCTCTTTTTTCTCAATATAGGACTCATTTTTTATAAGAAGAATGCTTCATAGACAGCTCATTATGGTTACGCTGCAGGTTTCCACCATGTCAGCATGGATTAGACCAGCGGCCCAGGCGCTTCTCTAACACATATTCATAACTCCATGGACTTACAAGCTCCCCTTTCATTTCACACCGACGATATCCATATACAAAAGAGCATGATATCAACTAGGTACAAGTACCAAGTGTAATCTTGAAAGCGTTCCCCATGAAAGCATGGTTCTGCTAATTCCCAACAAATAAGTGCAAGCATATACAACATAGACGACACAATGGTTCAAGTTTATTAAGGGCAAGAAAAGTAAAGTGTGCCATCAAGTTCGTGAGAGCTTTAATCACTAGTTTTATCATAATAAGTTTAATTTGGAAGGTAAACAAAAGCATGAATATACTTGGAATAGCATAAGCTAGTAGGTAGGTATGGTGGACTCTTTGGTATAACTTGGTTTAGGGAGTTGGATGCATGAGTGGAACTCATACTTGGTTGTGGAGGCTAGCAAAAGACTAGGAGCAACAGATATAGACCGCCATCCAACTGCATCTATGACTAATAATCCACCTTCAGGTTATCATCCGAACCCCCTCCAGTATTAAGTTGCAAGCAACAGATAATTGCATTAAGCAAAGTGTGTAAAGTAAACAATATGATTGTCCCATGGACAAAGGATTGTTGTTTTCTCCCTAGTAGCAACAACACATCTAGTACCTTAGATATTCCTGTCACTTCCCCAGATTACTAGAGGCATGAACCCACTATCGAGCATAAATAATCCCTCTTGGAGTTGCTAGCATCTACTTGGCCAAGATAGCTACTAACAACGGAAAGCATGCAAGATCACAAATAACAAAGATATGATAGAATCAATAATCAATCTGAAATAGCATCTCAATATCCATCGGATCCCCGCAAACACAACATGCAGAATTATAAATAGATGATCTTGATCATGAACGGAGCTCACAAGATCTTAACATGATAGCACAAAAAAGGAGAACCAGCCATCTAGCTACTACATGGACTTGTATTCCAGATATGAGCTACTCACACATCACACCGGAGGCTTGCATGGTGATGAAGAAGGCCTCCAGGGTGAATTCCCCTCTCCGGCAGGGTGCCGGGAAGAGGTTCAGATCCCTCCCGATCTAGGGATGGAGATGACGGCGGCTACAGACTCTTTCGTGGATTTTTGATCGGGCCCTTAAGGTTTTCATCCCGAGGGCATCTTATAGGCGGAAGGGGACGCCGAGGGGGTGCCGGAGGCGGCCAGACCACCCCCTAGCGCGGGCCAGGCTGGGTCGCGCGGCCAGGTGGTGTGGTGGCCCCCTGGCCCCTCTCCGTCTCGTATTCTGGCATCTGATGACTTCCAGAAAAATAGACACTTTGGCTTTTGTCCCGTCCAATTCCGAGAATATTCATTTTCTGACTTTCCTGGAACCAAAAATAGCAGAAAATAGGCAGCTGGCACTGTGGCTCTTGTTAATAGGTTAGTCCAAGAAATCATATGAAAAGTACTCCAAAGTTGGAACAAAACACAAGAAAGTGGATAAAACCAAGCATGGAACATCAAAAATTATAGATACATTTGCAATATATCAAGAACTCTTAGAAGGGCTTGATTGCAATGAGGTCATGGATGAAAGGGTAAATGTAAGATATACAAAGTTATAAGTGTAATTCTTTCAAAAACTCGTTGCAGTTTTCAAAGTATTTGATACTTGTGCTTCTTTGTGAAAATAGGATGATCTTCTTGAGAATTGTTGGTTTTGAGACAACGTGACTTGATGACGGCAAGCAAAATAGTTAATGGCCGACATCACCCCTTTCCTCAAGGTTTATCATTTGGATTAGTGAACTCGAATATAATTTTGTAATCTTTGTTTGTGTGTCTTGCTTTTGGCAAGACGATTATTCATATGAATGAGTTATAAGCCAGTTGTACTATTCTTATGAACAATACCTTATGGTCACATTACGATTATAAATAAGTTATTCGCATCACTATGCTAATGATAATAGTTGAAGCATTTATAAAAGGATTAGAATGCTAAAAGATATCCAAATTTTAATAATGACATAACACTATAGTTTAAGTCTGGTTATTGCATATTCTTCATTGTAAATGAAGATCGGGGTCCTAGATGCTTAATCTAGAAACTTTGCAAAACCATGCCTCGTTGGGCAGAATGACTAAAACTCCGCGTTTTGGTAAAACGGTGATATGCGAAGAAATGTTGAACTTTATACATAGTGACGTATCGTATTTTCAACAAGTAGTGGAAATCATTAGTTAAATTGTGTACTTAAGTGAATAAGAGTATTTACTTAATAAAACATAAGTTTGAAACGATTTGAATTGTTCAAATGAGTTCACAACAAAGTGGGATATTGAAATACAAGGTCTCAATGATTTGATCGACATGACTAAAGTATTTAAGTTAATTTTGGCATGAAAGGCCTTGTGAATGATGTTTCACAAATTATGATAATTGGACAATATCAAACTATGTTGAAATGTCTAAACATCATAATCATTTTTGTATTGGATACATATGGTATAATACTATCTCTTATCGGAGTTATAGTTGTCGTTTAGAGTAAGAGATCGGAATAAGCAAAACACTTGTTTGAAATACAACGGAACATCTAAAGATTCGTGGAAACAGCACCATAAGCGTTATGGCGCGTTCGAGTTTCTGGATATTTCGATAAGTTGAAGTCGTGGCGAATAAACAAGTCTTTTGTAGAGCATTCTTAGGAAGCTACGAATGCATCTTCCAAAAGGGGCGAACCTGCTGTTGTCCTAAGTTGATGTGTCTTGATGAAGATACAGGTGGAAGAAAATAAAAGATCAAAACAAGGTATTTGACTTTACCTCCGAATTGATTGAGTGGTGCAGCAAAATTTGTTTCGTGAAACTGAACTCTACAAATAGAGGAGAAACCAATGATAATAATCAGAAAGTTTCAGCGAATACTTTTACTAAAGAAAGTAGGATTCAACAATATATATTCTACAAGTTTATGAAATTATATTGTTGATTCGCTTGTCATGTTTTGAACAAGACATACCTATGAAATACAAAGAAGCGTGATGGACCTAAGTATGAGAAATGAATGGTCATTGAAATCTCGTTAGTGGAATTCTCGATTTGATGGTGATCAAGGAATTTTGGAATGTCCAAGATTGTCAAGAGGACCTGCATTTGAGTGGGAGCAAATCAGCTTGGCTAAATCATAATATGTAGCTGACATATTTTGAGTGGGAGCTAAGTGAAATCCCTAGATCGCAAATATGGATGCAATATTTGAGTGGGAGCGTAAAATTATTCTAGGATATGTGGACGGCATATGTGAATGATGTGATTGGTGTTAATAACATTTAAGTAGATAAATAAGAATGAAGTTAAAGTTATTAAACAATGAGATCTATCGAGATAGATTGGTGAGTTTAATAAAAGTCAAATGTCGAATGCTTCCCGGACTTGATTCTGAAAGATGTTCGGAATGTACTAAGCAAGATTCTGAAGAAGCTCAGAATGGAACAAGGTAAGAAAGAAGTTCTTACTGTATGAAGCGTTGAGTTAGTATTGCAACTATGGCTGAAAGAAAGAAAGAGATGTGTTGCATCTCCTATGCCTCAGTCATAGGTTCTTCCATACAACCATATTGAATACTCGACGTAATGTGACCCGAGGTTCTGATTAGAAGGACTAGCTCTTAACTGTAAGAACATATCTTGAAGTGATTCCTGAGTTAATCACTGAACCGGAATTAAGTTTGTACTTAAATGGCAAGAAGAAAAGTAAGTGACATAGTTGCATTTCATGCACTAGGATCTACATAGATATAGAAGTATAAAGGCTCCATCTGATATGATGTATAATGTTATGGCGGGTCTAGTTCACTTTTAACGTAGAATGATATGTCCCAGGGCACATTGCCCATGAGAAAGCCCTCGAGGTTGATCTAAAGTCACTGTAGGCTCCTGGAAACCGGCCTCGTTCTGCTGCCATAACTACAGTATATACACAAAGGATAGCAAAATGTGTCTCGAAGTTTAGATGACAACAGTGAAAACGACTGTCATTATAAACACTAGAAACAAAGTCTCACTTTGTTGCCAAACAAATGCTTCGACCCATTATACGATAATGATATGAATGTCAAAATTAGGAATACATTAACGATTTGCAAAAGACATAATGATCTGGTACAACAGAACATGGACATGACGTTTCCTATGAGCATGCATGATCTATAAATGCATATGTTATATGGTTTATAATGAGTAAAATGCGAACTAGATTATTTGTACTCTAATGTAAGTGGGAGACTAAAGGAGATATGCCCTAGAGGAAAATAATAAATAGGTTTTTATTGTCATATCTCAATTAGTTTATAATAGTTTTATATTGTGCTATAACTATATCAAGTAGAAACATGGTACATGTGTGGTATGAAACAACCAAGTCCTTAGTAGCCTCTATTCATACTCATGGACATTTATGCCAATTGACAACAAGGTCATATCATTAGAGAATGATGTGATGGACATTCCTCAAAGGATTGCGACACGATCAAGTCATATAGTTCATTGTTGCAACAGCTAAATCTAGACTCCTTTTCCTTAGACCGTGAGTTTATATTACTCACTGTTTCCTGATGCTGCTTTGACTGCATCAAACGTCATCTGGTAATACGATGGCAATAAAGGTGTATGTTGGGTATTCCAAAGGAACAATAGATGACATGTGACCACAAGACCGGGATTTTTCCACCCACATAACGGGTAAAGGTACATACAGCCGGCTTGGTGAGATTACATCCAGAAATGTTGCAACATGTGACTCGGTCACGGAGATGTAATATCATGGTAACAAGTAAAACAAAACTTGTTGTTAACAAGATTGGACAAGGTATGTGATACCAATGATCGGATCTCGGACAAGATGTATCAATAAAAAAAAGGAAATTGGATGCTACATTTACTAGTTCAAACGACATTGCCATTAGGAATGCATAGGGGTCACATGGGCATCCCTGGTTCCATTGTTGATCATTGATATAGATCATGTCTAGAGTATTCCCGGGCCATGAGAGATACACTTAAGGGTACGATGAGAGCGATCATTCATAAGATGGAATCATAATAGAGAAAGAGAAAGCCGGAAACGTTCCGCGGATAGATCCGAAGATATTCTGAGAAAGGAATAAAGGAAAAGACTAGAAAAGTATTTTTAAATAAATGAGAATTTCAATATACATTTACTATATGTTAATTATGAATTAATATATTCTAAATAATATTTAAATTAAGATTTATAAAAGCAACTTTCATATTAGGCCAAATCCCCCAAGAGAAATAGCGTAGAAAAAAGCTGCTGGAAAAAGGAAAAGAGAATCAGCTAAAAGGGCAGCTCCAGTCGCCTATGGGCCTGGCAGCCCACTAAGGCGCAGGTGGTGGGCATTAGATGTCGCGCGGGGGGTGGGGGGGGCAGCGAGCTGGCGGGCGCCGCTTCCGCTTGCAGCCTACCCAGGCCACCGCTCCGCTAGCCGCTGGGCAGGCGTAGACGGGCCACGTGGGCGCAGTCGGCCCACCCAGGTCATTGCTGCCGCTGCAGCCGTCCCGCCACCAACGGGCCAAGCGCGGACTGGGCCGTGGGGAGTGCTAGCGGCCCACCCGGCCACGTGCGAGCCGGCGCTATGCGCCGCTTGCTGCTGGGCCGCGGTGCGGCTCACTGGCCCACCCGGTTGGCTATCTGCTGCTGTTGGGCTGGGACTTGCTGGCCCATCCACCTGAGATGATTTTTCTGTTATTTCCTTTTGTCTACCCACATGGCTAACCCAAAGGGGAGGGCACACCCTCCCTCCACCTATATAAAGGGGAGCCCATGAGTGTGATTAAACACATGAATATTTGGAGAATTCCTTTGGTTGACTTTCTTCTTCCCTCTCTTTTTATACCTTGTGACCATGACCCCATGTTTGGGCTGCGCGAACGAGGCACACCTGCAGCACGCCGTTGCGCTGCAGGAATTCCTAGCCGGATATCAACTTTCGCACTCCTGGCAGAATCAGGGAGCCGGAGGTCTCATCGTACACCGGATATGTACGAAGACATGAGGCGTAATATTTGGGGCGCTTAAATGTCGTGAGCCGGAGCTACTGCACGATGAAGAAGGAGCAAGGGGTGACCTGCGAGGAGTTTTGCGACCTTGAGGTCGGCTACGAGTTCGACTGCATAAACCACGTTCCTCTCGGAACGTTAACCGCGTACGGTCTATAAGGGTATCTATTTTATATGCTCGGTCGTTACCGCATTACTACATAGATAGATCCTATGCAGTTTAGGACGTTCCAACGTAGGAAATTTTTTGTTTTCTGCTGCGGATCCCTTCAGCAGCTTCCATCCTTCTATTGCTTGTTCGTGCAGATTACACGGCGAGCATGTTCGCCATCGTGACCTTTGGCCGAAAGGGTGGACCATCTTTGACCTCCATCGCTGAGGCTGTCATCGGAACCTTCCACCGGAGCTCGACCTCTCTTCGCCCCCAAGTGGTTCGTCCCCGGAGGCGTCGAGGTGGCCGGTGGAATCGGTTCGACGTCGGAAATGAGAGCATCTCGAGCATCTTTCTCTCGGACCTTGGCGCGGCTTCTGCCCCGAGGTCACCGGCGAGCGGCGGAGAAGACTCCCTAGCACCTGATTGCTTTTCTGTATTTTGCGCTAGGGTCTTTTTTGCAAAGTTGGAGGCTTCAACTTTTGCAGTGCAATAGAATCTAGAGGGCCTCCATGTAATTGTGTACCTGCCTTTTTTAATGAAGCTTCTTGGCCTCTTGAGGCCATTCTCCGTTAAAAAAAATCTACCATCGGCATATGGTGAGAAAACAACAAGGAGGCTGGAATTTGTGTTCGACATACTCTATTAAACGGGCTATATACTCTGTCCGCGAGAGGTGATGTTACCGTTGATAGCAACACACACCAGCTATGACTTCATCATTTTGGATCTCCAAGAGTCCAGCCGATAGACGTTGTATGAGTGCTGGCGATGGTGCCTTGATATATTTCTAAAAGAAAAAGATAAACAAATATTTGTTTCAACCTGCATATTTTTGTGGGATTGGAATCCTTGTTTCTGAGCAGAGATGTTGAGGTCAAGCTGGAGTCGATGTTCAATAGCTGTATCTGACTTTATTTAGACCCACTTGAATCTTGTAAGATCCCCAAAGCCGCTGTCAGGCTTGGATCTTATTTCGGCGTTTTTCATGGACTCTTAGCATGAGGTCATGTGAACGTGTTTACATACGGAAGAAAAAACTCGATGTCGTGCACAAAAATGACCCATGTGAATGGATATTGTAATCGCAGTTTGGTTTTTACCATCATGAGTACATTCAAGTGGGAAGAGGAGCTCAAGGCAAAACCCACACTATCCTAATTTTTTGTCTGTATATTTCGGTAGGGTCCACGGCAACCGGAGTCAAAGACCAACATATGTACGACAACATACAGATATCGCAACAATCCTAGCATAAAAGGCTCTCTCTCCTTAACCTAGCCGTCGCCTCCACCTCCCTCTCCTCTACACGTCGGTTCCCAATCCTTTAGCTGCCGGTTCCGTCGATGACAGAGGGGTGGCCAACCCGATCTATGAGGTGAGTTTTAAAAGCAAAAATAGAGATTTCAATAGATTAGGTTATGCTCTCGTAGCCGTTTTCTTTTTGGCCTCCGCATCAATGAAGATGGCATTGTCTACAATAAGTGATTTTTGTCCCTTCGTTCGACGACAAGTTGCCTTCCAGACGTCAATGGTGATGTTGCATGGTTTAATTTCTCTAAGCATTGGCCATTTAGAGCCTGTTTTCCCGTATCGACTTGATTTCTTTTCTCATTCTTGTCGCGAGAAGGATTGTCCTTGCGATATTTGTCACGGTTGCTATGTCCTCAATAATGTTGATTCTTACTCTCGGTCCCCCGGTGATATCGATCAGGCTGTTTGATTGTTTTATCCTAAAATTCTCGTGTTACTATTCTTGCTTATATTGGTTGCTCACTTTGATGGTTCGTACGTAACGTAAGTAGCCTTGGCATTTTCTTTCCTAATTAAAATAGGCAAAGAACCTGTTTGTTGTTTGATATCTATGTCATTTTAATTTGGCTACCTTCAGATAACACGCAAGACTTTTGTAATTGATGGTAAAGAATAGGAAAAAGACCCGAGGGAGAGGGACCGAAACCGCTCTCCTCGTGTCGCCCCCTCCAAGCGACCGAGGGGGGCAAACCCTAGCCACGCCGCCACCCCTCCTCCTCCCACCCTCCCCCCCTCCTCCTCATCGTCCCCGGAGGGCCGCCGAACATCTGCGCACGGTCCAGTGAAGGGGGCGGTGGGGATCTCTCCTCGTGGCTCTCGCTCAGGGGAAGGGAGGAGATCTCATGCGCTGTAGGGCACCGGTATGCCGGGGCGGCGGCCTCGGGCGGAGGGGACGGTCTCGGCCCTATGGCGGGTGGCGGTCATCGGTGCTGCTTGGCTGGCTCCTCGGCCGCGCGGGTGGCGAGGCGGCGGCAGGCGTGGTCGAGGTGCAGAGGTTCCTCGCTTGGCCTCTCGCACCAGATCTGAAGATGGCTGCACTCCCTGCGCTGCCCGTCTCTCCCCCCGTCCTTGGACCTTGTTCCGGTGGTCGGTGGCTGGTCGGAGGAGGGGATGACCGGGGGAAACCCTTGGCCGACGGCGGCGGCCACGACGTCGACGATGTTGTGGGCATCGTTCACCTTCCTGAAGGCGAAATCGAGGTTTATCCCCTTCCTCCCTTTCCTGCATATCTCGGGTGAAAACCCAAAGCTTCGGCTTGGGCAGCGGCGGCGTTGTGACAGTGTTTTCCTTCTTAAAGGTGTTGTCTTGAGATTGTGGGTCTGATGGACGAGCTTGGTGTTGGCGGTGGTAGTTGGTAGCAGTGGCTCTCTCTTCATGTGGCAGTGCGGTGGCGAGTCGAGTGCTCCCGAGGCTTTTCTTCCCTGGACCTTGTTTGCTCGCCGGCGGGGTCGGCGCCCACGAACCGAGCGAGAGGAGAAGGGTCTCCTCTCTGGCAGCAGCAGCCTCCTGATGGTCGAGCTGGTCGGCAACTCTTGGCCATGCCTAGTGGCACTTGCCTTACCTTGCTCACCGAGTCTTCGGTGACGTCTTCGCCTAGCAGATTGCGTCTTTTTGCTGGGGTTGGTGCTTCAGGCGGCGGTGGAGGTGGTAGTGCTAGGAGTCCTCCCCTCTGTGCCAGGTAGTCCAATGCTCATTCATGCTTAGGGGAGCTGCTCCACCTCTTGACAGGTGCGGCGCCCTTCGATCCAGGGCGAGAAAGCAGGGTGCTTTCTTGGGAGGTGGACGGTGGCATTGCGACTTTGCTGGCTCCTGGAGGTTGACGATGGCGTGATCTTCTCCTTGGTGTGCTTCTTCTTCGACTCTGCTTCTTCTTCGGTCGGACCGCGGCGCTGGACAAAGGCCTTGGCGTCAAGCTGCACTTCATTTTTCTGCTCTTTTGTTTGCTTGTGTCTTTGGTTGTAATCTGTTGATCAGTACCATGTAACTCTGGAGCCAGGCTCTTTGAGCCTTTGATCTTAAAAAAAACTTTTGTAATTCGTGAACACGGATTATATATCTCTCCACGTATTACTCGCTACTATTAATATATTGTGGTTTCCCAAAAAAACAATACGACAACGAGTAAACCGAGCTGTGCCATCGACGGACAAAGAAAAAGACCTGAATACTATGCTGTACAGTAGTACGATCCAGCCACGTGAGCAATCACTTTTGCTAAGTACTGATCGAGCACGTACGCTCGCTCGTGGCCGGTTTTTTTTACCTGAAACGTCAGCGTCTCTGACAGCGGACACCGACCGACCGGTCACACAAGCATTCGCACCCTGCTGCTGTGCTGCACCCATTCAAAAGAAAAAGGACACCGGCGAATCTGACCAGGAGGTAAGGTCGTGGCAGAGCCGCCGTAGGGTCCAACACGTTCGACGGCGCGGGACGATATATAGGGCGCCGGCGCGTCCAGTCCAGGCACGGAGCGCGATGGCAGGCAGGCACGAGGCGGAGTCGTACGTGGCGGCGTCCGGGACTGCAGATTTGGCACCTCGCGAGCCACGCGCACAGGACGCGGGCAGGCGGCAGGGGTGGAGCAGAGCAGAGGAGGATTCGGAGATCCGGGGCGCCGTACGGGGCGGCGGGAAACGCGTGGTTCAACTAACTAGTAACTGCGACGCACGTCACGCACCCCAGGCCCGGAGCAGCGGCTCGGTCGATCGGCGCACGGCAGCGGCACCACCGGCCGCCCGGGTTGGGCACCCCGCGACGTTGCTAGCTTGATGCGGTGAACTGAACCTCTCTTGTGGCCACAACTTGCAAGGAGCTCGGTGAAGGAGGTAAATGAAAAAAAAACATTAGGTGCGGGCAACTAGCACCGATCACCAAAAATTGTTCATCTAGTAGGATTTTTCTTCCTGTCGATCGCGATCTGGTTGATTCTTAGCAATCTATAACTACCTTTTCGATGGGTGGCGGAGTTCTACTCAACCCTACAATTGACACGGGCCATATGTACTCCGCTTTAAGTGGGGCGATGTGTAGTACTTCCTCCGTTTCAAAATATAAGATGTTTTAACTTTGTGAATGAAGTGTATTTAGACCTCTTTTAGTGTGTAGGTTCATCTAGGTATGTGTAAATTCATCTAGGTATAGAGTTAAACTACACTAAAAGTCTAGATACACTCCTTTCACAAAACTAAAACATTTTATATTTCGAAACGAAGGGAGTACATACTACCTCCGTTCTGAAATGTAAGCCTTTTAAAATATAAATCTTTTTAGATACTTCCTCCGACCTAGATTAATTGATTTAGGTTTCTCTAGATTCGATTGTATCTACATTTTTGCACGGAGGTACTATAATTTATGCACCTGGAGTATGCGTAAATAGGTGCATAAAAACATCAGGAAGTGGCGTTTGGATTGTAAGTAGGTGCACCTTACCCGTTTTTGTCATAAAAAAAAACTGGTCTTTACTAGGACAGTTCTCGACTATCTAGAATGCTTTCACTTTTTCTGTCAACATCATTTTTTTTAGCCAATGTTGCCAACACATGGGCAAACAAACTTCGACCAAAAATTTAGCCAGCCAGCCAGCCAAATCTTTGATAGAGCGAACTTTTTTTTAATCAAAAGGTATTTACTCCCCTGTTCCTTTTCATAGAAGAAAAAAAAACATTGGTTCACATAACCAAAGTATCTAAGAAAACAGTGCAAAAGACAGCAGCAGCAACTAAACCTATTACACTTCCAAGAGCCTAAGAAGTAAGAACAACAGCTCAAAAGCCAGCCAGACCTAACACTACACTAACAAGGAGGTTTAGGGTAAGCAAAGGAGTACAACAAGAGCCATCGCTTCAGGTCACCACATGAATAGAGTCATCTTCACTTCGGTGATTTTGCAGGTACTCCAGCGACACCCTCCCTCCATGGATCTTACTCCAAGAGGAAACCAGCCAAAGTCCGAGCAGGTCAGCCCGCGGTCAGCCTCAATGGTCTTTTGAGCTTTTGGAGTAGGCGATCCATGAAGCCGGCAGTTCCCCCTCCTTCTAGTTCTTTGAAGAGCACCTTCCAATTTCTTAGATAGGACAGCAACAGATGGCAAGCCTGTTTCATATTAATCCAGGTAGATCTATTAAAAACCAGTATGTTTCTAGAGTTCCACAGTCCCAGAAAGACACCTGCAGAAACTACATTAAAATGCAAGAACTTCTTGTTGCATAACCATCTATTTATTAGCTACTGATTGAAAGTTAGAAATCTGAATATTAAAAACTTTAAAGACTTGTGACCAGAGAAGTTTAGCAAACAATACACTCAAACATCATACTAGCAAACTTGGGAAAACCAAACAATCCCTAAGTTCAAGTGAGATCGATCCGATGTAGTGACTTTGTATTGACTAGTAGGACAGTTTCGATCCGATGTTGACATACATTGACTCGGTAATTGACTACTCCTATACCTTTTATTACTCGTACAATTAAAAAGTTAGAAATACTCCTACTGCAAAGGAATAATAATGTACTGTACTCCACTAGACAATTCCGAAAACAAGATAGTAATCGCGATATTCCTCTCTGCCAGTAAACACCGCCCACTCTTTCTCTCCTAACCAACCGACCCGATCTCGTAACGAATCGCCTTCGGTTCCGTTCCAGATCACCCGAGCCACCACACCCATCAACGCGTACGCGCAGAATCAAACGACCAGGAGAGCGCAGCGCAGGCGGCGTCTCTCTCCCTCTCTCTCTGTCCTCTCTCTCCCGTCCCCGGCCTCCTCGCGATTTATTACTCGCCCCCAGGGTACCAGAAAACCTTCCTTTTCGCGCAATAAAAAGGGCGAAGGGCCAGGAGAGCGAGCGCTCCGCGGTAGAAACCCATCCCGCCGTCCACGTGGAGGTGGCGGCGGCGTAGGCGCGGGGCCGCGCCGGAGATGTGAGACAGCCCTTGCTCCGCTGGCGAGATGGCGGCGGCTGTGGCTGCGGTCGGGGAGGCCGCTGCGGCTGCGGCGGCGAAGAAGCGGGGCGCCTCGCGGAGCTGGATCCTGATCGACGCGTCCGGGGAGGAGCGGGTGCTGGACGCCGACAAGTACGCCATCATGCACCGCGTCGACATCAACGCGCGCGACCTGCGCATCCTCGACCCGCTGCTCTCCTACCCCTCCACCATCCTCGGGCGCGAGCGCGCAATCGTACTCAATCTCGAGGTGCGCCTCCTCCTCCTCCTCCTCAGTCCTCCCCCTCCCGCCCGCCGGTTCTGAGTTGGGTTTTCTCTGATGAGGGGAATTTTGTGGTCAAACGCGGCGCTCTGCTTTTCCCTCGAGTTCCGGTAGTAGTAGATGGATGGAATCACGCAGCGCCGCCGAATTCCCGGAAATTACTCTGTTTCCCCCACATTTTTTTTACTAGGAGCTTTTCCGGGATCACGTGCTGATTTATTTTCAGAGTGGTGCTGGGTTTAGAATCAATTTTAGTAAGTTCCGGACTTATTATAGCGTCGTGGTTCCTTTTTCACGGTTTTAACGTGGATCAGAGGACTTGATTGATTCAGCTGCAAATTACTTTATCTAAAAATAGAGAGATATTTATGGTTCATTCGTGCTAGTCTCTGACCACTCTTCTGTTGTTGTTTTGGTGGAATCTTCATCGGTGGGTCAATCAGCACATAAAGGCGATCGTTACTTCTGAAGAGGTGATCCTCGCTGCTCCTTTCGATTATATATCATGGGCATGCGTTTTCAGTCATTCCTTCTCATAATAATCTGGATTACTCCACGAATTCTGTGAAGATGGCTGGGGAGTATAGACAATTTTGTCTTCCTCTCCTGCTTTATTGGTTAGGTATCTATAAATTCGAATTGTTAACTAACAAGGGCAGCCTCCATACAATGTCGGATTACTGTGGTCTGTCAAAATGATAGTATTAAGTTGAACTCTACCTGCACTGAACCCTGTTTACAAGTTTCAGCTAAGTTTAATATACTGTGACATTTAGATTGTTTCATAGAATCCGTGTGGATTTTATTTCTTAGTTGTCCAGCAATGTTGGTGATATACTCACAGTTACTGGTTTTGGCTGCGCTCAGGTTTTACTCAGAGATCCTTCAGATGAAAATGTAATTCCTGTAGTAGAGGAGCTCCGGAGGCGACTAGCGCCTTCAGGTGCCTCTCACCTTGATGGAAAGGATAATTTAAGTGGCCAGCATGATGGAGAAGGCGCTGAAGAAGATGGTAAGTTCAGTCATCATTCTCTCAAGTTACACATGTCAGAAGCATGATCTTTTACTTGCCAAAGTTTCTCTGTACCTGTAATGTCGATCATAGTTTGCTTTTATCACATTTGGTCATGTGCATATGCCAATTTTCTTCCGAGGTTCAGTTATTGGACAAACAAGAACAGAATGTTTGAAAGGAATGCACACATGTAAAAGGAAGCTATGGACATCAAACTTCCGACTGGGACGTGGCTAGTTGGCCACCGTTCTGTTGTTTTCCGTTTTAGTGTATGTCCATGTCACTAGGACATTCTTTTAGCAAAAACTCAACAACCAGCCCAAGCAGAAAAGTCCAAAGTATACAGTCTTGGGTTCTTGGCACCTAACTGTTATTCCATGATGCCAATCTGAGTGTTCCTGTACAAACCGGCTACGTTTTATGACACTATATTGTGCCCATTTTATTCATTTGGAATCTGTTCAGAGAAATTTGAAATATTACAATATTAATCCGGTTGATACATTTGAATATCCCATCCTTTTAATAAGGATGATTATCCAAAGGATATACATATTTATAGGTTACAACTGGACCATGGATGATTTATTCAACACATGGTGCCAGTCCTTTAATTATATAAGCGAAGAACCTCCGGATCTTACTTTATCTATATGATGTCTTTGTGATCATTTACAACAATGCTATTACTTTTTCATTTGGTATATCGTATATAATATGTATAATGATAATTGTTGTGTTATCTGACACTTAGATTAAAATGATTCACAAGCATAGATTCTGTTCTTATTGAAATATTTTGTTTTTTCTGGTTTAATTGCTAATTATCTTTAATTCATGACCATGGCAAGAAGGTAGAGGTAGTTATACTTATACACAATATATATTGATACCCTAAAAATTCATTATATGAACACCAGAATCTCCCTTTGAGTTCCGTGCACTGGAGGTTACTTTGGAAGCAATCTGCAGTTTTCTTGATGCACGCACTACTGAGCTGGAGACCGATGCTTACCCAGCTTTGGATGAACTGACATCAAAGGTGAGTGAACTCATGCTTACTGTACTGAATTCTGCTGGGATGAATTAGATTAGCACCTCCTAGAAACATCATGTATGCCATATATATTAATTACAAAAAGCACGAATACATCACTCAACCTTATTCTCAGAATTGATAAAAAGGACAATGAATGGGTAAACAGTGCTGCCACATCTCTTTTATTTGACTATTGAATTTAGTTGTATAGATAAAATGCTGATGTTTACGATGCTAACATTATTGAGTAGGAAATTTTGCACAGAATGATAGAAAAATATGTTATGGTTGGTATCTTGATTCTCTTAGATGACTTTTGGTCATATATGTTTCAGGATGTATTTATCATCAATGTATTATTGTAATGTATATAAGATTATAAGACATTGCACTTTACTGCTCAAAGAAGGGCATGCAAGAAATGGTACTGAACGATCCATATTTCTGGTAGTATAGTCCTGTTATTTCTCTGTATGTTGACAGGTAGTCAGTCTGCCGTATGATTGATTTTTGTTCACCACCAAACGTAATATTTGCTGAAGTTGCAATGCAGAACTTTATGATGACATAAAGTTTCATTGAGGATTTGGCACATTAGCAGACCTATCTCCGTAACACAACCATTAAAGCATGACAGGCTAAAATATTTCTGAATCCTCACTGGCATGTTGCATTCTCTTGATACATTATATGCATGGAAGATTCATTTAACTGTTCTCTTTCTGTTTTCTTCATATTAAGTTGCGCTACTGTTGGCACCACAGATCAGCAGCCGCAACTTGGATAGGGTGCGAAAGTTGAAAAGTGGTATGACAAGATTGACTGCAAGGGTTCAGAAGGTCTGGTTTTCTGTTCATTGTGTTTCATTTGGTTTGTTACCTGACACTTGTTTAGAAACATATCTGACTATTTATGCTATTCTACATGCCATATTGTCGTCTGAATTTGACTGCTGCATATAATCTAAGTTCTGATTGTAAGTTAGCCATGTAAATGGAAGATGCTATTCAGTTCTTAACGTGTGATGGACTGTGCCATGCTTTTCAATTTTTTTCTTGGTTTATCGTAGTGCACACAATCACAACAGCTCAGATGATATGTAATCAGTGGACGAGTGGTTACTTCTAGCGAAGAAGTGAACATCAAAAAAATCTGGAAGAACATTCCTAATATCATATGCTATATCTGTATTTGATAATCTAGAGTTTTTTAAATTATTATTCACATAGCCACTTAAACTACACCTTTTTATTTACTCTTGCATACTTGGTTGGGACATTATCTTAGCTTTCCTATGTCAATCTTGTGAACTGTTCTAGAATCTGTATAGTGCCGCAGTTAATGTTTTTCCTCTTGTCCCGTACATTCTCATGGATGAGTATTCTCTTTGTGCTATTTTTGCTGTTGAATATATTACTAATGACTATAGTTATAGACTGATATGATTATTTTTCTTGTGTATGGTTTTCTAGTATATCACAAAATGCGCTTTAATTTCTAGGTGAGAGATGAGCTTGAACAATTATTGGATGATGACGATGACATGGCTGATCTTTACTTGTCTAGAAAGTTGGCTGGGGCATCATCCCCTATCAGTGGCTCTGGTGGACCAAATTGGTTCCCAGCATCTCCAACTATTGGTTCAAAAATATCAAGAGCTAGTAGAGCCAGTGCAGCAACTATACATGGAAATGAGAATGATGTGGAAGAGCTGGAGATGTTGCTGGAGGTTTTTATTTGCTCATCTACCTGAAACCATCTTGGTTACTCTATCTTTTGCAGACTACTGAAAGTTACTTATACTTGCAGGCATATTTCATGCAGATTGACGGCACATTAAACAAATTAACAACGGTAAGTTGGGGCAGCTAAGTGAAGTCACTGTATAATGAATTCAAGATAGGCTAGCAAAACTAAGCGTAACCACAACAGTACCTCTCAAGTTCTGTTAAGCCTTATTGAAAGCCTACAATTTATTCGTTGTCAAAAAAAAAATCCTAGGATTTATCACGTTTTTGACTTTCTATTTATCTGCAACACCTTTTTCAGCTGAGAGAGTATATTGATGACACGGAAGATTACATCAATATTCAGGTATTGTTTCCCTATAACGGATGATATGTAATCAGTGGACGAGTGGTTGCTTCTAGCGAAGAAGTGAACACCAGAAAAATGTTCTTAGTTGACCTTTTTCACTCTTCAAGCACTGACTATTTTCCTTCTTCTGTGCAGCTTGACAACCATCGTAATCAGTTGATTCAGGTAATTTTGAAATCACAAACCTTATGATTCTCTTTGGTAAAGATTTCAGTACTTCATAATAGATACTCATTCTACGCAACCCTGTACTTGTAATAAACATCCTTAATGGGCATCCCTAAACCCCAGTGAGTAAAGTTGCAAGTAAAGGTCTCACGAACTTGCTAATTTAGAAGGCTGCTGTAGTTCCTAGTTACCATAGTGGCCACATTGCATTGGAAAAATGTACTCCCTCCCTGACTTAGATGTTGCAGATTTGTCAAGATTCGCATGTATCTATACACAAATACTACTTCTATATACATTCCTATCTAGACAAATCTGTGACAAGTAATGTTCATGGGCTCATTATATGTTCAACATTCTGCTAGAGTAAGTCTAATAATGTCCCTTTTCTTCTTGCAGCTTGAGCTATTCTTGAGTTCTGGAACTGTCTGCTTGTCATTTTACTCGTTGGTTGCTGGAATCTTTGGTATGAACATACCTTACACTTGGAATGATGACCATGGATACGTCTTTAAATGGGTAAATGATAACGCTTAACAGTAATGCACCTTGTACACTAATTGAATTACGAATTATTACAATAAGTAACTCACTCATCTGTAATTTTGTCACAGGTTGTTCTTGTATCAGGGCTATTTTGCGCCTTCATGTTCGTCTCCATTGTCGCTTATGCTCGGCACAAGGGTCTCGTTGGGTCTTGAGTAGCTGGAATAACCGCATTACACGCTTTTCTCAGCTGTAAATCTTGAGCTAAAGCATCAACTTTGCGGATGATTCATCTCTTGTACCAAATTCATTAGTATGCAATTAGGGACGATGAAAAGGAACAATAAATAGAAAAAGAAATAGAAGTTGGGAAGTGATATGTGACCGTTGTCTCCTCTAATTGTCACCAGTTACTTTAAGGTACTTATTACTTAGTAGGTTCTTTTGTGCCTTTAGTTTTTATAAATTGACACTGACATGGGATGCAATTTTCCCACCATCATATGTCAAATTTGCAATGCAGCAGGTAAAACCATCTATACTTTACAAAATACAAGCAGTGCAATGTAGCACGTGTTTCTTGTAGTTGATGGTTTTCCATTTTTTTTAATTGGAACTCATGATTCCATTAACTTAACGACACAGTCAAACTGCTGGTCACTGGGACATAAACATCTTTAGGCGGGGATTCTTGCTAGAAAGACTGGATCTCCCTGTTACGCACACCTAATGCTGCAACGTCGTGTGCCAGCTTATTGCAAACTCTGGGACCGTATGACATAGAAACAGAGATAAAATTTAGTCGAATAAAAGCACGCATATCCCGGTAGACGATACCCTTAGGCGTTCGAGATTCTGTGCATCCGTCTCCAATTGCAAGTGTCCCATGCCCCAGCTAGCTGCAGCGTGGAGAGCTTCTTGACACGCTTGGGCCTCCGCCATTATAGCTAGCACTCCTCGCATGCTCGAGAAACCTAGCACCTGACCCTCAGCGTGGAGAACTTCTCTGATTCTGCCGCCCAATATTTCGCCTGTCTAATCACCGCCTGCACAGATAGCACCTGACCCTCAGAGTTCAACTTATTTCGACCAATCCACCAACACCAGAGCATGCAACAAACAAGGGTCTTGTCGTCATTCAGATTTAGGATATCTTGTACCATCGACTCAGCAGAGCTGTTTACACACATGCTATCACAGATCTCTTCTAGCCCCATTAATTTCCATGCCTGCTTCACTTCCTTGCATTTTAAAAATAGATGAGCCCCATCTTCATCCAATCTCTTACAACACACACAGCGTGTTACAATGTATACCATGCCTCTTTATATTCAGCTTAAGAGGTAGACAGTTGTGAGCCACCCGCCACACAAATTTCTTAATTTTTGGCACTACCGCAAGGGACCAGATTTACTTCCATTGAGTAGATGAATCTCCACTACCCGAGGAGCCTGCCATGTTTGATTACTTATAGTCATATACAAGTGATAAGCATATTTGACCGAAAATACTCCCATCTCATCACGATGCCAAGCGGGAAAGACTTTAGAATCCTCTCGGATTGGGATCTTTAGAATGACATTTACATTAGCTTCCCAAAAAGTATTACGAACGAGTACTTCCTCCCAATTTCCACCGACTAGATCAATCAGTTCGTTCACATGTGTTAGCAGATTGTTTCGGCGAGGGGTGATAGGCCGAGCAGAACCGTTTTTCCTTGGCAACCACGGATCTGACCACATATTCACTTGTGTTCCATCACCAATCCTCCATACAAGACCTTCCTTTAGTAGACTCACTCCCTTTAAAATGCTTCTCCAAGTGTAGGAAATACCAGGCATAGTAGTAGCCTCTAAAATTGAGGAGTTTGGGAAATATCTCGCTTTCAACACTCTGTCACATAATGAATTGGGATTATCCAGAAGCCTCACGCTTGCTTTGCTAACATTGCTATGTTAAATCCATATAGATCACGAAATCCGAGACCTCCCTCACTTTTTGGTTTGCATAGCTTCTTCCAACTTAAGCAGTCCACTTTATTATCATTATCTTGTTGTACCCACCAATATCGACAAATCATCGTACTTATATCCTCACACAGAGTCTTGGTAAGATCAAAACAAGACATGACAAAGGTAGGAATAGCTTGTGCAATTGTCTTTATCAAGATGTCCTTGCCTGCTTTAGAGAGCATTCTCTCCTTCCAACCTTGTAACTTTTTCCATATTCGGTCCTTTAGGTATGAAAAAAATTGCGACCTTGATCTGCCCACATACACAAGAAGACCCAAATATTTTTCTGTTCTAGCTTCGACTCTGATATTCAACTCTCCTAATACTTGCATTCTCTTTGCAATGCTCGTGTTCTTGCTAAACATAACTGAGGATTATCAAAATTTATGGTCTACCCCGAGCACATCTCATATAGTTATAGGATATTTTGCAAAGTCCTGGCACTTCCCTAGTAGCTTTAATTAGTACCAAAGAATCATCTGCAAACAACAAGTGATTAAAACTTGGGGCAGCATTACATATTTGGATCCCTTCCAACCGGCCATCCTCCTCGGCTTTGTTTAAAAGAAAGGAAAACCCTTCATCACAAATGAGAAAGAGATATGGCAAGAGGGGATCTCCCTGTCGAAGACCCCTCTGAGGAATAATCTCATCCGTGAGAGTACCATTGATATGAATCCGATACCTTGCCGAGGTTATACACAACATGATCAGTTCAATCCATCTCTCCGCAAAACCCAATTTCCTGATCATCTTTTCCACAAGGCCCATTCGACCCTATCATAAGCCTTACTCATGTCCAACTTCGCGGCTGCATACCCATCCCTTCCCCTCCGACGGGTCTTCATATAATGAGTGCACTCATATGCCAACAAAATATTGTCCGTAATCAACCGTCCCGGGACAAATGCACTTTGTTTTGGGGAAATTATTGTTGGGCCAGGTCCCTCCACATGGAGGTGTGTTGGCAGCCCAACATCATCCCGTGAAGTCCAACACGTTTCAACCGTTGATCGATGTTCGTATCGAACGGCTGAGGTGCTCCTTGAGAGAGGAGTACAAAAGAAAACCCTAGCCACCCTTGGTGGTTGTGGGTGTGTGTGAGTGTGACTCAATCAGTGAGTGTGAGAGCTGAGCAAGCAAGCCATCGTGGCTGCTGAGAGAGGGTGAGAGAACACACAAAAACACCACAACCTAGTGAGAAGAGAGGAAGAAGAAGGAGAGGTGATTTCTGTCCAGATTTCTGAGATCTGACCGGTCTGTCTTCAAGCTGGTGTTTGGAGGCTCAAACGTGCTTGGATTGACTCCAAACTTGGTGAGCTCGTTCCTTGCTTTGAGTACTTCGATCTGGTTAGCTGGTTTGAGGTCTGGGTCAGTGTAGCTTCAGATTTGGAAGCGGTTTATTCAGTTCGGACTGCTGCAGTTTCAGCACAGAGCAGTTTTGGTAGACGAACAGTTTGGGCAGGCAAACAGTGTCCGATTGATCTGAAATTTGGTGTGTATGTTGGGTACTCGTATGTCAGCTTGTCTACCAAGTTTGGTGCTGATTGGATCTGTGGTTTAAGAGCAGTTTGCTGATTACCGAAGAGGACAGAAACTGAGATACTCTGCTTTGCTGTAATCTTTCTCTCAAGTGGTTGTTGTTGTTGTTGCCGGTTGGCAACGTGCTAAGTGTGTTGTATATCTCTAGATTTTCTAGAGAAGACTCTGTATCCAGGTTGCTCATAGTGAAGCTCGCGTGGACCGGTTGGTTCACACCCGTGGTTTTTTCCTCCTCACCTTGAGGAGGTTTTTCCACGTAAATCCTTGTGTCATCTGTGCATGTGCTCGTTGTTTTATTTCCGCTGCATATCTGTTGATTGAAACTATCCTCGAAGGTTCACCGCAGGCAGGAGCGGGGAGGTTGTGTGTCTCTCTCCTCCCCCCAACAATTATTTCATCTAGTATTACTTTTAGCCTATTTTCTATGATCTTAGAGATGATCTTATACACCACATTGCACAAGCTTATCGGTTGTAGGTCTTTCATACTTTCAAGACTTGATACCTTTGGGATCAGCACAACACACGTGTCATTCCAATTAGGTGGCATGGGCCCCCCATTTCACTTCCTCCGTCACCTTCTCACCAACAATATCCCAAAACTTTTATAGAAAATAGAGTGCATTCCGTCTGGTCCCGGTGCTTTGAGATCCCCAATAGCATCAAGAGCCTCCATCACCTCCTGATCTGAAAATGCCTTGCATAAAGAATTATTCATTTCTTGTGTAACACGTGGATGCACATGTTGTAGGATCTCCTCCATTCATGTACCTGGAGTGCATTGGAAGATATTTAAAAAATAGTTAGATGCCACCTCTTTCATGGCCTCCTCCTCCTTCACAACCACACCATCCTCCCTCCTCAAATTCTTGATTCGGTTTCTCCTTCTTCTCTCCGTAGCTACAGAATGGAAATACTTTGTGTTAATCCCCATTTCTCATCCAGTTTACATGAGCTTGTTGTTTCGAGTACATGTCCTGCTGCTCCTCAGGTCGACTTAGTTTGAACCGAAGAGCAGCCTCCTGCCTAACCTGCAATGGTCCTATCGCCTCCTTCCTCCATCTCTCTAGTTCCTTTTTTCAGTTTTGGGATGCGCTTCTCCAAATCACCTAGCACGTTTTTTCTCCATTCCACCAGGTCCCCTAAGACCCCTTCCACTCCTTTCATCACCCCTCCCTATTTCACACCCACCTCCATCTCCCATGCGTTCTTTACTATACCAGCACATGCATCTCCTTTCATCCATCTCGCTTCAAACTTTGGTGTTGTTGTCCTCACTGATTTGTGCCGTACAACCTCAGCCCCGTGTGTGTCCACCACTAGTGGTCTGTGATCCGAATGACAAGGATCTTCATTTGTAACTTTGAATGCCGAAACCGCTCTCGCCATTCTCTAGTTGCCACCGCCCGATCTAATCGCTCCCTTATATACTTATTAGCCAAGTGACTATGATTTCACCAAGTAAAAGTATCTCCACAGTAGTCAAGGTCATCCATTTCACAAAACTCCAGTGCTTCCTTAAACTTGTCCATACATGTATGTGGGCGTGGCACCCCTCCTTATTTATCCAAAGAATGCAACATCTCATTAAAATCTCCGAAACAGAGCCACGGCTATTCTGATGCTTCAATGTATGTAGCCATTTCCATGTTTTATCCTTCTCATCGGACTTTGGTTCACCATACACTCCAGTGATATGGCACACAAAACCATCCGGTTCCGTAATCTCCGTATCAATGTGATACTTTGAAACAAAACGAACGAGCCTTAGGTCAATTTCATTCTTCCAGAAAATCGCCAACCCACCTCCCTTCGCATTTCTTTACAACCATATTGGCCATCCCAAACTTCCACTTTAGCCCCTCTAACATATCCCTACGCATCTTCGTCTTCGATAGAAATAAGACATCGGGGTCCATCTTCTGGAGGTCCAGAAGACTATGAATTGCCGGGTCATTCCCCACCCCCGGCAATTCCAGCACACGCACTTCTTCCGACAGCCCGCTCCATTGTATTGGTTTCCACCATTTGACTTACTTTTATTATGGTCATGAATCATCGTCCCCATATCAGCGACCAAAGCCTTGTCCAGGACCCCAACATCCTTGTCCAGTACCACTGTGTCTGCTGCTGCGTCAACAATTTCGGTACCTTGCACCTCTACTCCTTTCATAACAGCAACACACTTTTTCTTCTTCTTTCCCTTTCCATCCACTACATCTTCCTGCTGCTCCTGAGACTGAACTATCTGATCTTGTTCGCTTTTATCCCTGCCATCAGCAGGCTGAAGAAAATTATCCTTGCTTCTCACCACCGATGACCACATCAGAAACACACGTAAGTTGTTTGGATTGACTTGAAACTCAGAAAAAAATACGACCCATTGATCCACTATGATACGAGGGATCTCTGTTCCTTGTCCAGTTTCATCAGCACTGTTTCACATTCAGCTTCAACCATTGACACAAACGCATGATCAGCAAGGACTACCACCACGTTCTCAACAGATCGTGGATCACATGCTACAATTGGCATCTTTGTTTCTTTCCCCAACTCCTCACCACCGATCCTGGAATCATCACTAGACCGGATCCTTGTATTTTGCTCAAGCCTGTCGAATACCTTCTTATCTTCCATCAGGTCCACCACTACTTCATGCACCAGTCCCCCGTCCTGGCTCACACGTGAAGTGGAAGGAGAAATCTCAATGGAGGGGCCAGGCGTGCCTCCCCTCACCATGGAGATCTTCTTGCAGTCAGATCCCAGGTCGCCAGAGTCGAGGAAACATGATACCTTGGCCCGTAACGCCCGCAGACTACGGGACGGATCACGGGAATTGCGCACAATTTGCATCGCCCGCGCCTTCAGAACTTCCAGTTCCTCTGAAAACAAACCGAGACATCCGAACTCCATACCAGAAAGCCGTGAGCCCCCCAGAGAAAGCGGAGTCGACGCCGGTACCATCACCGTCCTACGCCGGCGCCACCAGTCGCCCTAGAGCGCCAGGGCTTTTCCATTTCGTCATATGTACACGAACAAGATTGCGTCAAGAAACACAAATAGCAAATGACAATTCCTTGAAAATGTAGCCAAATTGTTGAAAGTTTGCCCTTTCAAATCGAAGTTTTCTCAGAATGTAAATGCGAAGAGACCGTCCGACAACAAGATTCCTACTTTGCAAGTGCGCAGGGCACACGTCTCTCTCCTCCCGTGAGAAAAAAAGAGGCGGCAGCTACGGTGAAAACCCTAACAGCCATCGCAATATGTTTCGTCCTCACCATCTACGACCGGAAATTGAAGGGTTCCCGCCTTCTCTGCTTGCCGCTCCGGTGGAGGGAGGAGGTGGAGACCTCGGACCTGTACTCGGTGCTATAGAAGGGTCCCTAAAGTAAGTTTGGTCAATCGGCATCATCGCCATGGTAGCTATATGGCGGCATTGAGCTGGACAAGCATAAGATATACTCGCCTCCTCATCCACCTCGTCAGCGGCGATCTCCCCGGTGGCGTTGAGGAGGGCGAGGATTTGTCTGGTCGCCGCTTCCATGAAGTTGCGGATCTTGTCCGGTCTACGTGTGTTACTTGTTTGGTGGTAGAAGTTTCAGATCAGTTCATGAGTTCAACGGCGATAACTTCAGCTTCGGGGCACCGGTCCTTAGTGGCACGTGCACGACGAAGACTTCCCGACATTCATCAGCAACACCAGGCCGGCTCCGGTAAAGGAGCGGTGACATCGGCGCGTCGGCAGCTCGCTCTGACGACAATAGTAGTCGTTAGGTGGTCTAAGTACCTCGTTGTAATTTTTATTATGTTTGGCTGCTTTGTACTTCTTGTGCACTCATGAAATAGATTATTGAGACTTTTCTATAAACAGAAAAGACCGTCCGACAGACCCATGTCTATAATTCAGCGGAGTCCTGTTCATTTGTCCGCCGTCTCTGTATCGGCCCATTCACACCCGTAGAAGAGTCCATTTGCTTTCTTCGCTACTCGTTCCTCGGCTTCACTATCCCGAAGGAAAAACCCTAGCCGCCGCCCTCCCTCCCCACCGGCTACCCGCCCAACCGTTCACGCCACCCACCATGAAGACCTCCTCGCGTATCGCCTGCGACGACCCCCCTTCCGGGTCCGCCTCTTCCATCGTTGCCGGCGCTGTGTGCGCCTACCATTTGCTCAAGATCGTCGGCTACTCGCGCACCAAGGAGGTACCTAATGGCGAGTGGATCGACTCTCGCCCGTTCGGGGCCGGAGGCCGCACATGGCATGTTCGTTACTATCCCAACGGGAGCGTCTCTAAGAACATGAATTTCATATCCCTATTTCTCACACTAGATGATACCGTCGCTGAAGCCGAGACCGTGAAGGCACAAGTCAAGTTTAGCTTACTCGACCTACATGGGAAGCCGCTGCCGGCTTATTCCTTCACTACCCAGATCAAAGACTTCTCCGTGGGTAATAAATCTTGGGGATACGAGAAGTTCATCGCAGGGGGGGTATTGGAGAAATCAGAGCACTTCAAGGATGATTCCTTTACTATCAAGGTCGTTATCACTATCATGGGTGACTTCCACACACAGGAGACACCATCCATCGTGCTGCCACCGCCTGACATGCACCGGCGCTTCGGGGATCTCCTGTCGAGCAAGACGGGCGTCGATGTTGAATTCCGAGTGGGCGGGGAGGTATTCTCGGCGCACCGATTAGTGCTCGCAGCGTGGTCTCCAGTTTTCAGAGCACAGTTTTATGGCCCGATGAAGGAGGGAACCACGAGAAATTCCATACCTATTGATGTTATGAAGGATCTCCTCAGGTCCCAGGTTGCTCCTAGTTTACTTGGGAAAAGAAAATCAAGGGTATGAACCTGAGCTTTTTAGTCATGATGTGATCTGCAATCATCCGTCCATGAAGTTAGTAAAAGACCCTTTGATGCTATCTAATGCTAGTATTAGTAGATTTTTGTGTAGTTTGGTCCTCACGAGGATGTGATGTTCGTTTCTCCTTTTTGGTTTGGTCGCCACTTGCCATATCCTTTGCGTGGAATTATTAACGGTTTGACGATCTATGTGCAAACCTAGAACCATGTATGCTACTACATGCCCCGGTGTTACGAGGAGATCCTTCATAACGCCCGTCTTGCTAGACAGTAATTACTGAACAGTTAGTTCAGAACTTTTAACCATTTCAACTAGCACTTTCCCAGAGATTGTATCATTGCTCTGTAACAACCACTGCGAGCATTGGGCTGCTTCCTGCATTCAGGCACCCCCTGTTCAGTACAGGGAACTGTTTATTTAGTAGGTTCAGACAGACCATGACTTGTTTAAATGCTGGGTTGACATACAATGAAAAAAGTTTTCCTTATCAGGATTATAATTTTTTTACGGCCTCAGTTCGTTGTGACCATATTCTTACGCAGTATTGGCTGCTAGCATAGTGATCCTATGAAGTTTGTGAAGTTTACATCAAGTATTTTCATGCAAGGCTGTGATCCCTTCTTTCCTTTTGCAGTTTTGTTACCACAAGCTATTATTCTTTTGTATATTTGAAGTAGTTCCAGTTTCAACGACAGTAGTTCCAGAAGTAAAAACGTTCAGCTGTTTACATGCCTAGATATTGGTACTTACTTAGAAATTCATTTTAGATAATCTTCTGCTTGAAATGAACACCAGCTTATTGTGCTCCCCAATGCCGAGTAAAGGTTCCATAAGAGCATCTCTAGCAGAGCCCGTAAACATGCCAAAACCAAAAAATAACCGCAATTTTAAGGGTTCGGTTCGTAAATCGGCGCAGATCAAACACCGTATAGTAGGCGAAACTAAAAAAAAAAATCAGGCCGAGACCGAAACCCCTACTCGGCCTATATTTGTAGGGGTCGAAGGAGCGAACCGAACGCAGCCCGAACACAATCCCTAGTTTGCGCGCGAGGGAAGTTTCACCTCCTCCCAACCGCCGCCGCCGATCTGCGCGCCCTCACCATCCTCTGCGCCGCCGTCCTTCGATCTCGCCACCATGAGTCTCGAATCGACCCAACCGGCCGCCGTTGATAGCGCACAGGCCCCACCACCCTCTCCTGCGGTCGCCGGAGCTTCCGCCGCTACACCAACCACCCCGGCGACCCCCGCCGACGCCGCTACCATGGTCCCGTCGACGAGCGTGGCCAAGCGGCAGCGTGCGGGAACACATGTAGTCCCGAAGCCGGTGTCGTGGCGGCCAACGCTGATGTTCCGGCGGTCCCATCGAAGCCGAAGGCATCCCGCGCCAGACCGAAGAATCTGGCGCCGAAGAGGACGAAATTGAAGGCGATGACGAGCCGTGGTGCCCCGCCTCCGTTCCCATCCCCGCCAACACTACCGCCGCCGCCACCGGAAGCCACCGCGAATGTTGCCCATGACGTGCTCGACGACGGGTTAACAAGGTACAAATTAGAACTCTTCCTCGGTTTTCATTGCGAGTAGATATTGAGGCCGCGTATTGTTAGGAACGACAACGCCTCGTACATGGAGATGTTAGACGAGGTAAACATTACCCCACTCGCTCCGTTCGACACTAGGATGGGCAGAGATGAGGACGACACGGATGAAGGGGAAGAAGGGGAAGAAGATGAAGGGGACGAGGGTGTGGTCAAGGTCAAGTCCGATGGAAAGAGGAAGAAGAGACGGGCGAACAACTACACAACAATAGAAGACGTGACCTTGTGCCGAGCTTGGGCCGCTGTGGGGACGCAGTCTCCGGCACTGATCAAACCAGGAAGCGGTACTGGCAACGCATCGTGGACAAATTCCATAAACTGATGCCGCGTTCGCCATCCTGTCGATCGCACGTACCGATCCGACGTTGGGACGCGATCAAACCGGCATGCAGCCGGTGGGCAGCAGTAATGGATCAAGTGGTATCGAATCCTCCTAGCGGCGCAACTGTGGACGAATATGTGAGTGAATTTGCTCGCATCTTATGTTTGTACAATTTTAGTTTTGTTTGGTGACCACATATTGACGATTTGTGTTTGGTTTTCCAAATATAGGACCGCATTGCCGATGCGAGGTACAGAGACATGGCCGGTAGCAAGGACAAGAGCTTCACCATGCATCATTGCTTTGATGTGCTTCAACACCTCCCCAAGTGGCAATTGAGGGACGAAGAAGTAGCACCCAAGAAAGCTGCAATGGTTGCGCTCGACGATACCGAGGACGAGAAAGAGGGCCGTAACAATGACAAGCCAGAGGGAAACAAGAAGGCCAAAGAGAGGCTCAAGCTCGAGGGGGGCAGCATTGTTGAGGGACAAGTTTGATCAAATGATGAGGTCCAAGGTGATGGGTTCGTAGCATGGAAAACAAAAAATTTCTACCGCAAGAACAAACAAAACCCAGATCTAATCTAGATAAAAGCCACGATCTAATCTATTAGACATGTGCAACGAGATAGATCTGTACTAACCATCGTAGATCCAAAAGCGTTACGAGATTGGATCTCGTGGTTGATATAGTCGATCACTTGCCGATCTCAAGATCGTGTGGACGATCCTTTCGGCGCCGCGTTCCGGCAGCGCTTCCGCAGTCGGTCACACGTGGGGAGTCGAAGCAGACCTTCCTCTCCCCGTTCCAGCGAGCAGCGGAGGTAGTAGATCTTCTCCACGGAATCCCAGCAGCACGACGGTGTGGTGGTGGTGGTGGAGTAGAGAATTCTGCAGGGCTTCGCCTAAGCCTGAGCAGAGAGAAGGAGGAGGAGAGAGGCGGCGGCTAGGGCTTGAAGTGGAGGGGGCAAGGGGGTGGCGCCCCCACCCCTCTATTTAAAGGAGGGAGGCGCCATGGGAGGGGGAGTCCTAGTAGGACTCCCCTCCCTCCTTGGCCGGCGGATTGGGAGGGGGGAGGAGTCCTCCTCCCCCACGACTCCTTGTCTTGCCCCACAAGGACTCCTTGATCCTTTCTTGGTTTTCAAGCAAACTCCAAGAAATCTCCTAGAACCTTCCAGAACATTCCGAAACCTTCTAGAATCTCCATACAAACACTCCGGAACATTTCCTAACTTAGAAAATGATCCCCAATATATGAATCTTATTCTCCGGACAATTCCAGATCTCCTCGTGATGTCCTGGATCCAATCCGAGACTCCGAACAACATTCGGTCTCCAACGCACATTCCATATCTACTTAAAACAACTTCGAACCTTAAGTGTGTCACCCTACGGTTCGTGAATATGCAGACATGATGAAGACGCCTCTCCGATCAATAACCATCAGCAGGATCTAGAGATCCATAATGGATCCCACATACTCAACGATGACTTCGTGATCGATAGAACCATTAACATACGAAACCAAGTCCCTTTATCACGCGATATTCTACTTATCCGAGGTTTGATCGTCGGTATCTCCATACCTAGTTCTACCTCGTTACTGATAAGTACTCTTTACTCGTTCCATGTTATGTCATCCCTTGTGACCTAGTCACATGCTTGCAAGCTAACTAGATGACATCCCACCGAGAGGGCCCAGAGTATATCTATCCGTCATATGGATGGACAAATCCCAATCTTGGTCCATGCGCTTCAACACATACTTTCAGAATACCCAATGTCACCTTTATAACCACCCAGTTACGAAGAGGCATTTGATGTCATCAAAGTACCCATCCGATGATGGTGATTAACATAACCTCATGGTCGAAGGATTAGGTTACTATGCATTTGAAAAGCTTGTAGCAAAACGAACTTAATGACTTGATCTTATGCTATGCTTACTATGGGTGTGTGTCCATCATATCATTCTCCTAATGATATGATCTTGTTATTAACGACATCCAATGTCCATGATCAGGAAACCATGATCATCTATTAATCAACAAGCTAGTTTAACAAGAGGCTTACTAGGGACTCTTTTATGTTTACAAAACACACAAGTATTAATGTTTCCTGTTAATACAATTATAGCATGGGATGTAAACATTTATCATAAACATAAAGATATAATAATAACCACTTTATTATTGCCTCTTGGGCATATCTCCAACAGTCTCCCACTTGCACTAGAGTCAATAATCTAGTTAAAAACTTGTGCACTCAACACCTATGACTTTCTGGTGTTGTATAGACACTATTGCTAGTGGTAAACATAATCTTCGAATCTGACACTTCCAGGTCCGTGTGTATTTGCATGTCCTTGCGTCTCTACGCATTACTCATTCTCCAATGAGATGGCATTGTATAAATTTGGTCATTTAGTGAGACCTTTAGTTCCTCGGGATTAAATCATGTTGATACAATTGTTATACAATGTATCTTCATAGTATTATCCCGCTATGAACCACACCTAGTTTGATAACAAACTTACTTGACGCAAATGCCCTCATTTGCTGCTACAATAGCAGTCATATACTTAGCCTTTTGTTGTAGTATCTGTCACAATGCTTTAACTTTGGCACTCAACCAAATCCGTTATGGAACTTCCTTTCCATTACATTGTGCCACCCATAGTCTAAATTGAGATAAACTTAACTTGTGACAAAACTAGTATCAATACAACAATTTACAATGAACTATTTGTCACCACTATATAAATAATATATTCTTAGTTCTTCCAAAGATCATAAGAATATCCCTACTATTGTCCAATGATCATCTTATGAGTCATTCTGGTATATGCTCATAACATTTAGAGCATAGGACATATCTGGATGTGTACATCTCAAAGAATGATTGATCAAAATATTCTTACGATTTCACCAAGTGTCAAAATACTTGAATCTCGTGTCAACACACATGAATCTTGATTCAGTCCTTTCCGTGCATCAAGAACCTTTCTTGTTGTTTCCATATTGAACTCATTCAACATCTTATCTATGTACATTTGGCAAAACCATATTAGCGCCTCAATCTATCCATATAGACATTGATGCCTAATTCTTGGGTTATGCCTAAGTCTTTCATCGAAATGAAATTCTTAACCTGTGTCAATAAAAGATACATCATTTCTAATCAACAATATATCTTTCACATAATGTATTAGATATATGTCTTAGCGCTCCCACTTAATTTCTTGCAAAATGCAAACATCTTCATCGTCTCTGATGAAATTAAACCTTTTAACGGTTTCATCACGGTGAAGATTCCAACTCCGCGATGCTCACTTCAACCATTGAAGTTTTGCATACTCTTTTAGCATCCTTTGAATTAACAAAAACCTTTGGATCGTGTCATGTACACGTCCTAGGTAACCATTCTATTAGAAGAACTTGTTTTGTTTGTTCAACTACCATATACCAAAATATATGTAGTGGTTGCTAAATTAATCCGTCCAGACTAAATATCGCTATGAAAGATCAAATCTTATCATAGTCAATTCCTTGAACATTGTCGTAAATCTTTCTGACATGTTGACTATTTCATAGATGTGAAACATCCATGTCTATTTTTTTATAGATCCATATACGACTGTAAGGTCTTGCACCTTTTCAGAGGGTCTTTCAAATTCAAAGCTTGATTTCTCGTGTATGGAATTATCACGGATTTTATGGCTTCAAGCCACTTAACGAAGTCAGGGCCCATCATTGATTATTTGCATGTAGTCGGTTCATCATTGTCAAACAACAATGATTTAACTCTCAAATCTTGGCATTTGATTACTTACCCGACCTACTTGGTTCAATAGGAACTTAGATCTCCGTGACCACAACCTTTGAGGCACGTGAGCCATGAGCATTGTTGCTGCCTCCGGGACACTTACCGATGCTGCGCAACTCAGCACATATTAGCCAAGGTTCAATAACCTTGTCAAAGTTCTATTGTCCTCCCACTTGACTTTTCACCAAAAATTCCTTCTCAAAAAACTCGACACTCTAAGCGACAAACAATTTTGTCTTCGGTGTTATGGAGGAATACCCAATGGTTATTCGAAATATCCTACAAAGACATGCTTATCCGACTTTGGTTGTAAACATTTACTTATGCCTAGCATACCAAAAATTTAAGAAAGGACAACTTGGGTTTTATCCCAAACCATGACTTATATGGTGTCATTTCAACGGATCACGATGGAGCTCTTTTCAGTGTAAAAGCGGTAGTCACTAAAGCTTTAATCTTTAAAATATATAATGGCAGTTTTATAAATGACACCTTTGATCTTACCATGTCAAACAAGGTTTCATTACATATCTTGAACACTCCATACTCCTATGGTGTTTTGGGAAATGCAAATCCATGGAACGATTTCTCAAATATTAGGTGTTTTGCTAAACTTGTAACTCAAACATCTTTATGATCCAATCATAAACTTTTTTTATTTTCTTGTTACAATAATTTTCCACTTCATCTTGAAAGTCTTTGAACATTTTCAAATGTTTCATACTTCTTCCTTATTGAGTAAGTATATACATATACTCACTCAAATCTTCAGAGAAAGCATATGAAGTTGAAATCCATCGCCCACGACTACACATAATGGACTATATACATCAATATGTACAAATTCCAATCAGTTAGTCGTCCGTTCCTCTTTTGGCCTACGAACGGAGTTTTAATTATCTTCAGGAAAGTATCACAACCGTCATTTGATCAAAATCAAAGACTCCAAAAATCCATCAACATGGAGTTTCTTCATGTATCCCTAATATAATTTAAACGGTGATGTCACTTCGCAAGTGATCTTTCAATCATTTGTCTTGCGACATGTTAGCATTAGTTTTATGGTTGTTATTTCTCCAACCAGACTTGTATATCATCCATCTATTATGGAATACGGTAATTATTTCAACAACCTTTTGTCATCATAATACCTGATCAAAATAACAATTATTGAAACAAATCTTGAAGGTAAGCTTTGATGTTAACGAGCAACACAACAACCCTTTGTTTGTTTTCGATGAACATCATCACATATTCTCTTGCTAGTTACTTAGGCCATTGCAGTTCATGAATTGTATTGTCCTGTATGACACTTCATACCAACCAATTCGGTATCCAATACCGCAGAACCACATTGTTTAACAACCAAGGAATACAGCCATAACATGTATCTTCTATATACCTAAGTTGGATATCTCCAATCTTTTCTTTTCTGCCAAATATTTTATAGATTCTCTTTCAATAATTCCTTTTCTTTTAAAAGAATCTATCAACATCAATAGTGGTGTCATTCACATGACACATAGTACAAAGTGTGTATAGTCAAATACTAATACCTTTGGACTTGCACTTTGAAGTAGATCACCTTCATCAAATGTTTGGCATTCTTTCAAAAATCCATTCTTTAGTAATGTTTTAGTGTAGTAAACATTTTACTTACATCTTCTATTCATCCTTATCATGACAACTTTTATGATCAAGCTGCTATAGCTTATAAAGGTGAATTGCGAGTATAATGTTTCTTTTCCAAAACCTTTTGGAGGATTAGGACGACTAGCGTCTCCAACCTTCATAAATTCTCATCAAATATAAGGACATATACTCTATCATGTTGTAACCAACTCATTGTTTTAGATATCGCAATACCTTTCACATATGATGGTTTCTGAAACATTGCTTTCAGCTCTTAGATAAACTTGATATTAAAAAACAATCTTTTGAGTATCAAGAATCATGGAGGCAAACATGATACATTAGATACTAACACTAGAATTGTTACTCTTGATTTAATACTGTTTATTAAACTTCACAGAGTAAACGGAGTTTGCTGAAGGTTTGCAACTGGACTTTTAAACTTTAGATTGACACTCAAAACAATACGATACCAGTTCGTAAAGCAAATATCCAGAATTTCTATAGTTCCACTATCTCAACTATAACTAAGCGTAAGGTGGTGAACGGATGCCAATGACTACAACAAACTATGCAAATTCACTTTGATTGTGTTTATGATAAATTGACTTTGACTAATCCAAATTACAAATGAACTCCCACTTAAAACAATATCCCTCGAGTTGTTTTAGTGATTACACGAACCAAATCCACTACACCAAGTCCGATCATCACGTGAGATGATGTAGCTTTAAAGGCGAACAATCAACATGTTCATCATATCATCCATATGACTCATGCTTTACTTTTCGGTATTCCGTGTTCCGATACCATGTATGTACATGCTAGGCTCGTCAAGGTTAACCTTAGTATCCGCATGTGCAAATCTGGCTTGCACTCGTTGTATGCACACGTACAATCTATCACATCCGATCATCACGAGATGCTTCAAAACGACGAGTCTTAGCAACGGTGCCTACTAAGGACGAACACTTTATTACTTGATATTTAGTGAGAGGGATCATCTTATAATGCTACCGTCGCGATCTAAGCAATACAAGATGCATAACGGATTAACATCACAGGCAATTCATAATTAGTGTGATATGATATGTCCCTTTCTTCTTATGCCTTTGATCTCCATCTCTAAAGCACGGACATAATCTCCATCATCACCAGCATTGCGTCAAGGTCAGTGGCGCCGCTTCATGGTTGTCCATCATCACTAGCAACTATTACAACTACTTGGAATAAAGCTATTACAAGATGAATAGACATGCACGTCTTAACAGAATTAAAGACAACCATTAGACTCCTGCCGGTTGCCATATTATAACAAGGATCATTACATACATCAAATATAATCACAATCACATGATGGCCATATCACATCACAAAACCCCTGCAAAAACAAGTTAGACGCCTCTAATTTTCTTTGCATGTTTTACGTGGTTTGGGGCTTTCGAATAAGAACGGATCTTATCTACGAAACTGAACCACAACGTTGATACAGGTGCTATCAAGTGCAAAGTATAAATTGGATCTATACTATGATGGGAGAGACAGACACCCGCAAAGCCACTTGTGCAATACGAGTTGCACGTCAACTGTGGAGCAAGTCTCATGTGCGATGACATGTAAGGTTAGCCCGAGCCGCTTCATCCCACCATACCGCAAGATGCAAAGTACACAAAGCAAAAGACGGCACGAGCACCAACATCCACAAAACCATTGTGTTCTACTCGTGCAACAGATCTACGCATAGACAAGGCTGTGATACCACTGATGGATTCATAGCATGGAAAACAAAAAATTTCTACCGCAAGAACGAACAAAACCTAGATCTAATCTAGATAAAAGCCACGATCTAATCTATTAGACATGTGCAACGAGATAGATCTGTACTAACCCTCGTAGATCCGAAAGTGTTACGAGATTGGATCTCGTGGTTGATGTAGTCGATCACTTGCCGATCTCAAGATCGTGTGGACGATCCTTCCGGCACCGCGTTCCGGCAGCGCTTCCGCAGTCGGTCACACGTGCGGAGTCGAAGCAGACCTTCCTCTCCCTGTTCCAGCGAGCAGCGGAGGTAGTAGATCTTCTCCACGGAATCCCAGCAGCACGACGGTGTGGTGGTGGTGGTAGGGGTGGAGGAGAGAATTCTGCAGGGCTTCGCCTAAGCCGGAGTAGAGCGAAGGAGGAGGAGAGAGGCGATGGCTAGGGTTTGTTATGGAGGAGTGCTAGGGGGTGGCGCCCCCTCCCCTCTATTTAAAGGAGGGAGGCGCCATGGGAGGGGGAGTCCTAGTAGGACTCCCCTCCCTCCTTGGCCGGCGGATTGGGAGGGGGGGGAGGAATCCTCCTCCCCCACGAATCCATGTCTTGCCCCACAAAGACTCCTTGATCCTTTCTTGGTTTTCAAGCAAACTCCAAGAAATCTTCTAGAACCTTCCAGAACATTCCGAAACCTTCTAGAATCTCCATACAAACACTCCGGAACATTTCCTAACTTAGAAAATGATCCCCAATATATGAATCTTATTCTCCGGACAATTCCGGATCTCCTCGTGATGTCCCGGATCCAATCCGAGACTCCGAACAACATTCGGTCTCCAACGCACATTCCATTGTAGGGGTTCGTAGCATGGAAAACAAAATTTTCTATCGCATACAAACAAACAAGCCAAGATCTATCTACTAGATTGTAGCAACGAGTCGATGGAATAACTCACCCTCGAAGATTCCAAAGTGTTTAACGAGAGCAGATTCTCGTGGGTGATGTAGTCGTACTCTTTCCGATCTCAAGATCGCGTAGACGATCCTTCCGGCGCCGCGTTCCCGCAGCGCTCCCGCAGTCGGTCACACGTTCGGTACTCGACGAAGACCTTCCTCTCCCTTGTTCCAGCAGGCAGCGGAGGTTGTAGCACTCTCCTCGCGATTCCGGCAGCACAACGGCGTGGTACCGGAAGTAGAGGGGAAATCCCGCAGGGCTTCGCCTTAAGCCGGTGCGAGTATGGTGGAGCTTATGAGAGAGGCTATTAGTGGTCTAGTAATTAGACACACCAATTAGAGGCTCTAAACCAATTAGAAGGCTCTAAACCAAATAGCTCTAAACCGGGGTCTAGATCTAGGGTTTAGTTTAGAGGATAGGAAACTTGTGTGTATAGGAGGGGAGCCCTGCCCCTCCTTATATAGGTGGGAGGGTGTGGGCGCGCCAGGGGAGGGAGGGAGTCCCTCCCCAACTCGGCCTTGGGCTGGGCGCCGGCCTGGAGGAGTCCAACTCCTCCTCCAGGTTGGTTCCAACTCCTCTTGCTTGTTTCCCACAGTTTCTTGTTTTGGCAGTTTGACTTTCAAACTGGACATTTGACTTTTCTGTTTTAGGATTCAATTTAATCCTATATTTGGGACAGCAAGAACACTTAGTACATGATGCAATCATTCCAATATGCAATGACACATTCATGTACCCCTTCCCCCCCGGAGTGCCGGACAATCCGGAACCTTCTAGAATATCCCCGATGAAAACACCGGAATCATTCCCGAACTCCGAAACGGGACTTTCCTTATATGAATCTTATTCTCCGGACCATTCCGGATCACCTCGTGATATCCCGGATCCCATCCGAGACTCCGAACAACATTCGGTCTCTTTCTCATAATACCATAACTACTCAAACAACGTCGAATCCTTAAGTGTGTCTCCCTACGGTTCGTGAATTATGCGGACATGATCGAGACACTTCTCCGAACAATAACCAATAGAGGAATCTGGAAATTCATATGGCTCCCACATATTTCTACGATTACTTTGCGATCGAATGAACCACTTACATACGATACCAATTTCCCTTTGTCTCACGATATGTTACTTATCCGAGGTTATGATCGTCGGTATCTCTGCATACCTAGTTCATCCTCGTTACCGATAAGTACTCTTTTCTCGTTCCCGTGATATGTGATCCCTTGTGACCATGTCACATGCTTGCAAGCTAATTGGATGACATTCCACCGAGAGGGCCCAGAGTATATCTATCCGTCATGTGGATGGACAAATCCCACTCTTGATCCATGTGTTTCAACCAATACTTTCCGAACACTCAATGCCACTTTTATAGCCACCCTGTTACGGTGTGGTGTTTGATGACATCAAAGCATCCATCCAGTAAAGGTGATATGCATGATCTCATGGTCGAAGGAATTAGGTTACTATGTATCAGAAAGCATATAGCAATTGAACTATTGAAATGACTTGATCTTTATGCTACGCTTGTCTATAGGAGTATGTCCATCACATCATTCTCCTAATGATATGATCCTGTTGTTAATAACATCTCTATGTTCATGATCAGGAAACCATGATCATATATTAACCAACAAGCTAGTTTAACAAGAGGCTTTACTAGGGACTCTTATTTTAGTTTACAAATCACACAAGTATTAATGTTTCCGATTAATACAATTATAGCATGGTATGCAAACATTTATCATAAGTATGAAGATATGATAATAACCTATTTTATTATTGCCTCTTGGGCATATCTCCAACAGTCTCCCACTTGCACTAGAGTCAATAATCTAGTTTCGAACCTTTGTGTATATAACACCTATGGCTTTCCGGTGTTGTATGTACACGATTGCTAGTGGTCAACTGATCTCCGGATCTGACACTTCCAGGTCCGTGTGTAATTGCATGTCTTTGCGTCTGTACGCATCACTCATTCTCTAATGAGATGGCTTTGTATAAATTTGGTCTTTCGGTGTGACCTTTAGTTCTTTGGGGTTAAAACATGTTGACAATATTGTCGTACAATATATCTTCATAGTATTATCCCGCTGTGAACTACACCTAGTTTGATAACAAACTACTTGACACAAATGCCCTCTTTTGCTGCTATAATAGCAGTCATATACTTAGCCTTTTGTTGTAGTATCTGTCACAATGTCTTAACTTTGGAAATCATCCAAATCCATTATGGAACTCACTTTCCATTATATTGTGCCACCCTTAGTTTAGATTGAGATAAACTTAATTTGTACTTTGTGACAAAGCTAGTATCAATGTAGTACTTTTACAATGAACTAACCATCTATCTGTCACTTCTACAAATATTATACTCTTAGTTCTTTCAGAAGATCATAAGAATATCCTTACTATTGTCCAATGATCATCTTACGAATCATTCTGGTATATGCTCTCAACATTTAGAGCATAGGACATATCTGGATTTGTACATATCACAGTATGATTGATATAAATACTCTTTGTGATTTCATACATCAAGTATCAATCTATACTTGAATCTTTGTTTCACTTACCAAGTGCTAATACACTTGAATATATCATCAACATTGAACTCTTTCAATCCTTTCTGTGCAACAAGAACCTCTCTTGTAGTTTCTATATTGAACTCATTCAATATCTTGTCTATGTACTTCTGGCACAACCATATTAGCGTCTATTGATGCCAAATATTTGGGTTTTGCCTAAGTCTTTCATCAGGATGAAATTCTTAATATGTGTTAATAAAAGATACATCTTTTCTAATCAACAATATGTCCTCCACATAATGTATTAGAAATATGTCTTAGCGCTCCCACTTAATTTCTTGCAAATGCAAGCATCTTCATTGTCTCCGATGAAATTAAACTCTTTTAACAGTTTCATCATAGTGAAGATTCCAACTCCGCTATGCTTACTTCAACCATTGAAGTTTGCATATGTTTTTAGCATCCTTTGAATTAACAAAACCCTTTGGACCGTGTCATGCACACGTCCTAGGTAACCATTCTATTAGAAGAACTTGTTTTGTTTATTCTACTACCACATAACAAATTATATGTATTGGTTGCTACATTAATCCGTCTAGACTAAAAATCGTTATGAAAGATCAAATCTTGTCATATACAACTTGTTGTGAACTCTTTCCCAACATGTCGACTATTTCATAGATGTAAAACATCCATGTCTATTTCTTTATAGATCCAGACACAACTGTAAGGTCTTACACCTTTCTCGAGGGTCCTTCAAGTTCAAAACTTGATTTCTCGTGTATGGAACTATCACGGATTTTATGGCTTCAAGCCATTTTACGGAGTCAGGGCCCATCATCGCTTCTCTGCATGTAGTCGGTTCATTATTCTCAAATAATGTTTCAACCCTCAAATCTTGGTATTTGATTGTTCATCCGACCTACTTGTTTCAATAGGAACTTAGATCTCTGTGACCACAACATTTGAGGTACGTGAACCATGAGCATT
This sequence comes from Avena sativa, assembly GCA_916181665.1. NCBI lineage: Eukaryota > Viridiplantae > Streptophyta > Magnoliopsida > Poales > Poaceae > Avena > Avena sativa. The sequence goes on from OV702292.1 coordinate 55,803,312, forward strand.
GTTGCTGCCTCCGAAACACTTTTCGGCGCTGCGCAACTTTGCACATATAGCTAAGGTTCTTTTAACCTTATCAAAGTTTCTATTGTCCTCCCACTTAACTTTTCACGAAAAATTCCTTCTCAAAGAAACTTGACGTTTTTAAGTGACAAACACTTTTGTCTCTAATGTTATGGAGGAGTACTTAACAGTTATTCGAAATAACATACAGAGACAGGTTCATCCGACTTTGGTTGCAAACATCTTTCTTATGCATAGCATACCAATGTTTAAGAAAGGACAACGTGGGTTTTATCCCAAACCATAACTTTATATGGTGTCATTTCAACGGATTATGATGGAGCTCTTTTCAGTGGAAAAACGGTAATCTCTAAAGCTTTTAATCTTTAAAATACAATGGCAGTTTTATGAATTATACCTTTGATCTTACCATGTCAAACAAGGTTTAATTACATATCTCGAACGCTCCATACTCTTATGGTGTTTCGGGAAATGCAAATCTACGGAACGATTCCTTAAATCTTAGGTATTATGCTAAACTTGTAACTCAAATATATTCCTTTATGATCTTTATCATAAACTGTTTATATTCTTGTTACAATGATTTTGCACTTCATCTTGAAAGTCTTTGAACTTTTCAAGTGTTTCATACTTTATCCTTATTAAGTAAATATTCATATATTCACTCAAATTTTTGGAGAAAGCATATGAAGTTGAAATCCATCGCTCTTGACTACACATAATGGATTTCATACAACAATATGTACAAGTTCCAATAAGCTAGTCATTCATTCCCTTTTGGCCTATGAACGAAGTTTTAATTATCTCTAGGAAAGTTTCACAAGCGTCATATGATCAAAAATCAGAAGACTCCAAAATTCCATCCACATGGAGTTTCTTCATGTTATCTTTCCAATATAATTCAAACAGCGATGTCACTTCCTAAGTGATCTTTCAATCAATTTGTCTTTCGACATTTTAGCACTAGTTTTATGGATGTGATTTCTCCAACGAGATTTGTGAATCATCCATCTTTTATGGATTACGGCAATTATTTGAACAACCCTTTTGTTCTCATAATACCTGATAAAACAAATCTTGAAGGCAAGCTTTGATGTTTTAACGAGCAACATAATAACCCTTTATTTGTTCTCGATGAACATCATCACATATTCTTTTGCTAGTTACTTAGGCCATTGTAGTTCATGAATTCTGTTGTTTCGTATGACGATTCATACCAACAAATTCAGTATCAAATACTTAAGAACCACATTGTTTAATAAGCAAAGAATATAGCCACAACATGTATATCATCTATATACTTAAACTGAACAATTCTAGTCTTTTCTTTTCTGCCATATATTTATGAGATTCTCTTTCAATATTTCCTTTTCTATTTGAAAGAATCTATCAATATCAATAGTGAAGTCATACATATGACATATAGTCCAAAGCGTGTATAATTAAATACCAATGTCTTTGGACTTGCACTTTGAAGTAGATCACCATCATCAAATATTTGGTGTTCTTTCAAATTCCTTTCTTTAGTAATCTCTTGGTGTAGTAAACATTTTACCTACATCAAATATTCACCCTTATCATGGAATTGTCCATGATCAAGCTACTTTTAGCTTATAACAATGAATTATGAGTATAATGTTGCTATCCAAAACCTTTTGGAGGATTAAGACAACAAGTGTCTCCAACCTTTTTGCAAATTCTCATCAAATATGAGAACATGACTTTTGCCATATTATACTCTATCATGTTGTAACCAATACTTCGTTTCAGATATCACAATATCTTCCACACATCATGGTTTCTGAAACAACTCTTTCAGATCCTAGATAACCTTGATATTAAGGGAATCCTTTGAATATCAAGAATCATGGATACATACATGATACTTATATACTAACACTTGGAATTGTTACTCTTGATATAATACTAATTATTAAACTTCATGGAGTAACCGGAACTTACTGAAAGTTTGCAATAGGACTTTTAAACTTTAGATTAACACTTAAAACAATACGATACCAGTTCGTAAAGTATCTAACCAGAATTCTATAGTTCTATCATCTCAATTATAACTAAGCGCAAGGTGGTAAACGGATGCCAATGACTACAACAACTATGCAAATTCACTTTGATTTAGTTTATGATAAATTGAGTTCTAATTAATAATTAAATTAATCTAGGTGAACTCCCACTCAAAACAATATCCCTCACATTGTTTTAGTGATCACACGAACCAAATCCACCACATCAAAACCGATCATCACGAGAGTTGATATAGTTTCAATGGCGAACAATCGACATGTTCATCATATCTACTATATGATTCATGCTTTACCTTTCGGTGATCCGTGTTCCTGAGGCCATGTCTGTACATGCTAGGCTCGTCAAGATCAAACCTTAGCTACCGCATAAGCAAATCTGGCTTGCTTACGTTGTATTCACCCGCGGAATCAAAGACACCCGATCATCACGTGGTGCTTCGAAGCAGCAAGCTTTGGCAACGGTGCATACTAAGGGTGAACACTTTAGAACTTGAAATTTATGTGTATGAGGGATCATCTTATAATGCTACCGTCGTCTACTAAGCAATACAAGATGCATAAAGGATTAACATCACATGCAATTCATAATATGTGATATGATATGGCCTTTCTTCTTTGTGCTTCCGATCTCCATCTTCAAACACGAACATGATCTCCATCATCACCGGCATAGCATCAAGGTCAATGATGCTTCTTCATGGTTGTCGTCCACCAGCATCAACTATTACAACTATTTTGAATAGACACGCAGGTCTTAACAGAAATTAAAGACAACCATATGGCTCCTGCCGGTTGCCAACTTACAATAAGGAACATTGCATACATCAAATATAATCACAATCATGGCCATATCACATCACTGCACACCCCTGCAAAACAAAGTTAGACGCTTCTACTTTCTTTGCATATTTTACGTGGTTTGGGGCTTTCCATAAGTGTCGTTCTAACTTACGAACAAGAACCACAACATTGATACTAGCATTGTTGATTACCCGTTGTAAATTGGATCTTAACTATGCTAGGAGAAACAGGCACCCGCAAAGCCACTTATGCAATACAAGTTGCATGTCAAACGTGGAGCAAGTCTCATGAACGATGTCATGTAAGGTTAGCCCGGGCCGCTTCATCCCAACATACCGCAAGATGCAAAGTACACAAAAAGCAATCTACAATAAAAGCATCAACGCCCACAATGACCATTGTGTTCTACTCGTGCAACAGATCTACATATAGACACGGCTCTGATACCACTGTAGGGGTTCGTAGCATGGAAAACAAAATTTTCTATCGCATACAAACAAACAAGCCAAGATCTATCTACTAGATTGTAGCAACGAGTCGATGGAATAACTCACCCTCGAAGATTCCAAAGTGTTTAACGAGAGCAGATTCTCGTGGGTGATGTAGTCGTACTCTTTCCGATCTCAAGATCGCGTAGACGATCCTTCCGGCGCCGCGTTCCCGCAGCGCTCCCGCAGTCGGTCACACGTTCGGTACTCGACGAAGACCTTCCTCTCCCTTGTTCCAGCAGGCAGCGGAGGTTGTAGCACTCTCCTCGCGATTCCGGCAGCACAACGGCGTGGTACCGGAAGTAGAGGGGAAATCCCGCAGGGCTTCGCCTTAAGCCGGTGCGAGTATGGTGGAGCTTATGAGAGAGGCTATTAGTGGTCTAGTAATTAGACACACCAATTAGAGGCTCTAAACCAATTAGAAGGCTCTAAACCAAATAGCTCTAAACCGGGGTCTAGATCTAGGGTTTAGTTTAGAGGATAGGAAACTTGTGTGTATAGGAGGGGAGCCCTGCCCCTCCTTATATAGGTGGGAGGGTGTGGGCGCGCCAGGGGAGGGAGGGAGTCCCTCCCCAACTCGGCCTTGGGCTGGGCGCCGGCCTGGAGGAGTCCAACTCCTCCTCCAGGTTGGTTCCAACTCCTCTTGCTTGTTTCCCACAGTTTCTTGTTTTGGCAGTTTGACTTTCAAACTGGACATTTGACTTTTCTGTTTTAGGATTCAATTTAATCCTATATTTGGGACAGCAAGAACACTTAGTACATGATGCAATCATTCCAATATGCAATGACACATTCATGTACCCCTTCCCCCCCGGAGTGCCGGACAATCCGGAACCTTCTAGAATATCCCCGATGAAAACACCGGAATCATTCCCGAACTCCGAAACGGGACTTTCCTTATATGAATCTTATTCTCCGGACCATTCCGGATCACCTCGTGATATCCCGGATCCCATCCGAGACTCCGAACAACATTCGGTCTCTTTCTCATAATACCATAACTACTCAAACAACGTCGAATCCTTAAGTGTGTCTCCCTACGGTTCGTGAATTATGCGGACATGATCGAGACACTTCTCCGAACAATAACCAATAGAGGAATCTGGAAATTCATATGGCTCCCACATATTTCTACGATTACTTTGCGATCGAATGAACCACTTACATACGATACCAATTTCCCTTTGTCTCACGATATGTTACTTATCCGAGGTTATGATCGTCGGTATCTCTACATACCTAGTTCATCCTCGTTACCGATAAGTACTCTTTTCTCGTTCCCGTGATATGTGATCCCTTGTGACCATGTCACATGCTTGCAAGCTAATTGGATGACATTCCACCGAGAGGGCCCAGAGTATATCTATCCGTCATGTGGATGGACAAATCCCACTCTTGATCCATGTGTTTCAACCAATACTTTCCGAACACTCAATGCCACTTTTATAGCCACCCTGTTACGGTGTGGTGTTTGATGACATCAAAGCATCCATCCAGTAAAGGTGATATGCATGATCTCATGGTCGAAGGAATTAGGTTACTATGTATCAGAAAGCATATAGCAATTGAACTATTGAAATGACTTGATCTTTATGCTACGCTTGTCTATAGGAGTATGTCCATCACATCATTCTCCTAATGATATGATCCTGTTGTTAATAACATCTCTATGTTCATGATCAGGAAACCATGATCATATATTAACCAACAAGCTAGTTTAACAAGAGGCTTTACTAGGGACTCTTATTTTAGTTTACAAATCACACAAGTATTAATGTTTCCGATTAATACAATTATAGCATGGTATGCAAACATTTATCATAAGTATGAAGATATGATAATAACCTATTTTATTATTGCCTCTTGGGCATATCTCCAACATCCATATCTACTTAAAACAACTTCGAACCTTAAGTGTGTCACCCTACGGTTCGTGAACATGTAGACATGATGGAGACACATCTCCGATCAATAACCATTAGCGGGATCTGGAGATCCATAACAGCTCCCACATACTCAACGATGACTTTGTGATCGATAGAACCATTTAACATACGAAACCAATTCCCTTTATCACGCGATACTCTACTTATCCGAGGTCTGATCGTCGGTATCTCCATACCTAGTTCTACCTCGTTACTGATAAGTACTCTTTACTCGTTCCATGTTATGTCATCCCTTGTGACCTAGTCACATGTTTGCAAGCTAACTAGATGACATCTCACCGAGAGGGCCCAGAGCATATCTATTTGTCATATGGATGGACAAATCCCAATCTTGGTCCATGCGCTTCAACACATACTTTCAGAATACCCAATGTCACCTTTATAACCACCCAGTTACGAAGCGGCATTTGATGTCATCAAAGTATCCATCCGGTGATGGTGATTAACATAACCTCATGGTCGAAGGATTAGGTTACTATGCATTTGAAAAGCTTGTAGAAAAACGAACTTAATGACTTAATCGTATGCTATGCTTACTATGGGTGTGTGTCTATCATATCATTCTCCTAATGATATGATCTTGTTATTAACGATATCCAATGTCCATGATCAGGAAACTATGATCATCTATTAATCAACAAGCTAGTTTAACAAGAGGCTTACTAGGGACTCTTTTATGTTTACAAAACACACAAGTATTAATATTTCCTGTTAATACAATTATAGCATGGGATGTAAACATTTATCATAAACATAAAGATATAATAATGACCACTTTATTATTGCCTCTTGGGCATATCTCCAACACAAGGAGGTGATAGCGGCCAAGACTTTGGAGACCAAGCTTGTCATCATCGAGAAGAAGAAAGAGGTGAGTCTTGCCAAGGTTGAAGCCAGCCGAGAGGAAGCAAGAAACAAGACCAAGTTGGAGGAAATGAGGATCAACGTGAAGAAGGCCAAAGCAATAAAGCAACTATTGGCCGAAGAGAGGGAGATCATGATAATGAACACAAAGGACATGAACGAGCAATAAATGGAGTGGTGGAAGGAGGCCTCGGCGGAGATCATGGAGAGACGAAGACTAGCTCGTGAAGAGGCAAGTGCTGGTGGTTCGGTGACTCATGGAGGTGGTGGCGATGATGGTCACGGCGGTCCAACCTCGGTTTGATGCCAGCGGTGAGAGGAGATGGTGAACTATGAACTATTTGCTCATATGCAATTTCTGTGATAAACCCTGCCTTTACGGGTTTGGAAGCCACTGGCGTAGAACAGAACTCGTAAACCAAAACTGTAAAAGCGATTTTCTGATCCGTAAACACGAGTTCGGTGAACTGAACTCCGGGTTTTCAGTTCGCGTTTATACGGGCTCTGTTAGAGATGCTCTAAACATGTCTGATTTAGATGAGTGTGTCATAGTTCCTAGTTACCACCATGGTCGCATTGCATTGGGATTTTTTAGTTTGCATATATTCATTGTACATGCTTAACTCTTGTAGTATAATTTCCCTTCTTGAGCTCCAGGACTGTTTGCTTGCCACTTTACTCATTGCTTGCTAGAATAGTCAATTTGATATGAACATACCTTAAACCTGGATCGACCGACCACCATGAATACTAGTTATGATGGATACTTATTTAAATGGCCAATGGGTAAATTACAAAACATGCCTTACACAGTAATCAATGATGTAACAAGTATCTTCGGCGATCTATGACTTCAAAATGGAGCCAAATCAGCAACGCAAAGAACATGTGAACAAGCACTGTCATAAGTTTTCATAACCACTGTCATGAGTTTAGGGCGGCATGCTTGGAGTGCCTTAGCTCACTGAAAAATCTGGATGAGGCCATGGAGTCTGAAGGTTTCGAGTTATTAACCAAGAGATGCCCCGGTGTTATGTCATGTCCCAGGTTGTTCCTAGTTTACTTGGGAAAAGAAAAATCAAGGGAATAAATATGAGGTTTCAATCATGATGCCATTTATAATCGTCCACCGAGAAAGTTACTGAAGATTCTGCATGCTACTCTCTAATTCTAGTATTAGCGGATATATGTGAAGTCTTGTTTTTCAGAAGGATGCAATGTAGCTTTCTTATTTTTTGTTTGGTCGTCAAATCCTTCGTGGAGAATTATTTATTAACGGTTTGGCAAGCTATATGCAAATGAATACCATGTATGCTAATTAGTGAACACTTAAAAGATTTTCAACTAGTTGCCCTGCACATTTCCCCCAGAGCCTGTCTTATTGCTCTAGCAATCACTGCGAGAATTGGGCTGCTTCCTGAATTCATGCATCGTTGTTTTAGTACAGGACACCGTTTATTAGCAGGTTCAAAGAGACCATGACTTGTTGAAATGCTCGATTGGGATCTAGTGAAAACAATGTTGTCCCTTGTAAGGATTACAAAATTCTTATGTTCGCAGTTTGTTTTGATGATTCTGACATAGTATTATCTGCTGGGTAGTGATCATATGATGATTTGTGAAGCTTGTCCTCTAGTATTTTCATGCAAGGCTTTATCCTTTTTGTTTTTCCTTTGCTCATTTTGTAACCCGAAGCTGTTTTTCTGTCTTTTATTTGAAGTTCTCTTTTCAAATAAAGGAGCTCCCTGTTTTTTCATTGGTAAAACGACAGTAGTTCGAGAAGTAAAAAACATTCAGATGTTTTTTTTTTCCGCGAAAACGTAAAAGTCTTGCGTTTCGATTCATTGAAAGAAAAAAATAGTATCGTACAAAGTATACACAGGCGCCAAAAGGCGCACACCCGACACACTCAAGATGGTACATGGCCGAGGCTGCTAGGCGAACATTACAACTGACGCCACCAAACAAACCCTAGTCTAGATGCGCACACTGAACACGAGCCCCACCACAGGAGGGAGAATCCAATCCGCAAAGAAGGGCAGAGTTGGGCCACACCGGTTTTGGAGAAGACACTCAGGAAGCAGCATCACCGCCCACCCCCACGAACTTCGTCGTTGCAACCTAAGCCAGCAGCCGTCAGCCACCCCCGTCGAGTGAATCCATGCAACCGAAACATCGCAATAGAGGATCCTCCGCAATCCTCAATCCCTGCCAAAGGGGTAGCTGAACTAGAACGACGTCGGAGCTCCAAGGATCTGCTCGCCAGAGTCCAAGCGTGCGCCATCACCATGCGTGCCACCCAGGACCATACCACCAAGAACAACGCCTCCAAGGAGGGAGCGACGTCCAGGACGCCGTCGTCATCCGATCTGGCAAGCCAGATCTAGGTTTTCACCCGGGGAACTGAACCACGAGGGATGGGGATGGGTCGATGCTCCTCGACAACGCCCCCAAGAGGGTAACGACGCCCAAGGGCGTCGCCGCCGTCGGCACCAACCAAGGTTGGGCAAGCTTTCGCCCGAAGCAACCTGACCACCACTCACGCATTGGCGCAACTACCGAGACCGGGCAACAAGATCTTGTCGCCACAACACCATAATAGTCTGAGAACCCGATTGGCCCACCAATCTACCAGCAAAGGCCACTCCAAGTTGCAGGTTCTGCGGCGATGGAGCACCGCCCGGGGTAGAAACCTCGTCGCATGAGCACCCGTGCACCAGCCAGCTCTGATCCGCGGCAGAGATGCCCGAATCAGCATCACAATGCCGGTGCACACGACGACAACCAACCAGCTCCATGGGTGTCGGCGCACGGTAGCGGCAGGCGGAGTGCAAGAGGACGCAAAGGCCCCACCTTGCACCTCTCCACCACCCAGCTTGGTGGAGGAGCTCAGCCATCGGCACCGCCAGATCCGGGATGAGTCCAAGCAGTAAGCACGAAGCCGCCAGCACACCACCCTCCCATGCCTGCCAACCGCCCTACTCGCCGGAGGTCGCCGCCAAGGTCTCGCCATCCGAGGAGGGCGAAGACCGCAGCTTGCCACCAATGGTGGCAGAGCCGCCCCGCCACGGAGCGCACCGCCAGTCCACCGCAGCCGCTGCCAGCCAGGGAGGTGGAGCAGCGCGAGGACAACGACGCCGCTATGCGTGGAGGGGAGCGAGGTCTAGCTCGGGCGGACCGAGCTAGATCCGGGCCTGCAGGCCCGCGCCGGAGGTCGCCGCCAATGCCAGCGCCAACTCCGGCCAGCACTGCCACCTGGAGCCAGATCCCCCACCGCCAGCGCCGTCGCCGTTGCCGGAGACGTCGCCGGAGCAGCCACATCCGCGTGGTGGAGCACCGCCCGATCCTCGCGCGTGCGTCACAGCGCTGCCGCATCCACGCCGTTAGGAAGAAGACAAGCCCGCGCCAGGATCCCCGCAAGGCTCTGCGTCGCGAGCCTTCACCTCCGCCTCCGTCATGGTCTGCCGCCGTCGCTGCTCGCCGCGCGCCGCCACTCCTCTCGCCGCCAGGCTGCGTTCCCTCCAGCCCCCAACCCTAGGCTGCGAGGCGCGAATCTCCGCCGCCCCCTTCACGGGCGACGCGCGCGGCTTTGCCGGCGGCCGCCTCCAGGGACGGCGAGGGGAGGGGGGGGGGAGGTGGGGGTGGGCGGCGGCGGGCTAGGGTTTGGCTCCCCCCGTCGCCCTAGAGGAAGCGACGTGAGGGGAGCGGTCAATCGTTTTCAACCTCCAAATTTGGTGCCTAGATACTGGTACTTGCTTACGAATTCATTTTAGATAACCTTGTGCTTGAAATAAACACACGGTTGTCTGATTTAGACGAGTGTGTCATAGTTCCCAGTTACCACAGTTTTCACATTGCAATTGAATATTTTTTACCTTGCGTATTCATTGTAGATGCTTAACTTTCTGCTAGTATAATTTTCCTTCGCTTCTGGCAGCTAGAGCTGTTCTTGAGTTCTGGGACAGTCTGCTTTTCACTTTATTCATTGCTTACTGGAATACTCAATTTGGTACGAATATACCTTAATCTTGGAACGACTGACCACCATGGATACCGGTTATGATGAATGATTGATACATCTATAAGTAGGCACATACAAGATGATGCGAAGTATGTCGTGCGATCTGTAACATGTGGCAGGTGGTTCTTGTATCAGGTGGTTCTTCATGTTCGTCCCCGTTGTCGCTTATGCTCGGCACATGGGTCTCACCGGGTCCTGAGTAGATGGAATAACCGCATTGCTCACACCCCTAAGCTGCAAATCTTGAGTATAAACTTTGCAGATGATTCATCTGTTGTACCAAATTCATTACTATTGAATTATGAACCATGAAAAGGAACAATAAAAAGTTTGAAAGGGATATTTATACGGTTGTCAACTTTTGTGTGACGAGTTATTGTAGGGATACTTGTTGCTAGTTCTTTAGTGACTTTAGCTTATATATTGAAACTGACAACATATTTCCCACGACCACGTGCACATGGTAATGCACCTTCTATGTATAAGTGGTACCGCCTGTACACTTTTCCCACGACCATATACAATTTTTCTTGTAGATAATGGTTTTCACTTTTTTTTTTGGCTAAATTCCACAAATCTATTAATAATCATCAACAGTAGTACAAAGAGTCTCAAAAGTAATAAAAATTATAAATAGGTCATTGGATCACCTAGCGACGACTACAAACAATGGCACGAGCCGAAGGCGCGCCGCCGTCCTCGCCCCTCCATCACCGGAGCCGGGCAAAGCTTATCGTAGTAGAGCTTGTTGTAGTAGACGAACGGAAAATTGTCGTGCTAAGGCCCCAAAGGACCAGCGCACCAGAGCAACAATCATCGTCGAAGATAAACAACGTAGATCGGAAGAGACTGATCTCAAAATACACATACGAAAAACGATAGGATCCCAAAGAATCTGTCGGACACATGACTCCACGCGCCTTCCGCTGATGCTAGACGCACCACCAGAGCGAGGATAGAGCGAGAAGGACCTTATTCTGACCTTAGGACGTAGCCGCAGCCTCAACATTCTGAAGAAAACACTAAAAATAGTCTAAACAAAACACTGAAACCTACCGCCGGAGACGGGACGGACCGGTGGCGTCGCCGACGGAGGGAAGGAACCCTAGATGGATTTTGCCGCCGCCTCCTAGAGAGCTCCTTTCTCGCTCCTTTCTCTTGTCTTCGTACGTGCCATAATGGTTTTCACTTTACTGGCATGTACGGTAGACACAAGATGCACAATTCATGTCTCCAAAAAAAAAAAGAGCAACTCTCTCCATAATACTCCCTCCTTGACAAATTGTAGTGTATATAAACTTTTTTTAAAGTCAAATAATGTCAAGTTTGACCAAGTATGTAAAAAATATATCAATATTTATAGTCCCAAATCAATACCATTAATTTCATCATAGCATAACTTTTTATACGACACACTTTTGATATTTTAGTTATAGTAATTATTTTTTCAATAAATTTTGTCAAAGTTGATGAAGTTTGACTTTTAAAAAAATCTTATATGCACTATATTTACGGTAAGGAGAGATTACTAAAATGTAATCAAAACACAAAAAATGACATCAAAACAGCAAGGTGAAGAAACTGTGAAGTACCAAAAGTAGCAATGTAAGTGTCATTTTTTTTTTTTTGAGGTAAAGGTGTCAAAGCTCGCGGCCGAATCGTAGGCATCAAATGTAGTTGATCATTTAAAAATTCCTTTGAAGGGAAGATTCAGCTCATCATTTCACACGACTTTGATGTTGTAAGTTTTTTATTTTGAAATTGCTATACGAGTAGATATACGTGTACATACGTATAATATGATAGTTTTGATCTACGTAGTTATGAATGTCAAAACGAAAAACTCACAACACCAAAGTTGTGTGATACGGTGAGGAGAAGCTATACCCCAAAGAAAATTTTAAACGGTCGCGCTCGTCTATAAAGAATTTGACAAAATTTATTCACAAAACGTATAAACATGAACACTAAATAGACCCTTAAAAGGTCAATAAAACTAGGAACCGTTCGTCGGGATGGATTCGCAACGTCAATTTGCATCTTTTTTATGTACAATTTATTTTAGATCGATGCATAGTTTTGTAGATCGGAGTAGATTAAGTTAACCACGTTCAGATGCAAGTTTGGCCTAATGTAACTATCTTACAGTATCATACTTCCTCTGTTCCATATTACTCTGCGCGTTACTGTTCATCACGTAAAATAAGGCGGCATATTTCTCTCTCATTTTTTATTAAAAAAATTCTATGATTTTTGGAATGGGTAGAGTAAACACGGAGCTACACATCCCAAAAAACCGAGGAGCAAAAAAGTAAAAAATAAGAGAGAAATCAACCACCTCGTTTTCCGTGCACTGTTCATCCAGAGGGAGTACAAGATATAAGAATTCAATGCGACCCGGAAAGCAAACCAGCTTATTTCTTGCGCCGGGTGCAAGAAAGGGTGTCCGCCCGAACCAAACACGCCCTTGCTTTCTTCGTCTGCCTTTCTTGCCTCACCGATACAACTCCCAAAGGCCATAACCCTCGCCGCCGCCCTATCCCCGAGCCACTGCCGCCGCTCCCCGCCGGCCACCGGGCCACCAATCACGCCGTACACCATGACTACCTCCTCGCCTGTCGCCGGTGACGTGCCCCATTCCGGATCCGCTTCCTCCATCGTCGCCGGCGCCGTGAGCGGCTACCACTTGCTCAAGATCGTCGGCTACTCGCGCACCAAGGAGGTTCCCCATTGCAAGTGGATCGACTCTTGCCCGTTCCGGGTGGGAGGCCGCACATGGCATGTTCGTTACTATCCCAACGGGGGTGGCTCGGAGGATATTGATTCCATATCCATTTTTCTCACACTCGATGATGCTCTTGCTGAAGGCGAGACCGTGAAGGCACAAGTTAAGTTTAGCTTACTCGACCTACATGGGAAGCCCGTTCCGTCCTGTAGCACCGAGACTACCAGTATCAATGACTTCTCCGTGAACAAATCTTGGGGCTTTGCCAAGTTTATCAGAAGGGAGGCATTGGAGAAATCAGAGCATCTCAAGGACGATTCCTTCACTGTCAGGGCCGATGTAACTATCATGAGCGACTTCCACACGCAGGACACACCATTCATCTTACTGCCACCATCTAACATGCACCGACACTTTGCCGATCTACTGTCTAGCAAGGTGGGTGTCGATGTTGAATTCCGAGTCGGCGGGAAGACATTCTCCGCGCACCGGTCCGTGCTCGCCGCGCGGTCTCCGGTCTTCAGAGCACAGTTCTATGGCCCGATGAAGGAGGGAACCACCACAGAGGCCATATGCATAGATGACATGGAGGCACAAGTGTTCGATGCTCTGCTTTCCTTCATCTACACGGATGTTTTGCCGGTGATGAAGCAAGAAGAAGAATACTCCATGGCTCAGCATCTACTTGTTGCTGCGGACAGGTATGATCTGGACAGGCTGAAGCTGATTTGTCAAGATAAGTTGAGCAGGGGTGTGGATACGGGCTCTGTGGCGACCATCTTGGTGTTGGCGGATCAGCACCATTGCGATGAGCTTAAGGCGGCATGCTTGGAGTTCCTCAGCTCGCCGACCAATCTGGATGAGGCCATAGAGGCTGAAGGTTTCGAGTTATTAACCAAGACCTGCCCTGGTGTTATAAAGGATTTCCTCAAGTCCCAGGTCATTCCTAGTTTACTTGCAAAAAGGAATTCAAGGGCGTGAACATGAAGCTTCAGTCATCGCGTCATTTGCACTATCATCCGTCCAGAGAGCTGCTAAAAGACGCTGAATGCTATCTAATGTGCTGGTATTAGGTACCTAATGTGTAGTTTGGTTCTCACAAGGATGCGATGTCCGTTTCTCCTTATTTGTTTTGTCGTCGTATCCTTCGTGGAGAATTGTCATTAACGGTTTGGGTTTGGCAAGGTATGTGCAAACCACCAAGTATGCTAATTAGTGAACAGTTAGTTCAGAACTTGTAAGACTTTCAGCTAGTTGCTTTACATTTTGCCAAGTGCGTCCTGAGTAACAATCGCCGCGGGCAGCTTCTTCCTGAGTTCATGCGTCCTCTGTTCAGTAAAGGGAACTGTTTAATTACCAGTTTCAGATGATCATGACTTGCTGAAATGTTTGATTGGGATCCAGTGAAAAATTTCTGGCCTTATACGGCTCATAAGTTTCTTTATGGCTGCAGATTGTGGACGGTCGTGATGATATTCTGACACAGTAGTGGCCGCTGAATCACGGCCAAAGTTTCTTTATGGCTGCAGTTTGTACGTAGGCTGTGAACTTTGGCCTCAAGTATTTTCATACAAAGTGGTCATCACATTTTTTTTCTTTCAATTTTTGCAACCCAATCTGTTATTTTCTGTCTTGTATCTGAAGTTCCCTTTCTTCAGAATTAAGTTGGTAAAAGAGCGCCCAATTGCATTAGAACCATGAAAGTTTGATAAAACAGCAGTAGTTCCTAAAGTAACTAAGGTTTATCTATTTACATGCCAGCGAAGATGGTTAATGGCACCCCCCATGTCGGGTAGTAAACACACGGTTAAGTTTAGATACCTTGTGCTTGTAATAAACACATGGTTAATGGCACCGCCATGTCGGGTAATAAACACATGGTTAAGTTTAGATACCTTGTGCTTGCACTCCCTACGTTTCATAATATAAGATGTTTTAGCTTTGTCAAAAAAGTGTCTCTAGACCACTTTTAGTGTGTAGATTCACTCTAGGAACAACCATGCAAGACACACTCGTCTAAGTCAGACAAGCTAGCGAAAACCATTACCCGACATGGAGGTGCCATTAACCTGAAAAGACTTTCGACTTGTTACCCTTTATATTTTGCCTTTCCCGGTGCCTGTCCCATTGCTCTGCATCAATTGATGCGAGCATTGTGCTGCTGTCTGAGTCATGTATCCCTTTTATTCGTAGTACTTTAATTACCAGGTTCACATAGACCGTCACTTGTTGATATGCTGGGTTAGATAATACTGTAATAGATATCGTGAAGAAGTGCTGGCCTTTTCAGGTTTACAAATTTCTTATGGAGTGGCTGCTGAGGTAGTTATCTTATATATGAAGGTTCTGAATTTTGGCCTTGAGTATTTTCATACAATATGCTATGATCCCAATTTTTCTTTATTGCAGATTTTGTAATATGAAGCTATTTTTTCTTGTATTTGATTTTTTTTAAATAAGGAGCTCAGCCATTAATTCCCATGTTTCATTACCAAGAAATCAAACACCAGATAGTTCCAAAAGCAAAAAAAGTTTCAGCTTTTCACATACTAAGATGTCAGTACTTGTTTAATTTTAGATAACAGAGAAAAAGAAGAGAGTTGCCTAATTAATTAGAGAAAAACTAGACAAAACCGTTAGAAACAAGGCCAAGAAAGCACACAAGACAAAATTAAAATAGAGCAATCAGGCTACTGCAAAACCCTAATGGCACAAAATAGACCAACAGATGATCCGAATACGCGACTTGGGCAAACCCCACACGCCTAGATCTCAACAACTCAATGGCGCAACCAATGGAAGAGCAGCAACCAAGAAGACGGGCCAAGAAATCGAAGTCCATCCATTAAGCAGTAGAGAACGCCTTCCCTATGAAATCACTCTTCTTCGTGCTCTTGAAATATTTCTCCTTCAAGTTGCCAATCCCACCATTTTTCTTTTCCCGTTGCAGTCTTGCAGGATCCAGGATCAGCGGCCTCCAATATCGCGGAGGCAGCCGGCACAACCACAATGGGATGTGGCGACGGGACTTACCAATATCATGTTTTTATATAGTAAGTAGGTGATTATGAATTACTCACTTATAACCTCTCTCACTCATCTATAATGGGTGTCCCTCATGTGTCAAGTACTCAAGTGTCAGGTACTAGCTCCATGACCAGGGAGCCAAGCACTACTTGGCCATGATGGTTCTGAGCCAGAGCTACCTATGGTCCTCCGCCATATGAACAAATTCATTGTCCTAAGCCCTGTTGTCAAAGAGGTGGGTGAGCGCCACCATCAGAGCCTCGGGGCTGAAGCCGATGGCGCTCATGATGGTGTCGTAGAGAATTGGGTGCACATCTAGAGGGGAAGCAGTCGTGATGGCGACCGCCATCGCTTTCACGGCCTTGGTCATGCAGGTGATGGTGATGACGTCCTCCTCTCCCAGCATAAATCTCTTCCTCTCCTTATAAGAATCGTAGCCATCACCAACAACAGTACTATCGCTAGTAGCGTTTCCACTAATGTCGGCACCACCGTCGGTAGCACTTGCAGGATGATCGTTCTCGCCATCGTCATCAAGGAGCATTGTCTCGGACTCCTGGGTCTGCACGTAGTCAACTGAAGGAAATATGCCCGAGAGGCAATAATAAAGTGGTTATTATATTATTTCCTGTTTATGATAAATGTTTATTTTGCATGCTATAATTGTATTAATTGGAAACGTTAGTACATGTGTATTTCATAAATAATTGCAGAGTTCCTAGTTATGTCTCTCATATAAATTAGCTCGTTGATTAATAAGATGATCAAGGTTTCCTGATCATGGATATTGGATGTTGTTAATAACGAGGTCATAACATTGGTGGAATGATGTGATAAACACTCACCCGAAGTATAGTAATACGATCAAAGTCATTATATTTATATTGCTATAATAAGTCCTACGAAGTAACCATAATCCTTAGACCATAAGATCATGTTAATTGCTAATACCGAAAGAGTACTTTGATAATATCAAACGTCACACCGTAATAGGATGACTATAAATGTGGGTTTGGGTACTCTGAAAGTGTTATGTTAAGGCTCATGGATCAAGAGTAGGATCTCCATCCCGATGACGAAGAGATATACTCTGGTTCCTCTCGGTGATATCACATTGACATTGCTTGCAAACAAGTGATAAGATCACTAGAATATTATATCACGGGAACAAGAAAAGAGTACTTGTCGGTAACGAGATCAAACTAGGTATGTGGATATCGATGATGGAATCTCGGACATGTAATATATCGCGATACAAAGGGATCTTGATCATGTCTGCATTATTCGCGAACTGTAGGGTGACACACTTAAGGGATACCGATATCATTTAGGAGCGAATATGTTTCAGATAAAGATTATGAAAGCGCTGAAATCATTTGGATGGACACCAGAATTGTTTCGGGTGAAATTGTTGAAATTAGTCCTGCATATGATATCAATATGTTGCAGGTTTTTTGTGAATGTTTGTTAATTAAAGTAATTAACAAAATTCTAAATAAAATAAATAAAATATTTTTATTCAATGAGAGCTTGCATTAAATTTGGTGGAAAATTAATGCAAAGTGAGTGTAGTTGGTTTTAATGGGAGTGGGCTTAGTAGAAGCT
Source organism: Avena sativa (assembly GCA_916181665.1). Taxonomy (NCBI): domain Eukaryota; kingdom Viridiplantae; phylum Streptophyta; class Magnoliopsida; order Poales; family Poaceae; genus Avena; species Avena sativa. The sequence goes on from OV702292.1 coordinate 55,820,849, forward strand.
CCACTCACCATTATGGAGGGAGAGGTGGGGCACTGTTGGGAATATGGCCTAGAGGCAATTATGTATGATGTTATCCCCAAATGTATTCGTAAATGTAATGTTCTTATATGAAGTACTAATATGTATCATTGAATATGTGATTGTGGAACTATATATTCATGTTGTTCATACTAAAGGTACTTGGTCGTTGAGGTTGTGTTGGACACACAACTTAGACTAATGTGAAAGTTAGCTGATGACCCTGTTCCACTTGTCATGGGCATGGTGATGCCATTCCAACTTACACAGATTCAGCTAAAGAGTTTAGCGAGTCAGACTGACCCATATTGAGATACAACGAAAAAGTCATCATTTATATGTCTCAATCAATATAATCCTTAGACCTGAGGTTATTGCACAATCCAAGTTGAAAATCACCGACTTAGATTCTATCAAATGTTGTTCTGTCAAAGGGCAATTATAAAGGTAGATTTCGGGTCAACTGAGAATCAAGTTGCGTGATGTGGATGACCAAGATGGGATTTGCTCCTCTAACCGGAGAGATATTATCTGGGACCTCTCGGGAGATATGATTCGGAAAGTATGGCGATACACAACTCGGTTAAGTGTTAACCGAGGCGATCGACTAAAGAGTTAGTCGGACGAATCACTTATCTCGGATCGAGAAGAGAGTTGAGCTATTTCAAGGATGACGATTATTCGTCTATAGCTTGATAAGATGTATCGTGAGGCAAAAGGGACTCAGACGAAAGTCCCATTGGAAGGTATGTCGTCATGACTCTTTGGTACTTGGGAGTCGGCATGTTCTGCTAGGAGCCACTTCCGACTGATCGATTACGAGTGAGACTCGGATCGTGTCCAAAACACAATGAGCCTGTCGGGTCACACACTTAAGAGTGGGAGCAAGTTTGGGTTGGACCTGAACCAGAAATGTATTTGGGTTGGGCCAACGCACACGGTTAGGTCATTCCATGCATTGGAAACCCTAGCTTCACTCAGTCCCGTCCTGCCGCCGTACCAGACCTAGCAGTCCACCGTTGACGCTCCTCCTTGTACGTGTGGATACTGGCGGAGGTGTTGTACGTTCAGCACTTCGACGATCAGATCGTGAGGACTGCACTACATCAAGCGACATGCTTCATTAATTCCGCAACTGCGTGTCTAGTGGTAATCCTCATGGCCTATCACCTCAGCTAGATCTTGGAATCACCGCGTAGGAAACAAGTTTTGTTTATCTCTACGTGGCCCTACATGCACCACCATGCCCATGCGCATGGAGCCTTGGGGGCTGCTCCCTCCTCCTATAAAAGGAGCTCTCCTCCTCCTCCACTCCCACACCTCCTCGTGAAGGATCTCTCTCCCCCTCTAGTTTATTCCCCCATGGTCTCGGATTAGCGAGATACTTATTTCTGGTGGCTTTGTCTGAAAGGAGTTGTTGCTTCTACTGCATCGCTGGAGCGAGGATGCGGAGGTTGTCGGGGTACCGGACGTGTGTGCGATCATGGATGCACCACTGTTTTGCGGTGCTGGCTTTGCTTGATGGGTTCGTAGCATGGAAAACAAAAAAATTCTACCGCAAGAACGAACAAAACCCAGATCTAATCTAAATAAAAGCCAAGATCTAATCTATTAGACATGTGCAACGAGATAGATCTGTACTAACCCTCGTAGATCCGAAAGCGTTACGATATTAGATCTCGGGGTTGATGTAGTCGATCACTTGCCGATCTCAAGATCGTGTGGACGATCCTTCCGGCGCCGCGTTCCGGCAGCGCTTCCGCAGTCGGTCACACGTGCGGAGTCGAAGCAGACCTTCCTCTCCTCGTTCCAGGGAGCAGCGGAGGTAGTAGATCTTCTCCACGGAATCCCAGCAGCACGACGGTGTGGTGGTGGTGGTGGAGTAGAGAATTCTGCAGGGCTTCGCCTAAGCCTGAGCAGAGAGAAGGAGGAGGAGAGAGGCAGCGGCTAGGGCTTGAAGTGGAGGGGGCAAGGGGGTGGCGCCCCCACCCCTCTATTTAAAGGAGGGAGGCGCCATGGGAGGGGGAGTCCTAGTAGGACTCCCCTCCCTCCTTGGCCGACGGATTGGGAGGGGGGAGGAGTCCTCCTCCCCCAAGACTCCTTGTCTTGCCCCACAAGGACTCCTTGATCCTTTCTTGGTTTTCAAGCAAACTCCAAGAAATCTCCTAGAACCTTCCAGAACATTCCGAAACCTTCTAGAATCTCCATACAAACACTCTGGAACATTTCCTAACTTAGAAAATGATCCCCAATATATGAATCTTATTCTCCGGACAATTCCAGATCTCCTCATGATGTCCTGGATCCAATCCGAGACTCCGAACAACATTCGGTATCCAACGCACATTCCATATCTACTTAAAACAACTTCGAACCTTAAGTGTGTCACCCTACGGTTTGTGAATATGCAGACATGATGAAGACGCCTCTCCGATCAATAACCATCAGCAGGATCTAGAGATCCATAATGGATCCCACATACTCAACGATGACTTCGTGATCGATAGAACCATTAACATACGAAACCAAGTCCCTTTATCACGCGATATTCTACTTATCCGAGGTTTGATCGTCGGTATCTCCATACCTAGTTCTACCTCGTTACTGATAAGTACTCTTTACTCGTTCCATGTTATGTCATCCCTTGTGACCTAGTCACATGCTTGCAAGCTAACTAGATGACATTCCACCGAGAGGGCCTAGAGCATATCTATCCGTCATATGGATGGACAAATCCCAATCTTGGTCCATGCGCTTCAACACACACTTTTAGAATACCCAATGACACCTTTATAACCACCCAGTTACGAAGCGGTGTTTGATGTCATCAAAGTACCCATCCGGTGATGGTGATTAACATAACCTCATGGTCGAAGGATTAGGTTACTATGCATTTGAAAGCTTATAGCAATACAAACTTAATGACTTGATCTTATGCTACACTTACTATGGGTGTGTGTCCATCACATTATTCTCCTAATGATATAACCTTGTTATTAATGACATCCAATATCCATGATCAGGAAACCATGATCATCATTGAATCAACAAGCTAGTTCCACAAGAGGCTTACTAGGGACTCTTTTATGTTTACAAAACACACATGTATCAGTGTTTCCTTATAATACAATTATAGCATGGGATGTAAACATTCATCATAAACACAAAGATATAATAATAACCACTTTTATTATTGCCTCTTGGGCATATCTCCAACAGTCTTCCACTTGCACTAGAGTCAATAATCTAGATTACATGGTAATATACCTAACACCCATGGCGTTTTGGTGTTGGTCATGCTTTGCTCTAGGGAGAGGTTTAGTCAACGGATCTGCCACATTCAGATCAGTGTGTACTTTGCAAATCTTTATGTCACCATCTCGGACATACTCGCGAATAGCATGGAAACGTAGCTTGATGTGCTTCAGCTTGCTATGTGACCTTGGCTCCTGTGCATTAGCTATGGCACCTGTGTTGTCACAGTAGATGGCCATCGGGTCCAACACACTGGGAACCACGCTAAGTTTAGTAATGAACTCCTTCATCCATATGGCTTCTTGTGCAGCCTCCGAAGCAGCTATGTATTCGATTCAGTTGAAGATTTCGCCACAACGCTTTGCTTGGCACTCCTCCAGCTCACTGTAGCACCATTCAAAATAAATACGTATCCAGACTGTGACTTCGAGTCATCTGGATCGGTGTTCCAACTAGCATCAGTGTAACTGTTTACAACAAGTTGTTCATCACCTCCATAAGAAAGAACCATATCCTTAGTCCTATTCAGGTACTTTAGGATATTCTTGACCGCTGTCCAGTGTTCCATTCCAGGATCACTTTGATATCTGCTAGTCAAACTAACAGCATGTGCTATATCCGGTCTTGTACACAGCATGGCATACATGATAGAACCTATGGCTGAGGCATAGGGAATATTATTCATCTTTTCTCTATCTTCTGCCGTAGCTGGACTTTGAGTCTTACTCAAGGTCTTACCTGACAACATGGGCACGAACCCCTTCTTGCTCTCTTCCATTCTAAACTTCGTTAGAACTTTGTCTAAGTATGTACTTTGTGAAAGCGCTATTAGGCGTCTTGATCTATCTCTATAAATCTTGATGCCTAGAATATATGCCGCTTCGCCAAGATCCTTCATTGAAAAACTATTATTCAAATAGGTTTTGACGCTATTAAGAAGTTCTATATCATTCCCAATCAACAATATGTCATCTACATATAGTACTAGGAATGCTACAAAGCTCCCACTCACTTTCTTGTAAATACAAGCTTCTCCATAAGTTTGTATAAATCCAAAGTTTTTGATTACTTTATCAAAACGTTGATTCCAACTCCGGGATGCTTGCTTCAGTCCATAAATGGAGCGCTGAAGTTTGCATACCTTGTTAGCATCACTAGGATCGACAAAACCCTTGGGTTGTACCATATACAACTCTTCCTCAATGTCACCATTAAGGAACGCCGTTTTGACATCCATCTGCCAAATTTCATAATCGAAATATACAGCGATTGCTAACAAAATCCTCACAGACTTTAGCTTCGCTACTGGTGAGAAAGTCTCATCGTAGTCAACTCCTTGAATTTTTCGGAACCCTTTCACGACAAGTCAAGCTTTATAGACGGTAAAAATACCATCAGCATCTGTTTTTCTTTTGAAAATCCATTTGTTCTCGACAGCCTTACGGCCATCCGGTAAGTCCACCAAAGTCCACACTTGGTTTTCGTACATGGATCCCATCTCGGATTTCATGGCTTCTAGCCATTTGTCGGAATCTGGGCTCACCATAGCTTCTTCATACGTCGCAGGGTCATCAGTGTTGTCCACCAACATGACGTTCAAGGCAGAGTCATACCAATCAGGAGTGGTACGAACCCTCGTTGACCTGCGAGGTTCAGCAGTAACTTCGTTCGAAGTTTCATGATCATCATCATGAGCTTCCTCTCCAATTGGTGCAGGCGGCACAAAAACATCTTCCGGTGCTGCGCTACTCTCAACTCCGAGAGAAGGTTCAATAATCTCGTTGAGTTCTACTTTCCTTCCAGTCACTTCCTTCGAGAGAAACTCCTTCTCAAGAAAGGATCCATTCTTGGCAACGAAAACTTTGCCTTCGGATCTATGATAGAAGGTATACCCAATTGTTTCTTTAGGGTATCCTATGAAGACGCATTTCTCCGCTTTGGGTTCAAGCTTATCAGGCTGTAACTTCTTTACGTACGCTTCGCAACCCCAAACTTTGAGGAACGACAACTTAGGTTTCTTACCAAACCACAATTCGTACGGTGTCGTTTCAACGGATTTAGATGGTGCCCTATTTAAAGTGAATGCGGCTGTCTCTAATGCATAGCCCCAAAACGATAGTGGTAAATCTGTAAGAGACATCATAGACCGAACCATATCTAAGAGAGTTCGATTACGACGTTCGGACACACCATTTCGCTGTGGTGTTCCCGGTGGTGTCAACTGCGAAAGTATTCCACATTTCTTTAAATGCATGCCAAACTCATAACTCAGATATTCACCTCCGCGGTCAGAATGCAGAAACTTAATCTTCTTGTTACGATGATTTTCCACTTCACTTTGAAATTCCTTAAACTTCTCGAAAGTTTCGGACTTATGTTTCATAAAGTAGACATACCCATATCTGCTTAAGTCATCCGTGAAAGTGAGAACATAACGATATCCACCACACGATGCTACACTCATTGGACCGCACACATCGGTATGTATTATTTCCAATAAGTCTGTAGCTCGCTCCATTATCCCAGAGAATGGAGTCTTAGTCATTTTTCCCATTAGACATGCTTCTCATCTTTCAAGTGATTCAAAATCAAGTGATTCAAGAAGTCCATCAGAATGGAGTTTCTTCATACGCTTCACTCCAATGTGACCAAGACGACAGTGTCACATGTATGTAGAATTATCATTCAATTTTATTCGTTTAGCATCTATGTTGTGAACATGTGTATCACTACTATCGAGATTCAATAAGAATAAACCATTCATCTCAGGTGCATTACCATAAAAGATATTACTGATATAAACCGAACAACCTTTATTCTAAGACTTAAAAGAGTAACCGTCTCGCAATAAACAAGATCCAGATATAATGTTCATGCTTAACGCAGGCACCAAATAACAATTATTTAAATTTAAAACTAATCCCGAAGGTAGATGTAGAGGGAGCGTGCCGACGGCGATCACATCAACCTTGGAGCCATTTCCAACGCGCATCGTCACCTCGTCTCTTGCCAGTCTTCGTTTATTCCGCAGCTCCTGTTTCGAGTTACAAATATGAGCAACCGAACCAGTATCAAATACCCAGGCACTACTACGACTACTAGTAAGATACACATCAATAACATGTATATCGAATATACCTTTCTTCTTGATGTTGCCGTTCTTCAGATCTGCCAGGTACTTGGGGCAGTTACGCTTCCAGTGACCAGCACCCTTGCAGTAGAAGCATTCAGTTTCAGGCTTAGGACTAGCCTTGGGCTTCTTAGCAGGTGCAGCAGCTTTCTTGCCGTCCTTCTTGAAGTTGTCCTTTTTCTTAGGCTTGCCCTGTTTCTTGAAATTGGTGGTCTTATTGACCATCAACACTTGGTGCTCCTTCTTGATCTCCACTTCAGCAGTTTTCAGCATGGACGATAGTTCAGGCAACGTCTTGCTCATGCAGTGCATATTGTAGTTCATCACAAAGTTCTTATAACTCGGTGGCAGTGATTGGAGGACACGGTGAATCCCTAACTCATTAGGAATCGTTATCCCCAACTCTTGGAGCTTGTTTGTGTGCCCAGACATGGTGAGCACGTGCTCGCTAACGGAGCTTTCCTCTTCCATCTTGCAGGTAAAGAACTTCTCGGAGGCCTCATAGCTCTCCACGGCCGCGTGAGTCTCAAAAATGAGCTTGTGCTCCTTAATGATCTCGAACAGGTCGTGGTGCTCAAAATGTTTCTGGAGCTCCGTTTCTAAACCGTACAGGATGGCACACTGAACTATGGAGTAATGATTTTTCCGAGTGGCGTAAACATTCTTTACGTCATCGGTGGCATCATCTGCAGGTGGGTCACCTAGCGGTGCTTCGAGCACATAGGTCATCTGACCAGCCCTGAGGACAATCTTCAGGCCATGGAGCCAGTCCGTGAAGTTGCTTCCATTGTTCTTAAGCTTTTCTTTCTCTAGGAACGCATTGAAATTGATGGAGAGATTCGCCATAATCTACAACAAATTTGCAAGTAGTTTAGACTAAGTTTATGATAAATTGAGTTCAATTTTAATTCTTAAATTAACTAGGTGAGCTCCCACTCAAAACAACATCCCTCATATTGTCTTAGTGATTACACGAACCAAGTCCACTACACCAAGTCTGATCTTCACAAGAGAAGATGTAGTTTCATCGGCGAACAATCTTCATGTTCATCATATCATTTATATGATTCATGCTCTACCTTTCGGTATTCCGTGTTCCGAGACCATGTCTGTACATGCTAGGCTCGTCAAGATTAACCTTAGTTTCCGCATGTGCAAATTTGGCTTGCACCCGTTGTATGCACACGTAGAATCTATCACATCCGATCATCACGAGATGCTTCGAGACGACGAGTCTTAGCAACGGTGCCAACTAAGGACGAACACTTTATTACTTGAAATTTAGTGAGAGGGATCATCTTATAATGCTACCGTCGCGATCTAAGCAATACAAGATGCATAAAGGATTAACATCACATGCAATTCAAAATTAGTGTGATATGATATGGCCCTTTCTTCTTATGCCTTTGATCTCCATCTCCAAAGCACGGACATGATCTCCATCATCACCAGCATTGCGTCAAGGTCAGTGGCGCCGCTTCATGGTTGTCCATCATTACTAGCAACTATTACAACTACTTGGAATAAAGCTATTACAAGATGAATAGACATGCAGGTCTTAACAGAATTAAAGACAACCATTAGGCTCCTGCCGGTTGCCATATTACATCAAGGATCATTGCATACATCAAATATAATCACAATCACATGATGGCCATATCACATCACAAAACCCCTGCAAAAACAAGTTAGACGCCTCTAATTTTCTTTGCATGTTTTACGTGGTTTGGGGCTTTCTAATAAGAACGGATCTTACCTACGAAACTGAACCACAACGTTGATACAAGTGCTATCGAGTGCAAAGTGTAGATTGGATCTATACTATGGTGGGAGAGACAGACACCCGCAAAGCCACTTGTGCAAAGCAAGTTACACGTCAAGCGTGGAGCAAGTCTCATGTGCGATGACATGTAAGGTTAGCCCGAGGCGCTTCATCCCACCATACCGCAAGATGCAAAGTACACAAAGCAAAAGACGGCACGAGCACCAACGCCCACAAAACCATTGTGTTCTACTCGTGCAACAGATCTACGCATAGACAAGGCTCTGATACCACTAATGGGTTCGTAGCATGGAAAACAAAAAAATTCTACCGCAACAACGAACAAAACCCAGATCTAATCTAGATAAAAGCCAAGATCTAATCTATTAGACATGTGCAACGAGATAGATCTGTACTAACCCTCGTAGATCCGAAAGCGTTACGAGATTAGATCTCGGGTTGATGTAGTCGATCACTTGTCGATCTCAAGATCGTGTGGACGATCCTTCCGGCGCCGCGTTCCGGCAGCGCTTCCGCAGTCGGTCACACGTGCGGAGTCGAAGCAGACCTTCCTCTCCTCGTTCCAGCGAGCAGCGGAGGTAGTAGATCTTCTCCACGGAATCCCAGCAGCACGACGGTGTGGTGGTGGTGGTGGAGTAGAGAATTCTGCAGGGCTTCGCCTAAGCCTGAGCAGAGAGAAGGAGGAGGAGAGAGGCGGCGGCTAGGGCTTGAAGTGGAGGGGGCAAGGGGGTGGCGCCCCCACCCCTCTATTTAAAGGAGGGAGGCGCCATGGGAGGGGGAGTCCTAGTAGGACTCCCCTCCCTCCTTGGCCGGCGGATTGGGAGGGGGGGAGGAGTCCTCCTCCCCTGCGACTCCTTGTCTTGCCCCACAAGGACTCCTTGATACTTTCTTGGTTTTCAAGCAAACTCCAAGAAATCTCCTAGAACCTTCCAGAACATTCCGAAACCTTCTAGAATCTCCATACAAACACTCCGGAACATTTCCTAACTTAGAAAATGATCCCCAATATATGAATCTTATTCTCCGGACAATTCTAGATCTCCTCGTGATGTCCTGGATCCAATCCGAGACTCCGAACAACATTCGGTCTCCAACGCACATTCCATATCTACTTAAAACAAGTTCGAACCTTAAGTGTGTCACCCTACGGTTCGTGAACATGTAGACATGATGGAGACACATCTCCGATCAATAACCATTAGCGGGATCTAGAGATCCATAATGGCTCCCACATACTCAACGATGACTTTGTGATCGATAGAACCATTTAACATACGAAACCAATTCCCTTTGTCACGCGATACTCTACTTATCCGAGGTCTGATCGTCGGTATCTCCATACCTAGTTCTACCTCGTTACTGATAAGTACTCTTTACTCGTTCCATGTTATGTCATCCCTTGTGACCTAGTCACATGCTTGCAAGCTAACTAGATGACATTCCACCGAGAGGGCCTAGAGCATATCTATCCGTCATATGGATGGACAAATCCCAATCTTGGTCCATGCGCTTCAACACATACTTTTAGAATACCCAATGACACATTTATAACCACCCAGTTACGAAGCGGTGTTTGATGTCATCAAAGTACCCATCCGGTGATGGTGATTAACATAACCTCATGGTCGAAGGATTAGGTTACTATGCATTTGAAAGCTTATAGCAATACGGACTTAATGACTTGATCTTATGCTACGCTTACTATGGGTGTGTGTCCATCACATCATTCTCCTAATGATATAACCTTGTTATTAATGACATCCAATATCCATGATCAGGAAACCATGATCATCATTGAATCAACAAGCTAGTTCCACACGAGGCTTACTAGGGACTCTTTTATGTTTACAAAACACACATGTATCAGTGTTTCCTTATAATACAATTATAGCATGGGATGTAAACATTCATCATAAACACAAAGATATAATAATAACCACTTTTAGTATTGCCTCTTGGGCATATCTCCAACATTGCTGGTGCTGGACCTGCTGGACTTGCTGGACTTCATCACGATCTTAAGATTGGCAAGTGAACGACTACATCATCCATGAAATCAGATTTCGTTAACAAAGTTTTTCGATCTTCAAGGGTAAGATCTCTATGGATATATATCCACCCGTTTATTGTATCTAGGTAGATAGATCATGGTGCTTAGTTTTTCACATCGTAGGAATTTTTTTGTTTTCTATGTTGCGAATCCAACAGCTATGTGTGCCAAGAGGCTCACTAGAACCCATAACAAACCTTCTAGTGGCAAGGCCAAAGGAGAAAATGGTCTACATCTGTGCATAATTGGCAGTTTGCTTGTTCATGTACTCGGCATCCTTGGGGTGATCCTAAGACAGGGAGTTGTGTGGAGGTTAGTGCTAGTTGGAACAAACCGGAGGTTAGTAGACGAACTGAAAGTAGCTAGTGCCGACATATGCCCCCTGTAGTGCGCCTCATAAAAGAAGATGGTGCAACTCTCCTCATCCTAGCCATCTCGGCTAAGGTCTCTTAGCTTGGACACACAATTCCACCTGGTCCTCCACTTATGCAAATGGTTGTACACCTGTTATGAAAAGACCTCCATTCCACAAAGCTCAAACACCTTCCTGGCAACAGTGTTCATGTGCACTTCCTTGAACCCCTTCTCTATGCTTATGCTAGTCTTGATGATCTCACACATCTTGTTCAGCACGAAGGCGGACAGGAATGGTTCCCCTTCATGGTGGACTTCATCCCCTTATCATGGCATGTGTTCTGAGCTTTGCTAGCCTTGATGGCCTTTTTCTTAGCCAACAACTTGCCAACAACAGCTTTGCCAGCCTTGATGCCATTGTGTACGAAGTCATGGAAGGTGCAGACATGATCTCTGCTCGCTACGGATAGGTGAGCAACATAGGCTGGGATTAGGGCTCGTCTCGGGAACAAAAGTCTCCTGAGAATCGAGGAGGGACTCGTTCAACCCATCTTGTGTCATTTTCTACATTAGTCAGCGTTAGAACTAAGAAATTTCACAACATTTCGCTACACATGATCACAAGAACCCACAACGTATGATCTATATTCAGATCTACTTCATTTGCAACCATTATCAACATCATTACCGTTGCACAAATCAGGACCTAAACAAAATAACCTACACATGAACACAATCGTAGCAAAAGCTAACACTAGCAAGCAACCTAAACATGCGATACGGCCGCAAAATCAACAATCTATCACTAAATCATGCAACTCATTAGCATACTGCAATAGATTTACTGCAACATACAGTCAGATCTACCAGGTGCTACAAGATCGAAGCTACCGACTCTAGGGTTAGAACAAAGTCACCGAAAGAGCGGATCATGTAGCCAGTGAAGATCTCGTAGAAGACCGCCAAGCGTTGCCGTCCTACAGCCATTGACGTCTCGTCGTCGCTTACCTGCTCGCCGATGTAGACCTTGGCGGGACCGAGAGCTCGAGAGCTCGAAATGGGGGAAATGGTGGTGTGCCATTTGGCAGTGAGCCGAGCGATGATAAATAGAGCTCTGAATCGGTGGGAGGTGACGGAATTTCTCCCGCTGACAACCCCCCCCCCCCCCTTCTGCATGGGCGGAGTCTGTCCCATGAAAACGGCCAATTTCGACGTTTTCTGTCCCATGAAAATGGCCGATTTTGACGTTTCCCTGCGTGCAGGCAAAATGATGCTTTAAGCGATTTGGGGATGGGCTAGGCTCCCAATCGGCCTTATTTCTTGAGAATATGCGAGAGGAGACTTCACAGGCAAGCAAACAGGCTCCGAATTTTCGTTCACTCCCCGCCGTTTGAGATGGCTTATGGGCACGTCCGCACCGACATGAACCGAGCCATAAATCATGGGCATCGGATCTGTATCGTAGGCTTTTGTACGAAGCAGAGTACAACCGGTTTTTTCTTCCCCGAAACACCACCCAAAACCCTCGCCGTCTCCTCTCCCTCCTCGAGCCACCGCGACCGGCCCAACCGATCACGCCGTCCACCATGCCGACCTCCTCGCGCGTCTCCGCTGAGGCGCCCCTCTCCGGATCCGCCTCCTCCATCTTTGCCAGCGCCGCCAGCGGCTACCACGTGCTCAGGATCGATGACTACTCGCTCACCGAGTTGGTCCCCAACGGCGAGCAGATCGACTCTTGCCCGTTCCGGGTGGGAGGCCGCTCATGGCGTGTACGTTACTATCCCAACGGCTGCCAGTCCAACGACATCGGTCACATATCTCTGTTCCTCACACTCGATGATACCGCCGCCACCACCAAGGCCGTGAGGGCGGGCGTAAAATTCAGCCTACTGGACCAACACAGGAAGCCGGTGCCGTCCTACACCGGCAACGCCGGCCCGGAAAGCTTGCATCTGCCTAATTCTTGGGGATGCGATAAGTTCATCAAAAGGGAGATACTGGAGAAATCAGAACACCTCAACGGCGATCACTTCACTATCAGGGTCGATGTCAGCGTCGTCAGCGGGTTCCACGCGCAGGAGACGCCATTAATCGCAGTGCCACCATCCGACATGCACCGCCACTACGGGGATCTCCTGTCGAGCAAGGCGGGCGTGGATGTCGAATTCCGAGTCGGCGGGGAGACGTTCTCGGCGCACCGGTTGGTGCTCGCTGTGCGGTCTCCAGTTTTCAGAGCACAGTTCTTTGGCCCGATGAAGGAGGGAAGAACCACCACAGAGGCCATACGCATAGATGACATGGAGCCACAGGTGTTCAAAGCTCTGCTAACATTCATCTACACGGATGCACTCCCTGACATGGATCAACAAGAAGAGTATGCAATGGCTCAGCATCTGCTTGTTGCAGCGGACAGGTACGATCTGGACAGGCTGAAGCTGATTTGTGAAGACAAGTTGAGCAGTCGTATCGACGCGAGATCCGTGGCGACCATCTTGGCATTGGCGGAGCAGCAGCGCTGCCATGTGCTTAGGGAGGCATGCTTGGCCTTCATCTTCAGCTCGTCCATGAATCTGAATGCGGTCTTGGAGTCTGAAGGCTTTAAGAATTTAACCAAGTGCGAGCCCGAAATTGCGATGGATCTCCTCGTGTCCAAGGTTGCTTCGCGTGACTTGGGGGAACAAGATTAAGGGCATGGATATGAGGTTTTTGCAATTGTATGCCTGGAGAGATACTAAACACTATATACTACCACTACTAGTAGTTTTATTTGTAGTCTTGCTCTCACGAGGATGTGATGTACCTCAGTCTTTTCTTTTTGTTTAGTCAATGTGTCCTTGGTGGAGAATTTGAAACTGTCTGTGCTAATCAGATGAAAGTTACAAGTCTTTGATCTAGTAGTAGTTTCCCTTCTTTTGCCTTCATTGCTTTGTACAATTGCGGTGAGCCATGAGACTAAGGAAGCTTTATTTTTCTGCTCCCTGACTTATATATTGTATTAATAATGATGCAATGCTCTCTTCAGTATTTAGCAGATTCGGACAGACCATAATTTTTGTTGAGACGCTGGATTGGGATCTTGGAAACTAGTGTATATCCAGAGAGAAATTGTTGGCTTCACAACTGAGGTTAAATTTCTTAGTAACAGACTTCCGAGGTATATGAAGGTTATGAAATTTGGCCTCAAGTACTTACTTCATCCGACACAATGCTATGATTGGAAAAACAATGGTTTTTTATGTCATGCATATCACTAGATCATCACTACGGGAAACATATTTCTTGTTCGCAAAAAGAGAAAAAGACACTGATGTGCTCTGTACGTAAGTCTGAACCTTAAATCGGTAACCTGATGTTATTATATCTGAATATAACACTGCAACCACGAAGTTGAGATATAACAGGGCAGAAAGTCCTTGGACGGAATAAGCCCACGCAAAGCCCACTAGTCCAAACGATCATCATTGCCCAACGTTTGCTAGGTAGTAATGGCCGTCATGCAAGGCCGAACTTGGATAGAATGTGGCCCAGCTTCTCCTTCGTCAGCGGCTGCACGTCAGGATCAGGGAACGGCCGGAGCTAGAGTCATGGGGCGTCAGGTTCAGGTACATGCAGCAGGAGTAAAACACGGACGGATGGTCACCTTAGGCGTGAAGTCGTCGGCCCCGGCGGCGATGAACGCCTGCACGTCCGACGGGAGGGCGTCGCTGGACACGGCGACGATCGGCGTGGCCACCCCCATCGCCCGGATCTGCCTCGTCGCCTGCGCGCATGTACGAAATCGTCAGGCGGCCGGCCGGCCGGACGGACTGATGCATCATCATCCATGGCAAGTGTATGAATGACGCGCGTACCTCGTGGCCGTCCATGACCGGCATCTGCTTGTCCGTGAGGATGAGGTCGTAGGCGCCGCCGGTGACGCGCTCCCGCACGCGCCGCACCGCCTCGGCGCCGTTCTCCGCCTCGTCCACCTCGACGCCGGCCGCCCTGAGCACCGCTCTCGCCACAACCTGCATGCCGTACGTTCCAACTTCATCATCAGCTAGTAACAAAATCATAACAAGATCGAGGAACCAGTGCAATTAACACATGCAAGCAAGAAGATAGTCAGGCAGTTGATTACTTACCCTGTGGATCTCCTCGTCCTCCACGAGGAGGACTCTGACCCTCCGATACATTGCCGCCTGCTACTTCTTCGAGGAACTGTGTGTGTGTCTACTTAAATTACCAACCCGCCGTGATCGATAGCTACTCAGCTAGCGAACGACCTTCTTTCTCTTTAAGCACCTGCTGAGTAGTCTTGGTGCAGTGTGGGACTAGTGCGGAAGATGGATGGATGGACGGGACGAATGACGATGAGGCCCCGCCCGGAACTACAGATCGCGGTGTATCTCTCGGACGTTTACATTACACGGAGTTGCGAGGGTTGTAAATCACCACGCCATCTGCGGGTGCTTGGCCTCTTTTCGGCAACAATCTGTACGATCGTAACTACTACCACCGCCCGATCCATACTCGATAGTGTTAACTGCTCGCACGCATGCTACTTCCTCGCTCGCTCACGGTAGCTCTGCTGTACTCCCTCACTCCGTTGTGCACATCCACGCATATATAGACAAGAAATTAACACGGCATGCGCTGCAATAATTGCCACACATAATATCAGCCCGATTGTGTCATCGTTTCCGGAATCGATCCCTGCTACTCGCGATCGATATCGGTGCAACAGCAAAGCTAGCGCGCGCACATGCATGTGACTTACATGGTTGCGATCGACGCGATCGGGATCAGATCGCAACTGTGTTTGTGAAACCATTTTGAGCAGCTAGCTAGCTAGCTAGCTAGTGATCGAGCGAGGAATTAATGGTAAGTGGGGTCGCCGATCATTGGTCATATGCGTATGGCTGCTTGCCCGGACTTGTGTACAAGCTGCATGCTACCTCTGTTTCTAAATGTATATATTTCGGAACGGAACGGAGGGTGTAGCTTCATTTGCCAGATCGAGCAGCTAGTAGTCTGAACACTATTATTTGATCGAGTAGGAGGCTCTATCCTTGGCAATGCACGTGTCGTTCGCTCACACTAATTGATTCGATTTGAAACGAACATGTGCATTATATCCGAGCGTCGAATTTTGATTGGATTGTTGAAGAATACAACCAGGGATAGACAAGAAAGTCAAGAATAGATCCAAAGACAGACACAATTGTAGACTTAAGAAGATGCTAAACAACGTAGCATTTCAGCGTTGTTTGCCTCCCTCCAACAACAATCTTTTTTTCCAGACTTTAATAGCTCCCAACTTCACTTAAGTCTTAAGGAGATGCTAAACAACGGGGAAATAAACGGATGCCTTTCAAAACCAAAGTTTTTGTTTAGTAGAAATCCCCTCCCCCCCCCCCCCCCCCCCCAAAAAGGCTACCATCTATTACTCTGGACATCACATGCACCACCTCTAGCTATATTAAGTCCAGCAATTTCAAATGATTTAATCTTTCTCATATCATCTACATCTACATCTAGAGAAAATATAATTTTCTTGCCTATTCTCAAGTGTTTTTCTCCCTATGTCATGGCCTTTGCTATTGTGTAGAATTCATACACCACCACTAACAATAGTTTGGCTTTATAACACCGGTAAGCTTTTTCCAATGCATAATAGACTAGAAAAACAATATCTAAGATATAAAAGTACCAAAGTTTGTTTAGATACTTAGTAGGATAAAACACGCTTTATTTCTTATCTTCCATGTTCACACAAAGCTACAACAACCTGAGAAAAAATAAGATACCTGACACTCTTGGCTTTAACATATGTAATGCAGACACTAATTTCATTTACTTTCTAGATAGATAGGTCACAATTAAAAACATTCCAAATGTATCTTTTTTAATACAAAACATTTTTACTCGTTCATAATCGTATGCCACTAACCATGTGTCATTTTAATTGGAATGTCTTGTTATAATATATTTATTAGATACTTTTGCACTATGATTAGCAAAATAGTTGCATAAGCATGTCATTAATAACATACAACATCCTTTGATACGCAGTTATTATAGTTATAGTAAAAATATTCTTAATAAACTAAAATTGCATTTTCTTGTCAAATGAACGTTCATCTTTTTATCTATGGTGGGAATTTTTAGAGAATAAGTTCTTGCCAAAACTAAGAAAAGTAAAAGATAATATATCATATTTTTCACGAAATAAATAGTTAGTTTATACATGTCCGAGACGAGCTTATTAAAGATTTTGATTGTGTTCTCTGTGTGGAGTAATAAATATCTTAATAGAAGTATTATGTTGGATAAACTTAGTAGAAATTTCTAGATTGTCCAAGTAGATGCGTGCACTTGAATCACACTAGTATAGATCGGGCATATTAAGGCCCCTCCATCGCACGCTGAAGGGGTCTCCGTCTGCGGTTCGAACGATCTCTTACGAGGCAAAATATTTCTCGGTTGCCCGCGCCCAGGCACGGTCCTTGTCTTCCACGTCACAAACGGCAAAAAAATCAAAAACATGGGCAAGTTTTCGAAGATATTTTGTGGTAGAATAAACATCAGCATAGTTTAGAATTTCACACACGGTTGTGGACACGTAAATCGTGTGAACCATATTTGTTGCGATTGGCATATTTTTTTAGTGTTTGTCTCTTTGTGCCATCTAAGTCAGGCGAAAAACATTGGTCATTTGTGTGGTATGTTCCTGCCTAGTTGCCTTATTTTTTCGCCATTCTGCCGCCTCTTCCCACCTCCCCAAGCTCATCTATAAGTACTCGTGAGCGCCGCCGGTAACTCACACCTGCAACAACATATGAAAAAAAGGCTTGCAAAATCAAGAGCACTATGCAAGCACATAGAGCGTAAAGTGGCATACCTAAGGGGGGAAATGTCCACAGTGCCGCCTTGCCGGGCACTGGCCATCGCATTGTTCGGTCAAGACGTCCCTCTCCTCTGACCCCTTCCTGGCTCCCTCGGCCCGTCTGCGACTATGGAGTTGTTGCTAGAGGGGTCGCGGTTTGTGGAGGTCTCCATCACAATGTGGTTCTATGAGAAAGGCTCAGTGGTGGAGGAGTCTTTTGAGTCTATTCCCGACGACCGCATGTTGGGCTACCTGCAACACCGAATGAAATTAGTAGATGACAGTTGCGGTGACCCAGAATACCACTGCATAATATAGTACAGTATAGTCGTTGACATAACATTAATGAAACATCGTTCACTAGTACTACATCCCTTAGAATGGCACAACAGAAACATCACGGGTCCAAAACATGTCTTTAGATTACATATATCACATTACAGAAGATCCAAAGAGCTTCCTCGACACAACGAGGATTGTAATTACAAAAGAGAACCAAAAATAGAAACTTGAAGTCTATTCTAGAAATATCACTACTATATATCTATGGCTTGCTATTGCTACTAAAGCAATACTCTACAGAAGTAGGTTCTGGTTTCTAAGATTATTTATACTCTACGCTTCAGCATGAATTCCTTGGCTTCAGATGTAGACGTCGATCCCGTTGATATCATCTGGAGTTCTTTAGTTCTTCATAGTAGTTCACCTCCTAGGTTCACCATTTATTGATTTTAAATCTAGCAAGGGTTAAAAAGTACGGCTGAGTACAAGCGTACTCAAAAAGTTCACTAAAAATGAGTGTTTGATGCACTAGCTACAACCACAGACCAAAGGTCGTAGGTTATGTAGATTTTCGTAAACATTTCTTCAAAGGTTGCTTTTATTCTGAAAAGTTATGTCCGTCAGCCTTCACATGTTGATTAGAACTTCGTGGAGTTCATTTCCTATAGTGTTCGCAGCTCCTTTCTAGAATAGGGAGTAACATATCACACTTTTATACACTTTGCAGAGGTGTGTTGCTTTACCCATAAGAGATTCTTATCCATGTTGCACAATCGGGCGTACTTACCCGTTCACAGTTCCTTTGGTGTGAGGCCCAATATAAGAACTCAAGATGATCACTGTCCTTCTCCACGACCCCACATGCCAATACGACCCCCCAAGTAGAATGACCTCTGTTAATCCACGAAGCAGATATAACTATGGTTGACTCCTTAAGGACTCTAGTGAGTAGACAGTATCCTGGTCGCCCCAACAAGTTGGTGGACCTACCAAGGATCGTCTGTCCAGATAGTCTAGATACCAAGATCGCGGGGAACTGAGGGGTACCACCCATGTACTAGGCCTCGAAAGGTAAACCAACGCCATGATATGGTCATCCGTCGAAACGCGAAAGGAAGAAGATCCGGCTCACTTCCCTAGATCCATATAGATCTCATGGTTAACCCCGTAATCTACGGTGCAAGAATCGCTGGTGACATTGGTTATTATATCCTAGATGATACATTTTCGAGCAATGATGGTTCCATTACCGGTCATAATAGGTTACTTGGTCACCCTGGATCAGTAACCAATAATTCAAGTTAATTATGAAAATAGTGTTTTCTACCATCCTTTTTGAAATGCATGTGTTAATAGTAACAGTTTGCAAATAGTTGATAGAAAATAATCAAAGGATATGAGCAAGTGTGAACTTGTCTTTTTGACTATAAGATTATGTAGTCAAGGTCTTATAGTCGATAAAAACTCCTGTGATATCTCAAATTTTCGATGCTTATCCTTTGTTCATATTTATTATTTTTTATAAATAGTAGGACCGTGGTATAGTTTATTTAGGGATTTGGGAATAGGAAGTTAGAGAAAGGAAAAAAAAGGCTATTAGTGTGTAGTAGTGATGGAATACATGACCTGCCGTTTGACCTGTAGCTGCATCTAGCTGCCCTTCGTGATGCCTTTAGTACAAAAGCTAGGTGCGCCTTTTTTTGTTTCTTCAGTACGAGAGGAAGGGAAGCTCATGGGATGGGCTCAAGGCCCTATCGGACTCGACTTCCTTATCTTGTTGCACCGCCTTTTAGTAGTTTTTTAGGGTTGTGCCTACCCGTTCCGATCTTCGGCCATCTCAACCTACCGTTTTCCCCTCCAGATCGAAGCCGCCGTCGCAGTTGGGTCGCTGTTCTGGTGGAGGAGGTTGTCGCCGCCATCGGGTCGCTGCTGCTGCTAGAGCACAATGCGACCTACTTCGGTGGGCACAATGCGACCTTCATTGATGGGTTGCGACCCACTTTGGAGGCACCCTCCACGTGTTGGAGCAAGTGGATGCCGGCGGATGTCCACTCGAGCGATACCGGTATTCGCGATGAGATGAGATGATCATATAGGCATGTAGGAAATAATACCATGTTCTATTGGATGAATGATGTTTAATGATGTCCTGGTGTTTTAATTTATGTAAAGTTACTATTTGTTTGTGAACTTGTTGAGTCTTTGTACTCACCCTTGTTGATTTCATGTTTTTAGGTAAACCTTGACGACGTCATGCATGGGGAATATGGGAGTAGAGCTACCACCCACTACACATCATGACCTCATATTTATCTTGGAACTATGTCTTTCTAAATAATAAGATGACATTGTTTTGTTTAGTTTGAAGTCCTTTGAATAGTTCCTTAAACATCTTTGGTTATCTTATTGCGTGTGGATGAAAATTTTCAATTCCCAGTGGTTTAGAGATTTGGTAAATTATTTGGGTGATGAACTTGTTCCACCTAATGATATATTCCTTTATTTTGGCATTCTTATAATCTGCCTATTGTGGATGTCCTTTTAAATAGAGGAGACTCTGCCGAACTTTCCTAAAATGTATTAGTTATTTTCTATGTGTAATGTAGGTGGTAACATCTCAAGTGCTTGTTGGCTTGGTGTGTTACAACTCCAATATCTGAACACAACATCATTCGTCCGGTAAGAACTAATGTTTAAAGAATCAACATGCTATTATGCATGGATAAGGATATGCATTTTGTATAAATCCCAAAGTAAATCCCTATGTTTCAGTATGGATTGAGTTTGGTGATTTATGAAAGGTTTGTGTTACAATCAAGTTTTACTTTACAAATAAATACATACTAAGATTCTAAAATGAATTGGTAAGTGATGTAAGTAAAACACTACAATAGTTGATGGTAGATGTTGATTAGTAAGTACTTTTAAGGATTATTATATCTCAAGTTGGTGGGTTTTAGTAGAATGGCTAAAGCTTTTGTTTTTAGTGTAAAAAGAATAACTTTCAAAGAAAATACTTATTACACTAAGTTTAGCAATTTATAGTGTTCTCAGAATACAATTGATGGAATTGCTTTAACGATCTTGCATTAATACACTACTTGTTGGTTGAGTGATAGACCAAAGTTAACTATAAAATACAACTAGGACTAAGTTATAGTAATTTTATATTATGGTCTAGCTCAAAAGTCTTCCTTGATACGATCGATAACGTAATCATATATATTAAGTATAGCTCTACGAATCTATACCTAGCAAGTTGAGGTTAGGTGAGTTATATAGTTAAAGCTAATTATGAGATATGGTGATCTCATTTTATAGTTTGTTTAACTTCTATTAGGCTTTATAATTATGTTAAGTATGGTTAAAGGAATGCGATCATTCATTCTGAATATTAGTGAATGATGTTAAAGGTTAGATTGAAGTTATTGGTTATAGTTGAGTTAAGACTCTAAAGGAGTATTAAATAATTAGTAATTTACACTTAGGTTTTATTATAAATCATAATTATGGTTTTAGGTTTAGTATTTTAATCTTCAAGGATTCTTTTTAGAAATACAACACTTTATAGAATTATATATTTATTCTTACTTAGGAAATAATGTTGAAGAGTTAACTTATGACAAAACAAGTATTTTATTTGAATAAAATAGTCAAATAAGGTTTTATTACTTTATAAATCTTAAAATCTTTTGGAATAACATGGTTAGCATTTTTCTAGTAAAATGTACCTTTTTAAATTCTTAAAAGTGGTTTTTATGTATTTTTCAGTCTTACCCTTATTTTAGTAAAATTCCATAAAGAAATAAGTTTTTTCAAATGCTCATTATAATTTTTATCCATTTAAAATACAAACTAGTATTTTTCTTATATATAATATTTATTTAGGATCTTAAAATGATTTTTATTTATTTTTAAGTATAATTCTCATTTTTAGACAATTCCTTAAAGGATTTATTACATTAAAATAATTAATTTGAGTTTTATTATGCTAAAATACAACTTAGTATTTTTATTGGATAGTTTATGTTTTTATGAACATTTAGATATATTCTTTGTATTTTTAGGATTTTTATTTATTTATTAGAGCTTAAATACCTTTAGGGGTATTTTTGGTATTTTAGTAATTTATTAAAGGTTTTCTTTTACTTAAAACCTGCGACTGGCCCGTTGGGATAGCCCATCCCGACTCGGCCCAGTGGGTTCAGGTCAAACCGACCCCACTCACTCACTGGATCGGTCCATCGGCCCAGTCACTCCTCTTTCTCGCTCGCTCGATCCTCTTCTCCTCCTCTTTGGCGACTTGGTGTTGCCGCTCGATTCCGACCGGCCTCGGCCTCCTCGGCCACTGCCTTGGCGTGTGACGACATAGTCGATGATGCCGCGTCAACTGTTCCGGATTGATTCGTCGTGTGTGCCCTCTCTTGATTGCACCCCTACCTCACTAGAACTAGGGTTTCACTCTCTTCTTGCCACGATGGTCTACTCCGGTGATTCTGTGGTGCTGCTCTGGTGCATTGGTGACGCGGTGGTACTGCCTGCGCCGCCCCGCTTGGCTGTTGGCGTGGCTCGGCACGGGTTGCATCACCCCTAGGTGCTCCCCGTGTCGTCGTGCTGCTGTCCCTGGCATCATCCTCTGCTTCCTCTTCTAGAACCTAGCGAGGACCTCGGGTAAGTTGTTCCCCTACCTATCTTCTCACTGTGGTGATGTGTAACCCTAATTAATATTTGCCCATGTTCTAGGGTTCATCTTGCTACTTAAATTATCTATGGATAATGTCTAGATGAAACTGCTCTAGAGAATTCCCTATGGTGCCACTTATGTACTGGTATCTGACTTGTTAGTGGCTGACATTTCTAAGCGATGTTACTGGCCATGCTAGTGTGGATGATCTTGCTATGGTTGGGTCTGTTAGCTCTTATAGTGTGATTAACCTATGATTACTACTATGTTGTGGTGAATTCCTTCCTAGAATTTAGACCCTAAGATGTGATGTTACCTTCCTATGGCTTTATCTGCTTGTATTTGTTCTAGTGGTGATGAAAATATTATGTTGTTGGTTGAAAAATGACATAAGAATGATGCCTGGTATAACTGTATAAGTTGTGACCTTGTTGTTTATTCGCTGCTTATCCAATGTAGAATATATAGTTATGATTCCTGGCCTATTGGTTAGGAAGATGATGTTGTTGGTTTAATTGCTTTGTGAATCAAAGCTTAGGCTCTGGTTTTATTCCTATGGACAATCTCCCCAGATATAACTATGCCAAGATGGTAGTCATATAAAAATGATTCCTAATGTTTTAGGAAGATGATCATGGATCTTTAATTGTATGAAAGCATGATCTAATTGGAAGGATGCCATTGTGATCTAAAGTTTAAGACAGTGATTACATTCTTGGTATCAGATTACCTTGATGTAACTATCTCATGATAGTTTATACAAATGATTCCTACTGTTTTTAGGAAGTTGATTTGACTATCCCTCTTATGGAAACTTGTAACTGATACTTCTTGTTTGGGAAAAGTTTATAAAGTTTAACTACTACTGAGGTGCTACCATTCATTGGAATGTACCCAGTACCAATCCATCAATGGATATTCTTTCATCTAGTTTTAAAACTAGAATTGCCAGTTTAGGTCTAGAATTCATAGATTGAGACTTTTTCTGTAGACTGAGAAGATACTACTTGACCCTTTGAGATACACAATGATGAATATACACTCCAACTGGCTGTAGTTCTGAGGATACAATTTATCCAACAGATATTGCTCATATAATACATAAGAACAAATAGTGAGCATGATTTGTTTGTGAGATTATTCAACCTGATGTGGTGACTGATGTTAATGATGCCTATGTTGTCTTGGTGGTTGCTACAACTTGTCCGGCACCTTCTTAAGACAGTTTGTACTTCCTCCTTGATCTACCACTCCTCCTTGCTCCAACTTGTCCTTGCTCTACACCTGATCCACCCCCTCCACTAAGTAACCATCTTTTGGGGTGATCTAGTGATTTGCTGTGGTTTCTTCTAAAGTGATATGGTGGAATTCCACCAAGTGTTTGGTGGTGTTCTTGTGGTTCTTACTATGGTGAAACTTTGAGTAACAGGGAGAAGTTCCATGTATTGCTATGGTTATGCCTTCTATTCCTCCCTGGGTTACTCTCTGGTGTCGACAACACTGCTATTCTGCATGTACGAGTAAGCTGTTTATGTGCTAGCTTGGTATGTGGATCAACTTGAGAACAAATATATGGGATTCACCCCTTTTACTTTTAATTTCTTGGTGAAACTTTTCCCAATAGCTAATGATGTTGTTCTGAAGGCTTTTGAAAGAACAGATACTATACTTTGGTGAAATTTGCCCTTATTATTTGAATTTGCTCAATGATGCATTTAAAACAGTGCATCTCACTATTCATAGCTTACAACATTATTAACACTAATCTTTTATTTTATTTTCTTCTTTCTTATTAGTTTTGCTTGCAGGTACAAGCTTCTTCAAAGAAGATTGAGAATTTTAGATATGTAGGACTAGTTAGGATTTAGCATAGGATCTTTTCTTTTATCTTTGTTATAATTTCTATTCTTTTCTTTGTAAAGAACAATGTAATGTATATTTATTATTCAATAAAGTTTGCTTTTTTCCTTTCTTATAATTATTTGTATAAGAATTACTTACTCATTTGTATTCTTTTCAAATTGAAATTACGGGATAAGAAAAGAATAAGAGTTTCTAATATTTGTGTAAATCTTTATTTTTATAATGTCTTAAATTACTTTATTTGTATCCTTATTAAATAATATAATACCCTTTTAAAAACAATAAACTCCTAAATACTATTGTTTTGAATCATTTCAAAAGTAGTTTCAAATTTGAATGTGAATTCAAATTATTTCCCCAAAATGTCTCGAACTTCCTAGAGATCATGTCAAAATTTATAACAATCACCAGAATGAGCTAAACCCTATCTCAACATAGTGAAAGAAACTCTGATCTCTCTAGGGTTTTAGTTTGCGAAAAATTTACCCTAAATTTTCTTATGCATGAATGCAAATGCACAAACTCTGTTCTGCAGCCCTAAATGCTGGGGCATTACAATAGCCTCCCATTCTCCAGGCAGAAGGGGAGAAGCGCAGGGCCATCACCCACACTGCTGAGACATCATGGTACGACCAAGGCCCCGCCGCCGACAGAATAGTTGATGTCATCATGTCCACTGACGGGGAGGACGTTAATTTAGTTTAATTAGTTATTAAAGTTTATATAGTATATGATATTTATCTATCCTTTGTACGTTTATCGGTCTTATGTGTGCCCCTCCAAATATTATGTAGTGTTTATTGTTTCTTTTGCGTGTCAAGTGTGTGAATGTTTGATTTGAGCCCTCCAATATTAAGTAATGTTTATTGTACTACTTCATGTGCAATTTGTTACTCAAATATTTGCGAATGGCCTACTTATTTTAAGTAATCTTAATCATACAAGGTTCGCACATATGACATTATGAAAACCCGTGTGTGATTGTCACTTTTCCATACATTTATTTTGACTGGGATCGTGTGTGATGAGGTAAAAGAACATGTCTAATTATGCAGTGGCTAACCTCCTAATATTTACTTTGTGCATGCGACAATCCAAATTGTTTAATAAGTATGTGATTGGTTTTCATAAGATTTCAAATTAGCATGCCAATCAATTGACACTAAACATTTAATCACACATGTTTTGTGATGTATGATTTGTTTGCGATGTCGACTTTCCTTACATAAACATGTGTGGAATCGTCACTATTCGTGGTTTGAATAAACCGTCCTTTTGGCAATCAATTTTGTGGTTGATTCCCATCACATTTCAAATTTCAAGGTAATCAATTAAATATTCATCATATTCAAATCAATCGATCTATCTAACTACCGCAAACCAGTATCCTATGTAATATTTATGTTCTAGATCCAAAATTACCACACATTCGATTATCCCTCTCCATTCACCATTCCAATGGCGGTCATGGTCTCTCCTTTCCGGGTTTACCAGGGCTGGCCCTGGGGGTGGGCAGGGTGTGCGGCCGCCCAGGCCCCAAAATCCTAGGGCCCCACTCTAGGTATATTGTACTACTAGTATATATACGCAATATATATTTGAGAGGCCAACAACAGCGAAAAAAAGCAAGCCTACTGGGCCATGTAGCGATCGTGTATAAGGAAAAGGGACCGAAGGACACGGCCGCACGGCCGCCACGCGCAGGAAAATGAACAGATCAAGATTTGCGTCCTCCGTCTAGTCGACTACCTCGCTGCGAGCGCGAGCGCGACCTCCGTCTAGTCGACTACCTCGCTGCGCTAGGCGCCGAGGCCGCCACCAACTGAACGGCGACCAGCAGCGTCGTGTCGTCGGCGCACAGGGTGGGCCTTCTTCAATTTTTCGTCGACAAAAAGATCAGTAGACCAGTGATCTTCTAGCCACACGGTACAGTTCATTACTTCGTGAATCGCGATTTAGGGTTTTGTCTTCTTATAAAATCTCTATTAATCCTGATTTGTGATCATTAATTCGTCTTCTCCTCGTCTTGCCGATATCATTTTTTGGGACTCCCAATCGTGAGAAAACACCGTGCACGCACATCGCCGATTTGACCAATCTAAGGTATATGGAATATTGTATAGCTGTATTACTATTCTCTAATATCCAGCTTCACAAGTTCACATACATGATATATAGTTTGTACCATTCAATATTTTATGTAAATTATTTTTCAGCATTGTTTATTGTTTCTTCTAATGTTTGCACCCAAGGTAATATGTAAAAATTGTTTGATATACATGCTGCTTTTTGATGCATAATATAACTGTTATTGACAACATATTTATTAGTAGTATTGTGATGTTTATGTTAAGGGCCTCAAGATTTAGTCTCGCACCGGGCCCCAAAAATCTTAGGACCGGCCCTGGGGTTTACATCATCGACCAACAAGGCATGCACTTCCATGTGACCGCCACCGTCCTAGCAACGACGATCGAGCAGTGGATTTGTGATGTCAACAAGCAGTTTCTTGACACCGCAAAGGTCGAGTGAGTTAGCATGGACTGTGAGTTCACTGGCAAACTCTGTAGTAGTCCTGAAGAGTCTTCCCGCTTTTCAGAGACAGCTATGTGGCACACCAAAGTATGGTATTCTAGATATGCCATGCAGATAGTGTCGGAGCTCCTCAAGGAATTCCTAGCCGATGCAGATATCAAGTTCTGCGGCGCGCGGCGATTCATAATGACATGCATGTGCTGCGGTACTACATCATCAACATTATTCCTAGTGTCATCAACCTGCAGCATGCGCTCACAAACCCAACAGACAACTATCCCCCATCACTGATTGCTCTCTCTAATGCATATATAGGGACAAACCTCTCGAAGGACGATGCAAAGACAGAAGACACGAGAAGAGGAAGATGGGGTGCAACTCTATTGAGGCACAAGCGAGAAAAATAAGTCGCCTTCGGATTCAATCTTTCTAGGAAACACTGGTAGCTAGTTTGGCTATAATGCCCCCATGTAGATCCCCTTAATTTGTCCTCCCTCCCAACATACTACAAGGCACCTAAGGAATAGTCAAACGTCAATGTTTCCGAAATTTGATCAAGTTTATATACAATGGTATGAACATGTACAATACTAAATCAGTATCAATAGATACACCATAAAGTATATTTTACTATTGTGTCCATTTAATATTGTAGATGAAGATATTATTTTCTAAATATTTGGTCAAAATTAATAAGATTTGACTTTTGATTATTTCTTAGATCGCCTTATATTTTACTACCTCCATTTCACAATATAAGCCTTTTTATTATGGAACGGAGGTAGTAGGATGGAGCGAGTATAAGTTTAGGAAACTTTTTGATCCTTCTGCACACGATTGACTAGGCCAAAAGTCGTCTACGATGTGTTCGGCCTAGTACATATACCCTGTCCTGCCCCCTTTTCGTTCAGAAACTCCTCGCCTATTTCTAGCTGCTAGTGCCAAGCCCTGCCGGCCGCATCCCAAGGAAATTTCTTGGATGTGATCACCATGCAGTACTATGGATAACCGTGAGGGTCATCGGCGATACTAATAGACAATAACTGCAATTTATGTCGATGGATTTTGTCAAAATTCATCTTTGAGCATTGGCCAAGAGACAACAACCTGCTAGGCTTTGGCATGATCCTCCCTTTTCTGGCTTCAATTTTGGTGAATGATGTAAGCATGTTTGCTAGCTTTTCAAGTACTCCCTCTGTTTAGAAATACTATAAGACGTTTTAGCTTTGTGAATTGAATGTATCTAGACGTCTTTTAGTGTAGATTCGGACTGAACCTATACACTAAAAAGTGTCTAGATACATTCATTTCACAAAACTAAAATGTTTTATATTCCTGAACGGAGGGAGTACTACACATTATTGTGAAAAAAAAAGAATGTACAAGCTGCGACGAGAAGGAAGTCAAGAATTCATAATGAAACAAAAAAGATGACCCGGATGCAAGCACCTCTACAGGTAACACCATAGGCTACAAAAGATCAACAAAATATATCACCGTGGTCTATAACTAGCTCAAAAGTGTTCTCAACTGTTTGACAGGTAGTGAAACACAACAGCTACTACCGCGACTAACACAACCTTGAGTAATAGCTTTAACCTTGCCGAAGATGCAGGTGAGGATTCTGACTTCGATGAGTCGACCTTCTGACCCCTTAGCCTAGCTATCAACATTGGAATCAGCGCAGGCCTTGCAGCTGTAACAGAATTGAGATCAGTTAGACAATGGTGAAATAATAACTTCGGCGTATGAAGTTGCTCGCGCATACAAAACGTGCAAGATCTGTACAATAAGTTTCAGTGGCATTACTGTGTCAGCAAAAATCAGTTTGTGTAGCCACCACTGTACTCCAGTTTTAGAAGCAACTGGGTGGCTGGATCAATGGCACAACATAACCATATAAACCTTATAAATATTGGCAAGGTAAAAAACTTATAAATATTGGCTAGAAAAACCACTGTAAACTCCTATGAAGTTTGTTCATGCTCCAGCGTTATCAAGGAAACATGAACTGTTTAGACCAGCCAATACAACTGCAATTAAGTGGAAGAAAATAATATGAAACTATGCTAAATCTAACTGAGCGTTGCCTACAAAACTAAACTGAAAAGTAGCTTCCTCTATGTAGTGCAAGGCTATATGAACTCAACTCTAACATCCCAAAATGTCCCGGTCAAACAAAAAGAACAAACCAAATATAAGAAAACGATGCATTTTTATGACTGTATGCCAACATATTTTAAAATCATCAGCATTTTGTCTTGCAGACTGTAGTGTCCATAAGAACATACTACGTCCATTCCAAAATATAAGCCTTTTAGCGGTTCAATTTGAATTGCTCGAAAGGCTTACATTATGGAACGGAGTTACTATTTGTTAAAGGAGTATGTCATCCCTAAATATTCAAAACCAAATTTTATTCAAGCCAAGAATTCTCTAATTTGGTTAGTCCATCAATCCTTCGTCGATCAATTCATCAACATATTTTCTTTCTTATGTGCCATCATTTAGTACAAACCATAAAGTAGCAATGAAATGGAAAACCCCATCATGCACTTTAACTGAAGATAAGAAAAAAGCTGAGATATAATCAGATTCAGCTTGCAAGTAGAACTGATAATTGTTGACCATAATCTGCTGGAGTTTCCAAGCACACCTTACTTCTAAATCATTAACAGAGAAAAATTATCTGCTTCGACACAAGGTTAGCATATATGTAATAAAAGGAAATCAACGCGTTCTCTCTGACTCCATAATGCCAGCAAGGAATGTGATCGTTGAAGCATATCAATGCTTTTGTTGTGCAGTTAATAGTGGGAGCGATCCTAATACACACAAAAGCCCCAACCCAATTTCACATTTCAACACTAATAGTAATTTACCAATATGAGCTTTCAGTTTTACAGGAAATATACATACCATTAACCACTCAATAATGTCTACTCTAAATAGAGCAACTAACGTCACATTTCATACCCAAATGAAAGGATATCTTCTTTCCAAAAAAGGGGAAATCATGTACTCCCTCCGATCCATAATAAGTGTCGCTCACTTAGTACAGAGTTGTACTAGCTTAGTACAAAATGAGCGACACTTATTATGGATCGGAGGGAGTACTACCCATCATGTGAAGATCAAAGCAATGCAAATTGCTACTCGGTAACACAAGAGCTCAAGGCATCGAAAGAAAGAAAGACATGAATCAAGTACACAATTACCTGCTTTTTTTAGTTTGTTCTCTTCCTCACCAATCCTTAGTCTCAAAGCATTAAGTAGTGAGCCGAAATAAAGAGCTAAGACAGTGCAAGTGAAGGTGATAACATTATACGGCATGCTGAAATCAGGAGTTGTCAAGGGAACAAGCAGCACTTCTGTGTATGATTTCACAACATTATCTTCCTGCAGAACATAACAATATTGCAATGAGAAAATCAAAGCAGAATACCTAGAACTCTCAAGGTAGTAAAAACAAATATTTACCTTAAAATTTTCTAGCAAAGGTGATACAAACAATGGATCCATTTCGGGGTATCTTCGGCTAGAATTAAACTCAGGAAAGCTAACCAAAGCTGATGGAATATCAAATCCTTGATTAGCATCAGGAGGATATTCGTCTATGTGTAGGAACCCCTGAAAATATATATCCTCATGTAAAATTGGCATAAACAAACAGAAATGTTTATTTCTGTGTGCATATATCATTAAATGGAGAATGCAAAAGGGGCAGGGGAAAAAATACATGTCCAATAGTAAAATGTCAGAAATATTTGCATTTCCTAACCAAAAGGATGGCATATTCAGGAAATTAAGCAGTAGAGCAGACCTTGTCAAAGTCCAATATCAAGGTAGCTGATTGCATGCCGCAAGGAAATCTTAGCAGCATCTCCAGAGTTCCAGGCGAAAGTTTGTCTTCTGAAGGAGTGGCATGTATCATGTCAAGTACTTCTGATATAGCCTTGCTGCTCCCATCAATGAAAATTTGTAGGCTGTGATAAAAGACCTTAACATACCATGGAAAAACCTGGAGAACCACAGCCTTTATCGAACAATCATTTGAGCTGCCACCCAACTGGTTATGTAGATCAGTAGATAGAAATGACAGAGCAATAGACCCTCTTTCGTTTCCACTACCCATAAGAAATCTTCTTGCATGATATGGTGCAGGGGAACAAGACCAAATGAGGGGAAGCTTCCAAGTTATGCCCACATCCAAAGGCCTATCATCATTGTAGTTACTAAGATCATATTCATATAATGAGGATGATTGGACTTCCAAGTGATCAAATTCTTTGAGCATCCTGTCTGGGGCAGCAGAAAGTTCAAAGAACTTGTTGCTCCGAGAAACTTCTGGTCCAGATTTGGCAAGTATACCATTCTCAATCTCTACAAATATTCTGCTGGACTTAGAAACGAGACATTTCCCTGACAATTTCCTGTTAAACAGATGTTCTGTGGACCAGCTGGGCTGAAGTTTTCGATCAGTAGAATGTAGCTGCTTACCATTACCTACGTTTGGTTGCAGCACAACAGTCAGTGACTGGTCAAGAACAATACCTCCTGCCTGGGATGATGTTAGCTTCAGCTTTTGTGAATGGTAGTATCCTTTATAAATCGAAGGCCTGTACAGCAAAGAAGCGATGCCAGCCTTGTCACGGCACGGAAGAAGCTTCAGCCAGGGCGTGAGGTTCTCAGTGCAGACGGCTTCACGAGGCAACGCGCCGTATCGGAGGTTGCCTTCGTTTGGTTTGAATCCCCAGCGAGGAGCAGAGAAGGCAGTGGAAGATTCTAAGAAGTTGATGGATGCACAAAACAGGCCTGACAATGCGTGTGTGAGGTTCTTCCATGTGGCGTCGATCTCGGAGAGAGGAAGGTCGAAGACTGCCCATAGCTCGACACCAGGAGGTTTTGTGTTTGTTGACAACGGATCAGATCCACCCCATGTCTCGTAGTTCCACCTTCCCTGCGTGAATGATAGCTCCAGTTCACTGATATGGAATTTCTGGACCTGGTTTGAACAGCAGGGTATGGTGTTAATGGTAGTTCCAGCAGCAGGACCAGAATATTGTTGGAAAGGCATAAGATTAGACCACAGGAAGATAGGGAAAATGGCTTCATCGAGATGGTGCATATAGCAGTCAAGATCCCCATCTAGTCTCAACTAGTACAAGTGATCTACTCTAAAAGCTAATGCTAATCAGCAGTTGTTGGACGAGATCAAATTTAGGAGGCTTAGCAGAGTGCCTGATGATTTCATATATGGCCTAATTTACATCCATTTTAAACTTATTAAGGTTCACCAGAAATCTTAAGAAACAGACTGATGCTAACTCTGTCACGGTCATACTGGCATACATGGCTGATGCTAACTCTGTGACACTCATACTGGCAAAAATATGGCTGATTCTAACTCTATCAGTGTCAGTCATACTGGGATATATGGCATAGTATATCATAAGGGGTTCTAGTGCAGCATTTTCAAGAAATTTAAATTCAGTACATATTGGCATATATATGGAACATGCTGAAAATCTCTCAATACAGCATTGTAATTTGATAACAGGCCTGCTACTAGTACTAGTATAGCAAACCTAAGAAACAGGCTTGGCATACCAAGGATTGAACAGGTCAACCTAGTTTCAAACTCCATTACTCTGCTACACTAATTAGGATTTCTATCATCAACGAAATGATAAGCAGCAGTTGTTAGACGAGATCGACTTTAGAGGTGTCCCCGGCAGAGTGCCTCCTGATGATTTTCTCTCCTGTCGGCCAAATAAGGTAACTCAAGCCAGCCCAGGGCAATTGGAAGACGAACCCTAGGAGCAGAGACGTGTGCCTGAGGGGGGAGGAGGACGTACCAGGTGGGAGATGGCCTTGGGGAAGATGTGGTGGTGCCGGCCGGGAGCGGGCGTGGAGGAGCGGAAGTGGAAGTGGGCCAGCGCCTTGCGGTCGGGCAGCGGCCGCAGGAGCAGCTCCTCCGTGAACTCCTCCTCCGCCACCGCCACCGCCGCGGCGGTGAAGAGAAGGAGCAGCAGCGGGAGAGAGAGGGCCAGCAGCCGCCGTGCGGGCGCCATTAGCGCCGGCGGCGGAGTCGGTCCTCGTTGTTTTCCCCGGGGCCGTGGCTGTGGGACCACTTGGTGCTTCTTCTTCTTCTTCAGTTCATCAGAAGCATCCGCACTTGTCGTCGAGCGCCAGATTGGGGGAGGCCGACCTCCTCCTTTCTCGCCGGGCTCAGGTCGGGGGATTGGAGGAGGGGCAGGGGTGGTGGCGCCCAGATCCGGGTTTCTCAGGGAGGTCCGTCCAGGTTCAGGGCGTCCTTGAATCGAACCAACACTTTGATCAGGCCGGCGACAGTGCGTGCAGGTGACAGGGCAGTAGCAGGTCTAGGATGTAGAGGAAAGGTTTCCTGGTTGATAACTCTTGAGTGATTGTAATCATGTCAATTAAGAAGAAAAAAAGGGTCTGAATTCGTGAAAAAAAGGCGGTCTCTTGCATGGAGATTCCTGTCTCAAATGTCAACTCTCAACCAATGTTCATGTACCAAATTAGAAAGATTATTGGTCGACAGTGTTGTTTTCTTCGGTTTGCTTGGGATTTAGTGCTTTTTTAATTGGCAATGATTGAGGGTCTAAAGTTCCACTGAAATTTCAATGAAATTTTGGTGGGGCATAGAAATATTCTGATGCTCTGTTGAGAGTATGTTTCATTCGCGGATAGGAAAAACACGAAGGAAAAACTCAGAATCCGAGTGTCATGTCCACCTGAATTTTATATGATCTGCAACCAATAGAGATTTGGTGCATTAGAAAAACAAAAATCATATTTTTTATTTCAAAAAAAAATAAAAACGAATCAGGTTGTAGCCCGTGAATTATACCACAAACGTGCAAAATCTCATTTTAAAATAATGTATATTTTGAGCTACATAAAAAGACAAAATTATATATCTATAGTATAGTAATTTCAAATCACTAAACAGTTTGTCATTTTTGTGTAGCTCGTGAATGGAAATTTGCACATTTGTGGGATACAACATTAGCAACTTTTAGGATTGTTTCAAGATTTTTTAAAACTTATAAGGGTAGTTTCAAAAAAAAAAATGCGCATGGAGCACTAGAGGTCGAGAGCCAAAAGAACTTTCCGCTGGAACCTATAGGAATTTTCTTTAAGCAGTATTTGAATCACAGGAAAATAAAAGAATTGCAACATGAGGTTTGAGTGGATAGAAAATTTCCCCTAAAATTTAATGTAATGCAATCTTATAGAAAAAAGGTCTAAGAATCTAATCCTACGAATCAAACGATGTCCATAGAAGAAAATCCTAAGGATCAAAATCTATAAAATTTCTAAGAGATTCCTTTGAATCAAACAAGCCCCGAGAGTGTTCGTAATCCTATCAATTCAGCAATAAAGCTCTAAGTTCGCAAAAAAGGCGTTGCAAGGAGATTCATGTCTCAAATATCAACTCTCAACTCTTGTGCCAAATTAGAAAGATTATTGTCGACTACTCTTGGCTCCCCTGCGACGTCGACCAGACTATCCGATTTCTTTTCTCTGAAATACTGGTGGTGGTACTCTTTTCAATGTTGGTTGATTACTCAAATGGCTGCGTGTGCGCTCTTATCCTTAACATTGCGTCTCAAATTAAAATATGGAAGAAGTGTCGTTGGTATTTATAGGTTTGTGGTTTGATATCTATGTCATGTTTATTACCGACTTTAGAAAAGTACAAGATTGTATCGTGAAAGATGAAGATTTTGGAAAAGATTTGTTTGTTTCTTATAGAATTTATTTTGTAATCATAGGAGAAATTTTATGTACCCTACCATGTATTATTCGATACTATAAATATATCATGGTATTGATTGTAAAAAAATTTATTATCAATAGTGTAGTTTTCTTCGGTTTGCGTGACTTATTATGGGATTTAGTGTTTTTGTTA
Source organism: Avena sativa (assembly GCA_916181665.1). Taxonomy (NCBI): domain Eukaryota; kingdom Viridiplantae; phylum Streptophyta; class Magnoliopsida; order Poales; family Poaceae; genus Avena; species Avena sativa. The sequence continues at coordinate 55,855,613 of OV702292.1, forward strand.
ATTGACAAGGATGCAGGGTCTTAAGTTTCACTAAAATTTCAATGGTGGGGCACCGAGATATTTGCAACCTGTGCATTTCATGAAATATTCAAACTAATATGAAATTAGATCCAAATAAGGTCAAAAGTAGTTAAATTTAAGTGGGTAAAATAGAAATCTCGAGGAATTTCCAAATTTTCGGTTAACTTGGTGAGTTTGAAGATTTTGTGTTTTAGGTATTTTAAACCCTGCAATGATGTGATCAATACAAACTAGTTGCAAACTAGGTGAATAATTAGCCTTCGGAAACTGTCTTCGGCGCATATCTACAAGTGCTCTTTTTTTTTAAATGCAACTTGTACTTTTAGGTCTCCAAAAATTCTGAAAAGAAGCATATACTAGACCGCTTCACCGTGTTGTTTGCCCTGCGTTGCTGCATGCGTTGTGGTGTGTTGTGCCATGGCATTGCTATTCTGTTCGTTTGTCGCAAAAACACGGATTTTATTTTGCGCGAGGAATCGTTTCAATGGGAAAGATAGGTGAATGGCAACCACAAAAAACCTCCACCTCTACATCCTCAGCAATAGTGCCCAGCATAATTTTTCTTAAATCTAAAGCCAACGCCTGGTAGGAGAACTTATCCAAAAGACCAAAGTTAGATTTCTATCTATACTAACTACCCCATATCAAATTCATAGAAAACAAGAGAGTAATCACAAGCAACATGCACTAAGAGAAATCAACTTTACATGCATACGCACTCTCGCACACACTGATACTTCTTCTGACACAAATAATTGCTATTGTGAAATATCTTGATAAACTCAATTTGGCATTTAGAGGATCTAGTGAGCAACTTTACAATGATCTTAATGGTAATTTCTTAGCTTGTGTTGAGATGGTTGCCGAGTTTGACTTGGTAATGCAAGAACACATCAGACGCATTCAGAACAAAGAGATTCATCATCATTATCTTAGCCATAAAATTCAGAATGAGTTGATTTTTCTCATGGGTTCTAGCATTACAAGTTCTGTTATCAAGATTGTTAAAGAGGCCAAATATTTCTCAGTTATTGTTGATTGTACTCTAGATGTCAGTCACCAAGAACAAATGAGTTTATTGGTTCGATGTGTTCATATTATTGATGGCATCATTAAAATTGAGGAATTCTTTCTTGGTTTCTTGGTGGTGCATGACACATCTGGTGAAGGGCTGATACATTGCAAATATATCTATAATTTTTGATGCTCCATGCTTGGTTTTATCCACTTTCTTGTGTTTTGTCTACACTTTGGAGTACTTTTCATATGATTTCTTGGACTAACCTATTAACAAGAGCCATAGTGCCAGCTGCCTGTTTTCTGCTGTTTTTGGTTCCAGGAAAGTCAGAAAATGAATATTCTCGGAATTGGACAGGACAAAAGCCAAAGTGCCTATTTTTCCAGAAGACTCCAGGAGCCAGAATACGAGACGAAGGAGGGCCAGGGGCTGGCCACACCCCCAAGGCGCGGGCTGGGCCTGGCCGCGCCAGGGCATGGTGTGGTGGCCCTAGGCACCCCCTCCGTCTCCCTCTTCGCCTATAAGAAGCCTTCTGACCTAAAAACTCCGGGGGGTTCGACGTTTTTTCAGAAGAAGTTCCGCAGCGCCGCCACCACCGAAGGGGAGATTCAGGGGACAGAAAGTCTCTGTTCCGGCACCCTGCCGGGACGGGGAAGTGCCCCCGGAGCCATCTCCATCGATTTCCACCATCATCTCCATCGACCATCCATGTTTCCCCCATCTATGAGTGAGTAATCCCCCGTTGTAGGCTATGGGGATGGTAGGGATTGGATGAGATCGTTCATGTATGGCATCAGATTGTTAGGGCATGGTGCCTAGTATCTTTTATTAGTGCTTTATGACTTTGTTGCGACTTGTTGTGCTTAATGCTTGTCACTAGTGTTGGAGATATGCCCTAGAGGCAATAATAAATATAGTTATTATTATATCTTTGTGTTTATGATAAATGTTTATATTCATGCTATAATAGTATTAACAAGGAAACATTAATACTTGTGTGAATTGTAAACTTAATTTGAAGTCCCTAGTATAGCCTCTATACTTCACTAGCTTGTTGGTTGATTGATGATTGTGGTTTCCATATCATGAACATTGAGATGTTATCAACAACAAGATCATATCGTTAGGAGAATGATATGGTGGACATACTCCTATAGATAAGCGTAGCATAAAGATCAAGTCATTTCAATAGTTCAATTGCTATATGCTTTCTGATACATAGTTATCTAATTCCTTCGACCATGAGATCATGCATATCACCTTTACTGGATGGATGCTTTGATATCGTCAAACACCACACCGTAACAGGGTGGCTATAAAGTTGGTATTGAGTGTTCGGAAAGTATTGGTTGAAACACATGGATCAAGAGTGGGATTTGTCCATCCATATGACGGATAGATATTCTCTGGGCCCTCTCGGTGAAATGTCATCCAATTAGCTTGCAAGCATGTGACTGGGTCACAAGGGATCACATATCACGGGAACGAGAAAAGAGTACTTATCAGTAACGAGGTTGAACAAGGTATGCAGAGATACCGACAATCATAACCTCGGATAAGTAACATATCGCGAGACAAAGGGAAATTGGTATCGTATGTAAGTGGTTCATTCGATCGCAAAGTAATCGTAGAAATATGTGGGAGCCATATGAATTTCCAGATTCCTCTATTGGTTATTGTTCGAAGAAGTGTCTCGATCATGTCCGCATAATTCACGAACCGTAGGGAGACACACTTAAGGATTCGACGTTGTTTGAGTAGTTATGGTATTATGAGAAAGAGACCGAATGTTGTTCGGAGTCTCGGATGGGATCCGGGATATCACGAGGTGATCCGGAATGGTCCGGAGAATAAGATTCATATAAGGAAAGTCCCGTTTCGGAGTTGGGGAATGGTTCCGGTGTTTTCATCGGGAACATTCTAGAAGGTCCCGGAATGTCCGGCACTCCGGAGGGGGAAGGGTACATGAATGTGTCATTGCATGTTGGAATGATTGCATCATGTACTAAGTGTTCTCGCTGTCCGAAATAAAGGGTTAATTCAAATCCTAATTTGAAAAGTCAAACGGCTAGTTTGAAAAGTCAAACTGCCAGTTTTCGGAAAGAGGAAAAGAGGAGAAGGTTGAAACCGACTTGGGGGAGGAGTCCCTCCTCTCCAAGCCGGCGCACCTCCCAAGGCCGAGTTGGGGAGGGACTCCACTCCCTCCCCTTGGCCGCCGGCCCTCCCACCTATAAAGGGAGGGGCAGGGCTCCCCTCTCTAGACACACTAGTTCCTATCCTCTAAACTAAACCCTAGACCTAAACCCCGGTTTAGAGCTATTTCGGTTTAGAGCCTTCTAATTGGTTTAGAGCCCTCTAATTGGTGTGTCTAATTACTAGACCACTAATAGCCTCTCTCATAAGCTCCACCATACTCGCACCGGCTTAAGGCGAAGCCCTGCGGGATTTCCCCTCTACCTCCGGTACCACGCCGTCGTGCTGCCGGAATCGCGAGGAGAGTGCTACAACCTCCGCTGCCTGCTGGAACAAGGGAGAGGAAGGTCTTCGTCGAGTACCGAACGTGTGACCGACTACGGGAGCGCTGCTGGAACGTGGCGCCGGAAGGATCATCTACGCGATCTTGAGATCGGAAAGAGTACGACTACATCACCCACGAGAATCTGCTCTCGTTAAACACTTTGGAATCTTCGAGGGTGAGTTATTCCATCGACTCGTTGCTACAATCTAGTAGATAGATCTTGGCTTGTTTGTTTGTATGCGATAGAAAATTTTTGTTTTCCATGCTACGAACCCCTACAGTGGTATCAGAGCCGTGTCTATATGTAGATCTGTTGCACGAGTAGAACACAATGGTCATTGTGGGCGTTGATGCTTTTATTGTAGATTGCTTTTTGTGTACTTACATGACATCGGCCCGGGCTAACCTTACATGACATCGTTCATGAGACTTGCTCCACGCTTGACATGCAACTCGTATTGCATAAGTGGCTTTGCGGGTGCCTGTTTCTCCTAGCATAGTAAAGATCCAATTTACAACGGGTAATCAACAATGCTAGTATCAATGTTGTGGTTCTTGTTCGTAGGTTAGAACGACACTTATGGAAAGCCCCAAACCACGTAAAATATGCAAAGAAAGTAGAAGCGTCTAACTTTGTTTTGCAGGGGTGTGCAGTGATGTGATATGGCCATGATTGTGATTATATTTGATGTATGCAATGTTCCTTATTGTAAGTTGGCAACCGGCAGGAGCCATATGGTTGTCTTTAATTTCTGTTAAGACCTGCGTGTCTATTCAAAATAGTTGTAATAGTTGAAGCTGGTAGACGACAACCATGAAGAAGCGTCATTGACCTTGATGCTATGCCGGAGATGATGGAGATCATGTTCGTGCTTGAAGATGGAGATCGGAAGCACAAAGAAGAAAGGCCATATCATATCACATATTATGAATTGCATGTGATGTTAATCCTTTATGCATCTTGTATTGCTTAGTAGACGACGGTAGCATTATAAGATGATCCCTCATGCACATAAATTTCAAGTTCTAAAGTGTTCACCCTTAGTATGCACCGTTGCCAAAGCTTGTTGCTTCGAAGCACCACGTGATGATCGGGTGTCTTTGATTCCGCGGGTGAATACAACGTAAGCAAGCCAGATTTGCTTATGCGGTAGCTAAGGTTTGATCTTGACGAGCCTAGCATGTACAGACATGGCCTCAGGAACACGGATCGCCGAAAGGTAAAGCATGAATCATATAGTAGATATGATGAACATGATGATTGTTCGCCATTGAAACTATATCAACTCTCGTGATGATCGGTGTTGATGTAGTGGATTTGGTTCGTGTGATCACTAAAACAATGTGAGGGATGTTGTTTTGAGTGGGAGTTCACCTAGTTTAATTTCATTAATTAATTTGAACTCAATTTGTCATAAACTTAGTCTAAACTATTGCAAATATGTTGTAGATCAATGGCAGCCCCTACCATCAATTTTAATGCGTTCCTAGAGAAAGAAAAGTTGAAAAACAATGGAAGCAACTTCGCGGATTGGTTCCGCAATTTGAGGATTGTCCTCACAGCTGGTAATTTGACCTATGTGCTGGATGCACCGCTAGGTGACCCACCTGCAGCTGATGCTACCGATGAAGTAAAGAATGTTTACCTTGCTCGGAAGAATCAGTACTCCATAGTTCAGTGTGCTATCTTGTATGGTTTAGAATCGGAGCTTCAGAAAAGGTTTGAAGAGTCAGACCCATATGATATTGTCGAGGATCTCAAATTAATTTTTGAGACTCATGCGGCAATTGAAAGTTATGAAGCTTCTGAAAAGTTCTTTAACTGCAAGATGGAAGAGGGTAGCTCCGTCAGTGAGCATGTGCTTAAAATGTCTGGGCACGCAAATAAACTTCAAAGTTTGGGTATAGTGATTCCTAATACTTTGGGGGTTTACCGCATCCTCCAATCACTACCACCAAGTTACAAGAACTTTGTGATGAACTACAACATGCAGAACATGAACAAAGAGTTGCCAGAACTATTTGCTATGTTAAAATCTGCAGAAGTGGAGATCAAGAAAGAGCACCAAGTGTTGATGGTCAATAAGACCACCAAATTCAAGAAAGGCAAGTCTAAGCAGAAGGGACACTTCAAGAAGGGTGGTAAGAAAGTTACCATGCCAACGAAGAAGACCAAGGCTGGACCTAAGCCTGAAACTGAGTGCTTTTACTGCAGAGGAGAAGGTCACTGGAAGCGGAATTGCCCAAAGTACTTGGCGGATTTGAAGAACGGCAACATCAAGAAGAAAGGTATATCTGATATACATGTTATTGATGTGTATCTCACTAGTATTCGTAGTAGTGCCTGGGTATTTGATACTGGTTCGGTTGCTCATATTTGTAACTCGAAACAGGAGCTGCAGAATAAACGGAAGCTAGCGAAGAACGAGGTGTCGATGCGCGTGGGAAACGGATCAAAGGTTGATGTGATCGCGGTCGGCACGCTACCTCTTCATCTACCATCGGGATTAGTTTTATACTTAAATAATTGTTATTTGGTGCCTGCGTTGAGCATGAACATTATATCGGGATCTTGTTTATTGTGAGACGGTTACTTGTTTAAATCTAAGAATAATGGTTGTTCTATTTATATGAGTAATATGTTTTATGCACATGCACCTTTAATAGATGGTCTATTCATATTGAATCTCGATAGTGGAAATACACATATCAATAACATTGAAGCTAAACGATTGAAATCAAGCGATAATTCGACCTATATATGGCACTGTCGTCTTGGTCACATCGGAGTGAAACGTATGAAGAAACTCCATTCCGATGGACTTCTTGAATCACTTGATTTTGAATCACTTGAAAGATGCGAAGCATGTCTGATGGGTAAAATGACTAAGACTCCGTTTTCTGGTATGATGGAGCGAGCTACGGACTTATTGGAAATCATACATACCGATGTGTGTGGTCCAATGAGTGTAGCATCACGCGGTGGTTATCGTTATGTTCTTACCTTCACGGATGACTTGAGTAGATATGGGTATATCTATTTCATGAAACATAAGTCCGAAACTTTCGAGAAGTTTAAGGAATTTCAAAGTGAGGTAGAGAATCAACGTAACAAGAAGATTAAATTTCTACGTTCTGATCGTGGAGGTGAATATCTAAGTTACGAGTTTGGCGAGCATTTGAAGAAATGCGGAATACTTTCGCAGTTGACACCGCCGGGAACACCACAGCGTAATGGTGTGTCTGAACGTCGTAATCGAACTCTCTTAGATATGGTTCGTTCTATGATGTCACTTACAGATTTACCGCTATCATTTTGGGGTTATGCATTAGAAACAGCCGCATTCACTTTAAATAGGGCACCGTCTAAATCCGTTGAAACGACACCGTATGAATTATGGTTTGGGAAGAAACCTAAATTGTCGTTCCTTAAAGTTTGGGGATGCGAAGCCTATGTAAAGAAGTTACAGCCGGACAAGCTTGAACCCAAAGCGGAAAAATGCGTCTTCATAGGATACCCGAAGGAAACTATTGGGTATACCTTCTATCATAGATCCGAAGGCAAAATCTTCGTTGCCAAGAATGGATCCTTTCTAGAGAAGGAATTTCTCTCGAAAGAAGTGACTGGAAGGAAAGTAGAACTCGACGAGGTTGTCGAACCTTCTCTCGAAATTGCGAGTAGCGCAGCACCGGAAGAAGTTCCTGTGGTGCCTGCACCAATTAGAGAGGAAGCTAATGATGATGATCATGAAACTTCGGTCGAAGTTGCTACAGAGCCTCGCAGGTCAACGAGAACTCGTACCACTCCAGATTGGTATGATTCCGTTATGAATGTCATGTTGGTGGACAACACCGATGACCCCGAGACATATGAGGAAGCGATGATGAGCCCAGATTCCAATAAATGGCAAGAAGCCATGAAATCCGAGATTGGATCCATGTATGAAAACCAAGTATGGACTTTGGTGGACTTACCAGATGGCCGGAAGGCTGTCGAGAACAAATGGATTTTCAAGAAGAAAACAGATGCTGATGGTAATGTTACTGTCTATAAAGCTCGACTTGTCGCAAAAGGGTTTCGACAAATTCAAGGAGTTGACTACGATGAGACTTTCTCACCAGTAGCGAAGCTAAAGTCTGTGAGGATTATGTTAGCAATCGCTGCATATTATGATTATGAGATATGGCAGATGGATGTCAAAACAGCATTCCTCAATGGAGACATTGATGAAGAGTTGTATATGATGCAACCCAAAGGTTTTGTCGATCCTAAAGATGCTAACAAGGTATGCAAACTTCAACGGTCCATCTATGGATTGAAGCAAGCATCCCGAAGTTGGAATCAACGTTTTGATAAGGTAATCAAAAGTTTTGGTTTTATACAAACTTATGGAGAAGCTTGTATTTACAAGAAAGTGAGTGGGAGCTCCGTAGCATTCTTAATACTGTATGTGGATGACATATTGTTGATTGGGAATGATGTAGACCTTCTTAATAGTGTCAAGGAATATTTGAATAATAGTTTTTCAATGAAGGATCTTGGCGAAGCAGCTTACATATTAGGCATAAAGATTTATAGAGATAGATCGAAACGCCAAATATCATTGTCACAAAGTACATATTTGGACAAAGTTCTAAAGAGGTTTGGAATGGAAGATAGCAAGAAAGGGTTCTTGCCCATGTTGCCCAATACGACCTTGAGTAAAACTCAAAGTCCGACATCGGCAGAAGATAGAGAAAGGATGAGTAAGACTCCCTATGCATCAGCCATAGGATCTCTAATGTATGCCATGCTATGTACTAGACCCGACATTGCATATTTTGTTAGTTTAACTAGCAGATATCAAAGTGATCCAGGAGTGGATCATTGGACATCGGTCAAAAACATCCTTAAGTACTTGAGAAGAACTAAGGATATGGTTCTTTCTTATGGAGGTGATGAACAGCTCGTTGTTAATGGTTACACCGATGCTAGTTGGAACACTGATCCGGATGATTCTAAATCACAATCTGGATACGTATTTATTTTGAATGGTGCAGCAGTTAGCTGGAGGAGTGCAAAGCAAAGCGTTGTGGCGAGATCTTCAACTGAATCGGAATACATGGCTGCTTCGGAGGCTTCACAAGAAGCGATATGGATGAAAGAGTTCATTACAGAGCTGGGTGTGGTTCCTAGTGCGCTGGACCCAATGTCTATCTACTGTGATAACATGGGCGCCATAGCCAATGCGCAAGAACCAAGGTCACACAAGAAGCTGAAGCATATCAAGCTGCGTTTTCACGCTATTCGAGAACATATCCAGGATGGGGATATAAAGATTTGCAAAGTACACACAGATCTGAATGTGGCGGATCCGTTGACTAAACCTCTCCCGAGGGCAAAACATGACCAACACCAAACTGCCATGGGTGTTCGATATATTACCATGTAATCTAGATTAGATGACTCTAGTGCAAGTGGGAGACTGTTGGAGATATGCCCTAGAGGCAATAATAAATATAGTTATTATTATATCTTTGTGTTTATGATAAATGTTTATATTCATGCTATAATAGTATTAACAAGGAAACATTAATACTTGTGTGAATTGTAAACTTAATTTGAAGTCCCTAGTATAGCCTCTATACTTCACTAGCTTGTTGGTTGATTGATGATTGTGGTTTCCATATCATGAACATTGAGATGTTATCAACAACAAGATCATATCGTTAGGAGAATGATATGGTGGACATACTCCTATAGATAAGCGTAGCATAAAGATCAAGTCATTTCAATAGTTCAATTGCTATATGCTTTCTGATACATAGTTATCTAATTCCTTCGACCATGAGATCATGCATATCACCTTTACTGGATGGATGCTTTGATATCGTCAAACACCACACCGTAACAGGGTGGCTATAAAGGTGGTATTGAGTGTTCGGAAAGTATTGGTTGAAACACATGGATCAAGAGTGGGATTTGTCCATCCATATGACGGATAGATATTCTCTGGGCCCTCTCGGTGAAATGTCATCCAATTATCTTGCAAGCATGTGACTGGGTCACAAGGGATCACATATCACGGGAACGAGAAAAGAGTACTTATCAGTAACGAGGTTGAACAAGGTATGCAGAGATACCGACAATCATAACCTCGGATAAGTAACATATCGCGAGACAAAGGGAAATTGGTATCGTATGTAAGTGGTTCATTCGATCGCAAAGTAATCGTAGAAATATGTGGGAGCCATATGAATTTCCAGATTCCTCTATTGGTTATTGTTCGAAGAAGTGTCTCGATCATGTCCGCATAATTCACGAACCGTAGGGAGACACACTTAAGGATTCGACGTTGTTTGAGTAGTTATGGTATTATGAGAAAGAGACCGAATGTTGTTCGGAGTCTCGGATGGGATCCGGGATATCACGAGGTGATCCGGAATGGTCCGGAGAATAAGATTCATATAAGGAAAGTCCCGTTTCGGAGTTGGGGAATGGTTCCGGTGTTTTCATCGGGAACATTCTAGAAGGTCCCGGAATGTCCGGCACTCCGGAGGGGGAAGGGTACATGAATGTGTCATTGCATGTTGGAATGATTGCATCATGTACTAAGTGTTCTCGCTGTCCGAAATAAAGGGTTAATTCAAATCCTAATTTGAAAAGTCAAACGGCTAGTTTGAAAAGTCAAACTGCCAGTTTTCGGAAAGAGGAAAAGAGGAGAAGGTTGAAACCGACTTGGGGGAGGAGTCCCTCCTCTCCAAGCCGGCGCACCTCCCAAGGCCGAGTTGGGGAGGGACTCCACTCCCTCCCCTTGGCCGCCGGCCCTCCCACCTATAAAGGGAGGGGCAGGGCTCCCCTCTCTAGACACACTAGTTCCTATCCTCTAAACTAAACCCTAGACCTAAACCCCGGTTTAGAGCTATTTCGGTTTAGAGCCTTCTAATTGGTTTAGAGCCCTCTAATTGGTGTGTCTAATTACTAGACCACTAATAGCCTCTCTCATAAGCTCCACCATACTCGCACCGGCTTAAGGCGAAGCCCTGCGGGATTTCCCCTCTACCTCCGGTACCACGCCGTCGTGCTACCGGAATCGCGAGGAGAGTGCTACAACCTCCGCTGCCTGCTGGAACAAGGGAGAGGAAGGTCTTCGTCGAGTACCGAACGTGTGACCGACTACGGGAGCGCTGCCGGAACGTGGCGCCGGAAGGATCATCTACGCGATCTTGAGATCGGAAAGAGTACGACTACATCACCCACGAGAATCTGCTCTCGTTAAACACTTTGGAATCTTCGAGGGTGAGTTATTCCATCGACTCGTTGCTACAATCTAGTAGATAGATCTTGGCTTGTTTGTTTGTATGCGATAGAAAATTTTTGTTTTCCATGCTACGAACCCCTACAACTAGGGCCTGAGTGCCATGATTTCAGATCTGAACATGTTATTGATTCATTATGATAGTATTATTTTTGGTCTTATCTGCAAGTTGTATACACACGTTGTTGTCCGGAACCTATTGCCCCGAAGTGACAGAAATCGGGATAACCGGAAGGGAATGGCTTTGATGTGAGGATCACATGTGTTCACAGAGTGTTAATGCTTTGCTGCGGTGCTCTATTAAAAGGAGCACCTTAATTTCCAGTAGTTCCCTTGAGGCCCCGCTGCAAACGGGCTGGCAGGACAAAAAATGTTGTGCAAGTTCTCATTGCGAGCACGTATGACTATATATGGAACACATGCCTAGGATTATCTAGTACTTGGATGCTTTATCTTATTTATCTGCAATTGCCCTATGTTCTGATTGCTATGTGAATTGTCTTGCCCATGCAACGCCCGTCCATCCATCCCTATGCCTACCGCACTCGAATCTCACTGTTACTGCTTTTGTTACTAATGTCTTTGTTTTACTACTGTTGTTACTTTACTATTCCTACTACAAAATTGTTGCTACTGATAAACTGCTATGAGCAAGATTGTTTCCAGGTGCAGCTGAATTGACAACTCGGTTGTTAAGGCATATAAATATTCTTTGGCTCCCCTTGTGTCGAATCAATAAATTGGGTTTCACTTCCCTCGAAAATACTGCGATACACCCCCTATACTTGTGGGTCATCAAGACTATTTTCTGGCGCCGTTGCCGGGGATCATAGCTTTATTTATCAAGTCCACTTGGAATCACTATTGTTCAAGCTAAGTTTATTTTCACCTTGTTTGCTTGTTTCTTTATCAAAAATACAAAAAAAAAGTAGTTCCTACTCTAGTTGTTATTTTTGTTGGTCTGTTATTGTCTTGCTTTATCATGCTTGTTGTCAATGGTTGGTTTCTTTGAAACTGAATCTTATTGGCAAGGTGGATTCATGGAAGATGAAAAACATTATTATAAGGAACACCGCGTGTCACAAAAAGGGAAACACTTATGGGAACAAATTGATAAATTGTATACCATTGCTAGAAACGTGTGCTCTACTTATAATGTTACTTATTGCTTGGATAAATCTTGTTGCTGTAGGAGGTACAAACACCTCCCTTTTCAATGTGAGTATAATGAAAATGTTACCATATCTTCTTATGTTAAAGGAAATTATGACTTTTATGATGTGGAACAAATTGAAGAATTTATTGCTTGGAAGGGTGCTTTTGAACTTGCTAGTTTGCTTGAAAATATTGATGATTCACCTTACAAATATGAGGTTTATGGTATACTTAAATTTTTCTTTGATAATTACAAGGATGAAAATGGCTATATTCTTGAATATTTTAATAGATGCTTTCCACAAATGGAAGAGACTAATGCCTTGCAAGATCCTATAGAAGAAGAATTTGATGAACCTGAAATCTCATTAGATGAAAAAGAGGAGGAGAGTGATGAACAAAAGGAGGAAGAATGGATTAGCTACCCATGCCTACCTTCTAATGAGAGTAACTCTTTATCCCTTACATTATTTGATTGTCCCCCATGCTTACTAAAGGAGGATGAATGTTATGTTCCTGAGGATTCTTTTGAAAGTGTTTATAATAAAGCTCTAGTGCTTGTAGATCATGAAAAGCATGCTTTATGTGATAGTTATATTGTTGAGTTTCTTCATGAGTCTACTGAAAATTATTATGAGAGAGGAAAATATGGTTGTAGAAGTTTTAATGGTATTGAAACACCTCTCTATGTGCTGAAAGTTTTGAAGTTACTCTTGTTCTATCTTCATATGCCTGTCACTTTGTTCTTTGCAAATTTATTTGCATACACGATTCCTATGCATAGGAAGTGGGTCAGACTTAAATGTGTTTTGAATTTGCTTCTTGATGCTCTCTCTTACTTCAACGCATATTTCTTATGAGAGCATCCTCTCAAACTATTATGCCTGAAGATGATAATATGTCTATTATTCTTGGGAGACCTTTTCTTAAATACTGCAGGAGCTGTTATTTATTGTAATCAAGGAAAGGTGATCTTCAATGTTAATGACAAGGAACATATTGTATATTTCCCCAAGAAGATTGAAAGGACTTATGGTTTGAATTCAATTGAACATGTTGAAGGCATTCAGGTTGAAGAAATATATTGTCCCATACCAAGAGAAAAATTTGAAACTATTATGATTGGGACCATTGCTATCAAGGTTGAGGTAACATAATCATTAGTGGAATACAAAGTTTTGTCTGATACGAAATTGTTTTGGTATCAAGACCTGATCAACCTTGTTAACAAAAGGATCTCATTGAATAAAACAATGTTTTCACCATGATTATCTCTGCTTACTTCTATCCTATCCATTTTTGTTTTTGCTTATGCCTAACTTAAAGGCGTTAAAGAAAAGTATTTATTGGGAGATAACCCAAAAGTTTTAGATGATTCTTGGAAGTTATTACTTCAGTAATAACCGCTCCTTATCCTTTTTATTTGCTTCTTGTGCCAAGATTAACCTCTAATGAGAGAGAAGTAATGATTGGGAAAGTTGTTGTCCCGAAACAGATTTCTGTGCTTCACCGTAAAAATTCGTGTAGAATCTCTGTACGTCCTTTTGAGGGGTGAATTTTTGTGCTTCTGCCCAGGTTGTTATATAACTTTTGTTAGTTCAACACTTTTTGATTTGAGCAACAGAAGGTCTTCGAAAAAATTCGTCTTTACCTGCTGGTCTGTTTTGACAGATTTCTGCCATTTTTTGCATTTGCTTCTTGTTGGTTTATTTTTGAGTTCTTTTGGGGAATTGAGATTTTTGAGGGAAGTGCTATAGTAGCTAGTGTTCTAATGGAAGTTTATTTGGTGTTAGAACTGAACCTTAAGACTTATTTATCTTGAGTATACTAATGTTGCTAATAAAGATTGTGTGAAGTTTTGTATGAAGGAAAAATTTCAGGTGTATGGAAGGAATGAGTAATGAGATGAAGGATGGACTAAAGCTCAAGCTTGGGGATGCCACGCGTGTCACCCCAAAAAATCTCCAAGAAGTACAAGCGTCAAAGCTTGGGGATTCCCAAGGCATCCCCCTCTTCATCAATAAAAATCTCAGGTTTCTTCCAAACACTTCATTTTTATTGTTTCATGCATAGTTGTGTTGTTCTTGGAGCGTCTTCTTTTTCGTTTTCATTTTGGTTTTTAGTTTGCGTGGTTTGCTGAATAAATTGGTTGGACCTCCTCTTTCATACATTGGTGTTCAAATAGTTTGGTTTGGATTGGAAAAGAGTAGGAAGCTTAAGTGATAAGGAGAGCTTGTTTTTGACTGTGGCCTATGTTTTGTCATGTCATGCTTGATATTGTTTTGACTTTATTCTTAGTATTCTTTGCTGTAGCATGACTTGTTATAAACAATTGATATTTCTTAATGTGCTTTGGAAGAATCATGCGTTGTTTTAGCATATTAAAGCATAGTATAGTGGTATTCTCCTTTGATGCTTTATTTGCGTTGACTTGGCACATGCTCACACCATGTTATGACTATCTCAAGTCACCATAGCCTTTATGATCCTTTAGTTTTCAACTTGTGGTATCACTTTATGCTTTGATCAATGATGTTTTGTCGCTCTGCATGATTATGGTCATTATTGCTCTCTCGTTTGTTGCTCCCTTGCTATTGCTAGCCTTCACTTCCACTGAGTGTTCTACTCATGTTTCCAACTCCCTTAAACCAAATATTGCCAAAGTGTCCACCATACCTACCTATTAGCATGATTTGCTACTTTCGTGCATATTCAATATGCCTTGTTTTCTTCCGAATAAAATGTTTGCTTGTTATGAGAAAGTTAGTTGGTAAAGCTCTCACGAACTTGATGGCACACTTTATTTTCTTGCATCTAATAAACCTGAACCATTGCGTCCTTCTTTGTTGCGTATATGCTTGCGCTTTATAAGTTGAAGTTAGCAGAACCATGTATCATGGGGAACGCTTTCAACACTGCATTGGTACTTTGTACCTTGTTGATATCATGTTCTTTTGCTTATGGATCCCGGCGGTGTGAAATAAAAGTGGAACTTGTAAGATCATGGAGTTTGTATGTATGTTAGAGAAACGCCTGGGCCACTAGCCTAAGCCATGCCTAATCATGGTGGAAACTTGCAGCATAACCATAATGAGCATTCTATGAAGCATCCTCAATAAAAATCTATGCACATAGTAAATAAAAAGATCGCTGAGATGCTCATTGTCTGCTTGCCTTGTCATTTTGATTATGGGATAGCTCCTGTATCATTTGCAAGAGGTACCCCGTTGGCGGTTCTCTATGATACATATATACTTACAATGACAAGAGCTTACTTGTGACTGAAGTTGAGTAGCATGAGGATCGGTCTTCGTAAGTAAGGGGCATGAGACTTTGATTTATAACTTATCATGCATATCCTCTTAGTTGTGTCACTTTAACCTTAACCATTTAAATATGCTTATGATAGGGGCAATGAGAGCTCAAAGCTAACGAGTATCATACTTTCAGCATTTGGAAGCCTTTCAAACTTTTGAAAACCTTTTCATTTCCTTGTTGAGTCTCCACACATTCTATGAGCACTTTCTTGAGAGCATACTGGCCATTCTTAGTTCTATGTGCATTGTCCCAAGACTTGTTGATTGATGCATACCTTGATATTGCTTGTTTTAAACTATTTGTATCTAGTCACTCTTGTAAACTTTGAAGGTGTCCTATGCATTTATGTTTGCTACTCTATGAGGGACAAGCTGAGTGCCACTATGCTATGTTTTCTTTATGTGAAACAAACAAACGTCTTGCAAAGCATTGTTATTCATGATTCTTTTGTTTGTGCCTTTTCATGTTGCATCATAGTTTCTTTGCTTATTGCT
Source organism: Avena sativa (assembly GCA_916181665.1). Lineage (NCBI taxonomy): Eukaryota > Viridiplantae > Streptophyta > Magnoliopsida > Poales > Poaceae > Avena > Avena sativa. The sequence goes on from OV702292.1 coordinate 55,871,435, forward strand.
AGAACTTTGTCTTTCATGTTATGATTGAAGTACTATGATCCCAGCTTTGAATGTTTTACAAATATTTTTGATCAAGTCTTTGATGGTACATGTCACCTCAAAAATTATTCTTTCTTTTTATCACTTACCTACTCGAGGACGAGCAGGAGTTAAGCTTGGGGATGTTGATACATTGCAAATGTATCTATAATTTTTGATGCTCCATGCTTGGTTTTATCCACTTTCTTGTGTTTTGGAGTACTTTTCATATGATTTCTTGGACTAACCTATTAACAAGAGCCACAGTGCCAGCTGCCTGTTTTCTGCTGTTTTTGGTTCCAGGAAAGTCAGAAAATGAATATTCTCGGAATTGGACGGGACAAAAGCCAAAGTGCCTATTTTTCCAGAAGACTCCAGGAGCCAGAATAAGACAGAGGAGGGCCAGGGGCTGGCCAGACCGCCCCTAGGCGCGGGCTGGGCCTGGCCACGCCAGGGCATGGTGTGGTGGCCCCAGGCACCCCCTCGGTCTCCCTCTTCGCCTATAAGAAGCCTTCTGACCTAAAAACTCCGGGGGGGGTCGACGTTTTTCCAAAAGAAGTTCCGCAGCGCCGCCACCACCGAAGGGGAGATTCAGGAGACAGAAAGTCTTTGTTCCGGCACCCTGCCGGGACGGGGAAGTGCCCCCGGAGCCATCTCCATCGATCTCCACCATCATCTCCATCGACCATCCATGTTTCCCCCATCTATGACTGAGTAATCCCCCACTGTAGGCTATGGGGATGGTAGGGATTGGATGAGATCGTTCATGTAATGGCATCAGATTGTTAGGGCATGGTGCCTAGTATCTTTTATTAGTGCTTTATGACTTTGTTGCGACTTGTTGTGCTTAATGCTTGTCACTAGGGCCCGAGTGCCATGATTTCAGATCTGAACATGTTATTGATTCATTATGATAGTATTGTTTTTGGTCTTATCTGCAAGTTGTATACACATGTTGTTCTACGGAACCTATGGCCCCGAAGTGACAGAAATCGGGATAACCGGCAGGGAAAGGCTTTGATGTGAGGATCACATGTGTTCACGGAGTGTTAATGCTTTGCTCCGGTGCTCTATTAAAAGGAGCACCTTAATTGCCAGTATTTCCCTTGAGGCCCCGCTGCAAACGGGCTGGCAGGACAAAAGATGTTATGCAAGTTCTCATTGCGAGCACGTATGACTATATATGGAACACATGCCTAGGATTATCTAGTACTTGGATGCTTTATCTTATTTATCTGCAATTTCCCTATGTTCTGATTGCTATGTGAATTGTCTTGTCCATGCAACGCCCGTCCATCCATCCCTATGCCTACCGCACTCGAATCTCACTGTTACTGCTTTTGTTACTAATGTCTTTGCTTTACTACTGTTGTTACTTTACTATTCCTACTATAAAACTGTTGCTACTGATAAACTGCTGTGAGCAAGATTGTTTCCAGGTGCAGCTGAATTGACAACTCAGTTGTTAAGGCTTATAAATATTCTTTGGCTCCCGTTGTGTCGAATCAATAAATTGGGTTTCACTTCCCTCAAAAATACTGCCATACACCCCCTATACTTGTGGGTCATCAAGGGCTTTTTGATGTATTGGTTGAATCCATCAAGTCACATGGTCTTAATATTGATGACATTAGAGGTCAAGGTTATGATAATGGCTCTAATATGAAAGGTAAAAACAAAGGGGTGCAAAGTCGATTGCTAAAAATAAACCGAAGAGCTTTATACATGCCATGTGCTTGTCATAGTCTTAATCTCACTTTGTGTGATATGGCTAAATCTTGTGGTAAAGCTGTTTTCTTTTTTGGAATTGTGCAACGAATATATGTTCTATTTGCTGGGTCTGTCAAACGATGGAGTTGTTTGCTTCGCCATGTGAAAGGTTTTACTGTGAAATCTTTGTCCAATACTCGTTGGGAGAGTAGGATCAAAAGTGTCAAGGCAATTAGAAATCAACCATGTCAACTGAGGTCAGCTTTGTATGAGTTGAGTGAAGATCGTGAAAATGAACCCAATGATAGAACAGATGCAAAAAAATTATTTGAAGTACTTGGCAGCTTTGAGTTTATATTTGGTATGGTTATTTGGCACGAAATTTTATTTGCTGTAAATGGAGTGAGCAAGAAGTTGCAATCTCCATCCATGTGCATTGACTCTACCTTACAGCAAATTGAAGGTATACGTACTTACTTTCTAAATTTCAGAAATGATGGGTTTGCTTCTTGTTTGATCATTGCGAAGGAAATTGCATCTGAAATGGGCGTAGAGCCATCACTGCCAGTAAAGCGTAAATCTCAGAGGAAGAAGCACTTTGATGAAATTGACTATGATGAAGCAATCTTGCAAGCTGAGGATGCTTTTAAAGTTAATTACTTTCTACTCATGGTTGATATGGCAATCACATCACTAAAAAGCAGGTTTGAAGAACTCCAATCCTTCCAAAGCATATTTGGGTTTTTAATGAGTTCGGTAGCATTGAAGTCATTGGATGGTTCTCATATAAAAGATCGTTGCACTAAAATTGCGCACACTTTATCTCTAGAAAGTGGTGCATGTGATGTTGAGTTAAACGATCTAATTTCTGAGTTAGGTGTTCTCCGGTATGCTTTGCCAAATAAATCAATGACTGGTTTGGAAATTTTTGAGTATGTCAGAGTAGCCGATTGCTATCCTAATATTTATATTGCTTATCGGATCTTATTTACTCTGCCTGTGACTGTGGCATCGGCTGAAAGGAGCTTTTCAAAGTTGAAATTGTTGAAGAACCATCTGAGGTCTACAATATCGCAAGAGAGGTTAAATGGTTTGGCTACTATATGCATCGAGAAGAAATTATTAGATGAGATTGATATTGATACCATCATCAATGACTTCGCATCTAGAAGTGTGAGAAGAAATTTCTGAGGTAATATGTAATTGCACTATTGGAGCAGCAAGTTTCAGACGCACTCTTTTCCTTACCAGGGTACCTAAGGGGACTGCAAGGTTTTTAATGAGGCGGCTTGCTTGCTCAAAATATTTGACATAAATATTAAAATAAGAGACTCTAATTTTTTATTTATAGCATGTATAGTTTACATTATTTAAAAGTTCTATAATGGGGCCCAAAACTTTAGTTTCACCCCGGGCCCCTGAAATCTTAGGACCGGGCCTGTTTATACCCGCTAAAAGTAATCAGACCTTGTGGACGTATTAACTTTAGTCCAGCCGCAAAAACCCTTAGCCGTAACTCCTCGGTGCTCCAAATGGAGGGGCAGTGCCTTTTCAAAATCACGAGCAGCTAGCTCTTGCCATTGTTGTCCGGTGCATGCATACGTCTCTCCTAGACACTAACAGGTAATTACCTGAGACTAGCTAAGTGTGACACGACCTAGCCTAGTCCGCACCGTTGTTCCTTTGCATGCAAAAATATCTACCAGCACTACACACATATCTAGAGTCTAGTACAATTGGTACAAGCTAGTGAGCTAGCACTGTTATATGTTGATCCAAATTCTACAAAGTAGAGAACAACTTCTGACGGAGCGGAGCGAGGCCCGATACGGATCGTTGATGACCTAGGTTACCACCGTTATATATACCTCTTGTAAGCCGTCGGCTGGGATAAGTTGCATCTGTGAAATCCCCGGCGTTGTGTAAACACTCTCCGTTATAGTGAAGTTTTGCTGGCTGGCGCCCGTGGTTTTTCCCTTCTCTTTGTTGGAGAGGGTTTTCCACGTTAAATCTGTGTCCCCCTTGCTGCGATTTTATTTTCGTTCTTCGTTATTTACTTGTCGCAAAGCTAACAAGCACAGGGGAAAAAAAGCATTAGAGCATCTCCACTCGCCCTCCCTAAAGGCCCCTCAAAGGCCTTTGGGGTGTGCCGGCGCCCAAATTGACACCTAGCCGTGCCCCCCAAATGTTTTTTGGCGCCCGCGTGGCCCGTTTAGTTATCCGGCGCCCCCAGGCCGAACCCAGTCCATGGGGGCAAGCGGGGCGCCGGATGGAGCTGAAAACGATGTGCGCCAGCCCTGTCGGTGACACACACCTGCGAAAGCCACCCACATGCCACGTTCTCACCCACCCACCCTCCCTTCCGCCCACTGCCACCACTCGACACTACTACCACCCCTCGCCGTCGTCCGCCGTTCAGCCTGCTAGAGCCGCCACCGTAGCCGCCGAGAATATTCCCCAACCCTCCTGAGTCGCACACACCCACTCCCTGCCCGGCTCCATGGCTGCCGGTAGCCCCAAGCTCTCCGCATAACCGCCCTATCCACGAGGTATTCGGTGGTTTTCCGAAGGCATGGATTTAGACGAGGAAGAGATGTTGGTCGCTCTGATGGACGATGAAGTAGCCGTTGTTGCTGGCATCCGAGACAGCATCGGTGATGATGATCATCTCTTGATCGTCACGTCCCTCCTAGGCATGATCGCCGGTGCCGATGAGAAGCCGCCTGCTAGGGGTTCGAAGCCTGAGCGGCGCAAGAGCAAACCAAGACAGAGGATGAAAGGCTATTGCATGCTCTATGCTGACTACTTCGCCGACAACCCATTGCACGGCGACATCACATTTTAGCGCCGTTTCAGAATGTGTCGGAAGCTTTTCCTGAAGATTGTCGAGGAATTGAGAGACTTTGACAACTACTTCAAACTAAAGAGAGATGTCGTTGGCACACTTGGTTTCTCCACAATCCAGAAATGCATAGTTGGTCTCTGGATGCTTGCATATGGAGTTGCTGGAGACACACAAGATGACTACCTCCGCATGGCAGAGTCAACAGCCATCGACTGCATCTACAGATTTTGCAGGGCTGTTGTGGCAGTGTATGGGAAGAAATACCTGAGAACACCCAAATGCAGAAGACACAACTCGAATCTTGGAACAGAATGCTGCAAGAGGTTTTCCATAAATGCTTGGAAGCATTGACTATATGCACTAGGCTTGGAAGAACTGTCCATTCATGCACCAGGGCATGTACAAATGTCACAAAGGATCATGTAGTGTGGCGCTTGAGGCTGTGGCAGATCAGGATCTATGGATTTGGCATGCTTTCTTCGGTATGGCAGGATCACACAATGACATCAACGTGCTGCAGTGTTCAAATGTGTTTGCCAAGCTTGTTGAAGGAAGAGATCCTCTAGTGCAGTTCGAGATCAATGGCCACCAGTATGACAAGGGCTACTACTAGGCAGATGGCATCTACCCAAGATGGTCAACATTTGTGAAGACAATCTCAAACACTGTGCCTGGAGGAAAGAAAAGCTTGGTTTGCCAAATAGCAGGAGGCTTGTAGGAAGGATGTGGAGAGGGCATTCGTGTTGGGTCCGCAGCTTAGAAAACAAAAAAACTCCTACGATGAGAACTATACGCCAAGATGTATCTACTAGGTACAGAGCAACGAGTGGACATACATCCATCGAGAACTTACCCTCAAAGACAACGAGTTTTGTTAACGAGTAGGAACTCGTGGTTGATGTAGTCGTACACTTGCCGATCTCAAGATCCTGAGGAAGTCCGAGCAGGTCCGGCTCTAGCACATCCTTCAGATCCAGATCCAGCACCACCAAGTCCAGCACCACAAAGCAGCGGTGCATCCGTGATCGCACACATGTCCGGTACCCCGACAACCTCCGTCCCTCGCTCCAGAAAAGCAGCGGAAGCAGCAACTCCTTTCCAGATAAAGCCACCGGGAACATGTATCTCGCTAATCCGAGACCATGGGGGAATAATACTAGAGGGGGAGAGAGATCCTTCATGAGGAGGTGTTAGGAAGAAGGGGAGTGAGGGGTGATGACCCACAAGTATAGGGGGTGTATCGCAGTATTTTCGAGGGAAGTGAAACCCAATTTATTGATTCGACACAAGGGGAGCCAAAGAATATTTATAAGCCTTAACAACTGAGTTGTCAATTCAGCTGCACCTGGAAACAATCTTGCTCACAACAGTTTATCAGTAGCAACAGTTTGGTAGTAGGAATAGCAAAGTAACAGCAGTAGTAAAGCAAAGACAGTAGTAACAAAAGCAGTAAACAGTGGGATTCGAGTGCGGTAGGCATAGGGATGGATGGACGGGCGTTGCATGGACAAGACAATCCACATAGCAATCAGAACATAGGACAATTGCAGATAAATAAGATAAAGCATCCAAGTACTAGACAATCCTAGGCATGTGTTCCATATATAGTCATACGTGCTCGCAATGAGAACTTGCACAACATCTTTTCTCCTGCCAACCCGTTTGCAGCGGGGCCTCTAGGGAACTACTGGCAATTAAGGTGCTCCTTTTAATAGAGCACCGGAGCAAAGCATTAACACTCCGTGAACACATGTGATCCTCACATCAAAGCCTTTCCCTTTCGGTTATCCCGATTTCTGTCACTTCGGGGCCATAGGTTCCGGACAACGACGTGTGTATACAACTTGCAGATAAGACCCAAAACAATACTATCATAATGAATCAATAATAAGTTCAGACTGAAATCATGGCACTCGGGCCCTAGTGACAAGCATTAAGCACAACAAGTCGCAACAAAGTCATAAAGCACTAATAAAAGATACTAGGCACCATGCCCTAACAATCTGATGCCATTAAATGAACGATCTCATCCAATCCCTACCATCCCCATAGCCTACGGCGGGGGATTACTCACTCATAGATGGGGGAAACATGGATGGTCGATGGAGAAGCGATGGTGATGATGATGGCGATGATCTCCTCCAATTCCCCGTCCCGGCAGGGTGCCAGAACGGAGTTTCTGGTGCTGTTTCATGGAATCTGATGGTGGCGGCGGAGCGGAACTCCTTCTGGAAAAACGTCGAACCCCCCCCCGAAGTTTTTAGGTCAGAAGGCTCCTTATAGGCGAAGAGAGAGGCCGAGGGGGTGCCTGGGGGGCCCACACCACCCCCTGGCGCGGCCTAGCCTGGCCCGCGCCAGCAGGTGGTGTGGCCACCCCAGGGCTCTTCTCCGTCTCGTATTCTGGCTCCTGGAGTCTTCGGGTGAAATAGGATTTTTGGCATATTTTCCGGGATTTTTCCTGATAGTTGGTTTTCTGCACAAAAAGTAGACACCAAGGCAATTCTGCTGAAAACAACGTCAGTTCGCATTAGTTGCATCCAAATCACACAAGTATAGAGGAGAAACAATAGCAAAAGTGTTCGGGAAAGTAGATACGTTTTGGACGAATCAACTCCCCCCAAGCTTAGCTTATTGCTTGTCCTCAAGCAATTCAGTTGAAAGCTGAGTGCGATAAAAGAACTTTCACGAACACATTTGCTTCATATGATGTAAATATTCTCAGCAATGTGATCAACTACCTAGACAATTCATAATAAAGAGTATGCAACTGAATCTACTTAATAGTCATTGCAAGCTATGAAGAGATTCCAACTCAAGAATAATAAGTAGCATGAAGCACAAACATAAGCAACATTACAATGCTCATAGAAAGGTATGATAGAGTGGTATCTCGCTTGCCTTTGATTATGAATGCCAAGGCACCTCTGAAGTTCAAGTGATGACTAGAAGTAAAGATATCAAAGATACAAGCATCAAAGTCATAACACAAATAATCAAGTATTGGAACAAACACAAAGGATGACAACTATGCTCTCAAGAAGGTGCTCAAAGAATAAGTGGAGACTCAACAAGTAGAAGAAAAGGTTTTGAATAATTTGAAAGGCTTCAAAATGCTGAAAGTATGGTACTTGTTAGCTTTGATCTCTCATTGCCCCTATCATAAGCATCTTTAATGTGGTTAAGGTGAAAGTGACACAACTAAGAGGATATGCTTGACAAGTTATAAATTGAAGTCTCATGCCCCTTACTTACGAAGACCGATCCTCATGCTACTCAACTTCAGTCACAAGTAAGCTCTTGTCATTGTAAGTACATACATATCATAGAGAACCGCCAACGGGGTACCCCTTGCACATGACACGGGAGCTATCCCATGATCAAAATACAAGGAAAGCAGACAATGAGCATCTCGGCGATCTTTTTATTTACTATGTGCATAGATTTTTATTGAGGATGCTTCATAGAATGCTCATTATGGTTATGCTGTAAGTTTCCACCATGATTAGGCATGGCTTAGGCTAGTGGCCCAGGCGTTTCTCTAACATACATACAAACTCCATGATCTTACAAGTTCCACTTTTATTTCACACCGCCGGGATCCATAAGCAAAAGAACATGATATCAACTAGGTACAGAGTACTTATGAAGCGTTGAAAGCGGTCCCCATGATACATGGTTCTACTAACTTCAACTCATAAAGCGCAAGCATATGCACAACAAAGAAGGACGCAATGGTTCAGGTTTATTAAGTGCAAGAAAATAAAGTGTGCCATCAAGTTCGTGAGAGCTTTACTAACTAACTTTCTCATAACAAGCAAACATTTTATTTGGAAGAAAACAAGGCATATTGAATATGCACAGAGATAGCAAATGATGCTAATAGGTAGGTATGGTGGACACTTTGGAAATATTTGGTTTAGGGAGTTGGAAACATGAGTAAAACACTCAGTGGAAGTGAAGGCTAGCAAAAGTAAGGGAGCGACAAACGAGAGAGCAATAGTTGTCATTATCATGCTTGCAACAAAACATGACTACTCATGGCATGAAAATGATTCAAGATCCTCAAGGCAAAATAATTCATCAAGGCTTAACTGATTATCACAGTCTTGTGCATGCGTGAGCATGCGCCAAGTCAATTCAAATGAAACATTCAGAGGAGGATACCACGGTGTCATGCCAATTTATGAATAGAGTAATGCAAGCAAACATTCATGAGACATGCTACAAATTATTAGCAAGCTGAAGCTAATCACAAGAAAGCAAGAACTACTAAGCATCCAAAGATAACATACACCCTACATGAACGGACCAAGCAAGCTCACAATGATGAGTATATGTACAAAAATGAAGACAAATAGAGTTTGTTACCAGCCTCTTACCACGCCTCAAGTTGTCATTAATCCTCATTATTGCTCTTCACTTGTATGGCTTGAATAATAATATGAAACCAATAATCCACTAAGAACTGCCGAACCCTGAAGCAAACTCGCAAAAACCAAAGAAGAACGACAAATATTTTTGGTGTTTTTGATTTTTAAACACGAACCAAAAGAGAGAAACAAGCAAAGCAAAATCTTTTTGGGTTTTTCGAATAGTTCAAACAAAGCAAAAAGGAAAAGGCAAACCAAGGCAAAAAGAAAAAAGCAAGCCAAAGAGAAACAACAAAAATATTTTTGGTCTTTTTGTGTTTTTAGAAAGCAAAAGCAAAGAAGAATGAAAACTAAAAAGAGAACAAAAACATGAATATACAAAGTACCCACACAACATGATATGGAGATGAGTGCGGTGTCGGCGTACCTGCCCCCCAAGCTTAGGCTTTTGGCCTAAGTGGGTATCAATCCATGTACGAATAAGGGTTCCAAGCGGGCGGATCTTGGTAAGAATGGTCGTAGCTGGGCCCATGAGAAGAAGAGTAAGCTCCCCAATCATAAGTGGGCTGCTGATATGAAGACTCTCCCTCATTCGAAGGCTGGACCGAATCATCCGTGACCTCCCTTCTAGTGTCCTGCTCCTACTCGGAAAGCTCTCCTAGGTACATGTCAAGCTCCTCCTTAGTGAGGGACCATCCTTCCCTATTATCAAGGTTAAACAAAACAGGTGCAGGCAAAATAACGACATGCTCGGACTTGCTCTTTCTCCAGCCAGCCTTGAGAAAGGTTATTTCATAAGATAACTCACTCAAACTAGCCCACAAGGAAATAAATTTATGTTGTATCATGGAATTAAGATCAAGCCTATCTATGGGGAACTGTAGGTCTAGATGATGAGGCACTAAACCATGCAATGCTAGCAAACAAGAAGCAATGAGGCCTCCACAAATTCCACCTTTCTCACGGTTAGCAGCAAGACGGAAGGCTATCAAAGCACCCAAGTTTTAAGACCTATCTCGTCTAAGGGCAGCAGAGATAAATGCTAGATCAAACGAAGATAACTTATTGGCAGTTTTCCTATCAAGAACACACTTGGCAATAAAGTAGGCAAAGTAGTGAATGGAGGGAAGATGAATGTTATGGATTTTTTATTCTCCTTCGAGAAGCTACTCCCTTGACAAATTTCTGCGTATAAATCCATGAGTGGTTCCGGTCTCTCTTTAATCTTCTTACATGATCCCCATTGAGGTACCTTAATAGCTGCACAAAAATCATCAAGAGAAAGATTAACAGCAATATTGTAAATTTTGTAATGGACCATGGGGTTAGGCAAAGAGTGACTAAATTGGAAATCCTGCACCACAGACATGGTTAGCTTCACAAATTGACAAGGTTCATCTTCCAAGAAGCGCTCTAACCCTGCATTAGAAACCAAAGTGTGGCAATCTTGTAAAATTCCTGCAGCTCTCATGAACTCAGGGCATGGATAAATGGAGGGAAAAACTTCCTCCTCCCGATGGACCTTCATGACCTCAGGCACCCAAAGCTCATGTTGGTTTAGGTGGTGTTCACTGATGACCCACAAGTATAGGGGGTGTATCGCAGTATTTTTGAGGGAAGTGAAACCCAATTTATTGATTCGACACAAGAGGAGCCAAAGAATATTTATAAGCCTTAACAACTGAGTTGTCAATTCAGCTGCACCTGGAAACAATCTTGCTCACAACAGTTTATCAGTAGCAACAGTTTGGTAGTAGGAATAGGAAAGTAACAGCAGTAGTAAAGCAAAGACAGTAGTAACAAAAGCAGTAAACAGTGGGATTCGAGTGCGGTAGGCATAGGGATGGATGGATGGGCATTGCATGGACAAGACAATCCACATAGCAATCAGAACATAGGGCAATTGCAGATAAATAAGATAAAGCATCCAAGTACTAGACAATCCTAGGCATGTTTTCCATATATAGTCATACGTGCTCGCAATGAGAACTTGCACAGCATCTTTTCTCCTGCCAGCCCGTTTGCAGCGGGGCCTCTAGGGAACTACTGGCAATTAAGGTGCTCCTTTTAATAGAGCACCGGAGCAAAGCATTAACACTCCATGAACACATGTGATCCTCACATCAAAGCCTTTCCCTTCCGGTTATCTTGATTTCTGTCACTTCGGGGCCATAGGTTCCGGACAACGACGTGTGTATACAACTTGCAGATAAGACCCAAAACAACACTATCATAATGAATCAATAATAAGTTCAGATCTGAAATCATGGCACTCGGGCCCTAGTGACAAGCATTAAGCACAACAAGTCGCAACAAAGTCATAAAGCACTAATAAAAGATACTAGGCACCATGCCCTAACAATCTGATGCCATTACATGAACGATCTTATCCAATCCCTACCATCCCCATAGCCTACAGCAGGGGATTACTCACTCATAGATGGGGGAAACATGGATGGTCGATGGAGGAGCGATGGTGATGATGATGGCGATGATCTCCTCCAATTCCCCCTCCCGACAGGGTGCCAGAACGGAGTTTCTGGTGCTGTTTCGTGGAATCTGATGGTGGCGGCGGAGCGGAACTCCTTCTGGAAAAACGTCGAACCCCCCGAAGTTTTTAGGTCAGAAGGCTCCTTATAGGCGAAGAGAGAGACCGAGGGGGTGCCTGGGGGGCCCACACCACCGCCTGGCACGGCCTGGCCTGGCCCGCGCCAGCATGTGGTGTGGCCACCCCAGGGCTCTTCTTCGTCTCGTATTCTGGCTCCTGGAGTCTTCGGGTGAAATAGGATTTTTGGCATGTTTTTCGGGATTTTTCCTGATAGTTGATTTTCTGCACAAAAAGTAGACACCAAGGCAATTCTGCTGAAAACAGCGTCAGTTTGCATTAGTTGCATCCAAATCACACAAGTAGAGAGGAGAAACAATAACAAAAGTGTTCGAGAAAGTAGATACGTTTTGGACGTATCATTCACTCATCTTCTATTCTGAAATTTAAACACCTATTAAACAAGTGATTGCAAAGTAAATATAATAAAGGATTCTACTCATAGGGACTTGCAAGAGGCCTAAACATTCATCAAAACTATATCTCTAATCATCAAACAAGCTTACAAGCTCTCAAAACCAGTCACCTATAGCAGCAAAATACTCAACATATAATCCACTAAACACAAATCTACTTGGACAAGGGGAGGAGTCACATACCAAGGAACAATTGCTCCAAATTTCAGCAAGAAAGATGGGCTAAGCAAAGAGATCGAAGAAATCGAGAGCAACCACAGAAAGAACGCAATTTTGAGCTATGAACTGGAGCTTACTCGGGAGAGATAAGAAAGTGGCAGGTGAGAGAGGTAGTGGGGGGCCAGGGGTGGCCCATACTAGGGAATGGCGCCACCCAGGGCTGGCCGTGCCACCACATGGTGTGCCTGCCTGGTGGGACCCCTGGTACCTACCAGGTACTCCTCTGCCCCTTTTTTCACGTAAAAAATTAATATGAATTTTTTGGAATTTTTCGAGACACTTTATTTTTGGGCATTTTTCAGAAATAGAAGAATGATTTTTCTGATAGACAGATTTTTATTTATTTTGGAAACATTATGCAAGGACAAAACAAGGCTAGAACTACAGAAGTTCTAGCATGCAAGCAATTAACAACACAAAGAAAACTAAACGAAAGCAAAAACTAAAATGCAAAGGATAGAAATAAACGGAGATAATCATAATGAAAACATTGTTTTGTTCAATGGAATCCTTTTGTTAGCAAGGTTGATCAAGTCTTGCTACCAAAACAATTGCATATGAGACAAAACTTTATACTCCACTAATGATTATGTTACCTTAACCTTGATAGCAATGGTCCCAATCATAATAGTTTCAAATTTTTCTCTTGGTATGGGACCATATATTTCTCCAACTTGAATGCCTTCAATATGTTCAATTGAATTCAGTCCATAAGTCCTTTCAATCTTCTTGGGGAAATAGACAGTATGTTCCTTGTCATTAACATTGAAAGTCACCTTTCCTTGATTTCAATTAATAACAGCTCCTGCAGTATTAAGAAAAGGTCTCCCAAGAATAATAGACATATTATCATCTTCAGGCATTTTAAGCACAACAAAATCAATTAATATCAAGCAATTGTGAGCCACCTGAACAGGTACATCCACACATATCCCCACAAGAATTGTGGTAGATTTATCAGCCATTTGCAAAGATATATCAGTTGGTATCAATTTTTCAAGCTAAAAATAAAAGCCTTTTATACATAGAGAAAGGCATAACACTAACTCCAGCTCCCAAATCACACAAAGCAGTTCTAACATAACTATTCTTAATAGAGCAAGGGATAGTTGGAATCCCTGGGTCTCCAAGTTTCTTAGGAACCTTACCATTGAAAGAATAATTAGCAAGCGAAGTAGAGATTTCTTCATTAGGGATCTTCCTTTTATTCGAGACAATGTCCTTCATATACTTTGAGTAAGGAGACAATTTAATAGCATCAGTCAAAGGAATTTGCAAGAATAAAGGCTTCATCCACTCACAAAACTTATTATAGTGTTCATCTTCCTTTGACTTGTGTTTCTTATCAGGGAAAGGCATAGATTTTTGGACCCAAGGTTCTCTTTCACTACCTTGTTTCTTAGCAATAAAATCTTCTTTAGTGTATTTAGTATTCTTAGTGTGGTTTTTAGGTTCTTCTTCAACTTTTTCTTCATTAGGCACTTCATTTTCTTCATTACCACTTTCAGTTTCAGCATCAGAGATATATATACTATTAGGATCTATAGCAGGTTCAGAGGGTTCTACAACAGTTTTATGTTTCTTTTTCCTTTTCTTACGAGTAGAACCGCTATTTTCAGCTTGTTCAGAATCCTGCTCAATTCTTTTGGGATGCCCCTCAGGATATAGAGGATCCTGGGTAGCAGCTCCACTTCTAGTTCTAATTCCATAAGCATGTTTTTCTTTAGCAGCATTAACTAGCAAGTCATTTTGCACTTTAACGAGTTGATCTATTTGAGTTTGAACCATTTGAAAGTGTTTAACAATCATTTTAACATCATTAGAGGTTCTTTCCACAATATCTTTCAACTCAACAATAGCTCCAGTGTTTTCCATTAGATGATTTTGCACCCTTTTATTAAAGTTATCTTGCTTAACAATAAAGATATCAAATTCTTCTAAGCATTGATCAGGAGGCTTCAGGTAAGGGATATCACCTTCATCAAAGTGTTGGAGAGAGTGTACCTCAATAGTGGATGAGTAGGGAATAGGCTTACATAATTCTTCTATAGGAGGTAAATTCTTGACATCTGCAGCTTTAATTCCCTTCTCCTTAAGACATTTCTTAGCTTCCTTCATCACTTCATCATTTAATTCAATAACTCCCCTCCTCTTTCATGTTGGAATAGGCACCGGAATAGATGGTTTAGGTACAATTACTTCAGGTATAGCTTGTTTAGGAGGAGTCCAATCTTCATAATTCTTGCTTATTTTAGCCATTAGTTCCTCAGCTTCCTTAGGAGTCCTATTCCTGAAAACACAATCAGCACAACTATCTAGGTATGTCCTAGATTCCTCGGTTAGTCCATTATAAAATATATCAAGAAGCTCATTCTTAGGTAATGGACTTCTAGCCTGTGCATGAATCAAAGCACAAAACCTTGCCCAAGATTCGGGCAATACCTCTTTTTCTCCCTGTTTAAAATCAAAAAGGTCCTACAAAATAGCATGTCTAGCACTGGGAGGAAAATATTTCTGCAGGAAAGTACTAATCAAGCACTTAGGGCTATCAATAGATCCAGGAGGTAAATTACTAAACCAAGTTTTAGCTTCTCCTTTCAGCGAAAAGGGGAAAATCTTAGCAACAAAGTAAGTACGCATCTTAATATCATCAGAAAACAAGCCACTCATGGTAGAAAGTTCATTCATATGTGCTACCGCACTTTCATTCTTAGTCCCACAAAAAGGTTCTTTCTCGACAATAGCTATGTAAGACAGATCGAGAGAAAAATCATAATCTTCATCTATAATGTTTATGGGAGAAGCAGCAAACTTAGCAGCATGATATAATTTGGGTCTAAAGGTATGCCTCTCAAGGAGACTCTTAGCAGCGCTCCTATCATGGGTGTTCTTACATTCCTTAATAAACTCATCGGTCATCTCAACATAATCTTCTTCAATATCATAACTCTCACTAGACTCAGGTGAGCTAACAGGTGTGGTAGTGTCTTCATTAGGAGTTTCGGTATTTCCATCTATAGTTCTAGCAATCGTAGCATCTAGGAAAGGACCTAATGAACCACTCTTATCAAGCACAGTAGAAGCAGCATCATAAGCATCAGAAGTTTCAGATTCAGCAGTAGTAGCAGTGTGTGTAGCATGTGTATGTGGTGGTGTAACGATCTTACTTATAACAAACGGTGAACCAAGAGCAACAGAGGTGTTCAGAACCGTACCTCTTCTTGTAGTGGATGGTAAAATAGAAACCTTGCCATCACGAGACTTACCCTTGATGGATGGATAGCGGCGAACAATAGAGAATCCAAGTGAACTTGATAAATAAAGCTATGTTCCCCGGCAATGGCGCCAGAAAATAGTCTTGATGACCCACAAGTATAGGGGGTGTATCGTAGTATTTTCGAGGGAAGTGAAACCCAATTTATTGATTCGACACAAGGGGAGCCAAAGAATATTTATAAAACTTAACAACTGAGTTGTCAATTCAGCTGCACCTGGAAACAATCTTGCTCACAGCAGTTTATCAGTAGCAACAGTTTGGTAGTAGGAATAACAAAGTAACAGCAGTAGTAAAGCAAAGACAATAGTAACAAAACCAGTAAACAGTGGGATTCGAGTGCGGTAGGCATAGGGATGGATGGACGGGCGTTGCATGGACAAGACTGTAACACCCTCAGAATCGGCCCTATGCAAGTTTTAGCGAAACCCGCCAAACCCGCATAGAAACGATTCGAAGGTGCCCACCAGGCACTTTCGTGCGGGTGGAAAACGAAGTAATAACATTACACAACAGTTCTCGATGGAATCCATAGAACAGATATATATACAACAGCGACTCAATGAGTCAAGAATACAGATATACAGTACAAAGATCCAAATCACCTTGAAAACGATAGAGCGTCCAGCTACGGACAAGATGCAAATGGGGCTAAGAGCCCTGAAGAATAACCAATGGCGTCCATAACCCTGCCCAGGCCAAGCCGGAAGGGTAACCCTGCTAACGACGTCGATCCCAAAACCTGCTTAAACAAAAGGGGTGCCGACAAAGGGCAAAGGAAAAAGAGGAGCGTCAGTACTGAGGCCAGTACACGGCGAGGCTAGAATTCGGCGGTCCTCGCCTACAAAGGTATGGTGGACTGAGCGGCAGCGCAGCATGCACTAAACAACCTATAGAGACTCGATATAACTGGCGGCTATCCGAGAGGGGTAAGAAAAGACCTATCCGGAACCAGACTGATACTAACACCAAACAATCCCATCCTGGTATTCCCCCTCGAGACCAAACAAGGAAGTCAGCCGAGGAACTCACACCGTTGGCAGTTTTATTTATTCGGTTATCGTTGCAGCGATTACTAGTCAGGTGTAGATAATCATCCTGATAAAATAAGCAGTGGGCCGTTTTAGATAATCATTCCGTTGTAGTTGCAGCGCTTACTAATCAGATACAATTAGCATGAGATAACCCCAAAACCCAGCAGTTGTTGGTACTTTTACTTAGCCATTCCGTTGTAGTGAAGCTGATTACTAGTCATATCGGATACAAGTCAATTTATAACAAATAAACTTTAGTTATAGTTGTCTATGATCAAGCACTGTGCTCCAAGTCGTCCATAACCGCGGACACGGCTTCTCGAAAAGATTTAACCCTGCAGGGGTGCACCAAAGTATCCACAAGCACTTCGACCCTTTTTGCCAGATCAGTTAACATACACCCATCGGTATGTCGGCGGGGCCTAAGTCATGACGTTCCCAGACCCAAAGCAAGCACGGGGGGCCACCCCACTAAGTACACCCGCAACGAAGTCGGCCGGTCTCCGAGACGGACTTAGGGTTTGGGTAGACGGCTGTGAACGACAGCAAATCCCAAAACTGGGACTGTCGACACCGCGAAAACGTGTCCCGATCCTAAACAGTACAGTGTGCTCCTCGCACAATCGTAAATAAAGCAGTAAAGCATGGCATAAGTACAGGATAGTAAATAAAACCTCAAACTAGTTTGTGGCCCCCAGTACAATACTTTGAAATCAGGTAATAATCAATGGGGGGCCCATATCTCCCCACCTGTGGTTAGCGCGCTCGATCTCGGAACAGGTGTCAAGAACTCGGGGTCCTACGGGACACAAGTGGGCGGTCGGAAACCAAATATTACCTATCACCCACCGATGCCTCTGCTTACTTACTTCAATTTTAGTTGTTAAACAATAATTAAAGTGAACCATAAGTAAAGCCATGATCATCTCCAACATTGAACATGCGGCACTTCTCCAACAACTGTGGTGCTTGACGACACGCAACAACTCTTGAGCAAGCGACTACTTCGCGCGGGTCCAACTATCTACCAAACAACTGGCAATAGGATGTGTCCAAGGCAATATAGGGCTGCACGGGATATCACAGGTACGGGAACTAGAGCATCGCAACACAGATAGCAATAGATCAACAGGAGGGAAATAAATACTATAAAAGTAAGATAGGTAGAAAGGGGGAGATGCTCGCCTGAAAACATTGTCGAAGGTTCAACCGAAGATCGGGTCGACACTCGCATCAACTCAACGGCCTTATCCGCGAAGAACCAAAACACTAGAATAAACACCGGATGCATTATTTAATACTACGGCAAAAGATCGGGCATGATGCATGTATGATGTATGACATGGCAAAGATGCGATGCGTTTAGACCATACTAAGCGGAACCGGGGTCCCGACAATTAATTAGATGGTTCATGTTATTTATCTACCCCGCAAATTAAATGTTGTATTATCAAGACAAAAGATAGCACCGGTTCGCTACGCAACTTTAAATGAGGCCAATATAAGACTAGATTTGCCCGCATATGGGCCCCATATTTAATTATGAGATGAAACGGCATAAGGCCCCCAAACCACATGACAAGCATGCATGCAAGAACAATTTAATATGCAACAAGTTGTTATATAGCATTTATAAAATAGGGCTCGGAAAAAGGTTCACACATTAGGGTTCGGCAGATCTTGGGGTTCCGGGGTTCGGGGTTCGGTCTCAGGGTTCGGATCTGGGGTTCGGTGTCGGGGGCGCATCGGGCTCGCCCTGGTCGGTGTCGATCTTGTCGTTGCGACGATTTTGTCGGGGCCGCGTATCGGGTCGGTCTTGGCGTCCGGGAAGAAGTACTCGGCGTCCGGCAAACTTCGAAGTAGACCTTGGAGTTCCGCGATGATCTTGTCGATTCCCTGTCGAAGGCCTTGGCGCTTCGGATCGGTCTTCGGTTCGGGGCCTCAGGGTCTTGGGTTCGCGTCCGTGTGGCGAACTTGTCGTTCCGTGTAGGCGTCCTCAGTGTCGGGGAAGATCTTGGGGTTCTAACTTGTCCGTCGTTGACGGACTTGGTTCGTCGTCGGGTCTTGGCGGGATCAGTCTTCGGGGTACATGCGTAGATCTTGGCGTTCCGGGTCATGGCGTCTTCGGATCCGACTCCGGGACGGAGAACTTGGTGTGCCGAGGGAATCTTCGGTCATCGTCTCCAACTGATGGCGGTATTCTTGGTTTGGTACCGGGGTGTCTTCAGGTACCGTGGATCCTGTACATCCTCGGCAGCGACACGATTACACACATGCGAACGGCTCCTGGCACGAAACGGCATCAGATCGATCTTGGGAGCAACCACACAGGGCACCCACAGCAGATGGCCTGGAGGCGGCTCGCGCGCGGACAGAGGTCGAAGGCGCCGCTCGATGCGAGGGGGAAGCTCCTGCAGGCGGCGGCGCTACAGGGGGAGAGCGAGGGAGGCGGAGACGGGGAGGATGAGGGGCGGCTCGGCACCGGGCGGACGCAGAGGACGCGGCGGCGGCGGTTGCCTGACGGTGGTTGAGCGGGCCGACGGGGGGACGCCCAGGTGCCGAGGAGGAGAGCCACGGGGAGGTGCTGGCCCGGCAAGAGGCGGGCGGCGGCGCCTGGAGGAGCGGTGGACGGTGGCCGGAGACGAGCCCGAGGACGCGCGTCAGACCGCCGGCGGTGGGGCCGGGGGCGCTTGCAGAGGGCGGGGAGGACGCAGCCGGCTCGGGGTAGAGAGGGCGAAGCCGACGGGGACGGGCCGGCGGGGACGACGGAGGGTAGGGCCGGCGAGGAGGAGGCGGCGCCGGAGGAGGCCGCGGTGGCGGAGGCCGACGGTGGGGAGGAGCTCCGGCGGCTCCGGCAGCGCGGGGCGGAGGGAGGAGGGGCGAGGCGGGGGTGGAGGAGCAGGGCGGGCGGTCGCGTGGGGAGAGAAGGGAGCGGGCGGCCGGGAGGTGAGGGACGGGCAGGGGACGCGGGGCCAGGGGGGTGGGTCCGAGCGTGGGGACAGGGGAGTGGGGGGTGTCGGTGTGTGGGGTGAGTGGGCTGAGTGGGTGGCGTGTACAGGTGGGTTTGACCAGGGGAGGGGAGTTGGGGTTAGGATTAGGTGGCGGCATGGGATTGGTTAGAGGGGAGGGAGAGGGTGAGGTGGCAGCCAGGGATTGGTCCCGGTGAGGTGGAGGAGGGGTGGGTAGAATAGGACTGGTAGTTTTAGGATTTTGGGTGGACCGATTTTGTACTGGGGGTGGTCGACTGGGTCGAATCGGCCCGTTCGACTGCCCCCCTAAAAATAATTAAATGTTTTATTTATTCCAAATAGACTCTTGCAAACCGATAGCAAACAAAACAAAATAATCCGGTGTCCCGGGTTTGAATTTGAAAACAAGACGGGGCGTTATAGAAAACAAAAACAGGCTTTGCGGAAATAGTTTTAGACAAACAATGCATGATGATGACGATGCAATGCACAAATTCAACGCGATTTTCTAGTAGTGGTTTTGCGGGATGCCACAATTCGACACCACTAACAATGGATCTCGCCCTCGAGATCCGCCGCATGGTACCGGAAAAGAAGGTCGGCGATCTGCGTCTTCTCGCTTCGTGTAGATCCTCGCGACACCACCAACAAGAGGTCGTTGTTCGTGATCGTCGAGGGAAACACTCCGGAAACAAAAGGTCGAAGGTAGAGGTATCAACAAATAAAGCCACCTCTAGCTACCGTGGACGGAGTAAAAATTGCATCGATCCACATTCAATATACAAAGCAAATGATAAGAGTAGTGGTATGGTCGCGACTCCATCCCGCACTCAAAGCATTACTCTGTACACGAACAGATACGTTATGCAACCAACCCTCAGGATTCAGACTGAAGATCTCGACAAGCGAGGTTCGGAAACAAAGGAGTGATGCAGACTCTGCATCGGATCTGGCGTAGAGGATGTCGTCGCGTCGGAAAACACCGGAAGGCACAAACAAGGAACAAAGAATGGCACCACAGATAAAGGATCACTCAGATAGCATGAAGACCAGATGTAGCAACACCGTTACCGAAGGAGGAAGCGAAACCCTGAAGGTACGACGGAACCCAACCACGAGAAATCCTGGACTTGAAGAAAGGTAAGAGAGTGGATTCAAAACACGCCGAGATAAGAGGAGAATAGCAGAGGGTAAGGAGTAAAATCAGACCTAATCAGAACTATCCAACCGATTTTCAAAAATAGTTTTGACACTCTACTTCGGCCGTTAGCTAGGTTATCCTACAGGCTGGACTCGTGGGGTATCGCAACTGCTGGGCTCTGATACCACTCTGTAACACCCTCAGAATCGGCCCTATGCAAGTTTTAGCGAAACCCGCCAAACCCGCATAGAAACGATTCGAAGGTGCCCACCAGGCACTTTCGTGCGGGTGGAAAACGAAGTAATAACATTACACAACAGTTCTCGATGGAATCCACAGAACAGATATATATACAACAGCGACTCAATGAGTCAAGAATACAGATATACAGTACAAAGATCCAAATCACCTTGAAAACGATAGAGCGTCCAGCTACGGACAAGATGCAAATGGGGCTAAGAGCCCTGAAGAATAACCAATGGCGTCCATAACCCTGCCCAAGCCAAGCCGGAAGGGTAACCCTGCTAACGACGTCGATCCCAAAACCTGCTTAAACAAAAGGGGTGCCGACAAAGGGCAAAGGAAAAAGAGGAGCGTCAGTACTGAGGCCAGTACACGGCGAGGCTAGAATTCGGCGGTCCTCGCCTACAAAGGTATGGTGGACTGAGCGGCAGCGCAGCATGCACTAAACAACCTATAGAGACTCGATATAACTGGCGGCTATCCGAGAGGGGTAAGAAAAGACCTATCCGGAACCAGACTGATACTAACACCAAACAATCCCATCCTGGTATTCCCCCTCGAGACCAAACAAGGAAGTCAGCCGAGGAACTCACACCGTTGGCAGTTTTATTTATTCGGTTATCGTTGCAGCGATTACTAGTCAGGTGTAGATAATCATCCTGATAAAATAAGCAGTGGGCCGTTTTAGATAATCATTCCGTTGTAGTTGCAGCGCTTACTAATCAGATACAATTAGCATGAGATAACCCCAAAACCCAGCAGTTGTTGGTACTTTTACTTAGCCATTCCGTTGTAGTGAAGCTGATTACTAGTCATATCGGATACAAGTCAATTTATAACAAATAAACTTTAGTTATAGTTGTCTATGATCAAGCACTGTGCTCCAAGTCGTCCATAACCGCGGACACGGCTTCTCGAAAAGATTTAACCCTGCAGGGGTGCACCAAAGTATCCACAAGCACTTCGACCCTTTTTGCCAGATCAGTTAACATACACCCATCGGTATGTCGGCGGGGCCTAAGTCATGACGTTCCCAGACCCAAAGCAAGCACGGGGGGCCACCCCACTAAGTACACCCGCAACGAAGTCGGCCGGTCTCCGAGACGGACTTAGGGTTTGGGTAGACGGCTGTGAACGACAGCAAATCCCAAAACTGGGACTGTCGACACCGCGAAAACGTGTCCCGATCCTAAACAGTACAGTGTGCTCCTCGCACAATCGTAAATAAAGCAGTAAAGCATGGCATAAGTACAGGATAGTAAATAAAACCTCAAACTAGTTTGTGGCCCCCAGTACAATACTTTGAAATCAGGTAATAATCAATGGGGGGCCCATATCTCCCCACCTGTGGTTAGCGCGCTCGATCTCGGAACAGGTGTCAAGAACTCGGGGTCCTACGGGACACAAGTGGGCGGTCGGAAACCAAATATTACCTATCACCCACCGATGCCTCTGCTTACTTACTTCAATTTTAGTTGTTAAACAATAATTAAAGTGAACCATAAGTAAAGCCATGATCATCTCCAACATTGAACATGCGGCACTTCTCCAACAACTGTGGTGCTTGACGACACGCAACAACTCTTGAGCAAGCGACTACTTCGCGCGGGTCCAACTATCTACCAAACAACTGGCAATAGGATGTGTCCAAGGCAATATAGGGCTGCACGGGATATCACAGGTACGGGAACTAGAGCATCGCAACACAGATAGCAATAGATCAACAGGAGGGAAATAAATACTATAAAAGTAAGATAGGTAGAAAGGGGGAGATGCTCGCCTGAAAACATTGTCGAAGGTTCAACCGAAGATCGGGTCGACACTCGCATCAACTCAACGGCCTTATCCGCGAAGAACCAAAACACTAGAATAAACACCGGATGCATTATTTAATACTACGGCAAAAGATCGGGCATGATGCATGTATGATGTATGACATGGCAAAGATGCGATGCGTTTAGACCATACTAAGCGGAACCGGGGTCCCGACAATTAATTAGATGGTTCATGTTATTTATCTACCCCGCAAATTAAATGTTGTATTATCAAGACAAAAGATAGCACCGGTTCGCTACGCAACTTTAAATGAGGCCAATATAAGACTAGATTTGCCCGCATATGGGCCCCATATTTAATTATGAGATGAAACGGCATAAGGCCCCCAAACCACATGACAAGCATGCATGCAAGAACAATTTAATATGCAACAAGTTGTTATATAGCATTTATAAAATAGGGCTCGGAAAAAGGTTCACACATTAGGGTTCGGCAGATCTTGGGGTTCCGGGGTTCGGGGTTCGGTCTCAGGGTTCGGATCTGGGGTTCGGTGTCGGGGGCGCATCGGGCTCGCCCTGGTCGGTGTCGATCTTGTCGTTGCGACGATTTTGTCGGGGCCGCGTATCGGGTCGGTCTTGGCGTCCGGGAAGAAGTACTCGGCGTCCGGCAAACTTCGAAGTAGACCTTGGAGTTCCGCGATGATCTTGTCGATTCCCTGTCGAAGGCCTTGGCGCTTCGGATCGGTCTTCGGTTCGGGGCCTCAGGGTCTTGGGTTCGCGTCCGTGTGGCGAACTTGTCGTTCCGTGTAGGCGTCCTCAGTGTCGGGGAAGATCTTGGGGTTCTAACTTGTCCGTCGTTGACGGACTTGGTTCGTCGTCGGGTCTCGGCGGGATCAGTCTTCGGGGTACATGCGTAGATCTTGGCGTTCCGGGTCATGGCGTCTTCGGATTCGACTCCGGGACGGAGAACTTGGTGTGCCGAGGGAATCTTCGGTCATCGTCTCCAACTGATGGCGGTATTCTTGGTTTGGTACCGGGGTGTCTTCAGGTACCATGGATCCTGTACATCCTCGGCAGCGACACGATTACACACATGCGAACGGCTCCTGGCACGAAACGGCATCAGATCGATCTTGGGAGCAACCACACAGGGCACCCACAGCAGATGGCCTGGAGGCGGCTCGCGCGCGGACAGAGGCCGAAGGCGCCGCTCGATGCGAGGGGGAAGCTCCTGCAGGCGGCGGCGCTACAGGGGGAGAGCGAGGGAGGCGGAGACGGGGAGGATGAGGGGCGGCTCGGCGCCGGGCGGACGCAGAGGACGCGGCGGCGGCGGTTGCCTGACGGTGGTTGAGCGGGCCGACGGGGGGACGCCCAGGTGCCGAGGAGGAGAGCCACGGGGAGGTGCTGGCCCGGCAAGAGGCGGGCGGCGGCGCCTGGAGGAGCGGTGGACGGCGGCCGGAGACGAGCCCGAGGACGCGCGTCAGACCGCCGGCGGTGGGGCCGGGGGCGCTTGCAGAGGGCGGGGAGGACGCGGCCGGCTCGGGGTAGAGAGGGCGAAGCCGACGGGGACGGGCCGGCGTGGACGACGGAGGGTAGGGCCGGCGAGGAGGAGGCGGCGCCGGAGGAGGCCGCGGTGGCGGAGGCCGACGGTGGGGAGGAGCTCCGGCGGCTCCGGCAGCGCGGGGCGGAGGGAGGAGGGGCGAGGCGGGGGTGGAGGAGCAGGGCGGGCGGTCGCGTGGGGAGAGAAGGGAGCGGGCGGCCGGGAGGTGAGGGACGGGCAGGGGACGCGGGGCCAGGGGGGTGGGTCCGAGCGTGGGGACAGGGGAGTGGGGGGTGTCGGTGTGTGGGGTGAGTGGGCTGAGTGGGTGGCGTGTACAGGTGGGTTTGACCAGGGGAGGGGAGTTGGGGTTAGGATTAGGTGGCGGCATGGGATTGGTTAGAGGGGAGGGAGAGGGTGAGGTGGCAGCCAGGGATTGGTCCCGGTGAGGTGGAGGAGGGGTGGGTAGAATAGGACTGGTAGTTTTAGGATTTTGGGTGGACCGATTTTGTACTGGGGGTGGTCGACTGGGTCGAATCGGCCCGTTCGACTGCCCCCCTAAAAATAATTAAATGTTTTATTTATTCCAAATAGACTCTTGCAAACCGATAGCAAACAAAACAAAATAATCCGGTGTTCCGGGTTTGAATTTGAAAACAAGACGGGGCGTTATAGAAAACAAAAACAGGCTTTGCGAAAATAGTTTTAGACAAACAATGCATGATGATGACGATGCAATGCACAAATTCAACGCGATTTTCTAGTAGTGGTTTTGCGGGATGCCACAAAGACAATCCACGTAGCAATCCGAACATAGGGCAATTGCAGATAAATAAGATAAAGCATCCAAGTACTAGACAATCCTACGCATGTGTTCCATATATAGTCATATGTGCTTGCAATGAGAACTTGCACAACATCTTTTGTCCTACCAGCCTGTTTGCAGCGGGGCCTCTAGGGAACTACTGGCAATTAAGGTGCTCCTTTTAATAGAGCACTATAGCAAAGAATTAACACTCCACGAGCACATGTGATCCTCACATCAAAGCCTTTCCCTTCCGGTTATCCCGATTTCTGTCACTTCGGGGCCATAAGTTCCGGACAACGACGTGTGTATACAACTTGCAGATAAGACCCAAAACAATACTATCATAATGAATCAATAATAAGTTCAGATCTGAAATCATGGCACTCGGGCCCTAGTGATAAGCATTAAGCACAACAAGTCGCAACAAAGTCATAAAGCACTAATAAAAGATACTAGGCACCATGCCCTAACAATCTGATGCCATTACATGAACGATCTCATCCAATCCCTACCATCCCCATAGCCTACGGCAGGGCATTACTCACTCATAGATGGGGGAAACATGGATGGTCGATGGAGAAGCGATGGTGATGATGATGGCGATGATCTCCTCCAATTCCCCGTCCCGGCAGGGTGCTAGAACGGAGTTTCTGGTGCTGTTTCGTGGAATCTGATGGTGGCGGCGGAGCGGAACTCCTTCTGGAAAAATGTCGACCCCCCCGAAGTTTTTAGGTCAGAAGGCTCCTTATAGGCGAAGAGAGAGGCCGAGGGGGTGCCTGGGGGGCCCACACCACCCCCTGGCGTGGCCTGGTCTGGCCCGCGCCAGCAGGTGGTGTGGCCACCCCAGGGCTCTTCTCCGTCTCGTATTCTGGCTCCTGGAGTCTTCGGGTGAAATAGGATTTTTGGCATATTTTCCGGGATTTTTCCTGATAGTTGATTTTCTACACAAAAAGTAGACACGAAGGCAATTCTGCTGAAAACAGCGTCATTTCGCATTAGTTGCATCCAAATCACACAAGTATAGAGGAGAAACAATAGCAAAAGTGTTCGAAAAATTAGATACGTTTTGGACGTATCAAGGGGGGCCTTTTATAGGAGGAGGGGGGTACCCCTCCCCATGGACGGCGCCCCATGGGGGTGACCCTTCACCTCCTCATTCATGTGGTGGTAACTCCCTCCACATAAATTTGCCCCTTCACATTCTCTTTTAAAGTCTCCACTTTAAATGCATTAAATTTCTCCAAATTTAATGCTCTCTCATTTAATAAAACTCTTTTATTAATTTTATTCAGATTTTTTGTTAATTACTTTAATTAACAAACATTCACATAAAACCCCCTGCAATATTTCAATATTACATGCAGAACCAATTTCAGCAATTTCACCTGAAATAGTTTCAGTGTCTATTGAAATAATTCCAGCGTTTTTTAAATCTTTATCTGAAACATATTTTCTCCAAATGGTGTCGGTATCCCTTAAGTGTGTCACCCTACAGTTCGTGAATAATGCATACATGATCGAGACCCTTCTCAGATCAATAATCAGAAGCGGGACCTGGAGATCCATACTGACTCCTACACATTCAACAATGACTTCTGTGATCGTGAGAACCTTTAACACTAGTAACTAAATCCCTTTGTCTTGCGATATATTACATGTCCGAGAATCGATCATCGGTATCTCCATACATAGTTTGATCTCGTTACCGACATGCACTCTTTTCTCGTTCCCGTGATATAACATTCTAGTGATCACATCACTTGCTTGCAAGCTATCTTAATGTGATATCACCGAGAGGGCCTAGAGTATATCTATCTGTCATCGGGATTGACAAATTCCACTCTTGATCCATGAGCCTCAACATAACACCTTCGTAGCACTGAACCCATCTTTATAGTCACCCTGTTACGGTGTGACGTTTGATGTTATCAAGATACTCTTCAGGTGTTAGCAATTAACATGATCTCATGATCTAAGGATAAAGATTACTTCATATGATTTTATGGCAATATAAACATAATGACTTGATCGTAATGCTATACTTCGGATGAATGTTCATCACATCATTCCACCAATTTTGTGACCTCGTTATTAACAACATCCAATGTCCATGATCAGGAAACCTTGATCATCTTGTTAATCAACGAGCTAGTCTATAAGAGAGGCATAACTAGGAACCCTTTTTGTTTATTAAACACACATGTATTGATGTTTCCGTCAATACAGTTATAGCATGCAAAATAAACATTTATCATAAACATGGAATAAGATAATAACCACTTTATTATTGCCTCTCGGGCATATTCCCTTCAGTCTCCCACTTGCACTAGAGTCAATAATATAGTTTGAAAAACTTTGCGTATTGAACACCTATGGCTTTCTGGTGTTACATATACGCGATTGCTAGTGGTTAACATAATCTCTGGATCTGACAGTTTCAGGTCCGTGTGTATTTGCATGTCTTTGCGTCTCTACGCATCACTCATTCTCAAATGAGATGGCATTGTATAAATTTGGTCCTTTGGTGAGACCTTTAGTTCGTTCGGGTTAAAATATGTTGATATTATTGTCACACAATATATCTTCATAGTATTAGCCCACTTTGAACAACACCTAGTTTGATAACAAACTACTTAACACAAATGCCCTCCTTTGCTGCTACTATAGCAGTTATATACTTAGCCTTTTTGTTGTAGTATCCATCACAATGTCTCAACTTTGGAACTCATCCAAATCCATCATGGAACATCCTTTCCATTACATTGTGCCACCCATAGTATAAATTGAGATAAATTTAATTTGTATCTTGTGACAAAACTAGTATCAATGTAACACTTTATAATGAACTACCTTTAGCTATTTGTCACTTATACATGATATATTCTTAGTTCTTCCAAAGCTCATAATAATATCTTTACTATCGTCCAATGATCATATTATGGATCATTCTGGTATGTGCTCATATCATTTAGAGCATAGGACATTCTGGATATATACATATCATGGTATAATCGATCAAAATCTTCATGTGATTTTACTCACCAAGTGTTGGAACACTTGAATCTTGATACAATCCTTTCCATGCAGCAAGAACCTTTCTTGTTGTTTCCATATTGAACCCTTTCAATATCTCATATATGTATGTCTGGCACAACCATATTACCGCCTCAATCTATCCATATAGATATTGATGCCAAATATTCCAGGTTTGCCCAAGTCTTTTATCGAAATCTCATTTTAATGAAATTCTTAACTTGTGTCAATACAAGATACATCATTTCCAATCAACAATATGTCCTCTACATAATGTATTAGAAATATGTCTCAGCGCTCCCACTTAATTTCTTGCAAATGCAAGCATCTTCATCATCTCTGAAGAATTTAAACTCTTTTAACAATTTCATCATGGTGAAGATTCCAACTCCGCTATGCTTACTTCAACTATTGAAGTTTGCATGCCCTTTTAGCATCCTTTGAATAAACAAAACCCTTCGAACCGTGTCATGTACACGTCCTAGGTAACCATTCTATTAGAAGAACCTTGTTTTGTTTATTCAATTACCAGATACCAAATTATATGTAGTGGTTGCTACATTAATCCGTCAAGACTAAATATCGCTATGAAAGATCAAATCTTGTCATAGTCAACTCCTTGAACATTGCCGTAAACTTCTTTCTGACATGTCGACTATTTCATAGATGTTAAACATCCATGTCTATTTGTTTATAGATCCAAACATGACTGATAGGCTTCACGCCTTTCCGGAGGGTCTTCCAAGTTCAGAAACTTGATTTCTCGTATATGGATACTATCACGGATTCTTTGACTTCTAGTCATTCTATGGAGTCAGGGCCCATCATCGCTTCTTTGCATGTAGTCGGTTCATCATTGTCAAAACAATAAAGACTTGCTTATCAAATCACACTATTTGATTCTTACCGATCCACACGGTTCAATAGGAACTCTAATCTCCGAGATCACACCCTTTGTAATCACGGGAGCCATGAGCATTGTGGCTGCCACCGGGACACTTTCCGGCGCTGCGCTACTTAGCACATATAGCTAAGGTTCAACAACCTTATCAAAGTTCTATTGTCCTCCCACTTAACTTTTCACGAGAAATTCCTTCTCAAGAAACTTGACGTTCCAAGTAACAAACTCTTTTATCCTCGGTGTTATGGAGAAATTCCCAACAAATTCTTTGGGATAACCTACACAGACGTGCTTATCCGACTTTGGTTGTAAATATTTTACTTATGCATAGCATACCAAAATTTAAGAAAAGACAATTCGGGTTTTATCCCAAACCATAACTTATATGGTGTCATTTCAACGGATCACGATGGTGCTCTTTTCAGTGTAAAAGCGGTAGTCTCTAAAGCTTTAATCCTTAAAACATAATGGCAGTTTTATAAATGACACCTTTGATCTTACCTTGTCAAACATGGTTTGATTTTATCTCTCGAATATGCCATACTCCTATTGTTTATCGGGAAACACAAATCATGGAACAATTTCTCAAATCTTAGGTGTTTTTGCTAAACACGTAACTCAAATATCTTCCTTTATGATCGAATCATAAACTCTTTATTTTCTTGTTACAATGATTTTCCACTTCATCTTGAAAGTCTTTGAACAATTTTCAAATGTTTCATACTTCTTCCTTATTAAGTAAATATATGGATATATTCACTCAAATTTTCGGAGAAAGCATATGAAGCAAAAAGATCCATCGCATATGGCTACACATAATGGACTATGCACATCAGCATGCACAATTTCCAATAAGCCAGTCATCCGTTCCTCTTTGGCCTATGAACGGAGTTTCAATTATCTCGAGAAAAGTCTCACAAGCGTCAATTGATCAAAATCAAAGACTCCAAAAATTCCATTAACATGGAGTTTCTTCATGTTTTCTTTCCAATATAATTTAAAACAGCGATGTCACTTCATAAGTCATATTTTAATCATTTGTCTTGCGACATTTTAGCAATAGTGTTTATGGATGTGATTTCTCCCACTAGACTTGTAAAAATTCATCCATCCTTTATGGAATACGGTAATTATTCGAACAACCATTGTTCTCGTAATACCGGAACAAAATAACAATTATTAAAACAAATCTTGAAGGCTAGGTTTGACGATAACGAAAAACACAATACCACTTTATTTGTTTTCGATGAACATCATCACTTATTCTCTTGCTAGTTACTTAGGTCATTGCAGTTCATGAATTGCGTTGTCCTGTATGACACTTCATACCAACCAATTCGGTATCCAATACCTCTGAACCACATTGTTTAACAAGCAAGGAATACAACCATAACATGTATATCTTCTATATACCTAATCTGGAGATTTCCAACTTTTTCTTTTCTTCCAAATATTTTATAGATTCTTTTTCAGCAATTCCTTTTCCTTTTAAAAGAATCTATCAACATCAATAGTGGTGTCATTCACATGACACATAGTACAAAGCGTATATAGTCAAATACTAATACCTTTGGACTTGCACTTTAAAGTGAATCACCATCATCAAATGTTTGGTATTCTTTCAAAAATCCATTCTTTAGTAATCTATTAGTGTAGTAAACATTTTACTTACATCTTCTATTCATCCTTATCATGACAACTTTCATGATCAAGCTACTATAGCCTATAAGGAAGAATGACGAGTATAATTTTAGTTCCCGAAACCTTTTTGGGAGATTCGGATGCTTAGCATCTCCATCCTCCACAAATTCTCATACAATACGAGAACATGTATTTTGCTAAATTATACTCTATCATAATGCAACCAAAAACATTGTTTCAAATATCACAATATCTTTCACACATGATGGTTTCTGAAACAATTTTCAGCTCCTATATAATCTTGATATTAAAACAACTTTTGAATATCAATAATCATGGAGGCAAACATGATACTTTAGATACTAAGATTGGAATTCTTACTCTTGATTTAATACTACTTATTAAATTTCACGGAGTAAATAGAGTTTGCTAAAAGTTTGCAATAGGACTTATAAACTTTAAATTGATATTAAAAAACAATATGATACCAGTTCGTAAAGTAAATATCCAGAATTCTATAGTTCTATTATCTCAACTAAAACTAAGCATAAGGTAGTGAACAGACGCCAATGACTACAACAAATTATGCAAATTCACTTCGATTTAGTTTATGACAAATTGAGTTCGACTAATCCAAATTAGAAATGAACTCCCACTCAAAAATGACATCCCTCGTGCCCTTTTGGTGATTACATAAACCAAATCCACTACACCAAGTCCGGTCATCACGTGAGTCGGTGTAGCTTCAAAGGCGAGCATCAATATGGGCATCATATCAACTATATGACTCATGCTTAACCTTTCGGTCCGTGTTCCGAGGCCATGTCTGTACATGCTAGGCTCGCCAAGTAAGAACCTTAGTACTCGCGTGTGTAAAACTGCCTTACACCCGTTGTATGAAAGCGTAGAGTCGAGTACACCCGATCATCACGTGATGTCTCGAAACACGATCCATAGAACGGTGCATACTTAAGGAACAACACATTTTTATCTTGATATCTAAATAAGGGATCATCTTAAAATGCTACTAAAACGCCAAACTAGCAATATAAGATGCAAACATCATATGTGTAAAGTGAGATGATATGGTCCATGCATTTGATCTCTATCATTTGCATCGTGGTATGATCTCTATCATTCCTTTGTGTGTAAGGCCAAGGTCTATGGAACTTACACGTTGAGTGTGTTGTAAGAGTATCTATCATACATCTACTTACAACAATACCATATCAATATACTAGCCCAGCAACGATCTAAACTAGATGCCTCTAATTTATCAATTGCATGTTTTATGTGGCTTAGGGCTTTCGGAGATAGAACCGTTCTTACCTACGAACATGAACCATAACGAGGATAACCAAGTTATTAGCAACTCGTTGTAAATCAGATATTGACTATAGTAGGAGAGACAGACACCCGCCAGCCACTTAGGCAAAACAAGTTGCATGTCAGTCATGGAACCGGTCTCATGTACGATGACATGTAAGGTTGGTCCGGGCCGCTTCATCCCACTATGCCACCAATATCCAAAATATATAGAAGATGCAATAACATGATCATCATCGCCCACATATAAACATGTGTACTATCCGTGCAAAGCACCTACGCATAGATCAGGCTCTGATACCACTGTTGGGTCCGCAGCATAGAAAACAAAATTTTTCCTACGATGAGAACTATATGCCAAGATCTATCTACTAGGTACAGAGCAACGAGTGGACATACATCCATCGAGAACTTACCCTCGAAGACAACGAGTTTTGTTAATGAGTAGGAACTCGTGGTTGATGTAGTCGTACACTTGCCGATCTCAAGATCGTGAGGAAGTCCGAGCAGGTCCGGCTCCAGCACGTCCTTCAGATCTAGCTCCAGCACCACCAAGTCCAGCACCGCAAAGCAGCGGTGCATCCGTGATCGCACATACGTCCGATACCCCGTCAACCTCCGTCCCTCGCTCCAGCAAAGCAGTGGAAGTAGCAACTCCTTTCCAGATAAAGCCACCGGGAACATGTATCTCGCTAATCCAAGACCATGGGGGAATAATACTAGAGGGGGAGAGATATCCTTCACGAGGAGGTGTTAGGAAGAAGGGGAGTGAGGGGGGCCTTTTATAGGTGGAGGGGGGTACCCCTCCCCATGGCCGGCGCCCCATGGGGGTGACCCTTCACCTCCTCATTCATGTGGTGGTAACTCCCTCCACATAAATTTGCCCCTTCACATTCTCTTTTAAAGTCTCCACTTTAAATGTATTAAATTTCTCCAAATTTAATGCTCTTTCATTTAATAATACTCTTTTATTATTTTTATTCAGAATTTTTGTTAATTACTTTAATTAACAAACATTCACATAAAACCCCCTGCAACATTTTAATATTACATGCAGAACCAATTTCAGCAATTTCACCCAAAATAGTTTCGGTGTCTATTGAAATAATTCCAGCGCTTTTTTAAATCTTTATCTGAAACATATTTGCTCCAAATGGTGTCGATATCTCTTAAGTGTGTCACTCTACGATTCGCGAATAATGCATACATGATCGAGACCCTTCTCAGATCAATAATCAGAAGCGGGACCTGGAGATCCATACCGACTCCTACACATTCAACGATGACTTCTGTGATCGTGAGAACCTTTAACGCTAGTAACTAAATCCCTTTGTCTCGCGATATATTACATGTCCGAGATTCGATCATCGGTATCTCCATACCTAGTTTGATCTCGTTACCGACATGCACTCTTTTCTCGTTCTCGTGATATAACATTCTAGTGATCACATCACTTGCTTGCAAGCTATCTTAATGTGATATCACCAAGAGGGCCTAGAGTATATCTATCCGTCATCGGGATTTACAAATTCCACTCTTGATCCATGAGCCTCAACATAACACCTTCGTAGCACTGAACCCATCTTTATAGTCACCCTGTTACGGTGTGACGTTTGATGTTATCAAGATACTCTTCAGGTGTTAGCAATTAACATGATCTCATGGTCTAAGGATAAAGATTACTTCGTATAATTTTATAGCAATATAAACATAATGACTTGATCGTAATGCTATACTTCGGATGAATGTTCATCACATTATTCCACCAATGTTGTGACCTCATTATTAAGAACATCCAATGTCCATGATCAGGAA
Source organism: Avena sativa (assembly GCA_916181665.1). NCBI lineage: Eukaryota > Viridiplantae > Streptophyta > Magnoliopsida > Poales > Poaceae > Avena > Avena sativa. The sequence goes on from OV702292.1 coordinate 55,905,115, forward strand.
ACCTTGATCATCTTGTTAATCAACGAGCTAGTCTATAAGAGAGGCATAACTAGGAACCCTTTTTGTTTATTAAACACACATGTATTGATGTTTCCGATCAATACAATTATAGCATGCAAAATAAACATTTATCATAAACATGGAATAAGATAATAACCACTTTATTATTGCCTCTCGGGCATATTCCCTTCAATTCGGTGTGCTGCAAGCTCGATTTTCTATTGTCAGGTATCCTTACCTTACCTGGTCAAAAGATCAGATGTGGGAGGTCATGACTGCCTGTGTGATCTTGCATAACATGATCATCGAGAGCGAGCGAGAGACTCCAGTGTTTGACACTGAACTGTATTTTCGCCAAGGTCCTCTTACAGATATTGACCACCAAGTGCCACCTGCGTTTTCTACTTTTCTTGCTAGGCGGCAGGAAGTTCGAGACATAAATACTCATAGAAGGATGATCTGGTGGAGCATCTGTGGAGGCTCAAAGGAGCCAGCTAGTTTGTTTATTTGTTTTCCTTTGTTTGCTACAATAAATATTTTGAATTATTTGTTTAATTTCGTGAACTTGTAATAAATCTGAATGTTTATTTGCTACATTTGCTATATTGAACATGTTGGTTTAAAAATGATTTTTTTTGTATGGGGGGCACGGCTGGGAGCCAGCGCCCCCACAAATCGTGAAACAGTCCGTCCCCCATACGGCCCAAAATTGGGCCGCGCCGAACGCCGTATGGGGGCGGAGTGGAGATGGTCTTAGTGTCGCACTATTTCTGGACATAAACACTACAAACGTCTAGATACATGTGTTTTAAAAAAAACTAAAACATCTTATAGTTTATAACAGAGGGAGTACAAATCTATGAGAAACTTGCGGTTGGGGTTTTCTCAAGAGATCTGTGGATCACTAGTGGCGTCGGACTGTCAAAAGAATGTTGAGCAATCTAGCATGGTTGCACAAGAAAGGCCAGTGGAGATTTGGTACACTTGGTCAATAGTGTTCCCTTCTTTTTGAAAAAATGATACTTTTGAGTTCTATTTGTTGAAGAAATATCTTTGGCATACATGTACATGGTCTATATATTTGTGTGAAATTAGTAGAACAATCGTGTTATTTAGGAAACAAAAAAAATTGACGTTGCCTAAGACTACAAATTCGCATTTTGTGTGTGTGAAACTTATATTTTTTGAAGCCCAAAGTACAACATATTTTTAACAAAATTTCCGGCGTACATTCTAGATGTATGTATGTATATATCTATAGCTTAAGCTTTGTAATACCCATAGTATTTAGAGACTTGTTAAAATTTCATTAACCAATTTATCTGTGTCTAGATGAGAATCTTGTTGAGCGGTGTTTAAAAAAAAAATTGCTTGTCAATAATGAGTGGTCTTTGTTTTACATGCATGGAAGGAGGTCGACTAGCACTATTTCCTCCGATCCATATTAATTATCGTAGAAATAGATGTATCTAGACATTCGAGGAAGTAGTAGGTATTTTAGTAATTCCGTGTACTCTCTTATGCATGCATGCATCGACGATAGTAGCGATCACTCATTTTACTCCAAAACGGAGGGAGTACGTTTTATAACCGTATAGATCGTCGTACCGAGGGTTTGCTCACAGCCTAAATGCATACTTGTTTTGTTCCTGTGAGAACCTGCAAACGTATAGGGTCCCTTCTACCGTACGGTGGGACGTTGACGTCGTTGTCGCTTGACAACAAAAACAAACTTCACAGTATGCACATAGTAGGATCGATATACCTAAAAGCTAAGATTGAGTGATCGACAACATGGGATATTCACTTCGGCTCGTAGGTGCAAATACACCCACTATGAGAAAATATTTTTTTAAATGTCAAAAAATTCGAAAAAAAAATTCTGCATATATATTCAAGTATTTTATGTTCGTTCACAAGTTTTTGGGATGAAAGAACATTTTATCTGTCGTGTATAAAAAAGATAGAAAATATCACAGGAATATGACTATTCACGTGACATATTTTGTCTTTTTATACACGACACATAAAATATTCTTTTGTCCCGAAAACTTGTGAACCAACATAAAATATTTGAATGTATATGTAGGATTTTTTTTTAAATTTTTTGACATTTCAAAATATATTTTCTTATAATGAGTGTATTTACACCTATGAGCTAAATTGCCGCCTCCCGACAACATTTCTTACTTTCGTGCTGACTCCATCGGCTATGTGTCGATCTGTGATCGGGATCGATACTCAACTATGTGCGACTACTGCTGCCATATGTGGGAGTAACAATTTTTTTTTGCAAATCCAATATAAACGCACCTAGATTTAAACTCTCATGGACTAGGATACCACTATCCTCCTAACCATCGTCCAACCAGGTTGGCTCTCGTACGTTGGGACGTGGGAGTAACAAGAGGATTTTGAGATGCAGCCGTGAGTTTTTTTCTAGCAGCTGCCACGATCGATTCTACGGTGCACGATACACACGAGAGGGGATCAAACGATCCGGCACACGAGAGGACATACGTCGTCAGCAACGTACGCGTCTACCTCCGTGTCGAGCACCGTTGGTAGCTCTCTGGAAGGTGGGCCCGAATGTCCTCGCAGTGCTCTATCTACCCTGATCTCCTTCCTTTTAGTTCGAGTGAGGTGGCATCGAAAGGTACTACTAGTATAGTACGAAATTGAATAGATTACCTTCTAAATCTTATCTCTCGTGCTTGACGACAAGATTAGTTACAACCTCCAATATATTTTCTGGAGAGAAGTTACTACTAGCTCCGATTTGTCTCGACAAGATCTTTTGTGGTAATTTCATCTCATAGAACACTGACCACCTTTGTTCATTCGGAATGGGTGTCATGGCCAAGTTAAAAAAAACTATCTTTTTTCAAGTGTCAAATCATATTCATATAACTAAGAGAGGTATCGAAACTAATTTTTGGTCTGAATTCTCCTGGATAATAATCGAATTGCAATAATATTATAATGTCTTCTTTCCAAATACTCCCTCTATTCCACTGAACTAAGAAGAGTCGAAAATACGAGGCTCGCTTCCGTTTGCATCTATCGACGTTAGCGTTTTTTTATTTTCTCCCGCAATTGCCAATCCTAGAATTAACTGCAACCCCTACTTCTAAGTCACGACGAGCGTGGAGTGTGGAGCACACAACCAAATCTCGTGGCAAGTGAAGCGGCGTAGCGCGGGAAGCAAGGCCATGCATTGTGGCGCTTGCTTCCACGCCGTTTCATATTAATGAAGGACAAACACGTCATGAAACATACTCCTTCTGTTCCAATTTACTTTGCGTGGATGAACAGTGCACGCAAAAAGAGGTGGCCGATTTCTCTCTTATTTTTTACTTTTTTGCTCCTCGGTTTTTTGGAATGTGTAGATCCGTGTTTACTCTACCCATTCCAAAAATTATGGAATTTTTTTGATAAAATAAAAGAGAAATAGGCCACCTTGTTTTGCGTGATGAACAGTAACACGCAGAGTAATATGGAACAGCGGGAGTATCAGAAATGGGATTGCATTCCTTGGTATTGATGTTAGGGATCCAGGGGCTTGTAAACCCGGATAGAGGGACATCAAGTTACGACTCTAGAATTATGTGATTCACTATCAGAACAAAAAGTTAGGAGCAACGGAGTGTTAAAAAGAACTTCACTATCATAGGAGTTCCTGGATCTATGGACGAAAGTAATCGAGGTGTAGCAATGTGAAGGTATAACGGATGACGTTGCACAGAAAGTCACTTCCTCCGAACCTATACGCCAACTTTCTGCCTATAGGCCGGGTTCAATTCGAGGGATCAGCTATTTCTCCTACAGTGGAGTATTGTTTGCTCGGTTTTGTCCTTCAAGACCATATGTGGGCCGACAAATTGTAGTCCTTGTCAAATACATATATGCAAAAGAGAGTCTGAATTATTAGCAGTGCACCTTATTTTCAAGTGCCTGCTCCATGTTTGGAAGACTGACTTGGGCATCCTACTTTCGGACACTTGGCATTGGCACAACAGAAGAGCGGTACTAGTCCATCATCTTCATCCAAGGGAACCACTCCAACTCTACTGCGTCATCACGTGCCATCATGGTCATAGCTTGGAAATTTTGGAATGAAACAGAATAAAAGGTGTCTTCCGCAATATCTCCACCGTACCGAGCGGTTTAGCCCGTAGTATTTTAAGGAGACTGTATTTTTTTTTAAGGGAAACATCAGGAATTGTTAATTTCAAGCAATTGTTACATCTTTTATGAGTTTATCTAAAATAAATCTAGGGAGCTCATCAACCCAATTACAAGAAAACTTATCAATAAAACATGACCTAGCTAGCTCATGAGCTACTCCATTTGCTTCCCTCGGACAATGCTGAAATAAAACATTACCAATCATAGATGCTTCATCGTTACAATTAGTTAGAACTACTGAAGATTCACCCCACCATGCTTTTGCTCCATTGCAAGTATCAACGATTTTCGTAGAATCAGATTCTGCCACCATATTATTGCACCAAGGCGATTAACTAGAGCTAGTCCTTCTCGCATAGCAATTGCTTCCGTTGCGACCGGAGAAGCCACATTTGGAATAAAAAGAGTAGATGCCGCAATGAAACGTCCCTCCTGATCACGAACGACCGCCCCTGTAGCTCCTGAACAACTATCATAGTGAAAAGAACCGTCAACATTTACCTTTATTTGCCTAGGGTTTGGTTTAATCCACTTGACCTCCAAAGGTACATGCCTTGAATTATCGTTTGTTGTGCTGGATGCCATTGACAAGATTGACATATGACACTACAGTATCGGGGGCACCATCTCATCATGTGTGCGTCGGCGCCGCATCCACCAAAGGTACCAGCAACAAATGACGATCACCTCCTTAAGCCCCAAGCTGGCAAAACCTGGTAGGTTACATTTCGATTGAGTGAGTAAGAATTCAAGTACAGCAGAACCAGCCCGGTCAACCATTGTTGCTTTTTCAATCACCGCGCTCAGACCCAAAGCCTCCCAAAGTGCCAGAGCTGGTGTGCATTGAAAAATCAAGTGCAATGTATCCTCAGTTGCAGTAGTGCAAACAGGTCACTCTCCGCTGGTACCAATATGTCGATTGCCCAATATATACTTAAGGGGTATTATTCCATGTAGTGAGCGCCATGCGAAAATTTTAATCTTTGTTGGTTTCTACGCCGCATTGAAACATTTGAGTTCCGTTAATGCCGTGAGAGTAGGGTTTTATTTTGAAATCGTGCTCGTTTGTAGACGAGGCAAAGTTTTTTGCTTTTTTTGTCCCTGTTTCGAAGAATAAAGCTCCCCTTTGGCACCGTTGCCAAATATCTCTGAAAGGTTAGGTTACAAAAGGGTAATTGTAGACTTTAGCTAGCCAGTGGCAATGTGAGCCCGTCTCTTACTCTCTCTTCAAGTTAAGCAAGGAAGAGTCTAAATCCCTGCTCCCGTTTGAGAGTCGTCCTCAGTCTTCCAGCCCAAACCAAGGCTCCTCCCGGCGGCGTCGCCGCCGGGGGAGGAGCTGAGGGGAGGTGCTACTGTAGATAGGTTAGTTTTTAGGGTTTGTCTCACCTTTGTGCGGTATGGGAGTATGGGAGTAGAGCGTCGAAGCCCTTCGACCATCTTCGACGCGTGCTGGTGGTTCTTCTCTGGATGACGACGCTCCGATGGCGGGAGTACTTGTGGCCGGAGAAGATGAAGCCGGAGATCTCCGCCAATAAGGCTGGTTTCTCGGGCCTATCCTCGCTGGTGGTGGCGCGTGCCACAACGAGGGCGTCAGCAGGCGAGCTTTGGCAGCTTCCATGGTGGAAAGTAACTGCGTGCTTGGGTCCGGGCTCCCCCAATAAACGCGTGCCCTGGCGGATCTGTGCCACTCTTGCTCCGATCCCTCTTCTGGCCGGCCGTGGAGGCGAGGGGAAGGGGGATCTAGGCGGTGTTCGGTGTGGCGACGGCCGGGGAGAAGGATATGGTGAAGCTTTTTCTTGTGGAGTTTTCTCGCAGGGGTCTTCATGCGGTGGCACTATCCACGGCCATGTGATAGCCGATCTTCTTCCTCCTGGCCATGGGTCGCACGGGAGGATCTTCCTCGACCACGACGTTGGATCCGCGGCCATAGCTGGCTTGTTCCCCGGTAGCAGAGGCGGCACTGGCGTTGGGAGGTTGCTCGTTGACGGTGGAGAAGATCAGGGACCCGATTGCTTTGTATTTTTCTCTCCTAGGGTCTTATCTGTAAAAGGCTTAGCCTTATCAGCAAAATCCCTATCTCTTAGGGTCTTTGCCGCAATTTATACCCACCGTGTTGAATGAAGCTTCCAGGGTCATCTGGCCCTTATCCTTTTCAACAAAAAAAAAGTGAGATCCTGGAAAGCGTATATATACATCCATGGGCCGTCTCGTCTATCTCCACAGCGAGGAATACGTCTATGTTGCGTGCGTAAGATTGTGGTCGAGTGTTTCCTTGAGCTAGATGATGGGTCTAGCAGAGTTGTGCAACTGCCGTGGGAACATGGTCCTCTTCTTGGGTACCGTGGGGCGTTGACGATGGTAGCTTGTCAGCATGCAGAAGCCAAACTACAACGTGCCTGTGATCGATCCATTGATGATCAACATGGGTAAGTGCGCGAAACCGTACGTGTGAGTGAGATGCACCGGCCGATTCTACGGTGCACAAGAAACGAGACAAGATCTCGTACTAGTATATATCACGTCCCAAACGATGAAACGATCCAGTACTGTCACGTTGCCTGTCTACCTCCGCGCGTCGAGCACCGTTGGTGGCTCTCTGGCAGGTAGGCCCGGACTGTCATCCTCTCGCAAAGCTCTCTTCCCAGATCGATCGTGTTTCCTTCCTTTTAATTCCTGCCAGGTGGCATCGATCGGGCTAAACGAGGTAGTAGTAGGAAGTTAGTACCGTTTAATTGCCAGGTAGAAATCTTATCTCGCCACCCCGTCGACAGAAAATGTTACTACTACCCCGAATATTTTTTTTGGAGACAAGTTACTCCTATGGTTCTTTTGCGAAAAGGTCTATCAATCTGAATAGTAGTACAATGAACTAAAAAAGCAACAAATATCATAAATGGGTCTTTGGCCCACCTAGCAGCGACTACACATCGGTGCGACCCGATGCTGCGTCGTCGTCCTCGCTCCTCCGTCCCCAAAGACAGTTAAAGTTTGTCCTAGCTACCTCTCCTATTTGCCTTAACAAGATCTTCCATGGCCATTTCATCTCAAAGAAGACTATAGTCACCTTTGTTCGTTCGGAATGGGTGTTCGTGCTTAAGTTGAATAATCTTCTTTTTTGCAAAGCTCTAATAATCCAATTTACATAGATGTTTCACAACTAATATCTGGCATGTATCTTCTCAAATATGTTACTAATTGGCATAGTTTAGTGTTTTCTCTCTAGATATTCTCCCGTCTCCCTTGGATTCTTCTAAAAGATTCGTGAACACGAGGCTTTGGTTTCCTTCCCTTTATTTCCGTTGTCGAGGTGGAATTAATTATGACATCGGCTTTTGAATCACGAAGAGCTCGAAAGTGTGTGGATGTGTGGCGCACGTAACCAAATCCCGCGCGCAATAGAGCGCGGGAAGGGGTAAAGTGTCGGAGCGAAACAACGTACCCTACAGAGAGGCTATGCATGACGCGCTCGCTTTTTCATCTCTTCATTATAATGAAGGGATAACATGCCCGAACCTGACATTAGGATTGCATTCCTTGTCTCCGACGTTAGGGTTCGTGGGGATGGGGCTTGTAAAGCCGATAGAGGGAATATCGCATTATAACACTAGAAGAACCTGTGCTTCTCTGTCACAAGAAAAAGTTAGGAACAGCAGAGTGTGGTACAAAGATCATGTTCAAACAGAATAGTTCTGAATACAAATCGTACGTAGATCGGGGCGTATACATACCTCAAAGAGTGTATACGTACTTAGTAGAAAAGTACCCCGGCCGGAGCTAGAAATTCTCCTGGGTCCCGGTCCTAGGCTACGCGCACCCGGCGCCGCCCACACGCAATCGCATCCTCCCCCCTGCTATTTATACTCAGACAAAAATATAAAATAGACTTTGTTGGTACTCCTCGGTCCCCCCAACCCCCGTGCCTCGCCGGAGCTCCGCCGCCGCCGCCCCTGCCGCCTCCCGCCACTCCAATGCCCTTCACGCCACCGCGCTGCTCCGTCTATTCCTGATTCCCCCCTCCCCAGGACCGACGAGGACGAAGTCGACGAGGATTGACCAGAACAAGGACGAGGTGGTGGTGGTGGTTGCGGGGCGGCGGAGAGAGATGGGGAAAGAGCCGGGGACGGTCCGCGCGCGGAGGGGTGCGCTCGCCGGGCCCTTGACGTGCCCTCTCTGCCACGACCTCTTCCGGGAGGCCTCCTCCTTCGTCGAGTGCCTCCACACCTGTGAGTTTTCTTCCGCTCTACCCCGCCGCCTTCTCCGGTCTCGTCTCGTCTTCCTCTACTCTATCGTCTCTGCGCCGCACGTTCTTCTGTCCCACGGCCTTCCTGCGCCGGCCCCGCTATCCTCGCGTCGCGTTGGTGTCCTTAGTTTTGGTGTCGGATTCTGCTCTGTTCTTCGTTCGGGTGGCCTGATGATCAGGTCGGTCCCGGAAGAGCACCGCCTCCGCCGCCGGTCTCGCGTGATTTTCCACGCCGTATGGTCGCGTGCCCCTTGTGTCTGACCGTGGCGGCCAGCTAGCGCCGGCGTTCGCACTCGCGGTTGCTAACCCCATGGCCGTGCCGTCGTTCTCTTCGGGGGCTCACCGTGCTCTGCCCGGCGCGCGTCTCGTGGTCGGAGTCGGCGGCTGCCATCCCTTGTGCGTAGCTAGGTCGACTCGTGTTCTTGCTGTGGTTCTCTCGGGTTGTCTCCGACGGTCCATGCCGTCCCGTCGATTCTGTCTGCCTTGTCGTCTCGTCCCGGAGGCAGGCGTTACTCTCCCGCAGGCCGCAGCCGCATGGGACGGACCTGCTCCGGAGACCCTCCGCGCCGCCGCCGCCAAGTGAGGCCGTCGTTTCTTCGCCCAATTGCTTGTGCCCTCGGTTTGCTGTGTACATGTCGCGCGGGCATGGAGCCACAATGCTGCAAAGCTGCAGCCTTTAACCTTTCCGGGTGGATTCCATGTCCCGTCACCGTGGCTGCAGCACATTAGAAGTTTGAGCAGCCGTCGAGAGCTCCTGCCTCGCGCACAGTTTCCCTGCGGTGGTCGCCGGCGCCATCTTCCTGGGATGGCGTTCGTCCCGAGTTTCCTCACTGCGTCTTTTCGTGCCGAGCTTTTGATGCTGGGAGAAATAAGTTTGGAAGGGTTGGCACTTGTTGCAGGATGTGTAACCGTGTGGTGTCAAGGCACTTGTTGCAGGATGTGTAGAACCGTGTCGTGTAGCTTGCTGCGTGTTCGGTAATGGTGGTGGGGGGAGCTTGTAGATGGTGGCACTCTGCGCTGGCTATGATCAGAAATGTTGTGTGCTCAACGCTTCTGGTTAGCAGAATGAGAATTCAGTGGCGTCCTATCTGCTTCCTTCTAGTTAGTGTTTGGAGATAGTTGTGGTCTGTAATGGGAAAAAGTATTTCAATTCTCTGTGTTTTTGGTATAGCATAGAAACCCGCGCTTAACTTTCTTGAATAAAATCTGGGTCAGTGTATCTCATGATGTAGAGGACGGGAGGGTGATCGCTCTATTATGTAGAGGATGGGAAGCATGGCACTGCTTCTGCACCATAATTACAGTGCAATTGTCATTCATGGCTGGCTGATCAATCTTTTTCTTCGAGGAAAGTGCGCGCTCAATCCTGATGCAATCAAGTATCTACTCTATTGAATTCTTGATACTTGCTAATTACTGCCAATGAAGGTTTCATGTGTCGAGCACATGAAATTCAGTCCTGACAAATCTCTGTATGAAACTAGCATGCTTGTTTCTAGAGTTCCTCTTGTGACCAGTTTTCCTATGCAGTTTGCCGGGAGTGTATCATGAAGAAAATAGATGATGAAGAGATCGACTCCTGCCCAGTATGCCACATTGATCTTGGTATTGCTCCTGAAGAGAAACTCAGGTAAGTAATGGTTAATACCAAGGTTTATCTGTATACCATTGTTTTTTCAACTTGTCAATTCTCTTTTCTTCACGTTACTGCATTTAAGTGTGTACATTTCAGTAGAACATCCTGTTTCCACACAACATTTATTAACAGTTGGAGTAGCAGATTTGCTCATTTTTTACCCTTAGATAGCGAGAAAATATACTCCTACAAGAGTCTCTATAATGTTAATACTTTGAATCAAAAATAATATTTTTTCGTTATTAGTTGAGAAGTATGCTAGCGTATAATTAAACTCCTACAGCTATCAGGGCCCCTCATGCTAACTGCCTGGTACAATGTTATCTTGTCTAATACTAGCATTGGCCAAATATGCACGCTTAATTGTTTTGTGAAGCAAAAGTTCAGTTTTCCATCCACTTATCTGTTTTCAATTCTTTTCATATGCTGTCGACTCAAGTATTCAACTATATGCTGCTAGCTGACATGATTAATCGTTTCCTTCTTTGAAGGCCTGATCACAATATTCAGAGTATCAGGAATAAGGTGTTTCCACTTAAGACAGAAGTTGATGCTTCTAAGGTTCTAACTAGTACATCGCCAGCAAAGAAGAAAGAGAGGTCCCTTTCTTCCTTGGTAGTTGAAACTCCGAAGATAGCAACACAGACTAGTCTGACAGGACAGAGGACCAAAGCTGCAAGAAGGACAACAACCTCCCAGATGTCTTCTCTCATTAGTAATGGAACCATGAGATTACTAAATAATTCTGAAGGCCGCGATCAGAAGACTGAGAAAACCTCAGCAGCAGAGTCTACCAAGATGACGACATCTGCAAAATTAACGCAGGTACTATTAAAGAACTGCCAGATGTGTGCGTAACAGCGCATAATTTCATGTGCAAGTTTGATGCCAATTGTCCTGTAACGTTTGTTTATTCTAACTACACATTCCATCCCAAACAGATCAATGCAGATATAGTAGCTTCAAACCAGCCATCTTCTGAAGATGGAGATCGTGAGACTATTGACAATGAAGAGCTTCAGAAAACTTTACACAGTCTGGTACCGGCAAGCGGGAAGAGGTCGCTTAGATTAAGTCTTAAAAGACGTTACGCTGCCGCCAAGGAGGACAAAACAAAAAGCACAAATGGTGAGCTCTCAATGAGGAAAGATGTCGCAGCAGATAAAGTGGCTATTACTGGAATAAGGGCGAGTAAGCACTCAAACAAGTTAAAACTTCTAGACAAAAACAATGGCAATTCTTCAGAATCTGTATCATCCAATGGTAAAAGATCCACAGAGGATAGTCTGAGGAAAAATGCTGAAGCAGACTCGCAGGGAAAACCCTTAAACAGCTTGGTTGAGGCAACCAGGAAGATATCGCTTGGATCAACTCCTAAAAGCCATGGCACTGCTGCCAAGGAGGACAGAATTAAGAGCAAAAATGGTAAACTCTCCAAAAGGAAACATGACACAGTAGACAAATTGCCTATTGCTGGATTAAAGCTGAGTGCGCATTCCAATAAAACAACCACGGAGGATAATCTGAGGAACAGCCCAGAAGCAGACCCTAGGCAGGAAGTGGTTGGTTCTACAAGCACTGGTTGTTTGCGTGATGGAATAACTATCCCAGTCTGGTTTTCACTAGTCGCTGCACCGAACCAGTAAGATTGCAGTCGATTCAACAGTTGTACTGATTGTTATGGACCAAATGTTTTGCTTCCTCACATCAAAATGAAACTGTTTTGCAGGGGAGAAGCTAAACGGCTGCCTCAGATACCAAAAGCTGTCATCAGAATTAAGTGAGTTTCCCTTTAAACTTCAGTTTCTTTGACTTGTAGAATAGCAGAGGCCTCCCAGACTTAGAATCCTCTTATTCGTAACATATATTTATGGAAATATTTACCCAGTTTTAGATGGCTCAGTGTGTCTGTTATGTTTTCTACTAGTAGCAACTGTGCTCCGTTATATGCAATAGTTTTTTTAAAAGTATTAAGGGCTGGAAAATAGCGTTCTCGGGGATTTTATCAGCAATGGAGAAGATGTTTCATTTGAAAATCATGCTTGCTTTTTTTGGTCATTCCTACCAGCAATCAGTTTTTGCTGGTCTATTAACATATTCCAGGAATTTAATAAATTTGTTCAATATGATTTTTCTTCTTGTTTCAGAAATGGGAGTATGCAGATCTCCTCCGTCCTGAGTTACATTACGCAAAAACTTAAGTTGGCAAGTGATGATAAGGTGAGACCTTTTAGATGTATTTGTACTTTTTATTTTGATTGTTGTCACTCCACAAACCCAGCGAAAGTCTTTGTCCTCTTATCAAGGTTCTTGCTTACGAAAAGTATTAGATCATCAACTAATGCGAATACAGTTACCTGCTAGACTGGACTTTGCTCCATCTGTAGATTTATTCTCAGAATTGACAAGTCCCCACCCATCGATTCGCGTTTAAAGGAACCATTAGGCTGCATTTGTAGATTTGGATGGTGATGTAGCGATTCATTTGTATCATTTATCTGTTGCAAAGCTCCCAAACAATACACCAAAAGACCATTTCAGCTCAATGATTCATCCTATCATATCTTCCTATATATACACACACAATGCTGGATCTGGTCTTTCGGCTGATCCGTGTGTACCTATTTTGCAACTGCAGCTGGAGGTCCTCTGCAACGAGTGGCCAATCTGCCCTTCGACGACGATGCACCGCCTGCTCCAACAGTGGGTGAGCCGCAAGCCGAAGCAGGAGGTGCGCGCGGCGGTGGGCAGCCCTGCCAAGGAGTTCGTGATGGAGCTGGGCTACCGCCGGCGCCCCGCGGACGTGTCGATCTGCTGCATGATGAAGACGAGCTCCGTGTCAACCTCCCTCCCGTGCTACTGCAGCACCAAGGCTGCAGCCTGAAGGCAGGGCTGTTAGCTCCTCCAATAATGCATAGATATATAATATTTACAGCTATATCATTTTTTGGGCCGAATGGGCCGTGTAAAGAGCGGGCGGAAGAAAGAGGTTAGGCGTAGCATTAGACTCTGCTATAGTAGAATCATCTGAAAATCTCAAAAAAAAAAAAAAGTAGAATCATCTGAAAGATTTTACCTTGGCTCCCAGAACATGGCACTTCACAGTTCGGACGACAATTTGCAGACCAAACGAAGTTTCTTAAATTGGTCCAGTGTGTTGTTTTTTGCCATGGTTTTTGCCTTTTTTTTTGAAAAGTTCAGCCAAAACCAGCTTTGTTCCCAGAGTGGTATGCCTGTGGTAACTGGTAAGCAGTAACTGTTCCTTTGGTTCTGTCTTGTACTGGCCTTGGCTGGTTTGACCGGTAACGGTCTGTACTCTGTACCGGTGCGTGGCCTGCAAGGCTGCTAGCTAACCAGTTGGTGCCACATGGCAGTCTTCTGGGCGCTCACGAGCACCCTCCAGCATATTTAGGGAGTGTTTTAGGCAGTAGATAATGTTTGGTGGATTAAGCGTGGTAATGCCAGCAGAGCATATAATAATCAGGATGCAAGGACTTTATACAGAATATCTTAGAATAGATCCTTGCCAAAATAGCTTGTACAATTATTTTTCACCAACAAATTTAATTAAAAACGAGATGGACCTTCTTTAAAGATTGAGACCCCTCATCTAGACACCGTCTGGCTGCTGCTGTACTAGTGTGGTAATGCCAGCATAGCATAATAACCAGGATGCATGCAATGGCTTTATGGAATATCTTTGGAATCTGGATAGATTTGCCAAAATAGCTTGTAGATGTGGACCTTCTTCTTTCAAGAACCGGTTTGGTGGAGGTGGATTAAGCTAGATAAGATTTCCATATAAGTTAAGTGCCTTGCCCTCTGGATTTAATGGTCATATACCCTTGATCAATAGTTATCCCTGAACCATAACATTTTTCAACAAATTAACAAACGAGACATGGACCTTCTCTCAAGAGCCGGTTTGGTGGATCCAGCTACATAAGCTTTTCAGAAAACACTTAGTTAACCATGGCTAAGAGTGGTTTGTGCGTTGGATTTAGAGGTCATGTAGCCTTGGTCAACATTTACTATTTAACCATGACATTTTTCAATCAAAACTTTGAAGGTCACAAAGAAAATTGTGTTTGTGTGTTTTTCTTTCGTGAGTGCTGTTCACCGGATTTTTATTACTAACAAGGATAGTATGTGTTGTGTCGCTCACCTGTGCATCCATCAAGCGGTTCCTCGTTGAGCTTAAGCTAGAAAGCACACACCAATTTCACATGAAACGATCCAAACTCCCGCAATTTAACCTTGTCAGATTGCGTTGTACTCCCCCGTTTCGTAAAAAAAGCGCATAATTTTTTTGAGAGGTAAAACTCGATGTGAAGTTTGGCCACGTTTTTAGAAAGAATTGTCAACATTTACAATGCCATTAGATACATCATAACATATATTTTCATATCATTTCTATGTAGTATCATAGTTTTCAATATATTTTTCTATAAACTTGGTCAAACTTTACGTCGTCTAACTTTAGAAAAAAGCCCCCACAAAAAAATTAGAATTTTTTTATATAACTTCTTTTATATTTTTTTAATAGAAAAGGTCCCCAAGGACCTGGAGCTTGTATTACTTCGGCGGTGGGTAAACACTTATAGAAAGGACCCTGCAAAATAAGAAAATTACAACAAGGCCCTCCAATTTTACAAAGTACACCCTAAAAAATACTGCAGAAACGCGATCGATTTCTTGCTACGGTGGAAAGTAGCCTCCAGGCACCGCCGCTCCAAATTTCACTAGGGACGAAACCACTTGGGAGAGCTCGAGCTTGAAAGGTTGCGTTGAGGCTAGGGAAGATCCTCCGATGGAGGAAGAAAATGCTCCAGCAACAACCACTATAGAGCATGGCGGGGTCAACCCTATTACCAGGGATAGCGGCAGCGAAACAATGCTGATGCTTGGGAGCCGCCATAGGGAGCACAATCTCCAGAATCTCCTACGACCATCTGACGAGTCTAGTTGCCGCCAAGCTGCCAGCTTCCTCCCCCTCGCCGCCATGGTCATCCATGAGAATAGGTTCAGGTTGCAGACCACCAGACAACCGATGGGAATGCAACTTATTTGAGGGATTCATCTCCGAGATGAAATACGGCTTCTTCCTCCATGAAACGCGTCGGAACGGCTCATCATGAATGTTCGATGCCGCACCAAAGCACCCCGCAGGAGCACACCCCTGTCACCTCTAGATCCACACACACTAGCATGCCCTCCTTCTTCTTCCCCTCGCCTCCTTAGCCGGCTGGAAGAAGCAGAAGAAGCACATCGTTAGCACCAAAGAGGAGGTCATAGACGACCACATGGCCTTATTTGCGGAGATTCTGGACTTGGACTTGCCCACTGCCTGCTCTAACCACCGTAGCTCGACGCTGTAGAACTCACCCACCGGATGCGCCATGACCGTCCAAAAGACACTGATGCCCTACTCCAAACTACCGTCAAACATCTGAAACCCCTAGATCTACTCCTAACTACTACTCTGCCACCTCTCCTTCGCCATTTCCGGCCGGCAAAGCCACCGGAGAAGGCTCGGGTTCAGCCCGGTATCCGCTGGTCAACCCTCAAACGAGGGGGAGAGGAAGGGGATGACTTCTTTTATGAGTAGATTTAGTATGAACAAAGGTGATAAGCGAGTTTGGTTTCCTACGAACAAAACAAAGAAAGAAATTGTATCTCGCTTGGGAGCGGCGTTTTGTAGCCCGAGCTACATGTAGCTCATTTTTTGATAATTTTGAAAAAAAAAGAACTCCTAGATGTATATTCTCTCGAGGTGCAAAATCTCAACTTGAAATACATTGCGTACGCTGTGCGAAAACGACAAAAAATGAGGATCAGAAGTAGTGAATAGTGTAAATTTGCAAACCCCCAACATTATTCAATATTTTGTCATTTTTGTGTGTCCTGGAATATAAGGAGTTTCGAGTTGAGATTTTTCATGGTGGTAGTGTGGTAGAATACATCATTGTCAACATCTACGATTTTTTAGGGTTTTTTTGGAACTTTAAAATGTACTAAGACTAGTTTTCAATTATTTATTAAAAAAAAAAGAGCCTAGCTACATTTGCAGTTTCCGTATCCCGCGTGGTACAATTTCAGCTGTCACACCAAGATTCTGCCTGGGTAGGTGTAGCCTCTTGTAGTTGTAGGTCCCTGGCGGTAGTTGGTGTCCAGCTGACGAGTAGCTAAACCGGGCCCAGGGAAGGTCATACTCCAAGAGGAGGCTAGCTAATTTGTTCTGACCGACGTCGACAGGTGCCCATTTTTCTCTCACTACTTCCACTAGCTAGGCAACGTTCGTATGCGATGCAGTATCAGTATCACTCGTGAAGAAATTGTAACGTCCAAATAGGGGGATAGCTGCCCAAAGGAAGCTCCATTCCGCTGAGATGAGAGCAACTGGAAGCAGAAGCAGAGATATTTATCCCGTGATCTACTACACAGACGACAAAGAGGGCCTCGCTCGTGTCTTAAACAAATAAACTAGTGCCACAACTTGCCGTCCTTTCCTTGTGAGATGCAGACGAAGGCAATGCAATGCAGCAAATGCACAACTTGTTTAATCGAATATTCAGAGCTGTAAAGCCTGAACGAAGAGGCTACCATATGACATCATCTGCATTATTGGGCCAAGAGCTTGTGTGCTGATGGCCTGAACGGACGTGGCACTTTCTTTTAGGGAAAACCATCAGGCTGATTTTATTACTTAGGCATAATGGATACATCATCGTCTGACAGAATTGGCACAAGAATGAATCTCAGGGGGTTCCTCCTGCCACACAACCGACATAGTCTTTCTGAGTGTCTAGCTAGACTATCACCGCTACTACATTGGCTTGCCTAGGACAGTAGAACGGATGTGGCACTTGAAACCACCGCTTGGCAATGTCTCCGGTGCTCATGCCCTAAAGAACTAAGCAGTGGGCTTCTGCAATGCAGCATCAGTCACACAAAAAACTTGTGTTTATTTGTATACACAGAAGTAGGTCTTGGGTTACTTTTATAACGTCCGAAAGGGAGATAGCTGCACAAATGGAGCTTCATTTCGCGGAAATAAACTGAAAGCAACTACCAACCACCCTGCTTCCTTCCTTATGCATTGTGCAGATGAACGAAATACAGCAAACGCACAACACAGGCCACGCTCAGAGTGCAATCATATGCTTGTGTTGAACATGAACTAAAACACAATCATATGCTTGTGTTGAACATGAGCTAAAACAAAACAATCTCTCGACCAGCTTGATCTGATACCGATCAGCACAAAGCTTGCAGGCATCATGGTGAATCAAGGATCCCCTGCCTTCGCACTACTAGGAAAAGGGGGCAAAAGGAAGAGCACACTGATACGCCTTTACTCTTCTACAGGCAATCTGATCTTACATGGAAGTACTGCGGTGTGCTAGAGTACCCCATACAGCGAACAGATCTCGGCATTTTTTACTTCAGATCCAAATCATATCATCACTGCAGATCTTCTCTTTCCACTTTCCAGTGAGCCAAGATCATTATGGGCGACAGCAGACAGAAAAATGCAAATGAAAAGGATACAACTGAAGCAGTATGTAAGACAGGATACACGTGGTGTTTGATCACATCTTTCACACTGCCATGGGGCAATGTACCATGTATAGGAACATACTAGATCATGATGGCGCGTGTTGCCGCGCCCTATCTATTGGGACTATAAATTGTTAGTAACTGATAAAAATATATTTGAATTTTGGTGGGATGCTTGATTAATTTAAAGCATGCAAGTCCAAACATGGAAATGGTTCCCGTTGTCTTCAACAAAAACTATATAATAACAATATAAACAAAAAGAAAATTTTAAGGAAAAATATGAATGTTTTAGAATGAAGCTGTAGAAAATTATTTAGACATCGTCAATAGGAAACACATCCGGTGACCCATTTCCAATTACTGTGAAGGTAAATAAAAAGAAAAAAGGGAAAAATCATTGACGTAGAATTGCTAGAGCCCATTCAACACAAGAGCTTCTGTTCAATCATGAATGCTAAGTTTGACACTTGCACAGATGCATTTTGGGGGGAAATGATATGTTTCACACTAAATCTTCAATAGACAACAAAATAAGTGCATCATATGCACTCACCTGAATCAAAAGTAAATGCAGCATATCAAGCTAGAGATAGGTATGGAGACATATTGGGTGCACATTGAGTTGGAAAACTTCTGATATGTTATATCTCATATCAATCATCTTGTGTGTATCGCATCTGAAGGATGTCAAGAAGACAACATCTTGTTATATTAGCAAAGGTGGCTCCAATATTTCAATGGATACATAGATTACCATACACGTGGATTTGAAACAATAGAGTGGTGTCTTCACTTATAGCTTCCTCTATCGAATTTCACGCTGATCAATGTTGTAGCCAACCTTAATCAGAAATGTCCCTAATCTATAATATCTAAATAGGTCATCCCCACTAACTTATTTCTCTTGACATGCAGCCTATCCACCCCACCAAATTGCCACATCACAAATTTTGCCACCTCAGCTGCCGTTTGTTCGTTTCAGTTACCTGTGTGGTTCCATGCAGTTTTCTTGACCTTTGTCCCCGCGCTCAGCAAACGGCCCAGGTGAGGCATGTTACTATTTTTCTTTTCTGTCAATCTCTTCAGCTACCGAGCATAATTGTCTGAAAAAAATCTACCGAGCATAAATTCTAATAAGGAGAATCCTAGACGCTACATCTGCTCTGGAGACGAACCATCCGCTGACGAATGAGGGCACACGAGCGGACGACTGCCTATTTATTTTACTCCACCCATCACTTCCGTGCATAGATGCTTTCTCGGGCTTTCGGCCCTCCTCGGCTATGGCTACTGCCTACTGCAAGCTCAATTAGCCACCATCATGTGTTTGCACGCCACCATCAAACCACGACCATCACGCTTCTTCGCCGAGATGCATCTATCCCAGACTCCCAGTTCCTTCTCCATACTGCGCGTCTTCTTATCAGCGCCGCCGTCGTGCCGCACACTACCGAGACCCATGGACCACCCCTCTGATTTGGATTTCCACCTCATCGTATACATGGATCCATCCGAAAAAAGTAGCGCCGAAAGCACATCGGCGAACTAGATCGTCATGTTGCTTCTACGTCACTAGGTGTCTCCTTTCTATTTCGGAAGAGCTACATGGGTCATGGCGAGATGCTATCAACGACTCCACCAATGGACAATAGCAGCCTCACTAATTTTCTTGAAAAGTTAGCAGGTAAATTTTGCCAAAGAAATCAAGATAGCTAGAACCAAGCAGTGCCCCTTGACCAAATCTACCAAGCAGCGCCTTCTGTTGCTGCTCGCAGAGCACACGCTCTGTGTATCTCTCAACGTCCGCTTCATGTATACGAAGTAATGTTGTTGTTTTTCTTTGTAGCAAGAAGATCTCTACTCCTATCTGTCAAGATTGTTTGTGCAGCAACTGTGGTCAAGTGGTCATCTGCTAACTGATCCGTACTTTCATAGTGTTTCACACTCCTAATTATGAAGTATAAAATTGGTAAGAAAATCTCAGCTTTGTTTTTATACATGTATGCCATACTTTTCATCCCTTTTTTTGGGAAGATGTACTTTCTCATGTTTTAACTCTCCGTATATCCTTTTGCTGATTAGGGAGGGAGAGAGCACATGAGAACACTATTGTATTTAAATCTATGGTGGAACAACCGAATGAAAATCATTAGCTCCAGACTTCATTATTTCACCCTCTCTTTCTCAAACAATCTATTTTTTTTAATTGGGTGCACTTTCTGTTTACTGCAACAAATATTGTTTTCAAAGGTATGGCTTTGTTCTTCCCATTAAATCCCCTTTATGTTTGTTTTTGTTTGGGCAGCATAGGGATTTGATGTCCATATGTGTATTTCCATCTAAACATTTTTTTTCAAATATTGTTGTGCTATTTTCGTAAAACCAATAGTACTTTGCCCATACATGATGCCTATCATATTGCTCTAATATTTTAAGCCTTTTTTGTTTACCAGGAAGGTGCAAAAACAATCGTAGTTCGTGTTGCATGTCGATGAGGAAGGGAATTTTCGATCTATGCATACTATGACTCACTGTTAATAATGTATTTTCTGACAAATTGATGTTTTATTTACTCCAAAGTGTATTAAATTATGATATGATATGTCTCGGTATCATTTTTTTATTGACATGTTGAGAGCAGTGCTTTACCACTAAACATGATCTTAAGGCATATCAAATGGTGTATGCTTCTTACTTCATTTTCGCTAGCATAAATTTCTACAAACATGTTTTGTTAATATAACATCTATTTCAAGAATTTTACTTTTTTGCAACAATTATTTCCGCAGCAATGCGCGGGGTATTTTCTAGTTAATAAACAATGCAGACTATTTTTTTATCTAGAGGATAAGGACCAAAATGATATTAAATTTTTTTCATTAATATAATCCAAGAACAGTGTCTGATAAGTAATACCCTACCAGTAGAAGGGATGCAATACGTCGTAGACTTGTAGTAATCACATCCTTGTAGCATTATTAGTTCATGTGCAGCAGTACATATCACGTACTCTTTTCATATTCCATACTTGATATTTCACATGCTTTTTATTTTTGATTGCGGAGCATCCTCTGTCTCAAAAAAATTATCATATTGTTTGCATTACTACAAACCTGTGATTGACATAATCAATGAAACACCGTGTAATTCATGAGTGACGCAGAATTTCTCTTCCATTTTCATATTGCATCCTGGTAAAACAGAAGGAAAACGTTGTTGAGCATTTCAGGAAGGAGCTAGCGGACCAATCATAGTAAAGCCAGAGAAGGAAATACAACGTATTATAGATGCACGCAACAAACTATGAGTAGTTCAACAACAAGAAACTGTAATTAGAGACATAACCTGATGCAAAAGCTCTGCCGATCTAAACTGAACCAAGAAAAGAATTAGAAAAATAAATGTTTCATTAAATCGATCAATATATCCTAACAAGAGATGGAGGGACTGTAAGTACACATATACATGGATACGTATGAACGAAACAGATGAGGTATTTAGGAATTGACCTCGATGTCAACCATTGCAAATAGACAGATTAAGAACTCCACAATAAAAATAAAATCTGAGCTGACCAATATTATAGAGAACGGAATTGAGGGAAATCAAGATGGATAGAACCTGCAAAAAATTAGAGTTTGAAAAATTAACATTAACAGCCGGTGAAAATGATTAGATGGGGAAGAGGGAGTGCGTATGACATAGAAGCAATCTAGCAACGATTCCGGGGTAAAGAAAGGGAAGGTAGAGAGATTGGAGAAATAGAAGAATATATAGACGACGTGAGGCCTCTGCAGTAACGGGGTTCACGTACTATCATCACTCACCGACGCCAGTTGCTAAAGATAGCAGGAACTGAAAATTAACTGCGACTTCAAGGGAAGCGCATAAATCACGATGGTTCGCATCTCATCAACCAGGTCGCCATGAATGACGAGGCAAGAGAACATCCCTGCCGCATCCGCATAGCAGATCGATGCCCCGCTACAGTTATTGTGTCCGCAGGGAGATCGATGCCAGCTCTAGATATTCCGGCCTACAGTCGAACGGATCAAGAGGTGAAGAGGTGTACATCCCGTTTGGATCGGCCGAATCTAGCCTCGCGTCTCCTCTCCTATTTTTGCCCACTCGTTCGGTATCAGGAGCAACGCCCGGTTCATCTTAGTCATTCTGGTCCAATTAATCACATAAAGGCTTTCTGATGCCTAGAGAAGCGTCCTTAAGGGATAATTCGGCCCACGCAGGAGCTGAGGATCATCCAGCGGCCAGAATGACTCGGGGGCGTGATCGGACGGCCAAAACTGTCCAGTTCGTGAGAGGCCTCCTCTTTGACTCAGTTTTAATATCCCTAATGGATGCATTGCCATTCTACTAGGAGCATTCCAAAGGATTGGGGACATATCTGTAGTCAAGAGATTTCAATCAAGCAGACTGCTTAAGTACCAAATCACACAAGCGGACTGCATAAACCATCAATTTCTGGTCATCTTGTAAAGAATAGGATGGCAAACTGGCAATGGCTATTATCAACACCACAGCTTTACATATGAAAAACATCAAACAGTATATGCTCACAGTATGATTGCACACCTTATAATGAATCTCAGATCACAGTAATTTTACACGCCAACATAAGAACCGATAGATACTGTGTTAACAATCATGGAACCAATACATGTGTTTCCATCAGCACAAAGAGGCACCATATCAATACGCCTGCAAGTGAAGAGATGCCAGATCAATACAGAAAAGTACTGTGGTTTGCTAAAGTAACCCATATTCTTAAAAGATCTCTGCAAGTCAGCATTTTTTTTACTTCTAATTCAATGCACATCATCACTGCAGATCTTCTCAAGAAGATGATTTTCAAGGAACAAAGAAACAAACATGATTTCCACTTTACAGTGAACCAAGATCGTTATGGGACATAGCAGATGCAGAAAAATGCAAAGAAAAGGAAGCAACTTGTATGCATACAGCTGATGTGATCTGTGAGACAGGACAAGAGGAAGTGTTGATGGCGTCTTTTGCATTACCATGTAGAGGAACAGATGGATGGATTGGGAGCATTACAAAGGATCATGGAGACATAAATCCCAGAGATTTCACATTATATGTTCCAATCAAGTGCAAAGAGGTACTAGTACTAGATTCATGCATCTGGGAGTAGATTTACTGAATTCACAAACAAAAACATCAAATTTCTAGTAACAAATAATCAGTTGGCAGTGACTATTATCAACATAACAGCTTTACATATGAAAAACGTCAAACAGTATATTTTCATAGTATGATTGCAGACTTTACAATGCGAATGCAGAAATATTCATACAACAGATGCGATCTGTGAGACAGGACAAGAGAGGTGTTGATGGGAATCTTTTGCATTGCCATGGCATCATTTGCATTACCATGGGGAACAGATGAATGAAAGCATTACAAATGACTGGAGAGATATATCTCGACTCCACATTATACGTTCCAATAACCAGAATGAGATGCTAGATTCATGTATGTCTGGGGAGTAACGAGGCACCAAATTCACAAATCTAAGTGCATAAAAGCATCAGTCTCTGGTCATCTGGTAAACTATCAGATGACAATGGCTATTTTTATATCAACATAAAAAACAGCATTACACATGAAAAACTTCAAACAGTATATGTTCATAGTAGGATTGCACACATTACAGCGAGCCTAAAATTTGATCACAAGCCACTCTAGTATTTATACACACCAACATAAGAGCCAATAGATACTGTGCTAAAGTATGAAACAATCATGAACAGGCAGCCACGAGCAAGAACAGCAAGAATGCTGAATAAATATGGTACCAATCTTGGGCACCATGAGACCAGGCCGAGGTGCACAATCAAGCAATGCGGACGTAGGTGGGCAAGATGGGTCCGCCGGCGCTAATGCTGGCAGCGCTGATGCCGGCGGCCATGATCCCGTTGCCTGCGGCCTCCTGCTCGGTCAAGAAGAGGTCGTCGGTGGCCCTGAGTGAGGCGTGGGTGGCCACGAGGGCGACCCCTATCATGACGGAGCCGACGATGTTCCACCCGACGTCGGTGAAGAGCAGCGCGATGACGGTGACCCCGGAGAGCGTGGCGAGGACGGTGCCGTCGTCGAACTCGGTGCCGAGGATCCGGAGCGGCTGGCCCGGCTCGGAGGGGCGCGCGAAGTAGAGGAAGAACCAGGCGGCGCAGAGGGCGACGAGCGCGAAGAGGGTGCCCGGGTGCCAGAAGAGCGAGGCGGCGACGACGGAGAGCACCGCGAGGGCGTAGTTGGAGCGGAAGTAGGCCGTGTTGCGGCGCATCCGGGCGACGGCCTCCCCGAGGTTGGGCGGCTTGGAGAAGGCCGGCGTGCGGAAGACCTCGCCCCAGGGGCGGCGCGCGGCGATGAGCGCCTGGCCCTGCTCCCGGAACCGGGTGACGAGCTCGGCGGCCTTGGCGAGCGAGGAGGGCGGCGCCGTCGGGTCCTGGATCGGGGCCGTGGCCGGGGCCGGGGCCGAGGGCGCCGCGGGCGGGACGTTGCTAGGGTTGGGGTAGTAGGAGGAGGGCGGCGCCGGGTAGGTGGGGATCTTGGCGTAGCCGCCCGTGGAGGCGGGCGGCGCGGCGTAGGAGCCGTACATGCCGGCGGGAGGGGCCGAGGCGCCGGAGTTGCGCATCGGGAGATCGGAAATTTTGCGCGGTGGAATCTCGGGGAGAGGTTGAGGGGAAAGTGGTACGGTGGGAGGAAGAATAGAAATCGACGTGGGCTTTGCTTCGCTGGAGAGGAGAGGGGATCTCGTCGTCTCTATTTGTGGGGAGGGGGAAGGTGTGCGCCGTGCGCCGTGCGCGTGCCGTCGAGGCTGGTGTTTTGCTTATGGGCGAAGCACCGTGTCGGCCCTCTGCTCCGTTCGTCATCAGATCGTGTGGACTTCCAATTCAACCCAAAAAAAACATGAATTTCCTGGAATTTTCTGCTGCTTGGTCTCTGCAATCCGGCTGGGAGTTTTGTGCTTCACTCTCCTCATGTCACACGTCTGAAACATGAGGTTCACCTTTCTTCAATAGAAAAAATTGCGTGAGGTTTACCTAAGGCAACTAGATAATTTCCATGAAACAAAGACAGTACAACAATAAGCAATGCAACCACGAGAACATACCCCTAAGTTTTGTGTGACTGTTATGCCCAACCTCGAATACAGATGCTAAAAGTTCTAACAATTATTGTATACAGACGTATAACATGTCATACAGTTTCAAGTGCAAGATCAAAATCACGGAAAAGAAGGATATTATTAGTTGATCCAATTCATAGCCTAATCTGAACTAAGTATATCCATAGCATGATTTATCTTTTATTATTTATCGACTTGTGAGTTGGACGTGTGATTGATTTCGTTAAGATGGTATATGTATACATTTCTATATGTTCATCTGTTTTCACATTAATTTTAGCATCTTACACAAATTCTAACATTAGAGAATGTGTTCCACTCTGTGCACAAAATACATGTGGAACGAGTGTACACGTGAAGACCATTGATATGGTTATATGATGATTATCTATCTATGGAACCACATATTCTTTTTTTTTTGAAATATATGAAGATTTGAGATTGATGATAGAGCTGGCCGCTATGCATTATTCTAGGGTTTTCAAAACCTTTGAGGCTAGCTAATTTTGTACATGTTTGGAGTCATGGTTCAATATTTACATGTAGAAAGATGGAACTAGAGATTGTGATTGGAAAAAATATTTTTGTAACATTTTGTTTTATCATAGCTACTTGTCGTCTATTTTTTTTAGTTTGATTTGGTCGGGATCGTCAAAGAGGTTGTGTGAGTTGGGCGACCGCATAAAGCCTCCAAAAATTTGAGGGCCCCCATATCCCATCCTACAGCCCAACTCGTCTGGTCACTAACTCACTTTTTTAAAAAAACTAAAGGCCGAGGCCCAACGTTAAATTAATAACGCCAAATTGGCAGAAGATACAAGAGTGCTTATCCAGAGTACAACCAGCAACCAACACACACCGAGATAAACTAGAAGCACAAGGTGAACTAAGCAAAGGCAGTAAACCGGGTCAACCGAAGGTGCCCAACAATAAGCAAGGAACCCCTAAGGATAACTACGCCGGAGAAGATGAGTAACACGCTGGTTGCAGGAGCATTGCCATTCCGCCTTCAGTCTCTGTCATCAGAGGGAACCCTATCCCTAGACATACGTGAGACGCCATCTTCGGCGGGCCAGAGCTCACCCTAGAGCTCAAGCTGACACACCAACAGACATTGCGCCCTGCCAAGACGAGAACACCACCATCACAGACATCGCCTCCAAGGCCGCCAACAGAGAGACACACTGTGGGCTCCAAGATGGCACATTCAAGAAGGATGCGGCACCGAAAAGTACCGTCCCCGCCCGATCCGAGGGGATCTGGGTTTTCACCCGAAGCAACACGAGAGGAAGGGAACAAGTCGCGACGATGTCTTTAGCAATAAAGCAAGCACATGAGCATCGTCGTCGCCAGCCCCAGACACGCCAGTCAGATTTTCACCTCAGCCAAAAGTCCAAATCCACACTCAGTGAGTGACCAGCAAAATTTCTGAGCCACACCCACCGCTAGCCACTCCCTAGTGATCACGCCACCCTCGCGGGCGAAAGCACCCAGGCATCATCCGATCCGCAACCACCGCTGAAGCGCCACGACTCCCACCGTTCAGGGACACCGCCCCGACATCCAGGGAGATCCCTAAAAGGTTTCAGGGTAGAAAACACAAATTTTTCCTACGCGAACACACCTAACTTCCAGGATCTATCTAGGAGTAATGTTGTAACAAAGAGGTTTCGGATACATGCCCTTGTAGTCCGAAAGCGGTTAAAATTCCGAGGGGAACGTGGATGACGTAGTCGTACTCGTAGCCGACCTCAAAGTCGCGAAGCTCCTCGCAAGTCACCCTTGCTCCAACGTGCAACAGTCTGGCTCACGACTACTTACTCAATATGTTGAGCTCGTTGGGGAACCCCAAGAGGAAGGTATGATGAGTATAGCAATAAGTTTTCCCTCAGTTATGAAACCAAGGTTATCGGACCAGTAGGAGCAAGGAAACACCCCCCAGGTGTTGTTTCCAACTTGGAATCCTGCATAACACAATCACAGAACTTTGCCCCCAACTCAGTGAGGTTGTCAATCTCACCGGTTTTGCTGAAAACAAAGGATTAAACGTATTGTGTGGAAGATAGTAATTGCTTGTAGAAAGTAAACAGAAAATAGTAAATAGCTTTGTAGATTGATGGTAAAAGAAAGGACCGGGGTCCATAGTTCACTAGTGGTGATTCTCCTTAAGATAGATGACATGTTGGGTGAACAAATTACAGTGGGGCAATTGACAAACATCGAGAAAAGCATACATGCATATACTAATCATCTTGACTCCTATGAGTTTGATTGAGCATTACAACATTATACATAGACCGTAATCCAACTGCATCTATAACTAATAATCCACCTTCAGGTTATCATCCGAACCCCCTCCAGTATTAAGGCTCAAGCATCAGATAATTGCATTAAGCAAAGTGTGTAAAGTAAACAATACGATTGTTCTATGAACAAAGGATTGCTGTTTTCTCCCTAGTAGCAACAACACATCTAGTACCTTAGAGATTTCTGTCACTTCCCCAGATTACTAGAGGCATGAACCCACTATCGAGCATAAATACTCCCTCTTGGAGTTGCTAGCATCTACTCGGCCAAGATAGCTACTAACAACGGAGAGCATGCAAGATCACAAATAACAAAGACATGATAGAATCAATAATCAATCTGAAATAGCATCTCAATATCCATCGGATCCCCACAAACACAACATGTAGAATTACAAATAGATGATCTTGATCATGAACGGAGCTCACAAGATCTAGACATGGAAGCACAAAGGAGAAGAACCAACCATCTAGCTACTACATGGACCCGTAGTCCAAGGATGAACTACTCACGCATCACACTGGAGGCTTGCATGGTGATGAAGAAGGCCTCCAGGGTGAATTCTCTCCTCCGGCAGGGTGCCGGGAAGAGCTTCAGATCCCTCCCAATCTAGGGATGGAGATGACGGTGGCTACAGACTCTTTCATGGAATTTTTTGATCCGGTACTTAAGGTTTCTGTATCAGAGGCGATATATAGGCGAAAGGGGAGGCCGAGGGGGTGCCCTAGGCGGCCACACCACCCCCTGGCACGGGTCAGGTCTGGTCGTGCGGCCAGGTGGTGTGGTCGGCCCCTGGACCCTCTCCGTCTCGTCTTCTGGCTTCGTGTTCCCCTCGGTGAAATATTGACTTTGGCTTTTGTCCCGTCCAATTCTGAGAATATTCATTTTCTGACTTTCCTGGAACCAAAAACAGCAGAAAACAGGCAGTTGGCACTGTGGCATCTTGTTAATAGGTTAGTCCCAGAAAGTGTATAAAAATACTCCAAAGTGTGGACAAAACATAAGAAAGTAGATATAAAACAAGCATGGAACATCAAAAATTATGGATACATTAGCAACGTATCAACATTCCCAAGCTTAACTCCTGCTCGTCCTCGAGTAGGTAAGTGATAAAAAGAAAGAATAATTTTTGAGGTGACATGCACCATCATAAACTTGATCAAGGTATTTGTAAAACATTAAAAGTTGGGATCATAGTACTTTAACATAGTATGAAAGATATAGTTTTAACAATAAGACATAGCAACTATGTTGTAGCATGAAAAGGCACAAACAAAAGATTCATCAATAACAATGCTTTGCAAGACGTTTGTTTGTTTCACATATAGAAAGCATAATGAGAATGGTATTCAGCTTGTCCCTCATAGTGTAGCAAAACATAAATGCATAGGACACCTTCCAAGTTCATAAGGGTGACTAGATACAAATAGTTCAAGAACAAGCAATATCAAAGTTATGCATTGATGACCCACAAGTATAGGGGGGTGTATCACAGTATTTTCGATAAGTAAGAGTGTCGAACCCAACAGGGAGCAGAAGGTGTTGACGAGTGGTTTGGAGCAGGAATTCTCTGTAAATACTTAGCAAACGGTTTTTTAGGGTTTTTTGATAATCCAGATAAATAAAGTGCGAGTAAATAAAAGACAATAATAATAAATGCAGCAAGTGGCTCAATCCTTTCTTTAGCAAAGGACAAGCCAATTGTATTACTTAAGATGACCAAATGTTCTCGAGGACACATGGGAATATCGTCAAGTGCTTTCGCTTCATATAGTTGATTAATCTTCTTTAGTTTGATAAGTGTTATATGGGTGAACCCGTGCTAATGTACCGACCTTCCTAGGACTAATACATATTGTGATTATACCCCTTGCAAGCATCCACAAGTACAAGAAAGTAATTAAGATAGAAACCTAACCATAGCTTTAAACTCTAAGATCCTGACATCCCTTGTGCAAAGGTTTCCTAACGAGGGTTCAGGTTTCTGTCACTCCGGCAACCCCTACGATTAGTAGCCAAATACACATTGCATTCCCCTAGGCCCATAAAGGTGAAGTGTCATGTAGTCGACGTTCACATGACACCACTAGAAGAATAACACCAAAACTTAATTAACAAACTATTGAATCTTTCTCAACACAATTCCACTACTAACAACATGACTTCTCCCATGTCCTCAAGAACAAAATGAACTACTCACAAGACATCATATGGATCAAGATCAGAGATGATATAACGATAAGCAACAATCTGAACATAACAATAATTCAATGGTTCCACTCAATAGCATCAACTACAACAAGTAATCAACACCGAGAAAGTTTCCCCTAAGAACTATGCAAGATTCAACCCAATTGTTACAACGGTATGGAGTGGTGATGATGGTGTTGGTGGAGATGATGATGGAGATGATCCCGATGAAGTCTAGCTTGATGGTGGTGTTGATGGCGACAATCTCCCCTCTCCGAGAAGGAATTCCCCCAGCAGAATTCTATCTACCGGAGAGATCTTTCTCTCTTGGTGTTTTCCGCCCCGCAGAGGCGGCGAAATCTTTTTGTGGTCGCTCCCCCAGTATTAGGGTTTCATGGGGATAATATACGCCAAAGGGGAGAGCCAGGAGTGGTCCAGGGTGGCCACACCACCTGGTGGCACGGCCTAGGGTTGCCGGCGCCAAGGGGTGGTGTGAGCCCCCTGTGGCCCATCTCCACTCCCCCTTCTGGCATCCTTCGTCTTCTGGAAAAATAGGATTTTCCATGTATTTTCCCGGATTTTCTGATCTTCGCGAATTTCACCTCCAAACAGCCCCTTTTCCATCAAAATCCTGACTACAGCGGTCCATCCTCCAAAAGTCATCAACCATGCAAAAATAGATGAAATAACATAAGTATCATCTCATAATATGAAATATATCAATGAATAATAGTAAATTATGATATAGAATAGTGATGCGAAATGGACGTATCAACTTCCCCCAAGCTTAGACTTTGCTTGTCCCCAAGCGAAAACTGAGCTCAATAAACATGACCTCAGGTTTATGGAGTGAAGAGTCGATAAAAGAATATGGACAAGAACCATCACATTCATAAATACACAAATCATAATAGAAGACAACTCACTATTATATAACTTAACTTGCAATAAGTAAAGGAAACACAATAAAGATACATAAAGTAAATCATAATTGGTAATGGCAAACTTAGCTCTTGGTCAAAGAATAGTTAACAATTTGCAGGAGTTCAAGTATAATGGGGTTTCCAATGATAGCTTCCAAAGTAATATTCACTAAGATAAGAGCAATGTGCAAAACAAGGAACATAAGAACATGATTGAATAAATCATCATATGAATGAATGAAACACAACAACTCAAAATACTTGCTGAGATAGAAGGGAATAGGTTTACTGACTCAACTAAAAAGTAAAATATAGGCCCTTCGCAGAGGGAAGCAGGGATTTCAAGTTTCAGAAAGAGCTTCCAAAAATTATGGTACTTATTAGCTTTCAGCTCTCATTGCCCCTATCATAAGCATCTTTAGGTGGTTAAGGTTAAAGTGAGCAAACTATGGAGTATATGCTTGACAAAGTATAAGTTGGCAATCTCATGTCCCTTGAATACTAGTAAGTTCTTGTCATAGTAAGTACATGTGTATCATAGAGAACCGCCAATGGGGTACCCCTTGCTCGATGATACTGAAGAATCCCCATATCAAAATGACAAGGCAAGCAGACAATAAGCATCTCAGCAATCTTCTTATTTACCATGGGAGAATGGTGCCTTTTTCTCTCTTTCCTCTTTTCTCATTTTTTTTCTTTTTCTCAATCTGTATCTCTTTTTTTATAAGAAGAATACTTCATAGATTGCTCATTATGGTTACGCTGCAGGTTTCCATCATGATTAGGCATGGATTAGACCAGCGGCCCAGGCGTTTCTCTAACACACCTACATAACTCCATGGACTTACAAGCTCCCTTTCATTTCACACCGACGACATCAATAAACAAAAGAGCATGATATCAACTGAGTACAATGTACAACTGCAATATTGAAAGCGTTCCCCATGACAACATGGTTCTGCTAATTCCCAACGTATAAGTGCAAGCATATACAACTTAGATGACACAATGGTTCAAGTTTATTAGGTGCAAGAAAAGTAAAGTGTGCCATCAAGTTCGTGAGAGCTTTAATCACTAATTTTCACATAACAAGTTTAATTCGGAAGGTAGATAAAAACATGAATTTACTTTGAATAACAATAGTGCTAATAGGTAGGTATGGTGGACACAAATGGCATGGGTTTTGGTTTTAAGGATTGGATGCACGAGAAGCATTCCCTCTCAGTATAGGTTTTTAGGCTAGCAAGGCTGGGTAGCAAGCATACGAGTTGAAGGAAACAAACATACATACAAGTGATAAAAACAAACATGCAATCTTCCTTGGAAGCACAAAAGATCTTAACTAGAGGATACTAAGATTATGAGCAAATCAAGAAAGATGATGCTGAAGTTATATTTCTTTTAAGAGTACTTTTTATCTTTTTGATTCAATTCTCATAATGGTGTTGCTACTGACCGAGCCGAGTTTGCCAAAACCAACTAAATTAACTCAATGATCCCAAAGTGATACTAATACTAATAACAAGATCAATCATATAATAGTAATTGAAAACTAATATAAGATATGCAAAAGAGTAAATGATAGAACTTCTCATTAATATTCCATAACGGCAACTCACACCAAGGTATACATAGATATTTAGAGAGAGAGGGGACACTTTAGTAATGCAAACCATCCTAAATGATAACTTCTCCATTCATGATATGACTCTACTAAAAAGGTAAAAACATAGAAGATAGTGATGTGATATCGCGACACTCCCCCAAGCTTGGAACAAACCAAGGGGATGCCAAAACCTGATGATGAATTACTCCTTCGGTGGTGGTGGTGTTCTCTCGATCAAAGTGAGATAATCTTCCAGGATGTTGCGGAGCCTGTTATTCTCTTCTTGCAGTATATCCCCCTTTCTCCTTAGGACTCGATACTTATCGCAAAACTCATCAGTGGCCCGTAGAGCTTCCACCGCTGCAGGGCAGGAACTGAGGTTTAGAATTGGAGGTATCGTCCCTTGTCCTTTCATGCCTGCCGTCATGCCCTTCACTTCCCCCTTGATGCTTTGATCCATATCTTCGTGCCTAGCTCTGATCCTTTCTTCTTCCACCCATCCTACGAAGGTTCTCTGCTCTAGGTCGCGATGGAGCTCGCGCCGGCGTCGCAGCTCATAGTCTTCTGAAAACAAACCCTGAAACGACATCTGAACAACGAAAACACGACAAGAACACGATATATGAACCTCGAGGGATCCGTGGGATTATATATTACGAATTTTTACAACATAAGGAAGATATTGGGAGAAAACGGGCCGGAGACGGAGTCCGAGGTGGCCACACCACCTGCTGGCGCGGCCAGGGGGGCCTGCGCCAGGGGGTGGTGTGAGCCACCCTGGCTCCATTTCCGCCCCTCTTTCGCTTCATTGCTTTCCTTGTTGGATAAAAACTGCAAAAATATAACTTGACAAAATTTTCGTGGAACTTTTCTTACCAGAACTGTTACCTATTCGAAAACGGATTCTGCAGGTCTCTAAAGTTGGCATTTGATAAAAAAAATCCGGAGTTACCGTTTGAATAGCATCAATATCTTCATATTCATACACATATTTCTTGAGTCATTTAACCTTTCATTATCTTATTACACCATTTTCTCCACTAACCTGGAAATTTCTTTCACACAAAACTTCACACAATTCTCATTAGCAACATTAGTGTAAGCGAGGTAATAAACCTTTTAGGTTCAATTTCAACTGGAATCCATCAAAACATAATCTACTGTAGCAACTCCTTTCGAAATCCCAAAAGAATTCAAAAAGGAAATCGATTTAAGAGGCAAATTCAAGAGTGACACAAATCTGTCAAAACAGATCATCAGGTAAAGATCAACTTTTTCGAAAATCTTATGTTGCTCAAATGAAAAAGTGCAAAACTAACGAAAGTTAAATAACAACCTGGGGCATAAGCACAAAAAATTACAGGTCAATACGACATACAGAGATTGTTCACGAATTTTTACAGTGAAGCACAAAAATCTGTTTCGAGACAACAACTTCCCCAAATCTTACTTCTCTCTCATTAGAGGTTGATCTTGACACAAAAACCAAACTAAAAGGATAAGGAGAGGTTATTGCCGAAACAATAACTTCCGAGACTCAAATAAACAAAAACAAACTGAAAACACAAATATATTGGATTGTCTCCCCAAAAGCTCTTTCTTTATAGCCATTAAGATGGGCATGATAATTTCAATGATGCTAACATAAGAATATGAATTGAAGTGAAAGATTGTATCAGGAAGCAAAAAATACACATGTTTAAGTCTAACCCACTTCCTATGCAAGGGAATTTTGTATGAAAATAAATTGTTGAAACCAGAGGCTGCTAGCATAGGAAGGCAAAACAAGTGCAACATAAAGACTTTCAGCATAAAGCGAGGAAACTTAAAATTATTTAGATGCATTAGAACAGTCTTCCCTCTCTCATAATAACTTTCAGTATCATGCATAAATTTAACGATATAACTATCACAAGGACCATTGTAGCAATGATCACTTACCCTAACAGAAAACACAGGGACACTAGCTCTCATAACACTACTTTGTGAAGCAATATTAGAAGTATCTTTAAAGAGGATAGTGTGTCCATCTTCTACATACTTAGTGACAAAGTCTTTCACATTTGCTATTATAGGTTCATCATCCATTTGTTCATCAGGTTCAACAGCTTTATTTGTACTTTCATTAACCATACTAGCTATCATAGAATGTTCCTTTACTTTAACTAGGAAAGGTATTTTCTCAATGTAAGGTTCAGGTAAAACATGATTAGCAGTATAAACTTTAGTATTTCTTGCAGGAACACAATTAGCAATATCTTTATATGGTTCATGATACTTATTCCACTTCTTTTTAGGAATTTCAATATAGGAAGCAAAAGCCTTAAAATAAGTTGCAACAGCTTGAGAGTCTAGACCATAAGCATTTTTTAATATTTTGAAAGTCATCAGTTTCCATAAAAGATTCAATGCATTCATAATCATAATTTATACCTGACTTTCTTCCTTTATCATTCTCCCATGCTTCAGCATTATCTTGAATATGGTCTAGAAGATCCCATTTAGCTCCTTCTTCCATGTGTGTAAATGATCTAGCACAAGAAGCATCCAATAGATCCTTATCATGAAGAGAAAGCCTTGCATAAAAGTTATTGATAATAATATTGTTGGGGAGCTCATGAATAGGACATTTGAGCATTAGTAACTTCAATCTCCCCCAAGCTTGAGTTGTACTCTCTCCATCAAGAAGCCAAAAGTTGTATATTTGATTCCGATCTTTATGAATCTCACTAGGAGGATAAAATTTTGAATAAAAGAGAGGCACTACTTCCTCCCATTCAAGAGCTTGACCATTCTTCAGTAGCTTATACATTCCTCAGCTCTTCCTTTTAGTGATAATGAGAATAACGTCTTCTTGACTTGATCTGTTGTAATACCTGCACACTTGAACAACCCGCATAATTCGTGTATAAAGAGCAAATGATCACCGGGATGGACGGTTCCATCTCCAACATAATAGTTATCCATAACACGATCAATAATTCTTGTAGGTATTTTAAAAGTATCATTTTTAGCAGGTGGTGGTTCATCTACTACCTTAGAAGTGGTAGTAGCATTACGAAATAAGAAACTCAGCGAATTATCCATATTAAAATGAAGTAACTAACAGAAATAAACAATACTCATAGTAGAAGTTTCCTTTACCGGTTCCACTATCCAATAGCGCTTCACTCCCTAGCAACGGCGCCAGAAAATAGTCTTGATGACCCACAAGTATAGGGGGTGTTGAAAGAGCATTTCATGTTTTCCTATGTTTTGCGTGTTAGATAACAATACTATGGAGACTTTTCATGTGCGCTAACTGTGCAGGAAGTTTTGAGGGGGGCCGGATTATCCACCCCTTCAAGGGCCGGATAATCCGGCCTACCTCATCTCTCAAGGAAGCCAAGGCGCGTTGCTCAGTGTCCAGGCGGATTTTCTCCCGGAAAATCCAAACTGGGGCGGTTTTTCCTCCCCAGGCCGGATAATCCGGGTTTCGCAAGGGCCGGATAATCCGGCCCCTAGTTTTCGAGCAAAAGGACCCAAGGCGCGTCGCTCAGTATCCGGTCGGATTTTCTACCGGAAAATCCGAACTGGGCGGTTTTTTCTCCCCAGGCCGGATAATCTGGTCTTCGCATAGGGCCGGATAATCCGCCCCCCAGAAGTTGATCAAGGGCAAGCTCGGCGCGACACTCAGAGAGGGGGCGGATTGTCTGCCGGATATTCCGAGTCTGGGGCGGAGTTTCCCTAGACCGGATAATCCGGCCCTCACTTGGGCTGGATAATCCGGCCCCCAAAGTGTTCAACGGCTGGTTTTTGGAAGGGGGTATAAGTACCCCTTCTTCCCCAACGTCCAGATCTCTTGATTCATTCGAATTTGACCAGACCCTGTGCAAGAGCTCTAAATCTCGATCTCCCACTTCAACCACCCTAAGGTCTTGATCTTTGGTGGAATTGAAGGAGGAGAAGTTCATCATCAACATCAAGAATCAAGCACTTCAGCTCCTCTCCATTCACTTGGAGGAATCCCTGATCTAGTATTCTCGTCAATACCTAGATTGTGTTATTGTATTTGACAACTTTGTTCTTGTGGCAGCTTGTTGTCATTTTGGGAGCCTCCAAGTTGTTGTGGAGTTGTTGCCCCGCTAGTTGTGTAAAGGCGCCGGTGCCCGCCTCGAAGGGTACCTATAGTGGAAGGTGGATCGGGCCTGGGGGTGAGGCCTTTTGTGGCGTGGTGGTCTAAGTACCGCCCACCCCTCCAACGCAGACGTACTTCCCTTAACAAGGAAGGAACTGCGGTCAAACAAATCCTGTGTCTCCGCGTACTTCACTTTGGTTCACTCGTTCCTCTTCCACTCGCTCCTTACTCGCTAGTAGATAGGTTTGCATATAGGGAAATTCCTCACATTAGTTTATCTAGAGAATTTACCTTTGTGCTAAGCCTAAAATTGAAAAAGAATTAAAAATTGGTATAGCACCTATTCACCCCCCTCTAGGTGCCCATACGATCCATTTCAATTGGTATCAGAGCCCCGGCTCTTAATTCGGGCTTAACCGCCTAAGAGTAGTATGGGTACAAGGGATGATGGAAATGAGGCTGTGGATAAAGTCACAATGGACGATCTCAAGTCGTTGGAAACAACCTTGTTGAAATCCTTGGAGGCCAAGATGGAGGAGATGAATCAAATGATTGCTCGCCTTACATCATCCATACCCCCATCTCCATCCTCCTCTGAGGCTCCCTCACCATCATCTAAGGAAAAGGGTAACACCGGATCCAAGGATGATGATGTGGAAGGTGAAAAACTAAATGGTTCCACCTCCAAAAAGGGAAGTGGTAAGGAGGAATATAGTGAGGTTCGCTACGTATATTCCCCTGACCCACCTATCCCTCATCCTCATATAAACAATAGGGGTGATCCACCCAAGTGTGAGATCCAGGCACATGGCTTAATAGGATTGATAGGATACCCATATCAACAAGTTGCAACTTCTTTTCCGGAAGCTCATTCAAAAAGAACTCTAAGGTTAAGCGTGCTTGGCCTAGAGCAATTCTAGGATGGGTGACCGACCGGGAAGTGGGTAACCGGGTGCGCACGATTGAGGACAAAGTGCGCAGAAAAGACTAGTGTTGGTATGTGGGGCCAGTCTAGATATCCTATTAAGCTGCCAGGAGTGACACCCCTCGGGCCCAGGAGTGGACGGGGTGTTACAAGTGGTATCAGAGCCGACCCTTGCGATTACGCGGGTGTGTGCGGGTCAGTGGCGGGACATGTGGAGCATGGCGCGTGTGGCACGGAGTGGACACGGCATGGCACATGTGCCGGCATTGGACGCACAGATGTGTGCCAAGAGGGAACGTTCCTGGGGTGTGCTTGATCGATGAGGGCATCGATCTTCTAAAGGGTGGGTGTATGTGAGATCCAGGCACATGGCTTAATAGGATTGATAGGATACCCATATCAACAAGTGGCAACTTCTTTTCCAGAAGCTCATTCGAAAAGAACTCTAAGGTTAAGCGTGCTTGGCCTAGAGCAATTCTAGGATGGGTGACCGACCGGGAAGTGGGTAACCGGGTGCGCACGAGTGAGGACAAAGTGCGCAGAAAAGACTAGTGTTGGTCTGTGGGGCCAGTCTAGATATCCTATTAAGCTGCCAGGAGTGACACCCCCCGGGCCCAGGAGTGGACGGGGTGTTACACCAAGCTCACTGCATCTTCTTTTAACCAATGGCAATTTCTAATGAAATCTCATGTTTGCAGCTCCTCCATTGAATTGTGGAGGATCATTGAAGAAGGTCTTCATGTTGGAGATCAAACCAATCTAACAAGAAGGGAAGTTATGGATAGCCAGTTGAATGCCACTGCTCTCCACATGATACAGCTGGGTGTGGGTCCCAAGGACATGCCACACATTGAACATCTCAACACGGCTAAAGAGGCGTGGGATGCTCTTACGGACCTTTTTGTTGGAAATGAAAGCATGAGAAGAAACCGGTATGATGCCCTTAGTAACGAAGCTGAGGGATTCTACATGTTGGATGGTGAAAACCATGAGGACATGTATAGAAGACTCAAGGGCATCGCAACAACATTTCGAAAGCATGGGGCCACTCACATTGATGATGCATGGATAAAAAGGAAGTATGTGAGTGCCTTAATGCCTTTCGAACCGACGGATTTGAAGAGCTTGCAAGGTAGACACAACTATCATCAAATGACATCCAATGAAGTCATGCAAGAAATGGCGTCATTCAAAGTGGCAGCAAAGAATGCTGAAGATGCCCGTGCTCGGGCCATTGGAATGCAAAAGGGTGTCAATATGGCTCTCGAAGCCAATGTTGCTGAGCGAGAGGATGATGAAGGAGAATTTGAGAGGATATCCATGGACTGCCCCGATG
Organism: Avena sativa; assembly: GCA_916181665.1. NCBI lineage: Eukaryota > Viridiplantae > Streptophyta > Magnoliopsida > Poales > Poaceae > Avena > Avena sativa. Next base: position 55,943,311 of record OV702292.1, read on the forward strand.
AGGTCAAACGTGCTCATGGTGAGTACATGGCATTCTATGCAAGGAACTTTTGGAAGGACCCGGCCAAAGCCAAGTCTGAACTTGAGCGCAAGAACGGGTCAAATGGAAGAAGAGAAAGTGGCCCAAGATTGAGAACTTGCTTCAACTGTGGAGATAGACTGCACTTTGTAGCCGAGTGTCCTTATGAAAATAGAGAAGACAATGGTGGCAGGCTCATTTTTTAAGAGAAATCCAAAGTTCCTAAGAAGAAGCCATTTGTTAAGAAGAATGGTCCTTTCAAGAAGCAACCCAAGATGGTCCTTGTAGCTCAAGAGGAATACTCCTCCGCAAGTGAAGATGAAGAGGATGATGATAGTTCCCACGAAGTGGCTGCTATAGCCACCACATCGACTCCCTCCTCTCTCTTTGACTCGCCGAACGAGAACGCCATCAACAACAACACCACTTGCCTAATGGCAAGAGGATCCGAGGTATCGACTTCTAACTCCTCATTTTCTAAGACTAACATAATTTTAGATATGGATGATCATGATAGTCTTGAAATGAAAGAAGTTATTGCCTTGGATATTTTTTTCACTAACCTACAATGTGAGCACAAACTCCATTTTGATACTCTTATGAGTCAACTTGCTCGAGCCGAAGATCTCCTTGAAGAAAAGGGCAGAACTGAAAGAGAAGATGCCTTGGAGATAGCCTCCTTGAAGAATGCCTTGGAAGAGGAAGAGGAAACTCGAGTTTCTTTGGAAGAAAGACTCGAATCCCTAGAGGAGTCACAAGAAGAAGCTATAGCTCAGCTCATTAAAGAACGTGACCATGCCCTTGCCAAGGTAAAGAAACTAAAGAAAGAAAAGATTGATTTTGGGGCTGTTCATGCTAGACTTTTGGAGAAGTTTGATGATCTTGAAAGTGCTCACAAGGCATTGAAGAGTGATCATTCTACCCTAAATGAGTCTCATGACCAGCTCCAAACTCAATTGAAACGGTATGATGTACCAAGTACCTCATCTTCATCCGTTGGAAAAGAAGATCTTGCAAGGAGTTCTCAATACAAAGGTAAAGGGGTTATTGATGAGATACTGAGCAGGCAAAGGACAAACAACAGTAAAGAAGGTCTTGGTTACATACCTAAGATAAAGAGCAAGAAAAACAACAAGAAGAAGAAGAACAAGACTGCTCATTCAAAGACTAGCAACATTACTAATGACAAGACTAATTATGATGGTTTTGCAGGGATCAACAATCCTAACTTCGAACTATATTGTGATGCTTATGGTGATGTGTATGCTAGTTATGTAGGGCCTTATGATTGTTACATTCCTTGGTATATTTGGGTTCCCAAGCCCCTTGTTACTAACATGAGAGGACCCATTGAAAAATGGGTACCTAAAACCAAGAAGTAATTTTCTTGTAGGGCTATGCTTCCGGTGGTTCTAAATGGGTACTCGATAGCGGTTGTACGAGTCATATGACGGAAGCAAGGAGATCATCACGGAGATGCGGCCAAACCTTGATCACATTACCGTCTCCTATGGTGACAAGTCAAAATCTGAGGTATTGGGTATCGGCGAAGTTGTGGTGGCTCACGATATCTCCCTCGTGGACGTCATGCTTGTTGAAACCCTCGGGTATAACTTAATTTCAGTTCGTGCCCTTGGTAAGATGGGCTTTGCAGTTTACATTGATGCTGATTTGGTGGTACTCTTGTGGAGCAAGTCTCTAAAAGTTGCCTTCATGGGATATGTCGAAAACGACCTGTACGTGGTAGACTTTTCGGGGAAAACCACTACAGGTCCGATGTGTCTTTTCGGAAAGGCTGACGCGGGTTGGCTATGGCATCGCCGACTAGCCCACGTCAATATGAGAACTTTGCAAAGTCTCCACAATGGTGGCCACATTCTTGGACTAAAAGAAAATGTCTCTTTTGCCAAAGATCGTGTCTGCAGGGCGTGTTTTGAAGGGAAAATGCATGATTCTCCTCATCGAAGGAAAACCATTATCTCTTCAAAAAGGATCTTGGAGCTTCTTCATGTGGATCTTTTCGGACCTCCATCTCATGCAAGCCTCGGTGGGAAAAAGTATTGTCTAGTGATTGTTGATGATTACTCAAGATACACTTGGGTTTATTTCTTCAAGTTGAAGAGTGAAACTCAACAAACTGTCATCGACTTCGCCAACGAGGTTCAACATTAACACAACGTCCCCATTCTGGCTATAAGGAGTGATAACGGCTCGGAGTTCAAGAACTACACCTTAAATGAGTTTCTAAGTGAAGAGGGGATAAGACATCAATATTCCGCTGCGTACACCCCTCAACAAAATGGTGTAGCCGAGAGGAAGAATCGAACTCTAATGGACATGGCAAGATCAATGTTGGCCGAATTCAAATCTCCATATAACTTCTGGGCTGAAGCAATCTCTACTGCTTGTCATTCATCCAATCATTTATACCTCCGCAAGATTTTGGACAGGACTCCGTATGAAATACTTACCGGTAACAAGCCAAACATCTCATACTTTCGGGTATTCGGGTGTAAGTGTTTCTTTCTTATTAAAGGAGTTCGTTTATCTAAGTTTGATTCTAAGGCTCTAGAAGGTATTTTTGTTGGTTATGGTGCCGAATCCCACACTTATAGGGTCTACAATAAGCTCTCTAGAACTGTTGTAGAATCTTGTAGTGTGGTGTTCGAGGAAAATGACGGTTCCCGTGCAGAGCAAGTTGGTGTTCATGATGCAGATGTTGAAATACCCCAAGATGCCATAAGAAGAATGGGCGTGGGGTTCTTCCGCCCCATTGAGGAACCCCTTGTGGCGGACCGGGAAGGACAATTCTCTACTCATATAGAGCCCTCATCTACACATACGCAACACTCTCCAACCACGGGGGCAACTTCTACACCATCTCCATCAACTGCTGAAGGTCAAGATGCTCCAGGCCGGATTTTCTGGTGGATACCGGATTATCCGGCCACCCCGCTCCAGCAGCTCCTGGTGGTGAAGATATCAACACAAGCTCCAGGCCAGATTTTCCGGCTGACCCCGGATTATCCGGCTCCTTGCCAGGTCAAGCCAGTCCCAGGATTCCTGATGTTGCTGCTGCAAGTCCTCCCAGGCCGGATTATCCGGCCACTTCATCGGACGGATTATCCGGCCCTGACTCTCCAGTTCTGCAGCCTCCTGTTATGGCTACGCACTCACCTCAAGGGCATGCATCTCCACCACCTGCTACTGATGTTCCAGCTACTGATCAAGGCGGAGAAAATGCCTTCAATGAAGACTCAAGTGATGAATCTCCTCCACCAAGAGACAACAAACTTACTGAACTTCGTCGCAAGGCTCGGGCTGATCGCAACCTTGAGTTGAGGGGTCACACTCTCGACAAGGTTGTTGGTGATCTTCGACGAAGGGTGTCTACTAGAAGAGAATTGGCCAGTTTTGGTGAGCATCAAGCTCATATCTCCATGGTGGAACCTAAGAAGTTCTTTGAAGATCTTGAAGATCCAGACTGGGTTGTTGCTATGCATGAAGAATTGAACAACTTCGAGCACAATAAAGTCTGGAAACTAGTGGAGAAACCCAAAGAGTGCCGCAATGTTATCGGCACCAAGTGGATTTTCAAGAACAAGCAAGATGAGAATGGCATCGTTGTGAGTAACAAGGCAAGACTTGTGGCACAAGGTTACTCCCAAGTTGAGGGCATCGACTTCGGCGAGACCTATGCTCCTGCGGCTCGTCTTAAGTCCATCCGTATCGTACTTGCTTATGCTGCTCATAACAATTTTAAGTTGCAGCAAATGGACGTCAAGAGTGCCTTCCTTAACGGTCCTCTACATGAGTTGGTATACGTAAAGCAACCCCCGGGGTTTGAGGATCCTAACTTCTCGAACCATGTCTACAAACTCGATAAGGCACTCTATGGCCTTAAACAAGCCCCACGTGCATGGTATGAGCACCTTAAAGAGCTTTTGTTAGATCGTGGCTTCGAAGTTGGCCAAATCGACCCCACTCTTTTTACTAAGAAGGTTAAGGGGGAGCTCTTCGTATGCCAACTATATGTAGACGATATCATTTTTGGTTCTACTAACAAAGCTTTTAACGATGAATTTTCAAAGCTTATGACTGACAGGTTTGAGATGTCTATGATGGGGGAATTACGGTTCTTTCTTGGATTCGAGATCAAGCAACTAAGAGAAGGAACCTTTATTAATCAAGCAAAGTACATCCAAGACATGCTCAAGAGATTCAAGATGACGGATCTAAATGGTGTCGCTACTCCGATGCAAACAAAGTGTCATCTCGAACTCAACCCTCATGGTAAAGATGTGGACCAAAAGGTATACCGGTCCATGATTGGCTCTCTTCTTTACCTCTGCGCATCTAGACCCGATATTGTGTTGAGTGTGGGAGTGTGTGCAAGGTATCAAGCAGCTCCTAAAGAAAGCCACTTAGTGGCGGTCAAGAGGATCTTTCGGTATTTAGTTCATTCCCCCAACTTTGGTCTCTGGTATCCCAAGGGCTCCAATTTCTCTTTATGTGGTTATACTGACTCAGATTGGGTTGGTGATAAGGATGATCAGAAGTCAACTTCTGGAGCTTGTCAATTCTTGGGAAGATCTCTTGTATGTTGGTCCTCCAAAAAGCAGAATTGTATATCTCTCTCCACCGTCGAAGCTGAATATGTTGCTGGTGCCAACGCTTGTACCCAATTATTGTGGATGAGGCAAACTTTAAAGGAATACGGTGTCAATTGTGACAAAGTGCCTCTTTTATGTGATAATGAAAGTGCTATCAAAATTGCGTACAATCCAGTTCAGCACACAAGGACGAAGCATATTGAGATTCAGAATCATTTTATTTGTGACCATGTTGCTCGAGGTGATATTGATCTATCTTTTGTGAGCACGAAGAATCAACTGGCGGATATTTTTACAAAGCCACTTGATGAAGCAAGATTCTGCTATTTGAGAATGAGCTAAATATCATTGATTCCGGGAGCTTGTCTTGATTACTCATGCACCCACTCGTACATCTCAATCCCTGTTTGGTCTAGGTGTGGGCATGGATATAGGGGGAGTGTGGTCCTAACATATTGGGCTAACCCTCCCCCCCATAATGCCAATAGCAAGTTATATCATTTCTCTTAATATCATGTTGTGATATGTGAGCTTATTGATGAGTATTGGTCGTGAACCCAAGATATATCTTCGCGGTGTCACACCATACACTCCAACAAGGTGGCTTCGTCCACCACCCTCTCCTTCGTGGAGAATTGGATCTTTTTGGATGTTATTTGCTCTCTCATGTTCTTATGGGAATCACACTCAATCTTGGCTTTTATTTGATTTGGATTTTGCAATTTTGAGTGTCTAGTACCATCTCAGTTTGGCATTCTCAATCCTAAGCCTTCCCTACCCCTAAGACATCTATTCTTGCACACAAGTCCCTTGTACACCTTGTGGGGGTGTTGTCTGGGGACGCGCGGGCCTGGTTCTGTGTATAACAGAATCCCAGATTTGAGGCCGGATAATCCGGCCCAAGTATTGGCCGGATAATCCGGCCCTGGTGGATTCGATCTTAAAGGGCAGGGCTCAGGGAGAAGGGCTCATAACGAGCAGCCCTTCTCCCCCAGCCCTCTCCTTCTCCCCAGCCGCCGCCTGCTGCCCCTCAACCTCCCCGGAGCCTCTCCGGCCACCGGATTTTCCGGGTCTTCCCGGATCTTCTTCTCTGCGCCTCCGGGTACCTTCTCCTCCGTGTTCTTCCTCCAATGAGTGAGGGTAACTCCCTCCCTCCCCATCTTTGGCTAGATGTGTATCTTGTTGGATGGAACGTTGTCTAGAAGGATGTGGTTTCGCATAGAACTCGTAGTCTTACAGTTTCTAGGCCCGATCTACTTTTTTTGCATGCATTCATGGTGAAATCGAAAATTTCTGCCAGGGCCGGATTATCCGCCCCTGGCCAGGCCGGATAATCCGGCCTGACAGATTCAAGTCTGCTTCAGTTTCACTATGGTGTATGTTTTGAGTAGTTTTGACCTATGAATTGTTTTGCCTACTTGTTCCATACTCTCTCCTGGACTTGTGTGTATGCTTATCCCCTTGCTATCGCCCTTATTCTCCTCACAGGTAGTTCCGGTGTTCCCAAGACATACAAGCGCCGTCCTCGCGGCAAGTACTTTCGGGACAACGGTCAAGGTAACCTAGTGGATGAAGTTGAATTGAGGAGAAGAAAGAACGAGGAAAGGCGCATGGCTGAACAATCCAAGAGGACTCGGAAGGGCGTGTCCAAGAGGAAGGGAAAGGAGCCCAAGATCAACTACAGAGCTTTGGATGCAGTCTCCTTTTCCGCCATCCGTCACCATGACATGTTTGCTGAGCTGCCTCGTGATGCTGAGCTGGGGGATTCCCGCTTTTGGTGTGCCGAACAGAAGGGGATTTATGAAGACATCTATGCCAGGCTGAACATTAGGCCTATGCACCCTTTGGTACTTGATGATGCTTTGGAGAAGGCGCATCTTGTTGATGCAATGTATGCGGCTGAGAGGATGGGGCTGCACCATCTCATGTCCCTCCAGTGCTCCTTTGACTCTGAGGTGGTGAAGTAATTCTTCTCCACTCTGGTGATTTGTGGTGATGAGCGTCGCACTATGAAGTGGATGACTCATGACAGGCCCATGACTGCTGATTTTCACGTGTTTGCTGAGGTTTTAGGGTACTCCTTCCGCAGCAGGGATAGAGCCAGTGGCCACAGCATCATCACTCAATTGAAGCCCAACAAGGATGCTGCTCTCTCTCCGTGCACTGTGGACAATGGTATTGTTGGTACTGTGGCTGGTCTTGCTCCCATCTATGCTGCATTGGTGGGTCTCTTCCGTGACTCTATTACACCGAGTGGGGGCAACAATGACAGCATCCGTGGCCACCTCGTTCAGCTACTTCAATTTTCTCATGAGGTTGCCTCCTGCGAGGACGAGTCAGTGCAGTACAGGCTGGATGTCATGGACTTAATTTACCATGAGTTGTGTGATGCTATGTTCAACCGTCTGTCCATTCCCTATGCGCCCTACATTATGTTACTCATCCGCCACCTGCTTCCTGCCGAGGAGTTTCACATTGACTCGGTGCACAAGGCCAAGAAGATTTACAACAAGGTTCGGAAGACTGCTCACCCCTCCTCTGCTCCTGAAGGCCTCATGAGGGATGCTCGTCGGCCCCTAGTGCCTCCCGTGGCCCGTGAGATCAAGCAGCTGAACTGGTTCCAGCGTCACATCCTCTGCATGGGCGTGGACACACGCAAGGGTCAGTATGAGGCCTACAGGCAGCGCCATGAGTTGGCTCACTCCCAGCAGCTCATTTTCCACCACGTGTCTGGCGCTTCGGGTGCTCCTCCGGCTCCTACACCTCCCACTCCATATGCTCAGTGGAACTCCTCCTCCGGGATGAACTATGGTGAGCTGGAGCATCACTTGTTCCCCTCTACGCCTGCTGCTGATGCTGATGATGAGGAAGGTGACACTGAGGAGCTTGAAGATGAGGATGAGGAAGAGCATGAGGACGAGAACTATGATGAGTGATCCCATGGGGCGCTAGCATCGCTCTTCTCCCTTTTTGGTGTCTCGATGCCAAAGGGGGAGAAGTAGTTCTATTAGGTTGTCCATGGATTTGCATGGGTCGGGCATAAGCACTTGCACTTTTTATTCGTTATTTCTTGCTTATGCCCATTTAGCGTTGAAATTTTATATTCGTGGTTTGTGATTTGTGGTTGAGACTTTATGTGGTTGTCTGGATGATACCTATGGACTTAATATCATGGATTATGCTCATGGTTGTATCTATTCATATCCTACTGCTGGTGGTTTATCACGGAAGGCACGCGCTCATAATGGTTATCCACTAATAGTGATGATTTATGTCAAGGATGCCTATTCTCTACTTTGGTGGTATGTGTTTTTGCCCTTTTGTCTATGGAATAGATTCACCGATTTATGTGCATTTGTATTCCAATGCAAAACTCTATTATGCACATATTGAGGGGGAGTCCTCTCCATAGTTATCTCTGTTTGTCTTGTGTCTTTCTCCTGCAAATCCTGGTATTGTCATCTAACACCAAAAAGGGGGAGATTGAAAGAGCATTTCATGTTTTCCTATCTTTTGCGTGTTAGATAACAATAATATGGAGACTTTTCATGTGCGCTAAGTGTGCAGGAAGTTTTGAGGGGGGCCGGATTATCCGCCCCTCCAAGGGCCGGATAATCCGGCCTACCTCATCTCTCAAGGAAGCCAAGGCACGTTGCTCAGTGTCCAGGCGGATTTTCTCCCAGAAAATCCGAACTGGGGCGGTTTTTCCTCCCTAGGCCGGATAATCCGGGTTTCGCAAGGGCCGGATAATCCGGCCCCCAGTTTTCGAGCAAAAGGACCCAAGGCGCGTCGCTCAGTATCCGGTCGGATTTTCTACCGAAAAATCTGAACTGGGGCGGTTTTTTATCCCCAGGCCGGATAATCCGGTCTTCGCATAGGGCCGGATAATCTGGCCCCCAGAAGTTGATCAAGGGCAAGCTCAGCGCGACGCTCAGAGAGGGGGCGGATTGTCTGCCGGATATTCCGAGTCTGGGGCGGAGTTTCCCCAGACCGGATAATCCGGCCCTCACTTGGGCCGGATAATCCGGCCCCCAAAGTGTGCAACGGCTGGTTTTTGGAAAGGGGTATAAGTACCCCTTCTTCCCCAACGTCCAGATCTCTTGATTCATTCGAATTTGACCAGACCCTGTGCAAGAGCTCTAAATCTCGATCTCCCACTTCAACCACCCTAAGGTCTTGATCTTTGGTGGAATTGAAGGAGGATAAGTTCATCATCAACATCAAGAATCAAGCACTTCAACTCCTCTCCATTCACTTGGAGGAATCCCTGATCTAGTATTCTCGTTAATACCTAGATTGTGTTATTGTATTTGACAACTTTGTTCTTGTGGCAGCTTGTTGTCATTTCGGGAGCCTCCAAGTTGTTGTGGAGTTGTTGCCCCGCTAGTTGTGTAAAGGCACCAGTGCCCGCCTCGAAGGGTACCTATAGTGGAAGGTGGATCAGGCCTGTTGTGGCGAGATCCATCGGAGAACAGGGTGAGGCCTTTTGTGGCGTGGTGGTCTTAGTACCGCCCACCCCTCCAACACAGACGTACTTCCCTTAACAAGGAAGGAACAACGGTCAAACAAATCCTGTGTCTCCGCGTGCTTCACTTTGGTTCACTCATTCCTCTTCCACTCGCTCCTTACTCGCTAGTAGATAGGTTTGCATATAGGGAAATTCCTCACATTAGTTTATCTAGAGAATTTACCTTTGTGATAAGCCTAAAATTGAAAAAGAATTTAAAATTGGTATAGCACCTATTCACCTCCCCTCTAGGTGCCCATACGATCCATTTCAGGTGTATCGCAGTATTTTCGATAAGTAAGCTTGTCGAACCCAACGAGGAGCAGAAGGTGTTTACGAGTGGTTTGGAGAAGGAATTCTCTGTAAATACTTAGCAAACCGATTTTTAGGGTTTTTTGATAATGCAGATAAATAAAGTGCGAGTAAATAAAAGACAATAATAATAAATGCAGCAAGTGGCCCAATCCTTTCTTTAGCAAAGGACAAGCCGGTTGCATTACTTAAGATGACCAAACGTTCTCGAGGACACATGGGAATATCGTCAAGTGCTTTCGCTTCATATAGTTGATTAATCTTCTTTAGTTTGTTAAGTGTTGTGTGGGTGAACCTGTGCTAATGTACCGACCTTCCTAGGACTAATACATACTTGTGATTATACCCCTTGCAAGCATGCGCAAGTACAAGAAAGTAATTAAGATAAAGCCCTAACCACAGCTTTAAACTCTATGATCCTGACATCCCTTGTTCAAAGGTTTCCTAACGGGGGTTCCGGTTTCTGTCACTCCGGCAACCCCTACGATTAGTAGCCAAATACACAACGCATTCCCCTAGGCCCATAAAGGTGAAGTGTCATGTAGTCGATGTTCACATGACACCACTAGAAGAATAACACCCCAACTTAAATAACAAACTATTGAATCTTTCTCAACACAATTCCACTACTAACAACATGACTTCTCCCATGTCCTCAAGAACAAAACAAACTACTCACAAGACATCATATGGATCAAGATCAAAGATGATATAATGATAAGCAACAATTTGAACATAATAATAATTCAATGGTTCCACTCAATAGCATCAACTACAACAAGTAATCAACACTGAGAAAGTGTCCCCTAAGAACTATGCAAGATTCAACCCAATTGTTACAGCGGTATGGAGTGGTGATGATAGTGCTGGTGGAGATGATGGTGATGATGATCCCGATGAAGTCCACCTTGATGGTGGTGTTGATGGCGATGATCTCCCCTCTCCGGGAAGGAATTCGTCCAGCAGAATTCTATCTGCCGAAGAGATCTTTCTCTCTCTGTAGTTTTCTGCCCCGTAGAGGCGGCGAAATCTTTCTGTGGTTGCTCCCCGGTATTAGGGTTTCATGGGGATAATATACGCCAAAGGGGAGAACCAGGAGTGCGCTAGGGTGGCCACGCCACCTGGTGGCGCGACCTAGGGTTGCCCGCGCCAGGGGGTGGTGTGGGCCCCCTGTGGCCCATCTCCACTCCCCCTTCTGGCATCCTTCGTCTTCTGGAAAAAATAGGATTTTCCATGTATTTTCCCGGATTTCCTGATCTTCACGAATTTCGCCTCCAAACAGCCCCTTTTCCATCAGAATCCTGACTGTAGCAGTCCATCCTCCAAAAGTCATCAACCATGCAAAAATAGATAAAATAACATAAGTATCATCTCATAATATGAAATATATAAATGAATAACAGTAAATTATGATATAGAATAGTGATGCAAAATGGACGTATCATGCATCAATCAACAAGTCTTGGGACAATGCACATTAAACTAAGAATGGCCACTATGCTCTCTTAATAGGTGCATAAAGATAGAAGATGGAGACTCAAAATAAAAGTAAAAAAAAGGCCTTCATAGAAGGAAGCAGGGATTCAAGTCTCATAAAGAGCTTCCAAAAATTATGGTACTTATTAACTTTCAGCTCTCATTGCCCCTATCATAAGCATCTTGAAGTGATTAAGGTTAAAGTGAACAAACTATGGAGTATATGCTTGACAAAGTATAAGTTTGTAATCTCATGTCCCTTGAATACTGATACGTCCATTTTGCATCACTATTCTATATCATAATTTACTGTTATTCATTGATATATTTCATATTAAGAGATGATACTTATGTTATTTCATCTATTTTTGCATGGTTGATGACTTTTGGAGGATGGAGTGCTGCAGTCAGGATTCTGATGGAAAAGGTGATGCTTGGAGGCGAAATTCGTGAAGATCAGAGAATCTGGGAAAATACATGGAAAATTCTATTTTTCCAGAAGACGAAGGATGCCAGAAGGGGGAGTGGAGTTGGGCCATAGGGGGCCCACATCACCCCCTAGCACGGGCCACCCCTGGTCGCGCCACCAGGTGGTGTGGCCACCCTGGCCCACTCCCGGCTCTCCCCTTTGGCGTATATCATCCCCACGAAACCCTAAGCCTAGGGGGTGACCACAGAAAGATTTTTCCGCCTCTGTGGGGCAGAAAACTGCAGAGAGAGAAAGATCTCTCCGGCAGACAGAATTCTGCCGGGGGAATTCCTTCCTGGAGAGGGGAGATCGTCGCCATCAACACCACCATCAAGCTAGACTTCATCGAGATCATCATCACCATCATCTCCATCAGCACCATCATCACCACTCCATACCGCTATAACAATTGGGTTGAATCTTGCATAGTTCTTAGGGGAAACTTTCCCGGTATTGATTACTTGTTGTAGTTGATGCTATTTAGTGGAACCGTTGAATTATTGTTATGTTCAGATTGTTACTTATCATTATATCATCTCTAATCGTGATCCATATGATGTCTTGTGAGTAGTTCGTTTAGTTCTTGAGGACATGGGAGAAGTCATGTTGTTAGTAGTGGAGTTGTGTTGAGAAAGATTCAATAGTTTATTATTTAAGTTGTGGTGTTATTCTTCTAGTGGTGTCATGTGAACGTCGACTACATGACACTTCACCTTTATGGGCCTAGGGGAATGCATTGTGTATTTGGCTACTAATCGTAGGGGTTGCCGGAGTGATAGAAACCTGAACCCCCGTTAGGAAACCTTTGCACAAGGGATGTCAGGATCTTAGAGTTTAAAGCTGTGGTTAGGTTTCTATCTTAGTTACTTTCTTGTACTTGCGTATGCTTGCAAGGGGTATAATCACAAGTATGTATTAGTCCTAGGAAGGTCGGTACATTAGCACAGGTTCACCCACACAACACTTATCAAACTAAAGAAGATTAATGAACTATATGAAGCGAAAGCACTTGACGATATTCCTGTGTGTCCTCGAGAAGGTTTGGTCATCTTAAGTAATACAACCGGCTTGTCCTTTGCTAAAGAAAGGATTGGGCCACTTGCTGCATTTATTATTATTATTGTCTTTTCTTTACTCGTAGTTTATTTATCTGCATTATCAAAAAACCCTAAAAATCCGTTTGCTAAGTATTTACAGAGAATTCCTACTCCAAGCCACTCGTCAACACCTTCTGCTCCTTGTTGGGTTCGACACTCTTACTTATCGAAAATACTGCGATACACCCCTTATACTTGTGGGTCATCAAGACTATTTTCTGGCGCTGTTGCTGGGGAGTGAAGCGCTATTGGAGAGTGGAACTGGTAAAGGAAACTTCTACTGTGAGTATTGTTTATTTCTGTTAGTTATTTTATTTCAATATGGATAATTCACTTAGTTTCTTATTTCGTAATGCTACTACCACTGCTAAGGTAGTAGATAAACCACCACCTGCTGAGAATGATACTTTTAAGATACCTACAAGAATTGTTGATCGTGTTATGGATAACTACTATTTTGGAGATGGAATTGTCCATCCCGGTGATCATTTGCTCTTTATACAGGAATTATGCGGGTTGTTCAAGTTTGCAGGTATTACAACAGATCAAGTCAAGAAGAAGTTATTCTCATTATCACTGAAAGGAAGAGCTGAGGAATGGTATAAGCTGCTGAAGAATGGCAATCTCTTGAATGGGAGGAAATAGTGCCTCTCTTTTATTCAAAATTTTATCCTCCTAGTGAGATTCATAAAGATCGGAATCAAATATACAACTTTTGGCCTCTTGATGGAGAGAGTACAACTCAAGCTTGAAGATATTGAAGTTACTAATGCTCAAATGTCCTATTCATAAGCTCCCCAACAATATTATCATCAATAACTTTTATTTAAGACTTTCTCTACATGACAAGGATCTATTGGATACTTCTTGTGCTGGATCATTTACACGCATGGAAGAAGGAGCTAAATGGGATCTTCTAGACCGTATTCAAGACAATGATGAAGCATGGGAGAATGATAAAGGAAGAAGGTCAGGTATAAATTATGATTATGAATGCATTGAATCTTTTATGGGAACTGATGACTTTCGTAATATTAGTAATGATTATGGTCTATACTCTCAAGCTATTGCAACTTATTTTAAGGATTTTACTTCTTATATTGAAATTCCTAAAAAGAAGTGGAATAAATATCTTGCACCTTATAAAGATATTGTTAATGGTGTTCTTGCAAGAAATACTGAAGTTTATACTGCTAATCATGTTTTACCCGAACCTTACATTGAGAAAATGCCTTTCCCAGTCAAGGTAAAGGAACATTCTCTGATAGCTAGTATGGTTAATGAAAGTATGAATAAAGTTGTTGAACCTGATGAACAAATAGCTAATGAACCTGTAATAGCAAATGTGAAAGACTTTGTCACTAAATATGTAGAAGATGGACACACTATCCTCTGTAAGGATACTTCTAATATTGTTTCACAAAGTAGTGTTATGAGAGCTAGTATCCCTGTGTTTTCTGTTAGGATAAGTGATCATTGCTACAATGGTTCTTGTGATAGTTATATCGTTAAATTTATGCATGATGCTAAAAGTTATTATGAGAGAGGGAAGACTGTTCTTATGCATCTCAAAATATCAAGTTTCCTCGTTTTATGTTGAAAGTCTTTATTTTGCACTTGTTTTGCCTTCCTATGCTTGTAGCCTCTGGTTTCAACAATTTATTTTCTTACAAAACTCCCTTGCATAGGAAGTGGGTTAGACTTAAACATGTGTATTTTTGCTTCTTGATGCTCCCTTTTACTTCAGTTCTTACTCTTATGAGAGCATCATTAAAATTATCATGCCCATCTTAATGGCTGTAAAGAAAGAGCTTTTTGGGAGACAACCCAATATATTTGTGCTTTCAGTTTCTTTTTGTTTATTTGAGTTTTGGAAGTTATTCCTGCGGTGATAACCTCTCCTTATCCTTTTGTTTAGTTTTTGTGTCAAGATTAACCTCTAGTGAGAGAGAAGTAATATTTGGGAAAGTTGTTGTCCTAAAATAGATTTTTGTGCTCCGCTGTAAAAATTCGAGAAAAATCTCTGTATGTCGGATTGAGCTGTAATTTTGTTCTTATGCCCGAGGTTGTTATTTAACTTTCGTTAGTTTTGCACTTTTTGATTTGAGCAACAGAAGATTTTCGAAAAAATTGATCTTTACCTGCTGGTCTGTTTTGACAGTTTTTTACCACTCTTGCATTTGCCTCTTAAATCGATTTCCTTTTTGAATTCCTTTTGGGCTTTCGGAAGGAGTTGTTTCAGTACCTTATGTTTTGATGGATTTCAGTTGAAATTGAACTTAAAAGGTTTATTACCTTGCATTCACTAATGTTGCTAATGAAAATTGTGTGAAGATTTGTGTGAAAGAAATTTCCAGGTTATTGGGGAAAATGGTGTTATAAGATAGTGAAAGGTTACATGACTCAAACAATATGTGTATAAAGATGAAGATATTGATGTTATTCAAGCGGTGACTCCGGAAGAATTTATTAAACACCAAGCTCAGAGACCTGCAGAGTCCGTTTTCAAATAGGTAACAGTTCTGGTAAGACAAGGTCCGTGAAAAATCTATCCAGGTGTATTTTTGCAGTTTTTATCCAACAAGGAAAGCAACAAAGCGAAAGAGGGATGGAAACAGAGCTAGGGTGGCTCACACCACCCCGTGGCGCGACCCCCTGGCCGCGCCACCAGGTGGTGTGGCCGCCCCGAAGTCTGTTTCCGACCCGTTTTCTCTCAGTACCTTCCTTATGTTGTAAAAATTCGTAATATATAATCCCCCGGATCCCCCGAGGTTCATAAATCATGTTCTCGTCGTATTTTTGTTTCGATCTGTTTCTGCCAGGAACCATTCTTAAAGTTTAGAAGCACAATGGTCTCCGCCAACGATAAGGGCAAGGAGCCTATGGAGGAAGATCTCCAAGACTCTGAGCAAGAGGAGGAGAGCGATAGTGAAGTTGAAGAGGAGGCAAAGGAAGACCAACATCCGCACACCAGCACCACCATTGCAGGCATCGAAGTGGTGGCAAACCATGCCAGGTTCAAATGGACTGAACGGATGTCCACTAGAGGGAATACTCCGCGTCATTGTTTGGCTTCACGGTCACCTTCTCCACGCACCAAGAATCCCTTCCATACCCTTATACATGAGCATCAATTCCGGAATATGCCCAAGAAGAAACTACCCTCCAATTGGAACATGCCTTGTTCTAACCATGTAGGAAAAGAAGACTTCAAGGAGGAAGAGTGGGGAAAGAATCGCAAAAGATGGGATTCACAGCTCGACATGATCATGAACCGCATTGAGCAAAATTCGGAGTTGATTTGTACTCTCACCTTCGAGATTGAGGACTTGAGGGAATTGATTGAAAAGCTCATCGAGAGAACACCACCACCACCGAGGGAGTAATTCGTCATCAGGTTTTGGCATCCCCTTGGTTTGTTCCAAGCTTGGGGGAGTGCCGCGGTATCACATCACTATCTTCTATCTTTTTACCTTTTTAGTAGAGTCATATCATGAATAGAGAATTTATCATGTAGGATGGTTTGCATTATGGAAGTGTCCCCCTCTTGTTAGATATCTATGTATCCCTTGGTGTGAGTTGCCGTTTTGGAATATTAATGAGAATTTCTATCATTTACTCTTTTGCATATCGTATATTAGTTTTCAATTCCTGTTATATGATTGATCTTGCTATTAGTATTGGTATCGCTTTGGGATCATTGAGTTAATTTAGTTGGTTTTGGCAAACCTGGCTCGGTCAGTAGCAACATTATTATGAGAATTGAATGAAAAAGATAAAAGCACTCTTAAGAAATATAATTTCATCATCTTTCTTTCTTGATTGGCTCATAAGCTTAGTATTCTCTAATTAAGATCTTTTGTGCTTCCAAGGAAGATTGTATGTTTTTTTATCACTTGTATTTTTTTTTGTTTCCTTCAACTCTTATGCTTGCTACCCAGCCTTGCTAGCCTAAAACCTGTACTGAGAGGGAATGCTTCTCGTGCATCCAGTCCTTAAACCAAAACCTATGCTATTTGTGTCCACCATACCTACCTATTAGCACTATTGCTATTCCAAGTAAATTCATGTTTTTTATCTACCTCCGAATTAAACTTGTTATGTGAAAATTAGTGATTAAGGCTCTCACGAACTTGATGGAACACTTTACTTTCTTGCATTTAATAAACTTGAACCCTTGTGTCCATCTATGTTGCTTATATGCTTGCACTTTATAAGTTGTGAATTAGCAGAACCATGTTGTCATGGGGAACACTTTCAACATTGCACTTACTATTCAGTTGATATTATGTTCTTTTGCTTATGGATCCTGGCGCTATGAAATAAAAGTGGATCTTGTAAGCTCATGGAGTTTGTATGTGTGTTAGAGAAACGCCTGCGAGGCTAGCCTAAGCCATGCCTAATCATGGTGGAAACTTGCAGCATAACCATAGTGAGCATTCTATGAAGCATCCTCAATAAAAACCTATGCAAATAGCAAATAAAAAGATTGCTGAGATGCTCATTGTCTGTTGCCTTGTCATTTTGATATGGGATAGCTCCTGTATCATGGGGCAAGGGGTACCCCGTTGGCAGTTCTCTATGATACACATGTACTTACAATGACAAGAACTTACTCGTGACTAAAGTTGAGTAGCACGAGGTTCATACTCATAAGCAAGGGGCATGAGATTTTCAACTTATAACTTGTCAAGCATATCTTCATATTTGTGTTGCTTTAACCTTAATCACCTCAAGTTGCTTATGATAGGGGAGATGAGAGCTGAAAGCTAATAAGTACCATAATTTTTGGAAGCTCTTTATGAAACTTGAAATCCCTGCTTCCCTCTGCGAAGGGCCTTTCTTTTACTTTTTAGTTGAGTCAGTAAAACTATTCCCTTCTATCTCAGCAATTATTTTGAGTTGTTGTGTTTCATTCATTCATATAATGATTTATTCAATCATGTTTCTTATGTTCCTTGTTTTGCACATTGCTTTTATCTTAGTGAATATTACTTTGAAATCTATCATTGGAAACCCATTATGTTTGAACTCCTGTAATTTGTTAACTATTCTTTGACCAAGTGCAAAGTTTGCCATTACCAATTATGATTTACTTTATCTATCTTTATTGTGTTTCCTTTACTTATTGCAAGTTAAAAGTTATATAATAGTGAGTTGTCTTCTATTATGATTTATGTATTGATGAATGTGATGCTTCTTGTCCGTATTTTTTATCGAATCTTCACTCCATAAACCTGAGGTCATGTTTATTGAGCTCAGTTTTTGCTTGGGGACAAGCGAAGTCTAAGCTTGGGGGGAGTTGATACGTCCATTTTGCATCACTATTCTATATCATAATTTACTGTTATTCATTGATATATTTCATATTAAGAGATGATACTTATGTTATTTCATCTATTTTTGCATTGGTTGAAGACTTTTGGAGGATGGACTGCTGATACGTCCATTTTGCATCACTATTCTATATCATAATTTACTGTTATTCATTGATATATTTCATATTAAGAGATGATACTTATGTTATTTCATCTGTTTTTGCATGGTTGATGACTTTTGGAGCATGGACCACTGCAGTCAGGATTCTGATGGAAAAAGTGCTGTTTGGAGGCAAAATTCGTGAAGATCAGAAAATCCGGGAAAATACATGGGAAATTCTATTTTTCCAGAAGACGAAGAATGCCAGAAGGGGAAGTGGAGATGGGCCACAGAGGGCCCACACCACCCCCTGGCGCGGGCAGCCCTAGGCCGTGCCAGCAGGTGCTGTGGCCGCCCTCGCCCACTCCAGGCTCTCCCCTCTAGCGTATATTATCCTCCCGAAACGCTAAGACTCGGGGGGTGACCACAGAAAGATTCCGCCGCCTCTGCGGGGCGGAAAACACCGAGAGAGAAAGATCTCTCCGGCAGATAGAATTCTGCCAGGGGAATTCCTTCCAGGAGAGGGGAGATCGTCGCCATCAACACTACCATCAAGTTGGACTTCATCAGAATCATCATCGCTACCATCATCTCCACCAGCACCATCATCACCACTTCATACCGCTGTAACAATTGGGTTGAATCTTGCATAGTTCTTAGGGGAAACTTTCTCGGTGTTTATTACTCCTTGTAGTTGATGCCATTGAGTGAACCATTGAATTATCGTTTATGTTCAGATTGTTACACATTGCTGACTCGTGTATTAACGAGCTCGTTGGGGAACCCCAAGATGAAGGTATGATGAGCACAGTAGTAAGTTTCCCTCAGTTATGAAACCAAGGTTATCAATCCAGTAGGAGCAAGAAAACACCCCAAAGGTGTAGCTAGCTGAACGTTGGCAGGGCGCACTACCGGTGCCAGCAGCAACGTGGAGACCTACACAACACAACCACATAACTCTGTCACCAACTTGCGATGAGGTTGTCAATCTCATCGGTTTTGCTGAAAACAAAGGATTAAACGTATCGAATGGAAGGAAGTAATAGTTTGCAGAAAGTAAACACAAAACAGTAAAAAGTTTGTAGATTGTATGTAAAAGAAAGGACGGGGGTCCATAGTTCACTAGAGGTGGCTCTCCTTAAGATAGATAACATGCTGGGTGAATACATTACAGCGGGGCAATTGACAAACATCGAGAAAGCATACAAGCATATACTAATCATCTTGACTCCTTTGAGACTTGATTGGGCATTATAACATTATACATAGACCGCCATCCAACTGCATATATGACTAATAATCCACCTTCAGGTTATCATCCGAACCCCCTCTAGTATTAAGTTGCAAGCAACAGATTATTGCTTTACGAATTGCGTGTAAAATAAACAATATGATTGTTCTATGAACAAAGGATTGTTGTTTTCTCCCTAGTAGCAACATCACATCTAGTACCTTAGAGATTTCTGTCACTTCCCAAGATTACCAGAGGCATGCACCCACTATCGAGCATAAATACTAACTCTTGGAGTTGCTAGCATCTACTTGGCCAAGATAGCTACTAACAACGGAAAGCATGCAAGATCACAAATAACAAAGACATGATAGAATCAATAATCAATCTGAAATAACATCTCAATATCCATCGGATCCCCGCAAACACAACATGCAGAATTACAAATAGATGATCTTGATCATGAACGGAGCTCACAAGATCTAAACATGAAATCACAAAGGAGGAGAACCAGCCATCTAGCTACTACATGGACCCATAGTCCAGAGATGAACTACTCACGCATCACACCGGAGGCTTGCATGATGATGAAGAAGGCCTCCAGGGTGAATTCCCCTCTCTGGCAGGGTGCCGGGAAGAGCTTCAGATCCCTCCCGGTCTAGGTATGGAGATGACGGCAGCTACAAACTCTTTCATGGATTTTTGATCGGGTACTTAGGGTTTTGGTATCGGAGGCAATATATAGGCGGAAGGAGAGGCCGGGGGGGTGCTGGGGTCGGCCAGACCACCCCCTGGCGCGGGCCAGGCCTGGCCGCACGGCCAGGTGGTGTGGCCAGGCCCCACCCCTTCTCCGTCTCGTATTCTGGCTCTAGATGTCTTCCGGTAAAATAGCAACTTTGGCTTTTGTCCCGTCCAAATCCAAGAATATTCATTTTCTGACTTCCTGGAACCAGCAAAAAACAGGCAGCTGGCACTATGGCTCTTGTTAATAGGTTAGTCCAAGAAATCATATGAAAAGTACTCCAAAGTGTGGACAAAACACAAGAAAGTAGATAAAACCAAGCATGGAACATAAAAAATTATAGATACATTTCCAATGTATCAACACCCCCAAGCTTAACTCATGCTCGTCCTCGAGTAGGTAAGTGATAAAAAGAAAGAACAATTTTTGAGGTGACATGCACCATCATACACTTGATCAAAGTATTTGTAAAACATTCGAAGCTGGGATCATAGTACTTCAATCATAACATGAAAGAAAAAGTTCTAGAAATAAGACAAAGAAACTATGATGCAACATGAAAAGGCACAACCAAAAGATTCATGAATAACAATGCTTTGCAAGATGTTTGTTTGTTTCACTTAAAGAAAACATAGCATAAAAGTATTCAGCTTGTCCCTCAATAGAGTAGCAAATATAAATGCATAGGACACCTTCAAAGTTCATAAGAGTGACTAGATACAAATAGTTTAAAACAATCAATATCAAGATATGCATCAATCAACTAGTCTTGGGAAAATGCACATAGAACTAAGAATGGCCACTATGCTCTCAAAGTAGGTGCATAAAGATAGAAGGCGGAGACTCAATATAATGGTGGACAAAAGGCCTTCATAGAAGGAAGCATAGATTCAAGTTTCATAAAGAGCTTCCAAAAATGATGGTACTTATAACTTTCAGCTCTCATTGCCCCTATCATAAGCATATTGAAGTGATTAAGGTTAAAGTGAACAAACTATGGTGTATATGCTTGACGAAGTATAAGTTAAGAATCTCATGTCCCTTGAATACAAGGGCCGCTCCTCATGCTACTCAAGTTTCGTCACCGGTAAGTTCTTGTCATCGTAAGTACATGTGTATCATAGAGAACCGCCAACGGGGTACCCCTTGCCCGATGATACAGAAGAATCACCATATCAAAATAACAAGGCAAGTAGACAACGAGCATCTCAGAAATCCTCTTATTTACCATGGGAATATGGTGCTTTTTTTATCTCTTTCCTCTTTTCATAATCTCTTTTTTTTCTTTTTCTCTTTTTTCTCAATATAGGACTCTTTTTTTATAAGAAGAATGCTTCATAGACAGCTCATTATGGTTACGCTACAGGTTTCCACCATGTCAGCATGGATTAGACCAGCGGCCCAGCCATTTATCTAACACATATACATAACTCCATGGACTTACAAGCTCCCCTTTCATTTCACACCGACGACATCCATAGAGAAAAGAGCATGATATCAACTAGGTACAAAGTACCCGTGTAGTGTTGAAAGTGTTCCCCATGACAGCATGGTTCTGCTAATCCCCAACAAATAAGTGCAAGCATATACAACATAGACGACACAATGGTTCAAGTTTATTAAGGGCAAGAAAAGTAAACTGTGCCATCAAGTTCATGAGAGCTTTAATCGATAGTTTTCTCATAACAAGTTTAATTTGGAAGGTAAACAAAAACATGAATATACTTGGAATAGCATAGCTAGTAGGTAGGTATGGTGGACTCTTTGGAATAACTTGGTTTAGGGAGTTGGATGCATGAGTGGAACTCATACTTGGTTGCGGAGGCTAGCAAAAGACCGGGAGCGACAACCTAAGAGAGCAATAATGGCCATAATCATGCAGAGCGACAAAACATCATTGATCAAAGCATAAAGTGATACTACAAGTTGAAAACTAAAGGATCATAAAGGCTATGGTGACTTTGGATAGTCATAACATGGAGTGAGCATGCGCCAAGTCAACCCGAATAAAGCATCAAAGGAGAATACCACTATACTATGCTTTCATATGCTAAAACAACGCATGATTCATCCAAGGCACATTAAGCAATCTCAATTGTTTATAACAAGTCATGCTACAACAAAGAATACTAAGAATAAAGGCAAAACAATATCAAGCATGGCATGACAAAGCATAGGCCACAGTCAAAAACAAGCTCTCTTTAACACTTAAGCATGAACTTTCCTACTCTTTTCCAAACCAAACAAAACTATTTGAAAACCAATGCATGAAAGAGGGGGTCCAACCAATTTATTCAGCAAACTAAGCAAACAAATCAAACGAAAAAACAAAACGAAAACGAAAAAGAAGACGCTCCAAGAACAACACAACTGTGCATGAAACAATAAAAATGAAGCGTTTGGAAGAAATCTGGGATTTTTATTGATGAAGAGGGGGATGCCTTGGGCATCCCCAAGCTTTAACGCTTGTACTTCTTGGATATTTCTTGGGGTGACACGAGTGGCATCCCCAAGCTTGAGCTTTAGTCCATACTTCATCTCATTACTCGTTCCTTCCATACACCTGAAATGTTTCCTTCATACAAAACTTCACACAATCTTTATTAGCAACATTAGTGCACTCAAGATAATAAGTCTTTAGATTCTGTTCTAACACCAATAAACTTCCATTAAAACACTAGATACTGTATCACTTCCCTCAAAAAGCTCAATTCCCCAAAAGAACTAAAAAAGGAACCAACAAGAAGCAAATGCAGAAAATGGCAGAAATCTGTCAAATTAGACCAGCGGGTAAAAACGAATTTTTTCGAAGACCTTCTGTTGCTCAAATCAAAAAGTGTTGAACTAAGAAAAGTTAGATAACAACCCAGGGAAGAAGTACAAAAATTCACGCCTCAAAAGGACGTTCAGATATTTTACACGAATTTTTACGGTTAAGCACAAAAATCTGTTTCGGGACAGCAACTTTCCTAATCATTACTTCTCTCTCATTAGAGGTTACTCTTGGCACAAAAAGCAAATAAATAGGATAAGGAGCGGTTATTACTGAAGTAATAACTTCCAAGACTCATCTAAAACTTTTGGCTTATCTCCCAATAAGTACTTTTCTTTAACGCCTTTAAGTTAGGCATAAGAAGCAAGAAAAAGAATCAAGTGTTCTCAAATGAAGAAGCATTAAGACCAAATTTTGTTTTCATATGAGAGGCAAAATAAATCTTATCTCTCTTCTTAGGGAAGTGTTCTATACCTCTATTGAGTGAGATTTGATATTTAATGGTGCCTTCTTTCATATCAATAATGGCACCAACAGTTCTAACAAAAGATCTTCACAAAGTAATGGGACAAGAAGCATTGCATTCAACATCCAAAACATAGAAATCAACAGGGAAATAGGCATTGTTAACCATAATAAGCACATCATTAATACTCCCCATGAGTTTCTTTTTAGCATTATCATCAAGTGGGACATTCAAATAACAATCTTCAAGTGGTGGCAGATCAAGCATATCATAAATCCTTCTAGGCATAATAGAAACACTATTATCAAGATCACATAAAGCTTTGAAATCAAAATCATTCACTTTCATATTAATGATGGGTTCCCAACCATATTCTTGTTTTATAGGAATAGAAGCTTTATGTTTCATCTTTTCTTCTTTAATCTTTGTGAGAGCATCCGTAATGTGTTTTGTAAAGGCCATGTTCATAGCACTAGCATTAGGACTTTTAGCAAGCTTTTGTAGGAACTTAATAACTTCAGAGATATTGCAACCATCAAGATCAAAATCAAAATTATCATCTAGAGTGGTAGAACTATTACTAGCCTTAACACTAGTGGTGGTGATAGTAGAAACACTAATGTTTCTAGCAATTTCATCTTCTCTTTCCCACTTAGCATGCAATTCAGCTAATAGTCTAACATTTTCATCAATTCTTACTTGTATGGCATTAGTGGCTGCAAAGGGATTATCATTAGTTTCAGGTTTAGCAGCCATTTTATTGAAAGAAGATTGAGCTTCAGCCAGAGATGCTATATTTCTTTCAGCATTAGAGAGTTTTTCCTCAATAGTTTTATTGAAAGCAGTTTGTTTACTAATAAAGTCTTTAAGCATAACTTCAAGTTCAGAGGGAGCACTCCTATTACCGTTGTAAGAATTTCCGTAAGCATTACCATTGTTGGGAGGATATGGCTTATAATTGTTCTTACCAAAATTATTCCTGTAGGCACTGTTGCTAAAATTGTTATTTCTTCTAAAGTTCACATCAACTTGCTCTTCTTGAGCAACCAAAGAGGCTAAGGGAACATTATTTGGATCTATATGGGCTTTCACATTAACAAGCATAGACATAATAACATCAATTTTATCACTCAAGGAGGAGGTTTCCTCAACAGAATTTACCTTCTTACCTTGTGGAGCTCTTTCAGTATGCCATTCGGAATAGTTAACCATCATATTATCTAGAAGCTTAGTTGCAGCACCCAAAGTAATGTTCATAAAGGTACCTCCAGCAGCAGAGTCCAATAGGTTCCTTGAAGAATAGTTAAATCCTGCATAAAAAGTTTGGATGATCATCCAAGCAGTCAGTCCATGAGTGGGACAATTCTTAACAAAAGATTTCATTCTTTCCCAAGCTTGAGCAACATGTTCATTATCAGATTGTTTAAACTTAATTATTTCACTTCTCATAGATATGATCTTAGCAGGAGGATAGTATTTTCCAATAAAAGCATCTTTGCATTTAGTACAAGAATCAATACTATTCCTAGTTAAGGAATTCAACCATTCTTTAGCTTTACCTCCCAAAGATAAAGGAAACAATTTTAGCTTAATAATATCTCCATCTATATCCCTATGCTTTTGCATCTCACAAAGTTCAACAAAGTTATTTAGATGGGCAGCAGCATCTTTATTACCAATACTAGAAAATTGTTCTCTCATAACAAGATTGAGTAAAGCAGGTTTTATCTCAAAGAAAGTAGCTTTAGGGACAGGTGGAGCAATAGGTGTGCTCATAAAATCATTGTTGTTGGTGCTAGTGAAGTCACACAACTTAGTGTTTTCAAGAGTAGTCATTTTTTTATTTTTGATAAAGAAAGCAAACTAGTAAAACTATTTTTTGTGTGTTTTTGATAACAAAACAAGAAAACAAAGCAAAAAGAAACTAAGCAAAATAAAAACAACAAAGTAAAGAGATTGGTTATGAGGGACTCCCCTTGTGAAGATGCCCTTGACTCCCCGGCAACGGCGCTAGAAAAATACTTGCTGACTCGTGTATTAACGAGCTCGTTGGGGAACCCCAAGAGGAAGGTATGATGAGCACATCAGTAATTTTCCCTCAGTTATGAAACCAAGGTTATCAATCTAGTAGGAGCAAGGAAATAGCCCAAAGGTGTAGCTAGCTGAACGTTGGCAGGGCGCACTATCGGTGCCAGCATCAACGTGGAGACCTGCACAACACAACCACAGAACTCTGTCCCCAACTTGCGATGAGGTTGTCAATCTCACCGGTTTTGCTAAAAACAAAGGATTAAACGTATCGAATGGAAGGAAGTAATAGTTTGCAGAAAGTAAACACAAAAACAGTAAACAGTTTGTAGATTGTATGTAAAAGAAAGGACTAGGGTCCATAGTTCAGTAGAGGTGGCTCTCCTTAAGATAGATAACATGCTGGGTGAACAAATTACAGCGGAGCAATTGACAAACATCGAGAAAGCATACAAGCATATACTAATCATCTTGACTCCTTTGAGACTTGATTGGGCATTACAACATTATACATAGACCGCCATCCAACTGCATCTATGACTAATAATCCACCTTCAGGTTATCATCCGAACCCCCTCCAGTATTAAGTTGCAAGCAACAGATTATTGCTTTACAAATTGCGTGTAAAGTAAACAATACGATTGTTTTATGAACAAAGGATTGTTGTTTTTTCCCTAGTAGCAACAACACATCTAGTACCTTAGAGATTTCTGTCACTTCCCTAGATTACCAGAGGCATGAACCCACTATCGAGTATAAATACTAACTCTTGGAGTTGCTAGCATCTACTTGGCCAAGATAGCTACTAACAACAGAAAGCATGCAAGATCACAAATAACAAAGACATGATAGAATCAATAATCAATCTGAAATAGCATCTCAATATCCATCGGATCCCTGTAAACACAACATGCAGAATTACAAATAGATGATCTTGATCATGAACGGATCTCACAAGATCTAAACATGAAAGCACAAAGGAGGAGAACCATCCATCTAGCTACTACATGGACCCGTAGTCCAGAGATGAACTACTCATGCATCACACCGGAGGCTTGCATGATGATGAAGAAGGCCTCCAGGGTGAATTCCCCTCTCCGGCAGGGTGCCGGGAAGAGCTTCAGACAAAGGGATTAAGTTACTCCTGCGCTTTACAATCGAAACAATGAAGACATGATTGAGACTCCTCTCAAATCAATAATCAGAAGCGGGACCTGGAGATCCATACTGACTCCTGCACATTCAACAATGACTTCTGTGATCATGAGAACCTTTAACGCTAGTAACTTAATCCCTTTGTCTCATGATATAATACATGTCCGAGATTCGATCATCGGTATCCAAATACCTAGTTTGATCTCGTTACCGACATGCACTCTTTTCTCGTTCCCGTGATATAACATTCTAGTGATCACATCACTTGCTTGCAAGCTATCTTAATGTGATATCACCGAGAGGGCCTAGAGTATATCTATCCGTCATCGGGATTGACAAATTCCACTCTTGATCCATGAGCCTCAACATAACACCTTCGTAGCACCGAACCCACCTTTATAGTCACCCTGTTACGGTGTGAAGTTTGATGTTATCAAGATACTCTTCCAGTGTTAGCAATTAACATGATCTCATGGTCTAAGGACTAATATTACTTCGTATGATGTTATAGCAATATAAACATAATGACTTTCATCGTAATGCTATACTTCGGATGAATGTTCATCACATCATTTCACAAATGATGTGACCTCGTTATTAACAACATCCAATGTCCATGATCAGGAAACTTTGATCATCTTGTTAATCAACGAGCTAGTCTATAAGAGAGGCATAACTAGGAACCTTTTTGTTTATTAAACACACATGCATTGATGTTTCCTATCAATACAATTATAGCATGCAAAATAAACATCTATCATATACAAGGAATACATAATAACAACTTTATTATTGCCTCCCAGGGCATATTTCCTTCACTAACCATACAGGAAAAGAAGACTTCAAGGAGGAAGCTGGGATCATAGTACTTCAATCATAACACAAAAGACAAAGTTTTAGCAATAAGACAAAGAAACTATGTTGCAACATGAAAAGGCACAAACAAAAGATTCATGAATAAGAATGCTTTGCAAGACGTTTGTTTGTTTCACATAAAGAAAACATAGCATAGTGGCATTCAGCTTGTCCCTCATAGAGTAGCAAACATAAATGCATAGGACACCTTCAAAGTTCATAAGAGTGAGTAGATACAAGTAGTTTAAAACAAGCAATATCAAAGTTATGCATCAATCAACAAGTCTTGGGACAATGCACATAGAACTAAGAATGGCCACTATGCTCTCAAAGTAGGTGCATAAAGATAAAAGGTGGAGACTCAACATAAAAGTAAAAGAAAGGCCTTCATAGAAGGAAGTAGGGATTCAAGTCTCATAAAGAGCTTCGAAAAATTATGGTACTTATTAGCTTTCAGCTCTCATTGCCCCTTTCATAAGCATCTTGAAGGTGATTAAGGTTAAAGTGACACAACTAAGAGGATATGCTTGACAATTTATAAGCCGAAATCTCATGCCCCTTACTTACGAAGACTGAACCTCATGCTACTCAACTTTAGTCACAAGTAAGCTCTTGTCATTGTAAGTACATATGTATCATAGAGAACCGCCAATGAGGTACCCCTTGCACATGATATAGGAGCTATCCCATAATCAAAATGACAAGGCAAGCAGACAATGAGCATCACAACGATCTTTTTATTTGCTATTTGCATAGGTTTTTATTGAGGATGCCTCATAGAGTGCCCATTATGGTTATACTGCAAGTTTCCACCATGATTAGGCATGGCTTAGGCTAGCGACCCAGGCGTTTCTCTAACACAAATACAAACTCCATGATCTTACAAGTTCCCCTTTTATTTCACACTGTCGGGATCCATAAGCAAAAGAACATGATATCAACGGGGTACAAAGTACATGTGCAATGTTGAAAGCGTTCCCCATGATACATGGTTCTGCTAACTTCAACTTATAAAGCACAAGCATATACGCAACAAAGATGGACGCAATGGTTCAAGTTTATTAAATGCAAGAAAGTAAAGTGTGCCATCAAGTTCGTGAGAGCTTTAATCACTAGTTTTCTCATAACAAGTTTAATTTGGAAGGTAGACAAAAACATGAATATACTTGGAATAGCATATGCTAGTAGGTAGGTATGGTGGACTCTTTGGAATAACTTGGTTTTAGGAGTTGGATGCATGAGTGGAACTCATACTTGGTTACGGAGGCTAGCAAAAGACTGGGAGCGACCAACTAAGAGAGCAATAATAGCCATAATCATGCAGAGCGACAAAACATCATTAATCAAAGCATAAAGTGATACTACAAGTTGAAAACTAAAGGATCATAAAGGCTATGGTGACTTGGGATAGTCATAACATGGTGTGAGCATGTGCCAAGTCAACCCAAATAAATCATCAAAGGAGAATACCACAATACTATGCTTTAATATACTAAAACAACGCATGATTCTTCAAAGGCACATTAAGCAATCTCAATTGTTTATAACAAGTCATGCTACAGCAAAGAATACTAAGCATAAAGCCAAAACAATATCGAGCATGGCATGACAAAGCACAGGCCACAGTCAAAAACAAGCTCTCTTTACCACTTAAGCATGAACTTTCCTACTCTTCTTCCAATCCAAACCAAACTATTTGAAAATCAATGCATGAAAGAGGGGGTCCAACCAATTTATTCAGCAAACTAAGCAAACAAAGCAAACGAAAACCAAAACGAAAACGAAAAAGAAGACGCTCCAAGAACAACACAACTGTGCATGAAACAATAAAAATGAAGTGTTTGGAAGAAACCTGGGATTTTTATTGATGAAGAGGGGGATGCCTTGGGAATCCCCAAGCTTTGATGCTTGTACTTCTTGGATATTTCTTAGGGTGACACGCATGGAATCTCCAAGCTTGAGCTTTAGTCCATTCTTCAGCTCATTACTTATTCCTTCCATACACCTGAAAATTTTCCTTCATACAAAACTTCACACAATCTTTATTAGCAACATTAGTGCACTCCAGATAATAGGTCTTTAGGTTCAGTTCCAACACCAATAAAACTTCCATTGAAACATAAGCTACTGTAGCACTTCCCTAAAAAATCTCAATTCCCCAAAAGAACTCAAAAAGGAACCAACAAGAAGCAAATGCAAATAATGGCAGAAATCTGTCAAAACAGACCAGCAGGTAAAGACGAATTTTTGAAAAACCTTCTGTTGGTCAAATCGAAAAGTGTTGAACTAACGAAAGTTAGATAACAAACTGGGGCAGAAGCACAAAAATTCACGCCTCAAAAGGACGTACATATATTTTACACGAATTTTTACGGTGAAGCACAAAAATCTGTTTCGGGACAACAACTTTTCCAATCATTACTTCTCTCTCATTAGAGGTTACTCTTGGCACAAAAAGCAAATAAAAAGGATAAGGAGCGGTTACTACTAAAGTAATAACTTCCAAGACTCATCTAAAACTTTTAGGTTATCTCCCAATAAGTACTTTTCTTTAACGCCTTTAAATTAGGCATAAGAAGCAAGAAAAAGGATCAAGTGTTCTCAAATGAGGAAGCATTAAGATTAATACCAGAAATATCTTCAACAAGGCAAGATATCTCATCCAAATAAGTTCTAGAGGATACTCTCTCAATGCTCTTGGGTTCACTATTTTCATCAAACGGGTTTTTGGGAATAATCCAATCAAGATTCTTTTCTATAGCTTCATGCATTGCTACAAGTTTGAAAGGTATTGGTATCTTAATTTCCTCCCCATTAGGTTTGGTTTTTTCATCTTTTCTCATGTACCAATAACATCTACACATGAGCCTAGCATATTAAAACGATCAAACACTTTTATAGCTTCCTTAGCAACATCATAGAATTCTTTAAGCAAAGTTTTCAGAATAAAATCTCTCTTTTCAAGGTCCTCAATTTCCTTAAGTTTAAGAAACATTACTTGCATTAAGGGGTTAAGGTTGACAAACCTAGACTCCAACATGTGAACTAAAGAAGCTGCAGCAATTTCATAATTTGGAGCAAGCTCTGCAAGGGATCTATCCTCAATATCCTCATGCTTACTAACATGATTAAAGAATTCTTCAATATTATCTTTTCCAATTATAGAGCCACTACCTATTGAAAGGTCTTTCAAAGTGAATTTAGGGATCAACATGGTGAGCTAAGAAAGAGGTAACAACAAAGTGAATTTTTGTGTGTGTTTTTAATAAAGAAAGCAAACTTGTAAAACTAATTTTTGTGTGTTTTTGATAAGGAAACAAGCAAACAAAGCAAAAGTAAACTAAGCAAAACAAAAATAACAAAGTAAAGAGATTGGTTATGAGGGACTCCCCTTGTGAAGATGTCCTTGACTCCCCGGCAACGGTGCTAGAAAATATACTTGCTGACTCGTGTACTAACGAGCTCGTTGGGGAACCCCAAGAGGAAGGTATGATGAGCACAACAGTAAATTTTCCCTTAGTTATGAAACCAAGGTTATCAATCCAGTAGGAGCAAGGAAACACCCCAAAGGTGTAGCTAGCTGAACTTTGGTAGGGCGCACTACCGGTGCCAGCAGCAACGTGGAGACCTGCACAACACAACCATAGAACTCTGTCCCTAACTTGTGATGAGGTTGTCAATCTCACTGGTTTTGCTGAAAACAAAGGATTAAACGTATCGAGTGGAAGAAAGTAATAGTTTGCAGAAAGTAAACACAAAACAGTAAACAGTTGATTGTAGATTGATAGTAAAAGAAAGGACCAGGGTCCATAGTTCACTAGAGGTGGCTCTCCTTAAGATAGATAGATAGATGACATGTTGGGTGAACAAATTACAGCGGGGCAATTGACAAACATCGAGAAAGAATACAAGCATATACTACTCATCTTGACTCCTTTGAGATTCGATTGGGCATTACAACATTATACATAGACCGCCATCCAACTACATCTATGACTAATAATCCACCTTCAGGTTATCATCCGAACCCCCTCCAGTATTAAGTTGCAAGCAACAGATTATTGCTTTACGAATTGCGTGTAATGTAAACAATACGATTGTTATATGAACAAAGGATTGTTGTTTTCTCCCTAGTAGCAACAAAACATCTAGTACCTTAGTGATTTCTTCACTTCCCCAGATTACCAGAGGCGTGAACCCACTGTCGAGCATAAATACTAACTCTTGGAGTTGCTAGCATCTACTTGGCCAAGATAGCTACTAACAATGGAAAGCATGCAAGATCACAAATAACAAAGACATGATAGAATCAGTAATCAATCTGAAATAGCATCTCAATATCCATCGGTTCCCCGCAAACACAACATGCATAATTACAAATAGATGATCTTGATCATGAACGGAGCTCACAAGATCTAAACATGATAGCACAAAAAAGGAGAACCAGCCATCTAGCTACTACATGGACCCGTAGTCCAGAGATGAACTACTCACGCATCACACCGGAGGCTTGCATGATGATGAAGAAGGCCTCCAGGGTGAATTCCCCTCTCCGGCAGGGTGCCGGGAAGAGATTCAGATCCCTCTCGATCTAGGGATGGAGATGATAGCGGCTACAGACTCTTTTGTGGAATTTTAATCGGGTACTTAGGGTTTCTGTATCGGAGGCAACTTATAGGCAGAAGGAGAGGCCGAGGGGGTGCCTGGGGCGGCCAGACCACCCCCTGGCGCAGGCCAGGCCTGGCCGCGCGGCCAGGTGGTGTGGTCGGGCCCTATCCCCTCTCCGTCTTGTATTCTGGCTCCAGGTGTCCCTCGGTGAAAAACTTACTTTGGCTTTTGTCCCGTCCAATTCCGAGAATATTCATTTTCTGACTTTCCTGGAACCAAAAACAGCAGAAAATAGGCAGCTGGCACTGTGGATCTTGTTAATAGGTTAGTCCAAGAAATCATATGAAAAGTACTCCAAAGTGTGGACAAAACACAAGAAAGTAGATAAAACCAAGCATGGAACATCAAAAATTATGGATATGTTAGCAATGTATCAATTACTTTCTTGTACTTGGGGATGCTTGCAAGGGGTATAATCACAAGTATGTATTAGTCCTAGGAAGGTCGGTACATTATCATAGGTTCACGCACACAACACTTATCAAACTAAAGAAGATTAATGAACTATATGAAGCGAAAGCACTTGACAATATTCCCGTGTGTCCTCGTGAACGTTTGGTCATCTTAAGTAATACAACCGGCTTGTCCTTTGCTAAAGAAAGGATTGGGCCACTTGCTGCATTTATTATTATTGTCTTTTATTACCTCGCACTTTATTTATCTGCATTATCAATTACCCCTAAAAATCTGTTTGCTAAGTATTTACAGAGAATTCCTGCTCCAAGCCACTCGTCAACACCTTCTGTTCCTTGTTGGGTTTGACACTCTTACTTATCGAAAATACTGCGATACACCCCCTATACTTGTGGGTCATCAAATACGAGGGCCGCTCCTCATGCTACTCAAGTTTAGTTACTGGTAAGTTCTTCTCATAGTAAGTATGTGTGTATCATAGAGAACCACCAACGGGGTACCCCTTGCCCGATGATACGGAAGAATCCCCATATCAAAATGACAAGGCAAGCAGACAATGAGAATCTCAGCAATCTTCTTCTTTACCATGGGAAAATGGTGCTTTTTTCTCCCTTTCCTCTTTTCTCATCTTTTTTTCTCAATCTCTATCTCTTTTTTATAAGAAGAATGCTTCAGATATTGCTCATTATGGTTACACTGCAGGTTTCTACCATGATTAGGCATGGTTAGACCAGCGGCCCAGGTGTTTCTCTAACACACATACATAACTCCATGGACTTACAATCTCCCCTTTCATTTCACACTGATGACATCCATAAACAAAAGAGCATGATATCAACTAGGTACAATGTACAAGGGCAATGTTAAAAGCGTTCCCCATGACAGCATGGTTCTGCTAATTCCCAACGTATAAGTGCAAGCATATACAACTTAGATGAGACAATGGTTCAAGTTTATTAGGGGAAAGTGATACGTCCATAACGTATCTACAATTTTTGATGATTTTATGTTAATAATATGCTTTTGACACTCCTTTTTGTATAAAGTTTATGATTTATTTGGACTAACCTACTAATAGTTGCAAAAGTGCACAATGTTCTTGTTTTACACTTTGATGTGTAGGAATTACCAAGAATACAAGTGGAAACCTTGTTGGAGTCAAATTGGGATTTTTCCAGAAATCTATCTCAAAACTCTTTTTGAAGATTGTCGTGGTGGTGGCACGGCAGATGCCATGGGTAGGCTAAAGTTAGGGGCCAATGGATGCTAGTGGGATCTGGGGAGGGAAGATGTAGTGGATTCTACACACAGAAAGCTAACGCAAAGATCTGTATTTCTCCTTCCTTGAGTTACAAGTGCTCCTTGAGCTGTATACAAGGAGAAAGAGAGAACTTTACCAGCCTAACGGTACCAAGAATAAGTCCATCCCTTCCTCAGGGTCCAAACCTGCCCTTATAAAGGAGGACCTTGAGTTCCCTTAGGGCTGATGTGGCAAGCATATTCGAGGAATATGCTTGTCCCGATATAGTAGTTCGGCGCCCCCCTTTCCCTGTCGCTCCCCTAATGACGGCAAGGTTCCAGAGGGGCCCTCCTGTGTGCCTCGGGCTTCAGGACTGTCTCCTCCGTGACCTCCTTCTGTCTCTCTGTTGCTCTGCCCCTTTGTCCCTAGTGCTTGGCTTCGCTCTGATTCTTCCTAGCCTGCTACTAGAGTTTGACTTTAGGCTTCTCCTTCTCCTGCAAGCTTCGTATCATTCGGCCCTGCCTCGCGTAACTTAGGCTTGTTCTTCACCTGCATCAAGATTACTTGGGCTAACCCGGCCGACTTACGCTGTATCTCGGCCGGGTAATGCCTTGCCCTTACCACAAGGGTCCTGTCGTTTCCTATCTCAGCCGACCTCTACAGGATTCGGCCGACTCAGAGTGTAACTCGGAAACTAGACGGGGAACACCCTTTCATCTTTCCCCGTCTTTACCCTATCCAGGGTTACCTCCCCAACATTAGTCCCCGAAGCTGGTACGTTCCCGCCGATAACCTCGGCCGGGTCGTATCAGTTTCACGACGTTCGTTATGTATTGTTTCCGAGTTATATTGTCGTGGTGATAGAGCCGTATCTTGTAGCGCACGCCTCGTCCCACGTGTCATTCTCATCATTATTTCTCTAGTTTTTTGTTCCTCTACAGCGTTTACTGACTAGCTACAGTTACTGTCGCGCCTGTCGCGCCGTTGCTGCGACGCCTCGTGCGCCGTTCTTGTTGGGGATCGTGAGTTCCCTGGTCAATCATGTGACCTGTGTGGTTCCGCTCAGCGATGTGTGGTCGTGCCGCGCACACGATCCGCGCCGCCAACTGCTACACCCACGATCCCACTACCTTGCCTGCGGCTTGGTTATAAAGGGGGCGTGGCGCCTGGGAGTTTCTTTTTTCCCCTTCTCGCTTGCCCGCACCCTTCTTCTTCCTCGCGTTTTTTCGCTTGTTCGTGGTTCCGCCGCCGCACGCTCAACTGGTTCTGCGACGAGGGGGACTCCGCCGTGCTGCTCCACCTGCCTCGTCGCCGTTCACCTGTTCTGGCGTCGTCGCCGGTGAGTTCTTTTTGGTCGTGCCGCCTAGACTTCCCTCTAGATCTCTTTGTTTCCTCTTTGCTTGTGCTGCGGTTCTGTCTTCGTTCCGCCGCCATTTTTGCGTAGAACTGCGACGGGGCCTCGTAGCTCTAAGTTTTCCTCCGCCGCGAGCTGTTCCTCCGGCGATCTTTCCGGCGAAATCATGTCTAGTTCCTTTAGTGGTGCATTGGTTGAGGATGATGATGCTGGCTCTGGGCCCGAGCGGGGCTCGTGGCAGGGCTCCTCCGTTACCCGGCGGGAGATCGAGTGGATCATCCGAACCCGGAGGATTCCTGCTGAGGTCTCTTGTCGTTTACCCGGCAATGAGTTATCTCCAGAACTCAGGGAGGGTGAGTATGTAGTTTTTATGTCACATTTCTCGCGTGGCTTCGGTCTCCCTCTTAGCGATTTCGCAAGAGAGTTTCTCGACTACTTCGGCCTTCAGCCGCATCATCTTCCTGCGAACGCCATCGCTTCTCTTTCTGCATTCATCTCCGCCTCTGAGGGATACTTCGGCCTATGGCCGTCCGTTCACGTCTAGGCGAAGTTCTTCCAGATTCGTTCTAATGTGGTCCCGGACAAGTCTCTGCACCCTTCCGAGAAACTGCTTACTCAGTGCGGGGCGACATCCATTACACCTCGCAGGAAGTCTGTATTTCCTCGCGTCACCAGGTTAGAATCGTGCAAGAAGTGGCATAAATCTTTCTTTTACATCAAGAAAAGAGGAACAGAAGACAAGATTCGGCTCCCTGCCTTCTCCATTGGTCCACCTTCCAAGGTAAACTGGACTTACAATCCAAGGAGGAGCCACGTCTTGGCCGAGCTCTTCGAGACTCGGCTCAAAGAATTGATCCGGGCCGGGTTACGCGGCGAGGACTTGATGGCTACCTTCATCAGTAGCCGAATTTTCCCATTCCAGAAAAGGACGCACAAACTTTGCTACATGAGTGGTCCGCTTGATCCCAACCGAGTCTCGACCGTCGAGCTGGACAATTACCTTGTCTTCAAGCGCGTCCGAGCTATATTTAAGACGGAGATGCCTGAAGATTGGACCTGGGGATTGAAACCGTTTACCCGCGAGCGTCCTCCTCCCGCAGTAAGTTTTAACCCTCAACGCTTTGATTCTCCTTTGTTTTCATAGATGTTTTCCCTAACCTTCCTTCTCCTTCGCCTCATAGAGGTTCGCGGAGCAAAAGGACGAGGACGCCGAGGTTTTGTCGCTTCCGTGGACTGCGGATCGGAATACCCCGGACGTTGGGGAGCTGGACTCCGAAGAATTCGTCCCTAAGTCGGATCCTGCTACGGCTCGCGTTCGTGGCAAAACTTCGGTCCATGAGGAGGAAGGTGATTCAGACGAGGTCCAAGCTCTTGAGGTAGTTGCTGCAATGCCTATTTCTTATGCATTTCCGGCTTCTACTTTCTCAGCTAATCCGGCCGGTCAGGTCCACGACGCCGAGCCTATTGCATCCCGGCCCCCAGTTACCTCGGGGAAACGCGGGGCTTCAGCTAGTGCTTCAGAGGCGGCCCCCAAGAAACGAATGAAGAAGTCTGCTCCGAACCCTCCCAGGCGCAAGACCATGCCTGGGGTTGCAGGGTAAGTTCGTTTTGCTTGTATCTCTTGTTTCCCTATTTCTGTTTTTCCTCCTGACCCCCTTTTTTCTTTCTTATTTTCGCAGTGCTCCGCTTTCCGTTAAGCCTGGCAGTCCTAGCATGACTAGCCGCCCGATTCGGCAGCCGTCTCCTCCGCCTGTTGAAGATACTAGGATTCCTAGTCCTGCTCGTGCTATGTCTCCTCCAGCTCCACCTATGTCACCCCCTTGTCACGATGCGCCTGATATTCGCGCCTCCGAGATTTCTACTGAACCCGTTGCCCCTCCACTGAATCCGAGCCTGTCCACCGAGCCTCTTTCTACCTCGGTAGCTCCTACTGTAACCCCAGCCGCAGCCGTGGTCGATAATACCCCGGCGCCCTCAGCGCCTGTAATCCCTCCTGCTTCTAAGGGCACTGTTCCCACTGCCGAGGTATCAGCTTCTGCTGGTGCCTCCACAATAAGAAAAACTGCTCCCACTAAAACTTTCACTTCCCAAAAAGGTCTTGCCGGCTCTTCTCAGCCTAGTATTGCTGACGTGCTGCACAAAGGAACTGCGCCTACTAAAGCCTCTATTACCTCTGCTGCCAACACCCAGCTTGCTCTTCATACAAGCCCTGCTGCTGCAGTGGTTACACAACATGTCCGAGGTAAAGTCTTAACCCGGACGGCTAGTGGGAACAGCCTCGGCTCGTTGGTGGAATATGCTCATAACTGGAATGCTGCTGATCAGCTTGAGGGCAATCGAAACAGTCAACCATTTCAACTCTCCGACATCAGCAGCCTTTGGATCAAGCTGCCAAGATCATTCTGGATAGCAACAAGATGAACGAGGTAATTTCTACTTCTCGGGGTTTAGACTGATTCTCCATATGCTATTATATATACATTAGTCCCCGAAACTTGCAAACGAGTAACTTGTTATTCGCTTGGAAGTTTTTATAGTGCTATACTTAGTTCTACTTAATTTATGACTCGAGCCTATATCCGAGTAGATCTATCTTAAACTTTTGCTTAAATTTTTCCTAGCTGTTCTTTGAATGTCTAGCCACATAGGTCTAGGTTAAGCTTTCGCCTGACTCGAATCTACTTTTGGCTTTGAATATCCAGCCACCTAGATCTGGGTTAATTTCTCGCTTAACTCCGATCTGTTTTGGCTTTGAATATCCAGCCACCTAGATCTGGGTTAAGTTTTTGCTTAACTCGGATCTGGTTTAGCTTTGAATATCCAGCCACCCAGATCTGGGTTAAGTTTTTGCTTAACTCGGATCTGCTTTAGCTTCGAATATCCAGCCACCTAGATCCGCGTTAAGTTTTCGCTTAACTCGGATCTGCTTTTGCTTCGAATATCCAGCCACCTAGATCCGGGTTAAGTTTTCGCTTAGCTCGGATCTGTTTTAGCTTCGAATATCCAGCCACCTAGATCCGGGTTAAGTTTTCGCTTAGCTCGGATCTGCTTTAGCTTCGAATATCCAGCCACCTAGATCCGGGTTAAGTTTTCGCTTAGCTCGGATCTGCTTTGGCTTCGAATATCCATTCATTGTTTGATCCATTGCTCAGGTTGCGCATGACCGGCGGACTGCTGAATTTCAAAGACTGCTGTTCTCGCACAAGAAGTTGGAAGAAAAATATGAAAAAGTTATTCCTGTGGTGAAAAAAGCAGGTATGCCCGATCATTTTCCTTGTCATCTCTATTATTGTCATTGTTTTTTCTGCGGGATGCCGGCTTACTTTGTGGGTTAATAGGTAACATCAATAATCTCAACATTCGTCTTGAGAAGAAAGTCAAGAGCTTGGAAGGTTAGTTTTCCATCTACCTCGTACTTTTCCTTTTCTAAGACGTGCACTAAGTTTCTTTTACTTTGTTTGGCTTTGATCAAGCCGAGATATGAACCTTTGCATCATCTCACCAAAATTGTACGCCCATGCCTGATGTAATGCTGCATTTGTTAGAACAAGGCGCCACCCATTCGGCGCAGCTAAAAGAAAAGGATGACGAGATAGCTCGCCTACGCGCCGAGGTGGAGGCCCTTAAGCTTTCTCAGAAATCCGAGCTGGAGAAGGTCGATCAGGAGTTCTCCGAGGAGAAGAACCGGCTGGCTTTGGAATTGCAAAAGCATAAAGAGCTCTTAGAGGCTGCCGAGCTGAAAACTCGAGGAATGAGCGAGGAAATTGCTCGCTTTGAGAAGAACAAGATTGTCTGGGCGAAGGACCTTCAGCTGATGATGAGTTTCATTCATCGTAAGGATCTTAACACAGCCGGATTATCTTTCTTCCTTCTGCTGCCCTCTGACGCCTCCCTTTTTTGCGCAGGTCATTTTCCTGAGGCTAAACCCGTGAGCTCTAAAGCGGTCCTTGCTGCTCGTGCGCGCCGAGGTCTCCCTGTTGACGTGAACTTTGAATATTCAATAGAAGATTTCTTGGTTTCTGTCGGCGCTGCCCTTGGTCCGGTGAAAATTATGGGTAGGGACTTGGTGCTGGCAGCTATTCGAGCCCACCATGCTCTCTGGCCGAATACCTCTGGCACTCCTAAGATCAGCAAGATCGAATTGCTGGTTACTAGATTGAATGCCACTGAAAAGCAACTAAGTCTTTGGAGGGAATTTGTTGGGCGAGCTGGCGCGGATATGGCCCTCACCGTTATCATGTCATGGTACGAAGACATTTCTCTTGATATCCTGAGGAATTTTCGCACAGGTTCCCGTTGGGTTGAGGATCCCACCTTTGTTGCTCTTCGGCAAGCTCGCGCCTTTCAACTCGTCGAGTATGCCGACGTGCACACCTGGAATGAAGGGCCGAGTTTTCTTTCAAACCCGGACGAGGAGGTCGTAGTCGAGGATGCCTCAGATGACTCAGCTGAGCAGGGGGTAGATGAAGATGACTCGGCCACTTCTGGTGACTCCAGTTCGAGCTCTGATGACAACGACGACGCGCGATCCTCCTCCAAGGGTACCGGGCATTCCACTACACAAATTGATGCTCCTCAGCAGCCTCAGGCTTCGACCGAGGTTGCACCTAGGTCTGCGGAGGGTGAGGTAACCTCGGCCGAAGTTCCTCCTACCTCGGAGTCCCCAGCCCCTGACCAGGTTGCCGTCTCTCCAGTGAAAAACGTTTAAGTCATTTTCTACCCCTGGTATGCCGGGCGTACGATGTCCGTGGAATACACTCTTACTTCCTGTATGACCTTGAATCTCCTTTTGCCATACATTGCTGCGACATATAAGTTTGCAGTTATTATAACTTTGCTTAAGTTGGTTGCCATCCGAATTCTTGCTTTGATATCCTGCATATTTTGGTGTTAGAATTTATCTTTGTCTTTGTTTTCTCATGTTTTAGTTGAGTAATCTGTGTGTGAGCTTCGAACATCATACGGGGTTGATCTGTTCTTATCCTGAGTGCCGAAGTGTGATACCCTTTCCGTATCAAAGATTGACTACCACTTTGGAACAATTCATGGCAGTCCCCGAGTGATTGCCTGTTCTGCTGAAGTTCAGTGTGCAAACTAACTTTCAGAAAAAATACAAGACCACCACCGAGGTGCTGCTCAGGGCGTCAAGTTTTGGTGCTCAACATAGCTCTGGGGCGGTATATGGTAGTCTTCTAGCTGCTGCTTTGACTGCCGAGGTTTTAATACATAACCTGAAATTGAAATAACATATGGCAGTCCCCGAGTCACTGCTCCGGATGCCGGGGTTCAATACATAACATGAAATTGAAATAACATATGGCAGTCCCCGAGTCACTGCTCCGGATGCCGAGGTTCAATACATAACATGAAATTGAAATAACATATGGCAGTCCCCGAGTTACTGCTCCGGATGCCGAGGTTTAATACTTCATTGGTCCTTGACCTTGAAATACTATGCTATGAGTAAAATGGACGAAGTAGGGCTACATTCCATGGCCGCTTCGTTTCTTCGCCAGCTTTGTCTGCCTTGTCCTTTCCGGGGGGTTGAGCATCAATTAGATAATAGGCATCGTTATGTAATGCCTTGCTCACGATGAATGGTCCCTCCCATGGAGGTGACAGCTTGTGCATGCCGGCTGTGCGTTGTACCAGTCTGAGGACTAAATCTCCTTCTTTGAATACCCTTGGATTCACCTTTTTGCTGTGATATCGTCGTAGGTTCTGCTGATAAATAGCTGATCGTGATAGTGCCAGTTCTCTGGCTTCTTCTAGCAGGTCTACAGTATCTTGCCGAGCTATTTCGTTCACTTCATAGGTTGTATACTGAGTAACTCTTGGCGAGTCATGTATTATGTCGGCTGGAAGCACGGCCTCTGCCCCATATACTAGAAAGAATGGTGTGTACCCTGTTGACCTATTTGGAGTAGTTCTGAGGCTCCATAATACGGCTGGGAGTTCCTCAATCCAACATCCTGCCGACCTTTGCAGTGGTTCAACAAGTCGTGGTTTTATTCCGGACAATACTAGTCCATTAGACCTTTCCACCTGTCCATTAGATGCTGGGTGAGCCACAGAGGCAATATCTAACCTTATGTATTTTTCTCTACAAAATCTGGCAAAGGCTCCTTCCGCAAAATTTGTGCCATTATCTGTAATGATACTGTGTGGGTACCCATATCTTAAAATAATATCTTTGAGGAATCTCACTGCTGTGGGCCCATCGCATTTTCTTATTGGTTTCACTTCAATCCATTTTGTGAACTTGTCCACCATAACCAATATGTGGGTCATTCCCCCTCGGGCCGGCTTAAATGGTCCCACCAT
The DNA here is from genome assembly GCA_916181665.1 of Avena sativa. Classification (NCBI taxonomy): domain Eukaryota; kingdom Viridiplantae; phylum Streptophyta; class Magnoliopsida; order Poales; family Poaceae; genus Avena; species Avena sativa. Next base: position 55,984,471 of record OV702292.1, read on the forward strand.
ATCTAAGCCCCATACAGCAAATGGCCAAGTGATGGGTATTGTTTTTAACTCGGCCGATGGCATACGTATTTTGGTTGCGTATCTCTGGCAACCATTGCATTTTTCCACCAACTCTTTGGCTTCCTTCAACGCCGTCGGCCAATAAAATCCATGCCTGAATGCTTTGGCTACCAATGCACGAGATGAGGCATGATGTCCACACTCTCCTTGATGTATATCTAGGAGGATTTCCCGGCCTTCTTCCGAACTCACACACTTCTGCAATACGCTTGTGACACTTCTTTTATATAGCTCATTGTTTATGATCGTGTAAGCTTTCGCTTTCCTTACGGTTTGTCTTGCTAATACTTCATTGCTTGGTAATACCGCGTCCTTAAGGTAAGAGAATATGGGTTGCGCCCATGGTGGTGTGACTTTTTCTGGTATGGTCTCACTGTCTACTTCCATATTTTCTGCCGACATATTTACCTCGGCCTTCTCCATAACTGTGCTTACTTCTGCTGTCCTTCTCTTGGGGGATTCCGAGTTATATTGCTGATCTACCTCCATCGGCATATTGTCTGCTGCTGAATTAGCCGGGATAAAGATAGATTCGGATTCTGGTGAAGGGATTATTGATGGTTTTCTGAGGTGTTCCAGGGCAATACCCGGTGGAATTGACTGCCGGGTTGATCCGAGCTTTGACAATGTGTCTGCGGCGTCATTTTCTGCCCGAGGTATGTGGTGAAACTCACATCCTTCAAAGTATCCACTGATCTTTTGCACATGAAATCTGTATAAGGCCATATTAGCATCTAGTGCGTCCCAATTGCCAGAGACTTGCTGTACCACTAGGTCCGAGTCCCCATAGCATAGGATTCGGCGTATGCCAATTTCTTTTGCTACTTTCAATCCATGGACCAGTGCTTCATATTCGGCTATGTTTTTGGATGCAGCAAAATGTATCTGTAGCACATATTTTAGCTGATCTCTTTTAGGCGAAGTTAATACTATTCTTGCCCCCAAACCATTTCTTAGTTTGGAACCATCAAAATGCATCGTCCAATAATTTGGATCTGGTAATGGTGGCTCATATTGCACTTCGGCCCAATCTACGAAGAAATCGGCGACTGCTTGAGATTTGATTGCATCTCTCCTATCAAATTGTGGAGCGTAAGGTGACAATGCGATTGCCCATTTTGCTATTCGGCCACTTGCATCTTTGTTGCTCAATATGTCGGCTATGGGTGCTTCACAAATCACTCTGATGGGATGCTCTTCGAAATAATGTTTAAGCTTTTTCGCCGACATATACACCCCATAAGCCATTTTCTGATAATGTGGGTAATTCTGTTTTGAAGTGGACAACACCTCACTCAAATAATATACCGGCCTCTGTACCGACTTATTATTTTCGAGTCGTTCTACTATGACTACAACACTCACTACTCTATTTGTGGCCGCTATGTAGAGTAACATAGGCTCTTTTGATAATGGAGAAGCCAAGATAGGTGTTGTGACCAGCATTTTTTTCAACTCATGAAACACGCTGTCCGCTTGTGGAGTCCAAACGAATTTGTCTGATTTTTTCATCAGCTGATATAGTGGTAGTGCCTTTTCTCCCAGCCGACACACAAACTGGCTGAGCGAGGCTAGACAACCTGTGAATTTTTGTACATCATTTAAGCATTTCGGCAATTCCATTCTTTCTACTGCCTTTATCTTCGTTGGGTTGGCCTCTATACCTCGGCTAGATACAAGAAAACCGAGCAATTTTCCTGCCGGTACGCCAAACGTGCACTTTTCCGGGTTAAGTTTCATTCGGAATCTTCTCAAGTTTATGAAAGTTTGGCGTATATCCTCCAGTAAGGTTTTGCTTTCCTTGGTTTTGATGACCACGTCATCTACATATACTTGTACATTTTTCCCTATTTGATCGTGTAGACATTTTTGCATGCATCTCTGATATGTTGCTCCTGCATTTCGTAGGCCGAATGGCATCATGCGATAGCAATAAGCCCCGTACGGGGTAATAAATGCAGTCTTTATTTGATCGGCAGGATTTAACGGTATCTGGTGGAAACCAGAGTACGCGTCTACAAATGATAATAACTCACAACCAGCGGTCGAGTCAATGACTTGGTCTATTCTAGGTAATGGAAAAGGATCTTTTGGACACGCCTTGTTCAGGTTCGTGTAATCGATACACATTCGCCATACAATGGCTACATTTGGATCATCCTTCTTCTTTTCTACCAGCACCGGATTTGACAACCAATCCGGGTACAGCACCTCCATGATGAACCCGGCTGCGAGGAGCCGAGCTATTTCATCCCCTATTATTTTTCTCCTGTCTTCGGCGAAGCGGCGGAGAGGTTGCTTCACCGGCCTTGCTCCAGGCCTTACATTCAAAGAGTGCTCAGCCAACTCCCTCGGAACACCTTGCAGATCCTGAGTTGACCATGCAAATATGTCCCGATTCTCACGGAGGAAATTGGTGAGCTCGCTTTCCTATTTAGCGTCCAGGCCTGCACCAATAGTAACAGTACGCTCTGGGAATTGCTCATCTATTTGAAATTTCTTCGTTTCTTTAGTCGGCTGAAAAGAAACACTGCCATGCGGGTTGGCTAGTGCCGGCATGTTCAGCTGCGCCGACTGAGCGAGGGCTGCTACCTCCTGAATCCTTCTTTTTTCTCTTGCTATAACCAATGACTCGGCCAAATTTGACCCGGCTGAAGCACACTCCATTGACTTCTTGTAATCCCCTGCAACTGTTATCACTCCTTGTGGTCCGGGTAGCTTCATCTTCAGATAACTTACATGACAGCTACCCATGAATTTGGCCAATGCTGGTCGTCCGAGTAAAGCATGATAACAACTCTCTAGATCCACCACCTCAAACTCTAAGTTTTCTGCTCTGCAGTTATCTCTTGTGCCGAATAAGACATCGACTCAGACCTTACCAATGGGTTCACATGAAAGCCCTGGCACTATCCCATGAAAAGTGGTCCTTGTAGACTGCAACATATTCTGCGATATTCCAAGTTTATGCATGGTATCTTTGTACATGATGTTTATACTACTTCCATTGTCAATGAGTACTTTTGAGAATTTCACATTGATGCTTGGTCCGACAAATGTCGGATCCAACACGAGTGCATATGACCCAGGATTCGGCATTATTCTGGGATGATCCTTTATGCTCCAAGTTACTTCCTGATCAGACCAAGGCATATATCTCGGTATTGCCGGCATAACTGCATTTACTTCCATATGCCGGCGTTGCACACTCTGTTTGTCTTGCTGTTCCGTTGTGAACACGCAATAAGACTGATGATGTTCTCTGTAATCATTACGTCCCGTATTTGCCGGGTTTGTTCTTCCATCCTGGACTTGGTTCATCACTTGATGCACCGCGTCTCTCTGATCCGAGTTATCGTACCTCGGGGGAGGGGGCGGTAACATTAGTTGCTGTGCATTTGCTCCAGTCAATTGCGGTTGACGCTGCTGATGTACTTGGTGGGGTGCCTGAACCGCTGCGGGGTTACCCATTGCATTTTTCATCCATGCACACTGGCGGGTTGTATGGTTAGCTGGTATGGATGGGTTTGACGTGTGAAATTTACACGGCTGATCTAACATGGATTCGAATGTGTATTTCGGCCTTTCCTGCCACTGCTTCTTTTGTTCGGGGGTCCATTGCCCTTTCCCTTCATTCCTTGGTGTCCACTGCTGAGGACCATTCTTCTGCCGTTGAGCTGCTCCGTGATTCGGCTGATCTTGCGCTACTGCCGCTACTTGGGCCGAATTGTATCTATAATCCGGTCTTTCCTCTCTTCTTCTTCCTCTGAAATCACCGCGCCAGGATGACCCGGCGAAATCTCTTGCATAATGATCCTGTTGCTCGCGGTGATCTGCCGACATTAATTCTGGTTGCGTAGGATCTCCTAATGCGTAGGAGTCCGCTATTCTGATAGTTTCTGCCAATGTGGTCGGCATATCTCTCTGCAAACGTTGCCATAAAACACTGCCATAACGGCATCCTTGCGCGAACCACGCTATTGCTTGCGATTCTATGACTCCTTCACATGAGTTTCTCAGGTTGCACCACCGAGTTAAAAATTCTCTATCTGTTTCATTCGGCTTCTGCTTGCACATGGCTAACTGTTGTGGCCTATTTGGCCTCCTGTATGTACTGGTAAAGTTGCTGACAAACATTTCTTCAAAATCCAGCCAACAGTTGATACTGCCGGCTGGTAGATTATTCAGCCAAACTCTAGCTGGTCCTTCCAGCATTTGTGGTACATATCATACTGCCCATCGTAAGTTTCCACACGCTATTTTTACAGCAGTGGCATAGTCAATCAACCAGTCTTGTGGTTTGGTACTTCCATTGTATGTTTTCGTGCCCCTTGCCAGCTAAAAGTTCGGCACAGGAGGTTCGCTCATGATCCGTGGTCCAAAGCATGACGGCCCTGGTGGACCCTGTTCTTCCAATAACTCGGACCTGTATAGCCGATCCAGCTTCACCCTTGCATCATTTGATGGCAAATCTCTGTACAGAACTCTGTCATGTATTCCATAATGATTCTTTCCGCCATGAATTGCATATTCCATTTCGGAATAACCATCATTGTATCTCTCATTAATTTGATTGTGGCGAGCTGGCCTTGTTTCTCTTTCCTGCCGGGGTTCATGCCTCGGTTGCGGGTTGAGTGGCCGTTCTCTCCTTACTTCGACCGGGGTATTGTTCTCATGACTGCCTCTTGCGGGCTCTCTTCTGCCAAGGTCTCCGTTGCCTTGGCTTCCGCCGTCTTTCTCCACACGGCCGTGGTTCCTCTCCCCACTGTTACCTCGGCTTGCATTGCCTCTGTTTTCATTTGCCTTTCCGGCCATTACCGGATCATACGGGACAATCTGCTTGTTCCTCTTTCCCGAGGTTACTGCTCTGTCCCTTCGAGCATTATCTCCGGGTGAAGATGCTGCTGCCACAGACAGAGCTGGTGCTGCTCCTGCCGAATGGACCATTCGCGAGGCCCCCGGCCTCGCCGGGTTTGCTCTGAGCATTTCCTCGTTCTGCTGGTTCGCAATGTGCACCAGCTCGTTTACTCTTTCTTGTTGTTTTTGCCGGGCCTCTCCGGTCAACCCTTCTAACTCTAAAGCTGCGGCATTTGCCGCTCTTAGGTTTCTTGCCGGGGTGCTGTACCTCGGCAAACCTAAATCCTCTGATTCTGCTTTATGAGCTTCATGCTCTTTATTGATGTCATCCATGAGGTTCTTCCCTCTCAATCTTAGTTCGTCCACCCGTTCGGGCGCGACGTCAAGCTTATTTGCTTTGGCATACTCTCGCAGGGTCCTGTTTAAGGACTCCCGCAAGGCCGACACCTTTTTTGACTCTATCAGCACCTTTTGCCTGGTTTCTTCCAACTCTGCATGAGCATTTGCCGGGTTAAGTATCGGCGCTACAGGTGTAGTCAAGCTTTCTATGGTTGCCTGAAGAATATTTTCTGGCCTTTCCAGAGGTGGCCCTCTTACCCTTGGTGCCTTTGGGGTGGTGTCTTGCACCTCGGTCAGGTTGGTTGCCGGTGGGATTACCTCGGTGGGCATTGGCGCTGTCTGCCTGTGCGCGCCCTGTACACCGGTGGCGGGTTCTCTTCCTGATCCGGCAGCCGCTACTCCAGTTTGCACCCCGGCCATGACCATTACCTCGACGCTACCTGCAGGATGTGCTCCAGGCGGATGGCCTGTAGCGTTAAGAGGTGGATCTCCTGCAACAACAACTTGGTGAGGGTAAACACCGGAGATGTCGACGCCGACATAAACCTGGTGCCCGCCCAGGTTGATGAGAACACCATTACGCGGGGGAGCCTTTCCCCTGAAGCTCCCTGCATTGTCGCTGACATAATCACAGAGACCAAATCTCTGGACTAAGCCAGAAACAACGCGCTCGCCAGTCTTGATGAAGTTTCCCGTCCGGATCATAACTCCAGCTAGCACCGCTGCGGGCCCCACGGTGGGCGCCAACTGTCGTGGTGGTGGCACGACAGATGCCATGGGTAGGCTAAAGTTAGGGGCCAATGGATGCTAGTGGGATCTGGGGAGGGAAGATGTAGTGGATTCTACACACAGAAAGCTAACGCAAAGATCTGTATTTCTCCTTCCTTGAGTTACAAGTGCTCCTTGAGCTGTATACAAGGAGAAAGAGAGAACTTTACCAGCCTAACGGTACCAAGAATAAGTCCATCCCTTCCTCAGGGTCCAAACCTGCCCTTATAAAGGAGGACCTTGAGTTCCCTTAGGGATGATGTGGCAAGCATATTCGAGGAATATGCTTGTCCCGATATAGTAGTTCGGCGCCCCCCTTTCCCTGTCGCTCCCCTAATGACGGCAAGGTTCCAGAGGGGCCCTCCTGTGTGCCTCGGGCTTCAGTACTGTCTCCTCCGTGACCTCCTTCTGTCTCTCTGTTGCTCTGCCCCTTTGTCCCTAGTGCTTGGCTTCGCTCTGATTCTTCCTAGCCTGCTACTAGAGTTTGACTTTAGGCTTCTCCTTCTCCTGCAAGCTTTGTATCATTCGGCCCTGCCTCGCGTAACTTCGACTTGTTCTTCACCTGCATCAAGATTACTTGGGCTAACCCGGCCGACTTACGCTGTATCTCGGCCGGGTAATGCCTTGCCCTTACCACAAGGGTCCTGTCCTTTCCTATCTCGGCCGACCTCTACAGGATTCGGCCGACTCAGAGTGTAACTCGGAAACTAGACGGGGAACACCCTTTCATCTTTCCCCGTCTTTACCCTATCCAGGGTTACCTCCCCAACAAAGATGGTCACGTTTCGGGTCGAAGACGGCGTCAAACGGAAAACTCTTCAACTACAAAATTGTTGGAAATTTCGCGACAAACATTCTGGACGGACCCTCTAGACCCGATTTACTGCAACCCAAGATGGGGTGATGGGAATCTGAGAAGCTATATAAAGGGAGGAAACCTAATTCGCCCAAGACACCTCCACCCACGAATTTGCAGCCGCAAAGCCATGTTTTTGCGGGGGGGGGGGGGGGGGGGATCCATGGGGGAGGGCTCCCAATAAGACATGAAGGAAGGGGCTAAGGGGCGGTGCTCCCCCATGATACCGGCGGCAGGGAAGGAGTCTCCCGCGCTGCCGCCGCCGCCCTCTTCACCATCTTCACCGCCATCTCCATCACCTAATCCTTCTAGTATGCAGTGGTTCATCCTCCCACACACCTCTGTACCGTCCTATGTAAACATGGTATTTGATGCTATAAGTTTTAATCCTATGATCTATGTCATGTTTGTGTAGTTTCTTTGTTCTTAGATTGAACGGTTGAACGTCTTTGGTTCATTAGAGTTGTATGTTGATATGGTACAGTCCTTTGGTGTACATTATATTTGTGCGCACATGGATTAAACATCATAGGGTTTGTAGTATGTGTAAAAGGAAGGGGGAGTTCTGCCGGAGTGATAGAAACCTGAGGACGCGAACCGGAACATTGCACGTATGGGAGTAAGAGGACCATTAAACTTAAGGCTATGGTTGGGGAAACATTAATGCATTGTTAGTACTTACGGATGTTTGCTAACAATCCAATCATATAGTACATGTAATTCCAAGTAGTGAAGCGCATGTATATTTAGCCTCTCCCACATAGAAAACTGCATCGAAGACAATGAACCCGGTCTATTCGCTAGTTAAACTTGGACAAAGCCACCACAATTACCACCACTATTCCATACTCATGGTTCTGTTAGTTTAGTGTATTTTATTGCTGCAGGAACTAGCTTTACTTTCTTGTTATTTATTATCATGTAAAGCTATCTCTAGTACTCGTATTGTTGCTCTAGTTTTATTTCCTAGATAATGCAAATGTTTAGTGTGCGTAGAGTTGTATCAGTGGTTGATAGAACTTGAGAGAACATTTATCCTACCTTTAGCTCCTTGTTGGGTTTGACACTCTTACTTATCAAAAAGGCTACACACGATCCCCTATACTTTTGGGTTATCAAGACCTTTTCTGGTGCCGTTGCCGGGGATCAATAGCGTGTGGGTGAATATTCTTGTGTGCACTTGTTTGCTTTATCTCTAAGTAGTTTTTACTTTTAGTTTTAAGTTGTCTATCTTAGTATGGATAGGGAATGCGAATTACAAAAAATTTAGTTGTACTTGTTACCTAAAAACATTTTCAAAAATAAAGTGATTGGAAAGATGAGTAATGGTTAAGTGGGGGTCGACCTTGAACACTTGTGTTCATGCCTATGAAACCAAAACAAATCTTCCCATGGAAGCTTTTCAGTTAAAAACCGCAGAAAAGAATGGGAAAGTTTTTGTGTTGAAGTTTTTTCACAGAGAATAAGGAACACCAAACAGAGAAATTGAAGAATGGCCAAAAGTTTCTTCAACAACCCCTTGGTTTGCAAACCTTTAAACTTTTTTTTAGCAGCATAGAAACTTGAATAAATTTGGAGCGTTTGTATCTTTTTATTTATTTGTCTTAGCATCAAACACCAGTTACATTTGTTTTCTTTCATTCTTGGAAGTTATTACCTTTGTAGAAACCGCTCCTTATCCTTTTATTTTCGTTTTTGTGCCAAGTATAACCTCTAATGAGAGAGAAGTAAGACTTGGGAAAGTTGCTGTCCCGATACAGAATTTTGTGCTTCATTGTAAAAAATCGTGAAAAATATATGTACGTCGGATTGAGCTGTAATTTTCTGTGCTTAGGCCCCAGATTTTTATCTAACTTTCGTTATTTTAACACTTTTTGATTTGAGCAACAGAAGGTTTTCGAAAAAATCGGTTTTTACCTGCTGGTAATTTTGACAGATTTCTGTCATTATTTGCATTTGCCTCTTAATCTCTTTCTCTTTGAGTTCTCTTTGCATTTGAGCTTTTAGAAGGAATTGCTACAGTAGCTTGTGTTTTAATGGAAGTTTTACTTGTGTTGAAACTGAACCTAAAGACTTATTATCTTCAATACACTAATGTTGCTAATGAAGATTGTGTGAAGTTTTGTATGAAGGAAATTTTAAAGTGTAGGGAAGAACAATGTGATGATATGAAGTATGGACAAAAGCTCAAGCTTGGGGAGGCCACCCGTGTCACCCCAAGAAATATTCAAGAAGTACAAGCGTCCAAGCTTGGGGATGTCCAAGGCACCCCCTTCTTCATCAATAAAAATCTCAGGTTTTCTTCCAAACACTTCATTTTTATTGTTTCATGCACAATTGTGTCGTTCTTGGAGCGTCTTTGTTTTTGTTTTCAGTTTTCTTTTGTTTGGTTTGCTTAAAAAAATTGGTTGGACCCCTGCATTCATATGTGGTTTTAAATAAGTTGATTGGTGATTGGAAAAGAGTAGGAAGCTTCATGCTTATAAGTGGTACAAAAGGAGCTTGTTTAGACTGTGGCTTGGACTTTATCATGTTATGTTTGATATTGTTTTGACCTTATGCTTAGTGATTATTGCTGTAGCATGACTTGTTCCAAACAATTAAGCTTGCTTAATGTGCCTTGAAAGGATCATGCATTGTTTTAGCATTCAAAAGCATAATATTGTGGTATTCTCCTTTGATGCTTTATTTGGGTTGACTTGGCGCATGCTCACACCAAGTTAAGACTATACCAAGTCACCACAACCTCTATGATCATTTAGTTTTCGTCTTGTAATATCACTTTATGCTTTAATTAATAATGTTTATCGCTTTGCATGATTATGGCCATTATTGCTCTCTTAGTTGGTCGCTCCCAGTCTTTTGCTAGCCTCAATACCAAGTATGAGGTCCACCCATGCATCCAACACCAAATAAAACCAAGTTATTCCAAAGAGTCCACCATACCTACCTATTAGTATTTGCTATTCCAAGTATATTCATGTTTTTATCTACCTTCCGAATTAAACTTGTTATGTGAAAATTAGTGATTAAAGCTCTCACGAACTTGATGGCACATTTTACTTTTCTTGCCCCTAATAAACTTGAACCATTGTGTCATCTATGTTGTATATGATTGCACTTATACATTGGGATTAGCAGAACCATGATGTCATGGAGAACGCTTTCAACATTGCACTTGTACATTGTACCTAGTTGATATCATGCTCTTTTGTTTATGGATGTCGTCGGTGTGAAATGAAAGGGAAGCTTGTAAGTCCATGGAGTTATGTATGTGTGTTAGAGAAACGCCTAGGCCGCTAGCCTAAGCCATGCCTAATCATGGTGGAAACTTGCAACATCACCATATTGAGCAATCTATGAAGCATTCTTATAAAAAAGAGATAGAGATTGAGAAAAAGAAAAATAAGTTTAGAAAAGAGGAAAGAGAGAAAAAGCACCATTTTCCCGTGGTAAATAAGAAGATTGCTGAGATGCTCATTGTCTGCTTGCCTTGTCATTTTGATTATGGGATAGCTCCTGTATCATGTGCAAGGGGTACCCCGTTGGCGGTTCTCTATGATACACATGTACTTACTATGACAAGAACTTACCGGTAACTAAACTTGAGTAGCATGAGGAGTGGCCCTCGTATTCAAGGGACATGAGATTGCCAACTTATACTTTGTCAAGCAGATACTCCATAGTTTGTTCACTTTAACCTTAATAACTTCAAGATGCTTATGATAGGGGCAATGAGAGCTGAAAGCTAATAAGTGATGGGTTTCGCAGCATAGTAAATCAAAATTTTCTACGGAAGCGAACAGAAGGAAAGCCACTAATCTAGGAGATGCAAACAACGAGGGAGATTGGATTAGATCTTCATACCCTTGAAGATTCGCACAGCGGAACGTTCGTCGGAACGTGGGTGATGTAGTCGTACTCGCTTCTCCTCCTCGCGATCCGATCCGATCTAGCACCACAAGTGGCGGTGCCTCCGTGAGATGCACACGTGCAGCACCTCGACGTCTCCTCCTTCCTCGGACCAGCAAGTAGGGTGGAGAGATAGATTGGATCTACAACGCGACGGCGCGGTGTATATGGTGGAGAATTTCTGCAGCAGGGCTTCGCCTACAAACAGTCGGGAGGGAGAGAGGAGGGCAGCAGGGTAACTAGGGTTTGGAGGAAGGTGTGGGGGAGGGGGCGCACCATCCCTCTATATATAGAGGGGGGTGCGGCCAGCCCTTGCCCATCCTCCAAGCCTATCTCTAGTTTAAACGATTTAAACTCTCCCTTCTAGAAACCCTATCTTATCTCTAGTTTAAACGATTTTAAACTTATCTAGGATCGGCTGGGCCCTATGGGGCCTTGTGCCCCTGGCCCAATGCGGCCAGGACACTCCCTCATAGGCCCATGCCCCCTCCCGGAAGGTGGGACCACGTTGGCCCCCTTCCGGAAGGTTCTAGAAGCTTCCGGTACAATACCGATTAATCCGGAACAATTCCGAACTCCAAAAACTGCACTGCCTTATATGAATCTTATTCTCCGGACCATTCCGGAACCTCTCGTGATGTCCCGGATCCCATCCGAGACTCCTAACAAAAATTCATAAACCAATTATCCAATCTATCCTAGCGTCGAGACACGTTAAGTGTGTGACCCTGCGGGTTCGAGAATATGCAGACATGATCTTCTATCAATAATCAACAGCGGGGTCTGGGCACCCATATTGACTCCCACACATTCATCGATGATCATATCGGATGAACCACGATGCCAGGATTCAATCAATCCCATATATATATTCCCTTCGTCTCGCGATATTTTACTTGCCCAAGATTCGATCGTCGGTATCGTCATACCTAGTTCAATCTCGTTCACAGCAAGTACTTTACTCGTTCCGTAATCCGATATCACTTTGTGATTAACTCCTTAACCACATGCTTGCAAGCGGTGTTGATATCGATTACCGAGTGGGCCCGAAGTATATCTCTCCGACTTGGGAGGGACAAATTCCATCTCGATACATACAACCCAACAGATACTTTCCGATCACCTGAGAGACACCTTTATGATCACCCTCTCATAGGATGACATTTGATGACCTCAAAGCTTTCTTCCGGTATCAGGGAGTTGTATTATCTCATGGTCTAAGGAATACAATATTTGACATGAGAAAAGCTTCGCAAAGACGAACACGATGAAACGATCTAATAGCTTTGCTTAGTTTGGGTCTGTCCACCATATCATTCTCCCAATGATATGATCTCATTATCAATTGACAACTCATGTCTATAGTTAGGAAACCTTAACCATCATTAATCAATGAGCTAGTACATAGAGGCGTACTAGGGACACGGAGTTGTTCACAAACCACACAAGTATTAATGTTTCCGCTTAATACAATTCTAGCATGGAATATAAACTTTATCATGAACAAGAATTATAATAATAACATCTTTATTATTGCCTCTAGGGCATAATTGCAACAGTCTCCCACTTGCACTAGAGTCAATAATCTAGTTTACATTTGGCAACAATCTCACACCCATGGCACTGAGGTGCTGATCATGTTTTACATGTGGAAGAGGTTTAGTCAATGGATCTGCGACATTCAGATCTGTATGTACTTTGCTGATCTTCAGATCTCCATCTGCTATATAATCTCGGATTATATGAAACTTGCGGTTGATATGCTTGGTCTTTGGATGATATCTTGGTTCCTTAGCGAGTGCTATGGCGCTAGTGTTGTCACACAATATCTCCAGTGGGTCCAATGCACTGGGAACCACGCCAAGCTCAGTGATGAAGTTTCTGATCCAAACTCCTTCACTTGACGCTTCTGCAGCAGCCATGTATTCCGCTTCTACTGTAGATCCCGCGATCACGCTTTGCTTGCAGCTTCTCCAGCTCACAGCTCCTCCATTCAAAATATACACGTATCCTGTCTGAGATTTAGAATCATCCTTGTCGGTGTCGAAACTAGCATCGACGTAACCTTTTACGACGAGCTGTTCATCACCCCCATAGACTAAGAACATTTCTTTAGTCCTATTCAGGTACCTTAGGATGTTCTTCACGGCTGTCCAGTGTTCCACTCCTAGATCACTTTGATATCTGCTCGTCAAACTTCATTGGACACATCCGGTCTAGTACACAGCATGGCATACATGATGGAACCTATGGCCGAGGCATAAGGCACTTTGCTCATAGCTTCCCTATCATTTACCGTAGCTGGACACTGAGCCTTGCTCAATATCTTACCTGACAACATAGGCACTGAACCTTTCAATGCCTTATCCATTCTGAACCTTTTCAGAACTTTGTCTAGGTATGTACTCTGGCTTAAAGCTATCAGGCGTCTTTGTCTATCTCTATATATTTTGATGCCCAATATAAAAGCAGCTTCACCTAGGTCTTTCATTGAAAAACACTTATTCAAATAACTCTTCACATCGTTAAGAATGTCGATGTCATTTCCAATAATCAATATGTCATCCACATATAGTACCAGAAACGTCACCGAGCTCCCACTCACTTTCTTGTAGATGCAAGCTTCGTAGCAATTTGGAACAAATCCAAAGCTCTTGATCACTTGATCAAAACGAAGGTTCCAACTCCGAGACGCTTGCTTCAGTCCATAAATGGAACGCTGAAGTTTGCATACTTTATCAGCATCCTTAGGATCGACAAAACCTTCGGGTTGCATCATATACAACTCCTCATCAATGTTGCCATTGAGGAAAACAGTCTTGACATCCATTTGCCATATTTCATAATCATGAAACGCAGCAATTGCTAATAAAATCCGAATGGACTTAAACATCGCTACGGGAGTGAAAGTCTCATCGTAGTCAACACCTTGAACTTGTCGAAAACCTTTTGCAACAAGCCGTGCTTTATAGACGGTAACATTACCATCCGCGTCCGTTTTCTTCTTGAAGATCCATTTGCACTCAACGGCCTTTCGGTCGCTAGGAGGGTCCACCAAAGTCCATACTTGGTTTTCGCTCATGGATCCCAATTCGGATTTCATGGCTTCCAGCCATTTCTCAGAGTCTGGGCTCATCATCGCTTCCTCATAGCTCGTAGGTTCACTGTCTTCTACTAACAAGACAGTCAAGACAGGGTTGCCGTACCACTCAGGAGGGGCACGTGACCTTGTCGACCTGCGACGTTCAGTAGCAGCATCGTTCGAAGCTTCATGATCCTTGTCATTAACTTCCTCTATTGTTGGTGCAGGCGGCACTGGAACAATTTCAGGTGCTGCGCTACTCTCCAATTCAAGAGAAGGTTCAATAACCTCGTCTAGCTCTACTTTCCTCCCACTCACTTCTTTCGAGAGAAACTCCTTCTCAAGAAAGGAACCATTCTTTGCGACAAACACTTTGCCTTCGGTTCTGTGATAGAAGGTATACCCAATAGTTTCCTTAGGGTATCCTATGAAGACGCATTTCTCCGCTTTGGGTTCGAGCTTGTCCGGCATCAACTTCTTGACGTAAGCTTCGCATCCCCAAACTTTAAGAAACGACAACTTAGGTTTAGCACCAAACCACAGTTCATACGGTGTCGTCTCAACGGATTTAGATGGAGCCCTATTTAAAGTGAATGCAGCGGTTTCTAATGCATAACCCCAAAATGATAACGGCAAATCAGTAAGAGACATCATCGATCGGACCATATCTAATAGGGTTCGATTCCGGCGTTCAGACACACCATTGCGCTGTGGTGTTCCGGGTGGCGTGAGTTGTGAAACGATTCCACTTGCTTTGAGATGCGTGAGAAAATCATAACTCAAATATTCGCCCCCACGATCGGATCGTAGAAACTTAATCTTTCTGTTATGATGGTTCTCCACTTCATTCTGAAATTCTTTGAACTTTTGAAACGTTTCAAATTTATGTTTCATTAAATAGATATACCCATATCTACTTAAGTCATCGGTAAAAGTGAGAAAGTAGCGATATCCACCGCGCGTCGAAACACTCATCGGTCCGCATACATCGGTATGTATGATTTCCAACAAGTCCGTTGCTCGCTCCATCATACCGGAGAACGGGGTTTTGATCATCTTGCCCATGAGGCATGGTTCGCATGTGTCAAATGATTCAAAATCAAGAGACTCCAAAAGTCCATCAGAATGGAGTTTCTTCATGCGCTTTACACCAATATGACCTAGACGACAGTGCCACAAATAAGTAGTATTATCACTATCTACTTTGCATCTCTTAGCCTCAATGTTATGGATGTGTGTTTCATCCCTTTCGAGATTTAGAAGAAATAAACCATTCACAAGAGGTGCATGACCATAAAAGATGCTACTCATATAAATAGAACAACCATTATTCTCCGATTTAAATGAATAACCGTCTTGTAATAAACACGATCCAGAAATAATGTTCATGCTCAACGCAGGCACATAATAACATTTATTAAGGTTTAAAACTAATTCCGAAGGTAAAACTAAGGAGAGCGTGCCGACGGCCATCACATCAACTCTTGATCCGTTGCCAACACGCATCGTCACCTCATCCCTCGCAAGCCGTCGTCTATTCCGTAGCTCCTGTTTCGAGTTACAAATATTAGCAACTGAACCAGTATCAAATACCCAGGCACTACAACGAGGGCTAGTAAGGAAAACATCAATAACATGTATATCAAATATACCTTTGATGGTGCCAGCCTTCTTGTCCGCTAAGTACTTCGGACAGTTGCGCTTCCAGTGACCCTTGTCCTTGCAATAGAAGCACTCAGTTTCCGGCTTAGGACCAGACTTGAGCTTCTTCTTAGTAGGGGCAACGCGCTTGCCGCCGCCTTTCTTGAAGGGCTTCTTTGCACCTTTACCTTTCTTAAAGGAGGGCTTGTTGACCATCAACACATGATTATCCTTTTTGATGTCCACCTCCGCAGCCTTCAGCTTTGCGAAGAGCTCAGTGATCGTATCAGTGGAACCAATCTGATTGTGAGTCACTACAAAACTTTTGTAGCTGGGAGGGAGTGATTGCAGAACCCTGTCAATCTTGAGCTCCTCTGGAATCTTGCAGTCCAGTTGCTCAAGGCGTTGAGTGTAGCCCGACATCTTAATGGCGTGCTCACTAACGGAACACCCTTCCTCCATCTTGCAGTTAAAGAACTTCTCAGAGATCTCATATCTCTCAGAACGGGCCTGAGTCTGAAACATGGTTTTCAGCTCCTCGAGAATCTCAAAGGGCCCGGGATAGTTTTCAAAACGATTTTGAAGTTCCGGTTCCATAGCAAACAACATGGTGCTCTTAATCACACCATAATCATCTTTGCGCGACTGATAGACAACTTTCTCATCAGCCGACGCAGTTGCAGCAGGGGGGTCACCTAACGCTTTCCCAAGGACATAGTCCTTTTGTCCGCCAGACAGAATGATTCTAAGATTGCGGAACCAGTTGGTGAAGTTAGACCCATTGTTTCTAAGCTTTTCTTTCTCAGCAAAAACGTTGAAGTTGAAGTTGGACTTGGCCATGTGATCTACAGTATTTGCAAGTACAATTTAGACTATGTTCATGATAAATAGTTCAACTTAATCAAATTACTAGATGAACTCCCACTAAATTCAACATCCCTCAAGTTGTTTAGTGAACACGATCCAAATTCACCACACCTAATCCGATCTTCACGAGAAGAGATGTGGCTTCAATGGTGGACAACAAAGTGTCGATCATATCATTCATATGACTCATGCTTAACCTTTCGATTCATGTGTTCCGAGGCCATGTCTGTACATGCTAGGCTCGTCAAGTCAAACCCAAGTATTTCCGCGTGTGCAAAACTGGCTTGCACCCGTTGTATGTGAGCGTAGAGTCTATAGCACCCGATCATCACGTGATGCTTGGACACGACGAACTTTCGCAACGGTGCATACATGGGGAGAACACAGTTTTATCTTGATCTTTAAGTGAGGAATCATCTTATAATGCTACCGTCGCGATCTAAGCATAATAAGATACATAAAAGGATAAACATCACATGCATATAACTTTATGTGACATGGTATAGCCAATCTTCGCGCAACGATCTCCATCTTGTGCGTTCCGGCATGATCTCCATCACTCCACCATGATTGCCTCCACCACGAATAGCAACTACAACTATTGCTAACTACTTAGCGATAAAGTAAAGCTATTACATGGCGTATAAGAAGTTGACTCGCAAGTCATACACAATTATAAAGACAACCATATGGCTCCTGCCGGTTGTGTACTCATCGACATGCAAGTCGTGAAACATTACAAAACATGATCATCGCATACAATATACACATCACATCTTGGGCCATACCATATCACAGAAAACACTCCCTGCAAAAACAAGTTAGACGCCTCTACTTTGTTGTTGCATGTTTTACGTGGCTTATGGGAGTAGATGCTAAGAACGATTCTTACCTACGGAAAGCCACAACGGTGATATTATGGTTGCCAAACTCCGGTGTTAATCCCATGACAACTATAGTGAGAGAAACTGACATCCACCAGCCGCATGTATGGTACAAGCCATACGTCAAGTGCGGAGCCGGTCTCGCGAACGACGTCGCGTAAGGTTGGCCTGGACCACTTCAATCTCACTATCCCGCGCCATAAGAAGAACATAAACAAGAGGCTTGCAACAGAAAACATCAACGCCCGCAACAACCATGTTGCGTTCTACTCGTGAAACACATCTACGCATAGATCTAGCTCTGATACCACTGATGGGTTTCGCAGCATAGTAAATCAAAATTTTCTACGGAAGCGAACAGAAGGAAAGCCAAGATCTAATCTAGGAGATGCAAACAACGAGGGATATTGGATTAGATCTTCATACCCTCGAAGATTCGCACAGCGGAACGTTCGTCGGAACGTGGGTGATGTAGTCGTACTCGCTTCTCCTCCTCGCGATCCGATCCGATCTAGCACCACAAGTGGCGGTGCCTCCATGAGATGCACACGTGCAGCACCTCGATGTCTCCTCCTTCCTCGGACCAGCAAGTAGGGTGGAGAGATAGATTGGATCTACAACGCAACGGCGCGGTGTATATGGTGGAGAATTTCTGCAGCAGGGCTTCGCCTACAAACAGTCGGGAGGGAGAGAGGAGGGCAGCAGGGTAACTTGGGTTTGGAGGAAGGTGTGGGGGAGGGGGCGCACCAGCCCTCTATATATAGAGGGGGGTGCGGCCAGCCCTTGCCCATCCTCCAAGCCTATCTCTAGTTTAAACGATTTAAACTCTCCCTTCTAGAAACCCTATCTTATCTCTAGTTTAAACGATTTTAAACTTATCTAGGATCGGCTGGGGCCTATGGGGCCTTGTGCCCCTAGCCCAATGCGTCTAGGACACTCCCTCATAGGCCCATGCCCCCTCCCGGAAGGTGGTACCACGTTGGCCCCCTTCCGGAAGGTTCTAGAAGCTTCCGGTACAATACCGATTAATCCGGAACAATTCCGAACTCCAAAAACTGCACTGCCTTATATGAATCTTATTCTCCGGACCATTCCGGAACCTCTCGTGATGTCCCGGATCCCATCCGAGACTCCGAACAAAAATTCATAAACCAATTATCCAATCTATCCTAGCGTCGAGACACGTTAAGTGTGTAACCCTGCGGGTTCGAGAATATGCAGACATGATCTTCTATCAATAATCAACAGCGGGGTCTGGGCATCCATATTGACTCCCACACATTCATCGATGATCATATCGGATGAACCACGATGCCAGGATTCAATCAATCCCATATATATTCCCTTCGTCTCGCGATATTTTACTTGCCCGAGATTCGATCGTCGGTATCGTCATACCTAGTTCAATCTCGTTCACAACAAGTACTTTACTCGTTCCGTAATCCGATATCACTTTGTGATTAACTCCTTAACCACATGCTTGCAAGCGGTGTTGATATCGATTACCGAGTGGGCCCGAAGTATATCTCTCCGACTTGGGAGGGACAAATTCCATCTCGATACATACAACCCAACAGATACTTTCCGATCACCTGAGAGACACCTTTATGATCACCCTCTCATAGGATGACGTTTGATGACCTCAAAGCTTTCTTCCGATACCAGGGAGTTGTATTATCTCATGGTCTAAGGAATACAATATTTGACATGAGAAAAGCTTCGCAAAGACGAACACGATGAAACGATCTAATAGCTTTGCTTAGTTTGGGTCTGTCCACCATATCATTCTCCCAATGATATGATCTCATTATCAATTGACAACTCATGTCTATAGTTAGGAAACCTTAACCATCATTGATCAATGAGCTAGTCCATAGAGGCGTACTAGGGACACGGAGTTGTTCACAAACCACACAAGTATTAATGTTTCCGCTTAATACAATTCTAGCATGGAATATAAACTTTATCATGAACAAGAATTATAATAATAACATCTTTATTATTGCCTCTAGGGCATAATTTCAACAATAAGTACCATAATTTTTGGAAGCTCTTTATGAGACTTGAATCCCTGCTTCCTTCTATGAAGGCCTTTTTTACTTTTATGTTGAGTCTCCATCTTCTATATTTATGCACCTATTGAGAGAGCATAGTGGCTATTCTTAGTTTAATATGCATTGTCCCAAGACTTGTTGATTGATTCATAACTTTGATATTGCTTGTTCTTAAACTATTTGTATCTAGTCACCCTTATGAACTTTGAAGGTGTCTTATGAACTTTAGGTTTTGCTATACCATGAGGGACAAGCTGAATACCACTCTTATTATGTTTTCTATATGTGAAACAAACAAATGTATTTTAATGCATTGTTATTCTTGATCTTTTGTTTGTACCTTTTCATGTTACAACATAGTTGCTATATTATTAGAACTCTATCTTTCATGATCATGTTTAGAGTACCTTTGATCTCAACTATCAATGCTTTTACAATAATGATGATCAAGATTGTGTTCTCTGCATGTCACCTCAAAAATTATATTGTTTTTATCATTTACCTACTGGAGGACGAGAAGGAACTAAGATTGGGGATATTGATACGTCCATAACGTATCTATATTTTTTTATGGTTTTATGCTAATAATATGCTTTTGATACTCCTTTTTGTATAAAGTTTATGATTTATTTGGACTAGCCTACTAATAGTTTGAAAAGTGCAAAATGTTCTTGTTTTACACTTTGATGTGTAGGAATTACCAAGAATACAAGTGGAAACCTTGTTGGAGTCCAATTGGGATTTTTCCAGAAATCTGTCTCAGAACTATTTTTGAAGATGGTCACGTTTTGAGTCAAAGACGGCATCAAAAGGAAAACTATTCAACCATAAAGTTGTTGTAAATGTCACGACAAACGCTCTAGACATAAAATTTAGCTGATTCCGAGTCCGGACGGACCCTCTAGGCCCGATTTACTGTAGCCCAAGATGGGGTGACGGGAATCCGAGAAGCTATATGAAGGGAGGAAACCTAATTCGCCCAAGACACCTCCACCCATGAATCTGCAGCCTCCAAAGCCATGTTTTTGCCTCCCCCATGGATACCATCTCCATGGGGGAGGGCTCCCAATAAGCCATGAAGGAAGGGGGCTAAGGGGCGGTGCTCCCCCATGATACCGGCGGCGGGGAAGGAGTCTCCCGCGCCACCGCCAGCGCCGCCGCCGCCCTCTTCATCATCTTCACCGCAATCTCCATCACCTAATCCTCCTAGTATGCAGTGGTTCATCCTTCCACACATCTCTGTACCGTCCTATGTAAACATGGTATTTGATGCTATAAGTTATAATCCTATGATCTATGTCATGTTTGTGTAGTTTCTTTGTTCTTAGATTGAATGGTTGAACGTCATTGGTTCATTAGAGTTGTATATTGATATGGTACAGTCCTTTGGTGTCCATTATATTTGTGCGCGCATGGATTAAATATCATAGGGTTTGTAGTATGTGTAAAAGGAAGGGAGGAGTTCTGCCGGAGTGACAGAAACCTGAGGACACGAACCGAAACATTGACGTATGGGAGTAAGAGGACCATTAAACTTAAGGCTATGGTTGGGGAAACCTTAATATATTGTTAGTACTTACGGATGTTTGCTAACAATCTAATCATATAGTACATGTAATTATAAGTAGTGAAGCGCATGTATATTTAGCCTCTCCCACATACAAAACTGCATCGAAGACAACGAACCCGATCTATTCACTATTTAAACTTGGACAAAGCCACCACAATTACCACCACTATTCCACACTCATGGTTCTGTTAGTTTAGTGTATTTTATTGCTGCAGCAACTAGCTTTACTTTCTTGTTATTTATTATCATGCAAAGCTATCTCTAGTACTCGTATTGTTGCTCTAGTTTTATTTTCTAGATAATGCAAACGTTTAGTGTGCGTAGAGTTGTATCAGTGGTTGATAGAACTTGAGAGAACATTTATCCTACCTTTAGCTCCTCGTTGGGTTCGACACTCTTACTTATCGAAAAGTCTACACACGATCCCCTATACTTGTGGGTTATCAGCAAGTAAAGTAAAGTGTGTCATTAAGTTCGTGAGAGCTTTAATCACTAATTTTCACATAACAAGTTTAATTCGGAAGGTAAATAAAAACATGGATATACTTGGAATAGCAAATGCTAATAGGTAGGTATGGTGGATTCTTTGGAATAACTTGGTTTTATTTGGAGTTGGATGCATGAGTGGAACTCATACTTGGTTATGGAGGCTAGCAGAAGACCGGGAGCGACCAACTAAGAGAGCAATAATGGCCATAATCATGCAAATCGACAAAACATCATTAATTAAAGCATAAAGTGATATTACAAGTCGAAAACTAAAGGATCATAGAGGCTATAGTGACTTGGGATAGTCTTAACATGGTGTGAGCATGCGCCAAGTCAACCCAAATAAAGCATCAAAGGAGAATACCACAATACCATTCTTTAATATGCTAAAACATCACATGATTCTTTCAAGGCACTTTAAGCAATCTCAATTATTTATAACATGTCATGCTACAACAAGAATCACTAAGCATAAAGCCAAAACAATACCAAGCATGACATGACAAAGCATAGGTCACAGTCAAAAACAAGCTCTTTTTTACCACTTAAGCATGAACTTTTCCTACTCTTTTCCAATCCAAACCAACTTATTTGAAAACTAATGTATGAATGAGGGGGTCCAACCAATTTATTCAAGCAAACTAAGCAAACTAAGAAAATGAAAAACAAAAACAAAGACGCTCCAAGAAGAACACAACTGTGCATGAAATAATAAAAATGAAGTGTTTGGAAGAAACCTGAGATTTTTATTTATGAAGAAGGGGATGCCTTGGGCATCCCCAAGCTTTGACGCTTGTACTTCTTGGATATTTCTTGGGGTGACATGGGTGGCATCCCCAAGCTTGAGCTTTAGTCCATTCTTCATCACATTGCATCATTCTTTCCCTACACCTAAAACTTTCTTTCATACAAAACTTCACACAATCTTCATTAGCAAAATTAGTGTACTCAAGATAATAAGTATTTCAGTCTCAACAAGTAAAACTTCCATTAAAACACAAGCTACTGTAGCAATTCCCTCAAAAAGCTCAATTTCCCCAAAAGGAACCCAAAAAGGATTCAATAAGAAGCAAATGCAAATAATGGCAGAAATCTGTCAAAACAGACTAGCAGGTAAAAACCAATTTTTCGAAGACCTTTTGTTGCTCAAATCGAAAAGGGTTGAACTAACGAAAGTTGTATAACAACCTGGGGCAGAAGCACAAAAAATTACAGCTCAAACCGATGTACATAGTTTTTTCACAAATTTTTACAGCGAAGCATAAAAATCTATTTCGGGACAGCAACTTTCCCAAGCATTACTTCTCTCTCATTAGAGGTTACTCTTGGCACAAAAACCACAGAAAAATGATTAGGAGAGGTTATTACCGAAGCAATAACTTCCAAGACTCAACTAAAACTTTTGGGTTATCTCCCAATAAGTACTTTTCTTTAACGCCTTTAAGTTAGACATAAGAATCCAGAAAAGAATCAAGTATTCTCAAATGAAGAAGCATTAAGAGCAAATTTTGTTTTAATAGGAAAGGCAAAAGGAATCTTCTCTCTCTTCTTAGGGAAGTTTTCTATACCTTTCTTGAGTGGAAATTGATATTTAATGGTGCCTTCTTTCATATCAATAATGGCACCAATAGTTCTAAGAAAAATGTCTTCCCAAAATAATAGGATAAGAAGCATTGCATTCAACATCCAAAACATAGAAATCAACGGGGACATAGGTATTGTTAACCATAATAAGAACATCATTAATACTCCCCATGAGTTTTTTAGCATTATCATCAAGTGGGGCATTTAAATAACAATCTTCTAATGGTGGCAAATCAAGCATTTCATATATCTTTCTAGGCATAATAGAAACACTACTATCAAGGTCACATAAAGCTTTGAGATCAAAATCATTTACTTTCATATTAATGATGGGTTCCCAACCATCTTCTAATTTCATAGGAATAGAAGCTTTATGTTTCATCTTTTCTTCTTTAATTTTTATGAGAGCATCGGTAATGTGTTTTGTAAAGGCCATATTCATAGCACTAGCATTAGGACTTTTAGCAAGCTTTTGTAGGAACATAATTACTTCAGAGATATTGCAACCATCACGATCAAAATCATAATTATCATCTAAAGAAGTAGAGCTATTGTTACTAGCTTCAACATTAGTGGTAGTGATAGTAGAAATACTAATATTTCTAGCAATTTCATATCCCCTTTCCCACTTAGCATGCAATTGAGCTAATAGTCTAACATTTTCATCAATTCTTACTTGTATGGCGTTAGCAACAGCAAAAGGATTTTCAATAGTTTCAGATTTAGCAGCCATTTTATTCAAAGAAGATTGTTCTTTAGACAATGATGTTATATTTCTTTCAGCATTAGAGAGTTTTTCCTCAATAGTTTTATTGAAAGCAGTTTGTTTACTAATAAAATCTTTAAGCATGACTTCAAGTTCAGAGGGTGCACTCCTATTATTGTTGTAGGAATTTCCATAAGAATTACCATTATTGGGAGGATATGGCCTATAATTATTATTACTAAAATTATTCCTGTAGGCATTGTTGCTAAAATTATTATTTCTTATAAAGTTCACATCAACTTGCTCTTGTGGAGTAACCAAGGAAGCTAAGGGAACATGATTTGGATCAATATGAGCTTTCCCATTAACAAGCATAGACATAATAACATCAATTTTATCACTCAAGGAGGAGGTTTCTTCAACAGAATTTACCTTCTTACCTTGTGGAGCTCTCTCAGTATGCCATTCAGAATAGTTAACCATCATATTATCCAGAAGTTTTGTTGCAGCACCCAAAGTAATGGTCATAAAGGTACCTCCAGCAGCAGAATCCAGTAGATTTCTTGAAGAATAATTCAGTCCTGCATAAAAGGTTTGGATAATCATCCAAGCAGTCAGTCCATGAGTGGGACAATTCTTTACCAAAGATTTCATTCTTTTCCCAAGCTTGAGCAACATGTTCATTATTAGATTGTTTAAATTTCATTATTTCACTTCTCATAGATATAATCTTAGCAGGAGGATAGTATTTTCCAATGAAAGCATCTTTACATTTAGTCCAATAATCAATGTTATTTCTAGTTAGGGATTGCAACCATTCTTTAGCTTTTCCTCACAAAGAGAAAGGAAACAATTTAAGCTTAATAATATCTCCATCTATATCCCTATGTTTTTGCATCTCACAAAGTTCAACAAAGTTATTAAGATGAGCAGCAGCATCTTCAGTACCAATACCAGAAAATTGTTCTCTCATAACAAGATTGAGTAAAGCATGTTTAATTTCAAAGAAAGTAGCTTTAGGAACAGGTGGAGAAATAGGTGTGCACATGAAATCATTGTTGTTGGTGCTAGTGAAGTCACACAACTTAGTGTTTTCAAGAGTAGTCATTTTTTTGTGTTTTGAATAAAGAAAACAAACTAGTACAACTATTTTTTTGTATTTTTGATAAAGAAACAAGCAAACAAAGCAGAAATAAACTAAGCAAAACAAATAAAACAAAGTAAAGAGATTGGTTATGAGGGGCTCCCCTTGTGAAGATGTCCTTGACTCCCCGGCAACGGCGCCAGAAATAGTCTTGCTTACTCAATATGTTGAGCTCGTTGGGGAACCCCAAGAGGAAGGTATGATGAGTATAGCAACAAGTTTTCCCTCAGTTATGAAACCAAGGTTATTGAACCAGTAGGAGCCAGGAAACACCTCCCAGGTGTTGTTTCCAACTTGGAATCCTGCACAACACAATCACAGAACTTTGCCCCCAACTCAGTGAGGTTGTCAATCTCACCAGTTTTGCTGAAAACAAAGGATCAAACGTATTGTGTGGAACATAGTAATTGCTTGCAGAAAGTAAACAGATAATAGTAAATAGCTTTGTACATTGATAGTAAAAGAAAGGACCGGGGTCCATAATTCACTAGTGGTGATTCTCCTTAAGATAGATGACATGTTGGGTGAACAAATTACATCGGGGCAATTGACAAACATCGAGAAAGCATACATGCATATACTAATCATCTTGACTCCTATGAGATTTGATTGGGCATTACAACATTATACGTAGACCTTAATCCAACTACATCTATGACTAATAATTCACCTTCAGGTTATCATCCGAACCCCCTCCAGTATTAAGTTGCAAGCAATAGATAATTGCATTAAGAAAAGTGTGTAAAGTAAATAATACGATTGTTCTATGAACAAAGGATTGCTGTTTTCTCCCTAGTAGCAACAACACATCTAGTACCTTAGAGATTTCTATCACTTCCCCAGATTACTAGAGGCATGAACACACTATCGAGCATAAATACTCCCTCTTGGAGTTGCTAGCATCTACTCGGCCAAGATAGCTACTAACAACGGAAAGCATGCAAGATCTCAAATAACAAAGACATGATAGAATCAATAATCAATCTGAAATAGCATCTCAATATCCATCAGATCCCCACAAACACAACATGTAGGATTACAAATAGTTGATCTTGATCATGAATGGAGCTCACAAGATCTAAACATGGTAGCATAAAGGAGAAGATGAAGGGAATATGCCCGAGAGGCAATAATAAAGTGGTTATTATCTTATTCCATGTTTATGATAAATGTTTATTTTGCATGCTATAATTGTATTAATTGGAAACATTAATACATGTGTGTTTAATAAACAAAATAGAAAGTTCCTAGTAATGCCTCTCATATAAACTAGCTCGTTGATTAACAAGATGATCAAAGTTTCCTGATCATGGACATTGGATGTTATTAATAACGAGGTCACAACATTGGTGGAATGATGTGATGAACATTCATACGAAGTATAGCATTATGATCAAAGTCATCATTCTTATATTGCTATAACATCATACGAAGTAATCTTAGTCCTTAGACCATGAGATCTTGTTAATTGCTAACACCGGAAGAGTATCTTGATAACATCAAACGTCACACCGTAACAGGGTCACTATAAAAGTGGGTTTAGTGCTACAAAGGTGTTATGTTGAGGCTCATGGATCAACAGTGGGATTTGTCCATCCTGATGACGGATAGATATACTCTGGGCCCTCTCGGTGATATCACATTGGTTAGCTTGCAAGCAAGTGATGTGATCACTAGAATGTTATATCACGGGAACAAGAAAAGAGTGCATGTCGGTAACGAGATCAAACTAGGTATGGAGATACCGATGATCAAATCTCAGACATGTAATATATCGCGAGACAAAGGGATTTAGTTACTAGCGTTAAAGGTTCTCACGATCATAGAAGTCATCGTTGAATCTGTAGGAGTCAGTATGGATCTCCAGGTCCCGCTTCTGATTATTAATCTGAGAGGGGTCTCGATCATGTCTGCATTATTCGCGAACCGTAGGGTGACACACTTAAGGGATACCGACACCATTTGGAGCAAATATGTTTCAGATAAAGATTTAAGAAAGCGTTGGAATTATTTCAATAGACACCGAAACTGTTTCGGGTGAAATTGCTGAAATTGTTTATGCATATAATATTGAAATGTTGCAGGGGTTTTATGTGAATATTTGTTAATTAAAGTAATTAAAAAAATTCTGAATAAAATTAATAAAAGAGTTTTATTAAATGAGAGAGCATTAAATTTGGAGAAACTTAATGCATTTAAAGTGGAGACTTTAAAAGAGAATGTGAAGGGGCAAATTTATGTGGAGGGAGTTACCACCACATGAATGAGGAGGTGAGAGGTCACCCCTTGAGGCGCCGGCCATGGGGAGGGGTACCCTCCCCTCCTCCTATAAAAGGCCCCCCTCCCACACCTTCATACTCACACCTCCTCGTGAAGGATCTCTCTCCCCTCTAGTATTATTCCCCCATGGTCTCGGATTAGCGAGATACATGTTCCCAGTGGCTTTATCTAGAAAGGAGTTGCTGCTTCCGCTGCTTTGCTAGAGTGAGGGATGGAGGTTGTCAGGGTATCGGACGTGTGTGCGATCACGGATGCACCGCTGCTTTGTGGTGCTGGACTTGGTGGTGCTGGACTTGCTGGAGCTGTATCTGAAGGACATGTTGGAGCCGGACCTGCTGGACTTCATCATGATCTTGAGATCGGCAAGTGTACGACTACATCATCCACGAGTTCCAACTCGTTAACAAAACTCGTTGTCTTCAAGGGAGAGTT
This sequence comes from Avena sativa, assembly GCA_916181665.1. NCBI lineage: Eukaryota > Viridiplantae > Streptophyta > Magnoliopsida > Poales > Poaceae > Avena > Avena sativa. The sequence goes on from OV702292.1 coordinate 56,011,996, forward strand.
CTCCATGGATGTATATCCGCCCGTTGCTCTGCATCTAGTAGATAGATCTTGGCGTATAGTTCACATCGTAGGAATTTTTTTGTTTTCTATGCTGCGAACCCAACAGTAGTATCAGAGCCTGATCTATGCATAGGTGCTTTGCACGGGTAGTACACATATGTTTATATGTGGGCGATGATGATCATGTTATTGCATCTTTCATGTATTTTGGATATTGGTGGCATAGTGGGATTAAGCGGCCCAGACCAACCTTACATGTCAGTGTACATGAGACCGGTTCCACGACTGACATGCAACTAGTTTTGCATAAGTGGCTGGCGGGTGTCTGTCTCTCCTACTATGTTCGTAGGTAAGAACGGTTCTATCTTCGAAAGCCCAAAGCCACGTAAAACTTGCAATTGATAAATTAGAGGTGTCTAGTTTAGATCGTTGCTAGGCTAGTGTCTTGATATGGTATTGTTGTAAGTAGATGTATGATAGATACTCTTACAACACACTCAACGTGTAAGTTCCATAGACCTTGGCCTTACATGATGTTTGCATCTTATATTGCTAGTTTGGCATTTTTGTAGCATTTTAAGATGATCCCTCATTTAGATATCAAGATAAAAATGTGTTCTTCCTTAAGTATGCACCGTTCTATGGATCGTGTTTCGAGACATCACGTGATGATCGGGTGTACTCGACTCTACACTTTCATACATCGGGTGTAAGACAGTTTTACACACGCGAGTACTAAGGTTCTTACTTGACGAGCCTAGCATGTATAGACATGGCCTCGGAACACGGACCAAAAGGTTAAGCATAAATCATATAGTTGATATGATGCCCATATTGATGCTCACCTTTGAAACTACACCGACTCACGTGATGATCGGACTTGGTGTAGTGGATTTGGTTCATGTAATCACCAAAAAGGCACGAGGGATGTCGTTTTTGAGTGGGAGTTCATTTCTAATTTGGATTAGTCGAACTCAATTTGTCATAAACTAAATCAAAGTGAATATGCATAATTTGTTGTAGTCATTGACATCTGTTCACTACCTTATGCTTAGTTTTAATTGAGATAATAGAACTATAGAATTCTGGATATTTACTTTACGAACTGGTATCGTATTGTTTTGAATGTCAATTTAAAGTTTAAAAGTCCTATTGCAAACTTTCAGCAAACTCTATTTACTCCGTGAAGTTTAATTAGTAGTATTAAATCAAGAGTAAGAATTCCAATGTTAGTATCTAACGTATCATGTTTGCCTTCATGATTCTTGATATTCAAAAGTTGTTTTAATATCAAGGTTATCTAGGAGCTGAAAGAATTGTTTCAGAAACCATCATGTGTGAAAGATATTGTGATATCTGAAACAAAGTTTTTGGTTGCATTATGATAGAGTGTAATTTAGCAAAATACATGTTCTCATATTGTATGAGAATTTGTGAAGGATGGAGATGCTAAGCATCCGAATCTCCCAAAAAGGTTTCGGGAACTAAAATTATACTCGTCATTCTTCCTTATAGGCTATAGTAGCTTGATCATGAAAGTTATCATGATAAGGATGAATAGAAGATGTAAGTAAAATGTTTACTACACTAATAGATTACTAAAGAATGTTTTTTTTGAAAGAATACCAAACATTGGATGATGGTGATCCACTTCAAAGTGCAAGTCCAAAGGTATTAGTATTTGACTATATACACTTTGTACTATGTCTCATGTGAATGACACCACTATTGATGTTGATAGATTCTTTTAAAAGGAAAAGGAATTGCTGAAAGAGAATCTATAAAATATTTGGCAGAAAAGAAAAAGTTGGAAATGTCCAGATTAGGTATATAGAAGATATACATGTTATGGTTGTATTCCTTGCTTGTTAAACAATGTGGTTCTTAGGTATTGGATACCGAATTGGTTGGTATGAAGTGTCATACAGGACAACGCAATTCATGAACTGCAATGGCCTAAGTAACTAGCAAGAGAATAAGTGATGATGTTCATCGAAAACAAATAAAGTGTTATTGTGTTTTTTCGTTGTCATCAAACCTAGCCTCCAAGATTTGTTTAAATAATTGTTATTTTATTCCGGTATTATGAGAACAATGGTTGTTCAAATAATTACCGTATTCCATAAAGGATAGATGAACTTTTACAAGTCTAGTGGGAGAAATCACATCCATAAACATTATTGCTAAAATGCCGCAAGACAAATGATTAAAAGATCACTTATGAAGTGACATTGCTGTTTTAAATTATATTGGAAAGAAAACATGAAGAAACTCCATGTTGATGGATTTTTGGAGTCTTTGATTTTGATCAATTGACGCATGTGAGACTTTCCTCGAGATAATTGAAACTCCATCCATAGGCCAGAGAGGAACGGATGACTAGCTTATTGGAAATTGTGCATGCTGATGTGCATGGTCCATTATGTGTAGCCATATGCGATGGATCTTTTTTTGCTTTATATGCTTTCTCTGAAAATTTGAGTGAATATATCAGTATATTTACTTAATAAGGAAGAAGTATGAAACATTTGAAAATTGTTCAAAGACTTTCAAGATGAAGTGAAAAATCATTGTAACAAGAAAATAAAAGAGTTTATGATTTGATCATAAAGGAAGATATTTGAGTTACATGTTTAGCAAAACACTTAAGATTTGAGGAATTATTCCATGGTTTGTGTTTTCCGGTAAACCATAGGAGTATGGCATATTCGAGAGATGAAATCAAACCATTTTTGACATGGTAAGATCAAGGGTGTCATTTATAAAACTGCCATTATGTTTTAAGGATTAAGGCTTTAGAGACTACCGCTTTTACACTGAAAAGAGCACCATCGTGATCCGCTGAAATGACACCATATAAGTTATGGTTTGGGATAAAACCCGAATTATCTTTTCTTAAATTTCGGTATGCTATGCATAAGTAAAATGTTTACAACCAAAGTCGGATAAATACGTCTTTGTAGGTTATCCCAAAGAATTTGTTGGGAATTTCTCCATAACACCAAGGACAAAAGAGTTTGTTACTTGGAACGTCAAGTTTCTTGAGAAGGAATTTTTCGCGAAAAGTTAAGTGGGAGGACAATAGAACTTGGATAAGGTTGTTGAACCTTAGCTATATGTGCTAAGTAGCGCAGTGCTGGAAAGTGTCCCGGTGGCGGCCACAATGCTCATGGCTCCCGTGATTACAAAGGTTGTGATCTCGGAGATTAGAGTTCCTATTGAACCGTGTGGGTCGGTAAGAATCAAATGGCGTGATTTGATAAGCAAGTTGTTATTGTTTTGACAATGATGAACCGACTACATGCAAAGAAGCAATGATGGGCCCTGACTCCATAAAATGACTAGAAGTCATAGAATCCGTGATAGTATCCATACACGAGAAATCAAGTTTCTGAATTTGGAAAACCCTCCGAAAAGGCGTGAAGCCTATCGGTCGTGTTTGGATCTATAAAGAAATAGACATGGATGTTTAACATCTATGAAATAGTCAACATGTCGGAAAGAAGTTTACGACAATGTTCAAGGAGTTGACTATGACAAGATTTGATCTTTCATAGCGATATTTAGTCTTGACGGATTAATGTAGCAACCACTACATATAATTTGATGTATGTTAGTTGAACAAACAAAACAATGTTCTTCTAATAGAATGGTTACCTAGGACATGTACAAGACACGGTCCGAAGGGTTTTTGTTAATTCAAAGGGTGCTAAAAGGACATGCAAACTTCAATAGTTGAATTAAGCATATCAGAGTTGGAATCTTCACCATGATGAAACTATTAAAAGAGTTTAAATTCATCGGAGATGATGAAGATGCTTGCATTTGCAAGAAATTAAGTGGGAGCGCTGAGACATATTTCTAATACATTATGTAGAGGACATATTGTTGATAGGAAATGATGTATCTTGTATTGACACAAGTTAAGAATTTCATTAAAATAAGATTTCGATGAAAGACTTGGGCAAAACCGGAATATTAGGCATCAATATCTATATGGATAGATTGAGGCGCTAATATGGTTGTGTCAGACATACATATATGAGATATTGAAAGGGTTCAATATGGAAACAACAAGAAAGGTTCTTGCTGCATGGAAGGGATTGTATCAAGATTCAAGTGTTTCAACACTTGGTGAGTAAAATCACATGAAGATTTTGATCGATTATACCATGATATGTATATATCCAGAATGTCCCATGCTCTAAATGTTATGAGCACATACCAGAATGATTCAAAAGATGATCATTGGACAATAGTAAAGATATTCTTATGAGCTTTGGAAGAACTAAGAATATATCATGTATAAGTGACAAATAGTTAAAGGTAGTTCATTGTAAAGTGTTACATTGATACTAGTTTTGTCATAAGATACAAATTAAAATTTATCTCAATTTAGACTATAGGTGTCACAATGTAATGGAAAGGATGTTCCATGATGGATTTCGATGAGTTCCAAAGTTGAGACATTGTGACGGATACTACAACGAAAGGCTAAGTATATGACTGCTATAGTAGCAGCAAAGGAGGGCATTTGTGTTAAGTAGTTTGTTATCAAACTAGGTGTGGTTCAAAGTGGGCTAATACTATGAACATATATTGTATGACAATAATATCAACATATTTTAACCCGAACGAACTAAAAGGTCTCACCAAAGGACCAAATTTATACAATGCTATCTCATTTGACAATGAGTGATGCGTAGAGATGCAAAGATATGCAAATACACACAAACCTAAAATTGTCAGATCCGGAGATTATGTTAACCACTAGCAATCGCGTATATGCAACACCAGAAAGCCATAGGTGTTCAATACGCAAAGTTTTTCAAAATAGATTATTGACTCTAGTGCAAGTGGGAGACTGAAGGGAATATGTCCGAGAGGCAATAATAAAGTGGTTATTATCTTATTCCATGTTTATGATAAATGTTTATTTTGCATGCTATAATTGTATTAATTAGAAACATTAATACATGTGTGTTTAATAAACAAAATACAAAGTTCCTAGTAATGCCTCTCATATAAACTAGCTCGTTGATTAACAAGATGATCAAGGTTTCCTGATCATGGACATTGGATGTTGTTAATAACGAGGTCACAACATTGGTGGAATGATGTGATGAACATTCATCCAAAGTATAGCATTACGATCAAAGTCATTATGTTTATATTGCTATAACATCATACGAAGTAATCTTAGTCCTTAGACCATGAGATCATGTTAATTGCTAACACCGGAAGAGTATCTTGATAACATCAAACGTCACACCGTAACAGGGTGACTATAAAGGTGGGTTCAGTGCTACAAAGGTGTTATGTTGAGGCTCATGGATCAAGAGTGGGATTTGTCCATCCTGATGACAGATAGATATACTCAGGGCCCTCTCGGTGATATCACATTGGTTAGCTTGCAAGCAAGTGATGTGATCACTAGAATGTTATATCATGGGAACGAGAAAAGAGTGCATGTCGGTAACGAGATCAAACTAGGTATGGAGATACCGATGATCGAATATCGGACATGTAATATATCGCAAGACAAAGGGATTTAGTTACTAGCATTAAAGGTTCTCACGATCACAGAAGTCATCGTTGAATGTGTAGGAGTCAGTATGGATCTCTAGGTCCCGCTTCTGATTATTGATCTGAGAGGGGTCTCGATCATGTCTGCATTATTCGCGAACTGTAGGGTGACACACTTAAGGGATACTGACACCATTTGGAGAAAATATTTTTCAGATAAAGATTTAAGAAAGCGTTGGAATTATCTCAATAGACACCAAAACTGTTTCGGGTGAAATTGCTGAAATTGGTTCTGCATGTAATATTGAAATGTTGCAGGGGGTTTTATGTGAATGTTTGTTAATTAAAGTAATTAACAAAATTCTGAATAAAATTAATAAAAGAGTTTTATTAAATGAGAGAGCATTAAATTTGGAGAAACTTAATGCATTTAAAGTGGAGACTTTAAAAGAGAATGTGAAGGGGCAAATTTATGTGGAGGGAGTTACCACCACATGAATGAGGAGGTGAGGGATCATCCCTTGAGGCGCCGGCCATGGGGAGGGGTACCCTCCCCTCCTCCTATAAAATGCCCCCTTCTCACACCTTCATACTCACACCTCCTCGTGAAGGATCTCTCTCCCCCTCTAGTATTATTCCCCCATGGTCTCGGATTAGCGAGATACATGTTCCCGGTGGCTTTATCTGGAAAGGAGTTGCTGCTTCCGCTGCTTTGCTGGAGTGAGGGACGGAGGTTGTCGGGGGTACCAGACGTGTGTGTGATCATGGATGCACCGCTGCTTTGTGGTGCTAGACTTGGTGGTGCTGGACTTGCTGGAGCTGGATCTGAAGGACGTGCTGGAGCCGGACCTGCTGGACTTCATCATGATCTTGAGATCGGCAAGTGTACGACTACATCATCCACGAGTTCCAACTCGTTAACAAAACTCGTTGTCTTCAAGGGTGAGTTCTCCATGGATGTATATCCACCCGTTGCTCTGCATCTAGTAGATAGATCTTGGCGTATAGTTCACATCGTAGGAATTTTTTTGTTTTCTATGCTGCGAACCCAATAGAAGAACCAACCATCTAGCTACTACATGGACCCGTAGTCCAGGGATGAACTACTCACGTATCACACCGGAGGCAGGCATGGTGATGAAGAAGGCCTCCAGGGTGAATTCTCCCCTCCGGCAGGGTGCCGGGAAGAGCTTCAGATCCCTCCTGATCTAGGGATGAGATGACGGTGGCTACAGAATCTTTCGTGGAATTTTGATCGGGTGCTTAGGGTTTCTGTATCAGAGGCTTCTTATAGGCGAAAGGGGAGGCCGAGGGGGTGCCCGAGGCGGCCGCACCATCCCCTGGCGCGAGCCAGGCCTGGCCGCGCGACCAGGTGGTGTGGCTGGCCCCTGGCCCCTCTCCGTCTCGTCTTCTGGCTCCGTGTTCCCCTCGGTGAAATATTGACTTTGGCTTTTGTCCCGTCCAATTCCGAGAATATTCATTTTCTGACTTTCCTGGAACCAAAAACAGCAGAAAACAGGCAGCTGGCACTGTGGCATCTTATTAATAGGTTAGTCCTAGAAAGTGTATAAAAATACTCCAAAGTGTGGACAAAATATAAGAAAGTAGATATAAAACAAGGATGGAACATCAAAAATTATAGATACGTTAGCAACGTATCAACGACATCCAAGGTGCCACTAGTGGCAGACCCTTGTGGTTTCGCACATATACGGTGTACGATGACAATCTCTGGTTCTTTGATCCCTGTTGAGAGTGCAGAAGTAGATCTTCTAGCTGGAATCCCTACAACACAACATCGTGCTACAGGTGCATCATCTCTTGCATGTACAGTCCTTCCAGGGACCGCTCCATCATAAGAAGGCAACGAGAGAGAGAGATTTCTTCCTTGGGGAAAATGCCTCAGAGAATTATTGGTGTGTATTTTCCCACCCCTATGCCCCTCCTCATATAAGAGAAAAGGGGAGTATCCCTTCCCTCAAATCCTGGGGGGGTACTAAAGGAGGAGGTGGTGGGAGGAAGTGTCAAGGGAAGGTGGGTCAGTCGGCTTAGCCAGGTGGGCCCGGTGGGCCCCCCTTGGGCGGCTGGGTCTCCCTCTCTTTGGATGGCTTCCCTCTTGGGCCCTTCTCCTTCGGGAATTTGGCCCATTAGTGGAAGATGCCCATTAAATTTAATTTTAAATATATATTTAATATTAATTCCAATAATTAATATGAAATACATATTATCAAATCTCATTTGACATGAAACACCTTTCGATGCACTCCGAACAACTTCATATCCTCTCGGAATGATTCCGGTCCTCTTACGAAACTCTTCCGTTTTTTTCTTCTCTCTCATCTTGTTATTCCGACAATTCCACTACAAAAAAAACCCATTATTGGCGGATTTTTGGGGTGGCATAAGCAAAAAGAACCGGAAAAAGTTAGTTACGTGGTGGATAGGCTATCGCGGCACTATTTTGTCGCGGTGGCCACTTATATGCCATGGCACACTAGATACCGGCAGATTATGGTGTCGTGGTAGGTGGTACGCAAGAGCGGTGATGGATCCAAAAATATCCATCTTTCCCGCATTTAAATATTGTTTTTAGTCAAGCAATTGACAAGAATCTCTCTAGTCTTGCCACTAATGACTAATTATTGCAAAGATATGCAAACCATTGCTTTGAATCGTGTTGTGCAGGAAATCAAGCTTTTTAATACGAAATCAGGAGTCCTAAATGAAAATTTTGAGGAAACCCACATGACCAACTAATTCTAGAGCAATTACTAGGCGACTACAGCTGTAACGACCAGTGGTACGGGCAGGATTCACCCGTACCGTCCGCTCGTACCATGTGGCGGCGGCTTCGTGTCATCAAACCCTACATCTTTCATGAAGACAACCTATATAATTCGAGGCCCCAGCCGCCGCACAGGGAGCCGTCATTCTTAGATTGGATCACACCACCACCAAAGGAGATCCACACCACAGTTCATCCCCTCCATCTTCCATCCTCTCCATTAGCCATAGTCATTACTTTGTACTTGATATCTCCTTGTGATTCAGTGACAATTGTAAGAATGTTTGATTTCAATCTAAATATTTTGCATAATGCTTTCTATCCCTGATCTTATTGTTATGAGTTAGTGGTCCTCATGGGCGACGGGTTGGAAAGAAACCTCGGAGAAATTATGTGCATCTAGTCTATGGGAGTATTGTGTATTGTTTGAATAAGGGATTTGTATCTTTTGTTTCTTTGTCTCTTACCTCAAACTTTGCACTTGTAGGTACCCAAGACCCCCGAGATCGATAAAGGCTTGAGGTGAGATACTTGGCTAGCGGTGATCTCATAGGAAACCCAGTGACAAAAAGGGATGTATGTCCTTCGCTTAGCGACCCATTTGGGATCAACAACAACATCTCTTCTTAAGGCTTTGATTTATGTTTTTCACTTAATAACTGTCTGTAGCCTGGTGCTTCGTGGTGTATTCGGTTGGATTAAAAGACTATTGTTATGCCCGTGGCTTGCACGAGCTTTAGTATATTAGGATGTGCTGCCCACAAAACATAATCTCTATTAAAACATTACACATGACTATGCCTATTATTATCTTTTATCCCATATGATGTGCAACTGCAGGTGGATCTTCAACCCTGGCCTATCTCCATCCATTGAATCAACCCACGATATAAAGTAAACTAGATTGGTCTAGTAAATAACGATTAAACGAAATAACAAAGTCTTGCAGACGTGTCCTTTTTAATTCCTTTAGCATTGTTTTCCAAGGTTCGATTAAACCTAGGTCTACTAGGAAAATATACTATTATACTACATCCGTGAATCCAGATCGAAGGTACCGAGTGGCTCTATTCCATGCCACGTTTGGGCAATGGTGGCATAACCGCTTGTGCCATGCAACTAAAGCGCCGAGTGAATTTGTGACAATGCTAGAGAGTGATCAAAGACATCCAGCTGACGGGTTAAGGTTGTCTCGCTGACTAGCATGACCTACCATGAAGCCTGAACTTTATCTCGCGCTCCCCTCCCAAATCCCTCTCCACGGAGCTGCATCAGCGGCGACCGGCAGCGACACCGCCATGGAGCCTCTAACAGGTGATGGGTTACGTAAGTTAATTGTATATTGATTCTATTCTTGATCCAATTTGCTTGTTTCCTTTTTAGATATCATCTTAAATCTTATGAACACATTCCGGGTCTTTCCCCTAGGATGATATGGTGCCGCGCTGGATCTTTGATCCATCCTGGAACGTTGTCCCTATGAGATATCGCTACAAGAAAAGATGTTTGTGCGATAGAGCCATGTGCAGTCTCGTTGCGTTCCATGGAAAACACACCGACCGAAGGTTTCTCGGTCCACTTCAAAATGCCGAAGTGCCCGTACTTGTTATGGAAGGATCGACCGCACTCAAAGCAACTATAATGTGTGTTGGTCAAAATGTGGAAAGAAACCAGGGACGAAGATCTAAGTGATAGCTCCGAGGCGGAGGAGTTCGAGAAGAAATTGAGGGAGCTAGCCAAAGAAGAAATTGGGCCTTCACTAAGGAAGATGCATTATATTTGTATGAATCTTTCTAGATATCTAGAGCCTGCTAGAATTGCACTAGATGGCCTATGTCTGGGTATTATTGATGATTTAGGATGTTATTATGTTCTAAAAAACATGTTTATTATTTTTGCTGACATGCAAATTGGACGCACCATTATGGGTTTATTGTGCACATGCGGCAGACTTGTTGAAGAGCCCATAAATCAAACCCTAAACAACCCTCACCGCTCCTCCTTATATAATATAAGCAACCCTTACTCCTCCTTCCAACTACCATGACACCGCCGCACTCCCCACTTCCCCAAATTGGGATTCAAACCCTAGATCGCACTAGTTGCAACGCGCGTGGACCAAGATCCGCCGCACATGTACCAAGATCATCCACACGTGGTCATCGAGGTGGGTGAAGCAGATCGTGACGTGGCTGGGCGGAGCAGATCGTTCGCACGTGGTTGTCGCGCCAACTGCGTGCGAAGCAGGTCCGCGCGTGGTGGCCGTGCGAGTGGTGGGCGAAGCAGATTAACGCATGGTCATTAGCGTTAGGATTTTGTTTAGGAATTCGTAGAATATCATAATAGAGAAACTCTCAAGAATTAGATTTAGTGTTTAGAAAATCTTCTGTTTTTGTTTTTAATTTTTGAAGCAATTTATATAATATGTGAAAAATATAAATATTAAAATAAATATTGTGTTAAAATGGGTTCAAAATAAATTTTGCTAATATATATAAACTGAAATTATCGAATCGTATTGGGATTAGCAACATAAATTAGTTATTATTAAAATAATTAACTTTTAGTGATGTTGGAAGGTGTAACACAGCAAATAATGCGCAGTTACACGTCACTATAATTCCACCGTCTTCCATAATGTACCGAGGTGCATCCTCTGCCGCGCCACGGAAGCACTAGCTCCGCGGATCACATTGTGCCGCGCCAAAAAATCCACCGCCGTTGCACAATCCCCGACGCAGTTATCCCTGGTGGCCTTTTTTGCTGCGCCAGCACGAGCGCGACTAAGGCTATGCTTTGGCGTCTATAAGCGCTAGCGCCCAAGCTCCATGTTGTAGTGTTCCATAATAATCTTCAAGCGTTATCGTACCCTTAAACGTGTTACCCCAACGGTTTGGGAACATCATGGACATGATCGAGACGGCTCTCATATCAATGATAATTAGCGAGATCGATATGCCTATAATAACCCATGTACATTCCACGATGTTTAATGTCGTTTTAACCGTAAACGCCGAGTCCAATTCTCTTTGTTACTTCGACACTGACTTGTCCGAGATCTGATCATCAGTATCACTATACCTAGTTCAATCTCGTTACTGATAAGTACTGTTTTACTCGTTCCCGTGATATTTCTTCCCCGTGACCTAGTCACATGTTGCAACATTTAAGGATGTAGTATCATCGAGTCAGCCTTGTGTATCTTTCCGTCATGCGGGTGAACAAATCCTGATCTTGATACATAGGCATCAACTATACCTCTGGAATACCCAACATACACCGTTATACTTATAGGAACCTAGTTACGGTTATGACGTTTGATGCAGTCAAAGCAGCCTCGGGTGATAATGATTAATATGATCTCACGGTCAAAGAAGAAGGATACTCCGCTTCTAATTATTGCAACGATGAACCCTGTGGCTTGATCATGTCGCAATACTTATCTTTGGGTAATGTCCATATCATTCTCAATGATATGACTCCGTTGTCAAATGGCATAAATGCTCCATGATCAGGAAACCTTGATCATCAGTTTCCCAACGAAATACTATAAATAGAGCCTACTAGAGAATTGGTTTGTTCCATATCACACATGTATCAATGTTTCCACTCGATACAGTTATAGCATAGTACGAAACTATGAACTAGTAGTTGAGATATGATAATAAAATCCATTTATTATTTGCCTCTAGGGCATATCTCCTTCAATCCCACCCTCACCCATCATCGAAGAAGACATGCAGCTCGTACGAGACCATCCACCGCAACGAGCACAACTCCATGACCACCTTCTCACGTCATCCTCCTTGTCACCGACACCACCTTGCTCCTACCCACTACATGCCATAGGAGTCACAGGAGACAACCCACCATCTGGTGAAATTCGCACTCGAATGGCAAGAGACATCTTGAGCGGTCCAAGATCTGGAGCTGGCTGCATGGCCCTTGATCTAGACCTGGGAGCGGGGGTGCCGCAAGACAGCACCAGGCACCGGCACCCGCGCCTTGTTGGAGCTCTCCCATGGCAGGATCTGCCCGCCCAGCACTCTGGCCGCCGGAGAACGCCTCAAAATTGTTGCCGTCGGGGAGGAGGGAAGGCGCTGCACTGGGACAAAGGAGGGGAGAGGAGGGGCATGGTTGGATAGGGAGGGCTGGGGGATTCCCACGCGGCCGCTGACCGGTCGGCGACCGCCGACGGTGGCAACAAGGGAGGCACACTGGGGGAGGGGGCCTGCACTTGGGTTTGGGTTGCCCTCGAGTCGCCCACACGGGAGTGACACCTTTCCATCAGTCTTAGAATCTCCATCACCGGCTCACTTCCATGTTCCCTGATGGCCTAGCCTGTGCAAGCCCATGATGGTACACAACCTACATCTGGCGGTAGGTCCCCAATCCCGCTACCACTATGTATCGCTTATTGCGAATCGTTTTGTGACTCACACGTTGAAGCCTCCCGTATGGGCTAGCCCAATTTCTTAGTTCGTCTTCCTATTTTTCTTTTGTATAAGGTTCCTGCCGCTGTTTCATTTCGTAGGTTCTATTGCACGCTTGTTCGTCCTAGTACTCCTTTTGTTTTTCTTTTATAGGTAAAAGGATTGTATTAATTAAATAATAGTGTTGCTACGATCCCTAATAAGAGAATCCGGAATGGAATCTAGTCCTGACCCTAAACCATACAGGATGTACGGTCATTCAACGCCTAAGTTTGAACCTTTTAAAATTCATGAATAGATTTAAAACCGAACATGTTTTAGATGATGAACTTTTCTAAAATCTGTGTCTTTTCTATCCAGTATTTTGTTTTTCAAATTTGAACTTACTGGTGAACAATTTAAAATTTTGGTTCATGATTTTTCAAATCTGGTTCATGATTTTTCAAATTGTGTTCATGATTTTCAAATTTGGTTCATGATTTTTGAAATTGGTCCATGATTTTTGTTCATGATTTTCGAATTTTGGTTCATGATTTTCAAAAAAAATCATGATTTTTGAAATTTGATCTTGCGATCCTTTGAAAACTATTCAGATTAAAAATGGTTCATACTTGCAAATTGTTCAAACTTAAAATCATTCGTATTTTGAACGTGAACCTTTTCTAATTGTGAACAAGTTTTGAACGTGAATGCTTTTGAATCTGAATCTTTTTAAACTATAAATGTTAAACAAAAAGAAACAACAAAAGAGGAAAAAAAAAAAAGAACACGCGTACCCCTGCATGGCACCCGCTGGGAGCTCACGAACTGTCTCACTTGCAACCAGTTCTCCACTGGGCTGGCCCACGTACGGAACCCCTCGAGCGAGGCTCGCGGCAACGAGCGAGCGAGATAAGAGCATCTTTAGCGCAGATACCGAATCCCGCGGTACTGCAAATTGTAGATGTGATAAACCGGAAACCTGGTTTACGGTGCAAGAAAGGACGGGACAGATTAGATGGCGCATATTAAACCGCAAAACAGAATATTTGGTTCAGTTATGCTGCATCTGTTCCATCCCGTCTCGCGTACTGTAAAAAACGTATACTGTAAATCAGATTCTGCAAACCAACAATTCAAACAAATATAAAAATTTCAAAGTTTTACAACAACACGCAGATACAACAGCATAAACGAACGGAAAATCAATACGCTAGGCTTCTTGATGATCAGCTCCACCATTCACAACAGCTGTTGCAGAAGCTCTACGAGCTTGCCTTGCCTCGAGGATCTCCCTCCTTCGATCTTCCCACCACTCTTTTATGATCGGATCCATCTTCTTAGGGTCCATGGTCATCACTCGTGTTTCGTCGGCAATTGCAGATGGCCTAGATTTTTCCTCTTTGAGACGGATCCTCCTATCTTCAAACTTAGCTTTGTGCTTCTCATCTTCACGAGTTGCAAGCCATATTTGCGGTTTTGTCTCTTCTCTCTTGTCAGCCATCTTGAGCTTGGTTTCTATTTGTTGTTGTACCATTAGCAACTTGTGCTTCATCATTTCATCAATCTTGTCCCTCAACCTTTCGTGCTCAACCTTTCTCTTGATCTCTTCTTTCACCTTTTTTGCACCATCTGGCCTTTTTATTTTTTCTTTGGGTTCTTCGTCTTCCTCCTCGTCATCTTTCTCCAAGTTTATTGCTGCGCCATTTCTAGGAGGTGCTTGATACGTCCATTTTGCATCACTATTCTATGTCTTAATTCACTATTATTCATTGATATATTTTGTATTGAGAGTTGATACTTATGTTATTTCACCTGTTTTTGTATGGTTGGTGACTTTTGGAGCATGGACCGCTGTAGTCAGGATTCTGATGGAAAAAGTGTTGTTTGGAGGCAAAATTCGCGAAGATCAGAAAATCCAGAAAAATATACGGAAAATCCTATTTTTCCAGAAGACTCAGGATGTCAGAAGATGGAGTGGAGGTGGGCCACAGGGCACCCACACCACCCCATGGCGCGGGCAGGCCTAGGCCGCGCCAGGGAGTGGTGTGGCCACCCTGGCCCACTCCAGCCTCTCCCCTCTGGCGTATATCAACCTCCCGAAACCCTAAGACTCGGGGAGAGACCACAAAAAGATTCCGCCGCCTCTGCGGGGCGGAAAACACCGAGAGAGAAAGATCTCTCCGGCAGACAGATTTCTGCCGAGGGAATTCCTTCCCGGAGAGGAGAGATCGTCGCCATCAACACCACCATCAAGCTGGACTTCATCGGGATCATCATCATCATCGTCACCACCATCATCATCAGCAGCACCCTCATCACCATCTCCATATTGTTGTAACAATTGCGTTGAATCTTGCATAGTTCATAGGGGAAACTTTCCCGGTGTTGATTACTTTTTGTAGTTGATGCTATTGAGTGAACCATTGAATTATTGTTTATGTTCAGGTTGTTATACATCATTATTCCATCTCTGATCATGATCCATATGATGTCTTGTGAGTAGTTCGTTTTGTTCTTGAGGACATGGGAGAAGTCTTGTTGTTAGTAATGGAGTTGCGTTGAGAAAGATTCAATAGATTGTTATTTAAGTTGTGGTGTACTTCTTCTAGTGGTGTCATGTGAACGTCGACTACATGACACTTCACCTATATGGGCCTAGGGGAATGCATTGTGTATTTGGCTACTAATCGTAGGGGTTGCCAAAGTGACAAAAACCTGAACCCCCGTTAGGAAACCATTGCACAAGGGACGTAAGGGTCTTAGAGTTTAAAGCTGTGGTTAGGTTTCTACCTTAATTACTTTTTTGTACTTACGGATGTTTGCAAGGGGTATAATCACAAGTATGTATTAGTCTTGGATGGGGCGGTACATTAGCAAGGTTCACCCACACAACACTTAGCAAGCTAGAGAAGATTAATCGACTATATGAAGCGAAAGCACTTGACAGTCTTCCCATGTGTCCTCGAGAACGTTTGGTCATCTTTAGAAATACAACCGGCTTGTCCTTTGCTGCATAAAGGATTGGGCCACTTGCTGCATTTATTCCTACTGTCTTTTATTTACTCGTACTTTGTTTACTTGGTTTATTGAAAACCCCTAAAAATCAGTTTGCTAAGTATTTGCAGAGAATTCCTGATCCATACCACTAGCCAGCACCTTCTGCTCCTCGTTGGGTTCGACACTCTTACTTATCGAAAATACTGCGATACACTCCCTATACTTGTGGGTCATCAAGACTATTTTCCGGCGCCGATGCCGGGGAGTGAAGCGCTATTGGAGAGTGGAACTAGTAAAGGAAACTTCTACTGTGAGTATTGTTTACTTCTGCTAGTTTCTTTATTTTTGTTATGGATAATTCGCTGAGTTTCTTATTTGGTAATGCTACTACCACTGCTAAGGTAGTAGATAAGCCACCACCTGCTGAGAAAGATGTTTTCAAAATACCTACAAGAATTATTGATCGTGTTATGGATAACTACTATGTTGGGGATGAAACTATCCATCCCGGTGATCATTTACTCTTTATACACGAATTATGCGGGTTGTTCAAGTGTGCAGGTATTACTACAGATCAAGTTAAGAAGAAGCTATTCTCATTATCACTGAAAGGAAGAGCTGCGGACTGCTATAAGCTGCTGAAGAATGGTCAAGCTCTGGAATGGGAGGAAATAGTGTCTCTCTTTTATTCAAAGTTTTATCCTCTTAGTGAGATTCATAAAGATCGAAATCAAATATACAACTTTTGGCCTCTTGATGGAGAGAGTACAGCTGAAGCTTGGGGGAGATTGAAGTTATTAATGCTCAAATGTCCCATTCATGAGCTCCCCAACAATATTATTATCAACAACTTTTATGCAAGGCTCCCTCTACATGACAAAGATTTATTGGATGCTTCTTGTGCTGGATCATTCACTCGTATGGAAGAAGTTAAAAGGGACCTTCTAGATCGTATTCAAGACAATGCTGAAGCTTGGGAGAATGACAAAGGTAGAAAGTCAGGTATAAATTATGATTACGAATGCATTGAATCTTTTATGGGAACTGACGCCTTTCAAAATATTAAAAATGCTTATGGTCTAGACTCTCAAGCTATTGCTTCTTATTTTAAGGCTTTTGCTTCTTACATTGAAGTGCCTATAAAGAAGTGGAATAAGTATCATGAACCTTATAAAGATGTTGCTAAGAGTGTTCCTGCAAGAAATACTGAAGTTTATACTGCTAATCATGTTTTACCTGAACCTTATATTGAGAAAATGCATTTCCCAGTTAAGGTAAAGGAACATTCTATGATAGCTAGTATGGTTGATGAAATTATGAATAAAGCTATTGAACCTGATAAACAAATGGTTGATGAACCTTATTTAGCAAATGTGAAAGACTTTGTTACTAAATATGAAAAAGAGGGACACACTATCTTTTGTAAGGATACCTCTAATATTGTTTCACATAGTAGTGTTATGAGAGCTAGTATTCCTGTGTTTTCTGTTAGAATAAGTGATGATTGCTATGATAGTCCTTGTGATAGCTATATTGTTAAGTTCATGCATGATACTGAAGGTTACTATGAAAGAGGGAAAAGTGTTCTTATGCATCTCAATAATATCAAGTTTCCCCGTTTTATGCTGAAAGTTTTTATATTGCACTTCTTTTGCCTTCTTATGCAAGTTGCCTCTGGTTTCAATAACTTGTTTGTTTACAAAATTCCCTTGCATAGGAAGTGGGTTAGACTTAAATGTGTGTGTGTTTTTGCTTTCTAATGCTTTCTTTCGCTTCAATTCATATCCCTATGAGAGCTTTTTCAAAATTATCATGCCCATCTTAATGGCTATAAAGAAAGAGCTTTATGGGAGACAATCCAATTTGTTTTTGCTTTCAGTTTGTTTGTGTTTATTTGAGTCTTGGAAGTTATTACTTTGGTAATAACCGCTCCTTATCCGTTTGTTTGGTTTTTGTGTCAAGATCAACCTCTAATGAGAGAGAAGTAAGATTTGGGGAAGTTGCTGTCCCGAAACAGATTTTTGTGCTTCACCGTAAAAATTCGTGAGAGATCTCTCTATGTCGGATTGAGCTGTAATTTTTTTTGCTTCTGCCCCAGGTTGTTATTTAACTTTCATTAGTTTTGCACTTTTTGATTTGAGCAACAGAAGATTTTCGAAAAAATTGATCTTTACCTGCTGGTCTGTTTTGACAGATTTTACCACTCTTGCATTTGCTTCTTTATTCGATTTCCTTTTTTGAATTCTTTTTGGGTTTTCAGAAGGAGTTGCTTCAGTAGCTTTTGTTTTGATGGTTTTCAGTTGAATTTGGGCTCAAAAGGTTTTATCACTTCATATATACTAATGTTGCTAACGAGAATTGTGTGATGTTTTGTGTGAAAGAAATTTCCAGGAAGTGGAGACAATGGTGTAATAAGGAAGAGAAGGGTTTTATGACTAAAGTAATAAGTATATGAAGATGAAGATATTGATGATTCAAGTGGTGACTCCGGAAGGATCCACTAAATACCAAATTCAGAGACCGGCAGAGTCCGTGTTCAAATAGGTAACGGTTCTGGTAAGAAAAGTTCCGCGAAAATACAATCCAACTATATTTTTGCAGTTTTCAGTCAATAAGGAAAGTTTCGAAGCGAAAAAGGGATGGAACCGGAGCCGGGGTGGCCCACACCACCCCATGGCGCGGGCCTACCCCTGGCCGCGCCCCCAGGTGGTGAGGCCACCCAGGACTCCGCCTCCGACTCGTTTTCTCCCAGTACCTTCCTTTTGATATGAAACTTCGTAATATATAACCCCCGGATCCCCCGAGGTCCGGATATCGTGTTTTAGTTGTGTTTTTGTTTCGATCTGTTTCTGTCAGGATATACTCTTTGAGAGCTTAGAAGCACAATGGTGTCCGCCAAGGATAAAGAGAAGGAGCCCATGGAGGAAGACCTCAAAGACCCCGGGAAGGAGAAGGAGATCAAGAGTGAAGGTGAAGAGGAGCAAGGCCAACGTCCGCATACCGGCACCACCATTGCAAGCATTGGAGTGGTGAAACCTGCCAAGATTAGAAGGACTGCACGGATGCAGACTGGGGGGAAAGCTCCTCGTCACAGTTTGGCTCCACGGTCACTTCCTCCATGCACCAAGAATCCTTTCCATACCCTTATCCATGAGCATCAATACCGGAATATGCCCAAGGATAAATTACCCTCCAATTGGGATTTGCCTCATTCTAGCCATGCAGGAAAAGAAGACTTCAAGGAGGAAGAGTGGGGAAAGAATAGCAAGAGCTAGAATTCTCAACACGACATGATCATGAGCCGCATTGAGCAAAACTCGCAGCTTATTCGTAATCTCACCTTCGAGATTGAGGACTTGGGGAAACTGATCAGAGAGATCATCGAGAGGATACCACCACCAAAGGAGTAATTCGTCATCAGGTTTGGCATCCCCTTGGTTTGTTCCAAGCTTGGGGGAGTGTCACGGTATCATATCACTATCTTCTATCTTTTTACCTTTTTAGTAGAGTCATATCATGAATAGAGGAGTTATTATGTAGTATGGTTTGCATTATGAAAGTGTCCCCTCTCTCGTTAGATTTGTATCCCTTGGTGTGAGTTTCTGTTATGGAATATTAATGAGAAGTTCTTTCATTCACTCTTTTGCATAACTTATATTAGTTTTCAATTCGTAGTTATATGATTGATCTTGTTGTTAGTATTGGTATCACGTTGGGATCATTGAGTTAATTTAGTTGGTTTTGGCAAACCTGGCTCGGTTAGTAGCAACACCTTTTTGAGAGTTGAATGAAAAAGATAGAAGTACTCTAAAGAAAAATAATTTCATCATCTTTCTTTCTTGATTTGCTCATAAGTCTAGCATTCTCTAGTTAAGATCTTTTGTGCTTCCGAGGAAGATTGCATGTTTGTCTTTATCACTTGTATGTTTGTTTGTTTCCTTCAACTCTTATACTTGCTACCCAGCCTTGCTAGCCAAAAACCTGTACTGAGAGGGAATTCTTCTCGTGCATCCACCTCCTTTAAACCAAAACCTTTGCCATTTGTGTCCACCTTACCTACCTATTAGCATTATTGCTATTCCAAGTAAATTCTTGTTTTATCTACCTCCCAAATTAAACTTGTTATGTGAAAATTAGTGATTAAAGCTCTCACGAACTTGATGGCACACTTTACTTTCTTGCATTTAATAAACTTGAACCATTGGGTCCTTGTTTGTTGCGTATATGCTTGCGCTTTATGAGTTGAAGTTAGCAGAACCATGTATCATGGGGACCGCTTTCAGCACTTCATTGGTACTTGTACCTAGTTGATATCATGTTCTTTTGCTTATGGATCCCGGCGGTGTGAAATAAAAGTGGAACTTGTAAGATCATGGAGTTTATATGTGTGTTAGAGAAACGCCTGGGCCGCTAGCCTAAGCCATGCCTAATCATGGTGGAAACTTGCAGCATAACTATAGTGAGCATTCTATGAAGCATCCTCAATAAAAACCTATGCAAATAGAAAATAAAAAGATCGCTGAGATGCTCATTGTCTGCTTGCCTTGTCATTTTGATTATGGGATAGCTCCTGTGTCATGTGCAAGGGGTACCCCGTTGGCGGTTCTCAATGATACGCATGTATTTAAAATGACAAGAGCTTGCTCGTGACTGAAGTTGAGTAGCATGAGGATCGGTACTCATAAGTAAGGGGCACGAGATTTCAACTTATAACTTGTCAAGCATATCCTCTTAGTTGTGTCACTTTAACCTTAATCACCTAAAGATGCCTATGATAGGGGCAATGAGAGCTGAAAGCTAGTAAGTATCATAATTTTTGGGAGCTCTTTATGAGACTTGCAATCCCTGCTTCCCTCTTTGAAGGGCCTTTCTTTTACTTTGTAGTTGAGTCAGTAAACCTACTCCCCTCTATCTCAGCAAGTATTTTGAGTTGTTGTTTTTATTCATTCATATGATGATTTATGCATTCATGTTTCTTATGTTCCTTGTTTTGCACATTGCTCTTATCTTGACGTTTACTACTTTGAAAGCTTTCTTTGAAAAACCAGCTATTTGTGAACTCCAGCAAATTATCAACTATTCTTCGACCAAGACCTAAGTTTGCCATTACCAATCATGATTTACTCTATGTATCTTTATTGTGTTTCCTTTACTCATTGCAAGTTGAGTTGTATAATAGTGAGTTGTCTTCTATTATGATCTATGTATTTGATGAATGTGATGCTTCTTGTCCGTATTCTTTTATCGACTCTTCACTCCATAAGCTTGAGGTCATGTTTATTGAGCTCAGTTTCGCTTGGGGACAAGCAAAGTCTAAGCTTGGGGGGAGTTGATACGTCCATTTTGCATCACTATTCTATGTCTTAATTCACTATTATTCATTGATATATTTCGTATTGAGAGGTGATACTTATGTTATTTCACCTGTTTTTGCATGGTTGATGACTTTTGGAGCATGGACCGTTGCAGTCAGGATTCTGATGGAAAAGGTGCTGTTTGGAGGCAAAATTCACGAAGATTAGAAAATCCGGGAAAATATATGGAAAATCCTGTTTTTCTAGAAGACTCAGGATGCCAGAAGATGGAGTGGAGGTGGGCCACAGGGGGCCCACACCACCCCATGGCACGGGCAGGCCTAGCCCGCACCAGGGAGTGGTGTGGCCACCCTGGCCCACTCCAGCCTCTCCCCTCTGGCGTATATCAACCTCCCAAAACCCTAAGACTCGGGGAGGGACCACAGAAAGATTCTGCCACCTCTGCGGGGCGGAAAACACCGAGAGAGAAAGATCTCTCTGGCAGACAGATTTCTGCCGGGGGAATTCCTTCCCAGAGAGGGGAGATCGTCGCCATCAACACCACCATCAAGCTGGACTTCATCGGGATCATCATCACCATCGTCACCACCATCATCATCATCAGCACCCTCATTACCATCTCCATATTGCTGTAACAATTGCGTTGAATCTTGCATAGTTCATAGGGGAAACTTTCCTGGTGTTGATTACTCTTTGTAGTTGATGCTATTGAGTGAACACATTGAATTATTGTTTATGTTCAGATCGTTATACATCATTATTCCATCTCTGATCATGATCCATATGATGTCTTGTGAGTAGTTCGTTTTGTTCTTGAGGACATGGGAGAAGTCTTGTTGTTAGTAGTGGAGTTGCGTTGAGAAAGATTCAATAGATTGTTATTTAAGTTGTGGTGTACTTCTTCTAGTGGTGTCATGTGAACATCGACTACATGACACTTCACCTATATGGGCCTAGGGGAATTCATTGTGTATTTGGCTACTAATCGTAGGGGTTGCCAAAGTGACAAAAACCTGAACCCCCGTTAGGAAACCATTGCACAGGGGACGTAAGGGTCTTAGAGTTTAAAGCTGTGGTTAGGTTTCTACCTTAATTACTTTCTTGTACTTACGGATGTTTGCAAGGGGTATAATCACAAGTATGTATTAGTCTTGGATGGGGCGGTACATTAGCATAGGTTCACCCACACAACACTTAGCAAGCTTAATCGACTATATGAAGCGAAAGCACTTGATAGTCTTCCCATGTGTCCTCGAGAATGTTTGGTCATCTATAGAAATACAACCGGCTTGTCCTTTGCTGCATAAAGGATTGGGCCACTTGCTGCATTTATTCCTACTGTCTTTTATTTACTCGTACTTTGTTTACTTGCTTTATCGAAAACCCCTAAAAATCAGTTTGCTAAGTATTTGCAGAGAATTCCTGATCCATACCACTAGCCAGCACCTTCTGCTCCTCGTTGGGTTCGACACTCTTACTTATCGAAAATACTGCGATACACCCCCTATACTTGTGGGTCATCAGTGCTGCCTCTCGATCTCGGACTCTCCACTTCTCACTGTACTTGAGCAATTCCCAGCAGTGATGGAGAGCAAATGGTTTGTTCCCTGATGCGGCCATGTCCATGTACCTAAGGTGGGCAACATTGTCATAATCGTCAATGTTGACCCCGCTAGGGGGGTGAGTCTTGACTTGCTCGTAGGCGGCACTCCATCGACTGCATGATTGTTTGATCGTATCCCACTAACCTTGGAGAGATCTCAATGTGCGAGTAATTCCTTTCGGCACTAGCTTGAAAATTTTGTCCACAATCCACTGCCAATACTTCTTCCGGGATTGGTCAGTTCCGGTGACATCCATGGACACACCTTCCCAAGCCCGGATCAATGACGTGTCTCCGTCCACGGTGTTGTTTGCTGATCTCTTTGATTTTACCTTATCTTGAGAAGCATCGAAGGCCTCCTCGCCCACCTCTTCTATTTCATCATCTTCCCACTCATCGGTCTCACACACTCCTTGCTCCCCTTCGCCCCCCTTCACCCTCACGGGTACCACCATCGGCAGGCTTGTCAGGTAGGGGCGGACCTCCGTTGACGTTCACCGCCGCGTCGTTCATCATGTCAACGAACAAACACGGAACCGACAGAAGATCCTCGCTACGAATACCAGAATTTTATGGTCATTTTTAGGCAATCAAATTCTAGGCGAGATGTGCAACAAACCTAGGGTGAATTCGATCACAATCAGACCAGCATGTGATCACATACTGAAGGAAATATGCCCTGAGAGGCAATAATAAAGTTGTTATTATTTATTCCTTGTATATGATAGATGTTTATTTTGCATGCTATAATTGTATTGATAGGAAACATCAATACATGTGTGTTTAATAAACAAAAAGGGTTCCTAGTCATGCCTCTCTTATAGACTAGCTCGTTGATTAACAAGATGATCAAAGTTTCCTGATCATGGACATTGGATGTTGTTAATAACGAGGTCACATCATTTGTAAAATGATGTGATGAACATTCATCTGAAGTATAGCATTACGATCAAAGTCATTATGTTTATATTGATATAACATCATACGAAGTAATCTTAGTCCTTAGACCATGAGATCATGTTAATTGCTAACACCGGAAGAGTATCTTGATAACATCAAACGTCACACCGTAACAGGGTGACTATAAAGGTGGGTCCAGTGCTACGAAGGTGTTATGTTGAGGCTCATGGATCAAGAGTGGAATTTGTCAATCCCAATGACGGATATATATACTCTGGGCCCTCTCGGTGATATCACATTAAGATAGCTTGCAAGCAAGTGATGTGATCACTAAAATGTTATATCACGGGAACGAGAAAAGAGTGCATGTCGGTAACAGGATCAAACTAGGTATTTGGATACAGATGATCAAATCTCGGACATGTATTATATCATGAGACAAAGGGATTAAGTTACTAGCGTTAAAGGTTATCACGATCACAGAAGTCATCGTTGAATGTGCAGGAGTCAGTATGGATCTCCAGGTCCCGCTTCTGATTATTGATCTGAGAGGAGTCTCAATCATGTCTGCATTATTCACGAACCATTGGGTGACACACTTAAGGGTTGCCGGACACCATTTTTGAGCACATATGTTTCAGACGAAAGGATTGCAAAGCGTAGGAATTGTTTCGATAAAAACCAGAATTGTTTCGGGTGAAATTGCAGAAAGTGGTTCTGCATGTGATATTGAAATGTTGCAAGGGGTTTTATGTGAATGTTTGTTAATTAAAGTAATTAACAAAATTCCGAATAAAATAAATAAAAGAGTTTTATTAATTGAGAGTTGCATTAAATTTGGTGGAAATTTAATGCATGTGAGTAGAATTTTGGGTGGAGCTTCTGAAGGAAATATGCCATGAGAGGCAATAATAAAGTTGTTATTATGTATTCCTTATATATGATAGATGTTTATTTTGCATGCTATAATTGTATTGATCGGAAACATCAATACATGTGTGTTTAATAAACAAAAAGGGTTCCTAGTTATGCCTCTC
The DNA here is from genome assembly GCA_916181665.1 of Avena sativa. NCBI lineage: Eukaryota > Viridiplantae > Streptophyta > Magnoliopsida > Poales > Poaceae > Avena > Avena sativa. Next base: position 56,036,574 of record OV702292.1, read on the forward strand.
TTATAGACTAGCTTGTTGATTAACAAGATGATCAAGGTTTCCTGATCATGGACATTGGATGTTGTTAATAACAAGGTCACAACATTTGTGAAATGATGTGATGAACATTCATCCGAAGTATAGCATTACGATCAAGTCATTATGTTTACATTGCTATAACATCATATGAAGTAATCTTTATCCTTAGACCATGAGATCATGTTAATTGCTAACACCGAAAGAGTATCTTGATAACATCAAACGTCACACCGTAACAGGGTGACTATAAAGATGGGTTCAGTGCTACGAAGGTGTTATGTTTAGGCTCATGGATCAAGTGTGGAATTTGTCAATCCCAATGACGGATAGATATACTCTGGGCCCTCTCGGTGATATCACATTAAGGTAGCTTGCAAGCAAGTGATGTGATCACTAGAATGTTATATCACGGGAACGAGAAAAGAGTGCATGTCGGTAACGAGATCAAACTAGGTATTTGGATACCGATGATCGAATCTCGGACATGTATTATATCTTGAGACAAAGGGATTAAATTACAAGTGTTAAAGGTTCTTACGATCACAGAAGTCATCGTTAAATATGCAGGAGTCAGTATGGATCTCTAGGTCCCGCTTCTGACTATTGATCTGAGAGGAGTCTCAATCATGTCTGCATTATTCGCGAACCGTAGGGTGACACACTTAAGAGTTACCGGACACCATTTTGGAGCACATATGTTTCAGACCAAAGAATTGCAAAGCGCAGGAATTGTTTCGATAGAAACCGGAAATTATTTCGGGCGAAATTGCAGAAAGTGGTTCTGCATGTGATATTGAAATATTGCAAGGGGTTATATGTGAATGTTTGTTAATTAAAGTAATTAACAAAATTCTGAATAAATTTAATAAAAGAGTTTTATTAAATGAGAGAGCATTAAACTTAGAGAATTTTAATGCATTTAAAGTGGGGACTTTAAAAGGGAATGTGAAGAGGCATTTTAATGTGGAGGGGTTACCACCACATGAATGGGGGAGGTGAGGGGTCACCCCCATGCGCCGGCCATGGGGAGGGGCACCCCCCCTCCTCCTATAAAAGGCCCCCCTCTTCCTCCTTCTTCCTCATACCTCCTCGTGAAGGATCTCTCTCCCCCTCTAGAATTATTCCCCCATGGTCTCGGATTAGCGAGATACATGTTCCTGGTGGCATTTCGTCTGGAAGGAGTTGCTGCTTCCGCTGGATCGCTGGAGCGAGGAGGTGGAGGTTGTCCGGTGGCTTGAACATGTGTGCGAGTACGGATGCGCTGCTGATTTGCGGCGCTCGGACTTCCACTCGATCTTGAGATCGGCAAGTGTACGACTACATCAACCACGAGTTCCTACTCGTTAACAAAACTCGTTGTCTTCGAGGGTAAGTTCTTGATGGATGTATGTCCACCCGTTGCTCTATACCTAGTAGATAGATCTTGGCATGTAGTTCTCATCGTAGGAATTTTTTTGTTTTCTATGCTGCGGACCCAACAGTGGTATCAGAGCCTGATCTATGCGTAGGTGCTTTGCACGGGTAGTACACATATGTTTATGTGTGGGCGATGATGATCATGTTATTCCATCTTCTATGTATTTTGGATATTGGTGGCATAGTGGGATGAAGCGGCCCGGACTAACCTTACATGTCATCGTACATGAGACCGGTTCCACGACTGACATGCAACTAGTTTTGCATAAGTGGCTGGCGGGTGTCTGTCTCTCCTACTATAGTCAATATCTTATTTACAACGAGTTGGTTCATGTTCGTAGGTAAGAACGGTTCTATCTCCAAAAGCCCTAAACCACGTAAAACTTGCAATTGATAAAATAGAGGCATCTAGTTTAGATCGTTGCTGGGCTAGTGTATTGATATGGTATTGTTATAAGTAGATGTATGATAGATACTCTTACAACACATTCAACGTGTAAGTTCCATGTACCTTGGCCTTACACACAAAGAAATGATAGAGATCATACCACGATGCAAATGATAGAGATCAAATGCATGGACCATATCATCTCACTTTACACATTAGATGTTAGCATCTTATACTGCTAGTTTGGCGCTTTCTGTAGCATTGTAAGATGATCCCTCATTTAGATATCAAGATAAAAATGTGTTCTTCCTTAAGTATGCACCGTTTTGTGGATCGTGTTTCGAGACATCACGTGATGATCGGGTGTACTCGACTCTACGCTTTCATACAACGGGTGTAAGACAGTTTTACACACGCGAGTACTAAGGTTCTTACTTGGCGAGTCTAGCATGTACAGACAATGCCTCGGAACACGAACCAAAAGGTTAAGCATGAATCATATAGTTGATATTATGCCCATATAGATGCCCGCCTTTGAAGCTACATCAACTCACGTGATGATCGGACTTGGTGTAGTGGATTTGGTTCATGTAATCACCAAAAGGACACGAGGGATGTCGTTTTTGAGTGGGAGTTCATTAGTAATTTGGATTAGTTGAACTCACTCTATCATAAACTTAGTCTAAATAAACTTTACAAATTCTGTTGTAGATGGCACCACCTGCTTTTAATTTCAATGTGTTCATGGAGAAAGAGAAACTTGCTACGAATGGTAGCAACTTCACCAACTGGGCTATGAATTTGAGGATTCTCCTCACTGCGGCACAAAAGCAATATGTGCTAGAGGGGCCGCTAGGCCCCCCACCAGCTCCTGATGCCCATGACGAGGAAAAGAATGTCTATATGACTCGTTAGGAGGACCACAACTTAGTTCATTGCGGCATACTGTATGGGCTAGAGCCAGAACTTCGAAAGTGTTTCGAAAATGGCAATGCCTTTGATACCATGGGCGAATTGAAAATGATTTTCGATACCCATGCTGCCATAGAGAGTTATAATGCTTTTGAAAAGTTCTTTAGCTGCATGATGGAGGAGAACAACTCCGTTAGTGAGCACGTACTCAAAATGTCTAGGTACACCGATAAGCTTGTGTCCTTGGGAATAGAGATTCCCATTGACTTAGGCATACATCGTGTTCTCCAATCTCTGCCACCTGGATACAAGAGCTTCGTGATGAACTATAATATGCAGGGCATGAAGAAGTCTCTTCCCGAGCTTCTGTCAATGCTTAAGACTGCAGAAGTGGAGATTAGGAAAGAACATCAAGTGTTGATGATCAATAAGACCACCGGTTTCAAGAAGGACAAGAAAGGCAAGAACAAGGGAAAGAAGGATGGCAAATCTGTTGCCACACCTGAAAAGAAACCCTGAGATGGCCCTAAGTCTGACACTGAGTGTTACTATTGCAAGGGAACTGGCCATTGGAAGCGCAATTGCCCCAAGTATTTGGCGGACAAGAAGTCCAGCAAGACAAACAAAGGTATATGTGATATACATGTTATTGATGTGTACTTAACTAGTACTCGTAGTAGCACCTAGGTATTTGATACGGGATCGGTTGCTAATATATGTAACTCGATTTAGGGGCTGCGGAACAAGCGACAACTAGCAAGGGATGAGGTCAGGATGCGGGTCGGCAATGGATCAAGAGTTGATGTGATCGCCGTCGGGATGCTACCTCTCCATATGCCATCGGGATTAGTTATAAACCTGAATAATTGTTATTTGGTGCCTGCACTAAGCACGAACATTGTATCCGGATCGTGTTTGATGCAAAGTGGTTATTCCTTTAAATCTGAAAACAATGGTTGTTCGATTTATATGAATGATATCTTTTATGGTCATGCACCTATGTTGAATGGTTTATTTCTGTTGGATCTCGATAGTAATATTATGCATATTCATAATGTTAATGGTAAAAAGATTAAACTTGATAATGATATATCTGCATATATGTGGCACTGCCGTCTAGGTCATACTGGCGTTAAACGCATGAAGAAACTCCATTCTGATGGACTTTTGGAATCACTTGATTTTGAATCATTTGATACATGTGAGCTATGCCTTATGGGCAAGATGACTAGAACGCCGTTTTCCGGTTCAATGGAACGGGCGACAGATTTATTGGAAATCATACATACTGATGTATGTGGACCAATGAGTGTGTCGGCGTGAGGTGGATATCATTATTTTGTTACTTTCACGGATGATTTAAGTATATACGAGTATATCTATTTGATAAAACACAAGTCTAAAACCTTTGAAAAGTTCAAGGAAGAATGAAGTGGAAAATCATCGTAATAGAAAGATCAAATTTCTTCGGTCTGACCGTGGAGCTGAGTATCTAAGTTACGAGTTTAGCACACACATGAAAGAGTGTGGAATAGTTTCACAACTCAGGCCTGCCAGAACACCACAACGTAATGGTGTGTCAGAACATCGTAATCGTACTTTATTGGATATGGTTCGATCTATGATGTCTCTGACTGACTTGCCACTGTCATTTTGGGGTTATGCACTAGAAACAACTGCATTCACTTTAAATCGGGCACCATCTAAATCCGTTGAAACGACACTGTATGAATTATGGTTGGAAACAAACCTAAGTTGTCATTTCTTAAAGTTTGGGGATGCGATGTTTACGTGAAGAAACTTCAGCCAGATAAACTCAAACCCAAAGCGGAAAAATGCGTCTTCATAGGATATCCTAAGGAAATGATTGGGTATACCTTCTATCATAGATCCGAGGGCAAGGTTTTTGTTGCCAAGAATGGATCCTTTCTTGAGAAGGAGTTTCTTGCCGTAGCGATGCTTAAGTTAGTTAGGATTATGTTACCAATTGCTGCATATTTTGATTATGAAATATGGCAGATGGATGTCAAAACTGCGTTCCTCAATGGTAATATTGAAGAAGAGTTGTATATGATACAACCTAAGGGTTTTGTCAATCCTAAGGATGCTAATAAGGTATGCAAACTTCAGCGATCCATCTATGGACTGAAGCAAGCATCCCGGAGTTGGAATCTCTGCTTTGATGAGGTGATCAAAGAGTTTGGATTTGTCCAAACTTATGGAGAGGCTTGTATTTACAAGAAAGTGAGTGGGAGCAATGTGGCATTTCTGATATTATATGTGGATGACATATTATTGATTGGAAATGATATAGATCTTTTAAACAGTGTTAAAAGTTATCTAAACAGCAAATTTTCGATGAAAGACCTTGGTGAAGCGTCATATATATTAGGCATTAAAATCTATAGAGATAGATCAAGGCGCCTAATTGGGCTATCGCAGAGTACATACCTTGATAAGATATTAAAGAAGTTTAATATGGATGCAAGTAAGAAGGGGTTCTTACCTATGTTGCAAGGCAAGACATTGAGTAAGACTCAAAGTCCGGCTACGGCGGAAGAAAGAGAGATGATGGATAAGACCCCCTATGCCTTAGCCATAGGCTCTATAATGTATGCCATGCTATGTACAAGACCGGATGTGGCACATGCTATTAGTTTGAATAGTAGGTACCAATCTGATCCAGGTTCGAAACACTGGATAGCGGTCAAGAATATCCTCATGTACTTGAGAAGAACTAGGGATATGTTTCTTATATACGGAGGTGAAGAAGAGCTAGTCGCTAAGTGTTATGTCGATGCTAGCTTTGACACCGATCCGGATGACTCTAAGTCTCAATCCGGATACGTATTTCTCTTGAACGGAGCAGTAGTTAGTTGGAGGAGTTCCAAACAACCTGTGGTGGCTGGATCAACGACGGAGGCAGAATATGTTGCTACTTCAGAAGCGGCGCAGGAAGCGGTTTGGATGAAAGAGTTCATTACGGAACTAGGTGTGGTTCCTAGTGCATTGGACCCAATGGTGATCTATTGTGACAATAATGGAGCCATAGCCAACGCCAAGGAACCGACGTCTCACAAGAATTCCAAGCATATTAAGCGCCGGTTTCAATCCATCCGCGAGCATGTCAAGGATGGAGATATAAAGATTTGTAAAGTACACACGAACCTAAATGTAGCAGATCTGTTGACTAAAGCTCTCCCTAGGGATGATCAACACCAGAACTCCATGGGTGTTAGATTTATCACGATGTGAACTAGATTATTGTCTCTAGTGCAAGTGGGAGACTGAAGGAAATATTCCCTGAGAGGCAATAATAAAGTTGTTATTATGTATTCCTTATATATGATAGATGTTTATTTTGCATGTTATAATTGTATTGATCGAAAACATCAATACATGTGTGTTTAATAAACAAAAAGGGTTCCTAGTTATGCCTCTCTTATAGACTAGCTTGTTGATTAACAAGATGATCAAGGTTTCCTGATCATGGACATTGGATGTTGTTAATAATAAGGTCACAACATTTGTGAAATGATGTGATGAACATATATCCGAAGTATAGCAGTACGATCAAGTCATTATGTTTACATTGCTATAACATCATACGAAGTAATCTTTATCCATAGACCATGAGATCATGTTAATTGCTAACACCGGAAGAGTATCTTGATAACATCAAACGTCACACCGTAACAGGGTGACTATAAAGATGGGTTTAGTGCTACGAAGGTGTTATGTTGAGGCTCATGGATCAAGAGTGGAATTTGTCAATCCCAATGACGGATAGATATACTCTGGGCCCTCTCGGTGATATCACATTAAGGTAGCTTGCAAGCAAGTGATGTGATCACTAGAATGTTATATCACGGGAACAAGAAAAGAGTGCATGTCGGTAACGAGATCAAACTAGGTATTTGGATACCGATGATCGAATCTCGGACATGTATTATATCATGAGACAAAAAGGATTAAATTACAAGCGTTAAAGGTTCTCATGATCACAGAAGTCATCGTTGAATATGCAGGAGTCAGTATGGATCTCAAGGTCCCGCTTCTGACTATTGATCTGAGAGGAGTCTCAATCATGTCTGCATTATTCGTGAACCGTAGGGTGACACACATAAGAGTTACCCGACACCATTTTGGAGCACATATGTTTCAGACCAAAGAATTGCAAAGCGCAGGAATTGTTTCGATAGAAACCGGAAATTATTTCGGGCGAAATTGCAGAAAGTGGTTCTGCATGTGATATTGAAATCTTGCAAGGGGTTATATGTGAATGTTTGTTAATTAAAGTAATTAACAAAATTCTGAATAAATTTAATAAAAGAGTTTTATTAAATGAGAGAGCATTAAACTTAGAGAATTTTAATGCATTTAAAGTGGGGACTTTAAAAGGGAATGTGAAGAGGCATTTTAATGTGGAGGGGTTACCACCACATGAATGGGGGAGGTGAGGGGTCACCCCCATGCGCCGGCCATGGGGAGGGGCACCCCCCTCCTCCTATAAAAGGCCCCCTCTTCCTCCTTCTTCCTCACACCTCCTCATGAAGGATCTCTCTCCCCCTCTAGAATTATTCCCCCATGGTCTCGGATTAGCGAGGTACATGTTCTCGGTGGCATTTCGTCTGGAAGGAGTTGCTGCTTCCGCTGGATCGCTGGAGCGAGGAGGTGGAGGTTGTCCGGTGGCTTGAACGTGTGTGCGAGTACGGATGCGCTGCTGATTTGTGGCGCTCGGACTTCCACTCGATCTTGAGATCGGAAAGTGTACGACTACATCAACCACGAGTTCCTACTCGTTAACAAAACTCGTTGTTTTCGAGAGTAAGTTCTCGATGGATGTATGTCCACCCGTTGCTCTGTACCTAGTAGATAGATCTTGGCGTGTAGTTCTCATCGTAGGATTTTTTTTGTTTTCTATGCTGCGGACCCAACAACTTCCACCACATGAATGAGGAAGAGGTGGGGGCACCCCCTTGGCCTCCGGCCATGGGAGGGGAGGAGCCCCCCTCTCCTCTCTCACATAGTACACCTCCTCGTGAAGGACTCTCTCCCCCTCTAGATATTTCCCCATGGTCTTGGATTAGTGAGATACATGTTCCCGGTGGCCTTGCGTCTGGAAGGAGTTGCTGCTTCCGCTGATTCACTGGAGCGAGGAGGTGGAGGTTTTCCAGTGGCTTGAACGTGTGTGCGAGGACGGATGCGCTGCTGATTTGCGGCGCTAGGACTTCCACATGATCTTGAGATCGGCAAGCGTACGACTACATCATCCATGAGTTCCAACACGTTAACAAAACTTTGTTGTCTTTGAGGGTAAGTTCTCTATGGATGTATATCCACCTGTTGCTCTGTATCTAGTAGATAGATCTTGGCGTATAGTTCTCATCGTAGGAATTTTTTTGTTTTCTATGCTGCGAACCCAACAGTGGTATAAGAGCCTGATCTATGAGTAGGTGCTTTGCACGGGTAGTACACATATGTTTATATGTGGGCGATGATCATCATGTTATTGCATCTTCTACGTATTTTGGATATTGGTGGCATAGTGGGCTGAAGCGTCCCGGACCAACCTTACATGTCATCGCACATGAGAGCGGTTCCACGACTGACATGCAACTAGTTTTGCATAAGTGGCTAGCGGGTGTCTGTCTCTCCTACTATAGTTAATATCTAATTTACAACGAGTTGTTAATAACTTGGTTATCCTTGTTGTGGTTCCATGTTCGTAGGTAAGACCGGTTCTATCTCTGAAAGCCCTAATCCACGTAAAATTTGCAATGGATAAATTAGAGGCGTCTAGTTTAGATCGTTGTTGGGCTAGTGTATTGATATGGTATTATTGTAAGTAGATGTATGGTAGATACTCTTACAACACACTTAACGTGTAAGTTCCATAGACCTTGGCCTTACACACAAAGGAATGATAGAGATCATACCACGATGCAAATGATAGAGATCAAATGCATGAACCATATCATCTCACTTTACACATTAGATGTTTACATCTTATATTGCTAGTTTGGCGCTTTTGTTAGCATTGTAAGATGATCCCTCATTTAGATATCAACATAAAATGTGTTCTTCCTTAAGTATGCACCGTTCTATGGATCGTGTTTCGAGACATCACGTGCTGATTGGGTGTACTCGACTCCGCGCTTTCATACAACGGGTGTAAGACAGTTTTACACACGTGAATACTAAGGTTCTTACTTGGCGAGCCTAGCATGTACAGACATGGCCTCGGAACACGGACCAAAAGGTTAAGCATGAGTCATATAGTTAATATGATGCCCATATAGATGCTCGCCTTTGAAGCTACACCGACTCACGTGATGATCGGACTTGGTGTAGTGGATTTGGTTCTTGTAATCACCAAAAAGACACGAGGGATGTCGTTTTTGAGTGGGAGTTCATTAATAATTTGGATTAGTTGAACTCAATCTATCATAAACTTAGTCTAAATAAACTTTACAAATTCTGTTGTAGATGGCACCACCTGCTTTTAATTTCAATGTGTTCATGGAGAAAGAGAAACTTGCTGCGAATGGTAGCAACTTCACCAACTGGGCTATGAATTTGAGGATTCTCCTCACTGCTGCACAAAAGCAATATGTGCTAGAGGCGCCGCTAGGCCCCCCACCAGCTCCTGATGCCCCTGACGAGGAAAAGAATGTCTATATAACTCGTCAGGAGGACCACAACTTAGTTCATTGTGGCATACTGTATGGGCTAGAGCCAAAACTTCGAAAGCGTTTCGAAAATGGCAATGCCTTTGATACCATGGGAGAATTGAAAATGATTTTCGATACCCATGCTGCCGTAGAGAGTTATAATGCTTCAGAAAAGTTCTTTAGCTACATGATGGAGGAGAACAACTCCGTTAGTGAGCACGTACTCAAAATGTCTGGGTCCGCCGATAAGCTTGTGTCCTTGGGAATAACGATTCCCATTGACTTAGGCATACATCATGTTCTCCAATCTCTGCCACCTAGCTACAAGAGCTTCGTGATGAACTATAACATGCAGGGCATGAAGAAGTCTCTTCCCGAGCTTCTGTCAATGCTTAAGACTGCAGAAGTGGATATTAGGAAAGAACATCAAGTGTTGATGATCAATAAGACCACCGGTTTCAAAAAGTACAAGAAAGGCAAGCAGAAGGGAAAGAAGGGCGGCAAATCTGTTGCCGCACCTGAAAAGAAATCCCGAGCTGGCCCTAAGTCTGATACCGAGTGCTACTATTGCAAGGGGACTGGCCATTGGAAGTGCAACTGCCCCAAGTATTTGGCGGACAAGAAGGCCGGCAAGGCAAACAAAGGTATATGTGATATACATGTTATTTATGTGTACTTGGCTAGTATTCGCAGTAGCACCTGGGTATTTGATACAGGATCAGTTGCTAATATATGTAACTCGATTTAGGGGCTGCGGAACAAGCGACAGCTAGCAAGGGATGAGGTCAGGATGCGGGTCGGCAATGGATCAATAGTTAATGTGATCGTCGTTGGAACGCCGCCTCTCCATATGCCGTCGGGATTAGTGATAAATCTAAATAATTGTTATTTGGTGCCTGCACTAAGCATGAACATTGTATCCGGATCGTGTTTGATGCGAAGTGGTTATTCCTTTAAATCTAAAAACAATGGTTGTTCGATTTATATGAATGACATCTTTTATGGTCATGCAGCTATGTTGAATGGTTTATTTCTGTTGGATCTCGATAGTAGTATTACGCATATTCATTATGTTGATGCTAAAAGGATTAAACTTGATAATGATATATCTGCATACATATGGCACTGCTGTCTAGGTCATATTGGCGTTAAACGCATGAAGAAACTCCATTCTGATGGACTTTTGGAATCACTTGATTTTGAATCATTTGATACATGTGAGCCATGCCTTATGGTCAAGATGACTAGAACGCCGTTTTCCGGTTCAATGGAACGGGCGACAGATTTATTGGAAATCATACATACTGATGTGTGTGGACCAATGAGTGTGTCGGCGCGAGGTGGATATCGTTATTTTGTTACTTTCACGAATAATTTGAGTAGATACGAGTATATCTATTTGATGAAACATAAGTCTGAAACATTTGAAAAGTTCAAGGAATTTCAGAATGAAGTGGAAAATCATCGTAACAGAAAGATCAAATTTCTGCGGTCCGACCATGGAGGAGAGCATCTTAGTTACGAGTTTAACACACAAATGAAAGACTGTGGAATAGTTTCACAACTCACGCCTGTCAGAACACCACAACGTAATGGTGTGTCGGAACGTCGTAATCGTACTTTATTGGATATGGTTCGATCTATGATGTCTCTGACTGACTTGCCACTGTCATTTTGGGGTTATGTACCGGAAACCGCTGCATTCACTTTAAATCGGGAACCATCTAAATCCGTTGAAACGACACCGTATGAATTATGGTTTGGAGACGAACCTAAGCTGTCATTTCTTAAAGTTTGGGAATGCGATTTTTATGTGAAGAAACTTCAGCCGGATAAACTCGAACCCAAAGCGGAAAAATGCGCCTTCATAGGATACCCTAAGGAAACGATTGGGTATACCTTCTATCATAGATCTGAGGGCAAGGTTTTTGTTGCCAAGAATGGATCCTTTCTTGAGAAGAAGTTTCTCGTGAAATGTGTGAGTAGTCGGAAGGTAGAACTCGAAGATGTTATTGAACCTTCTCCTCATGAAATGGCGAGTAGCGCAGCACCGGAAGTTGTTTCGGAGTTGACTTCACCTAATGAAGAGAGAGAGCTAATGATATTGATCATGAAACTCCGAAAGAGGACACTACCGAACCTCGCAGGTCAAGCAGGACACATGCAGCTCCTGAAATCCGAGATGGAATGCATGTACGAAAACCAGATTTGGACCTTGGTGGACTTACCTCACGATCGAAAGCACGTTGAGAATAAATAGATTTTCAAAAGAAAAACTGATGCTGATGGTAATGTGACCATCTATAAAGCTCGACTTGTCATAAAGGGGTTTAGACAAATTCAAGGAGTTGACTATGATGAGACATTCTCTCCCGTAGCGATGCTTAAGTCGGTTAGGATTATGTTAGCAATTGCTGCATATTTTGTTTATGAAATATGGCAGATGGATGTCAAAACTGTGTTCCTCAATGGTAATATTGAAGAAGAGTTGTATATGATACAACCTAAGGGTTTTGTCGATCCTAAGGATGCTGATAAGGTATGCAAACTTCAGCGATCCATCTATGGACTAAAGCAAGCATCTTGGAGTTGGAATCTCCGCTTTGATGAGGTGATCAAAGAGTTTGGATTTGTCCAAACTTATGGAGAGGCTTGTATTTACAAGAAAGTGAGTGGGAGCAATGTGGCATTTCTGATATTATATGTGGATGACATATTATTGATTGGAAATGATATAGATCTTTTAAATAAAGTTATCTAAACAACAAATTTTTGATGAAAAACCTTGGTGAAGCTTCATATATATTAGGCATTAAAATCTATAGAGATAGATCAAGGCGCCTAATTGGGCTATCGCAAAGTACATACCTTGATAATATATTAAAGAAGTTTAATATGGACGGAAGTAAGAAGGGGTTCTTACCTATGTTGCAAGGCAATACATTGAGTAAGACTCAAAGTCCGGCTACGGTGGGAGAAAGAGAGATAATGGATAAGATCCCCTATGCCTCAGCCATAGGCTCTATAATGTACGCCATGCTATGTACAAGACCGGATGTGGCACATGCTATTAGTTTGACTAGTAGGTACCAATCTGATCCAGGTTCAAAACACTGGATAGCGGTCAAGAACATTCTTAAGTACTTAAGAAGAACTAAGGATATGTTTCTTGTATACGGAGGTGACGAAGAGCTAGTCGCTAAGTGTTATGTCGATGTTAGCTTTGACACCAATCCGGATGACTCTAAGTCTCAATCCGGATATGTATTTCTCTTGAACGGAGCAGCAGTTAGTTGGAGGAGTTCCAAACAACCTGTGGTGTCTGGATCAACAATGGAGGCAGAATATGTTGCTGCTTCAGAAGCGGCGCAGGAAGCGGTTTGGATGAAGGAATTCATAACGAAACTAGGTGTGGTTCCTAGTGCATTGGACCCAATGGTGATCTATTGTGACAACAATGGAGCCATAGCCAACGCCAAGGAACCAAGGTCTCGCAAGAATTCCAAGCATATTAACCGCCGGTTTCACTCCATCCGCGAGCATGTCAAGGATGGAGATATAAAGATTTGTAAAGTACACACGGACCTAAATGTAGCAGATCCATTGACTAAAGTTCTCCCTGGGGCAAAACATGATCAACACCAGAACTCTATGGGTGTTAGATTTATCACTATGTGAACTAGATTATTATCTCTAGTGCAAGTGGGAGACTGAAGGAAATATGCCCTAAGAGGTAATAATAAAGTTGTTATTATGTATTCCTTGTATATGATAGATGTTTATTTTGCATGCTATAATTGTATTGATAGGAAACATCAATACATGTGTGTTTAATAAACAAAAAGGGTTCCTAGTTATGCCGCTTGTATAGACTAGCTCGTTGATTAACAAGATGATCAAAGTTTCCTGATCATGGACATTGGATGTTGTTAATAACGAGGTCACAGCATTTGTGAAATGATGTGATGAACATTCATACGAAGTATAGCATTACGATCAAAGTCATTATTTTTATATTGCTATAACATCATACGAAGTAATCTTAGTCCTTAGACCATGAGATCATGTTAATTGCTAACACCGGAAGAGTATCTTGATAACATCAAACGTCGCACCGTAACAGGGTGACTATAAAGGTGGGTTCAGTGCTACGAAAATGTTATGTTGAGGCTCATGGATCAAGAGTGGAATTTGTCAATCCCGATGACGGATAGATATACTCTGTTCCCTCTCGGTGATATCACATTAAGATAGCTTGCATGCAAGTGATGTGATCACTAGAATGTTATATCACGGGAACGAGAAAAGAGTGCATGTCGGTAACGAGATCAAACTAGGTATTTGGATACCGATGATCGAATCTTGGACATGTATTATATCATGAGACAAAGGGATTAAGTTACTAGCGTTAAAGGTTCTCACGATCACAGAAGTCATCGTTGAATGTGCAGGAGTCAGTATGGATCTCCAGGTCCCGCTTCTGATTATTGATCTGAGAGGAGTCTCAATCATGTCTGCATTATTCGCGAACCGTAGGGTGACACACTTAAGGGTTGCCAGACACCATTTTGGAGCACATATGTTTCAGACCAAAGGATTGCAAAGCGTAGGAATTGTTTCGTTAAAAACCGGAATTGTTTCGGGTGAAATTGCAGAAAGTGGTTCTGCATGTGATATTGAAATGTTGCAAGGGGTTTTATGTGAATGTTTGTTAATTAAAGTAATTAACAAAATTCTGAATAAAATAAATAAAAGAGTTTTATTAATTGAGAGTTGCATTAAATTTGGTGGAAATTTAATGCATGTGAGTGGAATTTTGGGTGGAGCTTGAATTGATGTGAGTGGAGCTTCCACCACATGAATGAGGAAGAGGTGGGGGCACCCCCCTTGGCCACCGGCCATGGGAGGGGAGGAGCCCCCCCTCTCTTCCCTCACATAGTACACCTCCTCGTGAAGGATCTTTCTCCCTCTCTAGATATTTCTCCATGGTCTCGGATTAGCGAGATACATGTTCCTGGTGGCCTTGGTCTGGAAGGAGTTGCTGCTTCCGCTAATTCACTGGAGCGAGGAGGTGGAGGTTGTCCGGTGGCTTGAACGTGTGTGCGAGGACGGATGCGCTGCTGATTTGCAGCGCTAGGACTTCCACATGATCTTGAGATCGGCAAGCGTACGACTACATCATCCACGAGTTCCAACTCGTTAACAAAACTCTGTTGTCTTCGAGGATAAGTTCTCTATGGATGTATATCCACCCGTTGCTCTGTATCTAGTAGATAGATCTTGGCGTATAGTTCTCATCGTAGGAAATTTTTTATTTTCTATGCTGCGAACCAAACACATACCTTCCAGGAACAGGGGCGAATTGGGTAGGCGGACGAGGGGGAGCCGTTGTCACCGGCATACACGCATAGAGGGGCTTCCGGCTCACGGGCTTCTTGGACTTTGGGTTGGAGGGCGCCTTGGATCCGTTGATTTTCTTCCAACCGTTGGAGGGCCGTAGGCCAGTCAAACCACCCACTGCGCGGGGCTGCGCTCCTAGTCGCTTCCTCACCGGTTTCACCACCGACGCGAGCGCAAGACTGTCATCAATGACATCCGCGGCGGGCGGGGTTGCCAGCATGGATTCCGCTGTGGAATCGGTGGGCAGAGGCTGGGGAATGCTCATGCCGATGGGGATGGGCGGCAGTGCAGTGGGGAAAGCCTCCAGGCGCGAGGACGGCGAGATCGGAAAATGGTGGCAGCGGCGGCGGGAGCGGAAATGTCCCTCGCTCCAAGCGGAGGTAAGGATGCGGTTCCCCGCATTCGCAACCCTCGGTACGGGAAATACGCGGCACCAAAGCGACGATTTATGGGAAACCGTAAAAAAAATCGGATACGGTACTGTTTAGGGTATCTGGAATAGCCACTTTTTCCGCCTCGTACTCTAAACTGACTGTTATTTTGCGGTACGAGACGGGATGTGTTATCTGCTAGAGATGCTCTATGGACTCACTCTAAGGAGGCATAGAGCGACCCCCAATCCCAACGTGACGTCTCCTTGTTGATCGAATCACGACGTTCAACTCAAATCTCGGTCGGTGATCGATCTATATTCTACAAAAACAACTTTTGTAAGTATTCGAAACTGGTTGATCGACAATCTGATTCCCCGCTTGCCGAATACCCACCTCCTGCCTACCATGATCTGTCGATGAGACCGGTGCTCGTCTTTTCAATTGTTGTACCGAACCAGAAGACCCAAATCAATTAACCCTATCGACGCCTTAGACTCCTAACCGTTGAATATAATATACTATCTAGCTCATTTTCATTATTAGATCGGTATTGTTATTGCATAAATTCTTTATGGCATCAGAACTAAGAGGTCTTGAGTTTAAGACCATGCTCACGTAGTATTAAAAAAAAGATTCTGTGGCCTACTCCTATCCCATGCTAAAGGACTAAAATAGCATAGACGTGACGATAATGTTGAATATAAATATATTGCCTAGCCTCTTTCCATCAAATCGGTCTTTTGGAATAACTGGTTGGTGCATAAATTCGTTACTAACACTGAAGGCTCGTCAATGTTTGATCTTATTTTGTTGTCTTAGTATGTTGATAATCTAAAATACTCCCTCCATCCCGTATTTGATGTAGCATTCAAATTAATTAATATTGCCTTTTTGTCGTAGAATAAGAAGAATCATGTGTTTGAGAACTAGAATACACGATTCTGGTGGTGAAAAGCCTAAGGCGAAAAGGAGATTAAAAGCAATAACTATGTCTCACAAGTAAAAGAGGTGCGATAGATTTTTTTTAAAGAAATTCCAAGTTATTTTAGTTGGATGATGCTTTAGGTAGAAAATGAGGTTAGTTTATTACATTAGTGCTACAATACTATTTTCTATATATTACTAGTTTATTACAATCTTGTATTTCTAAATATTGTAGTAGCACATGCTTTAAATAACACATGTTTTTGTGAGTGCAGATATTTGCCTCCCGAGCTACATGGATACCTTTTTTGAATAGTTCGAAAATGTTGGTTTGAAGTTTCAAAAAAATTGACCAAAAATTCTAAGGGTAGGAAATAATATACTCCATCCAACACACAAGGTCTCAACTCAAAATACCCAGTATTTTTTGCTGTACAAAAATGTCGGGAATATACTCTAGAAGCAATCATGATGATGTAATTTCCAGTGTATTCATAAAGTTATTAAGTTGTATTTATATGAATATCTGATATGTATCATTAAATATGTATTTAGTTGTGGAAGTATATATTCATGTTATTCATACTAGATTGTCCTCAGTCGTCAAGGTTGTGCAGGACACACAACTTAGACTAATGTAAAAGTCGGCTAATGACTCGTTTCCACTTGTTATGGGCATGTTATTTCGACTTACACGGATTTGGCTAAAATGTTTAGCGAGTCAGACTAACCTGTATTGAGATACAACGTGTCTCAATCAATATAATTCTTAGACTTGAGGTTATCACACAATTCAATGATACATATCAGATGTTCATACACAGACAACTTAATAAATCTACTACTTCAAAAAGAACTTAATAAATCTACGAATATATTGAAAATTACATCATACATGATTGTCACTAGGGCATATTTCCAACAGTCTCCCACTTGCACTAGAGTCAATCATCCTGATATCACATGCCTAGGCATATAATGCCCATGACTCTCGTGTGCGCCTCATGCTTTGGTTGTGGTAGCGGCTTTGTCAACGGATCCGCAGTGTGTGCATCCGTGTGTATCTTCCATAACTTGATGTCATGTTGATCGGCAAACTAGCGTAAGTGGTAACTCATGAGTATATGTTTGTTCGTCTGGTGTTGTCTAGGTTCCTTGGCTTGTGCGATAGCACCACTGTTATCACAATACATGTCTAACAGATTAGATGCGCCCTGAACCACGCGGAGATCCATTAGGATGTTCATGATCTAAACGACTTCCTTTGCCACCTCCGAGGTGGCAATATATCTAGCCTCCATTGTGGATGCAGACACAGTCTCTTGCTTGGGCTCTTCTAGCTCGCAACCCCTCCGTTTATTATAAACACGTATCCAGATTGTAAAAGAGAATCATTTGATTTAGTAAGATAACTCGTATCCGTGTAACCTTTTACACCGAGTTCAACCTCACCCCCATAAATTAGGAACATATCCTTAGCAGGGGCGGAGCCAGGATTTGAGTATAGGGGGGGGGGGGGGCGAACATGACGATCACATGTTTGTTACTTCCTCCATTTGGAAACAAATGTCGTAAATCTGTCTAAATACACTATATCTATATAGTGTTTTAGTGTGTAAACACATGCGTATCTACATAAATCTGTGACACTTATTCTGAATAGAGGGAGTATATAATATATAAGATATCAAGTTATTAATATCTATTTGACAATAGGCCAATAACATTAGTAAAACCGATATATTTTCACCTAGTTTTTGACAAATTTAAATATAACCCTACTATCACTATTCACCTCCGTCTTGATCCTAATTTTCAGCACCAAGCCAGATTCAAAATCCCAAATTTTGCTTCAAAAAAACATGTGTATTACTCTGTTTTCAACCAACTAATAGATAAACTAGAGTAGAAGAGAAATCAGATCAAAACTTATATGGAGAATATATTTTACCCCGTACATACCTTGAATAATAATTCATCAGTGCGGACGTAGCGAGCAACGACGATCAGCGGAACCCGCCGCTGCTCGGCTGCCTAGATAGGCCGCCAATGAAATCCAAGTTTGGCATCTTGCCGCCACCGGTAGAGGATCCTGGTACGCTGGTAAGGAAGATAGATCGATGAACGATCGATTTGATCGAGTGGCGAGAGTAGACGGTGGTCGGCGGACAAAGACCAAGCGTCCAGGATCGATAGTACATGGGCTGTTTTCTGCTATGTGGGCTTCCGTGCGTGCATGGTTACATAACAGTGGGCTTAAGTATCTCTCAAAAAAAACAGTGGGCTTAAGTAGCGTACTTAGCTAATTAATTGCGCCCATTGGCCTATGGTCGTATTTTCATGAGGGGGGCGATCGGTTGGGGGGGGGGGGGGGTAGGATGGTTTTAACCGCTTCCCAGTGGCTTTTACTAGGGTCAACCTGGTATCTACTCATAACACTAAGACCATAGGAAACATTCGGCATAGTACAAATCATATCATACATGATAGATCCGACTTTTGAAGCATATGGATCACACTCATTCGACTTCGCTCATCAATTGTCGATGGAAACCAAATCTTGCTAAGTTTTACACCATGGGGCATTGGTAAGACCCCCACCTCATGTCTGGAATACTCATCAACCCGATGGGTATCTAGGGTTATACTTGGGCTTACACAAATACAAACCGGGCTACCAAATGGCCTGTGGAGCATATTTTCAAGTAATGGATTGGGCCGATAAAATACATATGAATCTCCTTAAAAACCGGGCTGCCAAACAAGGCCTTAAGAGAGATCCGACAAGGGTCTCGCGTCCGCCACAAGGGGGACAGGTGAATACCGGGAAGGGGCCCATAATCTCTATCTCTGAGAAGGAGACATCAATCGTGACGCACCACGAGAGGCCTCGGGAAGGAAGACGTCATTAGTGCCGTAGCCGTGACAAGACTAGACGGTGTGGAACAGAGTCGGTGTTGACCGAGGGGTAGGCGTTCCCAGGCCATCATGTAAGCATGATACGCAGGTGAATACCTAGTTGTATCCTAACTAAAACTAGAGGGGTCTATGGCTAGGCCGGTGTTGGTGGCCCACCCTAGACGCCTAACATGGCAGATGAAGACAAAACTCGGGAGCAAATGGTAGGACAGGACAAGACTCGAGAAGAGAAAGGTGATCAAGCTGAATACCAAGACCAAAGGATAGGACAGGGTGCGGGCACCACGTCCTCTCATGTGCTAGCTCTCGATACCGGCGTAAGGGAACTCGTGGCCAGACGTGCAAAGATCCTAAGCCATTGTGGCCCTTGGGCTATAAAAGGAGGAACATGGTGTTGGAGATATGCCCAAGAGGCAATAATAAAGTGGTTATTATTATATCTTTATATTTATGATAAATGTTTACATCCCATGCTATAATTGTATTAACCGGAAACTCTAATACATGTGTGTTTTGTAAATATAAAAGAGTCCCTAGTAAGCCTCTTGTTGAACTAGCTTGTTGATTAATTGATGATCATGGTTTCCTGATCATGGACATTGGATGTGATTAATAACAAGGTTATATCATTAGGAGAATAATGTGATGGATACACACCCATAGTAAGCGTAGCATAAGATCAAGTCATTAAGTTCGTATTGCTGTAAGCTTTCAAATACATAGTAACCTAATCCTTCGACCATGAGGTTATGTTAATCACCATCACCGGATGGGTACTTTGATGACATCAAACGCCGCTTCGTAACTGGGCGGTTATAAAGGTGTCATTAGGTATTCTGAAAGTATGTGTTGAAGCGCATAGACCAAGATTGGGATTTGTCCATCCATTTGACGGATAGATATACTCTGGGCCCTCTCGGTGGAATGTCATCTAGATAGCTTGCAAGCATGTGACTGGGTCACAAGGGATGACATAACATGGAATGAGTAAAGAGTACTTATCAGTAACGAGTTAGAACTAGGTATGGAGATACCGACGATCAAACCTCGGATAAGTAGAATATCGTGTGACAAAGGGAATTGGTTTCGTATGTTAATGGTTCTATCGATCACAAAGTCATCATTGAGTATGTGGGAGCCATTATGGATCTCCAGATCCCGCTGATGGTTATTGATCAGAGAGGTGTCTTCATCATGTCTGCATATTCACGAACCGTAGGGTGACACACTTAAGGTTCGAAGTTGTTTTAAGTAGATATGGAATATGCGTTGGAGACCGAATGATGTTCGGAGTCTCGGAATGGATCCGGGACATCACGAGGAGATCCGAAATGGTCCGGAGAATAAGATTCATATATTGGGGATCATTTTCTAAGTTAGGAAATGTTCCGGAGTGTTTGTATGGAGATTCTAGAAGGTTTCGGAATGTTCTGGAAGGTTCTAGAGGATTTCTTGGAGTTTACTTGAAAACCAAGGAAGGGATCAAGGAGTCCAAGTGGGGCAAGACACGGATTCGTGGGGGAGGAGGACTCCTCCCCCCTTCCCACCGCCGGCCCTAGGAGGGGAGTCCTACTAGGACTCCCCCTCCCTAGGCGCGCCTCCCTCCCTTAAATAGAAGGGAGGGGGCGCCCCCTCTTGGCCCTCTTCCATAACACCCAATCTCTGTCGCCTCTCTCCTCCACCTTTCTTCTGCACAGGCATAGGCGAAGCGCTGCAGAATTCTATACTCCACCACCACCACCACGCCGTCGTGCTGCTGGGATTCCGTGGAGAAGATCTACTACCTCCGCTGCTTGCTGGAACAGGGAGAGGAAGGTCTGCTTCGACTCTGCACGTGTGACCATCTGCGGAAGCGCTGCCGGAACGCGGCGCCGGAATGATCGTCCACACGATCTTGAGATCGGAAAGTGATCGACTACATCATCCACGAGATCTAATCTCGTAACGCTTTTGGTTCTACGAGGGTTAGTACCGATCTATCTTGTTGCTCATGTCTAATAGATTAGATCTTGGCTTTTATCTAGATTAGATCTGGGTTTTGTTCGTTCTTGCGGTAGAATTTTTTTGTTTTCCATGCTACGAACCCATCAGTGGTATCAGAGCCGTGTCTATGCGTAGATCTGTTGCACGAGTAGAACACAATAGTTTTGTGGGCGTTGGTGCTCGTGCCATCTTTTGCTTTGTGTACTTTGCATCTTGCGGTATGGTGGGATGAAGCGGCTCGGGCTAACATTACATGTCATCGCACATGAGACTTGCTCCACGCTTGACGTGCAACTTGCTTTGCACAAGTGGCTTTGCGGGTGTCTGTCTCTCCCATCATAGTATAGATCAAATCTACACTTTGCACTTGATAGCACTTGTATCAACGTTGTGGTTCAGTTTCGTAGGTAAGATCCGTTCTTAGTCGAAAGCCCCAAGCCACGTAAAACTTGCAAAGAAAATTAGAGGCGTCTAACTTGTTTTTGCAAGGGTTTTATGATGTGATATGGCCATCATGTGATTGTGATTGTATTTGATGTATGCAATGATCCTTGTTGTGATATGGCAACCGTTGTTAAGACGTGCATGTCTATTCATCTTGTAATAGATTTGTTCCAAGTAGTTGTAATAGTTGCTAGTGATGATGGACAACCATGAAGCGGCGCCACGGACCTTGACGCAATGCTGGTGATGATGGAGGTCATGTCCGTGCTTTGGAGATGGAGATCAAAGGCATAAGAAGAAAGGGCCATATCATATCATACTAATTATGAATTGCCTGTGATGTTAATCCTTTATGCATCTTGTATTGCTTAGATCGCGACGGTAGCATTATAAGATGATCCCTCTTACTAAATATCAAGTAATAAAGTGTTCGTCCTTAGTTGGCACCGTTGCTAAGACTCGTCGTTTCGAAGCATCTCGTGATGATCGGGTGTGATAGATTCTACGTGTGCATACAACGGGTGCAAGCCAGATTTGCCTAAGGTTAATCTTGATGAGCCTAGCATGTACAGACATGGTCTCGGAACACGGAATACCGAAAGGTAGAGCATGAGTCATATATATGATATGATGAACATGATGATTGTTCGCCATTGAAACTACATCATCTCACGTGATGATCGGACTTGGTGTAGTGGATTTGGTTCGTGTATTCACTAAAACAAATCGAGGGATGTTGTTTTGAGTGGGAGTTCATATAGTAATATGATTGAGTTGAACACAATTTATCATAAACAAAATCAAAGTGAATTTGCATAGTTTGTTGTAGTCATTGGCATCTGTTCACCACCTTACGCTTAGTTATAGTTGAGATAGTGGAACTATAGAAATTCTGGATATTTGCTTTACGAACTGGTATCGTATTGCTTTGAGTGTCAATCTAAAGTTTAAAAGTCATATTGCAAACTTTCAGCAAACTCCGTTTACTCTATGAAGTTTAATAAACAGTATTAAATCAAGAGTAACAATTCCAGTGTTAGTATCTAATGTATCATGTTTGCCTCCATGATTCTTGATACTCAAAAGATTGTTTTTAATATCAAGTTTATCTAAGAGCCGAAAGCAATGTTTCAGAAACCATCATATGTGAAAGGTATTGCGATATCTAAAACAATGTGTTGGTTACAACATGATAGAGTATATGTCCTCATATTTGATGAGAATTTGTGAAGGTTGGAGATGCTAGTCGTCCTAATCCTCCAAAAGGTTTTGAAAAAAAAACATTATACTCGGAATTCACCTTTATAAGCTATAGCAGCTTGATCATGAAAGTTGTCATGATAAGGATGAATAGAACATATAAGTAAAATGCTTACTACACTAAAAGATTACTAAAGAATGAAATTTTGAAAGAATGCCAAACATTTGATGAAGGTGATCCACTTCAAAGTGCAAGTCCAAAGGTATTAGTATTTGACTATACACACTTTGTACTATGTGTCATGTGAATGACACCACTATTGATGTTGATAGATTCTTTTAAAAGAAAAGGAATTGTTGAAAGAGAATCTATAAAATATTTGGCAGAAAAGAAAAGATTGGAGATATCCAACTTAGGTATATAGAAGATACATGTTATGGTTGTATTACTTGCTTGTTAAACAATGTGGTTCTGCGGTATTGGATACCAAATTGGTTGGTATGAAGTGTCATACAGGACAACACAATTCATGAACTACAATGGCCTAAGTAACTAGCAAGAGAATATGTGATGATGTTCATCGAAAACAAACAAAGGGTTGTTGTGTTGCTCGTTAACATCAAAGCTTGCCTTCAAGATTTGTTTCAATAATCGTTATTTTGATCAGGTATTATGACGACAAAAGGTTGTTCAAATAATTACCATATTCCATAATAGATGGATGATATACAAGTCTGGTTGGAGAAATAACGACCATAAAACTAATGCTAAAATGTCGCAAGACAAATGATTGAAAGATCACTTGTGAAGTGACATCACCGTTTAAATTATATTGAAAGGGATACATGAAGAAACTCCATGTTGATGGATTTTTGGAGTCTTTGATTTTGATCAAATGATGCTTGTGATACTTTCCTGGAGATAATTAAAACTCCGTTCGTAGGCCAAAAGAGGAACGGACAACTAACTGATTGGAATTTGTACATATTGATGTATATAGTCCATTATGTGTAGTCGTGGGCGATGGATTTCAACTTCATATGCTTTCTCCGAAGATTTGAGTGAGTATATGTATATACTTACTCAATAAGGAAGAAGTATGAAACATTTGAAAATGTTCAAAGACTTTCAAGATGAAGTGGAAAATCATTGTAACAAGAAAATAAAAAGTTTATGATTGGATCATAAAGAAAGATGTTTGAGTTACAACTTTAGCAAAACACCTAAGATTTGAGGAATCGTTCCATGGATTTGCATTTCCCAAAACACCATAGGAGTATGGAGTGTTCGAGATATGTAATGAAACCTTGTTTGACATGGTAAGATCAAAAGTGTCATTTATAAAACTGCCATTATATTTTTAAAAGATTAAAGCTTTAGTGACTATCGCTTTTACACTGAAAATAGCTCCATCGTGATTCGTTGAAATGACACCATATAAGTCATGGTTTGGGATAAAACCCAGGTTGTTTTTTCTTAAATTTTTGGTATGCTAGGCATAAGTAAAGTGTTTACAACCAAAGACGGATGAGCATGTCTTTGTAGGTTATTTCGAATAACCATTGGGTATTCCTCCATAGCACCGAAGACAAAATTGTTTGTCGCTTAGAATGTCGAGTTTCTTGAGAAGGAATTTTTGGTGAAAAATCAAGTGGGAGGACAATAGAACTTTGACAAGGTTGTTGAACCTTGGCTAATATGTGCTGAGTTGCACAGCATCGATAAGTGTCCCGAAGGCAGCAACATTGCTCATGGCTCACGTGTCTCAAAGGTTGTGGTCACGGAGATCTAAGTTCCTATTGAACCAAGTAGGTCGGGTAAGTAATCAAATGCCAAGATTTGAGAGTTAAATCATTGTTGTTTGACAATGATGAACTGACTACATGCAAAGAAGCAATGATGGGCCCTGACTTCGTTAAGTGGCTTGAAGCCATAAAATCCGTGATAATTCCATACATGAGAAATCAAGCTTTGAATTTGAACGACCCTCTAGAAAGGTGCAAGACCTTACAGTCGTATATGGATCTATAAAGAAATAGACATGGATGTTTCACATCTATGAAATAGTCAATATGTCGGAAAGAGTTTACGACAATGTTCAAGGAATTGACTATGATAAGATTTGATCTTTCATAGCGATATTTAGTCTGGACGGATTAATGTAGCAACCACTACATATATTTTGGTATATGGTAGTTGAACAAACAAAACAAGTTTTTCTAATAGAATGGTTACCTAGGACGTTTACATGACACGATCCAAAGGGTTTTATTAATTCAAAATGATGCTAAAAGAGTATGCAAAACTTCAATGGTTGAAGTGAGCATCGCGGAGTTGGAATCTTCACCGTGATGAAAACGTTAAAAGGTTTAATTTCATCAGATACGATGAAGATGTTTGCATTTTGCAAGAAATTAAGTGGGAGCGCTAAGACATATTTCTAATACATTATGTGAAAGACATATTGTTGATTAGAAATGATGTATTTTTATTGACATAGGTTAAGAATTTCATTTCGATGAAAGACTTAGGCATAACACAAGAATTATGCATCAATGTCTATATGGATAGATTGAGGCGCTAATATGGTTTTGCCAAATGTACATAGATAAGATGTTGAATGAGTTCAATATGGAAACAACAAGAAAGGTTCTTGACGCACGGAAAGGACTGAATCAAGATTCAAGTGTGTTGACACGAGATTCAAGTGTTTTGACATTTGGTGAAATCACAAGAATATTTTGATCAATCATTCTATTATATGTACACATATAGATATGTCCTATGCTCTAAATGTTATGAGAATATACCAGAATGACTCATAAGATGATCATTGGACAATAGTAGGGATATTCCTATTATCTTTGAAAGAACTAAGAATATATTATTTATATAGTGGTGACAAATAGTTCATTGTTAATTGTTGCATTGATACTAGTTTTGTCACAAATTAAGTTTATCTCAATTTGAACTGTGGGTGGCACAATGTAATGGAAAGGAAGTTCCATAATGGATTTGGTTGAGTACCAAAGTTAAAACATTGTGACAGATACTACAACAAAAGGCTAAGTATATGACTGCTATTGTAGCAGCAAATGAGGGCATTTGCGTCAAGTAGTTTGTTATCAAACTAGGTGTGGTTCATAGCGGGATAATACTATGAAGATACATTGTATGACAATTGTATCAACATGATTTAATCCCAAGGAACTAAAGGTCTCACCAAAGGACCAAATTTATACAATGCCATCTCATTGGAGAATGAGTAATGCGTAGAGACACAAGGAAATGCAAATACACACGGACCTGGAAGTGTCAGATCCGAAGATTATGTTTACCACTAGCAATAGTGTCTATACAACACCAGAAAGCCATAGGTGTTGAATGCACAAGTTATTAACTAGATTATTGACTCTAGTGCAAGTGGGAGACTGTTGGGGATATGCCCAAGAGGCAATAATAAAGTGGTTATTATTATATCTTTATGTTTATGATAAATGTTTACATCCCATGCTATAATTGTATTAACCGGAAACTCTAATACATGTGTGTTTTGTAAATATAAAAGAGTCCCTAGTAAGCCTCTTGTTGAACTAGCTTGTTGATTAATTGATGATCATGGTTTCCTGATCATGGACATTGGATGTGATTAATAACAAGGTTATATCATTAGGAGAATGATGTGATGGACACACACCCATAGTAAGCGTAGCATAAGATCAAGTCATTAAGTTCGTATTGCTGTAAGCTTTCAAATACATAGTAACCTAATCCTTCGACCATGAGGTTATGTTAATCACCATCACCGGATGGGTACTTTGATGACATCAAACGCCGCTTCGTAACTGGGCGGTTATAAAGGTGTCATTAGGTATTCTGAAAGTATGTGTTGAAGCGCATAGACCAAGATTGGGATTTGTCCATCCATTTGACGGATAGATATACTCTGGGCCCTCTCGGTGGAATGTCATCTAGATAGCTTGCAAGCATGTGACTGGGTCACAAGGGATGACATAACATGGAACGAGTAAAGAGTACTTATCAGTAACAAGTTAGAACTAGGTATGGAGATACCGACGATCAAACCTCGGATAAGTAGAATATCGTGTGACAAAGGGAATTGGTTTCGTATGTTAATGGTTCTATCGATCACAAAGTCATCGTTGAGTATGTGGGAGCCGTTATGGATCTCTAGATCCCGCTGATGGTTATTGATCGGAGAGGTGTCTTCATCATGTCTGCATATTCACGAACCGTAGGGTGACACACTTAAGGTTCGAAGTTGTTTTAAGTAGATATGGAATATGCGTTGGAGACCGAATGATGTTCGGAGTCTCGGAATGGATCCGGGACATCACGAGGAGATCCGAAATGGTCCGGAGAATAAGATTCATATATTGGGGATCATTTTCTAAGTTAGGAAATGTTCCGGAGTGTTTGTATGGAGATTCTAGAAGGTTTCGGAATGTTTTGGAAGGTTCTAGAGGATTTCTTGGAGTTTACTTGAAAACCAAGGAAGGGATCAAGGAGTCCAAGTGGGGCAAGACACGGATTCGTGGGGGAGGAGGACTCCTCCCCCCTTCCCACCGCCGGCCCTAGGAGGGGAGTCCTACTAGGACTCCCCCTCCCTAGGCGCGCCTCCCTCCCTTAAATAGAAGGGAGGGGGCGCCCCCTCTTGGCCCTCTTCCATAACACCCAATCTCTGCCGCCTCTCTCCTCCACCTTTCTTCTGCACAGGCATAGGCGAAGCCCTGCAGAATTCTATACTCCACCACCACCACCACGCCGTCGTGCTACTGGGATTCCGTGGAGAAGATCTACTACTTCCGCTGCTCACTGGAACGGGGAGAGGAAGGTCTGCTTCGACTCCGCACGTGTGACCGTCTGCGGAAGCGCTGCCGGAACACGGCGCCGGAAGGATCGTCCACACGATCTTGAGATCGGCAAGTGATCGACTACATCATCCACGAGATCTAATCTCGTAACGCTTTCGGTTCTACGAGGGTTAGTACCGATCTATCTTGTTGCTCATGTCTAATAGATTAGATCTTGGCTTTTATCTAGATTAGATCTGGATTTTGTTTGTTCTTGCGGTAGAATTTTTTTGTTTTCCATGCTACGAACCCATCACATGGCACTAGAGAAAAGAGAAAGAGGAGGATGGATCAATCCTATAGAAGATAGAATAGAGGATGGGTGAGATAGCAACTAAGAGACCAGATGGAGAATATCAATGGTAGAGCACCGCCGGTAGTAGTAGTTCATCCCTTGTCTAGTTATCTCGGAAATGGAACTCTCCCTCTGTGACCAATGTACCAATGTCCATTCCTCTCCAAGCAAAATGATCGGACATGCAGGATGTAGGGTTGTTAGCATGGACGGACTGAACCTGGGTAAAATCTTTTGTGTTCTTATGTGTTTACAATTCACGAAGAAACTTTAGATGTGCTTGCCGCCCCATTGCAGAACAAATAAAAGGGGTATGCGTATCCCTGATGTTTATGTTCCCGCACACTAAATTTAATTTTTCTTTTTTCCTTTCTGAATGGCTTTTCAAAAATCGAAAGTTTTCGAAGTTGAAATTTTTAAACTCGAACATTTTCAAAATCTAACATTTTAAAAGTGATTTTTTCAATATGAAACATTTTTTGAAATAGAACTTTTTTTCAAACCGCACATTTTTGGAAATGGGACACTTTTCAAAACCGATTTTTCTAAAAGAAGAATTTTCAAAATCAAAAAATATAAATGTAGAGGAAAAAAGTAAATCAGAGAGCAAAAAAAGAACAAAAAGAAATAAAATTGAAAAATAAAAAACCAGTCGAATATAGAACAGATAAACCAATACTAAAACTAGGAAAACCCGCCAGAACCTTCTACAAAATTCCCAAAACTGCGAAAACCAAAGAAAATTGCTGGACCGGCCCAAGAATCGTGTAGCAAAGGTATTTTTGCTAGGCTTGTGGCAAATATGTTTTTCGTTCTATAATGTATATGATTTAGGGCTCTATTTTGCGATCTGCACTGGAGCCCCAAATTTCTGGAGTTGATATGGCATACTTTGTTTACTTAATCAACAAGTTCGGATCATTTGTTAGAAAAATGAGAAGGAGGAGGAATATATAGACACTGTGTGTTGCATAAAAGACAGGATATTCTTTCAGTGGAGGCGACGTTTCCGTCGATAGCGAGGCGTCCGTGGTGACTTCGTCAATCTCAAGCTCTGATTTGCTGGCTCAGTCTCTCGGAGGTGCTCATAGGGGCAGAGTGTGCGTGTGAGCATGTACGATTGTATTGTGTTTCTAAAAAAAATATGGATTTTTTTATGGATGAAGAAGTTCCTTTTTATGATAGGAAAAGTTCCTTTTTTGGTGCGTGTGTGAAAACGTATATGCATGCCGTGGGCTATCTTAGCTTGATTGAATTTTGGACTAGCCAATAAGACAGCTAGCCACGTTGCCAGGTTTCCTTCCCCTCCTTGCGGCAAATATGACCTTCCACCGAACCAATCGGCCCAATAAGTGTGTAGCAAAGGCTTGTGGCTCCCTAATTTGGGGTGGGCTCGTTGTGCATGAGAAGTGTCGACGCTCCGTGTCCCACGTACTACCACATACGGTAGGTACAACATCATCGTTGCCCCATGGTGTGCGTAGTAGGTACATTCTCCGACAGAAAGGTTTAATGTAAGTTTCGTTCATACTCTGTTGCAACTATGCTTGACGGCCTTGGCACGTGTGTACGTGCACAACGTGCATGGCGATTGAAGTTTGGACCCGAATAATCAATGTTCGCTCTCCATGTGCAGCAGCAAAAATATATGGAAGAATACTTCATCGATTGATTATTAACCCGTGCAACTTGTATGTTTAGCTGAACCGAACAAAGTATCCGGATAATGGAATAACTTATAGTATCGCATATATACACTGGTCCACAAAAAAATATGCGCGGAATATTGTGCAACAAATATATACACATATGATAAAAATATTTAGTCACAACAATGCTTAAAACATGCTCATTTTGTCCCCTAAAAGTTGTTGTTTTTGAAATGAGTGAATTCCACCCTTTACCAACTAGTAGATGTAAATTTTGGGGTACCAATTACCCCAGCTCACGCACACAGCTTACAATTAATTTTCCACACCTACCTTCCCACAACTGCTTTCAGATAAGCCACAATAGAACTAAATAGAGCATTAGTGAAAACTTGTCCAGATTATCCTATTTAAGAATTTTTTGGGTGTATCCTAGGCAAGCTGTGTGGTGATGATCGAGGTTTGATGGTTAAAGGAAGACAATGAAGATTTAGTGTAAATACATTAGTGTGATGAATTTATTAAAAAAATACATTTATGACTTAATATTCACCAAAGTATTGGTAGTCAAGATCTAAAAAGGAAATTCAGAGATGCAACAAACAATAACGAACGAATCTTGAAAAAAAATACATATAGATAAACTATGGTATGCTGAACTACGTACTGTGTAAAATTAAATAAAATGGGAGATGTATATCAAGAAAAAGAAAATAGCTTTTCCGTGAAATGTGTCTCTCCAATTATTTTATTTTGGATTCTTTTCAATAATTAATGTCATATTTTTCAGTTTAAAGAGTTTGATGTGAAATTTTTAGAAAACTAAATTAAAACGTTGGAATAGAAAAAAACAAGGGAATCAAGGTGTCATGTGTCATGTTTTCTGGATTCCCACATAAACTAAAACCATAGGAAAACTTCCAAAGTGCCGTTTGGATGTCAAGCAGAAAAACACAGGAATTGTAGATACAAAGAGATGAAAACATGAGGTGAGACATCACGTTTGTTTCCTCCAAAATTCGTATGGAATGGCTCATTTCGTAGGAATTTCAAAGGTAGTTCCAAATGGTACCATAGGAAAAAAAGTTCTATAGAAATCTTGTCCTCCAAAATTCCTACGTTTTTCCTTATTCCAAACGGGCCTCAATGTTGTAATGAACTCTAAATTATCCGTGCTTACTTACACTACATTTTTAAGTTAGTATCGTTGTACCCATTGAACACATGTACTGGTGCAAAGGTATATGTTGTCTAATGAAATAAGTACATAATCAATATTCTACGCAATAATTAGAAAATGTTGGACCTTTACTTTATGTTTGTTGGCTATCCATATATGGAAGGGGCGCGAAAAGGAAACTTGAATCTTTGTACTATTCAGCTACACCATACGTTATTACACTAAAATAGCTGAACCGTGCGTATTGATGATAAAGGAAGATCTTCCATGCATTATTCGAAACAAGAACAGTACCATCCCCCAATTTTGTTTTGTAGCTGCACGCATTACACATGGGGTATTATTGCACTGTACGTGCAACTGTGCATACAGCAACGCAACAAAGTTTCTTCCATAGGTCGATAGACGATAGGCATGCATTATTTGTGTTGTTGGACATGTTAGCCCAGATCGGTCTAACTAACCGTAGCACTTTATTCCATCGACCCAAAGAACGCGCCCCTATTAAAAGTTCTTCCTTGGTTGATCGTGTTATTTGATTTTTTGAGTACTACTAGTTTGGTTCTAGATTTTGTAGTGCTTCCTTGGTTGATCTATCGTGTTCTTTGAACAATTATACTAGACATAAAAGTGTCTAGTTTAATTATTTGGATATTGGGTCAAGGAACACAGTGGAGGATGTGTACATTTCCCGTGTCAAATTATTGCAATATTTTGGACCTTAAAGTTGTGAAGAACCGGGGCAGCTCATTATATGGAGTATCAAGTATCAACATCAGCGCTTTTGTGTCTTTGCTGTTTGTAGTACTCTATATTTCTTAGCTAATGTTAGGCATGTCTTTTGTTCATGATTGGACTACTTTGAAGGAACATTGGCATGTGTCTACTCAATCTCTGGGATCTTTGTGGTGATTGTACATCATGTGATCATGACATTTCCAGCCTATAAAATGACACATCAGCGCAACTGCTAGCACATAGAAAGTTCGTTTCCTTGATTCATTTTTGTCAATCTGCATCTGAGAACTTGACAGGAACTCGCATCATTTCATCTTCTCAAAGAGCTTCCTTCAGTAGTTGGCTCGAACAATACTTACTCCCTCCATCTAGAAATATAAGACGTTTTAGCTTTGTGAACCGAATGTATATAAACAACTTTTGTGTATAGATTCGGAGTGAACCTATACACTAAAATGCATATAAATACATTCGTTTCGTAAAGCTAAAATGTCTTATATTTCTAAATCGGTGGGAGTAATTTCTAGCTCACTTTACTCTTTGTCTGCCCGATCACACGCTTCATGTAATAATGGAGCCGGGAGTAATCCTCCTGTTAGTCTAAAACGATTCGCTCTATGTAGAAACAACCATTGTAAACCCCACATCTTCACGGGGTGCTGGTGCATTTGCCATTTGGGCATTTGGCACTTTGTGTATTCCTTTGCCCATGTTGTGTGATTTGTACTCTACTTTGACGGGCCATCTGCATGGTTGTCCAGCAGCGTAACATTTTTTTAAATGATTTGACTATGCTAGCTGCTTGAGTTTGACCATGCACTCTATCCGTCCACAAATAAGTGTAATTCTAGTTTTTTCCTAATAAGTCAGACTTTTCAAATTTTGATTAATTTTTTAGACAAATGTATCAGCGCACGATACCCGCGCTAGGCCTTGTGTTGCGTGTTTATATAGGTAGGAAAAGCCCCTACCATGGCGAGTACACATGGATATAATACGGGTTGGTGTACTACACCATACCCAGTATTATACGGTACATAATGAGTTCAACATCCTCTTAATCTAAACTTCGAAGGAGATATAGATTATGCTTGAATGCATGAATACTTATAACTAGAAATGCCTTGGTGAAGCCATCAACAACTTGATCTTTGCTTGACACAAACTTGATGTCCGACCTTTTATTTGCCACATGTTCTCGAACAAAAATGAAAATCAATCTCTATGTGTTTTGTTCTTGCATGAAAACTGGATTTATAGATAAATATGTTGCACCTAAATTATCACACCATAAACAAGGTTTCTTTTTTCACTGAACTCCAAGCTCACCTAACAATGCTTCAATCTAGATTAAGTCGATAGTTGCATTGGCAAGGGACTTGTAATCAACTTCTTTACTAGAACATGATATTGTGGCTTGTGTACTGGCACTCCATGAGACAAGATTTGGGCCAATAATGATGGAAAAGCCCTCAGTGGAGCGCTTGTCATCAAGACAGCAATCCCAATATGCATATGAAAATGCACTTAAACGAGTGGAATTTGACTGCTGAAAGGTGATACCAAGATTGACAGTATCCTTAACATATCTCAAAATTCTTTTAACTGATGTCTAGTGAGTTGTGGGAGCATGCAAAAACTAACAGACTTTGTTGACACTAAAAGAAAAATCTGAATGTGTCAAGGTTAGAAATTGTAGAGCACAAAAAATGAAATTCACAAAGATCCTTGATGGCAAAAGGCTCATTAAGATCTTTTAGTAAAGAGGAAATGTCTTGATCTGAAAAAATTGTCACTATGATGTCATCATAAATCAAGACAAAAATGGTGATACCTAACCTATGATAAAGAAACAATGATGTATCTACCTTTGATGATCTAAAACCAAGATCATGTAATTTGGAACTAAGGCGATAGAACCATGCACGAGGGGCTTGTTTGAGACCATATAAAACTTCATCTAACTTGAAAATATAATGTGGGTTATTGATGTCTACGCACTTTGATGTCTACGCACTTCTATTCTTGTAGACAGTTGTTGGGCCTCCAAGTGCAGAGGTTTGTAGAACAACAACAAGTTTTCCCTTAAGTGGATCACCCAAGGTTTATCGAACTCAGGGAGGAAGTGGTCAAAGGTATCCCCTCTCAAGCAACCCTGCAATCAAGATACAAGAAGTCTCTTGTGTCCCCCAACACACCCAATACACTTGTCAGGTGTATAGGTGCACTAGTACGGCGAAGAGATAGTGAAATACAAGTGATATGGATATAAGACAACGGTGCTAGAAAATAGCTTGATGGTGTGGAAGAGACTAAAGGCAAACTGAAATAAAGATGGAAGCAAGCAAACATGTGAAGGAAATATGCCCTGAGAGGCAATAAGAAAGTTGTTATTATGTATTCCTTGTATATGATAGATGTTTATTTTGCATGCTATAATTGTATTGATAGGAAACATCAATACATGTGTGTTTAATAAACAAAAAGGGTTCCTAGTCATGCCTCTCTTATAGACTAGCTTGTTGATTAACAGGATGATCAAAGTTTCCTGATCATGGACATTGGATGTTGTTAATAACAAGGTCACATCATTGGTGGAATGATGTGATAAACATTCATCCGAAGTATAGCATTACGATCAAGTCATTATGTTTATATTGCTATAACATCATACGAAGTAATCTTTATTCTTAGACCATGAGATCATGTTAATTGCTAACACCGGAAGAGTATCTTGATAACATCAAACGTCACACCGTAATAGGGTGACTATAAAGATGGGTTCAGTGCTACGAAGGTGTTATGTTGAGGCTCATGGATCAAGAGTGGAATTTGTCAATCCAGATAACGGATAGATATACTCTGGGCCCTCTCGGTGATATCACATTAGGATAGCTTGCAAGCAAGTGATGTGATCACTAGAATGTTATATCACGGGAACAAGAAAAGAGTGCATGTCGGTAACGAGATCAAACTAGGTATGGAGATACCGATGATCGAATCTCGGACATGTAATATATCGAGAGACAAAGGGATTTAGTTACAAGCATTAAAGGTTCTCACGATCACAGGAGTCATCGTTGAATGTGTAGGAGTCAGTACGGATCTCCAGGTCCCGCTGTTGATTATTGATCGGAGAAGGGTCTCGATCATGTCTGCGTTATTCGCGAACCGTAGGGTGGCACACTTAAGAGTTACCGGACACCATTTTGGAGCACATATGTTTCAGACGAAAGAATTGCAAAGCGCAGGAATTGTTTCAATAAAAACCAGAAATTGTTTCGGGTGAAATTGTAGAAGGTGGTTCTGCATGTGATATTGAAATATTGCAAGGGGCTATATGTGAATGTTTGTTAATTAAAGTAATTAACAAAATTCTGAATAAATTTAATAAAAGAGTTTTATTAAATGAGAGAGCATTAAATTTGGAGAAACTTAATGCATTTAAAGTGGAGACTTTAAAAGGGAATGTGAAGAGGCATTTTAATGTGGAGGGGTTACCACCACATGAATGGGGGAGGTGAGGGGTCACCTCCCCCATGCGCCGGCCATGGAGAGGGGGGCACCCCCCTCCTCCTATAAAAGGCCACCCATTCCCTCCTTCATCCACACACCTCCTTGTGAAGGATCTCTCTCCGCCTCTAGAATTATTCCCCCATGGTCTCGGATTAGCGAGATACATGTTCCCGGTGGCATTTCGTCTGGAAGGAGTTGCTGCTTCCGCTGGATCACTGGAGCGAGGAGGTGGAGGTTGTCCGGTGGCTTGAACGTGTGTGCGAGTGCGGATGCGCTGCTGAGTTGCGACGCTCGGACTTCCTCACGATCTTGAGATCGGCAAGTGTACGACTACATCAACCACGAGTTCCTACTCGTTAACAAAGCTCGTTGTCTTCGAGGGTAAGTTCTCTATGGATGTATGTCCACCCGTTTGCTTTGTACCTAGTAGATAGATATTGGCGTGTAGTTCACACCGTAGGAAATTTTTTGTTTTCTATGTTGCGGACCCAACAGTGGTATCAGAGCCTGATCTATGCGTAGGTGCTTTGCACGGGTAGTACACATATGTTTATATGTGGGCGATGATGATCATGTTATTGTATCTTCTATGTACTTTGGATATTGGTGGCATAGTGGGATGAAGCGG
Source organism: Avena sativa (assembly GCA_916181665.1). Taxonomy (NCBI): domain Eukaryota; kingdom Viridiplantae; phylum Streptophyta; class Magnoliopsida; order Poales; family Poaceae; genus Avena; species Avena sativa. The sequence continues at coordinate 56,072,107 of OV702292.1, forward strand.
CCCGGACCAACCTTACATGTCATCGTACATGAGACCGGTTCCACGACTGACATGCAACTTGTTTTGCATAAGTGGCTGGCGGGTGTCTGTCTCTCCTACTATAGTCAATATCTGATTTACAACGAGTTGCTAATAACTTGGTTATCCTCGTTGTGGTTCATGTTCGTAGGTTAGACAGGTTCTATCTCCGAAAGCCCTAAGCCACGTAAAACTTGGAATTGATAAATTAGAGACGTCTAGTTTAGATCGTTGCTGGGCTAGTGTTGTGATATGGTATTGTTGTAAGTAGATGTATAATAGATACTCTTACAACTCACTTAACGTGTAAGTTCCATAGACCTTGGCCTTACACACGGAATGATAGAGATCATACCACGATGCAAATGATAGAGATCGAATGCATGGACCATATCACCTCACTTCACACATTAGATGTTAGCATCTTATATTGCTAGTTTGGTGCGTTTGGTAGCATTATAAGATGATCCCTCATTTAGATATCAAGATAAAATGTGTTCTTCCTTAAGTATGCACTGTTTTGTGGATCGTGTTTTGAGGCATCACGTGATGATCGGGTGTTTTCAACTCTACGCTTTCATACAACGGGTGTAAGACAGTTTTACACACGCAAATACTAAGGTTCTTACTTGACGAGCCTACAATGTACAGACATGGCCTCGGAACACGGACCGAAAGGTTAAGCATGAGTCATATAGTTGATATGATGCCCATATAGATGCTCACCTTTGAAGCTCCACCGACTGACGTGATGATCGGACTTGGTGTAGTGGATTTGGTTCATGTAATCACCAAAAGGACACAAGGGATGTCGTTTTTGAGTGGGAGTTCATTAGTAATTTGGATTAGTTGAACTCAATATATCATAAACTTAGTCTAAATATACTTTACAAAATCTGTTGTAGATGGCACCACCTGCTTTTAATTTCAATGTGTTCATGGAGAAAGAGAAACTTGCTGCGAATGGTAGCAACTTCACCAACTGGGCTATGAATTTGAGTATTCTCCTCACTGCTGCACAAAAGCAATATGTGCTAAATGCGCCGCTAGGCCCCCCACCAGCTCCTGATGCCCCTGACGAGGAAAAGAACGTCTATATAACTCGTCAGGAGGACCGCAAATTAGTTCATTGCGGCATACTGTATGGGCTAGAGCCAGAACTTCGAAAACGTTTCGAAAATGGCATTGCCTTTGATACCATGGGAGAATTGAAAATGATTTTCGATACCCATGCTACCATAGAGAGTTATAATGGTACAGAAAAGTTCTTTAGCTGCATGATGGAGGAAAACAGCTCCGTTAGTGAGCACGTACTCAAAATGTCTAGGTACGCTGATAAGCTTGTGTCCTTGGGAATAACGATTCCCATTGACTTAGGCATACATCGTGTTCTCCAATATCTGCCATCTAGCTACAAGAGCTTCACGATGAACTATAATATGCAGGGCATGAAGAAGTCTCTTCCCGAGCTTCTATCAATGTTTAAGACTGCAGAAGTGGAGATTAGGAAAGAACATCAAGTGTTGATGATCAATAGGACCACCGGTTTCAAGAAGGAAAAGAAAGGCAAGCACAAGGGAAAGAAGGGTGGCAAGTCTGTTGTCACGCCTGAAAAGAAACCCCGAGCTGGCCCTAAGTCTGACACCGAGTGCTACTATTGCAAGGGGACTGGCCATTGGAAGCGCAACTGCCCCAAGTATTTGGCGGACAAGAAGTCCGGCAAGGCAAACAAAGGTATATGTGATATACATGTTATTGATGTGTACTTGACTAGTACTCGCAGTAGCACATGGGTATTTGATACGGGATCGGTTGCTAATATATGTAACTCGGTTCAGGGGCTGCGGAACAAGCGACAACTAGCAAGGGATCAGGTCTCGATGCTGGTTGGCAATGGATCAAGAGTTTATGTGATCGACGTCGGAATGCTGCCTCTCCATATGCCATCGGAATTAGTTATAAACCTAAATAATTGTTATTTGGTGCCTGCACTGAGCATGAACATTGTATCCGGATCGTGTTTGATGCAAAGTGGTTATTCATTTAAGTCCGAAAACAATGGTTGTTTGATTTATATGAATAATATCTTTTATGGTCATGCACCTATGTTGAATGGTTTATTTCTGTTGGATCTCGATAGTAGTATTACGCATATTCATAATGTTGATGCTAAAAGGATTAAACTTGATAATGATATATCTACATATATGTGGCACTGCCGTCTAGGTCATATTGGCGTTAAACACATGAAGAAACTCCATTCTGATGGACTTTTGGAATCACTTGATTTTGAATCATTTGATACATGTGAGCCATGCCTTATGGGCAAGATGACTAGAACGCCGTTTTCCGGCTCAATGGAACGGGCGACAGATCTATTGGAAATCATACATACTAATGTGTGTGGACCAATGAGTGTGTCGGCGCGAGGTGGATATCGTTATTTTGTTACTTTCACGGATGATTTGAGTAGATATGGGTATATCTATTTGATGAAACACAAGTCTGAAACTTTTGAAAAGTTGAAAGAATTTTAGAATGAAGTGGAAAATCATCGTAACAGAAAGATCAAATTTCTGCGGTCCGACCGTGGAGGATAGTATCTTAGTTACGAGTTTAGCACACATATGAAGGACTGTGGAATAGTTTCACAACTCACGCCTGCCGGAACACCACAACGTAATGGTGTGTCAGAACGTCGTAATCGTACTTTATTGGATATGGTTCGATCTATGATGTCTCTGACTGACTTGCCACAGTCATTTTGGGGTTATGCACTGGAAACCGCTACATTCACTTTAAATAGGGCACCATCTAAATCCGTTGAAAAGACACCGTATGAATTATGGTTTGGAAACAAACCTATGCTGTCATTTCTTAAAGTTTGGGGATGCAATATTTATGTGAAGAAACTTCAACCGGATAAAATCGAACCCAAAGCGGAAAAATGCGTCTTCATAGGATACCCTAAGGAAACGATTGGGTATACCTTCTATCACAGATCCGAGGTCAAGGTCTTTGTTGACAAGAAGGGATCCTTTCTTGAGAAGGAGTTTCTCGCGAAAGGTGTGAGTAGTCGGAAGGTAGAACTCGAAGAGGTTATTGAACCTTTTCTTCATGAAATGGCGAGTAGCGCAGCTCCAGAAGTTGTTTCGGAGTTGACTTCACCTAATGAAGAGAGAGCTAATGATATTGATCATGAAACTCCGAAAGAGGACACTACCAAACCTCGTAGGTCAAGCAGGACACGTGCAACTCCTGAACTGTACGGCAATCCTGTTATGAATTTCATGATTGATGAAATAGATGACCCTGCGACATATGAAGAAGCGATGATGAGCCCTGATTCCACCAAATGTCTAGAAGCCATGAAATCCGAGATGGAATCCATGTACGAAAACCAGGTTTGGACCTTGGTGGACTTACCTCACGATCGAAAGGCCGTTGAGAATAAATGGATTTTCAAAAGAAAAACTGATGCTGATGGTAATGTGACCATCTATAAGGCTCGACTTGTCGCAAAGGGGTTTCGACAAATTCAAGAAGTTGACTACGATGAGACATTCTCTCCCGTAGCGATGCTTAAGTCGGTTAGGATTATGTTAGCAATTGCTGCATATTTCGATTATGAAATATGGCAGATGGATGTCAAAACTGCGTTCCTCAATGGTAATATTGAAGAAGAGTTGTATATGATACAACCTAAGGGTTTTGTCGATCCTAATGCTGATAAGCTGTGCAAACTTCAGCGATCCATCTATGGACTGAAGCAAGCATCACGAAGTTGGAATCTCCGCTTTGATGAGGTGATCAAAGAGTTTGGATTTGTCCAAACTTATGGAGAGGCTTGTATTTACAAGAAAGTGAGTGGGAGCAATGTGGCATTTCTGATATTATATGTGGATGACATATTATTGATTGGAAATGATTCAGATCTTTTAAACAGTGTTAAAAGTTATCTAAACAGCAAATTTTCGATGAAGGACCTTGGTGAAGCTTCATATATATTAGGCATTAAAATCTATAGAGATAGATCAAGACGCCTAATTGGGAGATCGCAGAGTACATACCTTGATAAGATATTAAAGAAGTTTAATATGGACGGAAGTAAGAAGGGGTTCTTACCTATGTTGCAAGGCAAGACATTGAGTAATACTCAAAGTCCGGCTACGACGGAAGAAAGAGAGATAATGGATAAGATCCCCTATGCCTCAGCCATTGGCTCTATAATGTATGCCATGCTATGTACAAGACCAGATGTGGCACATGCTATTAGTTTGACTAGTAGGTACCAATCTGATCCAGGTTCGGAACACTAGATAGAGGTCAAGAATATCCTTAAGTACTTGAGAAGAACTAAGGAGATGTTTCTTGTATACGGAGGTGAAGAAGAGCTAGTCGCTAAGTGTTATGTCGATGCTAGCTTTGACACTGATCCGGATGACTCTAAGTCTCAATCCGGATACGTATTTCTCTTGAACGGAGCAGCAGTTAGTTGGAGGAGCTCCAAACAACCTGTGGTGGCTGGATCAACAACGGAGGCGGAATATGTTGCTGCTTCAGAAGCGGCGCAGGAAGCAGTTTGGATGAAAGAGTTCATTACGGAACTGGGTGTGGTTCCTAGTGCGTTGGACCCGATGGTGATCTATTGTGACAACAATGGAGCCATAGCCAACGCCAAGGAACCAAGGTCTCGCAAGAATTCCAAGCATATTAAGCGCCGGTTTCACTCCATCCGCGAGCATGTCAAGGATGGAGATATAAAGATTTGTAAAGTGCACAGGGACCTGAATGTAGCAGATCCGTTGACTAAAATACTCCCTAGGGCAAAACATGATCAACACCAGAACTCCATGGGTGTTAGATTTATCACTATGTGAACTAGATTATTGTCTCTAGTGCAAGTGGGAGACTGAAGGAAATATGCCCTGAGAGGCAATAATAAAGTTGTTATTATGTATTCCTTGTATATGATAGCTGTTTATTTTGCATGCTATAATTGTATTGATAGGAAACATCAATACATGTGTGTTTAATAAACAAAAAGGGTTCCTAGTCATGCCTCTCTTATAGACTAGCTTGTTGATTAACAGGATGATCAAGGTTTCCTGATCATGGACATTGGATGTTGTTAATAACAAGGTCACCCCATTGGTGGAATGATGTGATAAACATTCATCCGAAGTATAGCACTACGATCAAGTCATTATGTTTATATTGCTATAACATCATACGAAGTAATCTTTATCCTTAGACCATGAGATCATGTTAATTGCTAACACCGGAATAGTATCTTGATAACATCAAACGTCACACCGTAACACGGTGACTATAAAGATGGGTTCAGTGCTACGAAGGTGTTATGTTGAGGCTCATGGATCAAGAGTGGAATTTTTCAATCTAGATGACGGATAGATATACTCTGGGCCCTCTTGGTGATATCACATTAGGATAGCTTGCAAGCAAGTGATGTGATCAATAGAATGTTATATCACGGGAACGAGAAAAAAGTGCATGTCGGTAACGAGATCAAACTAGGTATGGAGATACCGATGATCGAATCTCGGACATGTAATATATCGAGAGACAAAGGGATTTAGTTACAAGCATTAAAGGTTCTCACGATCACAGGAGTCATCGTTGAATGTGTAGGAGTTAGTACGGATCTCCAGGTCCCGCTGCTGATTATTGATCGCAGAAGGTTCTCGATCATGTCTGTATTATTCGCGAACCGTAGGGTGGCACACTTAAGAGTTACCGGACACCATTTTGGGGCACATATGTTCCAGACGAAAGAATTGCAAAGCGCAGGAATTGTTTCAATAGAAACCGGAAATTGTTTCGGGTGAAATTGCAGAAGGTGGTTCTGCATGTGATATTGAAATATTGCAAGGGGCTATATGTGAATGTTTGTTAATTAAAGTAATTAACAAAATTCTGAATAAATTTAATAAAAGAGTTTTATTAAATGAGAGAGCATTAAATTTGGAGAAACTTAATGCATTTAAAGTGGAGACTTTAAAAGGGAATGTGAAGAGGCATTTTAATGTGGAGGGGTTACCACCACATGAATGGGGGAGGTGAGGGGTCACCCCCCATGCGCCGGCCATGGAGAGAGGGGGCACCCCCCTCCTCCTATAAAAGGCCATCCATTCCCTCCTTCGTCCACACACCTCCTTGTGAAGGATCTCTCTCCCCCTCTAGAATTATTTCCCCATGGTCTCGGATTAGCGAGATACATGTTCCCGGTGGCATTTCGTCTGGAAGGAGTTGCTGCTTCCGCTGGATCGCTGGAGCGAGGAGGTGGAGGTTGTCCGGTGGCTTGAACGTGTGTGCGAGTGCGGATGCGGTGCTGAGTTGCGGCGCTCAGACTTCCTCACGATCTTGAGATCGGCAAGTGTACGACTACATCAACCACGAGTTCCTACTCGTTAACAAAGCTCGTTGTCTTCGAGGGTAAGTTCTCTATGGATGTATGTCCACCCGTTTGCTTTGTACCTAGTAGATAGATCTTGGCGTGTAGTTCACACCGTAGGAAATTTTTTGTTTTCTATGCTGCGGACCCAACAACATGTAACAGATCTAATTGCAAACTGTGTTTCAATGCTTAGAAACAAGGCCTATGGATCATACTTTCACTAGTGAACACTCTCATATAAATATATTCTTTCTTATGATACTACGCTGAACTACTCTCCGGTTGGACACTCTAATCCATGGTAGGGCTATAACAGCACACCTCAAAGTAAGACTTTCCCATCTAGATAACCCCACACTGTCACCTTGAGCACTAGATGGTTCCAACAAACACCAAAATTTCATAAAGACATCCAACTCCAAATATAACTCATAACAAGTATTTGTAATCTCTAGCCTAAGTGCCACCATGGTGTGCACACTATCAACTTCACACACATGGGGAGAACAGAGATCTATTAAACCACTTGAGTAGCAAGGTAGATCTATAGATTACAAGCTCATGATCTCAATAAGTTCATGCATAGAGAGAGAGATGAACACATAGCTACCGGTAGAATCCTTAGCCTCGAGAGAGAACTACTCCCTCCTCATCATGGGAATCGGCGATGGTGATGGAGATGGCGGTGCAGATCGATGGAGATGGCTCCGGGGGCACTTCCCCGTCTCGGCAGGGTGCCGGAACAAAGACTTTCTGTCCTCCAAATCTCCCCTTCAGTGGCGGCGGCGCTGCGGAACTTTTCGTGGATTTCTGATTGACTTAGGATTTTTGCCTCGGGGGAGATATATAGGCGAAAGTGGCAAGGTCGGTGGCCGGCCAGGGGGCCCACACCATGCCCTGGCGTGGCCTAGGGTTGCCCGCGCCAAGGGGGGTGTGGCCACCCTGTGGCCCCTCTCCGACTCTCCTTCTGGCTCCATGAGTCTTCCGGGAAAATAACAACTTTGGCTTTTGTCCGGTCCAATTCCGAGAATATTCATTTTCTGACTTTCCTGGAACCAAAAACAGCAGAAAACATGCAACTGGCACCGTGGCATCTTGTTAATAGGTTCGTCCAAGAAATCATATGAAAAGTACTCCAAAGTTGGAACAAAACACAAGAAAGTAGATAAAACCAAGCATGGAACATAAAAAATTATAGATACATTTACAATGTATCAACATCCCCAAGCTTAACTCATGCTCGTCCTCGAGTAGGTAAGTGATAAAAAGAAAGAATAATTTTTGAGGTGACATGCACCATCATAAACTTGATCAAAGTATTTGTAAAACATTGATAGCTGGGATCATAGTACTTCAATCATAACATGAAAGATAAAGTTCTAGCAATAAGACAAAGAAACTATGTTGCAACATGAAAAGGCACAAACAAAAGATTCATGAATAACAATGCTTTGCAAGACGTTTGTTTGTTTCACATAAAGAAAACATAGCATAATGGTATTCAGCTTGTCCCTCATAGAGTAGCAAACATAAATGCATAGGACACCTTCAAAGTTCATAAGAGTGACTAGATACAAATAGTTTAAAACAAGCAATATCAAGGTATGCATCAATCAACAAGTCTTGGGACAATGCACATAGAACTAAGAATAGCCACTATGATCTCTTAATAGGTGCATAAAGATAGAAGGTGGAGACTCAACATAAAAGTAAAAGAAAGGCCTTCATAGAAGGAAGCAGAGATTCAAGTTTCATAAAGAGCTTCCAAAAATTATGGTACTTATAGCTTTCAGCTCTCATTGCCCCTATCATAAGCATCTTGAAGTGATTAAGGTTAAAGTGAACAAACTATGGTGTACATGCTTGACGAAGTATAAGTTATAAATCTCATGTCCCTTGAATACAAGAGCCGCTCCTCATGCTTCTCAAGTTTAGTCACCGGTAAGTTCTTGTCATCGTAAGTACATGTGTATCATAGAGAACCGCCAACGGGGTACCCCTTGCCCGATGATACTGAAGAATCCCCATATCAAAATGACAAGGCAAGCAGACATAGAGCATCTCAGCAATCTTCTTATTTAGCATGGGAATATGGTGCTTTTTTATATCTTTCCTCTTTTCATAATCTATTTTTTTCTCTTTTCTCTTTTTCTCAACATAGGACTCTTTTTTTATAATAAGAATGCTTCATAGACAGATCATTATGGTTACGCTGCAGGTTTCCACCATGTCAGCATGGATTAGACCAGCGACCCAGGCGTTTCTCTAACACATATACATAACTCCATGGACTTACAAGCTCCCCTTTCATTTCACACCGACGACATCCATATACAAAAGAGCATGATATCAACTAGGTACAAGTACCAAGTGCAATGTTGAAAGCGTTCCCCATGAAAGCATGGTTCTGCTAATTCCCAACAAATAAGTGCAAGCATATACAACATAGACGACACAATGATTCAAGTTTATTAAGGGCAAGAAAAGTAAAGTGTGCCATCAAGTTCGTGAGAGCTTTAATCACTAGTTTTCTCATAACAAGTTTAATTTGGAAGGTAAACAAAATCATGAATATACTTGGAATAGCATAAGCTAGTAGGTAGGTATGGTGGAATCTTTCGAATAACTTGGTTTAGGGAGTTAGATGCATGAGTGGAACTCATACTTGGTTGTGGAGGCTAGCAAAAGACTGGGAGCAACAAACTAAGAGAGCAATAATGGCAATAATCATGCAGAGCGACAAAACATCATTGATCAAAGCATAAAGTGATACTACAAGTTGAAAACTAAAGGATCATAAAGGCTTATGGTGACTTGAGATAGTCATAACATGGTGTGAGCATGCGCCAAGTCAACCCAAATAAAGCATCAAAGGAGAATACCACTATATTATGCTTTAATATGCTAAAACAACGCATGATTCATCCAAGGCACATTAAGCAATCTCAATTGTTTATAACAAGTCATGCTATAGCAAATAATACTAAGCATAAAGCCAAAACAATATCAAGCATGGCATGACAAAGCATAGGCCACAGTAAAAAACGAGCTCTTTTTATCACATAAGTATGAACTTTCCTACTCTTTTCCAAACCAAACCAAACTATTTGAAAACCAAAGTATAAAAGAGGGGGTCCAACCAATTTATTCAGCAAACTAAGAAAACAAAAGCAAACAAAAAAAAACAAAAACAAAAAAGAAGGCGCTCCAAGAACAACACAACTGTGTATGAAACAATAAAAATAAAACGTTTAGAAGGAACCTGGGATTTTTATTGATGAAGAAGGGGATGCCTTGGGCATCTCCAAGCTTTAATGCTTGTAATTCTTGGATATTTCTTGGGGTGACACGGGTGGCATCCCCAATCTTGAGCTTTAGTCCATTATTCATCTCATTACATCATTCTCTCCATACACCTGGAATTTTTCCTTCATACAAAACTTCACACAATCTTTATTAGCAACATTAGTGCACTCAAGATAATAAGTCTTTGGGTTCAGTTTCAACACCAATAAAACTTCCATTAAAACACAAGATACTGTAGAAATTCCCTCAAAAAGCTCAATTCCCCAAAAAGAACCAAAAAAAGAACCAACAAGAAGCAAATGCAAATAATGGCAGAAATCTGTCAAAACAGACTAGCAGGTAAAGACAAATTTTTTCGAAGATCTTTTGTTGCTCAAATCGAAAAGTTTTGAACTAACGAAAGTTAGATAACAACCTGGGGCAGAAGCACAAAAAATCACGCCTCAAAAGGACGTACAGAGATTTTACACGATTTTTTACGGTGAAGCACAGAAATCTGTCTCGGAACAGCAACTTTCCCAATCATTACTTCTCTCTCATTAGAGGTTACTCTTGGCACAAAAAGCAAATAAAAAGGATAAGGAGCAGTTATTACAGAGGTAATAACTTCCAAGACTCAACTAAAACTTTTGGGTTATCTCCTAATAAGTACTTTTCTTTAACGCCTTTAAGTTAGGCATGATAGTTTGAGAAGATGCTCACATAAGAAATATGAATTGAAGTAAAAGAGAGCATCAAGAAGCAAATTCAAAGCACATTTAAGTCTAACCCACTTCCTATGCATAGGAATCTTGTAAATAAACAAGTCATGAAATCACAAATCAACAAGCATAGTAAAGCAAAACAAGTGCAACTTTAAGACTTTCAACATAAAGAGGGGAAACTTAATAATGTTGAGATACATAAGACCATGTTTCCCTCTCTCATAATAACTTTCAGTAGCAACATGAATAGAATTAACGATATAACTATCGCATAAAACATTCTTATCATGAGCCACATGCATAAAAGAATTAATACTCTCCACATAAACATAATCATTCTTATTAATTATAGTGGGAGCAAATTCAACAAAATAGTTATCATTATTATTCTCATCACCATAATCATCAAATATAGGAGGCATATTGTAATCATAGTTAAATTTCTCCTCAATATTAGGTGGACTGAAAATATCATATTCATCATTGTAATCATCATATATTGGAGGTTTTGTATCATCATAAGCAATAGAATAGCTATCTTCCAAAGCTGGGGAACCAAAAAGATCATTTTCATAAAAACTAGCTTCCCCAAGCTTAGACTTTTCCATACCATTAGCAATAATGGTGTCCAAAGAATTCATACTAACAACATTTCTATTAGCATGCAAATAAAGTTCCATAGGTTTTTTAATTTTCTCTTCAAACACTTCATGTCCTAACTCAAGATAAATACTATAAAGCTCTCTAATTTTGTTGTTGTTTTCCATTAAGCCTAACTAGTGAAAACAAGAAACAAAAAGACAAAATTGCAGAATCTAAAGGAAATAACTTCGAGCACTCACACTGGAGGATGTGAGTACCTTTTACCTTACCTCCCCGGCAACGGTGCCAGAAAATAGGCATTTGCCGTGGGAGGTTCTTGTTCTTTAATCATCCGGTGCGAATACCTTTTACCTTACCTCCCCGGCAACGGTGCCAGAAAATAGCTTGATGTCTACGCACTTCTATTCTTGTAGACAGTTGTTGGGCCTCCAAGTGTAGAGGTTTGTAGAATAGCAGCAAGTTTTCCCTTAAGTGGATCACCCAAGGTTTATCGAACTCAGGGAGGAAGTGGTCAAAGGTATCCCCTCTCAAGCAACCCTGCAATCAAGATATAAGAAGTCTCTTGTGTCCCCAACACACCCAATACACTTGTCAGGTGTATAGGTGCACTAGTTCGGCGAAGAGATGGTGAAATACAAGTGATATGGATATAAGACAACGGTGCTAGAAAATAGCTTGATGGCGTGGAAGAGACTAAAGACAAACTGAAATAAAGATGGAAGCAAGCAAACATGTAACAGATCTAATTGCAAACGGTGTTTCAATGCTTAGAAACAAGGCCTGGGGATCATACTTTCACTAGTGAACGCTCTCATATAAATATATTCTTCCTTATGATACTATGCTGAACTACTCTCCGGTTGGACACTCTAATCCATGGTAGGGCTATAACAACACACCTCAAAGTAAGCCTTTCCCATCTAGATAACCCCACACTGTCACCTTGAGCACTAGATGGTTCCAACAAACACCACAATTTCATAAAGACATCCAACTCCAAATATAACTCATAACAAGTATTTGTAATCTCTAGCCTAAGTGTCACCATGGTGTGCACACTGTCAACTTCACACACATGGGGAGAGCAGAGATCTATTAAAACACTTGAGTAGTAAGGTAGATATATAGATTACAAGCTCATGATCTCAATAAGTTCGTGCATAGAGAGAGATATGAACACATAGCTACCAATAGAACCCTTAGCCTCGAGAGAGAACTACTCCCTCCTCATCATGGAAATCAGCGATGGTGATGGACATGGAGGTGGAGATCGATGGAGATGGCTCCGGGGGCACTTCCACGTCCCGGCAGGGTGCCGAAACAGAGACTTTATGTCCCCCAAATCTCCCCTTCAGTGGCGGCGGTGCTGCGGAACTTTTCGTGGATTTCTGATTGACTTAGGGTTTTTGCCTCGGGGGAGATATATAGGCGAAAGAGGCAAGGATAGTGGCTGGCTAGGAGATCCACACTATGCCCTAGCACGGCCTACGGTTGCCCATGCCAAGGGGGTGTGGCCACCCTGTGGCCCCTCTCCGACTCTCCTTCTAGCTTCGTGAGTCTTCCGGGAAAATAACAACTTTGGCTTTTGTCCGGTCCAATTCCGAGAATATTCATTTTCTGACTTTCCTAGAACCAAAAATAGCAGAAGTCAGGCAACTGGCACTGTGGCATCTTGTTAATAGGTTAGTCCAAGAAATCATATGAAAAGTACTCCAAAGTTGGAACAAAACACAAGAAAGTAGATAAACCAAGCATGGAACATCAAAAATTATAGATACATTTGTAATGTATCACACTTCTATTCTTGTAGACAGTTGTTGGGCCTCCAAGTGCAGAGGTTTGTAGAACAACAGCAAGTTTTCCCTTAAGTGGATCACCCAAGGTTTATCGAACTCAGGGAGGAAGTGGTCAAAGGTATCCCCTCTCAAGCAACCCTGCAATCAAGATACAAGAAGTCTCTTGTGTCCCCAACACACCCAATACATTTGTTAGGTGTATAGGTGCACTAGTTCGGCGAAGAGATAATGAAATACAAGTGGTATGGATATAAGACAACGGTGCCAGAAAATAGCTTGATGGCATGGAAGAGACTAAAGGCAAACTGAAATAAAGATGGAAGCAAGCAAACATGTAACAGATCTAGTTGCAAATGGTGTTTCAATGTTTAGAAACAAGGCCTAGGGATCATACTTTCACTAGTGAACACTCTCATATAAATATCTTCTCTTTATGATACTACTCTGAACTACTCTCCGGTTGGACACTCTAATCCATGATAGGGCTATAACAACACTCCTCAAAGTTCGCTTTACCCATCTAGATAACCCCACATTGTCATCTTGAGCACTAGATGGTTCAAACAAACATCACAATTTCATAGAGACATCCAACTCCAAATATAACTCATAACAAGTATTGGAAATCTCTAGCCTAAGTGCCACCATGGTGTGCACACTGTCAACTTCACACACATGGGGAGAGCAGAGATCTATTAAAGCACTTGAGTAGCAAGGTAGATCTATAGATTACAAGCTCATGATCTCAATAAGATCATGCATAGAGATAGAGAGAGGAACACATAGCTACCGATAGAACCCTTAGCCTCGAGAGAGAACTACTCCCTCCTTATCATGGGAATCAGCAATGGTGATGGAGATGGCGGTGGAGATCGATGGAGATGGCGGTGGAGATCGATGGAGATGGCTCCGGGGGCACTTCCCCGTCCTGGTAGGATGCCGGAACAGAGACTTTCTGTCCCCCGAATCTCCTCTTCGGTGGCGGCGGCGCTGCGGAACTTTTCGTGGCTTGAGGCTTGACTATCTAAGGTTTATGCATCGGGAGGCTCTTATAGGCGAGAGAGGAGACCGAGGGGGTGCCGGAGGGGCCCACACCACCCCCTGGCGCGACCTGGCCTAGCCCGTGCCACCAGGTAGTGTGGCCACCCTCTAGCCCTTCTCCGTCTCGTATTCTGGCTCCAAGTGTTGCCCGGTAAAATAATAACTTTGGCTTTTGTCCCGTCCAATTCCGAGAATATTCATTTTCTGACTTCCTGGAACCAAAAACAGCAGAAAACAGGAAGCTGGCACTATGGCTCTTGTTAATAGGTTAGTCCAAGAAATCATATGAAAAGTACTCCAAAGTGTGGACAAAACACAAGAAAGTAGATAAAACCAAGCATGGAACATCAAAAATTATAGATACATTTGCAATGTATCAGTTATTAGGATCTTGAAAACTTGGTTTTGTTTCATATAAACCTCCTCTTTCAGAACACGATGTAAGAATGTGTTCTTAACATCTAGATGTCGTAAATTCCAACCTCGAGAGACTAAAATAGCTAAAACTATCATGATAGTGGTTGCTTTAACAATAGGACTAAAAGTGTCCTCACAATCTATGCCATACATTTGCTTAAAAACTTTTGCAACAAGATGATCTTTGTATCTAACAATTGTAATGTCTGCCTTTTTCTTGATACGGTATACTCATTTGCAGTAAATTAAATTTTTATTAGAACTTGGTGGAACAAGGTGCCATGTTTTATTTTGGAGCAATGAATCATATTCTCCCCCAATTGCTTTGCTCCATTGTGTATCTTCAAGAGCTTCAGTGATATAGGTAGATTGACATGTGGAAGCAAGCAGACCATACCGAAAGTACCATCTTTATATATTTTTGGGTGACATATACCTTTTTGTAGCCTTGTAGTGACGCCAGCAGGAGGACACACTGGCGCAGATTGTGCTATAGTGCTAGGCTGCATAGAGGATCCAACAACAACATTGAATGCTAGGTAATCTTCTGCTACTGAATGAGATGAGGGATCAATGGAGGCTTTGGCTCCAACTACGTCAAGGGAGGACATGGCGGGCGTGGAGTGGGAAGCGACGTCGTTGTCGCTTGGCAGCGAACGGTCGGGTGGCAAGGGAGTTTGTGCCACCTAGGACCGTGCATGCATCCCGTGCACGAGGACACGTAGACCGCGTGGAGGAGCTCCCACCCTCGGGATCTAGCATGGAGGATTCAGCCAAAAGATCCGTTCTAGGATCAGCGTCCACGGGATCCTAGGCTGTATGCATTTATATCTCGGATCTGGCGTCGTGCTCGTAGTTTTCTTGAGGCGCATCATTTGCCGTTTCTGAATTTTCGAACTTTGTTTCTTCACTATTTTCAGTAAAAAAATTGTTCTGCGGAATCAGCTTTGAATGAACCATCACCTGCATCATTATTTGCCAGAGTTTCCTGTCCATTATTAGCAAAAATAGGAATGGTAGGAAAAGACATATGATCATCAAATTGTGCATCCCCATTAGTAGAATTTGTGGAAGAGTTTGTTGGTAATAAAAGGATATCTTGATGGAGACATGAACCAACATTAGGATGTAAATCAATAAAGGGAAAAACATTCTCATAAAAAACAACATATCCAGAACACACAACAGATAGACACGACAAGTGTAGGTATCTAAACATTTTAATCCTTTGTGACATGGACTATAGCCCAAGAACACACAACAGATAGAACGGAAATCAAGTTTTCTTTTGTTATAAGAGCTAATATTTGGCCAACAAGCATGCACAGAGATTCGAAGGGACTCATAGTTGGGTTTAGTTTGTAGGAGGCACTCAACATGGGTATAAAAATTGATCACTTTGCTAGGAAGGAGATTTATGAGAAAGGTAGTTGTAAGGAATACTTCATCCAAAAAACTTAGAGTCATGGATGCATTTACAAGCAATGAGAGGCTAACTTCAACAATGTGATAGTGTTTCCATTCAGTAGAACCATTTTGTTGGTGAGTATGTGGACAAGATACATGATGAGAGATACCAAATTTTTGGAAGAATCCATGGAGTTTTCCATATTCACCACCCAAATTAGTTTGCATGGTTTTGTTTTTTCTTCCAAACTAGCATTCAAAAAATTGTTGAAAATTAAGAAAGACCTGATAAACATCAGAACACTTCTTGGGCAAATATATCTAAGTAAATTTACTGAAATCATGTATAAATATTACATTGTGTGAATGCTTGCCAACAAAAACATGTGATGGTCCCCAGAACACTTGTTCCAAAGGAATAGTGGAAACACTAGTGAAAATGGGGTATGACAATGGATGGCTCTTAGATAATTGACAAGAATCACAAATATAAGGATTTATTTTAGGAGTATGAGAAAGTTTGTGTTTACTAAGAATCTGTTGCACCACAAAGGAAGAAGGATGTCGTAAACGACAATGGGACGTGGAAGACAGTGGTTTTTTATGATAAAAGCTTGCTTGGACTGACCCAGTAGAGATAGACACTAGAGGGTAGAGGTCACCATGATAGGGACCTTTAAACAATATCCTTCTTGTTACCTCATATTTGATCAAAAAGAAGTATGGGTGAAATTCTAGAAACACATGATTATGAAGTCCAAGTTTATGGGCAGATAAAATATTTTTCAATGCAATAGGAATATGGAGGATACTGTTGAGTTCAAAAGAACTATTGGGGTGCGCAAAGTTGAGTGACCAATATGGATAATTTTCATACCATTTCTATCAGCTGTTTGGACACGATCGCGCCCCTTGTACTTCTCATGGACGTGGAGCTTGTTCAGCTCTCCTACAACATGGTCGGTGGTGCCGGTGTCATAATACCAGTTGGTATCTACGCCGTATGAAACACAGTTGGCAACCATGTCATCACAGTCATCATCAAAGTTGTCCTGTTGGCACCACAAGCTATTGCAGGGGGCATGCCCATGGATCTTGCAAATTTGGTAGGTCACATCGATGAAGGGGGTGGGCACATGATCGTGGAGATGTCGTCCATGTCCTCCATCATCTATGCGCCAACCATCATCATGGCATCGTCCTCCGTCATTACAATGACCATTTATGTCATCACGTCATCCATCATTGCGTTGATATCCATCATCACGATGTCGTCCATCATCATGACCATGATAGTCATTGCCGTACTAGTCACCGCGTGTGCCATGGTCACCACGTGCACCAGGTTGTTGCCGCGGGCACCAAGATAATCATCGCAGTCGCCGCACTCTATAGACCGTCCGCGATAACCGCGATGATATTTATCATGACCATTATCACGGCCACAACGAGAGGCGGCATTTCATACAAGTTTAAGGCGACATCCTAACCTGATTCTGAGACCATGTATTGGCGCAGATCATTAGCACAAATTTTGCTATAAAGATCATCTAGAGTAGTGTTAGTGTTAGGGTTTGCATTCAACGAAGATACAAGAGAGAGTCATAGGAATCGTCAAGGCCATTCAGGATGTAGCCGATCATCTCATCATGTTCAATAGTCTTGCTGATAGCAGCGAGTTTAGAGGATAACCCTTTCATCTTCGCAAAGAACTGGGCGGCGGTCAACTCATTCTTCTTGGTGTTGTTGAGGCCCCCCCTTAGGTGGATGATCCTCATCTGAGATGTGGTTGTGAATATGTTGGAGATAATCGTCTAGACCTCGGTAGTGGTTGTAAGCCCAACGACATGGGCGACGATTCCCGGCGACAACGAGTTCACAAGGAACATGAGCACCGTTTGATCCGACGATAACCATGCAACGTATGCAGGATTGGGGATTATGAATTTCTTCTGGTTGTCATCTTCGGCCTCAGAGGTTTTTGCCGGCGTGATGTTGGTGCCTTCGAGCAGGCCGAAAGTCTGAGGACCACAGAATGGCGGGTGGACCAAGGCCTTCCAAAAGAGGAAGTTATCCCTAGTTAGCTTCTGGGAGGGTGGAGATCCAAGTGCGGTACAAAGAGAGGTCGATGGGGACACCATGTCTATGGCACAAGATCGAATCTTGGTTTTCTTAGAGTTTTGGTTTGCAGGATTTTGGATCGCTCGGGGCGGCCAGAGGTGGAAGATGCAAGGCTATGATACCATACCAGCGTACATGGGCAGAAACGATACCCAATAGGGCTCGTGTTGCGTGTTTATAAAGGTAGGAGAAACCCCTACGGTGGAGAGTACATAGGGGTATAATACGGGTTGGTGTACTACACCATATTCACTATTATACGGTACATAATGAGTTTAACAAAATGTACCAACATATATGACGCTATATTTTGATACTACATTTGAAAAATGATCTAATGATACTAATTTAGTTTCATACATAAAGTTTTCCTAAAAAATGGGTCAAAGTTTATTAAATTCGACTTAAGATAAAATCTACACTTATTTGTAGATAGAGGTGTACTTCTCCTTGTGTCCACACATTGATTATATTACCCAGTCGATATACTCTTAGAGCAGCTATTTTTTTAAAATAATACATTTTATTTAACAAATTTCGTGAATAATACACGAATTTGAGGAATTACGAATCTAGCGCGGCGTCGGTGTTTGAAATACCGACCAGTACCTATCGCCATTTGAACTGCCGACTACGTACGGTTGGTGGAAGACTACGTACAGAGGAGGCAGGACCTATCAGCATTTCAAACACTGATAGGTACTGGTCGGCATTTCAAACATCGATAGGTACTGGTCGGCATTTCAAATACCGATAGGTACTGGTCGGTATTTCATCACCGACGTCGCGCTAGATTCACAATTCCTCAAATTCGTGTATTATTCGTGAAATTTGCTAAATAAATCGTATTATTTTAAAAAAATGCCTTAGAGCATCTCCATCGGCGCACCCCAACATGTCCCCCAACCGAGTTGGGGGTGGAGGCCAAAAATCGGCCCGCACCGGTGGCCCCCAACCACTGCTGATAGACTGGGCTACCCACCAATCTGTCCGGCATACCCTTGCTACCTTCGTAGGTTGGGGTTGGGCTGGGGGTGCTGGCAACGTGCGCCACACTGGAAAGGCCGCGTCGGGCCCTCTTGTCAGCCACACAAGCAATCTCTATACACTCAATTTCATTCCCCCCAAATCCGACCACCATTTCACCGCACCTACTCCCGCACAGCCTCTCTTCTTCCCACCCATTCCACACCATCACCATCGCCGTAGCACTGCCTCATCGCCGGCATGATGCCGCAACTCCAGAAGCCATGCAAGAGACTCCTCACCAAGAATCCAGCCAGCATGCCGGCGGCGGAGTGGAAGAAGATCTTTGATTCGAGGGAGGTAATCACCATCGACCACAATGCCCGCCGTGGACATGCCCTAGAGAGGAAGAAGTTGGTGGAGAAGGAGGAGCCGGTGTCGGCGTACATGCAAAGCCAAGCCGGCGGCACACATGGGAGCAGCAACGCCTGCCGCGGTACCTCGTCATCATCGACAGGCTTCTCCGAGGAAAGGATAGCCTTGGTCTACCCCTGTGGCTCCAGTCTCGGTTTTCCTCTTCCGAGATTGGTGAGAACAAGATCGTCCACCTGGACGACAAAACAGGGGTGTTCTCACCCATCATCACTGACGATGCCGGCCGCGCACACCTCAACCTCTATCAAGCCGCCCATTATGGGTCGTCGGCTAATGAGTGCAATTTTGACGCATATTTAAGCATACAAAACATTCATATTGCTACTCATCTACTGCTCCATCTAGCTACAACTATGCCTATTATACGTGATTACTAGTTCTCATTCATTTTCATATGATTTTGCATAACTATTAGCTTTTATAGTTTTTATTAGGATTTTATTAGTTTTCCTTGGCTTTGGTTTATGTGTAGGTTCAAATAAGATTAAAGGAATAAACCCAAAGAAAGAATTCCAAAGGATGCAATATGGAGGAGCTACAAGCACATGACTTAGCCATATGAGGAGTTGGAAAAGTGATATTTTCCCATCAACTAAAAATAAAGATCCAAGGCCATGGTTTTTATCTCTCGTCCATACGAATCCAACGAGCTAAATAACACCTCAATAGGAGTTTGCATGAAGAAATATCGGTCAAAATACTAAAGCATCTGCAAGCTTAACGACCATCAGTATGGTCTGGGACCGCCGGTACTGTCTGCCCGTACCACCCTCTGTTGCCTCTGTTTCGTCAAATGGAACATCATTTGTGAAGGGACTATGGGTATATTCGGTACAAATTTTCCCAGAACCGCCTCGCAAGCCTCTAGAGCCTATTTAAAGAGGGGAAACCCTAGCCACCAAGAGATCATACACACACGCCTGAGGGGCAGAGCCCTGCCGCTCCGCCGCCTCCATAGCCGCCACACCTCCAAGATCAAGATCTTCATCAACATCTCCACACCATCCAAGCAAGAGGAGGAGAAGGAGACGCCTCACCTTTGTTGCGTGCACTGCTCACCATCATCATATCCAACAGCGTCTCCATCTCTCTCTCCCTTGTTCTTGTATTTGTAAGATTGAACATGATGATGATCTCGATGAATTGTTCTTTGTGATATTATCCATCTATGTTTGAGTAATCGATCTAGTTCTAGGTTGAGGTATGATCTAGTATGCAACCCTATACTTTGTGGCATTATCTATTATATATTATTCTCTCTTCTAGTGACAAAGAGGAGATAGATGAGTTCATGTGATCCGTTGGACCATTGCATAGTGACATCGCAAGGATCTAAGTAGTACACACTTTGTAAAAAACTGGTAACCATAGGGGATCGTTTATTTGTCTAAATAGGTATCGTGTGTAATTCTAAAGGATGGATGCACAATTGTCCCTCTAGTACTAGTGAGACCGGAATCCTAGACACCGCCTTTTATTCTATTCAACACTATCATTGCAATCCCTCTTGTTTCTTTTAGTTTTAGTTTACTTTGTTTTGTTTTAGTACTTTGTTGTTAGTTAATTCAAACCTCTTTCAATTACTCTTATATTAGTAAACTATTTCCAAACACTATTTGGGTGCGAATGTGGCTGCGGGGTTGTGTTATTTCCATTAGCAAAGCTTCTATGGGACAAATTTTTTAATAAATATTTGCTGCTAGAAGTACTACAATAAACCTGGTTGATGCAAGAACCTAGTCATCATCGGCCACACGGAGGGGGCTACTATCATTTGACACGGCCAGCACAGGGACCTCTCAGTTTGGTTGTAGTCTATTCGGAAGTCAGAGTCGTTCTACCCGTGAGGTGCTCAACAGAATGGCCGAGATCTAGTGCGTAAGCGCCATGAATGACCTGGTCCGTGGCGAAGGCGGTTACTACGCCAGGGCGAGAATGGCGAGGAAGATGAGTATGATTAGATGATGATGAAGAGGGGAAGTGAGAGGTGGATGAGGAATAAGAAGTGGCTGAGTTTGATGACAAGGGCAATCATCCAAAGAAGAAGTGTGTCAGCGGCAAGGGTATTCAGTGGAAGATGGCCGAGGACTAATGCTTGGCCGATGCTTGAAAGGTCGTGTGCCTTGATGCTACACCAGCGCAAACGAGACCTGCACAACATATTTGAGGAGAATATACCTCCAATTCGAAGATGCAAGCTCTACGGTGACTACTCGAAGATCCACATGATCCACAACAAAAATGCCTTGTCTCATAGGTGGGCGGCGATTCAAAAGTCTTGCAACTTCTTTGATGGCACCGTGGAGACTGTCCGCAATAGAAAAACAAGTGGCCAAAACCAAGCCGATGAAGTGAGAAATCTAAACCTACGTAAGATGCTTTTTTCTTTGTTTTGCAATGTTCATTTCTTTGATTGTTGTGTGTTTTGCTAGTTAAAGTCCATCATGGCTTTATACAAGACCAACAATGGGGAGAAGGACTTCCTTTTATGCATGTCTTTACCAAAACTGACACTTGCAAGAAATAGGAGAAAGTCTGGTTTGAGCTCTCCAATGGTAAGCCCTTCGAAGTGGATGCACCGGCAGCCTCCTCGGCCGGCTGACCCATCGGCAACAAGAAGGCCAAGGCCGAGAGGAATGGCGTGGTGTCAACAGAACAGGTTGAGACCTCCTTTGAGAAGATGATCACCCATGTGACCTCCAACAACCAAGGTCGTGATGAAAATAATGATGCAAGGTGGAAGGAATTGTTGGCCAAAGCCAACACCAAGCTGAAGATTGAGGAGGCAAAGGCCGTCGCAGCCTAGGTCACCGCCGAGGCCGGCATGCTCCAAGTGATGAACAACCAAATGGTCGCATAGGCGAGGATCCTGACTGCCGACACATCCACCATGAACGAGTAGGCGCGCATCGTGGACGGGATGTCAACAGCTGCATCGGCGTGGGCACCTAGCGCACCAGCTTGGGCACTTGCTGGAACGACGTGGGCACCCGTTGGCATGGCTACTACTCCACCATTGGCATCATCGGTGCAACCAACTCCAGCGGTGACAGAGGATAGCGCTGACTGCGTTCGACATTTTGGTTTGTGATATGATGTCGCTGCCAGATTTTGGTGTTTTGGACCGTTGTGTACGTGATGAACTACGAACTAGCTGGCCGGGCCTGTGGCCATGAACTGTAATATTTTTGCTTGAGTCGTTCCAAATTTGAATATTTTAATTGTTGGGCGAGATCCTTGGAGCGCCGGTGTGGGATGACCCAAACCGCTGGCTGCTTGGGCGCTGACCCCCAAACTCATTGTCGGCATGTTTGCCAGCCAACCTTTTCAAGTGAAAGCGGGGACGGAGGAAGAGGGGGACGAGCAGGGGCTTAGCCACCCCCAAGAATTTGATTTTCTTCATAAATCACTTGATACCCATGCTTGTCCTTAGCAAGTTTGAGCTACTTTGCCCCCTCCAACATGATTCTGCCCCCTCTAAGCCTAATGGCTGGCTCCGTCCCTGAGTGAAAGGTGAAATCTGCATGGAGAGAGAGTCTCTCGTCATGGGTGGAAACCAAGAGAGGTCACATGGGTATTGCCTGTCTCAGTTGAGAGTCGTCCCTCGTCACATCAGATATATGTATTGCCTGTCTCAGTTGAGAGCATCTCCACTCGTGATCCCCGTACGGGCTCCGGCGCGGCCATTTTTTGGGCCGTATGGGGGGGGACGCCGGCGCGAAATCAGAAATGGGGGCCGGCCGGCGCCCAGCCGTGCACCCCAAACCGGCCATTTTTTTATTTTCTGAATTATTTCAACACAAGCAATCAATCAAATTAGAACACAAATTCAATACAAATTTAACACAATTATTCAACAAGTTCAACATAGTAACAAATAAATTATGTTTAACACACCACACAAATTAAACAAGTTTGAATCACAATGGCCAACAAACTAGAGAGCTGCTTTTATATTCCATAAATGCTCGATCAAATCATTTTGCAACTGGTGATGAGTGTTGGAGTCTCGAAGTTCTTGACTCTTGGCCAGGAAAGAGGCAAAGGCAGTAGGCACCTGATGATCAACATCTGCAAGAGGACCCTGGCAATAGTATGGTTGAGTGTCGAACACTGGGTTCTCCCACTCGCTCTCGATGATCATGTTGTGCAAGATGATACAAGCAGTCATGACCTCCCACATCTGATCCTTGGACCATGTAAGCACAAGGTACCGAACAATGGCAAATCAAGCTTGCAGCACACCAAATGCCCTCTCCACATCTTTCCTGTAAGCCTCCTAGCACTGAGCAAACCAAGCTTTCTTCCCTCTAGGCACTGCATTTGAAATGGTCTTGACAAATGTTGACCACTTTAGATAGATGCCATCATCCAGATAGTAGCCCTTGTCATATTGTTGTCCATTGATCTCATAAGCCACAGGAGGAGAATTGCCTGGAACAAACTTGGCAAACACATCCGAGCACTGGAGCACGTTGATGTCATTGTGAGATCCTGCTATCTCGAAGAAAGCATGCCAAATCCAGAGATCCTTATCAGCCACTGCCTTAAGAACCACACTGCATGCTCCTTTGTGGCCCTTGTACATGCCCTGGTTTGTAAACGGACAGTTCTTCCATGCCCAGTGCATACAGTCGATGCGTCCAAGCATCCCAGGGAACCCTCTGTCTGCATTCTGTGCCAACAGACGAGCAGTGTCGCCTTTATTGGGTGTGCGCAAATATGTGTCGCCAAACACCGCCACAATTGCCCTGCAAAACCTATACTTGCAATCAATGGCCGTGGACTCGGCCATGCGCATGTAGTCGTCCTGTGTGTCTCCTAGCATTCCATATGCTAGCATCTGAAGGGCACATGTGCATTTCTGGATAGTGGAGAAGCCAAGCGTACCGACGGCGTCCCTCTTCAGATTGAAGTAGTCATCGAACTCCCTCAGCTTCTCGACGATCTTGAGGAAGAGCTTCCTGCTCATCCTGAAATGCCGGCGGAATGTGACATCGCCATGCACTGGATCATCGGCGAAGTAGTCTGCATACAACATGCAGTACCCTTCCATCCTCTGCCTCGGCTTGCTCTTGCGGCATCCAGGCGCAGATTCGCCGCGGACCGGCTTGTCCTCCTCGATGATCATGGACATGAGGGCGAGTAGGATAGACAGGTGCTCGTCGTCCCCGGCCACCGCTGCATTGATCGAAGCGACCTCCTCATCCATTAGAGCGGTCATGACCTCCTCGTCGTCCGAGTCCATCGCCTTGGCAAATGGTCGAACACCTTGTGTGCGGGGGGAAGTCGGGTGGGAGCAGAGGTTCACCGGCCGGCGGTTGGACGTAAGGACGGCAGAGGAAGAGGCAGCGTGGGTGTTTGAAGCTGTGGGGGGTTTATTTGGCGGTGGGGAGTGCTACCGGAGGCAGGTTCCCGACGGCGAGGTAGGGGTGGTCACGGCGGCCGCCAGGGGGTCGGGGGGTCGAAAGGGTATATGACAGGATTTCTGGCCGTTTGTCACCGACAAGGCTAGCCCGCAACGTTTTCTCGATGGGCCAGCCCCCCGCTTGCCTCCCTGTACATTGGGTTTCGCCTGAGGCCGCCGGCTAAATAATTGGGCCGTGTTGGCGGAAATTCTGAAATGAGGGCCGCGGTTGGGCGCTTTTTTGGTGCCGACGGCCCTCATAGGACTTTGGGGGGCTTTGAGGACCCCGAGTGGAGATGCTCTTAGACTTTAGATCTATTCAAATGCCCGTGACCGATTTTTGTTCGCAGTTTTGCGCAATGCAGTGTCAGCGTTTAGGTCAGCATATGCCCGTACTTTTTGATTGAAAATGACAGTTCGATAATCTCTTAAGCTCCTGTGCTCTATCTCCACGAGGATCGGATTGTCAAAAAAAAAAGAAAACACTTCCTTTCAGGCAGAGGATCGCACGCTCGCGTCCTCCGCATCCGTTGCTCGCCACGCGTCTTTTTTTCGGAGACGACAAACGTGGTGGACCCACACCGCAAACTTATCCCAACAATTCCTCCTCCTCCACTCGTTCTTCCTCCCATTGTCCTCCCAACGAGACCACATCCATGTACACCGCCAGCACGACTCTGCCCTGGCGAGCCGCCTTGTTTCTTCCGGCGCGCCGCCTCCCCCCACCACGCCGCTCCAAGCCTGCTACCCCCGCGCCCTCCCCTAGTGCATGTGCTACCCGCTCATGTTTCTACTGGCTCAAATCCGACCTGCTTCCCCATGGGCGGCCTTGCTACGACCGGCGAAGACGGGGCTGCGGCCGGCGACGGCGGTTTCTGCGACCGGCAATAGCTTCTGCTGCAACCTCCGACAGAGTTTGCTGCCACCGGTGGCGGCTGTTGCACGACCGACGACAGCGGGACTGCTGCAAACGGCGACGGAGTTCGCTGCCACCGGCAACGGCTATTGCTACGACCGGGGATAGTTGTTGCTGCTGTTATATGTTGATCCAAATTCTACAAAGTAAAGGCCAACTTCTGACGGAGCGGAGCGAGGCCCGTCGCCGGTTGGGATAAGTTGCATCTGTGAAATCCCCGGCATTGCGTAAACACTCTCCGATATAGTGAAGTTTCGCTGGCTGGCGCCCGTGGTTTTTCCCCTCTCTTTTTTGGAGAGGGTTTTCCACGTTAAATCTGTGTCCCCCTCGCTGCAATTTTATTTTTGTTCTTCGTTATTTACTTGTCGCAAAGCTAACAAGTGGTATCAGAGCCCCAGGTTCTAATCTAGGGTTTGCGACATGTCGTCATTGAAGTTCGATCTACCGCAGCTGGACTACTCCACAAGATTCTGCTTGTGGCAGGTGAAGATGCAGGTGATTCTCGCCCAAACTTCAGATCTGGATGATGCGCTGGATGGATTCGGGGAAAAGGATGCTAAGAGCTGGTCTGACGAAGAAAAGCGGAAAGACCGTAAGGCTTTGTGTATGATTCAACTTCATATATCCAATAATATTTTGCAGGAAGTCTTGACAGAGAAATCTGCTGCTGCCCTTTGGGGGAAACTGGAATCGATCTGCATGTCAAAGGATCTAACCAGTAAGATGCATGTGAAGATGAAGTTGTTCTCGCATAGATTGCAGGAAGGTGGATCGGTAATGAATCACTTATCTCTTTTCAGAGAGATTATTTATGATTTGCAATCTATGGAAGTAAAATATGATGATGAGGATCTAGCTCTATTACTCTTATGCTCGCTGCCTAGTTCTTATACACACTTTCGTGATATAATGTTGTTGAGCCATGATAAGATAACCCTTGATGAAGTGCAAGATGCCCTCAATCAGAGGGAAAAGGTGAAATCTATGGTGCAGGCAGATGGGGCGTCTTCCAAGGCTGAAGCTCTGCAGGTTCGTGGCAGGACCGAGCAGAGATTTAACAACCATGGCAACCGAGATAAGAGCAAAGACGGCAGAGGTCGTTCAAAGTCCAAGGGAAAGGACAAGTTCTGCAGGTATTGTAAGAAATCTAATCATGTTATTGATGATTGTTGGAAGCTACAGAATAAGGAGAAAAGAAACGGTACTTACCAACCGAAAGATAAGGATCAAGGTAATGGTAAGGCTGTTGTTGTTTCTGGTGATAGTTCTGACGGTGAATGTTTAGCCGTTTTTGTTGCTTGTGCTTCTCGTGATGATGAATGGATACTTGATACTGCATGTCCGTTTCATATTTGTTGTAACAAAGATTGGATCAGTTCATATGAGTCTGTGCAGACTGGAGATTTTGTACGTGTGGGGAATGACAACCCGTGACATATTGTCGGAATTGGATCTGTTAAGATCAAGACACATGATGGCGTGACGCGTATGTTGAATGAGGTGAAGCACATACCAAGCATGGCCAGAAATCTGATCTCCCTGAGTACCATGGACGTTGATGGATACAAGTACGCCGGTGGGCGTAGGTTGTTAAAGGTATCGAAAGGCTCTCTTATTCACATGATAGGTGATATGAATTCTGCTAAGTTATATGTTCTTAGAGGTAGCACTTTGCCTGGTATTGTTGCTGCTGTTACTGCTAATGATTCTGATGATTGTGGTAAAACAAATCTTTGGCATATGCGCCTTGGGCATATGAGCGAACATGGCATGGCAGAATTGGTTAAGAAAGAGCCGATTGATGGTTGCAACTTGGATAAGTTTGAGTTCTGTGAGCACTGCGTTTTTGGTAAGCACAAAAGAGTTAAATTCAATGTTTCCGTTCATACCACCAAAGGCATTTTAGATTATGTGCATGCTGATGTATGGGGACCTTCCCGTAAAACATCTATTGGTGGTGCTAATTACATGCTTACTATTATTGATGACTACTCAAGAAAAGTGTGGCCATATTTTCTGAAACACAAATCTGATGTTTTTGATGCTTTTAAGAAGTGGAAAGTTATGGTAGAAAAGCAAACTGAAAAGAAGGTAAAGGTACTACGTACTGACAATGGTATGGAATTCTGTTCTAATGAGTTTGAGGAGTTTTGCAGTAATGATGGTATGATCAGGCACCACACCATCCCTTACACTCCTCGGCAGAATGGCGTGGCTGAGCGCATGAACAAAACCATCATCCCGAGGGCTCGTTGTATGTTGTCCAATGTAGGTATGCATAGACGTTTCTAGGCTGAAGTAGCCAACACAGCGTGTTACCTCATCAATAGGTCACCTTCTATTCCACTTGAGAAGAAAACTCCTATTGAGGTATGGTCAGGTTCGCCTGCTGATTATTCACAGTTAAGAGTTTTTGCTTGCACTGCTTATGCTCATGTTGATAATGGAAAGTTAGAGCCTAGAGCTGTCAAGTGCATATTCCTTGGTTATGGTTCAGGAGTTAAGGCATATAAACTATGGAATCCTGAAACTAAAAAGATTTTGTTGAGTAGGAACATTGTTTTCAATGAATCCGTTATGTATCATGGCAGCTTGCCATCAGATCCCTCTCATGTTGCTATTGGAGAGTAGGGAGTTCATGTGCAGGTGGAGCACCTGCAGAAAACTGTTGATAATAATGTTGTTGTTGATGATACTCATGAGGAAAATATTGATGATGATGTTGTTCAGCACTCACCTACTGTTTTGCAGCAGCCACAGGAATCTATTGCTGCTGATAGACCGAGGCGTAACATAGTTCCACCTCGTCGTTTGATTGAAGAGTGTAATCTTACTCATTATGCTTTGAGTTGTGCTGAACAGGTGGAGCATGATACTGAACCTGCTACATACAATGAGGCTGTTGCATCAGTTGACCGCGAGAAGTGGGTTTCTGCTATGCAAGAAGAGATGCAATCGCTTGATAAGAATGGCACATGGGAAGTTGTGCGCTTGCCTAAACAGAAGAAGGCCGTCCGCTGTAAGTGGATATATAAGAGAAAAGAAGGTTTGTCTCCTAATGAGCCTCCAAGGTTTAAGGCAAGGTTAGTAGCAAAAGGTTTTAGCCAGATTCCAGGTATTGACTATAATGATGTTTTCTCTTCGGTTGTGAAGCATAGCTCTATTCGTACTTTCTTTGGTATTGTTGCTATGCATGATCTTGAGCTTGAGCAGCTAGATGTAAAGACTGCTTTTCTACATGGTGAACTGGAAGAGGAGATTTACATGGACCAACCTGAAGGGTTCATAGTTCCTGGAAAAAAGGATTTTGTGTGCAAATTGAAGATGTCGCTTTATGGTTTGAAGCAATCTCCAAGACAGTGGTACAACAGGTTTGATTCATTTATGATCTCACAAGGTTTTAAGAGGTCTCAGTTTGATAGTTGTGTTTACATAAAGTTTGTTAATGGATCACCTATTTACTTGCTGTTATATGTTGATGATATGTTAATTGCTGCCAAGAGCATGAAAGAAATCACTACTTTGAAGGCACACCTAAGTAGTGAATTTGAGATGAAAGATCTTGGTGCTGCTAAGAAAATCCTAGGTATGGAAATTAAACGGGACAGAAAATCTAGGTTGTTGTTTCTTAGTCAGCAAAGTTACGTTGAGAAAGTTCTTCAACGTTTTAATATGCATGATGCAAAGTCAGTTAGTACTCCTGTTGCTCCTCACTTTAAATTGTCAGCATTGCAATGTCCTAGTTCTGATGAAGATATTGAGTACATGTCTCGAGTTCCTTATTCTAGTGTTGTTGGTTCCTTGATGTATACCATGGTTTGCTCTCGCCCTGATTTATCATATGCTATGAGTTTGGTGAGTCGTTACATGGCTAATCCTGGTAAAGGACATTGGAAAGTTGTTCAGTGGATTTTCAGGTACCTCCGTGGCACATCCAACGCTTGCTTGAAGTTTGGCAAGACTGATGAGGGACTCGCAGGCTATGTGGATTCAGATTTTGCTGCCGACTTGAATAAGAGGAGGTCCCTCACAGGTTATGTGTTCACGGTAGGTGGATGTGCCGTGAGTTGGAAGGCAACGCTGTAACCAGTTGTTGATCTATCTACAACCGAAGCAGAATATATGGCTGTTGCTGAAGCTTGCAAAGAGTCTGTTTGGTTGAAAGGTTTGTATGCTGAGCTTTGTCAGGATGATTCTTGCATTAACCTGTTCTGTGATAGTCAAAGTGCTATTTACCTTACTAAGGATCAGATGTTCCATGAGAGAACAAAGCGCATTGATATCAAGTACCATTATGTTCGTGATGTTGTTGCACAAGGTATACTGAAGGTATGCAAGATAAGCACTCATGATAATCCTGCTGATATGATGACAAAGCCTGTTCCTGTTGCTAAGTTTGAGCTATGCTCAAGCTTAGTTGGTATAACTTCTTAGCCCAAGTGGCTATTGGCGCCGAAAGTGTTTTCTTTGTTTGTTCAGGGAGATGATTACTGTTGATGCTACAAGAATGAATTTGTCTCAAGGTGGAGTTTGTTATATGTTGATCCGAATTCTACAAAGTAAAAGCCAACTTCTGACGGAGCGGAGCGAGGCCCGTCGCCGGAGGCTTGGGCCGGTACGGATCGTTGATGACCTAGGTTACCACCGCTATATATACTTCTTGTAAGCCGCCGGTTGGGATAAGTTGCATCTGTGGAATCCCCGGCGTTGTGTAAACACTCTCCGATATAGTGAAGTTTCGCTGGCTGGCGCCCGTGGTTTTTCTCCTCTCTTTGTTGGAGAGGGTTTTCCACGTTAAATCTGTGTCCCCCTCGCTGCAATTTTATTTTCGTTCTTCGTTATTTACTTGTCGCAAAGCTAACAGCTGCGACCGGCAACAGGTGAAGCGCTGGCCGAGTTGCTACGACCAGCCACCGGAGTTGCTACCACCGGCCACCGGAGTTGCTACGACCAGTGAGCGGAGATGCTACGACCGTCCGCCGGAATTGATACCACCATCCGCCGGAGTTGCTACGACCGGCGAGCGGAGATGCTACCACCGACCGTTGGAGTTGCTACCACCGTCCGCCGGAGTTGCTACGACCGGCGAGCGGAGATGCTACCACCGGCCGCCGGAGTTGCTACCACCGGCCGCCGGAGTTGCTACGACCGGCGAGCGGAGATGCTACGACCTTCCCGTGACGATGGAGCGCCGGCGATATCGTCTTCTCCGCTGATGTTGTCTTCTTCGCCGCTCATGGGATTTGGGGGACTTCCTTTGCTTTGTCTAGTGAGGATAACGCGCGATGATTTTTTGCCTTTTTCGTGGCCTGGGGACTTTTCCGTGTATGCGTGTGGTGCGAGTCATCTGTTGGGACACGTGTCGGCATAGCAGGTCGGAGGTTGCGGGGAGAAAAATCCTCCGGAGGATGCACAATGCTGTCCAAAAAAAAAGGATCGGATTGAACACCTGTGTTCCTTCACGGTCCACGCGCCCGCGCATGCAATTCCGCGGAAATGAATTTCGGTAAGCGGATTGTTGCTAACTGGTAAACCGTACAATTGAGACTAAGAAGTGTGTATATCTGTAGGGAGTTTCCAATGCAGTTGAGACACGTCAAAAAAAAAAAATAGAGCATGACATTCCCCTCCCCTGCATGTTGATCGTAAAACAACGGTACAAGTATTAAATTTGTAAGGCCAAAATCTGATTGGGTTCTAATCAGCGAAAATACATTCCCCTGTATGTTGACGTCCCATCACCACCGTCAACATCCAACTTTCTGAGATCCATGCTACTCCTTGCTTCTCGACTATATATATATATATATATATATATATATATATATATATATATATATATATATATATATATATATATATATATATATATATATATATATATATATATATATATATATATATATAGGAAAAATACTTCTTACTTCCGGGTGTAATTACACCCACGTCTCATATACTGTCTTACGAAAGTATTTCTAATACTTTATCTATTTGAGTATGTTTATATACTATATCTACACACACCCATATACATACACCCTTTTATTTTATGGAATCAACTCAAACTCTACCTCAAATCTGTTGATTATAGATATTTTTGCTATAGACTCTTTTGTTTTACAGAAATCAATCCGTACTCCACCTACGTGTAGTTTAGGTTTCAAACAAATTTCAGTTAAAATTTTACACAAAAAATCACAGAAGGTTTCACGAAAAGTGGAATATATACGAAAGAACGCACACACATGAAAACATGTATAGAACATATATGAAGCTATGTTGAATCTTCATAATTCATATAAAATTTTTGTGTTTCTTCATGAATTAATTTATTGTGAGAAACGCCAATGAAACAATTATCGGTCTGTATACAAAAATAATGGCAAGCCAGTTTAATTAGCATGAATGTCAAAACTATGGACAGTGAAGACATTGCCAAGAGGGTGGGGTCCGCTTTATCTAACCAGACCAACACTGATCTTGTGTCTTCATTTTTGTGCTGAACTTAGGGCTTACATGACATTTTTTTTGAGTAAATTACGTTTTTTACCCCCTAGTTTATCATTATTGACACTAATTACCCCATTTAGCATATTTTCATCCTAATTACCCCATTTAGTGAAAGTTTTGCCAAAATTTACCCTTCATAATGAATTTCGCCATAGAAAAGTCCTATGAACGTACCTCTCTAGGATCCATGGATACATGCACTCCTGATAGACGTGCTCTATATGTACAGACTAATCTATTGCTTATTTTTACGTGGCTAATCTATTGCTGATTAGAGGATTAGAGGTATGTATGTGTTCATTAATCTGTACGAATGATGTAGGCAGGGCTCAGCCAAAAACTAAATGGTTCAGGTCGTGTAATCAGCCCTGTTCATGCATAAAATCTAATAGAGAAAAAACCTAGGATGTGCGGGACATTGTGGTTTCTTACCGGCATGTCATCACATGCACGCGCATGTGCGTCCAGCGTCGGTCTCATCGAGTGTATCTTGCGTGATGTAGTAGCATGAGGGTCTCGTACGTGATGCACAATCAATGACGCATCATGTAAACCCTGTGTGCACATCTCCCCGATTGATTGTTTCGTCTGCGTCATGTATGCTGCCGTGCTTTGGAGAGTTCGCCCATTATTGGGGGCTTCTTAGGTTGGTTGTAACTTCGAGCTAAATACATGCGCCGCACCAGTTTTACATCCATTTCAAGCAGTCCCAGATGTTGATGTCTCTCGAAAGAAGCCGACAAAGAAATAAAGTAGGCGGACAAGAAATGTGAAATCGCCAATTATTATGAATCCATACCCAATATTTAAGGAAAAAACATGCATAACATACATAAAGGGGTTCTGATTATCCCCACCCAAAATTATATTTCTCATCTTCCATATAAACCATGAAATCCTGGCTATGTGTGTTTCAAAAAACTCATGGATATGCCTGTCATCTAAACCTCCCTGGTTACTAGAAGAAATTGAGCAATCCACCAAAAGTACCGAGTAAATCTTGGCCCGATCCCAACTCCAATCACACTTTTTACCACACTCCATGCACACTTAGCAGTCGGGATTAAGAGAGCAAGTGATGAATTGTTTCATCTTCCAAAAAGAAGGAAAAAGTTTTATTTCCAATTCATTTCCTTTTCACCATATTATGTTTAGTAGCACTAGCGTTGCACCATATCAACAACAGCCAAATCTATTTTTCATGGAATTACTCCCTTGCGTGGATGCTCAAACGGTCTATCAATGTCATGCTTGAGATATTCTCACACATCGATTCCATAACAAAAATTTCTTAGTTTGTCCACTTCATGATTGTCCAATCTTTTTCCTCATTAAGTGATAGTTTTATTAGCAAAGTTTGCAAAAAATAACTTAGCTTATTTTGTAGATCCATATTCAGCCATCTTCTAAGACTTAAATACAATCTTATTCCTACTATAATCCCTACCCCCCCCCCCCCCCCGATCATCGTGCAAATCGTAAAGCTTAAGAAATTGGTCTCCCATAGGCACTGAACCGCACAAAGCATTACCCCAAAAATTTATTTGACATCCCCTCCTATTTAAGAAACAAAACCTTGCATCGTTTAACAAGTTTATAAATCTTTGACTCCAAGTTTAACACCAAATATGCAATATTATCCTATTTCGGACAGATGAATTGTTGCCATTAACCATTTTCTACTTCTACTTTCCATCTGCAACATCAAACTGATGTTGAATCTTGTAAAATCCTTTACTAGCTAACCACCCTTCCTGTTAGGTTTACAAATCAGTTTTCCACTTGACCAGGTGATATCATTTCTTAGTATTTCCTCCTTGCAAAATAAATATTTTCTAGTTTTGTCCATTTCTCCAAGACTTTCTTATACATCAGAAAAACAATGTTTGATAAATAAGGTGTGATTCTAATCACCCTTCCCCAAAAATTAGATCTCTCCCAACCGAGCTATCTAGCTTGTTTTCTCATTGTCTTCCAAGAATCCCTTTAGAAACTAGAAGTATGTTTGCACTACTAGGTATTCCCAAGTAAGCGATAGGACATTTCCCCTTACGACTAGTTAAAAAAAGTTGTGTACCTTTACAATTTCTCATCATCATGTACAGCTATCATTTCATCACTCTTTTATATTGATTTTCAAACCTACCATTGCCTAAAAATATATAATTTTTTATATTTTTGGTTTTGTCGTGGTCATCCTCAATAAAGAGGATGGTAGACTAGTACATAACAACCTTATGGGTAAAACCCTCATTGTTAACGAAGTTAGGCTCATCATGTCACCAGAGGTAGGCTCATCATGTCACTGATGTAGAGGACTCATTGGAAACAGAGGCACTACAAGTTTGATTTGGGGCCCCTTACTGGAAATGAACATACACCATGTGTTATTGATGTGAGACCACATCTAAAATGGGAAATGTGAAGCATCGATTTGTTTTTAGTCACATCAACAACATATTTTGTATTTTCATTGTTTGAAATGTGCCTTCTATGTTTAGTAACAACATATTAGCTCCATCGCATAGTTACATATTTCAAAGCGTATTTATATATTATTTAACGACATATGTCACAAGCGCTATAATCACCACTTCCAGATAAACTCTCTTTTCTTGTTCTGGTCATAAGGAATTCTCAATCCACCTTATCATGGCCCAGTACCGTGCTATGTTGTTTTCTTATTTTTATATGATGTAAGAATTCCATGCATAAGGAGCAACCAATCTATGATATTTGTTTCCTTAATAAAGGCTGACACTTGTTGATGAATTTTGGCATCACCGATTCCACCATAATAGTAATGGCTTTCGTAAAGATCGTGCAATAAGCAATAAATACGTATATATTGAGTTCTGAATTGTAGTAACATCAACACCTTTTTGATATCAAAGTAATTAGGTCATAGCTGGACCTACTCATAGTTGGATACTGGTGTCAATTTGGTGATTTTAAAAGCCATCTTGCTCAATGATATGCTACCAAGACCGATAAAATTAGACCTACTCATAGTTGGATACTGGTGTCATATGTGTCGCTCTCCGTATTAGTGTAACATCCCACGTTTATAGAAACTGGAATTAAAAAACAAATGAATTATCATGCCACTACAAAAAATACCTCCGTACCCGGCGAATTTTTGAAGCGGTATAAGCGAAAAGAACCAGCAAAAGTTGGTTACGCGGCGGATGCGCTGTCGCGGCACCATTTTGTCGTGGCGGCCACTTATACACCGCGGTACACTAGATACCGGCGGATTATGATGTCGTGGTAGGTGGCACGCAAGAACGGCGCTATTCCATGTCGCGCTTGAGCAACGGTGGCATTACCGCTTGCGCCGAGCAATTAAAGCCGAGTGAATTTGTCACAACACTGGAGAGTGGTCAAAGACATCCAGCTGACAGGTTAAGGTTCTCTCGCTGACTAGTGTGGCCCACCACGAAGCCCGGACTTTATATCTCACGCTCCCCACCCAAATCCCTCTCCATGGATTTGCATCGGAGGCGACCGGCGGCGACACCGCAATGGGGCCTCTAACGGGTGGTGGTTACGTAATCTAATTATATATTGATTCTATTCTTGATCCAATTTTCTAGTTTCTTTTTGGATATCATCTTAGATCTCCTGAACACATTTTGGGTCTTTCCCCTAGGACGACATGCTGTCGTGCTGGATCTATGATCCATCCTGGGACGGTGTCCCTATGAGATATCGCTATAAGAAAAGATGTTTGTGCAACATATTCCCGCGCAGACTTTTCGCTTGCCATGGCAAGCACACCAGCCACTACAAAAATACCTCCATACCCGGTGAAATTTTGGGGCGGCATAAGCGAAAAGAGACGGTAAAAGTTGGTTACGCGACAGATGGGCTGTCGCGGCACCATTTTATCACGGCGGCCACTTATATGTCGTGGCACACTAGATACTGGCGGATTATGGTGCCGTGGTAGGTGACACACAAGAGCGGCGCTATTCCATGCCGCGCTTGGGAAACAGTGGCATTACCGCTTGCGCTGCGCAATTAAAGAGCCGAGTAAATTGGTGACAACGCTGGAGAGTGGTCAAAGACAACCAGCTGACAGGTTAAGGTTGTCTCGCTGACTAGTGTGGCCTACCACGAAGTCCGGTATTTATATCTCGCGCTCCTCTCCCAAATCTCTCTTCACGAATTTGTATTGGCGGCAACCAGCGGCGACACCGCAATGGAGCCTTTAACGGGTGGTGGTTACGTGAGTTAATTATATATTGATTCTATTCTTGATCTAATTTGCCAATTTCCTTTTTGAATATCATCTTAGATCTCATGAACACCTTTTGGGTCTTTCCCCCAGGACGACGTGGTGCCGTGCTGGATCTATGATCCATCCTGGAACGGTGTCCCTATGAGATATCGCTACAAGAAAATATGTTTGTGCAACAGATTCCCGCACAGACTCGTCGCTTGCTATGACAAGCACACCGGCTGCAAGTTCCTCCGTTGCCACTTCAAAACACCGAAGTGCTCGTACTTGTTATGGAAGGATTGGCTGCACTCGAAGTAACTATAGCATGTGTTGGTAAAAATGTGGAAGGAAACCAGGGACGGAGATCTGAGCAATAGCTCCCAGGCAGAGGAGTTCGAGAAGGAAGCGAGGGATCTAGCTAAAGAAAAAATTGAGCCTTCAATAAGAAAGATGCATGATATTTGTCTGAATCTTGCTAGATCTCTAGCACCTGCTAGGATTGCATTGGATGACCTATTTCTGAGTATTATTGATGATTAAGGATGTTATTATGCCCTGAAAACCATGTTTAATTGTTCTACTGAAAGGCAAATTGGACACACCATATGGGCTTATTGTGCACATGCAGCCCACTTGTTGAAGAGCCCATAAATCTAACTCTAACCAACCCTCACTGATCCTCATAAAATATCAGAAACCCTTGCTTCTCCCTCCACCTACCACGACGCTGCCGCAGTCCCCCGTTCCGCACATTGGGACTCAAATCCTAGATCTCACTAGATGCGCCACGCGTGGAGCAAGATCCGTCGTGCGTGGACCAAGCTCATCCGTGCGTGGACCAAACTCATTCGTGCGTGGTTGTCGAGGTGGGCGAAGCAGATCGTCTGCGTCTGGTGGTCGCGCCAGCGGTGGGTGAAGCAGATCCGCGCGTGGTGGTCGCACAATGGTGGGTGAAGCATATCCACGTGTGGTGGTCGCGCTAGTGGTGGGCGAACCAAATTAGCGCGTGGGCATTAGCATTAGGATTTTTTTTATAAATTCGTAGAATAGCCGAATAGAAAGGCTCTCAAGAATTAGATTTAGTGTTTAGGAAATCTTATGTTTTCGTTTTAAAATTTTGAATCAATTTATGTAATATGTGAAAAATATAAATATTAAAATAAATATTATGTTAGAATGGGTTCACAATAAATGTTGCTAATATATATATATATATATATAAACTGAAATCTATCAAATCATATTGGAATTAGCAATATAAATTATTTATTGTTAATGTAATTAACTTTTAGTGATACTGGAAGGCGTAACACGGCAAATAATGCGCGGTTACATGGCACTATAATTCCGCCGTCTTCCATAATATACCGAGACGCATCCTCTGCCCCGCCGTGGAAGCGCTATATCGGTGGATGACGTTGTACCATGCCAAAAAATCCGCCGCCATTGCACAATCCCTAACGTAGTTATCCCTGGTGGCTTTTATTGCACGCGGCGACTAAGGCTATGCCTCGGCGTCTAAAAGCGCCAGCGCCCGAGCTCTGTGTTGTAGTGTGCCATCAAGAAAAAACATTTTACTCAAAAAGTTTTTAACAAAATCCTATTTGAAATTCCCTAAATCTACCTATTAAGGTTTATAAATAAAATTTATATTCTTGTATTTTGTTGGATATGAATTATGATTCCCTAAAGTCCTAAAAAACTTTGAATTTATCCTAAACTCTAAATAAAATTTATATTCTTGTATTTTGTTGGATATGAATTATGATTCCCTAAAGTCCTAAAAAACTTTGAATTTATAAAAATATCCCTATGATGCATTTTTTGCAGAATGGCATTTAGTAATTTTGGTTTTGACCAAAAATAGTTTCCTAAAGTCTAAAGATTATTTGGTATTTTCAAAAATGTTAGAAACTGGTTTCATATGCCACAAAAGGAATAAGAAAATATAAAATAATAAAAGAAGAACATAAAAAACAAAACAAATCTAACCTAAACGACTGGCTCGGCCCGAGCGAGCCCCTCCTCTCTACCGCGGGCAGCAGCAACGCAACCCGCATTAGCCCAACAACAACCTGGAAGCAGCCTACCCCAGACAACCCCTCTCCCCATTTTTTCTCCCCCACAAACACTACCAGTTAGGCCCGCATGTAAGATGCCTTCAACCTCCGAAAAGAGATCGTGGACTAGGTCAAGCTATCTGAGACCTCGGAGTTCACTGCAGCTTGAGGAAGATTAAATCAACGTCGAGCACACCATAATCGTCGTCGTGAGGAGAGGAAGGCCGCATTGTGCACCAGCTCACCGACGACAAGGACTGCCAGTGAACCTCCACTGTTGACCACCAAGTTGTTGTCGTGTTCGATGTCACTGTCCACTGCCGATAAATCGCCCAGATCGCCTCATCTGTCCGATCACATCTCGGGGGTCAAGATTACATAACCGAAGCGGTATTTTCCAATAGATGAGCTGCGTGTCCGCGCACGTCAGCACCGTGTTAGCTCCCAGTCAGCAAGTCAACTGCACAATCAGCGCCTCGTCATCCAATCAACATGTTAAATGGAAATTGAATTAATAAAAAAATAGAATATACAATCTTGCAAAATTCATACAAAAAGATCTACGGACTCAAAAAATGCAAATAATATATCTATGGATTCAAAAAATATGTAGAACATTAATTTGTAATAATATTGCAAGTTTACTGAATATAAAAATTTAAGAAATTTAAACTACATGGATTAGTATTTAAATCATAATTTTTAATTTGTAATTCCAAAATAAGATGAATATTTTTGCAACCGGATCAAACATAGAATTTATATCCAGATATATTATAAAAAGAAATATTAAAATTGTTATTACAGAATGTTTTCTAGAAAGATTTAAACCCTAAAATTCATATATTTTTCTATTTTTAAATAGCTAATGCAGTAATTGTTTTGATCATGCATTACCTGTAAGTTCAATAACCAGAGAAGTAAATACCTAATGTTCTAGAGTTATTAAATTGGCATGCTTTGGTTCATCATTGTTTTGTTGTATTGTTCCATATTTGTAATGTTTTATATGATTTGTTTATTGTGTTATATTTTTAAACGTTGGATTACGAGGAGTGCAACTACTGTGATTGTGACGATTGTATGAACAACTTCAACAACTAAAACAAGTGGAGATTTGTTTTTTCACAAATGTCTTACTATTTTCCTATGCGTTGTAGTTGCATGTCTAGGAGTACTTATTGTACTTGTTATGCTATGGCCCATTACTATGACATTTGATAGATGAGCCATCATATGTGTAGATCATTGATACGTCCAAAACGTATCTACTTTTCCGAACACTTTTGCTATTGTTTCTCCTCTAAACTTGTGTGATTTGAATGCAACTAACGCGGACTGACGCTGTTTTCAGCAGAATTGCCTTAGTGTCTACTTTTTGTGCAGAAAACCAACTATCAGGAAAAATCCCGGAAAATATGTCAAAAATCCTATTTCACCCAAAGACTCCAGGAGCCAGAATACGAGACGGAGAAGAGCCAGGGGGTGGCCACACCACCTGCTGGTGCGGGCCAGGCCAGGCTGTGCCAGGGGGTGGTGTGGGCCCCCTAGGCACCCCCTCGGCCTCTCTCTTCACCTATAAGGAGCCTTCTGACCTAAAAACTTCGGGGGGTTCAACGTTTTTCCAAAAGGAGTTCCGCTTCGCCGCCACCACCAGATTCCGCGAAACAGCACCAGAAACTCCGTTCTGGCACCCTGCCGAGACGGGGAATTGGAGGAGATCATCGCCATCATCATCACCATAGCTTCTCCATCGACCATCCATGTTTCCCCCATCTATGAGTGAGTAATCCCCCGCTGTAGGCTATGGGGATGGTAGGGATTGGATGAGATCGTTCATGTAATGGCATCAGATTGTTAGGGCATGGTGCCTAGTATCTTTTATTAGTGCTTTATGACTTTGTTGCGACTTGTTGTGCTTAATGCTTGTCACTAGGGCCCGAGTGGCATGATTTCAGATCTGAACATGTTATTGATTCATTATGATAGTATTGTTTTTGGTCTTATCTACAAGTTGTATACACACGTTGTTGTTCGGAACCTATGGCCCTGAAGTGACAGAAATAGGGATAACCGGAAGGGAATGGCTTTGATGTGAGGATCACATGTGTTCACGGAGTGTTAATGCTTTGCTCTGGTGCTCTATTAAAAGGAGCACCTTAATTGCCAGTAGTTCCCTAGAGGCCCCGCTGCAAACAGGCTGTCAGGACAAAAGATGTTGTGCAAGTTCTCATTGCGAGCACGCATGACTATATATGGAACACATGCCTAGGATTGTCTAGTACTTGGATGCTTTATCTTATTTATCTGCAATTGCCCTATGTTCTGATTGCTATTTGAATTGTCTTGTCCATGCAACACCCGTCCATCTATCCCTATGCCTACCGCACTCGAATCCCACTGTTACTGCTTTTGTTACTACTGTCTTTGCTTTACTACTGCTGTTACTTTACTATTCCTACTACAAAACTGTTGCTACTGATAAACTGTTGTGAGCAAGATTGTTTCCAGGTGTAGCTGAATTGACAACTCAGTTGTTAAGGCTTATAAATATTCTTTGGCTCCCCTTGTGTCGAATCAATAAATTGGGTTTCACTTCCCTCGAAAATACTGCGATACACCCCCTATACTTGTGGGTCATCAAGACTATTTTCTGGCGTCGTTGCCAGGGAGCATAGCTTTATTTATCAAGTTCACTTGGATTCTCTATTGTTCGCTGCTATCCATCCATCATGGGTAAGTCTCGTGATGGAAAGGTTCCTGTTTTACCATCCACTACAAGAAGAGGTACGGTTCTGAACACCTCTGTTGCTCTTGATTCACCGTCTGTTTTGAGTAAGTTCCTTACACCACCACATACACATGCTACACACACTGCTACTACTATTAAATCTGAAACTTCTGGTGCTTATGATGCTGCTTCTACTATGCTTGATAAGAGTGGTTCATTAGGTCCTTTCCTAGATGCTACGATTGCTAGAACTATAGTTGGAAATACCGAAACTCCTAATGAAGACACTACCACACCTGTTAGCTCACCTAAGTCTAGTGAGAGTTATGATGTTGAAGATGGTTATGTTGAGATGACCGATGAGTTTATTAAAGAATGTAAGAACACCCATGATAGGAGCGCTGCTAAGAGTCTCCTTGAGAGGCGTACTATTAGACCCAAATTATCTCCTGCTGCTAAGTTTGTTGCTTCTCCCATAAACATTATAGATGAAGATTATGATTTCTCTCTCGATCTATCTTACATAGCTATTGTCGAGAAAGAACCTTTTTGTGGGACTAAGAATGAAAGTGCGGTAGCACATATGAATGAACTTTCTACCATGAGTGTCTTGTTTTCTGATGATATTAAGATGCGTACTTACTTTGTTGCTAAGATTTTCCCCTTTTCACTGAAAGGAGAAGCTAAAACTTGGTTTAGTAATTTACCTCCTGGATCTATTGATAGCCCTGAGTGCTTGATTAGTACTTTCCTGCAGAAATATTTTCCTCCTAGTGCTAGACATGCTATTTTGCAGGAACTTTTTGATTTTAAACAGGGAGAAAAAGAGGTATTGCCCGAATCTTGGGCAAGGTTTTGTGCTTTGATTCATGCACAGGCTAGAAGTCCATTACCTAAGAATGAGCTTCTTGATATATTTTATAATGGACTAACCGAAGAATCTAGGACATACGTAGATAGTTGTGCTGATTGTGTTTTCAGGAATAGGACTCCTAAGGAAGCTGAGGAATTAATGGCTAAAATAATCAAGAATTATGAAGATTGGACTCCTCCTAAACAAGTTATACCTAAAGTAATTGTACCTGAACCATCTATTCATTTGCCTATTCCAACATCAAAGAAGAGGGGAGTTATTGAATTAAATGATGAAGTGGTGAAGGAAGCTAAGAAATGTCTTAAGGATAAGGGAATTAAAGCTGCATATGTCAAGAATTTACCTCCTATAGAAGAATTATGTAAACCTATTCCCTACTCATCCACTATTGAGGTACACTCTCTCCAACACTTCGATGAAGGTGATATCCCATACTCTAAACCTCCTGATCAATGCTTAGAAGAATTTGATATCTTTATTGTTAAGCAAGATAACTTTAATGAAAGGGTGCAAAATCATCTAATGGAAAACACTAGAGCTATTGTTGAGTTGAAAGATATTGTGGAAAGAACCTCTAATGATGTTAAAATGATTGTTAAACACTTTCAAATGGTTCAAACTCAAATAGATCAACTCGTTAAAGTGCAAAACGACTTGCTAGTTAATGCTGCTAAAGAAAAACATGCTTATGAAATTAGAACTAGAAGCGGTGCTGCTACCCAGGATCCTCTATATCCTGAGGGGCATCCCAAAAGAATCGAGCAGGATTCTCAACAAGCTGAAAATAGTGGTTCTACTCGTAAGAAAAGGAAAAAGAAACATAAAACTGTTGTAGAACCCTCTGAACCTACTATAGATCTGTTGGGTCCGCAGCATAGAAAACAAAAAATTTCCTACGGTGTGAACTACACGCCAAGATATATCTACTAGGTACAAAGCAAACGGGTGGACATACATCCATAGAGAACTTACCCTCGAAGACAACGAGCTTTGTTAACGAGTAGGAACTCGTGGTTGATGTAGTCGTACACTTGCCGATCTCAAGATCGTGAGGAAGTCCGAGCGCCGCAACTCAGCAGTGCATCCGCACTCGCACACACGTTCAAGCCACCGGACAACCTCCACCTCCTCGCTCCAGCAATCCAACGGAAACAGCAACTCCTTCCAGACGAAATGCCACCGGGAACATGTATCTCGCTAATCCGAGACCATGGGGGAATAATTCTAGAGGGGGAGAGAGATCCTTCACAAGGAGGTGTGCGGATGAAGGAGGGAATGGGTGGCCTTTTATAGGAGGAGGGGCGTTCCCCCTCTCTCCATGGCCGGTGCATGGGGGTGACCCCTCACCTCCCCCATTCATGTGGTGGTAACTCCTCCACATTAAAATGCCTCTTCACATTCCCTTTTAAAGTCTCCACTTTAAATGCATTAAGTTTCTCCAAATTTAATGCTCTCTCATTTAATCAAAATCTTTTATTAAATTTATTCAGAATTTTGTTAATTACTTTCATTAACAAACATTCACATATAGCCCCTTGCAATATTTCAATATCACATGCAGAACCACCTTCTGCAATTTCACCCGAAACAATTTCCGGTTTCTATTGAAACAATTCCTGCGCTTTGCAA
The DNA here is from genome assembly GCA_916181665.1 of Avena sativa. Lineage (NCBI taxonomy): Eukaryota > Viridiplantae > Streptophyta > Magnoliopsida > Poales > Poaceae > Avena > Avena sativa. The sequence goes on from OV702292.1 coordinate 56,115,691, forward strand.
TTCTTTCGTCTGAAACATATGTGCTCCAAAATGGTGTCCGGTAACTCTTAAGTGTGCCACCCTACGGTTCGCGAATAATGCAGACATGATCGAGACCCTTCTCCGATCAATAATCAGCAGCGGGACCTAGAGATTCGTACTGACTCCTACACATTCAACAATGACTCTTGTGATCGTGAGAACCTTTAACGCTTGTAACTAAATCCCTTTGTCTCTCGATATATTACATGTCTGAGATTCGATCATCGGTATCTCTGTACCTAGTTTGATCTCGTTACCGACATGCACTCTTTTCTCGTTCCCGTGATATAACATTCTAGTGATCACATCACTTGCTTGCAAGCTATCCTAATGTGATATCACCGAGAGGGCCTAGAGTATATCTATCTGTCATCTGGATTGACAAATTCCACTCTTGATCCATGAGCCTCAACATAACACCTTCGTAGCACTGAACCCATCTTTATAGTCACCCTGTTGTGGTGTGACATTTGATGTTATCAAGATACTCTTCCGGTGTTAGCAATTAACATGATCTCATGGTCTAAGGATAAAGATTACTTCGTATGATGTTATAGCAATATAAACACAATGACTTGATCATAATGTTATACTTCGGATGAATGTTCATCACATCATTCCACCAATGGTGTGACCTTAATATTAAGAACATCCAATGTCCATGATCAGGAAACCTTGATCATCCTGTTAATCAACAAGCTAGTCTATAAGAGAGGCATGACTAGGAACCCTTTTTGTTTATTAAACACACATGTATTGATGTTTCCTATCAATACAATTATAGCATGTAAAATAAACATCTATCATATACAAGGAATACATAATAACAACTTTATTATTCCTCTCAGGGCATATTTCCTTCAGTCTCCCACTTGCACTAGAGACAATAATCTAGTTCACATAGTGATAAATCTAACACCCATGGAGTTCTGGTGTTGATCATGTTTTGCCCTAGGGAGTACTTTAGTCAACGGATCTGCTACATTCAGGTCCGTGTGCACTTTACAAATCTTTATATCTCCATCCTTGACATGTTCGCGGATGGAGTGAAACTGGCGCTTAATATGCCTGGAATTCTTGTGAGACCTTGGTTCCTTGGCGTTGGCTATGGCTCCATTGTTGTCACAATAGATCACCATCGGGTCCAACGCATTGGGAACCACACCCAGTTCCGTAATGAACTCTTTCATCCAAACTGCTCCCTACGCCGCTTCTGAAGCAGCAACATATTCCGCCTCCGTTGTTGATCCAGCCATCACAGGTTGTTTGGAGCTCCTCCAACTAACTGCTGCTCCGTTCAAGAGAAATACGTATCCGGATTGAGACTTAGAGTCATCCGGATCAGTGTCAAAGCTAGCATCGACATAACACTTAGCGACTTGCTCTTCTTCACCTCCGTATACAAGAAACATATCCTTAGTTCTTCTCAAGTACTTAAGGATATTCTTGACCGCTATCCAGTGTTCCGAACCTGGATCAGATTGGTACCTACTAGTCAAACTAATAGCATGTGCCACATCCGGTCTTGTACATAGCATGGCATACATTATAGAGCCTATGGCTGAGGCATAGGGGATCTTATCCATTATCTCTCTTTCTTCCGCCGTAGCCGGACTTTGAGTCTTACTCAATGTCTTGCCTTGCAACATAGGTAAGTACCCCTTCTTACTTCCGTCCATATTAAACTTCTTTAATATCTTATCAATATATGTACTCTGCGATAGCCCAATTAGGCGTCTTGATCTATCTCTATAGATTTTAATGCCTAATATATATGAAGCTTCACCAAGGTCTTTCATCGAAAATTTGCTGTTTAGATAACTTTTAACACTGTTTAAAAGATCTATATCATTTCCAATCAATAATATGTCATCCACATATAATATCAGAAATGCCACATTGCTCCCACTCACTTTCTTGTAAATACAAGCCTCTCCATAAGTTTGGACAAATCCAAACTCTTTGATCACCTCATCAAAGCGGAGATTCCAACTTCGTGATGCTTGCTTCAGTCCATAGATGGATCGCTGAAGTTTTCACAGCTTATCAGCATTAGGATCGACAAAACCCTTAGGTTGTATCATATACAACTCTTCTTCAATATTACCATTGAGGAACGCAGTTTTGACATCCATCTGCCATATTTCATAATCGAAATATGCAGCAATTGCTAACATAATCCTAACCGACTTAAGCATCGCTATGGGAGAGAATGTCTCATCGTAGTCAACTTCTTGAATTTGTCGAAACCCCTTTGCGACAAGTCGAGCCTTATAGATGGTCACATTACCATTAGCATCAGTTTTTCTTTTGAAAATCCATTTATTCTCAACGGCCTTTCGATCGTGAGGTAAGTCCACCAAGGTCCAAACCTGGTTTTCGTACATGGATTCCATCTCGGATTTCATGGCTTCTAGCCATTTGTTGGAATCAGGGTTCATCATCGCTTCTTCATATGTCGCAGGGTCATCTATTTCATCAATCATGAAATTCATAACAGGATTGCCGTACAGTTCAGGAGCTGCACGTGTCCTGCTTGACCTGCGAGGTTTGGTAGTGTCCTCTTTCGGAGTTTTATGATCAATATCATTAGCTCTCTCTTCATTAGGTGAAGTCAACTCCGAAACAACTTCTGGAGCTGCGCTACTCGCCATTTCATGAAGAGAAGGTTCAATAACCTCTGCGAGTTCGACCTTCCGACTACTCACACCTTTCGCGAGAAACTCCTTCTCAAGAAAGGATCCATTCTTGGCAACAAAGACCTTGCCCTCGGATCTGTGATAGAAGGTATACCCAATCGTTTCCTTAGGGTATCCTATGAAGACGCATTTTTCCGCTTTGGGTTCGAGTTTATCCGGTTGAAGTTTCTTCACATAAACATCGCATCCCCAAACTTTAAGAAATGACAGCTTAGGTTTGTTTACAAACCATAATTCATACGGTGTCTTTTCAACGGATTTAGATGGTGCCCTATTTAAAGTGAATGCAGCGGTTTCCAGTGCATAACCCCAAAATGACAGTGGCAAGTCAGTTAGAGACATCATAGATCGAACCATATCCAATAAAGTACGATTACGACGTTCTGACACACCATTACGTTGTGGGGTTCCGGTAGGCGTGAGTTGTGAAACTATTCCACAGTCTTTCATATGTGTGCTAAACTCGTAACTAAGATACTCTCCTCCACGGTCGGACCGCAGAAATTTGATCTTTTTGTTACGATGATTTTCCACTTCATTCTGAAATTCTTTGAACCTTTCAAAGGTTTCAGACTTATGTTTCATCAAATAGATATACCCGTATCTACTCAAATCATCCGTGAAAGTAACAAAATAACGATATCCACCTCGCGCCGACACACTCATTGGTCCACACACATCAGTATGTATGATTTCCAATAAATCTGTCGCCCGTTCCATTGAACCGGAAAACGGCGTTCTAGTCATCTTGCCCATAAGGCATGGCTCACATGTATCAAATGATTCAAAATCAAGTGATTCCAAAAGTCCATCAGAATGGAGTTTCTTCATGCGTTTAACGCCAATATGACCTAGACGGCAGTGCCACATGTATGTAGATATATCATTATCAAGTTTAATCCTTTTAGCATCAACATTATGAATATGCGTAATACTACTATCGAGATCCAACAGAAATAAACCATTCAACATAGGTGCATGACCATAAAAGATATTATTCATATAAATCGAACAACCATTGTTTTCAGACTTAAACGAATAACCACTTTGCATCAAACACGATCCGGATACAATGTTCATGCTCAGTGGAGGCACCAAATAACAATTATTTAGGTTTATAACTAATCCCGATGGCATATGGAGAGGCAGCGTTTCGACGGTGATCACATCAACTCTTGATCCATTGCCGACCCGCATCGAGACCTCATACCTTGCTAGTTGTCGCTTGTTCCGCAGCCCCTGAACCGAGTTACATATATTAGCAACCGATCCGGTATCAAATTCCCAGGTGCTACTGCGAGTACTAGTCAAGTACACATCAATAACATGTATATCACATATACCTTTGTTTGCCTTGCCGGACTTCTTGTCCGCCAAATACTTGGGGCAGTTGCGCTTCCAATGGCCAGTCCCCTTCCCTTGCAATAGTAGCACTCGGTGTCAGACTTAGGGCCAGCTCGGGGTTTCATTTCAGGCGTGGCAACAGACTTGCCACCCTTCTTTCCCTTGTGCTTGCCTTTCTTGTCCTTCTTGAAACCGGTGGTCCTATTGATCATCAACACTTGATGTTCTTTCCTAATCTCCACTTCTGCAGTCTTAAGCATTGACAGAAGCTCGGGAAGAGACTTCTTCATGCCCTGCATATTATAGTTCATCACGAAGCTCTTGTAGCTAGGTGGCAGAGATTGGAGAACACGATGTATGCCTAGGTCAATGGGAATCGTTATTCCCAAGGACACAAGCTTATCGGCGTACCCAGACATTTTGAGTACGTGCTCACTAACGGAGCTGTTTTCCTCCATCATGCAGCTAAAGAACTTTTCTGTAGCATTATAACTCTCTACGGCAGCATGGGTATCAAAATCATTTTCAATTCTCCCATGGTATCAAAGGCATTGCCATTTTCGAAACGCTTTCGAAGTTCTGGCTCTAGCCCATACAGTATGCCGCAATGAACTAAGTTGTGGTCCTCCTGACGAGTTATATAGACGTTCTTTTCCTCGTCAGGAGCATCAGGAGCTTGTGGGGGGCCTAGCTTTTGTGCAGCAGTGAGGAGAATCCTCAAATTCATAGCCCAGCTGGTGAAGTTGCTACCATTCACAACAAGTTTCTCTTTCTCCATGAACACATTGAAATTAAAAGCAGGTGGTGCCATCTACAACAGAATTTGTAAAGTATATTTAGACTAAGTTTATGATAGATTGAGTTCAACTAATCCAAATTACTAATGAACTCCCACTCAAAAACGACATCCCTCGTGTCCTTTTGGTGATTACATGAACCAAATCCACTACACCAAGTCCGATCATCACGTGAGTCGGTGTAGCTTCAAAGGCGAGCATCTATATGGACATCATATCAACTATATGACTCATGCTTAACCTTTCGGTCCGTGTTCCGAGGCCATATCTGTACATGCTAGGCTCGTCAAGTAAGAACCTTAGTATTTGCGTGTGTAAAACTGTCTTACACCCGTTGTATGAAAGCGTAGAGTTGAAAACACCCGATCATCACGTGATGCCTCAAAACACGATCCACAAAACGGTGCATACTTAAGGAAGAACACATTTTATCTTGATATCTAAATGAGGGATCATCTTATAATGCTACCAAACGCGCCAAACTAGCAATATAAGATGCTAACATCTAATGTGTGAAGTGAGGTGATATGGTCCATGCATTTGATCTCTATCATTTGCATCGTGGTATGATCTCTATCATTCCTTTGTGTGTAAGGCCAAGGTCTATGGAACTTACACGTTAAGTGAGTTGTAAGAGTATCTATTATACATCTACTTACAACAATACCATATCAAAACACTAGCCCAGCAACGATCTAAACTAGACGCCTCTAATTTATCAATTGCAAGTTTTACGTGGCTTAGGGCTTTCGGAGATAGAACCTGTCTAACCTACGAACATGAACCACAACGAGGATAACAAAGTTATTAGCAACTCGTTGTAAATCAGATATTGACTATAGTAGGAGAGACAGACACCCGCCAGCCACTTATGCAAAACAAGTTGCATGTCAGTCGTGGAACCGGTCTCATGTACGATGACAGGTTGGTCCGGGCCGCTTCATCCCACTATGCCACCAATATCCAAAGTACATAGAAGATGCAACAACATGATCATCATCGCCCACATATAAACATATGTGTACTACCCGTGCAAAGCACCTACGCATAGATCAGGCTCTGATACCACTGTTGGGTCCGCAGCATAGAAAACAAAAAAATTCCTACGGTGTGAACTACACGCCAAGATCTATCTACTAGGTACAAAGCAAACGGGTGGACATACATCCATAGAGAACTTACCCTCGAAGACAACGAGCTTTGTTAACGAGTAGTAACTCGTGGTTGATGTAGTCGTACACTTGCCGATCTCAAGATCGTGAGGAAGTCCGAGCACCGCAACTCAGCAGCGCATTCGCACTCGCACACACGTTCAAAGCCACCGGACAACCTCCACCTCCTCGCTCCAGCGATCCAGCGGAAACAGCAACTCCTTCCAGACGAAATGCCACCGGGAACATGTATCTCGCTAATCCGAGACCATGGGGAATAATTCTAGAGGGGGAGAGAGATCCTTCACAAGGAGGTGTGCGGATGAAGGTGGGAATGGGTGGCCTTTTATAGGAGGAGGGGGGTGCCCCCTCTCTCCATGGCCAGCGCATGGGGGGGTGACCCCTCACCTCCCCCATTCATGTGGTGGTAACTCCTCCACATTAAAATGCCTCTTCACATTCCCTTTTAAAGTCTCCACTTTAAATGCATTAAGTTTCTCCAAATTTAATGCTCTCTCATTTAATAAAACTCTTTTATTAAATTTATTCAGAATTTTGTTAATTACTTTAATTAACAAACATTCACATATCGCCCCTTGCAATATTTCAATATCACATGCAGAACCACCTTCTGCAATTTCACCCGAAACAATTTCCGGTTTCTATTGAAACAATTCCTGCGCTTTGCAATTCTTTCGTCTGAAACATATGTGCTCCAAAATGGTGTCCGGTAACTCTTAAGTGTGCCACCCTACGGTTCGCGAATAATGCAGACATGATCGAGACCCTTCTCCGATCAATAATCAGCAGCGGGACCTGGAGATCCGTACTGACTCCTACACATTCAACGATGACTCCTGTGATCGTGAGAACCTTTAACGCTTGTAACTAAATCCCTTTGTCTCTCGATATATTACATGTCCGAGATTCGATCATCGGTATCTCCATACCTAGTTTGATCTTGTTACCGACATGCACTCTTTTCTCGTTCCCGTGATATAACATTCTAGTGATCACATCACTTGCTTGCAAGCTATCCTAATGTGATATCACCGAGAGGGCCCAGAGTATATCTATCCGTCATTTGGATTGACAAATTCCACTCTTGATCCATGAGCCTCAACACCTTCGTAGCACTGAACCCATCTTTATAGTCACCCTGTTACGGTGTGACGTTTGATGTTATCAAGATACTCTCCCGGTGTTAGCAATTAACATGATCTCATGGTCTAAGGATAAAGATTACTTCGTATGATGTTATAGCAATATAAACACAATGAATTGATCGTAATGCTATACTTCAGATGAATGTTCATCACATCATTCCACCAATGGTGTGACCTTGTTATTAACAACATCCAGTGTCCATGATCAGGAAACCTTGATCATCCTGTTAATCAACAAGCTAGTCTATAAGAGAGGCATGACTAGGAACCCTTTTTGTTTATTAAACACACATGTATTGATGTTTCCTATCAATACAATTATAGCATGTAAAATAAACATCTATCATATACAAGGAATACATAATAACAACTTTCTTATTCCTCTTAGGGCATATTTCCTTCAAGATCCTAATAGTATATCTATCTCCGATCCTGAAACTGAAAGTGGTAATGAAGAAAAGGTTGTTCCTAATGAAGAAAAAGTTGAAGAAGAACCTGAAAACCACACTAAGAATACTAAATACACCAAAGATGATTTTATTGCTAAGAAACACGGTAGTGAAAGAGAACCTTGGGTCCAAAAACCTATGCCTTTCCCTGATAAGAAACACAAGTCAAAGGAAGATGAACACTATAATAAGTTTTGTGAGTGGATGAAACCTTTATTCCTGCAAATTCCTTTGACTGATGCTATTAAATTGCCTCCTTACTCAAAGTATATGAAGGACATTGTCTCGAATAAAAGGAAGATCCCTAATGAAGAAATTTCTACTTTGCTTGCTAATTATTCCTTTAATGGTAAGGTTCCTAAGAAACTTGGAGACCCAGGGATTCCAACTATCCCTTGCTCTATTAAGAACAGTTATGTTAGAACTGCTTTGTGTGATTTGGGAGCTGGAGTTAGTGTTATGCCTTTCTCTCTCTATAAGAGGCTTCAACTTGAAAATTTAATACCAACTGATATATCTTTGCAAATGGCTGATAAATCTACCACTATTCCTGTGGGTATATGTGAGGATGTACCTGTTCAGGTGGCTCACAATTGCTTGATATTAACTGATTTTGTTGTGCTTGAAATGCCCGAAGATGATAATATGTCTATTATTCTTGGGAGACGTTTTCTTAATACTGCAGGAGTTGTTATTAATTATAATCAAGGAAAGGTGACCTTCAATGTTAATGACAAGGAACATACTGTCTATTTCCCAAGAAGATTGAAAGGACTTATGGTTTGAATTCAATTGAAAATGTTGAAGGCATTCAAGTTGGAGAAATATATTGTCCCATACCAAGAGAAAATTTGAAACTATTATGACTGGGACCATTGCTATCAAGGTTGAGGTAACATAATCATTAGTGGAGTACAAAGTTTTGTCCCATATGCAATTGTTTTGGTAGCAACACTTGATCAACCTTGTTAACAAAAGGATTCCATTAAACAAAACAATGTTTTCATTATGATTATCTCCGTTTATTTCTATCCTTTGCATTTTAGTTTTTGCTTTCGTTTAGTTTACTTTTTGTTGTTAGCTGCTTGCATGTTAGAACTTCTGTAGTTCTATACTTGTTTAGTCCTTGCATCATGTTTCCAAAAAAAGAAAAAATCTGTCTGTCAGAAAAATCATTCTTCTATTTCTGAAAAATGCCCAAAAATAAAGTGTCTCGAAAAATTCTAGAAAATTCATATTAAATTTTTACGTGAAAAAAGGGGCAGATGAGTACCTGGGAGGTATCAGGGGGGCCCACCAGGCAGGCACACCACATGGTGGCGCGGCCAGCCTTGGGTGGCGCCATGCCCTGGTGTGGGCCACCCCTGGCCCCCCACTAACTCTCTCACCTACCACTTTCTTCTCTCTCCCGAGTAAGATCCAGTTCATAGCTCAAAATCGCATTCTTGCTGTTCTTGCTCTTGATTTTTTCGATCTCCTTGCTCAGCCCATCTTTCTTGCTGAAATTTGGAGCATTTGTTCCCTGGTATGTGACTCCTCCCCTTGTCCAAGTAGATTTGTGTTTAGTGGATTATATGTTGAGTATTTTGCTGCTGTAGGTGACTGGTTTTGAGGGCTTGTAAGCTTGTTTGATGCTTAGAGATATAGTTTTGATGCATGTTTAGGCCTCTTGCAAGTCCCTATGAGTAGAATCCTTCATTATATTTACTTTGCAATCACTTGTTTAATAGGTGTTTAAATTTCAGAATACCAAGCATGAACAACCATACTTTTGGAAAGATATTTGAGAGTGATGCACCTAGGAGGTCGAGGCCCTCGAGGACAGCCTCTCAAGCTAGGCCATCATACAATTAAGATCTCATTGCAACTCGTATTGGTAGTGAAAGGGATGATGGGGATGCTCACCCATCATCTTTTCCTTGTTAAACTTTCTTACAAGCTGCAGGTATTCTTGATGATTTCTTGCTACTGATTGAGAGGGTTGGTTTGACCTCATATATGCAAGATGAGAGTGTGCAATACGCTATGCTCACCAAAACTTTTCTTGAGAGCTTCATGTTTACTAACACACCCTATCAGTCTACTGTCTCTTTCAAAATCTATGATCTGCCCTTCACCATGGCTTTGGAGAGATTTTGCAGTATTGTAGGTGTGTGCATGATAGGAACCATGAAGAAAATTCAAGGGCGACCCGCTGACTTGTTGGAGCTTTACCGAGGGGTGACCAATGATGATGACCGTGTGGCGCAGTGATACATTGCAAATGTATCTATAATTTTTCATGTTCCATGCTTGGTTTTATCCACTTTCTTGTGTTTTGTTCCAACTTTGGAGTACTTTTCATATGATTTCATGGACTAACCTATTAACAAGAGCCACAGTGCCAGTTGTCTGTTTTCTGCTATTTTTGGTTCTAGGAAAGTTAGAAAATGAATATTCTCGGAATTGGACGGGACAAAAGCCAAAGTGCCTATTTTTTCGGAAGGGATCAAGTGCCAGAATACGAGACGGAGAGGGGCCAGGGGCCGGCCACACCACCTGGCCGCGCGGCCAGGCCTGGCCCATCCCAGGGGGTGGTGTGGTGGCTCCCGGCACCTCCTAGCCCCTCCTTCCGCCTATATATTGCCCTCGGGACGAAAACCCTAAGTACCCGATCAAAAATCCACGAAAGAGTCTGTAGCCGCCGTCATCTCCATCCCTAGATCGGGAGGGATCGGAAGCTCTTCCCGTCACCCTGCCGGAGAGGGGAATTCACCCTGGAGGCCTTCTTCATCACCATGCAAGCCTCCGGTGTGATGCGTGATTAGTTCATCCTTGGACTACGGATCCATGTAGTAGCTCGATGGCTGGTTTCTCCTCCTTTGTGCTTTCATGTTTAGATCTTGTGAGCTCCGTTCATGATCAATATCATCTAATTGTAATCCATACATGTTGTGTTTGCGGGGATCCGATGGATATTGAGATGTTATTTTAGATTGATTATTGATTCTATCATGTCTTTGTTATTTGAGATCTTGCATGCTTTCCGTTGTTAGTAGCTATCTTGGCCAAGTAGATGCTAGCAACTCCAAGAGTTAGTATTTATGCTCGATAGTGGGTTCATGCCTCTAGTAATCTAGGGAAGTGACAGAAATCTCTAAGGTACTAGATGTGATGTTGCTGCTAGGGAAAAAACAATGATCCTTTGTTCATAGAACAACTGTATTGTTTACTTTACACGCAGTTTGTAAAGCAATAATCTGTTGCTTGCAACTTAATACTAGAGGGGGGTCGGATGATAACCTAAAGGTGGATTATTAGTCATAGATGCAGTTGGATGGCGGTCTATGTATTATGTTGTAATGCACAATCAAGTCTCAAAGGATCCAAGGTGATTAGTATATGCATGTATTGCTTTCTCGGTGTTTGTCAATTGCCCCGCTGTAATTTGTTCACCCATCATGTTATCTATCTAAGGAGAGCCACCTCTAGTGAACTATGGATCCCGGTCCTTTACTTTACATACAATCTACAATCTTTTACTGCTTTGTGTTTACTTTCTGCAAACTTTTACTTCTTTCCATTCGATACGTTTAATCCTTTGTTTTCCGCAAAACACGGTGAGATTGACAACCTCATCGCAAGTTGGGGACAAAGTTCTATGATTGTGTTGTGCAGGTCTCCACGTTGCTACTAGCACCGGTAGTGCGCCCTGCCAAAGCTCAGCTAGTAACACCTCTGGGGTGTTTCCTTGCTCCTACTGGTTCGATTAAACCTTGGTCTCATAACTGAGGGAAACCTTGCTACTGTGCTCATCATACCTTCCTCTTGGGGTTCCCAACGAGCTCTACATCAACCACGAGCCAGCAAAGATTTTTCTAGCGCCGTTGCCGGGGAGTCAAGGACATCTTCACAAGGGGAGTCCCTCATAACCAATCTCTTTACTTTGTTGTTTTTGTTTGGCTTAGTTTCTTTTTGCTTTGTTTGCTTGTTTTGTTCTTCAAAAAACTCAAAAAAAATAGTTTTGCTAGTTTGCTTTCTTATTTGAAAACCCAAAAAATGACTACTCTTGAAAACACTAAGTTGTGTGACTTCACTAGCACCAACAACAATGATTTTATGAGCACACCTATTGCTCCACCTGTGGCTGAAAATACTTTCTTTGAGATAAAACCTGCTTTGCTCAATCTTCTTATGAGAGAACAATTTTCTGGTATTGGTAATGAAGATGTTGCTTCCCATCTAAATAACTTTGTTGAACTTTGTGAGATGCAAAAGCATAGGGATATAGATGGTGATATTATTAAGATGAAATTGTTTGCTTTCTCTTTGAGAGGAAAAGCTAAAGAATGGTTGAATTCCTTAACTAGGAATAGTATTGATTCTTGGACTAAGTGCAAAGATGCTTTTATTGGAAAATACTATCCTCCTGCTAAGATTATATCCATGAGAAGTGAAATAATGAAGTTTAAACAACTTGATAATGAGCATGTTGCTCAAGCTTGGGAAAGAATGAAGTCTTTGGTTAAGAATTGTCCCACTCATGGACTGACTGCTTGGATGATCATCCAAACTTTTTATGCAGGATTGAACTATTCTTCAAGGAACCTATTGGATTCAGCTGCTGGAGGTGTTGGAGATATGCCCAAGAGGCAATAATAAAAGTGTTTATTATTATATGTTTGTGTTTATGATGAATGTTTACATCCCATGCTATAATTGTATTATAAGGAAACACTGATACATGTGTGTTTTGTAAACATAAAAGAGTCCCTAGTAAGCCTCTTGTGGAACTAGCTTGTTGATTAAATGATGATCATGGTTTCCTGATCATGGACATTGGATGTCATTAATAACAAGGTTATATCATTAGGAGAATTATGTGATGGACACACACCCATAGTAAGCGTAGCATAAGATCGAGTCATTAAGTTCATATTGCTATAAGTTTTCAAATGCATAGTAACCTAATCCTTCGACCATGAGGTTATGTTAATCGCCATCACCGGATGGGTACTTTGATGACATCAAACACCGCTTCGTAACTGGGTGGTTATAAAGGTGTCATTGGGTATTCTGAAAGTATGTGTTGAAGCGCATGGACCAAGTTTGGGATTTGTCCATCCATATGACGGATATATATGCTCTAGGCCCTCTCGGTGGAATGTCATCTGGTTAGCTTACAAGCATGTGACTAGGTCACAAGGGATGATATAACATGGAACGAGTAAAGAGTACTTATCAGTAACGAGGTAGAACTAAGTATGGAGATACCGACGATCAAACCTCGGATAAGTAGAATATCGCGTGACAAAGGGAATTGGTTTCGTATGTTAATGGTTCTATCGATCACGAAGTCATCGTTGAGTATGTGGGAGCCATTATGGATCTCCAGGTCCCGCTGATGGTTATTGATCGGAGAGGTGTCTTCATCATGTCTGCATATTCACGAACCGTAGGGAGACACACTTAAGGTTCGAAGTTGTTTTAAGTAGATATGGAATATGCGTTGGAGACCGAATGTTGTTCGGAGTCTCAGACTGGATCCGGGACATCACGAGGAGATCCGAAATGGTCTGGAGAATAAGATTCATATATTGGGGATCATTTTCTAAGTTAGGAAATGTTCCGGAGTGTTTGTATGGAGATTCTAGAAGGTTTCGGAATGTTCTGGAAGGTTCTAGAAGATTTCTTGGAGTTTGCTTGAAAACCAAGAAAGGATCAAGGAGTCTTCGTGGGGGAGGAGGATTCCTCCCCCCTCCCAATCCGCTGGCCAAGGAGGGAGGGGAGTCCTACTAGGACTCCCCCTCCCATGGCGCCTCCCTCCTTTAAATAGAGGGGAGGGGGCGCCACCCCCTAGACCTCTACCATAACAAACCCTAGTCGCCGCCTCTCTCCTCCTCCTTCGCTCTGCTCCGGCTTAGGCGAAGCCCTGCAGAATTCTCTACTCCACCACCACCACACCGTCGTGCTGCTGGGATTCCGTGGAGAAGATCTACTACCTCCGCTGCTCGCTGGAACGGGGAGAGGAAGGTCTGCTTCGACTCCGCACGTGTGACCGACTGCGGAAGCGCTGCCGGAACGCGGCGCCGGAAGGATCGTCCACACGATCTTGAGATCGGCAAGTGATCGACTACATCAACCCCGAGATCTAATCTCGTAACGCTTTCATTTCTACGAGGGTTAGTACAGATTTATCTCGTTGCACATGTCTAATAGATTAGATCTTGGCTTTTATCTAGACTAGATCTGGGTTTTGTTCGTTCTTGCGGTAGAAATTTTTGTTTTCCATGCTACGAACCCATCAGGAGGTACCTTTATGACCATCACTTTGGGTGCTGCCACAAAACTTCTGGACAATATGATGGTTAATTATTCTGAATGGCATACTGAGAGAGATCCACAAGGTAAGAAGGTAAATTATGTTGAAAAAACCTCCTCCTTGAGTGATAAGATTGATATTATTATGTCCATGCTTGATAATGGGAAAGCCCATATTGATCCAAATAATGTTCTTTTACCCTCTTTGGTTGCTCAAGAAGAGCAAGTTGATGTGAACTTCATAAGAAATAATAATCTTGGCAACAATGCTTATGGTAATAATGCTTATAAGAATAATTTTGGTAACAACAATTATAAGCCATATCCTCCCAACAATGGTAATGCTTATGGAAATTCTTACAACAATAATAAGAGTGCTCCCTCTGAACTTGAAGTTATGCTTAAAGAGTTTATTAGTAAACAAACTGCTTTCAATAAAACTATTGAGGAAAAACTCTCTAATGCTGAAAGAAATATAGCATCTTTGGCTGAAGCTCAATCTTCTTTGAATAAAATGGCTGCTAAACTTGAAACTAATGACAATCCCTTTGCAGCTACTAATGCCATACAAGTAAGAATTGATGAAAATGTTAGACTATTAGCTGATCTACATGCTAAGTGGGAAAGAGAAGATGAAATTGCTAGAAACATTAATGTTTCTACTATCACCACCACTAGTGTTGAGGCTAGTAATAGTGCTACTACTTTAGATGATAAAGTTGATTTTGATCTTGATGGTTGCAACATCTCTGAAGTTATTAAGTTCCTACAAAAGCTTGCTAAAAGTCCTAATGCTAGTGCTATGAACATGGCTTTTACAAAACACATTACTGATGCTCTCATAAAGATTAAAGAAGAAAGGATGAAACATAAAGCTTCTATTCCTATAAAGCAAGAAGATGGTTGGGAACCCATCATTAATATGAAAGTGAATGACTTTGATTTCAAAGCTTTGTGTGATCTTGATAGTAGTGTTTCTATTATGCCTAGAAGGATTTATGATATGCTTGATTTGCCTCCTCTTGAAGATTGCTATTTGAATGTCCCACTTGATGCTAATGCTAAAAAGAAACTCATGGGGATTCTTAATGATGTTCTTATTATGGTTAATGATTCCTATGTCCCCGTTGATTTCTATGTTTTGGATGTTGAATACAATGCTTCTTGTCCTATTACTTTGGGAAGACCTTTTCTTAGAACTGTTGGTGCCATCATTGATATGAAAGAAGGCACCATTAAATATCAACTCCCACTCAAGAAAGGTATAGAACACTTCCCTAAAAAGAGAGAAAATATTTATTTTGCTTCTACTATGAAAACAAAATTTGGTTTTAATGCTTCTTCATTTGAGAACACTTGATTCTTTCTTTGCTTCTTATGCCTAACTTAAAGGCGTTAAAGAAAAGTACTTGTTGGGAGATAACCCAAGAGTTTTAGATGAGTCTTGGAAGTTATTACCTCTGTAATAACCTCTCCTTATCCTTTTTATTTGCTTTTTGTGCCAAGAGTAACCTCTAATGAGAGTGAAGTAATGATTGGGAAAGTTGTTGTCCCGAAACAGATTTCTGTGCTTCACCGTAAAAATTCATGAGAGAGCTCTGTACGTCAGATTGAGCTATAATTGTTTGTAATTCTGCCCCAGGTTCTTATCTAACTTTAGTTAGTTCAACACTTTTTGATTTGAGCAACAGAAGGTCTTCGAAAAAATTCGTCTTTACCTGCTGGTCTGTTTTGACAGATTTCTGCCATTTTCTGCATTTGCTTCTTGTTGGTTCCTTCTTGAGTTCTTTTGGGGAATTGAGCTTTTTGAGGGAAGTGCTACAGTAGCTAGTGTTCTAATGGAAGTTTATTTGGTGTTAGAACTGAACCTTGAGACTTATTTATCTTAAGTGCACTAATGTTGCTAATGAGATTGTGTGAAGTTTTGTATGAAGGAAAAATTTCAGGTGTATGGAAGGAATGAGTAATGAGATGAAAGATGGACTAAAGCTCAAGATTGGGGATGCCACATGTGTCACCCCAAGAAATATCCAAGAAGTACAAGCGTCAAAGCTTGGGGATGCCCAAGGCATTCCCCTTCTTCATCAATAAAAATCCCAGGTTTCTTCCAAACGCTTCATTTTTATTGTTTCATGCACAATTGTGTTTTTCTTGGAGCGTCTTCTTTTTCATTTTCGTTTGCTTTGGTTTGCTTAGTTTTCTGAATAAATTGGTTGGACCCCTTCTTTCACACTTTGGTTTGCATTTAGTTTGGTTTGGTTTGGAAAAGAGTAGGAAAGTTCATGCTTATGTGGTAAAAAGAGCTCGTTTTTGACTGTGGCCTATGTTTTGTCATGCCATGCTTGATATTGTTTTGGCTTTATGCTTAGTATTATTTGCTGCAGCATGACTTGTTATAAACAATTGAGATTGCTTAATGTGCCTTGGATGAATCATGCGTTGTTTTAACATATTAAAGCATAGTATAGTGGTATTCTCCTTTGATGCTTTATTTGGGTTGACTTGGCACATGCTCACACCATGTTATGACTATCTCAAGTCACCATAGCCTTTAAGATCCTTTAGTTTTCAACTTGTAGTATCACTTTATGCTTTGATCAATGATGTTTTGTCGCTCTGCATGATTATGGCCATTATTGCTCTCTTAGTTTGTCGCTCCCAGTCTTTTGCTAGCCTCCACAACAAAGTTTGAGTTCCACTCATGCATCCAACTCCCTAAACCAAGTTATTCCAAAGAGTCCACCATACCTACCTACTAGCTTATGCTATTCCAAGTATATTCATGATTTTGTTTACCTTCCACTTGTTATGAGAAAACTAGTGATTAAAGCTCTCACGAACTTGATGGCACACTTTACTTTACTTGCCCTTAATAAACTTGAACCATTGTGTCGTCTATGTTGTATATGCTTGCACTTATTTGTTGGGAATTAGCAGAACCATGCTTTCATGGGGAACGCTTTCAACATTGCACTTGGTACTTGTACCTAGTTGATATCATGCTCTTTTGTATATGGATGTCGTCGGTGTGAAATGAAAGGGGAGCTTGTAAGTCCATGGAGTTATGTATATGTGTTAGAGAAACGCCTGGGCCGCTGGTCTAATCCATGCTGACATGGTGGAAACCTGCAGCGTAATCATAATGAGCTATCTATGAAGCATTCTTCTTATAAAAAAGAGTCCTATATTGAGAAAAAAAGAGATATTATGAAAAGAGGAAAGAGAGAAAAAAGCACCATATTCCCATGGTAAATAAGAAGAATGCTGAGATGCTCGTTGTCTGCTTGCCTTGTCATTTTGATATGGGGATTCTTCCGTATCATCGGGCAAGGGGTACCCCGTTGGCGGTTCTCAATGATACACATGTACTTACAATGACAAGAACTTACCGGTGACTAAACTTGAGTAGCATGAGGAGCAGCCCTCGTATACAAGGGACATGAGATTTCTGACTTATACTTTGTCAAGCATGTACACCATAGTTTGTTCACTTTAACCTTAATCACTTCAAGATGCTTATGATAGGGGCAATGAGAGCTAAAAGCTTTAAGTATCATAATTTTTGTAAGCTCTTTATGAGACTTGAATCCCTACTTCCTTTTACAAAAGGCCTTTCTTCCACCATTATATTGAGTCTCCACCTTCTATCTTTATGCACCTACTTTGAGAGCATAGTGGCCATTCTTAGTTCTATGTGCATTGTCCCAAGACTAGTTGATTGATGCATAACTTGTTATTGCTTGTTTGAAACTATTGTATCTAGTCACTCTTATGAACTTTGAAGGTGTCCTATGCATTTATATTTGCTACTCTATTGAGGGACAAGCTGAATACTTTTATGCTATGTTTTCTTTATGTGAAACAAACAAACGTCTTGCAAAGCATTGTTATTCATGAATCTTTTGTTTGTGCCTTTTCATGTTGCATCATAGTTTCTTTGCTTATTGCTAGAACTTTGTCTTTCATGTTATGATTGAAGTACTATGATCCCAGCTTTGAATGTTTTACAAATACTTTGATCAAGTCTTTGATGGTGCATGTCACCTCAAAAATTATTTCTTTTTATCACTTACCTACTCGAGGACGAGCAGGAGTTAAGCTTGGGGATGTTGATACATTGCAAATGTATCTATAATTTTTGATGTTCCATGCTTGGTTTTATCCACTTTCTTGTGTTTTGTTCCAACTTTGGAGTACTTTTCATATGATTTCTTGGACTAACCTATTAACAAGAGCCACAGTGCCAGCTGCCTGTTTTCTGCTATTTTTGGTTCCAGGAAAGTCAGAAAATGAATATTCTCGGAATTGGACGGGACAAAAGCCAAAGTGCCTATTTTTCCGGAAGGGATCAAGTGCCAGAATACGAGACGGAGAGGGGCCAGGGGCCGTTCACACCACATGGCCGCACGGCCAGGCCTGGCCCACGCCAGGGGGTGGTGTGGTGGCTCCCGGCACCCCCTCGGCCCCTCCTTCCGCCTATATATTGCCCTCGGGACGAAAACCCTAAGTACCCGATCAAAAATCCACGAAAGAGTCTGTAGCCACCGTCATATCCATCCCTAGATTGGGAAGGATCTGAAGCTCTTCCCGGCACCCTGCCGGAGAGGGGAATTCACCCTGGAGGCCTTCTTCATCACCATGCAAGCCTCCGGTGTGATGCGTGAGTAGTTCATCCTTGGACTACGGATCCATGTAGTAGCTAGATGGCTAGTTTCTCCTCCTTTGTGCTTTCATGTTTAGATCTTGTGAGCTCCGTTCATGATCAAGATCATCTATTTG
Organism: Avena sativa; assembly: GCA_916181665.1. Lineage (NCBI taxonomy): Eukaryota > Viridiplantae > Streptophyta > Magnoliopsida > Poales > Poaceae > Avena > Avena sativa. Next base: position 56,134,397 of record OV702292.1, read on the forward strand.
TAATCCATACATGTTGTGTTTGCGGGGATCCGATGGATATTGAGATGCTATTTCAGATTGATTATTGATTCTATCATGTCTTTGTTATTTGAGATCTTGCATGCTTTCCGTTGTTAGTAGCTATCTTGGCCAAGTAGATGCTAGCAACTCCAAGAGTTAGTATTTATGCTCGATAGTGGGTTCATGCCTCTAGTAATCTGGGGAAGTGACAGAAATCTCTAAGGTACTAGATGTGCTGTTGCTACTAGGGAGAAAACAACGATCCTTTGTTCAAAGAACAATTGTATTGTTACTTTACATGCAGTTCGTAAAGCAATAATCTATTGCTTGCAACTTAATACTGGAGGGGGTTCGGATGATAACCTGAAGGTGGATTATTAGTCATAGATGCAGTTGCATGGCGGTCTATGTATTATGTTGTAATGCCCAATCAAGTCTCAAAGGAGTCAACATGATTAGTATATGCATGTATTGCTTTCTCGGTGTTTGTCAATTGCCCCACTGTAATTTGTTCACCCAGCATGTTATTTATCTAAGGAGAGCCACCTCTAGTGAACTATGGATCCCGGTCCTTTACTTTACATACAATCTACAATCTTTTACTGTTTTGTGTTTACTTTCTGCAAACTTTTACTTCTTTCCATTCGATACGTTTAATCCTTTGTTTTCCGCAAAACACGGTGAGATTGACAACCTCATCGCAAGTTGGGGACAAAGTTCTGTGGTTGTGTTGTGCAGGTCTCCACGTTGCTACTAGCACCGGTAGTGCGCCCTGCCAAAGCTCAGCTAGTAACACCTTTGGGGTGTTTCCTTGCTCGTACTGGTTCGATTAAACCTTGGTCTCATAACTGAGGGAAAACTTGTTGTTGTGCTCATCATACCATCCTCTTGGGGTTCCCAACGAGCTCTACATCAACCACGAGCCAGCACGCAGCGCGGAAAGATAAGAAATATCCAACTCCCTGCTCTTATACTTTGCATATTATCTTGGTACTAGTGTACTTGGTAGGGAGAACACAAGTAATATCTCCAACTATCATTTAGCATTCCTTGCTGCTGCGCTTAACAATGATACTCGGTACAATCTTGTCTTGCTTATTGCTCGCCGCCTAGCTGCTAGGGGGCCTATCTATGGGGGCATCATTGCCTCGCGTATAGTCAATGCATTAGGTCTTTTAGTGAATCCCTATGATGCTATGCTGGCACCACAGAGGCTTGACATTGTTACCATGAAAACTCATCACTTTGTCACTGCTACCTCTTACTTGAACAATCTAGTATATAGGATGCTTTTCACTGACGGGGATGAAAGGGAGATCCTTTTGCCACAGCCTGCTTTGTTTAGTGTTCATAGGAGATCGTGGTCGCGCTCCAAGGAGGAGGTGGATGAGCAGCTTCGCTTGTTGGGTTTCCACGAGCAGAACCAGGAGGATGTGCCCTCCTATGATTACTCCACGCATTACGGAGGGACGTACTCGAGTTCGCACCAGGATGAGGGGACCTCTTCATCGTACCAGGGTGACACTTCATCCTGGCCAGCTTGGGATTGATACCCACTTAGGCCAAAAGCCTAAGCTTGGGGGGAGGTACGCCGACATCACACTCATCTTCATATCATCTTGCGTCGGTACTTTGTATATTCATGTTTTCGTTCTCTTTTTAGTTTTCATTCTTCTTTGCTTTTGCTTTCTAAAAACACAAAAAGACCAAAAATATTTCTGTTGTTTCTCTTTGGTTTGCTTCTTCTTTTTGCCTTGGTTTGCTTTTCCCTTTTTGCTTTGTTTGAACTATTCGAAAAACCCAAAAAGATTTTGCTTTGCTTGTTTTTCCCTTTTGGTTCTTGTTTAAAAAAATCGAAAACACCAAAAATATTTGTTGTTCTTCTTTGGTTTTTGTGAGTTTGCTACAGGGTTCGGCAGTCCTCAGTGGATATTGGTTTCATATTATTATTCAAGCCACACAAGTGAAGAGCAATAATGAGGATCAATGACAACTTGAGGCGTGGTAAGAGGCTGGTAACAAACTCTATTTGTTTTCATTTTGTACATATACTCATCATTGTGAGCTTGCTTAGTCCATTCAAGTGGGGTGTATGTTATCTTTGGATGCTTAGTAGTTCTTGCTTTCTTATGATTAGCTCTAGCTCGCTAGTAGTTTGTAGCATGTCTTATGAATGTTTGCTTGCATTGCTATATTCATAAATTGGTATGACACCGTGGTATCCTCCTCTGAATGTTTCATTTGAATTGACTTGGCACATGCTCACGCATGCACATGACTGTGATAATCAGTTAAGCCTTGATGAATTATTTTGCCTTGAGGATCTTGAATCACTTTCATGCCATGAGTAGTCATGTTTTGTTGCAACCATGATAATGATAGCTATTGCTCTCTCGTTTGTCGCTCCCTTACTATTGCTAAGCCTTCACTTTCACTGAGTTCAAGTTCCCAACTCCCTAAACCAAATATTTCCAAAGTGTCCACCATACCTACCCATTAGCATCATTTGCTACCTCCGTGCATATTCAATATGCCTTTTTTTCTTCCGAATAAAATGTTTGCTTGTTATGAGAAAGTTAGTTAGTAAAGCTCTCACGAACTTGATGGCACACTTTATTTTCTTGCACTTAATAAACCTAAACCATTGCGTCCTTCTTTGTTGCGCATATGCTTGCACTTTATGAGTTGAAGTTAGCAGAACCTTGTATCATGGGGACCGCTTTCAACACTTCATAGGTACTTTGTACCTAGTTGATATCATGGATCCCGGCGGTGTGAAATAAAAGTGGAACTTGTAAGATCATGGAGTTTGTATGTATATTGGAGAAACGCCTGGGCCGCTAGCCTAAGCCATGCCTAATCATGGTGGAAACTTGTAGCATAACCATAATGAGCATTCTATGAAGCATCCTCAATAAAAATCTATGCACATAGTAAATAAAAAGATTGTCGAGATGCTCATTGTCTGCTTGCCTTGTTATTTTGATTATGGGACAGCTCCCATGTCATGTGCAAGGGGTACCCCGTTGGCGGTTCTCTATGATACGTATATACTTACAATGACAAGAGCTTACTTGTGACTGAAGTTGAGTAGCATGAGGATCGGTCTTCGTAAGTAAGGGGCATGAGACTTCGATTTATAACTTGTCAAGCATATCCACTTAGTTGTGTCACTTTCACCTTAACCACATTAAAGATGCTTATGATAGGGGCAATGAGAGATCAAAGCTAATGAGTACCATACTTTCAGCATTTGGAAGCCTTTCAAATTATTTAAAACCTTTTCTTGTTGAGTCTCCATTTATTCTCTGAGCACCTTATTGAGAGCATAGTTGTCATTCTTTGTGTTTGTTCCATTACTTGATTACTTGTGTTATGACTTTGATGCTTGTATCCTTGATATATTTACTTCTAGTCATCACTTGAACTTCAGAGGTGCCTTGATATTCATAATCAAAGGCAAGCGAGATACCACTCTATCATACCTTTCTATGAGCATTGTAATGTTGCTTATGTTTGTGCATCATGCTACTTATTATTCTTGAGTTGGAATCTCTTCATAGCTTGCAATGACTATTAAGTAGACTCAGTTGCATACTCTTTATTATGAATTGTTTAAGTAGTTAATCGCATTGCTGAGAATATTTACATCTTATGAAGCAAATGTGTTCGTGAAAGTTCTTTTATCGCACTCAGTTTTCAACTGAATTGCTTGAGGACAAGCAATAAGCTAAGTTTGGGTGGAGTTGATACGTCCAAAACGTATCTACTTTCCCGAACACTTCTGCTATTGTTTCTCCTCTAAACTTGTGTGATTTGAATGCAACTAACGCGGACTGATGTTGTTTTCAGCAGAATTGCCTTGGTGTCTACTTTTTGTGCAGAAAACCAACTATCAGGAAAAATCCCGGAAAATATGCCAAAAATCCTATTTCACCCGAAGACTCCAAGAGCTAGAATACGAGACGGAGAAGAGCCAGGGGTGGCCACACCACCTGCTGGCGCGGGCTAGGCCAGGACGTGCCAGGGGGTGGTGTGGGCCCCCCAGGCACCCCCTCGGCCTCTCTCTTCGCCTATAAGGAGCCTTCTGACCTAAAAACTTCGGGGGGGTCGACATTTTTCCAGAAGGAGTTCCGCTCCGCCGCCACCACCAGATTCCGTGAAACAGCACCAGAAACTCCGTTCTGGCACCCTGCCGGGATGGGGAATTGGAGGAGATCATCGCCATCATCATCACCATCGCTTCTCCATCGACCATTCATGTTTCCCCCATCTATGAGTGAGTAATCCCCCGCTGTAGGCTATGGGGATGGTAGGGATTGGATGAGATCGTTCATGTAATGACATCAGATTGTTAGGGCATGGTGCCTAGTATCTTTTATTAGTGCTTTATGACTTTGTTGCGACTTGTTGTGCTTAATACTTGTCACTAGGGCCCGAGTGCCATGATTTCAGATCTGAACATGTTATTGATTCATTATGATAGTATTGTTTTTGGTCTTATCTGCAAGTTGTATACACACGTTGTTGTCCGGAACCTATGACCCCGAAGTGACAGAAATCGGGATAACCGGAAGGGAATGGCTTTGATGTGAGGATCACATGTGTTCACGGAGTGTTAATGCTTTGCTCCGGTGCTCTATTAAAAGGAGCACCTTAATTGCCAGTAGTTCCCTAGAGGCCCCGCTGCAAACGCGCTGGCAGGACAAAAGATGTTGTGCAAGTTCTCATTGCGAGCACGTATGACTATATATGGAACACATGCCTAGGATTGTCTAGTACTTGGATGTTTTATCTTATTTATCTGCAATTGCCCTATGTTCTGATTGCTATTTGAGTTGTCTTGTCCATGCAACGCCCGTCCATCCATCTCTATGCCTACCGCACTCGAATCCCACTGTTACTGCTTTTGTTACTAATGTCTTTGCTTTACTACTGCTGTTACTTTACTATTCCTACTACAAAATTGTTGCTACTGATAAACTGCTGTGAGCAAGATTGTTTCCAGGTGCAGCTGAATTGACAACTCATTTGTTAAGGCTTATAAATATTCTTTCGCTCCCCTTGTGTCGAATCAATAAATTGAATTTCACTTCCCTTGAAAATACTGTGATACACCCCCTATACTTGTGGGTCATCAATCATGCTTAGCAATGCTTAGTAGACAGGTATGGGACCACACTAGTATATGGTGATTTATGTTTCTATACAACTAAAAATCATTGAATTAATAAACCTCCTAGGAGGGTTTGGTATGTTTGTCATCAAAGTGCATATTTTGTTGTTTAGGATTCCAAAGAAAGGATTAGTTTCTTAATTATAGTAGCTTACTTGTGTAGCCATGTGCCAATGTGAGTCGATATTGGTTAGAACTAGTAGGTCGTGGTGTCTCGAACCCACATAGACAACGATGTAGTGAATTGTTAGGTTGGTGCGTGTGATCGGGCCTGGGGAGCTACTTCCCGAATGGTCTTATCTTGGACTTCTCCTGGCCATGACACAAAATGAGTGTAATGGTAAAAGGCATTGACGGAGTTACATGGGTATATTATACAAACCTCTCAAAAGTGGTAAACTATGTACTTATCCATGTCATCGTTTATGCACAAATTTAGCAAATTGATTTTGAAGCAATGATATATTTCTCGCTCATCCCAATTTCTTAGTTACTAAAATTTGAAGGTGTACTTAATTGGGTAGTGTATACGATTAATTTGATAAAATATAGGATAAATAATACTTACTTTTCTGCAAATAAGCAAGTGATAACTACAAGTGCACATGTTGTACTATTGTATGTAGGTAGTTTCGAAGTAAGAATATCGAACCGCAAGGAGCTGTTGGTGATGGTCTTTATGCCCCTAGTTATATACTTATCAAAGTGTACATGCAAGTTTCATTTGATTCCAAACAAGAGATTGTTGAGAGTGTTTTGTGAATAAGATCAAACGATATTTAAAGACTGGTTGTAGACATAGATAGTGAGTAAGCGATGTAAAGCGATGAATCTTAAATTGGTCTAAAAGGTCCCGGATATACCACTAGCATTTAGGTATAAATATGATTAGGATGGTGTTTGTCTAATTTGTATTCATGTGTATGTACGGAGATCCCAATTATAGGCGGGCCTGTTGGCCTCGTTCTTCCCACCCGTCATAGTCACCACTCGTCATCAAAGGCTAGCATGAATGATTACACAAGTGATTAAGTGTCACCCCATGGCTATGGACACCCCGTGGCTATGGAGATACATTCTTTGGATCTTCCGTGATCGCCACTAATGCTTGATTTGGGACAATGGTATGATATGTCACATAACACTGCCGCCCCTCTAAAAATATCAATGCAATCTCCTTCTTGTCCTCGTGGGGCTATTCACTATGTAGTCGATATTCATATAGCATCAAGTAGAAGGATGAATACACAATTATACAAATGAAGACAAACACAATCTTTATTTTAATTCAAAATAGTGCTAGGGTTTCTCCACCTCCCCCGAAGAAAAAAATGAAACTACTCACTAATGGAGGAAACCAACATCATCATAATAATATAAATAGAGTATGAAGGTAATAATGAATACACGTGCAAATCCAGACTAGAGTTTGTAATTACAACGAGATGGATTAAGGGGATGATGATGGTGATGGAGATGATGCTAATGATGACGAAGATCGATGCCCAAGCCTCCAAGATCTAAGTGGACATGGAGATGAATGTCGTTCTGCGAGTTCCCCTCTAGAAGGTGTAGTGTTGGTGTTTTCTAGTGGATGCAGATGTTTGGTTGTCTGATATGATCGCACGGGGTGAAACTATTTGAAGAGGAGGTGTTATGGAGACATGGTACGGTTGTGAGTACGATGTCTCCTGCCATTCCGTAGGTCATTAAAATCACTGGAAACTTTGTTCCCTTTCTTTTCTCCTCGTCTCTCCACCTAGGTGCGTGGATATTTGAATGGAAGATATTTAAGGCCTTCAATAAACATATTTGTGCAAAACAATGACATCTCTAATTGATTTATTCATCAACCTATTTAATTTGAGGATCTCGGTGAAACAAATTGCGGTGACCCAACGGACCACTGCATGTTGTAGTGCGCAAGTTATTGACATAATACTCTCGAAGTACCATTTCGTAAATATTACATCCCTGGGAGTGGTACAACAGAAACATTGTGAGTCTGCAAATTTACGTGTTTATCATATCAATCAGAAGTGTACAAAAGATTCAATATCCTCTTTGGTCTATAGAGGATTCATATTCAAAAGAAAACTAACTAACTTATCAATGGCAGCACTATACTTAGTACCACTGGAACTCATCAACTTATTTAGGTAAGTCCATGTTGCTCGGATCATTTACACTATCATACGTACTACTCTTCTGCTTCAGGGGTCTTCATACTCTAGTTCATACTCTATATCATAATATATTCCTTCAATGCTTTCCAAAAGATCTAGCTCCTCATAATAGATCTCTCCTTTGTCGTTCGTTTTTTCATTGTCCTGTATGTCATAACTCTCAAAGTATAGCAAGGATTTAAGAATATATTTTGAGTATGAGAGTACGAGCGTACTCAAAAAATTCTATAGTAGTGTGTGTGATGTGTAATCATGGATCAATCATTCAGTTTCCTTGGTTTCAAAAATGGTTTTAGAAAAGTAAGTTTTTTGTCTAGAAAAACTATGTCCGTTAGTCTTCACGGGTTGTTAGAACTTTATTAAGTTCCTTTCTGCCCTCTGTTTGCAATCTATTCCCTGGAAAGTGAGTAACATGTCACATTTGATACTCTCAAGAGATGCGCTACTTTCCCCAAAAACATCCTTGGCATTATTGAACTTAGCAAACTTCCTTAGGTGCAAGTCATGTTACCAAGTTTCTCCAAGTCATCTCGAGCTCTACCGAATCCATGAACTACCGGTTGCATTAAACCTGGTCAACGGCCGTTGTTTAGAATGATATTCATCTAAGATACTATAATCATCATCTTGCAATATAAGATGGGGACGTTATGGACTCCCATCCACTTCCATTCCTCTCCATGAATACAAACCGAGCTAGTCATCCGAAGGTATATATAACTAAGAAAGAACTTCTGACTCGCTCGTCCTATTCCAATATCTATGGTTAGCATGGTTTATACGACACCTTGGAATAACTTACTATAGTGGTTGTTTATATCCTAAGTTATTTTCCCCGTTATAATGAAATCTTTCCCACATGAGTTTCCATCAATTTATGATTTCATTGCCGAGCAATTTATGATTAAACAAAACAATATTTTGTTTTTGCTCTTCATTTCTGAAGCTTTTGAAAAGTCTTTCATATAAAATATAAGGATATGCAAGATTTTGACTTGCAAGATGTGTGCAAGGTTGACCTTGCCTGATAACTGTGATGTAATATAGTTCGAAGGTTCTAATTGACCCTTGACCCCAGGTTCTGAAAAGAATAATCATTGTCTGATAAAGACAACGCTATGGTAAAAACCAGTTGATGTTCCAATGCAACTATATGCAATGCAAACTGATCTTCATGTGTTCTATTTCAATTTCTTTTGATTTGAATTGTTTTGACTTTTAAGTGAATTTTCCTTTGTTAGGGTTTTCTTTGAATTTCACTTTAGAATTTTTGTATAATTTATATGAATTTTGTTTTAGAATGTTCATATATCTTAAGAAAATTATCTTGAATAGTTCAAAGTGTGTGTTTTCAAGTTGACTTAAAGGATTTTTTAGAGTATTTTTACTCAATTAAAAGTATTTCTTTAATTCCAATAATCAACTTGGCATTCTTATCCACACAAAAATATTTTTAATAATTCCAGAAAATTAGGATTTCGAGTCCTTGTATTTCTCGTTGTATGGAACTATTTTATTTTAATTTTATGAATAGTTTTAGGGCTTGTTCTATTAAATTTCCCTATCCCTACTCGTCATACCCAAATGGGTCAAATCAGCCGAACCATTCGGTTTGACAGAACCGGCCCGCACACTCTCTTCCTCTTCCTCTCCCTCTTGCTTGCTCGCGCTCGTGTTGGGCCTGGCAACTGCGTGTTGCCTCGCGTCGCTGGTTGATTTCGATCGCTATTGGTAATCCATGCCGACGTGCTTCCTCTCTAAATACTCCCTTATTCCTCTGTATGATCCTACCACTCAGATTTCCCTATCTCGTCCTCGACTAGCCGCTCGCAACACTATCCCTAACCCTAGGGTTTTGGCTACGGTGGAGCCACCATGCCTAGTGCTACTCTGGTGCATCCCCACCATCGAGACGATGCTGGAACATGTTTCTAGCATCGCCCCTTTGCTGGTGTTGCAGACGCAGGTCGAGGTGACCACCTTTGGATGCTCCCTGTGCCACCATCCCCCAGGTTGATCTCAGATCCCGTTTAGCCAAAGGTAAGCACTTCCATCTCTCTTTCTCTCTATTCCCCTCCTACCATTTTACTGATGGCTCACTATTGGAAATGTGTCCAAGAGGCAATAATAGAGTTGTTATAATTGTATTCAATATTCATGATAAGTGTTTATACTCCATGGTATAATTGTATGAACCATAAACTAAATATATATGTGGATAAATAAACAACCCATTGTCCCTAGTGAGTCTCTTCTCTAGTTCCTCAATCAAGGTATGGTTAAGGTTTCCTGACCATGGACATATAATGTCACTTGATAATGAGATCACTTCATTAGAAGAATGATGTGATAGACATACCAAATAATAAGCATACCTTCGATTGTGTCACTTAGTTTGATTACTATCTCTTTTGTATATGTCAAGTATTGTTTCCTTAGACCATGAGATTGTGTTACTCCCTGGCATCAGAGGAATACTTTGTGAACACCACATGTCACGTCGTAACTGGGTGATTATAGAAGTGGATTTCAGGTATCTCCGATGGTTCTTGTTGGGTTGCATGAATCAAGACTTGGATTTGTCCCTCCACATGACAGAGAGATATCTCTGGTCCCTCTCAGTAGTGTAGCATCCAAAAGATTACAAGCATGTGGCTGATGTGTTTAGTCATAGAGGATTCTATACCATGGAACGAGTAAAGAGAACTTGTCTGTAACGAGATTGAACTAGGTATATGCCGATACCGACAATCGAATCTCGGGAAAATAATATATCACGAGACAAAGGGAATCGAATTCTGGGTTAATTGAATCCTCAACATCGTGGTTCAACCGATAAAAGAACTTCGTTGAATATGTAGGAACCACTATGGAAATCCCCTATCCCGCTACTGGTTATTGATCGGAGAGGTGTCTCGATCATGCCTACATGTTCACGAAACCATAGGATCACACACTTAAGGTTTTAGTGTCACTAGGTTTCGTCGATATAATTGATGGTGTTATCAAATGTTGATTCGTAGTCTCGGATTGGATCTGGGATATGATGAAAATTTTCAGAATAGTCTAGAAATAGATAAAAATTATATGGGAGCTAGGTTTGGTTCAAGAATTGTTCTAGAAGGTTCTAGAATATTCCTATGTGGGTCCCACATGTCCGGAAGGGCACATGGGCCAAGTAGGGGGCACCCCGGCCAACATGGGCCAAGGTGCCACAACCCCAAGGTTCCATGAGCCCCCCAAAGGGGAAACCCTAGACGCAAGGGGGATGGGAGCAACTTGGGGAAGGGGCTCCCCCTTGGCTGCTGCCTCCCTCTTCTTGGAGGAGGGGAAAGCCCCACGGCCATCCCTCCCCTATATAAAGAGGGGCATGGGTGAGGCGCGTCCCCCACCCCTCCAGCCGCCACCTCCCTATCCCTCTCCCCTCTCCTCCCACGTAGACGCTTAGCAAAGCTCTGATGTACTTCTCCACCATACATAAAAGCAACGTCGTCGTGCTGCCAAGATCTCACGAAGATCTTCTCCCTCGCTTATGGGATCAAGGAGGAGGGGACGTCACCAAGCCAGAACATGTGGATACTGTGGAGATGCTGCCAAAACGCAGGACTTCATCGGTTTGAACCGATGCACATGTACGCCTACATCGCCCATGATCCCTTGATTGTCAAACGCTCATGAAACTTCAAGGGTAAGTAAATCAGATATATCTCTCGTTACTAGAATCTAATAGGTCTGATCTAGTTGGGTTTTATCTGCTCTTTCGTAGGAAAAATATTGGTTTCCATGCAACGAACTCATCACTCACTCTATCTAGGGTTTGGTTTTGCTGTAGGTTCAGTACTAGGGATTCTAGGGTTTTTGGTAGTTTCTAGAAGTTTCTAGGCCATTCTGTGTTCTTGGTTAAGCCTTTTATGCTCGTGTAAGTATTGGTTCCTATGTATTTGTCTCTGTCTAATTACTGAATATGTGTAGTTAAACTATCTTCAGGTAAGAGTGTCATTTCTTCAGTTAAAGTGTTATTATTTGCTGCCAGTGAACACTTAGTGTGGTATTGGTCTAGTATTTTGTCTATGATAATACTAGGTATGTGTAGTAGTGACACTTTCATGTTTATGATTAATCTTGTCAAACGGTTAACTAAATCTTATTGTTCTTCTTTAGTCTAGTGTTATATGTTAGTAATTATGGATTCCTAGGGTTTGTTAATTAATTGTAGTTGTTCTAGCTACTAGTGTGGTCAAAATCTACAACTCAAGTATGGTGTGTATGCTTCGCTGAACTTTTCAGTATTGCATAAGTCTATTAGCTGTTGCTTAACCTTGTTAGGTACTCTTAGTTGTATAGATACATTTATCCTTAATCTTGTGTTCATGTGAGCTTTAATTTAGTTGCTTAAGATTTTCTTGGACTATAAGTTCAGGTTTATTTATGTAAGTGTGTTTTTCATCTACGTAGATAGTATGCAGTAATGTTGGCTCAAGTGCAAACTGTGATCATTACTGCCTACCTTCTCTTCCTTAGGCCATTCATTTAGTTCGATAATATGGTTTTATTTTTAAATGTCTCAGGTAAGTTTCTCTATCTTAACTACCATGGTTGTGTTGTGCCAGTGTAATCTTGCTGGCATAGTATCTGTGGTGTTCTTCACTTGTGTAGACGCACAGGTCTTAGTCCACTAATTACACTAGGGTGCTACCTAAACACATACACTCTCTTCTACTAAGATCCTATCTTAGGGTTCTTGTAAAGTTGACACCTCAGGTATGCATGCAAGGTGACTAACCTGCTTATACTGCTTCTCTGTGTTGTCTTTTACACAGATTTACTGTATTAATTAGCTTATATCATATGACTAATAAGGCAGGTTGGTTAAGGGTTATTTTGATCATTTTCCCTTTAACAATTTGGGCAAAATGTTTATTTTGAGTTTGTGATTTTTGTCATCGTATCCTTTAATTCTAATAAACACTAATTTGAGGTTGAAGTTATTATCTATCAAGTTTCCTTTTGACTAGCTTGGTGAACTGCAAGTGTTCATTTGCTAGCCATTTGATTTGTCTAAAAGAATCCATGGATTAAGGTATCTTTGTTTATGAGTGAAGGCTTTTTGTCTTTCTTACTACCTAGTTAATTGTTTTGGGTCTGCTACTGTCTTTAGCTATGTGGCTTCTGCTAGGATTAACTTAGTGAACAATATTGTCATGTGACTTGCTTTTCCTTACACTATCCACTGTTAAAAACTATTATTGTTGTTGCGTTTGTTGCTCAAAACCTCAATCACAGCGTTTATTCCTAGACCATGTAATTGGATTTTACAACAATTGGATTCACTTGATGGTGGATCCAACATTTTAACCATCAAAATGGTTTATTTTTTATGTTTGTTTTGTAGGTTAAAATGGGCTAGAAGATTGAGAAGAGCAAGATCAAGATAAGAAGGTAGTTAGATTCTAATATAGGTTTTCTCTCTTTTTCTTGTAGTTTGTAATAGGATCAGGTCCTAATTGTAATTTTCAATTGCGAAATCCTCTTACAAACAACCTTTTAGATTCTTCTATGGGCATTGTCATATTTTTATGATTTTTATTTATTTCCTTGTGTATGTTTGTATTTGAACTCAAGTTTTAATAATTCAAACCTCAATTTTAAATTAAAAGTTGAATCTACTAATTCTAAAATCTTAATTGTCGAGTGCAAGTGTGTTTGAGTCTTTGACTCAAAGTAATGTTTGTGTAGAATTTTGAATTCTTAGAATTTGAAAATACAAGTTCATTTTGAAATTTGAATTCAATTCATAGTGTTGACCTTAGTCAAAATTCGATCCTAGAGTTCAACTTCAATCACTTATATCTTCTCAAACAAAAGTTTCGAATTTTTCACATTCTCTCAAATGCAAGCAATGTAGTTTTACAAATTACAAACTACTACCTCTGTTTGGGATTATTAGTCCTAAGGGCCAAGTTGTAAATACCAAGACACTCCATAACTCTCTCTTTTTAATTTATACATGCCCCGATAGTTTTACATGCATGAGAGAAGTGAGAGGAAAAGGAGAACATGCATTGGACGAGAGAGACTAATAAATGACATAGCCCTTATAATTTCAAACAATATAAAAAATCTCTCCGGACTTATAATCCCAAACAGAGATAGTAGTCCTTAAGCGTTCCTATTCTTTTGGTTGTTGCACAGATATAAAAGGTACGCACGAGCGCAATAAAATACCAAAATTTCTACACTACTTATGCAAAAACACAAGGTAAAACACGATACAAAATGCACTTATCAACATGTTCCACCTAGCCAAATAAGCATGTAGCTATTAGGTTTGTTATTATTCTTCTTAGCTCTACTTGCCAATACATTCAAAGTATTGACCAATTTGTTTGGTTGCAACCTTTAATGTTACATGTTATTTCGTTACCAAGTGATCATTGTAGGTCGCGAAATTCCACACGGCATTTTGCATATGGCACATTTGCAGGATGGACATATACCTTACTTATTGTTATTGTGCTCCTACTTGAATAAATTAAGCTAGCCTTGTGGATCATGTACGTTATATCCATGATGCACCACTATTCTCTCCCGACTATCGAGTGTGTGTGTCTGCGCTAGTGAACCAATCAGGGATTAGCACTATAAAAGGATCTCAACCATATCAGGTGAGGTCACGTCAACTAGTGGTATCATCTTTCTAGTGTAATATGGCAATCCCATCATCAACTATGTGATCAACTAAAATAGCAAGAAGATCGCCTCTATGAGAATTGTTCACCATCTGAGTGAACACAATGTGTAACCAAAATAAAGAGAAAATGAGATAAAGGGAGCCTCATATCTAACAATTTAAAGATCTCACAATGGTTTCCACTTGCATCATTTACTTCCACACTCAAAAGTTTTTTCAGTCTCATAACACTGCGTAGCCATAACCACCACTACCGAATAAATTCTCGAATGTTAAAAGCACCTTGCTTAATGATACGTGATACGTTGCAAACGTATCTATAATTTTTGATGTTCCATGCTTGTTTTATATATACTTTCTTATGTTTTGTCCATACTTTGGAGTATTTTTATACACTTTCTTGGACTAACCTATTAACAAGATGCCACAGTGTCAGCTACCTGTTTTCTGCTGGTTTTGGTTCAAGGAAAGTCAGAAAATGAATATTCTCAGAATTGGACGGGCAGAAGCCAAAGTCAATATTTCACCGAGGGGGACACGGAGCCAGAATACGAGACGGAGAGGAGCCAGGGGCCAGCCACACCACCTGGCCGCGCGGCCAGGCCTGGCCCGTGCCAGGGGGTGGTGCGGCCGCCTAGGGCACCCCCTCGGCCTCCCCTTTCGCCTATATATTGCCTCTGATAAAGAAACCCTAAGGACCCGATCAAAAAATCCACAAAAGAGTCTGTAGCCGCCATCATCTCGATCCCTATATCGGGAGGGATCTGAAGCTCTTCCTGACACCCTGCCGGAGGGGATAATTCACCCTAGAGGCCTTCTTCATCACCATGCAAGCCTCCGGTGTGATGCGTGAGTAGTTCATCCTTGGACTACGGGTCCATGTAGTAGCTAGATGGTTGGTTCTTCTCCTTTGTGCTATCATGTTTAGATCTTGTGAGCTCCGTTCATGATCAAGATCATCTATTTGTAATCATACATGTTATGTTTGTGGGGATCCGATGGATATTGAGATGATATTTCAAATTGATTATTGATTCTATCATGTGTTTGTTATTTGTGATCTTGCATGCTTTCCGTTGTTAGTAGCTATCTTGGCCGAGTAGATGCTAGCAACTCCAAGAGGGAGTATTTATGCTTGATAGTGGGTTCATGCCTCTAGTAATCTAGGGAAGTGACAGAAATCTCTAAGGTACTAGATGTGCTATTGCTACTAGGGAGAAAATAGCAATCCTTTGTTCATAGAACAATCGTATTGTTTACTTTACACGTAATGCTTAATGCAATTATCTGTTGCTTGCAACTTAATACTGGAGGGGGTTCGGATGATAACCCGAAGGTGGATTATTAGTCATAGATGCAGTTGGATTACGGTCTATGTATAATGTTGTAATGCCCAATCAAATCTCATAGGTGTCAAGATGATTAGTATATGCCTGTATGCTTTCTCGATGTTTGTCAATTTCCCCGCTGTAATTTGTTCACCCAACATGTCATCTATCTTAAGGAGAATCACCACTAGTGAACTATGGACCCCGGTCCTTTCTTTTACCATCAATCTACAACTGTTTACTGTTTTCTGTTTACTTTCTGCAAGCTATTACTTTCTTCCACACAATACGTTTAATCCTTTGTTTTCAGCAAAACCGATGAGATTGACAACCTCACTGTAAGATGGGGACAAAGTTTTGTGGTTGTGTTGTGCAGGATTCCAAGTTGGAAACAACACCTTGGAGGTGTTTCCTTGCTCCTAGTAGTTCGATAACCTTGGTTTCATAACTGAGGGAAAACTTACTGTTGTGCTCATCATACCTTCCTCTTGGGGTTCCCCAAGGAGCTCGATATCAACCACGAGCCAGCAAGTATTTTTATGGCACCATTGCCGGGGAGTCAAGGACATCTTCACAAGGGGAGCCCCTCATAACCAATCTCTTTACTTTGTTGTGTTTTGTTTTGCTTAGTTTATTTTTGCTTTGTTTGCTTGTTTCTTTATCAAAAACACAAAAAAATTAGTTGTACTAGTTTGCTTTCGTTATTAAAAAAATGACAACTCTTGAAAACACTAAGTTGTGTGACTTCACTAGCACCAACAACAATGGTTTCATGTGCACACCTATTGCTCCACCTGTTCCTGAAGCTACTTTCTTTGAAATTAAACCTGCTTTACTCAATCTTGTTATGAGAGAACAACTTTCTGGTATTGGTACTGAAGATGCTGTTGCTCATCTTAATAACTTTATTGAACTTTGTGAGATGCAAAAGCATAGGGATATAGATGGAGATATTATTAATCTTAAATTGTTTCCTTTCTCTTTGAGAGGAAAAGCTAAAGAATGGTTGCAATCCCTAACTAGAAATAGTATTGATTCTTGGACTAAATGCAAAGATGCTTTCATTGGAAAATACTATCCTCCTGCTAAGATTATATCTATGAGAAGTGAAATAATGAAATTTAAACAATCTGATAATGAACATGTTGCTCAAGCATGTGAAATAATGAAATCTTTGGTAAAGAATTGTCCCACTCATGGACTGACTGCTTAGATGATTATCCAAATCTTTTATGCAGGATTGAATTATTCTTCAAGAAATCTACCGGATTCTGCTGCTGGAGGTACCTTTATGACCATTACTTTGGGTGCTGCAACAAAACTTCTAGATAATATGATGGTTAATTATTCTGAATGGCACACTAAGAGAGCTCCACAAGGTAAGAAGGTAAATTCTGTTGAAGAGACCTCTTCCTTGAGTGATAAAATTGATGTTATTATGTCTATGCTTATTAATGGGAAAGCTCATATTGATCCAAATCATGTTCCCTTAGCCTCTTTGGTTGCTCAAGAAGAGCAAGTTGATGTGAACTTTATAAGAAATAATAATTTTAGCAACAATGCCTACAGGAATAATTTTGGTAATAATAACTATAGGCCATATCCTCCCAATAATGGTAATGCTTATGGAAATTCTTACAACAATAATAGGAGTGCTCCCTCTGAACTTGAAGTTATGCTTAACGATTTTATTAGTAAACAAACTGCTTTCAATAAAACTAGTGAGGAAAAACTCTCTAATGCTGAGAGAAATATAGCATCATTGGCTAAAGCACAATCTTCTTTTAATAAAATGGCTGCTAAACCTGAAACTATTCAAAATCCATTTGCTGCTACTAATGCCATACAAGTTAGAATTGATGAAAATGTTAGACTATTAGCTGAATTGCATGCTAAGTGGGAAAGAGAAGATGGAATTGCTAGAAATATTAGTGTTTCTACTATCACTACCACTAATGTTTAAGCTAGTAAACCCAATGGAACCTTTTCAAATAAAAATGCTAAAATTCTTCGGAATATGGAAAAAATAGCTCTACTACTTTAGATGATAACTATGATTTTGATCTTGATGGTTGCAATATCTTTGAAATAATTAAGTTCCTACAAAAGCTTGCTAAAAGTCCTAATGCTAGTGCTATGAATATGGCCTTTACAAAACACACTACTGATGCTCTCATAAAAATTAAAGAAGAAAAGATGAAACATAAAGCTTCTATTCTTATGAAACTAGAAGATGGTTGGGAACCCATCATTAATATGAAAGTAAATGATTTTGATTTCAAAGTTTTATGTGATCTTGATAGTAGTGTTTCTATTATGCCTAGAAGGATTTATGATATGCTTGATTTGCCACCATTGGAAGATTGTTATTTAAATATGCCACTTGATGATAATGGTAAAAAGAAACTCATGGGAAGTATTAATGATGTTCTTATTATGATTAACAATGCCTATGTCCCTGTTGAGTTCTATTGTTTGGATGTTGAATGCAATGCTTCTTGTCCTATTACTTTGGGAAGATCTTTTCTTAAAATTGTTGGTGCCATTATTGATATGAAAGAAGGCATCATTAAATATCAACTTCCACTCAAGAAAGATATAGAACACTTACCTAAGAAGAGAGAGAAGATTTTTTTTGCCTCTCCTATGAAAACAAAATTTGCTCTTAATCAATGTTCTAAAAATCGGCCGATTAGACGATTAATCGTCCGATTAATCCGTAATCGGTAGGTCACTGTGTAGAATACATCAAATCGGAAGGGTTACTCGTTAGGTCCATTTAATCGGTCTGACAACGGATTAATCGGGATCAACCGATTAACTGGTCCATCTGAAACGTCAAAATTTGGCCCATCCGCCCGACCCACCGCCTCCTAGCACGATTCCCGTGCCCCTCTATTAATGATTTGTGCTACCCATTACTCTGCCTCTAAGCTGCGATTCAATCGGCGTCCTTTTCTCCGCCGCCAGCTGCGATTCAATCGGCGGCTTGTTTCTCCGCCGGCACTACTGGGTTCAATCAAGCTCGCCGTCGCGTCGCCCAGGATCGAGCGTGTGGCCTGGCGCACCCAGCTGCTCCCCATCGACCGTCGGCGATCAAGCTGCTCTGCATCTCGGCTGCTCCAAGAACTTCCCTTCAGTCCAATCTACGGTATGATGTCCATCGAATTCCTCTTCTTCTCTAGACTCCATCAAATTGCTACAGAGTACAGACTTACGGAGTATAGTATATGTATATGTGTACTCCAATGATCCAATCCACGGCACGGAGTAGAGATTATGCAAGGACGTAAATCTTATGCACTAGTCTAGTCTAGGGATGAGATGCAAGGACGTAAATCTTATGCACTAGTCTACTCCAACGATCAATTTTTCTACATGTAGATGCAGTACTAGTAGTAGTCTATGTGAAATTATGCAAGTACTCCCTCCGACCCATATTAGTTGACTTACTTTTGTCTAGATTCGGATGTATCTAGTATTAAAGTAAGTCTAGATACATTCGAATCTAGACAAATCTGAGTCAACTAATTTGGGTCGGAGAGAGTATGAAAAGTCATATGTAATGGTTCGTACAGAGCATGGTGTCTATGTTTAAATGTTATGTGTGTAGATTACTGGTGCCCGTTTTATTTTGCGTGATGTCCTATATTTAAGTGTTGAACAGAACATGGTGTTTTATAATTTTTATCTTGAATTGCTGCCAGTTTTTGCAATACATGATGAGCTGCCGCCAATTTTATTTTTGTAGATGGCTGCTGGTGCTTCTAAGGAGGCAGGTTCGCAAACTCTTAAGAGGAATTCAGATGATATAGGATGGGAGTTTGCAATGTTGATTGATCCAGATGACTTGCAAAGAGTTAAGTGCAAGTTGTGTGGAAAAGAGATGTCAGGAGGTGTCAATAGGATGAAGCAGCATATAGGTCAGATCAGAGGCCAAGTTTCACCTTGTGTGGTGGCCAATGCTGAACAACAAGCTCGATGTAAGGCGGCTTTTGAGGCTCCACAAATTAGAAAGAAGCTAAAAGCGAAGCAAGCACAAGAAGTACAAGATGAGGTGACCATAGACATTGAGGATGATGCAGAGCTTAGTGCAGTTGGTAAAGCTGATCCGAAGAATGCAGGGCCTATGGATCAATATGTGGTTCCAATTGACCCTAATGTGCCGCTGAAAAAATTCCAACGGAATATAAATGATATTATTGACAAGGAGAGAAGCTACCGAGTAGGGCAATATTTGAACAGATGGATGTACAAGAAAAATATACCCTACAATGCTATCAATGATGACGACTTCAAACAGTTTTGTGAGGCCCTTGGTCGCTATGGTCCTGATTGGAGGCAGCCCTCACAATATTTGATCCATGAGAAGATGTTGCTGCAGGAGGTGGAAAAGACTAGGGAATTGTTGAAGCCACATGATGTTGAGAGGACGAATACCGGGTGCTCCATCATGACCGATGCTTGGACGGACAAGAAAAGGAGGAGCATCATGAATTTGTGTGTGCATTGCAAGTTGGGAACAGTCTTTCTTGAATCAAAGGAGGCCTCAGCGGATGCACACACAAGTCTCTACATCTTTAATTATGTGGATGAGTGCATTGAGAAAATTGGTAATAATCTTCAACTTTCAATTTTCTCTTATTCATTGCTTTTCAAGCTTTCATTATGTGTATGTGTGCAGATTTGTATGTCTTTATTATTGTGTATTGCATTTTTTTTTGTAGGTGTTGATAATGTTGTGCAAGTAGTCACGGATAATGCTTCAAACAACATGGGAGCAAAGGCGTTGTTGAAAAATAAAAGACCTAGGATATTTTGGAGCTCATGTGCGACACACACCATCAACTTGATGGTAGAAGCAATTGGGAAGTTGAAGCAATTTGCTCCTTTAATAGCCAAAGCCAAGGAGCTCACTATTTTCCTCTATGCACATCATGCGACATTGTCATTGATGAGGTCTTATACATAAAAAGAGACATTGTTAGGCCGGGAGTGACAAGATTTGCTTCGGCATTTCTTACTTTGCAAAGTCTCGCTGCCAAGAAGAAGCAACTTAAGGAGATGTGTTGTAGTGATGCTTGGGAAGAATGCAAGCACACTCGAACAAAGAAAGGGAAGTCCACTCATGCCACAATAATAAGTAGGGAATTTTGGAAAAATGTATCTCTTTGCATCAAGGTATTCTTGGCTGAATACTAGTGTCTTGTTTAATTGTGTTGTATATAAATAGTTAAATAATAAATACTAATGTTGTTCTTGTGTATGTCGCAATGCAAGATTTTCGAGCCATTGGTGAAGGTGCTTCGGTTGGCTGATAGTGATGGGCAGTCCATGGCCTCTATGTATGGAGAAATAATAGAGGCAAAGAAAGCAATCATGCTTGCGGTTGAAAATTCCGAGAACGACTATAGGGTGATCACAACAGCCATGGAGAGCAAGATGAATGGGAGGTTAGATACCCCATTGCACATGGCTGCATATGCCTTGAATCCCTATTACAGTTATGCTACCACAAGCATACTTACCGATGTAGAGATCATGTCTTCGTTGATGGAAGTTGTTGAGATCTTTTATCACGATGATGATGAGAAGCAAAATAAAGTGCTTAACATAGAGTTGACCAAGTTTAAAAAGAAGGAAGGTATTGATACAATGCAAATGTATCTATAATTTTTTATGTTCCAAGCTTGGTTTTATCCACTTTCTTGTGTTTTGTTCCAACTTTGGAGTACTTTTCTTATGATTTTTTGGACTAACCTCTTAACAAGAGCCACAGTGCCAGCTGCCTGTTTTTTGCTGTTTTTTGGTTCCAGGAAAGTCAGAAAATGAATATTCTCGGAATTGGACGGGACAAAAGCCAAAGTGCCTATTTTTTCGGATGTCATCAAGTGCCAGAATACGAGACGGAGAGGGGCCAGGGGGCCACCACACCACCTGGCCGCGTGGCCAGGCCTGGCCCGTGCCAGGGGGTGGTGTGGCCGCTCCTGGCACCCCCTCGGCCTCCCCTTGCGACTATATATTGCCCTCGGGACGTAAACCCTAAGTACCCGGTCAAAAATCCACGAAAGAGTCTATAGCCGCTGTCATCTTCATCCCTAGATCGGGAGGGATCTGAAGCTCTTCCCGGCACCCTGCCGGAGAGGGGAATTCACCCTGGAGGTCTTCTTCATCACCATGCAAGCCTCCGGTGTGATGCGTGAGTAGTTCATCCTTGGACTACAGATCCATGTAGTAGCTACATGGCTGGTTCTCCTCCTTTGTGCTTTCATGTCTAGATCTTGTGAGCTCCGTTCATGATCAAGATCATCTATTTATAATTCTGCATGTTGTGTTTGCGGGGATCCGATAGATATTGAGATGCTATTTCAGATTTATTATTGATTCTATCATGTCTTTGTTATTTGTGATCTTGCATGCTTTCCGTTGTTAGTAGCTATTTTGGCCAAGTAGATGCTAGCAACTCCAAGAGTTAGTATTTATGCTCGATAGTGGGTTCATGCCTCTGGTAATCTGGGGAAGTGACAGAAATCTCTAAGGTACTAGATGTGATGTTGCTACTAGGGAGAAAACAACAATCCTTTGTTCATAGAACAATCGTATTGTTTACTTTACACGCAGTTCGTAAAGCAATAATCTATTGCTTGCAACTTAATACTAGAAGGGGTTCGGATGATAACCTGAAGGTGGATTATTAGTCATAGATGCAGTTGGATGCCGGTCTATGTATAATGTTGTAATGCCCAATCAAGTCTCAAAGGAGTCAAGATGATTAGTATATGCATGTATTGCTTTCTCGATGTTTGTCAATTGCCCCACTGTAATTTGTTCACCCAGCATGTTATCTATCTAAGGAGAGCCAACTCTAGTGAACTATGGATCCCGGTCCTTTTACTTTACATACAATCTATAAACTGTTTCTGCTTTGTGTTTACTTTCTGCAAACTATTACTTCTTTCCATTCGATACGTTTAATCCTTTGTTTTCCGCAAAACACATTAAGACTGACAACCTCATCGCAAGTTGGGACAAAGTTTTGTGGTTGTGTTGTGCAGGCCTCCACGTTGCTACTAGCACCGGTAGTGCGCCCTGCCAAAGTTCAGCTAGTAACACCTTTGGGGTGTTTCCTTGCTCCTACTGGTTCGATTAAACCTTGGTTTCATAACTGAGGGAAACTTGCTGTTGTGCTCATCATACCTTCCTCTTGGGGTTCCCAACGAGCTCTACATCAACACCGCACCAGCACTTTTCTGGGCGCCATACACAGAGCCATCAGGTATGTTTGGGAAGGTGGCTGCCATAAAAGCAATTGGAAATGGAAATTTCAATGCCGGTAAGCTTGTTGTCAAAGATAAGTTTTGCATATTGCATTTCTGAAATTATGGGCTGATACATAATACTTGTATTTTACTATTTTCTATAAATGTAGGGGAGTGGTGGGCAACTTATGGACTACAAACTCCTACGTTTATGGACATGGCTTTGAGGATACTCAACTTGACCACAAGTTCTTCCGGATGTGAAAGAAATTGGAGTGTTTTTGAACAAGTAACTCTCAACATTCAATTACTTAAATCTGATCCTTATTTTATTTATGATAAAATGTGATTGATTAGGCATCACTTCACAATCTCCAGGTTGATGCAAAGAGGAGAAATAAACTAGATGTGTGCCATAGGGACAATGTAGTTTATATTCAGTTCAACGGAAGAATGATGGACAAGAGAAAGAAGTACTCCTCCTCTTGTGATGTTCTGCTTGGTGACGATGCTTCCACAGCACAATATTGGATAGTTGAAGGTGCATATGTTGATGATGACGTTGATCCCTCCACGGAGCAGAATGACACCATCATTGATAAAGCAATGGGATTGGAGCCTCATAGGAGTAAAAGGGTGAGAGAACTACATGAAGTAGAAGAATTTGTTTCTGATAATGAATCTGAGCATGATGTTGTCATGGAGGAGAACATAGAGTTTGAATCTGATGATGATGGGGTTATGGAAACCAATGGCAATGAAGATGAGGAGGACGTGATGCAGCCTTGAATTTTTGGGATATAAGAATCCCATTCCTATCTATCTTATTTTTGCTGTGACAGTGTGAGAGAAGTGAGAACTAAGATTTATTGTTGCACCTAGTACCGCACCGTGATGCTGCTTCTATATTTCTTATTTTCTATGTGGACCTGATTATGTAATATCTATTATGGATTACCGTGATGCTGCTAGTCTGCTAGTATAATTTGTCAGGCAATTTATTAATTTATAATTTGTCATATGCTGCCACATGCAATTTGATGTTGTTTACTTGTTTATATTGTTCTATTACGATCTGAGCATTTGTAATACATATACTGTCTAGACGTTTTATATTGGTTCTTATATGTTCAAAAGTTTTACTTTGTCGATACAAAATATTTTAATTTTTTAGTGCTTGAAACCTATATTTTTGAATAAACCTCGCCGATTAATAGTTGACCGATTAAACCAGTTAATAGGCCGATTTCCGATTGATCCCTAAACTCAAGCCAACCGAGCAGCTAACGATTACCGATTTCTTGAACATTGCTCTTAATGCTTCTTCATTTGAGAATACTTGATTCTTTTTCTTGCTTCTTATGCCTAACTTAAAGGCGTTAAAGAAAAGTACTTATTGGGAGATAACCCAAAAGTTTTAGATGAGTCTTGAAAGTTATTACCTCTGTAATAACCGCTCCTTATCCTTTTTATTTTCTTTTTGCGCCAAGAGTAACCTCTAATGAGAGAGAAGTAATACTTGAGAAAGTTGCTGTCCCGAAACAGATTTTTGCGCTTCGCTATAAAAATTCGTGTAAAATCTCTGTACGTCGATTTGAGCTGTGATGTTTTGTGCTTCTACCCCAGGTTGTTATATAACTTTCGTTAGTTCAACAGTTTTCAATTTGAGCAACAGAAGGTCTTCGAAAAAATTGGTTTTTACATGCTGGTCTGTTTTGACAGATTTCTGCTATTATTTGCATTTGCTTCTTGTTGATTCCTTTTTGAGTTCTCTTTGGGGAATTGAGATTTTTGAGGGAAGTGCTACAGTAGCTTATGTTTTAGTGGAAGTTTTATTGGTGTTGAAACTGAACCTAAAGACTTATGATCTTGAGTGCACTAATGTTGCTAATAAAGATTGTGTGAAGTTTTGTATGAAGGAAAAATTTCAGGTGTATGGAGAGAATGATATAATGGGATTAAGAATGGACTAAAGCTCAAGCTTGGGGATGCCACGCATGTCACCCCAAGAAATATCCAAGAAGTACAAGCGTCAAAGCTTGGGGATGCCCAAGGCATCCCCTTCTTCATCAATAAAAATCTCAGGTTTCTTCCAAACACTTTATTTTTATTGTTTCATATACAGTTGTGTTGTTCTTGGAGCGTTTTCGTTTTTGCTTTTAGTTTTCGTTTGCTTGAATAAATTGGTTGGACCCTCTTTTTCATACATTAGTTTTCAAATAAGTTGGTTTGGATTGAAAAAGAGTAGGAAAAGTTCATGCTTAAGTGGTAAGAGGAGCTTGTTTTTGACCTTGGCCTATGTTGTGTCATGTCATGCTTGATATTGTGTTGGATTTATGCTTAGTGATTTATTGTTGTAGCATGACATGTTATAAACAATTGAGATTGCTTAATGTGCCTTGAAAGAATCATGCGTTGTTTTAGCATATTAAAGCATAGTATTGTGGTATTCTCCTTTGATACTTTATTTGGGTTGACTTGGCGCATGCGTACACCATGTTAAGACTATCCCAAGTCACCATAGCCTCTATGATCTTTCAGTTTTCGACTTGTAATATCACTTTATGCTTTAATTAATGATGTTTTGTCGCTTTGCATGATTATGGCCATTATTGCTCTCTTAGTTGGTCGCTCCCAGTCTTTTGCTAGCCTCCATAACTAAGTATGAGTTTCACTCATGCATCCAACTCCAAATAAAACCAAGTTATTCTAAAGAGTCCACCATACATACCTATTAGCATTTGCTATTCCAAGTATATTCATGTTTTTATCTACCTTCCGAATTAAACTTGTTATGAGAAAACTAGTGATTAAAGCTCTCACGAACTTGATGGCACACTTTACTTTTCTTGCCCCTAATAAACTTGAACCATTGTGTCATCTATGTTGTATATGCTTGCACTTATATGTTGGGGATTAGCAGAACCATGCTGTCATGGGGAACGCTTTCAACATTGCACTTGTACATTGTACCTAGTTAATATCATGCTATTTTGTCTATGGATATCGTCAGTGTGAAATGAAAGAGGAGCTTGTAAATCCATGAAGTTATGTATGTGTGTTAAAGAAACGCCTAGGCCGCTGGTCTAATCCATGACTAATCATGGTGGAAACCTGCAGCGTAACCATAATGAGCAATCTATGAAGCATTCTTCTTATAAAAAAAGAGATAGAGATTGAGAAAAAGAGAAAAAGAAAAAAAAAAGATGAGAAAAGAGGAAAGAGAGAAAAAAGCACCATTTTCCCATGGTAAATAAGAAGATTTCTGAGATGCTCGTTGTCTGCTTGCCTTGTCATTTTGATATGGGGATTCTTCCGTATCATTGGGCAAGGGGTACCCCGTTGGCGGTTCTCTATGATACACATGTACTTACTATGACAAGAACTTACCGGTAACTAAACTTGAGTAGCATGAGGAGCGGCCCTCATATTCAAGGGACATGAGATTTCCAACTTATACTTTGTCAAGCATATACTCCATAGTTTGTTCACTTTAATCTTAATCACTTCAAGATGCTTATGATAGGGGCAATGAGAGCTAAAAGCTAATAAGTACCATAATTTTTGGAAGCTCTTTATGAGACTTGAATCCCTGCTTCCTTCTATAAAGGCCCTTCTTTTACTTTTATGTTGAGTCTCCATCTTCTATCTTTATGCACCTATTGAGAGAGCATAGTAGCCATTCTTAGTTTAATGTGCATTGTCCCAAGACTTATTGATTGATGCATAACTTTGATATTGCCTGTTCTTAAACTATTTGTATCTAGTCACCCTTATGAACTTTGAAGATGTCCTATGCAATTATGTTTGCTACACTATGAGAGACAAGCTGAATACCATTCTCATTATGTTTTCTTTATGTGAAACAAACAAACGACTTGCACATTGTTATTCATGAATCTTTTGTTTGTGCCTTTTCATATTACAACATAGTTGTTATGTCTTATTGTTAGAACTTTATCTTTCATGCTATGTTGAAGTACTATGATCCCAGCTATCAATGTTTTACAAATACTTTGATCAAGTTTATGATGGTGCATGTCACCTCAAAAATTATTCTTTCTTTTTATCACTTACCTACTCGAGGACGAGCATGAGTTAAGCTTGGAGATGTTGATACATTGCAAACGTATCTATAATTTTTGATGTTCCATGCTTGTTTTATATCTACTTTCTTATGTTTTGTCCACACTTTGGAGTATTTTTATACACTTTCTTGGACTAACCTATTAACAAGATGCCACAGTGTCAGCTGCCTGTTTTCTGCTGGTTTTGGTTCAAGGAAAGTCAGAAAATGAATATTCTCAGAATTGGACGGGCAAAAGCCAAAGTCAATATTTCACCGAGGGGGACACGGAGCCAGAATACGAGACGGAGAGGAGCCAGGGGCTAGCCACACCACCTGGCCGCGCGGCCAGGCCTGGCCCGTGCTAGGGGGTGGTGCGGCCGCCTAGGGCACCCCCTCGGCCTCCCCTTTCGCCTATATATTGCCTCTGATACAGAAACCCTAAGGACCCGATCAAAAAATCCACAAAAGAGTCTGTAGCCGCCATCATCTCGATCCCTATATCGGGAGGGATCTGAAGCTCTTCCTGACACCCTGCCGGAGGGGATAATTCACCCTAGAGGCCTTCTTCATCACCATGCAAGCCTCCGGTGTGATGCGTGAGTAGTTCATCCTTGGACTACGGGTCCATGTAGTAGCTAGATGGTTGGTTCTTCTCCTTTGTGCTATCATGTTTAGATATTGTGAGCTCCGTTCATGATCAAGATCATCTATTTGTAATTATACATGTTGTGTTTGCGGGGATCCGATGCATATTGAGATGCTATTTCAGATTGATTATTGATTCTATGATGTCTTTGTTATTTGTGATCTTGCATGCTTTCCGTTGTTAGTAGCTATCTTGGCCGAGTAGATGCTAGCAACTCCAAGAGAGAGTATTTATGCTTGATAGTGGGTTCATGCCTCTAGTAATCTGGGGAAGTGACAGAAATCTCTAAGGTACTAGATGTGTTGTTGCTACTAGGGAGAAAACAGCAATCCTTTGTTCATAGAACAATTGTATTGTTTACTTTACACGCAATGCTTAATGCAATTATCTGTTGCTTGCAACTTAATACTGGAGGGGGTTCGGATGATAACCTGAAGGTGGATTATTAGTCATAGATGCAGTTGGATTATGGTCTATGTATAATGTTGTAATGCCCAATCAAATCTCATAGGAGTCAAGATGATTAGTATATGCATGTATGCTTTCTCGATGTTTGTCAATTGCCCCGCTGTAATTTGTTCACCCAACATGTCATCTATCTTAAGGAGAATCACCACTACTGAACTATGGACCCCGGTCCTTTCTTTTACCATCAATCTACAACTCTTTACTGTTGTCTGTTTACTTTCTACAAGCTATTACTTTCTTTCACACAATACGTTTAATCTTTTGCTTTTAGCAAAACCGGTGAGATTGACAACCTCACTGTAAGTTGGGGACAAAGTTCTGTGGTTGTGTTGTGCAGGATTCCAAGTTGGAAAGAACACCTTGGAGATGTTTCCTTGCTCCTACTGGTTCGATAACCTTGGTTTCACAACTGAGGGAAAACTTACTGTTGTGCTCATCATACCTTCCTCTTGGGATTCCCCAACGAGCTCGATATCAACCACGAGCCAGCAATACGCTACCAAGCCTGATTAACGATGTGTTCGATTCCTGGAACCAAGTGGAATGGAACGGAACCATTACGCACCTAGAGCCAATTGCTGTGTTCGATTGGGGAACAGAACGGAACCGAGTGGTTCCTTGGAAGGGAATATTCCCCCATATGCGGAATGCATCCATTCCACTGAATCGGTGGAATGTGATGGAACAACTGTTAATTTGCCACTATTAATTACTATGCACTCCCATAATCCAATTGAAAAATATTTAGCCGTTGTTAATTACGATTTTGAGATTAAAAGGGCCATCAACCACTGTTAATTACGATTTTGAGACATTTCGTTCTGCTCTTCAAATTCCCTCAACCGAACAAAAATGATGTTAATTACGATTTTGAGATTAAAAGGACATTAGACGCTTTTAATTACTATTTTGAGATTAAAAAGATCATTTGTCACTGTTAATTACGATATTGAGTCAAAAGATTAACTTTAACCTCGTTCCGTTCTACTCTCCAATTCCCTCGACCCGAGAAAAACAGAATCATTTTGTTTTTCCTTTTTATCCAAACGGAACCGATCCATTTACCCGAACATACCCTAAATAATTGAACAACATGAAATCTGGTGTAAGGATGAGGTGACTAGCCACTGCAGTGACATGTCACATCCCGCACGTGACCATGCATGGCAAGCAACGGAAAGTGCAAAATCTCTACATGGATCAGCATGCATCATATCAAATATATACATTAGCAATTTAGGGAGCACACAAAACATCAAGTCATGCATTCTCTGTTTTTGCCAAATGCACATACAGTACGTTAACCCTCGTGAAGGGGACACAATCCATCACGGATGGATCGACGAGATCTCAATTATTAGCTATACTTACACAGTCACACAAGTAAATTATTATGGCATCAATACAAGCAGAGGACTCAATCATAGACACGCGCGGGCAGGCACGGCGAACACACGTACTGGACAGACCGACCCTACTGTTACAGCTGCAGCGCGCAATCGAGACGGACACACATCACATGCAGATACGTCGGTACCAAGCCAGCATGCATGAAATCATGCAGGCATGCAAACAAAACGTAGCTATAGAGCTACGCGACGACGGGGACGAAGGGCGTGGCGAGGAGCATCAGCGGCGTGCGGCGGCGCACGCCGAGGCCGGGCGCCTCCTCCATGTCCACCTCGGCGACGCCCTCCGGCAGCGACCAGTCGAAGTGGTAGAGCAGGGTGACGAGGGCGAGCTCCATGCTGGCCAGCCCGTAGTTGAACCCGGGGCACATCCTGCGGCCGGCCCCGAACGGGAGGAACTCGTAGCTGCTGCCCGTGAAGTCCACGGCGCCGTCCTCGAACCGCTCCGGCTGGAACTCCTCGGCGGCGTCCCAGTACCTGGGGTCCCGCCCGATGGCCCACGCGTTGATCACCACGCGCGACTTGGCCGGGATCGTGAACCCTTCCAGATCGCACACGTCGATGCTCTCCCGGGGCACCAGCAGCGGCGCCGGCGGGTGCAGCCGGAGCGCCTCCTTGATCACCAGCTTCAGGTACCGCAGCTCGCTCGCCTGCAGGTCGGCCTCCGTCACCACGGCCTTGCCCTTGAACGCCTCCCGGATCTGCCCCTGCAGCTTCTTCATCACCGGCGGGTTCCGCATCAGCTCCGACATGCCCCACTCCATCGCCGACGCCGACGTCCCCGTCCCGCCAGCGAACATATCCAAGATGATGGCCTTGATCCTGCTGTTGTCCAGGTGGAACCCGAAGCCGCCTTTCTCCTGCAGGCCGATGAGCACGTCGGTGAGGTTCTCGTCCACGTTCTCGGTGGCGCCGGCCTTGATCTTCTCGGCGCGGGCGATTTTCCTCTCGTCAATGATCTCCTCAAGGATGGCGTCCACCGTCTTGTGGATGCCCTGGAGGCTGCGCTTCATGCCCGTGAGCGTGGCGAGCACGGTCGTCCACGTCGGGAACAGGTCGGGGATGTTGAAGCCGCTCGCCAGGCCCACGCCGGACTTGATGGCCGACATGAACTCCGCCGCGTTCTTCCGCTTCTTACCGAACGCCGCTCGCGCAACGATGCTGTTGGTAATGCTGTGGAACATCACGCTCAGGTTCACCGGCGTCGACGACCCCGCCGCGCGGATCTGCTCCACCCGCATCCCCACCTGCATGCATGCATGCCATCCATCGACTGTATTAGCCACGCACTGTCCATAAACATTTTTTGAATTTTACTGTTCATCATAAATAATCTAGATATTATCGACAAAGATTAAACATGTCAAAATACTAGGCACAACTACTTGGTCATGTTGCTGTTCACGTGACAGTTTGTGGCAGTTCGTCTTTTCTTCTCAGTTCTCACTCCTGAAATTGTGTGCTTGTATACAGTATGTTGTAAGTTCAATCATTAATCTGGCGTCCTTTGTTGCCACGTTCAATTAATTAATTCGTATATATCGAGTTGCAAGCAAAAGTTAATTAGGACCTACACACACGTATATATACCTCGTCCTCCCTGATGTGGCGGAAGGAGAGCACGCGCTTGGGGCTGAGGATCTCGGCGGCGCAGAGCTGGCGGAGCTTGCGCCAGTAGTCGCCGGAGGGGGAGAAGAGGATGTCAGCCCACTCGTAGCCGACGATCTCCCCCGCGAGGAGCTTGGGACGCGTGGCGAAGTTGGTGTCGTGGGTCTTGAGCACCAGCCGCGCCGTCTCCTTGGACGACACCACCACTAGCGGCGTCTGCCCAAGCTGGAGCATCATCAGCGGGCCGTGCGCGTCGGCGAGGTCCCTCAGCGCCCGGTGCGGCAGCACGTTCACCAGGTGGTGCATGCTGCCGATCAGCGGCAGCTTCCACGGCCCCGGCGGCGCCCTCTCGCTGATCGGGTTCAGGGCCACCTTCAGCACCTGCAGCAGCGCCACCGCTCCCGCCGCAAGAAGCACCGACAGGAGAAACAGCTCGTCCATGGCTGTTGTAGGCTTAGTGAGCTAGCAAGCTATAGTGAGTATAGCGAGCTGGTGTGACTGGTGTGAATTGCTCTGCTGCTGATAGGAGGGTATATATAGGGCAGGCGGGAGAAGGAGGGGACGGCGGGTCGTTGGCCCACGTCACGATGGTGACGCTACCCATATAATCCATCAGAGTGGTGATGGGTGTGGCCAATTATAATTGTCTAGTTTATAGCGACATGTTAACTTGCGAGCAATGTGTGGTGGTTAATACCATGTCCTTCTCTAAGCTTGATCAGCAGTACACCCTGCTATGATCAAGATAGAATAGACATGGGTGGACGACCTTTGCTCCAAAAAAATCCAAATATAGCAAATATGTACACGCATCCAAAATACTGTACTTATCGGGAAAGAAATGCTATTATGAACATTTGCATGCTCATATATTTGAAAACTGTACGTGTGACTCCTCACCTATATTTTTGGCAGTGTTGTACTTGTACATGAGCACATAACTGAAATATTTGGGAAATAAGTTTCTATATATATACAAGGAACAAGGCAATTAAGTATCTATCATTCTTGCTCTGTAAAGAAAAATCTATCATTCTAGGGACAGTTTTTTTAACATCATTCCTACCATACAATCATACTCAGACGTTGATGTTATAAATGAGCTAATGATGGTAAAAGAATATAATGCCCCTATCCACGAAGGAAAGTACTTTTCCACAAACTTTTATGAGTGTTGTTTCCATTTTTAAGCATGTGGATTAAAAAGGAAGAAACTTTCCAACACACACTTAGACTCTATACAAGTGCTAGCGCTCGGGACTTTTTTCTTTACATATCACGAACAGAAATTATTCTCACCTAGTTTATGTACTTAATAATTTAGTTACACATGCACAAATGGGAATTTCATCGTATAACTTAAACTTTGGCACCCTGTTTTTTAAAGAAAATCTCAACCTATGGACAGTTTCGTCTTTTTACACCTCCATGACCCCTTGACCTGTCAATAAGAACAAAAATAAATGGAAGACTATAAATTAGTTGTCAAACTTGTGGCCGTACATATATAGCTCATTTTCAACACTCTTATTAAGGGTTTTACCACTTTATCTATAGCTCGTACTATGTTGTATCATATCCACCCTATGGTTTCTCGTTGATATCCGGGTGATGCAACCGTATATTTTCAAACCTGTAATAACCAAAAAAAATATGGTTATTTGCTCCCTCCATGTTCTTACCAAGTTACATTCTCAAGATACGAACACAAATACATTAAAGTTTACAAAACGTAATACCTCCACATACCATACCCAAGAAATACACATATAAACATAACGTATCGTGCGTCAACACGTATTGATTGAATATTACAGATGTCACATCATGTTTTCTCCGAAGCTAGTCAAACTTTAGTAATCCATATATCTTCTATTCTGAGAACGGAGGAGTAAGAAGTACGAACTACGGAGCAGTTCCGAGAAAATGAGAACCAACACAACCACACAAACCGATATTCTTACACCAGAAAAAACATCATGTCAGACAGTAAGTATCCATCCCAGTTGTAAAAAATTCCGTCCATACTATGATGAAGAAGCCGGTAATTAATGCCCGCTTTTGGCCAGACCTTCTTGAGGCCAACACGATGCTTTGATAATGTTACTACATCGTTATGAGTCCGTTGACCATGATTTTTTTTTCAAGAACACGCAAGCTGTGTGTCTTATGTATTAAGATAGAAAGGTTTGATACAAAGCCACCGAATGGCTATCGCTCCACGCACGCCCCCTCAAGCCACACTCCAAGCAACGGTTTACAACACACCCCACGAAGCTACACGACGACGACTTGCCTTGCCCAACCTCTAGCCGCAAAGGCAAAGAGACGAGACATAGAGGCTCAAAACCGCGTCACCACCAAGACCGGACACCTCACTACCATGACTCTCCCTCCGAGATGGCACGGATCAACGTACCGCCCGCTCCTAAGCGCCTAGAAGAAGTCGGCTAAGTGGCTAGCAGAACCCGACCGGGATGGAGGAAGGCGCCATCTAGGAAGTGCCAGCAAGGCGTACCTTGCGCCCTTGAGACCCATGCTCTGAGTAGTGCCCACCGTCGACCCTATCTGCCCTAGGAGCTCCACGAGCAGCCCAAAACGGTGCCCTCAAGAAGGGAGCGACACTATGGCAACATCCATCAAATTGGTGTAACCGGTGCACCCAGTCTAAAATATACTTGAAAAATTTATAGAAAGATGTCAAAAATTAATTTATCAATCAAGTAGTAGAGTGTATATCTCTGATGTCGGAAAGTTTTATTATCAAATTCTATCAAAAACTTCTGGATAAAAATGGCAAATCACATTTGTGAATAAAACTTATTTCACATTGGCCGTGAATTGAGCCCATTAATACTAGGAGAGCGCCAAATTTATCATTTTTGTTTCTCGAGATGTGTTCAAAATTTTGATTTCACACTTTGTGGTATAATTGATACACATTAGTTTTAAGAAAAAGTATTGGATGTATATTTTAGTGTGGGTATATATCGCACCAGTTTAATGAGAGGATAGGATATGTTCCGGATACCTGGCTAAACGCAGCTGTCTGCATTATTTGCACAGATACATACACCGCCCATGTGTAAGCGCATAGCGATGCCTGCCCACTCGTGATACACACACCGTGAGTTTGATCATGTAACCCGGGCTTCTGATTAGCAGAGAGACGACATATACTACTCATTCATCATAAGCATATTCGTACTTTGCATACGTAAACAGGGACAAGTGTACGCACCATATGAAGTACACCTAGCGTAGAATAAAGCAAACGGCGACCGAGGTGCATGTGTGAACAGGGATCTCGACTGTCTTGCCCATGTTTCGCCGGTCAAAATCTTTCTGTGGAATATACGGCGCTCGTACGTCGAGCTAGGCTACCCGCCGGTCAATTCTCATGTTAAACTATATATCCGGTAGTACAGCTAAGCTGCCTATCGTCACAGGAAGATGGTCACGACAGTACATACAGGGGCGACTGCATGCGTGTACATTTGCAGAGGTAAGCCAAGTACTAGCTAATTGGTCAGTATTGCGTATTCAGTGAAGCCGAATGGAAACAACGGGGTTACGGTTTGAAAGAATGACCGACTGGCCAGCTGGATGAATCAATGAACAAGTGGCACAAGCACAGTTCATAACTTCATACACTTCAACGGGTTTTTTTCTGGGAAAGCCCGTTGATCTATTAATAACCATCAACAGTGGTACAAAGAGACCCAAAATTAATACAAGTAGGTCAATAAACCACCTAGCAACGACTGCTGACACTGGCACGAACCGAAGGCACTCCGCCGTCCCTCCTCCACCATTGAAACAGGACAAAGCTTATCGTAGTAGAGCTTGTTGTACCTAAGATCACAAGGACCAGCACATCAGAGCAACCACCATCGTCAATAATGAAAACCACGTCGACTCCAGGCGCCCTCTAGCAGCGCTAGGTGCATCACCAGAGTGATGATAGGGTGGGACAAACCTTATTCTAAATTCAAAAAGAAACTACTAATAGAGAGAGGGATGATACCGGAGAAGCACAAGATTTTACTACTAAATAAACTGCTCCATTCAACATGATTACAAATATACTACTCCCTCCGACCCAAATTACTTGACTCAAATTTGTCAAGATACGGATGTACCTAGTAATTTGGTCGGAGCGAGTAACGAAATCTAGAGTAAAATCTAAAAAAACAATGCTAAGAATCATTGACCCCGGCTAGCTGTAGAGAGAACACACAATTGTCATCTTCTATTTCCAAAACTGGTGACATTTCAAATATGAATTTGCATGGCATAGAAGCTCGCCATATATCCTGACACTATTTATGAAAATACATAGACAAATGCAAGGCAAATGCGCGCGCGCACATACACACACACACACACAGAGAGAGAGAGAGAGAGTAGCGAATATTGCACATGATGATCATAATTTGCAAAGAGAAAAAAGAAAGGGTGGATCCAAAAAATTAGCTTCACACCACATGAGTTTGTATATACTATCCTTGGACTCATTTTGCCAGAATCTGTAACCTATTTCCTTCTTTGCACACACACATTGAAGAGAAATGCTTGAGGCCGATTGGAGGTATATGTGAATCTGCAACCTCTTTCCTTCTTTGCACACACTCATTCTATTTTTGACTAGTAGTTTGATGTTTTCATAGGTAGATGTGATCTTGTGTTACATATGTGTTTCATGTATAAATGCTTGAAGTTGATTATAAAATTTTGATACGTATGTCACACGCATGTGCTCTGAATAATTCATGTACAAGTGGTGTGTGCATGGGAGCCCCTATACGACGTTGAAGGCGTGGGTTGCCACAAAAACGCCTAAAGCAGGGATACTGGGTGGGCCGGCCCATGTACGTAGCATCTCTGTGGCATCCTTTTTTACTGGTTCATACCTACTGGTTCAATCTCTCCTGTTTGAAAATTTGTTCGAGAATATGAGAATATTTTTCGCGGCAAATAATGGTGTTTTTCGCGGCACCAGGTTAATCCACGTATGTTAAAAAGATTTAACCGCTGATATTAACCTTAACGTCTGAGATTAATTAAGAAATAAGAAGTGTTACGTACAACCATGCATGTGTACAAAAATAAACTTCCGGCATGTAAGGGTACACACGTTATTTTTCCTTTAAGAAAAAATCATTCGATTGATTTATTTCCATAGGGAGCCTGCATGTACGTCCGTTCAATGTAAGGAAGAAAAAAACAGTTGATTGGTGTATGTTCAATATAAGGAAAAAAGGAAATATTTCCAAAGTACCTACAAACGTACATGCGTCCATTAAAAAAAGCAACATAGCTAACTTAGCTAGACCATTTTTTTTAAGGAAGCTAGACCATTGTCACACTCCAAAGATATGCGGATATATTAAATATTTATTAAAAAAAATTCGACATTATATGCAAAAGTTATAGACGTTTTACCGCCCGATAAATTTTTTTGCAAAAAAATGTTGAAATTCATATTTGTTAATTTTCCTACAAATTAGATCACATAATCAACCTATATCTGAAAGCATTTTATTTTTCGATGCGCCACAGATAAGTTTTGAAAAAAATCTGCCCTACACCGATCATTATCCGTGGCGCACCACGTACTGATACACCACAGGTAAATCCAGGCCCAACTTTATAAGTGGTCTATCAGTGGTGCACTGGACTTTGGTGCACCACGAGTATTTGTCTGTGGTGCATCACTTTGCTGGTGCGTCACTGTGTGCCGATCTATGGATAGTTGTTTTCCTAGTAGTGCTTACCAGGAAAAAAATCGAAATTAGCCAACAAATGATGAACTAACTTTTACTGCCTTTATTGAGCTTCCCAGAAAACTTGTAAGGGACTACTTGAAATGTCGTTTGAAAATCCGACGCCAGCTGAAAATTACGGAGCCTGGCGGATTTTTAGTGTGGCCTTGGTAGGTCCATGAAAGTCTCCATCCGGAACGCCTAATGTCCAGGGAACCAAGAGGGGCCGGCGGCGAGAACAGTGACCGATATGTTCGGCAGTGACATGTCTAATCCTAGCAATTACTCGAATTGGGGATAAACTCACAGTACAGGAGAGAATTCAGTGGCGCTCGCTTAAATTCAATTGTCTCATAGAGTGAAAGGGTGGAGATTCAAGGTTATACAAGGAGAGGCGTCTCACCACTATCAGTGGCGGCTAGGGTTCAACCCTTTGCAAATGACAAGATGAGCCTAACAGGGCAGGATCCCAGGCTTAAAAGGAGAGTCGCTGTAAAGCGAGGAAGACGACAAGTAGAACACGTGACGAGTTGCCGAGGAAAACGCTACTCCAGGTGGTGTGTATCAACCACCCGATCTTCGATGGACGCTCCAGATGGAAGGTTACCCCTTGGGTCCTAACAACTCCCCCGCGAAAACATCGGACATGCCCTCATGGCTGGAACTCAGGAAACGCCTTTTGGATGAAGGCCAAGTCTTCCCATGTGGCTTGATCAGTTAGTAAATTGACCCACTTGATCAACCAACGAACTACAGGAATGCTGATGTTGCTTTGCACTCGAGGAATTAATTTCCGCTCCAAGATAGCTTCTGGTGCTACGAGGATCGTGCCATCTTCTGTGAGTAGAGGCAAATGAGGTATGGGTACTGCATTAGGGCCGAGATGTTTCTTGAGCTGGCTAATGTGAAAGGTAGGGTGTAATTTGCAACCCTCGGGAAGTAACAACCTGTAGGAAACAACTCCAATTTTCTCCAGCACACGGAATGGCCCATAGAACTTAGGGTGTAGTTTCAAGATTCGATGCAGACTTAAGGAGGTGTGTCTGTATGGCTGAATCTTGAAGTATACCATGTCGCCAACATCCAGAGTTCGCTCACTTCTGTTTTTTTCAGCAAAATGCTTCATCCGTTCTTGTGCTTTAAGCAAATTCTCTTTGATCTGTGTTGCTATTGCTTCCGTAGCAGTGGAGACAGATAGAGCATCAGAATCATCCATGGGAAGGAATAGCTCAACAATCATAGGTGGTGGTCGGCCATAGAGAGCATGAAATGGTGTCATTTTTAAGGAAGTATGGAAACTAGTGTTATACCACCACTCAGCATGCGCAAGCCAGTTGTTCCATTTCTTTGGATGTTGAAAAGCCATGCATCTGAAGTAGTTCTCCAAGCATTGATTGACCCTTTCGGTCTGACCATCCGTTTGAGGATGGTAGGATGTGCTGAAATGTAATGTGACCCCCAAGGACTTGAAGAGATCTTGCCATAGTTTGCTGGTGAAGATCCTATCCCTATCTGTTACCATGACAGTGGGTAGTCCATGTAGTTTGAAAACATTATCAGTGAATGCCTTTGTTACTGACTGGACTGATATTGGATGCTTCATGGCAATGAAATGTGCATACTTGGTAAATCTATCAACCACCACCAAGATTAGGTCCTTGTTTTGTGAGGTTGGTAATCCTTCAATGAAATCCATGCTGATGTGAGTCCAAGCAAATTCAGGAATTGGCAATGGCTGTAACAGACCAGGATATTTGGAGTGTTCAGGCTTGTTCAGTTGGCACACAGGGCAGGACTTAATGAAAGAAATTACGTCTTGCTTCATGTTAGGCCAATGGAACAATAGTTTCATTCTCTGATATGTAGCTCTGCCTCCAGAATGACCTCCCAATTCAGAAGTGTGGAAGGTAGACAAAAGCTTGTTCTTGAGAGCAGTATTGGTGCCAATGTAAATCTTATTTTTGTATCTGATGATGCCATTGTTGAATGAATAGTTTGGAATAGCTTGGTTAGAGACAACTGTTTGTGCCATGATGTCCTTACACTTGATGTCATTGTCATAGCTTGATCTGACCTCAGTAACCCATGTAGGAACTGCTGCACTGGTGAACAAGGATCGTATAGAATCCTTTACTCTTGATAAGGCATCTGCAACTCTGTTTTCCTTGCCCTTTTTATATTCCACTGTGTAGTTGTAGCCCAACAATTTACAAAGTAATTTATGTTGAATTCCTTCTGTTAGCTTCCGGTCTTGGATATATCTAAGGCTTTGTTGATCAGTTCTTATCACAAGAGAGGAAGCTGCAAAATAATGTTTCCATTTCTTAAGTGCTTCCAAGATAGCCATGGCCTCCTTATCATAAGTTGATAATCCAGTAGCTTTAGGTCCAATGACCTTGCTAAGAAATGCAATAGGCTTGCCCTTCTGCATTAACACTGCTCCTAACCCATATCCCGATGCATCAGCTTCTAGGATGAAAGGTGCCTAAAAGTCATGTAAGCTAAGAACAGGGGACTGTGCCATGGTTGTCTTCAGTTTGTTAAAGGCCTCTTGCTGGTCTTGTTCCCAGATAAATCCCTCCTTCTTCAGAGCAGTGAACAATGGTTTACAGATAATCTCATAACCTTTCACAAATCTTCTGTAGTAGCCAGTGAGGCCCAAGAAACTCCTCAATTGAGTTATGTTCTTTGGAGTTGGCCAATTCACCACTGCTTCAATTTTCTTGGGGTCAGTGGAAACTCCTTGGGCACTAATTATATGGCCAAGTATTCAATTTGTTGTTGAGCAAATGTGCACTTCTTTTCATTGGCAAATAACTGATTTTCCCTCAATGCTTGGAATACTTGTTTGAGGTGAGCCAAATGTTGGTCCAACGAACTGCTGTATATCAAAATGTCATCAAAGAAAACTAATGCAAATTTTCTAAGAAATGGGGCCAGAACAGTGTTCATTAGCATTTGGAATGTTGCTGGTGCATTAGTAAGCCCAAAAGGCATCACTAAGTATTCAAAGTGGCCCATGTGAGTATTGAAGGCTGTTTTTTCAATGTCTTCTTCCTTCATTCTTATTTGATGGTACCCACTCCTGAGATCAATCTTGGAGAAAATTTTGGCTCCATTGAGTTCATCCAGGAGATCTTCAATTATTGGAATAGGGCACTTGTTTTTGACAGTTTGGGAGTTGAGCTTCCTGAAGTCATTGCAAACCCTCCATGAGAAATCCTTTTTCTTTACCAGAATCACAGGTGAGGAATAGGGGCTG
Organism: Avena sativa; assembly: GCA_916181665.1. NCBI lineage: Eukaryota > Viridiplantae > Streptophyta > Magnoliopsida > Poales > Poaceae > Avena > Avena sativa. The sequence continues at coordinate 56,174,264 of OV702292.1, forward strand.
ACACTGATTCTGATAACATCATCTTTGAGCATTTTTGTAATTATTGCTTCCAAAGCATTTTTCTGATGATGTGGTAACCTGTAAGACCTTTGGTTTATTATCTTGGCATCAGGGGCAAGGGGAATGGTATGATCACATGATCTGGAAGGAGGTAAGCCTTTAGGCTCCGAAAATATATCCTCAAACTCCTTTAATACTGCTTGGACTGTAGTAGGGGTTTGTGGCTGGTCTTTATCAGGAGATATTGGCCTGATAAGCAGGATAGCTCAATAGATAGCTTGTTTCAGGGCTTGGCACATATTTGCTGTCAGCTGAACATCATCAGAGATTGGTAAACTCTCATCTCTGAATGTTACTAGAGTGTTATCAGCAAGTGTGGCCTGAAGTGTCATTTTCTTGTAATCTAAAGTGACAGGGCTGTGTTGGTGAATCCAATCAGCACCCAAGATTACATCATATCCTTTCAATTTCAAGTTTCTGAAATCAGAGATGAATTCTTGCCCTTGGATTTTATAAGGAGAACCTATAGCAGTGAACTCAATCCATAGATGGCCACCATCAGCAACTACCACTTTCATTTTCCTAGTAGGTTTTAGGTCACATTGTGTCTGTTGTGCAAACTGGGGAGTCATAAAGGTAGCTGTGCTGCCACTGTCAACCAGTGCACTGCCCATTTTACTTCTAATTGTGACTGAAACAGTGAATGCATATTTGTTTAAGTGGATTCCCAACACGGCATGCATGGATATTTGTAGCTGGGGGCTAGCAACTGGTTCACTCAAGTCATCGTCATCATCAGGTTCATTGATGTAGACAATGTCAGCTGGTTCCTTCTGTGCACTCAATAATTGTTGAATTTGTGTCTTTTGAGTCATTTTGCACACTTGTTTGTGACCTGGAAACCATGGTTCCTTGCACTTATAACAAGCATTTTTCTGTTTAGCTTGCTGTATGATATTTGGTGATACAGTAGGAACAGTCTTGGCCAGTTCAAAGTTCACTTGCCTTCTAACAGGAACATAGCTGTGCAGGGTAACCGTTTTCTTGTAAGGATTTGCTTGCTCAATGCGCCTAGCAAACCACATGGCATCTCTCATGGATGTAGGCTTGTGACATTGGAGGTGGTGTTGTATGTATTCTGACAGACCAGAAATGAAGCTGGAAATATAGTAGTCCTCCGGAAGGGTTGGATTGTCCCTCCTCATCAGGTTCATAGCCTCTTCGAAATTAGCAATGTACTTGGCCACCGTGGTTGTTTGGGTCAAGGCATGAAATTTCCTGACGTTGTCACAAATAGAGTTCTCAGCAAAACGACCCCCCACATAACGAGTGAAATGATGCCAGGGCAAGGTTGCCGCTGCCATTCCTGTGCCGCGCCACCATTGCATTGCTCCTTCTTTCAAGTAAGTAACTGCAATTTCAGTCCTTTGCTCTAAGGGGGTACGAGCAGAGTCAAAGTACTGTTCTATTGTTTGAATCCAGGAATCTGGGTCTATGCCATCAAATTCGGGGATGTTCATTTTAGCTGGTTTAACTGCAGGTGCGAGCCTTCTGATTTCTGTCTGAATTGGAAACCTAAATCTGTTTCCACAACGCCTATTGCCACAGTCATAATAATCCTCCTCAGCAGCGTTGGCCTGCTGTATCGCTGCTTGTCCCATGTTGGCCTCTACACGATTGTGGCCTGTGTTTTGCGGGTGAGCCACCTGGTGATTGGGGTGACGGTATGGTACTTTTGGTGTTTCTTCCCCCAATATTTCCTTTCCAGTTGTGTTGCGAGGCGCTGATCTTTCTACCGTAATTGCGGCTGGGGCTGTGCAAGGGCGAATAGGTTGAGAGCGGACATTGTTGCTCCCCTGACCGACTGGTGATTCGGGATGACGGATCAGGTTGGTGCCTTTGTCCAGGGCAGAAGATATTTGCACAGCTTGGAACAGTTTATCGAAATTCGCCTGGATACTGGTGAAATTGGACTGGATACTTACAAAGTTTTCTTGGACAATAGAGGTGAACTCCAAGAATTCCTATTTGTCCTCTTCACGGTCCTTGCGGAGCCTCCCAACATCGAGTTGGAGGGATTCGAGCTCCAAGCGAGCCGTGTCCGCAGTATCTGTGGATGGTGCCATAACACCAAGGGATTTTACTTGCCAAGCAGGGAGCTTGGAAACCTCGGTGCTGCTGCTAGCCAACCGATGAACAAGAGGGGATTTTACGCAAGCAAGCTTGCAACCGGACTTGAAATCGGTGACTCCTCCGTCGCCCACGCCGTCTCCAACGCCGTCACGCCGCCGAAAGTACACGGATCAGGGTTGGGAGGTGGGATTTTACCACCAGGGAGTTGTTCCCCAGCAACCACTCCAATTCCACTGATCTGTACCCGAATTAGTGCCGCCGCCGCCAAGCCGCCTCCTGGAACCCGCTCCGCCGCGAGGATCCGAGCAACGACAGAGGATTTTACGGGGGATCCCAACTCTGGCGCGCTGCAAGATCCAAACGCCTCCGAGGAAGGACTGTCTCTGATACCAATTGACAGGTCTAATCCTAGAAATTACTCGAATTGGGGATAAACTTACAGTACAAGAGAGAATTCAGTGGCGCTCGCTTAAATTCAATTGTCTCACATAGTGAAAGGGTGGAGATTCAAGGTTATACAAGCAGAGGCGCCTCACCACTATCAGTGGCGGCTAGGGTTCAACCCTTTGCAAATGACAAGATGAGCCTAACAGGGCAGGATCCCAGGCTTAAAAGGAGAGTCGCTGTAAAGTGAGGAAGACGGCAAGTAGAACACGTGACGAGTTGCCGAGGAAAACGCTACTCCAGGTGGTGTGTATCAACCACCCGATCTTCGATGGACGCTCCAGATGGAAGGTTACCCCTTGGGTCCTGACAGGCAGTTCCGGGATCGTCCATATCAAACACCAGGCACCTAGCTTGTCTCCGTTTGGGTATAGTGCGCATCAGTTATGTATGTTATATGCCGTTGGGGGTGTACTATTAATTGATGTGAATTGTTCTACCTGCACGTACACGATCTAGCTCCCGCATTTCTTTTCAACACGGTTCATGACCTATGTTGTTACCCGTGATCTGGACGTGTAGCTAGCCACAAAACCCCTAGAATCCAAGTGGAGAAGAGCTGGCTTGTAATCTTTTATCAATTTTTTGTTGTTGGTTAATTCTAGCTGCAAATACGAGATCTGGTATCTAAACTAAAAGTTTTTGTCATCATCGTCGTACCGTGTACCTTGCTAGCTTGGCGTGATCGATGTGTCCTCCCCTTAGCATGTTATAGACACATCTTCGTATGTAGCACATGTCATCCATCGTCAAGTCCATGTCTAGCCATGTGTTTAAGCACGCCTTATTAATACTTTGATCGTACTAGCCACAGATGAATCCCTTTCGATTGACATCGTAAAGTCCATCCTCATGCTCCGACACACCATGAATAAGAGGACAAGTTTTGACTAACTGTAGTGTAGCAGGCATTATCATCAGGGCAATAACAAAGACTGCAATGTGCAATGGCATTTATCTTGGGATTGTTACTACTCAGATGTACGAGAATATATCTAGTGATACCGTTCTCTATATGATACCATGGTACCATTTTTCAAAAATACATTTTAAAGTTTCAGAAATATTTGAAAATATATAGTTGTGCACAATATGTATTATATTCACAATCCCTAAAATTTTCAGAACTAAAATTCAAAACACAGACGGAGAAACAAAAAAGAAAAATTGACACGTGAATAGTGACTTTTGTGGTTTTGATGGATTTGTCATTTTCGTTTCTCTGCGTGGTTTTTGAATTTGGTGCTGAAAATTTTAGGCATTGTGTACACATAAATTGTGAACACTCATTTTTTCGAAATTTTTAAAAAGTTAAAATTTTGATTTTGGGAACAGATATCATTGTATCATTTAGTGATTGGTATCACTAGATATTTTCTCATAACAGTCATGTGTGTAGTTGCTCCGTGCATACCCCGTGCATCAATCTAGTACCAACTTTTCTACTACCTTCACCTCTGCTCTCTTGTGCTATTCCACCTCTATATGTGTTTTGACCTGTAGTTCTGTTACATTTACACCTTGCTCGCCTAGGTTTCAGCAGCCTCACTGCTCTAAAAGATGATGTCAAATGGGGTGTCAAAACCATAAATCTAACCTAACTTGAAACTTCAACACAAAATAATTCTACTTTGAAATATTTTCACAAAATAACCCTTTTGCATGGAGTCCACCATCGAGGCTCCATGCTCCCTAGCATGAAGCCCGGTCAAAGACGCCATTCTTGCAACCATAGTGCCCCCCTGCCCGGGGCGCCATGCATGTTGAGTATGAAGCCCAAAGGGCGTGCTCCATGCAAAAGGGTTATTTTTAAAAAATATTTTAGAGTAAGTTTATTTTGTGCTAAAGTTTTGAATTTGGGTCAGTTTTCTCGTCTTTCTTCAAGTGGGATGTGTCTAGAACTGGCCATTGCTTCAAGACACTACCCAGGCAACCGCTAGGATAGTGATGCTCGCGAATTCTTCTCACCAACTTTGGAGCATATTATATAAATATATCGTGGTTGTATATTATTTATCCTCTGCCTTTGTTTGGTGAATACAAATTCTAGATAGTATTCTTGAAAGCTTCTCAAACAACTTATATGTATCTATCTATTATATATATACTAAAAACAATATAAGGGTGTTTTTCGAGACACCATGTTAATCCACATATACTAAAAAAATTCAACCGCTGATATTAATCTTAACGTCTGAGATTAAGAAATAAGAAGTGTTACGACTTCGGCATGTAAGGGTACACATGTTATTTTTCCTGTAAGAAAAAAATCATCCAATTTATTTATTTCCATAGAGAGCATGCAGGTACGTCCATTCAATATAATAAATAAAAATTGGTATCCGTTCAACATAAGGAAAAGGGAAATATTTCCAAAGGACCTAGACGTACATGCGTTCATAAAAAAAAGCAGCATAGCTAACTTAGCTAGACCATTGTTACACTGCAAAGATGTGATCATTCTATAATATGCTCTGGCCATATTAGAACTCACCTTGCGTATCATTCTAGGTAATATATGGCCCGATGCAATTTAAATCCGATTACCCACATGTACCTGATATCAACTACTCTATCGTCTCTTATGTCAAAAAAATCCACCATCTCCTTTTTCCCGTAATAAAATTATTTGAAAATTATGGTTAGGATTATATTGACATTAGTGGACCAAATAAAAAATTACTGGTCGTACACGGATAAAACTCCATACCATATCATATCTAGACAGAAAAATCTATCGATGTTATCCATATATTCATTTAGACCACACTAGCTGCCATAGTAGAAAAAGTCCCATGCACCTTCACGAAGAGTTGGTGCCTCTATAACAAAATGCCAATAACATATCAATTTATTTAGGTGGGTCCTAATTCGGACCGAGGCATTTTGATTTGCCAATGAAGAGTTCTGCCTTCGAGTGGTATCCACTTTTTCTAAAAATTTAACCATCGGTATATAAAGTGACTATCAATATAAAAATATATAAAATTAAGCTTGGGATATTCTCTACTTCTATTCGTGTCTATTAATTTCATTTTAAGCAAAATATTTGTATCCAAAACAATGCACCAATTGGGAGTTGGAGTACGTCGTTCATATTTAGAATATACCATATATTAGTAGAGTGCCATGTACTTTAAACGGGTATAGCAAATCCTTATTTAGTTGTGGTACCAATAAGCAAATGATAAGTTATTTTCTACTAATTGCACCATGAACAAATTACTTTTTTTGTTCTATCTAGAAAATCATTCATCTTTAAAAAAACTTTACATATCAAAGATGATATATATCCACAACCATCGAAAATATTGTGTAAAGCAAATAGAAGACTATCATGAGGGTAATATATTTAAAATTCAATTTGTGGGTGATTGGTTCTTATGTCAGTTTTAGAAAGTTCTATGTTAGTGATGACATGCGTGTTTGATGTGATAGTGCCCTAGTGGTCTTTCAATCAGAAAAGCAAAAAAAATTGTTTAGTGAAGTGAATAAGAAAGACTATCCCAGAATTACACTTTTGATCTCTTATGTAAAAAAATCCACCGTCGCCTTTTTCCCATAATAAACTTTATTTGAACATTGTGGTTAGGATTAAATTGACATTAGTGGACCAAATAAAAATACTACTGGTCTTACACGGATAGAATTCCATAGCATATCATATCTAGAAAGAAAATTGATCGATGTAATCCATATATTCATTTGTTCCAGGCAGTCATAGAAAAACTCCCATGCACCTTCATGTAACGAAGAGTTGGTGCCTCTATAACAAAATGCTAATAACATATCAATTTCTTTAGGTGGGTCCCAATTCGGACCGAGGCATTCTGATTTGCCAATGAAGAGTTATGCCTTGGAGTAGTATCCACTTTTTCTAAAAATTTAACCATAAGTATATAAAATGACTATCAATATAAAAAATATATAAAATTAAGCTTGGGATATTCTCTACTTCTATTTGTGTTTATTAATTTCATTTTAAGCAAAATATTTGTATCCAAAACAATGCACCAATTGGGAGTTGGAGTACGTCGTTCATATTTAGAATATACCATATATTAGTAGAGCACCATGTATTTTAAACGGGTATAGCAGCTCCTTATTTAGCTGTACTACCAGTAAGCAAATGATAAGTTATTTTCTATTAATTCAACCATGAACAAATTACTTTTTTATTCTATTTAGAAAATCATTCCTCTTTAAAAAACTTTACATATCAAAGATGATACATTTCCACAACCATCAAAAATATTGTGTAAAGCAAATAGAAGACTACCTTGAGGGTAATATATTTAAAATTCAATTTATGGGTGATTTGTTATTATGCCAGTTTTAGAAAGTACTATATTAGTGATGACATGTGTGTTTGATGTGATATTGCCCTAGTGGTATTTCAATCAGAATAGCAAAAAAAAATGTTTTGTGAAGTGAATAAGAAAGACTATCCTAGAATTACACTTTTGATCTCTTATGTTAAAAAATCCACCGTCTCCTTTTTCCGGTGATAAAATTTATTTGAAAGTTGTGGTTAGGATTAAATTGACATTAGTGGACCAAATAAAAAGGACTACTGGTCTTACATGGATAGAACTCCATAGCATATCATATCTAGAAAGAAAAATCGATCGATCTAATCCATGTATTCATTTATTCCAGGGAGTCATAGAAAAACTCCCATGCACCTTCATGTAACGAAGAGTTGGTGCCTCTATAACAAAATGCCAATAACATATCAATTTTTGTAGGTGGGTCTCAACTCGGATCGAGGCATTCCAATTTTCTGATGAGGAGTTCTGCCTTGGAGTGGTATCTAGTTTTTCTCAAAATTTAACCATCGGTATATAAATCGACTATCAATATAAAAAATATAAAATTAAGCTTGGGATATTCTCTACCTTTATTTGCGTTTATAAATTTTATTTTAAGCAAAACATTTGTATCCAAAACAATGCACCAATTGGGAGTTGGAGTATGCCATTCATATTTAGAATATACCATATCTTAAAAGAGTGACATATATTTTAAACGGGTCTAGCAGATCTTTTTTTTACAGTAACAACGCTTTATTGATTAAATGACATCAATACACAGAGTTCCCCGGATATAATCCGAAACAGAATGAAAAACCTCGCTAGAGTGACAACTATTACTCCTACCTAGAAACAAATGATAAGTTATTTATATTAATTGCATCATAAACAAATTACTTTGCTATGCTATTTAGAAAATTATTCCCTATTGAAAAACTTTACACATTAAAGATGATACATATAACATAAATCTATTTTTCAAACAAATACTACAATGAAATGCGAGGGCCACCTTGCTAGTTATTTAAAAAAATAACAAATAGAAAAATGAAAAAGAAACAGGAAAACAGAAGAAAAAAACATAATAAACCAGAGTAAACCGGACTGGAAGATTCCGAAACCTCCCTAAAACCGGAGATAAACCAGCCTTCCGGATTTTTACCAGGGCCGGCCCGTCAACGAATCCACCTGAGCGCTGGCGCCATTTGAGCGTGTGCATTGTAGCTTCATCAACATACTCTAGATACCTTAGCGGGCCTGGCCCAGTCCGGCGGCAGAGCACCAACACTACCGTTCTCTGATTGTGGCAGGCCCTCCCCGTCGTCTCCCTCCCACTAAACCCTACGCCATGGCCGCCGCCCGCGCCGCCCTCCTCCGTCGACAGGGCCTCGCCACCGCCAACCCCTTCCTCTTCTCTGGCCATGGCCTCCGCTACCGCAAGCTAGAGGTCATACTCACCACGGTAATCGCCCCACGCCTCCCCCCCTCCTCCTCTCTCAAATTTCGATCGCGCGATGCTTCACTTGGCCCGCCACTTTGGATACTGAACGCGTGCAAATATGCTACTCATGATCTCACTCGGCGTTTGTGTTTGAGGGAAATTTCTTGATTCAGTGAGATTCGTGCCACCTTAGTGAAACTTAGACCAAAAATCTTCAGCATTTGTGCGTTTCCAGTATGAGTATTTTTCGTTTGCTTGGACAAATTCGTTCATTTGATTGGCTAGTTAGATAGCTGGGGGAATTAAACTTCACCATCATTCACCTGGTCACTTCAGACGATCGATAAGCTGGGGAAAGCGGGGGAGACGGTGAAGGTGGCGCCAGGGCATTTCCGTAACCACCTCATGCCCAAGATGCTCGCCGTCCCCAACATCGATAAGTTCGCCATACTCATGCGTGAGCATCCTAAGGTTCGCTTCTTTCTTCCCTGAAATAAAATATACTGCTGTATTTGTGTAGTTTGGAATGTTCCGTCGCAGTTAACCAGCGCACTTACTACTTGTGTGGTTTTACACTTTTACTGGCTTCTGAGGCTTGCATTGCAGTGTTTCCTGAATCAGTTTTGCCTCTCTAATATATGAACTGTATGAGTTCTCAAGTGTTTTTTAACGTCTTAGCTCTTTGGTGGAAATGGAACTCTATACTACTGTTTTAAGTTTGTGGTTCGTCTATTTATCACTGCTGAAGTAAGCTTCCTGTAGGGTTGTACTGTAGATTTTTTCTGTGTACACTAGTACTTTGCAGGATTACAAGTCTCTCAGTTGTTTATGTAATTTGGAACATTCTGGCAGTTCACCAGCATGCTTACTGGCCTAGTCGTACTGACTTTTGAGGCTTGTTTCTTAGTGTTCCATACTCAGCTGTGCCTCTATGAATATATGACAGTACGAGTTCTTTGGTAGAATAGCCTTATCTATACTACATCCATTCAGTCACAAAATTATGTTGAAGCTATTGGGTTTGGCCTAGTTCCATCTCTACTGAAATCTTTTTCTTTAGAGTTGTAACAATGTGGTTATTTGCGGTGTAAAATATTACTTTGCAGTCTTACATGTCTCTCATTTGTTTGATCAGCTTTACCAACGTGAGGAGGAGGTGGTTGTCAAAGAGGTCACAAAGGAAGATGATGATGCTCGGGTAAGTTGTGCACTGAGATATTCTATTTTTGTGAACCACAGTGTAGATGAGAGACCTTAGTACGCAACTAACTGACATTTCCTATTCATTCTCTGAAACCCTGTTTGCTATTTAACACAATTCCAGTCCAGAGCTGCCTTTGGTAGTTCAAGCCCATTTGAAACAACCGATGCTGAAAATATTGAATAGGTTGACTTGGAAAGTTTTCTTGTACTTCTCAGCTTCTAGCAATTATTTATATATAATAATACTTCTCTCTGTAGTCAGCAGTCGACAACTCAACACTGCTCCAATACTATCTTCAGATATATGAGTATTAGTAGCTATCCTCTGAACTGTAATGTCAATCTCACCATTTCATAAAAATATCCTTTGAGGCTTATTTAAAACCACATTTTTGTAACTGAATCTTATTCATTAGTTCTTTCTTGTGAACTGCGGTATAGGTTAGAGGTCTTAGCACACACCTAACTGCCCTCTCCTATTCATTTTCTGAAAGCTTCTTTGTTAACATAATTCCAGTTCAGAGCTATTTTTGTTGGATTTGTTGGCAGTAACACATTTCAAGCCCATTTGAACCATCTGATATTTAAAATACTGAACATGTTCTCTTGGAAAGTTTCTTTTACCTCTCACCTTCTAGCATTATATTTTGATAATGCTTCGTAGGTTTATTTGTTGTGGTTGTCTTCGCCTTTTTTTTTGATCTGTAATATCCGTCCCATGCTGTGAGTAGAAAGATTCTTCAATGCACACTCTAAATGAAAATTTTGTAACTGGATCTGGGGATTAAATTTGTTCATCATTAGTTTCTAAAATTCACAGTTTGGTTAACTGTAGATATTGTATGTGTTTTCCCAGTCACATTTTGTTATCAAATGTTACTCATTTTGTTCTCAAGTCGATCATTTGAACAGCTAGCGGAAGAGAAACTGAAGGAGTATCAAGCAGCAGCAAAACGGCTCGATAATGCTCTCTTGGTTAGTACGATTCCACAAAACGTCTCGATATTTTTGTTCATGTTCCCGATGGACGAATTTTGCTTTATCATGTGGAAGTGCTGATCATTATTTATGTTTGATAGGTGTTGAGGCGGTTCATCTCTGAAGGGAGCGAGTTGCGCTCTCCTGTAACGAAGGATGAAATTGTTAATGAGGTTCCTTTCCAGCTCTACCATCATCTATTTATATTCAGAAAAGAACTGAACTGTAGGTAGTAACGTCTAAACTTCACCGACAGGTGGCAAGGCAACTCAATATCAACATCCACCCAGACAATTTGCACCTGGTGTCACCATTGTCGTCCCTCGGAGAATTCGAGCTGCCCCTTCGCCTACCGAAGGATATACCGCGCCCGGAAGGCAAGCTGCAGTGGACTCTCAACGTCAAGATCAGGAGACCCTAGGCACTCTCGTGGCTAAACTTGTTCTCCCCCTTCCAAGGTGGTGAATGATACCAAAAGACCACTTCAGCGAGCCACGCTGAAATATGACTTCAAACTGAACGCCTTTTCCTTTGAGAATTTTCTTGGTTCCGTCGTTCTCAAGCGGGGTGATATGATCTGCCTTTTGTTCCTATAAATGGTTAGAAATAGTGAATAATTTGTTTGGAGTAGGGTGCCTAGTGTCGTTGTTGACAAGTTGTTAGTGCGCCCAATCCCAGTGTGGACTGTGGACGGAGATCGGGATATAAGGAAAGAGAGGCTGCGATTGCAAGGCATCCTTTGGAAGGAGGGTCAGGGAGTGAAAACTTCCTTGGAAATGCTCCAATGGCGCTGTGGCCATCATCATAGGAAAATGGCAGTGGTCTTTCGTTTCTGGACGTGTCCTGTAATTGCCCTTTGCTTTGATAGGGAAATGGTCTTTAATTTGCAAACATATGCTGTAGTTCGGTACCTTTGTTGCTGGACGTGATAGTGTTGGTCCTATTTTAATATCTGAGCTGATAGTGTTGGACAGCCGTTTACTTAATAGTGTCTCCTATTTCACCAAGCATTACTTTGAAAAACTATCGCGGTAACTACGCGTCGTCAGAGAGGGTTATAATTACATCCAAGAGTACTACTAAAAGATGTTAAAAAAGTTTTTACTGGTACAAAGGTAAGAGAAAGAAATAGTATAACACTTTTAACAGTCTGAAGAACTTTCATGTGGAGCTACCCATGAGATGGCCTACTCTGCTTGAGCACTGCAAGACACCATTCCTGTGCAGCAAGAGAAAGCTGTAAGGTAGTGAACTCATCTGCAAGGCATCAGAGTTTGAGAAGCAATATAGAGATGCTTCTTCTTTCAGGAGGAATAAATAGACAGGCAGTTCATCAAGGTGTTGTTCAAGCTTCAACAGTGTGCAGCCCCTATGGACGAGATGGTGTCATTCGTGCGCGTCGGCGAGGTTCCAACGGCGCCCTCTCGCTGATCAGGTTCAGGGCCACCTTCGGCACCCGCAGCAGCGCCACCGCCAGGAGCACCGAAAGGAGAAACAGCTCGTCCATGGCGGTAAGCTTAGTGAGCTAGTAGCAAGCTATAGTGAGTAACGACTAACCAGAGCTGGTGTGACTGGTGGGAGTTTCTCTGCTGCTGATACCTGGATATACGGGGAATCTAATTCTGCTCCGACCTCGTTCTGTCTTAACGCGAGGTCGGCACTCCTAGCCGGGGGATCACTACCAGGCGAGCGGTGCCAGCTCGCAGAGATAAGTCACGGCCTCACGGGGTACGCGTAGCAAACCGTTTTCTTCTCAAAATCCGGGGTGCGGGGTGGGTGGCATGGCACCGGACGGGGTGAGATAAAAGGACGGCTCCATTCTTCCTCCTCCTCTCTCTAGATACTCCATCCGTTTTAAAATATAATAAGACGTTTTAGCTCTATAAAATAAATGTATCTAAACTTTTTTAGTACGTAGATTCATTGAGATTTGGAGTGACTCTACACACTAAAACAAGTCTAGATATATTTTCTTCACAAACGTAAAATATCTTATATTTTGAAACGGAGGGAGTAACAACTAGTGTGATGCAAAACTGCATAGATGGAACCCGGATGTAGCTCGTGTATTTTCATTGCAGGATGTAGGATGGTATTTTAATTGCCGCTAGGTCTATTCAATGTATTAGAGAACCCTAGGATGTGAATTGTTTGCTGCAAAATACCTTAGGATGATCTATCACATGTATTTTTTGTTCCTCCCCCAAGATATTACTTCCTATGATGGAAATACCTCTATGAATTTTAATTGCTGTCAGGTATTTTTTTTGAATGTATTAGTAACCCCCAAATGTTTTTTATTTGCCGTAAAACACCCCCTAATAATCTTGCTAACTACTACTCCCTCCGTTTTAAAATATAAGACGTTTTAGCTTTTATGGAACGAATGAACCTAGACATGTTTTAGTGTGTAGGTTCAGAGTGAACTTACACACTAAAAGAGGTCTAGATCCACTCGTTTCACAAAAGTTAAAACATCTTATATCATGAAACGGAGGGAGTATGTCTGTGTTTTGTTCCTCTCCCAAGATGTTACTTCCTATGATGTTACTACCTTCTGAATCTTACTTGCTGCCAGGTCTGTTTGAAAGTATTAGGAACACTAAGATGTTATTTGTTTGCTGCAAAACACCCGCTAATAAAAGTATGATGTATTACATCCATTTCTGTTCCTCCCCCAAGATGTTACTTCCTATGATGTTCCAGTAGGACTGTACTCATGTCTCATGATAATTTAAGAAGAATCAAGCATTCCCTGGTAGTAAATTTTTCCCATATATGTAACTTCATTCATATATGATAGTCATGTAGGACAGTACTCCTGGCAATTAAGAAGAATCAAGTGTTCCCTGGTAGTAAAACTTTTCCCATTTTTTATGTAACTTCGTTCAGATGGTACTCCTGGTAATCATCACGCAAAACTGCCGTGTTTTTCACTTTGCAAGCATGATGCAAAACCGTAGGATGCAGGGCCGGTCCTGGGATTTCGGGGGCCCAGGGCAAAATTAAAACTCGAGGGCCCCTTAATACAAGGGATCTCATGGAGTTCATTGGAACGGGAATTAGCTTCACGCGGAAGAGAATATTTCAGGTGTAACTACAACGTAGCCAACAAGATATTCAACTGCAAACAAATATGCAACCTAAAATTTTCAGTCTAAAATGAAAATAATCGGTTAGAACCAGTGTGTAAAACTAAAAAAATCTGTTGCAATCATAGTATAATAACTTAGAAAAATAATTACAACCACCATGCAACTCCAATATTTTGTACGTGTCAACATCCAATAGGTGAAGAGTTTACAGAGTTCAAAACCGTCAATACAAGTATACAAATTATAATCATGTGTATAGACGTGAAATGTTTCCCAGATCACATTCATCTATTTCCTCATTTTATTTTTCTAACCGCTAGATCAATGGAGACGTTCTACGCGACTTGACATCGTCGATATTCAAAGAAACTAATTATTGACCGAAAACATTTGTAAAGATACAATCTACTAGATGAACTCAAGAAGATCTAACCAATCATCATGTCAAAACTCACAAATCATAGATCTCTAAACAACAATTAATCAATTGATTACCAATTACGCATCATTTGTAAAATTTATGAATCAACGATCAATCAAACATCGTGGTATAATTAGGGCATAGACCTCCTAAAAAGTAGAGAATTATTGGCATACATCTGGGCATGACGCCATAGCAGCGGCCGATTTGACGATCTTCTATCAGCGCTTAGAGAACGCATGGGCTGGCTCCACGGTAGGGTCGGGCGGTATCCGTTTCGCGGAAGAACTCAACGAGCCGGCATAGGCAAGGCCATGGAGCGGGAGTTTTTGGCTGAGTCGCATGCGCAGATGAATGGAAATGGAGAGCGAACTGCGGCGCGATCTGCCCAACTAGTCAACCCTCGTTGAGTCCTTACGATTTTGCCAGCTAGGCAACGCTCATGGAATACTTGTGGACTTGTGGTCGTGGCCCTTTGCTCGTGCGGCTATAAAGGCTACGGCATCAGGCCTACTAGTTTTCTTCCTACGCTGGCCAAGCCAAATACAAAGCTGTAGTATTAATACAATTCACACGTATTTGGGCCCTCTGTTTTCTCGGGCACGGGGCGGCCGCCCCGCCAGCCCTGCCCCAGGGCTGGGCCTGGATGAAAGCACTATCTGCAAATTTGTTTTTGATGCACCTCCTGTAATCTTACCCCTGCCACATCCCCTGAGTGTTACTTTTTGCAAGCATAGTTGTAACATCATCAGTAGTGCTCTCCATAGTTGGGAGTTATTTTTATCTACAATATGTAATCCTTTTTCCTGCTATAACGGTGACACAAAGTACAAGTTGCAACTTCATAACTTTTTGCATTTGAAAACATCAAACAACATGAAGCGATAACAACACGGGGGGGGGGGGGGGGGGGGGGCAATGATGAAGAAGAATCTGCGAACAAGGAAGAAGAATATCTGAACGAGGACAGAATGGAAAGAGAACAAGATATCGTCTTATCGCATGTTAGTTACATTGTTTTCTTTTTTGAAGCCGCTGAATCATACATCAGAGTTCCTACTTTTAGTTTGTTTTCCTTTAACCGGTGTAACAATGCTTGTGTTTAAAGGAAATCCCAACGGTATTCCAATTCCATTCCAATTCCAGGTCCAAGCTAAAACAATATTCCAGAGGGCGTCACGTGTGAAACTCGTCAGTTTGTACCCAAGTATCACAAAAAGAGCAAGCAACAATGATAAGGAATGCATATTATGGTGGTCTTCTTGACATCAAGTGTTCGAAGCTGGTCTACCGGTGGATCCGCGTGTCAGGTAAAACGAGAAGCTAGCCACACTCCCTCTCAATCTATTGGTGGATTTGATTCCCCTTCTCATCTGTTTTTTTCCATACCACATGAGTAGATTTGACGACGGTTCCAGCGATTTACTGTACAGCGGCGACAGTGCTTTTCAGCTGACGACGGCGTTTGACACCAGGTTAATTTGATCCATCATATGCGCCCCCACCCCATGTGATGATTTTGCCGCGTGATCTGGCCTGTCTATATGTTTGGGGCTCCCCTAGCTCCATGTGTTTTCTGCAGATGCAATCGACTTCTTAACATGTTCTCTCTAGTAATGAGATGTGGCTGGGGGATGGTTGTTTTACAAGGATGTAAACTGTGTAATTATGCGTTTTCAGGCTGATGATTTTTGGTGTGTAGTATTTTTTTACTGACGAAACAACTGCTATATAATCATAGCATGTGCTAGAATGTTGTTCCCTCATTTCATAACTATTTTTGTTAGATGGAAGTTTCATCTATGTGTGTGTTTTTTATGTTGATGATTTTTTTTGTTGTGTGGCCTTTTTTTGCTGATGAACAACCATATAATCATCGCATGCTAGAATGGTAGTGCAGCGGTTTCTTACCATCTTTTCTTTAGAAGGAAGTTTCATATAATCATTACATGCTGGAACGGTAGTGTCTAGTCTGTAACTTCATTTTTTAAGATGAAAGTTCCATATATTCATTACATGCTACTAGAACGGTAGTGTCACAATTCGTTATTATCTTTTTTATTTTGTTGATCCATCTACATGGGATGGGATTTCTTTTCTGTAGGTGGAATTTTTTTATTTGCAAATGCAACTGTTTAAAATTTATTCTACATGGAATGGTAGTTAAATGAGATAGGATTTTTTAAAATTAGTTTCTACATGGGATGGTAGTTTTCAGATGGCATTGGGGTTTTTAAAATTACTTTCTACATGGCATGGTAGTTTTCAGTTAGCATGGGAGGTTTTAAAATTAGTTTCTATATGGGATGGTAGTTTTCGGATAGCATGGGAGGTTTTAGAATTACTTTCAACATGAGATGATAGTTTTAAGATAGCATGTGAGGTTTTAAAATTGTTTTCTACATGGGATGGTAGTTTTCAGGTAAAATGAGAGGTTTAAAAATTAATTTTCTACATGGGATGGTAGTTTCCAGATAGGATGGGAGGTTTTCAAATTACTTTCTACATGGATGGGGGCAGGGTAGAGAGATGAGATGGTAGTTTTTGGGTCAGGATGCATATTTTTCCTTATAATTATTCCGCATGTGATGGTAGTTATACAGGAACATCCAGTAGCATGCTATGGTACTCCCTCCAATCCAAATTAGTTGACTCAGATTTGTCTAGATTCAAATGTATCTAGACTTGTTTTAGTGTTAGATACATTCGAATCTAGACAAAAACAAGTCAACGAATTTGGATCGGAGGGAGTAGTTAAATTATTCTCCTAGATGATCTCTTTTTAGCCAAGAGTCTGGAGGTGTAACATGTAGAATCATTTCAGATAGGGGTTATTTATTAGATGAAACTTGTTTTTATTGTATACCATGTTCATCATACACTCTGTATGGCATGCATTCTTTTTCACCTATCTTCCATACATCAGATCAATGAAGAAGGCTAGCGGTAGCAGGAAGCATTATTCAGGAAAGAAAATGACTAACATCAACAAGTTGCGGAAGAAATTTACCCTGCACACTCTAAACCCACGAATCATCAACAATGAATCAGGAACCACGGGTGATCAAGAAAAGTAGTACAAGATGCATTTTATCTTTCTATCTTCAAAATTTTATATCCTGATTCATAAATAACCTCTAATACTGCCATCCGTATAAAGAGGAAATATGCAAAGTAAACTCAGTAAGTTCTATATTCAGTAAGTTACTTTTTATATAACATAAAGTTATTTTTAATACTACAAATAGCCCATCACTATATTCAATAAGTTCAGTAAGTTCTAGGATACAAACAAGTTGAAGTAAAGTCATTTTTTGCTTTTCCATATGCCCTGCTTTTTTACTAGCTAGTTAGTACCAGATGGAACATGCTCAGAAGTAAGTTAGTACCAAGGAAGAATGTTTATGCTAGTTTTGTTACTTCTTTTTAGTGAGATGGAATCTTGCTAAGTTACTTCTTTTGGGAGTACGTTATTTGTAGGGAATGCAATTTCTTCTACTTGATGGAACTGACTAGACTTTTTTTTTACTTTGCTACTTCTTTTTTTTTTGTTACTCTAATTTTTTCCCTGGAGTCTGCAATGTTACTTTCACCCGATGCAACTCTTTTCTGTTTGATAGATGTAACAAGTCATGGAGGAAGGGAAGCTAGATGTGGAATCCTGGGAAGATGCTACAGGGGAAGATGACATCACAGGGAGTGGAAGATACCTGATGCAAACTACTGCAGAGGGCATAGTAAAAGTAGGCGACCACTAGGGCACCTCATAGAAAGAGGCACCGATAAAAAAAAGGTCACCTCATAGAACGTCCGCGAAGGGACAGGACACTGCCTCCGCTGGCACCATCACCCCTCGTGGGTTTTCCATTCCTTGTGGAAGCGCCCCGACGAGCCACGCCGCCTCACCCGTGCCACCAACCACTGACCACTCCGTCGGTTTCCCCAACCAAGAGGCAACCCATTTTTCTTCTCCACCTATGTTGAAGCATGTCTACTTTTGCAGTTTTCCTTTTCATTTTGAAGTTCATAGTTCAGATTTCATACAATCTAACTAGCTGACCAAAACTGTTCTGTTATGTATTGCAGGTTGCTCACCTATCCGTGAGGTCACTTTGTTTTCTCGTTTCTTCATGTTCACTTGAAGACATGACAGCCTACCGTCTGATTGAAGACATCGCTTCCACTGTCTGAGCTGTGTTACAAATGTTCAGATATTCCGAAAAAGTACTAGTGGTGTAGATGAATGGAATTCTAGTGTATATTGATTTAATGAATGAATGTTCGATTTTGTGGTTTGTTTCCCTGAACCTTTTCGTTGCCGTCCTTTACGTCGTTGGAAATATTCAATTGATCAATGCATGGGTACTTCGATGAATGTGTTGGACATGTGTGTCCAGTGGCATGCTCTCGTAGCATACCCGGAATGAAAATAAAGGAAGAAAGAGGTCCCTTGTGATTTGCTTACAGTACGTCTCTCTTGTTAATACTCCCTCTGTTTCATAATATAAGATGTTTTAGCTTTATAAAAAGAGTGTATCTAGACCTCTTTTAGTGTGTAAGTTCGAAATGAAA
Source organism: Avena sativa (assembly GCA_916181665.1). Lineage (NCBI taxonomy): Eukaryota > Viridiplantae > Streptophyta > Magnoliopsida > Poales > Poaceae > Avena > Avena sativa. Next base: position 56,192,864 of record OV702292.1, read on the forward strand.
CTATATACTAAAAAGGGTCTAGATACACTCATTTCATAAAGCTAAAACATCTTATATTTTGAAACGTAGGGAGTAGCTTATAGTGGTTAACTGTCGATGCACTTGTAGGGATGGGCTTCATACTTGGAGGGTCGGAGGATCATGATGAATGGTGGAACCGGAAGAAAACAATTTGTCTTAAGATATTACAACATTGTACCAGTAGTTTTTGTGTAGCACAAGGATTGTGAAATTGTATGTAAATATACGAAAATACCAGTGTATATATTCAGATTGACGAATGAATGAGCATGTGGCTTGTTTCCCTTAAAATTTTGAGGTTCATCCGCTTTGTTGCAATTTTACTGAAAGGGAGTAATCCTACTGCTTCTATGTACTCAGTAATAGTTGAGAATGCTTGTTCTTGATAGGCATGCAGCTGATACTTGAGTGCACATGGAGAAAGCAAGCATTGGGCGTCAGTTAACACAAATTAACAGACGAAATTGGTAAAACTCACTGTAATGCATGATTTAGTGCAGCATTACTGATATTTATTGAAAGAGTATGTTTGGCGTAATATGGTGAATGTATTATTGAGCCTCATGAGCGAGTATATATAGGCATATAGGGAATCATCTTGGAGTACAAGTCAAGTTAGGACTATTTGAAAATATATCCTAACTCTATCTAAACTACCATAACAACTCCTAATACTCTAACACTCCCCGCGGTCGTAGCGGTAGCGTCGTGAACAAAAGAAACATCGTGGACGGTCAGATTGGAGAGAGACCGAAATAGAATCCAGTAGGCTGACATCCCCCGCAGTAGCAGTGAGAGTGTCGTAGACGGCGTGTCACGGCGCGAATGTTTGGACTGTAGAAGAAGCTGATGAGGTGCTCAAGCGAGGTGGTAGTCCTTTGTGCCGATGTCAGGGTAGCCGAAAGCGTTGGGCGCTGCAACCTTGGTCGAGGTCGTGGTGGTCGATGTCGTGGTCGGGTGCTAGTGTCGAGGTAGCCGCACATGAAGCCGCAAGCGCATAGTGCGCGAGTAGAATGACGAAGACACGTTGAGGCAGTCGTCGAGGATGTCGATGCCGAAGTCGATACAGTGCAAGCCATCGGAGATGAGGTCTATGAACTAGATTCATGTCGCACCAGATTTGTCGTGGGGGTCAACACCTAGCTGTCTACTCGATCCGCCATCTCTCTAGCAAACACCAACTTAGGGAAATGTCCAAAAAACATGTAATGGTGCATGTTTATACTAAATGAAATTGATTGCTCTTTTAAGGAAATTTTGAGTGCTCATGTATCAATCGTTTGCAATTTCATATTAAACTAAAATTCCGCAAATTACATGAGTGCACGACCTTTAAAAAACTATCTGTTTAGGCGGGCAAACCGCGCTACCAAATGCATTTTCTTTTCTCACATCAACACCATCATACAATAGCCCACTAACAGGGTGATGAACCACCACCGGTTTCCCTCTAGAAACCAGGTGGCGCGTGGAAAGCCTTGCCCCCGATCCAGAAACTGTTGATTGGGTAATGTAGTCGGTTGCACAGGCCCCCCATAGAAAAACCGCCCATTTTCCATGTGAGTAGCGGTATAAACATGAGAGTCAGTCATGAATATAAATGATTGCTCCGTCATTGGTGAGACATGTCCGTTTTGGTCGATCAACTGGATGTTGCTCATGGAAGCCGAGGCCATCACATCAACCATGGGGCCGTAGCCACTCCCCATCGGAGCCAAAACTATTGCGGGGCTTGCAACGTGGCCACCAAACTGGATGTCTGCCGCTCGACTGGCCATCCCGTCAATGAAAAGTGATTTAGGGAGACGTCCAAACAATGTGAGTTTCTCCTGGTTGAGCGGGTAATACACCAGCCAGTCCCCCATTACGCCATCCTGTAATTCATCAAGGAATTAGGTTCATGAAACTCAACCTTTATAGCTAACACAATTTAATCATGCAAAATTATAGATCTCATGACATGCTTTTTTCATATCGTTGCTGTAGGAGAATAAAGATAATATCATGCAATGTGCATGCTTTTCAATGAATTCTAGTACTTATTAAATTCAAGAAAATACTACGTATCAGTTAATCATCCATAATATCACATTTAATAAGTTAGTTCAAACCAGATAACCTACGGAGGAGTCTGCTAGCAAAAACACATGAATTGCTATTGAAGAAAAACATGACACAGAAACAAATTTTCGTAGGACCCGAAAACAACAATTGACATGCATATAAATTTAGAGAGTAAGTAATAGTGGGAAACTAGTATCATGCATGATATCAGTGTATGATCCTATCCTATAGTAGTACTTAGTATCATGTAATAGTATCATTATGTCATCATATTTAACAATTTATAGTACTCCCTCCGTCCCAAAATAAGTGACGTGGGTTTATCTAGATTCAGATGTATCTAGACACGTTTTAGTATATAGGTACATGCGAATCTAGACAAACTGAAGTCACTTATTTTGGGACGGAGGGAGTAGTAGAATCTTAATGTAATTTTGCGTATATGATGTATTTTCCATTAAATTATCTAGTTCTACGTGCTATGATTCCATATCATCATATTATAATACCACTAACACTTATACGATCATTAATTATATTGCCACATCAGATTTTTTTCGGTGGCATACATGATACCCTTCATGATACTACCACTATATCTAACCTTAGGAGACAAAATGAAAAGAGAGAAACGGATCAACTAGGTTGTAAAGTGGGAACCATATATGTTCAACGGAGATGTACGTACCTTAGTAATTTTAATGGTGATACTTTGTTTGAGTCCCATGGGCTGGGAGACGGTCTGAATTACGCCTCCCGGAGCTATGGATGCCCCCTTCTCAGGCTGAAAACCTAGGGCGCAGTGGGCATCAGAGCAACCTGTTTTCCGGTACCCATCGGCCTACAAGATTTAAAAGAAAGGAGGAAAACATGTGTTAGCACCTATAAATCGAGGAGAAAGCAGTCAACACTCACTGAGCACGATGTGATTGATTACCCACCGTCCACGCAACAGCTAGATGGGTGTGCGAATCGTTGTACTTGTTGGGCGAAACCTCCTAGCCAGTGGCGGAGCTAGCTGCTCGTCTCAGCCCGGGCAGAACCTTGCTGCTGCTGCACGGGTGCACTTTTTGCCTAATCAAACAGTGTGTTGAACTCTAAGCTAGCTTAGCTTTGTAAAGAAGACTCGCTGGCTGAGCCCGGGCAGCTGCCCGGGGTCGCCGGGAGGTGGCTCCGCCACTGCTCCCAGCCGACCTGGATTAAGCTGAGGCTGCCCTCCGAGCCGTCTACCCTGTTGTAGAGTTGAACAGTGGTCGCGGTGTACTGGTCGGTGCTGAGGCTGAAGCCGTACACGTCCATGGTGGCGATGAAGCCATAGTAACCCTGATCCGTTTCTTTTGTCAGGTGCTTCGCAAGCTACCACAGATGACGAGAGGGCGGTTAGTCATCAAGGCAATATGGATCGGAGGAAGTGCATCCATCTGTAGGACGAATCAACACACACATATATATATATTTTTATGAACTTACATAGTGTGTCACCGCGGGGGAGCCAGATTTATCAGTATGGAGTAATTGGTGAATCCTGGCCGAGCAATCCTTGAATCTGCAATCTTGTTTCGTGGCTGGACCTTTGGAGTTTCACCTGATCAATGAACGTAGTTGCAACAATTAGCAGACTATTTTCGATCGACATTAAGATAAACATTACTGGGACGGCGACGAAGACAATGTGAAGAGAGAAAGAGTGCAGGTTACCCGGGCAGCATTGGTCCCATGGCCGGCCAAAAGCAGCATCCACACCAAGACGACGAAGACGGCAGGAACGTGAAGAAGAAAATTCCCCATGGCTAGCCGGCTTTTTCTTGCGCGCTGTTAGTCCGTCGATCCGTGGTGACGGGAAGAACATATGTGTGTGCTTATATAGATGTAAGAGGCCGGTTTCGTTTTGGAAAATTCTGCCTATAGGAGCTAGCGATTAATTCCTTTGCTGAAGGCACCACCAGTGGCGGAGCTAGCTGCTCGTCTCAGCCCGGGCAGAACCTTGCTGCTGCTGCACGGGTGCACTTTTTGCCTAATCAAACAGTGTGTTGAACTCTAAGCTAGCTTAGCTTTGTAAAGAAGACTCGCTGGCTGAGCCCGGGCAGCTGCCCGGGGTCGCCGGGAGGTGGCTCCGCCACTGGGCACCACCTTTATTATGGTAAGATTTTAGAGATTGTCCAATAGTCACGGCTCATATATACCATAATAAACCATATAATAACTCCCGCTTTAACTTTTGGAATATATATACCGATATTTTGGGAAATCATGGATGGAAGGCCACGAGGATTTACTCCGTATAGGAGTACAAGGAAATCACTCCTAAATTTGGATTCAACGCCTTCCAAGCACGAAGAGGCCGGGGCTAGCCAAGTTACTTTTACACACACCTCACCTGTCGATAGGGCACGCCACGCCGCACAACACAAAAAACAGGCACAGCTACACATCGTGTCCAATCAGCCATTGGGGATTTATTTAGGTGGCGTGGTCATCGCTAGGATCCATGGCCTGCACGTCGATGTGTGCTTGTGCCGATTCATTTACACCATGTAACTAACAAATCGCCCACACCTTAATTAGAACACCACGCATGCCATACATAGTTCATAACAGAATCCATGCCACAGAAAAGAACGTTTATTTAGGGCAACTCCAAAAGCGTCCCACAGTTCAAAGGTTTTTTTGGTGTTTGGGGCGGGGGGTAAACCCACAGTTCTAAGTACTGTTGGTTTTGAAAAGCTCCGCATTTCGTTGACACTATGGGACATCGGTATCTCGATTTCCCTGGTGTGGACAACGGTGGAGAAGGCTGAGATTGGAGGTCCAGTAATGGTGGAGGGAGCCTTGGAGGCGATGGAGAGTTTGCTTCATAGGTTGGTGCTCGGATTTGGCTTGCAGGATTTTTTTTACTCTAGACACTGCACCTGTGAATTTGGTGTTTGATAATTTTCAGGAGCACTGGAGGATTTTATTTTGGTGATGCTCCTCAAATGCCGATTTGTGGCTTTCGGTAGGGTTGGGATTGTGCTTTGGCATGATAGGCTTGTCAGCCCGGGAGGGTTTCACCTTAAAAGAAGTTTCTACTCCCTCCGTCTTAAAAAAACTTTCGTGGGTTTGTCTAGATTCGGATGTATCTAGACACGTTTTAGTATATAGGTACATACGAATCTAAACAAACTCAAATCACTTATTTTGGGATGGAGGGAGTATTATTTTCAGCAACAACAGAATAGGGAAATAAAATTGTTTAGAATTTTGGAAAGGTTCACATATAAAATCGAAAACGAATTAACCAAAAATAATTTCGGTTGGTAAACATGATAAACTGAATTTTAAAATATATTTTTGGTTTTAACCTATAGTTAACCCAAAAAAAACCCGAAACGATCGAGATACATACGTGAGAGGCGTCCACCATCCAGTGCCATGCATTCTTACTAGTAATAAGATGCACAAGTAAAATCCCAGCAAGAGTGCAGGAAGCATGCATGTAAGGGCATCTCCAGCGGGTCGACGCAAACCGACGCCATATCCGGTCCGATTCTATTCGGGTGCATTGGCCCGCTGACAGAATTTGGGTCGCGGTCCGGCCTGTCTGGCCAGGACGCCTAGCGGCGCGACCCATCCAGTCGGCGTTGGCCCGTAGGAAAAAATTTGTAATTTCAAATACAACTAAAAATACGCGAAATTGAAGAAATTTATAGATAATTAACATAGGAAATAAAAAACAGAAAACCCTAACATCTACTTGGCGGTGGCGGCAGCGACGTCGGTGTGACCATCTACTTGTCGTCGTCGGAGACGAGGTCAACCCACGTCGGTGGGGTCTAGAGGTTCGCCGGCAGCAGGCCAGGCTGCACGAGCGCCGACGGGTTGATCACCTGACCCTGAGGAGCTGGCTCTGGCGCTGGCACCATGTAGCGGTGGAGATCGGCGATCTCCAGGCCTTCAGGATAGTTGGGCGCGATTCGGGGCACCCACGTCGGTAGAGGTGGTGCTGGCGACAGATCGGCCATGTGGTGCGCCTGCAAGCCCGTTAGCTCGACGGCGTGGTAGTACCCCTCCCACCGGGTGTTCTCGTCCTCGACGGACGCTGCCAAGGCCTCCCACATCACGACGTCCTCGTCGTAGCCATCAGCGACGACGGCTTGGTACTTGGGAGGCAGCTGGCCGACAAAACGGCCGGCGTTGGCGTCCGCCTCCTGCTGGACGACGCCCCGCGGTTGCAGTGAGAGGACAACGCTTGGTCCGCGCGCTGTTCGGGCCGATGCTTCCGTGGGCCAAATTTAGTGCGCTGACGGGTCGCGTTGGACGTGTCGGTCTGGATGCGCTGCACCGCAGGAGAGCGCGCACACAACGCCCGTGTCCGGTCGGACCGGTTCAGATGCGTGCGGACCAGATGGGTCGGCCCGCTGGAGATGCGGTAAGTATCCATCCCCTGCTCGCACCTAGTCCCAATGCCATGTATTAATCTGGTTTTTTTTTTGCTATACCGATGCTTTTTTTTGGAAAACATAGTATAAACGCAGACATTCACAACACGTACATGCACCCACCTCTATGAACACACACACGTACACCCTACCCTATGATCGTCTCCGAGAGTCTGAGCCGGCGGATCAGGTCTTGAGATTGACGAAGTCACCACGGACGTCTCGCTGTCGACAGGAACGTCGCTTTCCACTAAAAGAATATTTCGCCTTTTATGCAACACATAGTGTTAAACCTGGGATTTAGAACTCTGATGGGCTAGGGGTACAACCACCCTCCTAGCCATCCAACCACCGGTTGGTTTGCCTATACCGATGCTTTCATGTTGCTTCAGGTAGGTACCTGACTATACTTGTGCATGGACATGTACGGCCGGTTCCTAGAGAATTTTTTCTGGTGCATGCGCACAGTTCTTAGCTGCCTGCATGGCACACGCGCTTTCCAGCTAGCCTCTTTCCCTCTTTGCACTTCGTTTCCTCCGATTATTTGGGAACACAGCTTAAATTTTCAAAATAATGATTTTGTTCAGAATGTTACGATATTCTATGATGGTTACGAACCTTAAAGTTATCTTTTATTAATTTCGGAGTTTTGGCTGGGAAATATTTCTTGGCGATCACATTCTTGGGACTCTAGAGATTCATCACCTCCACACGTCCAACAAATGTTTGACCTGCAATATAATATTTAAAATATTATTTCCACATGAGGTTTACCTTTGACATCTCCATAGATATGATGGTTCCAGAACGGTACACCTCCTGTATCAGTAATGGTTCTTACCATTTTTATGCTAACTTTTCTGCAAAAAACTTGAAACGAGAGTTGGACAATAAAAACTTGATCATCTATTTTGAATTTTTCTTTTTATTTTCTTATCATGCCAAATATTAAATTTTTCTTAAACATTCTTGCACTCCCATAAGCTTCATTCCTCCATTCATCTAATAAATTCAAGTCAAGAATCCTCTTCTTTATAGCTGTTTTGAATTCAAAATTGAGTTTCTTAACGGGCCATCTAGATTTGTGTTCTAATTCTACTGGGAGATGATAAGCTTTATCATAAACTATATTATAAGGAGACGTACCCATAGGATTCTTAAACGTAGTTCTATAAGCCCACAAAGCATCATTAATCTTAGTTGGATAATCTGATCTAGAGCTATTAATTATCTTTTCTAAGATTAGTTTAATTTCGCTATTACTCAACTCAACTTGCCCACTAGTTTGAGGGTGATATGGAGATGCTACTCTATGATTAACACCATAAATTAGTAAAGTTTTTTTAATAACTCCATGCAAGAAATAGGAACCACCATCAGTAATTAAAAAACTAGTTACTCCAAACCTGGGAAAGATTATCTTATTGAGCATCTTCATTGTTGTAACATGATCTGCACTCTTGGTTGGAACTGCTTCCACCCATTTAGTTACATAGTCCACTTCAATTAAAATGTGTATATGTTTTGTTTTTTTGGTGGGAATAGTCCCATAAAGTCAGATCCCCACACATCAAATGGTTCAAGTGGCAATGCCATAGGCATTTCATTTATTTTACCAATATTTCCTACTATTTGGCATTTATCACAAGATTTAACATATTCAGTACAATACTTAAATAAAGTTGGTCAATAAAAACCAAATTGTAATACCTTTGTAGCGGTGTGGTGCCCTATATGATGTCCTCCATAAGGGATGTCATGGCAGTCTCTTATGATGTTTTGTTGCTCATATTCAGGCACACAACTTCTAATAATTTTATCCACACTTTTTTATACAAGAATGGGTCATCCCAAAAGTAATATCTAAGATCATAGAAGAATTTCTTTTTTGTTGAGAATTAAAGTGTGGTGCCATTACTTTTCCTACAATAAAGTTATCATACTCAGCAAACCAAGGAGATGCAACTCTAGCACTAGATACATTAATGTTTGCACGTTGCTCATTAGCAAAGCTATCATTAATTGGAATACGATATACTGGAATGTTTTCCATTCTAGACAAATGATCATCCACATGATGGTATTCACCTTTCCTATCAACAATATGTAAATCAAATTCTTGAAGTAAAAGAACCCATCTTATGAATCTAGTAGGTGATGGCAACAAACGTGGATACTTTTCGTTGGAACTCCAAGTGCATAGTGTTGTAGAAAGCTTCTTTTCCCCACAAGAGTGACTCAAGGGTTTATATCGAACTCTCGGGAATTGGTTATGGAAGAATGTTTGTCTTCTCCTCTTCAAGCAACCTGTAAAATAAAATAATTTGTCTTGTGTCCCCAACTCCACCAAGTGGTTGTCAAGCACAAGGTTTCGTATTAGTAATATGAAATAAAATAAAATGTAAACTGAAATAAAAGTAGTAAATAAAGTAAAGTAATGCAAACTAGATGATATGGAAGATAGTAGAGTTGTTTTTGTTTTTTATAAGTGATTGCAAGTAGAGAAAGTATTTTTGTATTTTCGAAATAATAAATTGCAGAAATTATAAAGGATAGTAGATGTAATGGAAAGGTGTTTCTTATGATAAAAATCGGACCGGGGTTCATGGGTTCACTTGTCTACTCTCTTTTTAGGTTGCAGTGATCATAAAATAGTTCATCAATGATAAAGATTCAGGGAAATTCTATAAGTGCTTGATAAAAGAAATTAATATGGGCATCACATTCTAATATTGAGATGGAATACATCTCTCTCTTATACTCCTCAAGAAAGGGAAATCTCCATGCAATCATGATTTAGAACAAATCAGAGTATAGCTTTAAGCAATATTATATGATGTTTGAAACACGAATATGCTACCTTGATTTAACAAGGTCATCATACTGTCACGTGATAACTATAGCGCATGATTTCACTTTACCCCTAGTGAGACAGCAAAAGAAAGGTAAAAACCATAGTAGATCTTGAATATTATGTGTCACAATTCAATTTCCACCCCCGTGCTACTCCATCTAACACACACTTCTCCCCATACAAGTTCTTCCATACAAGTTGTATCAAAACAAGCAATGAAGAACAGGGTGCATGATATGCATCTATTAAAACATCTTACACAAAATAGATTCCAATCTCAAATATCAAATCATAGAACAAAGATCCACCACATAGGCATTACGAATATGACCATAATCATGTTGGGCAGCTCATATGGTACTAGATCTATGAAGGACAAGAGAGAAATAGATTAAGCTACTGCCATAAACCCATAGCCTGGAGGTGTACTACTCCCTCTTCATCATGGTGATGAAGCTGGAGATGTTGGAGACTGTGGAGATCTCCCCGGAGATGGCTCCAGTGGAGTTTCCCCCTCCAATATTTGTTGGATCTGGTGGTGTTTTTGTCTCGGGTGGCTCTCGTTGCTTCCCGTCGCTTCTACTTTGAGGATGCCCCGAGGGGTCATTATATAGGGATTTTTAGGTCAGGAGAACTCCATGGGTCAAAGAATCAAGGTGATCGGACGGTCGAGGAGGGAAAGAGCATGGGTGGCACGCCCACCAAGCCTGGGCGTGCCACCTAGGCTCTTTTGGCCCTCCTATTCCTCCTAGTGAGATTTCAGTGCTCCAGATGCTTCTCGTGGATAAATATTGGCATTCCTAAAAGTGTAGATTCATTTGACTTCGTATAGGTCCTAAAACATCAAAAACATTGAAAACAGGGTTTTTCTGCCCTACAGGGTTATAACCAAAATAAAGGGGATAATTGGTAAATCCAAAAAAATCAATATAAAACAGGGATATAACATTATATATGATGCAAATATGTGGGAAAACATGTTAACAAACTACAAACTTCATGTATGCATTTTACATGCATTAGTAGGCTAAACATCTTTCTTCTTCATAAGATATTTAATAGCAGAATGATCAAAATGCACAGTAACTTTAGAATCAACAATGTATGGTCTAAAATTATCACATGCAAATATTACTGCTAAAAACTCTTTTTCAGTAATAGCATAGTTTCTTTGAGCACCATAAAGTGTTTTTCTAGCACAATAAGTAATATTTAACTTTTGAAAGGACAATGGATATCACCTAGAGGGGGTGAATAGCCTTTTAAAATAATTATGGTTTAGGCTCTAATAAATGCAGAATAAAACTAACGTTTAATTTATCAAAGCAGATAACCTAAAACCTCTAGGTTCAACTAAGTGCACCAACTACTTATGCTAAGAAAGGCAAGAAACAAGGTGATAGCAAGATATAATACTTCAAGCACGATGTCTATCACAATGTAAATTGCATAAGTAAAGGGATCGGTTGAGAAATAACCGATGGACACGGAGACAATGATTTTTATCCTGAAATTCACTTCCAAAGAAGCTATGTCTCCATTGGAGAGGTGTGATGGCCCAATGCTCTCCGAACGTCACAAATGGATCACCTTGAGATGTGGTGGCTCGATGCTCACCAAACGCCACACAAGACTTCACCCCAAGATGCGAAGGCACGCAACTCACCGACGCCACAATAAGGCTCACCCTATTCTCTAGTGAGCTCACCACAAAGGCCTACTCCGGTCCACTATGGGACACTTGAGGACGGTCACCAAACCTGTACAAGTTTGGGGCAATCTCCACAACTCAATTGGAGGGCTCCCAAGAATCACCACAAAGGCCTCGACCTTGAGGAATCTCCACAACTCAATAGGAGGCCCCAAGGGTATCACACCACTACCGCACAACAGTCCGGGGTTCCAAGAACCCAAGAGAAACAATCCCTCAAGCTTGAACTCACTGAATCTTCATGGATAACTCAAACCTATGCACAAAATGTAAGAGGCAAGTCCTTTACTGTTAAGAACCCAAGAGAAACAATCCCTCAAGCTTGAACTCGCTGAATCTTCGTGGAGAACTCAAACCTATGCACGAAATGTAAGAGGCAAGTCTTTTACTATCAAATTCCACCAAAGCTAAAAATCTATTGGGAGAATAAGAGAGGAAGAACACAAAACTCTCCAAGATCTAGATCCTAAGGATTCCTTCATAAATAAGGGATTTGGTTAGGTGGGATTGTAGATCTAGATCTCCCCTCTCAAATCCCTCGCAAAGATGCAAGAATCATGGGAGTGGGAAGAGGAGAGGACAAGATCTTGGAGGTGAACAATGGAGGAGAGAGAGTGGAAGAGCTATCAAAAATGGTCTTAAAAGTTGGGGAAACATTGGGAAAGAGGGGGGCCCTAAATAGAGCTAGAGAAATCTACCCGTTTGGGTCAGTTTCATGGGTCACAGGAACTTCCGGTGAACCACCGGAAGTTCTGGTAAATCGGAACACAAAAAACAAAGAGGAAACACACTCTCGTCGGAAGTAGACCAAAAATTGGGCCAGTACTACCGCCCAAGCAAAAAATGATGGAGAACATGGTACGAAAAGATCGATAACTTTTGACTCTAGACTCCAATTTCGATGATCTTGGGCTTGTTTTGCACAAAATAACAATATCTACAAGATTGTGCAAGGAAACATCCTAGTCCAACATGGGAGGATAAAAATAAAATGGAGAAATCTATGACCACTCTAGAAGCGATGAACGGTAAAACCTCCAAAACCCAAAGCGCAAGAAGTTGAGCTTGGAAACTTCAATTGGGATGAAACAAATTTTGTTGGAAAGATAATAAAGAGTAGAGTCCAACAAAAGGTGTAAATTTTGGATACCGCCAAGGGATAAAATATGAAGCATTAATATGTGGGACACCTCTCAAGGCGTGGAGCCTGAAAACCTTCAACATAAAAAATGCAATAAGATATTAAAGTTTCATGGGAGGCAGCTCATGCGTATTAAAGTTTTACTTATGTTAGTTCTATACCCCCCCCCCCCCGCCCGTACCACCTGTTCAGCCACGACAGTAATCCCCCCGGGAGGAGGTAAACCTAAACCAAAAATCCTATTTCTCTTTATTCTTCCTCCAAACTCCAAAGCCCCTCCATTGGATCTTCAATTTTACTCGTTATTTCTTTGATTCCTCACACACAATCAATCTAAGGTACGTTTATCCTCTGATCCCTGATACGTTGCAAACGTATCTATAATTTTTAATGTTCCATGCTTAGTTTATATCTACTTTCTTATGTTTTGTCCACACTTTGGAGTACTTTTTATACACTTTCTTGGACTAACCTATTAACAAGATGCCACAGTGCCAGCTGCCTATGTTCTGCTATTTTTGGTTCCAGAAAAGTTAGAAAATGAATATTCTCGGAATTGGACGGGACAAAAGCCAAAGTCAATATTTCACCGAGGGGGACACGGAGCCAGAATACGAGACGGAGAGGGGCCAGGGGCCGCCCACACCACCTGGCCGTGCGGCCAGGCCTGGCCCGCACCAGGGGGTGGTGTGGCCACCTAGGGCACCCCTCAGCCTCCCCTTTCGCCTATAATATGCCTCCGATATAGAAACCCTAAGGACCTGATCAAAATTCCACGAAAGAGTCTGTAGCCGCCGTCATCTCCATCCCTAGACCGGGAGGGATCTAAAGCTCTTCCCGCACCCTGCTGGAGGGGAGAATTCATCCTGGAGGCCTTCTTCATCACCATGCAAGCCTCCAGTGTGATGCATGAGTAGTTCATCCTTGGACTACGGGTCCATGTAGTAGCTAGATGGTTGGTTCTTCTCCTTTGTGCTATCATGTTTAGATCTTGTGAGCTCCGTTCATGATCAAGATCATCTATTTGTAATCTACATGTTGTGTTTGCGGGGATCCGATGGATATTGAGATGCTATTTTAGATTGATTATTGATTCTATCATGTCTTTGTTATTTGTGATCTTGCATGCTTTCCGTTGTTAGTAGATATCTTGGCCGAGTAGATGCTAGCAACTCCAAGAGGGAGTATTTATGCTCGATAGTGGGTTCATGCCTCTAGTAATCTGGGGAAGTGACAGAAATATCTAAGGTACTAGATGTGTTGTTGCTACTAGGGAGAAAACAACAATCTTTTGTTCATAGAATAATCATATTGTTTACTTTACACGCGATGCTTAATGCAATTATCTGTTGCTTGCAACTTAATACTGGAGGGGGTTCGGATGATAACCTGAAGATGGATTATTAGTCATAGATGCAGTTGGATTACGGTCTATGTATAATGTTGTAATGCCTAATCAAATCTCATAGGAGTCAAGATGATTAGTATATGCATGTATGCTTTCTCGATGTTTGTCAATTGCCTCGCTGTAATTTGTTCACCCAACATGTCATCTATCTTAAGGAGAATCACCACTAGTGAACTATAGACCCCGGTCCTTTCTTTTACCATCAATCTACAACTGTTTACTATTTTCTGTTTATTTTCTGCAAGCTATTACTTTTTTCACACAATACGTTTAATCCTTTGTTTTCAGCAAAACCGGTGAGATTGAAAACCTCACTGTAAGTTGGGAGCAAAGTTCTGTGGTTGTGTTGTGCAGGATTCCAAGTTGGAAACAACACCTTGGAAGTGTTTCCTTGCTCCTACTGGTTCGATAACCTTGGTTTCATAACTGAGGAAAACTTACTACTATGCTCATTATACTTTCCTCTTGGGGTTCCCCAACGAGCTCGATATCAACCATGAGCCAGCAATCCCCAACTTATTTGGATCAAAACCTTGTTCAATCCTTTTCCATTATCAATCTAGACTTAGGTCTTGTTCTTGAACTAATATTGATTATGAGCATGCTTAGTTTTGTTTTTATAGGAGATTCTTTTGTAGAAAATGTAGAGGATCTATGTTTCTATTGGAGAAAATCATTAATTAGCTTTAATTTTATCTTTAGATGAATGATGACTGTAAGTGCACAGATCGTTTGTAGCTAGTTTTGAAATAAAGATATCGATCCCACAGGGAGCAGAAGTCTGAAGTCTAATAACTCTTGAAATAAATATTACGATAGAAACGCTAGATAAAGATCTAAGTGAAAATATAAAATGCGAGTATTGTGTAAAAAAGTGTTTTTAGGTTTTACGTATAAGAGCAATAATAAATTAAAGTAAAACAACTCAGTACAGAAAGTAAGTATCACGTATGTAAGAGAAATTGGAACTGCAGTAGGGAAAAAGCATTCTCAGGGAGTAGCGGATACACCACTAGTATTATAAGGATCTAAGATAAAGATTATCATCATGAACATTCTCAACTATGTATGTGTGGGAGGAACTCCGTATTTCGAAAAATAGGCAGCAACCACTGCTCACATCATCCTCATAACCACAGCAGTCAGCAATCGGCACCAATCAAATTACTGCGCTATTAAGGGACTTAATCTCGTAGAACGTATCTCATGGTATGGATAGTGTTCCGTGAGTTTCCTTGGTTTTCTAAGTTGATACGTACGGGGTGCCAACAACTTTATAGTCACTGTAAGTACTAGCACACCTCCGTCTACCAACAAGTAGTTTCCTCCGTCAAGTCCCCACGAGAGGCAAATATTGAGAGGTCGACTTCTCTCAACATCAAGATGTAGAAAATCTAACCCATGGTCATAGCGATGAATATCATAATAGACTTTATATTATTTCAATCTCATACTAGGGTTTATCCATATCCCCAAGAATTAATGATCTACTCATATATGGAGGCAATCAACATCACAACAATAACAATGGAATCTATCATAGATGAATAGTACTTGTATAAATCCACAACGAGTACGGAAATTACAACAAGATCTAGACAAAATGTAGATGGGATGGATGGAAATGGTGGTGATGCAGCGGTGGATGATGAAGATCGATGCCTTAGCCTCTCGGATCTACGCAGGGTGAAGATGGATCCTTGATGGATGATTTTCCCCTCCAGATGCCTTCTGGAGGTGAGGTTTCTGTGATTTCTGGGTGTTCTGTATGTCGTCTCTCCGAACCAATTGCACGGGGTGAAACTATGTGACGAGGCGGAGGCGGCGCCAACTATACGGCCAGAGCTATACGGCCGGAAAATTTGCTCCGGTCGTACAGTTGGTCGTTGGACTCTCTGCCTCCCTTGTTCGCTTCTGGTTTTCTTCTGGTACTATTAATATTTCCCAAATAAGCGATTTACATTGTTTTTGACTCCTTTTATCCATAGTACAACAACTCTCAGAATTGTAACCATTGGATCCATCATCTGTCCCGATCCTGGTAAAAACAGACATAAAATACCAAGATCCTACATCTACAATGCAAAATAATAATGTAAAACATGATGCAAATATGCACTCATAAATGAACACAAGGATCTAAACACGTGCGATGTCTATGGAACAAGACGCACCACCCATTGATGAGCTAACCCCCGAGTCACTTGGCATCAAGTTCAGTGAGGAATACCACATCAACTATTTCAACTGTCTCAAAAGCTGAGAAATCAAGTCCATCAAATGGGTGTGTTCTTATATCCTTAACCTACTAGGTCTTGGCCATGATTTTAATTTACTATGTAGCAATGCTGGTTTGCTTCACTTTATTTTTTAGGATGTCGTCACTTATCGCCGCTTGACACTTGAGTTCCTCGGCACCTTGTCGCATATGGTGTGTCCAGTCTATTGCTCCGAGGAAGATAGTCTGGGAGTTGATCATATCACCTCCTATTTAATCGTGAGTATGACTTAATACTCGATCATTGCGCTCATTATTTTGGGTTTGCTAACAGAACCACTGACATCTTCTCCACTAGTTTCATTCTGAGTCCTATACCGTTGGAGTATTTTAACTCTATGAGAGGCCCGTCAACTACACCCAAGGGTAATCAAATTGAGTGTCCTGATGTCCGTTATTTGTTTTATATTATCGTTAACACCGTGCAGGAATGTGGTGAGTTTACTAGAGTCAATGAAAATGACATGATGATCCTCGCAAGAGCTGCTATTCCCAACTATAACTTAACACAAAATTTGAGCGCTCTTCTTGTATTTTATCTTAAGCATCAAGCTCTTAAAATCCATGGTCTCATATGTCGAGGAGTTGTCACCGCTCTCGCTCGAGCACTCCACATCAACATAGGTAATATCCAACCGTTGGTAGGTGTTTGTTATCTCGGTTTCGCTACTGTCAAAGCTTGTGGTATGATTTCTAAAGTTAATGGTAGATACGTCTTTGATATACCTAGAGACGATCACTTGTACCCTGCTCCTTTGCCTAATGGTTTATTCTCAATCAATAATGGATGTTTTCTTATGACGCACAGGTTGAAGCAAGACTACCCCAACAAGAAGTACCCGTGGATGAAGAAGGAGAATATGAAGAAGTAGAACAAGAAGGTCCCGAACAGGAGAAGCATCCACCAAACTACTACACCACCTATGAAGATATATAAGCGCTCAAAGGAAACATCTAAAACATGAGCAACATATCCATCAATCTTCGAGATGTCACTGCGAACCTCTCAACACAGTTCACCAATTGGAGCAGCCAATGGATTTTGGGAGATTATCCACCACCACAATGAGCAACAAAAGAGCTTGCAAAATCCCAAGCTTCGGATGTGTTCCCTTAGAGTTTATATTTATGAAATAATGAGGTTGTACTCTAGTTCCATGAGAGCTTTGAAACACTCGTATTGGGCTTGTTCCAACACTTTGCTTTTTCATTTGCTTTTCGCTTTAGTTTTTATTTTTTGTTTATTTTTCTTTTATTAATATCTTGCTTGGTCGCAAGTACTTTCTATTCTTTAATCCCCATTCTCAAAAATATAAAAATATTTTTCCTTTTATCCTTATTTGCCACTTTGTTTTAATATCATGAGTAAATAATAGCGCTAGATTGTTTCGGCTCAAGCTGCTATCCACGTCGTCCCGATTTTTTTCGGCCGTGAGATGGAAACCGAGGAGGACACGCGGTGACATCGCAACAGAGCTCTGCTATCACGTGTGGCGAGGCCCGCTACAGGCAAGGGCAAATAATTTCATATCGCGACATGGTGTCACGCGCATCGTCGTACCTCGTGTCGCAAACTAGTAGGCCACGTGCGACCTTGGCCCACCGTCAGCGTACATGGGCAGGATTACACTCTGTGAGAGGCGTACCAGAGGCGATAGCTCTCTGCACCCGCCAGGTGGCGAGGCCCGCCGGAGCCGATGTGGCGCCATGAGCCTATGCTGTTTGCGGACTTTCGCGGAGATGGGGCCCGTCGAAATATGCCATGACGATGTAAGGCCATAGCGACCACGCATTCTCGCGGACACGGGGCCCACCTAGAGACAACGTGGCGTGGCGTTGTGGGACCATGTTGGCTATGGTTTCCCGCGGGCGTGGGGACCTTCTAGGGCCAACGTGGCGACATAGGCTGTAGGCGTGAGCGATTTCTCGTGTCTCTGGGCCGCCCGTAGCCGACGTGGCGCCATAACCATGTCCTCTACGGTTTATGGCGAACATGGGGACGTCCAGAGCCCACGTGGCGACGTAGACTCATGATGTATGTCAGCGTACAACATAGACTACGTGGGTTCTCACGGATGTAGAGTCGAGCTGGCAGCGTTATCGCGTGTCAGAGAGCATGTTTGGCAGCGTGATCTTTCTCCCCCTCCATAGAATAGCTGGCACCATAGATTCTAGCCGTACATGGATTCTCACGGTGGAAAGAGTATAAGATGCTTCTTCCGGTATTTTCTTCGAGCAATGCATTAGATATGCCCTCTCCTATTTCCACCACCATTGTTTTTCAGCTCGCTACCATCATCTTCATGTGCGTTGATCCGGTGAACATGCTTGGTTTTGGCGACGCGGATGACGACGGTCGTGAGCTGAAATAGCATGGTAGACAGGATACGACGTGCCGGTTGGCCACACACGCCTCTCCGATTATCACACCTGGGACAAACAGTGGAGCTAGCCATAGAAATGACCGAGTGTTCTGCATCGTGCAACGTTAGCCTGTGTGTGTGTGTGTCCACTCTGGCTGAACGACTCAAAGACTCAATGTCAGTGACGTACGGTGCAACGTCTGGGAGGAAAAGCAGCCTGAGCTGGCACCGACCTCCCGCACTTTTGTGTGGTTGTAGGCTGGGGCTTGCTCTCGCTGATTCCGTTTGGTCTAGATCACACAAGGTGGTGGTTGCAAGGTAGTGTCCTCATCCGTACATTTTTTTCGCATATGACTTACCCCCTCCTGCTAATATAACAGATATGTTTGCAAACTGGTTGAATGGTTTTGATAAATCATCTAAAGCTAGAGTTCGCATTGGTGTCTCAGCCTTATGTTGGTCTATCTGGAGATGTAGAAATGATATCATTTTTAACAGATCAAAAACTTTCAATCTTTTGCAGGTTTTACATATGGTGGCCCATTGGGTGCAGCTATGGCACTCCTATCGCCGCAACACCAGGTGGGATATTATGGCTACTGGGTGCAGCCATCTCTTGATGGTCGCTGGGCACATCTTCAGCCAATCTGGTTGGCTACGTTTTAATAGACTGAAGAATGATGCTTAGTCCTTTGTTTCATATTTTTCGCTGATTGATCTTTATCTCGACCTTATGTGATCATTGAACTTGTAATACTTTTGGATTATGTGTTTTAATAAAAGGGATGTGTGCATCAACCGATGCAGAGGCCGGGGTTTTATTCCCCTTTTCGAAAAAAAAATCTGTACATTTTTTCAAATTTTTTTGTTTTCGATTTTTCTCCATGCTTTCTTTCTTTTGGTTTTTTACTTTTTTTCCTCTTCGTCTTTGCCTTCTGCTTTACATGTCCGATGTGAACGATATGTTTGCTAAAATGTTGACGGGAAAAATTTGTTGCGAAAATGTTGAATGCGAACAAGTCGATTCCAAATATGTTAAATGCAAGATTGCCTGTGAAAACGCTCCAAGACGAAGTAGTTGGACTCGAGATGGTTGCGATAACGTTGACTGCGAGGTTTACTGCGAATACGTTGAACATGAACAGAACGATTCTGAATACGTTGAATGTGAGGTTCATTGTGGCAATGTTGCAGGCCCAAGCAGTTGGACTAAGAAAACGTATAGATAAAATCCGTCTGAAATGCTCTTCGTGTTACATTTTTTATTTACACGTCCAATGCGAAGGAGATGGTTGCGAGCACGTTGACATCAAAGTTTGTTGCTAGCCCGTTTAGTTCCACTTGTTTGGTTTCGCTCTTCGTTTTGATTCCGGTAATGTTGGGTGTGAAATTTAGTGTGAACACATTGAATGCGAATATATATTTTTTTGATAAATCATTTGATGCAAAAACTGTGTAGAAGAAAAATGTCGTACTAAAAAGACAAACAGAAGACGTTCAAAACGATCTTTGCATTGCATCACTTGCTTTACACAATCAGTGCGAACAAGCCGATTGCAAGCACGTTGACAACAAAATTTGTCCCGTACGTGTTCGATGCGACTGCAAAAATGGTGGAAAATAAAACAACTCGACCAAGAAAACATCTAAATAAAAGAAAGACAGAAGCAGCCACTCAAAATGTGACTGCGAAAATGGTGGAAAACAAACCAGCTCGACCAAGAAAACGCCTAAATAAAAGAAAGAAAAAAGCAGCCACTCAAAATGCGTATAAAAAACTGCGAGTCTCAAAAAAGTCATGACACGTGAAACCGTTAGAATAAAAAACATCAAATATATGTGAAATGGGATATGTTCTTTCGTCTATGTTCTGCGTTCTTATCTTTCTAGCACGATAGATTCCAAAATGGTGAACAATTAAACGCTGACACCAGAGTGTTTAACGATCAAGATGTAGAGTCTGATCTGTGATAAAAAAAGACGTAGCGACATGAAACCGTGAGGAGGGGAATGCATCTATACCGAGGATCAGGAATTTGAAAAACGAGATGCACTGAGGTCATGCTGAAAATAACAAAATACGTGTATAAGAGGGCACTTTCGAAATTGACGTTAACATCATAGAAATATAACATAATTCAAAGGAGATGCGTTAAGGTCACGCATACAGAAAAAATAACATTTGCAATCTGTCACGTTGGAAAAGAAATATCGTCAAATCGAGGTCGGAGCCCGTTTAGACCGAGTGAGAAATGGAAGATGTCATCTGACTTCTTTCCTACCCGGTGTGGCTCCAACGTTTATGAGCAACGCGCTCCTGCCCGATGTCGATGACGCTATGGAAACTCTCCGGACATGTGAGAGACTTACATCAAAAGAATGTCCGTGACATATCTTTAGAAAAACGCACATGACTTAAGTGGACGGTAGTCAAATCCTCGTGTCTTTACTGTCCACCACGCAACCGACCTACGATTCTTCGCCACAGCGGGCCGATGAAAATTGGCGACACAAACGGGACGTGGACAAAATTTGGGTCGCGATCTATCCTGACCAGACATACTCGACTTGATTCGCCTATGTGTCATTTGGTAGAAGTTTAGTCTCACCTTGACAACTTGAAACAGTTTTAATTGGCTTATATACCAAAAGATGCTTCTCAAGTTAGTCGTCTGTTGGTCAACCCCTTAGGGTCTCTGAGTCCTAAGGGCCTCTGATTCTTAAGGGAAATCCCAACATACTACTTTTAATTGTAATCAATATTTTTAATATATTCCCCTTCTACCATCTTTTAATAGTTCAGTTTGCATGATTTAACATCCGCTTTTATTATGTAATTTGCTGAGACAACGTTTTATTTACAGAATGCTTGTATATGTATATTTTTTGATTCAACATTTTAGATCTCTTAGTATGTCTTATGCGAATGTGATGCTATATATCAATATGACTTACAACCCATGTAGTGACTGTTGACCAATCATGCGATCAAGCGAATTTCCTACCGTTAGGACGCTGCTTCACGACGACGCTCTAAAAACATATGTGTCCTTAGGATGTTTGGACATTAAAAAACTTTATCATCAAATGAATTTTATGCTAGCCGCGTCCTGAGGGGTGCAGAGAGAAGTCTAGTTATTATAGTTAGAGTGATTTGACTTGAGTTTTAAAGTAACACATCCTGATAAGAAAAAGAACTATGAAGTCACTCATGAGAGGTATGTCCTATGTCTCCCACCTAAGAAATTTGAAATGTTTATCCTATTTAGTTGTTTTTTAAGATGTTATGATAGTGGGAGTAATTCAAAATAGTTAGAGTAAAACTTTTTATTTGTATAGATAATTAGTTGTGGAAGCTTTTGCTCTAGTTCTTGTTGCTAACTAAGGATGGCAATAGGCAGGGTATGAGCAGGGTAGAGCAATATCATACCCTTACCGTGTAGTCAGCAGGTACAAAATTTTACGCATACCCGTACCCGCGGGTATAAAACTTTATCCATACCCAGTGGGTACCCATACACATTGGGTACCCGGCGGATAGATCCAATAGTACACACGTTATTCATAATTTTATTTTAATCAATAGCACACTTAAAAAAAGACAGTTATCTCTACTTACTAATATATATATTAGTACATGGAAGTATCAAAGTTTAGAAGCCTTAATCTCATAATCATCCCTAGGCTTCTCGGACACATATGTTGAAACTCTACAGGTAAGTTTGATATGTCAGTTTAAACGGGCAGTGTATGGGTATACCCATGGGTACAAGTCTTTACCCGTGCTCATACCTTGACTTAACGTGTAGGATATGGGTATTACTCATGAGTATAAAAGTGTGCCCATACCCTGCCATACGGGTACGGTACCCGCGTGTACCCATACACGTGGGTAAAATTGACATCCTTATTGCTAATCGAGTCTTGCCTTAAAAATAATATTGCTAAACAAGTATAATAATAAAAACTCTCCAATTTATGATTTGTATGTTGAATAATTATCTTAAGAGTTTACCTTTGAAGATACTTAACCCCATAGATATATTGGTAGACTTGATGACACTCTTGAAAGAAGTTGTTTGATTGAAATAATATCTAGTGGTAATTTAGATGCATGCAAAAGCTAAAAGTTGTGAGTCAAAGTGTGATATTGCTTAAAGCTTATTTACAAAAAAATTATGCACACCTTTGGGATGCCAACAACTCCACAGGCCTATGAATGATCAATGGTATAACCCCGGATTTTGACTATTGAATTGATGACAAGGATAGCAATTGTTACCGTAATGGGAAAAAGTATTGGTATTCTCGAAGGTTGTGCATGCAAAATATTGCTAAAAATCATTCGATGATCCTTGTTGGAAACTACATTTGAAAGAGAGTCACACAAAAAGTCTTTGGCATGGTCTCGTTACCACTTCATGATTTTTCTTGAAAGACAATGAATAGAATAGTAGT
The DNA here is from genome assembly GCA_916181665.1 of Avena sativa. NCBI lineage: Eukaryota > Viridiplantae > Streptophyta > Magnoliopsida > Poales > Poaceae > Avena > Avena sativa. The sequence goes on from OV702292.1 coordinate 56,215,580, forward strand.
GTTTTGATAGTCTTGACCTATTGATGCGGGTGTCAATAAGAAACCTCATTGTTATGCCACTTAGGACATGATCTCTCGTACTTAATTTTTCTATTATGAAACTTCCTAGTGTTCCTTGGCAAGCTGGAAGTTAACTAGAGGAATTGGAATGATTGTTACACTTCTAGTTATTTATATTTTTATCAACTTTGCTTTGATTGTTTTGAGTTAATGAAGTTTTTATAGTACTCTTGGAACTTATCTAATTTTGACGAGTCTTTGAAATGGAAGAGGTGCTGGATACATATGACTACCAACCGTAAGTGAATTTATCTTCTCGTTATTTTAGTTTAAACGCTGAGTTCCTTATGTTTTTCTGTTTCTTTCTCGAGGACGATCAATGTTTGAGCTTTGGAGAAGTTGATGTCTGTGAAAATAGCAATATTTTTCCGCGCTTATATCACATTTTAAGTCAAGAAATTGACCAAGAATCTCTCTAACCTTTCTACTAATGAGTAATTGTTGTAAAGATATGCAATCATTGGTTTTAATTTATGTTGTGCTGAAGATCACACTTTTAAGGCAAAATCAGGAGCATTCATTGAAAATTATCACGTTACCAACTCGGTCAAGCTAACTAGGGTAAAAAAGGAACCGTCTGCAAGCTTAACGACCAACCGTACGGGAAAGTCCCGCCCATACGGCCCGCCTATAACGATGACATTGGCTTCGGTATGTCAAACACTACAATTTTTGTGAAAACGCCTATTTATTTCGAGACTCTAGCCGTCGTGTAGAGATCCGCCATTCTCATATGACATGACAACACCACCAAAGGAGATCCACCACCATAATTCATCCTCTCCATCCTCCATCCACTCCATAGCCATCATCTTGTACTTGAGATCTCCTTGTGATTTGCCGATCATTATAAGAATATTTGATTTTAATCTAAATATTTTGCATAATATTTTATATTCTTGATCTTATTGTTATGAGTGAGTAGTCCTCACGGATTGCGGGTTGGGTGAAACCTCACAGCGATTATGTGCATCTATACATGGGAATATTGTATGGTGATTGAATAGGAGATATGTATCTTTGTTTTTTTGCCTCTTGTCTCGATCCACGGACTTGTAGGTACCCAAGATCCCAGGGATTGATAAAGGTTTGAGGTGGGATGAGTGGTGAACGGCGAATTCATGCAAAACCCAATGAAAACAAGGGGAGTACGGTCTTAGTTTAGGGATCCACTCAGGAGTAACAGCAACATCACCATGCTTAAGGCTTTGATCTATATTTTACTTAATAATTGTTTTAGCTCGGTGCTTCGCGGTATAACGGTTAGATCAAAAGACTATTGCTATGCCTGTGGCTCGCAAAGATTTAGTGTTTATGGATATGCTGCCCACAACCCTATCTATATTAGATCATTTCACACATGAATGTGCTTATTATTATATTTATCACATATGTATGCGCAGCTACAAGTGACCATTCAACCTTGGCCTATTTCCATCCATTGCAACAACCAACGATTCAAAATGAACTAGAAAGATCCGGTAAAACGAATAAATAAGTCTTATAGACATGCCTTATATTTTTTATATAGTAATTCTTTCCCAATGTTCGATAAACCTAGATCTACTAGGAAAGATTTACTATACTTCATTCGTAATCCGGATTGAAGGTATCAATGACCAGAGGAGGTCTGAGGGAGAGGTCCCTTATATGACGTAGAGTAACGAACCGAGAGGTCGAGAAGGTATTCGTAAATTCAGTTCTTATCATGTTGGAACCTTGCTTGTGGACCCATCTAACACAGTGAGGTCGTAGCGGGGTTCAGGTCTAGTTTAGCATGACGTAATCAGTGATGCTGATAGCTGGTTCAAGTTCTTTGGTGACCTAAGAAATTCTACCGAGAGGATATTTTCTGCAAACGTGAGGACCTGAATCTGAACCGGTTGAATAGGTCTTTCGAGTAACTATTGCTTCTCAGAGCTCTTTCTACCACGTGGGAATCTGTTCCGTCCGGCGAAACTGAAGGTGGTGATCATAATGAGATTCTTGTCCATGATGCAGACTGATGGAACGTGACCTTGTGTGAATGGAGAGAAGTTTTCTCGTCTTCCATGGTACTTTTTTTAATATCGTCTTCCATGGTACGGTTTGGTGTCTACAAGAGGTTTCCGACATACATAAGTTTTGGATTACCGATGGTAGCTAATAAACCGTTCGGGTGATTCTACCGCAACTGAGAATACGTTCAGGAACACGATCCAACACAAATTAAGTGTGCGAGCAGCTAGAGCGCTTTATGATTTATGCTTTTCAAGCATATCCAGCAGCCATGTGTAATCCACATCCAGAAAGGGCAGTTATGCTCCGTGTTCAACGGTAGTAAACTTATCTTGGTTCGAGCAGAGATACGTGGAATGCAGCGAAATACCAAGCCATTTCAAACATAACATTAAGTCCCTTAACTTACTTTTCAAAAAAAGGAAATGCACATTTGATCTGGGGTGCTTATGCCCCCTTTATTTAAAAAACATATTTTAAAATATGAAAAAATCCCAAACAAAAATTTCGCGCATATATCTTGATATTCTATGTGTGCACACAAGGTTTAGTGGTAAACCAATATCTTTAGTGCTCCATGTAAAAAAGACAAAAACTTGTCATGTGTAAACTCTTATTTTAGCACCAAATTTTATCTTTTTTACCTAGCCCACAAGAAAAGTCAGTTTTTCATGAAACAACTTGGTTCACGAATAGGTTGTGAAGAAGTCCATGCAAAATATTTTTTTGATTTTTTTTGATAAGTCAAAATATGTTTAAACTGCATTTGAAATAAAGGGTGCATATGCACACCAGAGCCAAAAAGGCACGAAAAAAACAAAAAGTCCCTTATCTTACGCCCTTATTCAGCTTGCACAACTGACTACTCCCTCCGTTTCATAATATAAGTTGTTTTAGTTTTGTGAAAAGAGTGTATCTAAACCTCTTTTAGTGTGTAGGTTCGGAGAGCCAAAAGCCACGTAAAAAAACAAAAAATTCCCTTATCTTACGCCCTTGTTTAGCTTGCACAACTAACTACAACCTCTGTTTCATAATATAAGATGTTTTAGTTTTGTAAAAAAAGTATATCTAGTCCTCCTTTTATGTGTAGGTTCACTCTGAATCTATACACTATTTTTTTTAGGAAAAGCCAACATGGCTATACGTTATTACTTCGGCATAATAGATACATCATCTGATAGAACTGAAACTAAGAAATTAGGGGGGTCCTCATGCCAAACAGTCGACATATATCCCTCTGAGTGTCTAGCTAAACTATGTGCCGCTACATTGGCTTCCCTAGGGCAATGCATAAAAAAGGACCGAAACAAAACTATGACAAAGAGACAAGCACTCCTCATATATTGCTGCTGCAAGTCTATATGGGCTACCACCATTTTGCATCATTCGATGACATCTTGGCAATCCGAATTGACTTCCAGCCTATTGCATCCAATCTGCCCCACCAAGATCAAGCCATCTCGAAGCGCTCGAGCCTCCGCCGTAGATGCATCGGAGACATACGGTATGCCACAACTACTGGCAGCCAAGAAAAAACCCTTTGCATCACGTAGGATTGCACCGGTACTGCCTGTACCTGAATCGAGGTTAAACCCCGCGTCGATATTAAGCTTAACGAATTCTTCCCTTGGCCGCGTCCATCCATGCCTTACAATACCTTGGTGCTTCTTCTTCGCCCGTCAATAATTTGTTGCCAGGAGCGATAGACTGCACTGAACGTACAGGGGACTGTAGCATTTCCCCTCTTGTCGCTTGCCTCCATTCCCACCGTACGTACCAAATACCTGTAGCCAGCAGGTCATTCCAATCAATTTCGCCATGTTTTGGAGCTATCGCTGATCTATCTCCCATCAATGAGATCAGAACCGAAAATCCCTCATAATCGTTTGAACACACATGTGATATAAAGTCCTCCATTCCAAAAAAAACGCTCATATCTCTTTCACTCTTGGCCATAGAAATAGGGCATGACAAATACTCTAGCAATCCGATATGCATAATGGAGATTGGGAGCTATGTTGCATGTGTCTATTTGCGAGAACACCATTACACGGAATTGCACCAAGCAATGCACACCAAGAATGAAACTTGATCTTTGCTGGCACATTCAGGGACCAAATCGTCCTCCACACCAGCGACACCAATGATGATCCAAAACCGCTTGTATGCCTTAATTTACTGCCGTGCTGATGCTCCCACTCTGCATGATAGGCGGATCGAACTGAAAAACTCCTGATTTTGTATAATGCCAAGATACAAAGCCATCCATCATATCCGCTGCTAAGGGGATATTCAGAAGTCTAGATACATTCCTTTTACAAAGCTAAAACATCTTATATTATGAAACGGAGGGAGTGGATCAGTGCCAAGTTTCGAGATCCCCATGATGACCACAAGTACATTTCCTGACCATGCAAGCCAATGAAACCAATCTCGATATTTTTACTTGAACATGGATATGTCAAAGACGCGAGCAGACTTATCCGAGGAGACCGAGACAATGGAGTTTCCGTCAGCGGAGATGGCCAGCGACTGGACAGCATCACGGTGCCCGCTCAGCATGCAAGCCAGCTCCCCAGAGAGGCTGTCCCAGATATGCACTGTGCCATCGATGCATCCTGACGCCACATACCTCGACGAACCTATCCACGCCAGGCAAGTGATGCCATCCTGCTTGTCAAACACCACCAACAGCAATAAGTTCACAGCGACATAAAAATACAAGAGAACCATAAATGTCAACTGGTTTCTACACCCACATCATGCTCGCAAATGGATCGAATTGCTTGGTGAGTGAGGTCCCAGATGATGAGAGTCTGATCAATGCTCCCTGTAGCCACCCAGTTGTACCTGCAGAGAACAGAGGTGAAGCTAGCTAGGTCAATAGGAAGGCCATAAGTATTGTGCAACAGATTTATCATACAGACTCCAACATTCCAACAATGTATCACGAAAAAGTACCTCGGTGAGTTGCCAATGCACTCGACGGAATTAGTGTGGCCAACTAATGAACCGACAACCTGCAAAAACAACCAACAAAACATATTACAAACAAATCAGATCTTGCCTTCAGAGTTAGATGCAAAGCCATGGTACATGCTTCTAAAAGTTTAAAAACTACCAACAGAGTATGCGACTATCCTAAGAAAACAAATCCTGCAGTATCTCAAAAACAAAAACTCTGCAGAAATCACTACAAGCAAAATAAGGTGATCAATAATATCTTTTTAACATGATCTACAATGCAAAAAAAAAAAAGTTAGAGCCACAAACTGCATCAAATACTTCCCATTGTAAGCCAACTTGGATGAGAAGCATTCAAAGCTCATTCAGCATGTACGTGAGTGACTCATGAACCTTTTTGTTAAAAACAATAGTGCAAAATCACGACATACACCCACCTTGCCTGAGTTTATGCTCACGATGTGCACAGAACCATCCTGAGAGCCACTAACAATTGATTGGGAGTCCCATGTAATAGCTAAACATGTCAGTCCTTGAGTATGATAACCATGACCTGGATCGCGGTAAAACGGTCAGATAATAACATTCAGGTTAACAGAGAACACAGAAAAAACAACCATATGAATATATGGTAATTGCAACATAGACAATAATTTACCTCGAACAACATGTCTGCAGTCTGCACTATTAAAGTCCCATATCCTCAGTGTTGCATCATCTGATCCGCTACAAATAAGCCTACCTTCAAAAGGAAACATGTGAATTAGCTAAAAAAAGGGTATGCTACATCAGGTATCTGAACATCAAGTAAGCTGGTGAAAACGGATCTAAGATGTTAAACCATCATAGAAGTCATTCTGCTATTTACATTTATGATCAACTTCTAGTTTCACTGAGATTAACTTATAACTTAAGTTAGTAGCTGAAATATTAAATACACCATGATCCATAAGTTCCTCTGAAAACTGAACAAATATGAAGAAGCTGTGTTGATAGCTAAAAACAGATTGTCACATAAGGTGAAAATTTTCATGCGAGACGTTCCAAAAAACAGGACCCAATAAAGTCCAGACTGGGGTGATATATTTTATACCATACTAAGAGGCAGGTTCATAATGTTAACATATATCAAATTAAATAGCATTAGAGAAAATTACTCAGTACCATCAGGTGTAAAATCACCACATGTCACTGTGTTACTGTGGCCAGAAAATGTATTCACAAAGTCATTGAGGTCAGCATTCCACATCCACATGTTGAAGTCCTCTGATCCAGCAATTATAAGGTTATGTTGCGGATGCCATTTAAGCCACTACAAAACCAGAGGCATATAATTAATCATCGAGTACCTAATATATACAGTTTAACAGCGGGAAACACGGCTTTTGCAATTGAAACAGTAAGGAGGCTCAGCTAAAATTAAAGTGATCAGCATCATCTCACCTCAAAGCCTGATTCAGAGCCCTCAAGGGTTCCCTGAAGTGTTCGTGTAGATGTATTCCAAACATTTATCTGTCCATCCATACTTCCACAGGCCACTAATTTCCCATCTGAACTGAAAGCCACAGTGCTGACAGTATCTTTATGTCCTGTATCGGCAACAGATATTATATAAGCTTCATAGACAATTCTAGGGATGCATCCGCAAATTAAGGTACAAAAACCGATGCAACAGGAACATAAATATAAAGATTTTCCTAAAAAAACAAAGAAGAATACTTGCTGCAATATATCAATAATACATTTGGAGTTATAGCTAAAAGAAATAGAAACAGCACATTTAAGAACTAATAGTAAAAGTGATAAGCATAGGGAAAGTCCCGAGAAACATTTACATACAACAAATCGACTAAGGAATTCCCAATTAGACTAAGAAAATGAGTCAACCATACCAGGCAGCTCTTGAACATCCTCTGCAGATCCAATCCTCCAAAGAAACCCTCTGTCATCTTTACCTCCAGAAACAACAAGTGATGCATCTACAGGACTGCACGCAGCAGAAAATACCTCATCTGTACCCAAAATATCAAGAGCAGCTATTAATATTATGTGATTTTCAAATGCAAAGGTACTCTGGAAGCGGATGATACAAGTTCCGACAAATTGCATGGTGTATCAAACGTATGAGTGCAAACAATAAATCATAGTCACAAGACATTGTAAGCTAGTTCGTTCAACGAGATCTTGCCTGTATGTCCATGAAATGTATATGCTGAATGATCCTCAACCTCATCTGAAACAACATAAATTAAAGGGCACTGGAATTACTAGCACATTATACTGTCAGGGGGTAAAGAACTTCAGATTGTCTAAAGTGTACTGCATGTAAAATGAACAAGCAGATAACGAATAGCATGGTGCCAAGGTTTATATTAAGAAAAGGTAAACCTAGAAGCCTGAGCTCATTTACAAGAAAATTCAGTTTAGAAGGCAACATTCAGTCATCACTAGTAGTACAAGACAGTATCTTATTCCGTCAAGATAAGCGCTCTCAAGTAAGAACGGACACAAACATAATAGTTAATCATGTAAGCAGCGCTAGTACAGCTATACTAAAACAGATGACAGATAACAAAAAAAAGGCACATACCCACCATGTCTTCATCCTGCTCGTCATCATCGTCTTGGTCGGGGAGATCTGAGCAAGGAAAAAGTAAGCACGGAGCAAGCGGAACTAAGGAGAGACTACAAGCTGTTTCTGTGTACGACATGGTACTTGTATAGGTAGTATTGACCTTCCTCGTCCAGGGGTATCTCATTGATGATGTCATCGTCGTCGATGAAGACCTCCTCCCCTTCGGAGCCTTCTCCGGGGACATCGCCTGCAATACTCATGACCGCCGCCGCTGCGGGGGAAGGCGGGCGCGGGGCGAACCCTACCTGGGGAAACGACTCGACCACCGTTTCCCTGAAGGAATACTGTCGTGGGCTCGGCCCATTAGCTTGTCTGACTTCTTTTCTTTCTCTGCCTTCTTTGGTTTCCATGAGAACAACAACTGTTACGTTTTTTTTTTTTTTTTTTTTTTGCGGGTAAACTGTTACGTTCATCTGTGTAATTTTTTTCTGGCCAAGTAAATGCGTGCTGCTTCTCTACGAGAGCATAGCAAAGTCAGTGTGTACTCCTCAGGTACGTGTGCTTGTGCTTCGTTACTTTCTTTGTCTTTATATTTTCTTACTCCCTCCAACCGAATTATCTTCCGCGACGGCTAATTTGCAGAAAGCCCCTCAACAAATTTTTTACAACTGTCAATCCTTACGCCGCCCGCTCGTCTTCCTCGTTTGTCCATGGTCGCTCCGCTCGCTCGCTCTCACGCCGCGGATATCCTTCACCCCAAGCCGCCTTCTTGTTTCCCCTGCCGCGCTCTTCTCCTGTCGCGCCCGCACTGCCTTACTCCCCCGTGCCGTCGCCGCCTGCGAAGACTCCTTCACCTAGAAAGGTTGAATTTTTCTGTCCTAGCCCCGTCGCCGCCTTGCTCCCCCCACGTCTCCTTGTTAGATCGGCGAGCAGCGCTGATAGATATGCTCTCCTACGGCGTGGAGAAGCTCTAGCTCGCCGCGGACGAGACCGAAAGGGAAAGCCCAAAGGGGAAAGGCTCTTCTCCAGGCCGTCATGGATGCGAAAGAGGAGCAGCTACCTTTAGTGGATGTGAATGGACTCGCCGCCATGGATGCCATCAACAGGGAGACCGTCGATCTCGCAATAGCTTGCTGCCTACTAACTTGCTGTACCGCACTCCTTCGTCAGTAATTAGCTTTGAGACTGTACGCACTCCTTCATCAGTAATAGCCTCTGCAGTCCTTTCTCTAAATCATTAATCAACAAGCTAAATTGCCAATTTCCTTCGTAACCACTCATCACACCATGAATATTTAGTTTCAAACGCTACCAGATATTCTTGATATTTCTGTGCATCTTTGTGCCAGCTAACCTGGACATCTCACTTTAAATGGTTACTCCACTGCAAGTTAACCAGATAGCTTCAAACTTCCTGCTTCGCCTCACTTTAGCCTGGACTAATGCTCCAAATCAATTTCTTTTTATTTTGCTTGTACTTCGGCCTCGAGTAAGTAGGTTTGCATCTGCTCAACCGGGAAGATCTTGATATGTTGCTAACTGAATCTGGTATGTTATATATGCATCCCCTTTATATTGGTGTGATAATTAAGCAAAACATGGTCTGTCACTCCACTCATCTTGAATCCACACAAAGCCAGGAAGTACTTAGTTTGACTAGCTTAGTTTGTACCATAGTGTAATTATGAATCCACTCATCTTCTGTGCTCAACTAGAGTATTTGTACATCTCTGCTACTCCTACTAAACACTAACCAATATGTGTTTAGTTAGGTTGCTAATAGCTATAACAACACACACTCATTGTTGAAGATACAAATTTCTAGTACATACACTCTAGTTCTACTGTTCTGTTTAGGAAGATACAAACAAAAAAACAAACTACAACAGTAATGTAAATACAACTACTCCTTCTGCAAAAGAGGAGTATAGAGTATTACATTATAGAGTACCTAGGAATAATCAGCCAATACAATATAGAGTACATGAATGTTAGCGGCTGATGTTAGTATTCAAGCTACACATGGTTATTTGTTATTTTGTTGTACATCTACACATGGAGTATAATAATCAATGTAGCCACTGCAAGCAGAAGAATAAAGCAAGGGATAATTGATGGAAGATACCAACACAACGAAGCTACCAATAATGGTAGATACATGATCTGGTGTTGTGTATGAAGAACTTTTTTAGGTAGCAGTTGTGTGATCGATTAATTTGTGTGTTTGTGGAACTGATAGCTAGCTATTTGTATTGTTATTGTGGTATGTACTTGTGATGATATTTGGAAACATCATGCGATATTTATATTATGATTTTCTGTGATTTGAAGTAAATTAGGGGAACACTAAATATAGAAACCACGTGCTAAATTTTTGTGCCTAGAAGCATCGTTGGAGGCACAAAAAATTATGATATGCACGGGTTACGTAGGGTGGCACCATGTTGAGCCATTGTCTCACAGCTACCACAACATGTACTAGTGCCGCCCTACATGGGCCGTGACGTAAACGCCTTGCTGCCGCGCAGGCGCTAGCTCGGTGGATCACGTTCTGCCATACCAAAAAATCCATCACCGTTGCAGAATCCCCGACGTAGTTATCTGTGACGGTTTTTTTTGCCGTGCCAACGCGGGGATTAAGGCTGTGCCTCGACGTCTATACGCACCAGCGCCCGGGCTCCGTGTTGTAGTGCCTCCCTAACTCTTTATATAGCCTCTTGGGTCAGTCAAAGGGGCTTCCTTAGCCTCCAATTTAGGTCGGCAGCCCCAGGTAGAAAACTTACCCCCTAAGGTTCCTTTGCATAAGTTTTCTTGAAGCCTCTTGCTCATATCTCTCATCAAAGTGTGCTATTCTATAATGTTTCCCCCGCTAATCCGAGCGAGCTTTCAAATATTTGTCCCACATTCATTCGGGAGGGTAATCCTAAGGGATTGAAGACCATATCAACAGGTGTTCCACCTTGCAAATAGGGCATATCTTGCCTAGGCAAAATTTTGGAAATGATCCCCTTATTCCCATGTCTTCCGGCTACTTTATCCCCAACTTTGATTTCACGTTTCTGTAAAATATATGCACGAACCGTTATGTCGAGGGGGGTCCCTCTGGATCCATTTCACATCGATAACGCGCCCTCTTCTACCTATAGGTAATTTGAGAGAAGTTTCTTTTGAAGTGGATACCTCAAGGCCAAAGATGGCCCGTAAAAAATTCGAATGATTGAATTACTGCTCCCGAATATTTAATTGACTGATTAATTTCTTATAACTTACTCTATTTTTCTTTGCCAAATAAGCTACCAAACGTCGATGTCTTCCCAAAAGTATTCATAGATCTCTTTTGGATAAAAAATCTTTTTTGTGTAATTCCAAATGTGAAGCAAGTCTCCGTATCTTATTGGTGAAACTAAATACTTGAAATTTAACAGAACCCCTATTTTCTTCTGCCCATAAGAAAAACTTAGGGTTTTGCCCTTGGCCGCATGGGCCAAGTGGGGCTAGTCGACCAGGCCCATGTGGGGCCCCACCATGGAGCCCTTCGGAATTTTCTAGAACATCCCGGTACTCTACCGAAAAATCATGGATTTTTCCGAAACCCTAAAGTCAACTTTCCTTATATGTAACTTTATCTCCGGACCATTCTGAAGCTCCTCGTGATATCATGGATCCCATCTAAGACTCTAAAAAATATTGGGTTCCACCATTTTGATTTATCCCATTACTATCCTAGCATCAGTGAGCGTTAAGTGTGTGGCCCTATGGGTTCAAGAATGTGCGGACTTGATCGCCATCAATAATCAATAGCTGGATCTAGAAATCCATATCGACTCCCATGCATTCAAAGAAGATCATTATCGGTCGAACCACGATGTTATGATTCAATTAATCCTGTATCTGAATTCCCTTTGTCTCGCGATTTTTTGCTCGCTCGGGATTTGATCGTCGGTATCGTCATACCTAGTTCAATATCGTTCACAGCAAGCACTCTTTACTCGTTTTGTAATCCAATATCACCTTGTGATTAAACTCATTAACCACGTGCTTGCAAGAAGTATAGGATATTGATTACCGAGTGGGTCCGGAGTATATCTCTTTGTCATGGGGAGGGACAAATCTCAATCTTGATACATACAACCCAACAAGTACTTTCGGATTACCTGAGAGATAGCTTAATGATCACCCTGTTACTGTGTGACGTTTTATGACCTCAAAGCACACTTCCGGTACCAAGGAGTGACATTATCTCATGGTCTAAGGAATATGATACTTAACATTGGAAAGCTACACAATTGTGAACACAATGACACAATCTAATTGATGTGCTTAGTTTGGATCTGTCCATCACATCATTCTCTTAATGGCATGATCTCATTATTAATCGACAATACATGTCTATTGTTAGGAAACCTTAACCATCATTAATCAATGAGCCAGTCTTGTAGAGGCATACTAGGGACACGGTGTTGTTTATAAACCACACAAGTATTAATATTTCTACTTAATACAATTCTAGCAATGGAATATAAACATTATCATGAACATTAATTATAATAATAACTTATTTATTATTGCCTCTAGGGCATAATTCCTTCAGAAACTTGGAAAGATAACTCCACAAAATTTGAGTTGATTTATCTCACACTAAGAATGTTTGCTACAATTATCAGTTTTCAGGAAAAGTCTGAAGCTACAATTACTACTACTTCGAGTGGAAGGATAACTTACAATATGTTTCAAGAACGAAAATCCATAAGGCAATCAATAAGTTACTTAATATTTGTTAGTGCTATATCCAAGATTTATAAATATACTAAATGCTCGATTAGAGTAATTTAAAAGATGACTGTGGAGGTTTAGAAGTTTATATAGTCACTTACATAAAAATTAGAATACTATTAATGTTGTGTGATACTGAAGAAGTATTACATTTTTTACTTTCAATTTGCTTATGCTAATTGAGATTTTCTCATTAGCATACTTTAAGCTATATTATTATAGTGTCAAGGGTATGCTAATACGTGACACAAATGCAATATGATGATTACTTTTAAATAATTCATCACATGCATTAGCAATTGCATGATCATATATCACTACCGGAAACAGGATGTCTGCCGTGTTCGGCAAAGACACGGCAGCGCCTCCTTGATACACGGGCAAAGCCTTTGTTATCCCCCAGGACACGACAGAGACCTTTGCCGTGTGTAGTCATGCATACGTGGCAGAATAAAGTAACAAGATGCCTTCGCCCTGCCCTGACGGAGCTCTTGTGGTCCCACATGTTGTCGTGTGCTAGAATGGTGCACGACATATGTGTTTGTTGTGTGTCTAACCAAAACACGCGGCAACCATCTCAGCGTCAACCATACGAGCGTGTGGGCCAAGGATGTCAGTTCTTTGCCGTGTATTTGGAGCGTGTGGGCCACAAATCCATATACACGCTCATGTTCTTCCCCGGGTATTTTGGGCCTGGTATTATCAGTGACACAAAAATATGATGTCGTCTCATGCAGACGCCACGGGAGGTTCAAAGGAATGACAAACATTGGCCAATAGTTGTATACTGCGGCAGACATACCAAATGGATTGATCCCATCGGTTGATATCACAATTGCTACACTCATTGGGTTGCCCGCTTTCACTTGATTGTTTTTACGAATGACTTCCATGCTTCACGGATGTATCATCTTGTCTTTGTATCTCTTCCCCAGTGTGGGCCATCGCATCTGTTGGGCAGATTCCTCAGTCATGAAGAGGCGTTGGATTCTCGAAATGAATGGAACATACTGGAGGATCTTTTAGGCAACCCCAGTTTGCCTCTTCTGACCATCCGGGCGTAACTAATTCAAAAACATAGAAAGTATACGAGACCTTCACGTGGCGTCATTTTATGTGACCTAGTTGCGGGAAAAAAATTCAAACCTAGGGTACGGCAGGTTTCCAAAAAGTCCCTTCACAGAAATAATCTACCACATTCGAGGTTGTATGTATGGCTTTTAGCTCAAATGAGATAGGTCAGGGTCCTGATCATGTCATAGTTTGTCGGAACGAAGCCCTATCGGACACGCGCATGGCCCTTGGGATGATGAGGAACTTCACGGAGGCCGTTTTCCATTTTGTCCCACTAAACACGCGTTTTCCATTTTCGGAGGGCCAAAATCAGATTCTTTTGTGAGGCGGCCACCGAAACGCCTAATTGAAAGCTGGTCACAACCCCCCAGATAAATAGTATACCTCCTGAGATGTGCATATCAGCTCTCGTGCTGACGCGCAAACCTTTCGAGGTATATTCTAAATTTTTCGCAAGCTCCTCTCGATTTAGCTGGAAACGGGGTGGGTTTGCACTTCAGCGGTCTCCTGATTTTTTTTGAAAAAAAAAATCATTTTTGGATCCACGCCACCTCATTTCTTCACAGAACTTTGACCATTAAAGCGGGACTCCACATCGCCTGGCCGTGAGCGGGAGTTTTAGCACACCGTCATTTCATGCGGGTCCCAAATCGGGCGTAACTAATTCAAACAGAAATCGAAAAAATACGAGGCCTTTGCGTGGCGCCATTTTATGTGACCTAGTTGCGGAAAAGAAACTCACACCTAGGGTACATCAGTTTTTTAGAAAGCCCCTTCACAGAAATGACCTACCACGTTTTGAGTTTGCATGGCTTTTCGGTCAAATGAGCTATGTCAGGCCCTGATCATGACATAGTTTGTTGGAATGAGGCCAGATCGGACGCCCGTGTGTCCCTTGAGATGGAGAAGAACGCCACAGAGACCGTTTTCTGTTTTATCTCACGGAAAGCATGTTTTCCAGTTTTGGAATGCTGAAATCGGATTTTTTTGTGAGGCAGCTACCGAAACGGCTAATCGAAAGCTGGTCACAACACCCCACATAAATAGTAGACCTTATGAGATGCTCATACAAGCTCTCGCTTTGACACGCAAAACTTTCTGAGGTATATTCTGAATTTTGCGCAAGCTCCTGCCGATTCAGCTAGAAACGGGGTGGGTTTGCACTTTAGCGGTAAGTAAGACGCGCTCTAGATTTTTTTTAAAATCATTTATTGGATCCACAACGTGTCATTTCTTCACGGAACTTTGACCGTTAAAGCAGGACTCCACACCGCATGGCCGCGAGCGGGAGTTTTCGCGCGCCGCCATTTCATGCGGGTCCCAAATCACGCGTAACTAATTCTAACAAAAATCGAAAAAGTATGAGACCTTCACGTGGCGTTATTTTATGTGACCTAGTTGCGGGAATAAAAATTCAAACCTAGGATACGAACAGTTTTCTAGAAAGTCACTTCACATATGTTCGAGGTTACATGGCTTTTAGGTCAAATGAGCTAGGTCAGGGCCTGATCATGGCATAGTTTTTCAGAACGAGGCCATATCGGACACACGCGTGGCCCTTGGGACGGCGAGGAATGCCACAGAGGCGTTTTCCGTTTTGTCCCACGGAAAGCGCGTTTTTCATTTTCGGAGTGCCGAAATCGGAATTTTTTCTGAGGCGGCTACCTTAACAGCTAATCGAAAGCTGGGCACAACACCCCCACATAAATAGTAGACCTCCTGAGATGCGCATATCAGCTCTTGTTTTGACGCGCAAACCTTCCGAGGTATATTCTGAATTTTGCGTAAGCTCCTGCCGATTCCACTTGAAACAGGGTGGGTTTGCACTTTAGCTGTAAGTAAGACGCGCTCCTGATTTTTTGAGAAAATCATTTTTGGATCCACAACGCGTCATTTCTTCAAGGAACTTTGACCGTTAAAGTGGGACTCCGCACCGCCTAGCCACGAGCGGGAGTTTTCGCGCGCCATCATTTCATGCGGGTCCCAAATTGGGCGTAACTAATTCAAAAAAATCGAAAAAACGAGACCTTCGCGTGGCGTCATTTTATGTGACCTAGTTGCCGGAAAAATTCAAACCTAGGGGAAGGACAACAAGGTGAAAGAAAGAGATGAAAAGGCAGGTCATTTGGGCGGGAAGGAAGGAGAGGGAAAAAAGGTGTTTGCCCTGTGGGAAGGGGAAACACACGGCAGAAATGCGTTTGCCGTGTCCTTGCTAGCATACACACGACAAAGAGGTTGGCGGGAAAAATTACGGCGGCGGGAAGTGGGAAATACCAAAACCCTAGTGTTTATCGTGTACCAGCTAGAGGGTAAAGAATTTATGCACTAGCCAATTATCCCAAAAGACCGGTGTGATGGAAAGGGCTAGGCAATATATTTATATTCAACACTCCCCCTCACGTCTAACGTGGGATAGGAGTAGGCCGTAGAATCCTTTTTCCTTTTTTTTAATACTGCGTGAGCAGGGTCTTGAACTCAAAACCTCTTGGCTCTGATACCATAAAGAATTTATGCACTATCAATTATCCCAAACGACCGGTCTAATGGAAAGGGCTAGGCAATATATTTATATTCAACTGAGGGCACACGGCAAACAGCTGTCTATAACGGCCCGCCTTGCCAAGCATGGCCACGTGGCACAAAGGAGTGTCGTGTATCTCTCCTTTGCCGTGTGTTCTTCTTGGTCTTTGTCGTGATCGGCTCATTGCCGTGTGTTTTGTTGTTCCTCTGACGTGTATCGGATGTCTGCCGTGTTCTCTGGTCGACAGACTCAGCAGAGACTAGGTCTGCCGTGTTACATGTCCAGGAAACACACGACAAACATTCTGAACACGGTTTTGCGGTAGTGTATGTTGATTCCACTAGGCAAGAGAGGACAACAATGTGAACAAATGATAAGCATGTAAGTAGTTATAGTAGGTACAATACATAAAAATGTATAAAATTTCACAGATCAAGATAGGCCATTAATAAGATATAGAAAATTTCTTACACAATACGATTAATTTATAAAAAATGTGTTCCTATATTCCGTATGCTGGGATTAATTGTTGTCAATAGAGGAAGTGCTAGTATCCGTCTATTATTGCGGTTTATCGAGTAGTATTTTGTAGCCACGGACACAACTAATAGAAACCATAGTACAAAATAGGGAAACCCTCTTATTTATTTATTCGAGCACAGTGCCATAATACAAATTTCAACGTCCATGAAACGTCACTTGCTCTCGACTACTAGTATAGTATCACAACATACCAATAGTACGTAGCAGTATGCAGTACACAGCTGCTACATTTAATTATTTATTTATGCATCATGTGGTAGTAGATAGGTAGAGCACACATGCATGCATAGCGGACAATAAAAGTTTACTGAGGGGCCGGCAGGTCTTCTTCTTTGGTCTCGTACTGGAGATTGAATGTATTCAGCCCAGTGTACATGCCGTCATGATGCTGGGTAACCATCTCCTCTCCGGTGGGCAGAACGTCCTTTTGTGTGTAAGAGAATGGCACATCACACTTGGCCTGTGACGCGATCGCACTGAGCGTCACTTTCTTCATCTTTGGCACGACCACATCATAGACGATCTCCTGCTTGGTCTCTTTCTCCTCGGTCTCACCCCAGCTATGCTCGGCGGCGTACTCCATGCTGATTTCCGCCTTCACGCTGGACACTGCCGGCACCCCGGCGGTGATGGTGGTTTTGACGCCAGTCTTGACGGAGAGAGTCGAGTCCCAGGTGCTCGTCTGCTTCTCCGTGACCGCCAGGGATAGCTTGATGTTGTTCTTCTGGGAGCTGCGGTTGACTGCGGAGGAGGTAGCCATGGTTATGGTCTTCATGTCATACACCCTGGCCTTCTCTATCCCATGGTACACCACGTCGTAGATCTCCCGAGACAAGACTGGCTCCGCCACCCACAGACTGGCCTCCTCGGTGATGCGGCTCTCGGCGGCGTTTAGGCAACTCGACTTGCCGTCGACGGTGAGCCTCTTGCAGAACTGTTGGTTTCCCATGCTCTTAAGACCGTAGTAGTCGCCCACCTTGACCACCATGAACAGTGTGTTCTTGTCCTTGGGGTTGTCGCCTCCGTCGGGTTTGATCCAATTTGTGTCAAATCTCATGAACTTGTCGTATGATTTGGACTTGAGACGGACGGTCCCGTTGTCATTGTGGTAGCTGATGAACATCACGGTCGAGCCGGCGACGTCGTCTCCCGAGAACTGCAGGTACGGACTCCCATGGACTTCTCGTGCGCTCAGGTACTTGCCGTTGTCGCCCTTGAAGGCCACATAGCGAGGCAACACTACATGATCCGACATATCGCGGACAACAAACTCGCTGTGAATCTTGCCTGCTTCTTCCTCACCATTTCCCAGTATCACGGCCTGTTTTCCAAGCCGAGGATCATAGAAGCTGCAGATACGTAGTAGAGAATTAGTTAGTTAGTTTTTAAACAACAACACATATATATATGTTTGTCCAAATCTTCTTGCAGTAATTAATGCATCCATAACCAGTCAAGTTTATTCCCAACATTTTGCTGCAGATTTTCAAAGTTAATTTGTTGCCTAAATCTCGCACTAATGCATATCCAAGATCACTCAAGTTTATTCTCTACATATTTTTCTTAATTTGTTGTCCAAATCCTAATGCATCCATGACCAGTCAAATTTATTCCCTACATTTTGCGACAGATTTGCCACACAACAATAGAAGCTGTTACTATCGTACTTATTAGGGAATTAATTAGTGTTGAGACAACAACTTATTCAAACAGCCAACCAACAATATTTGTGTCACCATGCATTTACTTGCAGTAATGCATCCATGATCATTCAAGTTTATTTCCAACATTTTGCATGCTAGAGTTTTTCTCTAAGGTGGTAGCTAGCTAAGTTATTTTGTTATTTGCACTACTCTCAGGCTCTCGGAGGTGCTTATAGGGGTAGGGTGTGCGTGTGTGCGTTCATAGGGGTGGGTGCATGTACGTGTTGTGAGCGTCTAAAATTGTACTCTGTTTCTCAAAAAAATAAAAAAATAACGGATTTGCTAGTTCTCAAGCGCCTGAGAACTAGCTAAACCTCAGTCGCCTATATAACCATTGCATCTTGTGCGGAGTTCCGTGCAGACTTCGTTGTTTGTTTTGTATTTGCTGTTTTTGCACGGGCTGCTGACAACTCTGGCCGGCCCAACAACACAGGAGGCAGAGAGAAAAATACTTTTGGAAGGATCAAACCCGGAATTCACGTTACTGTGTTGACCATTACACCAAAGAGTTAATTGCGTACAACTAATTCTCCTGGTTCTCTATGCTATGTAGTGTCTCACTTTGTTTTTTTTTTGTATCTATTCATTTTGCCATAATTCTTGAATAACCTTGACCTTATTTCTGACATTTTATTTTATTTATAATGTTATAAATACTTGACTTCAGTCTATTATAGTCCTTTTTTATATCGTGCCCTAAGGAGTATTCTCAATGATTTTTATTATTTCATTATTTGCACATTTTTTATACTTTATTGCATTTGCTAATTCTCCATCGATCAAGATTTTGAGTTAAAACTCGGTTGACTTTTGAATGGTTGGATTGTGTCGTGGTTTGTGATGGCATTAGAGTTGCAAGTTGGTTGCAACTGATTTTTCCATATGTGGGCTGCAACTGAGTATTTTTTTCAGTTGCAAGTGGATTGCAACTGAAATTTCTCTAGTTACAAGTGAGTTGTATATGTGTTTCTTGTTGTTGCAAGCGGTTGCAACTGACATTTTCTACTATTGCAAGTGGGTTGTAACTGTGTTTCTTGTTGTTGCAAGCGGGTTTTCAACCAACATTTTTTGAGTTGCAACTGAGTTTTTTCTAGTTGCAAGTCGGTTGCAACTGAGATTTTATACGGTGTAAATGGATTGCAACCGAGTTTTTTCAGTTGCAAGTGGGTTGCAACTAACATTTTTTCAGTTGCAAGACTGATGCAACTAGAAATTTCTCCAGTTGTTGATTGTAACCGAGATTTTTCGAGTTGCAAGTAGATTGCGACTGAGATTTTTTCAGACCGCAAAATAAAACTTTCTAGTTACAATAAGGTTGAAGCTGGATTTTTTTTTGTGTGCAGACTGTACCTCTCGCTCTTAACTTCTTTTTCTAACGTCTTTTGCAGAACGAGGAAAAAACTACTCGCGAATCTTAGAAGTATCGTCAGCATATTTAATGGAATATAGCTAAAGCCCATGAACCGCCAGGCCAAACAGACCAGCAAGGCAAGAACTGGCCGTATTCGTTTTAACAGAAAACAACACTCTACCTGGTAGGCTGGTACCATCGAGAGTAACAAAAAATAGCTTAGATCAGCACGCTGATGACAAGGTAACTGAGATTTACTTAAATCTCAGTCGCCTGAGCTCCAAGGCATGCCCATAAATTAAAGTCTAATTAACATTTCTCGTTAGTCAGGGAGATGGATATCGAAGTAAATCACTATATATGTTGACTGAATATTATGTATATATACCTTGCGTTGTAGAGATTGTTCTGAGCGTCGTCTTTACCCTTGGCTGAGAGGTCGACTGCAAACAGCGTGCACAATGGCTTGCCCAGGTCCTCTTCTTGCTCAGTAGCGGTGCCGGTGATGACAATGTCGTCGCTGGCGGCCTCGACAGCTGGTTGCTTGACCATCCAGTACATGTTGTTGTAGCCGCATCTGATGTGCAGCAGACGTCCCCCGTGCTTCTTGGATGGCTCGAAGTAGAACCTGGCCCGCGGGTTCATCAAGATGCTGCCGTCGTCGTCCTTGAGGGTGTCAAGATCATCATCATCGTCATCATCAAGAAGGGGCCGATTGGTATTGGTCGTTGATAGAGCAAAGCATCTCGGCAGATTCTCCGGCACCTCGGAGAACCTAACAGCGGATGTTGGCGTGGCCATCTCGCTAGCTCTCGTGTGCCAAGCTTAATCCCTCTGTGTGGATGTGTATGAGCAGGTGCGAGCTTGTCTCAAGATCTATCAAGGATATGAGGCGCCTATATATACAGGAGCGAGGGCCAAGGTACCAAAAATGGTTTTAGAAGGCGCCGCTACATAGCGGTACCGGAGTTGCTCCTGCCAATCACACCACCCCAGGTCTCCTCGTATGGTAAAATCTAAGTAAAAATTACACTACCAAAATATTTCTATCTATTTTGCTAAAATCTAAGTAAAAAAGGCAGCATGCTCTTGCGATTCATAAAATATCTGAACCCATTGATAAGAAACGACCAATCATTAGCCTTTGTGCGTAGTAATTAACTTTTGGAATTGAACCCGTTTCATCTCCAGGAGACTTAAGAGGAACCCTACGTGCGCCGCCGCCAGACCCCCTCTAGCCCAGAGAAAACCTTCATGTGCAACCCCACCCACTGCCGCCGAATGACCCTAGTAGCTGTAGAGACAATTGTCAGGATGGTGATTTTGGGTCGATCCATGTATTCATTTTATCAGCTTTTTCATAATAATCTAATAAAAAGGTTGTGTGCAACATTTTAATGAAGAGCCCGGGCCTGGGATTCAATCTTCTCTTCTAAGAAAGTAATTATATTTTGGGAATAAAAATATATGAAATTATACCAATACCTATATTTCGTGTCGTGGTTTTATCGAGACGGATGCTATAGGGGTAGCCTACGTGAGGTTGTTGACGATGACGACATTGGAGCACTTGGACGGGATTGGTACACGACACGATGTACCTAAGTTCGGCCGCCCCTCGCGGTGGAGGTAAAGAACTACTTCATGTTTGATTGTATTGATGTCTATAAGTGTTTATAGGGTTGCCGGCTGCGTAGAGCAATGAGATAGATCTACGGGGGCTATGGAGGCTACGAGGATGAATGGAGAGTTCGCCCTAGGATCCCTAGGTCAAGCTTTACATAGGCAACTTGACCTAGGGCTTTACAATGTCTCTAAGTCTGATCATAAACCCTAGTTTCCTACCACCTTGATCCTTAGCTTGCTCCTCAAGAAAGTCTTGAACAGATCAACTGGGCCTTCACGTGATCTTGGACTTGAACCGACAAGTCGCCCCTGGTGGCGACTGACTTGGGCCACCCTAGTGATGGGCTGCGACTCGCTTCCTTGGGCATAACTAGTTCGGAATTCCCTCATCATTAGTCCCCAAGTGCATCGGGGACTCACCTCCTTACTTGAACCTTCTTGCCATGAGTCAATTTTATCGAGTCGCTTTGTTGATGGATGATAAATAGATGGTGAGTCGTCGGCGAACTCCTGAAACAGAGGATAAACATTGTTTAAATTCTTTTTGTCAGCACCCGATCTTACATATTTTTAGTCAGGCCAGCCTGCTCGATGAGACGCTTCATTTTGGGCCTAAGCCATATCTTCACAAGCCATTCTCATTTTGCTTTTTTAACTATGCGTGAGTTATCCCCAAGCGTCACTCTCCGCTAGATCCGCCGCCATTCTTCTTTTGGTCAGAGGTTCCTTCTCTGTTTCCACTCGTCCATTCCCCAATGACACCATCCCCCAACAAAATGTCGCCCAGGGATTGATGGGATGGTTCGGTAGTAACCAAGGAGCAACTTTCCTTCTTCGAGAGCTTGGGTTCTCTTCCTGCGGGATCTTGGTGACTTCCTTCCAGAGAGAAACACCCTAATCATCGCCTGAGGGAATTCGTGGGTTTTCCAGTTTTCATGGAGATTGCGGGGATTATGTTTCACCACTTCCGAACTCTTTTGGCGGCTACTGGACTTCTAGAACATCCAGCGCCATGATCTGGACCCCTTCGCTATTCTGCAACTTAGAGCATCCACGGTGTGACCAAAGCCAAATCTAACAAAAAGTTGAATTTAGCTATGGTGTGCAATTTGGCAATAGCTCTACAATGTAGTGATGCAATATATCTATGCCATATGGTCCCACAACAAAGAAAAAGGGGCTCTCTCTCCTCATGACCGGGCTTCATGCATGTCTAGTACCATGCAAACAATGAGAGACAAATAGTATTTTAGTCTATGAATGGAATTTGGCTTGGGGCAAGAGTGTGTTCCGGTTCCCTCTTTTTGCGAATTTAGAACTACCTCCACAATGGTGGGAACTAGCTCCAAAAGCTAAATATCCAATTTAGAACCAGATTTGGCTACACATTGTGGGCTTCGTCGTGCTTTTGCGAAGGGTTTCTAGGCTGCGAGGCGCTCGTCCCTCTCTGGCTTCATCTCTTCAATGGTCAGCGTTTATCGGAAGCGAACAGCCAATTGCTCGCACCTGGTGGAATCAGATTTAAATTGCAGTCCTAGGAAGATTACCCTGTTATTTCCATCCAAAGAAGGTGGGGAACTGGAAGAAGTACTACTCCCTCCGACTCATATTACTTGACTTGGATTTATCTAGATTCGGATGTATCTAGTACTAAAATATGTTTAGATACATCCGAATCTAGACAAATTCGAGTCAACTAATATGAGTCGGATGGAGTACTTCTTTTATGTATCTGATGAAGAGACACCCAATGGTCATACCACTGGTAGCTCCCCTCAGAGGGGTTTGTCTCCCTCAGGTACTTCTTCTGTGCCTGAAAATAGTGGCGTTGCGAATCGTCACGAGGCTAAAGAAAATCCTTCTGATGGTATTGACATTCTGACTGCTCAGGCAGGTGGAGTCGCCTCGTCTTCCTTTAATTCTGCAATAGCATTGGCTGATAGCCTCCAGCGAGTAATTTCCTTCTAGGAAATATATCACATGTAGCCCCGAAGACCACAGGTGCATTTTGCAAGGAAAAGAGCTGTGGACTTTTATTGACAATATATTTCCTATCACTTTTCAGGTAGAGATAGAGAAGCTGAAGAAAGCCTTATGCGATGAGCAAGAGAAGACTTCCCGGCATGTAAGAGAGCGTGATATCCTCCAAGGTTTTTCACATTACTTGAAATCTTTGTCTTGTATTTTCTGATCTTTGCGCGTCATATTGAGTTTTTTTTTGTGCGTCATATTGAGTGTTGTCCTTTGTTGTTTGAAAAACGGCACCATGACAAACATCCGGTAGCAATTGGATGTATCCAAGTTGAATCCTTTTGAACCTTAGAACTGCGTCGGCAATAGAAGACCATGTTCGTTATATAGGTCTACTTGAAAAGAAAATGGAGGATGCAGAGGCTCGCCATAAGAAAGAGCTAGAAGTCAGTCAAAAAATCAATGATCAGGCAATTGAGGGTGCTAATATTCTGCGGAATAGGGCTGAAACAGACAAGAATGTCCTGTCTCAGCAGCTCCAAGCGCGTGACACTGCGGTTGTAAAAATCTTGCAGGAAATTCTTGCATATGAGAAGGCTTCGTAGGAAGTTGCTGAATGTCTTCTCCGTAAGTTAGCTGTAACTTGAGCCCGCATGGCTAGTAATCTTTTATCAATTTTTTTCGTTGGTTAATCCTAGCTGCAAATATGAGATCTGATATCTTACCTAAAGGCTTTTGTCATCATCGTCGTACTGTGTACCTTGCTAGCTTGGCGTGATCTAACCACTCGATGTGTCGTCCGTTAGCATGTTATAGACATGTCTTCGTACGTAGCACATGCCATCCATCGTCAAGTCCGTGTCAAGCCATGTATTTAAGCACGCCTTATTAATTCTTTGATCGTAAAGGCCACAGATGAATCCCTTTCGATCATACTACTGGCCATTGTAAAGTCCATCCTCACGCTCCGACACACCATGAACAAGAGGACAAGTTTTGATGACCTGTAGTGTAGCAGTCTTAAAATTATTGACATGCATGGTTCGGCGTTATCATCAGGCCAATAACAGACATGTTCGTAGTTGCTCCGTGCATACCCCGTGCATCAATCTAGTGCCAACTTTTCTACTACCTTCACCTCTGCTCTCTTGTGCTATTCCACTTCCGTATGTGTTTTGGCCTGCAGTTCTGTTACAGTTACACCTTGCTAGCCTAGGTTTCAACAGCCTCACTACTTTAAGAGATGATGGCAGATGGGGTATCAAAACGACGAATCTAATCTAACTTGGAACTTCAGCACAAAATAATTCTATTTTGAAATATTTTCATAAAATAACACGTTTGCATGGAGCCCACCATCGACGCTCCATGCTCCACGAAGCCCCAGTCAAAGACACCATGCGTGCAACCATAAAGCCCATGCCCGAGGCGCCATGCATGTTGAGTATGAAGCCGAAAGGACGGGCTCCATGCAAAAGTGTTATTTTAAAAAATTATTTAGAGTAGATTTATTTTGTGCTAAAGTTTTGAATTCCGGTCAGTTTTCTCGGTTTTGTCCAAATGGGATGTGTGTAGAACCGACCATTGGTTCAAGACATTACCCAGACAACCACTAGGATAGTGATGCTCGCGAATTCTTCTCGCCATCTTTTTCGACCATATTATATAAATATACGTGGTTGTATATTATTTGCCGTTTGCCTTTGTTTAGTGAATACAAATTCTAGATAGTATTCCGGAAACTTGTCAAACAACTTTTATGTATCTATCTATTACTACCTCCGTCCCAAGGCTTAAGGCATATAATTTTTTTTTAAGTCAAAATATGTAAAGTTTGACCAAGTTTTTAGGAAAAAATATTAATATTTATAATATGAAATATATATCCTCGGATACATCATGAAACATATTTTCACGTGGTATCTATATAATATCACAGTTCTTGATAGTTTTTTTAAAAAGTTTGGTCAAACTTTTCGTAGCTTGACTTTTCAAAAAAAAATGCCTTAAGCCTTGGGACAGAGGGAGTATATATTAAAAGCAATATAAGACTTTTTTCGAGGCACCAGGTTATTCCACATATGCTAAAAAAATCAACCGCTGATATTATTCTTAACGTCTGAGATTAAGAAATAAGAAGTGTTACATACAACCATGTATGTGTACAAAAATAAACTTCTAAGGGTACACACGTTATATATTTTTCCTGTAAGAAAAAAATCAGCCGATTGATTTATTTCCATAGAGAGCCTGCAGGTACGTCTGTTCAATATAAGGAAGAAAAAAACAGCTGATTGGTGTCCGTTCAACATAATAAGGAAAAAAATGAATTATTTCCAAAGGACCTAGACGTACATGCGTAAATTAAAAAAAGCCATCATAGCTAACTTAGCTAGACCATTGTTACTCTGCAAAGATATGTGGATATTATAAAGATTTTCCATATGCAAAAGTTATAGACATTGTACCACCCATAAAAAACTTTTGCAAAAAAATCGAAATTCAAATTTGTTAATTTTCCTACAAACTAGATCACATATAACCTACCTATATCTCAAAGGATGGTGGTGCGCCCCAGATAATTGATCTATCAGTGGCGCACTGGACTTTCATGCGTCACGGATATTTATCTGTGGCGCATCACTTTGCTGGTGCGCTATTGGGTGCCGATGTATGGATATTTGTTTTTCTAGTAGTGCTTACCAGAAACAAGAAAATCAAAACTAGCCAACAAATGATGGAATAACTTTTACTGCCTTCATTGAGCTGCCCAGAAAACTTGTAAGGGACTGCTTGGAACGTTTAAAAATCCGACGCCAGCCAAAAATTACGAAGCCCGGCAGATTTTTAGCGTGGGCTTGGTGGGTCCGTGAAAGTCTCCGTCTGAAACGTCTAATATCTTGGGAACCAAGCGGGGCCTATTATGATTGGACGGTGGCAAGAACAGAGACCGATATGTTCCGCAGTTCCGGTGTTGTCCACATCAAGCACCAAGCACCAAGCTTGTTTCTGTTTGGGTACAGTGTGCAGCAGTTATGTATGTTATACGCCGCTGGGGGTGTATTATTAATTGATGTGAATTGTTCTACCTGCACGAATAATGGATTGCGTCTGCGCGATCGAGCTCACGCATTTCTTTTCAACACGGTTCATGACCTCTGTTGTTATCCTTGATATGGATGTGTAGCTAGCCACAAAACCCCTAGAATCGAAGTGCAGAAGAACTGGCTAGTACAGTTTCATCAAAAAAAAATGTTGGTTAATCCATGCTACAAATATGAGATCTGATATCTAAACTAAAGGCTTTTGTCATCATCGTCGTACTGTGTACCTTGCTAGCTTGGCGAGATCTAACCACTCGATGTGTCCTCCGTTAGCATGTTATAGACACGTCTTCGTAGGTAGCACATGCCATCTATCGTCAAGTCCATGCCAAGCCATGTGTTTAAGTACGCCTTATTAATTCATCGATCGTACTGGCCACAGATAAATCCCTTTCAATCGCAGTGGCCATCGTATAATCCATCCTCACGCTCTGACACACCATGAACAAGAGGACAAGTTTTGATTAACTGTAGTGTAGCTGTCTTAAAATTATTGACATGCATGGCTTGCCGTTATCATCAGGCTAATAACAAATATTGTAACGCGCAATGACATCTTATCTTGGGATTGTTACTACTCAGATGTACTTACCTGCTCGAGAAGATATCTAATGATACTGTTCTCTATATGATACCATCATACCATTTCTCAAAAATATTTTTTCAAGTTTCAGAAATTTTTGAAAAATATATATTTGTGCACAATTTGTATTGTATACACAATCCCTAAAATTTTTAGAACCAAATTCAAAACACACACGGAGAAACAAAAAATAAAAATTGACACGTGAATAGTGACTTTTGTGGTTTTGTCTTTTTGTGCACTATTGATGTTGGATTTGTCATTTTCGTTTCTCTGGTGGTTTTTGAATTTGGTGCTGTAAATTTTACGGATTGTTTACACATCTTTTGAACACTTATATATTTTTTGAAATTTTTAAAAACTTTAAATTTTGATTTTGAGAATAGGTATCATGGTATCATTTAGTGATTGGTATCACTAGATATTTTTTCATAAAAGTCATGTGTGTAGTTGCTCCGTGCATACCCCATGCATCAATCTAGTGCCAACTTTTCTGCTACCTTCACCACTACTCTCTTTTGCTATTCCACCTCCATATGTGTTTTGGCCTACAGTTCTGTTACAGTTACACCTTGCTAGCCTAGGTTTTAGCAGCCTCACTTCTCTAAGAGATGATGGCAGATGGGGTGTCAAAACGACAAATCTAACCAAACTTGAAACTTCAGCACAAAATAATTCTACTTTGAAATATATTCACAAAATAACCCTTTTACATGGAGCCTGCCATCGAGGCTCCATGCTCCTTAGCATGAAGCCCCGGTCAAATACGTCATGCGTGTTGCGTGCAACCATAACGCCCTGGCCGGGGTGCCATGCATGTTGAGTATGAAGCCCAAAGGATGGGCTCCACGCAAACGGGTTATTTTTAAAAATTATTTAGTGTAGGTTTATTTTGTGCTAAAGTATTGAATTTTGGGTCGTTTTTGTCGTTTTTGTCCAAATGGGACGTGTCTGGAACTGACCATTGGTTCAAGACATTACCCAGGCAACCAATAGGATAGTGATGCTCGCAAATTTTTATCGCCAACTTTGGAGCATATTATATAAATATATGTGGTTGTATATTATTTATTCTCTGTCTTTGTTTGGTGAATATAAATTCTAGATAGTATTCAAACAACTTTTATGTATCTATCTGTTATATACTAAAATCAATATAAGGGTGTTTTTCGATGCACTAGGTTAATCCACATATGCTAAAATATTTCAACCGGTGATATTAATCTTAATGTCTGAGATTAAGAAATAAGAAGTGTTATGTACAACCATGTATGTGTACAAACGTAAGTGTACACAGTATTTTTCCTGTAAGAAAAAAATCAGCCGATTGATTTATTTCCATAGAGAGTCTGCAGGTATGTCCGTTCAATATAAGGAAGAAAAAAACAGCCGATTGGTGTCTGTTCAACATAAGGAAAAGAAATATTTCCAAAGGACGTAGACGTACTTGTGTCCATTAAAAAAAGCATTATGGCTCCTCGCAAAAAAAAAGCATCATGGCTAACTGAGCTAGACCATTGTTACACTGAAAAGATATGTGGATATATTAAAGATTTTTTCCGACATCGTTTGCAAAAGTTATAGATGTTTTACCGCCTCATAATTGTTTTTTGCAAAAAAAATCAAAATTCACATTTATTAATTTTCCTACAAACTAGATCACATAACCTACCTATATCTGAATGGATTTTATTTTTCAAAGTGTTCATCATTTTCTTTTATTTTTTCCAAAACTAAAAAGGCGATCCAGGGGGGGGGGGGGGGGGAGGGGGGGGGGGGGGTGAGCAGACTTCTGTACATGGTGCATCACGGATAATGGAGAGTACCCCTCCCTCCCCAGTCCACCTTTATTGGTGCACCCTTTTGGTGGTGCGCCATAGATAACTAATCTATCAGTGGCACACTGGACTTTCAAGTATTTATCAGTGGCATATCACTTTGCTGATGTGCCACTAGGTGCTGATCTATGAACAGTTGTTTTTCTAATTGTTCTTACCAGAAAAAATAAAATGGAAATTAGCCAACAAATGATGGACTAACTTTTACCGCCTTTATTGAGCTGCCCAGAAAACTTGTAAAGGACTGCTTGGAATGTCGTTCGAAAATCCGACGCCAGCCAAAAATTACGGAGCCTGGCGGATTTTTAGCGTGGCCTTGGTAGGTTCGTGAAAGTCTCCGTCCGGAACGCCTAATATCCAGGGAACCAAGCGAGGCCTATTATGATTGGACTGCGGTGAGAATAGAGACCGATATGTTCCGCAGTTCCAGTGTCATCCACATCAAGCACTAGACACCTAGCTTGTCTCCGTTTGGATACACTGGGCATCAGTTATGTATGTTATACGCCGCCGGGGGTGTACTATTAATTGATGTGAATTGTTCTACTTGTATGGATAATGGATTGCGCCTGCAAGATCGAGCTCCTGTATTTCTTTTCAACACGGTTTATGACATGTGTTATTATCCATGATCTGGACGTGTAGCTAGCCACAAAACCCCTAGAATCCAAGTGAAGAAGTTCGGGCTAGCTTGCGTCATCATCGTAGCTTTTTGTTGGTTAATCCCAGCTGCAAATATGAGATCTGATATCTTAACTAAAAGCTTTTGCCATCATCGTCGTACTGTGTACCATGCTAGCTTGGCGTGATCTAACCACTCGATGTGTCCTCCGTTAGCATGTTATAGACACATCTTCGTTCGTAGAACCTGCCATCCATCGTCAAGTCCATGTCAAGTTAAGCACACCTTATTAATTCTTTGATCGTACTGGCCACAGTTGAATCCCTTTCGATCGTACTGCCTGGCAAAGTCCATCCTCCCGCTCCGACACACTATGAACAACAGGACAAGTTTTGATTAACTGTGGTGTGGCAGTCTTAAAATTATCGGAGTTATCATCAGACCAATAACAAAGACTGTAATGTGCAATGTCATCTTATCTCGGGATTTTTACTGCTCAGATGTACGTACCTGCTCGAGAAGATATCTAGTTATACCATTCTCTATATCATACCATGATACATTTCTCAAAAATTCATTTTTCAAGTTTTAGAAAAATTAGAAAAAAATATAATTGTGCACAATATGTATTTTATTCACAATCCCTAAAAATTTTAGAACCAAATCGAAACACGCACGGAGAAACAAAAAAAAGAAAAATTGACACGTGAATAGTGACTTTTGTGATTTTGTCTTTTTGTGCACTATTTATGTTGGATTTGTCATTTTTGTTTTTCTGCGTGGTTTTTGAATTTGGTGCTGAAAATTTAGGGATTGTGTACACATATCTTGTGAACACTCGTAGTTTTTTTTCGAAATTTTTAAAAACTTAAAATTTTGATTCTAATAACGGGTATCATGGTAGTGATTGGTATCACCAGATATTTTCTCATAACAGCCATATATGTAGTTGCTCTGTGCATACCCCGTGCATCAATCTAGTGCCAACTTTTCTACTACATTCACCTCTACTCTCTTGTGCTACTCCACCTCCGTATGTGTTTTGGCCTGCAGTTTAGTTACAGTTATACCTTGCTAGCCTCGGTTTTAGCAGCCTCACTACTCTAAGAGATGATGATAGATGAGGTGTCAAAACGACAAATTTAACCTAACTTAAAACTTCAACACAAAATAATTCTACTCTAAAATATTTTCACAATCTAACCTGCCATTGAGGCTCCATGCTCTCTAGAATGAAGCCCCACACAAAGACGCCATGCGTGCAACCATAACGCCACCTCTGCCCGGGGCGCCATGCAAAAGGGTTATTTTTAAAATTATTTTAGAGTAGGTTTATTTTGTGCTAAAGTTTTGAATTTGGGTCGGTTTTGTCGTTTTTATCCAAACGGGATATGTTTGGAACTGACCATTGGTTCAAGACATTACCCATGCAACCACTAGGATAGTGATGCTCGCGAATTCTTCTCGCCAACTTTGAGCATATATTATATAAATATACGTTGTTATATATTATTTATCCATCACCTTCGTTTGGGGAATACAAAATATAGATAGTATTCTAAAAACTTCTCAAACAACTTTTCTGTATCTATCCACTATATATTAAAAGCAATATAAGGGTGTTTTTCGAGGCACCAATGATATTAATCTTAACGTCTGAGATTAAGAAATAAGAAGTGTTACGTACAACCATGTATGTGTACGGAAATAAACTTCCGGCTAAGGGTATGATTTATTTCAAATAGAGATCCTGCAGGTACGTCCATTCAATATAAGGAAGAAAAACAGTTAATTGGTGTCCATTCAACATAAGTAAAAAATGAAATATTTCCAAAGGACCTAGAAGTACATGCGTCCGTGAAAAAAAGCATCATAGCTAACTTAGTTAGACCATTGTTACACCGGAAAGATATGTGGATATATTAAAGATATGTTTCCGACATCATACGGAAAAATTATAGACGTTTTACCGCCCCATAAATCGAAATTTATATTTGTTAATTTTCTTATAAACTAGATCACATAACCTACCTATATCTGAATAAATTTTATTTTCGAAGTGTTCATCATTTTCTTTTATTTTTTCTAAAACTAAAAGACGATCCACCATGAGGGTGTGTTATCCATACACCCTCTATTATCGTGGCGCACCACGTACCGATGCGCCACAGGTAAATAGAATAGTTGTGGCGCATCTGTACATGGTGCACCTTGGATAATGGAGGGTACCCCTCCCCCGACCCAACTTTATCAGTGACGCTCCCTTTTGGTGGTGCGCCATAGATAACTGGTCTATCAGTGGCGTACTAGACTTTGGTGCGCCACGGGCATTTATCTATAGCGCATCACTTTGCTGGTGTGCCATTGGGTGCCGATCTATGGATAGTTGTTTTTCTAATAGTGCTTACGAGAAAAAAGAAAATCCAAATTAGCCAACAAATGATGGGCTAACTTTTACTGCCTTCATTGAGCTGCCCAGAAAACTTCTATGGGACTGCTTAGAATGTCGTTAGAAACTCCGACGCCAGTCGAAAATTACAGACCCTGGCGGATTTTTAGCAAAACCCCTAAAATCCAAGTGCAGAAGAGCTGGCTAGTAATCTTTTATCTATTTTTTTGTTGGTTAATCATAGCTGCAAATATGAGATCTGATATCTTAACTAAAGGCTTTTGTCATCATCGTCGTACTGTGTACCTTGCTAGCTTGGCGTGATCTAACCACTCGATGTGTCCTACGTTAGCATGTTATAGACACATCGTACGTAGCACACATGCCATCCATCGTCAAGTCCATGTCATGCCATGTGTTTAAGCACGCCTTAATAATTCTTTGATCGTGGGAACAGATGAATCCCTTTCAATCGTACTGGCCATCGTAAAGTCCATCCTCACGCTCCGACACAGCATGAGCAAGAGAACAAGTTTTGATTACCAAAATTTCGAGTAAAGCCCATATTTATGAAGTATTTAAGTGGGAGCTATAGGGATGTCAGAAAAAGGACTCATATATATGATGCCATATTTGAGTAGGAGCGTGACGAACATCACAATAGGTGTGTTCGACATATAATGGATGACGTAGTTGATATTAGTGATATTTAAAGTAAATATTCTGTGAATGAAGTTGAACAAACTATTAGATATTAAAATCTATCGAGATAGATTGGTATATTTAGTAGATATCAAAGCTGGAATATTTCTGATAGGATTCTGAAGCAAGTTCAGAATGTCCTAGATTAGATTCCGAAGACTTTTTAGAATGGTACAAGCAAAGTTGTTCTTGATAATCGTGGTGAAACATTTGTATAAACAAATGTTGATGGGAGAAAGAAGGATGAATATCATCCTGTATGAGTTGGTCATATGTCTCTTCCACGAAATCGACATGTTGTGTACTTGACTAGAATGTGACCCATGGTTCTTAATAGAACAGGTTCTGAGGCGATTCATGAATCAGTGAGCCAGTAATAAGAAGATCAGAGAAGGAATAGGGAAGGATCTACATAGATATTAAAGTAGTTTACTAAAATATGACTAGTTTGGCTAAAAAATAAGTTCGACTTCAGCTGAACGTGTTTCTAATATAAATACGATAGTGAAAGTCCTCGTGATTGATCGACCATCATTGGAAATACTCAGAAATAGAAGTCTCACTTTGCCACCAAATGAGTACTTTGGTACATTATGAGATAATGTTATAAGTGTAGAAATTAGGAGACACTTAATGATTTGCAAAAGACATACGGATCTAGTAAAACAAACCAAATGCAGGAAGTTTCCCATAAGAAAGCATGATCAAAACAGTTGTGTTTATGATCAGTAACAAATGCAGCTAGATTATTTAAACACTAGTCCAAGTGGGAGACTGAAGGAGATATGCCCTAAAGGAAAATAATACATAGGTTTATTATCATATATCCAACTAGTTCATAATAGTTTCATACTGTGCTATAACAGTATCAAGAGGAAACATTGATATAGGCGAAGTATGTAAACAAACCAAGTCACTAGTAGCCTCTATTCAACACTATTTCGTTGGGCAATGATACGTCCATTTTGCATCACTATTCTATGTCATAATTCACTATTATTCATTGATATATTTCATATTGAGAGGTGATACTTATGTTATTTCATCTGTTTTTGCACGGTTTATGACTTTTGGAGCATGGACCACTGCAGTCAGGATTCTGATGGAAAAGGTGATGTTTGGAGGCGAAATTCGCGAAGATCAGAAAATCCGGGAAAATATACGGAAAATCATATTTTTCCAGAAGATGAAGGAAGCCAGAAGGGGGGCTGGAGATGGGCCACAGGGGGCCCACACCATCCCTTGGCGCGGGCTAGCCTAGGCCGCGCCACCAGGTGGTGTGGCCTCCCTGGTCCACCCCTGGCACTCCCCTTTGGCGTATATTATCCTCCCAAAACCCTAAGACTCGGGGAGCGACCACAGAAAGATTCTGCCGCCTTTGCGTGGCAGAAAACACCGAGAGAGAAAGATCTCTCCGGCAGACAGATTTCTGTTGGGGGAATTCCTTCCTCGAGAGGGGAGATCATCGCCATCAACACCACCATCAAGCTGTACTTCATCGGGATCATCATCATCATCACCACCAACATCACCATCAGCACCCTCATCACCATCTCCATATTGCTGTAACAATTGGGTTGAATCTTGCATAGTTCATAGGGGAAACTTTTTCGGTGTTGATTACTCTTTGTAGTTGATGCTATTGAGTGAACCATTGAATTATTGTTTATGTTCAGATTGTTATACATCGTTATTCCATCTCTGATCATGATCCATATGATGTCTTGTGAGTAGTTCATTTTGTTCTTGAGTACATGGGAGAAGTCATGTTGTTAGTAGTGGAGTTGTGTTGAGAAAGATTCAATAGTTTGATATTTAAGTTGTGGTGTACTTCTTCTAGTGGTGTCATGTGAATGTCGACTACATGACGCTTCACCTATATGGGTCTAGGGGAATGCATTGTGTATTTGTCTACTAATCGTAGGGATTGCCGGAGTGACAGAAACCTGAACCCCCGTTAGGAAATCATTGCACAAAGGACGTAAGGGTCTTAGAGTTTAAAGATGTGGTTAGGTTTCTACCTTAATTACTTTCTTGTACTTACAGATGTTTGCAAGGGGTATAATCACAAGTATGTATTAGTCCTAGGAAGGTCGGTACATTAGCACAGGTTCACCCACACAACACTTAGCAAGCTAAAGAAGATTAATCAACTATATGAAGCGAAAGCACTTGACAATCTTCCCATGTGTCCTCAAGAACGTTTGGTCATCTTAAGTAATACAACCGGCTTGTCCTTTGCTAAAGAAAGGATTGGGTCACTTGCTGCATTTATTCTTATTGTCTTTTATTTACTCGTACTTTATTTACCTGCATTATCAAAAACCCCTAAAAATCCGTTTGCTAAGTATTTGCAGAGAATTCATGATCCATACCACTAGCCAACACCTTCTGCTCCTCGTTGGGTTCGACACTCTTACTTATCGAAAATACTGCGATACACCCCCTATACTTGTGGGTCATCAAGACTATTTTCTGGCGCCGTTGCCGGGGAGTGAAGCGCTATTGGAGAGTGGAACTGGTAAAAGAAACTTCTACTATGAGTATTGTTTACTTTTGTTAGTTGCTTTATTTTTGTTATGGATAATTCCCCGAGTTCCTTATTTGGTAATGCTACTACCACTGCTAAGGTAGTAGATAAGCCACCACCTGGTGAGAATGATGTTTTTAAAATACCTACAAGAATTATTGATCGTGTTATGGATAATTATTATGTTGGGGATGGAACTGTCCATCCCGGTGATCATTTGCTCTTTATACACGAATTATGCGGGTTGTTCAAGTGTGCAAGTATTACTATAGATCAAGTTAAGGAGAAGTTATTCTCATTATCACTTAAAGGAAGAGCTAAGGAATGGTATAAGCTGCTGAAGAATGGTCAAGCTCTGGAATGGGAGGAAATAGTACCTCTCTTTTATTCAAAGTTTTATCCTCCTAGTGAGATTCATAAAGATCGGAATCAAATATACAACTGTTGGCCTCTTGATGGAGAGAGTACAGCTCAAGCCTGGGGGAGATTGAAGTTACTAATGCTCAAATGTCCCATTCATGAGATCCCCAACAATATTATTATCAACAACTTTTATGCAAGGATCCCTCGACATGATAAGGATTTATTGGATGCTTCTTGTGCTGGATCATTCACTCGCATGGAAGAAGAAGCTAAATGGGATCTTCTGGACCATATTCAAGATAATGCTAAAGCTTGGGAGAATGACAAAGGTAGAAAGTCAGGTATAAATTATGATTATGAATGCATTGAATCTTTTATGGAAACTGATGACTTTTAAAATATTAGTAATGCTTATGGTCTTGATTTGCAAGTTATTACGAATTGCTTTAGAGCTTTTGCTTCTTATATTGAAATTCCAAAAAGGGGATGGAATAAGTACCATGCACCTTATAAAGATATTGTTGACTGTGTTCCCGTTGGGAGCACTGAGTGTTGCACTATTAATCACATCTTACCTGAGCCTTATATCGAGAAGATTCCCTTCCCAGATAAGGTAAAGGATCATCCTATGATAACTAATGTAATCACTAAAAGTGAAAAGGGAACTGTAAAACCTGATGAACAAATAAATGTTGAACTTGTGGTAGCAATTGTGAAAGACCTTGTCACTAAAAGCATAGAAGATGGGCACATAGTTTTTTGTGAGGATGCTTCTAATATTGTTTCACATCCTAATAGAGCTAAAAAAGCTAGTGTCCCTGTGCTTTCCGTTAGAATTGGTGATCATTGCTATTATGGTTTATGTGATATTGGTGCAAGTTCCAGTGCTATTCCTTGTGAGCTTTACAGAGAAATTATGCATGAAATCAGTCCCTGCGAATTGGAAGAGATTGATGTGGTTATTCACCTTGCTAATAGAGAGACCATCTCTCCAATTGGCATTGTACGAGATGTAGAAGCTCTTTGTGGTAAGATTAAGTATCCTGCTGATTTTCTAGTACTTGGTTCAGCTGCTAGTAAAACTTATCCTATCATTTTTGGTAGACCTTTCTTGAGTACTTGTGGAGCTATTATAGATTGCAAGAGGGAGAAAATCTTGACTAAGTTTGATGGGGAATCTTATGAGTTTAATTTTTCGAAATTTATTAAAGAACCTTGTGAAGAGGAAACCCATAATGAGGATTTTAGAGTTGAACAACTTGCTTCTATCTCTCTTGCTCCTAACAATGCTTTGCAGCTATTTATGGAAGATCACGAAAGTGAGATCTTCATGGAAGAAAGGAACGAGATTAATGAGATCCTCCGACGTCAACCCAAGATGCTAAAGCATGACTTGCCTATAGAAGACTTGGGGTACCACGTTGCCACCTAAAAAGGATCCGGTCTTCGATCTAAAACCTCTCCCTGATGATCTTAAATATGCTTATATTGATGATAAAAAGATATATCCTGTTATTATTAGCGCTAAACTTTCAGGGAAGGAAGAAGAAAGGTTATGGGAGGTTTTGAGGAAACACCGAGGAGCTATGGGCTATACTCTGGATGATTTAAAAGGGATTTCACCTACTATATGTCAACATTCTATCAACATAGAACCAGATGCAAAGCCAGTAGTAGAGCACCAACGACGTTTAAATCCTAGGATGAAGGAAGTGGTAAGGAATGAGGTATTGAAACTCCTTGATGCTGGTATTATTTACCCTATTGCTGACAGTGAATGGGTTAGTCCTGTTCATTGTGTTCCTAAAAAAGGAGGTATTACCGTTGTTCCTAATGATAATGATGAGCTTATTCCTCAAAGAATAGTAGTAGGCTATAGGCTGTGCATTGATTTTAGAAAAGTCAATAAAGTTATTAAGAAAGATCACTACCCGCTTCCTTTTGTTGATCAAATGTTGGAAATGTTGTCTAAAAAGACCCATTTTTGTTTTCTTGATGGTTATTCTAGTTTCTCTCAAATTGCTGTTAAACAACAAGATCAAGAAAAAACTACTTTTACTTGCCCTTACGGAACTTATGCTTATAGACGTATGCCTTTTGGTTTATGTAATGCTCCTGCTACTTTTCAAAGGTGCATGTCTGCTATCTTTCATGGTTTTTGTGAGGAAATTGTAGAGGTGTTTATGGATGACTTTTCTGTCTATGGAACTTCTTTTGATAATTGTCTGCACAACCTTGATAAAGTTTTGCAGAGATGTGAAGAAACTAATCTTGTTCTTAATTGGGAGAAATTCCACTTCATGGTTAATGAAGGGATTGTCCTCGGGCATAAAGTTTCTGAAAGAGGCATAGAAGTTGATAGAGCTAAGGTTGAGGCAATTGAGAAGATGCCATGTCCAAGAGACATCAAAGGTATTCGTAGTATCCTTGGTCATGCTGGTTTCTATAGAAGGTTTATTAAAGACTTTTCTAGGATATCAAAACCCCTCACTAATCTTCTTTAGAAAGATGTACCCTTCGTTTTTGATGATGATTGTAAGGAAGCTTTTGAAACTCTTAAGAAGTCTTTAACTACAGCCCCTATTGTTCAACCACCTGATTGGAGTTTACCCTTTGAAATAATGTGTGATGCTAGTGATTTTGCTGTAGGTGCTGTCCTAGGGCAACGAATTGTTAAAATGTTAAACGTTATTCATTATGCTAGTAAGACTCTAGACGATGCTCAAAGGAATTGTGCTACTACTGAAAAAGAATTTCTAGCTGTCGTTTTTGCTTGTGATAAGTTTAGGCCCTATATTGTAGACTCAAAGTCACCATTCATACTGATCATGCTGCTATTAAATATCTTATGATGAAGAAGGATGCTAAGCCTAGGCCTATTAGATGGGTGGTGCTTTTACAAGAGTTTGATCTACATATAGTAGATAGGAAAGGTGCTGAAAACCCTGTGGCTGATAATTTATCTCAATTGGAAAACATCTCTTTTGACCCTATGCCTGTTAATGATAGTTTCTCAAATGAACAATTAGCTGCAGTAGGGGTAATCTCGCGAGGGAGCCCTTGGTACGCCGATTATGCTAACTTTATTGTCTCCAAATATTTGCCTCCAACTTTTACAGCTCAGCAAAGAAGGAAGTTCTTCTATGATTTGAGGCAATATTTTTGGGATGACCCACACTTATACAAAGAAGGAGTGGATGGTATTATGCGAAGATGTGTTATAGAATATGAACAAAAGGAGACATTGCGTAAATGTCATGGTAGTGCTTATGGAGGACATCATGCAGGAGATAGAACTGCGCAAAAGGTGCTACAATCAGGTTTCTACTGGCCTACCCTTTTTAAAGTTGCAAGAAAATTTGTTTTATCTTGTGATGAATGTCAGCGTGTTGGTAATATTTCTAGACGCAATGAAATGCCTATGAACTACTCTCTATTTATTGAACCCTTTGATTGCTGGGGATTTGACTTTATGGGTCATTTCCCTCCCTCGAAAGGTTATACTCATATTCTTGTTGCCGTTGATTATGTTACTAAGTGGGTAGAAGCCATTCCTACGAAGAGTGCTGACGGGGAGTGATACATTGCAAATGTGTCTATAATTTTTGATGTTCCATGCTTGGTTTTATCCACTTTCTTGTGTTTTGTTCCAACTTTGGAGTACTTTTCATATGATTCCTTGGACTAACCTATTAACAAGAGCCACAGTGCCAGCTGCCTGTTTTCTTCTATTTTTGGTTCCAGGAAAGTCAGAAAATGAATATTCTCGGAATTAGACGGGACAAAAGCCAAAGTGCCTATTTTTCTGGAAGTCATCAAGTGCCAGAATACGAGACGGAGAGGGGCCAGAGGCCGGCCACACCACCTAGCCGCGCGGCCAGGATGGGCCCACCCCAGGGGGTGGTGTGGTGGCCCCTGGCACCCCCTCGGTCTCCCCTTCCGCCTATATATTGTCCTCGGGACGAAAACCCTAAGTGGCCGATCAAAAATCCACGAAAGAGTCTGTAGCCGCCGTCATCTCCATCCCTAGATCGGGAGGGATCTGAAGCTCTTCCCGGCACCCTGCCGGA
The DNA here is from genome assembly GCA_916181665.1 of Avena sativa. Taxonomy (NCBI): domain Eukaryota; kingdom Viridiplantae; phylum Streptophyta; class Magnoliopsida; order Poales; family Poaceae; genus Avena; species Avena sativa. The sequence goes on from OV702292.1 coordinate 56,254,940, forward strand.
GAGGGGAATTCACCCTGGAGGCCTTCTTCATCACCATGCAAGCATCCGGTGTGATGCGTGTGTAGTTCATCCTTGGACTACGGATCCATGTAGTAGCTAGATGGCTGGTTCTCCTCCTTTGTGCTTTCATGTCTAGATCTTGTGAGCTCCGTTCATGATCAAGATCATCTATTTGTAATCGTACATGTTGTGTTTGCGGGGATCCGATGGATATTGAGATGCTATTTCAGATTGATTATTGATTCTATCATGTCTTTGTTATTTGTGATCTTGCATGCTTTCCGTTGTTAGTAGCTATCTTGGCCAAGTAGATGCTAGCAACTCCAAGAGTTAGTATTTATGCTCGATAGTGGGTTCATGCCTCTGGTAATCTGGGGAAGTGACAGAAATCTCTAAGGTACTAGATGTGTTGTTGCTACTAGGGAGAAAACAACAATCCTTTGTTCATAGAACAATCGTATTGTTTACTTTACACGCAGTTCATAAAGAAATAATCTGTTGCTTGCAACTTAATACTGGAGGGGGTTCGGATGATAACCTGAAGGTGGATTATTAGTCATAGATGCAGTTGGATGGCGGTATATGTATTATGTTGTAATGCCCAATCAAGTCTTAAAGGAGTCAAGATGATTAGTATATGCATGTATTGCTTTCTCGATGTTTGTCAATTCCCCCGCTGTAATTTGTTCACCCAGCATGTTATCTATCTAAGGAGAGCCACCTCTAGTGATCTATGGATCCCGGTCTTTTTCTTTTACATACAATCTACAAACTGTTTACCGCTTTGTGTTTACTTTCTGCAAACTTTTACTTCTTTCCATTCGATACATTTAATCCTTTGTTTCCGCTAAACACGGTGAGATTGACAACCTCATCGCAAGTTGGGGACAAAGTTCTGTGGTTTTGTTGTGCAGGTCTCCATGTTGCTACTAGCACCGATAGTGCGCGTTGCCAAAGCTCAGCTAGTAACACCTTTGGGGTGTTTCCTTGCTCCTACTGGTTCGATTAAACGTTAGTTTCATACTGAGGGAAACTTGCTGCTGTGCTCATCATACCTTCCTCTTGGGGTTCCCAACGAGCTCTACATCAACACCGCACCAACACTTTTCTGGGCACCGTGCATTGAGCCATCAAGCATTTTTCTGGCGCCGTTTCCGGGGAGTCAAGGACATCTTCAAAAGGACCGAACTATTCTTCAAGGAACCTATTGGATTCTGCTGCTGGAGGTACCTTTATGACCATCACTTTGGGTGCTACAACAAAACTTCTGGACAATATGATGGTTAATTATTCTGAATGGCATACTGAGAGAGCTCCATAAGGTAAGAAGGTAAATTCTGTTGAGGAAACCTCCTCCTTGAGTGATAAAATTGATTTTATTATGTCTATGCTTGTTAATGGGAAAGCCCATATTGATCCAAATAATGTTCCTTTGGCTTCTTTGGTTCCTAAAGAAGAGCAAGTTGATGTGAACTTCATAAGAAATAATAATTTTAGCAACAATGCTTATGGTAATAATGCTTATAGAAATAGTTTTGGTAATAAAAATTATAAGCCATATCCTCCCAACAATGGTAATGCTGATGGAAATTCTTACAACAATAATAAGAGTGCTCCCTCTAAACTTGAAGTTAAGCTTAAAGAGTTTATTAGTAAACAAACTGCCTTCAATAAAACTATTGAGGAAAAACTCTCTAATGCTGAAAGAAATATAGCATCTTTAGCTGAAGCTCAATCTTCTTTGAATAAAATAGCTGCTAAACCTGAAACTAATGATAATCCCTTTGCAGCTACTAATGCTATACAAGTAAGAATTGATGAAAATGTTAGACTATTAGCTGAATTACATGCTAAGTGGGAAAGAGAAGATGAAATTGCTAGAAACATTAGTGTTTCTACTATCACCACCACTAGTGTTAAGGCTAGTAATAGTTCTACTACTTTAGATGATAAATTTTATTTTGATCTTGATGGTTGTAATATCTCTGAAGTTATTAAGTTCCTACAAAAGCTTGCTAAAAGTCCTAATGCTAGTGCTATGAACATGGCTTTTACAAAACACATTACTGATGCTCTCATAAAGATTAAAGAAGAAAAGATGAAACATAAAGCTTCTATTCCTATTAAACAAGAAGATGGTTGGGAACCCATCATTAATATGAAGGTGAATGACTTTGATTTCAAAGCTTTATGTGATCTTGATAGTAGTGTTTTTATTATGCCTAGAAGGATTTATGATATGCTTGATTTGCCTCCACTTGAAGATTGTTATTTGAATGTCCCACTTGATGATAATGCTAAAAAGAAACTCATGGGGAGTCTTAATGATGTTCTTATTATGGTTAACAATGCCTATGTCCCCGTTGATTTCTATGTTTTGGATGTTGAATACAATGCTTCTTGTCCTATTACTTTGGAAAGACCTTTTCTTATAACTGTTGGTGCCATCATTGATATGAAAAAGGCACCATTAAATACCAACTCCCACTCAAGAAAGGTATAGAACACTTCCCTAAAAAGAGAGAAAAGATTTCTTTTGCTTCTCCTATGAAAACAAAATTCGGTCTTAATGCTTCTTCATTTGAGAACACTTGATTCTTTCTTTGCTTCTTATGCCTAACTTAAAGGCGTTAAAGAAAAGTACTTATTGGGAGATAACCCAAAAGTGTTAGATGAGTCTTGGAAGTTATTACTTCACTAATAACCTCTCCTTATCCTTTTTGTTTGCCTTTTGTGCCAAGAGTAACCTGTTGGGTCTGCAGCATAGAAAACAAAAAATTTCCTACGATGAGAACTATACGCCAAGATCTATCTACTAGATACAGAGCAACGGGTGGACATACATCCATGGAGAACTTACCCTCGAAGACAACGAGTTTTGTTAACGAGTAGGAACTCGTGGTTGATGTAGTCGTACACTTGCCGATCTCAAGATCGTGAGGAAGTCCGAGCGCCGCAACTCAGCAGCACATCCGCACTCGCACACACGTTCAAGCCACCGGACAACCTCCACCTCCTCGCTCCAGCGATCCAGCGGAAGCAGCAACTCCTTCTAGACGAAATGCCACCGGGAACATGTATCTCGCTAATCCGAGACCATGGTGGAATAATTCTAGAGGGGGAGAGAGATCCTTCACAAGGAGGTGTGTGGATGAAGGAGGGAATGGGTGTCCTTTTATAGGAGGAGGGGGGTGCCCCCTATCTCCATGGCCGGCGCATGGGGGGGTGACCCCTCACCTCCCCCATTCATGTGGTGGTAACCCCTCCACATTAAAATGCCTCTTCACATTCCCTTTTAAAGTCTCCACTTTAAATGCATTAAATTTCTCCAAATTTAATGCTCTCTCATTTAATAAAACTCTTTTTATTAAATTTATTCAGAATTTTGTTAATTACTTTAATTAAAAAACATTCACATATAGCCCCTTGCAATATTTCAATATCACATGCAGAACCACCTTCTGCAATTTCACCCGAAACAATTTCCGCTTTCTATTGAAACAATCCCTACGCTTTGCAATTCTTTCGTCTGAAACATATGTGCTCCAAAATGGTGTCCGGTAACTCTTAAGTGTGCCACCCTACGGTTCGTGAATAATACAGACATGATCGAGACCCTTCTCCGATCAATAATCAACAGTGGGACCTGGAGATCCGTACTGACTCCTACACATTCAACGATGACTCCTATGATCGTGAGAACCTTTAACGCTTGTAACTAAATCCCTTTGTCTCTCGATATATTACATGTCCGAGATTCGATCATCGGTATCTCCATACCTAGTTTGATCTCGTTACCGACATGCACTCTTTTCTCGTTCCCGTGATATAACATTCTAGTGATCACATCACTTGCTTGCAAGCTATCCTAATGTGATATGACCGAGAGGGCCCAGAGTATATCTATCCGTCATCTGGATTGACAAATTCCACTCTTGATCCATGAGCCTCAACATAACACCTTCGTAGTACTGAACCCATCTTTATAGTCACCCTGTTACGGTGTGACGTTTGATGTTATCAAGATACTCTTTCGGTGTTAGCAATTAACATGATCTCATGGTCTAAGGATAAAGATTACTTCGTATGATGTTATAGCAATATAAACATAATGACTTGATCGTAATGCTATACTTCGGATGAATGTTCATCACATCATTTCACAAATGTTGTGACCTTGTTATTAACAACATCCAATGTCCATGATCAGGAAACCTTGATCATCTTGTTAATCAACAAGCTAGTCTATAAGAGAGGCATAACTAGGAACCCTTTTTGTTTATTAAACACACATGTATTGATGTTTCCTATCAATACAATTATAGCATGCAAAATAAACATCTATCATATACAAGGAATACATAATAACAACTTTATTATTGCCTCTCAGGGCATATTTCCTTCAGTCTCCCACTTGCACTAGAGACAATAATCTAGTTTATATAGTGATAAATCTAACACCCATGGAGTTCTGGTGTTGATCATGTTTTGCCCTAGGGAGTACTTTAGTCAACGGATCTGCTACATTCAGGTCCGTGTGCACTTTACAAATCTTTATACTCCATCTTTGACATGCTCACGGATGGAGTGAAACCGGCGCTTAATATGCTTGGAATTCTTGTGAGACCTTGGTTCCTTGGCGTTGGCTATGGCTCCATTATTGTCACAATAGATCACCATTGGGTCCAACGCACTAGGAACCACACCTAGTTCCGTTATGAACTCCTTTATCCAAACCGCTTCCTGCGCTGCTCTGAAGCAGCAACATATTCCGCCTCCGTCGTTGATCCAGCCACCACAGGTTGTTTGGAGCTCCTCCAACTAACTGCTGCTCAGTTCAAGAGAAATACGTATCCGGATTGAGACTTAGAGTCATCCGGATCAGTGTCAAATCTAGCATCGACATAACACTTAGCGACTAGCTCTTCTTCACCTCCGTATACAAGAAACATATCCTTAGTTCTTCTCAAGTACTTTAGGATATTCTTGACCGCTATCTAGTGTTCCGAACCTAGATTAGATTGGTACCTACTAGTCAAACTAATAGCATGTGCCACATCCGGTCTTGTACATAGCATGGCATACATTATAGAGCCTATGGCTGAGGCATAGGGGATCTTATCCATTATCTCTCTTTCTTCTGCCGTAGCCGGACTTTGAGTCTTACTCAATGTCTTGCCTTGCAACATAGGTAAGTACCCCTTCTTACTTCCGTCCATATTAAACTTCTTTAATATCTTATCAAGGTATGTACTCTGCGATTGCCCATTTAGGCGTCTTGATCTATCTCTATAGATTTTAATGCCTAATATATATGAAGCTTCACCAAGGTCCTTCATCGAAAATTTGCTATTTAGATAACTTTTAACACTGTTTAAAAGATCTATATCATTTCAAATCAATAATATGTCATCCACATATAATATCAGAAATGCCACATTGCTCCCACTCACTTTCTTGTAAATACAAGCCTCTCCATAAGTTTGGACAAATCCAAACTCTTTGATCACCTCATCAAAGCGGAGATTCCAATTCCGGGATGCTTGCTTCAGTCCATAGATGGATCGCTGAAGTTTGCACACCTTATCAGCATCCTTAGGATCGACAAAACCCTTAGGTTGTATCATATACAACTCTTCTTCAATATTACCATTGAGGAACGCAGTTTTGACATCCATCTGCCATATTTCATAATCGAAATATGCAGCAATTGCTAACAAAATCCTAACTGATTTAAGCATCGCTACAGGAGAGAATGTCTCATCGTAGTTAACTCCTTGAATTTATCGAAACCCCTTTGTGACAAGTCGAGCCTTATATATGGTCACATTACCATCAGCATCAGTTTTCTTTTTGAAAATCCATTTATTCTCAATGGCCTTTCGGTCGTGAGGTAAGTCCACCAAGTTCTAAACCTGGTTTTCGCACATGGATTCCATCTCGGATTTCATGGCTTCTAGACATTTGTTGGAATCAGGGCTCATCATCGCTTCTTCATACGTCGCAGGGTCATCTATTTCATCAATCATGAAATTCATAATAGGATTGCCGTACAGTTCAGGAGCTGCATGTATCCTGCTTGACCTGCGAGGTTCGGTAGTGTCCTCTTTCGGAGTTTCATGATCAATATCATTAGCTCTCTCTTCATTAGGTGAAGTCAACTCCGAAACAACTTCTAGAGCTGCGCTACTCGCCATTTCATGAAGAGAAGGTTCAATAACCTCTTCGAGTTCTACCTTCCGACTACTCACACCTTTCGCGAGAAACTCCTTCTCAAGAAAGGATCTATTCTTGGAACCAAAGACCTTGCCCTCGGATCTGTGATAGAAGGTATACCCAATCGTTTCCTTAGGGTATCCTATGAAGACGCATTTTTCCGCTTTGGGTTCGAGTTTATCCGGTTGAAGTTTCTTCACATAAACATCGTATCCCCAAACTTTAAGAAATGACAGCTTAGGTTTGTTTCCAAACCATAATTCATATGGTGTCTTTTCAACGGATTTAGATGGTGCCCTATTTAAAGTGAATGCAGCGGTTTCCAGTGCATAACCCCAAAATGACAGTGGCAAGTTAGTCAGAGACATCATAGATCGAACCATATCCAATAAAGTACGATTACGACGTTCTGTCACACCATTACGTTGTGGTGTTCCAGCAGGCGTGAGTTGTGAAACTATTCCACTGTCTTTCATATGTGTGCTAAACTCGTAACTAAGATACTCTCCTCCACGGTCGGACCGCAGAAATTTGATCTTTCTGTTATGATGATTTTCCACTTCATTCTGAAATTCTTTGAACCTTTCAAAGGTTTCAGACTTATGTTTCATCAAATAGATATACCCGTATCTACTCAAATCATCCGTGAAAGTAACAAAATAACGATATCCACCTCGCGCCGACACACTCATTGGTCCACACACATCAGTATGTATGATTTCCAATAAATCTGTCGCCCGTTCCATTGAACCGGAAAACGGCGTTCTAGTCATCTTGCCCATAAGGCATGGCTCACATGTATCAAATGATTCAAAATCAAGTGATTCCAAAAGTCCATCAGAATGGAGTTTCTTCATGCATTTAACGCCAATATGACCTAGACGGCAGTGCCACATATATGTAGATATATCATTATCAAGTTTAATCCTTTTAGCATCAACATTATGAATATGCGTAATACTACTATAGAGATCCAACAGAAATAAACCATTCAACACAGGTGCATGACCATAAAATATATTATTCATATAAATCGAACAACCATTGTTTTCAGACTTAAACGAATAACCACTTTGCATCAAACATGATCCGGATACAATGTTCATGCTCAGTGCAGGCACCAAATAACAATTATTCAGGTTTATAACTAATTCCGACAGCATATGGAGAGGCAGCGTTCCGACGGCGATCACTTCAACTCTTGATCCATTGCCGACCCGCATCGTGACCTCATCCCTTGCTAGTTGTCGCTTGTTCCGCAGCCCCTGAACCGAGTTACATATATTAGCAACCGATCCCGTATCAAATACCCAGGTGCTACTGCGAGTACTAGTAAAGTACACATCAATAACATGTATATCACATATACCTTTGTTTGCCTTGCCGGCTTTCTTGTCCGCCAAATACTTGGGGCAGTTGCGCTTCCAATGGCCAGTCTCTTTGCAATAGTAGCACTCGGTGTCAGAATTAGGGCCAAGCTCAGGGTTTCTTTTCAGGCGCGGCAACAGATTTGCCGCCCTTCTGCTTGCCTTTCTTGTCCTTCTTGAAACTGGTGGTCTTATTGATCATCAACACTTGATGTTCTTTCCTAATCTCCACTTCTGCAGTCTTAAGCATTGACAGAAGCTCGGGAAGAGATTTCTTCATGCCCTGCATATTATAGTTCATCACGAAGCTCTTGTAGCTAGGTGGCAGATATTGGAGAACATGATGTATGCCTAAGTCAATGGGAATCGTTATTCCCAAGGACACAAGCTTATCGGCGTACCCAGACATTTTGAGTACGTGCTCACTAACGGAGCTGTTCTCTTCCATCATGCAGCTAAAGAACTTTTCAGAAGCATTATAACTCTATACGGCAGCATGGGTATCAAAAATCATTTTCAATTCTCCCATGGTATCAAAGGCATTGCCATTTTCGAAATATTTTTGAAGTTCTGGCTCTAGCCCATACAGTATGCCGCAATGAACTAAGTTGTGGTCCTCCTGACGAGTTATATAGACGCTCTTTTCCTCGTCAGGGGCATCAGGAGCTGGTGGGGGGCCTAGCGGCGCCTCTAGCACATATTGCTTTTGTGCAGCAGTGAGGAGAATCCTCAAATTCATAGCCCAGTTGGTGAAGTTGCTACCATTCGCAGCAAGCTTCTCTTTCTCCATGAACACATTGAAATTAAAAGCAGGTGGTGCCATCTACAACAGAATTTGTAAAATATATTTAGACTAAGTTTATGATAGATTGAGTTCAACTAATCCAAATTACTAATGAACTCCCACTCAAAAACGACATCCCTCGTGTCCTTTTGGTGATTACATGAACCAAATCCACTACACCAAGTCCGATCATCACGTGAGTCGGTGTGGCTTCAAAGGCGAGCATCTATATGGGCATCATATCAACTATATGACTCATGCTTAACCTTTCGGTCCGTGTTCCGTGGCCATGTCTATACATGCTAGGCTCGTCAAGTAAGAACCTTAGTATTTGCGTGTGTAAAACTGTCTTACACCTGTTGTATGGAAGCGTAGAGTCGAGAACACCCGATCATCATGTGATGCCTCAAAACACGATCCACAAAACGGTGCATACGTAAGGAAGAACACATTTTATCTTGATATCTAAATGAGGGATCATCTTATAATGCTACCAAAAGCGCCAAACTAGCAATATAAGATGCTAATGTGTGAAGTGAGGTGATATGGTCCATGCATTTGATCTCTATCATTTGCATCGTGGTATGATCTCTATCATTCCTTTGTGTGTAAGGCCAAGGTATATGGAACTTACACGTTAAGTGAGTTGTAAGAGTATCCATCATACATCTACTTACAACAATACCATATCAATACACTAGCCCAGCAACGATCTAAACTAGACGCCTCTAATTTATCAATTGCAAGTTTTACGTGGCTTAGGGATTTCGGAGATAGAACCGGTCTTACCTACGAACATGAAACACAACGAGGATAACCAAGTTATTAGCAACTCGTTGTAAATCAGATATTGACTATAGTAGGAGAGACAGACACCCGCTAGCCACTTATGCAAAACTAGTTGCATGTCAGTCGTGGAACAGGTCTCATGTACGATGACATGTAAGGTTGGTCCGGGCCGCTTCATCCCACTATGCCACCAATATCCAAAGTACATAGAAGATGCAATAACATGATCATTATCGCCCACATATAAACATATGTGTACTACCCGTGCAAAGCACCTACGCATAGATCAGGCTCTGATACCACTGCTGGGTCCGCAGCATAGAAAACAAAAATTTTCCTACGATGAGAACTATACGCCAAGATCTATCTACTAGATACAGAGCAACCGGTGGACATACATCCATGGAGAACTTACCCTCGAAGACAACAAGTTTTGTTAACGAGTAGGAACTCGTGGTTGATGTAGTCGTACACTTGCCGATCTCAAGATCATGAGGACGTCCGAGCGCCGCAACTCAGCAGCGCATCCGCTCTCGCACACACGTTCAAGCCACCGGACAACCTCCACCTCCTCGCTCCAGCGATCCAGCGGAAGCAGCAACTCCTTCCAAACGAAATGCCACCGGGAACATGTATCTCGCTAATCCGAGACCATGGGGGAATAATTCTAGAGGGGGAGAGAGATCCTTCACAAGGAGGTGTGTGGATGAAGGAGGGAATGGGTGGCCTTTTATAGGAGGAGGGGGGGTGCCCCCTCTCTCCATGGCCGACGCATGGGGGGGTGACCCCTCACCTCCCCCATTCATGTGGTGGTAACCCCTCCACATTAAAATGCCTCTTCACATTCCCTTTTAAAGTGTCCACTTTAAATGCATTAAATTTCTCCAAATTTAATGCTCTCTCATTTAATAAAACTCTTTTTATTAAATTTATTCAGAATTTTGTTAATTACTTTAATTAAAAAACATTCACATATAGCCCCTTGCAATATTTCAATATCACATGCAAAACCACCTTCTGCAATTTCACCTGAAACAATTTCCGGTTTCTATTGAAACAATTCCTGCGCTTTGCAATTCTTTCGTCTGAAACATATGTGCTCCAAAATGGTGTCCGGTAACTCTTAAGTATGCCACCCTACGGTTCGCGAATAATGCAAACATGATCGAGACCCTTCTCCGATCAATAATCAGCAGCGGGACCTGGAGATCCATACTGACTCCTACACATTCAACAATGACTCCTGTGATCGTGAGAACCTTTAACGCTTGTAACTAAATCCCTTTGTCTCTCGATATATTACATGTCCGAGATTCGATCATCGGTATCTCCATACCTAGTTTGATCTCGTTACCGACATGCACTCTTTTCTTGTTCCCGTGATATAACATTCTAGTGATCACATCACTTGCTTGCAAGCTATCGTAATGTGATATCACCGAGAGGGCCCAGAGTATATCTATCCGTCATCTGGATGGACAAATCCCACTCTTGATCCATGAGCCTCAACATAACACCTTTGTAGCACTGAACCCACCTTTATAGTCACCCTGTTACGGTGTGACGTTTGATGTTATCAAGATACTCTTCCGGTGCTAGCAATTAACATGATCTCATGGTCTAAGGATAAAGATTACTTCGTATGATATTATAGCAATATAAACATAATGACTTTGATCGTAATGCTATACTTCGGATGAATGTTCATCACATCATTTCACAAATGTTGTGACCTTGTTATTAACAACATCCAATGTCCATGATCAGGAAACCTTGATCATCTTGTTAATCAACAAGCTAGTCTATAAGAGAGGCATAACTAGGAACCCTTTTTGTTTATTAAACACACATGTATTGATGTTTCCTATCAATACAATTATAGCATGCAAAATAAAATCTATCATATACAAGGAATACATAATAACAACTTTATTATTGCCTCTCAGGGCATATTTCCTTCATAACCTCTAATGACAGAGAAGTAATGATTGGGAAAGTTGCTGTCCCAAAACAGATTTCTGTGCTTCACCGTAAAAATTCGTGTAAAATCTATGAAAGTCTTTTTTAGGCGTGAATTTTTTTGCTTCTGCCCCAGGTTGTTATCTATCTTTCGTTAGTTCAACACTTTTTGATATGAGCAACAGAAGGTCTTCGAAAAAATTTGTCTTTACCTGCTGGTCTGTTTCGACAGATTTCTGCCATTTTCTGCATTTGCTTCTTGTTGGTTCCCTTTTGAGTTCTTTTGGAGAATTGAGCTTTTTGAGGGAAGTGCTACAGTATCTAGTGTTCTAATGGAAGTTTATTTGGTGTTGGAACTGAACCTTAAGACTTATTTATCTTGAGTGCACTAATGTTGTTAATAAAGATTGTGTGAAGTTTTGTTTGAAGGAAAATTTTCAGGTGTATGGAAGGAATGAGTAATGAGATGAAGGATGGACTAAAACTCAAGCTGGGGGATGCCACGTGTGTCACCCCAAGAAATATCCAAGAAGTTCAAGCATCAAAGCTTGGGGATGCCCAAGGCATCCCCTTCTTCATCAATAAAAATCCCAGGTTTCTTCCAAACGCTTCATTTTTATTGTTTCATGCACAGTTGTGTTTTTCTTGGAGCGTCTTCTTTTTTGTTTTCATTTTGGTTTTTCGTTTGCTTTGGTTTGCTTAGTTTTCTGAAGAAATTGGTTGGACCCCCTCTTTCATACATTGGTTTGCAAATAGTTTGGTTTGGTTTGGAAAAGAGTAGGAAAGTTCATGCTTATGTGGTAAAAAGAGCTTGTTTTTGACTGTGGCATATGCTTTGTCATGCCATGCTTGATATTGTTTTGGCTTTATGCTTAGTATTATTTGCGGTAGCATGACATGTTATAAACAATTGAGATTTCTTAATGTGCAGTTTTCAACTTGTGGTATCACTTTATGCTTTGATCAATGATGTTTTGTCGCTCTGCATGATTATGGCCATTATTGCTCTCTTAGTTTGTCGCTCCCAGTCTTTTGCTAGCCTCCACAACAAAGTATGAGTTCCACTCATGCATCCAACTCCCTAAACCAAGTTATTCCAAAGAGTCCACCATACCTACCTACTATCTTATGCTATTCCAAGTATATTCATGCTTTTGTTTACCTTCCAAATTAAACTTGTTATGAGAAAACTAGTGATTAAAGCTCTCACGAACTTGATGGCACACTTTACTTTACTTGCCCTTAATAAACTTGAACCATTGTGTCGTCTATGTTGTATATGCTTGCACTTATTTGTCGGGAATTAGCAGAAACATGCTTTCATGGGGAACGCTTTCAACATTGCACTTGGTACTTGTACCTAGTTGATATCATGCTCTTTTGTATATGGATGTCGTCGGTATGAAATGAAACGGGAGCTTGTAAGTCCATGTTGTTATGTATATGTGTTAGAGAAACGCCTGGGCTGCTGGTCTAATCCATGCTAACATGGTGGAAACCTGCAGCGTAACCATAATGAGCTGTCTATGAAGCATTCTTCTTATAAAAAAAGAGTCCTATATTGAGAAAAAAGAGAAAAGAGAAAAAAATAAGATTATGAAAAGAGGAAAGAGAGAAAAAAGCACCATATTCCCATGGTAAATAAGAAGAATGCTGAGATGCTCGTTGTCTGCTTGCCTTGTCATTTTGATATGGGGATTCTTCCGTATTATCGGGCAAGGGGTACCCCGTTGGCGGTTCCCTATGATACACATGTACTTACGATGACAAGAACTTACCGGTGACTAAACTTGAGTAGCATGAGGAGCGGCCCTCGTATACAAGGGACATGAGATTTCTGACTTATACTTCGTCAAGCATGTACACCATGGTTTGTTCACTTTAACCTTAATCACTTCAAGATGCTTATGATAGGGGCAATGAGAGCTGAAAGCTATAAGTACCATAATTTTTGGAAGCTCTTTATGAGACTTGAATCCCTACTTCCTTTTATAAAGGCCTTTCTTCCACCATTATATTGAGTCTCCACCTTCTATCTTTATGCACCTACTTTGAGAGCATAGTGGCCATTCTTAGTTCTATGTGCATTGTCCCAAGACTAGTTGATTGATGCATAACTTGATATTGCTTGTTTTAAACTATTTGTATCTAGTCACTCTTATGAACTTTGAAGGTGTCCTATGCATTTACATTTGCTACTCTATTGAGGGACAAGCTGAATACTAGTATGCTATGTTTTCTTTATGTGAAACAAACAAACGTCTTGCAAAGCATTGTTATTCATGAATCTTTTGTTTGTGCCTTTTCATGTTGCATCATAGTTTCTTTGCTTATTGGTAGAACTTTGTCTTTCATGTTATGATTGAAGTACTGTGATCCCATCATGGAATGTTTTACAAATACTTTGGTCAAGTCTTTGATGGTGCATGTCACCTCAAAAATTATTCTTTCTTTTTATCACTTACCTACTCGCGGACGAGCAGGAGTTAAGCTTGGGGATGTTGATACATTGCAAATGTAGCTATAATTTTTGATGTTCCATGCTTGGTTTTATCCACTTTCTTGTGTTTTGTTCCAACTTTGGAGTACTTTTCATATGATTTCTTGGACTAACCTATTAACAAGAGCCACAGTGCCAGCTGCCTGTTTTCTGCTGTTTTTGGTTCCAGGAAAGTCAGAAAATGAATATTCTCGGAATTGGACGGGACAAAAGCCAAAGTGCCTATTTTTCTGGAAGTCATCAAGTGCCAGAATGAGAGACGGAGAGGGGCCAGAGGCCGTCCACACCACCTGGCCGCGCGGCCAGGCTAGGCCCTCGCCAGGGGGTGGTCTGGTGGCCCCTGGCACCCCCTCGGTCTCCCCTTCCGCCTATATATTGCCCTCGGGACGAAAACCCTAAGTGCCCGATCAAAAATCCACGAAAGAGTCTGTAGCCGCCATCATCTCCATCTCTAGATCAGGAGGGATCTGAAGCTCTTCCCGGCACCCTGGCGGAGAGGGGAATTCACCCTGGAGGCCTTCTTCATCACCATGCAAGCCTCCGGTGTGATGCGTGAGTAGTTCATCCTTGGACTACGGATCCATGTAGTAGCTAGATGGCTGGTTCTCCTCCTTTGTGCTTTCATGTCTAGATCTTGTGAGCTCCGTTCATGATCAAGATCATCTATTTGTAATTCTGCATGCTGTGTTTGCGGGGATCCGATGGATATTGAGATGCTATTTCAGATTGATTATTGATTCTATCATGTCTTTGTTATTTGTGATCTTGCATGCTTTTCGTTGTTAGTAGCTATCTTGGCCAAGTAGATGCTAGCAACTCCAAGAGTTAGTATTTATGCTCGATAGTGGGTTCATGCCTCTGGTAATCTGGGGAAGTGACAGAAATCTCTAAGGTACTAGATGTGTTGTTGCTACTAGGGAGAAAACAACAATCCTTTGTTCATAGAACAATCGTATTGTTTACTTTGCACGCAGTTCGTAAAGCAATAATCTGTTGCTTGCAACTTAATACTAGAGGGGGTTCGGATGATAACCTGAAGGTGGATTATTAGTCATAGATGCAGTTGGATGGCGGTCTATGAATTATGTTGTAATGCCCAATCAAGTCTCAAAGGAGTCAAGATGATTAGTATATGCATGTATTGCTTTCTCGATGTTTGTCAATTCCCCGCTGTAATTTGTTCACCCGGCATGTTATCTATCTAAGGAGAGCCACCTCTAGTGAACTATGGATCCCGGTCCTTTTCTTTTACATACAATCTACAAACTGTTTACCGCTTTGTGTTTACATTCTACAAACATTTACTTCTTTCCATTCGATACATTTAATCCTTTGTTTCCACAGAACACGGTGAGATTGACAACCTCATTGCAAGTTGGGGACAAAGTTCTGTGGTTGTGTTGTGCAGGTCTCCACATTGCTACTAGCACCGGTAGTGCGCCCTGCCAAAGCTCAGCTAAACACCTTTGGGGTGTTTCCTTGCTCCTACTGGTTCGATTAAACCTTGGTTTCATACTGAGGGAAACTTGCTGCTGTGCTCATCATACCTTCCTCTTGGGGTTCCCAACGAGCTCTACATCAACACCGCACCAGCACTTTTCTGGGCGACGTGCATTGAGCCATCAGGGAGACTTCTCTAAAAATGCTTAAGGATGTTATCTTTCCTAGGTTTGGAGTGCCTAGGTATCTCATGACTGATGGGGGTTGTCATTTCATTCATGGTGGTTTTAGAAAGACCCTTGCTAAATATGATGTTAATCATAGAATTGCTTCAGCCTATCACCCTCAAACTAGCGGGCAAGTAGAGTTATCAAATAGAGAAATTAAATCCATCTTGCAAAAGACTGTTAATAGATCTAGAAAAAACTGGGCTAAAAAGTTGAATGATGCTTTATGGGCTTATAGAACTGCCTACAAAAATCCTATGGGGATGTCTCCTTATAAAATGGTTTATGGGAAAGCTTGTCACCTACCTTTAGAATTAGAACATAAAGCTTACTAGGCAGTTAAAGAACTAAATAGAGATTGTAAGTTTGCTGGTGAGAAAATATTATTTGACTTAAGTTCTTTAGATGAATGGAGGAGTGAAGCCTATGAAAATGCTAGGCTCTTTAAGGAAAAAGTTAAAAGATGGCATAACAAGCGAATACTTAAGAGAGAATTTCATGTTGGTGAGAAAGTTCTATTGTATAGGTCTCCTCTCAGATTTTTTGCAGGAAAGCTACTGTCAAAATGGGAAGGACCCTTCATTATTGAAGAAGTATACCGTTCAGGAGCAATAAAAATTTCTTCTTTAAAAGATAATACTACACAAGTAGTGAATGGGCAACAACTCAAACACTATATTGCTGGGGATTCTTATAATGAAGATGTTGATGCCTTTCAAGTTATAACTCCAGAAAAATTTATCAAGGACCAAATTCAGAGACCTGCAGAGTCCGCTTTCAAATAGGTAAAAATTCTGGTAAGAAAAGTTCCACGAAAATACTATCCAACTATATTTTTGCAGTTTTCAGTCAATAAGGAAAGCTACGAAGCGAAAAAGGGACGGAAACGGAGCCAGGGTGTCTCACACCACCCTGTGGCATGGGCCCACCCCTGGCCGCGCCACCAGGTGGTGTGGCCACCCCAGACTCCGCCTCCGACCCATTTTCTCCCAGTACCTTCCTTTCGTCATGAAACTTCGTAATATATAATCCCCTGGATCTCCTGAGATTCGTATATCGTGTTTTCGTCGTGTTTTCGTTTCGATCTGTTCCTGACAGGTAGAGTCCCAGATTTGGAGCTACAATGTCTTCCTCTGGACCAGCCAAGGAAGATTCCTTAGAGGATATCATCAACCCATACATGAGAGAGTTGAAGATTCATCCCAAGGAGTTGTTGCTTGAAGATGGGGAACTATGGATAAAATAGGTTCGAGGCCCTAAAGGTGAAGGAAGTCTGGAGGACAGGATGGAAGCACTGGAGCAAGAAGTCTTTAGGTACAAGAAGATGGCGGAGCGCAAAGTGGATATCATCCATAAGATTTGTTCCAAACTCATCGCCGAGCACCAAAAGGAGACTGCTGAACTCAAGGATGAAGTCCTCTCACTCCGCCAAACAACCAACGAACTACAAGCACTGTTCTATGACGTTCAAAATCAAAACTGCGAGTATGAGGTTAGGTTTAAACGCATAAGTGCTGCTGCAAGTTTCAGGATGCTGGAAACCACGATGTCCTTTGTTGATGGGAAGCCCTTACCCTGGAAGTCGGACGAAGATGAGAGGATACCACCACCACCGAAGGAGTAATTCGTCATCAGGTTTGGCATCCCCTTGGTTTGTTCCAAGCTTGGGGGAGTGCCACGGTATCACATCACTATCTTCTATCTTTTTGCCTTATTAGTAGAGTCATATCATGAATAGAGAAGTTATTATGTAGGATGGTTTGCATTATGGAAGTGTCCCCTCTCTCGTTAGATATGTATCCCTTGGTGTGAGTTGCCGTTATGGAATATTAATGAGAAGTTCTATCATTTACTCTTTTGCATAGCTTATATTAGTTTTCAATTCATGGTTATATGATTGATCTTGTTGTTAGTATTGGTAGCACTTTAGGATCATTGAGTTAATTTAGTTGGTTTTGGCAAACCTAGCTCGGTCAGTAGCAACACTATTTTTGAGAGTTGAAAGAAAATATAAACGTACCTCTAAAGAAATATAATTTCATCATCTTTCTTTCTTGATTTTCTCATAAGTCTAGTATTCTCTAGTTAAGATCTCTTGTGCTTCCAAGGAAGATTGCATGTTTGTCTTTATCACTTGTATGTTTGTTTGTTTCCTTTGAAGGGAATATGCCCGAGAGGCAATAATAAAGTGGTTATTATCTTATTCCATGTTTATGATAAATGTTTATTTTACATGTTAGAATTGTATTGATCGGAAACATCAATACATGTGTGTTTAATAAACAAAAAGGGTTCTTAGTTATGCCTCTCTTATAGACTAGCTTGTTGATTAACAAGATGATCAAGGTTTCCTGATCATGGACAATGGATGTTGTTAATAACAAGGTCACACCATTGGTGGAATGATGTGATGAACATTCATCCGAAGTATAGCATTACGATCAAAGTCATTATGTTTATATTGCTATAATATCATACGAAGTAATCTTTATCCTTAGACCATGAGATCATGTTAATTGCTAGAACCGGAAGAGTATCTTGATAACATCAAACGTCACACCGTAACAAGGTGACTATAAAGGTGGGTTCAGTGCTACAAAGGTGTTATGTTGAGGCTCATGGATCAAGAGTGGGATTTGTCCATCCCGATGATGGATAGATATACTCTGGGCCCTCTCGGTGATATCACATTGGTTAGCTTGCAAGCAAGTGATGTGATCACTAGAATGTTATATCACGGGAACGAGAAAAGAGTGCATGTCGGTAACGAGATCAAACTAGGTATGGAGATATCGATGATCAAATCTCGGACATGTAATATATCGCGAGACAAAGGGATTTAGTTACAAGCATTAAAGGTTCTCACGATCACAGAAGTCATCGTTGAATGTGTAGGAGTCAGTATGGATCTCCAGGTCCCGCTTCTGATTATTGATCTGAGAGGGGTCTCGATCATGTCTGCATTATTCGCGAACCATAGGGTGACACACTTAAGGGATACCGACACCATTTGGAGCAAATATGTTTCAGATAAAGATTTAAGAAAGCGCTGGAATTATTTCAATAGACACCGAAACTGTTTCGGGTGAAATTGCTGAAATTGGTTCTGCATGTAATATTGAAATGTTGCAGGGGGTTTTATGTGAATGTTTGTTAATTAAAGTAATTAACAAAATTCTGAATAAAATTAATAAAAGAGTTTTATTAAATGAGAGAGCATTAAATTTGGAGAAATTTAATGCATTTAAAGTGGGCACTTTAAAAGAGAATGTGAAGGGGCAAATTTATGTGAAAGGAGTTACCACCACATGAATGAGAAGGTGAGGGGTCACCCCTTGGGGCGCCGGCCATGGGGAGGGGTACCCTCCCCTCCTCCTATAAAAGGCCCCCCTCTCACACCTTTATACTCACACCTCCTTGTGAAGGATCTCTCTCCCCCTCTAGTATTATTCCCCCATGGTCTCGGATTAGCGAGATACATGTTCCCGGTGGCTTTATCTGGAAAGGAGTTGCTGCTTCTACTGCTTTTCTGGAGCGAGGGACGGAGGTTGTCGGGGTACCGGACGTGTGTGCGATCACGGATGCACCGCTGCTTTGCAGTACTGGACTTGGTGGTGCTGGAGCTGGATCTGATGGACGTGCTGGAGCCGGACCTGCTGGACTTCATCACGATCTTGAGATCAGCAAGTGTACGACTACATCAACTACGAGTTCCTACTCGTTAACAAAGCTCGTTGTCTACGAGAGTAAGTTCTCGTTGGATGTATGTCCACCTGTTGCTTTGTACCTAGTAGATAGATCTTGGCGTGTAGTTCACACCGTAGGAAATTTTTTGTTTTCTATGCTGCGGACCCAACTGTGATATCAGAGCCTGATCTATGCGTAGGTGCTTTGCACGGGTAGTACACATATGTTTATATGTGGGCGATGATGATCATGTTATTGCATCTTCTATGTATTTTGGATATTGGTGGCATAGTGGGATGAAGCGGCCCGGACCAACCTTACATGTCATCGTACATGAAACCGGTTCCACGACTGACATGCAACTTGTTTTGCATAAGTGGCTGGCGGGTGTCTGTCTCTCCTACTATAGTCAATATCTGATTTACAACGAGTTGCTAATAACTTAGTTATCCTCGTTGTGGTTCATGTTCGTAGGTAAGAACGGTTCTATCTCCGAAAGCCCTAAGCCACGTAAAACTTGCAATTGATAAATTAGAGGCGTCTAGTTTAGATCGTTGCTGGGCTAGTGTATTGATATGGTATTGTTGTAAGTAGATGTATGATAGATACTCTTACAACACACTCAACGTGTAAGTTCCATAGACCTTGGCCTTACACACAAAGGAATGATAGAGATCATACCACGATGCAAGTGATAGAGATCAAATGCATGGACCATATCATCTCACTTTACACATTAGGTGTTAGCATCTTATACTGTTAGTTTGGCGCTTTCTGTAGCATTGTAAGATGATCCCTCATTTAAATATCAAGATAAAATGTGTTCTTCCTTAAGTATGCACCATTCTATGGATCGTGTTTCGAGACATCACGTGATGATCGGGTGTTCTCAACTCTACGCTTTCATGCAACGGGTGTAAGACAGTTTTATACACGAGAATACTAAGGTTCTTACTTGGCGAGCCTAGCATGTACAGACATGGCCTTGGAACACGGACCGAAAGGTTAAGCATGAGTCATATAGTTGATGTGATGACCATATTGATGCTCGCCTTTGAAGCTACACCGTCTCACGTGATGACCGGACTTGGTGTAGTGGATTTGGTTCATGTAATCACCAAAAAGGCACGAGGGATGTCATTTTTGAGTGGGAGTTCATTTCTAATTTGGATTAGTCGAACTCAATTTGTCATAAACTAAATCGAAGTGAATTTGCATAATTTATTCTAGTCATTGGCGTCTGTTCACTACCTTATGCTTAGTTTTAATTGAGATAATAGAACTATGGAATTTTGGATATTTACTTTACGAACTGGTATCGTATTGTTTTGAATGTCAATTTAAAGTTTATAAGTCCTATTGCAAACTTTCAGCAAACTCTATTTACTCCATGAAGTTTAATAAGTAGTATTAAATCAAGAGTAAGAATTCCAATGTTAGTATCTAAAGTATCATGTTTGCCTCCATGATTATTGATATTCAAAAAGTTGTTTTAATATCAAGATTATATTGGAGCTGAAAATTGTTTCAGAAACCATCATGTGTGAAAGATATTGTGATATATGAAACAATTTTTTTGGTTGCATTATGATAGAGTATAATTTAGCAAAATACATGTTCTCATATTGTATGAGAATTTGTGAAGGATGGAGATGCTAGGCATCCGAATCTACCAAAAAGGTTTTGGGAACTGATATTATACTCGCGATTCTTCCTTATAAGCTATAGTAGCTTGATCATGAAAGTTGTCATGATAAGGATGAATAGAAGATATAAGTAAAATGTTTACTACACTAATAGATTACTAAAGAATGGATTTTTGAAAGAACACCAAACATTTGATGATGGTGATCCACTTCAAAGTGCAAGTCCAAAGGTATTAGTATTTGACTATATACGCTTTGTACTATGTGTCATGTGAATGACACCACTATTGATGTTGATAGATTCTTTTAAAAGAAAAAGGAATTGCTGAAAGAGAATCTATAAAATATTTGGCAGAAAATATAAGGTTGGAGATGTCCAACTTGGGTATATAGAAGATATACATGTTATGGTTGTATTCCTTGCTTATTAAACAATGTGGTTCTTAGGTATTGGATACCGGTATTGGATACTGAATTGGTTGGTATGGAGTGTCATACAGGACAACGCAATTCATGAACTACAATGGCCTAAGTAACCAGCAAGAGAATGAGTCATGATGTTCATCGAAAACAAATAAAGTGTTATTGTGTTTTTCGTTGTCATCAAACCAAGCCTTCAAGATTTGTTTAAATAATTGTTATTTTGTTCCGGTATTATGAGAACAATGGTTTTTCAAATAATTACCGTATTCCATAAAGGATGGATGAACTTTTACAAGTCTAGTTGGAGAAATCACATCCATAAACACTATTGCTAAAATGTCGCAAGACAAATGATTGAAAGATCACTTATGAAGTGACATCACCGTTTGAATTATATTTGAAAGAAAACATGAAGAAACTCCATGTTGGTGGAATTTTGGAGTCCTTGATTTTGATCAATTGACGCATGTGAGACTTTCCTCGAGATAATTGAAACTCCGTTCATAGGCCAAAGAGGAACGGATGACTAGCTTATTGGAAATTGTGCATGCTGATGTGCATAAGTCCATTATGTGTAGCCATATGCGATGGATCTTTTTGCTTCATATGCTTTCTTCAAGAATTTGAGTGAATATATCTGTATATTTACTTAATAAGGAAGAAGTATGAAACATTTGAAAGTTGTTCAAAGACTTTCAAGATGAAGTGAAAAATCATTGTAACAAGAAAATAAAGAGTTTATGATTCGATCATAAAGGAAGATATTTGAGTTACATGTTTAGCAAAAACACCTAAGACTTGAGGAATTGTTCCATGATTTGTGTTCCCCGATAAACCATAGGAGTATGGCATATTCGAGAGATGAAATCAAACCATGTTTGACATGCTAAGATCAAAGGTGTCATTTATAAAACTGCCATTATGTTTTAAGGAATGAAGCTTTAGAGACTACCGCTTTTACACTGAAAAGAGCACCATCGTGATCCATTGAAATGACACCATATGAGTTATGGTTTGGGATAAAACCCGAATTGTCTTTTCTTAAATTTTGGTATGCTATGCATAAGTAAAATGTTTACAACCAAAGTCGGATAAGCACGTATTTGTAGGTTATCCCAAAGAATTTGTTGGGAATTTCTCCATAACACCAAGGACAAAAGAGTTTGTTACTTGGAACGTCAAATTTCTTGAGAAGGAATTGTTCGTGAAAAGTTAAGTGGGAGGACAATAGAACTTTGATAAGGTTGTTGAACCTTAGCTATATGTGCTAAGTAGCGCAGCGCCGGAAAGTGTCCCGGTGGCGGCCACAATGCTCATGGCTCTCGTGATTACAAAAGGTGTGATCTCGGAGATTAAAGTTCCTATAGAACCGTGTGGGTCGGTAAGAATCAAATAGTAAGATTTGATAAGCAAGTCGTTATTGTTTTGACAATGATGAACCGACTACATGCAAAGAAGCGATGATGGGCCCTGACTCCATAAAATGACTAGAAGTCATAGAATCCGTGATAGTATCCATACACGAGAAATCAAGTTTCTGAATTTGGAAGACCCTCCGGAAAGGCATGAAGCCTATCGGTCGTGTTTGGATCTATAAATAAATAGACATGGATGTTTGACATCTATGAAATAGTCGACATGTCGGAAAGAAGTTTATGGCAATGTTCAAGGAGTTGACTATGACAAGATATGATCTTTCATAGCGATATATAGTCTTGACGGATTAATGTAGCAACCACTACATATAATTTGGTATATGGTAGTTGAATAAACAAAACAAGGTTCTTCTAATAGAACGGTAACCTAGGACATGTACATGACATGGTCCGAAGGGTTTTGTTAATTCAAAGGGTGCTAAAAGGGCATGTAAACTTCAATAGTTGAAGTAAGCATAGCGGAGTTGGAATCTTCACCATGATGAAACTGTTAAAAGAGTTTAAATTCATCGGAGATGATGAAGATGCTTGCATTTGCAAGAAATTAAGTGGGAGCGCTGAGACATATTTCTAATACATTATGTAGAGGACATATTGTTGATTGGAAATGATGTATCTTGTATTGACACAAGTTAAGAATTTCATTAAAATAAGATTTCGATGAAAGACTTGGGCAAACCCGGAATATTAGGCATCAATATCTATATGGATAGATTAAGGCGATAATATGGTTGTGCCAGACATACATATATGAGATATTGAAAGGGTTCAATATGGAAACAACAAGAAAGTTCTTGCTGCATGGAAAGGATTGTATCAAAATTCAAGTGTTTCAACACTTGGTGAGTAAAATCACATGAAGATTTTGATCGATTATACCATGATATCTATATATCCAGAATGTCCTATGATCTAAATGTTATGAGCATATACCAGAATGATTCATAAGATGATCATTGGACAATAGTAAAGATATTCTTATGAGCTTTGGAAGAACTAAGAATATATAATGTATAAGTGACAAATAGTTAAAGGTAGTTCATTGTAAAGTGTTACATTGATACTAGTTTTGTCACAACATACAAATTAAATTTATCTCAATTTAGACTATGGGTGGCACAATGTAATGGAAAGGATGTTCCATGATGGATTTGGATGAGTTCCAAAGTTGAGACATTATGACGGATACTACAACAAAAGGCTAAGTATATGACTGCTATAGTAGCAGCAAAGGAGGGCATTTGTGTTAAGTAGTTTGTTATCAAACTAGGTGTGGTTCAAAGTGGGCTAATACTATGAAGATATATAGTGTGACAATAATATCAACATATTTTGAGCCGAACGAACTAAAGGTCTCACCAAAGGACCAAATCTATACAATGCCATCTCATTTGAGAATGAGTGATGCCTAGAGACGCAGAGACATGCAAATACACACGGACCTGAAACTGTCAGATCCAGAGATTATGTTAACCACTAGCAATAGCGTATATGCAACACCAGAAAGCCATAGGTGTTCAATATGCAAAGTTTTTCAAACTAGATTATTGACTCTAGTGCAAGTGGGAGACTGAAGGGAATATGCCCGAGAGGCAATAACAGAGTGGTTATTATCTTATTCCATGTTTATGATAAATTTTTATTTTACATGTTAGAATTGTATTGATCGGAAACATCAATACATGTGTGTTTAATAAACAAAAAGGGTTCCTAGTTATGCCTCTCTTATAGACTAGCTTGTTGATTAACAAGATGATCAAGGTTTCCTGATCATGGACATTGGATGTTGTTAATAACAAGGTCACACCATTGGTGGAATGATGTGATGAACATTCATCCGAAGTATAGCATTACGATCAAAGTCATTATGTTTATATTGCTATAATATCATACGAAGTAATCTTTATCCTTAGACCATGAGATCATATTAATTGCTAGCACCGGAAGAGTATCTTGATAACATCAAACGTCACACCATAACAGGGTGACTATAAAGGTGGGTCCAGTGCTACAAAGGTGTTATGTTGAGGCTCATGGATCAAGAGTGGGATTTTTCCATCCCGATGACGGATAGATATACTCTGGGCCCTCTCGGTGATATCACATTGGTTAGCTTGCAAGCAAGTGATGTGATCACTAGAATGTTATATCACGGGAACGAGAAAAGAGTGCATGTCGGTAACGAAATCAAACTAGGTATGGAGATACCGATGATCGAATCTCGGACATGTAATATATCGCGAGACAAAGGGATTTAGTTACTAGCGTTAAAGGTTCTCACGATCACAGAAGTCATCGTTGAATGTGTAGGAGTCAGTATGGATCTCCAGGTCCCGCTTCTGATTATTGATCTGAGAGGGGTCTCGATCATGTCTGCATTATTCGCGAACCGTAGGGTGACACACTTAAGGGATACCGACACCATTTGGAGCAAATATGTTTCAGATAAAGATTTAAGAAAGCGCTGGAATTATTTCAATAGACACCGAAACTGTTTCGGGTGAAATTGCTGAAATTGGTTCTGCATGTAATATTGAAATGTTGCAGGGGGTTTTATGTGAATGTTTGTTAATTAAAGTAATTAACAAAATTCTGAATAAAGTTAATAAAAGAGTTTTATTAAATGAGAGAGCATTAAATTTGGAGAAATTTAATGCATTTAAAGTGGGGACTTTAAAAGAGAATGTGAAGGGGCAAATTTATGTGAAAGGAGTTACCACCACATGAATGAGAAGGTGAGGGGTCACCCCTTGGGGCGCTGGCCATGGGGAGGGGTACCCTCCCCTCCTCCTATAAAAGGCCCCCCTCTCACACCTTCATACTCACACCTCCTTGTGAAGGATCTCTCTCCCCCTCTAGTATTATTCCCCCATGGTCTCAGATTAGCGAGATACATGTTCCCCGGTGGCTTTATCTGGAAAGGAGTTGCTGCTTCCGCTGCTTTGCTGGAGCGAGGGACGGAGGTTGTCGGGGTACTGGACGTGTGTGCGATCACGGATGCACCGCTGCTTTGCAGTGCTGGACTTGGTGGTGCTGGAGCTGGATCTGATGGACGTGCTGGAGCCGGACCTACTGGACTTCATCACGATCTTGAGATCGGCAAGTGTACGACTACATCAACCACGAGTTCCTGCTCGCTAACAAAGCTCGTTGTCTACGAGGGTAAGTTCTCGTTGGATGTATGTCCACCCGTTGCTTTGTACCTAGTAGATAGATCTTGGCGTGTAGTTCACACCGTAGGAAATTTTTTGTTTTCTATGCTGCGGACCCAACATCCTTCAACTCTTATACTTGTTACCCAGCCTTGCTAGCCAAAAACCTGTACTGAGAGGGAATTCTTCTCGTGCATCCACCTCCTTTAAACCAAAACCCATGCCATTTGTGTCCACCATACCTACCTATTAGCATTATTGCTATTCCAAGTAAATTCTTGTTTTATCTATCTCCCAAATTAAACTTGTTATGTGAAAATTAGTGATTAAAGCTCTCACGAACTTGATGGCACACTTTATGTAACACCCCTCCACTCCTGGGCCTGGGGGGTGTCACTCCTGGCAGCTTAATAGGATATCTAGACAGACCCCACAGACCAACACTAGTCTTTTCTCCGCACTTTGTCCTCACTCGTGCGCACCCAGTTACCCACTTCCTGGTCGGTCACCCATCCTAGAATTGCTCTAGGCCAAGCACGCTTAACCTTAGAGTTCTTTTCGAATGAGCTTCCGGAAAAGAAGTTGCAACTTGTTGGTATGAGTATTCTATCAATCCTATTAAGCCATGTGTCTGGTCTCACATACACCCACCCTTTAAAAGATCGATGCCCTCATCGATCAAGCACACCCCAGGAACGTTCCCTCTTGGCACGCGTCTGTGCGTCTAGTGCCGGCACATGTGCCATGCCGTGTCCACTCCGGGCCACACGCGCCATGCTCCACATGTCCCGCCACTAACCCGCACACACTCGTGTAATCGCAAGGGTCGGCTCTGATAACACTTGTAACACCCCGTCCACTCCTGGGCCCGGGGGGTGTCACTCCTGGCAGCTTAATAGGATATCTAGACTGACCCCACAGACCAACACTAGTCTTTTCTGCGTACTTTGTCCTCACTCGTGCGCACCCGGTTACCCACTTCCCGGTTGGTCACCCATCCTAGAATTGCTCTAGGCCAAGCACGCTTAACCTTAGAGTTCTTTTCGAATGAGCTTCCGGAAAAGAAGTTGCAACTTGTTGGTATGAGTATTCTATCAATCCTATTAATCCATGTGCCTGGTCTCACACTTTACTTTCTCGCATCTAATAAACTTGAACCATTGTGCCCATCTATGTTGCGTATATGCTTGCGCTTTGTAAGTTGTGGATTAGCAGAACCATGCTGTCATGGGGAATGCTTTCAACATTGTACTGGTACTTTGTACCTAGTTGATATCATGTTCTTTTGTCTATGGATGTCGTCGGTGTGAAATGAAAGGGGAGCTTGTAAGTCCATGGAGTTATGCATGTGTGTTAGAGAAACGCCTGGGCCGCTGGTCTAATCCATGCTGACATGGTGGAAACCTGCAGCGTAACCATAATGAGCATCTATGGAGCATTCTTCTTATATATATAAAAAAGAGTCCGATATTGAGAAAAAAGATAAAAAAAAGATTATGAAAAGAGGAAAGAGACAAAAAAAGCACCATATTCCCATGGTAAATAAGAAGATTGCTGAGATGCTTGTTGTCTGCTTGCCTTGCCATTTTGATATGGGGATTCTTCCGTATCATCGAGCAAGGGGTACCCCGTTGGCGGTTCTATATGATACACATATGCTTACGATGATAAGAACTTATCGGTGACTAAACTTGAGTAGCATGAGGAGCGGCCCTCGTATTCAAGGGACATGAGATTCTCAACTTACAACTTGTCAATGCATATCCTCATATTTGATCACTTTAACCTTAATCACCTAAAGATGCCTATGATAGGGGCAATGAGAGCTGAAAGCTAGTAAGTATCATAATTTTTGGGAGCTTGATGGCTCTGTGTATGGCGCCAGAAAAATGCTGGAGCGGTGTTAATGTAGAGCTCGTTGGGAACCCCAAGAGGAAGGTATGATGAGCACAGCAGCAAGTTTCCCTCAGTATGAAACCAAGGTTTAATCGAACCAGTAGGAGGAAGGAAACAGCTCAAAGGTGTTGCTAGATGAGCCTTGGCAGGGCGCACTACCGGTGCTAGTAGCAATGTGGAGACCTACACAACACAACCACAGAACTTTGTCCCCAACTTGCAATGAGGTTGTC
The DNA here is from genome assembly GCA_916181665.1 of Avena sativa. NCBI lineage: Eukaryota > Viridiplantae > Streptophyta > Magnoliopsida > Poales > Poaceae > Avena > Avena sativa. The sequence continues at coordinate 56,282,695 of OV702292.1, forward strand.
AATCTCACCGTGTTTTGCGGAAAACAAAGGATTAAATGTATCGAATGGAAAGAAGTAATAGTTTGCAGAAAGTAAACACAAAGCAGTAAACAGTTTATAGATTGTATGTAAAGAAAAAGGATCGGGATCCATAGTTCACTAGAGGTGGCTCTCCTTAAGATAGATAACATGCTGGGTGAACAAATTACAGCGGGGCAATTGACAAACATCGAGAAAGCAATACATGCATATACTAATCATCTTGACTCCTTTGAGACTTGATTGGGCATTACAACATAATTCATAGACCGCCATCCAACTGCATCTATGACTAATAATCCACCTTCAGGTTATCATCCGAACCCCCTCTAGTATTAAGTTGCAAGCAACAAATTATTGCTTTACGAACTGCGTGTAAAGTAAACAATACGATTGTTCTATGAACAAAGGATTGTTGTTTTCTCCCTAGTAGCAACAACACATCTAGTACCTTAGAGATTTCTGTCACTTCCCCAGATTACCAGAGGCATGAACCCACTATCGAGCATAAATACTAACTCTTGGAGTTGCTAGCATCTACTTGGCCAAGATAGCTACTAACAACGGAAAGCATTCAAGATCACAAATAACAAAGACTTGATAGAATCAATAATTAATCTGAAATAGCATCTCAATATCCATCGGATCCCCGCAAACACAACATGTATGATTACAAATATATGATCTTGATCATGAACGGAGCTCACAAGATCTAGACATGAAAGCACAAAGGAGGAGAACCAGCCATCTAGCTACTACATGGATCCGTATTCCAAGGATGAACTACTCACGCATCACACCGGAGGCTTGCATGGTGATGAAGAAGGCGTCCAGGGTGAATTCCCCTCTCCGGCAGGGTGCCGGGAAGAGCTTCAGATTCCTCCCGATCTAGGGATGGAGATGACGGCGGCTACAGACTCTTTCGTGGATTTTTTCGGGCCCTCAGGGTTTTTGTCCTGAGGGCAATATATAGGTGGAAGGGGAGGCCGAGGGGGTGCCAGGGGCCACCACACCACCCCCTGGCGCGGGCCAAGCCTGGCCGCACGGCCAGGTGGTGTGGCTGGCCTCTGGCCCCTCTCCGTCTCGTATTCTGGCATCTGATGACTTCCGGAAAAATAGGCACTTTGGCTTTTGTCCCGTCCAATTCCGAGAATATTCATTTTCTGACTTTCCTGGAACCAAAAACAGCAGAAAACAGGCAGCTGGCACTGTGGCTCTTGTTAATAGGTTAGTCCAAGAAATCATATGAAAAGTACTCCAAAGTGTGGACAAAACACAAGAAAGTGGATAAAACCAAGCATGGAACATCAAAAATTATAGATACATTTGCAATGTATCAACATCCCCAAGCTTAACTCTTGCTTGTCCCCGAGTAGGTAAGTGATAAAAAGAAAGAATAATTTTTGAGGTGACATGCACCATCAAAGACTTGATCAAAGTATTTGTAAAACATTCAAAGCTGGGATCATAGTACTTCAATCATAACATGAAAGACAAAGTTATAGCAATAAGACAAAGAAACTATGATGAAACATGAAAAGGCACAAACAAAAGATTCATGAATAACAATGCTTTGCAAGACGTTTGTTTGTTTCACATAAAGAAAAATAGCATAATAGTATTCAGCTTGTCCCTCATAGAGTAGCAAATATAAATGCATAGGACACCTTCAAAGTTCATAAGAGTGACTAGATACAAAAGTTTAAAACAAGCAATATCAAGTTATGCATCAATCAACTAGTCTTGGGACAATGCACATAGAACTAAGAATGGCCACTATGCTCTCAAAGTAGGTGCATAAAGGTAGAAGGTGGAGACTCAATATAATGGTGGAAGAAAGGCCTTCTTATAAAAGGAAGTAGGGATTCAAGTCTCATAAAGAGCTTCCAAAAATTATGGTACTTATAGCTTTCAGCTCTCATTGCTCCTATCATAAGCATCTTGAAGTGATTAAGGTTAAAGTGAACAAACTATGGTGTACATGCTTAAAGAAGTATAAGTTAGAAATCTCATGTCCCTTGTATACAAGGGCCGCTCCTCATGCTACTCAAGTTTAGTCACCTGTAAGTTCTTGTCATCGTAATTACATGTGTATCATAGAGAACCGCCAACGGGGTACCCCTTGCCCGATGATACGGAAGAATCCCCATATCAAAATGACAAGGCAAGAAGACAATGAGCATCTCAGCAATCTTCTTATTTACCATGGGAATATGGTGCTTTTTTCTCTCTTTCCTCTTTTCATAATCTCTTCTTTTTCTCATATAGGACTCTTTTTTTATAAGAAGAATGCTTCATAGACAACTCATTATGGTTACGCTGCAGGTTTCCACCATGTCAGCATGGATTAGACCAGTGGCCCAGGCGTTTCTCTAACACATATACATAACTCCATGGACTTGCAAGCTCCCTTTTCATTTCACACCGACGACATCCATATACAAAAGAGCATGATATCAACTAGGTATAAGTACCAAGTGCAATGTTGAAAACGTTCCCCATGAAAGCATGGTTCTGCTAATTCCCAACAAATAAGTGCAAGCATATACAACATAGACGACACAATGGTTCAAGTTTATTAAGGGCAAGAAATGTAAAGTGTGCCATCAAGTTCATGAGAGCTTTAATCACTAGTTTTCTCATAACAAGTTTAATTTGGAAGGTAAACAAAAGCATGAATATACTTGGAATAGCATAAGCTAGTAGGTAGGTATGGTGGAATCTTTAAATAACTTGGTTTAGGGAGTTGGATGCATGAGTGGAACTCATACTTTGTTGTGGAGGCTAGCAAAAGACTGGGAGTGACAAACTAAGAGAGCAATAATGGCCATAATCATGCAGAGCGACAAAACATCATTGATCAAAGCGTAAAGTGATACTACAAGTTGAAAACTAAAGGATTATGAAGGCTTATGGTGACTTGGTATAGTCATAACATGGTGTGAGCATGCGCCAAGTCAACCCAAATAAAGCATCAAAGGAGAATACCACTATACTATGCTTTAATATGCTAAAACAACGCATGATTCATCCAAGGCACATTAAGCAATCTCAATTGTTTATAACAAGTCATGCTACAACAAAGAATACTAAGCATAAAGCTAAAACAATATCAAGCATGGCATGACAAAGCATATGCCACAATAAAAAACGAGCTCTTTTTACCACATAAGCATGAACTTTCCTACTCTTTTCCAAACCAAACCAAACTATTTGCAAACCAATGTATGAAAGATGGGGTCCAACCAATTTATTCAGAAAGCTGAGCAAACAAAAGCAAACGAAAAACCAAAACGAAAACGAAAAAGAAGACGCTCCAAGAACAACACAACTGTGCATGAAACAATAAAAATGAAGCGTTTGGAAGAAACCTAGGATTTTTATTGATGAAGAAAGGGATGCCTTGGGCATCCCCAAGCTTTGAAGCTTGTACTTCGTGGATATTTCTTGGGGTGACATGCGTAGCATCCCCAAGCTTGAGCTTTAGTCCATCCTTCATCTCATTACTCATTCCTTCCATACACCTAGAATTTTTCCTTCATACAAAACTTCACACAATCTTTATTAGCAACATTAGTGCACTCAAGATAAATAAGTCTTAAGGTTCAGTTCTAACACCAAATAAACTTCCATTAGAACACTAGATACTGTATAACTTCCCTCGAAAACTCAATTCCCCAAAAGAACTCAAAAAGGAACCAACAAGAAGCAAATGCAGAAAATGGTAGAAATCTGTCAAAATAGACCAGCAGGTAAAGACGAATTTTTTCAAAGACCTTCTGTTGCTCAACTCAACAAGTGTTGAACTAACAAATGTTAGATAACAACCTGGGTCAGAAGCACAAAAATACACGCCTCAAAAATACGTTCAGAGATTTTACACGAATTTTTACTGTGAAGCACAGAAATCTGTTTCGGGACAACAACTTTCCCAATCATTACTTCTCTCTCATTAGAGGTTACTCTTGGCACAAAAAGCAAATAAAAAGTATAAGGAGCGGTTATTACTGAAATACTTCCAAGAATCATCTAAAACTATTGGGTTATCTCCCAATAAGTACTTTTCTTTAACGCCTTTAAGTTAGGCATAAGAAACAAGAAAGAATCAAGTGTTCTCAAATGAAGAAGCATTAAAACCAAATTTTGTTTTCATAGGAGAAGCAAAAGAAATCTTCTCTCTCTTCTTAGGGAAGTGTTCTATACCTTTCTTGAGTGGGAGTTGATATTTAATGGTGCCTTCTTTCATATCAATGATGACACCAACAGTTCTAAGAAAAGGTCTTCCCAAAGTAATAGGACAAGAAGCATTGTATTCAACATCCAAAACATAGAAATCAATGGGGACATAGGCATTGTTAACCATAATAAGAACATCATTAAGACTCCCCATGAGTTTGTTTTTAGCATTATCATCAAGTGGGACATTCAAATAACAATCTTCAAGTGGAGGCAAATCAAGCATATCATAAATCCTTCTAGGCATAATAGAAACACTACTATCAAGATCACATAAAGCTTTGAAATCAAAGCCATTCACTTTCATATTAATGATGGGTTCCCAACCATCTTCTTGTTTTATAGGAATAGAAGCTTTATGTTTCATCTTTTCTTCTTTAATCTTTATGAGAGCATCAGTAATGTGTTTTGTAAAGGCCATGTTCATAGCACTAGCATTAGGACTTTTAGCAAGCTTTTGTAGGAACTTAATAACTTCAGAGATATTGCAACCATCAAGATCAAAATCAAATTTATCATCTAAAGTAGTAGAACTATTACTAGCCTCAACACTAGTGGTGGTAATAGTAGAAACACTAATGTTTCTAGCAATTTCATCTTCTCTTTCCCACTTAGCATGTAATTCAGCTAATAGTCTAACATTTTCATCAATTCTTACTTGTATAGCATTAGTAGCTGCAAAGGGATTATCATTAGTTTCGGGTTTAGCAGCTATTTTATTCAAAGAAGATTGAGCTTCAGCCAAAGATGCTATATTTCTTTCAGCATTAGAGAGTTTTTCCTCAATAGTTTTATTGAAAGCAGTTTGTTTACTAATAAACTCTTTAAGCATAACTTCAAGTTCAGAGGGTGCACTGCTATTATTGTTGTAAGAATTTCCATAAGCATTACCATTGTTGGGAGGATATGTCTTATAATTGTTGTTACCAAAATTACTCCTATAAGCATTATTGCCAAAATTGTTATTTCTTATGAAGTTCACATCAACTTGCTCTTCTTGAGCAACCAAAGAAGCCAAAGGAACATTATTTGGATCAATATGGGCTTTCCCATTAACAAGCATACACATAATAATATCAATCTTATCACTCAAGGAGGAGGTTTCCTCAATAGAATTTACCTTCTTACCTTGTGGAGCTCTCTCAGTATGCCATTCAGAATAATTAACCATCATATTGTCCAGGAGTTTTGTTGCAGCACCCAAAGTGATGGTTATAAAGGTACCTCCAGCAGCAGAATCTAATAAGTTCCTTGAAGAATAGTTCAATCCTGCATAAAAAGTTTGGATGATCATCCAAGCAGTCAGTCCATGAGTGGGGCAATTCTTAACCAAAGATTTCATTCTTTCCCAAGCTTGAGCAACATGTTCATTATCAAGTTGCTTAAACTTCATTATTTCACTTCTCATAGATATAATCTTAGCAGGAGGATAATACTTTCCAATAAAAGCATCTCTGCATTTAGTCCAAGAATCAATACTATTCCTAGTTAAGGAATTCAACCATTCTTTAGCTTTTCCTCTCAAAGAGAAAGGAAACAATTTCAGCTTAATAATATCACCATCTACATCCCTATGCTTTTGCATCTCACAAAGTTCAATAAAGTTATTTAGATGGAAAGCAGCATCTTCATTACCAATACCAGAAAATTGTTCTCTCATAACAAGATTGAGCAAAGCAGGTTTTATCTCAAAGAAAGTATCTTTAGGCATAGGTGGAGCAATAGGTGTGCTCATAAAATCATTGTTGTTGGTGCTAGTGAAGTCACACAACTTAGAGTTTTCAAGAGTAGTCATTTTTTTGGGTTTTCAAATAAGAAAGCAAACTAGTAAAACTATTTTTTGTGTGTTTTTGATAAGAAAACAAGCAAACAAAGCAAAAAGAAACTAAGCAAAACAAAAATAACAAAGTAAAGAGATTGTTTATGAGGGACTCACCTTGTGAAGATGTCCTTGACTCCTTGGCAACGGCGCCAGAAAAATGCTTGATGGCTCTGTGTAATGCGCTAGAAAAATGCTAGAGCGGTGTTGATGTAGAGCTCATTGGGAACCCCAAGAGGAAGATATGATGAGCATAGCAGCAAGTTTCCCTCAGTATGAAACCAAGGTTTAATCGAACCAGTAGGAGCAAGGAAACACCTCAAAGGTGTTGCTAGCTGAGCCTTGGTAGGGCGCACTACCGGTGCTAGTAGCAACGTGGAGACCTGCACAACACAACCACAGAACTTTGTCCCCAACTTGCAATGAGGTTGTCAATCTCACCGTGTTTTGCGGAAAAAAAGGATTAAACGTATTGAATGGAAAGAAGTAATAGTTTGCAGAAAGTAAACACAAAGCAGTAAACAGTTTATAGATTGTATGTAAAGAAAAAGGACCGGGATCCATAGTTCACTAGATGTGGCTCTCCTTAAGATAGATAACATGCTGGGTGAACAAATTACAGCGGGGCAATTGACAAACATCGAGAAAGCAATACATGCATATACTAATCATCTTGACTCCTTTGAGACTTGATTGGGCATTACAACATTATACATAGACCGCCATCCAACTGCATCTATGACTAATAATCCACCTTCAGGTTACCATCCGAACCCCCTCCAGTATTAAGTTGCAAGCAACAGATTATTGCTTTACGAATTGCGTGTAAAGTAAACAATACGATTGTTCTATGAACAAAGGATTGTTGTTTTCTCCCTAGTAGAAACAACACATCTAGTACCTTAGAGATTTCTTTCACTTCCCCAGATTACCAGAGGCATGAACCCACTATCGAGCATAAATACTAACTCTTGGAGTTGCTAGCATCTACTTGGCCAAGATAGCTACTAACAACGGAAAGCATGCAAGATCACAAATAACAAAGACATGATAGAATCAATAATCAATCTGAAATAGCATCTCAATATCCATCGGATCCCCGCAAACACAACATGTACGATTACAAATAGATGATCTTGATCATGAACGGAGCTCACAAGATCTAGACATGAAAGCACAAAGGAGGAGAACCAGCCATCTAGCTACTACATGGATCCGTAGTCCAAGGATGAACTACTCACGCATCACACCGGAGGCTTGCATGGTGATGAAGAAGGCCTACAAGGTGAATTCCCCTCTCCGGCAGGGTGCCGGGAAGAGCTTCAGATCCCTCCCGATCTTGGGATGGAGATGACGGTGGCTACAGACTCTTTCATGGATTTTTTTCTGGCCCTTAGGTTTTTCGTCCCAAGGGAAATATATAGGTGGAAGGGGAGGCCGAGGGGGTGCCAGGGGCCACCAAACCACCCCCTGGCACGGGCCAAGCCTGGCCGTGCGGCCAGGTGGTGTGGCCGGCCTTTGGCCCCTCTCTGTCTCGTATTCTGGCATCTAATGACTTCAGGAAAAATAGGCACTTTGGCTTTTATCCCGTCCAATTCCGAGAATATTCATTTTCTGACTTTCCTGGAACCAAAAACAGCAGAAAACAGGCAGCTGGCACTATGGCTCTTGTTAATAGGTTAGTCCAAGAAATCATATGAAAAGTACTCCAAAGTGTGGACAAAACACAAGAAAGTGGATAAAACCAAGCATGGAACATAAAAAATTATAGATACATTTGCAATGTATCAGAGCTCTTTATGAGACTTGCAATCCCTGCTTCCCTCTGCGAAGGGCCTTTCTTTTACTTTTTAGTTGAGTCAGTAAACCTACTCCCTTCTATCTCAGCAAGTATTTTGAGTTGTTGTGTTTCATTCATTCATATGATGATTTATTCAATCATGTTTCTTATGTTCCTTGTTTTGCACATTGCTCTTATCTTGATGTTTACTACTTTGAAAGCTATCATTGAAAACCAGTTATTTGTGAACTCCAGCAAATTATCAACTATTCTTCGAACAAGAGCTAAGTTTGCCATTACCAATTATGATTTACTTTATGTATCTTTATTGTGTTTCCTTTACTTATTGCAAGTTGAGTTATATAATAGTGAGTTGTCTTCTATTATGATCTATGTATTGAAGAATGTGATGCTTCTTGTTCGTATTCTTTTATCGACTCTTCACTCCATAAACCTGAGGCCATGTTTATTGAGCTCAGTTTCGCTTGGGGACAAGGGAAGTCTAAGCTTGGGGGAGTTGATACGTCCAGTTTGCATCACTATTCTATGTCATAATTCACTGTTATTCATTGATATATTTCGTATTGAGAGGTGATACTTATGTTATTTCATCTGTTTTTGCATGGTTGATGACTTTCTGAGCATGGACCGCTGCAGTCAGGATTCTGATGGAAAAGGTGTTGTTTGGAGGCAAAATTCGCGAAGATCGGAAAATCCGGGAAAATATACGGAAAATCCTATTTTCCTAGAAGACGAAGGAAGCCAGAAGGGGGGCTAGAGATGGGCCACAGGGGGCCCACACCACCCCCTGGCGCGGGCCAGCCTAGGCCGTGCCACCAGGTGGTGTGGCCGCCCTGGTCCACCCCTGGCACTCCCCTTTGGCGTATATTATCCTCCCGAAACCCTAAGACTCGGGGAGCAACCACAGAAAGATTCCGCCGCCTCTACAGGGCGGAAAACATCGAGAGAGAAAGATCTCTCTGGCAGACAGATTTCTGTCGGGGGAATTTCTTCCCGAAGAGGGGAGATCGTCGCCATCAACACCACCATCAAGCTGGACTTCATCGGGATCATCATCATCATCATCACCACCATCATCACCATCAGCACCCTCATCACCATCTCCATATTGTTGTAACAATTGGGTTGAATCTTGCATAGTTCATAGGGGAAACTTTCCCGGTGTTGATTACTCTTTGTAGTTGATGCTATTGAGTGAACCATTGAATTATTGTTTATGTTCATATTGTTATACATCGTTATTCAATCTCTAATCATGATCCATATGATGTCTTGTGAGTAGTTCGTTTTGTTCTTGAGGACATGGAAGAAGTCATGTTGTTAGTAGTGGATTTGTGTTGAGAAAGATTCAATAGTTTGATATTTAAGTTGTGGTGTACTTCTTCTAGTGGTGTCATGTGAACGTCGACTACATGACACTTCACCTATATGGGCCTAGGGGACTGCATTGTGTATTTGGCTACTAATCGTAGGGGTTGCCGGAGTGACAGAAACCTGAACCCCCGTTAGGAAACCATTGCACAAGGGACGTAAGAGTCTTAGAGTTTAAAGTTGTGGTTAGGTTTCTACCTTAATTACTTTCTTGTACTTACGGATGTTTGCAAGGGGTATAATCACAAGTATGTATTAGTCCTAGGAAGGTCGGTACATTAGCACAGGTTCACCCACACAACACTTAGAAAGCTAAAGAAGATTAATCAACTATATGAAGTGAAAGCACTTGACAGTCTTCCCATGTGTCCTCGAGAACGTTTGGTCATCTTAAGTAATACAACCGGCTTGTCCTTTGCTGCATAAAGGATTGGGCCACTTGCTGCATTTATTCCTACTGTCTTTTATTTACTCGTACTTTGTTTACTTGCTTTATAAAAAAACCCTAAAAATCCGTTTGCTAAGTATTTGCAGAGAATTCCTGATCCATACCACTAGCCAGCACCTTCTGCTCCTCGTTGGGTTCGACACTCTTACTTATCGAAAATACCGCGATACACCCCTATACTTGTGGGTCATCAGGCAACCAATGATCAAGGTTTCCTGATCATGTAGCATTTATGCTAGTTGACAACAGAGTCATATCACTCGAGAATGATATGATGTACATTTCCCACTTAAGTATTGCAATGTGATCAAGTCACATGGTTTGTCATTGCAATAGTTAGAAACTAAGTAACCTTCTCCTTAGACCGTGAGATCATATTAATCACTGTCTCCCGAGGCTATTTTGACTACATCAAACTTCATGTCCGTAACTGGGTGACTATAATGTGTATGGTGGGTATTCTAGAGGAACAGTTGAGGCCTATGCATCAAGACCGGGATTTGTTCACCCGCGTGACGGGAAGATACACTAGGCCCACTCGGTGAGACTGTATCCAAAAGGTTGCAACCATTGACTAGTTCAGGGGATACAATATCACGATAACAAGATAAGTGGACTTGTCGATAACAAGATAGGTGTGTTGATACCATATATCAAATCTCGGATAAGTCATGCATCGAAGAAACAAAGGGATAGGGACACAGAGTTTATAGTTCGAACACAACAGAGTTTCGTTGAATACATGGGGGTCATTATGGGCATCCTGGTCCCGTTATTTATCATTGATCGAGAGTAATCTCGATCATGAATGTGCCATTCCCAAACCGCAGGGAAACATGCTCAAGGGTCCGTCAATGTTCCAAAACTGTTATGAAAGTGAAGGGATCACATATGAGAAAGAGAGAATTAGAATCGTTTCAATAAGACATTGCCGGAAAGGTTCCGAAGAGGATCGGAAGAAGGAATAAACCGAAAGGTGTTTCAGATTAATAGGAATTTAAATATGCATTTATATATGTTAATTGAGAATTAATATATGTTAAATAAATATTTAAATTTATATTAAAGGGGCAACCTCCACTAGTGTGCCGAATCCCCAGAGGGAATCATCCCAAGAGGGAGGCCACCCCTAGCAGAAGCAGCATCACAGCACTAGGCCCTAGCTCGGCCCGTGCAGGCGAATGTGCACGGGAGGCAGCTGGCGCATGCAAGGGCTGCGGGTAGTAGGAGGATGTCGCACCATCCCACGCGGGTGTTCAGTGCACATCGCAAGTGGGCGACGTCGGGCGAGCGGGGCTGGCGGGCCACGAGGGCAATGCCCACCCGGCGCATCGCCTCTTCCATGCATGCCGCATGTCCGTGGGTGGGCTAGTGCGTGGGTGGCCCACTCTGCCACCGGCGGTTGCTCCCTCCACCCATTTTTTCCTTTAGTCCCACCCTGAGACTTTAGTGGTGGGGTCCTACCTTTTCGCCTATATAAAGGGGTCTATATTGGTGGGAAAAGACAGACAATTTTGAGAAGGAAATTTTCTAAGGCACTTTTCCTTAGGGAACTTCCTCCCTCTATCTCTCGTTGACCTCTATGTTGGTGCGGTCCTGATACGTCCAAAACGTATCTACTTTCCCGAACACTTTTGCTATTGTTCCTCCTCTATACTTGTGTGATCTGGATGCAACTAATGCGGACTGACGCTGTTTTCAGAAAATCAACTATCAGGAAAAATCCCGGAAAATATGCCAAAAATCCTATTTCACCTGAAGACTCTAGGAGCCAGAATACGAGACGGAGAAGAGCCAGGGGTGGCCAAACCACCTGGTGGCATGGGCCAGGCCAGGCCGCGCCAGGGGGTGGTGTGGGCCCCCCAGGCACCCCCTCGGCCTCTCTCTTCGGCTATAAGGAGCCTTCTGATCTAAAAACTTTGGGGGGTTCGATGTTTTTCCAGAAGGAGTTCCGCTCCGCCGCCACCGCCAGATTCCACGAAACAGTACCAGAAACTCCGTTCTAGCACCCTGCCGGGATGGGGAATTGGAGGATATCATCGCCATCATCCTCACCATTGCTTCTCCATCCACCATCCATGTTTCCCCCATATATGAGTGAGTAACCCTCATTGTAGGCTATGGGGATGGTAGGGATTGGATGAGATCGTTCATGTAATGGCATCAGATTGTTAGGGCATGGTGCCTAGTATCTTTTATTAGTGCTTTATGACTTTGTTGCGACTTGTTGTGTTTAATGCTTGTCACTAGGGCCCGAGTGCCATGATTTCAGATCTGAACATGTTATTAATTCATTATGATAGTATTGTTTTTGGTCTTACCTGTAAGTTGTATACACACATTGTTGTCTGGAACCTATGGCCACGAAGTGATAGAAATCGGGATAACCAGAAGGGAAAGGCTTTGATGTTAGGATCACATGTGTTCAAGGAGTGTTAATGCTTTGCTCCGGTGCTCTATTAAAAGGAGAACCTTAATTGCCAGTAGTTCCCTAGAGGCCCCGCTGCAAACGGGCTGGCAGGACAAAAGATGTTGTGCAAGTTCTCATTGCTAGCACGTATGACTATATATGGAACACATGCCTAGGATTGTCTAGTACTTGGATGCTTTATCTTATTTATCTATAATTGCCCTATGTTCTGATTGCTATGTGAATTGTCTTGTCCATGCAACGCCGTCCATCCATCCCTATGCCTACCACACTCGAATCCCACTATTTACTGCTTTTGTTACTACTGTCTTTGCTTTACTACTGATGTTACTCTACTATTCCTACTACACTACTGTTGCTACTGATAAACTGCTATGAGCAAGATTGTTTCTAGGTGCAGCTGAATTGACAACTCAGTTGTTAAGGCTGATAAATATTCTTTGGCTCCCCTTGTGTCGAATCAATAAATTGGGTTTCACTTCCCTCGAAAATACTACGATACACCCCCTATACTTGTGGGTCATCAAGACTATTTTCTAACGCCGTTGCCAGGGAGCATAGCTTTATTTATCAAGCTCACTTGGATTCTCTATTGTTCGCTGCTATCCATCCATCATGGGTAAGTCTCGTGATGGCAAGGTTCCTATTTTACCATCCACTACAAGAAGAGGTATGGTTCTGAACACCTCTATTGCTCTTGATTCACCGACTGTTCTGAGTAAGTTCCTTACACCACCACATACACATGCTACACACACTGCTACTACTGCTGAATCTGAAACTTCTGATACTTATGATGCTGCTTCTACTGTGCTTGATAAGAGTGGTTTATTAGGTCCTTTCCTAGATGCTACGATTTCTAGAACTATATCTGGAAATACCGAAACTCCTAATGAAGAACCACCACACCTGTTAGCTCACCTGAGTCTAGTGAGAGTTATGATATTGAAGACGGTTATGTTGAGATGACCGATGAATTTATTAAAGAATATAAGAACACCCATGATAGGAGCACTGCTAAGAGTCTCCTTGAGAGGCGTACTATTAGACCCAAATTATATCCTGCTGCTAAGTTTGCTGCTTCTCCCATAAACATTATGGCTGAAGATTATGATTTCTCTCTCGATCTATCTTACATAGCTATTGTCGAGAAAGAACCTTTTTGTGGGACTAAGAATGATAGTGTGGTAGCACATATGAATGAACTTTCTACCATGAGTGGCTTGTTTTCTGATGATATTAAGATGCATACTTACTTTGTTGCTAAGATTTTTCCCTTTTCACTGAAAGGAGAAGCTAAAACTTGGTTTAGTAATTTACCTCCTGGATCTATTGATAGCCCTGAGTGCTTGATTAGTACTTTCCTGCAGAAATATTTTCCTCCCAGTGCTAGACATGCTATTTTGTAGGAACTTTTTGATTTTAAACAGGGAGAAAAAGAGGTATTGCCCGAATCTTGGGCAAGGTTTTGTGCTTTGATTCATGCACAGGCTGGAAGTCCATTACCTAAGAATGAGCTTCTTGATATATTTTATAATGGACTAACCGAGGAATCTAGGACATACCTAGATAGTTGTGCTGATTGTGCTTTCAGGAATAGGACTCCTAAGGAAGCTGAGGAATTAATGGCTAAAATAAGCAAGAATTATGTGTTGGAGATATGCCCAAGAGGCAATAATAAAAGTGGTTATTATTATATCTTTGTGTTTATGATGAATGTTTACATCCCATGCTATAATTGTATTATAAGGAAACACTAATACATGTGTGTTTTGTAAACATAAAAGAGTCCCTAGTAAGCCTCTTGTTGAACTAGCTTGTTGATTAATAGATGATCATGGTTTCCTGTTCATGGACATTGGATGTCATTAATAACAAGGTTATATCATTAGGAGAATGATGTGATAGACACACACCCATAGTAAGCGTAGCATAAGATCAAGTCATTAAGTTCGTATTGCTATAAGCTTTCAAATGCATAGTAACCTAATCCTTCGACCATGAGGTTATGTTAATCACCATCACCGGATGGGTACTTTGATGACATCAAACACTGCTTCGTAACTGGATGGTTATAAAGGTGTCATTGGGTATTCTGAAAGTATGTGTTGAAGCGCATGGACCAAGATTGGGATTTGTCCATCCATATGACGGATAGATATGCTCTGGGCCCTCTCGGTGGAATGTCATCTAGTTAGCTTGAAAGCATGTGACTAGGTCACAAGGGATGACATAACATGGAACGAGTAAAGAGTACTTATCAGTAACGAGGTAGAACTAGGTATGGAGATACCGACGATCAAACCTCGGATAAGTAGAGTATCGCGTGACAAAGGGAATTGGTTTCGTATGTTCATGGTTCTATCGATCACGGAGTCATCGTTGAGTATGTGGGAGCCGTTATGGATCTCCAGATCCCGCTGATGGTTATTGATCGGAGAGGTGTCTTCATCATGTCTGCATATTCACGAACCGTAGGGTGACACACTTAAGGTTCGAAGTTGTTTTAAGTAGATATGGAATGTGTGTTGGAGACCGAATGTTGTTCGAAGTCTCGGATTGGATCCGGGACATCACGAGGAGATCCGGAATTGTCCGGAGAATAAGATTCATATATTGGGGATCATTTTCTAAGTTAGGAAATGTTCCGGAGTATTTGTATGGGGATTCTAGAAGGTTTTGGAATGTTCTAGAAGGTTCTAGAAGATTTCTTGGAGTTTGCTTGAAAACCAAGAAAGGATCAAGGAATCCTTGTATGGCAAGACAAGGAGTAGTGGGGGAGGAGGACTCCTCCCCCCTTCCCAATCCGCCGGCCAAGGAGGGAGGGGAGTCCTACTAGGACTCTCCCTCCCATGGAGCATCCCTCCTTTAAATAGAGGGGTGGAGGCGCCACCCCCTTGCCCCTTCGATTCTCAAACCCTAGCCGCCTCTCTCCTCCTCCTTCCCTCTGCCCTGGCTTAGGCGAAGCCCTGCAGAATTCTCTACTCCACCACCACCACCACGCCGTCGTGTTGCTGGGATTCCGTGGAGAGATCTACTACCTCCGCTGCTCGCTGGAACGGGGAGAGGAAGGTCTGCTTCGACTCCGCACGTGTGACCGACTGCGGAAGCGCTGCCGGAACGCGGCGCCGGAAGGATCGTCTACTCGATCTTGAGATCGGCAAGTGATCGACTACATCAACCATGAGATCCGTTCTCGCACAAGGTTTTCGGATCTACAAGGGTTAGTACAGATCTATCTCGTTGCACATGTCTAATAGATTAGATCTTGGCTTTTATCTAGATTAGATCTGGGTTTTGTTCGTTCTTGCGATATAATTTTTTTGTTTTCCATGCTACGAACCCATCAGTGGTATCAGAGTCGTGTCTATGCGTAGATTTGTTGCACGAGTAGAACACAATGGTTTTGTGGGCGTTGGTGCTCATGCCGTCTTTTGCTTTGTGTACTTTGCATCTTGCGGTATGGTGGAATGAAGCGGCTCGGGCTAACCTTACATGTCATCGCACATGAGACTTGCTCCACGCGTGACGTGTAACTTGCTTTGCACAAGTGGCTTTGCGGGTGTCTGTCTCTCCCACCATAGTATAGATCCAATTTACACTTTGCACTTGATAGCACTTGTATCAACGTTGTGGTTCAGTGTCGTAGGTAAGATCCGTTCTTATTCGAAAACCCCAAACCATGTAAAACATGCAAAGAAAATTAGAGGCGTCTAACTTGTTTTTGCAGGGGTTTTGTGATGTGATATGGCCATCATGTGATTGTGATTATATTTGATGTATGCAATGATCCTTTTTGTAATATGGCAACCGGCAGGAGCCTAATGGTTGTCTTTAATTCTGTTAAGACCTGCGTGTCTATTCATCTTGTAATAGCTTTATTCCAAGTAGTTGTAATAGTTGCTAGTGATGATGGACAACCATGAAGAGGCGCCACTGACCTTGACGCAATGCTGGTGATGATGGAGATCATGTCCGTGCTTTGGAGATGGAGATCAAAGGCATAAGAAGAAAGGGCCATATCATATCACACTAATTATGAATTGCCTGTGATATTAATCCTTTATGCATCTTGTATTGCTTAGATCGCGACGGTAGCATTATAAGATGATCCCTCTCACTAAATATCAAGTAATAAAGTGTTCGTCCTTAGTTGGCACCGTTGCTAAGACTCGTCGTTTCGAAGCATCTCATGATGATCGGATGTGATAGATTCTACGTGTGCATACAACGGGTGCAAGCCAGATTTGCACATGCGGAAACTAAGGTTAATCTTGACGAGCCTAGCATGTACAGACATGGTCTTAGAACACGGAATACCGAAAGGTAGAGCATGAATCATATAAGTGATATGATGAACATGAATATTGTTCGCCGATGAAACTACATCTTCTCTCGTGAAGATCGGACTTGGTGTAGTGGACTTGGTTCGTGTAATCACTAAGACAATGTGAGGGATGTTGTTTTGAGTGGGAGTTCACCTAGTTAATTTAAGAATTAAAATTGAACTCAATTTATCATAAACTTAGTCTAAACTACTTGCAAATTTGTTGTAGATTACGGCAAACCTCTCCATCAATTTCAATGTGTTCCTAGAGAAAGAAAAGCTTAAGAACAATGGAAGCAACTTCACGGACTGGCTCCATGGTCTGAAGGTTGTCCTCAGGGCTGGTCAGTTGACCTATGTGCTCGAAGCACCGCTAGGTGACCCACCTGCAGAAGATGCCACCGATGACGTAAAGAATGTTTATGCCACTCGGAAAAATCATTACTCCATAGTTCAGTGTGCCATCCTGTACGGTTTAGAAACGGAGCTTCAGAAGCGCTTTGAGCACCACGACCCGTTCGAGATCATTAAGGAGCTCAAGCTCGTTTTTGAGACTCACGCGGCCGTGGAGAGCTATGAGGCCTCCGAAAAGTTCTTTAACTGTAAGATGGAAGAGGGAAGCTCCGTCAGCGAGCACGTGCTCACCATGTCTGGGCACGCAAATAAGCTCCAAGAGTTGGGGATAACGATTCCTAATGAGTTAGGGATTCACCGTGTCCTCCAATCACTGCCACCGAGTTATAAGAACTTTGTGATGAACTACAATATGCACTGCATGAACAAGACGTTGCCTGAACTATCGTCCATGCTGAAAACTGCTGAAGTGGAGATCAAGAAGGAGCACCAAGTGTTGATGGTCAATAAGACCACCAATTTCAAGAAACATGGCAAGCCTAAGAAAAAGGGAAACTTCAAGAAGGACGGCAAGAAAGCTGCCGCACCTGCTAAGAAGCCCAAGGCTGGTCCTAAGCCTGAAACTGAATGCTTCTACTGCAAGGGTGCTGGTCACTGGAAGCGTAACTGCCCCAAGTACCGGGCGGATCTGAAGAACGACAACATCAAGAAGAAAGGTATATTTGATATACATGTTATTGATGTGTATCTTACTAGTAATCGTAGTAGTGCCTGGGTATTTGATACTGGTTCGGTTGCTCATATTTGTAACTCGAAATAGGAGCTGCGGAATAAACGAAGACTGGCGAGAGACGAGGTGACGATGCGCGTTGGAAATGGCTCCAAGGTTGATGTGATCGCTGTCGGCACGCTCCCTCTGCATCTACCTTCGGGATTAGTTTTAAATTTGAATAATTGTTATTTGGTGTCTGCGTTAAGCATGAACATTACATCTGGATCTTGTTTATTGCGAGAGGGTTACTCTTTTAAGTCTAAGAATAAAGGTTGTTCGATTTATATGAGTAATATCT
The DNA here is from genome assembly GCA_916181665.1 of Avena sativa. Classification (NCBI taxonomy): domain Eukaryota; kingdom Viridiplantae; phylum Streptophyta; class Magnoliopsida; order Poales; family Poaceae; genus Avena; species Avena sativa. Next base: position 56,300,570 of record OV702292.1, read on the forward strand.
TTTATGGTAATGAACCTGAGATGAATGGTTTATTCTTATTAAATCTCGATAGTAGTGATACACATGTTCACAACATAGATGCTGAACGAATAAAATTGAATGATAATTCTACATGCATGTGGCACTATCGTCTTGGTCACATTGGAGTGAAACGTATGAAGAAACTCCATTCTGATGGACTTCTTGAATCACTTGATTTTGAATCACTTGAAAGATGCGAAGCATGTCTAATGGGAAAAATGACTAAGACTCCATTCTCTAGAATAATGGAGCGAGCTACAGACTTATTGGAAATAATACATACCGATGTGTGTGGTCCAATGAGTGTAGCATCACGTGGTGGATATCGTTATGTTCTCACTTTCACGGATGACTTAAGTAGATATGGGTATGTCTACTTTATGAAACATAAGTTCGAAACTTTCGAGAAGTTTAAGGAATTTCAAAGTGAAGTGGAAAATCATCATAACAAGAAGATTAAGGTTTCTGCGTTCTGACCGTGGAGGTGAATATCTAAGTTATGAGTTTGGCATGCATTTAAAGAAATGTGGAATACTTTCGCAGTTGACACCGCCAGGAACACCACAGCGTAATGGTGTGTCCGAACGTCGTAATCGAACTCTTTTAGATATGGTTCGGTCTATGATGTCTCTTACAGATTTACCGCTATCGTTTTGGGGCTATGCATTAGAGACAGCCGCATTCACTTTAAATAGGGCACCATCTAAATCCGTTGAAACGACACCGTACGAATTGTGGTTTGGTAAGAAACCTAAGTTGTCGTTCCTTAAAGTTTGGGGTTGCGAAGCGTATGTAAAGAAGTTACAACCTAATAAGCTTGAACCCAAAGCGGAGAAATGCGTCTTCATAGGATACCCTAAAGAAACAATTGGGTATACCTTCTATCATAGATCCGAAGGCAAAGTTTTCGTTGCCAAGAATGGATCCTTTCTTGAGAAGGAGTTTCTCTCGAAGGAAGTGACTGGAAGGAAAGTAGAACTCGACGAGGTTATTGAACCTTCTCTCGGAGTTGAGAGTAGCGCAGCACCGGAAGATGTTTTTGTGCCGCCTACACCAATTAGAGAGGAAGCTAATGATGGTGATCATGAAACTTCGAACGAAGTTACTGCAGAACCTCGCAGGTCAACGAGGGTTCGTACCACTCCTGATTGGTATGACTCTGCCTTGAACGTCATGTTGGTGTACAACAATGATGACCCTGCGACGTATGAAGAAGCTATGGTGAGCCCAGATTCCGACGAATGGCTAGAAGCCATGAAATCCAAAATGGGATCCATGTACAAAAACCAAGTATGGACTTTGGTGGACTTACCGGATGGCCGTAAGGCTGTCGAGAACAAATGGATTTTCAAAAGAAAAATAGATGCTGATGGTAATATTACCGTCTATAAAGCTCGACTTGTCGCGAAAGGGTTCCGACAAATTCAAGGAGTTGACTACGATGAGACTTTCTCACCAGTAGCGAAGCTAAAGTCTGTGAGGATTTTGTTAGCAATTGCTGCATATTTCGATTATGAGATTTGGTAGATGGATGTCAAAACGGCGTTCCGTAATGGTGACATTGAGGAAGAGTTGTATATGGTACAACCCAAGGGTTTTGTCGATCCTAGTGATGCTGACAAGGTATGCAAACTTCAGCGCTCCATTTATGGACTGAAGCAAGCATCCCGGAGTTGGAATCAACGTTTTGATAAAGTAATCAAAATTTTTGGATTTATACAAACTTATGGAGAAGCTTGTATTTACAAGAAAGTGAGTGGGAGCTCCGTAGCATTCCTAGTACTATATGTAGATGACATATTGTTGATTGGGAATGATATAGAACTTCTTAATAGTGTCAAAACCTATTTGAATAATAGTTTTTGATTGAAGGATCTTGGCAAAGCGGCATATATTCTAGGCATCAAGATTTATAGAGCTGGATCAAGACGCCTAATAGCGCTTTCATAAAGTACATACTTAGACAAAGTTCTAAAGAAGTTTAGAATGGAAGAGAGCAAGAAAGGGTTCGTGCCCATGTTGTCAGGTAAGAGCTTGAGTAAGACTCAAAGTCCAGCTGCGGCAGAAGATAGAGAGAAGATGAATAATATTCCCTATGCCTCGGCCATAGGTTCTATCATGTATGCCATGCTGTGTACAAGACCGGATATAGCACATGTTGTTAGTTTGACTAGCAGATATCAAAGTGATCCTGGAATGGAGCATTGGACAGCGGTCAAGAATATCCTAAAGTACCTGAATAGGACTAAGGATATGGTTCTTTCTTATGGAGGTGATGAACAGCTTGTTGTAAATGGTTACACTGATGCTAGTTGGAACACCGATCCAGATGACTCGAAGTCACAGTCTGGATACGTATTTATTTTGAATGGTCCTGCAGTGAGCTGGAGGAGTGCCAAGCAAAGCGTTGTGGCGAAATCTTCAACTGAATCGGAATACATAGCTGCTTCGAAGGCTGCACAAGAAGCCATATGGATGAAGGAGTTCATTACTGAACTTGGCGTGGTTCCTAGTGCGTTGGACCCAATGGCCATCTACTGTGACAACACAGGTGCCATAGCTAATGCACAGGAGCCAAGGTCACATAGCAAGCTGAAGCACATCAAGCTACGGTTCCATGCTATTCGCGAGTATGTCCGAGATGGTGACATAAAGATTTGCAAAGTACACACTGATCTGAATGTGGAAGATCTGTTGACTAAATCTCTCCCTAGAGCAAAGCATGACCAACACCAGAACGCCATGGGTGTTAGGTATATTACCATGTAATCTAGATTATTGACTCTAGTGCAAGTGGGAGACTGTTGGAGATATGCCCAAGAGGCAATAATAAAAGTGGTTATTATTATATCTTTGTGTTTATGATGAATGTTTACATCCCATGCTATAATTGTATTATAAGGAAACACTAATACATGTGTGTTTTGTAAACATAAAAGAGTACCTAGTAAGCCTCTTGTTGAACTAGCTTGTTGATTAATAGATGATCATGGTTTCCTGTTCATGGACATTGGATGTCATTAATAACAAGGTTATATCATTAGGAGAATGATGTGATAGACACACACCCATAGTAAGCGTAGCATAAGATCAAGTCATTAAGTTCGTATTGCTATAAGCTTTCAAATGCATAGTAACCTAATCCTTCGACCATGAGGTTATGTTAATCACCATCACCGGATGGGTACTTTGATGACATCAAACACTGCTTCGTAACTGGATGGTTATAAAGGTGTCATTGGGTATTCTGAAAGTATGTGTTGAAGCGCATGGACCAATATTGGGATTTGTCCATCCATATGACGGATAGATATGCTCTGGGCCCTCTCGGTGGAATGTCATCTAGTTAGCTTGCAAGCATGTGACTAGGTCACAAGGGATGACATAACATGGAACGAGTAAAGAGTACTTATCAGTAACGAGGTAGAACTAGGTATGGAGATACCGACGATCAAACCTCGGATAAGTAGAGTATCGCGTGACAAAGGGAATTGGTTTCGTATGTTAATGGTTATGTCGATCACGAAGTCATCGTTAAGTATGTGGGAGCCGTTATGGATCTATAGATCCCGCTGATGGTTATTGATCGGAGAGGTGTCTTCATCATGTCTGCATATTCACGAACCGTAGGGTGACACACTTAAGGTTCGAAGTTGTTTTAAGTAGATATGGAATGTGCGTTGGAGACCGAATGTTGTTCGGAGTCTCGGATTGGATCCGGGACATCACGAGGAGATCCGGAATTGTCTAGAGAATAAGATTCATATATTGGGGATCATTTTCTAAGTTAGGAAATGTTCCGGAGTATTTGTATGGGGATTCTAGAAGGTTTCAGAATTTTCCGGAAGGTTCTAGAAGATTTCTTGGAGTTTGCTTGGAAACCAAGAAAGGATCAAGGAATCCTTGTAGGGCAAGACAACGAGTAGTGGGGAAGGAGGACTCCTCCCCCCTTCCCAATCCGCCGGCCAAGGAGGGAGGGGAGTCCTACTAGGACTCCCCCTCCCATGGCGCCTCCCTCCTTTAAATAGAGGGGTGGAGGCGCCACCCCCCTTGCCCCTTCGATTCTCAAACCCTAGTCGCCTCTCTCCTCCTCCTTTCCTCTGCCCTGGCTTAGGCGAAGCCCTGCAGAATTCTCTACTCCACCACCACCACCACGCCGTCGTGCTGCTGGGATTCAGTGGAGAGATCTACTACATCCGCTGCTCGCTGGAACGGGGAGAGGAAGGTCTGCTTCGACTCCGCACGTGTGACCGACTGCGGAAGCGCTGCTGGAACGCGGCGCCGGAAGGATCGTCTACTCGATCTTGAGATCGGCAAGTGATCGACTACATCAACCACGAGATCCGTTCTCACACAAGGCTTTTGAATCTACAAGGGTTAGTACAGATCTATCTCGTTGCACATGTCTAATAGATTAGATCTTGGCTTTTATCTAGATTAGATCTAGGTTTTGTTCGTTCTTGTGATAGAATTTTTTTGTTTTCCATGCTACGAACCCATCATTATGAAGATTGGACTCCTCCTAAACAAGCTATACCTTATGTAATTGTACCTAAACCATTTATTCCTGTGCCTATTCCAACATCAAAGAAGAGGGGAGTTATTGAATTAAATGATGAAGTGATGAAGGAAGCTAAGAAATGTCTTAAGGAGAAGGGAATTAAAGCTGCAGATGTCAAGAATTTACCTCCGATAGAAGAATTATGTAAGCATATTCCTTACTCATCCACTATTGAGGTACACTCTCTCCAACATTTTGATGAAGGTGATATCCCTTACTCTAAACCTCCTGATCAATGCTTAGAAGAATTTGATATCTTTATTGTTAAGCAAGATAACTTTAATAAAACGGTGCAAAATCATCTAATGGAAAACACTAGAGCTATTGTTGAGTTGAAAGATATTGTGGAAAGAACCTCTAATGATGTTAAAATGATTGTTAAACACTTTCAAATGGTTCAAACTCAAATAGATCAACTCGTTAAAGTGCAAAACGACTTGTTAGTTAATGCTGCTAAAGAAAAACATGCTTATGAAATTAGAACTAGAAGTGGTGCTTCTACCCAAGATCCTCTATATCCTGAGGGGCATCCCAAAAGAATTGAGCAGGATTCTCAACAAGCTGAAAATAGTGGCTCTACTCGTAAGAAAAGGAAAAAGAAACGTAAAACGGTTGTAGAACCCTTTGAACCTGCTATAGATCCTAATAGTATATCTATCTCTGATGTTGAAACTAAAAGTGGTAATGAAGAAAATGAAGTTCCTAATGAATAAAAAGTTGAAGAAGAACCTGAAAACCACATTAAGACTACTAAATACACCAAAGAAGATTTTATTGCTAAGAAACATGGTAGTGAAAGAGAACCTTGGGTCCAAAAACCTATGCCTTTCCCTGATAAGAAACATAAGTCAAAGGAAGATGAACACTATAATAAGTTTTGTGAGTGGATGAAGCCTTTATTCTTGCAAATTTCTTTGACTGATGCTATTAAATTGCCTCCTTACTTAAAGTATATGAAGGACATTGTCTCGAATAAAAGGAAGATCCCTAATGAAGAAATTTCTACTTTGCTTGCTAATTATTCCTTCAATGGTAAGGTTCCTAAGAAACTTGGAGACCTAGGGATTCCAACTATCCCTTGCTCTATTAAGAACACTTATGTTAGAACTGCTTTGTGTGATTTGGGAGCTGGAGTTAGTGTTATGCCTTTCTCTCTCTATAAGAGGCTTCAACTTGAAAAATTAATACCAACTGATATATCTTTGCAAATGGCTGATAAATCTACCACTATTCCTGTGGGTATATGTGAGGATGTACATGTTAAGGTGGCTCACAATTGCTTGATATTAACTGATTTTGTTGTGCTTGAAATGCTTGAAGATGATAATATGTCTATTATTCTTGGGAGACCCTTTCTTAATAGTGCAGGAGCTGTTATTAATTGTAATCAAGGAAAGGTGACCTTCAATGTTAATGACAAGGAACATACTGTCTATTTCCCCAAGAAGATTGAAAGGACTTATGGTTTGAATTCAATTGAACATGTTGAAGGCATTCAAGTTGGAGAAATATATTGTCCCATACCAAGAGAAAAATTTGAAACTATTATGATTGGGACCATTGCTATCAAGGTTGAGGTAACAGAATCATTAGTGGAATACAAAGTTTTGTCTCATATGCAATTGTTTTGGTAGCAAGACTTGATCAACCTTGTTAACAAAAGGATTCCATTGAACAAAACAATGTTTTCATTATGATTATCTCCGTTTATTTTTATCCTTTGCATTTTAGTTTTTGCTTTCGTTTAGTTTTCTTTTTGTTGTTAGTTGCTTGCATGTTAGAACTTCTGTAATTCTAGCCTTGTTTTCTCCTTGCATCATGTTTCCAAAAGAAAAAAAATCTGTCTCTCAGAAAAATCATTCTTCTATTTCTAAAAAATGCCCAAAAATAAAGTGTCTCGAAAAATTCCAGAAAATTCATATTAAATTTTTACGTGAAAAAGGGGCAGAGGAGTACCTGGGAGGTACCAGGGGGGCCCACCAGGCAGGCACACCACATGGTGGCGCGGCCAGCCTTGGGTGGCGCCATGCCCTGGTGTGGGCCACCCCTGGCCCCCCACCAACTCTCTCACCTGCCACTTTCTTCTCTCTCCCGAGTAAGCTCTAGTTCATATCTCAAATTCGCGTTCTTGTTGTGCTTGCTCTCATTTTTTCGATCTCCTTGCTTAGCCCATCTTTCTTGCTGAAATTTGGAGCAATTGTTCCCTGGTATGTGACTCCTCCCCTTGTCCAAGTAGATTTGTGTTTAGTGGATTATATGTTAAGTATTTTGCTGCTGTAGGTGACTGGTTATGAGAGCTTGTAAGCTTGTTTGATGCTTAGAGATATAGTTTGATGCATGTTTAGGCCTCTTGCAAGTCCGTATGAGTAGAATCCTTCATTATATTTACTTTGCAATCACTTGTTTGATAGGTGTTTAAATTTCAGAATAGAAGATGAGTAAACACCACCTAAACCAACATGAGCTTTGGGTACCTAAGGTCATGAAGGTCCACCGGGAGGAGGAAGTTTTTCCCTCCATTTATCCATGCTCTGAGTTCATGAGAGCTGCAGGAATTCTACAAGATTTCCACACTTTGGTTTCTAATGCAGGGTTAGAGCACTTTTTGGAAGATGAACCTTGTCAATTTGTGAAGTTAACCATGTCTGTGGTGCAGGACTTCCAATTTAGTCACTCTTTGCCTAACCCCATGGTCCATTACAAAATTTACAATATAGCTATCGACCTTTCTCTTGATGATTTTTGTGCAGCTATTAAGGTACCTCAATGGGGATCATGTAGAAAGATTAAGGAGAGACCTGAACCACTCATGGATTTATACGCAGAAATTTGCCAAGGGAGTAGCTTCTCGAAGGAGAATGGAAAAATCCGTAACATTCATCTTCCCTCCATTCGCTACTTTGCCTACTTTATTGCCAAGTGTGTTCTTGCTAGGAAAACTGCCAATAAGTTATCTTCGTTTGATCTAGCATTTATCTCTGCTGCTCTTAAACGAAATAGGTCTTACAACTTAGGTGCTTTGATAGCTTTCTGTCTTGCTTCTAACCGTGAGAAAGGTGGAATTTGTGGAGGCCTTATTGCTTCTCGTTTACTAGCATTGCATTGTTTAGTGCCTCATCATCTAGACCTACAGTTTCCCATAGAGAGGCTTGATCTTAATTCCATGATACAACATAAATTTGTTTCCTCGTGGGCTAGTATGAGTGAGTTATCTTATGAAATAACCATTCTCAAAGCTGGTTGGAGAAAGAGCAAGTCCGAGCGTGTTGTTCTTTTGCCTGCACCTGTTTTGTTTAAACTTGATAATAGGGAAGGATGGTCCCTCACTGAGGAGGAGCTTGACACGTACTTGGGAGAGCTCTCCCAACAGGAGCAGGACACTAGAAGGGAGGTCACGGATGATTCGGTCCAACCCTCGAATGAGGGAGAGTCTTCATAGCAGCAGCCCGCTTATGATTGGGGAGCTTCTTCTTCTCATGGGCCCAGCTACGACCATTCTTACCAAGATCTGCCCGCTTGGAACCCCTATTCGTACGTGGATTGATACCCACTTAGGCCAAATGCCTAAGCTTGGGGGAAGGTACACCGACACCGCACTCATCTCCATATCATGTTGCGTTGGTACTTTGTATATTCATGTTTTCGTTCTCTTTTCAGTTTTCGTTCTTCTTTGCTTTTGCTTTCTAAAACACAAAAAGACCAAAAATATTTTTGTTGTTTCTCTTTGGTTTGATTTTTCTTTTTGCCTTGGTTTGTTTTTCCCTTTTTGCTTTGTTTGAACTATTCAAAAAACCCAAAAATATTTTGCTTTGCTTGTTTTTCCCTTTTGGTTCTTGTTTAAAAATCGAAAACACCAAAAATATTTGTCGTTCTTCTTTGGTTTTTGCGAGTTTGCTACAGGGTTCGGCAGTCCTCAGTGGATATTGGTTTCATATTATTATTCAAGCCACACAAGTGAAGAGCAATAATGAGTATCATTGACAACTTGAGGCATGGTAAGAGGCTGGTAACGAACTCTATTTGTTTTCATTTTTGTACATATACTCATCACCGTGGGCTTGTTTAGTCCGTTCGAGTAGGGTGTATGTTATCTTTGGATGCTTAGTAGTTCTTGCTTTCTTATGATTAGCTCCAGCTCGCTAATAGTTTGTAGCATGTCTTATGAATGTTTCTAGCATTGCTCTATTCATAAATTGGTATGACACCGTGGTATCCTCCTCTGAATGTTTCATTTTGAATTGACTTGGCACATGCTCACGCATGCACATGACTGTAATAATCAATTGAGCCTCGATGAATTATTTTGCCTTGAGGATCTTGAATCACTTTCATGCCATGAGTAGTCCTGTTTTGTTGCAAGTATGATAATGACAGCTATTGCTCTCTCGTTTGTTGCTCCCTTACTATTGCTAGCCTGCACTTCCACTGAGTGTTTTACTCATGTTTCCAACTCCCTAAACCAAATATTTCCAAAGTGTCCACCATACCTACCTATTAGCATCATTTGCTACTCCCGTGCATATTCAATATGCCTTGTTTTCTTCCAAATAAAATGTTTGCCTCTCACGAACTTGACGGCACACTTTATTTCCTGCACTTAATAAACCTGAACCATTGTGAACTCTCCATGAAAGTTATATGCTTGCAAATTATAGGCTGGGGATTAGCAGAACCGTGCTGTCACGGGGAACGCTTTCAACACTTGTAAATGTATACCCAGTTGATACCTTGCTCTTTTGTTTGCGGATGTCGTCGGTGTGAAATAAAAGGGGAGCTTGTAAGTCCATGGAGTTATGTATGTGTGTTAGAGAAACGCCTGGGCCGCTGGTCTAATCCATGCTGACATGGTGTAAACCTGCAGCGTAACCATAATGATATCTATGAAGCATTCTTCTTATAAAAAAGAGAGAGATAGCTATTGAGAAAAAGAAAAAAAAAGAGATTTATGAAAAGAGGAAAGAGAGAAAAAAGCACCATTTTCCCATGGTAAATAAGAAGATTGCTGAGATACTCATTGTCTTCTTGCCTTGTCATTTTGATATGGGGATTCTTCCGTATCATCAGGCAAGGGGTACCCCGTTGGCGGTTCTCAATGATACGCACATACTTACGATGACAAGAACTTACCGGTAACTAAAGTTGAGTAGCATGAGGAGCGGCCCTCGTACTCAAGGGACTTGGGATCTTCAGTTTATAGTCTGTCAAGCATATAACTCAGATTGGACCTCACTTTCACCTTAACCACATTTAAGATGCTTATGATAGGGTCAATGAGAGCTCAAAGCTAACGAGTACCATACTTTCAGCATTTCGAAGCCTTTCAAATTATTCAAAACCTTTTCTTCTACTTGTTGAGTCTCCACATATTCTTTGAGCACCTTCTTGAGAGCATAGTTGTCATTCTTTGTGTTTGCTCCATTACTTGATTATTTGTGTTATGACTTTGATGCTTGTATCCTTGATATCTTTACTTCTAGTCATCACTTGAACTTCAGAGGTGCCTTGATATTCATAATCAAAGGGCAAGCGAGATACCACTCTATCATACCTTTTTATGAGCATTGTAATGTTGCTTATGTTTGTGCTTCATGCTACTTATTATTCTTGAGTTGGAATCTCTTCATAGCTTGCAATGACTATTAAGTAGACTCAGTTGCATACTCTTTATTATGAATTATCTAAATAGTTGATCACATTACTGAGAATATTTACATCATATGAATCAAATGTGTTCGTGAAAGTTCTTTTATCGCACTCAGTTTTCAACTGAATTGCTTGAGGACAAGCAATAAGCTAAGCTTGGGGGAAGTTGATACGTCCAAAACGTATCTACTTTCCCGAACATGTTTGCTATTGTTCCTCCTCTATACTTGTGTGATTTGGATGCAACTAATGCGGACTGACGCTGTTTTCAGCAGAATTGCCTTGGTGTCTACTTTTTGTGCAGAAAATCAACTATTAAGAAAAATCCTGGAAAATATGCCAAAAATCCTATTTCACCCGAAGACTCCAGGAGCCAGAATACGAGACGCAGAAGAGCCAGGGGGTGGCCACACCACCTGGTGGCGCGGGCCAGGCCAGGCCGCGCCAGGGGGTGGTGTGGGCCCCCTAGGAACCCCCTCGGCCTCTCTCTTCGGCTATAAGGAGCCTTCTGACCTAAAAACTTTGGGGGGTTCGACGTTTTCCAGAAGGAGTTCCACTCCGCCGCCACCACCAGATTCCACGAAACAGTACCAGAAACTCCGTTCTGGCACCCTGCCGGGACGGGGAATTGGAGGAGATCATCGCCATCATCATCACCATCGCTTCTCCATCCACCATCCATGTTTCCCCCATCTATGAGTGAGTAATCCCCCACTGTAGGCTATGGGGATGGTAGGGATTGGATGAGATCGTTCATGTAATGGCATCAGATTGTTAGGGCATGGTGCCTAGTATCTTTTATTAGTGCTTTATGACTTTGTTGCGACTTGTTGTGCTTAATGCTTGTCACTAGGGCCCGAGTGCCATGATTTCAGATATGAACATGTTATTGATTCATTATGATAGTATTGTTTTTGATCTTACATGCAAGTTGTATACACACGTTGTTCTCCGGAACCTATGGCCCCGAAGTGACAGAAATCGGGATAACCGGAAGGGAAAGGCTTTGATGTGAGGATCACATGTGTTCAAGGAGTGTTAATGCTTTGCTCCGGTGCTCTATTAAAAGGAGCACTTTAATTGCCAGTAGTTCCCTAGAGGCCCCGCTGCAAACAGGCTGGCAGGACAAAAGATGTTGTGCAAGTTCTCATTGCGAGCACGTATGACTATATATGGAACACATGGCTAGGATTGTCTAGTACTTGGATGCTTTATCTTATTTATCTGTAATTGCCCTATGTTCTGATTGCTATGTGAATTGTCTTGTCCATGCAACGCCCGTCCATCCATCTCTATGCCTACCGCACTCGAATCCCACTATTTACTGCTTTTGTTACTACTGTCTTTGCTTTACTACTGCTGTTACTTTACTATTCCTACTACAAAACCGTTGCTACTGATAAACTGTTGTGAGCAAGATTGTTTCCAGGTGCAGCTGAATTGACAACTCAGTTGTTAAGGCTGATAAATATTCTTTGGCTCCCCTTGTATCGAATCAATAAATTAGGTTTCACTTCCCTCGAAAATACTGCGATACACCCCCTATACTTGTGGGTCATGAGGTCCCAGGAAGGACAGCACACGCAGGAGTTGACAACACCGGCACGCTGTCAAGCTACTGGATCCCGGTTGTAGAGGGTCTACTTCCGTATCCTGGATGGATCAAGGAGAACAGGAGTCTTCATCGGACGTGTGCGATAACTTGGATAGCACTACCATTAGTGGTGCTGATCTATCCTACCAGGACCAGGATGAGACGAGCAAGGAGCTTCGTGACCTTGAGGTCGGCTACGAGTTCGACTACTTCAGCCACGTTCCCCGCATGACGTTAACCGCATTCGGTCTACAAGGGTATGCAACCGAATATCTATTCCCTTTACTGTATTAACTCATAGATAGATATGGGCGTTCAGGTAGTTCTATAGTAGAATTTTTTGTTTTCTAGTGCGGATCCCCTTCAATGGATCATAACTGATCTATGCGTATTTATGCTAGTACGGGTAGACACATGTTGATTATGGGGCATTGATTGCATAGTTGTCACCTTCCCACATGTACTTGTTCATATTGAGGCATTGCAAGATGAAGCGGCCCAGACCGACCTTACGCGTAATCCTACGTGAGAATGGTTCCACGCTCGACATACGGCTTGTACCATATAAGTGGCCAACGGGTGTCTGTCTCTCTCACAATAGTTAATATGACATTTACATTGGAAGGCCCCATGAGGGGAGTGATAAGACAACTACTAGATCAATGTTGTGGTTGATGATCGTAGGTATGAACAGTTGTATCTCGAAAGCCCTAGCAGCCATGTAAAATCTACAACTAATAAAGTAGGAGCTATATTTTGCAGGGAGGGGATAGTAATGTGATGTGGTCATGTCCTCAAGGACTTCATGTAGAATGACCAGCTGGTAGCGCCATACAAATGGCATCTTATTGCTGCCGCGTGATGGCGATCATATCGCATGATATGAAGGACCACATCATATCACAGTTATAAAATTGCATGTGCTATTATTTTGTGCATCTTGTTTTGCTTGGCTGTATTAGATAGGAAACAATAGTAAAACAAGATGATCCCTAAATAATACCAACTTTAGTGTTCTCCCTAAAGTGTGCACCACCAAGAAAGTTCATCGTTATGAAGTAGGCTGTGATGATCGGGTGCTAGACATCTCTACGCTCGTATACGGTGAGTGCAAGCCATGTATGCACAACTAATACACTTAGGATTAATTGACGAGCCTAGCATGTACAAACATGGCCTAGGAACACGAGAAGATCGAAAGGTCGAGCACGAGTCAATGTGATCGATGGATATAGTCCTCCCTGGCATTTGTATCAAAGGCCATGATGATCGAGGATGATATGGTGTAAAGGGACCGTGTGATCGCTAGAATCATCTTAGGGATGATGATTGTAGTGGGAGTTCTTGTGATAATTTGATTATAAAACTAGAAACCAAATTATGAACTTAGTATTATGTCTTTGCAAATGGCCTTGTAGATCATGGCAAATAAAATTCTGACATTCAACCCCAGATCTCTGTTCCTTGATGAGTTGCTTAGAGCAGACGGGTCCAACTTCTTAGACTGGTATCGAGGACAATGGCGCACTCTACACTATACAAGACCTACTTGGAGATCCTCCCAAAACTAGTGCAAGTCAAGAGGACCATGATGAATACCACGATCGTCGTGGTATGTACATATGTGCAAGTAGCACTATTCAGTTTAGCCTGGCGTTTGAATTGTGTGCGCAGTTCATGCACACTCAAGCATATGAGATAATGGTCGAGTTGAAGGTGATGTTCGAAGGACAAGTTAGGCTTATGAAGTTTGAGTTCCTTGACAAGTTTACTTCACAAAAGATGGAAGAAAACACGTGCCTGGACGATCACTTGGATATTATGGATGATTTGCATGAGTCGCTCGTGTTTGATACAGACTACTAGATGGATGGAAAATTTGCGATCGACGGGGTGCTGTGTTCGCTTTCCCCAGCTACGAAAGTATCGTCAAAGGATATATCATGAAAGAGGAACAATTCGACTTTCATAGATTCCTGGTACAGTTAAGAACTGTAAAGGTAAAACCCATTGCTTGGGAAATCATCGATTGAGCAGGTACATATGATATATAGTTTATAAATGTGTTTCTCACATAACAGTTGTAGTTTTTACCAAGTATACTGATACTTATTCTTGTTTTATGAAAACAGGACCGTCTACATGGGTGTTGCATTGAGAAGACGAGGAGACAAGGCATGTTGATGGCATACAAGATGTTGATGGACGACGATGCTTCTCCTTCTGCATTTATCGTCTGGATTAGTTGAGATTAAAATAAATTTGTAATCGGTTTGAGAGTGTGAACCTATTAGTGTGTCTTGCATCTCACGAGACGGTTATTCATAATAAATTTGTAACAATCAGTTGTTCGATTATTATGAGTAATTTCTATTATGGTCACATTGTTTGATTGTAGATATGGTATTATCATTATAGTCCTCGTGAGAATGTTTCATACATTTATAAAACCAAAGCTAAAAGATATCCAAACTTAATAATAAATGACACTATATTTTAAATCATATTAGTGTTGTAAGAATTCGTGTTTGGTGAATACAAATTCTAGATAGTATTCTGAAAACTTCTCAAACAACTTTTGTTAGTTGGATCTTACATATGTGGCTAGGATTTTACTGTTAGATTTACGTTACAAATATGACACGTGTTCCAATCAGTCTAATATGTTGGATCCAACACGTTCCTAACACATCTAGCTAGCACGTAAGGTTCTGATTTGTTAATCCACGTATGGAATAAGAACTCTTGTAAAAAGTGTCACGTACACCATCCTTGCAAGTTTCTGTTCCATTAGCATGACACGTGAAAAGTAAAGAAAATCGACTCTATCTCGCACAATCGACGCAGAAAAAAAAACCACATAAGGTCCACAGACAAAATAAAAATCCCCATGAATCAGTTCCAGATCTACACGAAGCCAATATTCGCTACTTTGATCGTGAAATATTTAGAAGAGAAAGTACTACGACAAGCTTTGTCCGGCTCTGGTGATGGAGGGGCGAGGACGGCGACGCGCCTTCGGCTCGTGCTAATGTTTGTAGTTTTCGCTAGATGGTCTATCGACCTATTTGTAATTTTTATTACTTTTAGTCCTCTTTGTACTACTGTTGATGATTATTAATAGATCGGTGGAATTTTCGCAAAAATATATATATATATATATATTTTTCTAATAATGTACTATCTCCGTTCCATATTGTAGAACGTTAATTGCATGTATCCGATATTTATGAAGTAATCTCCATGGCCAAATAATCCAGTTCCACCTCTCTCAGCAAGTCTGTCGGGCAGGCAAGATAAACTAGACTAACTACTATGGTTCAAGACTGATTTGCGGAGGACGATCTGCTGCGGTGTCATGGATTTTTTAGGGGAACAGATGGCTTCACGAATAATATGATGCAGATGAATTAAAAGGGATTATTTGACTGTGGATTGGTTCAGAGACAATGCAGGGGAATTGGAAGGCATGATGGGAAATGCTCTGGTCAGCGGAGTCATCAGAAATTCGCTTGGAGAAGTGGCATGTCAGGTGTGTGGCACATGTAGTCTGTAAAAAAAATTCACCACAATCTACAAATTTCGTACCTAGAGAAATTGAGGTGTGTGGTACAAGTACCTTATCTGAGTATTGCTATTGGTACCTGTTAGATTTTAGTATTAGACCTTCAGCTTAAATTAGCCATGGGTTAGTGTAATTCATGTTTTCTCGGATATCACATAGTTTTCCAAGTTAGTACTGTCAAAAAGTTTTCTTTGTTTTTCCAATATGAGTATATGCAAAATAACACACTTCTTATTACCAATGATTTTACCTCTGTCGCAGGTTTTTATTGCTTCCAACTAGGAATCTCGACTTTTATCTAAATTAAATGCGTATACTCCTTCAATATATTTATGTTTATTTACTGATTCAAAATTGGTATTATGCAGCCAGGTAAGCTGTCAGAAGGTAGCGTGCCTAAATAATGTACATATCTATGTAAAGGGACAAAAGAATACGATCATTATATATGAGTAATTAAGCATGTTGTATCGATTAGGTATGGATCTTCCCGTTTTGACCTCAAAGGGATGCAGATGAATTAAAAGGGATATTGACTGTGGATTGGTTCAGAGACAATGCAGAGGAATTGAAAGGCATGATGGGCAATGCTCTAGTCAGTGGAGCCGTCAGAAATTCGCTTGGGGAATTGCCATGTCAGGTGTGTGGTACAGGTAGCCTGTAAAAAATCACCACAATCTACAAATTTCATATACCAAGAGAAATCGAGGTGTGTGCTACGAGTAGCTGATCTGAGTATTCCTATTGGTACATGTTAGATATGAGTATTAGGCCTTCAGCTTAAATTAGCCATGGGTTAGCTCATTCCCTGTTATTCATGTTTTCTCGGATATCGCATAGTTTTCCCAAACTAAGTAGTGTGGAAAAGTTTTCTTTGTTTTTCCAATACGAGTATATGCAAAAGAACCAAGTTCATACCAATGATTTTACCTCTCTCGCAGTTTTGATTGCTTCCAACTAGAAAACTTGACTTTTATCTAAATTAAGTGCATATACTCCTTAAAGATATTTATGTTTATTTACTGGTTCCAAATTTGTATTATGCAGCCAAGTAAACTATCAGAAGGTAGCGTCCTAAATTATGTACAGATCTATGTGAAGGGAGAAAAGAATACGATCATTATTGAAAGATTGCGGAAGTGTAGATTGTATTGATAATGCAAGAGGTGATTACATCATGAGCCCTTAGGCTATTTATATAGTACTAGAAGATTTGGGGGTAAGAAGACTAATAGAGATAGACTTAGATTACAATCTTAAACTACCAAATATGTCTAGCCGTAACATACTCCAATACCCCCCGCAGTCAGATCGGTAGTGACGCGGATGGTCTGACTGGAGAATAAGCCGATGTCGATGTAGCCCGGAGTGAGGGCGCTGTAGTTGTGGTCGATGATGGCATTGGGGAAGTTGTCGCCGTTGATGAAGTCGATGACGTTGTTGTGTTGTGGTCGATGTTGTCGTTGAGCTAGAGAATTCTCCGTAGTTTGAGGTAGATGTAGTTTGGGTCGAAGTAGCTCGACCCGCAATGCCGATCTTGCCAGACTCGGGAGCGTGTCGGGGACGAAGGCACGCGTCGGTGTTGCCAATACCGGACGTGTGGAGACAAAGACCATCATGAGCCATGCGTGCCAGAGCCGGATTGAGGAGTAAAGAAAATTTTCCATAAACGGTCGGTGTAGGAGTTGTCCGCCGTATCGGAGTAGACGAAGTGGTTGCAAGAAGAAAATTTGAGCACAGACTTGTGCAAATAAAAATTAGACCGCGTCTCTGGCGGCAAGGTCGTGGTGGACAAAAACGATGGCGGTAGTTGTTGATGGCGATTGAATTGTAGCGGAAGTCGATTTCGGGGATTAGACCCGTATTTTCCGCTTATATGAGCACGCCGTCGCTCGTGGAGAAGAACTTGTTGGTGTTGACGATGACCACGATCGGTGGTGGCGGCGACGATGTGGCGATGTTGTTGGTGTAGATGGTTATCGGCGATGATGACCACGGGTGATGAAGGTGCAGCCCTTTGTTGACGGCGAGGCGCGTACTCAGGGACATGCGTCTCGGTAGATGTTGACGAAGACGGGCCGACGTGAAGACGACGTGAGGACGGAGCAGCCGACGCAGCGCGTGAAGGCGTCCCTTGGGGCGCCGCGCGGAGCCTCCTTGCCACGATCGTTGACGATGATTTGCCGGAGTTGAGTCGACGCAGAGGTTCGCCTCTAGAGATCGGAAAGTCTGACAACCCTCTCGTAATTTTTTCGCACGTCCTAGCATTCCAGAGATTGGTAACTCGACAATCGGACATCATCCAACAACATGGTAACTTTATCCAATTTTCAAGCACATCGTACATGAATATCATCGATCATGGCATGACCTAGCTCTAGAGATAACTCCAACAAATTAAGCACGTTTTGTCGATTAGGTATGGATCCTCCCCTTTTGACCTCAGAGGCAATCAAGTACTAGAACACACACTCCGCACATCTCTGTTTATTATTACAAGTAGTACGGTTGTGGCTTGGAGTTCCCGATATATTTTTCTCCATCATGCTACCATGATGGGGTAGTGCCAACATGCCCCTAAAGTACCCATTCAATTAAAGGATGTTAATATGCATAATCAAGCCATGCAAGCTCTTCAATTGTGGTAATTATATGTGCAAACGTCACTGTGCGTCGAGAATTACACAGTTGCTTGTCCCGTGGAGTTGAAATTTCTATATATTTATTGTGCATTAATCCGGAAGGTATGGTGACATGTATAGGGGGGGGGGGGGGGGGGGTTAAGGCATGCGGCTATGCTTTCTAGAGTACATGTGAATGCCAAGAATAAGTATGCTACTTCTCCAATGATAGTGGGAACTGCAGGAGTTTTGCGAAAGAATATATGAGAAGTACAAAGCATGCTGACGAAGATGAAGAATTCTAAAAAGAAACAGAACAAACAAATCTTGAATGAGTTGAGGCATTTCTTCTAAGATTCTCTAGGTTATTTTATGCCTACGATGAATGCAGTATGTCCCTATTGACTAAAGCAACCAGCAAATTATCAATAGATCAATTATAAGTAAGGGACGAATGTGGGACTTAAACTATTTTATGAGGCCTCTGAATTGATTGATGAGCTCATTTGATCAGCAACCACTAGTGGAGAACGGGCCTTTAGTCCCGGCCCGTAAAGGGCTTTACTCCCGGTTTTAGAACCGGAACTGGAGAGGCGGGACTAAAGGCCTCCCCCTTTAGTCCCGGTTCGGTCACAAACCGGGACAAAAGGCCCTCACGGGGCAGTGTCGAGCGTGCGAGACCTTTAGTCCCGGACTAAAGGGTTTTTTTTTTTAAATAATTTTTTTTTGATTTTTTCTTGAACATTTGAATTGTCTGACTTGCTAATCTCTCACATCTCTCATTTTTCACACTAACTATATTTAATTTTAAGTCAAATTACACTTATAGTCAAACTTTCTGATCGGTCACCCATCCTAGCACTACTCCACCACTCCCAGCACCCTTAACTTCCCCATTCCATCTCTCCCACCTCGCGCGAAGGACTCTTATACCTTGTTGTTATGACTAGTTTATCAATCCTATTAGCTCATATCAATATGTCAACCGTCTTTATTTTTTGAAATTACGAATAACTATTTAAGTAAACAACAATAAATAAGTAATAATATTTTATTCCAATGAAAAATTCGAAATTAATATTTTATTCATTTTTTGCCATTTATTCATTTAATACGACATAAAATATCTGTAAATCGAAATTTGACAAATAATATATCCATTATTATCAGAAAAATATGAGGAATTCAAATATGACATAAAAAATATAAAAAAAAATTAATTTTTGAAATAACTTTTTTCTTTTAAAATTTTAAGAATCTAAAAGAATCCAAAACGGCCTAAGGCTGTTGAAATCGAAGAGGAATTTTTTTTGATAGGCTGTACGTATTTTTCTTATATCGTATGCAAAAGTTATGGCTATTTGAATTTTTCATAATATGTGAAGGACATATGCCCTGAGAGGCAATAATAAAGTTCTTATTATGTATTCCTTATATATGATAGATGTTTATTTTGCATGCTATAATTGTATTGATCGGAAACGTGAATACATGTGTGTTTAATAAACAAAAAAAGGTTCCTAGTTATGCCTCTCTTATAGACTAGCTTGTTGATTAACAAGATGATCAAGGTTTCCTGATCATGGACATTGGATGTTGTTAATAACAAGGTCACACCATTGGTGGAATGATGTGATAAACATTCATCCGAAGTATAGCATTATGATCAAAGTCATTATGTTTATATTGCTATAACATCATACGAAGTAATATTTATCCTTAGACCATGAGATCATGTTAATTGCTAACACCGGAAGAGTATCTTGATAACATCACTAGAATGATATCACATTAAGGTAGCTTGCAAGCAAGTGATGTGATCACTAGAATGTTATATCACGGGAGCGAGAAAAGTGTGCATGTCGGTAACGAGATCAAACTAGGTATTTGGATACCGATGATCGAATCTCGGACATGTATTATATCAAGAGACAAATGGATTAAATTATAAGCGTTAAAGGTTCTCACGATCATAGAAGTCATCGTTGAATATGCAGGAGTCAGTATGGATCTCTAGATCCCGCTTTTGATTATTGATCTGAGAGGAGTCTCAATCATGTCTGCATTATTCGTGAACCGTAGGGTGACACACTTAAGAGTTACCGGACACCATTTTGGAGCACATATGCTTCAGATGAAAGAATTGCAAAGCGCAAGAATTGTTTTGATAGAAACCGGAAATTGTTTCGGGTGAAATTGCAGAAAGTGGTTCTGCATGTGATATTGAAATATTGCAAGGGGTGATATGTGAATGTTTGTTAATTAAATTAATTAACAAAATTATGAATAAATTTAATAAAAGAGTTTTATTAAATGAGAGAGCATTAAACTTAGAGAATTTTAATGCATTTAAGGTGGGGACTTTAAAAGGGAATGTGAAGAGGCATTTTAATGTGGAGGGGTTATCACCACATGAATGGGGAAGGTGAGGGGTCACCCCCCATGCGCCGGCCATGGGGAGGGGGTACCCCCTCCTCCTATATAAGGCCCCCCTCTTCCTCCTTCTTCCTCACACCTCCTCGTGAAGGATCTCTCTCCCCCTCTAGAATTATTCCCCCATGGTCTTGGATTAGCGAGATACATGTTCCCGATGGCATTTCGTCTGGAAGGAGTTGCTGCTTCCGCTGGATCGCTGGAGCGAGGAGTGGAGGTTGTCCAATGGATTGAACGTGTGTGCGAGTACGGATGCGCTGCTGAGTTACGGCGCTCGGACTTCCACACGATCTTGAGATCGACAAGTGTACGACTATATCAACCACGAGTTCCTACTCGTTAACAAAACTTGTTGTCTTCGAGGGTAAGTTCTCGATGGATGTATGTCCACCCGTTGCTCTGTACCTAGTAGATAGATCTTGGCATGTAGTTCTCATCGTAGGAATTTTTTGTTTTCTATGCTGTGGACCTAACAGTGGTATCAGAGCCTGATCTATGCGTAGGTGCTTTTCACGGGTAGTACACATATGTTTATATGTGGGCGATGATGATCATGTTATTGCATCTTCTATGTATTTTGGATATTGGTGGCATAGTGGGATGAAGCGGCCCGGACCAACCTTACATGTCATCGTACATGAGACCGGTTCCACGACTGACATGCAACTAGTTTTGCGTAAGTGGCTGGCGGGTGTCTGTCTCTTCTACTATAGTCAATATCTGATTTACAACGAGTTGCTAATAACTTGGTTATCCTCATTGTGGTTCATGTTCGTAGGTAGGAACGGTTCTATCTCTGAAAGCCCTAAGCCACGTAAAACTTGCAATTGATAAATTAGAGGCATCTAGTTTAGATCGTTGCTGGGCTAGTGTATTGATATGGTATTGTTGTAAGTAGATGTATGATAGATACTCTTACAATACATTCAACGTGTAAGTTCCATAGACCTTGGCCTTACACACAAAGGAATGATAGAGATCATACCACGATGCAAATGATAGAGATCAAATGCATGGACCATATCATCTCACTTTACACATTAGATGTTAGCATCTTATACTGCTAGTTTGGCACTTTCTGTAGCATTCTAAGATGATCCCTCATTTAGATATCAAGATAAAAATGTGGTCTTCCTTAAGTATGCACCATTCTGTGGATCGTGTTTCGAGACATCACGTGATAATCGGGTGTACTCGAATCTACGCTTTCATAGGAACGGGTGTAAGACAGTTTTACACACGCAAATACTAAGGTTCTTACTTGGCGAGCCTAGCATGTACAGACATGGCCTCAGAACACGGACCGAAAGGTTAAGCATGAGTCATATAGTTGATATGATGCCCATATAGATGCTCGCCTTTGAAGGTACATCAACTCATGTGATGATCGGACTTGGTGTAGTGGATTTGGTTCATGTAATCACCAAAAGGACACGCGGGATGTCGTTTTTGAGTGGGAGTTCATTAGTAATTTGGATTAGTTGAACTCACTATATCATAAACTTAGTCTAAATAAACTTTACAAATTCTATTGTAGATGGCACCACCTGCTTTTAATTTCAATGTGTTCATGGAGAAAGAGAAACTTGCTGCGAATGGTAGCAACTTCACCAACTGGGCTATGAATTTGAGGATTCTCCTCACTGCTGCACAAAAGCAATATGTGCTAGAGGTGCCGCTAGGCCCTCCACCAGCTCCTGATGCCCCTGACGAGGAAAAGAATGTCTATATGACTCGTCAGGAGGACCACAACTTAGTTCATTGCGGCATACTGTATGGGAAAGAGCCAGAACTTCGAAAGCGTTTCGAAAATGGCAATGCCTTTGATACCATGGGAGAATTGAAAATGATTTTCGATACCCATGCTACCGTAGAGAGTTATAATGCTTTAGAAAAGTTCTTTAGATGCATGATGGAGGAGAACAGCTCCGTTAGTGAGCACGTACTCAAAATGTTTGGGTACGCCGATAAGCTTGTGTCCTTGGGAATAACGATTCCCATTGACTTAGACATACATCGTGTTCTCCAATCTCTGCCACCTAGCTACAAGATCTTCGTGATGAACTATAATATGCAGGACATGAAGAAGTCTCTTCCCAAGCTTCTGCCAATGCTTAAGACTGCAGAAGTGGAGATTAGTAAAGAACATCAAGTGTTGATGATCAATAAGACCACCGGTTTCAAGACGGACAAGAAAGGCAAGCACAAGGGAAAGAAGGGTGGCAAATCTATTGCCACACCTGAAAAGAAACCCCGAGCTGGCCCTAAGTCTGACACCGAGTGTTACTATTGCAAGGGGACTGGCCATTGGAAGCGCAATTGCCCCAAGTATTTGACGGACAAGAAGTCCGGCAAGGCAAACAAAGATATATGTGATATACATGTTATTGATGTGTACTTGACTAGTACTCGCAGTAGCACCTGGGTATTTGATACGGGATCGGTTGCTAATATATGTAACTCGGTTCAGGGGCTGTGGAACAAGCGACAACTAGCAAGGGATGAGGTCAGGATGCGGGTCGGCAATGGATCAAGAGTTGATGTGATCGCCGTCGGGACGCTACCTCTCCATATGCCATCGGGATTAGTTATAAACCTAAATAATTGTTATTTGGTTCCTGCACTGAGCATGAATATTGTATCCGGATCGTGTTTGATGCAAAGTGGTTATTCCTTTAAATCTGAAAACAATGGTTGTTCGATTTATAAGAATGATATCTTTTATGGTCATGCACCTGTGTTGAATGGTTTATTTCTATTGGATCTCGATAGTAGTATTACGCATATTCATAATGTTGATGCTAAAAAGATTAAACTTGATAATGATATATCTACATATATGTGGCACTGCCGTCTAGGTCATATTGGCGTTAAACGCATGAAGAAACTCCATTATGATGGACTTTTGGAATCACTTGATTTTGAATCATTTGATACATGTGAGCCATGCCTTATGGGCAAGATGACTAGAACGCTGTTTTCCGGTTCAATGGAACGAGCGACAGACTTATTGGAAATCATACATACTGATGTATGTGGACCAATGAGTGTGTCGGCGCGAGGTGGATATCGTTATTTTGTTACTTTCACGGATGATTTAAGTAGATACGGGTATATCTATTTGATGAAACACAAGTCTGAAACCTTTGAAAAGTTCAAGGAATTTCAGAATGAAGTGGAAAATCATCGTAATAGAAAGATCAAATTTCTTCAGTCTGACAATGGAGGTGAGTATCTAAGTTACGAGTTTAGCACACACATGAAAGAGTGTGGAATAGTTTCACAACTCACGCCTGCCGGAACACCACAACGTAATGGTTATGCACTGGAAACAGCTGCATTCACTTTAAATCGGGCACCATCTAAATCCGTTGAAACGACACCGTATGAATTATGGTTTGGAAACAAACCTAAGTTGTCATTTCTTAAAGTTTGGGGATGCGATGTTTATGTGAAGAAACTTCAGCCGGATAAACTCGAACCCAAAGCAGAAAAATGCGTCTTCATAGGATACCCTAAGGAAACGATTGGGTATACCTTCTATCATAGATCCGAGGGCAAGGTTTTTGTTGCCAACAATGGATCCTTTCTTGAGAAGGAGTTTCTCGCGAAAGGTGTGAGTAGTCGGAAGGTAGAACTCGAAGAGGTTATTGAACCTTCTCTTCATGAAATGGCGAGTAGCGCAGCACCGGAAATTGTTTTGGAGTTGACTTCACCTAATGAAGAGAGAGCTAATGATATTGATCATGAAACTCCGAAAGTGGACACTACCGAACCTCGCAGGTCAAGCAGGACACATGCAGCTCCTGAACTGTACGGCAATCCTGTTGTGAATTTCATGGTTGATGAAATGGATGACCCTGCGACGTATGAAGAAGCGATGATGAGCCTAGATTCCAACAAATGGCTAGAAGCCATGAAATCCGAGATGGAATCCATGTACGAGAACCAGGTTTGGACCTTGGTGGACTTACCTCATGATCGAAAGGCCGTTGAGAATAAATGGATTTTCAAAAGAAAAACTGATGCTGATGGTAATGTGACCATCTATAAGGCTCGACTTGTCGCAAAGGGGTTTCGACATATTCAAGGAGTTAACTACGATGAGACATTCTCTCCCGTAGTGATGCTTAAGTCAGTTAGGATTATGTCAGCAATTGCTGCATATTTCGATTATGAAATACGGCAGATGGATGTCAAAAATGCGTTCCTCAATGGTAATATTGAAGAAGAGTTGTATATGATACAACCTAAGGGTTTTGTCGATCCTAAGGATGCTAATAAGGTATGCAAACTTCAGCGATCCATCTATGGACTGAAGCAAGCATCCCGGAGTTGGAATCTCCGCTTTGATGAGGTGATCAAAGAGTTTGGATTTGTCCAAACTTATGGAGAGGCTTGTATTTACAAGAAAGTGAGTGTAAGCAATGTGCATTTCTGATATTATATGTGGATGACATATTATTGATTGGAAATGATATAGATCTTTTAAACAGTGTTAAAAGTTATCTAAACAGCAAATTTTCGATGAAAGACCTTGGTGAAGCGTCATATATATTAGGCATTAAAATCTATAGAGATAAATCAAGGCGCCTAATTGGGCTATCGCAAAAAATGCTTGATGGCTCAATGCACGGTGCCCAGAAAAGTGCTGGTGCGTGGTTGATGTAGAGCTCGTTGCGAACCCCAAGAGAAAGGTATGATGAGCACAGCAGCATGTTTCCATCAGTATGAAACCAAGGTTTAATCGAACCAGTAGGAGCAAGGAAACACCCCAAAGGTGTTACTAGCTAAGCTTTGGCAGGGCGCACTACCGGTGCTAGTAGCAACGTGGAGACCTGCACAACACAACCACAGAACTTTGTCCCCAACTTGCGATGAGGTTGTCAATCTCACCGTGTTTTGCGGAAAACAAAGGATTAAACGTATCGAATGGAAAGAAGTAAAAGTTTGCAGAAAGTAAACACAAAATAGTAAAAGATTATAGATTGAATATAAAAGAAAGGACCGGGATCCATAGTTCACTAGAGTTGGCTCTCCTTAAGATAGATAACATGCTGGGTGAACAAATTACAGCGGGGCAATTGACAAACACCGAGAAAGCAATACATGCATATACTAATCATCTTGAGTCCTTTGAGACTTGATTGGGCATTACAACATTATACATAGACCGCCATCCAACTGCATCTATGACTAATAATCCACCTTGAGGTTATCATCCGAGCCCCCTCCAGTATTAAGTTGCAAGCAACATATTATTGCTTTACGAACTGCGTGTAAAGTAAACAATGTGATTGTTCTATGAACAAAGGATTGTTGTTTTCTCCCTAGTAGCAACAGCACATCTAGTACCTTAGAGATTTCTGTCACTTCCCCAGATTACCAGAGGCATGAACCCACTATCGATCATAAATACTAACTCTTGGAGTTGCTAGCATCTACTTGGCCAAGATAGCTACTAACAACGAAAAGCATGCAAGATCACAAATAAAAAAGACATGATAGAATCAATAATCAATCTGAAATAGCATCTCAATATCCATCGGATCCCCGCAAACACAACATGCAGAATTACAAATAGATGATCTTGATCATGAACGGAGCTCACAAGATCTAAACATGAAAGCACAAAGGAGGAGAACCAACCATCTAGCTACTACATGGATCCGTAGTCCAAGGATGAACTACTCACGCATCACACCGGAGGCTTGCATGGTGATGAAGAAGGCCTCCAGGGTGAATTCCCTTCTCTGACAGGGTGTCAGGAAGAGCTTCAGATCCCTCCTGATCTAGGGATGGAGATGACGGCGGCTACAGACTCTTTCGTGGATTTTTGATCGGGCACTTAGGGTTTTCGTCCCGATGGCATCTTATAGTCGGAAGGGGAGGCCGAGGGGGTGCCAGGGGCCACCACACCACCCCCTGGCGTGGGCCCAGCCTGGCCGCACGGCCAGGTGGTGTGGCCGGCCTCTGGCCCTTCTCCGTCTCGTATTCTGGCACTTGATCCCTTCCGGAAAAATAGGCACTTTGGCTTTTGTCCTGTCCAACTCCGAGAATATTCATTTTCTGACTTTCCTGGAACCAAAAACAACAGAAAACAGGCAGCTGGCACTGTGGCTCTTGTTAATAGGTTAGTCCAAGAAATCATATGAAAAGTACTCCAAAGTGTGGACAAAACACAAGAAAGTGGATAAAACCAAGCATGGAACATCAAAAATTATAGATACATTTGCAATGTATCATACATACCTTGATAAGATATTAAAGAAGTTTAATATGGACGGAAGTAAGAAGGGGTTCTTACCTATGTTGCAAGGCAAGACATTGAGTAAGACTCAAAGTCCGGCTACGGTGGAAGAAAGAGAGATAATGGATAAGATCCCCTATGCCTCGGCCATAGGCTCTACAATGTATGCCATGCTATGTACAAGACCGGATGTGGCACATGCTATTAGTTTGACTAGTAGGTACTAATATGATCCAGGTTCGGAACACTAGATAGCGGTCAAGAACATCCTCAAGTACTTGAGAAGAACTAGGGATATGTTTCTTATATACGGAGGTGAAGAAGAGCTAGTCGCTAAGTGTTATGTCGATGCTAGCTTTGACACCGATCCGGATGACTCTAAGTCTCAATCCGGATACGTATTTCTCTTGAATGGAGCAGCAGTTAGTTGGAGGAGTTCCAAACAACCTGTGGTGGCTGGATCAACGACGGAGGCGGAATATGTTGCTGCTTCAGAAGCGGTGCAGGAAGCGGTTTGGATGAAAGAGTTCATTATGGAACTAGGTGTGGTTCCTAGTGCATTGGACCCGATGGTGATCTATTGTGACAACAATGGAGCCATAGCTAACTCTAAGGAACCGAGGTCTCACAAGAATTCCAAGCATATTAAGCGCCGGTTTCACTCCATCCGCGAACATGTCAAGGATGGAGACATAAAGATTTGTAAAGTACACACGGACCTAAATGTAGCAGATCCATTGACTAAAGCTCTCCCTCGGGAAAAACATGATCAACACTAGAACTCCATGGGTGTTAGATTTATCACTATGTGAACTAGATTATTATCTCTAGTGCAAGTGGGAGACTGAAGGAAATATGCCTTGAGAGGCAATAATAAAGTTGTTATTATGTATTCCTTATATATGATAGATGTTTATTTTGCATGCTATAATTGTATTGATCGGAAAAATCAATACATGTGTGTTTAATAAACAAAAAGAGTTCCTAGTTATGCCTCTCTTATAGACTAGCTTGTTGATTAACAAGATGATCAAGGTTTCCTGATCATGGACATTGGATGTTGTTAATAACAAGGTCACAGCATTTGTGAAATGATGTGATGAACATTCATCCGAAGTATAGCATTACGATCAAGTCATTATGTTTACATTGCTATAACATCATACGAAGTAATATTTATCCTTAGACCATGAGATCATGTTAATTGCTAACACCGGAAGAGTATCTTGATAACATCAAACATCACACCGTAACAGCGTGACTATAAAGATGGGTTCAGTGCTATGAAGGTGTTATGTTGAGGCTCATGGATCAAGAGTGGAATTTGTCAATCCCGTTGACGGATAGATATACTCTAGGCCATCTTGGTGATATCACATTAAGGTAGCTTGCAAGCAAGTGATGTGATCACTAGAATGTTATATCACGGGAACAAGAAAGAGTGCATGTCGGTAACAAGATCAAGCTAGGTATTTGGATACGGATGATCGAATCTCGGACATGTATTATATCAAGAGACAGAGGGATTAAATTACAAGCGTTAAAGGTTCTCATGATCACAGAAGTCATCGTTGAATATGCAGGAGTCAATATGGATCTCTAGATCCCGCTTCTGATTATTGATCTGAGAGGAGTCTCAATCATGTCTGCATTATTCGCGAATTGTAGGGTGACACACTTAAGAGTTATCGGACACCATTTTGGAGCACATATGTTTCAGACGAAAGAATTACAAAGTGCAGGAATTGTTTCGATAGAAACCGGAAATTGTTTCGGATGAAATTACAGAAAGTGGTTCTGCATGTGATATTGAAATATTGGAAGGGATTATATGTGAATGTTTGTTAATTAAAGTAATTAACAAAATTCTGAATAAATTTAATAAAAGAGTTTTATTAAATGAGAGAGCATTAAACTTAGAGAATTTTAATGCATTTAAAGTGGGGACTTTAAAAGGGAATGTGAAGATGCATTTTAATGTGGAGGGGTTACCACCACTGAATGGGGGAGGTGAGGGGTCACCCCCCCATGTGCCGGCCATGGGGAGGGGGTACCCCCCTCTTCCTCCTTCTTCCTCACACCTCCTTGTGAAGGATCTCTCTCCCCCTCTAGGATTATTCCTCCATGGTGTCGGATTAGCGAGATACATGTTCCCTTCTGGAAGGAGTTGTTGTTTCCGCTGGATCGCTGGAGCAAGGAGGTGGAGGTTGTCCGTGGCTTGAACGTGTGTGCGAGTACGGATGCGCTGCTGAGTTGCGGCGCTCGGACTTCCACACGATATTGAGATCGGCAAGTGTACGACTACATCAACCACGAGTTCCTACTCATTAACAAAACTCGTTGTCTTCGAGGGTAAGTTCTCGATGGATGTATGTCCACCCGTTGATCTGTACCTAGTAGATAGATCTTGGCGTGTAGTTCTCATCGTAGGAAATTTTTTGTTTTCTATGCTGCGGACCCAACAGTATGTTTTTGCAAATTATGTCAAAATTCATATT
This sequence comes from Avena sativa, assembly GCA_916181665.1. Taxonomy (NCBI): domain Eukaryota; kingdom Viridiplantae; phylum Streptophyta; class Magnoliopsida; order Poales; family Poaceae; genus Avena; species Avena sativa. Next base: position 56,329,756 of record OV702292.1, read on the forward strand.
TGTTAATTTTCATAACAACTAAATCATTTAATATAACTACAGTTCGAAAGATTTTTTTTTTGAATTTTTTTTAATATTTTAGCATGATTTTGAAATTAGAAAAGGCGATCTCCTGCCGGGGGGGTGGAGAGCCGTTGTCCTGCCGTGGCAGGATTTGTGCCCATTTTCCTACCGCGGCAGAACTTGAATTTTTTTTTTGTCCATTTTCTTTAGTCCTAGTTGGTAATACGAACCGGGACTCTTTAGTCCCGGTTGGTGATACGAACCGGGACTAAAGGGGTCGACACCGGTCGCAGCCTGTCGCAACCTCAACCGAGACTAAAGGTCCCGTTTGACCCCGGGACTAAAGGTTGTTCCGTTGGAACCGGGACTAATGTGAGTATTAGTCCCGGGTCCAACCACAACCGGGACTAAAGGGGTGGACGAAAGGCTCTTTTTCTACTAGTGAACCAAAATCCTTTTCATGGAGCTAAACTGCTTGATACCATTAGATTATTAATGAAGCAATATAGATAAAATATATCATGCTACTATTATTGCTTGCAAGACAACACATAATCAGCTAGGTGATAAATGTTACACCACAGATAATTATTTTTTAGGGTCCACTTGAGACAGATTGGATTATTTTTTCATTTATATCATTAGTTATTTTGTATTGATAATAAATCTGACTAAACTTTGTATTATATATGTTTTATTCGGCATTAATCCATCTTATATGGTAACCTAGGAAATGAGAAACTTCTCATTCCCGAGGTAGTGAAGGATTATGGAGTAAGCCAGCTAGAAATTATCTTAAGATTTCAACAAATTATTTTTAATTGTCTAGGTTCTTTTAGCCCCATGCTTTATGCTCTGCTCTGGTATTTTACTACCATCTTTTGTAGATTACCAACCGGAAGGAATCAATTGCTTGAAGTCCATTTGGTAGTAATCCACCAACCGAAAGTCCGCGATAAATCTGCATGTCTAATGCTTACAAGATGCAAGGATTACTTTTCATGTCCATGACCGAAGAAATATTTGAATGAGATATCTTAAAAGATATGAAACTATGAAACTATGAAACTAACTGATATAATTATTTATGAAACTTTGACTTGATTTCAGACTTTCACACACTAAATATAATGTCGTCGCACATACGCTCAGGATATATAATATGTACAGTAAATAATTCCATTGGAGTGATATTCTACATACCATAACATGTGGGATAGCATTGTAATCATAGTACCTCCGTTTCAAGGAATAAGACGCACACGCATTACAAAGTAAAATTTGACCGAATAAATAGAGTAACTAAAACTTGATTATATTGTCAATTAGTATCCTTGGATTCGTATTGAAACAAATTTTCCATTGATGCTAATTTTGTATCAACATTTTTTATATATTTAGAGTAAATCTTGGTCAAAAAAATATATGCAAAACGAGGACGTCTTATTCCTTGGGATGGAGGTAGTATCATTTAAAGTCAAATTATTTTATGTTTTTTCAAACCATAATTGACTTCTAGAACATAGTAAAGGTGATGCCCTCGCATTTGCGAGGACCCTTGTGCTAGTTATATACTAAAAGCAATATAAGGGTGTTTTTCGAGGCACCATGTTAATTCACATATGCTAAAAAATTCAACCGCTGATACTAATCTTAACGTCTGAGATTAAGAAATAAGAAGTGTTACGTACAACCATGTATGTGTACGAAAATAAACTTCCGGCAAGTAAGGGTACACACGTTATTTTTCCTATAAGAAAAAATTCAGCCGATTTATTTCCACAGAGAGGCTGCAGGTACGTCCGATCAAAATAAGGAAGAAAAAACAGCTGATTGGTGTCTGTTCAACATAAGGAAAGAACGAAATATTGCGAAAAGACCTAGACATACATGCGTCCATTAAAAAAAGCATAATAGCTAACTTAGCTAGACTATTATTACGCTGCAAAGATATGTGGATATATTAAAGATTTGTTTCCGTTCCGGTGTCGTCGACATCAAGCACCAGGCACCTAGCTTGTCTCCATTCGGGTACGGTGCGCATCAGTTATGTATGTTATACGCCGCTGGTGGTGTACTATTAATTGATGTGAATTATTCTACCTGCACGGATAATGGATTGCTTCTGCACGATCGAGCTCCTGCATTTCTTTTCAACATGGTTCATGACCCCTGTTGTTGTCCATGATCTGGACGTGTAGCTAGCCAAAAAAAACCTCTAGAATCCAGGTGAAGAGCTGGCTAGTAATCTTTTATCAAAAAAATTGTTGGTTAATCCTAGCTGCAAATATGAGATATGATATCTTAACTAAAGGCTTCTGTCATTATCGTCGTACTGTGTACCTTGCTAGCTTGGCGTGATCTAATCACTCAATGTGTCCTCTGTTGGCATGTTATAGACACATCTTAGTACGTAGCATATGCCATCCATCGTCAAGTCCATGTCAAGCCATGTGTTTAAGCACGCCTTATTGATTCTTTGATCGTACTAGCTACAGATGAATCCCTTTCGATCGTACTGACCATGGTAAAGTCCATCCTCACGGTCCGACACACCATGAACAATAGGACAAGTTTTGATTAACTGTATGTAGCAGTCTTAAAATTATTCACATGCATGTCTTGACGTTATCATCAGGCCAATAACAAAGACTGTAATGCGCACTGGGATCTTATCTTGGGATTGTTACTACTCAGATATATGTACATTCTCGAGAAGATATCTAGTGATACCGTTCTTTATATGATACCATGATACCATTTCTCAAAAATACATTTTCAAGTTTCAGAAAAAATTGAAAAGTATATAATTATGCAAAATATGTATTGTATTCACAATCCCTAAAATTTACAGAACCAGATTCGAAACACACACGGAGAAACAAAAAAGAAAAATTTACACATGAATAGTGACATTTGTGGTTTTGTCTTTTTAGTTCACTATTCATGTTGGATTTGTCATTTTCGTTTATCTGCGTGGTTTTTGAATTTGGTGCTGAAAATTTTAGGGATTGTCTACACATATCTTGTGAACACTCATAATTTTTTTTGAAATTTTTTAAAACTTAAATTTTTTATTTTGAGAACAGGTATCATTTTGTGATGTATCACTAAATATTTTCTCATAACAGTCATGTGTGTAGTTGCTCCGTGCATACCCCATGCATCAATCTAGTGCCAACTTTTCTGCTATCTTCACCTCTGCTCTCTTGTACTATTCCGCCTCCGTATGTATTTGGGCCTGCAGTTGTTACAGTTACACCTTGCTAGCCTGTGTTTCAGTAGCCTCACTACTCTAGAGATGATGGCATATGGAGTGTCAAAACGACAAATCTAACCTAACTTGAAATTTCAGCACAAAATAATTCTTACTTTGAAATATTTTCACAAAATAACCCTTTTGACCCTTTTGCATGGAGCCCGCCAGAGGCACCATGCCCCCTAGCATAAAGCCCCGGTCAAAGTCACCATGCTTGCAACCGTAATGCCCCTGCCCGGGGCGCCATGCATGTTGAGTATGAAGCCCACAGGACGGGCTCCATGCAAACGGATTTAAAAAAATTAGAATAGGTTTATTTTGTGCTAATGTTTCGAATTTGGGTCAGTTTTGTCATTTTTGTCCAAATAGGATGTATCTGAACTGGCAATTGTTTCAAGACATTACCCAGGCAACCACTATGATAGTGATGCTCGCAAATTCTTCTCGCCAACTTTGGAGCATATTATATATTATTTATCCTTTGCCTTTGTTTGCTGAATACAAATTCTAGATAGTATTCTAAAAACTTCTCAAACAACTTTTATGTATCTATATATTATATACTAAAAGCAATATAAGGGTGTTTTTTGAGGCACCAGGTTAATCCACATATGTTAAAAAAATCAACCCCTGATATTAATCTTACCGTCTGAGATTAAGAAATAAGAAATGTTACGTACAACCATATATGTGTACAAAAATAAACTTCCGGCATGTAAGGGTACACAAGTTATTTTTCCTGTAACAAAAAAATCAGCCAATTGATTTATTTCCATAGAGAGGCTGCAGGTACGTCCGTTCAATATAAGAAAGAAAAAAACAGTTGATTGATGTCCGTTCAACATAAGGAAAAATGGAAATATTTCCAAAGGACCTAGACGTACATGCGTCCATTAAAAAAACAATCATAGCTAACTTAGCTAGACCATTGTGACACTCCAAAGATGTGATCATCCGATAATATGCTCTGGCCATATTAGAACTCACCTTGCGCGTATCATTATAGGTAATATTTGGCCCGATGCAATTTAAATCTGATTACCCACCTTTACCTGATATCAACTACTCTACTCTACCGTCGTCTCTTATGTCAAAAAAATCCACCGTCTCCTTTTTCCCGTAATTTTTTTTTTCAAATTATGGTTAGGATTATATTGACAATAGTGGACCAAATAAAAAACTACTAGCCGTACACGGATAGAACTCCATAGCATATCAGACATATATGGAAAGAAAAATCGATCGATGTTATCCATATATTCATTTAGACCATGCTAGCTGCCACCGTAGAAAAAGTCCCATGCACCTTCACATATTGAAGAGTTGGTGCCTTGATGACCCACAAGTATAGGGGGTGTATCGCAGTATTTTCGATAAGTAAGAGTGTCGAACCCAACGAGGAGCAGATGGTGTTGACGAGTGGCTTGGAGCAGAAATTCTCTGTAAATACTTAGCAAACGGATTTTTAGGGTTTTTTGATAATACAGATAAATAAAGTACGAGTAGATAAAAGACAATAATAATAAATGCAGCAAATGGTCTAATCTTTTCTTTAGCAAAGGACAAGCCGGTTGTATCACTTAAGATGACCAAACATTCTCCAGGACATATGGGAATATCGTCAAGTGCTTTTACTTCATATAGTTGATTAATCTTCTTTAGTTAGATAAGTGTTGTATGAGTGAACCTGTGCTAATGTACTGACCTTCCTAGGACTAATACATACTTGTGATTATACCCCTTGCAAGCATACGCAAGTACAAGAAAGTAATTAAGATAGAAACCTAACCATAGTTTTAAACTCTGAGATCCTACACTCCCTTGTGCAAAGGTTTCCTAACGGGGGTTCAGGTTTTTGTCACTCCGACAACCCCTACCATTAGTAGCCAAATACACAATGCATTTCCCTAGGTCCATAAAGGTGAAGTGTCATATAGTCGACGTTCACATGATACCTCTAGAAGAATAACACCACAACTTAATTATCAAACTATTGAATCTTTCTCAACACAATTCCACTACTAACAACATGACTTATCCTATCTCCTCAAGAACTAAACGAACTACTCACAAGACATCATATGGATCAAGATCAGAGATGAAATAATATATGTAACAATCTGAACATGAACGATAATTCAATGGTTCCACTCAATAGCATCAACTACAACAAGTAATCAACACCGGGAAAGTTTCCCCTAAGAACTTATGCAAGATTCAACCCAATTGTTACAGTGGTATGGAGTGGTGATGATGGTGCTGGTGGAGATGATGATGATGATCCCGATGAAGTCCAGCTTGATGACGGTGTTGATGGCGACGATCTCCCCTCTTCGGGAAGGAATTTCCCCGGCAGATTTCTGCCTGCCGGAGAGCTCTTTCTCTCTGTGTAGTTTTCTGCCCCGCAGAGGCGGTGGATTCTTTCTGTGGTCACTCCCCGAGTCTTAGGGTTTTCGGGAGGATAATATACGCCAAAGAGTAGAGCCAGAGGTGGGCCAGGGTGGTGATACGTCCATTTTGCATCACTATTCTATATCATAATTCGCTGTTATTCATTGATATATTTCGTATTGAGAGGTGATACTTATGTTATTTCATCTGTTTTTGCATGGTTGATGACTTTTGGAGCATGGACTGCTGCAGTCGGGATTTTGATGGAAAAGGTGCTGTTTGGAGGCAAAATTCGCGAAGATCAGAAAATCCGGGAAAATATACGGAAAATCCTATTTTTCCAGAAGACGAAGGAAGCCAGAAGGAGGGCCGGAGATGGGCCACAGGGGGCCCACACCACGCCCTAGCGCGGGCCAGCCTAGGCCGCGCCACCAGGTGGTGTGGCCGCCCTGGTCCACCCCTGGCACTCCCCTTTGGCGTATATTATCCTCCCAAAACCCTAAGACTCGGGGAGCGACCATAAAAAGATTCTGCCGCCTCTACAGGGTGGAAAACACCGAGAGAGAAATATCTCTACGGCTGACAGATTTCTGCCGGGGAAATTCCTTCCCGGAGAGGGGAGATCGTCGCCATCAACACCACCATCAAGCTGGACTTCATCGGGATCATCATCATCATCACCACCATCATCGCCATCAGCACCCTCATCACCATTTCCATATTGCTGTAACAATTGCGTTGAATCTTGCATAGTTCATAGGGGAAACTTTCCCCGGGGTTGACTACTCTTTATAGTTGATGCTATTGAGTGAATCAATGAATTATTTTTTATGTTCAGATTGTTATACATCATTATTCCATCTTTGATCATGATCCATATGATGTCTTGTGAGTAGTTCGTTTTGTTCTTGAGGACATGGGATAAGTCATGTTGTTAGTAGTGGAATTGCGTTGAGAAAGATTCAATAGTTTGATATTTAAGTTGTGGTGTACTTCTTCTAGTGGTGTGATGTGAACGTCGACTACATCACACTTCACCTATATGGGCCTAGGGGAATGCATTGTGTATTTGGCTACTAATCGTAGCGGTTGCCGGAGTGACAGAAACCTGAACCCCCATAGGGAAACCATTGCACAAGGGACGTAAGGGTCTTAGAGTTTAAAGTTGTGATTAGGTTTCTACCTTAATTACTTTCTTGTACTTACGGATGTTTGCAAGGGGTATAATCACAAGTATGTATTAGTCCTAGGAAGGTCGGTACATTAGCACAGGTTCATCCACACAACACTTAGCAAGCTAAAGAAGATTAATCAACTATATGAAGTGAAAGCACTTGACAGTCTTCCCATGTGTCCTCGAGAACATTTGGTCATCTTAAGTAATACAACCGGCGTGTCCTTTGCTGCATAAAGGATTGGGCCACTTGCTGCATTTATTCCTACTGTCTTTTATTTACTCGTACTGTGTTTACTTGCTTTATCAAAAACCCCTAAAAATCCGTTTGCTAAGTATTTGCAGAGAATTTATGATCCATATCACTAGCCAGCACCTTTTGCTCCTCGTTGGGTTCGACACTCTTACTTATCAAAAATACTGCGATACACTCCCTATACTTGTGGGTCATCAAGACTATTTTCTGGCGCTGTTGCCGGGGAGTGAAGCGCTATTGGAGAGTGGAACTGGTAAAGGAAACTTCTACTATGAGTATTGTTTACTTCTGTCAGTTGCTTTATTTTTGTTATGGATAACTCGCTGAGTTTCTTATTTGGTAATGCTACTACCACTGCTAAGGTAGTAGATAAGCCACCACCTGCTGAGACTGATGTTTTTAAAATACCTACAAGAATTATTGATTGTGTTATGGATAACTACTATGTTGGGGATGGAACTGTCCTTCCCGGTGATCATTTGCTCTTTATACACAAATTATGCGGGTTGTTCAAGTGTGCAGGTATTACTACATATCAAGTTAAGAAGAAGTTATTCTCATTGTCACTAAAAGGAAGAGCTGAGGAATGCTATAAGCTGCTGAAGAATGGTCAAGCTCTGGAATGGGAGGAAATAGTGCATCTCTTTTACTCAAAGTTTTATCCTCCTAGTGAGATTCATAAAGATCGAAATCAAATATACAACTTTTGGCCTCTTGATGGAGAGAGTACAGCTCAAGCTTGGGGGGGATTGAAGTTACTAATGCTCAAATGTCCCATTCATGAGCTCCCCAAAAATATTATTATCAATAACTTTTATGCAAGGCTCCCTCTACATGATAAGGATTTATTGGATGCTTCTTGTGCTGGACATTCACTCGCATGGAAGAAGAAGCTAAATAGGATCTTCTGGATCATATTCAAGACAATGCTGAAGCTTGGGAGAATGACAAAGGTAGAAAGTCAAGTATAAATTATGATTATGAATGCATTGAATCTTTTATGGGAACGGATGACTTTCAAAATATTAAAAATGCTTATGGTCTAGACTCTCAAGCTATTGCTTCTTATTTTAAGGCTTTTGCTTCCTACATTGAATTGCCTAAAAAGAAGTGGAATAAGTATCATGAACCTTATAAAGATATTACTAAGAGTGTTCCTGCAAGAAATACTGAAGTTTATACTGCTAATCATGTCTTACCTGAACCTTATATTGAGAAAATGCCTTTCCTAGTTAAGATTAAGGAACATTCTATGATAGATAGTATGGTTGATGAACCTATAATAGCAAATGTGAAAGACTTTGTTACTGAATATGAAGAAGAGGGACACACTATCCTTTGTAAGGATACCTCTAATATTATTTCACAAAGTAGTGTTATGAGAGCTAGTATTTTTGTGTTTTCTGTTAGAATAAGTGATCATTGCTATGATGGTCCTTGTGATAGTTATATTGTTAAGTTTATGCATGATACTGAAAGTTACTATGAAAGAGGGAAAAGTGTTCTTATGCATCTCAATAATATCAAGTTTCCTCGTTTTATGCTGAAAGTTTTTATGTTGCACTTCTTTAGCCTTCCTATGCAAGTAGCCTCTGGTTTCAACAACTTGTTTGTTTACAAAATTCCCTTGCATGGGAAGTGGGTTAGACTTAAATGTGTGTATTTTTGCTTCTTAATGCTCTCTTTCACTTCAATTCATATTCCTATGTGAGCATCTTCAAAATTAACTTGCCCATCTTAATGGCTATAAAGAAAGAGCTTTTTGGGAGACAACCCAGTTTATTTTTGCTTTCAGTTTGTTTTTGTTTCTTTCAGTCTTGGAAGTTATTACTTCGGTAATAACCTCTCCTTATCCATTTTGTTTGGTTTTTGTGTCAAGATCAACTTCTAATGAGAGAGAAGTAATATTTGGGGAAGTTGTTGTCCCGAAACAGATTTTTGTGCTTCACCGTAAAAATTCGCGAGAGATCTCTGTATGTCGGATTGAGATGTAATGTTTTGTGCTTCTGCCCCAGGTTGTTATTTAACTTTTGTTAGTTTTGCACTTTTTGATTTGAGCAACATAAGATTTTCGAAAAAATTGATCTTTACATGCTGGTCTGTTTTGACAGATTTTGCCACTCTTGCATTTGCTTCTTTATTCGATTTCCTTCTTGAATTCTTTTTGGGTTTTCGAAAGGAGTTGCTTCAGTAGCTTATGTTTTGATGGTTTTCAGTTGAAGTTGGACACAAAAGGTTTTATCACTTCACTTATACTAATGTTGCTAATGAGAACTGTGTGAAGTTTTGTGTGAAAGAAGTTTCAGGGTTAGTGGAGATAATGGTGTAATAAGGAAGTGAAAGATTTCATGACTCACAATAAGTGTATGAAGATGAAGATATTGATGATATTCAAGTGGTGCCTCCAAAAGAATCTACTAGATACCAAACTCAGAGACCTACAGAGTCCGTTTTCAAATAGGTAATAGTTCTGGTAAGAAAAGTTCCGCGAAAACACTATCCAACTATATTTTTGCAGTTTTTAGTCAATAAGGAAAGCTACGAAGCGAAAAAGGGACGGAAACGGAGCCAGGGTGGCTCACACCACCCTGTGGCGCGGGCCTACCCCTGGTCGCGCCACCAGGTGGTGAGTCCACCCCGGACTCCGCCTCCGACTCGTTTTCTCCCAGTACCTTCCTTTTGATATGAAACTTCGTAATATATAACCCCCGGATCCCCCGAGGTTCGTGTATCGTGTTTTCGTCGTGTTTTTGTTTCGACCTGTTTCTGCCAGGACATACTCTTTGAAGGTTTAGAAGCACAATGGTGTCCGCCAAGGATAAAGGGAAGGAGCCTATGGAGGAAGACCTCCAAGACCCCGGGCAGGAGAAGGAGATCAAGAGTGAAGGTGAAGAGGAGCCAAAGCACACCGGCACTACCATTGCAAGCATTGGAGTGGTGGCGAACCCTGCCAGGGTTAGAAGGACTGCATGGATGTCAACTGGAGGGAAACTTATGCGTCACTGTTTGGCACCAAGGACACCTTCTCCAAGCACCAAGAGTCCCTTCCATACTTTTATCCATAACCATGCAGGAAAAGAAGACACCAAGAGGGAAGAACAGAAAAAGAATCACAAGAGCTGGGATCCATAATCTGACATGATCATGCACCGCATCGAGCACAACTCGGAGTTGATTCGTACTCTCACCTTCGAGATTGAAGACTTGGGGAAATTGGTCAAGAAGCTCATCGAGAGCATACCACCACCACCAAAGGAGTAATTCGTCATCAGGTTTGGCATCCCCTTGGTTTGTTCCAAGCTTGGGGGAGTGCCACGGTATCACATCACTATCTTCTATCTTTTTACCTTTTTAGTAGAGTCATATCATGAATAGAGAAGTTATTATGTAGGATGGTTTGCATTATGGAAGTGTCCCCTCGCTCGTTAGATATGTATCCCTTAGTGTGAGTTGCCGTTATGGAATGTTAATGAGAAGTTCTATCATTCACTCTTTTTCATAGCTTATATTAGTTTTCAATTCGTGGTTGTATGATTGATCTTGTTGTTAGTATTGGTATCACTTTGGGATCATTGAGTTAATTTAGTTGGTTTTGGCCAACCTGGCTCGGTCAGTAGCAACACTATTTTTGAGAGTTGAAATAAAAGATAAAAGTACTCTAAAGAAAAATTATTTCATCGTCTTTCTTTCTTGATTTGTTCATAAGTCTAGTATTTTCTAGTTAAGATCTTTTGTGCTTCCAAGGAAGATTGCATGTTTGTCTTTATCGCTTGTATGTTTGTTTGTTTCCTTCAACTATTATACTTGCTACCCAGCGTTGCTAGCCAAAAACCTGTACTGAGAGGGAATTCTTCTCGTGCATCCACTCCTTAAAACCAAAACCTTTGCCATTTGTGTCCACCATACATACCTATTAGCATTATTGTTATTCCAAGTAAATTCTTGTTTTATCTACCTCCCAAATCAAACTTGTTATGTGAAAATTAGTGATTAAATCTCTCACGAACTTGATGGCACATTTTACTTTCTTGCATTTAATAAACTTGAACCATTGGGTCCTTCTTTGTTGTGTATATGCTTGTGCTTTATGAGTTGAATTTAGCAGAACCATGTATCATGGGGAACGCTTTCAACACTGCCAAGGTACTTTGTACCTAGTTGATATCGTGATTCTTTTGCCTATGGATCCCGGTGGTGTGAAATAAAAGGGGAACTTGTAAGATCATGGAGTTCATATGTGTGTTAGAGAAACGCCTGGGCCGCTAGCTTAAGCCATGCCTAATCATGGCGGAAACTTGCAGCATCACTATATTGAGCATTCTATGAAGCATCCTCAATAAAAACCTATGCAAATAGCAAATAAAAAGCTTGCTGAGATGCTCATGTCTGCTTGCCTTGTCATTTTGATTATGGGATAGCTCCTGTGTCATGTGCAAGGGGTACCCCGCTGGCGGTTCTCAATGATACACATGTATTTACAATGGCAAGATCTTGCTCGTGACAGAAGTTGAGTAGCATGAGGTTCGGTACTCATAAGTAAGGGGCATGAGATTTCAACTTATAACTTGTCAAGCATATCCTCTTAGTTGTGTCACTTTAACCTTAATCACCAAAAGATGCCTATGATAGGGGCAATGAGAGCTGAAAGCTAGTAAGTATCATAATTTTTGGGAGCTCTTTATGAAACTTGAAATCCCTGCTTCCCTCTGCGAAGGGCCTTTCTTTTACTTTATAGTTGAGTCAGTAAACCCATTCCCTTCTATCTCAGCAAGTATTTTGAGTTGTTCTGTTTCATTCATTCATATGATGATTTATTCAATCATGTTTCTTATGTTCCTTGTTTTGCACATTACTCTTATCTTGGTGATTACTACTTTGAAAGCTATCATTCAAAACCAGTTATTTGTGAACTCCAGCAAATTATCGACTATTCTTCGACCAAGAGCTAAGTTTGCCATTACCAATTATGATTCACTTTATGTATCTTTATTGTGTTTCCTTTACTCATTGCAAGTTGAGTTATATAATAGTGAGTTGTCTTCTATTATGATCTATGTATTGATGAATGTGATGCTTCTTGTTTGTATTCTTTTATCGACCCTTCACTCCATAAACCTAAGGTCATATTTATTGAGCTCAGTTTCGCTTGGGGACAAGCGAAGTCTAAGCTTGGGAGAGTTGATCCGTCCATTTTGCATCACTATTCTATATCATAATTCACTGTTATTCATTGATATATTTCGTATTGAGAGGTGATACTTATGTTATTTCATATGTTTTTGCATGGTTGATGACTTTTGGAGCATGGACTGTTGCAGTCAGGATTCTGATGAAAAGGTGCTATTTGTAGGCAAAATTCGCGAAGATTAGAAAATCCGGGAAAATATACGGAAAATCCTAATTTTCCAGAAGACGAAGGAAGCCAGAAGGGGGGCCGGAGATGGGCCACAAGGGGCCCACACCACCCCCTGCCGCGGGCCAGCCTAGGCCACGCCACCAGGTGGTGTGGCTGCCCTGGTCCACCCCTGGCACTCCCCTCTGGCTTTTATTATCCTCCCGAAACCCTAAGACTCGGGGAGCAACCACAAAAAGATTCCGCCGCCTCTACAGGGTGGAAAACACCGAGAGAGAAAGATCTCTCCGGTAGACAGATTTCTGCCACAGAAATTCCTTCCCAGAGAGGGGAGATCGTCGCCATCAACACCACCATCAAGCTGGACTTCATCGGGATCATGAGCATCATCATCACCACCCTCATCACCATCAACACCCTCATCACCATCTCCATATTGCTGTAACAATTGTGTTGAATCTTGCATAGTTCATAGGGGAAACTTCCCCGGTGTTGATTATTCTTTGTAGTTGATGCTATCGAGTGAACCATTGAATTATTGTTTATGTTCATATTATTATACATCATTATTCCATCTCTGATCATGATCCATATTATGTCTTGTGAGTAGTTCGTTTTGTTCTTGAGGACATGGGAGAAGTCATGTTGTTAGTAGTGGAATTGCGTTGAGAAAGATTCAATAGTTTGATATTTAAGTTGTGGTGTACTTCTTCTAATGGTGTCATGTGAACATCGACTACATGAAACTTCACCTATATGGGCCTAGGGGAATGCATTGTGTATTTGGCTACTAATCGTAGGGGTTGCCGGAGTGACAAAAACCTGAACCCCCGTTAGGAAACCATTGCACAAGGGACGTAAGGGTCTTAGAGTTTAAAGATGTGGTTAGGTTTCTACCTTAATTACTTTCTTGTACTTACGGATGTTTGCAAGGGGTATAATCACAAGTATGTATTAGTCCTAGGAAGGTCGGTACATTAGCACATGTCCACCCACACAACACTTAGCAAGCTAAAGAAGATTAATCAACTATATGAAGCGAAAGCACTTTACAGTCTTCCCATGTGTCCTCGAGAACATTTGGTCATCTTAAGTAATACAACCGGCTTGTCCTTTGCTGCATAAAGGATTGGGCCACTTGCTGCATTTATTCCTACTGTCTTTTATTTACTCGTACTTTGTTTACTTGCTTTATGAAAAAACCCTAAAAATCCGTTTGCTAAGTTTTGCAGAGAATTCCTGATCCATACCACTAGCCAGAACCTTCTGCTCCTCGTTGGGTTCGACACTCTTACTTATCGAAAATACTGCCATACACCCCTATACTTGTGGGTCATCAGGTGGCCACACCACCTAGTGGCACGGCCAGGGCTGGCCCATGCCAGGGGGTGGTGTGGGCCCCCTGTGGCCCATCTCCGCTCCCCCTTCTGGCTTCCTTCGTCTTCTGGAAAAATAGGATTTTCCATATATTTTCTGGGATTTTCTGATCTTCGCGAATTTCACCTCCAAACAGTGCCTTTTCCATCAGAATCCGGACTTCAGCGGTCCATCCTCCAAAAGTCATCAATCATGCAAAAACAGATGAAATAACATAAGTATCATTTCTTAATATGAAATATATCAATGAATAATAGTAAATTATGATGTAGAATAGTGATGCAAAATGGACGTATCAACTCCCCCCAAGCTTAGACTTCGCTTGTCCCCAAGTGAAAACTGAGCTCAATAAACATGACCTCAGGTTTATGGAGTGAAGTGTCGATAAGAGAATACGGACAAGAAGCATCACATTCATCAATACACAAATCATAATAGAAGACAACTCACTATTATATAACTTAACTTGCAATAATAAAGGAAACACAATAAAGATACACAAAGTAAATCATAATTGGTAATGGCAAACTTTGTTGTTGGTCCAAGAACGGTTAACAATTTTTGCAGGAGTTCAAACATGGTAGGGTTTTCAATGATAGCTTTCAAAGTAATACTCACTAAGATAAGAGCAATGTGCAAAATAAGGAATATAAGAAACATGATTGAATAAATCATCATATAAATGAATGAAACACAATAACTCAAAATACTTACTGAGATAGAAAGGAATAGGTTTACTGACTCAACTAAAAGAAAGGTAAAAGATAGGCCCTTCGCAGAGGGAAGCAGGGATTTCAAGTTTCATAAAGAGCTTCCAAAAATTATGGTACTTATTAGCTTTCAGCTCTCATTGCCCCTATCATAAGCATCTTTAGGTGATTAAGGTTAAAGTGATCAAATATGAGGATATGCTTGACAAGTTATACGCTAAAAATCTCATGCCCCTTACTTACGAGTACCGTTCCTCATGCTACTCAACTTTAGTCACAAGTAAGTCCTTGTCATTGTAAATACATGTGTATCATAGAGAACCGCCAATGGGGTACCCCTTGCCCGATGATACGGAAGATTCCCCATATCAAAATGACAAGGCAAGCAGATAATGAGCATCTCAGCAATCCTTTTATTTCCTATTTGCATCGGGTCTCTTTTTTCTTTCCTATTTGCATAGGTTTTTTATTGAGAATGCTTCATAGATTGCTCACTATGGTTATGCTGCAGGTTTCCACCATGATTAGGCATGGCTTAGACCAGCCACCCAGGCGTTTTTCTAACACATATACGAACTCCATGAGCCTTACAAGCTCCCCTTTCATTTCACACCGTCGGGATCCATAAGCAAAAGAACATGATATCAACTAAATAAAGTGCAATGTTTAAAGCGTTCCCCATGGTAACATGGTTCTGCTAATTCACAACTTACAAAACGCAAGAATATACGCAACATAGATGGGAACAATGGTTCAAGTTTATTAAGTGCAAGAAAGTAAAGTGTGCCATCAAGTTCGTGAGAACTTTAATCACTAATTTTCACATAACAAGTTTAATTCGGAAGGTAGATAAAAACATGAATTTACTTGAAATAGCAATAATGCTAATAGGTAGGTATGGTGGACACAAATGGCATAGGTTTTGGTTTAAGGATTGGATGCACGAGAAGCATTCCCTCTCAGTACAGGTTTTTGGCTAGCAAGGCTGGGTAGCAAGCATAAGAATTGAAGGAAACAAACAAATATACAAGTGATAAAAACAAACATGCATTCTTCCTTGGAAACACAAAAGATCTTAACTAGAGAATACTAAGCTTATGAGCCAATCAAGAAAGAAAGATGATGAAATTATATTTCTTGAAAAGTACTTTTCTCTTTTTCATTCAATTCTCAAATAGTGTTGCTGCTGACCAGAGCCAGGTTTGCCAAAACCAACTAAATTTACTCCATGATCCCAAAGTGATACCAATACTAACAACAAGCTCAATCATATAACAGAAATTGAAAACTAATATAAGATGTGCAAAAGAGTAAATGATAGAACCTCTCATTAATATTTCATAATGGCAACTCACACCAAGGGATACATAGATATCTAACTAGAGGGTAGACACTTCCATAATGCAAACCATCCTATATGATAACTTCTCTATTCATGATATGCCTCTACTTAAAAAGGTAAAAAGATAAAAGATAATGATGTGATACCGCGGCACTCCCCTAAGCTTGGAACAAACCAAGGGGATGCCAAAACCTGATGACGATTTATTCCTTCGGTGGTGGTGGTGTTCTCTCATCATCGTCCAACTTCCAAGGTAAGGGCTCCCCATCAACAAAAGACATCCTGGTCTCCAACATCCTGAAACTAGCAGCAACACTTATGCGTTTAAACCTAACCTCATACTCACAGTTTTGATTTTGCACGTCGTAGAGCTGTGCTTGTAGTTGGTTGGTTGTTCGGTGGAGTGAGAGTATTTCATCCTTAAGCTCAGCAGTCTCCTTCTGATGCTCGACGATGAGTTCTGAACTAATCTTATGGATGATATCCACTTCGCGTTCCGCCAACTTCTTGTATCTAAAGACTTCTTGCTCCAGTGCTCCATCCTGTCCTCCAGACTGCCTTCACCTTTAGGTCCCTGAACCTCTTTTATCTGCACCTTCCCATCTTCGAGCCAACTCCTTGGGATGAATCTTCAACTCACGCATGTAAGGGTTGATGATGTCCACAGAGGAATCTTCCTTGGCTGATCCAGAGGAAGACACTGTGGCTCCAAAACTCAGACTCTACCTGTCAAAAACAGATCGAAACAAAAACACAACGAGAACACGATATACGAACCTCGGGGGACCAGGGGATTATATATTACGAAGTTTAGCAACAAAAGGAAGGTACTGGTAGAAAACGGGTCGGAGACGGGCTCCGAGGTGGCCACACCACCTGGTGGCGCGGCCGGGTGGGCCCGCGCCACGGGGTGGTGTGAGCCACCCGGGCTCTGTTTCCGTGCCTCTTTCTACTCATTGCTTTCCATGTTAGATAAAAACTTCAAAAATATGAATTGACAGATTTTTCGTGGACATTTTCTTACCAAAACTATTACCTATTCAGAAACGGACTCTACAGGTTTCTGAATTTGGTCTTTGATAAAATTTTCCGGAGTCACCACTTGAATAACATCAATATCTTCATCCTCATAAACATATTGCTTGAGTCATTTAACCATACACCATCTTATTACACCATGTTCTCCTACAACCTGGAAATTTCTTTCACACAAAACTTCACACAATTCTCATTAGCAACATTAGTGCATGCAAGATAATAAACCTTTAAGTTCAATTTTAACTGAAATACATCAAAACATAAGCTACTGTAGCAACTCCTTCCGAAAGCCCAAAAGGAATTCAAAAAGGAAATCGATTTAAGAGGCAAATGCAAGAATGGCAAAAATCTGCCAAAACAGACCAACCGGTAAAGATCAATTTTTTCAAAAATCTTCTATTGCTCAAATCAAAGTGCAAAACTAACAAAAGTTAAATAATAACCTGGGGAATGCACACAAAAAATTATAGATTAGTACGACGTTCTGGGATTTTAACATTTTTTATAGTGAAGCACAAAAATCTATTTCGAGACAGCAACTTCCCCAAATCTTACTTCTCTCTTAGAGGTTAATCTTGACACAAAAACCAAACAAAAGGATAAGGAGAGGTTATTGCAGAAGCAATAACTTCCAAGACTCAAATAAACAAAAACAAACTAAAAGCAAAAATATTTTGGGTTGTCTCCCCAAAAGCTCTTTCTTTATAGCCATTAAGATGGGCATGATAATTTCAATGATGCTCACATAATAATATGAATTAAAGTAAAAGAGAGCACCAAGAAGGAAATATACACATGTTTAAGTCTAACCCACTTCCTATGCCAGGGAATTTTGTAAGAAAATAAATTGTTGAAACCAGAGGCTGCTAGCATAGAAAGGCAAAACAAGTGCAACATAAAGACTTTCAGCATAAAGCGAGGAAACTTAATATTATTGAGATGCATAAGAGCACTTTTCCCTCTCTCATAGTAACTTTCAGTATCGTGCACAAATTTAACGATATAACTATCACATGAACCATTGTAGCAATAATCACTTATTCTAACCGAAAAAACAGGGACACTAGCTCTCCTGACACTACTTTGTGAAACAATATTAGAAGTATTCTTACAGAGGATAGTGTGTCCATCTTTTACATATTTAGTGACAAAGTCTTTCTCATTTACTATTATAGGTTCAACATCTATTTGTTCATTAGGTTCAATAGATTTATTTGTACTTTCATTAACCATACTAGCTATTATAGAATGTTCATTTACCTTGACTGGGAAAGCCATTGTCTCAATGTAAGGTTCAGGTAAAATATGATTAGCAGTATAAACTTCGATATCTCTTGCAGGAACACAAATAGCAATATCTTTATATGGCGCATGATACTTGTTCCATTTCTTTTTAGAAATTTCAATATAAGAAGCAAAAGCCTTAAAATAATTTGCAATACTTTGAGAATCAAGACCATAAGCATTACTAATATTATGAAAGTCATCAGTTCCCATAAAAGATTTAATGCATTCATAATCATAATTTATACATGACTTTCTTCCTTTATCATTCTCCCAAGCTTCAGCATTGTCTTGAATACGGTCTAGAAGATCCCATTTAACTTCTTATTCCATGCGTGTAAATGATCCAGCACAAGAAGCATCCAATAGATCCTTATCATGAAGATAAAGTCTTTCATAAAAGTTATTGATAATAACATTGTGAGGGAGCTCATGAATAGGACACTTGAGCATTAGTAACTTCAATCTCCCCAAGCTTGAGCTGTACTCTCTCCATCACGAGGCCAAAAGTTGTATATTTGATTTTGATCTTTATGAATCTCACTAGGAGGATAAAATTTGGAATAAAAGAGAGGTACTACTTCCTCCCATTTAAGAGATTGGCCATTCTTTAGCAGCTTATACCATTTCACAGCTCTTCCTTTCAGTGATAATGAGAATAACTTTTTCTTGACTTGATCTGTTGTAATACCTGCACACTTGAACAACCCGCATAATTCATGTATAAAGAGCAAATGATCACCGGGATGGACAAGTCCATCTCCAAAATAGTAGTTATCCATAACACGGTCAACAATTCTTGTAGGTATCTTAAAAGTATCATTTTCAGCAGGTGTAGGTTCATCTACCACTTTAGTAGTGGTAGTGGCATTACGAAATAATAAACTAAGTGAATTATCCATATTGAAATAAAGTAACTAACAGAAATAAACAATACTCACAGTAGAAGTTTCCTTTACCAGTTCCACTCTCCAATAGCGCTTCACTCCCTGGAAACAGCGCCAGAAAATAGTCTTGATGACCCACAAGTATAGAGAGTGTATCACAGTATTTTCGATAAGTAAGAGTGTCGAACCCAACGAGGAGCAGAAGGTGTTGACGATTGGCTTGGAGCAGGAATTCTCTGTAAATACTTAGCAAACGGATTTTTAGGGGTTTTTGATAATGCAGATAAATAAAGTACGAGTAGATAAAAGACAATAATAATAAATGCAGCAAATGGTCTAATCCTTTCTTTAGCAAAGGACAAGCCGGTTGTATTACTTAAGATGACCAAACGTTCTCCAGGACATATGGGAATATCGTTAAGTGCTTTCACTTCATATAGTTGATTAATCTTCTTTAGTTAGATAAGTGTTGTATGAGTGAACCTGTGCTAATGTACTGACCTTCCTAGGACTAATACATACTTGTGATTATACCCCTTGCAAGCATCCGCAAGTACAAGAAAGTAATTAAGATAGAAACCTAACCACAGTTTTAAACTTTGAGATCCTACACTCCCTTGTGCAAAGGTTTCCTCACGGGGGTTTAGGTTTCTGTAACTCCGACAACCCCTACGATTAGTAGCCAAATACACAATGCATTCCCCTAGGCCCATAAATATGAAGTGTTATGTAGTCGATGTTCACATGACACCACTAGAAGAATAACACCACAACTTAATTATCAAACCATTGAATCTTTCTCAACACAATTCCACTACTAACAACATGACTTATCCTATGTCCTCAAGAACTCAACGAACTACTCACAAGACATTATATGGATCAAGATCAGAGATGAAATAATGATATGTAACAATCTGAATATGAATGATAATTCAATGGTTCCACTCAATAGCATCAACTATAACAAGTAATCAACATCGGGAAAGTTTCCCCTAAGAACTTATGCAAGATTCAACCCAATTGTTACAGCGGTATGGAGTGGTGATGATGGTGCTGGTGGAGATGATTGTGGAGATGATGATGATCCTGATGAAGTCCAGCTTGATGACGGTGTTGATGGCGATGATCTCCCCTCTCCGGGAAGGAATTTCCCTGGCAGATTTCTGCCTGTCGGAGAGCTCTTTCTCTCTCTGTAGTTTTCCGCCCCGCAGAGGCGGCAAAATCTTTCTGTGGTCGCTCCCTGAGTCTTAGGGTTTCGGGAGGATAATATACGCCAAAGAGCAGAGCCAGATGTGGGCTAGGGTGGCCACACCACCTGGTGGCGCGGCCAGGGCTGGCCCGCGCCAGGGGGTGGTGTGGGCCCCCTGTGGCCCATCTCCGCTCCCTCTTCTGGTTTCCTTCTTCTTCTAAAAAATAGGATTTTCTGTATATTTTTTGGGATTTTCTGATCTTCGCGAATTTCACCTCCAAATAGTGCCTTTTCCATCAGAATCCTGAGTTCAGCGGTCCATCCTCCAAAAGACATCAACCATGCAAAAACAGATGAAATAATATAAGTATCATCTCTTAATATTAAACATATCAATGAATAATAGTAAATTATGATATAGAATAGTAATGCAAAATGGACGTATGATGCCTCTATAACAAAATGCAAATAACATATCAATTTCTATAGGTGGGTCCCAACTCGGACCGAGGTATTCCGACTTGGCGATGAAGAGTTCTGCCTTGTAGTGGTATCCACTTTTTCTAAAAATTTAACCATCGGTATATAAAGTGACTATCAATATAAAATATATAAAATTAATCTTGGGATATTCTCTACTTTCATTTGTGTTTATTAATTTCATTTTAAGCAAACTATCTGTATCCAAAACAATGCACCAATTGGGAGTTGGAGTACGACGTTCATATTTAGAATATGCCATATATTAGTAGAGTGCCATGTATTTTAAACGGGTATAGCAGATCCATATTTAGTTGTTCTACCAATAATCAAATGATAAGTTATTTTCTATTAATTGCACCATGAAAAAATTACTTTTTATTCTATTTAGAAAATAATTCCTCTTTTAAAAACTTTACATATTAAACATGATACATTTCCACAACCATCAAAAATATTGTGTAAAGCAAATAGAAGACTATCGTGAGGGTAATATATTTAAAATTCAATTTATGGGTGATTGATTATTATATCTATTTTAGAAAGTACCATATTAGTGATGACATGTGTGTTTGATGTGATATTTCCCTAGTGGTCTTTCAATTAATTAGAATAACGAAATGAATTTGTTTTTTTTATCGTAATCCACTGCTTTATTAAACGGGATAGCGGTTACACTCGGACTGAATCACATCAATCAGGAATCCAGGAATTACATCAAAGCGAACTAGACTAACTACGCTTAAAGCTTCTTTAGCACAACAATGTGCTGCTTTATTGCCTTCTCTACCTATATGGCGAAGCTTGACCTCCTGGAAAGAATTGCATAAAACCTTCATCTCCTTAATTATGTGAGCCCCCATGAATCTTGGCTCCCTTTCCTCCTTCCACATATCCACAACCGCGATGCAGTCGGTTTGGATGATAAGCTTGGGTATCCCAAGTCTAACAGCCGCCTCTAGGCCTTCCCGACAGGCCAGTAGCTCGCTAACAAGAGGTCATCAACATGTGCATGCTTCCAACACCCAGCCTCAACGAACCCCGCCATATCATTACGGGGGACATAGCCTGAACCAGCTTCGCCTGAACTGCAGTTTAGAGAGCCGTCCGTGTTGACCAAATGCCAACCAGCAGGAAGTCTTTCCCATCGTGGCACATCCTTCACCCTCGCAGACTGAGGGGGCGGTAACTCGAGCAGTGCTAACTGTTCTTCAATCAGTTTCATTGATCCCAAAGGCTTGTACTGCTCTTCCCCATGCATGTACTTGTTCCTACTGGACCATATACACCACAACAGTGTCTTAACAATCGGTATGTTCTCCGCTGATAGGACGGGGCCCATCAGCAAATCTTGCAACTAGGACGTTGGGTGCAATCACGACAACGACACCCCAAAGTGAACAAACGCCGCTGACCAGAACTGCTTGGCGTGATCGCATGTGACCAGAGCATGAAATAATGTTTCTTCAACATGCCCACAGAGTTTGCACATACCATTGTCCATAATGTGTCTCCTGGCTAGCTCTGAATAGGATGGTAGAAAGCCTTTGATAGCACGCCAGCAGAAGACCCGAACCTTGGGGATAACTCGAAGCTTCCATAGCTTCTTCCACATTGCTGCAGAGTTCGATGTTTCCGGGACATCCACGATGTCCTGTGCAAGCATACGATAAGCCGACCTGACAGAGTATACTCCTATCTTCTCCTCTTTCCAGGCCCAGAAATCGTCGCCGCCATGCCGTGGACGTGGCAAGCGAAGAGCCGCTTCCGCATCCATGGTGCTGAGCGTATCACACACCAACTCTTCATTCCATTGACCAGTCCCCTGGTCAATCAATTCCACGACACGTTGTTAAATTCGTGTCCGTGTTGATGGTAAGGGGTTTAAGACCCGGCACACCTGAGAGCCATGGGTCCGACCATAGGAGAGTATCCGAACCATCGTCCACACGACGAACCAGACCCCTCTTCATCACGTCTCTGCTATAGATTATGGCTTTCCACACTTTAGAAGAGCTTTTGGGATAGCCAGCTAAGAGAATGTCTCCGTTCAGGAAATACCTCCCTTTCAACACTCTTGCACACAAACTTTGCGGATTAACCAATAAGCGTCATGCTTGCTTGCCCAACATCGCATCATTGAATTTTTGTAGGTCCCTGAAACCGAGACCCCCTCTTCCTTTAGACACATACATCTTTTCCCATGCCTGCCAATGCATGCCTCTTCGGTCAAGTGATCCACCCCACCAGTATTTGGACGAAATCGACGTTAATTTGGAGCATAAACCTTTTGTGAGTTTGAAACAACTCATAGCATAGGTTGATAGGGACTAGAGAACCAACTTAATCATCACTTCTCGAGCCGCAAAGGATGCCATCTTCTCACACCATCCATGGGCCCGTGATCTTGATCTTTCAACAATGTGCTCAAACTGCTTATCCGTAAGCCTCCCAGACGCCGTCGGGAGGCCAAGGTATTTTTCCAAGAGGGCTTCCCTCTCAATCGGCATCGACTCCTTCATCAGAACCCTGATCGGCTCTGGACAATTAGGGCTGAAAAACGCAGAGCTCTTCTGCTTATTCATGCGCTGCCCCAATCCTTTGCTGTAGATCTCAAGGATAACATTTAAACGATGGCCGCTCCTGGCATCAGCTTTCATGAACACAAGACAATCATCAGTGAATAATAAATGGGAGATCCATGGTGCTTGATAGCTCACCTGAATGCCTCTATCAATCTAGCCACAATCATAACTTTTAATTAGACACGAGAGTCCTTCGCTGCAAATGAGAAAGAGGTATGGTGATACAGGGTCACCCTGCCGAAGTCCACGAGTAGGCTCAAAAGAGGGAAGTAACTCTCCATTAACCTTCACCTCCAAACTCACCGTAGTAGCACACTTCATGATGAGCGAAACCCATGCTTCTGCAAAGCCCAGTTTCTGTAAAATTCCTTGCAAGTAAGGCCATTCAACACGATCATAGGCCTTCATCATATCTAGTTTGGCCGCACAGAACGATGCCTTTCCTTTCTTCCTCTTCACCGAGTGTACTGACTCATATGCACAGATCACATTGTCAGTAATAAGACGGCCAGGCACAAAAACACTTTGTTCTTCCGCTATGATCTCATCAAGCACAACCTGCAGGCGATTAGCTAGAACCTTTGAACAAATCTTGTAGATCACATTACAAAGTGCAATTGGCCGGTATTGGGTAATATGCTGGGGAGATTTTACCTTGGGGATTAACACAATCACCGTACGGTTGATAATTTCAGGTAAGTGTCCCCTGTTTAGAAAACCCAAAACAGCTTCAAAAATCTCATCTTTTATCATGGCCCAATGTTTCTGGTAAAAATTAGGGTTGAAACCGTCCACCCATGGCGCCTTTGAAGGCCCCATTGAGAACAAAGCCCTCTCCACTTCCAATCTCCTCTTGTCATCTTTGCTGGAACAAACTGAAGGACCCCTTGCACGCCAATCTACTCTTGAGCTTTAAACAGGTCCATATAAAACGACTGTACAATGCCCTTAATTTCCTCCTTCTCCAGACAGACCACTCCTGCCGCATTTTTTAGAGAGCGTACCCTATTTTGGTGTTTGCGGATGGTAGACCGCGCATGGAAGAATGTCGTGTTTCGATCTCCCTCCTTTAACCAGTCCACACGGGACCTCTGTTTTGCCATGACCTCCTCCGTACGTAGGAGTTCCGCAATGTTCGCAGCTAGCTGCTTCTCCCGATTCGATGAGCCCCTATACAATGCACGTTGGCGCTCTTTTCCTAAATGTTTTTTCCTAGGTTCCAGAGTGACAGAAGGCGGCGCGAGGGCGATCTCGATCTCCTCGATGCCAGATCGATCTACAACCTCGGCATCGCAGTCTGTCGGCATCCTTCCCTACGGGGATGGCTAGTTCGGCCCAGGGTGATGATCCGAGTCGGGATAAGGGGCAGGAGGAAGACATGGTGGATGGGAGGTTCGCGGAAAGATTCAAGAAACTGATGTTGACGGAGAAGGAGAAGAAGGTCCTGGTCATGGACAACCTTGAGGACGAGGAAGGAACGAAGATTACTATGGTTGGGAAGGTGCTCGCACCATCGAAGTTTCACATTGACACCATCCGCAACGCGCTTCGACCGCAATGGGGAAACCCTAGAGGCTTGGAGTTCCAAGCAATGGGAGACAACGTTTTCCTGGCCATGTTTGAGAAGGAACAAGATAGACGTAGGGTCTAGGAAGGAGCGCCATGGATGGTCGGGAACCATGCTATTGTTCTAGCTGATTTTGAGACAAGCATGAGACCATCGAAGATTAGTTTTTGGAGGATCCCAATTTGGATACAATGCCATGATCTGCCGTTTAACTGGCTGAATTCAAAGAGAGCTGAAAGTACTGCAAGCCAGATTGGCGAATTCATCAAGCTGGACACCTCAAGAATTTAAGGGGTTGGGGATAGAGCTTTCGAGCCAGGATTTGGCTTAACATCAATGAACCTATCCAGAGGTGGATCCTGATAGAATCGCAGAGGCGGAAGGAACTCATTGAATATCCGATTCTATATGAAAAACTCCCGTACTTATGCTTCTCGTGTGGCTTGTTGGGGAACTCAGCCTCGTCCTGTCCGTCGCTGGGTGAGACGGATGAGGAAGGCAACTGATTGTATGACTCTTCGTTGCATGCACCGGATCTGGGGGAAATCAAGAAAGAGTCGGGGTTGCAGTAGGGAGGAAGAGCTGGTCCGGATGGTGGGACGAGAAACCAGAAGGGAACAGGGGTACCCCTGGAGAACACCGCAACCATCCTCGTGAACCCTTTTGCAGGGCTTGGGGAATATTCGGTTGGGACGGGACCACCTAAAATGCAGTTCAGAGCCCAGGGGAGTGGGCGAGGAAAACCGGCGGCAGCTCGGAAACTAGCATTGGGAACTCAGACGTATGTACCAAAGGTGATTGGTGCGCCGGGGATAGAGTTGGCCGTGCAGGGAGTCAAGCGCAATGCACTTGCAAATTCTCCAAGCAAGGTGGACGATGATATACTTGACCTGAAGAAAAAGCGTGCTATGGGGGAAGGTGAAGATGATCTCTCAATGGATGTGCTCAACAACAAAAATTTAGCGGAGGCTGTGGAACAACCCCACGGGTCCCAATGAGGTGCATATTTTGGAACTGTCTGGGGCTTGGGAACCTTGAGACAGTTCGGGAACTTCACGATTTAGTGAGGTTAGAAGGTCCCGCAGTCGTTTTCTTGATTGAAACCAAGATCTCGGCTGATTGTTCACGTGGGGTAGCGAAGTTGTGTGGTTTTGCCGGATGTTATGCGGTGGATAGTGATGGACTGAGTGGTGGTTTGGCCATCTTCTGGTCAAATGAGTTGGAATTATCCTTACAATCGAAGTCAGATTCACATATAGATGTACATGTCCAGAATCTAGAGGGAGACAGAAGATTGTGGAGGTTTACGGGTTTCTATGGGAAGCCGCGTCGAGAACAACGCAAGGATAGTTGGTACTTGCTCGATTGGTTTCACCGTCAGAGTGATCTACCTTGGTTGTGTGGAGGGGATTTTAATAAGATCCTAGATAGCTCGGAACAATTTGGTCAGTCCGAAAGGGCTGAGTGGCAGATGTTGGGTTTCAGGGAAGCGGTGGATAAGTGCAATCTGCAGGATATGGGCTATGTTGGTATCCCATACACGTGGGATAATAAACAAAAGGGGAGTGATAATGTCAAGGTGCGGCTTGATCGTGTCCTGATGGTGCCCAATATGCTTGCATGCTATCCAGAATCAATGGTCAGACATGTTTCATCGTCAAAATCAGATCATTGTTTGTAACGGAGCTCCGGAGTATTATCGACTCTAGTGAGC
Organism: Avena sativa; assembly: GCA_916181665.1. Lineage (NCBI taxonomy): Eukaryota > Viridiplantae > Streptophyta > Magnoliopsida > Poales > Poaceae > Avena > Avena sativa. The sequence goes on from OV702292.1 coordinate 56,356,368, forward strand.
GTTCTCAACAGATTTTTTGATATGAAAATGCTTGGTGTCATGATGATTCTTATGCGAGCACAGTTGAGGCCGGGTGGGTCGATTCAGGTGATAGTGGACGGAGCCTGCTTCGTGTGGCGGCGAGGTTGGGCCACATGCAGCACACACTCCATAAGTGGAGTAAATCAAAATTTAAAGATATTCGTCGGAAGTTGCGAAAGGCCCGAGCCGAATTTGGAAAAAAAAAATGAATTTGTTTAGTGAAGTGAATAAGAAAGACTATTCCAGAATTACACTTTTGATCTCTTATGTAAAAAAATCCACCGTCTCCTTTTTCCCGTAATAAAATTTATTTGAAAATGTTGGTCAGGATTAAATTGACATTAGTGGACCAAATAAAAAAGACTTCTGGTCGTACACGGATAGAACTCCATAGCATATCATATCTAGAAAGAAAAATCGATCGATCTAATCCATATATTCATTTATTCCAGGCAGTCATAGAAAAACTCCCATGCACCTTCATGTATCCAAGAGTTGGTGCCTCTATACAAAAATGCCAATAACATATCAATTTTTGTAGGTGGGTCTCAACTCGGAACGAGGCATTCCCATTTGCCGATGAAGAGTTCTGCCTTGGGGTGATATCCACTTTTTCTCAAGATTTAACCACCGGTATATAAATTGACTATCAAAATATAAAATATAAAATTAAGTTTGTGATATTCTCTACTTCTATTTGTGTTTATAAATTTTACTTTAAGGAAAACATTTGTATCCAAAACAATGCACCAATTGGAAGTTGGAGTATGCTGTTCATATTTAGAATATACCATATCTTAAAAGAGTGACATATATTTTAAACGGGTCTAGCAGTTACTTAGTTAGTTGTCCTGCCTAGAAACAAATGATAAGTTATTTGTATTAATTGAATCATAAATAAATTACTTTGCTATGCTATTTAGAAAATTATTCCCTATTTAAAAAATTTACACATTAAAGATGATACATATAACATAATCTATTTTTCATACAAATACTACAATGATGCCCTCGCTTTTGCGAGGGCCGCCTTGCTAGTTTCATTCAAAGAGTAGTATAAAAGACCATGAATGTGGATCAGAACGAAGAAAACTAGAAAGTGATGTTCTGCAATGCAAAGGTGTAAAATTTGGAGTCTACTTAATCACATTGCATCTAGGAGAAAAATTATTCAGCATGAATGGTGATTCTTTATTGTTTGCCCAGATTTTTTGTTGGTATATTTCTCTTTTTAAGTTCTTCCAAATGCAATTGAGCTTGGACTTCATTTTTTGGCATATTTACAGAACGACATTTCCAAAACATATGCGAGTTTCTTCTGAAATTGTTGAAACTTCCGCGCGTAGTCTTCACAGGGTTGAAGAGGCCAGAGAATCCCCCATTTCAAAAAAAAAAAAAGAGTTGCAGCGTAGAAGTGGTTTTCACCTAATATTTTAGTGGCATTGCAGACCTACAAACCATGAAAAATGAACTAGCTTTGATTAATTGTATTGTAGCTGTTCGAAAATTATTGACCTGGATTGGCGTTATCATCGTGCCAACAATAAGACTTCGTTTGGTAATCGCATCTTATCTTTTGATTGTAACCACTCGATGTTCGCGCTTAGCTATGACAACACTCATGTTCATGTGACAACTCTAATTACCCCGCCCCTGGTCCACAACTGCATGACGCATACTTTCACTAAAAACAAGTATGAAAAACACGACTACAGAACAATACGAAGAAAACTATATTTTTATTTTGAGAAATACAGTACAACCGTAGACGCTCACAACACGTACATGCATTCACCCCTATGAGTGCACACATGCACACCCTGCCCCTATGAGCACCTCCAAAAAACTGAGTCGGTAGATCGGGTCTTAAGATTGACGAAGTCACCACGGACGTCTTGCTGTCGACGGAAACGTCGCCTCACACTGAAAGAATATTTCGCCTTTAATGCAACACACAGTGTCAAACCTGTGGTTTGAACTCTAGTGGGCTGGGAGTACAACCACCTTCTAGCCACCCAGCCACGGGTTGGTTGACAACTATAAAATTATTTACATATATAAGTTCACAGAAATTTGGAAGAAATTCATAGATCAGGATAATGGTGTTTTATAAACGTATAAACTTTGAACATCAAACTTAATCACTTCTGGCACGTCTGAAAGCAAAATGTAGATTCACCATGAATGGTGGTTCTTTATGTTTTGTCCCTAATCATATGTTTCTTTTCCTTTTTCATTTCCACTGAATGCAATTGAATTTGACTTGAAATTTCGCATTTTATAGAACATCATTTCCTCACCCATATGCTACTCGTTTTTGTTCTGTTGAAACGTCTGCATGTTATCTTCACGGGTTGTAGCATAGAAGTGGTTTTCACCTGCTATTTTAGAGCATGTTTGATAATATAGCCTGATGTTGGCTATAAGCAAGTGACACATCATCTATAGCAAGCTATATAGCCAATATATACAATAGTTAGGTACAAAAGTATACTGATTAATTAACACATGGTCCACATGTCACTCTTATAAAGTGTCTAGGAGCACGTGCTAGAGCTGATGTTAACTTACAGCCCGCTTACCTTCTCTCTTCTCTTCTCTCTCATCCACCTCATCCATACTATATTATTTTATCTCTTATAGCTAGCGGACTGTATCTTATTGTATTTGTTCTTAGTGGCATCGCAAGCCGACAAACCATGAACATGGAAACAAGATTTAATTACTCTAGCTGTCCCAAAATTATTGACATGCATGGCGTTATACCGTCATAATCGTGCCAACTACAAGAGTTAATGTCGCAATCACATCATATTTTTTTGATTGTAACCACTCTATATCTCGATGTGCATACCTTCATATGACAACACTCATGTGTAGTACCGTACCATAGTACACTTACTCTCGATATGTATTTGTTAATGGAAGCACAATTTACTTTTATTTTTTTAAGTAATGGAAGCACAGTTTACGCCACATCAACAACATTAATATCATCAGATCTACAATCAAAATTGCCTCAATTTATACTTGATAAAACGTCACCTATAGATGTGTCCAAAGCAATTTATATTTATGAATGAATTATTCATATCGGTCGTCACACACCATCCAACTACACCCCCTCTGCAATTCTTATTACCCCTGGTCCACAATTGCATGGCACTATTACTGTTGGGTACTACTCCCTCATTTTTATTTAGTTCGCATTCGATTGATCTTTAGTTCACAATTCATCAAGTTGTTTTAGAGAGGTGGCTTCGATTGATCTTTGTATTTTCTTTGTAAGGTTTCGTTGAACAATAAATAAAGCAGACTGTGTGCATCTTTTTGATGCAGAGGCATGGGGTAACACCTCCATTTCGAAGAAAAAAACTCCCTCATTTTTATTTAGTTCGCATTCTAGGTTTAATCAAATTCCAAGTTTTATCAAATTTGACCAAGAATGCAAGAAAATATTAACAACCATAATACCAAATTCATATATTATAAAAGTATAGTGTACCATAATTCTAATTCTATAGATTTTGTATTGTACATGTTAATAGTCCTTTCTAAATATTTAGTCAAATTTTACAAAGTTTGACTTGAACTAAACCTAAAATGCAATCTAATAATAAACGGAGGGAAACTAATTTTTTGCATTGGAAAGCAAGTTCTAGGTATAGATCTAAAGATTTATTTGAAGACCTTCCATATTTCATTAAAAAATTAATGTAAAATACTATGACTGCAGAAGAGAATGAAGAACACAAGAACAATATTTACATATAATAAGTTCATAAAAATGGAAAAAATCACTGACAGGGATAATGGTTTTTTGTAAACGTTTAAACTTTGAACATCAAACTTAACCACTTATGTCATCTAGGAAAACAAAGGGAAATTTGACCACGCAATGTGATTCATTATTGTCCCTATTTATTTATTTATCTATCTATTTCCCTTCTTAAGTTCTCCAAAAATTAAACCTTGTTGCATTAACGTGTGATTAGAATGTTTCCATCGAGCTCGCACTGTCTCAGCTCCCCCGATCATGTCCTGCTGCTGAAAAAGATCGTGGAGCGCGCGATACAACCAGGAGATCCTTCGGCGGGCCAGGGGCAACGGCGATGGCACCGCTGGAGGAAAACCATATGGCTCGCTAGGAGTTGATGGCCATGGTGCTAGTCTACCAGTGATGCTGATGGATCATCCGTGACAATCTGATCGTATCACACTAAACCAATTGACCTCGTAATCAGTTGGTAGTTCTGCGGAAGGTTCTGCCAAGCGGCGGTGGTGCCTGGTGCAGGATGGCGTGCTGCTGGCTGTGGCCGAAGGAGGAGATGACAGTGGCCAGTTCTGGCCATGGCGGGGGAACAACGCAGAGAAAGAGGAAGCCAGGGGAATTGGCCAGCGACGGATTGGGGTCAGTGGCATGTCCATCGCAGGAGAATATGGGTGAGAGCATAAGCGAGACGGCTCAATTTGTATCTCTAAATGTTTGAGAACTAGAGACATCGCACAAATTACCTACGAGTTCTCCACTAAGTAACTTTTTACTAATAAAACAAATCAATAATTTGATCCCGGTCCCACACTTCTGGCATTGTTGGGTTCCGTTAGTTTGGTTCCGCCTATTCTAATACCGTTAGATCGGAGTGGATGATGGTTCCTAAAAATGGAAATCACCATAAAACTTGCAAATAGGGAAAGGTTCTTTAAAAAATCTCGAAATCTGCACCTAGAACTTGTATTCCCCAAACAAAGGCAAATGATCAATTTATAATCATGATTATTTATAGTTGTTGGATGTGTGTGAGAACAACTCCACATGATTATAATCTATTTTGGAATGATATATAGGTCAAGTTTTTATCAGGTACTATAAATTGAGGCGACTTTGGATGTAGATCTGATAACATTAATGTTGTTGACGTGGCACGGATTGTGCTTCCATTAACACATGCATATAAAGAGTACAAACATTGACTTTGACTAAACCTAAAATGCCTTAGTCATAAGGCTAAGTTGCTAATATCAAAACACTCCATAACTCTCTCTCATTAATATATGCATGCACCAATAGTTTTACATGTTTGAGAGAAGTGAGAGAAAAAAGAGAACATGCATTGAACGAAAGAGACTAATAAATGAGATAGCCTTATAATCTCAAACAATATAAAAAACCTTAGGCCTTTCACAATGGGTGTTTCTTAGCGCAGTATCCTAGGTGCTTTGCCTATGTGGCATGTCATTTAATGAAGAAAGATGGTGTTGTTGTATCTTAGCTAAGCTACACCCCTTGCACGGTATCATAGGCAAAAAACTTGGCTAGACCAATCACACACATGCATGAGACTAAAATCATTAAATACAACACCGCTAAGAAACACCATCTAAGTAACAATGCATTGTCATTGTTGTTTCTTAAGTTTTAATTACTTCTATGAAAACGTGCTAAGAAACACCCCATTATGAAAGGCCTTATAGGACTAATAATCCTAAACAGAGAGGTAGTAATACGGTACAGCCTTGGCCCGCGTGCATAGAGCCATACACAATAATCATGCATGGTGGCCTCCTGTATATATATGCCCCCATATCCTTGCTCTTCATCTCGCCCCTACCCATACTGTCATACACATCCAAACACAGAGCGAGGGATCAACAAGCTTAATTGGCGCACAAGAGCGAGCGAGCGAGCGAGAGAGATGGCCACGACGCCAACTCCCGCTGTTCGGTTCTCCGATCTGCCCAAGTTCCTGCCGGGACGCATTTCTCTCGAAACCTATTGGGGCCAGCCAGTAGACGCCAGCGAGGGTGATCTTGTGGTGGGGGCTCTCCAGAACGACAAGCAGCAGCAGGACGGCATCTTGACGAACAACCCGCAGGCCGCCAGCGTGTTCTACTTGGAGCGATCCAAGAAGCACGGCCGCCGTCTCCTCCATATCAGATGCGGCTACAACAATAAGTACTGGACAGCCGACGCCGCCGCCAAGGCCAACGGCGACGACATTGTCATCACTAACACCGCAAGCGAGCGAGAGGAGGACCTGGGTAAGCCGTCGTGCACGCTGTTCGCGGTCCAACTCAAAGCCAAAGCCGGCACAGACACATACAACGCAAGGTATCTACTACTAGTATATTTCTACCATGCATGCTGTAAATTTCTTCTGAAAAATACCGAACTATTGTGGCGTTTTTTGTTCCTTGGCAAGCTTAATTAGCATCATCGTTCTTTCTATTCTTTTCTTATCCTCACCGCACCCCTCTTTCTCTTCTTGTTTGGCTTTGCTGATTTCTTCCATCTGGGCCACTTAATCCTGCACAGAGCGAGGAAGCAAGCATGGCACAAATCAAATCTCTCCTTAAAAAAAGCACAAATCAAATCAACAGAACCTGGACAACCCCGCCGCGGTGATGTCCAACGACCCACTGGTGCTGAGAGGAGGAAAGCACATGAGATGAGTAGGAGGAGGCGTCCTCGTCGCGCGGCCTATCTAGGAAAGCACATGAGTAGGAGGTGACAAGCTTCCTCCCGGCCAAGCTGCTAGCTAGCACAGAGGCGGACGAATTGGCCGGTGCTCTGCTCCACTCGTCTGTCACCAACCTGTCGGAGCGCGACGACGCGGTAGCCTATGGCAGCGGATTCGTCACTGTGCTGCATCGGCGCAGCCTTCGCCACAGTCCTGCCCCTGGGCGTCTGGGAAAGGGGTCACCGGCAACAGCTGCGCGCGGGTCGGGCCAGAGCGCATTTTTACCCGCCAGAGTTCAGAGTTTAGGGATACGCGGACATTTGGTGTTTTCTCAATACTTTTCTTTTCGATCCTCTAAAATACTCTTTCCAAAAAATACTCTAATATAGAGGAGAGTTTTTAATATAGACAAAAATAAAAAGGATTTGTCGGGATATCCCAGAATTATCCTGGCCAAACTCGGCGTGGTAAACGGACTACAGGGATTTTGCGGGAATTAGAATAAATCTCCTCCGTTCCCCGCGAATACCCTAGCGAATACGAGAGAAGTAAACAAGGCTGAAGAGGAGAAGTCAAAGTCAGAGGCGACGGTTTCGGGGACGCATAGTCCCGTTCCTCTCGCCGAAGGAGGGAGGCGGCGTGCCGCCGGTCGCTAGGATCGAGATTTTCTTTCTGTCTAAAAGAACAGTTCATGAGGCGACGACTAAGCGGTGGCATTCATGTAATTCCATAAAAAAAATGGGGGCAAAAAAGTCCAAAAAAGTTGGACGAGGAGAAAGCCTTTTGCTCATATATTACAAGTTTATTTAATGCCCGTGTGTTGCCACGGAGAAACAAAATAATGTTAAAGCTCTTCACGTGTGAAAAATAATAAAACACACAATGTACAAATTAATTTAGACGCCTGATAGGACCTATGCATGGCCACTAACATTTGAAACTGTCTATCATCTTCTCTTCCTCACCAGACTCCTACTCGACACCGGCTATGGACGCCATGGTGTCCAACTCATCTTTTGTTGGCTTAGGGTGGCCGAGCTTTCGGAGCATGACCTCTAGTTCTATCCGAGCGATCTTGAGAGTGACCTTGTCATAACGTCCTCCTCCTGTGAGGAAAATGACAACGTTGCATATGTGAGTTCGAAGGCTTGCCATTCACGCTATTGAAGGGGGATGGGCTAGCCACAACCTACTTCTTGGCGCTCCCTGTCCTCCGAAGCGTGGATTCATGTCGGTGTCGGCTAATCCTAAGTGGTACTGTATGGAAGTAAATTCATCCCCTAATGCAAACTAATTGTAGTGGACTCAAACTCTTTTTTTTTCACCAGATCGAACGAACGAAGCAATCTCGCTTGCTGATATATGCAAATAAAATTATGCGTGTCAAGCAAACCTTAAATGATATTAATTTTTTGTTGTGCATGTCCTTAATTTATCGAGTCTACCCTGATTTATGGAGTAGCTTTTGCAAACTAATCGTAATTAACGAGATATCGCCGCATGAAAGCAAACCAGCCAGGCATGCAAAATCCTATGATTTAGGACTTGTTTTTCTGGTAGTAAAAACATGTATCTATGTCTACCTGCGATGGCCTAGAAACAAATCCTCTCCGATTTCTATGATTATTGAAAAATGCTAATTTTATCTTTTAACGATTTCTAGGTCGTTTGAGCCTGTGAGGTCTTTCCGTTGCCTACGGTCATTTGTACGAGATGCACCTAGCACACTGGGTTTTCTTAGGCTTATTAAAATCACATGATTTTTTTTTCTGAAACTTGCACCTACATGCAGCTTTATTATGTTTTTCTCCAATGGCAATGCATATCTTAATTAGAGAAGAATAATTAATTGGACCTAGGGTTGCATGCAGTAAGATTTGGTAGAAAAGGATAATTAATTAGCCATTTTAATTGCGCATGTAATTCTGGATGGTTTTTAGATCCTGCTTCCATGGTTATGGAGTCTACGATCCAATGCAAATAGGATGTGATTAGAATGGATGGTTAATTATCCGTTTAATTAGGCATGTAATCACTGATTTATGGGTCATGCGTGAGATCAGATACAGATCAACGGTCCAGATGCGTCTAATGATGGCGTTGAGTGTCCAGTGACAACCTACCATCAACAACTCTAATAATAACGTAGAAAAAAATCTCTAGCAAAAATGCATTAAAGCTAGGATTTGGATTTTGGAATTATTAGGTCTGTGGCTGTTAGACAAAACTATTATTTGTTCAGTTGGCTGTTCAAATAATAAGTACGTAGTTGTTTGAAAAGTGTGAGAAGTATAACTAATTCTCTAAGCATGCCAACAGATTCTATGATCCCCGGCAAGGAAAACAGGCCGTGATATTAGGACCGGATGTACTCGGAGATGGTGACAAAGAAATCAAGCATTACGACGAATTTCTTGCGAGCGATATGACGGCTGTTGTGGTGCTGCCTCGCTACGTTGCCTTCAAGGGCGAGAACGGCAAGTACCTGAGTGCAGGTGAAGTCAATGGCAGCCCGTACCTGCAGTTCTCGGGAGACGACATCGCCGGCTCGAGGGTGAGCTTCACCACATACCACAACCACGACGGCACCGTCCGTCTCAAGTCCAAATCATACAATAAGTTCATGAGGTTCGACACAAATTGGATCAGACCCGACGGACGCGACAGGGTCAGGGACAAGGATACATTGTTCAAGGTGCTCAAGGTCGCAGGATTCTATACTCTCAAGAGCATGGGAAACCAGAAATTCTGCAGGGGCCTCACCCGCGATGGCAAGACAGATTGCCTCAACGCCGCCGAGCCCCACATCACCGAGCATACCATGCTGTGGGTGGTGGAGCCGATCTTATCTCGGGAGATCTACAACGTGGTGTACCATGGGGTAGAGAAGGCCAGGGTGTATGACATGAAGACCATAACCATGGCCACCTCGTCCGCAGTCAACCGCACCTCCGAGGACAACAACGTCAAGCTATCCCTGACGGTCACGGAGAAGCAGACGAGCACCTGGAGCTCGAGCAACACGCTTACAATGGGCGTCAAAACTACCTTCACCGCCGGGGTCCCGGCGGTGGACAGCGCAGAGGTGGAAATCAACGTCGAGGTCGCCAGCAAGCATAAGTTCGGTGAAACCGAGGTGAAAGAGACCAAGCAGGAGATCGTCTATGATGTGGTCGTCCCAAAGATGAAGAAAGTGACGGTGAGTGCGATCGCGTCACAGGCCAAGAGTGATGTGCCATTCTCTTACACACAGAAGGAAGTTCTGCCCACCGGAGAGGCGAGGGTTACCCAGCATCACGACGGTCTGTACACTGGGATGAAAACCTTCAATCTCCAGTACGAGACCAAAGAAGAAGACCTGCCCGCCCCTCAGTAAATATTTATTCTCCATTATGTGTGTGCTCTACCTATCTACTACTCAGCATGTGGACCGGAGTACTACTACTACCACATGCATAAATAATTGAATACTAGTATAGCAGTACTGCATGCTGCTACGTTGTTGTACCGTACCATGGTACTGAGTATTGTGATACCAATCAAGAGCAGTGACGGTTTATGGATGTTGAAGTGCGTGTATTGTACCGCGTTTGAATAAATGAATAAATAAGTAACTTGTCCTATGTCTTGCTTGTACTACCTCCGTCCAAGAATAGATGTCTTAGATTTTTTAAATTTTGGATGAATCTATATACTAAATAGTGTCTAGATTCATCTAAATTTTAACAAATTTGAGACATCTATTTTGGGACGGAGGGAGTATGAGTTGTGCCCGTGCTTACAAAATATAGTACCCACTACACCGCAATGGTCTATTGGTAAATTTTGACATATACTTAGTACTATATACTATAGCACTTCATCTGAATTCGCTTCATCTATTGATAACAATTAATGGCAACATTACTTCAAAAAAAACAATTAATGCCAACATACACACAAACAATATCGTTGTTGTGAGGCACACCATGCATCAACAGGCAATTCTTGATGTAGCCATCTAATGTCCACATTTAAACTGGATATTAGTCAAATTTTTGATGAAATGTGTCTCTCTAAACGCTGCCACTAATGCTAATATTCAGAGGGGTATACAATCATTTCTTTTTTATTTTTCCTACGCAAATAATGTCGTTTAAAGGAGGAAATCACTACATTAAAGTCAAAGATACGAGATTTCCAACTATCAGAAGAAACCAGGAGCCTTACATCGGAGGCAGACGCCATAACGACCAACTATACGGCCGGAGCAAAAATTCCGACCGTATAGCTCCGGTCGTATAGTTGGCGCCGCCACCGTTAGGTCAAACAGAACAACTTTCGTGAAGGGACCCCTATATAAAGAAGTCTCGGGCGACGAGAAACCTCTCTCCTCCAGCTCTCGCACCCCCAGAGTTCATACCATCCAGAAGTCTCTGCCTCTAGATCTCAAAACTCTTCTCTATCTCTATAGCCATATTCCACCACTTGTAATAGTAGATCTCTTCTCCAATTGGCGACATTGTAAGACTATTGCTATCAATCTTATGATTTTCATTACAATGTTTATGATTATTGATCTCATCTCTATGTGTGAGTAATTCTCCTTGGGCTAAGGGCTTCGTCCTAGCCATGAAGCAATTGTGCATGTTATTTATCATAGATGGGATCGTGTATTAGTTTGTATGACATGATGATTATTGTATTCTCTCTTGCCTCAATCTAAGGACTTGTCAGGTACCCAAGACCCCGAGGGTTGAGCCAGGTATAGGGAGTATGAGTGATGACTGATCTGCAGGTTGGGAACCCCAGTGATAGAAGGGGTAGTACGGCTGTATGTGAGGATTTGCTTGGGATTAACGGTGACATCATGATGCATATCATTAGTTCTTTTTCTTCTATGAATGAGACTAGTAGGTTATTGCTATAAGTGGTTGCGGAGGCAATAACAATTATGGATGCACTGTCCACATATAATTTATCTTGCTCTAACAAGTATACGCATACTTTATTTCTATTTTTTATTTCCATCAGATGTTTTGCACAGCTACAGGTGAAACTGAACGCCCTAGGTCCTATCTCTCCATCATCGACAACAACAAAAAGACGCAATCTACTGGTCTGGTAAAAACATGAAAGGAATTTCTAAAACTCCCAAAGGTCTGTTAAAGTAACTTCACTACGCATTCGCTTCCCGAGGATTCGATAACCTAGGTCTACTAGGGAAAAAGAAGCTATACTACATCCGTAATCCGGATCGAAGGTATCAATCCTTTTTCTAGTGTCGTTGCCGGGGAAGCAATGGCTACCCTGGTGAGGTTATTAGGAACCTTGCTAGTTTTAATTCTTGTTTTTAATTTTGTTAGTTTGCTATTTAGTCTTTATTTTATAAACCAAAAAAAAATAGCCAGCCTTTAAATTCTTGCTTTTACTATTATAATTTTTAATCTAAGAAAACCCAAAAACATAGGAAATATGGCTGAAAAGAAGCTTTGGAAGTTTGCTACTCCTAATAATGATTATTTGCATACTCCTATTACTCAACCAGCAATTGCTGCTGATAACTATGAAATTAAGCCCCATTACTTAAGTTTGGTTCAACAAAATCAATTTGGAGGCTCTGTTGTTGAAGACACATGTATGAACTTAATACTTTCACTGAAATATGTGATATGATGTGTATAAAAGATGTTGACCCTGATACGGTCAAATTACGTCTATTTTCTTCCTCTCTAAGAGGAAGAGCTAAAGAATGGTTGATATCTTTGTCTAAAAATACTATTACATCATGGGTGGGATGTACTTCTTTATTTATGTCTAAAATTTTCCCACCTGCAAAGACTATGCAACTTCGATCTAATATTACTGGCTTTATACAGGAAGAGCGTGACCCACTAGCGCTTGCATGGGAGAGGATGAAAGAATACCTAAGAAACTGTCCTAGTCATGGGATGGAAGATTCGTTAATCCTTTATTTATTTTACAATGCTCTTAATCCTGTATCTAAGTCTATGCTTGATACTGTAGCTGGAGGAACATTTATGGGTAAATATATTACCAAAGCAAAGCAGCTGCTAGACAATATGCAAGACAACCATGCCCAATGGCATGTGGAAAGATCAAACATGAAGAAGGTGAACTCCGTCTCACCACAAGAGAATGAAGATCTCAATGCTAAGTTGGATGAGATCATACTAGTCGTTAAAGGTAAAGAAACCCAGGTAAGAGCCACCCCTAAAACAAATAATGAAGAAATAGACTTCGTAGCTCGTAATGATTACAATCCTGCTTGGAAGAAGAGTTACAATCCTAACTTTCAAAAACATTATGCTAGTCTTGTAGGTAATTCTAATAATAATATGGGAAATAGTAATGGCAGTCTCCAAGAAACACTTAAGTCTTTCATAGACTCACAAAATGAACAAAATAATATTTTAGTTAAATTTACGGAAAACCATGATGCTATGCTTGGTAAATTATCTAACCAAGCTGTTAGTTTGAGAAATGATTTGCAGATCCTTTCAGAAAGAACAAGGATCGTTGAGGCACGGCTAGGTAAGATAACCGAGAGTCAAACTCTCATTCTAGCTAAGTTTGCAGGTAAAGCTAGGCTCAATCCGGTTGAGGAACTCAAAATGATGAGGGTACAAAGGGAGGAGCCTGAAGAACATGATTATATTAATGCCCTTTCACCAAGCTACACCATCGAAGATCTCGTAAAAAGGATCAACGTCAAAATTCCGGTAAGTGAAGGTAATGATGAAGCCATGTATCAACACTTTGTTGATCAAGTAGCAATTAAGGTACGCGAGCTTGAAGAAGAATACAAGAAAATCGCTAAAAAGTTACCTGTTAAACAAGATAATATATTTGAGTCTACTATTAAGATAAAGATTGGAACCAATGAGATAGCTACACTTTGTGATCTAGGTGCAAGCGTCTCAACAATTCCAAAGAGTCTTTTTAACAAATTAAATATTGGCTCCTTTGAAATTACTGAGTTAAAATTGCATCTAGCAGATTCTACCTACAAACAAGTTGTAGGGATTAAGGAGAACACTTTACTTTACATCAAAGACTATCCTGCTCTAATTGATTTCGTTATTGTTGACATGTCTGAAGATACTGTTGCTCCTATAATACTAGACCGTCCTTTCTTAAAAACTATAAAAGCTTTAATTAATCTGCATAAAGGGAACATGAAGCTACAATTGCCTCCGCGGGATCCTTTTGTTATTCATTTCCCCAGGAAGAAGAAAGCCAAACATGACGAGAAGGAGGCTATCACTTTGAAGGCCAATTACTTTGGAGTGGATGTTCCACTCATCTGGCACAAGTGAGTATCATCAAGATCAAACTATTGACCATAAAAGAGCGCTCCATGGGAGGCAAGCCATGTGAAATAAAGATTTGAGTTAAGTTTTAGTTTTTGTTTAAGTTTTTGTTTAATCAAGAGTGCTAGAAAACTCCATTTGAGGAGAAGAAATTTGGTAGTACTTCAAATTCTACTCTATTCATGCTATTGTTGGTTGACAATATTTGGTATCAATTTTCTGTCAAAAACAAGGTATATCACTAAGTTACAGGAAAATAAATAGTTTACGAAGAAACATAAATTTTTTTATGTACACAGAGAGTTTAATGACCAACTATACGGCGAGAATAAAATTTTTGACCGTATAGTTCCGATCGTTATCTTTGCCATCGAAATTTTTTCTACAATATGTACTGAGAGTTTAATGACCAACTATACGATGGGAATAAAAATTCCGGCCGTATAGTTTCGATCGTATAGATATCAATGCCTTCGTACAATTTCTATTCATATGTACTGAGAGTTTAACGACCAACTATACGGCGGGAATAAAAATTCCGGCTGTATAGTTCCAGTCGTATAGATATCGTTGTCTTTGCAAATTTTATTTCGCAGGGATAGACAGTTTAACGATCAACTATACGGCCAGAATATTTTGTTCCTCCCGTATAGCTGCGTCTGTATAGCTGCGCCTCCAGGAGGAAAACCAAAAATTTTGAGAAAAGGCCAACTATACGGTCGGACACGTTGTTCCGACCGTATAGCTGCGCCTGTATAGTTACGTCCGACCACAAAATCGCACGGGAAGGTACTCCCAACTCCAAAACTTTAATCCTTTTATTTTCTTCTACCTCCAAACTCTCTCAAAACCTCAAGGGATCTCTATCTCTACTCAATTTCGCTTGATTTCCTCGCATACAAGTGATCTACGATATGTTTCTCCTTCAATCCTCCGATTACTTTTTGCAAATTCATCTTTGATCTATTGTCATTGTCAATCTAGAGTGAGACCTACTATGAACTAATTGCCATGATCTTCTTACCTAGTGTAACGCCCCGGAATCGGGTCTATACAGATCTTAGCATTTCCCGTCAAAACTCGCATAAAAGCGATTCTAAGACGCCCACCAAACACTTCCGTGTGGATGGGTTTTGATTACAAGTAGTTACATCACAGTAGTTTTACAACAGAGTCCACAAGAACTTATATATACAACAACGACTCAACAAGTCAAGAATACAAATGACACAGTTTAAAGATACAAATCTTGAAGAAAGCAAAATAGTGTCCGAGTACGGACAAGATCCAAATTGGACTAAGAGTCCTGAAGAATAACCATGTGGTGTCCATAACCCTGCCCAGGTCAAGCCGGAAGGGTAACCTTGCTAACGTCGTCAATCACATACCTTTCAAAGCCAAAGGGGTGCCGATAAAGGGCAAAGGAAAAAGAGAGCGGTCAGTACTGAGGCCAGTACATGGCGAGGCTATAATTCGGTGGTCCTTGCCTACATAGGTATGGTAGGCTCAGCGACAGCAAATTTTGCACTAACTAACTTATATAGACGCACTACAACTTCGGCTATTAGAGCGAGATAAGAGAGTGCTAACCGATAGCAATAATATAACTCCAAGCATAACCCATTCGAGGATTTCCCCCTTGAAAACCAGTCGAGGAGGTAGTCCCACGGAACACACACGTTGCAATTTTAATTATCCAGTTGTTTAGTTGATAAGTCTAATTACTAATCATGTTATTAGAAGCAAAACATTAGTGGTGTTGTCTATGATCATGACACCGTACTCCCGAGGCATCCATAACCGTGGACACACGGCTTCTCGAAAAGATTTACCCTGCAGGGGTGCACTACTGTACCCAAACGCATGTTCAACCCTTCAGGCAACATAATACGCATGCCTTCCGAATCTCACAACAAAAACTGTCCCATAACTATGCGCGTATCCAGAGGTATCACCTACTGTATTGAACCAACCAGGAGGCACGACGATTCTCAAGGGAGGTACAGCATTTGCGACCACGGTCGAGAAGGATCGGAGCTCCACTATGGAAGATGACCTCTCGGTCGAACGGCGTTTATGTATGCAATGCAGCTGATGTCCACCAAATATCAAGTCCAAAGACATATTCAACTCACCCATGTCCGAGGACATATTATGCATATGCACCAAATGGAAAACCAATTTTGTGACCCTCTAGATAAACGAATAGCGCCGGTAGTTGAGGGGGGGATCCCAGGGGTCCCCACGTTTGGTTAGCACGATCAACTCAGAACTAGTATCGTAGAACAAACGGGGCCTAGG
This sequence comes from Avena sativa, assembly GCA_916181665.1. NCBI lineage: Eukaryota > Viridiplantae > Streptophyta > Magnoliopsida > Poales > Poaceae > Avena > Avena sativa. The sequence goes on from OV702292.1 coordinate 56,372,464, forward strand.
TCGGCTCAAGAAGTTCCCAAAGGTGGTCCCTGCCGGGGCCTTATCATTAGGTGAAACCATAACCACAACCAACATCACCAATTTAATTATCTTAGTATCAACCATATCCGGTTATCACGGTGCACCTGTATGAGAGCTGTACTAAGCATGCCTACGACTCACAATGGACAAACTAGCTTGTCGTGGTGGTGTCACGGCAGATGCCATGGATAGGCTAAAGGTGGGGACTAATACACGCTAGGGGAATCCAGGGAGGGATAGTGAAGTGATTCTCTACACTGAAGTTTGTATTGCTTTCCTTTCAAGATTACAAGCGCTCATAGAGCTGTATTGGCGAGAGGAGGAAGAAGGATCTCTCTTACTCTCCCCCACAGTTCACCCCTAAAACCTTAGCCAAATCAATATAGAAGAAAACCCAACCCCCTCTACTGAAACCCTAGCCCCCCTTATATAGAGGTGGCTTGGTCTCTGCCTAGGGCATACGTGGAGGCATATTCCTAAGAATATGCCTCCTCTCAAAGTGGTAACCTGACCGGGGTGCTTTTCTCCTGCGTCACACATGCTTTAGCTACGTGAGCCTCTGCGGCGCCCGCGTCAGCCGACACGGTCGTCGTCACCCTTGTCGGCCATGACCCGGTGGTCCTGCCCTTGCCTGCTTCGCTCATGCAGTGCGTACCGGGCTTTCTTTTTGACCAGCAAGTTTCCTTCCTTCTCCCAGAAGCTAAACGGGACCCGGATCATGGTAGATCCAGCTATACCTGTTCCTGCACACAAGTTAGACAAGCACTTCCGACTTACTCCTTAAGTCGGCTGAGATAATGTTAGGCGACCCCCCTGGTCCGGGTTACTCCGTGATCCGGCCTGCCTTGAGGTGACCCGTCCAGCATCCACTTTGACCCTGCCGAACCTCGGCTAACTCAGCCTTTATACCCCGGAGTGACCCTACCCGGGGGTATCCCCCCAACATTAGTCCCCGAAGCTGGTGCGGTCTTAGCTGCCTTGGCCGCTAAGGCCACATCAGGTTCATTTATGTTCGAGCCTTGGACGTTATTTCCGGGTTAGCTCTTTATCTCGGATTATATGGATTTACGTTCCCTTCGCACGTTCCAAGTATTCACTTGCCGGCTGGGTTACCACTTTGACTCGGATCTCATGGCTTTACTTTCCCTCTGCACATTCTAAGTTTTTACTGGTTGTCCGGGTTTCCATGGTTCGATCCGGGCCTTGTTTCCTTCCTTCATACGCCAACCCACGTGGAGGCCAATCATTACGTTTTCTTATTTTAAGGGCCTGCACAGTAATCGCCACAGTAATTGTCAGTTATCACTGTGCGAGGGTCACGTCACGCCTGCCTCCTCGTTTGCCGCATCAGTGCGTCACGTCACGGGATCGCCTCTGCCCTGTGGCCCTCCGTGTGGCTCCTCACTGATTGGCTGAGGCAGGTGATACAGGGCCACACCATGTGGCTCATTTGCAGGGTGCGATCCCACTCACCCCTTTAGGGAGTGGTTAAATAGCGGAGGGGCGCACCCCTTAGGATTTTTTCCTCTTCCGCACCCCTCTGCCTGTTGCTATTCTTCTTCGTCTTCCTCGCAATCGCGCCGCCGCCAATGCTCCTAGCAGCAGCGCCGTCGCAGCACTTTTCCTCGTGCCACTGCATCGCGGCCACCGCTGCGCAGCTCCCTCGCCACGGGTCCTCGCCAATCCAGGCCTCTAACCCCCGCCGTCGCTAGCGCCAGCGAGGGTCTCGAGTACGAGATGACGGAGGAGGAGCTCGTCGTCACCGAGCAAGAAATGGAGGAGGACGCCGCTGCGGTGGACCGCGGCACGTGGGCCGGGTCTTGGGTTTTTCAAGATGACCTTGACTGGCTTTACCAGACCAGACGCATCCCTGTCGGCGTCATCGCTCGTCTCCCCTCCGCCAAACTAGCCCCTCACCCAATCCGGGTGAGTTCGTCGTGTTCTTGTCCCACTTCCAACGGGGGTTCGGCTTGCTGGTGAGCGACTTCTTCCGGGATTGGCTTAGCACCTACCGGCTACAGCCGCACCACCTTCCAGCCAATGCTATCACTTCTCTCTCTGCTTTTGCTTCTACGATCGAAGGCTACACCAGACTGTGGCCCACGAAGGATCCATGGATCCGGTTTTTCGGCCTCCGTCGTAACGTCATCCCAAACATCCAAGTTAAGTCAGAGGACAAGCAGCTCACCCAATTCGGAGCTGCGTCCATCTCTCCCCGGAGGACTTCCGTTTTCCCCCGGGTCACCGGGCTTGACTCCTGCAAAGGATGGGCCTGGACCTTCTTCTATGTCCGGAATATGGGCACTAAAGATTTGATTCGGTTGCTCCCCTATACTCCGGGTCCACCTAACCCGGAATATTGGGAGGAGATCTCCAAGAAGCCCACGGCCTTGGCCAACCAGGTTAACAAGAGGTTCGCGGAACTGAAGAAACTAGGATTTCACAACGAGGAGGCATATTCCTAAGAATATGCCTCCTCTCAAAGTGGTAACCCGATCGGGGTGCTTTTCCCCCGCGTCACACATGCTTTAGCTACGTGAGCCTCTGCGGCGCCTGCGTCAGCCGACACGGTCGTCGTCACCCTTGTCGGCCATGACCCGGTGGTCCTGCCCTTGCCTGCTTTGCTCATGCAGTGCGTACTGGGCTTTCTTTTTGACCAGCAAGATTCCTTCCTTCTCCCAGAAGCTAAACGGGACCCGGATCATGGTAGATCCGGCTATACCTGTTCCTGCACACAAGTTAGACAAGCACTTCCGACTTACTCCTTAAGTCAGCTGAGATAATGTTAGGCGACCCCCCTGGTCCGGGTTACTCCGTGATCCGGCCTGCCTTGAGGTGACCCGGCCAGCATCCGCTTTGACCCTGCCGAACCTCGGCTAACTCGGCCTTTATACCCTGGAGTGACCCTACCCGGGGGTATCCCCCCAGCATAGCTACTCAAACAAGGCAGTAGGATACCAAGGCTATATAGTCAGGTTATTAAAGGGAACGGTACTAGAGCATCGATAATAAGGATATCAATAGATCAAAGAAAGGAAGTAAAGACTATAAATGCAAAATAGGTGGAAGGAGGGAGAATGCTTGCCTGTGAGACAAAGTCGGTATCCGAAGGCTTGTCGCAACTTGCAACCACTCATCGTCCTATCCGGTGAAGAAGCAAATCACTAGAAAGAACAAACGGTGCAATATTTAATGCTACGATGAAGATGCGGCATGTTTATGACATGATGTATGGCATGGCAATATGCGGCCTATCTTATCAATATTAAGCGGGATCAGGATCTTGGCAAGTAAGTATTATGGTTCAAGTTGTTCAACTACCCCGCAAATTAAATGTTGAATTAACAACGCAAAGCATGATATCGGTTCACTAAACAAATTTAAATGGAGGCAATATAAGACTAGAATAGCCCGCATATAGTCTCCATATTTAATTTGGTGAATCGCCTAAATACCCCCAAACAAGAACGATATGTATGCGAGATGAATCATTTAATGCAACAAGTATATAACATTTATAAAATAGGGCTTCGAGGAAAAGGGGTCACACATGTTTGGGGTTCGAAGATCTTGGCTTCGACGAGAGGAGGAAACACCAGGTTTGGTCTTCAGATCATCGAGTTCAAGGATCGAGCGCTTCGGTTTCCATGACGAATAACTTGGCATTCCATGTTGGAGATCATGTCAGTCCTATTTTTGTCCATGGTGAACTTGACCGATGGCCTTTAGGTCACACCAATCCGGGGTCGAACTTGTTCAGTACCACAACAATCTTGGCATACCCATGTCGGAGCTCTTGCCAGAATTCCCAGTCAAACATACATGACACAAGAGGCACGGCCGTCTTGTTCTGTACGTAGTAGCAGCAGAACGGTCCGAGAGCACAAAGAACAGTCAGGGACAAGGCATCGAGGACCATGGAGAGATCAGTAGCCACAGAGGACGGTGGGACAAGGTGGACATGGTCGCCCCGTGTGCTAGCACCGGCAGCGAGGTACCATGAGCGGGAGGAGCGAACGAAGAGGTGCAGGTGGCGCTCTACGGCTGAGGGAGGCGACACGGGCGGTCGTGGCCTGGGCCACGCTGCAGGGGGCTCAAGAGGACGCCGGGGAAGAACTCTGGGAGGGCGTCCATGGAGGCGGCATCGCACGCGGGTGATACATTGCTAACGTATCCATAATTTTTGATGTTTCATGCTTGGTTTTTATCTACTTTCTTATGTTTTGTACACACTTTGGAGTACTTTCTATACACTTTCTTGGACTAACCTATTAACAAGAGCCACAGTGCCAGCTGCCTGTTTTCTACTGTTTTTGGTTCCAGGAAAGTCAGAAAATGAATATGCTCGGAATTGGACAGGACAAAAGCCAAAGTTAGTTTTTCACCGAGGGGGAGACGGATCCAGAATACGAGTCAGAGAGGGGCTAGAGAGACGCCACACCACCTGGCCGCACGGCCAGGCCTGGCCCGCTCCAGGGGGTGGTGTGGCTGCCTAGGGCACCCCCTCGGTCTCCCCTTTCGCCTATAATATGCCTCCGATACAGAAACCCTAAGTACCCGATCAAAATTCCACGAAAGAGTCTGTAGCCGCTGTCATCTCCATCCCTAGATAGGGAGGGGTCTGAAGCTCTTCCCGGCACCCTGCCGGAAGGGAGAATTCACCCTGGAGGCCTTCTTCATCACCATGCAAGCCTCCGGTGTGATGCGTGAGTAGTTCATCCTTGGACTACGGGTCCATGTAGTAGCTAGATGGCTAGTTCTTCTCGTTTGTGCTATCATGTTTTGATCTTGTGATCTCCGTTCATGATCAAGATCATCTATTTGTAATTCTACATGTTGTGTTTGCGAGGCTCCGATGGATATTGAGATGCTATTTCAGATTGATTATTGATTCTATCATGTCTTTGTTATTTGTGATCTTGCATGCTTTCCGTTGGTAGTGAAGGAAATATGCCCTAGAGGCAATCATAGAGATGATTGTATTTCATGTGTATCCATGAGTTATTATAATGTTCCTTGAATATCCATATATCAGGCAACTTGTATTGATTGGCAATTATGTGAATTGTTTGTGAAACTCTTTAATTGTATGCTTATCTAATAGTTGTCCCTAGTCGGAGTTCATGTGAGGACACACGTGAATATTAGACTAGCACATCGATTGGTTGATGACTATGTTTTGCAAGTCATAGACATGGAGATGTCAAACCAATGATGTGGACACATGTTATGAACATGGGGTTGGACTGACCCAACATGAGACTGGCAATAATACTTGTAGCTCTCTCTACACATCGTGTACGTTTTGTCCTTAGACCTAAGATTGTCGCATGTACTTGAGATGTGGATCGACCCACTTTGGGGCTATCAAACACTACTCCGCAACTGGGTAGTTATAAAGGTAGCTTTCGGGTTTGTCCTGATACATGCTGCAAGGCATCGGTCAATCAAGATGGGATTTGCCCCTCTCTACTTGAGAGAGATATCTCTGGGCCCCTCGAGTGATCGGATCCAGAAATGCATGGCCGTGCTACATATGGTTAAGAGTTAACCTAGTAAAGGGATTCCAAATCACAGTATCGAGAAAGAGAGGTCACCTTGGAGCTAGACCAAATATCGTGAGGCAAAGGGAAAGACATGTACTCAACCTTGTGATGGTTCGTCCGAATGATCTTTATATGCGTTTAGGAGTTGGCACGTCTTGCTAGAGGCCGCTACCAACTATTGACGGAGTAAGTGTACTCGTGTCATGAATATACGTGTATGAACCTATAGGGTCACACACTTTAGGGGCTGAAAGCCTAATAAGGATTGGATCCGAATTAGACCAGGCTTAGGCTGCTAATGGGCTACTAATGTAGAAGCCCACCAGGGATGCCTATATAAGAGAGAGTGAGGCGAGCTGAATAGGGTTGAGCATTCCACCCAGCCGCCACTCCTCTTCCGCCTATGTTGCACGTGCAGACCTAGTAGTCTGGCGTGTGACGGCTTCCACTCCGGACATGTGGATACCTCGGAGCTGCTGCATCTGTAGCACTTAGACGAGCCTCGCAAAGGGGAGCTGCTCGTGGGACGAGGGCAAGGAGGAAACGTAGAACATCTACACTGCCATGACGTGCTTCATCGAGTTTCGCACCTGCGCGTCTAGCGGTAATCCCGTGATCTATGACAATAGTATTCCTGGTTGACGCGGTAGAAAATTTTGATTTTACGCTAGTGTAGCCTATCCGTAACCCTACAGTGGTATCAGAGCCGATGTTGTTCAGTCATAGGTTCAGGAAGTTTGCATATGGTGATATGTAGATTGATATGGATGATTTGATCGTCTGTATGGCGGTGGTTCTGGATTTATCTATGATCTTATTTTCCGTGATTGTGATTCTAAGGTCGTCGAACGACTTACCCCTACCGGTCGGTTTCCGCCATCGGGGTAGACAGTGACACATAAATCCTTTTGAATCACGCGAAGATCAATATGATTGATCGAATCGGGAATTAGATCTAAATCGACGTACCGTGATCAAAGGAGTTTGGTCGAATCGGAACTATGGTCGGTTTATGGTAAAATTGATTTGCCGATCAAAATCCTTAAAGAAAATTGTATAGATTTGATCTCTCATTCGAATCGGAACTATGGTCAGTTTATGGTAAATTTGATACCGCGAGGGGGAGACCCCCTAGATCCCCCTTAATCGTAGCCCCCTTTGGTATCATGTTAAGGTTCATAGGTGCTACGATTTCACATGATCCGGTAGAATGCGATCCTATGCACAACTTGTTTTTGCAAGATGTATGTGATCAGTATGGCCTAAAAATGTATATGGTGCATGTATGTATTTTTCGTGACCTGCGTGTCGTGAGTAGGGCAACACGGCTGGAGCCATATGTGTTGTTATTGTAATGGCCTGCATGCCAACTTGTGATGATCCCAATACCATGTAAATTTTAATTACTAGCTGTTAGGAGTAATAGCTTGTATTAGTTCTTGGAGAACTCATCACTTGGAGTATGCCTCGCATAGAGCATGAAGATGGAGATCATCATGGTGGACAGGTTCTATGGCGATGGAGATCACCATGATAAAAATGGGCCATACTGTATCACATCTATGTGAATGCTATTCTTATACGTTTTACTACTATGTATGCTTAGATGATAGAAGTAGAACGATCCCTCACAAAGTTTAAGTTAAACCATGCCCTCCTAACCAAACCTTGCACCATCCTATGCCCTGTACAATCGTTGGTGGGTCTATGAAATTAGGGTGCCGCGGTTTTCCTTGGCTGGATGGGTTTGTATCGGATACCTAAACGCATAAGAGTTGGTGAGCTTAACAAGGTCATCTTAACAGTTAAGGACCTTGGGGCATAAAGGTTGAGCGCCTAGTTTTGACATAGATATGTCACCCAACAACAAGAGTCATATGTGATATGATTAGCAAAGGTTGCTTACCGATTTACCTTGTCTTCTAGTAGTGATGCTAAAGCTCACTAGTCGAATTGTTAATTGTGGATCTTGAATCACTTAGTGTCAATAGAGGGATGTTGATTTAAGTGGGAGTATATGCTATTAAATTGTTTAATATGTTTTACTCTTTCATGGTTACATGGCTTAGTATTTTGCATATTTTTGTTGTAGATCAATGGCACCGAACAATTCATCACCTTTTGCTTTGCGTTCGATTCTTGAAAAGGATAAACTAAATGGAACAAACTATTCAGACTGGGTCCATAACCTGAGAATTGTTCTCAGGGCTGAGAAAGAGGAAACTGTTCTGGATACCCCAATCCCGGATGAACCTGCTGATAATGCAACTGCTTCCCTTAAGAATGCCTACAAGAAAGCATGTGATGAATCTCTTGAGGTTAGTTGTCTTATGCTTGCATGCATGGAACCTGATCTTCAAAAGCAGTTTGAGGATCAGGAAGCGTACGATATGATCGTTGCGCTTAAGGACATGTTCCAGACTCGGGCTAGGCCTGAGAGGTACAATGTCGCTAAGTCCTTTGTGGAATGCAAGCTGGCAGAGGGAGCAGCTGTAGGCCCCCATGTGATCAAAATGGTTGGTTACAGTCAGACTTCAGAAAAGCTTGGTTTTCCATTAGGCCAAGAGTTGGCCACTGATTTCATTTTGGCATCTCTTCCATCTAGCTATGGGCATTTCATTTTGAACTACCATATGCATGCGGTGGATAGGGGCCTTAATGAATTATGTGGGATGCTGAAAACAGCAGAATGTGACATTAAGAAGTGTGCAGGGCATAGCCATGTGATGGCTGTGTAGAACAAGCCTAGCTTCAAGAAAAAGGGCACTTCTTGGCAGAAGAAGAAGGGCAAGGCTAAGGATACGATCCCTAAGCCAAACCCTACGCCCAAGCAAAAGGCTGGACCTGCAGGAGACACTGAGTGTTTCTTTTATCATGAATATGGCCACTGGAAGAGAAACTGCAGCAAGTACCAGGCTTCTTTGAAGAAGGGTGGAAGTAAGAGTACTTCCCACTCAGGTACGCTTGTTGTAAATGTTGTGGACATTTTTCTCGCAGATTCTTATGTTAACTCTTGGGTATTTGATACCGGATCGGTTGCTCATATTTGCAATTCAATGCAGGGGCTAATAAGAACTAGAGAAGTGCAGAAAGGCGAAGTGGATTTTCGCGTCGGAAATAAAGCAAGGGTTGCTGCATTGTTCGTCGGCGTCATGCAACTTCACCTTCCGTCAGGATTTATTATGGAGTTAAATAATTGTTATTACATTCCATGTATGGCTCGAAACATTTTATCACCTTCATGTTTGATGAGGGATGGTTATTCATTCGCGAGTGCAAACAATGGTTGTGTAATCTCTAAGAATGCTATGTTTATGGCTGTTGCTCCCATTGTGAATGGGTTATTTATTTTAAATCTTGATAATGCATGTGTTTACAATGTTAGTGCTAAAAGGCTTCGGCCAAATGATTTGAGTCCTACTTATTTATGGCATTGTCGTTTGGGGCATATAAGTGAAGAGCGCATGAAGAAGCTCCATGGTGATGGTCTTCTAAGTTCGTTTGATTTTGAATCATACGAGACATGTCAAACTTGTTTACTTGGAAAGATGACCAAGACGCCTTTTACGAGGTTTCCCGAGAGAGCGACAGACTTGTTGGAACTCATACATACTGATGTATGTGGACCAATGAGCACGATAGCCATAGGAGGATATCACTACTTCATTACTTTCACTGATGATTTCAGTAGATATGGCTATGTCTACTTGATGAAGCATAAGTCTGAAACTTTTGAAAAGTTCAAAGAGTTTCAGAATGAGGTAGAGAATCAACATGGCAAGAAAATAAAGGCCTTACAATCTGATCGTGGAGGTGAATATTTGAGTCACGAGTTTAGCAATCATCTTAAGAGTTGCGGAATTGTTCCACAGCTCACGCTGCCCGGAACGCCTCAAAGAAACAGGGTCTTTAAACGGCGTAATCGAACTTTGTTGGACATGGTTCGATTGATGATGAGCCAGTCAGATTTACCATTATCATTTTGGGGTTACGCGCTAGAAACAACAGCTTTCACACTAAACAGGGTACCATCTAAATCCGTAGTTAAGACACCATATGAGATGTGGACTGGAAAGAATCCTAGTTTGTCTTTTCTAAAGATTTGGGGTTGTGATGCATTTGTCAAGCGACTTCAGTCGGACAAGCTAACACCCAAATCGGACAAATGCATATTCGTGGGATATCCAAGGGAAACCTTAGGGTATTACTTCTACAACCGAGAAGAGGGCAAACTGTTTGTCGCTCGTAGCGGTGTTTTCCTAGAGAAAGAGTTTCTCACAAAGGAAATGAGTGGAAGGTCGGTGCGACTTGAAGAAGTTCAAGATGAGCCAGTCGGGGATGCTTCTACGAGTGATGCTATTGTAGCAGAACAAGTTGAGGAACCTGTGGCAATAGAAGCACCATAACCACGAAGGTCGGCGAGGCTCCACGAAGCGCGAGAATTATTATTGTTAGACAATGATGAGCTTGTGACCTATGCAGAAGCGATGGTGGACCCAGACTCTGAGAAATTGCTGATTGCCATGAGATCCGAGATAGAGTCCATGGGAGACAATCAAGTTTGGAACTTGGTTGACCTGCCTGACGGTTTTAAAGCCATCGAGTGCAAATGGATCTATAAGAAGAAGATTGATATGGATGGAAATGTTCACATCCATAAAGCTCGACTTGTTGCAAAAGGTTTTCGACAAGTTCAAGGAGTTGACTAGGACAAGACTTTCTCGCTCGTAGCGATGCTTAAATCTATACGGATCATTCTAGCCATTGCTGCATATTTCGATTATGAGATATGGCAGATGGACGTCAAGACGGCTTTCTTAAATGGAATCCTTACTGAGGACGTGTATATGATGCAGCCCGAAGGTTTTGTCGATCCAAACAATGCTGGAAAGATATGCAAACTTCAAAAGTCTATTTATGGGCTGAAGCAAGCATCTCGGAGTTGGAACATTCAATTTGATGAAGTTGTAAAGGAGTTTGGCTTCACCAAAAACGAACAAGAACCTTGTGTGTATAAGAAAGAAAATGGGAAATCACTTGTGTTTCTAATCTTATATGTGGATGACATATTACTGATTGGAAATTACATTCCTATGCTCGAGTCTGTTAAGACCTCATTGAAAAATAGTTTTCTATGAAGGACTTGGGAGAACCGGCATATATTCTGGGCATCAAGATCTATAGAGATAGGTCAAGGAGGCTAATTGGATTAAGCCAGAGTACGTACATTGACAAAGTGTTGAAAGGGTTCAGCATGGAAGAGGCTAAGAAGGGGTTCTTGCCCATGTCTCACGGCATTAAACTCAGCAAGACTCAGTGTCCTTCGACCACTGATGAGCAAGAGCGCATGAGTAGGCTTCCATATGCTTCGGCTATTGGATCCATCATGTATGCAATGACATGTACTTGCCCAGATGTTTCCTATGCTCTAAGTGTTATGAGCAGATACCAGGCTGATCCAGGTGAAAGCCACTGGACAGCGGTAAAGAATATCCTTAAATACTTGAGAAGGACTAAGGATATGTTCCTAGTTTATGGAGGTGAGGTTGAACTCAGTGTAAAGGGTTACACAGATGCGAGTTACCTTAACGACTCAGATGACTCGAAATCGCAATTAGGTTATGTGTTTGTCATGAATGGTGGTGCTGTGAGCTGGAAAAGTTCCAAGCAAGATACAGTGGCCTCCTCTTCAACAGAAGCTGAATATATTGCTGCCTCGGAGGATGCAAAGGAAGCTGTTTGGATAAGGAATTTCCTGATCGCTCTTGGTGTGGTGCAGGGCTCGTCCAATCCCTTGGACGTTTATTGTGACAACAATGGTGCTATTGCACAAGCCAAGGAACCTAGACAGCACCATAAGAACAAACATATTCGCATGCGTTACCATCTGATTCGTGAGTTAATTGATGATGGTAGTGTCATGTTATGCAAAATACATACAGACTCAAATGTTGTTGATCCCTTGACTAAGCCACTCCCGCAGCCTGCGCATGAAGCGCACACAAGAGCAATAGGTATTAGATACTATCTAGATTGACTCTAGTGCAAGTGGGAGACTGAAGGAAATATGCCCTAGAGGCAATCATAGAGATGATTGTATTTCATGTGTATCCATGAGTTATTATAATGTTCCTTGAATATCCATATATCAGGCAACTTGTATTGATTGGCAATTATGTGAATTGTTTATGAAACTCTTTACTTGTATGGTTATCTAATAGTTGTCCCTAGTCGGAGTTCATGTGAGGACACACGTGAATATTAGACTAGCACATCGATTGGTTGATGACTATGTTTCGCAAGTCATAGACATGGAGATGTCAAACCAATGATGCGGACACATGTTATGAACATGGGGTTGGACTGACCCAACATGAGACTGGCAATAATACTTGCAGCTCTCTCTACACATCATGTACGTTTTGTCCTTAGACCTGAGATTGTCGCATGTACTTGAGATGTGGATCGGCCTACTTTGGGGCTATCAAACACTACTCCATAACTAGGTAGTTATAAAGGTAGCTTTCGGGTTTGTCCTGATACATGCTGCAAGGCATCGGTCAATCAAGATGGGATTTGCCCCCTCTACTTGAGAGAGATATCTCTGGGCCCCTCGAGTGATCGGATCCAGAAATGCATGGCCATGCTACATATGGTTAAGAGTTAACCTAGTAAAGGGATTCCAAATCACAGTATCGAGAACGAGAGGTCAGCTTGGAGCTAGACCAAATATCGTGAGGCAAAGGGAAAGACATATACTTAACCTTGTGATGGTTCGTCCGAATGATCTTTATATGCGTTTAGGAGTTGGCACATCTTGCTAGAGGCTGCTACCAACTATTGACGGAGTAAGTGTACTCTTGTCATGACTATACGTGTATGAACCTATAGGGTCACACACTTTAGGGGCTGGAAGCCTAATAAGGATTGGATCCGAATTAGACCAGGCTTAGGCTGCTAATGGGCTACTAATGTAGAAGCCCACCAGGGATGCCTATATAAGAGAGAGTGAGGCGAGCTAAATAGGGTTGAGCATTCCACCCAGCCACCACTCCTCTTCTACCTGTGTTGCACGTGCAGACCTAGCAGTATGGCATGTGACGGCTTCCACTCCGGACGTGTGGATACCTCGGAGGTGCTGCATCTGTAGCACTTGGACGAGCCGCACAAAGGGGAGCTGCTCGTGGGACGAGGGCAAGGAGGAGACGTAGAACATCTACACTGCTGCGACGTGCTTCATCGAGTTCCGCACCTGCGCGTCTAGTGGTAATCCCGTGATCTATGACAATAGTATTCCTGGTTGACGTGGTAGAAAATTTTGATTTTACGCTAGTGTAGCCTACCCGTAACCCTACAGGTAGTAGCTATATTGTCCAAGTAGATGCTAGCAACTCCAAGAGTTAGTATTTATGCTTGATAGTGGGTTCATGCCTCTAGTAATCCGGGGAAGTGACAGAAATATCTAAGGTACTAGATGTGTTGTTGCTACTAGGGACAAAACAACAATCCTTTGTTCATAGAACAATCGTATTGTTTACTTTACACGCAATGTGTAATGCAATTATCTGTTGCTTGAAACTTAATACTGGAGGGGGTTCAAATGATAACCTGAAGGTGGATTATTAGTCATAGATGCAGTTGGATTACGGTCTATGTATAATGTTGTAATGCCCAATCGAATCTCAAAGGAGTCAAGATGTTTAGTATATGCATGTACGATTTCTCGATGTTTGTCAATTGTCGCGCTGTAATTTGTTCACCCAACATGTCATCTATCTTAAGAAGAGCCACCACTAGTGAACTATGGACCCCGGTCCTTTCTTTTACCATCAATCTACCACTTTTTACTGTTTTCTGTTTACTTTCTGCAAACTATTACTTTCTTCCACACAATACGTTTAATCCTTTGTTTTCAGCAAAACCGGTGAGATTGACAACCTCACTGTAAGTTGGGGGCAAAGTTTTGTGGTTGTGTTGTGCAGGTTTCCACATTGTTGCTGGCGCCGGTAGTGCACCCTGCCAAAGTCCAGCTAGCAACACCTTGGAGGTGTTTCCTTGCTCCTACTGGATTGATAACCTTGGTTTCATAACTGAGGGAAAACTTACTGCTGTGCTCATCATACCTTCCTCTTGGGGTTCCCCAACAAGCTCGTGAATACACGAGTCAGCAAGTATATTTTCTGGCGCCGTTGCCGGGGAGTCAAGGACATCTTCACAAGGGGAGTCCCTCATAACCAATCTCTTTACTTTGTTGTTTTTGTTTTGCTTAGTTTATTTCTTCTTTGTTTGCTTTTTTCTTTATCAAAAACACAAAAAAATTAGTTTTACTAGTTTGCTTTCTTTATTAAAAACACAAAAAAAATGACTACTCTTGAAAACACTAAGTTGTGTGACTTCACTAGCACCAACAACAATGATTTCATGTGCACACCTATTGCTCCACCTGTTCCTGAAGCTACTTTGTTTGAAATAAAACCTGCTTTACTCAATCTTGTTATGAGAGAACAATTTTCTGGTGCTGGTAATGAAGATGCTGCTGCTCATCTAAATAACTTTGTTGAACTTTGTGAGATGCAAAAGCATAGGGATAGAGATGGGGATATTATTAAGCTTAAATTGTTTCATTTCTCTTTGAGAGGAAAAGCTAAAGAATGGTTGAATTCCTTAACTAGGAATAGTATTGATTCTTGGACTAAATGCAAAGATGCTTTCATTGGAAAATACTATCCTCATGCTAAGATTATATCTATGAGAAGTGAAATAATGAAGTTTAAACAATCTGATAATGAACATGTTGCTCAAGCTTGGGAAAGAATGAAATCTTTGGTAAAGAATTGTCCCACTCATGGACTAACTGCTTGGATGATTATCCAAACCTTTTATGCAGGATTGAACTATTCTTCAAGAAATCTACTAGATTCTGCTGCTGGAGGTACCTTTATGACCATTAATTTGGGTGCTGCAACAAATCTCCTGGATAATATGATGGTTAACTATTCTGAATGGCATACTGAAAGAGCTCCACAAGGTAAGAAGGTAAATTCTGTTGAAGAAACCTCCTCCTTGAGTGATAAAATTGATGTTATTATGTCTATGCTTGTTAATGGAAAAGCTCATATTGATCCAAATCATGTTCCCTTATCCTCTTTGGTTGCTCAAGAAGAGCAAGTTGATGTGAACTTTATAAGAAATAATAATTTTAGCAACAATTCCTACAGGAATAATTTTGGTAACAACAATTATAGGCCATATCCTCCCAATGGTAATGCTTATGGAAATTCCTACAACAATAATAGGATTGCTCCCTCTGAACTTGAAGTAATGCTTAAAGACTTTATTAGTAAACAAACTGCTTTCAATAAAACTATTGAGGAGAAACTCTCTAATGCTGAAAGAAATATATCATCTTTGTCTGAAGCACAATCCTCTTTGATTAATAAAATGGCTGCTAAAACTAAAACTAATGAGAATCCCTTTGCTTCTACTAATGCCATACAAGTTAGAATTGATGAAAATGTAAGACTATTAGCTGAATTGCATGCTAAGTGGGAAAGAGAAGATGAAATTGCTAGAAACATTAGTGTTTCTACTATCACTACCACTAGTGTTGAGGCTAGTAATAGCTCTACTACTTTAGATGATAATTATGATTTTGATCTTGATGGTTGCAATATCTCTGAAGTTATTAAGTTCCTACAAAAGCTTGCTAAAAGTCCTAATGCTAGTGCTATGAATATGGCCTTTACAAAACACATTATTGATGCTCTCATAAAGATTAAAGAAGAAAAGATGAAACATAAAGCTTCTAATCCTATAAAACAAGAAGATGGTTGGGAACCCATCATTAATATGAAAGTGAATGATTTTGATTTCAAAGCTTTATTTGATCTTGATAGTAGTGTTTCTATTATGCCTAGAAGGATTTATGATATGCTTGATTTGCCACCATTGGAAGATTGTTATTTGAATGTCCCACTTGATGATAATGCGAAAAAGAAACTCATGGGGAGTATTAATGATGTTCTTATTATGGTTAACAATGCCTATGTCCCCGTTGATTTCTATGTTTTGGATGTTGAATACAATGCTTCTTGTCCTATTACTTTGGGAAGACCTTTTCTTAGAACTGTTGGTGCCATTATTAATATGAAAGAAGGCACCATTAAATATAAACTCCCACTCAAGAAAGTTATAGAACACTTCCCTAAGAAGAGATGGAAGATTTCTTTTGCCTCTCCTATGAAAACAAAATTTTCTCTTAATGCTTCTTCATTTGAGAACACTTGATTCTTTTTCTTGCTTCTTATGCCTAACTTGAAGGCGTTAAAAAAGTACTTATTGGGAGATAACCCAAAAGTTTTAGATGATTCTTGGAAGTTATTACTTCAGTAATAACCGCTCCTTATCCTTTTTATTTGCTTTTTGTGCCAAGAGTAACCTCTAATGAGAGAGAAGTAATGATTGGGAAAGTTGTTGTCCCGAAACAGATTTCTGTGCTCCACCGTAAAAATTCGTGTAAAATCTCTGTATGTCGTATTGAGGCGTGAATGTTTGTGCTTCTGCCCCAGGTTGTTATCTAACTTTTGTTAGTTCAACACTTTTTTATTTGAGCAACATAAGGTCTTAGAAAAAAATGGTTTTTACCTGCTGGGCTGTTTTGACAGATTTCTGCCATTATTTGCATTTGCTTCTTGTTGGTTCTATTTTTTAGTTCTTTTGGGGAATTGAGATTTTTGAGGGAAGTTCTACAGTAGATTGTGTTTTAATGGAAGTTTTATTGGTGTTAAAACTGAACCTAAAGACTTATTATCTTGAGTGCACTGATGTTGCTAATAAAGATTGTGTGAAGTTTTGTATGAAAGAAAATTTCAGGTGTATGGAGGGAATGATGTAATGAGATGAAGAATGGATTAAAGCTCAAGCTTGGGGATGTCACCCCGTGTCACCCCAAGAAATATTCAATAGGTACAAGCGTCAAAGCTTGGGGATGCCCAAGGCATCCCCTTCTTCATCAATAAATATCCCAGGTTTCTTCCAAACACTTCATTTTTATTGTTTCATGCACAGTTGTGTTGTTCTTGGAGCGTCTTCTTTTTCGTTTTCGTTTTGGTTTTTCGTTTGCTTGGTTTTCTTAGTTTGCTTGAATAAATTGGTTGGACCCCCTCTTTCATACATTGGTTTGCAAATAGTTTGGTTTGGATTGGAAAAGAGTAGGAAAGTTCATGCTTAAGTGGTAAAGAGAGCTTGTTTTTGACTGTGGCCCATGCTTTGTCATGCCATGCTTGATATTGTTTTGGCTTTATGCTTAGTGATCTTTTCTGTACCATGACGTGTTATAAACAATTGAGATTGCTTAATGTGCCTTTGAAGAATCATGTGTTGTTTTAGTATATTAAAGCATAGTATTGTGGTATTCTCCTTTGATGCTTTATTTGGGTTGACTTGGCGCATGCTCACACCATGTTATGACTATCCCAAGTCACCATAAGCCTTGATGATCCTTTAGTTTTCAACTTGTAATATCACTTTATGCTTTGATCAATGATATTTTGTCGCTCTGCATGATTATGGCCATTATTGCTCTCGTAGTTGGTCGCTCCCAGTCTTTTGCTAGCCTCCATAACCAAGTATGAGTTCCACTCATGCATCCAATTCCTAAGACCAAGTTATTCCAAAGAGTCCACCATACCTACCTATTATCATTTGCTATTCCAAGTATATTCATGTTTTTATCTACCTTCCGAATTAAACTTGTTATGAGAAAACTAGTGATTAAAGCTCTCACGAACTTGATGACACACTTTACTTTTCTTGCCCTTAATAAACTTGAACCATTGTGTCGTCTATGTTGTATATGCTTGCACTTATATGTTGGGGATTAGCAGAACCATGATGTCATGGGGAATGCTTTCAACATTGCACTTGTACTTTGTACCTAGTTGATATCATGCTCTTTTGTCTATGGATGTCGTCGGTGTGAAATGAAAGGGGAGCTTGTAAGTCCATGGAGTTATGTATGCGTGTTAGAGAAACACCTGGGTCGCCGGTCTAATCCATGTCGTCATGGTGGAAACCTGCAGCGTAACCATAATGAGCTGTCTATGAAGCATTCTTAATATAAAAAAAGAGTCAGATATTGAGAAAAAGAGAGAAAAAGAAAAAAAGAGATATGAGAAAAGAGGAAAGAGAGAAAAAAAGCACCATTTTCCCATGGTAAATAAGAAGATTGCTGAGATGGTCGTTGTCTGCTTGCCTTGTCATTTTGATATGGTGATTCTTCTGTATCATCGGGCAAGGGGTACCCCGTTGGCGGTTCTCTATGATACACATGTACTTACTATGACAAGAACTTACCGGTAAATAAACTTGAGTAGCATGAGGAGCGGCCCTCGTATTCAAGGGACATGAGATTTCCAACTTATACTTCGTCAAGCATATACACCATAGTTTGTTCACTTTAACCTTAATCACTTCAAGATGCTTATGATAGGGGAAATGATAGCTGAAAGCTAATAAGTACCATAATTTTTGGAAGCTCTTTATGAAACTTGAATCTCTACTTCCTTCTATGAAGGCCTTTCTTTCACTTTTATGTTGAGTCTCCATCTTCTATCTTTATGCACCTACTTTGAGAGCATAGTGGCCATTCTTAGTTCTATGTGCATTTTCCCAAGACTTGTTGATTGATGCATAATTTTGATATTGCTTGTTTTAAACTATTTGTACCTAGTCACTCTTATGAAGTTTGAAGGTGTCCTATGCATTTATGTTTGCTACTATATGAGGGACAAGCTGAATGCCACTATGCTATGTTTTCTTTATGTGAAACAAACAAACGTCTTGCAAAGCATTGTTATTCATGAATCTTTTGTTTGTGCCTTTTCATGTTGGAACATAGTTGCTATGTCTTATTGTTAGAACTTTATCTTTCATGCTATGTTGAAGTACTATGATCCTAGCTATCAATGTTTTACAAATAAATTGATCAAGTTTATGATGGTGCATGTCACCCCAAAAATTATTCTTTCTTTTTATCACTTACCTACTCGAGGACGAGCAGGAGTTAAGCTTGGGGATGTTGATACGTTGCTAACGTATCCATAATTTTTTATGTTCCATGCTTGGTTTTTATCTACTTTCTTATGTTTTGTCCACACTTTGGAGTACTTTCTATACACTTTCTTGGACTAACCTATTAACAAGAGCCAGAGTGCCAGATGCCTGTTTTCTGCTGTTTTTGGTTCCAGGAAAGTCAAAAAATGAATATTCTCGGAATTGGACGGGACAAAAGCCAAAGTCAGATTTTCACCGAGGGGGACATGGAGCCAGAGGGCCGCCACACCACCTGGCCGCGCGGCCAGGCTTGGCCTACACCAGGGGGTGGTGTGGCCGCCTAGGGCACCCCCTCGGCCTCCCCTTTCGCCTATAAGATGCCTCTGATACAGAAACTCTAAGTACCCAACCAAAATTTCACGAAAGAGTCTGTAGCCACCGTCATCTCCATCCCTAGATCGGGAGGGATCTGAAGCTCTTCTCGGCACCCTGCAGGAGGGGAGAATTCACCCTGGAGGCCTTCTTCATCACCATGCAAGCCTCCGGTGTGATGCGTGAGTAGTTCATCCTTGGACTACGGGTCCATGTAGTAGCTAGATGGCTGGTTCTTCTCGTTTGTGTTATCATGTTTAGATGTTGTGAGCTCCGTTCATGATCAAGATCATCTATTTGTCATTCTACATGTTGTGTTTGCGGGATCCGATGGATATTGAGATGCTATTTCAGATAGATTATTGATTCTATCATGTCTTTGTTATTTGTGATCTTGCATACTTTCTGTTGTTAGTAGCTATCTTGGCCAAGTAGATGCTAGCAACTCCAAGAGTTAGTACTTATGCTCGATAGTGGGTTCATGCCTCTAGTAATCTAGGGAAGTGACAGAAATCTCTAAGGTATTAGATGTGTGCTGGCCCAAAATATATCGAGCTCATTTGGGAACGCCAAGAGGAAGGTATGATGAGCACAGCAGCAAGTTTTCCCTCAGTATGAAACCAAGGTTATCAATCCAGTAGGAGCAAGGAAACACCCCAAAGGTGTAGCTAGCTGAATGTTGGCAGGGCGCACTACCGGTGCCAGCAGCAACGTAGATACCTCCACAACACAACCACAGAACACTGTCCCCAACTTGCGATGAGGTTGTCAATCTCACCGGTTTTGCTGAAAACAAAGGATTAAACGTATCGAATGGAAGGAAGTAATAGTTTGCAGAAAGTAAACACAAAGCCGTAAACAGTTGATTGTAGATTGAATGTAAAAGAAAAGACCGGGGTCCAGAGTTCACTAGAGGTGGCTCTCCTTAAGATAGATAACATGTTGGGTGAACAAATTACAGCGGGGCAATTGACAAACATCGAGAAAGCATACAAGCATATACTACTCAACTTGACTCCTTTGAGATTCGATTGGGCATTACAACATTATACATAGACCGCCATCCAACTGCATCTATGACTAATAATCCACCTTCAGGTTATCATCCGAACCCCCTCCAGTATTAAGTTGCAAGCAACAGATAATTGCATTACGAATTGCGTGTAAAGTAAACAATACGATTGTTCTATGACAAAGGATTGTTGTTTTCTCCCTAGTAGCAACAGCACATCTAGTACCTTAGAGATTTCTGTCACTTCCCTAGATTACCAGAGGCATGAACCCACTATCGAGCATAAATACTAACTCTTGGAGTTGCTAGCATCTACTTGGCCAAGATAGCTAATAACAACGAAAAGCATGCAAGATCGCAAATAACAAAGACATGATAGAATCAATAATCAATCTGAAATAGCATCTCAATATCCATCGGATCCCCGCAAACACAACATGTAGAATTACAAATAGATGATCTTGATCATGAACGGAGCTCACAAGATCTAAACATGATAGCACAAAGGAGGAGAACCAGCCATCTAGCTACTACATGGACCCGTAGTCCAGAGATGAACTACTCACGCATCACACCAGAGGCTTGCATGATGATGAAGAAGGCCTCCAGGGTGAATTCCCCTCTCCGGTAGGGTGCCGGGAAGAGCTTTAGATCTCTCCCGATCTAGGGATGGAGATGACGGCGGCTAGAGACTCTTTCGTGGAATTTTGATCAGGTACTTAGGGTTTCTGTATCAGAGGCAATATATAGGCGGAAGGAGAGGCCGAGGGGGTGCCTGGGGCGGCTAGACCACCCCCTGGCGCGGGCCAGGCCTGGCCGCACGGCCAGGTGGTGTGGCCGGGCCCCAGCCCCTCTCCTTCTCGTATTCTGGCTCCAGGTGTCCCTCGGTAAAATAATAACTTCGGCTTTTGTCCCGTCCAATTCTGAGAATATTCATTTTCTGACTTTCCTGGAACCAAAAACAGCAGAAAATAAGCAGCTGGCACTGTGGCTCTTGTTAATAGGTTAGTCCAAGAAATCATATGAAATGTACTCGAAAGTGTGGACAAAACATAAGAAAGTAGATAAAACCAAGCATGAAACATCAAAAATTATAGATACATTTACAATGTATCAATGTGCTGTTGCTACTAGGGAGAAAACAACAATCCTTTCTTTATAGAACAATCGTATTCTTTACTCTACACGCAATGCGTAATGCAATTATCTGTTGCTTGCAACATAATACTGGAGGGGGTTCGGATGATAACCTGAAGGTGGATTATTAGTCATAGATGCTGTTGGATTACGGTCTATGTATAATGTTGTAATGCCCAATCGAATCTCAAAGGAGTCAAGATGTTTAGTATATGCATGTACGATTTCTCAATGTTTGTCAATTGCCCCGCTGTAATTTGTTCACCCAACATGTCATCTATCTTAAGGAAAGCCATCCATAGTGAACTATGGACCCCGGTCCTTTCTTTTACCATCAATCTACAATTGATTACTCTTTTCTGTTTACTTTCTTCCACACAATACGTTTAATCCTTTGTTTTCAGCAAAACCAGTGAGATTGACAACCTCACTGTAAGTTGGGGGCAAAGTTCCGTGGTTGTGTTGTGCAGGTTTCCATGTTGCTGCTGGCGCCAATAGTGCGCCCTGCCAAAGTCCAGCTAGCAACACCTTGGAGGTGTTTCCTTGCTCCTACTGGATTGATAACCTTGGTTTCATAACTGAGGAAAAACTTACTGTTGTGCTCATCATACCTTCCTCTTGGGGTTCCCCAACGAGCTCATTAATACACGAGTCAGCAGCGGGCGTGGCCGTGGCCGTGGCCAGTAAGGTCATGGGCAGCGCGGTCGTGGACGAGGAAGGGGCCAGAGGGGGAGGCGGCGGATGGGCGGATGCGAAGGCGGGGAGGAGTGCTCGCGGAATCGATCTCGACGGGCACGGGCGGCAGCAGATCTTTGGCAAGATGGGTCGACGGCACGAGCCTCGGCTTGGGAGGAGGAGATGGGGCTCCCGGCGGTGCCATGGTGGTGGCCGAGGTTAGGGACAGCGCTACGGGGCGGAGATCGATCGAAGAGGGGCTCACGCCCTAGCGGTGGTGGTTGGTGGCTTCAAAGAGGGATGCGGGCGCGGCGAGGTTCTCTCCTGGAGGCGCGGACTTGCATGGAGGAAGAAGGGGATCACGAAGGGAGGGGGACAGAGGAGCGGTAGGTGGCGATGGGCTCGAGGATGCTTGTCGTGTCGGAGGGGCCAGCGATGGGCGTGTGGTCGGAGCTGGCTGGGCTTTTGGACCTGGCCGACGGCTGCCTCCCCTAAATCAATTTTGTTTTTACGTTTTATTTTTAGAAAGGCTTTTATAAATAATTTTTAGACAAATAAAAGATCCAGAAAAGATCGGGGGTTTTGATTTGAAATTAAAGAAGGGGCTAATTAGAAAACAAATTTAGGTTTTTAGCGAAAATAGTTTAGACAAAAATATGCATGATGTCATGATGATGTATAGAAATAAAAAAATAACATGCAATTTTAATTGGGGATATTTTCCCGAGCATTACAACTCGACACCAGTAACAAAGGATCTCGTCCCAAGATCCAAGCAGAGACACCAGGGGGGGAGGTTTGATGATCGGATCTTCTTGCGTTAGGTTGATGGTCGCGACACCACTAACAAGAATTCTTGCTCCGTCTTCAAATTGTCGACACCACTAACAAGGGTTGTTGCTCACGTTCCTCGGGAGAACACTCTGGAGAGACAAAGGAGGAAGAAAGAAGTCACAGGGTCACCTCTAACCTTCAAAGGAGTAGTAGTCACATTAATCCACATGTGCAATGCCCAGAGCTAATGATAAGAGTAGTGGTATGGTCGTGACTCCATCCCGAACTCAAAGCATTACTCTATACAAGAATAGGAGGATCGTGCAATTAAACTCTCGGAATTATAGACTGAAGATCTTGACAAACAATATACAAAAAGCTTCGGAAAAAGATCCAGATAGGATGGGGTCGTCATCTTAGAGGCCACAACACTGGAAACATATGAAGAGAGTTCAGATAGAAAGAAAACCAGATGTAGCTCCACTGTTACAAAAGGAAGGAAGCAAAACCCTAAAGGTACGATGGAAACTCAACCACGAGAAATCCTAGACTTGAAGAAGGTAAGAGAGTAGATTAAAACACGCAAAGATAAGAGGAGAATGAATGGGGGTAAGGAGTAAAATTAGAACTAATCAGATCTATCTAACGTGTTTTTAGCAAAGTAGTTTTAACACTAGACAACGTCCGTTGGCAAGGTTAACCTACAGGCTGGACCAATGGGGTATCTAAACCTTTTCTCTGATACCACTTGTAACGCCCCAGAATCGGGTCAATGCAAATCTTAGCATTTCCCGCCAAAACCCGCATAGAAGCGATTCTAAGACGCCCACCAAACACTTTCGTGTGAGTGAGATTTGATTACAAGTAGTTACATCATAGTAGTTTACAACAGAGTCCACAAGAACTTATATATACAACAACGACTCAACAAGTCAAGAATACAAATGACACAGTTTAAATATACAAATCTTGAGGAAAGCAAAATAGTGTCCGAGTACGGACAAGATCCAAATTGGACTAAGAGTCCTGAAGAATAACCAAGCGGTGTCCATAACCCTGCCTAGGCCAATCCGGAAGGGTAACCTTGCTAACGTCGTCAATCACATACCTGCCAAAGCCAAAGAGGTGCCGACAAAGGGCAAAGGAAAAAGAGAGCGGTCAGTACTGAGCCAGTACACGGTGAGGCTATAATTCGGCGGTCCTCGCCTACATAGGTATGGTGGGCTCAGTGACAGCAAAGCTTGCACTAACTAACTTATAGAGACACACTACAACTTCGGCTATTAGAGCGAGATAAGAGAGAGCTACCTGATAACAATAATATAACTCCAGGCATATCCCATCCGAGGATTTCCCCCTTGAAAATCAGTCGAGGAGGTAGTCCCACGGAACACACACGTTGCAATTTTAATTATCCAGTTGTTTAGTTGATAAGTCTAATTACTAATCATGTTATTAGAGGCAAAACATTAGTGGCGTTGTCTATGATCATGACACCGTACTCCTGAGGTGTCCATAACCGTGGACACACGGCTTCTCGAAAAGATTTACCCTAAAGGGGTGCACTACTATACCCAAATGCATGTTTAACCCTTTAGGCAACATAATACGCGTGTCTTCCGAATCTGACACCAAGAACTATCCCATAACTACGCGTGTATCCAGAGGTATCACCTACTGTATTGAACCAACCAGGAGGCACGACGATTCTCAAGGGAGGTATAGCGTTTGCGACCATGGTCGAGAAGGATCGGAGCTCCACTATGGAAGATGACCTCTCGGCCGAACCGCGTTTATGTATGCAATGTAGTTGCTATCCACCAAATATCAAGTCCGAAGACATATTCAACTCACCCATGTTCGAGGACATAGTATGCGTATGCACCAAATGGAAAACCAATTTTGTGACCCTCTTGATAAACGAATAGCGTCGCTAGTTGAGGGGGGATCCTAGAGGCCCCCACGTTTGGTTAGCGCGATCAAATCAGAATTAGTATCGTAGAACAAACGGGTCCTAGGTCGGCTCAAGCAGTTCCAAAAGATGGTCCCTGCCGGGGCCTTATCATTAGGTGAAACCATAACCACAACCAACATCATCAATTTAATTATCTTAGTATCAACCATATCCGGTTATCACGGTGCACCTGTATGAGAGTGGTACTAAGCATGCCTACGACTCGCAAGGGCCAAACTAGCTACTCAAACAGGGCAGTAGGATACCAAGGCTATATAGTAGAGCAGGTTATTAAAGGGAACGGTACTAGAGCATCGATAATAAGGATAGCAATAGATCAAAGAAAGGAAGTAAAGACTATAAATGCAAAATAGGTGGAAGGAGGGAGAATGCTCGCTTGTGAGACAACGTCGGTATCCGAAGGCTTGTCGCAACTCGCAACCACTCATTGTCCTATCCAGTGAAGAAGCAAATCACTAGAAAGAACAAACGGTGCAATATTTAATGCTGAGATGCGGCATATTTATGACATGATGTATGGCATGGTAATATGCGACCTATCTTATCAATATTAAGCGGGATCAGGATCCCGACAAGTAAGTATTATGGTTCAAGTTGTTCAACTACCCCACAAATTAAATGTTGAATTAACAAGGTAAAGCATGATATCGGTTCACTACACAAATTTAAATGGAGGCAATATAATACTAGAATAGCCCGCATATAGTCTCTATATTTAATTTGGTGAATTGCCTGAATACCCCGAAACAAAAACGATATGTATGCGAGATGAATCATTTAATGCAACAAGTATATAACATTTATAAAATAGGGCTTCGAGGAAAAGGGGTCACACATGTTTGGGGTTCGAAGATCTTGGCTTCGACGAGAGGAGGAAACACTGGGTTTGGTCTCCGGATCATCGAGTTCAAGGATCGAGGGCTTCGGTTTCCATGACGAATAACTTGGCTCTCCATGTTGGAGATCATGTCGGTCCTATTTTCGTCTGTGGTGAACTTGACCGATGGCCTTCAGGTCACACCAATCCAGGGTCAAACTTGTTCAATACCACAACAATCTTGGCATACCCATGTCGGAGCTCTTGTCAGAATTCCCAGTCAAACATACACGACACAAGAGGCACGACCATCTTGTTATGTACGCAGTAGCAGCAGAATGGTCCGAGAGCACATATACGGTCAGGAACAAGGCATCGAGGACCATGGCGAGATCGGCGGCCATGGAGGACGGAGGGATGAGGTGGATATGCTCGCCCATGCGCTAGCACCGGCAGCGAGGTACCATGAGCGGGAGGAGCAAACGAAGAGGTGCAGGCGGCGCTCTACGGCTGAGGGAGGCGATCCGGGTGGTCGGGGCCTAGGCCGCGCTGCAGGGGGCTCAAGAGGACACCGGGGAAGAACTCGGGGAGGTCATCCATGGAGGCGGCATCGCAGGCGGGCGCGGCCGTGGCCAGCAAGGTCACGGGCGGCGTGGTCGTGGACGAGGAAGGGGCCAGAGGGGGAGGCAGCAGACGGCCGGAGGCAAAGGCGGGGAGGAGAGCTCGCAGAATCAATCTCGACGGGCACGAGCGGCGGTAGATCTTGGGCAAGATGGGCCGGCGGCGCGAGCCTCGGCTTGGGAGGAGGAGATGGGGCGCCCGGCGGTGCCGTGGTGGCGGCCGAGGTGGGGGACGATGCTGCGGGGCGGAGATCGACCGAAGAGGGGCTCGCGTCCCTGACGGTGGTGGTTGGTGGCTTCAAAGAGGGATGCGGGCGCGGCGAGGTTCGCTCCTGGAGGCGGGGACTCGCGCGGAGGAAGAAGGGGATCGCGAAGGGAGAGGGACAGAGGAGTGGTAGGTGGCGATGGGCTCGGGGATGCGTGTCGTGTCGGAGGGGCCAGCGATGGGCGTGCGGTTGGTGAGGATCGAATAGGGCAGGGGTGCGTGCGCGTGGGTGCTGTGGTGGCTCGGTGCGTTGTAGTGTGTGCGTTGAGGTGGTGTGCACTTGGTTGCAACAAAGCGACCAGGTGTGTGTCGTGTGTACCGTGGCGTGACGCTCGCGGTCATGTGTGGCGGCGGGTAGGGATGTCTAGTTTAGGGTTTGGGGTAGTAGGTGGCTGCTGGCTGGGCTTTTGGGCCTGGCCGGCGGCTGCCTCCCCTAAATCAATATTGTTTTTACGTTTTATTTTTAGAAAGGTTTTTATAAATAATTTTTAGATAAATAAAACATCCGGAAAAAACCGCGGGTTTGGTTTTGAAATTAAAGAAGGGGCTAATTAGAAAACAAAATTAGGTTTTTGCCAAAAATATTTTAGACAAATATGCATGATGTCATGATGATGCATAAAATAAAAAATAACAGGCAATTTTAATTGGGGATATTTTCCCGGGCATTACACCTAGTGACATGGGTATACCCTGCAGGTACTCGAACTTGGTATATACGGTCCAAATACGTATAGACCCACGGTGTCGCCAAGGCCCAGATAGAAGGACTCGAGTAACCCACGGACTCTCGATTGCTTGAAGATCAAGAGAAAGCTGAAGATAGAAAGTTTGAAAGGGGAAAACCCTAACTTGTAACCGACTCGACCTGCTACCCGAGACCTAGCCTATCTATATAAGGGCTAGGAGGGGGCGGTGAGGAGGACACACGCAATCCTAGCTTCCACAAACCTTCGCCAGATTGCATCTGCGTACCGTTGTAACTTTTGACTCCCTCAATAATTCCACGAGCAAACAAGCAGGAGTAGGAACCTCTACGAGGCCTGAACCTGGGTAAATCCTTTGTCCCCTGTGTGCTTGTTTGCTAGCCGATAGATGTCTCCAGCGCTCTCTCCTTCTCCAAAATCTAAGTCCATAACAATGGGCATCGATGAGTTAAACCCTCGTCACCTAGATTATTATTTTGAGGAGAATTCTTTAGTGTGCTATGATAAGGAATATGATACACTTACAGTTGTTGGATCAAAAAGTTTTATTTTTGCCTTTCTTCAATGTTTTAGATGATGAACACAAGGAGTCGAACTCGTGATCAAGCCACCGCTAGCGCTTCTCGGGTTGCCGCTCAGGAAAGCATGGGGATACGGTTTAGGGATGAGGCCCATCGTGATCACTTCAACAGGATCAAGAACCGCGAAGTGAAGGCCACCAAGTGGGCTTGTCCCATTATATTGAACCAACTCGATATTTCTGATGAATTTAATTTACTTTGCAATAGAGCTGGCCTGCAAAACTTTGTGTACAATGATGTACCTACTTATCGCCGCTTAACCATTAAATTCCTTAGCTCATTGCAAAGCACCGTTAAACAATGGCAAGGAGAGGATACTATTTCTTTCCATCCAATGAACAACAACTACACTTTAACATTAGATGAATGGTGCGCATGTTTTAATTTGCCAAACAATGATGTTCATGCTTTATGCGCATCCTTTACTGGCTTAAGTCCTTCCCTAGATCAATACTATAATGGAATGAGTTTCACTAGTAGAGTGAACAAGGGGAAGAATATTCAACATCCTGCAATTCGCTATTTGTTCTATGTTATTGCTAACACCTTGCAGGCACGTAATGAGTTCACGAGACTCAACGAGAAGGACATCCTAGTCCTTGCAAAGGCTGCTTACATCAACTGCAGCTTGTCACTCAACTTGGGCGCCATCCTTGTGTGCTACCTGGAGAACCAAGCCTCCCAAAGCCAAGGGCCAATCACAGGAAGAGGCGTCATCACCGTACTTGCCACTGCTATAGGCCTCGACCTAGGTGAGTTGCAACCGGTACTAGGTGAGACACATGTTGGTTTCTCCACCTTGAGAGCATGTGGAATGCTCACTAGGAGAGGTGGTGTTTATTACCTTCATATTGCTGGAGCTAGGCGTATCTACCCCACTCCTATGCCTAATGGTCTTTTCTCTATCGAGGAAGGACGTTTGCTATATGATGTGCAGGTTGAGCAACATCAACCCGAGGAAGAGATTCCTGAAGACGACAAGGACCAAGAAGAGCAGCAAGAAGTTCCTCATCAAGAGGAGCAGCCACAAACCCAGTTCGCCACATACCAAGATTTCCAAAGACTTGGAGGGGCTGTGGAGAGGATGCACAACCTCTCTTTGAACCTCCGAGAATCAATAAGTAACCTCTCAACTCAATTCGCGAACTGGAGTAACAACTTTTTCCCGCCACCACAATGATTGAAGGGCTTGCAAAAGCCTAAGCTTGGGGAAGTTTCCTCATGTATCTTTATTTGGCGTTTATTTGCTTTTATTTCTTTAGAGGTTGCGTTTTTATTTGAGTTTATAAGCACTCGTGTTGGTTTCCCCAACACATTATCTTTAGTTCTTTCTATTTGCTTTCGAATTTTTCTAGTCGAGCTTTGCCGCCAATTTTCTATTCTTTTATTCCTTCTCTTAAAAATCACAAAAATATTTTTTCCATTTTTCCTTATTTTCCCTCTTTCTTTTCTTTCCGCCTCGAGGTCTTCATATATTTGCAGGAGAGTGGTCGACTTTGAGTTTCCAAGAAACAAATAAAAAAGGAAGAGAGAAGTGGAACCAAACATGAGTGGTATGCCTTATGACTCCCCACTTTTGAAGTTTGAGAGACCCATGCTAGTTAGTAGTAAATTTTGAGATATTATATTGGTGGAGTGAGTCTTCGTATTGTCGTAAGATTTTCGTTTGCATGGGTATTTAATTGGGTACGTTTTGTTCTAGCTCTCGTAATTAACCAAGTCTTGCCTAAAAATTGCTAAACAATTCCAATAAGAAAAAGTTTCGCAATTGAAGGCTTGGGTGTTGTAGTGCTTAGTCTTGAAGGCTTATTTCTAGAGATACTCAACAACACTCAAAATGTTAATTAACTTGATAGCTCCCTTTTAAATAATTTGTTCGATTGAATTAATGTTTAGCGGTTTTTGTGAGCATGCCAAAGTTTGACTTATTAATCATAAGAATGATATATCTTTACGCGTGTCAAACTTCATGGGATACCGACAACTCCGCTGGCCTACGGACGATCTTAATGGAGAAAACTTCTAGATTTTGGCTATGAGTTGATTAAACACTTGTAGCAGCAATGCTATAGTGGGTATGATTCTCCTCTGGCTTTATGAGAAATCATTGTGCAAAAGGAACAAAAACCTTAGTGATGCCACGAGTGTCTATCGCAGCCCGATAAACTAAATATTTTTTTTGGCATGCTCTCAATTACTTAAAAACTGAAATTCTTGAAGGACAATGAATAGAAAATTAGTGCTTGCAAAGTCTTGACCTATTGATGTGGGAGAGTTGAGATACTCTAGTATATATGCTTTTCATGATAACTCTCACACTCTTAATTTATATGATCGTACTTTACTATTCAAAGGCAGCCTATGAGTTGATTACTTGACATGAAATAAAGTTTACTCATTTGAATCATCCATATTTACAATAATTTTGTTATACTATAAGGATGCATGAAACCCGTATGATATGCTTGCCATTACTCTATCTATACTGAAGTTTTTCAGATTTATAAAGTGGAGGAAACATGAGACTACTAATCATGAGTAAGATCACCATCTCGTTATTTCAGTTTAAATGCTGAGTTTCTTTTTGATTTTGGTTTTTCTGTTCGGGATGATCAAGTTTAAGCTTGGGGAGATTGATATCTCTGAAATATAGCCATCTAACGTCCACATTTAAACTGGATATTAGTTATATTCTTGATGAAATATCTCTCTAAACCCTGCCACTAATGCTAATATTCAGAGGGGTATGCAATCTTTTATTTTTTATTTTTGCTGCGCAGATAATGTCGTTTAAAGGAGGAAATCACTACATTAAAGTCCGATTTCCAACTATCAGAAGAAACCAAGAGCCTTATATCAGAGGCAGACGTCATAACGACTAACTATACGGCCAGAGCAAAAATTCCGACCGTATAGCTCCGGTCGTATAGTTGGCGCTGCCACCATTAGGTCAAACAGAATAACTTTCGTGAAGGAACCCCTATATAGATAAGCCTCGGGCGACGAAAAACCTCTCTCCGCCAGCTCTCGCACCCCAGAGTTCATACCATCCAGAAGTCTCCGCCTCCAGATCTCATAACCATTCTCCATCTCCATAGCCATATTCCACCACTTGTAATAGTATATCTCTTCTCTGATTGGCGACATTGTAAGACTATTGCTATCAATCTTATGATTTTCATTACAATATTTGTAATTGTTGATCTCATCTCTATGTGTGAGTAATTCTTCTTGGGAGGGCTTCGACCTAGCCATGAAGCAATTGTGCATGTTATTTATCATAGATAGGATCATGTATTAGTTTGTATGACATGATGATTATTGTATCCTCTCTTGTCTCAATATAAGGACTTGTCAGGTACCCAAGACCTTGAGAGTTGAGCCAGGTATAGGGAGTATGAGTGATGACTGATCTGCAGGTTGGGAATCCCAGTGACAGAAGGGGTAGTACGGCTGTATGTGAGGGATTTGCTTGGGGTTAACGGTGACACCACGATGCATATCATTAGTTATCTTCCTTCTATGGATGAGACTAGTAGGTTATTGCTATAAGCGGTTGTGCAGGTAATAGCAATTATGGATGCATTGTCCTCATATAATTTATCTTGCTCTAACAAGTACATGCATACTTTATTCCTATCTTTTATTTCCATCAGATGTTTTGCACAGCTACAGGTCAAACTGAACGTCCTAGGCCCTCTCTCTCCATCATCGACAACAACAAAAAGACACAAGCTACTGGTTCGGTAAAAACATAAAAGGAATTCTAAAACTCCCGAAGGTCCGTTAAAGTAACTTTACTATGCATTCGCTTCCCAAGAATTCGATAACCTAGGTCTACTAGGGAAAAAGAAGCTATACTACATCCGTAATCCGGATCGAAGATATCAGGTGTCCGCTAGTCAGCTGCTCATGTCCATATGTAAGTGAAACATTAATACTAAAACTTGTTTTCCATTAGATTTGGCCCTGCTTATTACAAAAAAACACATTTGAACAAAATTAAAAAAGGACTACTATTACTGCTGGAGGAGGCCGTCCGTACGGCTACTCGTCGCCGTTGCCACGACCACCATTGCCGCTGCCACTGGCCCCGTCGATCGACGCCCAGATGGCGTGCTGCTGGAGGCGTTCATGCTGACGTGGGCCACGATCCGTCGCCTTCTGGCGCTTCGCCTCCCGATTGGCGAGGGCCCTCTCCATCTCGGCCGTCAAGTGGTCCCTCGCCTCCTGGTCGGCCTGAGCCACCTCTAGTGCCTCTCTCTTGAGGAGCTCCATCGCCGCCCTCGCTGCCGCCTCCGTTTGTCGTTCATCAGCGACGCGGCGTACCAGCTCCTCCCGGTGGGCGCGGTCTTTCGTCGCCACCTCCCTGCGCTGCGACCTCTCGGTTGGAGCCCCGTTGGGGCTGAAGCCCAGCACCTGCGCGATCTGTAGGGGGACGACGATCACCTCCTCCTCCTTCTCCTCCCCTGCCTCCGCCTCCACCTCCACCTCTCCCTCCTCCTCGTCACCCTCCTCCACCTCTATCTTGTCTCCGTCGATAATAGCCCACGCGGCCGCCACCTTGGCGGCCTTGGCGGCATTGGCCACGCGCTCCTCCTCCGTCGCCGCGTCGGCGGCGTCCTTGGCCTGTTCCACCGCCATGCGCAAGGCGGCGTCCTTGGCCTTTTCCACCGCCATGCGCAAGGCGGCGGCATGGCGAAGCTCGTGCAAGGCGACCTTGGCGGCCTCCCTGGCCACCCCCTCCAGCGTGGTCATGACCACCTCGTGGTGAATCTCGCGGAGGGCCGCTGATACGGCCTCCCTGGCCACCGCCTCCTTTGAGGCAACGTGGTGAATCTCGTGCACCGCCCATTGGGCGGCCTCCATTGAAGCCGCCTCCACCACCTTCTCCAGCGCATGCTCGGCCACACGGCCTTCGTCCTTGAAGGCGTCCACCTCCTCCTCGACTGCCTGTTGGGCCATCAAGGTGGCTTGAAGCTCTACGCCGTCGTCGGAGAGCTGCGGGAAGCGGGTGCGGCACATCTCCCTGATCCTGGTTCAGTTGGCGATCTTGCAGCGAGGCATGGCTGGTGGTGGTTGGCACTTTTTTTGGCGGTGTTTGCTCTTACTTAGGCTTGTTGTCTTCGTCGTGCTAGCGTCTTTTATAAACCGCGGGTGAAGGCGGGAAACGGCCGGAGACACCAGATTTTTTTTGGCCGCGAGCGGGAAGGCGCGCGCGGGGGGCGGAACACAACGATGGCGAGAAACGCCGGTCGCGCGGTAAGCCACCGGCGCTGATAGCCGACGTAGCGTCGCCATTAACATCCCATTGCCGAGGACGTCAAGCGGTGACAACGGGGCAGACAAACAAGATGCATCGGGTCACTAGGCACGGTTGGCCGGACCGCGACCCAAATCCCACCTCGGCCTGATCCAAACGAATCAAAACGGACGTTTGGGTCACCTGTTTGGATCGGCTCGGTGGAAATGCTTTGCATTTTCCCGGACCGCGCACAAGCCGAATCTGGACACTACGGGAGACGATCCGCCGCAGCCACACTCCAGTGGGTAGAATTGTCACCCCTAGGCTGGCTTTGCCCAGCGGCATGGCTGCAGGTGTGGCAATTCCAAATTATGCCTTTTGCGCGTCTGTGGGTTTCGGCGATAAGCAAGTCGATCCGTACGTGTAGTGAGGTGCTAGCTAGGAGTAGGTACGTCCGGGTTTTGCCGGATTGATTCGAGCCGAGCGGAGCCTCGCTAGTTGTTGAACGTCCGCGTCTTGCCGGCGAGGGCGAGCACCCTGGACCTAGTAGTCTTGCCAAGTCTACTGCCACAAAACTGCGTGATTCCCTGGACCTAGGCTACCCACGCCTTTACGTCGCATCGCACCCTGGAGAAGCCGTTCCATTTTCTTTTACCAATAATGCTATGTCTACGGATGTTTTGTTACGGACATGGGCTTGCGGACTGACATGGCGTTCTGCTGTTCGTCGTGGGCTGAATTTTCGGACCAACTGTTAACACACAAGCCTTTACGGAAGAGGGAGAAAACTGAAATACCCAGTTTGCCTCCACCAGATCTCAAAGCATTAACCGCGGCCAGATAGCTACCACACACATCTGTATTTCCGAACATATAGTTCCGAGTTCAACCACAAGGAGCACAGCACTAATACCAGAAGCCAGTTTCATGGCATCAACAATATCAACCGGGAGTCCGGGAGGAGCAGAGTACCAAATCAGGGTCCCTGGAGGAAGGCAATCCAAACATATTTCTAAGATAAAAACAAAAGTCAAACCAAGAAAGCTAAGTGTGCAACTTGACTGAAACACAAAAAAATATAACATACGGGAAAATCAATGTCAGTAAGTAATAAAACAAAGCATAAATATGATCCTTTGAAAAAAACAAAGTCGGACCTAGCACGGGAACATAACTAATTTGGAGGTTGCAACATCGCCACAACTCCTCTAGGCAGTGTAGTCTTTATTATATGTAAAACATGTATAAAAAAAGGGATGTCTGTCGATGCATGGCTACATTTGAATTTAAAAGACCTGTCAAGTTAGTAAATCACTAGAGGAATGCGGTAGGAAAATCACTAGTAATAAGCTATAAAGGAATCTGACTCAGTTTGAACCCTCTAGTACCAACCATGAAATTAGCAGCATTGCTTTAGCTAACTGGAATAGCTATTTTCTGCAATCAGTTACAGGTAAACTGAAATACAAACGACCTGATTTTAACCAGAGAAAAATAAAAACCAATTTAGCACAATTTTTTTCAATGGTCAGTGCAATGCTTTGTGTCCCATATGTCAAACTTCACTGTTGTCAAGTCCTATAATTAATGCCAATGTTTGTGACAGAAATAACTATGCAACAATTACCTAAATCAAATGCAACTAAATAACTTACACGAAACAATACACCTATAGAAAGTACAATGGAAATTATTTCTAGTGTTTAGAAAAAAAAATCAAGTATTCAGTTCACTTTTATTGTGGGGTCAAAATGGCTATGAAGAAAGTGAAGAACAATGCATATCTGTAGAACAATGAAATCTTCCAGTCAGACAAACAACAAAAGAGGGGAAACGGAGAGAACGGACATAGTTTTCGTCCTTCATTAATCTTAACGTCAACAAAGGAGATGCTACTATTGTAGCGACATGAATTTTTAAGCACCAACAAACATACGTTCACTAATGTAAGACCTTCTACATATTTTAAAGTAGACTAGATTCGGACTAAGATGGATGAACCTAAAAAATAAACAAGTCTAGATACATGCATTTCCAACAAAAGCTACAAGGTCTTAGTCCTTCCGTTTCAAAATATAAGATGTTGAAAGGGGTCTAGGTACACTCCTTTCACAAAGCTAAAACATCTTATATTTTGAAACCGAGGGAGTACGTTAGTGAACGGAGGGACTATAAATAATCTAAAGTGGATAGCATATAGCATCCTTCACTTTAAAGTTATTTGAAAATGAAGACAACACACATAGTTTTGTACTTCGATTGAACTTGATGTCAGCAAAGGATATTCCAAATATTGATACAGTTAAAACAAACATATAAATAATTTAACATAAAAGTTAACTGAATCAGTTGCAGAGTTCTCGTTGGTGATATTGCCCATGACTCCAGCATTGTTATTTGAATAAAAGACCATTAAGCATCAGCATGAGAAGAAAATGGTCGCTGCCCAGCAGAGTCAGAAGGAAAGAATGAATTCATGACATATAGCATTTCAAATAGAAGGAAAACTAACTTTAGGAGCAAGCAATGGCACCAACATGATTAACTTGATAAAGTTTGTTTATTGTGTTTGAGCCAAATATCAGAAGATTCATCCTTGAGCAAAGAAAAAAAATACGACAAAATTGTTCAGTGGTAGTATCCTGCAGGAAGGCAAACAGAAGCTGATTAAAGGTACCAAGGGGCTGACTTACTGATAATAAATGTATAAGAGCAAAAGCTATTAGCAACAAATAATTCCAGTATCAGACGGGTATACGAAGTAACTAAGCTGAACTTGTGGTTGCATGTTGGTCCAACATATCATCTAAAAAATGTAAAGGTAACTGTCAAACAGAGCAGTGCATATGGAACACAAACAAAAATCACTTGAAAACATCTGAATTTCGACAAAAAGCTCTCGCCACATTGTTCAAGTCTCACTTAAGTTTCGGCATAGAAGTATGAAGACAGACAGTTTTTTGGGCAAATCAATGGTGGATTCCCAGGTACAGTGACAATTATATGGTAATGAAGACATACATTGTATGATTGTATCTTGTCAAGAACAACATGGTTATTGCGCCTTCACCAAAAGAGGGGCCGTTCCCATAATGACTGAAACCAAAGCTGAGCGAACATGCTGAGACGAATGCGATGATAACTCCTGCAGATGCAATTTCTCATGAGTTAGTTTGTTGTTGTAATAGTAGGAAAAAAAATTCGATGATATTCAGTTAGTCTGCTGCCCAAACCTTATAACACGGAATGATGCGCACACTGAATTGCAAGTTGCACAGTAAGTTGAACTTTAACAACAGCTGCAATCCAAACCCAGCCTCATTATCTCGAAGAAGGCAAACATATGCAGGCACCAAATCCGCTCCATTAATAAATACACGAGCACATGAATGAACCAGGCTCAAATCTGCATATTATATGTACATAACAACTTGCCTATGCATGCCTGAGTACGTAGTAACGGTATGAAAAGGAAAGGTTTGGAAGGTAGCAAGACTATAATCAGTAGTACAAAGATTCTGTGGGAAACCAAGTTCCGCCTGCATGTCATCGCATAAATTCCATCAGCATTCGCATGTGATGCCATAAAGCCACACAGCATACAGCATAGATAAAATCTGTCGAAACTCTCCTAGATCATAGATAATATTTGTCGAAACTCTCCTAAAGCATAGATAAAATTTGTCCAAACTCCTAGAGGATAGACGAAATCTCTACATAATGACGCACGGGCTCGCCACCCCTTCTCCAACGTTGTATCCCTCGGCGAAACCATCCCCCACACGGTCAGGTACCTCGTACGCAACGTGAGGCGGCGGCGGCGGACGGTTCTGGCCGTGGGGGTGGCGGCGGCGGCGAGGACGACGCGATCGATCGAAGCTGCCCATCGCTGCATCGCTGATACGTGAGTACGTGATATATGTCTGGTCACTTCGTGTTCCACCTACCCACGCAGACGCCAGACGCAGATCGCTGATTCGCTTCGTGTTCCATCTACCCGGCCACCGCTGCATCGCCGATCTACCCGGGAAACGAAGCGATCGCTTCAAATTTGTCAAGACTCAAAAGCCCATCGCGGCATCGCCGATCAGGAATCGGGAATTCGGGATCAGGCATCCGGAGCAGTCTCGCGGCGCACTCGGAAAACGGAGCAGTCTCGCGGCATCCGGAGCAGTCTCGCGTCGCGGCGCACCACGCACGCACGCCCGCAGCCGCTCGTCTGCGATCTGTGACCTGTCGCCTAGATCGCTGCACTCGATCGAAGTCTCCAAGTCCTCCTCTACAGAAGGTAGCCCGATTTCTCTAATTAACTGTGTTGTCTATACCTTAGTTTGCTAATGGAAATTTGATTAGTAATTGTCTAATTATTTTCAGCGTGGTTATGGCACCTAAAAAGGGCTTTATGCCACCAAAGAAGTGCCCATCTGGTAGTGCAAAAAGAAAACAGAGAAGAGAAACAAATGCGTTGATCGAATCACAAAGAGGAGCTCTTGACAAATTTTTGAAGAATAACACAAGCACTTCAAACAACCCAGACGAGTTGGCATTAGTTCTTGTGAAGCAGCAAACTAATGATGATCTGGAAGAAGAAAACATTGACATCAACATAGATGATAACAATGTGAGTGATTCTGAGCACGCATTTAATTCATCTCCTATACAACCTGCTAATGTTAAACGATCTAATTTCTGAGTTAGGTGTTCTTCGGTTTGCTTTGCCAAATAAATCAATGACTGGTTTGGAAATTTTTGAGTATATCAGAGCAGCCGATTGCTATCCTAATATTTATATTGCTTATCGGATCTTATTTACTCTACTTGTGACTGTGGCATCGGTTGAAAGGAGCTTTTCAAAGTTGAAATTGTTGAAGAACCGTCCGAGGTCTACAATGTCGCAAGAGAGGTTAAATGGTTTGGCTACTATATGCATCGAGAAGAAATTATTAGATGAGATTGATATTGATACCATCATCAATGACTTCGCATCTAGAAGTGTGAGAAGAAATTTCTGAGGTAATATGTAATTGCACTATTGGAGCAACAAGTTTCAGACGCACTCTTTTCCTCACCAGGGTACCTAAGGGGACTGGAAGGTTTTTAATGAGGCGGCTTGCTTGCTTAAAATATTTGATATAAATATTGAAATAAGAGACTCTCTAAATTTTTTATTTATAGCATGTATAGTTTACATTATTTAAAAGTTCTATAACGGGGCCCAAAATTTTAGTTTCGCCCCGGGCCCTTGAAATCTTAGGACCGGGCTATGTTGCTCTGGTGCAGAGGCCCTTTAGCCACTTTCCCCCCTAGATCAGGAGCACCATGATGAGAGCTTCCCACACGGCGCTGCCAGTTGCCTTGTATGGGCAATAGGCGCTGGAGCTCGAGGTCTGGTTGCAGGGCCCGCAATAGTTGATGGTGGAGTTCGCCGGATTGGCGCTCATCGTGGCCGGTGGGGTTCGATTCGGGCGCGGGGGGCTAGGGTTTGGTGGGGAGTTCGTGCGGCAGGGACTGGGTGGGGAGGGGACGGAGGAGGGAGGGCGAGGTGATCAACGCTGGGTGGAGTGGAGTGGCTTACTCGGTACTCAGTAGCTAGCTTAAGCTTAGGGAAGGGGTGTGGGAATTTAGATTATTTTTTGTTTGAGAAGAAGGTGTGGGAGTTTAGATGGGAAATCACACGCGGCGACCCTGATTTGATTTGGTCTTCCAGCGAGATCACATGCGGGGCCGCGCGATTTGCATCGTGTGGTTGTCTCGAACCGTCCCGAGCATCAGGCGATAGACACTGCGGGCAACTCCAGCAAGGTCCCGCAAATGTACCGCCCGGATCTGAACCAGTCCAAACGGAGGGATGCCATGGTCCAACCACCCCTGGCCCATGGTGCAGTGGTAGGACATCCCACTTCCACGCACGCATTCCGCCGTCGCCAATACGTAGCTACACCATGGCCGATGACCCCCCTTTTGCGCCGTCCGCCGTTGCCCCCGGCCGGGCCCCGTTCATGCCGCCCGGATTAGCTCCGTCGACAACAAAAAACCCTCCACCATCGGCAGAACCTGATGAAGCTAGCACCCTCGCCGCCGGTACTGCGAGGGTGAAAAAGGAGCGGACAACCGAGCATCGGTCGGAGGAGTCGAGGAAGCAGGGCATGTGCCGGAAAAGCAAAGGGCATGCGTAGCAGCAGCCGCCCTCGCCGAAGAAAGGGCCAAAGTGATCGAGGCTTCCACAATAATGCATGCCAAGTCCAACGCGGATGCCCTCGCCACGCAAGCGGCCACCCTTCATGTCATAAAGAAGAAGCAACAGCAGGCCGCGGCATACTTTGTGGCGGCGAGTTCCCACTCGTCAACCAACAATCCACTGGTGCCCGACATGAACACGGGCGTCGTGGTGTCGTCCCAGGTCTGCAACATGCGGGAGCCATCACCGGAGATGGGCGACTCCTTCGCTACGCCGCCACGCATTGATCTCAATGTGACACCGGTAGGCGGCGGTGGGTCCACGACAAGTAGCAAAACCCCAAGGACCATTCCCGCCGGCAACATGCCCGCTCCCCGCACACTGTTTGATGAAATGCTAACCCCAACTCCTGTCCAGGTATGACTCTAGTCCCTCGCATGTTGCGGTCACTTCACCTACAGTTTGTGTATCGATACACAACTGTGGTTTTGTGTTCCTATAGGAAACCCAAAACACCCAACAAGATACACAACCCCCCGGCATTTCAACCGATACCGAGCCCTTGTTTGAGGACAAACTATCGAGGCAAGCTCGGGTAGGCGGCAGTAGGAGGACCGCATCCTACACAATCCTCGAGGATGAGATGCTATGTGATGCATGGTAGAGATTGTCCAAGATGCAATAACCGGTGACGAGTAAAAGGGAGTTGTCTTTTGGAACCGGATATGGAACTACTTCCATGAGCATCGTCATTTCGGTGACAAACCGTTTGAGAGTGATCGGAACGAGAACTCTCTCACAAAACGGTGGGCAAAAATCAACGAACAATGCTCCAAGTTTTATGCTTCCCATGAGCATGTGAAGGGGGGCCCGTGAGTGGTGTTGGGGTCCAAGATTTGTTACGTTCATTAACCCTTTTATTTTCTTGTTCATATATGAATGCACATTTCAAAGGCCCGATCAACATATTTATTTTGTAGGTGTTCCAAGCTTTGGAACACTTCAAGGAAGCCCAAGACAACAAGTCCTTCACATTGCCCCATTGTTGGACGAAGCTCGAAGATTATGAGAAATGGAAGGAGCTCTATTGTGGTGAGCGGGGAAAGGCAGGAAGCTCCATAGTCACTGGCATTGATGAGTCAACCCCAAGTGGAGGTAAAGCGAAAAGGCTGAGAGGAAGGACCAACACAAAGCTCGATACCAAGCATGAGGCTTCGTCAATTGCCATCCAAGAGATCTTGAAGGAGATGATGACCGAGAAGGAGGTGTCTTTGTAGAACAAGGAAGAAAGGGAGTGCAAACAGAGGATGCCGCGGAGGAAAGCTAGAAAATTGGATCTCAAGCAAAAGGAAGTGGAGGTCTCCGTACTTGCGGAGGAAATTAGGATCATGACCGCCGATGTCGAAGCCA
The DNA here is from genome assembly GCA_916181665.1 of Avena sativa. Taxonomy (NCBI): domain Eukaryota; kingdom Viridiplantae; phylum Streptophyta; class Magnoliopsida; order Poales; family Poaceae; genus Avena; species Avena sativa. The sequence goes on from OV702292.1 coordinate 56,412,852, forward strand.
TCGATGCAACGTGACGGGCTTGGTTCGAAAGGAAGAGAAAATTCATCCTTGATAAAGATGCATGATCTTTTATCTTTATTTCCGTGCATGTATGAACTTTGTATGTCGTTCTTTTGGGTTTGCGGGACCAAGGACAAATACTGGACATGTGGTCCTTAATTTTGACTGGATATTATTATTTGTGTCCTGGTAATATGAAAAGAAAGAAATGGCCAACAGGCCGGACCGACACGGCTCACCGTTGGGAGCAACGACACGGCCAAAACGGACCTAGGCCGGGTTCCAGTCTTCCCGCCCCGAAAATGGACCGAAATGGTCAAAAGGCCCGTCTGTTTTGCGGTGATCATTGTAGTTGACCTGAGAGAGGTTATCCATTCCCATCCCCTTCTCAGCTCCTCCTCCTCGTTCATGTCTGACGACTGAGCACTATTATGTGCACTTCACATGGCGGAGCCTGATGGAGCAGCAACGCATCACCGATGGAAGATCTTTAGATCGACGCCACCTTGATTACCTGCACCCGCGTCCCCAACCCTCCAGTGGAAGCATCTCGCATGCCAATCCGCACCATCCTGGCCGCCTACACCGGCGAGTGCGTCCACATGGTCCATCGCTAGAGATTTGGGAGAGCTCATGTCCGAGATGGCGCTCCTCGTTGCTCGCGTCAACCTTTTACTTCGTCGATCGTGAAGCGTTGATTTTAGGCGGCTCATGTCAGGTAGCAACATATCATTTCTTCGCCGGTGGTGTACCTAGAGTCCATCTCCTTTGTTTTGCTGAGCGCGCAAGGCGCTTTGCTAAGCTGGTGTTTCATTTGTCGTGCTATGGTAGAGGAATAGAGGGGCACTCCTGGATGCAATTGCATGACCATGTAAGAGCATCTCCACTAGAATTTCCAGGAGGGCCTTCCCAGGACATTTTTTTGCATCCATACGGTGAAAAATCACGCTATCGCGTTCACAGGCGCCCAGTTTTCACCAGATTTGGCCCAAATTACATCCGGGGTTCCCAGGCCAAACCCGGGGCGCCGGGAATCGCCTAGGAACGCCGAATGAAGTGAAAAATAGGTGGTCCACGGCTGTCGGCAACACAAGGCCGAGCTCCCGTATTTCTTCTCTCCTCCCGCCTTTCTTCTCCATTCCCCACCATAACTCCCATCAGTTCCTCGAGCTCTTGCCCGACATGCCGCCCAAGGCATTCGTCAAACCCTACTCCACCGTCGGCGACCCAAAGGAGGAGAAGCCGAGAAAGCTGAGAAAGGAGACGCCGAGGCTAGACGGCTAGACCAACGCAGCTTTGGTGAAGGATTGTCGGTGGAGGAAGATAAAAAAGGAGAACCAGAAGGAGAGGACAAAGAGGAAGGATGCTAACGAAGAGGAGGCGTATGCGATCATGGAGGCGAAGTCGACATCCGAGCGCGCCGCTTGTGCGACAGCCATGGCCTGGCCACCACTCCTCGTCGCTGCGCAGTACGGCGTGCCTTGGGGGAGCCAACCCAGCGTTAGATCTCTAGCCGGGTTCTTGCCAATTTCACCGGCTCTTTTCCAGGAGAGGTAGTCGAACCCACACTAGAGGTTTTCGGTGTCACCTCAGTTCGACGGCGGGTTCAACCCAAATGTTCTCTTCCCTCTACCCTGCACCTCGCTTGCGGCCTTCAATGTCGACATCAGCGTCCCCTACGCCAGCTCTCCAGCGTACACTGGGTCTTCTCCGGCCATGCGTCGCAGACATCTTGCATTCATCGGGAGCAGCTCTTCGATCGCGTAGTTCACCGACATGGACGCCTGCAGCATGTTCGGTGGAATGCAGGGCGACTTGTACATGGCGGACATGATCGTGTTCGGCTCCGCCGCGGCCGGGGCTTGTTCTTCACGCAAGAGAAGTCCCTCGCAGATGCCGAGCATGGCCTGGAATCGCAGGATTTTGCCGATGGACCGACGCAAGCCGAAGATAGGGAGGAAGCCGAAGAAGACGCCGCGGCGATGGCCAAGGGCAAGGGGAAGAAGAAAAGCAAGCCGAGGATGGCGGCACCACCTGAGTTTTGCGTCAAGTGGACGCCCCTTAAGGACATGTGCCTCGCCGAAGCATGGAAGATAGTGAGCATGGACCCCATCACTGGCGCAAACCAAAACTCGGAAAACTACTGGAGACGTGTCAAGCTGGCGTTCGATGAGCGGAACCTATTGTACCCAGTGTAGAGCAAAGTCCACATGGAACACAATGAGAAGGCCTTGACGAATTATTGGGAAATCATGCATCAATTGGCACAGCATTCTCAAAGAAATCGAGCATCGCCCAATCAGCGGCGCAAGCATGGACAACAAGGTAGTTCGCCGACCTTAAGCCGATCCTACGTCGAGTTTGTACCTTTCCTGTCTCACGCTTCGCCTTGTGTTCGCAGCTAGCCCGTGCACTCAGCATGCGCCACGACGACACCAAGACCGAGTTCAAGTTCCACCATGTGTTCGACAAGATCGAGAAGTACCAAAAATGGCTAGACACTCGTGTGACCCTCGGCAAGAACAAGGACAACGTGTACAACCCTGGGGCGCCACCCCCAGCTGCTGGCGAAGGAAGACCAGAGCTCGTCCAAAAGAAGGCCAAGATGCTAAAGGCTACGGGACCACCTGCCGAACGGCTCCATGCGTCCATCGAGAAGTGCATCGCTGACTTGAAGGCCCATGCCGAGAAGAAGGAGGAGAAGGCCGAAGAGAGGTGGACCCAACTGCTGCAGAACCAAGACAAGAAGCTCGACCTCCTCAAGACCAACTTCACCGCGAAGAAAAAGGAACACGGACCTGCAATTTCTGATGGGCGGCGAAGACACCTCGGCGATGAGCCCCCAGGTCAAGGCCTGGTACATGGCGTGCCGCAACGCCATTTTGGTCGAGGACATCCCCTCCGCCAACACGCCGAGCTCTACGGCGACCGTCTCTGCCACCACGTCGTTGCCGAGCTCTGCCTCTACTTCCTCGAACCTGTCGGCGAACCCTGTCGCAGCCGACCCGGCAAAGGAGCCCATCCCCGTCGACGGATGATCCCCCACATTTCATTTTTGTAATAATCTGATCGCCGAACCTCTTTTGGGTGAGTTTCTATTGAACTGTTTTGGGCGATTTTCTGTCGAACATGCTTGGGCGAGATTTCGCCGGCGGGAAGAAAAAAAATTCAAATATGTCATCGGATTCTGAGTTTGGTTAGGAACACGAGTAAGAAACTGGCTGTTCCCAGGCCGAAACTCACATCCATCAGACGCTAAATAGCACCGGATTTGAGCCTCGAACGCCAAACGAGTGAGCATCTCCACTAGCATACCCAGAAGACCATTCCCAGACCACTTTTTTCATCCGGATTGCAAAAAACGCCCAGTAACGTTCCCAATAGGCATTCCCAGGACGATTTTGTGCAATTTACGTTCGGTGTTCCCAGGCCATTCCCGGGGCGCTGGGAACGCCCTGGGAACGCCGGATGAAATGCCCACCACTCCCTCTCTTCCATGTGTCCCCTCTCTCTCCCATGTCTCTCCCCATCTTGCTCCCCGATTGATTACCCCCATCGCCTCCCTACTCGCCCTCCACCCGTCGGTGCTGCTCCGCCCGTGGTCGAACCCCGCCTCGATAGCATAGCGCTTTCCCTCGTCTCGGTGCTCGGCCTCCTTCTGCGGCCACCCGTCTCAAGCTCCACCGCCGGACCCCGCGCACTGAGCTCTCCTCCAACCCGCTCCGGCGCGCCTCCAGCTTCACGACGCCCTGATGGCGCCTTGTCATCCTCCGCCTAGTTTGCGCGCCCTTGCAGGTCGTCCACGTGCTCGCCAGAGGAGGAGGTCCGCTCGGCGTGGCGCGGCGCGGCTTGCTGCTAGTATGTGCATCGCAATGCCCAAGAATGGCGGCATCCTCGCACGTCGCCCCTTCCTCTCCTCGCCGGAGGAGCTTGCGAGGTGGAGGAGCTCGTGGCGAGGCGGAGGAGCTTGCGCCGCTTCGACCACGAACCGGCGCGGACGCTGGGAACACGGCTGGAAAACAATCATTCCCAGGCCATTGCCAGGCCAAAAAAGAGCTCCATCCGGAGCTAATTTACGTCATCCGGTGATGAATTTGGTCCTGGGAACCTCCAGACGAATGTGTTAGCACAGCCCCTACCGCCGACTACTTTCCGACGACACCGACGATAAAGATCCGATGAGACGCTTCTCGGAGACACGGACGTACACCACAACAACGAAGCTAGCTAGCCTTGATCGATTGATTTATCTAGCTAGCAGCACAGCTCACGACTCTGGAAAAATAGATTGATAGCTATACGCGTGTATCGCGCGTCTTTCTTTTCTTTGCTTCTGTCTCACACGATGCTGATTCTATTACAAAGCACGGTATACATGCATATATAGTTAGCTATCTAGGATAGCCATACCAACTCGAACTACAGGAAACAACTCGGTAACCCAATCCTAGTATGATGCATACACATACCTACTCATATATGGAACTGTGCATACACCGTGTATGATCGTATACTACACGTATACGCGACACCGTGCCAGTGCCGAAGATCCGGAGTGCTTATTCCTAACAATCACCCCCTAAGTACGACGTGCTCTTCAGCATCCACCCGGATCCCAAATACGCCAGCTGCTCCTTGCAGGCGTCATCCACGGCACTCCACGGCACTGCTTTCGCCGCTCCAGGCTTCATCCTCCATGTCACCGATTTTAGCTTCGCCGGCTTCTCCATGACTTGATGTTGATCCTCCTTGTCCACATCCTCCTTGTTTGCGTTCTTGATGTCCGCGCCTTTAGTCTTCACCAGTTCCTCGATGAACATGCACTGATTTTTATGCTTCATCTTCACCGGATTGTTTATCATCCGAAGTATCTCCTTCGGATAGTAGTCCAACACGTCTCGCATGCGTGCTCGCGTCAGTCGTAGTCGTCTCATCTCCAGTGCAGTCGGAGGCTTCACGACATACGCCCGACGTAGCGCTTGTTTTCACTTGCGGAACCTCCTGGTGTTGGAAATATAGACACACCATCCGAGGTTGATATTTTTTCTCTAGGCACGTGATCTTCTGATCCTGCCAAGCTGCCTGATGTAAATCGGGCAACACACCTGCAGGCCATGTATCAATCTCAGTGTGCCCAATCTCCACACGTTTGAACTTCTGACCCTACAGGATCGTAGCTTGTTAGTGATAATACAGGAAATAGCGTTCCCTGCGTTCCTTTTTCTAGTCTTCTTTCCTCACGTGAAGGATTTCCTTCTAGCTTGATTATTTTTTCATGTGAAAGACCTCTTTCTGGGCTCCCGTGCATGTTTCCACTGCATGCGACCTGCCCTGCTTCTGGCGTTTCGGGGCCGCCAGTCCCTAGACCATCCTCTATCCCAAGCTCCTCTCGTGGAGCAATTTCTCGTAGCGACGCTACTTGGCTGTTTGCAGTTCACCCTCCTTTTGGCCAAGCTGGCCTGTTTTCTGGGCAGCGGCAAACCTGTCCTTCTGTTGCTGGGTTGCAAGGCGAGACCACGTGGGTGCCATCACTTATAGCACCAGGTGTTACAAGCTTTGCTCCCAAGCCTTCCATGCTGGTTTCCGATTGATCTTCTTCATGATCTGCATGCTCACAATTACCATGAGTAATGTGAAACATCAGGTGTTCCAATTCGCCGGAGCTCCAATTCTATGATTCACCTTCCTCGAAGACTACATCTCTCATGACAACCACCTTATTGGTATAAGGATTGCACAAACAGTATGCCTTTGAGCCTTCTTCATAGCCAGTCATGATCATTGGAGAACGCCGATCCGTCAAATTCCTTTTATGGCCAGACACCGTCTTAACATGCGCCACGCACCCAAAAGTGCGAAGATGATCAACTCAGGGCTTTCTCCAATACCATGCTTCGTACAGAGTCATACCAAGCATACTCCTGTCGGTTCCCTATTCAGCAAGTAGACCGTCGTGTTGACTGCCTCACCCCAGGAATTTCCTGGCAAGCCTTTGCTTTTCTTCATGCTCCTCGCCAAGGCCACCAAGGTTTTATACTCACCCCCTCGAGCTATGCGCAGGATCTTTTTCTTCCCCTCCGCCTCGACCTCTCAGGCTTCCTTGATCTTCTCAAATGCATGAAGAGCTTGATCCATACTTTTCAGCAACACAATTGATGACCCACAAGTATAGGGGGTGTATCACAGTATTTTCGATAAGTAAGAGTGTCGAACCCAACGAGGAGCAGAAGGTGCTGGCTAGTGGCTTGGAGCAGGAATTCTCTGTAAATACTTAGCAAACAGATTTGTAGGGGTTTTTGATAATGCAAGTAAATAAAGTACGAGTAAATAAAAGACAATAAGAATAAATACAGCAAGTGGCCCAATCCTTTATTCAGCAAAGGACAAGCCGGTTGTATTACTTAAGATGACCAAACGTTCTCGAAGACACATGGGAATATCATCAAGTGCTTCCGCTTCATATAGTTGATTAATCTTCTTTAGTTTGCTAAGTGTTGTGTGGGTGAACCCGTGCTAATGTACCGACCTTCCTAGGACTAATACATACTTGTGATTATACCCCTTGCAAGCATCCGCAAGTACAAGAAAGTAATTAAGATAGAAACCTAACCACAGCTTTAAACTCTAAGATCCTGACGTCCCTTGTGCAATGGTTTCCTAACGGGGGTTCAGGTTTCTGTCACTCCGACAACCCCTACGATTAGTAGCCAAATACACAATGCATTCCCCTAGGCCCATATAGGTGAAGTGTCATGTAGTCGACGTTCACATGACACCACTAGAAGAAATACACCACAACTTAAATATCAAACTATTGAATCCTTCTCAACACAATTCCACTACTAACAACATGACTTCTCCCATGTCCTCAAGAACAAAACGAACTACTCACAAGACATCATATGGATCATGATTAGAGATGAAATAATGATGTATAACAATCTGAACATAAACAATAATTCCACGGTTCAATCAATAGCATCAACTACAAGGAGTAATCAACACCAGGAAAGTTTCCCCTAAGAACTATGCAAGAATCAACCCAATTGTTATAGCGGTATGGAGGTGATGATGATGGTGCTGGTGGAGATGATGGTGGTGATGATGATGATCCCGATGAAATCCAGCTTGATGGTGGTGTTGATGGCGATGATCTGCCCTCTCCGGGAAGGAATTACCCCGGCAGAATTCTGTCTGCCGGAGAGATCTTTCTCTCTCGGTGTTTTCCACCCCGCAGAGGCGCGGAATCTTTTTGTGGTCACTCCCTGAGTCTTAGGGTTTCGGGAGGATAATATACGCCAGAGGGGAGAGCCAGGGTGGACCAGGGCAGACACACCACCTGGTGGTACGGCCTAGGCTGGCCCGCGCTAGGGGTGGTGTGGGCCCCCTGTGGCCCATCTCAGCCTCCCCTTCTAGCTTCCTTCGTCTTTTGGAAAAATAGGATTTTTCATGTATTTTTCCGGATTTTCTGATCTTCGCAAATTTTGCCTCCAAACAGCACCTTTTCCATCAGAATCCTGACTGCAGCGGTCCATGCTCCAAAAGTCATCAACCATGCAAAAACAGATAAAATAACATAAGTATCATCCCTTAATATGAAATATATCAATAAATAACAGTAAATTATGATATAGAATAGTGATGCAAAATGGACGTATCAACAATCCACATGTATTGACTAGGATCATCCACCACAAGCATGTAGAATTCATTGACGGATGGGGTTACCGGTGAAATTGGACCGCATACACCGCCATGAACGAGTCCCAAAGCTTCATTTGCCTGAACCATGGCTTCACGTGGCAACGAGGCACTCTGTTCCTCGTGATCCACACATGGTAGATCGTGATCCACTTGCGTCACAATCTCCATACCCGGTGATGGAGGATCCTCCTCATCCTTCAGCTCAGTTACTTCGAGCATCAGCATCATCGGTCCATCATCTCCTTCCTGGGCGATGATAGCCCTATCCTTCAGCGGTTTCTTACAATCCTTCTTGAAATGATCGAGCTCGCCGCAATTATGACATCTTACTTTCTTTATGTCAAACTTCCTCCGCGGCAGGGCGTCGTCCTCGTCCTCCCCTGCGATACTTTTTCGCTGGGCGAGAAGCTTCTTTACCACTCCTGCTTCCGGATCCTTGATTGCCCTTCTCTTTGGCGACCACCGCCTGCCACTGGGCACGGGTAAGCATCACGTGCTCCTCCGGCACCGCATCACCGTAGGTGATCTTCATCCGCTCGTCATGAGCCTTCAATCGTCCAACCAGATCATCTGTTGTGAGAGTCTTTAGATCAACGCACTGCTCGATCACCGACACAACAGACAAGTAACGTGGCGGCGCCGCACGAAGGAAACGCCGAACGACTGAGATCTCTTCCAGCTTCTCGCTGAGCGTGTGAATCCCATTGACCAAAGTGTCTACCCTCGAGGCAAATGTGTCCAGCGTCTCATCTCCTCCCATGTCCAGATTCTCGTACTTCTTCTGGAAGGTTTGTAGGGTCGCCACGCAGACACGCTCGTGTCCAAGATTTAGCGTCTTGAGCGCCTTCCACGCCTCCTTTGCAGATTTCTTCGAAATCAGGTGCTGCATCACGTCCGCTAGCATCACCAAGCCAATGGCCGTGAGTGCCTGCCGGTCCTTGCGGTACTTCGACGCGCCCTTCTTGAACTCGTCGCCGCCAGGATCGACAGCCTCCCATAGATCTTTGGACTCCAACGCCTACTCCATCTGGATCGCCCACATCGTGTAGTTGTCGTGGTTGTACCGCAGGTACTGCGTTGACACCTGTGCGGCAAATCATTTAGCCGCACTGGAATACTCACCCACATCCATTGTCGCTATGACCTCCTGCTACTAGGAGATCCTTCACGAGGCTCTGATACCAATTGTTAGCACAACCCTTGTCGCCGACTACTTTCCGACGACACCGATAACAAAGATCCGACGAGACGCTTCTCAGAGACACACACATATACCATAACAACGAAGCTAGCTAGCCTTGATCGATTGATTTATCTAGCTAGCAACGGAGCTCACGACCCTGAAAAAACAGATTGATAGCTATGCGCGATAACGCGCGTCTTTCTTTTCTTTGCTTCTGTCTTACACGATGCTGATTCTATTACAAAGCACGGTATAGCCATACCGACTCGAACTACAGGAAACAACTCGGTAACCCAATCCTAGTCTGATGCATACATATACTACTCATATATGGAACTGTGCATACACATGGTATGACTCATATACTACACGTATACCCGACAACGTGCCGGCGCCGGAGACCCGGAGTGCTTATTCCTAACGGAGTGGAGATGCTCTAAAGCCCAAGACCCTGCTGGCATCCGCCGGAAACGCCGACGGAGAAGCAGCTGTCGGTTCCCCCACTCCAATTCTGCTGCTGTCTCAGGTTTCAGCTGCTGGATTCCGAGCGTGCGGCTTTCAAGTGCATTGAAAATCGCCTATGTATCAGAGTACTGTCGCTGTAGCGTGTATCGAGTAATAAACTAACATGGCCTTTTACTTCTTAGTTCAGTAATACAAGTGTTGCGCATACCATGTGAACTGAGTTTGGGTGTAGCTCTGCTATTTGGAAATCCTTCAATGCAAAACTAATAAACTACACCCTGTATGCTGCTCTATACGATGCATGTAATTTCTTTTCTGGTGATGATCCAAGGTTTCATGGACACTTTTTGCTAGATATGTAACATGGGGGTTGTATTCATGGAGGGTTTTTCTCGTGGTTTTCTTCAGGTGCAAATCATGAACATGTGTAATCCATGGTAATATGTCCAAGTATATGTAATTACTAAAATGAATTCTTATATATAGACAATTAGTAGTTTCTTTTAGGTTCAATGGCAACATGGAACTGATACATTGACATGGTATAGTACCTTATGTTTTTTGGTGTTGATGGCTACCACGACATACTGTACTATTCTTTCAATACCATCATCTGGGCGAAATATTTTATACTTCTTTTTCTAGTGTGAAACTTTGCTCTCTTTTTTCACCACATGGATGGTGTTTTCCTCCTTTTCCACCTGAAGCAAAGCTACTTTCCGATGTAGTTTTTATCATGGTTTATTCATCTTCTCAAGATTTTCTCATTGTTACTCCTTTTCAAAATCCAATGTGCAGGGCTTTGTGTCAGCAGTAAATAAAACCCAGTAGGAAGTACACACTCAAAAAGAAAAACAATGTGACTTAAGAGAAATACTCCCTCCGTTTGGAAATATAAGATGTTTTAGGTTTCTGAAGTAAATGTATCTAGACATCTTTTAGTACTTAGATTCATTTGAATCTACACACTAAAAGATGTCTAAATACATTAGCTTCACTAACCTAAAACATCTTATATTTTCAAACGGAGAGAGTATCTATCAGCAGTTAACAAATGGGACCCATGAAACAATGTAAGTACACTATCAGGTCCAAGCCAAGCTCATCAGCAATCTGATGTTAATCAGATATGTTCCAAACACATCATGTTTACATGCATTTTCCGTGCTCGTAACTGAAAAAATATGTGAATGTGAACTAGATCACTATGTCTCATAATGCAGTCGAATGTAACAAATCGTTACCACTAGTAGAAAACTGGCCTTTAGTCTGGGTTCGTAAGGGTCTTTAGTCCCAGTTGTCCAACCGGGACTATGGAATCGGGATTAAAGGCCCTCTCCTTTAGTCCCGGTCGTGCCACAAACCCGGACTAAAGGCCCTTACGGAGCAACGGTGGAGCGCGTGACCTTTAGTCTTGGTTGGTAACACCAACCTGGACTAAAGATTTTTTTCGAATTTTTTTCAATTTTTTTCCAAATTTTATTTATTAGACTTTTTTTGAACTTTTGAATCGTTTGACACGGTAATCTCTCACTTGGAACATTTCTAACAGTAAGTACACTTAATGTTAGGTCAAATTTCACTTATGGTCAAACTTCCCGGTCGGTCACCCATCCTAACACTACTCCACCCCCAACACGTTTAACTTCTCTGTTCCATCAGGATGACCTGGCACGAGGGAAATTGTACCTTGTTGTCAACACTACCATATCAATCATAATAACTCTTATCAATATGTCACACATCTTTATTTTTTAAAATTACAAACAATTATTTAAAGAAACAAAAATAAATAAGTAATAATAATATTTTATTTAAATGAAAACAAAATAACTAATTAAAATTATATTTTATTTATTTATTTATTGCCATTTATTCATTATATGGCGTAAAATAATATCTTTAAATCTTTAAATTGAAATTCGACAAATAATATATCCATTATTATCAGAAAAATATGAGGAATCCAAATATGACATAAAATTTTTACTAAAAAAATTAACTTTTAATCTAAAATAATATAATTATTAATTTTAAAACTCAAAAATCATCAAAACAATAAAAACTCTCAAAAAGCTAAAAATCCAAAAATTTCAAAATAATATAAAAACTTCAAAATAATTAAAAAGTTAAATAAACAGCAAAAGAAATTTGAAAATTTGAAAAAATATCATTTTTTCTCATTTTTTCAGGCAAAACCTAAAATCTTCCTGCTTTCATATTTCCCTTTAAAATTTTGAAAATCTATAATTTGTGCAAATGGCCTATTTTCATATATTACACAATTTTTCTGAGTTCGTAAAAGTTGTAGCTGTTTTAATTCTGAACAACCTTTATTTGTTAAAAATCAAAATTCAAGTTTTATAATTTCCCTAAAATTTGGTTGCGTGAGGTACAAGCATGTCAAAGGATTTTGAAATTTGAAGTTTTCATCATTTTTATTTATTTGTTTTAGATGTTTTTTTTTGCGCAGGGTGTAGGCGTGAGAGGTAGGTGGACCTTTAGTCTGGGTTGGTGTCTCCAACCGGAACTAAAGGTCTAGACCCGAGACTAAAGCTAGCTAGCCTCCGTAGCCGTTGAAACGGGGACTATTGCTAACATTAATCTCGGGTCCAAACACAACCGGGACTAAAGCCTACTTTGATTTTGCACGAAAGGCTTATTTTTTACTAGTGTACTTATCCCCCTGTTTATTAACCTGATTCAAGTGATACCGTACTATTATTGTCTTATTATTTCTGTCCAAGCTTACTGGCAGTGACAAGTACTATCTACAAACGGTATTTTTAGAAAACATGACTTCCGTTGATGCTACCCGGAGCGATCCGTCCCGGTTGCTTTACGTACCGGGACTAAGGCTCACATTTGTCCCGGTTTGTAAGTCTAGGGCGACGCATGGGGCAGGGGAGCGATCTGTCCCGGTTCATAAGGGGCCTTTAGTCCCGGTTCGCGCCAAGAACCGGGACTAAAAGGGTTTGGCCGCACGTGGTAGCTGCCGCAACCCATTTAGTCCCGATTCCTGGCACGAATCGGAACTAAAGGTCCATGTTCTTATATATATACACTCCAGCCCCACATGCATGCTTGTGTGAGATGGTTTATTTTTCCCCTCTAATGTAGTGGTGTATGTTGTTTTGTTTTTCCCCTCTATGCACAAGATATGCTCGATGAAATGCGTGAGAGCATGATGTCACTCGAGTTCACCGAAAACAAACATGATATGAAGTGCCCGAGCCACACTTAAGCTTTCTCCTTATTCTTTCCTCCTCGGTCAAGGTTAGCAACTTAATTCTTTCATTTGTCATTGATCCAATGCATGTGTCGATGTACAATGGTGGTCATTTCTCTAGATCTTCTGTAATGTTTTTTTATAAACTTAATTATATAATGCAGATGAGCCGGCAATGGATGTATGGTGACCGACGTATTGGCGAGTTCATTACGAGCCTTCATAATTTCATCGGTGCGGCCGAGGAAAACAGTGTGAATGGTTTTATGCGTTGTCCATGTCTTGTATGTTAGAATCAGAAGGATTACTCTTCCTCAAGAACCCTTCACACCCACGTGCTTCGGTCTGGTTTCATGCCCAGCTAAAATTGTTGGACCAAGCATGGAGAAAGAGGGTTGTGATGGAAGACAATGAACAAGAAGAGGATGATAACAACTATCCTATGTTTCATGAATATGGTGATACTACAACATGTGAAGCTGAAGATGAAGAGGCACCAGATGAGATCGTTGATGATCTTCACCGATGTGGCGCCCCGCAAAAACCACTACTAGAAAATCGCGGTGTTTTTGTGCATTGCATCATCATGACCGCATGCTCATGTCATCATGCCACCTTGCATTTGAGCATCGTCATCATCTTGCATGGGTTGTCTCAAAACTATTTTCGAAAAGTCTGTTTTTGTTTTCTAAACGCCCCGTCTTTATTTCAAATTAAAGCTCGGGTCTCTGGATTATTTTGTTTCGTCTACCAACTGATTTCAAAAGTCCCGTTTTAAACAATAGAACTTTTAAATTATTTTTAGGAGGCAGCCAGCCCGAAAGCCTGACCGGCCACCTCCAAACCCTAGCCTAAACTATCTAAACCTTTTCCTACCCTATCCTAATCATACCCAGCCCTCCAGCTCGCCTGCACCAATCGGTGCTTGCCACCTCACACCCTCCACATCACCTCCACCAATCCTGGGTCGCCACCTCCCCTCTCTCTCTCCTGGACCTACCCCACCCACACACGCACTCACACACACGCGCACGCAGCCAGCCGCTCCCAGGTGGCCACCCCAATCCGCCTGCCCTGACCCCCTGGCCACCTCGTGTTCACCGCCACGCCAACCAGCGCTCGGCCCCACCACTTTCCCCGCGCGCGCCCCCACGCGCCTGCACGCAACCCCGCGTCCCCTGTCCCTGGCCACGCGCCCACCGCGCGTCAACCCCGCGTCCCCTGTCCCTGGCCACGCGCCCACCGCGCGTCTCCACCTCCCTTCTCCGCGCCGCGGACGACCTCATCCCCCGCCCCGGCCGCTACTCCGTCCAGCACCGGAGCTCCGCCGCCCTCGGCCTCCACCGCCTTCGGCCGCGTGCGCGCCGCCGTATGGTCCCGCCACCTCGCCCCGTTCGTCGGGCGCCCTCCGCCACCGCCCTCCGCTCCCCGTCGGCCCCGCTCACCAACCGCAGGACGCCGATCCGGCCGCCGCGTTCCTCACCGACCTCGCGTCGCCCCGGCCTCGCCCGACCACCGCCGGTCTCCCCACCTCCTCTTCCTCCCCGTCACAGAATCGCCGCCGTGGGGCCGCTTCGCCGGCCGTCCTCCGCGCGCCCGGCGCCTCTGTTTCCGCCGCCAGCGCCGATCCGCTTCCGCCCGGCGAGTCGCGGTCTCGCCCGGAACCGCCGCCACCCTAGACATCTCCGGCCGCTAGCCCTCCTCCTTCCTCTCCCCCGCGCAAGCTCCTCCCGCAGGCCGCCCCAGCCCGTCGTCGTCCTGCCGGATCGCCGCCGTTCGGAGCTCCGCGCTGGTCCTCATCGGCCTCGCCAAGTCTCTGCCTCCCACGGCACGGGCGCCTCGCCTCCAGCCGCGCTCGTGAGTCCCCATCGCGAGTCCCTATCGTGCCCCTCGTCGCCCCCTGCAGTGTCGCCTAGCCATGACCTCGGTCGTCTCTGCATTCTGCCAAGACCCTCGCCTCCGACCAGCAAACGCGCCAAGGTTTCTGCCTTCCTGTGGTACAAGCACGGCGCCCACAAGCTGTTCGGGCCAGTGTCTGCACAACACATGCCCCTTCACAGTCTGTTTTAGTTTGTCCCCTGCCACGTGTCGTTGTTGGATGATCCGTGTACCGAGTGGGCCAATGTCGCTACAAGATCTGCCACGGTGATGCGCTTGTTTCCACACAAGATCTCCTCACGGACAAGACCAACCTGATGCTGGCCACAGATGATCGAGATGGCACACCAAGATCTACTTCGCGGGTACCGAGCACCGAGACCCCCTTCCCGGACACCAAGACCGTCAACATGGAACCGAAGGACGCCAAGTTCTTCCTCTCGGACCCGAAGACGCCGAGACCCGGGACGCCAAGATCTCCGCTGGGAAACGACAAGACCGATGACATGACCCGACGACTGCGGACCCGACAAGATCGTCCCCAACCCGCCAAGTTCGCCTACCCGGACACCCTGCGACAAGATCTACTTCACGGATCCGAAGACCCCGGTACCCGATCCACTCAAGTTCGCCATCAACGACAAGATCGACACCGGTCAGGGCGAATCCGATGAGCCCCCGACACGAACCAATTCCTTCTTCTCAGCACGCCAAGATCTACTCCGTTGTCCGAGAATGTTCCCGTCGAGACCGATCCCCGTCAAACCCTGAGTCCGACCCCGAACCCCTAGAACCCAAGATCTTCTAAACCCAGATGTGTGAACCTTTCCCGAGCCCCTATTTTATAAATGCTATATATGAAATCTGTTGCATATTAATTGTTCATCTCGCATGCATATCATGTGGGTGGGGGCATTATGTCGATTCACCTCATAATTAAATATGGAGTCTATAGGCGAGATATCTTTGTCTTATTCCGGATTGCATTTAAATTGGTGTAGCGAACCGATGCCATGTTTCGCCTTGGTAATACAACATTTAAATTGCTGGGTAGTTAAACAACTCGAACCGTTTAATAAATTGTCGGGACCCCGGTTCCGCTTAATATTGTTTAATTGCATCGCATCTGTGCCATGCCTTTGCATCATATCATAACCATGCCGAATCTTCTGCCATAGTATTATATATTGCATCCGGTGTTTCTTTTAGTGCTTTGCTTCTTCGCGGATTAGGCCGATGAGTTGATGCGAGTATCGACAAGTTCTTCGGTTATGAACCTTCGGCAGTGTTTTCCTAGGCGAGCATCTCTCCCCCTTCTACCTATTTTGCATTTATAGTCTTTATTTCCTCCTGTTGATCTATTGCTATCCGTGTCGCGATGCTTTAGTTTCCGTGCACCAGTTATATTCCGTGCAGCCTCTATATTGCCTTGGACACCTCCTAGTACCCGTGTTTGGTAGATAGCTGGCCTTGCGAGTCGTAGTTGCTTTCTCAGGTGCGATCTCGTGGTGTCAAGTACCATAGTTGTGGATATGCTGGCAGATGATAATGGTGGAGATGCTTATTGGTGGAGATGATCATGACTTTAAATACAACTACTAAAATGCTAGCTATAATTAATGCAGAGGCATCGGTGGGCAATAGATGTTATTTGGTTCTTCCACGCTCACTTGTGTCCCGTAGGCCCCGAGTACTCGATACATGTTCCTTGATTTTCGCACTATCCACATCCGGGAGGCCTTATGGACCCCCCTGAGCCAGAGCTTGATTCATTCTTATTTCTTGGGGCCACAAAGTAGTTTGGGGCTTTATTACTATCATGTACTTATGCCATGCTTTACTGCTTTATTTAAGATTGTGCGTGGAGCACCTGTACTGTTTTGGATTGCGCCATGTTTTCGCGGTATCGACAAGCCCAGTCACACTTTCGGGTTCCCAGTCGTTTACAGCCGTCGTCGCAAACCCTGGGTCCGTTCCGGAGCCGGCCAACTTTGTTGCGGGTAGCTTAGTGGGGTGGCCCCCTGAAATATTTCGGAATCCTGTGATCGCTTTGTCGTGAATGCCTCGTTGGGTTTTGATTTGGTTTTTCTGAGGTTGATCGAGTGTGTGTTGCTATTTGTGCACCCCTGCAGGGTAAAACTTTCTGAAAGCCGTGTCCGCGGTTATGGACGACTTGGAGCACAGTATCTCGATCATAGACAAGCATAACTAAAGTATTGCTATAAATTTGACTTAATAGGTGACTAGTAATCAGACGCAACTATAATGGAATGGATATTAAAAATGCCAACAACTGCTGGATCTGGGTTGTTTTGATATATATGCCTAGTAAGTATTGCAACTCCAATGGAAGGTGATAAAAGTGCCAACAACTGCTGGGTTTTGGGGTTCCTCAGGACAACTATATCTGACTAGTAAATGTTCCAACTATAATAGCTTGGTGATTAAAACTGCCCACTACTTATGCTTCAGGATGACTCATTATATCTATATCTGATTAGTAATTGCTGCAACTATAATGGAATGAGTAAAATTGCCAACTGTGTGAGTTCCTTGGTCTGACTTCCTCGTTTGGTCTCTAGGGGGAAACACCAGGATGGGTTTGTTTGGTGTTAGCTTCAGGTTGGATCCGAATAGGTCTTTCTTATCCCTCTCTGATAACCGCCAGCTGTATCGAGTCTCTATAGGTTGTTCAGTGCCGCTGCGCTGCCGCTTCAGCCCACCATACCTATGTAGGTGAGAGCCGCCGAATTCTAGCCTCGCCATGTACTGGCCTCAGTACTGACGCTCCTCTTTTTCCTTTGCCCTTTGTCGGCACCCCTTTTGTTTTAGTAGGTTTGAGATCGACGTCGTTAGCAGGGTTACCCTTCCGGCTTGGCCTGGGCAGGGTTATGGACACCATTGGTTATTCTTCAGGGCTCTTCGCCCCATTTGCATCTTGTCCGTACTCGGACGCTCTATCATTTTCAAGGTGATTTGGATCTTTGTATATTATATCTGTATTCTTGACTCGTTGAGTCGCTGTTGTATATATATCTGTTCTGTGGGTCCCATCGAGGACTGTTGTGTAATGGTATTACTTCGTTTTCCACCCGCACGAAAGTGCCTGGTGGGCGTCCTTGAATCGTTTCTATGCGGGTTTGGCGTAAAGGGCTAAAACTTGCATAGGGCCGATTTGAGGGTGTTACAACCGGGCCATTGTTGATGCACAGAGAGAATGCGAAAGTGAAAATGAGAAGTTTAAGTTGAAGTGCATGTTAAATGATCACAAAAAATTGTTGTATCCAAATTGCGAAGATGATAACACAAAGCTCGGTACCACCCTAGAATTGCTGCAATGGACGGCATAGAATGGTTTATCTGATAAGGGATTTGAGAATCTACTGAAAATAATGAAGAAGAAGCTTCCAAAGGATAACGAATTGCCTGCCAGTATGTACGAAGTAAAGAAGGTTGTATGCCCTCTAGGATTAGAGGTGCAAAAGATACATGCATGCATTAATGACTGCATCATCGACCGTGGTGAGGAGTACGAGAATAAGAATGAATGCCTGGTATGCGGTGCATTGAGGTATAAGATCAGACGAGATGATCCTGGTGATGTTGAGGGCGAGCACCCTAGGAAGAGGGTTCCTGCCAAAGTTATGTGGTATGCTCCTATAATACCACAGTTGAACGTTTGTTCAGGAACAAAGAGCATGTCAAGTTATTGCGATGGCACAAATAAGACCGCGAGAAAGAAAAGATGTTGGGACACCCCGTTGATGGGTCACAGTGGAGAAAAATCGAGAGAGAGTCCCCGAGATTTGCAAATGACGCAAGGAACTTAAGGTTTGGTCTAAGTACAGATGGCATGAATGCTTTTGGGGAGCCGAGCTACAGTCATAACACCTGGCATGTAACTCTATGTATCTATAACCTTCCTCCTTGGTTGTGCATGAAGCGGAAGTTCATTATGATGTGAGTGCTCATCCAAGGACCGAAGCAACCTAGCAACGACATTCATGTGTACCTAAGGCCATTAGTTGAAGAACTTTTATAGTTGTGGCATAAACAAGGTGTACGTGTGTGGGATGAGCACAAACAGGAGGAATTTGACCTACGAGTGTTGCTTTTCGTAACCATCAATGATTGGCCTGCTCTTAGTAACCTTTCAGGACAATCAAACAAGGGATACAATGCATGCACGCACTATTTAGATGAGACTGAAGCTACATACTT
The DNA here is from genome assembly GCA_916181665.1 of Avena sativa. Lineage (NCBI taxonomy): Eukaryota > Viridiplantae > Streptophyta > Magnoliopsida > Poales > Poaceae > Avena > Avena sativa. The sequence goes on from OV702292.1 coordinate 56,431,532, forward strand.
GCATAAATGTAAGAAGGTTGTGTACTTGTGGAGTCGTCGATTTCTTCCGACCAAGCATACCCTAAGAAAGAAAGGCAAGCATTTCAAAGGTGAGGGAGACCACCGGAATAAGCCTGTCCCCCATACTGGTAATGATATATTTTGTATGGTCAAGGATCTAGAAGTAATCTTTGGAAAGGGTCCTAGAGGTCAGTCTATTCCGAATGATGCTACCGGACATGTGCCCATGTGGAAGAAGAAATCTATATTTTGGGAGCTACCCTATTGGGAAGTCCTAGAGGTCCGCTCTCCAATCGACGTGATGCACATGACGAAGAACCTTTGTGTGAACCTGTTAGGATTCTTGGGCGTGTATGGGAAGTCAAAAGATACACCGGAAGCACGGCATGACCAACAACGTATGAACGAACAAGATTGTTGGGGGGATACCCCCGGGTAGGGTCATGATACATTGCAAATGTATCTATAATTTTTGATGTTCCATGCTTGGTTTTATCTACTTTCTTGTGTTTTGTCCACACTTTCGAGTACTTTTCTTATGATTTCTTGGACTAACCTATTAACAAGATGCCACAGTGCCAGTTGCCTGTTTTCTGCTATTTTTGGTTCCAGGAAGTCAGAAAATGAATATTTTCTCAGAATTGGACGGGACAAAAGCCAAAGTTCCTATTTTACCGGAAGACTCACGGAGCCAGAAGGAGAGTCGGAGAGGAGCCACATGGTGTCCACACCACCCATGGCGCGGGTCCACCTAGGCCGCGCCAGGGCATCGTGTGGGCCCCCTAGCTGGCCACCGACCTTGCCTCCTTCGTCTATAAGAGCCTCCCGATACCAAAACCCTAAATCATCAATCAGAAATCCATGAAAAGTTCCGCAGCGCCGCCGCCACCGAAGGGGAGATTCGGGGGACAAAAAGTCTCTGTTCCGACACCCTGCCGGGATGGGGAAGTGCCCCCGGAGCCATCTCCATCGATCTCCACCACCATCTCCATCACCATTGCTGATTCCCATGAGGAGGAGGGAGTAGTTCTTCCTCGAGGCTAAGGGTTCTACCGGTAGCTATGTGTTCATCTCTCTCTCTATGCATGATCTTATTGAGATCATGAGCTTGTAATCTATAGATCTACCTTGCTACTCAAGTGCTTTAATAGATCTCTGCTCTCCCCATGTGTGTGAAAGTGACAGCGTGCACACCATGGTGGCAATTAGGCTAGAGATTACAAATACTTGTTATGAGTTATATTTGGAGTTGGATGTCTTTATGAAATTGTGGTGTTTGTTGGACTCATCTAGTACTCAAGGTGACAGTGTGGGGTTTTCTAGATGGGAAAGGCTTACTTTGAGGTGTGCTGTTATAGCCCTACCATCGATTAGAGTGTCCAACCGGAGAGTAGTTAAGAGTAGTATCATAAAGAGAAGATATTTATATGAGAGTGTTCACTAGTGAAAGTATGATCCCTAGGCCTTGTTTCTAAGCACTGAAACACCGTTTGCTATTAGATCTTTTACATGTTTGCTTGCTTCCATCTTTATTTCAGTTTTACTTTAGTCTTTTCCACGCCACCAAGCTATTCTCTATCACCATTACCACTTATAATTATCCATCCCACTTGTGTTTCACTATCTCTTCGCCGAACTAGTGCACCTATACACCTGACAAGTGTATTGGGTGTGTTGGGGACACAAGAGACTTCTTGTATCTTGATTGCAGGGTTGCTTGAGAGGGAATACCTTTGACCACTTCCTCCCGGAGTTCGATAAACCTTGGGTGATCCACTTAAGGGAAAACTTGTTGTTGTTCTACAAACCTCTGCACTTGGAGGCCCAACAACTGTCTACAAGAATAGAAGTGCGTAGACATCAAGCTATTTTCTGGCGCCGTTGCCGGGGAGGTAAGGTAAAAGGTACTCACATCCTCCGGTGTGAGTGCTCGAAGTTATTTCCTTTAGATTCTGCAATTTTGTCTTTTTGTTTCTTGTTTTCACTAGTTAGGCTTAATGGAAAACAACAACAAAATTAGAGAGCTTTATAGTATTTATCTTGAGTTAGGACATGAAGTGTTTGAAGAGAAAATTAAAAAACCTATGGAACTTTATTTGCATGCTAATAGCAATGTTATTAGTATGAATTCTTTGAATACTATTATTGCTAATGCTATGGAAAAGTCTAAACTTTGGGAAGCTAGTTTTGATGAGCATGATATTTTTAGTCCCCCAAGCATGGAGGAGAAAATTTACTTTGATGATACTATGCCTCCAATATATGATGATTACAATGATGAGTATGATATTTTCAGTCCACCTACTATTGAGGAGGAAATTAATTATGATTACAATATTCCTCCTATATTTGATGATTATGGTGATGAAAATAATAATGATAGCTATTTTGTTGAACTTGCTCCCACTATAATTAATAAGAATGACTATGTTTATGTGGTGAGTACTAATTCTTTTATGCATGTGGATCATGATAAGAATGTTTCGTGTGATAGTTATATTGTTAATTTTATTCATGATGCTACTGAAAGTTATTATGAGAGAGGGAAACATGGTTTTATGTGTCTCAATAATATTAAGTTTCCCCTCTTTATGTTGAAAATTTTAAAGTTGCACTTGTTTTGCTTTCCTATGCTTGTTGCTTTGTGCTCTCATGACTTGTTTCTTTACAAGATTCCTATGCATAGGAAGTGGGTTAGACTTAAATATGCGTTGAATTTGCTTCTTGATGCTCTCTAATACTTCAATTCATATTTCTTATGTGAGCATCTTCTCAAACTATCATGCCTAACTTAAAGGCATTAAAGAAAAGTACTTATTGGGAGATAACCCAAAAGTTTTAGATGAGTCTTGGAAGTTATTACTCCAGTAATAACCGCTCCTTATCCTTTTTATTTTGCTTTTTGTGCCAAGAGTAACCTCTAATGAGAGAGAAGTAATGATTGGGAAAGTTGCTGTCCCGAAACAGATTTCTGTGCTTCACCGTAAAAATTCGTGTAAAATCTCTGAACGTCTTTTTGAGGCGTGAATTTTTGTGCTTCTGCCCCCGGTTGTTATATAACTTTCGTTAGTTCAACAATTTTTCATTTTAGCAACAGAAGGTCTTCGAAAAAATTCGTCTTTACCTGCTGGTCTGTTTTGACAGATTTCTGCCATTTTCTGCATTTGCTTCTTGTTGGTTTCTTTTTTAGTTCTTTTGGGGAATTGAGCTCTTTGAGGGAAGTCCTAAAGTAGCTAGTGTTCTAATGGAAGTTTATTTGGTGTTAGAACTGAACCTCAAGACTTATTTATCTTGAGTGTACTAATGTTGCTAATAAAGATTGTGTGAAGTTTTGTATGAAGGAAAATTTTTAGGTGTATGGAAGGAATGAGTAATGAGATGAAGGATGGACTAAAGCCCAAGCTTGGGGATGCCACGCGTGTCACCCCAAGAAATATCTAAGAATTACAAGCATCAAAGCTTGGGGATGCCCAAGGCATCCCCTTCTTCATCAATATAAATCCCAGGTTTCTTCCAAACACTTTATTTTTATTGTTTCATGCACAGTTGTGTTGTCCTTGGAGCGTCTTCTTCTTTGTTTTCGTTTGCTTGGTTTGCTTAGTTTTATGAATAAATTGGTTGGACCCCCTCTTTCATACATTGGTTTGCAAATAGTTTGGTTTGGTTTGGAAAAGAGTAGGAAAGTTCATACTTATGTGGTAAAAAGAGCTTGTTTTTTACTGTGGCCTATGCTCTGTCATGCCATGCTTGATATTGTTTTGGCTTTATGCTTAGTATTCTTTGCTGTAGCATGACTTGCTATAAACAATTGAGATTGCTTAATGTGCCTTGGATGAATCATGCGTTGTTTTAGCATATTAAAGCATAGTATAGTGGTAATCTCCTTTGATGCTTTATTTGGGTTGACTTGGCACATGCTCACACCATGTTATGACTATCTCAAGTTACCATAGACTTTATGATCCTTTAGTTTCAACTTGTAGTATCACTTTATGCTTTGATCAATGATGTTTTGTCGCTCTGCATGATTATGGCCATTATTGCTCTCTTAGTTTGTCGCTCCTAGTCTTTTCCTAGCCTCCACAACCAAGTATGAGTTCCACTCATGCATCCAACTCCCTAAACCAAGTTATTCCAAAGAGTCCACCATACCTACCTACTAGCTTATGCTATTCCAAGTATATTCATGCTTTTGTTTACCTTCCGAATTAAACTTGTTATGAGAAAAACTAGTGATTAAAGCTCTCACGAACTTGATGGCACACTTTACTTTTCTTGCCCTTAATACACTTGAACCATTGTGTCGTCTATGTTGTATATGCTTGCACTTATTTGTTGGGAATTAGCAGAACCATGCTTTCATGGAGAACGCTTTCAACATTGCACTTGGTACTTGTACCTAGTTGATATCATGCTCTTTTGTATATGGATGTCGTCGGTGTGAAATGAAAGGGGAGCTTGTAAGTCCATGGAGTTATGTATATGTGTTAGAGAAACGCCTGGGCCGCTGGTCTAATCCATGCTGACATGGTGGAAACGTGCAGCGTAACAATAATGAGCTGTCTATGAAGCATTCTTCTTATAAAAAAAGAGTCAGATATTGAGAAAAAAGAGAAAAAGAAAAAAAGAGATATATGAAAAGAGGAAAGAGAGAAAAAAGCACCATATTCCCATGGTAAATAAGAAGATTGCTGAGATGCTCATTGTCTGCTTGCCTTGTCATTTTGATATGGGGATTCTTCCGTATCATCGGGCAAGGGGTATCCCGTTGGCGGTTCTCTATGATACACATGTACTTACGATGACAAGAACTTACCGGTGACTAAACTTGAGTAGCATGAGGAGCGGCCCTCGTATTCAAGGGACATGAGATTCCTAACTTATACTTTGTCAAGCATGTACACCATAGTTTGTTCACTTTAACCTTAATCACTTCAAGATGCTTATGATAGGGGAAATGAGAGCTGAAAGCTATTAAGTACCATAATTTTTGGAAGCTCTTTATGAGACTTGAATCCCTACTTCCTTCTATGAAGGCCTTTCTTCCACCATTATATTGAGTCTCCACCTTCTAACTTTATGCACCTACTTTGAGAGCATAGTGGCCATTCTTAGTTCTATGTGCATTGTCCCAAGACTAGTTGATTGATGCATAACTTGATATTGCTTGTTTTAAACTATTTGTATCTAGTCACTCTTATGAACTTTGAAGGTGTCCTATGCATTTATATTTGCTACTCTATGAGGGACAAGCTGAATACTATTATGCTATGTTTTCTTTATGTGAAACAAACAAATGTCTTGCAAAGCATTGTTAGTCATGAAGTCTGTGCCTTTTCATGTTGCATGCATAGTTTCTTTGTCTTATTGCTAGAACTTTGTCTTTCATGTTATGTTGAAGTACTATGATCCCAGCTATCCAGGTTTTACAAATACTTTGATCAAGTTTATGATGGTGCATGTCACCTCAAAAATTATTCTTTCTTTTTATCACTTACCTACTCGAGGACGAGTAGGAGTTAAGCTTGGGGATGTTGATACATTGCAAATGTATCTATAATTTTCTATGTTCCATGCTTGGTTTTATCTACTTTCGTGTGTTTTGTCCACACTTTGGAGTACTTTTCATATGATTTCTTGGATTAACCTATTAACAAGATGCCATAGTGCCAGTTGCCTGTTTTCTGCTGTTTTTGGTTCCAGGAAGTCAGAAAATGAATATTCTCGGAATTGGACGGGACAAAAGCCAAAGTTCCTATTTTACCGGAAGACTCACGGAGCCAGAAGGAGAGTCGGAGAGGGGCCACAGGGTGGCCACACCACCCCATGGCGCGGGTCCACCTAGGCCGCGCCAGGGCATGGTGTGGGCCCCCTGGCTAGCCACCGACCTTGCCTCCTTCGTCTATAAGAGCCTCCCGATACCAAAACCCTAAATCATCAATCAGAAATACATGAAAAGTTCCACAGCGCCGCCGCCACCGAAGGGGAGATTCGGGGGACAAAAAGTCTCTGTTCTGGCACCCTGCCGGGACGGGGAAGTGCCCCCGGAGCCATCTCCATCGATCTCCACCACCATCTCCATCACCATTGCTGATTCCCATGATGAGGAGGGAGTAGTTCTTCCTCGAGGCTAAGGGTTCTACCGGTAGCTATGTGTTCATCTCTCTCTCTATGCATGATCTTATTGAGATCATGAGCTTGTAATCTATAGATCTACCTTGCTACTCAAGTGCTTTAATAGATCTCTGCTCTCCCCATGTGTGTGAAAGTGACAGCATGCACACCATGGTGGCACTTAGGCTAGAGATTACAAATACTTGTTATGAGTTATATTTGAAGTTGGATGTCTTTATGAAATTGTGGTGTTTGTTCGACTCATCTAGTACGCAGGGTGATAGTGTGAGGTTTTCTAGATGGGAAAGGCTTACTTTGAGGTGTGCTGTTATAGCCCTACCATCGATTAGAGTGTCCAACCAGAGAGTAGTTAAGAGTAGTATCATAAAGAGAAGATATTTATATGAGAGTGTTCACTAGTGAAAGTATGATCCCTAGGCCTTGTTTCTAAGCACTGAAACACCGTTTGCTATTAGATATGTTACATGTTTGCTTGCTTCCATCTTTATTTCAGTTTTACTTTAGTCTTTTCCACGCCACCAAGCTATTCTCTATCACCATTACCACTTATAATTATCCATCCCACTTGTGTTTCACTATCTCTTCGCCGAACTAGTGCACCTATACACCTGACAAGTGTATTGGGTGTGTTGGGGACACAAGAGACTTCTTGTATCTTGATTGCAGGGTTGCTTGAGATGGAATACCTTTGACCACTTCCTCCCTGAGTTCGATAAACCTTGGGTGATCCACTTAAGGGAAAACTTGCTGTTGTTCTACAAACCTCTGCACTTGGAGGCCCAACAACTATCTACAAGAATAGAAGTGCGTAGACATCAAGTCACGCCGGGGTATAAAGGCCAAGTTAGCCGAGGTACGGCAAGGTTAAAGCAGGTGCTGGCCGAGTCACCTCAAGGCATGCCGAATCACGGAGTAACCCGGACCGGAGGATGTCCACCTGACTGGGTCTCAGCCGACTTATGTAGTATGTCGGTAAGATGTATCTAACTCGTATGCAGGTACAGGTGTGGCCGGATCAACTAGGTGCGATCCGGGTTATATCAAGCTTGTAAGAGAAGGAAGGTATCTCACTAGTCAAAGGGTGACCACTGTACGCAGAGCGTGAGCGAAGCGGACAGAGGCCAGGACCACCAAGGCGTGGCCGACAAAGGTGACGATGCCTATGTCGGATGACGCGGGCACCGCAAAGGCTCACGTAGCCTCTGCGGCGATGATGCTGGGCAAAAGTGACCCGGTCGACTTACTATTTAGGGAATATATGCCTCCACGTATGCCCTAATTGGAGACCCAGCTACCCTAATATAAGGAGGGCTAGGGCCTCTGTAGAAAGGGTTGATCTCAATTGGGTTGGTCTTGACTTGTTCAGTTCTAGTTTTCTGAGAGCTTGCTAGTGGTGAGAATAAGAGAGTTCCTTCTTCCTCCTCTCCCCAATACAGCTCAAGGAGCACTTGTAACTTTGGAATCTCGTTGAACAATACAAAGCTTCTGTGTGTAGAATCACTACACTATCCCTCCCTGGATTCCTCTAGTGCATCTTGTCCCCACCTTTAGCCTATCCATGGCAGTTGCCGTGACACCACCATGATAGTTGTCACCCACCATGGGGCTAGCAGCGCTAGTAGGAGTGAAGATCCGGACGGGAAACTTCATCGGCACCGGCGAACGCATCGTCTCCGGGCTCGTTGAGCTTTTGGAGCGCTGGATTTCGTCAGCAACAACGCTGGCTGCTTCGGCAAGCATCCTCTTCCGCGCAACGGCCTCTTCGTCAAGCTTGGCACGCACAAGATCTATGTTGTTATCGATGTGTCGTGCGTTCACCCGTGGCACGTTGTCGAAGGAGGCGAGCCACCCCTTAGCGTGGCTCGCGGGACGCATGTCACACGCTCCCTGGACCACGCCAAGGTAATGATGACTGCGCCTGGCGCTGGCGCGAGCAAGGATCCAGCACCAGATCCAGAGGTAACGCCCAAGGCACCGAGGAAAAGTAGAGGTCCTCCGCTAGAGAGGCCAGAGAATGAGCAGCAGCAGGTGATGGATAGCTTGGCAAACCCAGTAGCAGCAGTAGTAGATCCGGCTCAGGCACAGGCCGAGCTAGAGGAGACTAGGAAAAAAATACTAGAGGGTGCGAAAAAGATAGCCACGGCTCAGCAGTCGTTGAACATGACACTGCGAGAGTACGCAAAGGCAAATAAGGTAGATGATGTAAAAGTAAAGGGGAGAAACCTCATGAGTGAAATGAACAAAGAAGGTGATACTAGGATTGAGGAATCAGAGAACTGTTTGTCCGTGGGGCTGCCAAAGTATAGTACCCTGGCAAAAAATCTCAGAGCAGCAGATGCAGCTGCATCAGAGTTAGAAGGTCTGACGGGTGAAGCCCGTCAGAGACAGCAAGATAGGGTCAATGAGTTGGTTCGGATCGCGAACAGGCAAAATGAGGAATTGCTCAGGGCTAACTCGAAGAGAGTTGGGGCCTCGAAAATCGTTCATTCGGTGGTGGGTAACCCGGAGAAATCCGCTAGAGCTGCATCGTCTCCTCATGGTGGTCCTAGGAGAGAAGAGGTAGTAACCTCGGCCAGGAGGAACAAACAAATAGTCCTGTATGACCCGGCAAGGGCAGGGAAAGGAAAAGAAGTGCAGAGAAATGAGGATTGATGAAGTGTGAGCCGAGGTGAAGCTGGCCGAGGTAACCGCGACCAAGGCAATGCCGGTCAAGGGAACGTTGTAAACGGCAATACCGGATAGCGTAATTCGGCAGGTGCAGGGCAACCGAAGTAGCGGAATATACCATGGCAAGAGCGTAATGCCGTCCAAGGTATGCAACAGAGAGCAGCTCCATAGGAGCAAGATAGATACAATGATGGTGATTCGGAAATGGTGAACGCTAGGTATCCCAGGCCGGACTATCACGTGATAGGGTCAAGATTGGGAAGAAGGAACTTGATGCCTGACGACACCAGGTTAAAACTGGATCGGCTTTATAGGTCAGAGCAAATTGAGTGTCAAGGTCCTCCGGGTCCTGCATGTTTTGGGCCCCGGATCATGAAGGAGCCACCAGTGCCTAACTTCCAATTACCTAGAGGCACAAAAACATATGACAGTAGCACAAAGCCGAAGGATTGGTTGATTAACTATGCAACAGCTGTGAAAATTGCTACAGGCAACTTAAGATGGGCTGTGAGATATGTACCCCAGATGCTGGAGGGGCCAGCGAGGGTATGGCTAAACAATTTGCCACCCGGAAGTATAAACTGTTGGATCGATTTTGAGGAAATGTTTGTTAGCAACTTCTCGACCACGTATCAGAGGCCCAATAGGCCACAGACCCTAGCAATGTGCAAGCAGAAACCGAATGAGACAGACCGGGAGTTCTTAACCTGGTGGTGTACAGTGCGAAATTCATGCGAGGGCGTGATTGAGTCACAAGCCATAGCATGGTTTGCACAAGGGTGCAGATATGCAAGCATGTTGTGGCAAAGATTGCAAAGGGATATGCCAACTACATTAGCAGAGACAATCCGGATCGCTTATTTGTATGCCTTGGGTGATCTGACTCAACCTAGGCTAATGTCGAGCGAGTCAAACAAAGAGTACTACCAGCGAGATGGAGCCGGATCATCCCGGAGGAATGATTACCAGGGTAAAAGAAGAGATGACAGACCGGATTACCGGTACAGTTGGCAACAAGTTGCTTCTGTGAATCAAGATCAACCTGGTGCAGGAAGCAACCAACGTCAGAAAACTGGAGGATAGCAATGGACTCCAAGAAATGATGGCAAGAAAACTTGGACGCCAGAGCAGAAGAAACAGTGGCAAGAAAAGGAGGACCATCCGAGGTATACCTATGAGGCAATGCTGGATCAGCCGTGTAAATTTCACACGCCAAATCCGAGTAACCCGGTGGGTCACAAGACTCGGCAGTGCGAGTGGATGAGGAAGATAGAAAAAGGTGGTTCAGGGAATGCTCAGACACCTCAGAATGATCAACCTCGGTAGGAGTTACCCCGACAGCAATTGCTCTCCGGAGCAAACACGCAACAGTTAATGTTGCCTCCCCCTCCGCCGAGGTATGAAAACCATGAGAGAAGGGATGCAGTGCATCAAGTAGAAGACCAACATCAATCGGATCAGAGGTACCCCGGAAATGAGGGGAGAAATGAGTACAGAGAGCATCATGAGAGTTACTGTGTGTTCACCACAGAAGAGACAGACAGAAAGAGCTTACAGCGCTGACACATGGAAGTTAATGCGGTAATGCCAGCGGTGACGAGGTATATGCCTTGGTCGGACTAGGAGATTACCTGGAGCATCAAAGATCATCCCAAGCTTATGCCAAGTCCTGGTTCGTATGCGTTAGTGTTGGAACCAACTTTCATTGGGCCAAACATCAATGTGAGGTTCTCAAAGGTGTTGATTGACAATGGCAGCAGCATAAATATCATGTACTTGGACACGATGCGCAAGTTGGGTATCTCGGAGAACATGCTCCAAGCTACAAGGACAACTTTCCATGGCATTGTGCCAGGTATTTCTTGTGAGCCCATTGGCAAGGTCCGGGTTGACTTGTTGTTCGGCACGAGAGATAACTACCGGACTGAGAATTTGGAATTCGAGGTTGTAAATTTGGAGAGCGCATATCACGCGTTACTCTGCAGGCCAGCTCTGAACAAGTTCATGGCGAGTACTCACATCAGTTACTTGAAGATGAAGATGCACGTGCCAAATGGAGTGATTACCATAACTGGTGATTTCCAACGTTCCATTGAGTGCACGTCAGCCAGGTCTAACCTGGCCAAGTCACTCGTGATTGCGCAAGAAAAGAGAAAGATCCAGGAGGTGGCGGCAATGGCTCAATCCGCGCAGCAGTATATGCCGGCGCTGAACAACCCGCATGGAACTGTGTCATTTCAAGCGACAAAGGATACCCAGAAAGTGCCAGTTGATGATCTGTTCCCAGAGCGCACCGTAACAATTGGTGCCGGGTTAAATGACAAATAGGAAAGCGAGCTCGTCAACTTCCTCCATGAGAATCGGGATATTTTTGCTTGGTCCACACAGGACTTGCAAGGTGTTCCGAGGGAGTTGGCCGAGCACTCTTTGAATGTGAGACCCGGAGCAAAGCCGGTGAAGCAACCTCTCCGCCGCTTCGCCGAAGACAGGGGAAAGGTCATAGGAGATGAGATAGCTTGGCTTCTAGCAGCAGGATTTATCATGGAAGTGCTTTACCCGGATTGGCTATCTAATCCGGTGCTAGTGGAGAAGAAGAAAGACGAGCCGAACGTGGTAATGGTTTGGCGCATGTGTATCGATTACATGAACCTGAATAAGGCGTGTCCGAAAGATCCATTCCCACTGCCAAGGATAGACCAAGTCATAGATTCCACTGCTGGGTGTGAACTGTTGTCATTCATTGATGCATATTCTGGTTTCCACCAGATACCTCTGAACCCAAGTGATCAAATAAAGACTGCATTTATCACCTCGTATGGGGCTTATTGTTATCGCACCATGCCATTCGGTTTACGTAATGCAGGGGCAACGTACCAAAGATGTATGCATAAATGTTTACACGACCAAATTGGTCAAAATATGCAGGTATATGTGGATGATGTTGTTATCAAGACCAAGGAGAGCAAAACGTTCCTTGACGATATCAGGCAGACATTCGCGAACCTAAGGAGGTTCCGAATGAAGCTTAACCCGGAGAAATGTACCTTCGGTGTCCCGGCTAGAAAATTACTCGGATTTCTTGTCTCCAGCCGAGGTATTGAAGTGATTCCAACTAAAATCCAGGCCATAGAACGAACGGAACTGCCGAAGTGCCTTAACAATGTCCAGAAGTTCACTGGTTGCCTGGCATCCTTAAGTCGATTTGTATGTCGGTTGGGAGAAAAGGCACTGCCTCTCTATCAACTCATGAAAAATTCGGACAAGTTCATTTGGACGCCGCAGGACAATGAAGCCTTTATCCAATTAAAGAAGATGTTAGCCACTACACTAGTGTTAGCCTCTCCACTGTCAAAGGAGCCAATGTTGCTCTATATTGCCATAACCAACCGAGTTGTAAGTGCAGTAATCGTGGTAGAGCGCGATGAAGAGGGTAAGTCAGTACAAAGGCCAGTATATTACCTAAGCGAGGTATTATCCGCATCAAAGCAAAATTATCCGCACTATCAGAAAGTGGCATATGGTGTGTACATGTCGGCTAAGAAGCTAAAACACTATTTTGAGGAGCACCCCATCAAAGTAATATGTGAAGCTCCCATATCCGAGATAATGAGTAACAAGGATGCAAGTGGCAGGATTGCAAAATGGGCAATTGAGCTAGCCCCTTATGCGCCACAATATGACAGAAGAGAAGCAATCAAGTCTCAGGTTGTGGCTGACTTTTTTGTGGATTGGGCCGAGGTGCAATATGAGCCACCATTGCCAGATCCGAACTACTGGAGAATGCACTGTGATGGGTCAAAAACAAAAACCGGGTTAGGTGCCGGAGTAGTGCTTACCTCGCCCAAGAAGGACCAACTGAAATACGTGCTGCAGATCCATTTCACAGCATCGAACAATGTTGCAGAATATGAGGAACTTGTGCATGGGCTCAAAGTGACAAAGGAAATTGGAATACATCGGATCCAATGCTTCGGTGACTCGGATCTCGTAGTCCAGCAAGTCTCCGGACAATGGGATGCTTTGGATGCAAATATGGCACTGTACAGATTTCATGTACAGAATATATCAGGGTACTTTGAGGGATGCGAATTTCATCATATACCTCAGGTGGAAAATGAAGCTGCCGACGTATTGTCGAAGCTCGGATCAACCCGGCAAGCAATCCCGCCAGGTGTAGCACTAGAGCACCTCAGAAAACCCTCTATCAGGCCATCCCCAGAATGCGAGTCAATTTATATCCCGGCAAATCCAGACTCGGAGGTTGTGCCCATGGACATCGACGTGGGATGTGGTTCGTGAAACCCGAGGACTGCCTCGGCAAACCCGGGGACTACGCAGCATGATCCGGCTGAGGTTATGCCGGTGGATCAGATGGAAATTGATGAGGATGTGTTCCCAGTGCGAGCTATACCAGCTTGGGCACTGCCCATATTTCAATTCCTGAAAGATGGAACCTTACCCCGCTGAGGAGGTGCTTTCCAGGCAAACCTAGAGGAGAGCGAAAGCATACACGATCATCAGTTCCTAGCTATACAAAAGGAGTGTGACAAGCGTTCTCTAGCGATGTGTTGACCCGGAAGAAGGGCTCGACATCCTCCAGGATATACATCAAGGGGAATGTGGGCATCATGCCTCGTCTAGAGCCTTGGTAGCAAAAGCTTTCCGTCATGGGTTTTACTGGCCAAGTGCCTTGGAACAAGCAGAAGATCTGGTAAGAAAATGCAATGGTTGTCAAAGATATGCTACAAAGACACATATGCCAATGTCGGAGCTCAAGACCATACCAATTACCTGGCCATTTGCCATATGGTGTTTGGATATGGTTGGCCCTTTCAAACCAGCAAGAGGGAACATGACCCACATCTTGGTCATGGTTGACAAGTTTACAAAATGGATTGAGGTGAAACCAATAAGAAAATGTGATGGAGCTACCGCCGTGACATTCCTCAAAGATATCATCTTAAGGTATGATTATCCTCACAGTATCATAACAGATAATGGCACAAATTTTGCTGAAGGAGCATTTGCACGATTCTGCCGAGATAAGAAGATCCGGCTAGACGTAGCCTCGGTAGCTCACCCCGCATCGAACGGACAAGTGGAAAGATCCAACGGATTGGTATTATCCGGGATAAAACCCCGGCTCATTGAGCCGCTGCAAAGATCGGCGGGGTGCTGGATAGAAGAACTACCAGCGGTACTGTGGAGTTTAAGAACAACTCCGAATCGATCAACAGGCTATACGCCATTCTTTCTAGTATATGGGGCAGAAGCTGTATTACCAGTCGACATAGAGCATGACTCGCCTAGGGTCACCCAATACACAGAAACCAAAGTGCAAGAAGCCCGGCAAAATGATGTTGATCTGCTGGAAGAAGCGAGAGAATTGGCATTGTCCAGATCCGCCATATATCAGCAAAATCTCCGACGCTATCATAGCCGGAAAGTATACCTCTGAATTTTCCGGGAAGGTGATCTGGTACTCCGGTTGATACAACGTACTACTGGCATGCATAAGTTATCCCCCCATGGGAAGGGCCTTTCATTGTGAGCAAAGCATTGCACGATGATTCTTATTATCTTATGGATGCAAAACCACAGGAGAAGAACAAGGCGGACAGGTCCGGCGAGGAATCTAAGCGTCCATGGAATGTAGCTCTACTTCGTCCTTTCTACACTCAGCAAAGAAGTGTATGTATCCGAGTCTCTCATATGTCAGTACGTATGCCGACAATGAGCTTATCAATGAAATATTGGCACCTTGAGCAGTAACTCAGGGACTGCCTTAATAATATTTGTTGTCTTCTGTATTTATTATTTATATGTCGGCTGGCATAAGTTGCTTCTACCTAAGCCAGATTAGTAGTGTGTGAGCATCAAAAACCTAACTCTTCGACTCGCTTTTGTCCAACAAGATTTGGCTTCATGGCAAGCAAGAGAACAAGTTTGGAATTGCGTAGCACATGAAAAACGACTAAGGAAAGGAACTTAATCGAGCCGACGTTTGTTTTTCGGACTAATCTTATGCTTACTGTATATTTACTACGCTGAGTTATTTTGAGCTAATCCTAAGGTTTCCAAGTATTGTTAAGTCATTTTTTGAAACTCGGACTCGTAAGTCATAAAACCGAACCAAGGTGGACACGAGCCGAGCCAAGAAATTGGAGAAACAAGAAAATGAAACTCGGGGACTACGCGCAAGTTAATCCGGCACAAAAATTTAGTAGCAAAATATCACTTATGTGCTTAATACAATTGCACCCGGCATACCGAGGATCTGATGAAATTCAAAGTGTTTCTAATCAAGGAGCAGCAGGGGGAGGTAACTCGGCGCTAGCAGGTGGAACTCCAGCCTCGGCTTCAACATCATCTTCTTCTTCCTCGACGTCCGAGGCTTTGTCCTCTTCATCATCACCCGAATCTTCTTCGACATATTCGTCATCGACAACGCCAAGGAAACTTGGTCCCGCATTCCATTGATGGATGGGGGCATACTGAATGAGGCTATGGGCGCAAGCCTTGCACCGATCTATCCATTCCGGGTCAGTGGACCACCTTGATCCGGTGCGCATGCGCTCGAGAAGCTTCATGTTTATCTTTTCATACCACATGAGCACATAGTGGAGGACAATTTCAGCTCTGGCACGTCCAGCAGATTCCCTCCAAAGGTCAAGCTGGGTTTCACACTCCATTAGCCTGGCAATAAGAGCAGTGGCCCCCTCTGGATCAGCTCCTTAGTACAGTTGTCACGCCTCTTCCGAAGTTGCGCAAGTTCAACATTCGCCGAATCAAGCTTAGTGTCGGCCTCCTTTAGCAGTTCTTGGTCCTTGGCAATTTGGAGGTTGAGACGTTCGCGCTCCTCAGTAAAATTCTGGCCTGCTTTGTCAAGTTCGGATTTGTGGAGCGCCTTGAGTTTCTTAATGTCTGCCTTAAGCTTGGCAATTTCTTCATCTTTGGTGCGGAGGAGGGCAAGCTCGTCATCCTTCTTCTTGAGTTCGGCCTGGTGCTGCCCTGCTTGTTCGAGAAAATGCAGCATCATATCAGGCACGGGCACACTATCTTCAAGTGATGCTGAAATAGTTTGTTGACCCGGCAAAGCCGAGGTATGAATATTTGCCGAGCCAAGGAGAAAAGGAAATAGAGCGCGGAGGAAGGTTAAGCAAAAAATGACTTACCCTTTATCTGCTCCAAGTTCTTCCTCATGATAGTATTCTCGGCCTCCACTCCAGCTGCGAAATCCGAATGATGGATTAGTTCGGCGGAAAAAGACGAAGAAAAATGGAAAAATGCCAAGGAAAAAACTTACCCCTTTTCTCGTATTCGGCGAGAAGTGTAGTATGTTTCACGTGTAGCGTCTTGTGAGTATCAAAGAGACGCTGAAACTCAGCGCTCTGGCGATTGGTGGTCACCTGAAAAGAGTACAAAATGATAGCTTAGTCATGAGCATATTCGAAGTGTACAAAATCCGGGCCAAGTGGAACTTAACCCGGCTCTAGGTGTGTGCATATTCGAAGTGTACAAAATCCGGGCCAAGTGGAACTTAACTCGGCTCTAGGTGTGAACTTAACTCGGCTCTACGTGTGTGCATATTCGAAGTGTACAAAATCCGGGCCAAGTGGAACTTAACTCGGCTCTAGGTGTGTGCATATTCGAAGTATACAAAATCCGGGCCAAGTGGAACTTAACCCGGCTCTAGGTGTGTGCATATTCAAAGTGTACAAAATCCAGGCCAACTGGAACTTAACCCGGCTCTAGGTGTGTGCATATTCGAAGTGTACAAAATCCGGGCCAAGTGGAACTTAACCCGGCTCTAGGTGTGTGCATATTCGAAGTGTACAAAATCCGGGCCAAGTGGAATTTAACCCGGCTCTAGGTGTGTGCATATTCGAAGTGTACAAAATCCGGGCCAAGTGGAACTTAACCCGGCTCTAGGGGTGTCCATATTCGAAGTGTACAAAATCCGGGCCAAGTGGAACTTAACCCGGCTCTAGATGTGTGCATATTCGAAGTTATTAAGGAGCTAAGTTAGTTCTCTAAGGAGCATCCGGCCGAGTAACAAGTTACTCCCCCGGAGGCTCGGGGACTAATGGCTATATCACTAATATCTACTACATGTTAAGGAAAAGGCGAAATAACATACCTCCATCATTCGACCTGCAAGGTTAATTGCCTTAGCAGCGGTATTCATTTGGGCAGGAAACTCGGCGGGCCCGAATTTCTCCGGGAGATCATGTCATGGTGGTGTCACGGCAGATGCCATGGATAGGCTAATGGTGGGGACTAATATGCGCTAGGGGAATCCAGGGAGGGATAGTAGAGTGATTCTCTACACAGAAGCTTTGTATTGATGTTCAATCTCCGAGCTTACAAGTGCTCCTCGAGCTGTATTGACAAGAGGAGGAAGAAGGAACTCTCTTACTCTTGCCTTCCAACTAGCCCAAGAACCCTAGATCCACTAGAGCTCAACTAACTCGAATTCTCCTTGCTCCCAATCAAAAAAGACCCAACCCCCTTACCAGAACCCCAACCCCCCCCTTATATAGAGGTGGTTCGGTCCTGGTCTAGGGCATACATGGAGGCATATTCCTAAGAATATGCCCCCTCCCAAAGTAGTAACCCGACAGGGGTGCTTTTCCCCCGCGTCACACTTGCTTTAGCGACGTAGCCTCTGCGGCGCCCGCGTCAGCCAACGTGAGCGTCGTCACCCTTGTCGGCCATGATCCGGTGGTCCTGCCCTTGCTTTATTCGCTCATCCAGTACGCACCGGACCTTCTTTTTTGACCAGAGAGGTTCCTTCCTTCTCCTAGAAGCTAAGCGAGGATCCGGATCACAGTTGATCCGGCCACACCTGTTCCTGCATACAAGCCAGACAAGTATTTCCGACTTACTCCTTAAGTCGGACGAGACAACGTTAGGCGTCCCCCTGGCCCGGGTTACTCCGTGATCCGGCCTGCCTTGAGGTGACCCGGCCAGCATCCGCTTTGATCTTGCCGACCCTCGGCTAACTCGGCCCTTATACCCCGGAGTGACCCTACCCGCGGGTATCCCCCCAACATTAGTCCCCGAAGCTGGTGCGGTCTTAGCGGCCTTGGTCGTTAAGGCCACATCAGGTTCACTCATATTCGAGCCTTGGACGTTTAGTTCCGGGTTAACTTCTTGTCTCAGATTATATGGATTTACGTTCCCTTCGCACGCTCCAAGTTTTCACTTGCCGGCCGGGTCACCACTTTGGCTCGGATCCTATGGTTTTACTTTCCCTCTGCACATTTCAAGTTTTCACTTGCCGGCCAGGTTACCATCGTGGCTCGGATCCGGGCCTTGCTTACTTCTCTCGTACGCCAACCCACGTAAAGGTTAATCATTACGTTGCCTCATTTTAAGGGCCTGCACAGTAACCGCCGCAGTAAATGTCAGTGATTACTGTGCGGGGGTTACGTCACGTCTGTCTCCTCGTTTAGCGCAACTGCACGCCGTGTCATGGGATCATATTTACTCTGCGGCCCCCGGTGTGGCTTCTCTCGGATTGGTCAATGCTGGTGATACACGGCCACACCGTGTGGCTCTCCAGCGCAGCACGATCCCACTCGTTGATTACTGGGGGCGGTTAAATAGGGGAGGGGCACGCTCCTTAGCACTTTTCCATCTCCGCGCCCCCTCGCCCGTTCCTCTTCTTCTTCCTCGCGACCACGCCGCGGCCAGTGCCCGTTGCAGCAGCGCCGCCGCCGCACCTTCTCCGTGCCTCCGCACCGCAGCCACCGCTGCACCACTGCTTAGCCACGGGTCCTCGTCAATCTAGACCGCAGAGCCCTGCCGCCGCCAGCTCCAGCGAGGACAGCGGATTCGAGATGACGGAGGAGGAGCTCATCGTCGTCGAGCAGGATATGGAGGAGGACGCCGGTGCGGCGGACCGCGACGCATGGGCCGGTTCGTGGGTCTGCCAGGACGACATCGACTGGCTCTACCGGACCCGGTGTATTCCCGCCCGGCGTCGCCGCTCGTCTCCCCTCCTCGGAATTGGCCCCCTCACCCAATCCGGGTGAGTTCGTCATTTTCCTATCCCATTTCCAACGGGGATTTGGTCTTCCGGTGAGTGATTTCTTCCGGGACTGGGTCCGGACCTATCACCTGCAACCACATCATCTCCCGGCAAACACCATCACCTCTCTGTCCGCTTTCGTTTCCTCGATCGAAGGCTACACCGGACTATGGCCCACGAAGGAGCTGTGGATCCGGTTCTTTGGCCTCTGTCGCAACGTCGTCCCCAGCATCCAGGTCGAGTCGGAGGACAAGCAGCTCACTCAGTTCGGAGCTGCCTCGATCTCGCCCCGGAGGTATTCAATCTTTCCCCGGGTCACCGAGCTTGACTCCTGCAAAGGATGGGCCCGGACCTTCTTCTACGTCCGGAACGAAGGCACCGAAGACTTGATCCGGTTGCTGCCCTACGCTCCAGGTCCCCCGAACACGAATTTCTGGGAGGAGGTCTCCAAAAAACCTACAACTCTGAGGTTTGCGGAGCTGAAGAAGCTCGGATTGTGCAACGAGGATGCCATGATCACATTCGTGCGCAACCGAATCTCTCCCCTCCAGCGGCGCACTCACAAGTTGTGCCATATGAGCTTCAGTCGCGACCCCAACCGAACCTCCTCGTTCGAGTTGAGCAACACGGAGATCTTCCGTCGGGTCAAGGCTCTTTTCAGCACCCATAAGGATTTTCCCGCCGAATGGACGTGGGGAATCGAGCATTACTGCCGCGACAGGCTCCCTCCCGCGGTAAGCTTCACGGAGTAAACTTGTTTCGGATCAATTACATGTCGGTTCTTATCGTATTTTTGACTTTGCTCCTTGTGCTTTTTTCTCAGCTGTTTCTCCAACAAACCCTCGAGGATGGTACTAATCCGACCCTTAAGTGGGCCCCGGACCGAGAAATCCTGGATGAGGAGGAGCCGGACCAGGAGATGTTCCTCCCCACAACCGATGCCACCAAACGACCCAGCGGTAAATTCTCTTCTCTTAGAGATTGGCCCGACGATGACGATGACTCGGATATCGACGTGATTGAACCCGTTGAGGCTGTACCTCTTTCTTTTGCCTTCCCGGCATTAGCTAACCCCGGTGGGCACATCCACGAGGATTCTCCACTTGCCACGGGCGAGCCTATTCCGGTGGCGTCGAAGAAGAAGCGCGGATCCGCGTCAAGTTCTTCTTCCGAACCTTCTCAGCCTTCCAAAAGGCAAAAGAAGGCCGGAGACAAGACTGCCTCCAAACGGGCAGGCAAAGCCCTGGCACGGAGGGCCCGGAAACCTAAGGAGGCCGAGACCTCGGATGCGTAAGTCATTTTTCACTACGCAACACACTTCTCCCTGCATCGGGGTAATTTCACTCCTGACATTATTTTCTCTTGCAGGGCTCCTGTGGAGGTCCCTCAGAGCGGATCGAGCATCTCCTCTCCTCTTCGGTCCAGTCCTTCCCCTCCTCGTGACGACGAGTCATGCCCGCTGAGCCTTATTCCGGAGGGCTCTGCGGCCGCTCCGGGTTCCGCAGTACCTCCTTCAGAGGAACGTGACCTCGGATCGGGAGGGGTCGGATCGGCCGAGGCAGCGGCGTCCGTTACTTCGGCATTGCCGCAACCAGCAACCACCAAGTCTACCGCAACTCCAGCACCAGCAGCAGCTCCAACGCCAGCCACCAAACCAGCGCCTGTCTCGGCTCTGAAGAAACCAACAGTAGCTCCAGCATCAGCCACCAAAGCTCCCGTGCCAAGTTCATCTGCCTCGTCCGAGTCATCTCAAGCTCGGCGAGGACCCACTCCAGCGGCTTCCAAGGGAAAATCCACTATGGTCACATCCTCCCAGCAAGCCAAAGGCAAGTCTACCTCCGTCGAGGATGGGCAGCGAACTTTGTCGTCAATGCTTCCAAAGAAGTCGCCAGCAGCGACGGATCCTCCTGCCGAGCCAGCCGATTCGCAGCAGATGGTTCTTCACACTAGCCCAGCTCTTGCCCTGATTGAAAGGAAAGAAGCTCACGCCAAGGGCTTGGTGGCGCCCCACATGCCCACTGGCGAACGGTACCCTCTGAGCCTCATCGAGTTCGTCATGAACTGGAATAAGGCGGAGTTCGTCTACAATGACGATCTCCCGGAAAAGTTCGGCCCAGCTGAATTTTCCACTCAGATGAATACCGCCGCCAAGGACATTAACCTCGCTGGGCGTATGATGGAGGTATGTCATTTCCTCTTTACATGTTGTAGATAATAACCATTAGTCCCCGAGCCTCCGGCGGAGTAACTTGTTACTCGGTCGGATGCTCATTAGAAGATCAACGTAGCTGCATGTAAATTTAAAATATGCACATACCTAGAGCCGGGTTAAGTTCCGCTTGGCCCGGATCTCGTATACTTCGAATATGCACACACCTAGAGCCGGGTTAAGTTCCGCTTAGCCCGGATCTTGTACACTTCGAATATGCACACACCTAGAGCCGGGTGAAGTTCCCCTTGGCCCGGATCTTGTACACTTCAAATATGCACACACCTAGAGCCGGGTTAAGTTCCGCTTGGCCCGGATCTTGTATACTTCGAATATGCACACACCTAGAGCAGGGTTAAGTTCCGCTTGGCCCGGATCTTGTACACTTCGAATATGCACACACCTAGAGCCGGGTGAAGTTCCGCTTGGCCCGGATCTTGTACACTTCAAATATGCACACACCTAGAGCCGGATTAAGTTCCGCTTGGCCATATGCAACGAACTAATTTTACATGCCTGTACCTTTGTCAGGTAACCACCAATCGCCGGAACGCCGAGTTTTAGCGCCTGCTTGATACCCACAAGATCTTGCATGCAAAACATGTTGCACTTGGCGCGGAGCATGAAAAGAGGGGTAATTTCCTTTCTTAACACCTCTCCATTTCATTTGTTTCTGCCGGACTAGCCTCTTTATTCGGTTTTTTTTGCAGCTGGGGTGGAGGCTAAAAACAAGATTATGCGGAAGAACTTGGAGGAAATCCGAGGTATGTCCTATTTCGGCCAACGTCGTTGTGTTTTACCTTCTTTCTTCTCCTTGGCTCGGCAAACATTCACTCCTCGGCTTTGCCGGGTCAACACACTATTTCAGCGTCGCTTGAGGATAGTGTGCCCATGCCTGATATGATGCTGCATTTTCTCGAACAAGCAGGACAGCATCAAGCCGAGCTGAAGAAGAAGAACGATGAGCTCGCCCTCCTCCGGACCAAGGACGACGAAATAGCCAAACTCAAGGCCGAGATGGAGAATATGAAGGCCCAACACAAAACCGAGCTCCACAAAGTTGTCCAGAACTTCACCGAAGAGCGTGAGCGCTTTACCCTTCAGATCTCCAAGGACCAGGACCTGCTTAAGGAATCCGAGGTCCAGCTTGGGTCGGCGCTCGCCGAGCTTGAACAACTTCGCCAGAGACGTGACAGTTGTATCAAGGAGTTGACCCGGATCCATCGTCATATCTCACGTAAGTTTCTTCCCCTTGTCCGACCTAGTTTTCTGGGTTAGCTCATATGCCTTTGCTTCAGCATCTTCCTTTTCCTTATTTTCAGATCATTTTTCGGAGGGTACCGCCATCACCAGTGCTGCCGTTGCCAAATTCTGCCAAGAGAGGGGTACTCCCATCGCTCCTGATGGTGAGAGCATCCCCATAGACATGGAGGACCTGTTGGTCAGCGTGTCAGCTCGGGTGGAAACCATCAAGAACTATGGGAAAGATCTCCTCGACGTTGTGGTCCGGATCTTCAACGCTTTCTGGCCCAGCGAGAGTGCTCCGAAAAGGATCACGCTCCTTGCCGAAAAACTGATGGAGGTTGAGACTCAGCTTGACCTCTGGAGAGAATCCGTCGGGCGTGCCGCAGCAGATACCCTCCTCCATCATATCCTTTCATGGTACGAGAAGATTGATCTGAGCCTCTTCACCCGTCGGTGCACCGGATCCAAATGGAATGATGATCTGGAGTGGGTAGCTCGGCTCCAGGCTTGCGCCTACAGCCTCGTCGAATATTCTCCATTCCATGACTGGGTTGAGGGGCCGAGCTTTCTGGAATCCGGCGAGGAAGAGCAGATGGAGAACGTGGAGGATGGGTCGGGCGATGATGGAGAAGATGCCACTTCAGATATTGAAGACAGTGATGATGACGCCGAACTTCCTCCTCCTGCCGCTCCTTAGTTGAAAAAACTTGAAAATTTATCAGATCCCCGGTATGTCGGGTGCAATTGTATGCTAAATACATGATATTTTGCTACTATGCTTGTATGCCGGATTAACTTGGGCGTAGTCCCCGAGTTTCATTTTCTTGTTCGTCCAATTCTCCGGCTCGATCCGTGTCTACCTTGACTCGGTTTTACGACTTACGAATTCAAACCTCAAGAATCGTTTTAACAATACTGAGAAACTTTGAGGCTTGGCTCAAAATAATTCAACATAATAGCTTGAAAGTAGATACGGGGTTAGTCCAAAAAAAACGTTAGCTGGAATAGGATCGTTTCCTTAGTAGTTTTTCATGTGCTACGCAATTCCAAACTTGTTCCCTTGCTTGCCATGAAGCCAATTCTTGTTGGACAGCAGCAAGTCGAAGAGTTGGGTTTTTGGTGCTCACACATTACTAATCCGGGTTAAGTGAAACGAGTCATTCCAGCTAACGCATAAAAAGTAACAACAATCATTTATTAAGGCAGTCCCCGAGTTACTGCTCGAGGCTCCGCTATTTCATTGATAAGCTCATTGCCGACATACATACCGACATATGAGACGACTTGGATACATACACTTCTTAGCTAAGTGTAGAAGGGACGAAGTAGTGCTACATTCCACGGTCGCTTGGACTCCTCTCTGGACCTGTCCGCCTTGTTCTTTTCCTGTGGCTTTGCATCTATGAGATAGTAAGAATCATTGTGCAATGCTTTGCTCACAATGAATGGACCTTCCCATGGGGGGGATAATTTATGCATGCCAGTGGTACGCTGTACCAACCGGAGCACCAGATCGCCTTCCCGGAAGACTCGGGGGCACACTTTCCGGCTGTGATAGCGTCGGAGACTTTGCTGATATATGGCGGATCTGGACAGTGCCAGTTCTCTCGCTTCTTCCAGCAGATCAACATCATTTTGCCGGGCTTCTTGCACTTCGGCTTCTGTGTATTGGGTGACCCTAGGCGAATCATGCTCTATGTCGGCTGGTAATACAGCTTCTGCCCCATATACCAGAAAGAACGGCATGTAGCCTGTTGATTGATTCGGAGTTGTTCTTAAACTCCACAATACCGCTGGTAGTTCTTCTATCCAGCACCCCGCTGATCTTTGCAGTGGCTCAATGAGCCGGGGTTTTATCCCGGATAATACTAATCCGTTGGATCTTTCCACTTGTCCGTTCGATGCGGGGTGGGCTACCGAGGCTACGTCGAGTCGGATTTTCTTGTCTCGGCAGAATCGTGCAAATGCTCCTTCAGCAAAATGTTGGAGATATGCCCTAGAGGCAATAATAAATATAGTTATTATTATATCTTTGTGTTTATGATAAATGTTTATATTCATGCTATAATAGTATTAACAAGGAAACATTAATACTTGTGTGAATTGTAAACTTAAATTGAAGTCCCTAGTACAACCTCTATACTTCACTAGCTTGTTGGTTAATAGATGATTGTGGTTTCCCTATCATGAACATTGAGATGTTATTAACAACAAGATCATATCGTTAGGAGAATGATATGGTGGACATACTCCTATAGATAAGCGTAGCATAAAGATCAAGTCATTTCAATAGTTCAATTGCTATATGCTTTCTGATACATAGTAACCTAATTCCTTCGACCATGAGATCATGCATATCACCTTTACCGGATGGATGCTTTGATGTCATCAAACACCACACCGTAACAGGGTGGCTATAAAGGTGGTATTGAGTGTTCGGAAAGTATTGGTTGAAACACATGGATCAAGAGTGGGATTTGTCCATCCATATGACGGATAGATATTCTCTGGGCCCTCTCGGTGAAATGTCATCCAATTAGCTTGCAAGCATGTGACTGGGTCACAAGGGATCACATATCACGGGAACGAGAAAAGAGTACTTATCAGTAACGAGGTTGAACTGGGTATGCAGAGATACCGACGATCATAACCTCGGATAAGTAACATATCGTGAGACAAAGGGAAATTGGTATCGTATGTAAGTGGTTCATTCGATCGCAAAGTAATCGTAGAAATATGTGGGAGACATATGAATTTCCAGATTCCTCTATTGGTTAATGTTCGGAGAAGTGTCTCGATCATGTCCGCATAATTCACGAACCGTAGGGAGACACACTTAAGGATTCGACGTTGTTTGAGTAGTTATGGTATTATGAGAAAGAGACCGAATGTTGTTCGGAGTCTCGGATGGGATCCGGGATATCACGAGGAGATCCGGAATAGTCCGGAGAATAAGATTCATATAAGGAAAGTCCCGTTTCGGAGTTGGGGAATGGTTCCGGTGTTTTCATCGGGAACATTCTAGAAGGTCCCGGAATGTCCGGCACTCCGGAGGGGGAAGGGTACATGAATGTGTCATTATGAGTTGGAATGATTGCATCATGTACTAGGTGTCTTCGCTGCCCAAAATAAAGGATTTATTTAAATCCTAAATTGAAAAGTCAAACGGCCAGTTTGAAAGTCAAACGGCAATTTTGGGAAGTGGGAGGAGAGGAGGAAACCGAGTTGGGGAGGGAGTCCTCCTCCCCAAGCCGGCGCCCCACCAAGACGAGTTGGGGAGGGACTCCCCTCCCTCCCCTTGGCCGGCCAGCCCCTCCCACCTATATAATGAGGGGCAGGGCTCCCTCCTAGCACACACAAGTTCCTATCCTCTAAACTAAACCCTAGCCCTAAACCCCGGTTTAGAGCTATTTCGGTTTAGAGCCTTCTAATTGGTTTAGAGCCTTCTAATTGGTGTGTCTAATTACTAGACCACTAATAGCCTCTCTCATACTCCACCATACTCGCACCGGCTTAAGGCGAAGCCCTGCGGGATTTCCCCTCTACTTCCGGTACCACGCCGTTGTGCTGCCGGAATCGCGAGGAGAGTGCTACAACCTCCGCTGCCTGCTGGAACAAGGGAGAGGAAGGTCTTCATCGAGTACCGAACGTGTGACCGACTGCGGGAGCGCTGCGGGAACGCGGCGCTGGAAGGATCGTCTACGCGATCTTGAGATCGGAAAGAGTACGACTACATCACCCACGAGAATCTGCTCTCGTTAACCGCTTTGGAATCTTCGAGGGTAAGTTATTCCATCGACTCGTTGCTACAATCTAGTAGATAGATCTTGGCTTGTTTGTTTGTATGCGGTAGAAAATTTTTGTTTTCCATGCTACGAACCCCTACAGTGGTATCAGAGCCGTGTCTATATGTAGATCTGTTGCACGAGTAGAACACAATGGTCATTGTGGGCGTTGATGCTTTTATTGTAGATTGCTTTTTGTGTACTTTGTATCTTGCGGTATGTTGGGATGAAGCGGCCTGGGCTAACCTTACATGACATCGTTCATGAGACTTGCTCCACGCTTGACATGCAACTCGTATTGCATAAGTGGCTTTGCGGGTGCCTGTTTCTCCTAGCATAGTAAAGATCCAATTTACAACAGGTAATCAACAATGCTAGTATCAATGTTGTGGTTCTTGTTCGTAGGTTAGAACGACACTTATGGAAAGCCCCAAACCACGTAAAATATGCAAAGAAAGTAGAAGCGTCTAACTTTGTTTTGCAGGGGTGTGCAGTGATGTGATATGGCCATGATTGTGATTATATTTGATGTATGCAATGTTCCTTATTGTAAGTTGGCAACCGGCAGGAGCCATATGGTTGTCTTTAATTTCTGTTAAGACCTGCGTGTCTATTCAAAATAGTTGTAATAGTTGAAGCCGGTGGAAGACAACCATGGTGAAGCGTCATTGACCTTGATGCAATGCTGGTGATGATGGAGATCATGTTCGTGCTTGAAGATGGAGATCGGAAGCACAAAGAAGAAAGGCCATATCATATCACATATTATGAATTGCATGTGATGTTAATCCTTTATGCATCTTGTATTGCTTAGTAGACGACGGTAGCATTATAAGATGATCCCTCATGCACATAAATTTCAAGTTCTAAAGTGTTCACCCTTAGTATGCACCGTTGCCAAAGCTTGTTTCTTCGAAGCACCACGTGATGATCGGGTGTCTTTGATTCCGCGGGTGAATACAACGTAAGCAAGCCAGATTTGCTTATGCGGTAGCTAAGGTTTGATCTTGACGAGCCTAGCATGTACAGACATGGCCTCAGGAACACGGATTACCGAAAGGTAGAGCATGAGTCATATAGTAGATATGATGAACATGTTGATTGTTGGCCATTGAAGCCATATCAACTCTCGTGATGATCGGTTTTGATGTGGTGGATTTGGTTCGTGTGATCACTAAAACAATGTGAGGGATGTTGTTTTGAGTGGGAGTTCACCTAGATTAATTTAATTATTAATTAGAACTCAATTTATCATAAACTAAATCAAAGTGAATTTGCATAGTTGTTGTAGTCATTGGCATCCGTTTACCGCCTTGCGCTTAGTTATAATTGAGATGATAGAACTATAGAATTCTGGTTAGTTACTTTACGAACTGGTATCGTATTGTTTTGAAGTGTTAATCTAAAGTTTAAAAGTCCTATTGCAAACTTTCAGTAAGTTCTGGTTACTCCATGAAGTTTAATAATTGGTATTAAATCAAGAGTAACAATTCCAAGTGTTAGTATATAAAGTATCATGTTTGTCTCCATGATTCTTGATATTCAAAGGATTGTCTTAATATCAAGGTTATCTAGGATCTGAAAGAGTTGTTTCAGAAACCATGATATGTGGAAGATATTGTGATATCTGAAACAAAGTTTTGGTTACAACATGATAGAGTATAATATGGCAAAAGTCATGTTCTCATATTTGATGAAAATTTGCAAAAGGTTGGAGACACTAGTTGTCCTAATCTTCCAAAAGGTTTTGGAGAGCAACATTATACTCGCGATTCACCGTTATAAGCTAAAAGTAGCTTGGTCATGGACGATTCCATGATGAAGGTGAATATTTGATGTAGGTAAAATGTTTACTACACCAATAGATTACTAAAGAAAGGAATTTGAAAGAACACCAAACATTTGATGATGGTGATCTACTTCAAAGTGCAAATCCAAAGACATTGGTATTTAATTATACACGCTTTGGACTATGTGTCATATGTATGACTCCACTATTAATGTTGATAGATTCTTTCAAACAGAAAAAGGAAATACTGAAAGAGAATCTCAGAAATATATGGCAGAAAAGAAAAGACTAGAATTGTTCAGTTTAAGTATATAGATGATATACATGTTATGGCTATATTCTTTGCTCATTAAACAATGTGGTTCTTAAGTATTTTATACTGAATTTGTTGGTATGAATCGTCATACGAAACAACACAATTCATGAACTACAATGGCCTAAGTAACTAGCAAAAGAATATGTGATGATGTTCATCGAGAACAAATAAAGGGTTATTGTGTTGCTCGTTAAAACATCAAAGCTTGCCTTCAAGATTTGTTTTATCAGGTATTATGAGAACAAAAGGGTTGTTCAAATAATTGCCGTAATCCATAAAAGATGGATGATTCACAAATCTCGTTGGAGAAATCACATCCATAAAACTAGTGCTAAAAATGTCGAAAGACAAATTGATTGAAAGATCACTTAGGAAGTGACATCGCCGTTTAAATTATATTGGAAAGAAAACATGAAGAAACTCCATGTGGATGGAATTTTGGATCAAATGACGTTTGTGAAACTTTCCTAGAGAATGATTAAAACTTCGTTCATAGGCCAAAAGGGAACGAAAGACTAGCTTATTGGAACTTGTGCATATTGTTGTACGAACTCCATTATGTGTAGTCAAGAGCGATGGATTTCAACTTCATATGCTTTCTCCGAAAATTTGAGTGAATATATGAATATTTACTTAATAAGGATGAAGTATGAAATATTTGAAAAGTTCAAAGATTTCAAGATGAAGTGCAAAATCATTGTAACAAGAATATAAATAGTTTATGATAAGATCATAAAGGAAGATATTTGAGTTACAAGTTTAGCATAATACCTAAGATTTAAGGAATCATTCCGTGGATTTGCATTTCCCGAAACACCATAAGAGTATGGAGCGTTCGAGATATGTAATTAAAACCTTGTTTGACATGGTAAGATCAAAGGTGTAAAATATAGAACTGCCATTATATTTTAAAGATTAAAAGCTTTAGAGACTACCGCTTTTCCACTAAAAAGAGCTCCATCATAATCCGCTGAAATGACACCATATAAAGTTATGGTTTGGGATAAAACCCAAGTAGTCCTTTCTTAAAACATTGGTATGCTATGCATAAGAAAGATGTGTGCAACCAAAGTCGGATAAACCTGTCTTTGTATAAATATTAAGTATTCCTCCACAAACACCGGAGACAAAAGTGTTTGTCGCTTAGAACGTCAAGTTTCTTTGAGAAGGAATTTTTCGTGAAAAGTTTAAGTGGGAGGACAATAGAACTTTGATAAGGTTAAAAGAACCTTAGCTATATGTGCAAAGTTGCGCAGCGCCGAAAAGTGTTCCGGAGGCAGCAACAATGCTCATGGCTCACGTGCCTCAAAGGTTGCGGTCACGGAGGTCTAAGTTTCTATTGAAACAAGTAGGTCGAGTAAACAATCAAATACCAAGATTTGAGGGTTGAATCATTATTTGAGAATAATGAACGGACTACATGCAAAGAAGCGATGATGGGCCCTGACTCCGTCAAATGGCTTGAAGCCATAAAATCCGTGATAATTCCATACACGAGAAATCAAGTTTTGAACTTGAAGGACCCTCGAGAAAGGTGTAAAACCTTACAGTTGTGTTTGGATCTATAAACAAGTAGACATGGATGTTTCACATCTATGAAATAGTCGACATGTTGGGAAAGAGTTCACAACAATGTTCAAAGATTGACTATGACAAGATTTGATCTTTCATAGCGATATTTAGTCTAGACGGATTAATGTAGCAACCACTACATATAATTTTGTTATGTGGTAGTAGAATAAACAAAACAAGTTCTTCTAATAGAATGGTTACCTAGGACGTGTGCATGACACGGTCCAAAGGGTTTTGTTAATTCAAAGGATGCTAAAAGCATATGCAAACTTCAATGGATGAAGTAAGCATAGCGGAGTTGGAATCTTCACTATGATGAAACTGTTAA
Organism: Avena sativa; assembly: GCA_916181665.1. NCBI lineage: Eukaryota > Viridiplantae > Streptophyta > Magnoliopsida > Poales > Poaceae > Avena > Avena sativa. The sequence continues at coordinate 56,461,614 of OV702292.1, forward strand.
AAGAGTTTAATTTCATCGGAGACAATGAAGATACTTGCATTTGCAAGAAATTAAGTGGGAGCGCTAAGACATATTTCTAATACATTATGTGGAGGACATATTGTTGATTAGAAATGATGTATCTTTTATTAACACATATTAAGAATTTCATCCTGATGAAAGACTTAGGCAAAACCCAAATATTTGGCATCAATAGATGCTAATTTGGTTGTGCCAGAAGTACATAAACGAGATATTGAATGAGTTCAATATAGAAACTACAAGAAAAGGTTCTTGTCGCACAGAAAGGATTGAAAGAGTTCAATGTTGATGATATATTCAAGTGTATTGACATTTGGTAAGTAAAACAAAGATTCAAGTATAGATTGATACTTGATGTATGAAATCACAAAGAGTGTTTATATCAATCATACTGTGGTATGTACAAATCCAGATATGTCCTATGCTCCTAAAAGTTATGAGCATATACCAGAATGATTCATAAGATGATCATTGGACGATAGTAAGGATATTCTTATGATCTTTTGGAAGAACTAAGAGTATATTATTTGTAGAAGTGACAAATAGATGGTTAGTTCATTGTAAAAGTACTACATTGATACTAGTTTTGTCACAGAGTACAAATTAAGTTTATCTCAATCTAAATTAAGGGTGGCACAATATAATGGAAAGTGAGTTCCATAATGGATTTGGATGAGTTCCAAAGTTAAGACATTGTGACAGATACTTCAACAAAAGGCTAAGTATATGACTGCTATTATAGCAGCAAAAGAGGGCATTTGTGTCAAGTAGTTTGTTATCAAACTAGGTGTAGTTCACAGCGGGATAATACTATGAAGATATATTGTGCGACAATATTATCAACATGTTTTAACCCCAAAGAACTAAAGGTCACACCGAAAGACCAAATTATACAAAGCCATCTCATTAGAGAATGAGTGATGCGTAGAGACGCAAAGACATGCAATTACACACGGACCTGGAAGTGTCAGATCCGGAGATCAGTTGACCACTAGCAATCGTGTACATGCAACACCGGAAAGCCATAGGTGTTGAATACACAAAGGTTTGAAACTAGATTATTGACTCTAGTGCAAGTGGGAGACTGTTGGAGATATGCCCTAGAGGCAATAATAAATATAGTTATTATTATATCTTTGTGTTTATGATAAATGTTTATATTCATGCTATAATAGTATTAACAAGGAAACATTAATACTTGTGTGAATTGTAAACTTAAATTGAAGTCCCTAGTACAGCCTCTATACTTCACTAGCTTGTTGGTTAATAGATGATTGTGGTTTCCCTATCATGAACATTGAGATGTTATTAACAACAAGATCATATCGTTAGGAGAATGATATGGTGGACATACTCCTATAGATAAGCGTAGCATAAAGATCAAGTCATTTCAATAGTTCAATTGCTATATGCTTTCTGATACATAGTAACCTAATTCCTTCGACCATGAGATCATGCATATCACCTTTACCGGATGGATGCTTTGATGTCATCAAACACCACACCGTAACAGGGTGGCTATAAAGGTGGTATTGAGTGTTCGGAAAGTATTGGTTGAAACACATGGATCAAGAGTGGGATTTGTCCATCCATATGACGGATAGATATTCTCTGGGCCCTCTCGGTGAAATGTCATCCAATTAGCTTGCAAGCATGTGACTGGGTCACAAGGGATCACATATCACGGGAACGAGAAAAGAGTACTTATCAGTAACGAGGTTGAACTGGGTATGCAGAGATACCGACGATCATAACCTCGGATAAGTAACATATCGTGAGACAAAGGGAAATTGGTATCGTATGTAAGTGGTTCATTCGATCGCAAAGTAATCGTAGAAATATGTGGGAGCCATATGAATTTCCAGATTCCTCTATTGGTTATTGTTCGGAGAAGTGTCTCGATCATGTCCGCATAATTCACGAACCGTAGGGAGACACACTTAAGGATTCGACGTTGTTTGAGTAGTTATGGTATTATGAGAAAGAGACCGAATGTTGTTCGGAGTCTCGGATGGGATCCGGGATATCACGAGGAGATCCGGAATAGTCCGGAGAATAAGATTCATATAAGGAAAGTCCCGTTTCGGAGTTGGGGAATGGTTCCGGTGTTTTCATCGGGAACATTCTAGAAGGTCCCGGAATGTCCGGCACTCCGGAGGGGGAAGGGTACATGAATGTGTCATTATGAGTTGGAATGATTGCATCATGTACTAGGTGTCTTCGCTGCCCAAAATAAAGGATTTATTTAAATCCTAAATTGAAAAGTCAAACGGCCAGTTTGAAAGTCAAACGGCAATTTTGGGAAGTGGGAGGAGAGGAGGAAACCGAGTTGGGGAGGGAGTCCTCCTCCCCAAGCCGGCGCCCCACCAAGACGAGTTGGGGAGGGACTCCCCTCCCTCCCCTTGGCCGGCCAGCCCCTCCCACCTATATAATGAGGGGCAGGGCTCCCTCCTAGCACACACAAGTTCCTATCCTCTAAACTAAACCCTAGCCCTAAACCCCGGTTTAGAGCTATTTCGGTTTAGAGCCTTCTAATTGGTTTAGAGCCTTCTAATTGGTGTGTCTAATTACTAGACCACTAATAGCCTCTCTCATACTCCACCATACTCGCACCGGCTTAAGGCGAAGCCCTGCGGGATTTCCCCTCTACTTCCGGTACCACGCCGTTGTGCTGCCGGAATCGCGAGGAGAGTGCTACAACCTCCGCTGCCTGCTGGAACAAGGGAGAGGAAGGTCTTCATCGAGTACCGAACGTGTGACCGACTGCGGGAGCGCTGCGGGAACGCGACGCTGGAAGGATCGTCTACGCGATCTTGAGATCGGAAAGAGTACGACTACATCACCCACGAGAATCTGCTCTCGTTAACCGCTTTGGAATCTTCGAGGGTAAGTTATTCCATCGACTCGTTGCTACAATCTAGTAGATAGATCTTGGCTTGTTTGTTTGTATGCGGTAGAAATTTTTTGTTTTCCATGCTACGAACCCCTACACAAAATTTGTCCCGTTATCAGTTATAATGTTGTGCGGATAACCGTATCTCAAGATGATGTCCTTAATAATGTTACGGCCGTAGCCCCATCACATTTTCTTATAGGCTTCACTTCGATCCATTTTGTAAAATTGTCCACCATGACCAGAATGTGTGTCATGTTTCCTCTTGCTGGTTTAAACGGGCCAACCATATCCAAGCACCACACCGCAAATGGCCATGTAACTGGTATGGTTTTGAGTTCCGACATAGGCATATGTGTCTTAGTGGCGTACCTTTGACAACCATTGCATTTTCTCACCAGATCTTCTGCTTGTTCTAAGGCACTTGGCCAGTAGAATCCATGCCGGAACGCCTTTGCCACCAAGGCTCGGGATGAGGCATGATGCCCGCATTCTCCTTGGTGTATATCTCGGAGGATGTCAAGCCCTTCTTCCGGGTCAACGCATCGTTGGAGGACATTGGTTACACTCTGTTTCTACAACTCGGAATTGATGATTGTGTATGCTTTTGCTCTCCTCTGAGTTTGCCTAGCTAACACCTCCTCAGTGGGTAATGTTCCGTCTTTCAGGAATTGGAATATAGGCAGTGCCCAAGCTGGTATTGCTCGCGCAGGGAACATCTCCTCATCAATTTCCATCCGATCCACCGGCATAACTTCAGTCGGATCACGCTGAACAGTCCCCGGGTCTAGCGAGGTATTCCCCGGGTTTGCTGAGGTAGTCCCCGGGTTCGGCGTGCTACCTCCCATGTCAATGTCCATGGGCTCAACTCCGGATTCCGTGTTTTCCAGGACATAGATTGAATCGATTCCTGGGGACGGCCTGATAGATGGTTTTCTGAGGTGCTCCAATGCAACACCCGGTGGAATTGTCTGTCGGGTCGATCCGAGCTTCGACAGCATGTTGGCAGCTTCGTTTTCCACGTGAGGTACATGGTGAAATTCGCATCCCTCAAAGTAACCCGAGATTCTCTGCACATGAAATCTGTATAGTGCCATGTTTGGATCCAGGGCGTCCCACACTCCGGACACTTGCTGTATTACTAGAATCGAGTCGCCAAAGCAGATTATCCGACATATGCCAATCTCCTTTGCCACCTTGAGACCATGCACAAGAGCCTCGTACTCAGCGACATTGTTCGATGCTAGAAATGGATCTGCAATACGTACTTGAGTTGATCCTTCTTTGGCGAGGTAAGCACAACCCCGGCACCTAACCCAGTTTTGGTTTTCGATCCGTCAAAGTGCATCCTCCAGTAGTTCGGATCCGGTGGTGGTGGTTCGTATTGTACCTCGGCCCAATCCACGAAAAAGTCCGCCACAGCCTGGGACTTGATCGCTTCTCTCCTATCATACTGGGGCGCATATGGTGCTAGCTCAATTGCCCATTTTGCAATTCTGCCATTCGCATCTTTGTTACCCATTATCTCGGATATGGGGGCTTCGCATATCACTTTGATGGGATGCTCCTCAAAGTAGTGCTTTAACTTCTTTGCCGCCATATAAACTCCGTATGCCACCTTTTGAAAATGCGGGTAGTTCTGTTTTGAGGCAGAGAATACCTCGCTCAAGTAATACACTGGCCTCTGCACCGACTTGCCCTCTTCATCTCGCTCCACTACAATCACTGCACTTACAACTCGGTTAGTTGCGGCTATGTAGAGCAACATTGGCTCCTTCGACAGTGGAGAAGCTAACACTGGTGCAGTGGCCAACATCTTTTTCAAGTGGGCAAAAGCCTCATCGGCCTGCGGCGTCCAAACGAATTTATCTGGTTTTTTCATGAGTTGGTAGAGAGGTAGTGCCTTTTCCCGTAACCGACATACAAACCGACTCAACGACGCCAGGCATCCAGTGAACTTCTGGACGTCGTTGAGACACTTCGGCAACTCCATTCGTTCGATGGCTCGGATCTTAGTTGGATTAACCTCGATACCTCGGCTGGAGACGAGAAATCCGAGTAATTTTCCAGCCGGGACACCGAAGGTGCATTTCTCCGGGTTAAGCTTCATCCGGAATCTCCTCAAGTTCGCGAATGTTTGCCTTATGTCGTCAAGGAGCATTGCGCTTTCCTTGGTCTTGATAACCACATCATCCACGTAGACCTGTACATTTTGACCTATTTTATCGTGCAAACATTTTTGCATACATCTTTGGTACGTTGCTCCTGCATTTCGTAAACCAAACGGCATAGTGCGATACGGGGTAATAAAAGCAGTTTTTATTTGATCATCCGGGTTCAGAGGTATCTGGTGGAAACCAGAATAGGCGTCAATGAATGACAACAATTCACATCCCGCAGTCGATGACCTGATCTATCCTCGGCAGTGGGAATGGATCTTTTGGACACGTGTTGTTCAGGTTCGTGTAATCGATACACATACGCCAAACCACTGCCACGTTCGGATCATCCTTCTTCTTTTCTACCAGCACCGGATTAGAGAGCCAATCCGGATACAGCACTTCCATGATAAATCCTGCTGCTAGCAATCGAGCTATCTCGTCACCAATGACCTTTCTCCTATCCTCGGTGAAGCGTCGGAGAGGCTGCTTCACCGGCCTTGCTCCGGGTCTTATGTTCAAAGAGTGCTCGGCCAACTCCCTCGGAACACCTTGCAAGTAATGTGTGGACCAAGCAAAAATGTCCCGATTCTCACGGAGGAAGTTGACGAGCTCGCTTTCCTATTTGTCAGTTAACCCGGCACCAATTGTTACGGTACGCTCCGGAAACAGGTTATCCACTAGAATCTTATTGGTGTCCTTCGCGGCTTGAAATGAAACGCTCCCATGCGGGTTGCTTAACGCCGACATATACTGGTGCGCTGACTGAGCTAAAGTCGCCACCTCTTGAATTTTTCTTTTCTCTTGGGCAATTACGAGTGACTCGGCTAGGTTAGACCCGGCTGAGGCGCACTCAATAGAACGTCGAAAATCCCCAGCGATAGTGATTGCTCCATTTGGCCCGGGCAACTTCATCTTCAGATAACTAACATGGCAACTTGCCATGAATCTGCTCAGTGCTGGTCTCCCGAGTAATGCATGTTACGCGCTCTCCAAGTTCACCACCTCAAACTCCAGATTTTCAGTTCGGCAGTTATCCCTCATACCGAATAGCACGTCGACCCGAACTTGGCCTATGGGCTCACAGGATATGCCTGGTACGATACCATGGAAAGTCGTTCTTGTAGCATGGAGCATGTTTTCCGAGATGCCCAATTTGCGCATTGTATCCGCATACATGATGTTAATGCTACTGCCATTGTCGATTAGTACCTTGGAGAACCTCACATTAATGTTTGGTCCAATGAACGTCGGATCTAACACTAGTGCATACGAGCCCGGACTTGGCATGAGCTTGGGATGATCTTTGGCGCTCCAGGTAATTTCCTGGTCCGACCAAGACATGTACCTCGTCACTGCGGGCATAACCGCGTTAACCTCCATATGTCGGCGCTGCAAGCTCTTCCTATCTGTTTCCTCTGTTGTGAACACACCATAGCTCTGGTGATGTTCCCTGTACTCTTTTCTTCCCTCGTTTCCAGAGTACCTCTGATCCGGTGGTTGTTGGTTTTCCACCTGATGCACTGCATCCCTTCTCTCGCTGTTGTCATACCTCGGCGGAGGGGGAGGCAACATCAGTTGCTGCGTGTTCGCTCTGGAAAGCAATTGCTGCCGGGGTAACTCCTGCCGAGGTTGATCATTCCGGGGTGCCTGAGCATTCCCCGAACCACCTTGTTCTATCTTACGCATCCACTCACATTGCCTCGTTGTGTGACCCGCCGGACTGTTCGGATTTGGCGTGTGAAATTTATACGGCTGGTCCAATATTGACTCATAGGTATACCTCAGACGATCTTTCTTTTCTTGCCATTGCTTCTTCTGCTCTGGAGTCCACGTTTTCTTGCCATCGTTTCGAGGAGTCCATTACCCTCCCGTTTTCTGGCATTGGTTGCTCCCTACTCCGGGCTGATCTTGATTCACGGCTGCAACTTGTTGCGAACCATATCGATGGTCTGGTCTATCGTCTCTCCTTTTTCCTCTGTAATCGTTCCTCCGGGATGACCCGGCTCCGTCCCTCGGATAGTACTCCTCATTTGACTCGTTCGACGTGATCCTAGGTTGAGTCGGATCACCCAAAGCATAAGAATCCGCGATCCGGATCATCTCTGCCAATGTGACTGGCATTTTCCTTTACAATTTCATCCACAACTTGCTGCCATATCTGCACCCTTGTGCGAACCATGCTATAGCCTGTGACTCTATGACTCCCTCACACGAGTTTCTCACGGTACACCACCGGGTCAAGAATTCACGGTCCGTTTCGTTAGATCTCTGCTTGCACATTGCCAGGGTCTGCGGTCTATTCGGTCTCTGATATGTACTTGAGAAGTTACTGATAAACATTTCTTCAAAATCTATCCAGCAATTGATGCTTCCGGGTGGCAAATTATTCAGCCAAACCCTAGCCAGACCTTCCAACATTTGGGGTACATATCGTACAGCCCATCTCAAGTTTCCAGTTGCAATTTTCACAGCTGTTGCGTAGTTTATCAGCCAATCCTCCGGCTTTGTACTGCTGTCATATGTCTTCGTGCCCCTGGGTAATTGGAAATTGGGTACAGGCGGTTCCTTCATGATCCGGGGTCCAAAGCACGCTGGACCCGGAGGACCTTGACATTCGATCTGTTCCGACCTATACAGGTGATCCAGTTTTAGCCTGGCGTCATCCGGCATCAAATCTCTGCTTCCCAATCTCGACCCTATCACATGATAGTCCGGTCTTGCGTATCCTGCATTCATCATCTCCGAGTCTCCATCATTGTATCAGTCTTGCTCTCGTTGTGCTCCTCTCTGTTGCATACCACGGCCGGCACTTTGCTCTTGCCTTGGTGCATTCCGCTGCTGCGGTTGACCCGCTCCTGCCGAGTTTCGCTGTCCGGCATTGCCGTTGGCAGCATTCCCTTGACCGGCATTGTCTTGGTCGTGGTTACCTCGGCCAGCTTCACCTCGGCTCACACTTCGTCGATCGTCATTTTTTCGCATCTCTTTTTCTTTTCCCACACGCATTGGGTCGTACGGAACGATCTGCTTGTTCCATCTGGCCGAGGTTACTACCTCTTCTCTCCTAGGGCCACCATGAGGCGATGATGCGGCTCCAGCGGATTTCTCTAGGTTACCCATCGCCGAATGGACGATCTTAGAAGCTCCAACTCTCTCCGGGTTACCTCTCAGCAGCTCCTCGTTCTGCATGTTCGCGATCCGAACCAGCTCGTTAACCCGGTCTTGCTATCTTTGACGGGCTTGACCCGTCAGACCCTCTAGCTCGGACGCCGCGGCATCTGCTGCTCTGAGGTTCTTCGCCGGGGTACTATACTTCGGCAACCCTACAGACAGATAGTTTTCCGACCCTTCTGGTTCATCATCACCTTCTCTGTTCATCTCACTTATGAGATTTTTCCCTTTTACCCTTACTGCATCAACCTTGTTTGCCTTCGCGTACTCACGCAGCGTCATGTTCAACGACTGCTGAGCCGCTGCTATCTTCTTTGCGCCCTCCAGTATCTTTTGTCGGGTCTCCTCTAGCTCGGCCTGTGCCTGAGCCGGATCTACCACTGCTGCCACTGGGTTCGCCAAGCTATCCATAGCTTCCCTCAGCATGTTCTCAGGCCTCTCTAGCGGAGGACCCCTAGCTTTCCTCGGTGCCTTAGGCGTTACCTCCGGGTCTGGCGCTGGATCCTTGCTCATGCCCGCGCCTGGCGCAGTCATCATCACCTCTGCATGGTCTGGGGAGCGAGCGATACGCGCCCCGCGAGCCACAGTGAGGGGTGGTTCTCCTGCATCGACGACGCGACGCGGATGAATGCAAGACACGTCCACAGCAACGTAGACCTTGTGCGCACCGAGCTTGACGAAGCAGCCGTTGCACGGAAGGGGGCGTGTGCCGAAGCAGCCAGCGTTGTCGCTGACGTAGTCCAACGCTCTAAAGCGTTGAACGAGCCCGGAAACGATGCGTTTGCCGGTGCGGATGAAGTTTCCCGTCCGGATCTTCACCCCTGCTAGCGCCGCTAGCCCCACGGTGGGCGCCAACTGTCGTGGTGGTGTCACGGCAGATGCCATGGATAGGATAATGGTGGGGACTAATATGCGCTAGGGGAATCCAGGGAGGGATAGTAGAGTGATTCTCTACACAGAAGCTTTGTATTGATGTTCAATCTCCGAGATTACAAGTGCTCCTCGAGCTGTATTGACAAGAGGAGGAAGAAGAAACTCTCTTACTCTTGCCTTCCAACTAGCCCAAGAACCCTAGATCCACTAGAGCTCAACTAACTAGAATTCTCCTTGCTCCCAATCAAAAAATACCCAACCCCCTTACCAGAACCCCAACCCCCCCTTATATAGAGGTGGTTCGGTCCTGGTCTAGGGCATACGTGGAGGCATATTCCTAAGAATATGCCTCCTCCCAAAGTAGTAACCCGAAAGGGGTGTTTTCCCCCGCGTCACACTTGCTTTAGCGACGTAGCCTCTACGGCGCCCGCGTCAGCCGACGTGAGCGTCGTCACCCTTGTCGGCCATGATCCGGTGGTCCTGCCCTTGCTTTATTCGCTCATCCAGTATGCACCGGACGTTCTTTTTTGACCAGAGAGGTTCCTTCCTTCTCCTAGAAGCTAAGCGAGGATCTGGATCACAGTTGATCCGGCCACACCTGTTCCTGCATACAAGCCAGACAAGTATTTCCGACTTACTCCTTAAGTCGGACGAGACAACGTTAGGCGTCCCCCTGGCCCGGGTTACTCCGTGATCCGGCCTGCCTTGAGGTGACCCGGCCAGCATCCGCTTTGATCTTGCCGACCCTCGGCTAACTCGGCCCTTATACCCCGGAGTGACCCTACACGGGGTATCCCCCCATCATCATTGTGGACAAACTCTGCCTTGTTCTAGTTGTTTACAAACTCGATCAATGTCGGAGGATAACGTTAGCCGCTGAGCATGTGGGGCGCAACCAGACCCTTAGCATGGGCTTCCTTCCTTTCAACTTGGGCAACGGCGGGGCTGGTGTGCAAAACGAGTTGCGCATTAGCTGACCCGGCAAAGGTATCCTTCGTCGGCGGGGTCGCCTTTGGGAGCATGGACGCAAGTGTACACTGTCCAGCTTCGATTGACGCTGCCCTGGTGGCGTCAGGAGCTTTCTTGCCTTTGGGTTGCTGCTGAGAGGTGGAGGTCTGAGCCACAGATTTGCCCTTGGGAGCGGCCTTAGTGCTTGCCTTGGTGCTGCTGGTGCCTTCTCGCCGAGTCTTGGAAGACTCGGACGAGGCAGAGGGACTTGGTGGTGCTGCTGTTGCTTGTGCTGTTGCTGTTGGTGCTGGAGCCGATGCTGGTGCTGGTGTTGGTTTTGGTGGAGGCGCGGTAGATACCTCGGTCGTGCCTGGAGCAACCGTTGCCTCGGCAGAGCTGCTTCCCCCTGTTCCGAGGTTACCCTCCTCTTGACGAGGTGGGCTGGAACCCGGAGCAGCCGCTGAGCCCTCCTGAATGGGGCTCAACGGGCGTGAATCGTCGCCACGAGGGGGAGAAGGGCTATGTCGGAGCGGCGAGGCAATGCCGAACCCACTCCGAGGAACCTCCACCGCGGCCCTGCCGAATCAGATGGTGAACAATGAGAAACTATACTAAAGGAAGAACAAATGAATAGCAAAGGGAGAAATGACTTACTCATCTGAGGTTAAAGGCTCCTTTGTCTTGCGAGCTCTCCGGGCTATGGCCTTGGTCATGGACTTGGTGGCGGCTTTGTCTGCGGACTTCTTTTGCCTTTTGGTTGGCTTAGAAGGTCCGGAGGAAGAAGCAGATGCGGCCCCCCTTTTCTTCGATGCGACCGGGACTGGATCACCCATGGCAAGGGGAGGATCTTCATGGATCTGCCCACCGGGGTTAGCTGATGCCGGAAAAGCGTAAGAAAGAGGGATAGCGTCAAATGCCTCCATCACCTCAACATCGGAATCATCTTCATCGCTAGGCCAATCTCTAATGGAAGAGAATTTACCGGCGTGTCCCTTGGTCGCATCAGCCATCGGCAGGAACATCTCCTGATCCAGCTCCTCCTCGTCCGAGGCATCTCGGTTAGGCGCCCACTTGAGAGAAGGCTCGGTGCCATCCTCAAGAGTTTGTTGAAGAAACATCTAAGAGAAAGAAAAAGCAAAGGGATCAAACCTACAACAAAATCCGACATATGATTTAACTCGGAAAAAGACTGGGGCACGAGACTTACCGCGGGAGGAAGCCTATCTCGACAGAAGTGTTCAATCCCCCACGCCCACTTAGCGGAAAAGTTCTCGCTGGTGGTGAAGAGGGCCTTGACCCGGCGGTAAATCTCGGTGTTGCTCAACTCGAATGAAGAGGTTCGGTTGGGGTCACGGCACCAGCTCATGTGGCAAAGTTTATGCGTGCGTTTCTGGAGAGGGGAGATCCAGTTGCGGACGAAGGTAATCATTGCATCCTTGTTGCACAATCCTTGATCCTTCAGGTCCTAGAACCATTTGTTGACTTGGTTCGCCAGGACTGTGGGCTTCTTGGGGATCTAGTCCCACAGATCCGGATTAGGAGGACCCAGAGCGTAGGGGCGCAGCCGGATCAGATCTTTAGTTGTGCCATTTCTGACATAAAAGAAGGTTCGGGCCCAGCCCTTACAGGAGTCAAGCCCCGTGACTCGAGGGAAAATGGACTGTTTCCTAGGCGATATAGAAGCTGCGCCGAACTGCGTGAGCTTCTTGTCCTACGGATTAAGCTCTGTGTTCGGAATCACATTCCGACGGAGACCAAAGAACCGGATCCAGAGCTCCTTGGTGGGCCATAATCTGGTGTAGCCCTCGATGGTGGAAGCAAAGGCGGAGAGGAAGTGATGGCGTTAGCCGGAAGATGATGCGGCTGAAGCTCATAGGTGTTGAGCCAGTCGCGGAAAAAGTCGCTGACAGGGAGACCGAACCCACGTTGGAAGTGGGAGACGAATACGACGAACTCACCCGGATTGGGTGAGGAGACAAGTTCCTCGGTGGCGAGGCGGGCGATGACGCCCTCCAGCATACACCGGGTGCAGTACAACCAATCGATGTCGTCCTGGCATACCCAGGAACTAGCCCAAGCGCCACGGTCGGTGTTCCCCGTGTCCTCCTCCATTTCTTGCTCCACGATGGCGAGCTCTTCCTCTGTCATCTCTAAGTCACTGTCCTCACTAGCCCTAACGGTGGTGGGAGGCAGTGGCCTAGATTGGCGTGGACCCGTGGCAGAGAAGATGCGCAGGAGTAGCGGCAACGCTGGTGCGTGAGGAAACGGTGCGGCGGCGGCGCGGCTAAGCAGTTGCTGTGGCGGCGGCGTTGTCGCTAGAGGAAGAAGAAGAAGAAGAAGAGGCAGGGTGGCACGAGAGTAGGGAAAAGACCCAAGGGGCGCGCCCCTTCCCTATTTAACCACGCCCAAGAGAGGTAGTGGGATCGTGTTGTGCGGACGGGCCACGCGGTGTGGCCATGTATGACCCGGATCAACCAATCAGAAACGAGCCGCAGGAAGGGCCACAGGACGCAGCGGATCCCATGACGTGATGTTATGATACAGTTAACGAGGAGACAAACACGATGTGACGTGCGCAATAGTAATTTCTGGCAATAACTGCGGCGGTTACTGGCGCAGGCCCTTAAAATGAGGCAAAGTAATGATTACCCTCCACGTGGGGAAGCGTACAAGAGAAGGAAGATTGACCCGGATGAGTATGAGGTGACCCGGCCAGCGAGTAAAAACTCGGAATGTGCCAAGGGAAAGTAAACCTATGAAATCCGGACTATGAGATAACTCGGAAAAGGAGCAAAAGGCTCGGTAAAATTGAACCTGCTATGGCCTTAGTGGCAAAGGCAGCTAAGACCGCACCAGCTTCGGGGACTAATGTTGGGGGGATACCCCGGGTAGGGTCACGCCGGGGTATAACGGCCAAGTGAGCTGAGGTATAGCAAGGTCAAAGCAGGTGCTGGCCGAGTCACCTCAAGGCAGGCCGAATCACGGAGTAACCCGGGCCGGAGGATGTCCACCTGACTGGGTCTCAGCCGACTTATGTAGTATGTTGGTAAGATGTATCTAACTCGTATGCAGGTACAGGTGTGGCCGGATCAACTAGGTGCGATCCGGGTTATATCAAGCTTGTAAGAGAAGGAAGGTATCTCGCTGGTCAAAGGTTGACCACTGTACGCAGAGCGTGAGCAAAGCAGACAGAGGCCAGGACCACCGAGGCGTGGCCAACAAAGGTGATGATGCCTGTGTCGGATGACGCGGGCGCCGCAAAGGCTCACGTAGCCTTTGCGGCGATGACGCTGGGCAAAAGTGACCAGGTTGGCTTACTATTTAGGGAAGAGGCATATTACCTGGAATATGCCTCCATGTATGCCCTAATTGGAGACCTAGCTACCCCTTTATAAGGAGGGCTAGGGCCTCTATAGAAAGGGTTGATCTCGAGTGGGTTGGTCTTAACTTGTTCAGCTCTAGTTTTCTGAGAGCTTGCTAGTGGTGAGAGTAAGAGAGTTCCTTCTTCCTCCTCTCCCCAATACAGCTCAAGGAGCACTTATAACTTTGGAATCTCGTTGAACAATACAAAGCTTCTGTGTGTAGAATCACTACACTATCCCTCCCTGGATTCCTCTAGTGCATCTTGTCCCCACCTTTAACCTATCCATGGCATCTGCCGTGACACCACCATGACAAAGATGGCCTATATCTAGAGAAGTATCAAGGTCGTTCCAACTACACTCTTACCAAGAAAGAGAAGGAAATCTTTTTTGAATGCTTGAACAGTATCAAGGTCCCGTTTGGCTTCTCTTCAAATATAAAGGGAATAATAAATATGGTAGAGAAAAAATTCCAGAACCTAAAGTCTCATGACTGCCATGTGATTATGACACAATTGCTTCCAGTTGCATTGAAGGGACTTCTACCAGAAAATGTTTGAGTACCCATTGTGAAGCTATGTGCATTTCTCAATGCAATTTCTCAAAAGCTAATCAATCTAGATAATCTACCAAGGTTACAGAATGATGTGGTCCATTATCTTGTTAGTTTTGAGTTGGTGTTCCCACCATCCTTCTTCAATATTACGATGCATCTCCTAGTTCACCTAGTGGAAGAGATTGCTATTCTTGGCCCTGCATTTCTAAACAATATGTTACCCTTTGAGAGGTTCATGGGAGTCTTAACGAAATATGTCGATAAATGTGCTAGGCCAGAAGGAACCATCTCCAACGGCTATGGAACAGAGGAGGTCATTGAGTTCTGTGTTGACTTTATTCCTGACCTTAAGACAATTGGTGTTCCTAAATCGTGGCACGATGGGAGACTGAGTGGAATAGGCATGCTAGGAAATAAAGCAATAATATGTAGAGACAAGCATTCTTTAACTCAAGCACACTACATAGTTCAACAAAGTTCCACCTTGGTGGCTCCGTATATCAATGAACATAAGAATATTCTACCCTCCCAATACTTCTGGGGAGTATGTCTACTCGATTACACGTGCACACATGGCAACTTTTGGTGGTTGGTTTCAAACACATCTCATGAATAACACCATTGTTGGAGATCAACTGTACTTGTTGGCCAGGACATCTTCAATTGTATTGACTTTCCAAGGGTACGAGATAAATGGGAATTCATTTTACATGATCACCCAAGATAAAAAGAGCACCAACCAAAATAGTGGTGTACGCATTGATGCAACAAACAACAATGGGAAAAAGGACACATATTATGGTTACATAGAGGAGATATGGGAACTTGACTATGGAGCTTCTTTTAAGGCCCCTTTGTTTCGGTGCAAATGGGTCAAGGTGAGAGGAGGCAGGGTTCAGGTAGACAAGATGTACAGAATGACAACAATGTATCTCAACAATCTTGGGTTCACAGACGAACCATTCGTCCTAGCCAATGATTGTGCTTAGGTTTTCTATGTGAAGGACATGTCTACCAAACCGATAAAAAGAAAAAAAATAAGCAAACGGATACATCATACGATGAGCTAGAGCGCGACATAGTTCTTTCAGGGAAAAGAAACATTGTGGGAGTGGAGGACAAGAAAGACATCATGTCAGAAGATTATAATAAGTTTGATAAAATTCCGCCCTTCATAGTGAACACTGACCCAAGCATCATGTTAAATGATGAATACACTCCATGGTTACGGCCGACCCGATCATAAGCAAGGCATTTTAGGAAACAAGTGACTATATGTATTTTGCATTATGCCTTTGGTGGGTTTTTGAGATGCAATCAATATGTATTTCAAACTATGTCACATATTATGACACCACGCGAAGGATTTACATTGTTCGGACCGTTTTTGAATTTCCTATGCCCGTTTCCAAATTTCCCCGTTTCAAACTATGGTCAAACCGGCGGGCATGAATATAGGGGATGAGCCTCGCTAAAAATTGCAATAGATCTATGAAGAAACATCATATTGTGAGTCTAAAAATGTTTTTTTCAAAAAGTCATGAGCATTAGATCATGTACCTATAGTTCAAGCCGGACCCACTTCGTACCGATTTGGCAGGCATTTGTCTTTTTCACCCAGGGTGGATGGAAAGGCTTGAGATACCCTGGTTGGGACATCATCCATTTAAGGTGGTCTAGTATTTTTGTAAAATTGGGTGGATTTAGAATTAGCCCTTTGGTGGTTGCTTCACAAAACGCCCCGTTTTTTGCACTCGTAAAATGGAAAATGGCTTTTCCGTGCAACGAAAAGGAGAACTTACTACTACAACATTGTTCGCCATCCCAAGATACACATATATGCACAATATGGGCACCCTATCACAAACTATGCCTCGATTATGGCCATAACATTGTACATTTGGACTGAAAGCCATGAAACCTCAAACATGATAGCTCATTTTGAGAAGGATTTTTGAGATGCAATCAATATACCAAGTCTGGTATTTTTCCTTGCAACTATGTCACATAATGTGACACCATGTGAAGGATTTACATCTTTCGGACCATTTTTCAATTTCTTATGCCCGTTTCCAAAATTTTCCATTTCAAACTATGGTCAAACCGGTGGGGATGAAGATAGGGGAAGAGTCTCGCTAAAACTTGCATTAGATATATGAAGAAACATCATATTGTGAGTCTAAAAATGATTTTTTTCAAAAAATCATGAGCATTAGATCATGTACCTATAGTTCAAACTGGACCCACTTCCTACCGATTCGGCATACATTTTTCTTTTTCAGCCGAGGCGGACAGAAAGGTTTGAGATACCCATGTTGGGACATCGTCCATGTAAGGTGGTCTAGTATTTTTGAAAAAAGGGGTGGTATCATTTAGAATTAGCCCTTTGGTGGTTACTTCACAAAACACCTCATTTTTGGCACTCATAAAATGGAAAATGGCTTTTCCGAGCGACGAAAAGGAAAACTTCCTCCTGCAACATTGTTCGCCATCCCAAGATACACATATGTGCACAATATGGGCAGACTATCACAAACTATGCCTTGATTCTGGACATAATATTGTACATTTGGACCGAAAGCCATGAAACCTCGAACATGATAACACATTTTGAGAAGGATTTTTCGAGATGCAATGAATATACCAAGTTTGGTATTTTTCCTTGCAACTATTTCACATAATATGACACCATGTGAAGGATTTACATTGTTCGGAGCATTTTTGAATTTCTTATGCCCGTTTCCAAATTTTTCCATTTCAAACTATGGTCAAACCGGCGGGCATCAAGGTAGGGGATGAGCCTCGCTAAAACTTGAATTAGATATATGAAGAAACATCATATTGTGAGTCTAAAAATAATTTTTTCGAAAAATCATGAGCATTAGATCATGTACATGTAGTTCAAACCGGACCCACTTCCTACCGATTCGGCAGACATTTTTCTTTTTCACCCGGGGTGGACGAAAAGGTTTGAGATACCCCAGTTGGGACATCATCCATGTATGTTGGTCTAGTATTTTTGAAAAATGGGGTGGTATAATTTAGAATTATCCCTTTGGTGGTTGCTTCACAAATCGCCCCATTTTTGGCACTCGTAAAATGGAAAATGGTTTTTTCGTGCGACGAAAAGGAAAACTTCCTTCTGCAACATTGTTCGCCATCCCAAGATACACGTATGTGCATAATATGGGCACACTATCACAAACTATACCTCGATTCTAGCCATAATAATGTACATTTGGACCGAAAGCCACGAAACCTCAAACATCAATATACCAAGTTTGGTATTTTCCTTGCAACTATGTCACATAATATGACACCACATGAAGGATTTACATTGTTTGGACCGTTTTTGAATTTCTTATGCCTGTTTCCAAATTTTCCAGTTTCAAACTATGGTCAAACCGGCGGGCATGAATATAGGGGATGAGCCTCGCTAAAACTTGCATTAGATCTATAAAGAAACATCGTATTGTGAGTCTAAAAATGATTTTTTTTCAAAAAATCATGAGCATTAGATCATGTACCTGTAGTTTAAACCGGATCCACTTTCCACCGAGTCAGTAGACATTTGTCTTTTTCACCCGGTGACAAGGGGTGACCTCGACCATGTCCATAGAGAAGGACTTAGGGTTTTGCAGAAAAGAGAACGCTAGAGATTTCGTCGGATATCAGGAGAACAATGGAGTCAAAGTCGCCTGAATATTTGGTGAATCGCACTATTATAGATCGCTTGGGGATTGTTCGGTCTCCTCGCCTAGGCTTATGCCGTCCTATATATAATAGGCCGGGTCTCAAAGTCTGTATGCGGATAGGTTACATATGTGTAATTACAATATCAACACGATGCCGGTCCTTTGTCGTTTTTCCTAATGCAACTACAACCTTTGTCGTTTGCTCCTTTGGGCCTTCATGGGCCGTCAGCCTTGTATATAGTTAGGGTAGTGAATTATAGGCACCCGAGTAGTCATACCTATGTTAGTAGACCCTCGAGTCTCTATCCGAAACCATAGATTCGGGTTGAGTATCAAAGATATGCTCAATTATTTTGTTTTTAGTATTTTTAGTTTTATAGGGATTTGGTACAACGAGCCTGATGCATCCGACGGATCGGGAATCAATTAATTGCTCCTAGGCAAAGGCAAGGTTGTCCTACATCAAATTTAAGTCCCCAGGCCTGAACTCGGAATTTATTACTGGTGTAATTCAGTTCGGGCTGCTGAGGTCTTATCGAATACAGAATCCCAGTTATATTTTACCGTGTACCCAACAAGTCTGTCGGGATTTTTCATCGTATTGTAGATACATATATATTGTTGGAAGAGCGCATTCTTGTGCGATTACCAGGCCACACAGGACGAATCCTGGGGTCTTACCTTCATATTTTTGAACATGGCATTCGGAGTTTTATCGCGTCTCGATGCGATCCGAGATTTTTATATTTGATTTTTTGTCAGCTGCCCTGCTGGGCTGCTGGTATTTCTGAATTTTATCAAATATTTTTATACTTTATGAAAGCTCTCGATGGGAGTAACCTTCTTAGGATACATTAATGTAAAACTCATAGGTTTTTAGGCGATGATTGTCTTTACTTGATATGCATAATTTTTTTATCGGGTGCGCGCTAGCGCTCCTGATGGGAGTAGCCCCCGAGGCTATGTTCGGATGCCTGTATCTAGACATAGGCTCATAATTGATGTTAATTTGATCAGAAATATAAAACCCCCTTGAGTTGATGTGAATAGAAACTAAAGGTATGAAGAACTTATCTTTATATATATGGCGCAACTGATGATACACTATTTTGGTGGATTACCGCCTGGCCGTGGGCCTAGATATTCTGGCTTTAAAAGCCGGGCCATAGGCCTTTATTGAATTATAAGTAAACATAAAATCTTGAGCGTAAAAGCGTCGTAGTTGTGCAACGTTCAATGGATTGGAATAGTTGACTCCTATCTTCTTGTGTTGTAGATGATATGCTCCTCCAGGAATAACTTCTGTAACAATATAGGATCCTTCCCAAGGTGATTCTAGCTTTCGGTGGCCGTCTTGTTTGAGGCGAAGAACTCGGTCCCCTACTGTGAAGGACCTAGGTCACAATCGTCGGCTGTGATAGTTACGTAAGTTTTGCTGATATATGGTACCTCTCTGTAGGGCTTCATCTCGAGCTTCATCGAGTGCATCAACGTTGTCATCAAGTGCTTCTCTTGATTCTTCTTCATCATATGCAGCTACCTTGGGAGATTCATGTGATACTTCGACTGGAAGGACGACTTCGACGCCGTGGACCAGAAATAAGGGTGTTTCTTGTGTTGAATTATTTGGGGTAGTTCGCAAACTCCATAAGACAGATGGTAACTCATAAACCCACGCTCCTTTTGCTCTATCAAGTGGTGCTAGCAACCTTTTCTTGAGGCCAACAGTTACTAGACCATTGCCTTTTTCCACTTGCCCATTGGTTTGTGGGTGAGCTACTGAGGCGTAGCTTACCTTGATTCCCATCTCTTGGCAATATTCCTTAAACTCATTGGAGGTAAAATTGGTTCCATTGTCTGTAATGATGCTGTTTGGCACGCCAAACCTAAATACTATGGATTTTATAAAATTCACAGCCGAAGTACCATCTTGAGTGGTGATTGGCATTGCTTCGATCCATTTAGTAAATTTATCGATTGCTACTAGCCGAAAGATGTGTCCTCCTCGAGATGACTTGTGAAGTTTTCCCACCATATCAAGCCCCCACTAAGCAAAGGGCCAAGCTAGAGGTATAGGGTTTAATTCAGCGGCGGGTGCTCCAGGTTTTGTTGTGAATCATTGACATGCCTCACATGTTCTGACTATGTCTTTTGCATCTTGAACTGTTGCGAACAAATAAAATCCTGCCCTGAATGCTTTGGCAGCAATTGCTCAGCTGCTAGCATGATGACCACAAACTCCTTAATGATTTGAATGCTTTGAATGTCCTGAATGCTTTGAATGCTTTAGTGGGAAGTGATCTTTTGGACAATGTTAATTTAGTGCGGTTAAGTCAATGCACATCCGTAGCTCTTTGGTATTTTTCTTTGGGACACATACTGGGTTTGCGACCCACTCCGCTTTCTTCAGTTCCTTTATGAAGTTGGCATCAGTAAGGCGATGTAGCTCTTTTCCAATAGCTTTGTGCTTTGGTTCTATGAAACGGCGAAGCAATTGCTTTACTGGTTTTGCTTTTGGATCTAAGTTTAGTGCGTGCTCAGCGAGTTCCCTAGGAATTCCCGGCATGTCAGAAGGTATCCATGCAAAGATTTCCCAGTGCTCATGGAGGAACTCGATGAGCGCTTTCCTATGCGGGACCAAGATTGGAAGCCAAAAATGTTGTTTTCTTCGGGTTAGTGGGATGGATATGTACTTATTTTATGTCGTTCGCAATGTCGAAGGCCTGGTAGGGATTGACACGCACTACTACCGGAGGTTCTGCGGTTGTTGTCATTTTGAGCTGCTCAAACTTGGTTGCCATCCTGAAAGATTCAGATTTTTTTTGAACTCCTGATCGCAATTATCGGAACGTGTGAAACTTACTTTTATTGCTATGATTCCCTTGTGCTGGCCTCTTCATGGCTAAGTATGCATAGTGCGGAACTGCCACGAATCGTGCAAAAGTCGGGCGCCCCAGGATCACGTGATACTGCAATGGCCAGTCCATGACTTTGAACTCGAGCTTTTCCTGCCTGAAATTTTCTTTGGATCCAAAAACAACGTCAAGGAAAATTTTACCTAAAGGAATTTCGGCTTTACCTGGTACTATGCCGTGGAAGGATGTTTCTGTTGGTGCCAAATTTTCCAAGGGGTAGTTCATTGCCCTTAGTGTTTTGGCGTAGATCAAGTTTATGCTGCTTCCTACATCCATGAAGACCTTGCTCATGTCAAACCCGCTAATTTGTGCTTCAACTATCAAGGCCGAATGACCCGGTCTTGGTACTCGATGTGGGTGATCAGCTCTGCTGGATGTGATTTCCTATTTTGACCAATGGAGATACTCGGGTGTGGCTGGTGGAGCCATCTCTGCCATGTTGACTTGTCTTATGGTTAGCTTCTAAATTATGTTGGATGGATGCCCTTTTTGAATCATTGACATTGCCCCTTTTGACCTAGGGTATTCATTGCCTTGACCAGTTGTGTTTTGCGGTTGCCCTGCTGGGAGAGGCGGTGCACCGATGGCTAACATGCTAGGCGTGGATGTGTAACCTTGTTTTGCTGCTTCGGTCGCGTTTGCGTTGCATAGCTGATGGCTCAATGCACGGCACCCAGAAAAGTGCTGGTGCGTGGTTGATGTAGAGCTCGTTGGGAACCCCAAGAGGAAGGTATGATGCGCACAACAACAAGTTTCTCTCAGTTATGAAACCAAGGTTTAATCGAACCAGTAGGAGCAAGGAAACACCCCAAAGGTGTTACTAGCTGAGCTTTGGCAGGGCGCACTACCGGTGCTAGTAGCAACGTGGAGACCTGCACAACACAACCACAGAACTTTGTCCCCAACTTGCGATGAGGTTGTCAATCTCACCGTGTTTTGCGGAAAACAAAGGATTAAACGTATCAAATGGAAAGAAGTAATAGTTTGCAAAAAGTAAACACAAAGCAGTAACAGTTTGTAGATTGTATGTAAAGAAAAGGACCGGGATCCATAGTTCACTAGAGGTGGCTCTCCTTAAGATAGATAACATGCTGGGTGAACAAATTACAGCGGGGCAATTGACAAACATCGAGAAAAAAATACATGCATATACTAATCATCTTGACTCCTTTGGAACTTGATTGGGCATTACAACATAATACATAGACCACCATCCAACTGCATCTATGACTAATAATCCACCTTCAGGTTATCATCCGAACCCCCTCCAGTATTAAGTTGCAAGCAACAGATTATTGCTTTACGAACTGCGTGTAAAGTAAACAATACGATTGTTCTATGAACAAAGGATTGTTGTTTTCTCCCTAGTAGCAACAACACATCTAGTACCTTAGAGATTTCTGTCACTTCCCCAGATTACCAGAGGCATGAACCCACTATCGAGCATAAATACTAACTCTTGGAGTTGCTAGCATCTACTTGTCCAAGATAGCTACTAACAACAGAAAGCATGCAAGATCACAAATAACAAAGACATGATAGAATCAATAATCAATCTGAAATAGCATCTCAATATCCATCGGATCCCCGCAAACACAACATGCAGAATTACAAATAGATGATCTTGATCATGAACAGAGCTCACAAGATCTAAACATGAAAGCACAAAGGAGGAGAACCAGCCATCTAGCTACTACATGGATCCGTAGTCCAAGGATGAACTACTCACGCATCACACCGGAGGCTTGCGTTGTGATGAAGAAGGCCTCCAGGGTGAATTCCCCTCTCCGACAGGGATGGAGACGACGGCGGCTACAGACTCTTTCGTGGATTTTTGATCGGGCACTTAGGGTTTTCGTCCTAAGGGCATCTTATAGTCGGAAGGGGAGGCTGAGGGGGTGCCAAGGGCCACCACACCACCCCCTGGCGTGGGCCCAGCCTGGCCGCGCGGCCAAGTGGTGTGGCCGGCCTCTGGCCCTTCTCAGTCTCGTATTCTGGCACTTGATGACTTCTAGAAAAATAGGCACTTTGGCTTTTGTCCCGTCCAATTCCGAGAATATTCATTTTCTGACTTTCCTGGAACCAAAAACAGCAGAAAACAGGCAGCTGGCACTGTGGCTCTTGTTAATAGGTTAGTCCAAGAAATCATATGAAAAGTACTCCAAAGTGTAGAAAAAACACAAGAAAGTGGATAAAACCAAGCATGGAACATCAAAAATTATCGATAGATTTGCAATGTATCAATAGCTCTTGCATTTTTAAGAATGTTCAGCAGTCTTTCATGAGTTAGTTGGATTGTCTTTTTCCTGCTGGGTCAACATAAAAGTACATATTACAGGGCCCTTCTAGTATTTGCATTGCGGACATGGGTGGGTCCCGAGCTCGTGGCTGATATCACTGCGTTGATTGGCTTCCTCCGCCTTCATCCCTGTTGCAGCGGTACCTGCTATTGTAGTCGTCATTCCTATTGTTGCCTTCACCCGAAAAACTGGCTATGACATAACTTGGTCCTGTGTTTCTATCATTATTTTGCCGCCTCCTGTCATTGCCGCCTTTATCCATGTCTTCTTCGGGTGACCATGTTCGTTTGTTATGTAGCGCGTCCTATCCATCAGCCTAGTGATTTGCTATGTCCATTAACTGTGAGATTGTCTTTGGTTTGACTCGCCCCAGTTCTTCTATGAATTCTCGGCGATGGAGGCCGTCATTGAAGGCATCAATGGCTCTTTTATTGGATATGGATTCAGCTATATTTTTTACGGTGTTCCATCGCTGGATGAATGCTCTTGTTGACTCTCCAGGCTTCTGTTTGCATGCCCATAATTGCTCTAAAGACGCGAGCCGCTTGAATGTGGACTGAAAGTGTCGGATGAACTTATCTTCGAGACCGTTCTAGCTACGAATAGAGTCTTTGGGTAGTTATCTAATCCATGACCTTGCAGCGCCGGTAAGGTGCAATTGTAAACTTTGCATTGTGGTGGCTGTAGAGCCGCCCTATAACTTGATAGTGGCCAGATAATCTGCTAGCCAAGCTTCGGCTTCTTGGAGTCCATCATATTTTTGATGGTCAAGTGGAAGTTTAAAGTCCTTGGGTACTGAGGTATTGCGAATCCGCTGAGTGAAACAGCTAGCTCCACATAACTCATAGTCATCTTCATTATCACCGTCATGATCTCTTCGGTTGCGGTTTTCATATCTTGTGTTACTTCTCGGCTCCAGTCCTGAAATATGTTCCCGGTGTGGGGACCGTGATCACCAGGTGTGCCCTGCTTGCCGAGGGATGCTGCGATAGCGTGGGGATCTTTCGGGTTGATGCTTAATTCCTTGTTCTACTTGTGCAAGAGTCGATCCTACCATGCCGAGGTTCATCAGGGTGGAGCAGTGGAGAGCTTCATGAGGATCGTTGGGTGCAGTTTGAGTTGTGATCATATATGTTTGTGCGGCCACAATTGCTGCTTGAGCCATTTTTGCGTTGATGTTTCCTGCTTGATCTACTGAAATAAACGATAGATCAAGGTCTCGGATCAGTTTGTTTCTTTCTATTTCGGGGATGTTCTGTAATCGAGATGTTCCCCTTCTTGGCGGTGCTCCTCCTGTTACGCTCCTAGACCTTCGGGTAGAGCTTAGTTTTGCCCGTCGTAGGCCGGATTCGTCGGCTAACCTCTTTCTTTCGTTGAGTTGCCTCTGCATCCTTAGTAGGTCTCTCTTCTTGTGGTGAAGCAAGTATTGATATGCTAAAAAATCTTCATGTGAGGCATCTGCTATCATTGGAACTACACCCAAAATTGCTTCCCAGCCCTTTTGTCGTGCCGTCGCTGGTACCCGAAGAGTTCGCCTCTCTTATCCGTTTGGTTCTGCTCTTCTTCCTAGGACTAAGCAGTTATCCACCGTTTCTCCTCCATTTCCGTGGCCCCCTTTGTTGCTGTGGTTTCCTACATTGTCATCCGATAAAATATCATTGGGGTCGTTACCGTTAGAATCGCAAGGTGTCGAGGTATTTTCGTTGACCATGCACACTTGGTGGCATGTCATGCATGGGCCTATGTCATCGTCATCTGAACACTGGGAAACACTGTCGGGTGGATCAATGAAATCCATTGTTTTCTATTCTGGGTAGATTTCTGCCATCCTTATCCCGAAGTTGATGCTTTTTCTTCTTTCTTCGGGTTCAGAGTTTGCTGGGCTTGTTCCACGTGGTGGAGTTAGTGGGGGATCTAATCCGACGGAGAGATTGTCGTAAAGACCATCAAGGTCCACCAGATCCGTCTCATGTTTCTTGTTTTCTTTGGCTGCTTCAATTTCTGCCATGGCCTCCATGGAGGATCTGATGGATGATGCTGGTATCGCTGTAAGCGCAATTTTTTCACCGACGGTTCTGATGTAGTCAGGGCCCAACGGTGTGATTCTTGGAGGTCTTCTACTCGGAAGTGGAAGCTTCCAATGATTAGATCAGATCCGCCTTTGAATTCAGCGGGTACTATCACAAGGGTGGGCGGGTGTGGATCCTCTTTTGTTGGGTTGCTGCATGGAATAGAGAGTTCTGCCGAATCCATGGTTCCAGCGTTCAAGTTTCCCACAAATGGCGCCAATTGATAAGGGGTGACCTTGTTGGAGATATGCCTGCGTGTCTATTCATCTTGTAATAGCTTTATTCCAAGTAGTTGTAATAGTTGCTAGTGATGATGGACAACCATGAAGCGGCGCCACTGACCTTGACGCAATGCTGGTGATGATGGAGATCATGTCCGTGCTTTGGAGATGGAGATCAAAGGCATAAGAAGAAAGGGCCATATCATATCATGCTAATTATGAATTGCCTGTGATGTTAATCCTTTATGCATCTTGTATTGCTTAGATCGCGACGGTAGCATTATAAGATGATCCCTCTCACTAAATTTCAAGTAATAAAGTGTTTGTCCTTAGTTGGCACCGTTGCTACGACTCGTCGTCTCGAAGCATCTCGTGATGATCGGATGTGATAGATTCTACGTGTGCATACAACGGGTGCAAGCCAGATTTGCACATGCGGAAACTAAGGTTAATCTTGACGAGCCTAGCATGTACAGACATCGTCTCAGAACACGGAATACCGAAAGGTAGAGCATGAATCATATAAGTGATATGATGAACATGAAGATTGTTCGCCGATGAAACTATATCTTCTCTCGTGAAGATCGGACTTGGTGTAGTGGACTTGGTTCGTGTAATCACTAAGACAATGTGAGGGATGTTGTTTTGAGTGGGAGTTCACCTAGTTAATTTAAGAATTAAAATTGAACTCAATTTATCATAAGCTTAGTCTAAACTACATGCAAATTTGTTGTAGATTATGGCGAATCTCTCCATCAATTTCAATGCGTTCCTAGAGAAAGAAAAGCTTAAGAACAATGGAAGCAACTTCACGGACTGGCTCCGTGGTCTGAAGATTGTCCTCAGGGCTGGTCAGATGACCTATGTGCTCGAAGCACCACTAGGTGACCCACCTGCAAAAGATGCCACCGATGATGTAAAGAATGTTTACGCCACTTGGAAAAATCATTACTCCACAGTTCAGTGTGCCATCCTGTACGGTTTAGAAATGGATCCCCAGAAGCGTTTTGAGCACCACGACCCATTCGAGATCATTAAGGAGCTCAAACTCATTTTTGAGACTCACGCGGCCGTGGAGAGCTATGAGGCCTCCAAAAAGTTCTTTACCTGTAAGATGGAAGAGGGAAGCTCCGTTAGCGAGAACGTGCTCACCATGTCTGGGAACGCAAACAAGCTCCAAGAGTTGGGGATAACGATTCCTAATGAGCTAGGGATTCACCGTGTCCTCCAATCACTACCACCGAGTTATAAGAACTTTGTGATGAACTACAATATGCACTGCATGAACAAGACGTTACCTGAACTATCGTCCATGTTGAAAACTGCTGAAGTGGAGATCAAGAAGGAGCACCAAGTGTTGATGGTCAATAAGACCACCAATTTCAAGAAACAGGGCAAGCCTAAGAAAAAGGGCAACTTCAAGAAGGACGGCAAGAAAGCTGCCGCACCTGCTAAGAAGGCCAAGGCTGGTCCTAAGCCTGAAACTGAATGCTTCTACTGCAAGGGTGCTGGTCACTGGAAGCGTAACTGCCCCAAGTACCTGGCGGATTTAAAGAACGGCAACATCAAGAAGAAAGGTATATTCGATATACATGTTATTGATGTGTATCTTACTAGTAATCGTAGTAGTGCCTGGGTATTTGATACTGGTTCGGTTGCTCATATTTGTAACTCGAAACAAGAGCTGCGGAATAAACGAAGACTGGCGAGAGACGAGGTGACGATGCACGTTGGAAATGGCTCCAAGGTTGATGTGATCGCCATCGGCACGCTCCCTCTACATCTACCTTCAGGATTAGTTTTAAATTTAAATAATTGTTATTTGGTTCCTGCGTTAAGCATGAACATTATATCTGGATCTTGTTTATTGCGAGACGGTTACTCTTTTAAGTCTGAGAATAAAGGTTGTTCGATTTATATGAGTAATATATTTTATGGTAATGCACCTGAGATGAATGGTTTATTCTTATTGAATCTCGATAGTAGTGATACACATGTTCACAACATAGATGCTAAACGAATAAAATTCAATGATAATTCTACATACATGTGGCACTGTCGTCTTGGTCACATTGGAGTGAAGCGTATGAAGAAACTCCATTCTGATGGACTTCTTGAATCACTTGATTTTGAATCACTTGAAAGATGTGAAGCATGTCTAACGGGAAAAATGACTAAGACTCCATTCTCTAGAATAATGGAGCGAGCTACAGACTTATTGGAAATAATACATACCGATGTGTGCAGTCCAATGAGTGTAGCATCGCATGGTGGATATCGTTATGTTCTCACTTTCACGGATGACTTAAGTAGATATGGGTATATCTACTTTATGAAACATAAGTCTGAAACTTTCGAGAAGTTTAAGGAATTTCAAAGTGAAGTGGAAAATCATCGTAACAAGAAGATTAAGTTTCTACGTTCTGACCGCGGAGGTGAATATCTAAGTTATGAGTTTGGCATGCATTTAAAGAAATGTGGAATACTTTCGCAGTTGACACCGCCGGGAACACCACAGCGTAATGGTGTGTCCGAACGTCGTAATCGAACTCTCTTAGATATGGTTCGGTCTATGGTGTCTCTTACAGACTTACCGCTATCGTTTTGGGGCTATGCATTAGAGACAGCCGCATTCACTTTAAATAGGGCACCATCTAAATCCATTGAAACGACACCGTACAAATTGTGGTTTGGTAAGAAACCTAAGTTGTCGTTCCTTAAAGTTTGGGGTTGCGAAGCGTATGTAAAGAAGTTACAACCTGATAATCTTGAACCCAAAGCGGAGAAATGTGACTTCATCGGATACCCTAAAGAAACAATTGGGTATACCTTCTATCATAGATCCGAAGGCAAAGTTTTCGTTGCCAAGAATGGATCCTTTCTTGAGAAGGAGTTTCTCTCGAAAGAAGTGACTAGAAGGAAAGTAGAACTCGACGAGGTTATTGAACCTTCTCTCGGAGTTGAGAGTAGCGCAGCACTGGAAGATGTTTTTGTGCCGCCTGCACCAATTGGAGAGGAAGCTCATGATGGTGATCATGAAACTTCGAACGAAGTTACTGCTGAACCTCGAAGGTCAACGAGGGTTTGTACCACTCCTGATTGGTATGACTCTGCCTTGAACGTATGTTGGTGGACAACACTGATGACCCTGCGACGTATGAAGAAGCTATGGTGAGCCCAGATTCCGACAAATGGCTAGAAGCCATGAAATCCAAAATGGGATCCATGTACGAAAACCAAGTATGGACTTTGGTGGACTTACCGGATGGCCGTAAGGCTGTCAAGAACAAATGGATTTTCAAAAGAAAAACAGATGTTGATGGTAATGTTACCGTCTATAAGGCTCGACTTGTCGCGAAAGGGTTTCGACAAATTCAAGGAGTTGACTACGACGAGACTTTCTCACCAGTAGCGAAGCTAAAGTCTGTGAGGATTTTGTTAGCAATTGCTGCATATTTCGATTATGAGATTTGGCAGATGGATGTCAAAACGGCTTTCCTTAATGGTGAAATTGAGGAAGAGTTGTATATGGTACAACCCAAGGGTATTGTCGATCCTAGTGATGCTGACAAGGTATGCAAACTTCAGCGCTCCATTTATGGACTGAAACAAGCATCCCGGAGTTGGAACCAACGTTTGATAAAGTAATCAAAAACTTTGGATTTATACAAACTTATGGAGAAGCTTGTATTTACAAGAAAGTGAGTGGGAGCTCTGTAGCATTCCTAGTACTATATGTAGATGACATATTGTTGATTGGGAATGATATAGAACTTCTTAATAGCCTCAAAACCTATTTGAATAATAGTTTTTCAATGAAGGATCTTGGCGAAGCGGCATATATTCTAGGCATCAAGATTTATAGAGATAGATCAAGACGCCTAATAGCGCTTTCACAAAGTACATACTTAGACAAAGTTCTAAAGAAGTTTAGAATGGAAGAGAGCAAGAAAGGGTTCGTGCCCATGTTGTCAGGTAAGACCTTGAGTAAAACTCAAAGTCCGGCTATGGCAGAAGATAGAGAAAAGATGAATAATATTCCCTATGCCTCGGCCATAGGTTCTATCATGTATGCCATGCTGTGTACAAGACCGGATATAGCACATGCTGTTAGTTTGACTAGCAGATATCAAAGTGATCCTGGATGGAGCACTGGACAGCGGTCAAGAATATCCTAAATTACCTGAATAGGACTAAGAATATGGTTCTTTCTTATGGAGGTGATGAACAGCTTGTTGTAAACGGTTACACTGATGCTAGTTGGAACACCGATCCAGATGACTCAAAGTCACAGTCTGGATACATATTTATTTTGAATGGTGCTGCAGTGAGCTGGAGGAGTGCTAAGCAAAGTGTTGTGGCAAAATCTTCAACTGAATCGGAATACATAGCTGCTTCGGAGGCTGCACAAGAAGCCATATGGATGAAGGAGTTCATTACTGAACTTGGCGTGGTTCCCAGTGCGTTGGACCTGATGGCCATCTACTGTGACAACACAAGTGCCATAGCTAATGCACAGGAGCCAAGGTCACATAGCAAGCTGAAGCACATCAAGCTACGTTTCCATGCTATTCGCGAGTATGTCCGAGACGGTGACATAAAGATTTGCAAAGTACACACTGATCTGAATGTGGCAGATCCGTTGACTAAACCTCTCCTTAGAGCAAAGCATGACCAACACCAGAACACCATGGGTGTTAGCTATATTACCATGTAATCTAGATTATTGACTCTAGTGCAAGTGGGAGACTGTTGGAGATATGCCCAAGAGGCAATAATAAAAGTGGTTATTATTATATCTTTGTGTTTATGATGAATGTTTACATCCCATGCTATAATTGTATTATAAGGAAACACTAATACATGTGTGTTTTGTAAACATAAAAGAGTCCCTAGTAAGCCTCTTGTTGAACTAGCTTGTTGATTAGTAGATGATCATGGTTTCCTGATCATGGACATTGGATGTCATTAATAACAAGGTTATATCATTAGGAGAATGATGTGATGGACACACACCCATAGTAAGCGTAGCATAAGATCAAGTCATTAAGTTCGTATTGCTGTAAGCTTTCAAATGCATAGTAACCTAATCCTTCGACCATGAGGTCATGTTAATCACCATCACCGGATGGGTACTTTGATGACATCAAACACCGCTTCGTAACTGGGTGGTTATAAAGGTGTCATTGGGTATTCTAAAAGTATGTGTTGAAGCGCATGGACCAAGATTGGGATTTGTCCATCCATATGACGGATAGATATGCTCTAGGCCCTCTCGGTGGAATGTCATCTAGTTAGCTTGCAAGCATGTGACTAGGTCACAAGGGATGCCATAACATGGAACGAGTAAAGAGTACTTATCAGTAACGAGGTAGAACTAGGTATGGAGATACCGACGATCAAACCTCGGATAAGTAGAATATCGCGTGACAAAGGGAATTGGTTTCGTATGTTAATGGTTCTATCGATCATGAAGTCATCGTTGAGTATGTGGGAGCCATTATGGATCTCCAGATCCCGCTGATGGTTATTGATCGGAGAGGTGTCTTCATCATGTATGCATATTCACAAACCGTAGGGTGACACACTTAAGGTTCGAAGTTGTTTTAAGTAGATATGGAATGTGCGTTGGAGACCGAATGTTGTTCGTTGTCTCGGATTGGATCCAGGACATCACGAGGAGATCCGGAATTGTCCGGAGAATAAGATTCATATATTGGGGATCATTTTCTAAGTTAGGAAATGTTCCGAAGTATTTGTATGGGGATTCTAGAAGGTTTCGGAATGTTCCGGAAGGTTCTAGAAGATTTCTTGGAGTTTGCTTGAAAACCAAGAAAGGATCAAGGAATCCTTGTAGGGCAAGACAAGGAGTAGTGGGGGAGGAGGACTCCTCCCCCTCCCATGGCGCCTCCCTCCTTTAAATAGAGGGGTGGGGGCGCCACCCCCTGGCCCCCTCACAATCCGCAAACCCTAGCCGCCTCTCTCCTCCTCCTTCTCTCTGCTCTGGCTTAGGCGAAGCCCTGCAGAATTCTCTACTCCACCACCACCACCACACCGTCGTGCTGCTGGGATTCCGTGGAGAGATCTACTACCTCCGCTGCTCGCTGGAACGGGGAGTGGAAGGTCTGCTTTGACTCCGCACGTGTGACCGACTGCGGAAGCGCTGCCGGAACGCGGCGCCGGAAGGATCGTCCACTCGATCTTGAGATCGGCAAGTGATCGACTACATCAACCACGAGATCCAATCTCGTAACGCTTTCGGATCTACGAGGGTTAGTACAGATCTATCTCGTTGCACATGTCTAATAGATTAGATCTTGGCTTTTATCTAGATTAGATCTGGGTTTTGTTCGTTCTTGCGGTAGAAATTTTTTGTTTTCCATGCTACGAACCCATCAGACCTCGGCAATATCCATAGAGAAGGACTTAGCGTTTCGCAGAAAAGAGAATGCTGGGGATTTTGTCGTATATCATGAGAACAATGGAGTCAAAGTCGCCTGAATATTTGGTGAATCGCACTATTATAGATCACTTGGGGATTGTTCGGTCTCCTCGCCTAGGCTTCTCCTGTCCTATAGATAATAGGCCAGGTCTCAAAGTTGTATGCGGATAGGTTATATATGTGTAATTACAATATCAGCATGATGTCGGTCCTTTGTCCTTTTTCCTAATACAACTACAAACTTTGTCGGTTGCTCCTTTGGGCCATCATCTTAACTCTTCATGGGCCGTCAGCCTTGTATATAGTCAGAGTAGTGAATTATAGGCACCCGAGTAGTCATACCTATGTCACCCGGGGTGGGTGGAAATGTTTGAGATATCCCGGATGGGACATCTTCCATGTAAGGTGGTCTAGTATTTTTGAAAAATGGGTTGGTATCATTTAGAATTAACCCTTTGGTGGTTGCTTCACAAAATGCCCAATTTTTGGCTCTCATAAAATGGAAAATTGCTTTTTGTGGGATGAAAAGGAAAACTTCCTCCTGCAATATTGTTCGCCATCCCAAGATACACATATATGCATAATATGGCCACACTATCACAAACTATGCCTCGATTCTGGCCCTAATATTGTACATTTATACCGAAAGCCATGAAATCTCAAACATGATAGCTCATTTTGAGAAGGACTTTTTGAGATGCAATCAATATATCAAGTTTGGTATTTTTCCTTGCAACTGTGTCACATAATGTGACAACACACGAATGGTTTACATTGTTCGGATCGTTTTTGAATTTCTTATGTCCTTTTCCAAATTTTCCCATTTTAAAGTATGGTCAAAACGACGGGCATGTAGATAGGGGATGAGGATCGCTAAAACTTGCAATCGGATCTCTGAAAAACATCATATTGTGAGTCTAAAAATGGTTTTTTTCAAAAAATCACGAGCATTAGATCATGTACATGTAGTTCAAACCGGACCCACTTCTTGACAAGTTTCCCTTTTTTAAATCATGAGCATTAGATCAATGTCTCAGAGGCTAGAAATTATTATTCTTTATTTAAAAAATATTTACCATTTAAAAACCCTTTTAAAAATGATAGATATTCTTTATTTCTTTTATGACATAGATATTCTTTATTTTTTCATTAGATAGATATTCCTTATTTCTTTTATTAGATAGATATTCTTAATTTTTTATTAGATAGATATTCTTTATTTTTTTATTAGATAGATATTCTTTATTTTTTTATTAGATATATATTCTTCATTTTTTATTAGATAGATATTCTATATTTATTTTATTAGATAGATATTCTTTATTTCTTTTATTAGATTAATATTCTTTATTTATTTTATTAGATAGATATTCTTTATTTATTGTTTTAACATTTTAATATACAATAAGGCGGGAACAAGAATTTATACTTCAAAGTTCAAATATAATTTTCGAAAGTCCCTTTAGTCCCGGGTCATGCTAAGACCCAGGACTAAAGGTGGACAGTTAGCGCACAACCTCTGGGTTGCTACCAAAACTCTCTAGTCCCGGGTCGTGGCATGACCCTGGACTAAAGGTCACACCTTTAGCCCTGGGTCATGCCACGACCCGAGACTAGAGACCCTTTAGTCCTAGGTCGTGGCATGATGATGACTGGAAGTGCACAGATCGTTTGTATCTAGTTTCGAAATAAAGATATTGATCCCACAGGGAGCAGGAGTCTGAAGTCTAATAACTCTTGAAATAAATATTATGATCGAAATGCTACATAAAGTTCTAAGTGACAAGATAAAATGTGAGTATTGTGTAAAAAGGTGTTTTTGGGTTTTAGGTATAAGAGCAACAATAAAGTAAAGTAAAACAACTGAATACATAAAGTAAGTATCACGTATGTAAAAGAGATTGGAACTTCAATAGGGAAAGAGCATTCTCAGGGAGTAGCGGATACACCACTAGCATTATAAGAGCTAAGATAAAGATTATTATCATGAACATTCTCAACTATGTATGTGTGGGAGGAACTCTGTATTTTGACAAATAGGCAGCAACCACTGCTCACATCATCATCATAACCACGGCAGTCAGCAATCAACATCAATCGAATTACTACGCTATTAAGGGACGTAATCCCGTAGGACGTATCCCATGGCATGGATAGTGTTCCGTGAGTTTCCTAAGTTTCCCAAGTTGATATGTAAGGAGTGCCAACAGCTTTATAGTCATTGTAAGTGCTAGCACACCTCCGTCTACCAACAAGTAGTTCCCTCCATCAAGTCACCATAAGAGGCAAATATTGAGAGGTCAACTTCTCTCAACATCAAGATGAAGACAATCTAACACATGGTCACAGTGATGAATATCATAATAAACTTTATCTTATTTCAATCTCATACTAGGGTTTCTCCATCTCCCCAAGAACTAATGATCTACTCAGACATGGAGGCAATCAACATCATGGTAATAACAATGGAATCTATCATAGATGAATAGTACTTGTATAAATCCACAACGAGTATGGAAATTACAACAAGATCTAGACAAGATGTAGATGTGATGAATGGAGATGGTGGGGATGCAGCGGTGGATAATGAAGATTGATGCCTTAGCCTCCCGGTCTGCGCAGGGCGAATATGGATCCTCGGTGGATGAGTTCCCCCTCTAGATGCCTTCCGAAGGTGATGTTTCGGTGATTTCTGGGTGTTTTGTATGTCGTCTCCCCGATCCAGTTGCATGGGGTGAAACTATTTGAGGAGGCGGTGGTGGTGCCAACTATACGGCCGAAAATTTTATTCCGGTCGTATAGTTGGTCGTTGAACCGTCTGTCTCCTTTGTTCGCTTCGGGTTTTCTTTTGGTATTATTAATATTTCCCAAATAAGCGATTTATGATGTTTTTGACTCCTTTTCTCCTTAGTACAACTGCTCCAAGAATTGTATCCATTGGATCCATCATCTGTCCTGATCCAGGTGAAAACAGACATAAAATGCGCATGCGAGCGCCGTAAAATACCAAGATCCTACATCTACAATGCAAAATAATAGTGTAAAACATGATGCAAATATGCACTCATCAACTTCCCCAAGCTTAGACTCTTGCTCATCCCGAGCAAGTTTAGCTTAATGGATGTGATCCTCATTTTCATGAAGCTGAGTCGATAAAATAAATGAGGCAGTTGCAGCATGTGTTTATCATATACAATATATAGAAATGAGTCCATGAATAGTACCTTACTCGAACCATCTGAATAGTATTAGCAGGCTTCCACAACTTAGTGATCAACAGTTCATAAAAGATGAATCTCAACATAATGTAAAAGTATCTGGTTCAACCGAATGAGTTAGCAAGGTAGTCCAAGTGTTTTAGAATCAATGTATTCACTTGGGATTCAATATCTCAAAAGTGTCTCTTTGTCATACTACAATATAGTGGTATATGCCCATTTGCTCTTTGCACACTCACTCTTTTTCTTCTTTCTTTTCTTCTCTTTTGTGTATATGCTCACACTTTTGTTTAAGTGTTGTGCAAAGGAGCTAGCCATATGTTCCACTTCATGTAGGAATTCAAAGTTTAACGATCTCAATTATCAAATTCCAATTGTATATGAAGCATTATTATGACTTGAAGCTTCTACCTCAACTTGTTCTCATTCTATTTTTATAGCACTTTCATTTTCCTTTGTTCAAGGTTTCTTTTTCAACTTAACTGCATAGATAGTTTTTTGTTTGTAAATCAAGCCGTAGACTTACAACATATTGACCAAATTATCTTTATGTGTAACATTAATACCAATGGTGTGGAAGACTCCTATTGCTATCATCAAGTGCAAGTAAAATTATAGACACCAAAGAACTATACCATATCAACATACAACTCTAATGAACCAAAGACGTTTAACCATTCAATCTAAGAACAAAGAAACTACGCAAACATGACATAGATCATAGGATTATAACTTATAGCATCAAACACCATGTTTACATAGGACGGTACAGAGGTGTGTGAGAGGATGAACCACTGCATACTAGGAGGATTAGGTGATGGAGATGGCGGTGAAGATGGTGAAGAGGGCGGCGGCGGTGCCGACGGCGGCGTGGGGGACTCCTTCCCCGCCGCCGGTATCATGCAGGGGCACTGCCCCTTAGCCCCCTTCCTTCATGGCTTCTTGGGAGCCCTCCCAAATAGAGATGGGATCCATGGGGGAGGCAAAAACATGGCTTTGGTGGCTGCAAATTCGTGTGTGGAAATGCCTTGGGCGAATTAGGTTTCCTCCCTTTATATAGCTTCTCGGATTCCCGTCACCCCATCTTGGGATGCAGTAAATCGGGCCTAAAAGGCCCGTCCGGACTCGGAATCAGCTAAATTTTATGTCCAGAACGTTTGTCGTGAAATTTCCAACAACTTGGTAGTTGAAGAGTTTTCCGTTTGACGCTGTCTTTGATCCAAAACGTGACCATCTTCAAAAAGAGTTTTGAGACAGATTTCTGGAAAATCCCAATTTGACTCCAACAAGGTTTCCACTTGTATTCTTGGTAATTCCTACACATCAAAGTGTAAAACAAGAACATTGTGCACTTTTTCAACTATTAGTAGGTTAGTCCAAATAAATCATAAACTTTATACAAAAATGACTGTCAAAAGCATATTATTAGCATGAAACCATCAAAAATTATAGATACGTTATGGACGTATCAGTCCCTGGTGTCTCCCTGTCCATCTCCTCAATCTTCAGCTCAAAGGTCTTCAAATCCCTCTTCCGACGTGCATTGTCAGTGTCGAAGAACTCTATAGGGATGGTCTTGATCTCCTTGCCTTGCTCGCTATTGCTCCTAATCTCCATAGGGGCCTTTCTTCTTGTCTTCTATCCCTTTGTTGCGTGTCCTCACGTGTGGATAAGAGGTGGATTGGTTTCTAGAGATTATGATTAAAGAGAGACAATGGCAGTATATAAGGGGGGTCAGAGGTTGGTAAAACTCGCGAGAAACACCAAATTGTTGCCAAAGAAAGAAATCTTAACGAAACAGGGAAAGAAATTACGGATTTGGAAGAGTCCTGCCGCGTAACGACCAACTATACGGGCGCGACCCGTATAGCTCTGGCCTTATAGTTGGTTCCAGGCAGATATTTCCAAATATCTTGAGTCCAGGTCGATTAAATCACGACTCGGAACCGATAATAACGTTTTTTTAAAAAATGAAAAGGCAAAGAAAAAGTGTCTGGTAGTTTAACGACCAACTATACGGCCGGAAAATTTAGCTTCAGTCGTATAGTTGCGACCGTATAGATACAGACACCAAAAATCAAAAGTGTCTAAGAGTTTAACGACCAACTATATGGCCGGAAAATGGGCTCCGGTCGTATAGTTGCGACCATATAGATACAAACATCAATGTGGACTTCCATTGACAATGTTAACTTCCATTCTCATGTTCCCTATGTGCACTCTTAAAATATCAACAAAAATAATTGAACATGTGGACAAGATCATGAGGCATTGTCTGTGAAATAAGAAAGATGAAGCAGGAGAGCATTATAATGCCTTAATTGCATGGGACAAGGTTTGTAGACCCAAGAATAAAGCAGGTATGGGTGTCCTAAACCTTAAAATCCAGAATGATGCATTGCTTCTGAAGTTCCTACATAAATTCTACAACAAAATGGACACCCCTTGGGTATCTTTAATCTGGGACACATATTATAATGGGAAAATTCCGCATGCCGCTAGAACTTGTGGACCTTTCTGGTGGAAGGATATTGTTAAATTTTTCCCAATTTACAGAGAGATAACTTACTATACTGTTAAAACAGGGAACACAGTGTTGATGTGGAAGGATAACTGGCTGGACGGGGTGGCAGCTGAAATGTTCCCCAGAGCCTTCTCTTTTACATCTAAAGAGGATTCTTCGGTTGCAGAATTTCTCAATGCCCCTGACCTTGCCACAAATTTTGCTTTACCTATTTCGCCTTAGTCTATGGATGAACTGAAAGAATTGCAACAAAAGTCAGAAATGTAAAAATTACTGATTCTAGAAAGGATATCTGGAGTTACACTTGGGGATCAGAGAACTACCAAGTTAGAGCATTCTATCAATTCTACTTCAGAGAGATGGAAGCATACATTTCTTTCAATTGGTTATGGAAGAGCAAATGTACACCAAAGTTAAAAAAAATCCGCTGGCTATTACTCTTAGACAGATTGAATACTAAAAACATGCTCAAACGTAGACACTACAATAGTGTTTCTGCTTTTGACTGTCTAATATGTAACAATAACTGTGAAGAAACTGTGGAACACCTCTTCTTTGACTGCTCTTTCAGTAAAAAATGTTGGCAGGCTCTTGGTATGTACTGGGACAACAGTGGGGATCGACTGCACATCATTGAAAGAGGGAAAAAGAATTCAACAAGCAAGTTGTTTATGGAAATTGTTATTGTGGCAACCTGGAGCATCTGGAAAGAGAGGAATGACCTGTGCTTTAACAATATTACTCCCTCTATTGATTCATGGAAGGACAAATTTCAGCAGGACTTTAGACTACTGGTTCATAGGACTAAACCTGAATTTCATCAGGAGATACACAATACTTGTAATTCGCTGTAGTTCATTCCTTTACTCCTTTCTACTCCTCTTCCCCCCTGTATCTGTTTTCTGCCACAGGAACACATGTAACCTTTCTAGGTTTCCCCAACTTGGGAAATCCTAAAGCAATATAAAGATAGTAGGACAACACCTACTATCAAGAGTTTCAAAAAAAAGATACAAACATCAAAAATCAAAAGTGTCTAAGAGTTTAATGACCAACTATATGGCGGGAGATTTTTCTACGGTCGTATAGTTGCCCCCGTATAGGTCCAGACTTCGAGAACAATTTCACGAAGATGATACAGAGAGTTTAACGACCAACTATACGGCGGGAGATTTTTCTCCGGTCGTATAGTTGCGCCGGTATAGTTGGTAAAAACCCTCATAAACTTCAGAAAAATATGAGGAATTCAAAATTAAAATTTTCAGAAGTAAAATCTGTGAAAACAAATCACTTATTTGAGTAGGAATACTTACCTCGAACTTACCATTTGTTTATTCGGGGATGAAAAGCTCCTCCAACCACAAAGACTTCTTCTCTTTTGTAGGAATTGACCTAAGTTCATTGAATAATTCTCGTAAATGAAAATCACCAGGACTAAAGTTCCTCTCAACAAGATTGGTGTCTTGCTGGGCAAATATGGACACTGCATCTAACATCTTTATTTCTTGCCTCTGCATAATCTGCAACTCAAATTCTTGAAGTGAAAGAATCCAATGGATCAGTCTTGGTTTATGGTCTTTCCTCTCAAGGAGTACTTTTAAACCATCGTGATCCGTATGAACTCTTACTTTTGCATCAACTATATATCAATGAAATTTATCACAAGATAAAAATATAGCAAAAAGTTCCCTTTCTTCCTTAGGGTAATTCTTTTGAGCACCCTTAAGAGTTCTACTAGCATGATGTATAATATTAAATCTGCGACCAATGTGTTGTCCGAGAGTTACTCCTACAACATCATCACTAGCTTCACATATTAGGTCAAAGGTCGTATCCCAGATAGGTGGTTTAATGATAGGAGCACGAGATAAAGCATTTTGAGTTTATCAAAGGCTTCAAGACATTTATCATCAAAATTAAATCTTACTCCCTTTTGTAGGAGGTTAGTCAAAGGTTTGGATATTCTAGATAAATTTATAATGAACCTTCTATAAAAACTCACATGACCAAGGAAACGTCGTATACCTTTAATATCCAAGGACTATACCTTCTTTGACCATAAAATGGCACTTCTCCTAGTTTAGAACAAGATTGGTTTCTTCGCAACGCTGCAAAACTCTTTTGAGATTATCCAAGCAACTAGTAAACGAAGTTCCATAGATAGAAAAGTCATCCATAAATACTTCCATTATTAGTTCTATAAAATTCGCAAAAATAGCAGTCATGCATCTTTGAAAAGTAGCTGGAGCATTACATAAATCAAAAGGCATATGTCGGTAAGCATGTAAACCATAAGGACTAATGAAAGTTGTTTTAAGTTGGCCATCCGGATGAACAGCTATTTGAGAAAAACCAGTGTATCTGTCCAAGTAGCAAAAATGAGTGTGATTTGCTAACCTTTCTAAAGTTTGATCTATGAACGATAAAGGATAGTAATCTTTCCTAGTTTCTTTGTTTAATTTCCTGAAGTCTATGCACATCATGTTCCCAACAATAGTTATAGAAGGTATCAACTCATTGTTTTCATTAGGAACAACGGTAAAAGCGCGCGTCTTAGGGACACAATGAACAGGACTTACCCATTCACTTTCTTTAACATGATAGATTATACCTGCGTCCAGTAGGCGTACAATTTCTTTTCTTACCACTTCCTTCATTTCAGGCTTCAATCTTTTATTAAATTCCGCAACTCGTTTAGCACATTCTTCCATGAATATTCGATGCACGGCTATCATGGGACTAATACCCTTCAAATCATCCATTGAGTAGCCAAAGGCCTTGTGATGCTCCTTAAGTATTTCCATGAGTTCTTTTTCTTCTTCTCCTGAGAGTTTAGCACTAATAATAATAGGAAATTTATTTGTATCATCTAAAAACCTGTATTTAAGATTATCTCGTAGAGTCTTCAACTCTAGGGGTGGTAATTACTCGTACCCTCTCTTTTCTGGCTCTTCAAAAGCCTCATCAGTTGGAGGTCCCATAATAGGAAGTGAATCAAATTCATCTTCTAGTTCTTCTAGGGGCTTGTCCTTCTCAACTATTTCTTCATAATTTGAGTCTTCATTTATTTCATCTTCTTGACTACTAAAGAAAAGAGCTGACATTTCCTCAATAGTTTTCTCTTCCTCTTCTTCTTGTACTTGTGGAGGCCTGTCTTTAAATTTGGAAAAATGGAACTCCTTCTCCGCTCCCCCAAGCTTAAGGGACACAATATCCTTTTTAAAATTCACATAGGCACCTATATCACTCAAAAAGTTTCTTCCAAATATAATTGGGCAAAGAGTGTCAGCTGGCATATCAACAACTACAAAATCGATAAGAAAGTTTTTGTTGCCAATTGTGACAGTTGCACTTCAACTACTCCCATTGGAATTCTAAGATTTTTATTGGCTAGTATAATTGTCATATCAGTATTTTCAATTGTCTTCGGATCTATCTCTTCTTTTATTTCTAAATAGAAATCATAAGATATAACAGTAACTTTGGTGCCAAGATCACATAAACCATAATGCGAGGTTTCTTTAAATATGCAGGGAAGAATAGGCTTACCCACATCTTTTACCTTTGTTTTACTTTCAACCAATACGGAAGTCTCTTCATCAAGTTCAACTATGTTACAATGTGTGTACATAGCCATAATTGCTTCCTTGGTTACCTCTTCATCTTTGGTTTCTTCCAGATGTTCCACGACTTCTGGCATACTTTCTTCTTCTTTCTTTTCCTGTACTGCTTTGATAGGTTCACATTCAAGAATATGCTTTTGTGTAGTGTTAGGGAAAGGCATCTCATGTATTGGTTCTAGGGAGGCCAGTGTTGCTTTAACTTCTCTTTCTGTTTCAGGTTCAGGTGATGGATCATATTTGACCACACCCTCTTTCGGAGCTTTGATATGTTGTGTAAAAGCTTTAACAACTTGCAACACAAGATCTGAATCCAAATAAAGTTTTTTAGATAATTCTTTAACATGGCCCATTTTATTATAGTCATGAATACAATTATGTTCTATTTCTATGCCTACTTCACTTCCTAGACCAAAATTCCATGAAACTCTATGATCGCGAATTCTATTAAGTAAAGCCCAAGCTTTAGTTATAGGAACATTCATAAAGGTTCCTTCCGTGAAAGAGTCTAGTTCAATTTTATCAGGTTCAATTAAACCGCCATAAAAGATATGCAATAAATACCATTCAGGCAAATCATGATGAGGACATAGACGTAGTAAATCTTTAAATTTGATATAAGCTCTTACTAGTCTTTCATTAGAACGGTTTCTCCAAGTCATTATAAGATGCCTAATTCCAAAAGACTTTGATAATGGATAATATTTTGCTAGAAATTCACAAGCTAGATTATCCCAAGTAGTAGTGGTTTCAGGAGGTAGAGATCTATACCATGAGAGAGCCAAACTAGTCAAAGTCTGACTAAAAAGTTTAACCCTTACCTCAACAACAGTATATCCCATCAATTGAAAAGTGCCACATATATCTTTGAAACATGCAATATGCTCATATGGATCAGGATCTTCTTCATCTCTAGTAAATTGCTTCTTATGTAGAATACCGAGTAGTAGAGGACTTATTTCAAACCACCTTGTCTTCTCATTGAAGTTGTCTCTTTTATAAATATCATAGGGCTTCCTAAAGTAGTTGAGTGGGCTAGCACTAGTCATATGCTCAAGCTCCATCATGTTGGTGGAAACCTGTAACTCAAAGCAAGACTTAGCAAGACAAAAATGAATAAGCAAAAAACTAAAAGACCTACAATGCTTAGCTCCTCGGCAACGGAGCCAGAAAATAGCTTGATGACTGCAAGTGCACAGATCGTTTGTAGATAGTTTCAAAATAAAGATATCGATCCTGCAAGGAGCAGGACTCTGAAGTCTAATAACTCTTGAAATAAATATCACGATAGAAATGCTAAATAAAGTTCTAAGTGACAAGATAAAATGTGAGTATTGTGTAAAAAGGTGTTTTGGGGTTTTAGGTATAAGAGCAACAATAAAGTAAAGTAAAACAACTGAATATGTAAAGTAAGTATCGCGTATGTAAGAGAGATTGGAACTGCAATAGGGAAAAGCGTTCTCAGGGAGTAGCGGATACACCACTAGCATTATAAGGAGCTAAGATAAAGATTATTATCATGAACATTCTCAACTATGTATGTGTG
The DNA here is from genome assembly GCA_916181665.1 of Avena sativa. Lineage (NCBI taxonomy): Eukaryota > Viridiplantae > Streptophyta > Magnoliopsida > Poales > Poaceae > Avena > Avena sativa. Next base: position 56,504,147 of record OV702292.1, read on the forward strand.
GGAGGAACTCTGTATTTGGACATATAGGCAGCAATGTTGCTCACATCAGCCACATAACCACAACAGTCAGCAATCAACATCAATCGAATTACTGCGCTATTAAGGGACGTAATCCCATAGGACGTATCCTTGCATGGATAGTGTTCCATGAGTTTTCTCGGTTTCCCAAGTTGATACGTAAGGAGTGCCAACAGCTTTATAGTCACTGTAAGTGCTAGCACACCTCCGTCGACCAACAAATAGTTCCCTCCATCAAGTCCCCATAAGAGGCAAATATTGAGAGGTCGACTTCTCTCAACATCAAGATGAAGACAATCTAACACATGGTCACAACGATGAATATCATAATAAACTTTATCTTAGTTCAATCTCATACTAGGGTTTCTCCATCTCCCCAAGAACTAATGATCTACTCAAACATGGAGGCAATCAACATCATGGAAATAACAATGGAATCTATCATAGATGAATAGTACTTGTATAAATCCACAACGAGTATAGAAATTACAACAAGATCTAGACAAGATGTAGATAGGATGGATGGAGGTGGTGGTGATGCAGTGGTGGATCTACGCAGGGCGAAGATGGATCCTCGATGGATGAGTACCCCCTCCAGATGCCTTTTGGAGGTGAGGTTTCGATGATTTCTGGGTGTTCTGTATGTCGTCTCCCTAATATAGTTGCACGGGGTGAAACTATTTGAGGAGGCGGTGGTGGCGCCAACTATACGGCTAGAAAATTTATTCCGGTCGTATAGTTGGTCGTTGAACCGTCTGTCTCGTTTGCTCGTTTCAGGTTTCCTTCTAGTATTATTAATATTTCCCAAATAAGCGATTTACGTTGTTTTTACTCGTTTTCTCCTTAGTACATCTGCTCCAAGAATTGTATCCATTGGATCCATCATCTGTCCTGATCCTAGTGAAAATAGACATAAAATGTGTGTGCGAGCGCCATAAAATACCAAGATCCTACATCTACAATGCAAAATAATAGTGTAAAACATGATGCAAATATGCACTCTTCCCATGACCCGGGGCTAAAGGCCCTTGCCATATAACTGCGCCGCCCCTTCTCCCCCAAATCCCCATCTCATACCCGATCGAGCCGAAGGACGCACGCTAAAGCAGATGATCACCACGACGCTGGCAGGTTGCTCGACTATGTTGCGGAGCCCCCCTCTCTGTTTCCATCCACCATCCGGTCGCCGCGCTCCTCCTCCTCTCCGTGCGCTCCAACCGCCGCCGCCACCACCACCACCACCACTAACCGCCACCGTCCTCACCATCTAGGCGCGCCCCCTCTCCTCTAATCATAGCGACGAAGTTAGTTAGGGTTAGCTAGGGTTAGAGTTAGTGCTAGCTCCGGAGGCGCGGTGAGACGAAGGGGCGGCGCGGCGACACGTGGTAGTGCATGTAGGGGCCGGGCGAGCAGCTGGGCGGCACAGCTTCCTTTTTTTGTCTTTTTAGTAGTCTTTTTATTATGCCTTTTTAATTAGTAGTATTTTTAGTAGTCTTTTATTATGTAGTCTTTTTGTTATGTAGTCTTTTTAGTAGTCTTTTTATCTTTTTAGTAGTTTTATTTGATTATATGTTTTTATAGTATTTGTAGTACTTGTAGCTAGTATTTGTATAGTATTAGTACTATAGTATTAGTAGTATTTGTATTACTAGTATTTGCATAATAGTAGTATAGTATTAGTAGTATTTGTATAGTATTTGTAGTACTATTTGTATAGTATTTGTAGTAGTACTATTGCATTTTTAGTAGTACTATTGCATTTGTGGATAGGGAGGGCCGATGGACAGGCGCGACAATGCGCGCCATATAGGGCCGATGGACGGGCGCGTCAACGCGCGCCATATATATGGTCGACGGACGGGCGCGGCAACACGCGCCATATAGGAAAGATGTACTAATAAGTTTTTGCGATGTGTCCTTAATTTATTAGCGCTTTGCTATGTTTATAACACTGAAATAAGTAGCAAGTTTTTGCAGAAACTATGGATCGCGACCTGGATCAAGAAGAGATATTGGAGGATATGATAGCTGAAATAATGATATCACCTCGCAGTATCTAAACGCTCCGATGAGGGACTGGAGGAGGATATCGAGCGAATAGACGGCTCCGGTGAGGGAGTGGAGGAGGATCTCGAGCGAAGAGACGGCTCTGGTGAGGGAACCTTGACTACAAAGTCCAGTGAGGTATATAAATTGAGCCGCTACTGACTAGTTGCATTAATTGATTTTTATATATATTAACGATTCTTTCTTCTTTTAGCCCTTCGGATCGAAGCAATTTACTGGAAGCAAACGAGGCCTGACAAAAAAGTTGGCCTCCGATGCTAGGTTCACGATCGAAGAAGTTGCTGTAGATGGCGCCTCGATTGCTCCCGAGCACAACGCAAGATTATTTGTAAGTCAATGTGGAGTTATTGTTAGGGACACTATCCCGATCACCATTTGAGAATGGAATAAGCCAAAGGTGGATGGAGTTAGTTATGCCGAGAATAGATGCAAAGATAATCTTTGGAATACACTCATGACAAATTTCACCTACCGCCAGAGGTGGATCCAGAACACAAAGTTATAGAGCCAAAAGTCAAGGAGTGGGCGCTTAAGAAGATGGCCTCACAATTTAGAGACCATAAGAAAAGATTGTACAAGAAGTATGTCCTAGAAGAAAATACTCTGGAGTTCATCGGAGCGAATGAGAAGCTAAGAGATCACTGGGACGAATTTGTGGAGTACAAGAAATTGGCTGAAGATGTGAAAAGGTCGAAAATAAAGGCAAATGTTGCGCTAAAGAAATACCACCATGTTATGCGAACAGGTGGCTACAAGGCTACCAGGCCTAAGTGGGAGAAAGTTGAGAATGACTTGATTGATAAAGGTATCGATCTAGAGACATCGGGGTGGACCGATCAGGCAAAATCTCGGTTCTACAGGCATGGGGAAAGTTGAACCTAGATACATGGAAGTGTATTTATAGAAAAGAACATCTTGGTACACATTTAGAAGCCCTAAAAACTGAAGTGAAGGAAGTGCAGGAGGGGAAGTTCTACCCCGATAGGGAGAACGACGAGCTGACACGCACGCTTGGGAATAAAGAACACAAAGGACGAACAAGAGGCACCGTTTCGTGGAAGCTCGGGTTTCCCAACAATAGGATGAAATATCCCGATAAAATCCATCAGAGGAGAAAGGACAGGGAGCAGACCAGATGCAACATATAGAAAACATTAAGAATGCAGCAAGAGCAAATAAACATACTTAGTGGCTAGCAAGCTACCAGCCCATCTCAGTGGCAGGATGAAGATCCTGCATTCGATGCTAACGGCCCACCATCTGAGCAGAAAAGCAGTGTGGGCTTCCACGGAGCTCCCGGTTAATGATGATGCACTGATGATGGCTCATCGCTACCCCGTGGATGATATCACAGGTTCAAAAAATTTAGAGCTGTATGTGATAGTTGTGAACATATCCATAAAGGTGGCGGTCTTCTTTGCCTTACCTTCTAGACCTACACCTACTTACCATTGCTCTCCAGTTCCAGATGGCTACGCTGTTGTCAGGGTAGTACGGTCTTCGCTTAGCGCCCCATTTGAGATCAACAACAACATCACCACTTAAATCTTTGATATGTGTTTTACACTTAATAATCATTTGTGACCCATGGCTTCGGTGTGCACTCGGTTGGATTAGAAGTCTATTGCTATGCCCGCTACATCACAGGGGCTCTAGGATATTACGATGTGTTGTCCACAAGAGATTATCTCCATTCGAACATTATACATGACTATGCTTATTATTATCCTTTATCCCATTTGATGTGCAGCTATAGGTAGATCTTCAACCCTGGCCTATTTCCATCCATTGATTCAAACCCACTATAAAGTAAACTAGATTGGTCCGGTCAACTAAGGTAAAATGAACAAACAATGTCTTGTAGACGTGTCCTTTTTTAATACCTTTTAGCATTGCTTTCCGAGGTTCGATTAAACTAGGGAAAAACTATTATACTATATCCATGAATCCGGATCGAAGGTATCACTGCGTCAGCAGACTCCGCCGCCTCAGCACTGGTTGCAAAAGTGGAATAGCACCGACGCTCTAGCGGCTAGTAGTACAACATGCACAAGGAAGAAAGCCTCAGCAGGTAGGAAGAAAGCCAAGGCAGAACCTCCCAAGGTAGCTTACGACATGACTGATGAGGAACTCGATCGGGTCATGGCTGAAGATGTCAAATGCCAGCTTGCACCAAAACGGCTCCCACCAAAGCAGTACATAACACCAAAAACAGTGCAACACTTTGTGAACCTGCTTGAGCGACCAAGGCCAGACGATCTGGTATCAGATTATGACCGCTCAATTATCAAGTCACATAATAAGAATGTGGAGCGATCGAGAAGTACTAGTAGAAGCAGGAAAACAATTCCCCATCTCGGAGAACAGAAAAACCAATCGTGCTCCCCGCTGAATGTGTTTTCTGATTTAGATCCGGAGGTTGCACGACTAGCCGCACAAACGACTAGCGATCTTGGGATGACTGTTGAGCAATACTTAGGCACGGAAGCCACACCCATGGATGAAGTAGCCTACAAATACGAGTACGGGAAGCCTCTCGTCAGACCTGAGGAGGTCCCGCTTCTACAAACACAAATACGAAAATTGCATGAGTGGTATATGCGAGCCTCAGAGGAAGGCACGATCATGCTCATAGTGGGAGTTAGAGAGGAGCATTACTTCCGTGGAAACGACGAGATACACGTTGACTTCACGGAATTATTTCAGTTATTCAATCAAGACGCCCTTGACAAATCTCTCACCAGTTGCTATTGTCTGTAAGTGATTTATTTCTATAATTAAGTCTCTAGCTCAGCTCATTCATTGCATTTATAATTATCCTCACTATATTATTGTTTACGATATTATGCAGAATGAAGATTCTCGAATGCAAAAGAGGACGAATCTATAACCTTGGGTTCATTGATCCAAATAACATTCATGAATATACGGTAAAGAAGAACGCTAGTGAAATAGAGGATTACTTGCAAGCTTTCTACTGAAACAACAAAAACCGGAAATATTATTTCCTTACAACTTTGAGTGAGTGTTACTATCTTGTACACATTCAATTTCATTTACTCGATGTTAAGTGTAACTGATGAGTTATGCGTGCGTGGTTTTCACTTCATTCTGCTAGTCATTCAACTTGACAAAGGAATAGTACTGGTCATGGACTCGAAACGTAAAAACCCTGAGATGTGGGCGGAACTTGTTTATATGCTCCAGAGGTAACTTCAATCATTATCGCACTATATCGGCATAATACGTTCATTTCCTGATATCAAGTAATTAATAACTCTTTTACTCATTTTCTTTGCTGGGAAGGGTTTGGAAACAGTTCACCAAGGCTGTTAGGGGTGAATGAAAAGAGACACTTACATTTTGACAAATCGAAGTAAGTAGTACTATAGCTAGGTTTGCGTATCTCTTCGATTCTTGTTTAGCATGCTTGATTATTATTTTTATTGAACTGTATTCTTGCGAAATATTTGAGGCAGGAAGCCGGGAATAATTTATGTGGATACTATGTTTGCGAGTACATTCGCCAGACAACCTGTGAGCTGGACAGAATTCCACAACAACTTGCAGTACGTAAAAAATGTTCACAATATTATTTTATTACCATTAGTTGTGTTGAGTTTTATTCATATATATTGAAGATCCCCTTCTTTAAATTAGATCGAACAGATGCCGAACGGTCTCCTAACAAAGGATCACGTACGAGCAATTCAAGACGAATTGGCGGGATTCTTAAATAAGGAGGTCATAGATCTATCTAGAGAATATCATCGGGAATTTGTATTTATGCATTTGGAATCAAAAGAGAAATTATATTGTATATATGCCTTCTATAATGGTTCCTTCATTTCTTTATATTCCGTAAAATACTTCGATCTCTATATTAATGACGCTGTTTTGTAATGGTTCCTTCATTTCTGTAGTTTTACATATATCATCTCTTGGCACGTCACTTACGCCAAACCTATCCCTCCTGCCGTGACAGAAAAACCGCCCAAAACTCTACCGCGACAGAAAAACGTCCCAAAACTCTGTCGCGGCAGAACCTACTGTCGCAGCAGAACCTACTGTCGCGACAGAGTTTTTGGCCATTTTTCTGCCGTGGCAGAGATCAGTTAGTCCCGGTTCGTGGTACGAACAGGGAATAAATGTCCTCCACCCCTGCTCTCCGCGACGGCCACGTGGAGCACCTTTAGTCCCGGTTCGTAATCGAACCGGGACAAAAGGGGGGCTCTAGTCCTGACTGCTAGTCCCGGTTCCGAAACCAAGACTAAAGGCCCAGACGAACCAAGACTAATGCCCTGTTTTCTACTAGTGGATGTAACAAGATAGTTGTGTCACATGTTTGCCCCCCTCCACATGTTCTTGCAGAAAAACATTTAGATGTCACCCAGGTTTGATTGCCAACTAGGTGAAACATTTCTTATATGGGCATGTCGTACATGTAATCTTACTCTTAGTGTGGATTCAACCAGACAGTAAACTAGATGGTATGTTTCTCCTTGTCAGATGTAATGTATTTGTTAGAGTATATCTACAGTTTAGGTAATCTAGGATAGAGATAGATCTCGTGTCTTGTCTTACACTCCAAGATGATCCCTGTATGCCTATATATACTCGCATATGAGGCTCAATAACACATTCAACATATTCCTCCAATCTCCCTCCCTCTCTATCATTCTACATGGTATTAGAGCAGCCAAATCCTTGACCTAGCTCCGCCACCGCTTCCGCACCATGCCGCCCTCAGGAGGTCGATCTCCATGATCTTCATTGGGGGCTGCACAACCCAAAGGTAGGGTTCGTCCGCCGATCATGTGATCGACTTCCCTAAGTTTTTTTCCAATCTCTATATTGTTTTTCCTCTCCACCGGTGACCGGTGATTTCTTTTTTAGTTTACTGATCATAGATCAGATTGAGTCACCCACTGCCATCATCATCACCATGCATGTACTCCAACAATGGCATCGTCCTGCACCGGCCATCTTGATCAAACCGCGCGGCATGGCTGCACGCGTCGCACGCTGGCTGCCCCTACCTGTGTTGCAGCAGGCTCTTCTCGTTAGGGCGGTTACCATCACCGGTCTGTCTTCGCCGTCATCATCCGGGACTTCACCGACAACACCGCCATCGACTCCAATCTATGCGTCGTCCATGCCATGGCGCATACGGTGCATTGTCGGTCCGATCAACTGATCTTGTGCCCGTATTCGCCAGGCACGTCCCCGAGCACGCGCCTACCACCGATCGAGCCACAGGTCGCCGCTGCGTCGCCCCTTCAGGCCGCAGCGCTGCCGCCTTCGGTCCACATCACTGGCTTCCAGCGCGCCTTCCTTGGCATGTACGTCACTAGTGGTCTCCCAGTCGTTGCACCGATGCCCCATCGGGTCATAGCGTTGCTACACGTAGTCTACATTGCCATCCCCGCGCACCGACGCACCAGGCTATCTCCACGCCACCTCCCATGGTGCGGGTCGCCTACATCTGCGCATGGTCTTCATCACGTCAGATTCTTCATCGCCAACTTCGTGTACCGCCGCCGCGCCTCCCCATGTGACATGCATGGCCACCGCAGGTCGTCGCTGGTTTCGCCGCCTACATCTTCGTCATCGTCCACTACAACTTCGTCGCCAGTGTTACCGCCTCCGCCTGCCAATGCCTCCGCGGCAACGCCTACACCCCGACAATTCCACCTCTCGGCAACGCCACCACCACAGCAACGCCACCGACTCCACCCACGCATCTACTCTGACAACAGCGTACTGCATCGGCACCTCCCCATCTTCGCCGCTATGCGCCTCACAACCGTCATGGAGACCTCCTATGCTAGTCTATCACCGACATGGCACGACAATCTTACTGGTCCTGCTCTACGTACGCACGGTGCTAGCAACACCGCCGCGTGCCTTCGTCCCTAGCACGTCCCTGGGCCTAGCATGTTTGGATCGATGCCTCGTCTTCTTCGGCATCGACATCCTCGACGACTGCCCTCGACGTGTCTCCTTCATCATCACCATGACCCCTTATTCGCACCCGCGGCTTCATGTGCAGCTACCTCGACACCGGCATCCTCGACCACGACATCGACCACGGCGTCCCCTCGCAACGGTACCTCGACCTCGGCACCGCCTCACGCTCTCGACTCCCTCGACATCGGCACAAGGGCTACCACCTCACGTGAGCACTTATTAGCTTCCTCTACAGTCCAAGTATCCGCACCGCGACACCCTCCACGACACTCCCGCTACGACTGCCGGGGGGTGTCAGCCTTCTGGGTCTACTTCGGTTTATTTCCAGTCTAACTGTCCATGACGTTCATGTTGTTCACGAAGCTCCCGATATGACTGCGGAGGAGTGTTAGAGTATACGTACGATTTAGGTAATCTAGGATAGAAATAGATCTCGTGTCTTGTCTTGCAGTACTCCAAGATAATCCTTGTACGCATATATATACTCTCCTATGAGGCTCAATAACACATTCAACATATTCCACCAATTTCTCCCCCTCTCAATCATTCTATAGGGTTGAAGATTATTTATTCTGTGTAGATATAACCCAAATTTAATTTTGTCAAATTAGATGGTAGTTGTTTTACATGGACTTTTCTTGGCTGCACTCTTTATTTTTCTCAGTATGGTTTCAACTAGATAGTGAACTAGATGGTATTTTTCTCCCTGTCATATGTGATTTGTGGGAGATTTATTCTTTGTAAATGTCCTTAGGTTTGAATTTGTGAAATCAGATGGATTCTTCTATGTGGATTTTTCTTGGTAGAACAATGTATTTTTCTCAACATGTACATATGATATGTCACATGCTAACACCTGATGAATAGTGAATTTTTAGAAATGTTCATTTCCATTCTATTTTATTAATGATATTACAACTTCTAAACTTTGATACTTTCATGTACTCATCTGTATATTAGTAAGTAGAGATAATTTATCTTTTTAAAATATGCTATCGGTGAAAGTAAAATTGTGAATAACTTGTGTACTATTGGATCCACCCGACGGGTACCCAATAGGTATGGGTACCCACCGGTATAGGTATGGGTACAGTTTTATACCAGCGGGTACGGGTATAGGTAAAATTTTGTACCCGCTGACTACATAGTTATGGGTATGGTATTGCTCTACCCTGCTCATACCCTGCCCATTGCCATCCTTACAAATAGGTGACATTAGTTATTTGTAAAAATACCTTATGAATCTGGTAAAATAGATTTAGGACAGGAAGTCCTCTACAAGCAAGCATGATCAATAAACACATATAAGATATGGTTTTATGATTAGGAACAATGCAACTAGATTATTTGTACTCTAGTGCAAGTGAGAGACTGGAGGAGAAATGCCCTAGAGGCAAATATAAAGTGGTTTATTATCATATCTCATTAGTTCATAATAGTTTTATATCATGTTATAACTATATCAAGAGGAAACACTTATACATGTGTGGTATATAAACAAACTAGAAGTCTAACCTCTATTCAACTAGTTCATTGGGCAGTTGATGATAAAGGTTTCCTGATCATGGTGCATTTATACCGACTGACAATGAGTTCATATCATCTAGAAATGATGTGATGGACATTACCCACCGATGATTGTTGCAACACGATCATGCCACATAGTTCATAGTTGCAATTATCTAAAACTGGGTGTCTTAATCCTTAGACTGTGAGATCATATTAATCACCGTCACCCGAGGACTGCTTTGACTGCATCAACCGTCACGTCTATAACTGGGTGACCATAAAGGTGTATGTTGGGTATTCCAAAGGAGCATGTTGAGGCCTATGTATCAAGATCGGGATTTGTTCTCCTGAGTGATGTGAAGATACACTGAGCCCACTCGATGAATTATATCCATAAGCTTTGTAGTGTATGACTAGGTCATTGGGATGGAATATCACGTGAACAAGTAAAACAGTACTCCCTCTGTCCCAAAATGTAAGGCGCCTAAGCTTTAGCAAAAATTCAATATCTTCTAAGTTTGACCAAGTTTATACGAAAAAATATGAATATCTACAGTTACAAATGGACATTTTAATAAACTATACTTTCTGGTGAATCTATTGATATTGATTTGGTATTGTGAATGTTTATATTTTTATGTATAAATTCAGTCAAACTTAAAATATATTGACTTTTGATTAAATCTTAGGCGCCTTACATTTTGGGATGGAGGGAGTACTTGTTGGAAACGAGATTGAACAAGGTATCATGATACCGATGATCAGATCTCAGACAAGTAAGTATCGAAGTAACAAGGGAATTGTATACGAAGTTTATGGTTTGACATGACGCAGTCTCATGGAATGCATGGGGGTCATTATGGGCATACCAGTCCCGCTATTGATCATTAATTGGAGATCATCTCAATCATGTCTGTAACATTCCCGAAACGTAGGGTTAACACACTTGAGGGCATTACGACACTTAGATGTCTTCCTATAAGATGGAATCAGAAGAAGAGAGAGAAAACAGAATCGTTTCGAAGAGAATCCGAAGTTGTTCGGAGAAAGAAAGAAAGGAAAAGACTAAAAGGTGTTTTAGATAAATGGCAATTTATAATATGCATTTATTATAGTTAATTATGAATTAATTATATATTAAATAAATATTTAAATTTATATTTATAGGGCAACTTTCTTAACAGGGCCAAAACCCTGGAGGGAATCGCCCTAGGAAGAAGCTACACAAAAAGAGGGCAACAAACATCAACCACTGCTAATGCGCAAGGCGGCCCACACAACAAGTGGGAGGGCAGGTCAAGGTGCCGCACGGGCGATGAATAGCTGACCGCTGCTGGCGGGTCGCGGCCTCCTGGCCCATCTCGGATGTGGGTGCGTGTGGTAGAGTTGGGTTCACGGTCGGCCGTGCAAAGGCCCACCCGCCCGCTGCCTCGCCATCGCCTTGAGCGCCGCGCTACTAGTGGCGGCACACTCGCTCCGCGCAAGCTGCTGCTGATGTCGCAGCTAGGCTGCGCGCAGGGGCTGGCCCACTCGGCAACCGGCTAGTGCTGCAGCTATTGTGGGCTGCGGCCACTTCTGCTGGCAACTGGGCCGCTATGGCTTGGACCAGCCGGCCGGCTGCCCCCCTTTTCCCTTTATTCCTTTATCTTTTATTAGGCCCACATGGGAAAGCCTTTGGGAAACGTACACCCCTTCCATCTATATATAGGGGTTACCATCGGTGTGATTAAACATAGCAATTCAGATATTTCTCTAAGGCAGTTTTCTTAGAGAACTCTCCCCTCTCGTGCTCTCTCGTTGCCTTTGCGGTGGCACGGTCCTGGAGAAGGACTATACACGCAAAGACAACACCGTTGCGGCATGTCGTTATGCTGCAGGGATTTCGGCCAGGAGATCTACATCCACAACCTCGGTAGGGATCAGATATGGGAGTCGTCGTCTTGCATCGTATGTGTGCGAAACCTCGGGGGTGCTTCCATTAGTGGCACCGGGGCGTCGTATGAGGACCTGGACAAGGGGTGACGTGCGAGGAGTTGTGCGACCTTGAGGTCATATGGGTACAATTACATCATCTACATTCATGCATGAGCGTTATATGCTTATGGTCTACAAGGGTATGTTACTGTTGTCTTTCTCCATTATTGCATTACTTCCTAGATAGATCCTGGCTAGGTGTGTTCCCATGTAGTAAATTTTTTGTTTTCTGCCATGGAACCTCTTCATGGATGTGATCCTAAGTGGAGATCAGCAGGTGTAGCATGTCCTATGTTGTAGTGTAACGACTTAGAATATTAGAAGAGATGGCAACTGAGTTTAGGTCTTGTATCGAAGCTTATTGCAATGGATATGCAGCGGGGTCATGGAGAGGCTAGTGATTGGCTTGTAATTAGACTGAACCTCAAATCATGGAATTTTGAATGGGAAGGCACTCCCGGATGTGCAACAAGGCTAAAGACATTTGTGGGTAAAGTAGCACACCTCTCGAGAATGTATCATATGTGACATGTTACTCCTAGTTCTGGGAAAGAACCACGTACGCTGCGGGAAAGGGACTCCATGAAGACCTGTGCAAACCCTGAAAGCTGTCTGACATAGTTTTTCTAAATAAAACTTACCTATTTTAAAACCATTTTCGAAAACTTGAATAAGCTCAAGATCTAAAATCCACAGATATTATTAATGCATCATACAACCACATATTTAGAACTTGTTCAGTATGTTGTACTTAATCTATCTTCTTATCCCTTGCTAGACTATGGTAAGTTAATATCGATAACCAAATCCAATAAGACGACAAAGGACTACTTCTACGAGGAGACGAGAACAATCTATAGGAGCAACAAAGTCAACAACATGATCGGAGATAATGTAACAAATAGTAAACATAGATAGGAACCGTTTCCCAATAGAAACCATACCTATAGACACTAACTTGCAAAGCAATAGATGACCATTAATTATTGAGATAGATCTAGAGGTAGATCTAGTTCTAGAATAGTCTACAAGCTTATTCTTATGGATTTTGGTGTGAACAAGGACTTACCTAGTGAGCTCATTGTGTCATGGAAGTTTTGAGGATGTTCTATGAAGATATGTGAGATAAATAATAGGTATACCTTGGACCTGCGATGTTTCTTTTGTACTACTCTATTAGGTGTAATGTTCGTGGAACAGTGTTCCATGAGTGTTATTCCAACGACTTGCACACTGCAACATGCAGTGGTGTTCTAGGTCACTACACATGTTAGTGGAAGTGCAGATCTAGGGTTAGCAGGCGGGTGGGGAGGTGACCAGAGATAAGGAAGACAACGGCGCTCAGAGGAGGTGAGGATGCAGCCGACCTCACTAAAGACAGGGATGTAATGTCTTTTCACGGTGTCGATGGCGGAGGCAAGGAAAGGAACTTAGGGTTGGGGGTGGGTGGGTTCTCCTGATGACTTAGAGTTAGGGTGCAGTTCGAGGGGTGATGGCCCAAGATATCTCGAGCTCGTTGAGGAACCCCAAGAGCAAGGTATGATGAGCACAGCAGCAAGTTTCCCTCAGTTATGAAACCAAGGTTTAATTGAACCAGTAGGAGCAAGGAAACACCCCAAAGGTGTTGCTAACGGAACTTTGGCAGGGCGCACTACCGGTGCCAGTAGCAACGTGGAGACCTGCACAACACAACCACAGAACTCTGCCCCCAACTTATAGTGAGGTTGTCAATCTCACTGGTTTTGCTGAAAACAAAGGATTAAATGTATTGTGTGGAAGAAAGTAATAGTTTGCAGAAAGTAAACAGAAAACAATAAACAGTTGATTGTAGATTAATAGTAAAAGAAAGGACCGGGGTCCATAGTTCACTAGTGGTGGCTCTCCTTAAGATAGATGACATGTTGGGTGAACAAATTACAGCGGGGCAATTGACAAACATCGAGAAAGCAATCATGCATATACTACTCATCTTGACTCCTTTGAGACTTGATTGGGCATTACAACATTATACATAGACCGTAATACAACTGCATCTATGACTAATAATCCACCTTCAGGTTACCATCCGAACCCCCTCTAGTATTAAGTTGCAAGCAACAGATAATTGCGTTATGCATTGCGTGTAAAGTAAACAATACGATTGTTTTATGAACAAAGGATTGTTGTTTTCTCCCTAGTAGCAACAGCACATCTAGTACCTTAGAGATTTCTGTCACTTCCCCAGATTACTGGAGGCATGAACCCACTATCGAGCATAAATACTAACTCTTGGAGTTGCTAGCATCTACTTGGCCAAGATAGCTACTAACAACGGAAAACATGCAAGATCACAAATAACAAAGACATGATAGAATCAATAATCAATCTGAAATAGCAACTCAATATCCATCGGATCCCCGCAAACACAACATGTAGGAATTACAAATAGATGATCTTGATCATGAACGGAGCTCACAAGATCTAAACATGATAGCACAAAGGAGAAGAACCAGCCATCTAGCTACTACATGGACCCGTAGTCCAGAGATGAACTACTCACGCATCACACCGGAGGCTTGCATGATGATGAAGAAGGCCTCCAGGGTGAATTCCCCTCTCCGGTAGGGTGCCGGGAAGAGCTTAAGATCCCTCCCGGTATAGGGATGGAGATGACGGCAGCTACAGACTCTTTCGTGGAATTTTGATCGGGTACTTAGGGTTTCTATATCGGAGGCATCTTATAGGCGAAAGGAGAGGCCGAGGGGGTGTCGGAGGCGGCCAGACCACCCCCTGGCGCGGGCCAGGCTGGCCGCGCGGCCAGGTGGTGTGGCGGCCCCCTGGCCCCTCTCCGTCTCGTATTCTGGCTCCGGGTGTCCCTCGATGAAAAACTGACTTTAGCTTTTGTCCCATCCAATTCCGAGAATATTCATTTTCTAACTTTCTTGGAACCAAAAAACAGCAGAAAACAGGCAGCTGGCACTGTGGCTCTTGTTAATAGATTAGTCCTAGAAAGTACTCCAAAGTTGGAACAAAACATAAGAAAGTAGATAAAAACCAAGCATGGAACATCAAAAATTATGGATACGTTAGCAACGTATCAAGGGGAATTAGAGGATGTTCGGGCGGTCGAGACCTCGCCAACAACGGAGACAACATGGTTGGTCACGGCATAGCCGACAGAGGTGAAGCTAGGACCTTGCTAAAGACGAGGACGACATAGATACTCGCGACATCGCGAGCGAAGGCGATGAAAGGAACTTAGGGTTGGGATGGGTGGGTGTTCGCCAGCTTACAAAGATAGGGTTAAGGGTGCTCGCCAGCGTTGGCAGTGGTCTATGGAGGAAGAAGATGACCTTGGTGTGGGCTATGGCCCATGACACTAAGCATGCATGCGGCGAGTGGCGCTCGCGTCGCTAAAGGCAACCAATAGCACCTCCCCCACGGGAGCTCATATTTTACATTGAACATGTCAACCAACGAGTCTCCGTGTACCTTCCAGGTTGCATGGGCTTGGCCCATTAACCTCTTCATGTATTTCTATTGCAATTTTTTCCCGTGCATCTATTCCTTTCCCTCTTTCTTTCCCACGCATCTGGACCATACATGCACATTTGGTAGCATGCGTCAGATTTTTGGCCCGGACTGGAAGTGCCAAGGTGGGCTTGGCCAGCCAACAACACGGCTTGGGCCAATATTTGCAGCCCGTTTGGTAACCTTGGTTGATTTGGACGGAACTAGTAACCCGTTCGATTGCATGTTTCTCCAGCAGATGCAACAACGCATGTTTGGTTGTCTCCTATTGCCCTCTCATTGCACACACAAACAAGATACACTCACCACTTTCAAATATGTAAAGCTTACCCCATAGCACATGAACATAATAGGTAACTATATTCTGAACACATCGAGTTCATAGATAGAGGGGTTAATTCTTAAAAAGGTGCATCCCATGCCACATGAACATAATAGGTAACTACATTCTGAACATAGGAAGTTCATAGATAGAGGGATTAATTCTTAAACAAGTGCATCCCATGCCACCTGATCGGTAGTTCATATTAGGGGTAAACAACCCTAGCCCAAAAGGATTGGTTCAGATACTACATCTAGTGCAAACTAATAGCAACTATGTACAACAAGTCCATTATGACCTCCTCACCAAGTAGCAGAGGAATATCACTACACCAGCATGTCGTAGTTGATCATCTGCTGTGTGGTGCTGAAAGCCCTTAAGAGAGTGACCCTGGGCGAAGTCCCTCCACCCTTTTAGGAAGTAGACCTCTCACTCATACATCTCCAGCTGGACACCGTATTCGTTGAAGGTGGAAGTCTTCAGCGGCATTGTGCATACTTGTTGCTTAATTTGCAGCATCTTCACCACCATCAGCTTCATGACGGGGAGCTATAGAGAAGACATGTTTGTATCTCTGATCTGGACGTAGAAGCGGCGAGGGGATCATTGACGGGGTGGTTCTCAATCCGGGGATAATAGCCTTGCACTGACATCCAATAACCGAAACAGGTCGGGCCTCACCTACGCAACAAACATCTTTGGGAGGAAGTCCTCATACCCTGGAATTAGAAGGATTATGTTCCAACAGAGGGTGTCCCAGTCCTGCTTGGGTACCTTGTCTTGAACAATTGATCAGTCGAGAGAAAAATGTTGACATTAATGATCAGTAGAAGGTGTTGATCAATGCAGACAATAGACAAGCAAAGCAAAGAAGTTACTCACAAGGAAACAATAATGATTTTTTAGTACGAATCAAGATTGATCAGTGAAATGTGAAGGCAGACAATGGAAACCAAAACAAGTACTCAACATTGAGATATGTAGATCATAGACAAGCAATAAACAAATAAAAACAAGTACTCATAAGGCAACTACAATGATTTTTCAGCATTGATCAACATTGATCAGTGACATGTCAAGGAAAACAATGGCAACCAAAACAAGTACTCAACATTAAGATATGTAGATCATAGACAAGTAGTTGACAAAGCAAAGCAGTTACTCATGAGGAAACTACAATGATTTTGCAGTACTAATCAACATTTATTAGTAACATGTCAAGGCAAACAATGGCAATTAAAACAAGTACTCAACATTGAGATATCCAGATCATATACAAGCATTCAACAAAGCAAAGAAATTATTCATAAGGTAACTACAATGATTTTGTAGTACTGATCAACATTGATTAGTGACATGTCAAGGCAAACAATGACAACCAAAAAAGTACTGATATGTAGATCACAGACACAGATTAAAGCATTGATCAATGTTTACATGCATGTCAAGGATTCACGATGCATGCCAATCAAACAAGCAAGCAGGGAAATCAATCATACAGAGGATATGCTAGCAATGACAGATCTACACAATTGAGGACGGTCGAAAAAACCCTTACTTGAGCTGGAGTATTAGAGAACCTTATCACGCGGTAGCTAGCTCATGAATATGGCGGTGTAGAAGATCCACAAGTGCGGGTCACGGTGGTGGCCGTACAGGTCTTCCTCGCACTAACCGGTACCGATAAGATGGCGGTCGCTCTAGGAGCCACAAATCCGGATGGCAAAGGGGACAGATGGGGAGGATATACCCTACCGACACGGGGTCGAAGCACGATGGGTAAGACAAGTCCCATCGTGGCACGAGTCTGAATCCCGGAGACATCTCTCGGCTCAACCCCCACGCCCCCATAGTGATGGCTGCTGCCCTAACCGCATCCACAGTTGGCACGTGGGCGAACCCCGTCTGGATGGGGAAAACCCCCAAATCAATCCCCATCAAAGTCATCACAGCCGCCACCGCTGTCCTTGTCGGTGTCACGCAGGGGCGATGGGAAACCGATGATGACCACCTCAAAGAGTGCACGAAGTGGGGGTCGACTTTGGCTTCCGCGCTCATCATTCCCCCTGCCTCGTAGTTGGCGATGGCGTGGTTGACATCACGGGTGGTAGATCAAACACGTGCACAACCTTGTGGGCGGGAACACTGGCCGGAGGCGGCGGAGGAGGTAAGGCGTCCATTGGTTTCTTTGATGGGACATAGGGAGAGCGAGGCAGAGAGCAGGGTGGTGACAATAGAGTGAGAGAGTGGGAGGGAGCTATTGACACGTGTCCCACCCCTCCCCACACGTGCAACGGTTGGGCGGTGGGAGCATATTTTGTGCTTGGCTGAGGCTGGTTCCATGGAAACAGACGATTCAGTCGTTATTTATAGGCATGTCTCTTTTATTTTGGAAATGGGTGCTTTATTACCATAGTAATGTTTACATCCTGCCTCTCCATAACCACGATGCACACAGATGACAAATGTCTGAAAGAAAAAAGTATGATGAAACATAGGCGGACATTACAACAAAATCTCTTTTTCCTGCAGCCTAATCGGATGGTAGATCAATTCTCAGATCATGTTGCCATCCAAGCTTGGAAGATCTACCCCTCGCCGTATCCTCCAAGCGTGTACATCCCTCTGTAAACAGGTCTTGATGCTCCACATGCTAAAGAGATGACCATAGCTATAGGGTAGCCATACACCGGTAGATAACCTACAAGTTAGTAGACACTTTATTATTAAAAATTCTTGTTATTTCTACAAAGCCGTAGCAACTAAATAATGGCAAGTGCTTCCACTCTAAACAAAATCTTGTAGTTCTCATTAATCCCATATAACCAGTTCCCAAAAACAGAGGTCACCAATCATAGGGGAGATAAGCCAGACGCTACTTGGATGATTGACCATATAGATCGAGCGAATTTACATTGGAAGAATAAATGTCTAATCCTCTCATCTTGATGACAAAAAACACACTGTTTGCTTCCATGTCAATTCCTCTTAACCAGATTATCTATGGTGAGAATTACTCTATTACGAAGATACCATGCAAAAACTTTTGTTTTTAGAGGTATCTTCATTTTCCAAAAAAAAATATTATCATCATCGACTGTAATATTAGGATGTATTATGGCTCTATACATGGAATCAACTGTGAATTTACCATTCACAAGTAATTTACATTTAAACTCATCATAACCTTATGTTAACTTTACCATGGACAATCGCAATAGAAGTTTATTCCAAGAATCTAATCGATGCCCTAAATGATCTCTTCTGAAAGACACATTCGGAAGATTTAATTCCATAACTGTGGAATATGTATCCCCTTTATGTCTAACAATCGCGTACAAAGCTGGATATTGCTCTCGCAAGGTAGCATGGCCAAGCCATTTATCCTCCCAAAAGCGTATCTGAGACCCATCCTTAATATTAAAGGCACCAAAACGAAAGAAATGTTTCTTGGAGGCCATAAGTCCAACCCAAAAGTGGTAGTCACCAGGTTTCCATAACACTTGTGACAGTGCTTTTGAGCCAACATATTTTCTCTAAAAAATAGTTTGCCAGACACCATCTTCGTGAGTAGCTTAAATAGCCATTTACCTAGAAGCGCAATATTCTTAACTTGTATATCATGTATGCAAAGTCCACCTTATTCTTTTGGTCGGCAAACGACATTCCATTGGCTAGTCGATATTTCTTTTTTCACTATCCCCTTGCCAACAGAATCTTGATCGAAAGTAATCCAATCTATATAAGACCCCTTTTTGGTATCGGGAAAAACGATATGTTATATAGTAACATATTGATAAGTACCGAATTTATGAGTACCAGTCTTTCCCCCATTCCCCCAGAGACCGTACCATATCTGGGCCTGTCTCTAGGCTGCTTTGGGAATCATGTTGTGCACAACCTGTCCGCAGGGAACCAAATGGCCCTTTTATGTTGCGCGTGGGCCAGGACAGACCTGGTGCAAGCTACCAAATGCGCGCCATGCTTCCTGCATGTCTCGACTTATTCATTTGGCGCGCCCAGGGTCACTTTATAGAAAACTAGTATATAATGTCCGTGCGTTCACTAGTAGAAACCGGGCAATTTTCCCCGGTTCGTAAGGGCCTTTAGCCCCGGATTTCGAACCGGGGCTGCGAAAGCGGGACTAAAGGTCCAAGCTTTATCCCCAGTTCAGTTACGAACCAGGGCTAGAGGTCCAACCACGTGGCCTGATAGGCGCGTTGGGCGGCAGGACATTTAGCCCCGGGTCGTGTTACGAATCAGGACTAAAGGTTCCCTGCCGCGGCAGCATTTTGTGCCATTTGGCTGCCGCGGCAGGGGATGGGGTTTTAGGGTTTTGTGTTTTTTTTATTTTGTGTTTTGTGTTCAATTATTTTTCATTCTGTGTTTTCATTAGAAACAAGTTTTCGTATACATACAGAACGCTACTACACAGTACTTGGCCACATTGACGCAATATATAATATAATTACTCTTACAAGCATATATATATGGAGTCCCAACAAGGTCCAGAGCATGTCTATTTGATTACATGGAGATCATTACATGGATGCTTTAGGGTCTACTTATACAGTATTCTCCCTGTGGGTCTATGACCTCGTCGAGGAAAAATGCAGCAAATTCCTCTTGGATTGCTATTAGGCGGTCCTCTAGTAGGAGCATGTCCCGCATCGCGTCCAACTATGTAAAAAGGAGATCGTATGGATTAGACTCAACACGATTTTTTGTAATAAAAAAAAGGGTGAATATATTGTTTACTTACTCGAACATTTTCCGAGGGCTTCTCAATACTGATGCCAATGAACTCGCACACGTAGAATCCACATAGATTAGTTCCCTGTGGCTGCCTTGCGCACTTTACAAGAATAGAATTCAATCAAATAATAACGCTAGCATGATAAATGCACATAAACTAGAATTAAATAGATGCGCGGACTTAGCTCGTACTACTTACCGAGAGTGATTTAAAAAATAGCTCCTCACGCCATTGACCGCAGACATGTTTCTTGAACTTTGTCCAAACCCTACCCGACAAAGAAAATTAATGTATGAGTTAATAACTACTTGATATCCCAGAAAATGAACGAAAGAAACCGATATAGTGCGATAATGGTTGAAATTACCTCTGGAGCGCATCGATAATGATGCGGTAGTTTCAATGTCTTTGTTTAGTGAGTCCATGATGTGAACTCTTCCCATGTCAAGTGAAATGCTTAGAAGAATCTAGTGGTACCTACGCAAGGTTTACATACGTCAGTAACTCATCACTTACACTAAACATCGAGTAAGCAAGAGTTAATGTGTACAAAAACTCACTTGCCATCGTGGTAAGGAAATAGTATTTCGTTACAGAAATGTTGTTTCGTGAGAAACCGCAACAAGTTGTGCTCGGTATCCAGTGGTTTATCCTTTAGTATAGCTCCATGAACTCGATGTGGGTCAATATACCCAAATCCGTTGATAGCCTTTCTTTTACAATCGAGCATCTTCATTCTGCATCATTATATATAGCGTACAAAAGAATATAGTGAGTATACTTACCGGCAATGAATTGAAAAAGCTGAGATAGAGACCTAATTACATAAATAAAGTAATCACTTACAAACAATACGAACTGAGGATAGTTTTGTCGAGTTCCTTTAGATTGAATAACTGAAATAATTCTGTAAATTCAATAGGGACCTCGTCTTCAATGAAGTAATGCGATTTTCGAACTTTCAGTATGAGCCAATTTTGCTGTTCTTTTGATGCTTTCATGTACCATTCATGGAATCGTCGCATTTGTGTTGGCATATCCCGAAGCCTCTCAGAACTGACCAGAGGCTCCCCGTTAACAAATTTGGGTGCTACCTCAGCCTTGGGCATATCGCCGTGAATAATTTCAAGAATAAGCATACCACATTGCTCGGCCAATATCCTAGCCGTTTCCGGATCCATAGGTTCTTCCTCATATAGTTGAGGTTTTGGTATGTTCACCTGGAGTGGGGGGAGCGATTGGTTTGCTTGTTTCCCCAGCTGGGGAACATCTCTTTTGGTTCTTCGGCTACCACTCGATTGTTTTGCTTGTTTCCCCAGCTGAGGGACGTCTGTTCTAATGCTTCCGCTACCACTCGATTGTTTTGCTTATTCCCCCTGCTAGGGAACCTCTTTTTTGATGCTTCCTCTACCGCTTGATCTCTTTTGTTTCAATGTCTTCTGAAGACATCGTGTATAGTCATCTGGCGCATTTAACTGAGCTTGGGATGGCTGCGTCAGTAATTTCCTAAAGTGCTCCATGGTTTCCGGTTTTATTTGGACCTCTGGCTCAGGTTGTTTCTTTTTAAAATGAGCATCCACTTTGGCACGTACGACCGCATCGGTCTCCTCATCGGTCAGGTCGTAAGCCCTCTTGGGAGGAACCGGCGGTACTCTTGGGAGGGGCGACAATTGTCGCTTCGGGCGTTGGTTATCGCTCGACGGAGCGGTGGTATTCTTCCGCTTTTGCCCCTTAGTGGGTGGAGGCGGCTGCGTAGATTGAGATGGACTCGTGTTGGGGTCATGGATTGGACTATTACTGGGAGGAGACGGTGCACTTGGAGGTGGACTTGGAGGAGACGGTGCACTGGGAGGAGACGGTTGCCTTGGTGGAGAAGGTGGCCTTGGTGTCGAGCCTAGAAACTTGATGTATTATATTTTCCAAAGAATGAAGCCACTCGTGACTTCTCCCAGTGTCGTCTCCCCTTCACCTCTAGGGATGTCAAGCTGTAGTGACTGACACATAGGTAGAATTTCATCCACACCGACACGAGCATAGCCAGCTGGAATCGGATTGCAATGGTAGGTCGCTCCCGGTGCAGAAGGTAAAGCAAAGTCGACCGCCACCTTTATGGATATATTCTTCAGTTCAACATGCAGCTCACAACTAGTCTTCTCCTTAATTGCATCCACGGGGTACACATCCATCGTTGCATCATTACCGTGGCCCTCCATGGAAGCCACGCTGCTTTTCCATTGCGATGGGCCGACCGTACTGTCCGGTGTAGGATCTTGCTGTCGGAGTCCTTTAATTTCATTAAGCTCTTGGCGATACTCCTGCAGTGTGGCTTCAAACCTCGCGAACCGCTTCGTATCCTCCTCTTTTTGCCAGTTTGTTCTTCTCGATCGGCTTCTGTACGTGTCACGGTGCTCGGGAAACCCGATAACCCATGGATAAGAAGGTCCGAACCCTCTTGTTCGTCCAGCCTTTTCAGGATTCCCGAGAGCCTTTGTCAGCTCGTCGTTCTCTCTGTCGGGAACAAACGTTCCCTCTTCAACCTCTTTCATCACTTTAACAAGTTCTTTCTTGGGTGTAGAAATTTCTTCGGCTGCAATAATCTCGCCTGTTTCTGGGTCTAATGATGCCCCATGCCCGAATACCCAATTTCTTGACCTCAAGGGCCAACTAGACATAGCTGGAGTGACCCCTTTAGCCTCTAGGTCAGCCTCAGCTTTATCCCACTTAGGCATGGCACTCCTGTAGCCACCTATTCCCATATGATGGTGATATTTCTTTTTGGCTACATTTTCCTTATTTTTTGCTGATATTGCCTTAGCTGGTGCTGAGGTCTTGTATTCCACAAATGCGGCCCAGTTATCCTGCTGCAACTCTAATGGGCCAACGAATGGAGGAGTTGTTTCCTTCAAGACATACTTGTGGTACAATCTTTTTTTCCATTCCTTGAATAGTTCGGCCATCTTCTTAAGAGCAAAGTGCTTGACTTTCCTCGTCATTTGCTGTCTGAGCTCATCAGTCTCCAAGACAGGTAGGGTGAAATGTGTCATGAGAGAATTCCACATTGTATCTTTCGCTCTGTCATCTACAAAACTAGCCCCAGCTGGATCCTTTTTCTTTCCTGGCTTGTTCCAGATTCGCGTGGTGATCGGGACTTTGTCTCTAACAATCACTCCGCATTGACTTGTAAATGCATTCGCAGCTTCTTTGGGCTCCAGCAGTTGACCCTGTGGAGAGACTAAGTCAATGCTGAAACGGACATCAGCGGGCAACTAGTGTGCCGGGCCTCTTGTATTTGTAGAAGATTGGCCGGAAGCGGAGGTCTAAGAGAAGAAACATTCATCAGTACATATATACGAATCAATTAGTGCATCTATACTAGTGAACCATCGATAGAGGCTTTATATACCTTGACGGAGTTTGTCATTATTATGGTGTCTTCACCATGGTCTCCACCATGGTCAGCACCATCGTCTCCACTATTTGGTCCACCATCCTCTCCTCCAGACAAATTAAGATATTCGGAGCCATCATAATAAGACCCCCCCAGTACCCTCATCTATAATGTCGAGGAGCTCCTCTTCATTCTGTCTACCGTCCATAGCTTAACTAATACAGAAAAAGAATATTGCATTAAGTAAAAGAATATTACAACTGCGACAACTCGGATACAGTACTTAGTGATTAAGATAAGTTACAATAATATAAGATAAAGTACATTATTAATACATCACCGAAGAATAGCTCGGGTGCATTATAGGATAAAGTATAAGATAAAGTACATTATTAATACATCACCGGAGAATAGCTCGGGTGCATTATAGGATAAAGTATAAGATAAAGTACATTATTAAGATAAACTAGCGAATGCGGCTACCGCGTTCTGTGCTACGGGAGCTCTGCAGCCACAGAAGAGGAACCATCACCAGAGAATAGCTCGGGTGAGATCCGTGAACCTGCCAGATATTGGAGAACCTAGTCTCCAAAAGATACATGTATCGCCGTACATGCTCGTCCTCCTCCCTGATACGACGATGTACCACCTCCTCGGGGGCTGGCTCCCTCTGCACCACTCTTGGACCTCGTGGACGCCACCAAAGAAGCTCTGGGTCGACGATGATACCCGGATTCCTCACCAAGGTACGAGTCCCGACAGGTAGCACCTCCTAGTGCCAACCCGGCAGAGCCTAGACTTGGACATCCCCGACGGAGTCCAGTAGGCTCGGACGAGATGGACGCGGCATAACTAAATAATAGCAATAAACAATCATAAAACATAAACAGTAACTAAATCACTAAGTATATATTGCCCTAATAACAATAACCCTAAACCTATCACTAACTAAACTAAACCTCATTAACTAAGTATTCTAAATACTAATACTACTAACACTAACCCTAAACCTAACACTAACTAATACTACTAACTAACACTAACCAAAATACTAATACTAACTAAAATACTAATACAACTAACACTAACTAACACTAACTAAAAATATTAATACTAACTAACACTAACCAAAATACTAATACTACTAATACTATCTAAATACTAATACAATTAACACTAACTAAAATACTATCTAACCATAAAACTAATAGTAACTAAATACTAATACAATTAACACTAACTAAAATACTAATACTATTAACTAACACTAACTAAAATACTAATACTACTAACTAACACTAACCAAAATACTAATACGAACTAAAATACTAATACAACTAACACTAATTAACACTAACTAAAATATTATCTAACCATAACACTAACACTAACTAAATACTAATACAATTAACACTAACTAAAATACTAACCGAAACAGGTGGCTGTGAAGGACTCTTGAGGAAGAGTATTCTTTATGATTCCGACAGACACCACATGGACAAGACATAAAACCACTCCGCTTGTTTGCCTCGGCCACAAGAAGAAAAGAATGCACACCTTTAATGAACTCGTTAGAGAGTCGGTCAGCGTACATCCATTGCCGGCTCATCTGCAATATATAATTAATTAAGTATATCAAACATAATCATAATTAATTAGTACTAATCTAAAACCAGCAACCGGGACTAAAGATATGATGAACCTTTAGTCCCGGTTGGAGGCACCAACCGGGACTAAATGTGGATGTGGAGACAACATGTCGACACTATGTCCTCAGTGGGCAGCACTAAGCCAGTAAATTAAATGCCGACACTATTTTGGATGGGTGGCAGCACTATGCCAGCGTGAGTGTGTCGACATTATGTCATCAGTGTCCGACACTATGTTGTTCTGCTTAATCTATAAATAGGTATGCATTCTTGTGAAGAACTGCAAGATGGTGTGTGAGACCAGGGACACCACTACGGCGGAGCTTCTCGAAGATGTCTTAGGACCTCGTCCTCAGACATCTTCGAGGAGCTCGCCGTAGAGGCACTCTCTAATATGTGAAATTAGTTATAGCTCCACCAGCATATTGATTTAGCTAGAGAAGATATAAACCGAAAGATGGTATGGGAGAGCAGGGACACCACTACGGCAGAGCTTCTCGAAGATGTCTTAGGATCCCGTCCTCAGACATCTTCTAGGAGCTCGCCATAGAGGCACTCCCTAATATGTGAATTGTGATGTCTTCTTATCAAGATTTTATGAATTAACCCTATGTTTGTTACAAATTTTTCAGTTTGTTGAATGCAGGTAGACGAAGAAGGATATTTTGCCTAGCTAGCTAGTTAGTTAGAATGATGAACTCACGCATGTGTGTGCTTCTAAAATCAATTTTCGAGACTCTATGTGCCAAAACAAGATATATATTGATAGAATAATCCACATATTGTGATATTTACCTTAGAGTTCCTTACATTAATACAAGATAGATAGAATCTAAACATTGATATCATGCTATCACTGCAAAAATTACTACCAAACTAAATCCACAAATCCATCTATAAGATAGAGCATGAAATGAGCTAATATAGCAATGAGAGTTCAAAGGATGAAGTTGCTCACCTTTTAAAACCTTTGGATAGATGGGGCACCACAAAATCTAGACAAATCTTGAGGAAAAAAAGGGCATGAACTCGAGCTTGAAGCAAGAAAGAGAGAGAGAGAGGAGAGCCACCAGCTTGAATGGTGGCTCGGGCAGGGGAAGAAGAAGATATAGCCAGACCTTTAGCCCCGGTTCGTGTCTAGAACCGGGGCTAAAGGTCCACCTTTAGCCCCGGGTCGTGTAACAAACCGGGGCTAAAGGGTCTGACGCCCGACCCGACCTGCCTGAAACCCTTTAGCCCCGGTTTATTACACGACCCAGGGCTAAAGGTCTCGTTCGAACCGGGGCTAGTGTCTGCCACCCCCCTGGGGCCAGTTCTAGCCGTTGGACCGGGGCATTAGTCCCGGTTTGTAGCAAAACCGGGGCTAATACCCCTGGACCAAAGGTCTGTTTTCTACTAGTGGTTGCTACGGTCTGTAAAAGAACACTGCATCATCTGAATTGAAATTTTTAGTATATGTATACCTGGCATGATAACAATTCTTTGAATAACTGACCCACATTTATGTAGTGATATAAATAAACAATTATAAGAAATGTTATGAGTAGAAAAATCTTGGAAATGTAGGAGAAAGGCCTTTCGGAAGCAATGTAAATGCCCAACGAATTTATCGGATGCATAGTTTACAAGTTAGATAGACACAACTATTATCAAGGAAAATAAAAGTATACCGCATATTCTGTATGTCATAAGGTTCAAGTGGCTCGTCAACATCATGAATACTTGTTTTAGCTTTCAAAAGATGTCTCTAAAATATAGATCTTCCATAAACTCATGGCCAAAAGATGACAGTGGCTATCAAATAGAGATATCAAAATTCTCAAAGTCGCAAGAAGCATACAGTATGTTGTGTATATTTGGGTGCAAGACTTGAACCGAAAATATAGTAGATAAAAAGTACGGATCAGTATGATATCTTTATCTCCAAAGCCTTTTCAGCAGCAATATACTTTGATCATTGAGGCTCTAAGTCACTCAAATATCAAATGATTGAATTTTGCAGATTGTATAATTGTTTGAGAAAGAGACAAACATAGCTCACTTGTACCAGATAGATGCAGAACCGCATGCTTGTGGGATTAATTAGGTGCAACCAAGGGGTAAGAGTGTCTAAATCTGGTACTTTAGTTTATATAGAAAACTACATTGCATGTAACATGATACTTCCACCTTTTCAAAATATAAGATGTTTTAGCTGTGTAAAAGCAGTGTATGTAGACCCCTTTTAATGTGTAGGTTCACTCCAAACCTAGATGAACCTACACAATAAAATGGATCTAGATACATTCCTTTCATAGAGCTAAAACATCTTATATTTTGAAACGGAGGGAGTATTACTCTGTACATATAATTTTTTTGATTGGAGTATTTTCTTCGGATAAACAACCAAACTATTTTTTTTGTTTAAACTGTTCTATTTTGTCGTGTGCTTTTTAATCGAAACCGGAAGTGAACTTCGCATGTGAATCACGTGAACACTATTTTTTTTGCTCCAGACGGAAGCATGCTTATATAATTCACAATGTATAAAAAACAAATGAACAGCGGAAACAGGCAGTTCAGATGAGACTCCTCGCCGCCGGTTCGAATGCTCGTCCGAAGGAGCGTGAACGGGAGGCGTCGGCGGGCCTCTTGGCCTGGCTGGATGACCACACCCCGGCCTGACGGGCATGGGGTTGAGACCTTGAGCGGCAGCAGATCTCCCGCTGGGGCGCCCACGGGGTTGTACAGAGCTAGTGGAGCGCCCTCCATGTAAGCTGCAGCGAGGAAGAGGATGCGGGACGAGCCGCTGGTAACGAGCTGCGCCCTGGGGGCTTGCTCGGGATGGTGAATCGCGTAAAGGCGAGCACACCATGAGGGAGCAGGGGCGGAGGGCGGCCTATGACCGGCGTGAGAGGATCAGCCTGGGGATAGTAGGTATCCGCCCGTCAGGTTCCCTACCCCCATCGGGCGCCACTGCTGGCACCGAAGGAAGGGACGGCGACGATGTTCTTTACGACGGAGGTCGAGCATCGTTCGGCAGGGAGAAGAAAAAGAAAAGGCTCCGAACCGGTACAAAACGTGGCAGACGGAATACAAGCAGGACAGTGCGATCGGAGACCCCTTTTCCGGTGGCATGGTCCGGTAATTTGTTCCGATTTGAGGGACAGTTTTAGAGCGACGTACCAACCATCAAGACCATAATAAGTAATAGTAAAGATACTCGGACCAAAAAGAGGATGGACTACTTTTATGTTAATTTTTAAATATTAGTGAAATAAAATATCGTAGACTTTAAACTGTCGTGAATTTAAAAAATGTTGACATGTCTGTCTGAATGTGTTCAATCTCATCGGAGTCTTCGTCTCACTACGGGAAAAAAACGCCGCTGCCATGTGTTCGGCTCTTTGTCGTGTGTCTGGTGGTAGCGAACACGGCAAAAAAAGGCTTTGCCGAGTACAATGAGTCGGCCTCGCGCTCGTCCTCCGCCCCAGTCTGGCCGTCACGCTCGTCCTTCGCCCTAGCCCGGCCGTCGGCCTCGCGCCCGTCCTCCACCTCACCACTTGCCGTGGCGGCGGCGGTGGACTTGAGGACGATGATGACGGCAGCAGTGACGGGCTTGAGGACGACAATGGCAGCGGTAGGTTTGAGGACGACGGCGGCGACAAACGATATTTTTTTATTTTGGAATTTAGCCTTTGCCGAGTGTGTTTGAAAACACACGGCAAACATTGCCCTCCGTTTCCGTCCGCTGACCGCATTAAGTAATTTATTGTGCCGAGCTACAAGAAAAATACACGGCAACGTCTTTGCCGTGTCTATTTTGAAAGACACATGGCAAAGCCTCTTTGCCGTCGCTGACGTTGCCGTGTGGTGGCTTTGCCGTGTTCCGCGCAGCCTTTGCTATGTCTTTTGCCCACACGGCAAAGAACATTTCTCCCGTAGCTCGTCCAAGTGTTGTTGGTTTTCTGCCTCGTGTTTCCGTCAGCCTAGCTTCCATGTAACTCTACCTTCACTAGTTTCTTTGTACAAGCTGTTGTCCTTGTGTTTTTGGGTGTAGAGTTGTGTTTGTATCTTCTGCCATTGGCATCATTAATTTAACGGCAGACTACTATCTTTTATCTAAGAAAAATTAATTGCAGTTTTAAGGAAATTCTGAGAGCTCATGCACCATAGTCAATAATTTAATAAATTAAAATTAACAAATCACACGA
Organism: Avena sativa; assembly: GCA_916181665.1. Classification (NCBI taxonomy): domain Eukaryota; kingdom Viridiplantae; phylum Streptophyta; class Magnoliopsida; order Poales; family Poaceae; genus Avena; species Avena sativa. The sequence goes on from OV702292.1 coordinate 56,533,503, forward strand.
AGCACAATCTTTATTTAAAAGCCAATGCGTTTAGGCGGGCGTCTCGCGCTACAAAAATGCTACCAACTATTTCCTTTTGTCCTGGCAACATCAATGCATCATACAATAGCCCACAATCATGGTGATGAACAACAACCACCGGTTTAACCAGGTTGCGCGCGATGAGCCTTGCCCCCGATCGAGTTGTACGGGTCCCCCATAGAAAAACTGCCCATTTGTAATGGGAGTAGCAGTATAGACATGAGAGTCAGTCATGTATATGAGAGTCTCCTCCGTGATTGGCGAGGCACGTCCGTTTTAGTCGATCAACTAGATGTTGCTCATGGAGGCGGAGGCCATCACTTCATGCATGGGGTAGTAGCCACTCCCCATGGGAGCCAAATCTGTCGAAGGGCTTATAACGTGGCCACCAAACTGGACGCTTGCCGCTCGATTGGCCAACCCTCCGGTAAAAAGTGACTTGGGGAAACGTACAAACAATGAGAGGCTCTCGTGGTTGAGCCCGTAATACACCAACCAGTCTCCCATTATGCCATCCTGTAATTCATGAAGAAATAAGGTTCATGAAATAGAGTTTTAAAAACAATTCTCTTGACATGCTTTATTATGGAGTATTGTTGATGCAAGAGAAATAAAAGTAAAATCCATGCAATGTGCATGCTTTTTTATGAATGCTACTACTCCCTCTGATCCAAATTAATTGACTCGGATTTGTCTAAATTCGAATATACATCCGAATTTAGACAAATCCGAGTCAATTAATTTGGATCAGAGGGATTAGTACTTGTTAAATTCAAATCATGACTAGATACATGCAAATTTAGGCAAATTTACAACATCTATTTTAGGCCGGAGGGAGTAAGTAGTGGTACCAAGCATGTACCAATTATCCATGCCATATTAAATAAGATGTTAAGGATTCTGCTGGCAAAAGCACATGAATTGGCATTGAAGAAAAAATCACGTAAAAACAAACTTTTGTAGGACCAGAAAACAACCATTGGCATGTACTATATAAAATAATAGAGTGAGTAATTAGGAGACAATTAAGTAGAATTCAAGAGGCAAACGCGTCAGCTAGGTTGTAATAATGTGGAAACCACCATGTAAGTAGTAGTATATTCAACGGGAGGTGTATGTTGTACCTTGACGATTTTAATGGTGATATTTTGCTTGAGTCCCATGGGCTGGGAGACGGTCCGAATTACACCTCCTGGAGCTATGGGCGCGCCCTTCTCCGGCTGAAGACCTAGGGCGCAGTGGGCATCAAGGCAACCGGTTTTCTGGTACCCATACATAACAAAGAACCCAAGATCATAAAAGAGTAAGGAAAACATGTTAATAACGTACTTGAGCCACCTAGTCGATCGATCGATGATAAAGCATATGGAGATATACTGTATATAGTAGTATGCGAAAGCAAAAGCACCCACCGTCCACACAACTGCTAGATGGGTGTGCGAATCGTTGTATTTCTTGGGCGCAACCTCCCAGCCGATCTGGATCACGTTGAGGCTGCCCTCCACGCCGTCGTGTAGCTCAACCAAGGACGAAGTGAACTGCTCGGTGCTCAGGCTGAAGCCGTACACGTCCATGGTGGCGATGAAACCATAGTAACCCTGATCCGACGATGTTCTTGTCACGTGCTGCGCAAGCTGATTAAGTACCACAATCGCACAGATTTAATTAGTTCGTAGTGATGACGAATCGATCTCTACCACAAATCAATCAACATGCATGCACTCCGTGTACTACGTAGTACTACCGCCGTTCCATAATGTAAGCTTTTTTAGCAAGCTATTTTAGCTTTATAAAAGATTTATATTGAGCATAAAATAGGTACAGTATTAGTACATACGTAGCCTGTCGTCTCGGGGGAGACGGATTCATCAGCATGGACTAGTGGTGAAACCTGCTGCTGGCCGAGCAATCCTTGAACCTGCAGCAAACTTGTTTCGCTGCTGGGCCTTTGTAATTTCACCTGATCAATGTCCCACAGTTAGCAAACTACATATCGTCGAAAACACACAAGACTGCAGGTTAATTACCCGGGCAGCATTATTGGTCCCACGGCCGGCCACGACGACGAAGACGACGACGGCAAGGTGAAGAAGAAATTTACTCATCGCCGCCGGCTTTTGCTTGCGACAAGGAGGACATATGTGTGCTTATATAGAGATCGAGGCCGGTTTCATTGCGATAAATTTGGAAACTTCTGACTAGGATCGATAAATTCCTTGGCTGCAGGGTGCCACCTTTTTGGTAAGATTAGAGATTGTCCAAATAGTCACGGCGGCTCATATATACCATGTATAATAACTACCGCCTTATTAACTTTTGGAATGTACCGAGTTCTTTTGGGAAACCATGCATCGAAGCCGCGCTGATCTACTTCAAGTCACTCTTAATTTGGATTCGAGACCATCCAAGTACGAAAAGGTGTGTGTGGGGGGGTGGGGTGGGGGGTGTTCAGCCTAGCCGTCGCCACAATCTACCTCATCCTCGTCGTCTATGACCGAGAATCGACGGATCCCCGTCTCCTCTGTTTGCCGCTCCAATGACGGAAGGGGGTGGGGACCTCGGACCTGCGCTCGGAGGTATAAAAGATTCCCTAAAGTTAGAGTTTGATCAGCCGGCATCGTCGTTATGGTGGCTATGATGGCGTTGTGCGGGACAAGAATAAGATATACCTGGCTCCTTTTTCACCTCGTCGGCGACGATCCTGCTGCTAGCGTTAAGGTGGGTCGGGTTTCGTCTGGTCGCCAATGTCATGGAGTGGCGGATCTCGTACCGTCTACGTATGTTTGGGATCTCGTCTAATCTACGTGTGTTTTAGATTTGGTGTTACAAGTTTTAGATCAATTCAAAGGTTCAATGGCGACAACTTCAGCTCTAGAGCGCTGGTACTTAGGGTCACGTGCACGAAGACTTCCCGACTATCATCAACAACGTTAGACCGGCTCCGATAAGGGAGCGGCGACAGCGACACGTCAGCGGCTCGCTCTGGCGGCAGTAGTGGTCGTTAGGTGGTTCAAATATCTCGAAGTAATTTTTAGAGGAAATTCCATATTTTACCCTCTAGTTTGATATTTTTGACAAGATTTACCCCATTTTGTAAAACTTGTGACACTTTTTACCCTACTAAACATACATGTTTTGTTAAGTGGGGTCTGGTCATCATGTCTATATACCTAACCACATTTCATCGTATTGTTCTAAATTATTTTCCGAGTGATCATCCTGCGGCCCCTCCTATTAGTCAACGTTGTGCTGCGCCACCGCCGAGTGCACCACGCTGGCCTGGCATGTGAACCCGCCTCTAAGAGCATCTCCACTCACGTTCCCAGGAAGCCGTTCCCAGGGCCTTTTTTTCATCCAGACGGTGTTTTTTCGCCCAGTCGGGTTTCTAGGATGTCGGTTTTGTCCGGATTTGGTCTAACTTTCATCCGACGTTCCCAGGCCGATCCCGCGGCGTCGGGAACGCCCTGGGAACGCCAGATGAAGAAAAAAACATGTGGGACACTCTTGTCAGCGATAGAAGGCCAAGTACCCGCCCTTTTCTCCTTCCCTGTCGCCCACATCTCCCGCCAGTTCGCCGAGATCCCGCCATGCCCCCACATCTCACACCAGTTCGCCGAGTACCCCACTCGACACGCCGCCAAAAGGTTTCGTCAAACCCCGATCCGCCGCCGGTGCCCTGACGGAGAAGAAGGTGAGGAAGCCGAGAGCGCTGATACATTGCAAATGTATCCATAATTTTTAATGTTCCATGCTTGGTTTTATCTATTTTCTTGTGTTTTGTTCCAACTTTGGAGTACTTTTCATATGATTTCTTGGACTAACCTATTAACAAGATCCCACAGTGCCAGTTGCCTGTTTTCTGTTGTTTTTGGTTCCAGGAAGTCAGAAAATGAATATTTTCAAAATTGGACGGGACAAAAGCCAAAGTTACTATTTTCCCGGAAGACTCACGGAGCCAGAAGGAGAGCCGGAGGGGGGCCATAGGGTGGCCACACAACCCCTAGGCGCGGGTCCACCTAGGCCGCTCCAGGGCGTGGTGTGGGCCCCCTGGCCGCCCACCGACCTTGCCCTCTGGCCTATAAGAAGCCTCCTGATGCGTAAACCCTAAATCATCAAGCCTCCAACCACGAAAAGTTCCGCAGCGCCGCCACCACCGAAGGGGAGACTCGGGGGACAGAAAGTCTCTGTTCCGGCACCCTGCCGGGACGGGGAAGTGCCCCCGGAGCCATCTCCATCGATCTCCACCACCATCTCCATCACCGTTGCTGATTCTTATGACGAGGAGGGAGTAGTTCTCTCTCGAGGCTAAGGGTTCTACCGGTAGCTATGTGTTCATCTCTCTCTATGCATGATCTTATTGAGATCATGATCTTGTAATCTATAGATCTACTTTGCTACTCAAGTGCTTTAATAGATCTCTGCTCTCCCCATGTGTGTGAAAGTGACAGCGTGCACACCATGGTGGCACTTAGGCTAGAGATTACAAATACTTGTTATGAGTTATATTTGGAGTTGGATGTCTTTATGAAATTGTGGTGTTTGTTTGAACCATCTAGTGCTCAAGGTGACAGTGTGGGGTTTTCTAGATGGGAAAGACTTACTTTGAGGTGTGTTGTTATAGCCCTACCATCGATTAGAGTGTCCAACTGGAGAGTAGTTAAGAGTAGTATCGCGAAGAGAATATATTTATATGAGAGTGTTAACTAGTGAAAGTATGATCCCTAGGCCTTGTTTCTAAGCATTGAAACTTCATTTGCAACTAGATCTGTTACATATTTGCTTGCTTCCATCTTTATTTCAGTTTGCCTTTAGTCTTTTCCACGCCATCAAGCTATTTTTATCACCGTTACCACTTGTATTTCACTATCTCTTCGCCGAACTAGTGCACCTATACACCTGACAAGTGTATTGGGTGTGTTGGGGACACAAGAGTTCTTGTATCTTGATTGCAGGGTTGCTTGAGAGGGAATACCTTTGACTACTTCCTCCCTGAGTTCGATAAACCTTGGGTGATCCACTTAAGGGAAAACTTGCTGCTGTTCTACAAACCTCTGCACTTGGAGGCCCAACAACTGTCTACAAGAATAGAAGTGCGTAGACATCAAGCGCCCGTGCCGAGACCTAAACACATCACCGACGTCGCGTAGCTGGCCCTATCCACGAAGAGAAAGGTCGAATCGGACAGCCATAGAGACAGGGAGACAAGGGCCAACGAGGGGAAGGCGCTCGCCGAGGTTCACGCCGCGGCGGTGGCCCAGGCGATGAGGGAAGCGGCGGCGTCGCGTGTGCAGTACGGCGGCGTTTGGGGGAGCCAGCCAAGCGCCGCCTTGCCTGCCGGTTACTCGTCGGTCGGTTTGTCGCCGATCTCGCCAGCGATGTTCCAGGAGAACCAGGCGAACCCACGGCAGAGATACTCCTCCTCCCCCGATTTCAACGGCGGGTTCAACCTGAACACCATCTTCCCCTGCCCTACACCGCGCCCCCTTCGGCCTTCAACATCGACATCAACGCCCCCTACTCCTCCTCTTCGGCGTACGTCGCTTCCTCGACGGCCATGCGCCGTGGCCCTCTGTCGTTCACTGGAAGCTTGTCGCACGCAACCCATAGCGAGGCCGACGCCCAGAACATGTTCGACGGAATGTCACACGGAGCCTACATGCAAGGCGTGATCGCCAAAGGATCGGCGGTAGCGGCCAGCAATGCCTCTTTCTTCACTCAAGAACAGTCCCGGGTCGACGCCAAACACGACATCGAATTTCAGGATTTCGGCAAGCAGACCCAGACCAAGGAGGAAGAGGAAGGCGATGACCTGGATATGGCGAAGGGCAAAGGCAAGAAGAAGGCGGGCACCTTGGCACCGGAGTCCAGGATCAAGTGGACACCGCTTGAGGACCTTTGCCTTGCCGACGCCTGGAAATCGGTGAGCATGGATCCCATCACTGGCACCAACCAAAATTCGGACAATTACTGGAAGTGCGTGAAGCTAGCGTTCGACGAATGCAACCTTTGCGACCCGACGTACAACAAAGTCCACATGGAGTGCGGCGAGAAAGCCATGATCAACCACCGGGGACTCATCCAGCAGGCGTGCAGCAAGTGGCATAGCCTTCTCGAGGAGGTCGGCCACACACCCGTCAGCGGTGAGAGCATGGATGGCAAGGTACTTCGCCAAAATCTAGCCAATGGTACTTGTTCATGCCTGCCCTGACACACTTTGCCTTGCCTTTGCAGCTCGTCCGTGCACTCGGCATGTACCGGGACGACACTAAGACGAAGTGTTCCATCACATGTTTTCTGCGAGAGAGAAATGCCAGAAATGGGCGGACACTCGGTTGACACTCGGTAAGACCAAGGACGGCGTGTACAACCCGGCGGCTCCTCCACCTGCTGCCGGCGAAGGAAGGCCAGAGCTCGGCCAGAAGAAGGCGAAGATGCTCAAAGCCGCAGGACCTCTCGCCGAGCGCCTCCAGGATTCCATCGAGAAGTGCATCGCCGACACGAAGGCCCATACCAAGAAGAGAGAGGAGAAGGCCGACGAGAGATGGGCGCAGCTGCTACAGAACCATGACCGCAAGCTCGGCCTCCTCAAAGCGAACTCCGCCGCCAAGAAGAGGAACACGGATCTGCAGTTTCTCATAGACGGCGAGAACACCTCGGTGATGACCACGCCGGTCCAAGGCCTGGTATATTGCGCGGCGCAACGCCATCCTCTAGGAGGACATCGCCGACAACACACCAAACTCTGTGCCGAACACCTCCGCCACCGTGCCTTCGCCGAGCTCCGCTTCGACCTCCTCCAACCAGTCGGCCAGCCACGACGCCGACGAACCTATCCCCGTCGCACCGGACACGCCGGAGGAGACTATCTCCATCGACGACTGATCGCCGAACCATTTTATCTTTGTTCTATAATAATTTGATGGCCGAACATTTTGGGCGTACTTCTGTCGAACACCTTTGCCCAAGATTTCGCCGACGGAACGAGAAAATTCGAATATATCGCCTTTTTTGCTTCGTTTAGGGACTCGGCCTGGGAATGTGAGTGAGAAATTAGACATTCCTAAGCCAGAAACTAGCTCTGTCTGGCGCTAAATAGTGCCGGATTTCGGCCTAGGAACTCCCAACGAGTGGAGATGATCTAAGGCTCTCGTCTTTGAGCATTCTGTAGTTGCTCCTACATTCATTTTGATCGATCGATTGGCTGAGACATGTGAAGGAGCTAGCGCATGGTGCTATACGTGCTAGTTCTAGAAGAGAATCAAAATTGTCTTGATGTGGATTACAACAACGTAGCATGCATATAGCTCTAACCAGTCGCTAACGAGTAGCGAGAACACGGCGTTCCGGCGGCTGTCAACATAGTCGGTGGCAGCCAGGGGCAGAGCTCTCGGTACGGCAAGGTAGGGCGATGATTTATGGTGAAAACCTTTAGGTGCACATGTTTTTTTGTTTTAGTGAACACAGGACCAAACCGATTTTGAACCGAAAAAGAGACTAGATCTCTAGTTGGAAACTGACTCTTTATCTTTGCAATATCTCAATCTAAATCTAGAAAAAGCTCACTCTAAGCAATGTCCTAGGTGGTGTAATTAAAGATGACTTGAGCTATTTTTGATAGCTTATGGGGTATAATCAAAATCAACTTTTGATATGCAATGGATTATGTACTATGGTTCTACTTCGGATTTGTATATATTTTTGATCTAAAATTATAATTGTATTACTTAAGTCAAGTTCTTTTTTTAAGGATGGGTGTACATGTTTGCTCAATTATATAGATTGCAATTTAGTGTCCCAAATGGAAGATGTGAATTTGCAGAGATAATTACATCACAATCTTTAAGTATAGATGAAATGGTAACAAAATGGGTGAATATGATTGTTCGTCTTGGGGAGATTTATCATGGATCTTCATATACAAGTTAAGCTTGAGCTATTCATCATTCTTATGTGGAGAACTGAATACTTTAGAGATTGTCTTGGTATTTAAAAGGTATAACATGTTTTAGTTGGTTTATCGTCTCATTGCGATTATTTGTTTTGTTTTACCGGTGATAAGGACAACTATCGAAAGGTTTTCTTGGCAACAAATATGATCAAGACCGTGTTAGTAAAAAAGATGTCGGCGATGGCTTCTTGATGACTTGATGACGTGCTACATTGAACGAGTGATATTAAAACTTAAAAGCTAAAGTAGAGTTTTGCCATTTTCTAAAACTTTCATTAAAATTTCATTGTTGGTTTGTTTTTAGGTTCTATATATATTCAAATATGTTTTTTTATGTCGTACTACCAAGTATATATATATATAGGACATATTCATACTACATCCGGGTATAACTATACCCACACGTGTTTCACACTATATAAGCAGTATCTACCATACCGGAAGGTATGTACGCGTAGTATGAAGTATATAAAAATATTTGGGCAGTATATATACTATTTTTTTGGTAGTATGTAATTTTTATTCACATACTCCTTTTGTACGTACAAATATGACGGTATTTTACATATATAGTTCAAACTATGGGTGTACTTACAATTTTTTTACCTAACTTGCTTGTAAGTATCTTAGATATAGTATATGAGCATACTCAAATAGATAAAGTATTACAAATACTTCCGTAAGGTAGTATATGAGAGGTGGGTGTAGTTACACCCGGGAGTAAGAACTATTTTTCCTATATATATATATATATATATGAAAAATACTTCTTACTCCTGAGTGTAGTTACACGCATGTCTCATATACTCTCATACGTAAGTATACGTGATACTTTATCAGTTTGAGTATGTTCATATACTACATCTAAGATATTTCAAATGAAGTTAAAAAATGCAAGTGAAGCCATAGTTTGCACTATATTTCCAAAATATCCTTCATATTTGTAGTATGTGAAAAACTTGTACATACTACCTCAAGAGTAGTATATATACTACCAAATAGTCTTATAATACTTCATACTACACGTATATACTTTTTGGTATAACATATACTACCTAGATGGTGTGAAACACACGTGGGTGTAGTTACACCCGAAAGTAGTATAAATATGTCATATATATATAGCATATACGTCTCTCCACTATTTTGCTATCGCATTCTTTTAGTTTGCCCTACCTCGAATTCATTCCGTCCTTCGCCACTGATGGCAGCGACGAGCCCATCGCACACGGTAGAACAAGATTGTGTATTTTATCATGGACGTACAGGAGCACCTTCTTAGTGTGGTGGTGGGGCTGCCGACGAGAAGGATACCGATAAGAGCCTTCACGATGCCAGTCGTTGCGAAGACTAGTGCATGCGAGAGGCATATACGATAAGCATGGTAAAAAAAAGTTAAATGGGTAAAAGGTAGTACAAGTTTCGCTAAATGAGGTAAACAAGAAGAATTTATGTTAAATAGGGTAATGCTTGTCAAAAATTTCAAACTATGGGGTAAAATTTAGAATTTACTCTAATTTTTATTATGTTTGGGTTGTTTTGTATTCCATCTGTTTTAAAATATAAAATGTTTTACCTTTGTGAAAGAAGTATATATCTAGACTTAGTGTATAGGTTCACTCCAAATCTAGATGAACCTACACACTAAAAGAGGTCTAAATCTTCTTCCATTAAAACATCTTATATTTTAAAACAGATGGAGTATTTCTTATGAACTCACGAAATCAATCCGAATCTTTTCCCCAAAAAAAGCACGAAGAGGGGCTAGCCTAGCCAAGATACATACGTACTCCCTAAAAAAAATAATACTCCCTCTGTTTTAAAATATAAGATAATTTAGCTTTGTGAAAGGAGTGTATCAAAACTCAATTAATGTCTAGGTTCATTCCAAATAGGGCGTCAAGCGGGGCGGGTTGTGGCACTACTTTTTCACTAGCCCTTTTTTAATTTTATTAACTTTCTAGACCCCTTTTTGCCTATATTTTGCTTCGCGGGTTGTTATGCGGGTGCAGCTTAACACCCTAATTCCAAACCTAGATGAACTTACACACTAAAAGGGTCTAGATACACTCTATTCACAAAGCTAAAACATCTTATATTTGGAACGGAGGAAGTACATACGTACACCTGTCGATGGGGCACAACTACACATCCTTTCCAGTCCGCCATTGGGTTTTATTTAGGGCTTGTTCGGTTTACTAGGGATTGAATTGGATACGATTTACATGGATTTAGGTAGATTAAATCCCATCACCAGTTCAAAAAAAAATATATGTCAAAATCATCCCAAATCCTTTTTCTCATGAAGGGAATATATTAATATCGTGAAGATACCAATTACACCTAACCTCTCCAGCAATGCAGTGTCTTATGGAAATACAGATGCACACAACCAAAAAAAACTAAAAAAACTCCTGCGGCAGTGATCTACTCCCTCCGTTTCAAAATATAAGATGTTTTAGCTTTGTAAAAAGAGTGTATCTAGATCCCTTTTAGTGTGTAGGTTCATGTAGGTTTGGAATAAACCTACATACTAAAATAAGTCTAGATACACTTTTTTCACAAAGCTAAAACATCTTATATTTTAAAACGGAGAGAGTATTCCTTGTAGCAGCACACCAAACATCACTAAGACAAACCAGAAATCCATCTTATCCAAAAGTGACGCCTCCAAGAAGGTAACAGTGCACAAGCGCCATCGTCGTCCTGATCATAGATCATAGGTTTTCATCCTGGAGAAAATATGCGCTCACAAAACAATGTCTTCAACAAGACATTGTTAGGCACAACCAATTTTCACCCTGAAAGTTTAGACTCTGAACTCCTCCTGTGTTCTCACCCCCACTTGTCAATGTGTTGCTCCAAGTCACAAATCATCAAGCCAATTCCTCATCATCACCAGGACTCAAACCACCACTACTAGTTCTCAAATCTCGGCTTCCATGACATTTTCCGCCACTGACTTCACCATAGAACTAAATACATGTCCCACGATGGCAACAAACTACAGAGCTTTGCACCACTTCCTCTGAAACCAAACGATCAGAAAAAACAGGTTGCGGGCGGCCGAATCCCATATGATCCGGCAATCTCCAGACGTGAGACACACAAGGGAGTTCGTCAGCGGAGGCATCCGGAACTCGACACTCGGACCAGATCAATAAAGATAGACATCTGATGGCCTAAAATATATCGAGCTCGTTGGGGAACCCCAAGAGGAAGGTATGATAACCACAGCAGCAAGTTTTCTCTCAGTTATAAAACCAAAGTTATCAATCCAGTAGGAGCAAGGAAACACCTCAAAGGTGTTGCTAGCTGAACTTTAGCAGGGCACACTACCGGTGCCAGCAGCAACGTGGAGACCTGCATAACACAACCACAGAACTCTGTCCCAGTTTTGTGAACACTACCGGTGCCAGCAGCAACTTATGATGAGGTTGTCAATCTCATCGGTTTTGCTAAAAACAAAGGATTAAACGTATTGTGTGGAAGAAAGTAATAGTTTGCAGAAAGTAAACACAAAGCAGTAAACAGTTGATTGTAGATTGATGGAAAAAGAAAGGACTGGGGTCCATAGTTCACTAGTGGTGGCTCTCCTTAAGATAGATGACATGTTGGGTGAACAAATTACAGCAGGCAATTGACAAACATCGAGAAAGCAATCATGCAAATACTACTCATCTTGACTCCTTCGAGACTTAATTGGGCATTACAACATTATACATAGACCGTCATCCAACTGCATCTATGACTAATAATCCACCTTCAGGTTATCATCTGAACCCCCACCAGTATTAAGGTGCGAGCAACGGATAATTGCATTACACATTACGTGTAAAGTAAACAATACGATTGTTCTATGAACAAAGGATTGTTGTTTTATCCCTAGTAACAATATCACATCTAGTACCTTAGAGATTTCTGTCACTTCCCCAGATTACTAGAGGCATGGACCCACTATCGAACATAAATACTAACTCTTGGAGTTGCTAGCACCTACTTGGCCAAGATAGCTACTAACAACGGACAGCATGCAAGATCACAAATAACAAAGACATGATAGAATAAATAATCAATCTGAAATAGCATCTCAATATCCATCGGATCCCCCCAAACACAACATGTAGGAATTACAAATAGATGATCTTGATCATGAACGGAGCTCACAAGATCTAAACATGATAGCACAAAGGAGGAGAACCAGTCAGTGGAGGCCCGAGGGGCCCACACCACCTGGTGGCGCGCCTGGGGGGGCTGCCCCACCCTAGGGTGTGGCTGCCTCGGCGCCCTCCTCTGTCTCTGCTCTGGACTCCGTCTTGTGTCGGGAAAAATAGGAACTTTGGCTTTTGTTTCGTCCAATTCCGAGAATATTTCCTTACTAGCTTTTCTGAAACCAAAAATAGCATAAAACAGGCAACTGACACTGCGGCATCTTGTTAATAGGTTAGTTCCAAAAAATGTATAAAAATACCTCAAAGTGTGAACAAAACATAACAAAGTTGATATAAAACAAGCATGGAGCATCAAAAATTATAGATACGTTTACGACATATCAGGCACGATTCACGTAATAACTGTCTCAACCAATCAGAGCATAGCAGCGAAGATGAGCACAAGTGCGAGAGATTGATACTAAAGAGAGGGGAAAACTGAGTAGCACTTAAGAACCAAGGGCAAAACTGAGTAGAACTTAAAAAACAAATGCAAGACTGACAAAGGGATTCAAATAGAATATAGAAAAATATTTAAAAATGGAGAATGCGTCTTTTATACAGTAAAATACATCTTGGCATACATCAAACTATTTGCAATTCAAATATACACCTGTTTGAAAATTATTGCCTCATTCAGACAAACTATGTTTTGGGGAGGGATGTTTTGGGAAGAGGCTTGAGTAGAAAGCCATAAACCTTCATAGATAGTAGGTGATTTGAGAAGTGGTGATTTAGGTTAAAACTTGGTTTATATACATTTCTTATGGTGGCAGGTCACATAATAAGACTCCCTAGGTAGATGCCACTATGTTTTGCTCTTTTTGAATTTGTTGTGCATAAAATGAATTGATTAGCTAGCTAAAACCTATTCGTTGACTCTCTGTTGTCCAGACACCGGAGAGTAAAACTGAGTATATTGCACACGGCAGTGTTAGTACTGGAGGAAAACTGAATACAACCAAACTGACAGTGTTACACTCGAGGGCAAAACTGAGCACAACTAAGTCGCCAGGGTTAGACACGAGGGGAAAAATGTGACTCACGGTACGCGTGTGCGGTGCATGGGGCGGTAGCGGACACGTGTGGTCGTACACGGTGTAGTAGCGTACGCGGTGCACGGTGGTGCAACGAAATGTCGCTTCCCTTCTCCTTTAATAGAGGCCTCCTCACTCTCACTCATCACCCACTCACTCACTCAACCGTATCCACTGTCCCATCACCTTCTACAAACCCCAAGAAAACCCCAACCACGCCAGCGATGGAGAAGAACGGCGTGGTGGCCATCGGCGCCTCCAAGGCCACCGGCGAAGAGGCCTCCGTCCCCGTACAGGCCCCCGTCCAGGCAACGAAGGCAGTCATCGTCCCTGTCCCTATCCCCGCATCAGCCGTAGCCACCGGTGAGGAGGCCCCCGCCGGTCTCGGGCAGATCCCGCTCGGCTGGGACCCCTACGAGGAGGTTGATTACATAAGGCCAGAGAACCCCTACGACACCAGTATCGCCGACCCATGGTCGGATGTAACCAGGGTTTTCTCCCCTTCCCTTGTTCTTCCCCCGTTCCCATCGTTGGATGCTAGATCGTATGTTATTAGGGCTCGGTTGTTCGTATTTTTACAGTAGGTAATTCTCTTGTGTTAGATCTCATATTTCGATGAATCCCCATGTTCGTATTTGAACCCCCCTGTTCGTAGTTGGGATAGGTATTCGATCTGGTTTGAGATTTGGAGAATAATCATGAGATCTCAATCGGTTAATTTATACAAATAATCAATCCCGATAATCAAAGTATCTTAATCATGTCCTTATTGCACTATACTATTTTTTCCAACAGGAGGATAGCAGCGATGTCTGCAGCGACGACGAGTCCAAGGACACCAAGACTCGTCATGTGCTGAGGAGGCTGAAGTCCGGCCAGTACAACAACTTCTTCGTCGGCGACGTGTACAGGTGCCCCTTCTGCCCCACCAGAAGGCTCCGTGCCACAGACTTCAACTCCCTCGTGAAGCACGCCGAGGATGTGAGGACCTGCGGCGATTCCGTGAACGTCCACGGCCTCATAGCCAAGCACCAGGCACTCGGTCTTCACCTATACAACCTCCAGAAGGTGGCTATCGAGAAGGGTCGCATGATCCCGATCAAGCCCAAGGCGTCCAAGGTAAAGGGACTGGGAAGCAAGAAGTGGAGGAGGCGCCAGAGGGAGGAGGCGGAGGCCCTCCTAGCAGAGGCCATGAGGGGTCATTGATCTGCTGTTGCTGCTGTAAAGCAGCTTCTTTTGTCTTGTATGTGTTGAACTTGTTCGCTGCTGCTGCTGAGCAGCCTAATTGTCAAACCTCGTTAAGTACCGTACTATATAACCTATATTAGCTGTTTTATCTACATATGCTTTATTTACTGAATTTATTTATGGTGCTGTATAGATTTGGTGCTCTAGATTTGCTACCAGATTGGGAAAAAACGAGGGCAAAAGGAACAATGAATGAAAAGAAAAGTTGCTCTAGATTCGCTACCTTTTTGGGCAAAAAAAACACAACTATTAGCGAGAGAGAAGAAAAAAGACGCTCTTAAAAAGGCCAATCATAAAAATAACAAAAAATAAAACTTCCAATTTAAACGATAGGGCGCACATAACCACCAAACGCGTCCCACATGGTCCCACACCACGTCCCCCATAATCAGCGAGAGATGGATGGCTGGTCCGCTATGTATCCTGGCCCCACCCGTCAGCATGTAACGGTCGAGACGACGTAACGTAACGCTCAACGCATGACCCACCCCAAAGCGGTCCCACCGGTCAGCATGTAACGGTCAAGCCTTTGACCTGACGGTATCCCCGTCCGAGCGCACGTGAGGATTTCGGAATGGAGAGAGGGCAAAAGTGAGGAAAACTAAGCGGCTGGGAAAAACTGAGTACAACTAACGAACCAGGGGCACGAAAATAGAAATCCCTTCTAACTAATCATCGGTGTCAAGGACTTCATTTGCGTATATGAATTAAAATTACTTCTTAATTATAGTATAAATTTCTTCAAGCTTGGATCCAAGTTGTACTTGTTGATATGTCTGGATATCGTTCACTTCTGCAATGGATCAAGTTAAAGAGTTATGGTAGGAGCTTGTAACTTTGTAAGTATCGGTCTGAATAATAACTTTGTGATTTATCATGTCGCCTTGTATGAACTTGGGATTGCTGACCTCTGGTCTCAGCGCCTATGGTAATTTATTAAAATTCTGAATTTGTTTTAAACACATGTAGATCACATAACTCTTATACATTCGTAATGAAATGCCATGAGCTCCTGCTTCACAACTTTTATGGGGGCTGCTGCTGATCTCTTGTTTCAATACGCAATAAAAACTTCTGGTTTTTGGATGTCCAACTGAGCACAATTCTAAATCAAGGACTGAGCACAATAAAAACTTCCGGTTGCCGACCTCTGGTCTCAGCGCCTATGGTAATTTACGAAAATTCTGAATTTTCTGAATTTGTTTTAAATACTTTTAGATCACATAACTCTTGTACATTCATAAGGAAATTCCATAAGCTCCTGCTTCACAACTTTTATGGGGGCTTCTGCTGATCTCTTGTTTAAATACTCCCTCCGTTTAGAAATATAAGACGTTTTAGCGTTGTGAATCAAATATATCTAGACGTCTTTTAGTATATAGGTTCGTAGAGTTTCGAAGTGAACCTATATACTAAAAAGCGTCTGGATATATTCATCTCACAAAGCCAAAATGTCTTATATTTCTAAACGGAGGGAGTACACAATAAAAACTTCTGGTTTTGGATGTCCAACTGAGCATAATTCCAATCAAGGACTGAGCAGCTTCACAATGTGTGGTCACACACATAATTAGACGGACTCCTGATCCCTAGTGGCGAAGCAAATAGTTAGGCCACGATGTTGTACTTTGGCCTAATGTTTGCATCAGATAGCCCCTCCTAAATTGTGGTCAAGCTTCACCACAGCATAGTCCCCGTGTATTCTTGACGATTTAGTATTCTTGACGATTTGCGTATAACAACTGGACCTATATGTCAAATAATTATCTTGTTTTATGTATAACTCTTCAAGACATAAGCTTTAACCTGTAGCTATTGGTTATAGTTCTTGGTTCTTACACGCACTATGGAATTTGTAGGTGAAGGAGCATGTTTCAAACAGGGTTGGTCTGGGTAGTGTGCCTTCTTGTGCACACTAAATGTGGAATGCAACCGTTGGACTACACGCTTGTTTATCTGGTGGAAAGGTTTCTTTCAATCCTTACAGAAGCAGTTTTGCACCACTGCTTATTTTCCTTTTTCTTCCTAGCTGCTGCTGCTGATTTCGATTGTATTAACCAAGACACAATACTAGATTGTATTAACCAAGACTGATTTGGTTTTCCCGATAGACATTGCTCGCCGCGCTATGGAAATTCAAAAGGTTCTCTTCTCCTTGTCCTCCCTCTCTCCCATGCACATTTCGATTTAGGAGTATTGCATAACTGAACCGCTCATTGCATTAACTGTGGAGCCTGAGAAAGAACATGCCGGTCTAGTAAAGCCAGTGATGAGCTCCTGAATCATTTTGATCGTGTCCCTTGTGTCAATACGTATTCATGGATTCCGGTTCCGTGATATGGCTTGTAGATGATGGTGAGCTCCAAGCTAGACAGGAGCCGGCATATGAAATTTATCCAGGTCAACGCGAGGGAGACGGAAAGGGTGAAGCGCCTTGAGCTTTTAGGCGTTGAGTACCTTCCCCTGATAGGATATGGTACAGTACAAAATGTCATGTTGTATCTTGAGCTCAGATTTAGATTAACAAACTATTCTCCTCTCTGAGTGAATGACTTTGTATCATTGAGGCCATTCCATAATAATAATATGCGGGCAAGTGTATCATCGGAAATTATTTCATGTGTTTCTCTAATGCAAGAACCAGAGTCTGATTCTTACTGTAGTAAGCAGGAACATGCATGATAAAGGGACTTCTGCTACCGTGCCGTGAGTCTATCAGAAATGCTTCAAGAACACAATTCGATGTGATGCTTGCATTGTTAGCTAGGCTTTTGATCTTAGTCCCAAGTTTCAGAACCTGGGTATGTACATATGCTTATGAGAATTGAGATGCGTGCTTTGAGCTTAATAACAAGAAACTCACACAACGACCCAAAGTATTCTGACGGGCGTCGACATGGAGATTCGTTGCGCGCGATGTCCGTACATACGCACCTATGTATGCTTGCGATGTCTGTATGCTTGAATTATCTATAGGCTTAAGTCTGATCATGCAAGCATTCTGAGGTCATCTGCTGCTACTATGACACTTCCATGTGGGTCTATTTTCCTACTCTTTACATTGACGTGTGGGCCTGTGTGGTGGATACGTGCAGGTGTCTGCTTTAAGCGTCGATGTTTTCACTGCATCCTTCTCTTACTCCCGGTGTGGCGCCGATAGCCCAATCCCTCCCTCGGCTTAAGAGTCCGCTGCCGCCTCCAATCTAGTAAAGATATGATAACTATAGCCTAAACAACAACGGTAACTCCGAACATGTGTGGTCACCGTTTCATACCAGCGCACCCACACCCTTTTGCGTAGATCAGACCGCTATCCTTTTACATCTACACATGCCAGTATGACATAATAATAAAAATATGGATGTGGTATTTTGGCTAAGAGACTGCAAATGAACCTATTATGAAAAAAATGTCAAAATATTAAGAAAGAAAATTCACGTGTATATCTAGACATTTTGTGTTCGTAGTTCACCCTCTTTTTCATTCATCCATTTAGGTCAGAATTGATCTAGAGAACCTGGCTCGGGGACGGTTCGAAAAAACACAGTAATAGAGCCCATTCTCTGAAATATAAAATTTTCTCTCCTAAATAGTAGTAGAAGGCTTAGTATCAGACTTGCTCCAATAGAGTCAGAACACTCTTAACTCTTCCGGGGGATTTGATGATAACCCCCCCAGGTCACTTTGGGCCCACATGTCAGAGACAGCGTAGGGGGGGTTATGATCAACATAATCACCAACTGGGGGGGTTATCGTCAATTGTCCCTAACTCGAAGGAGGAAGCCAAAGCCAGTCCAGTAGCTCGATCTCAGACTATCTACGAAAGAAATGACATTCTTCCTTAATCTGCCCCGCTTTTCGTTCATTTCACCCATGCCATAATAGCCTCCACAATAAGATCAAATAGTGAACGCTCTCCTCAGCAAAGCAGACAAGAAGCAATTCAACCATCGTTAACACTCAGCGCAAATTCGGATAACGACTACAAGGGATAAAAATAAAGGAAATTATACCCACGAACCCGATGGTACACAACTTGGTTTTGGATTCGGCAAAAAAGACCATTTTATGTGAATTGTGTAAAAATAAAAAATTGTCAAAAAACAATCATGTTGGAGCATCTAAATTTGTGTCTTTTTTTACACGAGACACAAATAAAAAAATTCCAAGGAAGGTGTGTGCGAATATAGAATGTCCAAGTATACATGCCAGTATTTTTTCTAATTTTTTTATATTTCAAAATATATTTTTGAATAATTGGTTCATTTGCACTTCTAAGTCGAATTGGATTTTCAGACTTATTGCGATATAGTTTCATAGAACAAATAGCTGCGGGTGTACCGCTTATAGTGTCATAGAATAAACCACCGTGAATGTACCGCACATGCCACGCATTGTCAGACGCCATGCAGGTGGCACGGAAAAGCGCGCCTATTCGTCTACTAGAAGTGCAATAAATTAAATAAAATTCAAGTTGGGGGAGCCACTTGGACACGCAACTGGGCGGCAGTGTCTCCAAGGGACCAACCGTCGTTTTATGCTACGATGCTCCCCTCGTCTACTCAAGAACTGGGGCTAAGAGATCGTGAATCAATGGAGAGGTATGCTTGTTTTCTAGGGTTTCGGTTACCGCTCTGGCTTTAGGAGATTCCTAGGGTTTCTGGGCGATTTTGGTGCGAATAGAGATTCTCTCTTCATCACATCCTAGTCTGTGCCCCTCTCCGATCCTGTGTTTTCGGGGTTGGCGCACTCGTTCCGGGTGATCATGGGGCAAACCTGGTTTGCTACCCGCCCTTGGCGGCGTACGTGGATCCGATCTTGAGTGTGCCCAATGGCGGAGGACCGGAACATGAAGGCGAAGGGCGACATGGCGGGGGAGAGGGATCCAAGCTGGGATCCCAACCTACGGCACGAGTGGCTCCATCGACGGGGAAGACATCTATTGCGCACGATCCTAGATGGAGTGCGGGTGATGGTGTGGAGGCTATGTTCGGTCGGCTCAAGTTAACCTCGAAGGAGTATAAGACCTTCATTCTCGATGCAGCTGCTGAGGCGATGGTGAACTGCCCGCAGTGGGCGCTGGTGGGTAAGGTTCTGACACCTAATCATCTGCATATTGAAACGATCAAGGCGATTCTCCGTCAGGCATGGGGTAATCTAAAAGGGGTGCAGATGCGGCACTTGGGACCAAAAAAATTTCTGTCTGAATATGAAACAAAAGCTGACATGCAGAGGGTCATGAATGGGTCTCCATGTGTAATAGGAAAAAGCGATGTTCTTCTGAAAGTGTTTGATCCTACAGTGTCGCCCTCTGAGGTGGTTTTTGACAGTTTGAAGCTTTGGGTGAGGATTTATGGCCTTCATTTTGCCCTGATGAATTCGGAACGAGGTGGTCCCCTCGCTAGTATGATCCGCGAGGTGGAGAGAGTGGAATGTGATGAGAAGGGAAGAGCATGGCGTGATTACCTCCGTGTTAGAGTTAATGTGGACATTACTGAACCTTTCATGAGGTGTGTAGCTGTGGAGTCCTTAAGTCTGAAACGTACTGTTTATTATGAGGTGAGGTACGAGAGGCTCCCTATTTTCTTCTTTTCTTGTGGGTTGTTGGGGCACTCCTCCTTGACATGTTCCACACCAGCTAGCAGAGATGTAGATGGAAAATTACCATGGGATGGTGACAAAATTTGTGTCCCGGATCTGAGGAAGAAGGACCAATGTTCGTCCTCTAGTCAAGGCTCACATTCGGCTCAGGGGTCTAGTTCCCAGGCAGCTAGCAACATGGGCAAACAAACTGAGGTGACATCCCCCGTTAAACCTTGCAAACCCCGCACAAAGGAGCAGAATGCCACAGCTGGGAAGGAGAAAACCGGGGGTGCTGATAATGGAAAAACGGCCGGGATTAAACGTAAGCAAGTGTATAAGGCGAAGACCCCAGTCTTGACCATCACTAATTTCCCTGCTAATGGGGAAGAGGTTGTCCAAGGGGACATTCTGGGTCACACGGAGGCTGCACATGCGGAGGAGATAGAGAAGCGCAGTGGTGACTCAAATAAGAAACAGAGAAGCAGTGGTGCAGATGCAACAACTCGATCGGCGGATCTGGTGGAGGCTGTGGAGCAGCCCCGCCGCTCGCAATGAGTATCCTTGTGTGGAACTATCGAGGTCTTGGGTCGGACTCGACAGTAGGCGAGCTCCGGTGGCTCGTCAAATATTTTAGACATGCTCTCCTTTTTCTTTCGGAGACGAAGATGAAGGAGGAGCGTGCCCGACGTTTTATCTGGTCGCTTGGCTATACTGGAAGTGTGGAGTGAGTAGTAATGGCCAGAGTGGTGGCCTTGTTCTTTTCTGGACGCAGGCTTATTATGTTTCTCTGCGAGGATCAAATCCGAATTGTATTGACATAATCGTCACAACAGAAATGGGATTGTCTTGGCGTGTGTTTTTTGTATATGGAGAACCCCGTAAACAAAAACTACATGAATTCTGAGATTTCATGCGACAAATATGCTGCAACTGGACAGGTCCGTGGATCTGTTGCGGTGATTTTAATGAGGTTCTCAGTCAAGATGAGCACTATGGCTCTAGCAATCGGTCTGACGCTCAAATTCAGTTATTCAAAGAGTGTTTAGCAGATTGCAAACAGACCAATTTGGGCTATTCGGGTCCTAAGTTTACTTGGACCAACAAACAGGAGGTGGATCGTAATATTCGTGTCTGTCTATACCGAGCGGTGGCTAATGAAGAGTTCAAGCAGCTCTTCGATGACTTCTTTGTCGAAAATGTCATCACCACGACCTCGGACCATTATGTTGTCTTCATCAATCTGAAGAGAAACTCTGAAGAGAGTGTTAACGGGCCGGTGAAGACGGGCTTTAAATATGAAGCATCTTGGCTGAGATCACCAGATTACAAGCCCACGTTAGAGCAGGTTTGGGAGGAAAATTCCGGGGGGGGAGGGTGTCACTTCAAAACACATGGACCAAATTGCTACGGGTCGGTACATCTCTGGCCTAGTGGAATATTGATACTTTGGAGCTGGTTCGAAAGGAAATACTAAGGTTGGAACACCGTCTGAAATACCTCCGTTTGGCGCCATGGGCTGCTGACTCTGATGAGTTCAAAGAAATCGAACGAAATCTCTGTGAGATGTTTGAAAGGGAGGAAATCATGGCTAGGCAACGATCTCGTGTTGAGCGGCTGAAGGAAGGGAATCGGAACACTTCCTTCTTCCAGGCTCGTGCATCTGCCCGACGGCGTATGAACAAGATTAAGTCGCTTGTTAGGGAGGATGACACTACATGTTCGGAACTATCAGAGATTAAGGCACGAGTAGAGCAATTCTATGAGGGCCTCTTCTCTTCAAAACCGTGTGAGGGTACTGATATGATTCTAGATGCAATAAAAGTCAAAGTAATGGAGGAGATGAATGTCTACCTTTGCAAGCCATATACAGATGAGGAGATCAGAGATTCCCTTTTTCAGATGGGGCCTACAAAAGCCCTGGGTCCAGATGGTTTCCTGGCTCTTTTCTACCAGACACACTGGAGTTTTTTCAAATCTGAAATATGCAATGTTATTCGTGGCTTCTTGAATGGAGAAAGTGTTCCTGAGGGACTTTGTGACTCTGTTATCGTTCTCATCCCGAAGGTAACTAATCCGGATAATCTCAAGAATTTCCGTCCAATTAGTATATGTAATGTGCTTTACAAATTAGCATCAAAGTGTTGGAAATATGCCCTAGAGACAAATAGTAGTAAGGACTATTATCATATTTCATATAGTTTATGATTATGTTTTATGTCATGCTATAATTGTATTGAGTGGAAACATCAATACACGTGTGATATACAAACAACCAGGGGTTCCCAGTGAACTCTAGTCACTGGTTCATTGGTCAACAGATGATCAAGTTTCCTGATCATGTGGCATTTATGCCAGTTGGAAATAAGGTCATCTCATTCTGAGAATGAGATGATGAACCAATACCCAACCTAAACATCATGACCCGATCATGTCATGAAGTTCAAGTTACGATGATTAGAAATGGATCCTCGTAGACTATTCCTTAGACCGTGAGGCTATATCAATCACTGTCTCCCGAGAGTGCTTAGATAGCATCAAACGTCATCTAGTAAAACGGTGGTTATAAAGGTGTGTTTAGGTATTCGGAGGAAACCGTAGAGGCAATATATGTCAAGAGCGGGATTTGTTCGTCCATGAGACGGGAAGATACTCAAGGGCCCACTCGGAGAAGTTATATCCAATAGTTGCGCAGCGTGTGATTGGATCACGGGGATATCACTTGTCGGAACGAGTTAAGTAGCATTGTTCAGTAACGAGATTAAACACGACATGGTGATGCCAATGATCAGATCTCAGGGAATGCAAGTATCGAGTGACAAAAGGAATAAGACACGACTGTCCCGTTTCAAACGACAAAAGATCTTCGTGGAACGCAAAGGAGTCACATGGCCATCCAGGTCCCTCTGTCGATAATTGGTGCGGGAGTGTCCCGACCTGTCTGGAGTGTTCCCGAACTGTGGGGTATCACGCTTAAGGGATTGATGATGCTTAGAGAGTGTTTATAGGATCGGTGGAATCACCGAAGAAGAGTAGGGAGAAAACCGGAAGGGTTTCGGTAAGTCCGGAGGATGTCCGGAGTGGAGGTGGAAGGTGTTCCATGGCCACGGAGATTGAATAATATGTGAATGAATGTTAAATATTGATTTAATCATTTATTCATAATTGTTTAATAAAGAGAAAATCAACTAAGGTCAAAAAGGCTTAATGGGCCAATTTCTCGAGGGAGAGGGCCCATTAGGGAAAGGAGAGAGGGAGAGGGGCCAAGGGGGCTGGCCGGCTGGCCCTAGCCCCTCCCCACCCCCTACCCCCTGCAGGGCCCACTAGGGGTTGGCCGGCGGCTTCCCCACCCCCTCCTCTCCTTTAGTCCCACCCCGGGACTTTGAGGGAGGGTGTACCCCCTCCTTCCCCTATATATAGTGGGGTATTTGGCCAAGATAAATACACCAATAATCAATAAAGGTCTTCCCACCTTTGGGAGGACCTCTAATTGATATTTTCTCTCTCCCCCTCTCTCTCTCTTGACCGTGGTCCCAAGTCATGACTGCGCGAGCGAGAGACATCTTCACCGCGGAGCACCGTCGCGCTACGGGATTCGGATCCAGGAGCTCTACTTCCACGACTGTTGCTGGATCGGGGAAGCGGGAGTCATCGTCAGGCACCGGACGTGTGTAACTCCCCGCGAGGTGTCTCACTTGAGGAACTCAAGTCGTTGGAGCCAAGGAGCGCAAGGACTTCATCATGACCTTGAGGTCGGCTTCGGCTCGTGTACATCAACCAAGCTCTCCTGAGCGTTGACAACGCTTTTCGGTCTTCAAGGGTAAGTTCGTGAAAAGCCCCTTCCGTTATTGTATTACTAATAGATAGGTCCTGGCAGCTTCAGGGGTTCAGGGGCGTAGGGTAAAATTTTATTGTTTTCATACGCAGAACCCCTACAGTGGTATCAGAGCTAGATCTATGTGTAGTAATGCTAGTACGGGTAGAACACACGAGATGTAGCGTGTGGGCGTTGATCTTTTAGTTGTTACCCTCCCACGTGTACTTGTGTATACCGCAGTAATGCTTGATGAAGCGGCCCCCAACCGACTTTACGCATTCATTCGCGAGACTAGTCCACGCTTGACATACGGCTTGTACCGTATAAAGTGGCTTAGGGGATGTCTGTCTCTCTCTCGCATTAGTTGGTATACCATTTGCAACGGAGGGCCCCGAAAGGGGTGTAGTATAGACAACTACTTGATCAGCGTTGTGCTGAAAGTTCGTAGGTAAGAACGGTTCTTGTGCGAAAGCCCATTCAGCCACGTAAAACATGCAAAGATAAAGTAGAGGCGTCTAACTTTGTTTTGCAAGGGGGCGTTGCTTTGTGATATGGTTGTGGAAAAGGTAAAGTGATTACCTTATGTTACATAGTAGTAGACAGTCACGGAGGTGACGAACTATCACGCCGGAATGACACCGGTACCCTGCTGTCTACGGCGCCGGAACCCTGGCGCCGGAATCCGGTGACGGCGGATGGAGATCACGACGTGAAGGACCATATCATATAGCATTTACATTCAATGTTATTGTTTGTATGTCTTATTGTGTGCTAGTATTAGATACTTGACGGTAGCCTAATAATATGATCCCTATTAAAATTACCAACGATTGTGTTCCCCCTTAGTGTGCACCACCAAGAAAGTTCTTCGTATGAGGCAGGTCGTGATGATCGGGTGTCAGACATATCTAGGTTCACATACAGTGGGTGTAAGCCATGTTGCACAGCGAAAACACTAAGGTTGAGTTGGCGAGCCTAGCATGTAAAGACATGGCCTTAGAACACGGATGGTCGAAAGATCGAGCACGAGTCACATGAATGATGTGACCGATGTTTAGCGTCCCCCCTTGAACCCACATTGATGGCCCTGATGATCGGGGGAGATGTGGCTGGTAGGGGCCGTGTTATCACTAGGAACCCTTTTGGGGATTGGTGTTTCTGAGTGGAGTTACCATTAACTCATTTAATTATAAACTTAGTCTAAATTCCTTTTGCAATTATAAATGTAGATGGGACCTTTCGTGTTGACAATTGAATGGTTAGAAGGAGAGAAGCTCGGGTTAGATGGATCGAACTTCTCCATTTGGGTTGCCAGTCTCCATGTTCTCCTTAGCGAGAACAACGTGGTCGACTACATACTCGACAGGATCGATTTGGATCAGCCCACGGACCTTGAGACCCCAGAGGAGCGGAAAGACCGCTATCTCCATCATGAGGTGGCCTCCTATATTTCAGTTGTGATGCGTTTCAGAATGGTGGACGAGCTGTGGCCTTTTGTGGGTGATGTCAACCCTCGTTCGGTAATGCTATAGCTTAGGACACATTTCATGGAGCAGACACGCATTTGGGAGCATGAGCTGATGGGAGACTTCCTCTCCTTTAAGATGGAGGAGAACTCATCACTGGACGACCACTTGGAGCATATGCATGATGTGTACATGAGGCGTGCATACTTCCTGGACGTCTGGATTACGGGCTCTTTTGCAAACGCCGCTATGCTGTGGTTGCTGCCACCAAGATACTAAGCATAAGTCAGGACTTGCGTAATGAGGGGCGACACGGAAACAATGGAGTTCCACCGGTTCATGACACATCTCAGGAATGTGTTGGTTGAACCAGATGTCGCTCAGGTCGTCAACGACAAAGGTATATATTTGATATACAGTTTTATAAATGTTATAATCTTGCAAACACATTGCAGTGTTAAGTATATTTGATACTTGTTCTGTTTTACTAAAAATAGGTCCTTCTGCATGAGAGGTGCTTGCTGGAGAGGAGGTGACGTTGCGTGTTGATGGCGAGCATGATGATGATGGCCGACGACACTCTCCCTCGACATTTATCATTTAGTTTGTGTTTTCGAATGATTATTGTAATCAAGAGATTGTGAACTTCTTTAGTGTGTCTCACACTTCGTGAGATGGTTATTCATATGAGTTTGTAACAAACAGTTGTTCTGCTTTTATGAATGATTTCTATTCATGTTCATATCTTGTTTGATTATGTGTGAATTATTCTTATTGTTTGCAACTAATTTATAATGCATGAACATTTGTAAAACATTAAAATGCCTTGTTTAAAATACCCAACTTAATGATATGTTCATTAATGAATGAAAAAAAACCATTGTTTAAATTCAAAATTATGTGATAATATGTGAAAGTCATTCGATTTCTTATCACATATAAATCATGCCTAACTTCGGCAAATTAACTTAAACACCGTGTATTACTTGAATACAAAAGTTTGATGAATTGTTAAAAGTAAATACATATCCGATGTATTGCGTTTTAACAAAAATGGTAATTATCATTAATTGATTGTTTAAATGTGTAAAGTAGTTTACCAAAGGAAACATGAATATGAAACTATTTGATTTGATCAAAGTGTTTCATCAACAAAGAGTATAAGTATAAAAGAGAATCTAATTACTATGATTTGATCAATAGTAATGAAATTCGAATTTATAAGAATGGCATAAAATAAATTGTGAAATGCAATGCGTTTTGAAACGTCAAAATGCAGAGCATCACAATGTGATATTAGATATCAAAGGGGTTGAATAGAAGGCACCAAATAAATCGTTGTAGTGTAGATGTAGAGACCATTAGCTTAGAAATAGTTAGCACTCAATTATAATTTGTAGTGAACCATTTGAATTCGTGTAAGTTTTGGGGTTATTCGATATAACCAAAACAATAGCGAATAAGTCCTTATAGTGTATTCATTGGAAACTTTGAATATGAAATCCATAGCTGAAACCAAAAGGAAAGCAAAACTTGTATTGCTTGGATTTTGGTGCATTCTTGAGAAAGCTCACTTCTAGTGATGTTTATCAATTATGAAGAAAATGGAAATTGGTGTAAAACACGATGAGGATTCAAAACCCTGCATCAGAGTGTTGAGAAGCGCAATGGACAACGTTCCTGAACGATTCTCTTCACAGAAGGAAAGAATCAATGATTTTGATCATTGTATTTTCCCCACTAGTGTTTTCACTACATGAAGTAGGATTCAAAATGTAATCCATATCTAGTATGGAGACATTTGTGAATCATTTGTCATGATTCTTGGAATATGACATACCTACAAACTACTAAGGAAATAATGGTGAACTAGAATTATGAGAAATCCTAAAAGCAAAATTCACTTGAGATTAGAAAGCAATTCGTTGCTGAATATCACAAGTAAAAGGAGTTACTTGAATTTTCCCAAATGACTGCAAAGCCATATTGGAAAAGGGGGTGAATGACAAAAGCACAATTTGTCAAGTATTGAACGAATTCAAATGAATTTGATTCATGTGTGCTAAATGTCTAGTGGATTTAAAACTAGTAAAGTACTAGTATCTCATAGTAAATCTCCAAGTTTGATATTTGATCAAAGGTTTTTGAAGTTATTCAAAATAGTAAGGAGATATGCAATTTGCATAAAATTGAGTGGGAGCTATGAAAGTCTTCCTAAAACAATATGTGATTGACATATTTTTAAGTGGGGGCAATATAAGTCTCAAATTCAAATATGTAGGAACATATTTTGAGTGGGAGCTTATAGGAGTAATTCTTAAGCGTGTTAAGAATGAAAGCGCGAATACTTATAAATAATGATTTATAAGATGTAGAAGTTGATAATAGGTGTATTATGATAGTATGTAGTATTCCTTAAGGGATTTTGAAAAGGGTTTCAGAATAGAAGTTAATTAAGGAACTGATCCTTAATAACTCAAATTAGGAATAGCATTAAGTTTAACATCAATGGTTAAAAGAAAGAAAAGGATGATCGTCATCCACTATGTTGAGACATAGGTTCTGTCTTAGAAAACCATGATGATAACTTAACATAATATGTGATCCAATTAGTAACATTTAAAAGTGATCAAGTTTGAATCACGAAACGTTGAGTTAAGTTTGTCCGCAGTGTCTAATAGAGAACTGTAGACATGTTTTCCAAATCCATAAAGGATGACATATCTTAGAACATAAAGAGTTATGTTATAAGGGAATATGTTGGAAACTCCTATAGATACCGATTAAAGTCAAGTAGGTAGCGAGGTGAACAAAACATCAAAAGTTGCATAGAGTGCACTGGTGTTTCGATGAATACATTTATAATAATAGATAAGGGTACCATCTAAAGTGTTGTATAATGTTATGGTGGGGCTAGTTCGCTTTTAACGTAGAATGATGTGTCCCAGGGCACAGTGCCCATGAGAAAGCCCTCGAGGTTGATCTAACATCACTATAGGCTCCTGGAATCAGGCCTC
Source organism: Avena sativa (assembly GCA_916181665.1). Classification (NCBI taxonomy): domain Eukaryota; kingdom Viridiplantae; phylum Streptophyta; class Magnoliopsida; order Poales; family Poaceae; genus Avena; species Avena sativa. Next base: position 56,561,848 of record OV702292.1, read on the forward strand.
GTTATGCTGCCATAGCGACGATGCATACACATAGATGCTATCATGAGATGATAAAGTATTAATGTCAATTAAGGTGATATTAGTAAGTTGCAAAGGATTTGGGACTGTAAAGTACAGACCTAAGACTCAACCTCTTCCATGAGCAAGCATGTTCAGGGTACTGGATATATGGTGCCAATGTTTGAGAACAAATGCAGCTAGTGTATTTGTACTCTAATGCAAGTGGGAGACTGTTGGAAATATGTCCTAGAGACAAATAGTAGTAAGGACTATTATCATATTTCATATAGTTTATGATTAAGTTTTATGTCATGCTATAACTGTATTGAGTGGAAACATCAATACACGTGTGATATACAAACAACCAAGGGTTCCTAGTGAAACTCTAGTCACTGGTTCATTCGTCAACAGATGATCAAGTTTCCTGATCATGTGGCATTTATGCCAGTTGGAAATGAGGTCATCTCATTCTGAGAATGAGATGATGAACCAATACCCGACCTAAACATCGTGACCCGATCATGTCATGAAGTTCAAGTTACGATGATTAAAACTAGATCCTCGTAGACTATTCCTTAGACCGTGAGGCTATATGAATCACTATCTCCCGAGAGTGCTTAGATAGAATCAAACGCCATCTAGTAAACGGTGGTTATAAAGGTGTGTTCAGGTATTCAGAGGAAACTGTATAGGCAATATATGTCAAGAGCGGGATTTGTCCGTCCATGTGACGGGAAGATACTCAAGGGCCCACTCGGAGAAGTTATATCCAATAGCTGCGCAGCGTGTGATTGGATCACGGGGATATCACTTGTCGGAACGAGTTAAGTAGCATTGTTTAGTAACGAGATTGAACACGACATGATGATGTCATTGATCAGATCTCAGGCAATGCAAGTATTGAGTGGCAAAGGGAATAAGACACGACTGTCCCGGTTCAAACGACGAAAGATCTTCGTGGAACGCACAGGGGTCACATGGCCATCCAGGTCCCTCTATCGATCATTGGTGCGGGAGTGTCCTGACCATGTCTGGAGTGTTCCCGAACCGTGGGGTATCACGCTTAAGGGCTTGATGATGCTTGGAGAGTGTTTATTGGATTGGTGGAATCATCGAAGAAGAGTAGGGAGAAAACCGGAAGGGTTTAGATAAGTCCGGAGGATGTCCGGAGTGGAGGTGGAAGGTGTTCCACGGCCACGGAGATTGAATAATATGTGAATGAATGTTAAATATTGATTTAATCATTTATTCATAATTGTTTAATAAAGAGAAACTCAATTAAAGGTCAAAAAGGCTTAATGGGCCAATTTCCGGAGGGAGAGGGCCCATTAGGGAAAGGAGAGTGGGAGAGGGGCCAAGGGGGCTGGTCGGCTAGTCCTAGCCCCCCCCCCCCCCCCCCCCCCCGCAGGGCCCACTAGGGGCTGGCCGGCAGCCTCCCCACCCCCTCCTCTCCTTTAGTCCCACCCCGGGACTTTGAGGGAGGGTGTACTCCCTCCTTCCCCTATGTATAGTGGGGTATTTGGCCAAGATAAATACACAAATAATCAATAAAGGTCTCCCCACTTTTGGGAGGACCTCTAATTGATATTTTCTCTCTCCCCTCTCTCTCTCGTGACCATGGTCCCAAGCATGGACTGCGTGAGCGAGAGACATCTTCACCGCGGAGCGCCGTCGCGCTGCGGGATTCGGATCTGGGAGCTCTACTTCCGCAACTGTTGCTGGAACAGGGAAGCGAGAGTCATCGTCAGGCACCGGACGTGTGTAACTCCCCGCGAGGTGTCTCACTTGAGGCACTCAAGTCGTTGGAGCCAAGGAGCGCAAGGACTTCATCACGACCTTGAGGTCGACTTCGGCTCGTCTACATCAACCACGCTCTCCTGAGCGTTGACAACGCTTTTCGGTCTTCAAGGGTAAGTTCATGAAAAGCCCCTCCCGTTACTGTATTACTAATAGCTAGGTCCTGGCAGCTTCAGGGGTTCAGGGGCGTAGGGTAAAATTTTATTGTTTTCATACGCGGAACCCGTACACAAATGTGCTTGCGAATCGCCTCAAGGCTATTCTGCCGGTTGTCATCTCCGAATACCAGAGTACTTTCATGCCCGGGAGGCTGATCACTAATAGTGCTTTGATAGCTTAGGAGTGTCTTCATACATAGGATTCGTAAACAAAAGGGAAAGAAGTCGTTCATTTCCCTCAAAATTGATATGATGAAGGCCTACGACAGAGTCGAATGGATCTACCTTCACGGTTGTCTTCTAAAATTGGGCTTTGCTGTTCCGTGGATTGAGGCGGTGATGACCCACAAGCATAGGGGGTGTATCGCAGTATTTTCGAGGGAAGTGAAACCCAATTTATTGATTCGACACAAGGGGAGCCAAAGAATATTTATAATCCTTAACAACTGAGTTGTCAATTCAGCTACACCTGGAAACAATCTTGCTCACAACAGTTTATCAGTAGCAACAGTTTTGTAGTAGCAATAGTAAAGTAATAGCAGTAGTAAAGGTAAAGACAGTAGTAAAAATTGCAGCAAACAGTAGGATTCGAGTGCGGTAGGCATAGGGATGGATGGACGGGCGTTGCATGGACAAGACGATTCACATAGCAATTAGAACATAGGGCAATTGCAGATAAATAAGATAAAGCATCCAAGTACTAGATAATCCCAGGCATGTGTTCCATATATAGTCATACGTGCTCGCAATGAGAACTTGCACAACATCTTTTGTCCTGCCAGCCCGTTTGCAGCGGGGCCTCAAGGGAACTACTGGCAATTAAGGTGCTCCTTTTAATAGAGCACCGGAGCAAAGCATTAACACTCCATGAACACATGTGATCCTCACATCGAAGCCATTCCCTTCGGTTATCCCGATTTCTGTCACTTCGGGGCCATTGGTTCCGGACAATAACATGTGTATACAACTTGCGGGTAAGACCATAAACAATACTATCATAATGAATCAATAACATGTTCAGATCTGAACATGGCACTCGGGCCCTAGTGACAAGCATTAAGCATAACAAGTCGCAGCAAAGTCATAAAGCACTAATAGAAGATACTAGGCACCATGCCCTAATAATCTGATGCCATTACATGAATGATCTCATCCAATCCCTACCATCGCCATAGCCTACAGCGGGGGATTACTCACTCATAGATGGGGGAAACATGGATGGTCGATGGAGAAGCGATGGTGATGATGATGGCGATGATCTCCTCCAATTCCCCTCCCGGCAGGGTGCCGAAACGGAGTTTCTAGTGTTGTTTCTTGGAATCTGGTGGTGGCGGTGAAGCGGAACTCCTTCTGGAAAAACGTCGAACCCCCCTGAGTTTGTAGGTCAGAAGGCATCTTATAGGCGAAGAGGGAGACTGTGGGGTGTCTGGGGCGGCCAGACCACCCCCTGGCGCAGCCAGGCCTAGCCCGCGCGGCCAGGTGGTGTGGCTGGGCCCCAGCCCCACTCCGTCTCATATTCTGGCTCCGGGAGTCTTCTGGTGAAATAGGATTTTTGGCTTTTGTCCCGTCCAATTCCGAGAATATTCATTTTCTGACTTTCCTAGAACCAAAAACAGCAGAAAACAGGTAGCTGGCACTATGGCTCTTGTTAATAGGTTAGTCCAAGAAATCATATGAAAAGTACTCCAAAGTGTGGACAAAACACAAGAAAGTAGATAAAACCAAGCATGGAACATCAAAAATTATAGATACATTTGCAATGTATCAGGTGGTTATGCGTTGTGTGACCAGAGTTCGCTATGTTGTCAAGGTGAATGGAGATCTAACACAGTCGGTGATCCCTTCTAGAGGTATTTGGCAGGGTGGCCCGATCAGTCTGTACTTATTTCTCCTTTGCACAGAGGGGCTCTCTTGTTTGCTACAGGAAAAGGAGGAGATGGGACAGCTCTAGGGTATCCACAATGGAAGGCTTGGCCCTCCAATCTCACACTTACTGTTTGCGGATGATAGTATTTTATTTGCTAAGAGTGACTTGTCAACACCCGGATTTTTAATTTCAGATGTCTGGTATGCCATACATCATAATCCCAGGATTATCATTTTTGCGAGACATAACAGATTGGATATTGATACGTCCATAACGTATCTATAAATTTTGATGGTTTTATGCTAATAATATGCTTTTGACACTCCTTTTTGTATAAATTTTATGATTTATTTGAACTAACCTACTAATAGTTGCAAAAGTGCACAATATTCTTGTTTTACACTTTGATGTATAGGAATTACCAAGAATACAAGTGGAAACCTTGTTGGAGTCAAATTGAATTTTTCCAGAAATCTGTCTCAGAACGCTTTTTGAAGATGGTCACGTTTCAGGTCGAAGACGGCGTCAAACGGAAAACTCTTCAACTACAAAGTTGTTGGAAATTTCGCGACAAATTTTTTGGACATAAAATTTAGCTGATTCCGAGTTCGGACAGGCCTTTTAGGGCCGATTTACTGCAGCCCAAGATGGGGTGACGGAAATCCGAGAAGCTATATAAAGGGAGGAAACCTAATTCGTCCAGGGCATCTCCACCCACGAATTTGTAGCCACCAAAGCCATGTTTTTGTCTCCCCCATGGATCCTATCTCCATGGGGGAGGGCTCCCAAGAAGCCATGAAGGAAGGGGGCTAAGGGGCGGTGCTCCCCCATGATACCGGTGGCGGGGAAGGAGTCCCCCACGCCGCTGCCGGCGCCGCCGCCACCCTCTTCACCATCTTCACCATATTCACTGCTATCTCCATCACCTAATCCTCCTAGTATGCAGTGGTTCATCCTCCCAAACACCTCTGTACCGTCCTATGTAAACATGGTGTTTGATGCTATAAGTTATAATCCTATGATCTATGTCATGTTTTCGTAGTTTCTTTGTTTTTAGATTGAATGGTTGAACGTCTTTGGTTCATTAGAGTTGTATGTTGATATGGTACAGTCCTTTGGTGTCCATTATATTTGTGCGCATGGATTAAACATCATAGGGTTTGTAGTATGTGTAAGAGGAAGGAGGGAAGTTCTACCGGAGTGACAGAAACCTGAGGACGCGAACCGGAACGTTGCACGCATGGGAGTAAGAGGACCATTAAACTTAAGGCTATGGTTGGAGAAACCTTAATGCATTGATTAGTACTTACGGATGTTTGCTAACAATCCAATCATATAGTACATGTAATTCCAAGTAGTGAAGCGCATGTATATTTAGTCTCTCCCACATAGAAAACTGCATCAAAGACAATGAACCCGATCTATTCACTATTTAAACTTGAACAGAGCCACCACAATTACCACCACTATTCCACACTTATGGTTCTGTTAGTTTAGTGTATTTTATTACTGTAGCAGCTAGCTTTACTTTCTTATTATTTATTATCATGCAAAGATATCTCTATTACTCGTATTGTTGCTCTAGTTTTATTTTCTAGATAATGCAAACGTTTAGTGTGCGTAGAGTTGTATTAGTGGTTGATAGAACTTGAGAGAACATTTATCCTACCTTTAGCTCCTCGTTGGGTTCGACACTCTTACTTATCGAAAAGGCTACACACGATCCCCTATACTTGTGGGTTATCAAGACCTTTTCTGGCGCCGTTGTCGGGGAGCAATAGCGTGTGGGTGAATATTCTTGTGTGCACTTGTTTGCTTTATATCTAAGTAGGTTTTACTTTCAGTTTTAAGTTGTTCTCTATCTTAGTATGGATAGGTAATGTGAATTACAAAAAAAATAGTTGTACTTGTTACCTAAAAACGTTTTCAAAAAGAAAAGTGATTGGAAAGATGAGTAATGGTTAAGTGGGGGTCGACCTTGAACACTTGTGTTCATGCCTATCAAACCAAAAAAATCTTTCCATGGAAGCTTTTCAGTTAAAAACTTGTAGGAATGCATGAAGCCTTGAAAAAGAAAGATATTTCTGGTATTGATCTTAATGCTTATTCATTCGAAAATACTTGAATCTTGCTCCTATGCCTAACTTAAAGGTGTTAAAGAAAAGTACTTATTGGGAGATAACCCAAAAGTTTTAGATGAGTCTTGGAAGTTATTACCTCTGTAATAACCGCTTCTTATCCTTTTTATTTCCTTTTTATGCCAAGAATAACCTCTACTGAGAGAGCAGTAATGCTTGGAAAAGTTGCTGTCCCAAAACAGATTTTTGTGCTTCGCTGTAAAAATTCGTGTAAATTCTCTGTATGTCGGTTTGAGCTATGAATTTTTGTGCTTCTGCCTCAGGTTGTTATATAACTTTCGTTAGTTGAACACTTTTCGATTTAAGCAACAAAAGGTCTTAGAAAAAATTGGTCTTTACCTGTTGGTCTGTTTTGATAGATTTCTGCCATTATTTGCATTTGCTTTTTGTTGATTCTTTTTTGGGTTCTTTTTGGGGAATTGAGCTTTTTGAGGGAAGTGATACAGTAGCTTGTGTTTTAAGGGAAGTTTTATTGGTGTTGGAACTGATACCAAAGACTTATTATCTTGAGTGCACTAATGTTGCTAATCAAGATTGTGTTAAGTTTTGTATGAAGGAAAAATTTCAGATGTATGGAAAGAGTGATGTAATGAGATGAAGAATGGACTAAAGCTCAAGCTTGGGGATACCACGTGTGTCACCCCAAGAAATATCCAAGAAGTACAAGCGTCAAAGCTTGGGGATGCCCAACGCATCCCCTTCTTCATCAATAAAAATCTCAGGTTTCTTCCAAACACTTCATTTTTATTGTTTCATGCACAGTTGTGTTGTTCTGGAGCGTCTTTGTTTTTGTTTTCGTTTGCTTGTTTTTATTAGTTTGCTTTAATAAATTGGTTGGACCCCCTCATTCATACATTAGTTTTCAAATAAGTGTGGTTTGGATTGGAAAAGCGTAGGAAAAGTTCATGCTTAAATGGTACAAGGAGCTCGTTTTTTACGGTGGCCTATGCTTTGTCATGTCATGCTTGATATTGTTTTGGCTTTATGCTTAGTGATTTTTTCTGTAGCATGACATGTTATAAACAATTGAGATTGTTTAATGTGCCTTGAAAGAATCATGCGCTGTTTTAGCATATTAAAGCATAGTATTGTGGTATTCTCCTTTGATGCTTTATTTGGGTTGACTTGGCGCATGCTCACACCATGTTATGACTATCCCAAGTCACCATAGCCTTTATGATCCTTTGGTTTTCGACTTGTAATATCACTTTATGCTTTAATTAATGATGTTTTGTCGCTTTGCATGATTATGGCCATTATTGCTCTTTTAGTTGGTCGCTCCCAGTCTTTTGCTAGCCTCCATAACCAAGTATGAGTTCCACTCATTCATCCAACTCCAAATAAAACCAAGTTATCCCAAAGAATCCACCATACCTACCTATTAGCATTTTCTATTCCAAGTATATTCATGCTTTTATCTACCTTCCGAATTAAACTTGTTATGTGAAAATTAGTGATTAAAGCTCTCACGAACTTGATGGTACACTTTATTTTCTTGCACTTAATAAACTTGAACCATTGTGTCCATCTTTGTTGCGTATATGCTTGCGCTTTATAAGTTCAAGTTAGCAGAACCATGTATCATGGGGAACGCTTTCAACATTGCACTTATATTCCGTTGATATCATGATTCTTTTGCTTATGGATCACGGCGGTGTGAAATAAAAGGGGAACTTGTAAGATCATGGAGTTTGTATGTGTGTTAGAGAAACGCCTAGGCCGCTAGCCTAAGCCATGCCTAATCATGGTGGAAACTTGCAGCATAACCATAATGAGCACTCTATGAAGCATCCTCAATAAAAACCTATGCAAATAGCAAATAAAAAGATCACTGAGATGCTCACTGTCTGCTTGCCTTGTCATTTGATTATGGGATAGCTCCTGTATCATGTGCAAGGGGTACCCCGTTGGCGGTTCTCTATGATACATATATACTTATAATTACAAGAGCTTACTTGTGACTAAAGTTCAGTAGCATGAGGTTCGGTACTCGTATGTAAGGGGCATGCGATTTCAATTTATAACTTGTCAAGCATATCCTCTTAGTTGTGTCACTTTAACCTTAATCACCTAAATATGCTTATGATAGGGGCAATGAGAGCTAAAAGCTAATAAGTACCATGATTTTTGGAAGCTCTTTATGAGAGTTGAATCCCTGCTTCCTTCCAAGAAGGACTTTTTTTACTTTTATGTTGATTCTCCATCTTCTATCTTTATGCACCTATTAAGAGAGCATAGTGGTCATTCTTAGATTAATGTGCATTGTCCCAAGACTTGTTGATTGATGCATAACTTTGATATTGCTTGTTCTTAAACTATTTGTATCTAGTCACCCTTATGAACTTTGAAGGTGTCCTATGCATTTATGTTTTGCTACTCTATGAGGGACAACCTGAATACCATTCTCATTATGCTTTCTTTATGTGAAACAAACAAACGTCTTGCAATGCATTATTATTCATGAATCATTTGTTTGTGCCTTTTCATTTTACAACATAGTTGCTATGTCTTATTGTTAGAACTCTATCTTTCATGATTCATGTTTAGAGTACCTTAATCCCAGCTATCAATGCTTTTACAATAATGATGATCAAGATTGTGTTGTCTGCATGTCACATCAAAAATTATATTGTTTTGATCGCTTACCTACTCGAGGACGAGCAGGAACTAAGCTTGGGGATGTTGATACGTCCATAACGTATCTATAATTTTTGATGGTTTTATGCTATGCTAATAATATGCTTTTGACACTCCTTTTTGTATAAAGTTTATGATTTATTTGGACTAACCTACTAATAGTTGCAAAAGTGCACAATGTTCTTGTTTTACACTTTGATGTGTAGGAATTACCAAGAATACAAGTGGAAACCTTGTTGGAGTCAAATTGGGATTTTTCCAGAAATCTGTCTCGGAACTCTTTTTAAAGATGATCACGTTTCGGGTCGAAGACGGCGTCAAACAGAAAACTCTTCAACTACAAAGTTGTTGAAAAATTCGTGACAATCGTTTTGGACATAAAATTTAGCTGATTACAAGTCCGTACGGGCCTTTTAGGCCCGATTTACTGCTGCCCAATATGGGGTGACGGAAATCCGAGAAGCTATATAAAGGGAGGAAACCTAATTCGCCCAGGGCATCTTCACCCACGAATTTGCAGCCACCAAAGCCACGTTTTTGCCTCCCCCATGGATCCTATCTCCATGGGGGAGGGCTCCCAAAAAAGCCATGAAGGAAGGGGGATAAGGGGCGGTGCTCCCCCATGATACCGGTGGCAGGGAAGGAGTCCCCCGCGCCGCTGCCGGCGCCGCCGCCGCCCTCTTCACCATCTTCACCATATTCACCGCCATCTCCATCACCTAATCCTCCTAGTATGCAGTGGTTCATCCTCCCACACACCTCTGTACCGTCCTATGTAAACATGGTGTTTGATGCTATAAGTTATAATCCTATGATCTATGTCATGTTTGCGTAGTTTCTTTGTTCTTAGATTGAATGGTTGAACGTCTTTGGTTCATTAGAGTTGTATGTTGACATGGTACAGTCCTTTGGTGTCCATTATATTTGTGAGCGCATGGATTAAACATCATAGGGTTTGTAGTATGTGTAAGAGGAAGGGGGAGTTCTGCTGGAGTGAAAGAAACCTGAGGACGCGAACCGGAACGTTGCACGTATGGTAGTAAGAGGACCATTAAACTTAAGGCTATGGTTGGGGAAACCTTAATGCGTTGATTAGTACTTACGGATGTTTGCTAACAATCCAATCATATAGTACATGTAATTTCAAGTAGTGAAGTGTATGTATATTTAGCCTCTCCCACATAGAAAACTGCATCAAAGACAATCAACCCGATCTATTCACTATTTAAACTTGGACAAAGCCACCACAATTACCACCACTATTCCACACTCATGGTTCTGTTAGTTTAGTGTATTTTATTACTATAGCAACTAGCTTTACTTTCTTGTTATTTATTATCATGCAAAGCTATCTCTATTACTCGTATTGTTGCTCTAGTTTTATTTCCTAGATAATGCAAACGTTTAGTGTGCGTAGAGTTGTATTAGTGGTTGATAAAACTTGAGAGAACATTTATCCTACCTTTAGCTCCTCATTGGGTTCGACACTCTTACTTATCAAAAAGGCTACACGCGATCCCCTATACTTGTGGGTTATCAGATATCACAGTACATCATCCATTACAAACCATAATAAGGTCTTACACGAATAAAGGATCACATGATCCAGTCTTAATACAATAAGCAACGGAATAAATAATAAGCGTAGCGGTGGGGTCCATCTTCAGGGTCACAGGTAATGCTGACGATGGAAGATAGTCCTAGTTATCATAGCCATCCTGCTGTCCTTCATCTTGGTAGTCTCCTTCATAGTCTGGTCATAGTAATAGCCATGGACAAAAGCCATGAGTACTCTTTTAAGTACTCGCAAACTATCACTAACAAGTAAGGTAGTTCTAGTGGGAAATGCTAACTCTAGGTTCATTTGTAAAGTTAAGTTTGAAACCTAAGCTGAATTCAGAAACAAAGAAAGATAAAATAAGGTTCTAGCATCACTTAAGTTGGGAAGCTAGTGTCATAGTCACAACCCTGTGGTGGTCAAGTCAAGATTCATCATTCATATCATAAGTCATTTTGAAAACTTCTAACAACGGAACAGTTTGGCCACTCCAACTGTCCATAACCGCGGACGCGGCTATTCGAATAGTTTGACACTCTACAGAGGTGGTACACTTTCACCACAAGATTCGATACATCTGTCAGGGATAACCCTGAATCATCATACTTAGTATGCAGATAATCAAACATAACCTTTCCTTTACACACCTTAGTATAAGCACCTCTCCTATGAGCATGGCCTCCCAGCCATGGCCATCTGCCATCCTAGGCACTGCAGGTGGACAACATTGAGAGGTAGCCTCAGCTCAAACCTCTCCCTGGAGGGAACTAATACTAATGCATATAAACTTCCGGCTAAGCCTTACCCAGTTCAGGTATTGTGGTTGTACGGTAAAATTGGAATGGTATCGCATCCGAACCCAACCATCAGTTTTGTAAAAGGTCTAAGGCTCATGCCTCAACATTTTCATCATCATAAACCATTTGTGTTTCTCAACACATGTCAAAATATCTCAATAGAATGACTCATAATTCCAAGATTTTCACAAATCATTTTCACCAAGTATTTCCATCTAAAGTTACTCAAGTTTTAGTTTAGCTCTAAACTACTAAGTTAAGAGTGTTCACTAAAGTGGGATGCTAAGATAAATATCATGCCATAGAATGACATCTAAGTTTATCTAGATAGGTCAAGTTTTATACTTTTTATGCTACCTTTAAACAAGTAAAGGACTTTGGTAAAGTAAAGAAAGTAAAGCTTGTAAATAGAATTTGGAGAAGGTGTAAGAAAAAGGGCATAACCAAAGCATGCCTAATACATTTACTTAGGTTATCTAGCTTGCAAGGTCTAGCTTGCATTGTTAATGATGGCTTGCCTTGTGTAGTGCAGTGGTTGAAGTTTTCTTCCTCCTCCTCTTGGTAGAACTCCTCCTCGAAAGCTTGGTCGGTACTATCGTCTATAAATACATACGGGATACACCATCACCAAACAAAGCTTAACTAGTCTACTTAGCACACTAAGGCACACATTTGATGATCTATTATCATCACAAGCATCACAAGGTTTAATTAACTAGCTTCCTTCTTTTTATTTGAGAAAAGTAATTTCTACTCATTGAAATTAACTAAAATTTAATATTCTCCAATTAAAATAAGGGATCATGTGGACACATGTCATCACCACATATTCTAACATATGGGAATGTGATTTAAATGTTGGATCACATTTTAATAAGTTTAAGTTGAATATTTAATGATTTAAAGTGACTACAAATGCCTATATAGCATTATTTTGGTACTAGTCCAAAGTCACTGCATGCAAACCCTAATATTATTACATATTCAGATAGGTATGGTTAAATGTGATTTTTGAGAGTTGGAATCAACTCAAAAGCTATTATGGTTGATTTTAGAGAAATGTTTGAAGGTGCAAATGCTTCTGTCTTGTTATTTTTACTAGGAGATATGTCTAACTCTAATTGGTTTAAATCCAACGGGCTTGGATAGATATTTTCATTACCTTTCTAAGAAAATTGGAATCACTCCATTTGGATTTGTAAATCTCTTTAAATTGATTTTTGAACTAAGGAACAGAATTGATTTTAATTCTAAATAGAAAAACCTAATTTGAATTAACTGGGTCAACGCATGAAATTAAATGGGCCGGCCCAGTAATGCTCAGCGGCCCAGGGGGCGACTGATAGGCTGGTCCCGCATGTCAGCGGCACATAAAACCCGAAGTGGTACGGGGCAATCTTGGCGCTACGATTAGAACACAGATCAACGGTCCACGGTCGTCGTCGACGACGGACTTGTCGCCGGCGAGACCGAACCCTAAACGGCCGGTGGGGGCCTACTAGGGACATACCAGGGCTCCAGCTAGTGCGGTGAGGCGGGCAAACGAACTAGACGGCGACGGCGAGCTCAGGCGAAGTCGCGGCAGGGGCTGAGGTGGACGAAATCGCTGCAACTTCTCCTCCTCTGCAGCGGCTGCCTCCGGTTGAATTCCGGCGAGGTGCTGCTCGAACGGCTCTAGCGAGAGGGGGGAAATGGTCAGTGGAGAGAGGGGAGTGGAATTGTGTGAAGATATGGTGCGGGGGAGGCCTCCTTATATAGGCTCGACGAGTGGGCAGTGAGGCATGGGCGCGGCTCGTCGGTGACGGCGAAACAGGGGGCTACCGGTGTGGGCGAGGTAGGCGGACGGTGGGAGGTCTGCTGGCGGTCAGCTACGGTGCAATGGAGCGGCTTGGGGCGGTGCCTAACGGTCGGGGGATTCACGCGCTCTAGGAGATAGAGGCGGTGCTCGGCGGTGATCATGGCGACTATGGGTCGCACGGCGGTGCACAACCGTGTCTAGCGGGTTGCTGGGTTCAAGGCGAAGCGGCGTGCGTGATTTGGTGTCGAGGCGCGGTCTGTGGCGTGCTGGCGGCGATCACGCTCTGGCGCGCTCTAGCTGCGCGCAGAGAGAAAGGGCGGCGAGGTTGTGGGGTGGTCCAGGGGCTATCTGCGGCCGTGGAGTGGATCGTGGGCGGCAGTGAGGTGGCGCCTTGCTTCCTGGAGCAGCGGAGAAGGGCTGGTGGTCGCCTGTGGCTTGTGCATGCTTGGCCGGCGAGCATGGCGTCGGGACGGCATGGCACTGGCGCCAGGGGCTAGGGATAGAGGTGGGTTTGGTCTGGTTGGGCCTAGGGGAGACCAAGATGATCAATGCACACCAAATGGCTCGACAAGAATTTCTCCAAAACAGTAATAGTTAGGCCACATTTTGTCTGTCTGCCAACTGTTCGATCAAATGGCCGCATGAAGAAAAGTTTTGAACTTTTGAAAGATTTTTGGTGGAGTGGTGTAACTTATGTTTGAGTATCTATGTTTGCTTGGGATTTTGAATTGGAGTTCATTTGAGTGGTTTTTGAATTAGTGTGATCTTGATACATACACTAGATTTAATTTTCAAATGTCATTTAAAATTAGAGTTTGAATATTTTTGGGAGATCACAAAGTGGGCCTTGGCACAACACTACTTGTACTAGCAAGGGGTGCAAAGAACCACAATTGTCTAGTTAGTTAACTTGGCACAAATGACCATTTCCTTATTTTATTCTTTTTGATTTCTTTTTCTTTGGGATTTGTTTGGGAATGATCTAGATGATGTAATTCACCTTAGAATCATTTTACAACCAATGGATCACTCAAACATGGCAATTCAAAACAACTCCTATTTTAAATGCACACACATATAATGCTTAAATATTTTAAATAGAATAATTTTTGTTAACCCTAAATTGGGTAGATTTGATCTTGATTAACTTTGGATTAAGTTTTGGGATCTTACAGAGTGACCGTTGCAGTGTGGAAGCTTTGGTATCAACTCTGAATTTATAATGTGCGGGCTCTGGGCTAAAGATTAACCATGACAAGTCCACAATATTCTTTGGCAATGCTTCGACTGATGTGATCAAGAACGAAGTCATGGAATTTCTTGGGGTGTTTAATGAGGCGCTTCAAGATTTCTATTTGGGGATGCCTATTGAAGTTGGCCGATCCCCAATCGAATACTTTCAGTTCCTCGCTGACCGGGCCTGGCTGAGAATGAATGCCTGTTCGGGACGCCCTTTGTCAAGGGCAGGCAAAGAGGTTTTCTTGAAAGCAGTTATTCAGGTGATCCCCACCTTCATCATGAGTTGCTTTCAATTACCAGTGGGAAAATGTACTTCGATAAGGAGGTCGATTGCTGATTTTTGGTGGGGTTATGAAGATGGACAGAGGAAGATGCATTGGAGATCATGGGAGTGGTTGTCGAGCCGAAATCCATGGGCGGGATGGGCTTCCGCGACCTGTAGCTGTTCAATCAAGCGATGTTGGGCCATCGGGCTTGGAGATTGCTTACGGAACCTAGTTTGTTGTGTGCCCGCGTACTGAAGGGACGTTATTTCTCCAATTCTAATTCCTGGGAAGCTCAGAAACCTCGCTCTTCCTCGTACGCATGGCGTAGCATTTTGCACGGTAGGGAGTTGGTGCAGCAGGGCCTGCGGTGGGGCATTGGTAATGGCTTGCATACAAGTATCTTTGGTGACAATTGAATTCCAGGTGTGACTGTGGATAATCTGCACCCTCTAATTCCTTTGCCGCAAGGAGCCACTGTTAGTCATCTGCTTGATGCTGACAAGATGACCTGGGATACTGGGGTGGTCAAGAGTTGCTTCGAAAGTTCGGTGACAAGCAAGATCCTACAAATCCCGTTGAGCCACCATGACGGCGATGATTTTCCATCATGGCCCCATGCGAAAGGTGGAGTGTACATTGTGCGCTCAGCTTACAACCTGGCCAGGACTCAAGAGGTTGTGTTGAGATGTAGTATGAAGAACCGTGGGCTTCAGGCAGATATGTCTGATGAAGAGAAGCTTTGGAACATCAAGGCCCCCGGCAAAATGAAAATCACCTTTGGAGACTGGCACATGATTGTCTCCCTAGTAGGTTTCAACTTCGTCAAAGGAACATACCAGCAGACGAGGTCTATAAATTCTGCAACAAAGTGGAGCGGGCGGAACACACCGTTCTTTTCTGCACATATGCTGTTGAGGTATGGTGTGCTGTTAAATTGGCTTATTCTGTTCATCTTCGGAGGAAGCATTTCATCAGCCCTAAATATGGGGTTCTAGTTTTCTTGGGTAGATCGAACGATCGCGAAGCGATGACCTTGGCTGTGACGGTGTGGCATCTGTGGGAAGCACGGAATGCAGTTCGTAATGGTGAAGCAAGAAAGCACCCAAACAGTCTTGCTGAGCAGATTAAGGCATACATCGAGTTGATCTTGTTGCATCTTTTCAAGCCTGCTACCAACCATAGTCGTGACTCCACCTCTTCATCTCAGTGGTCTCCGCAACCGGAAGGTACAACCGTCATTAATGTTGATGCAGCATTGTTCTCCTCTTCATCCAAAATGGGGGTAGGTGTTGTGATCAGGGACCACAGCGGTAAATTTCTTGTTGCTTGCAGCAAATTAATTGATGAGGTCATAGCACCGGAGCTCGTAGAAGCACTCGCCATCAGAAGTGCAATCATCCTCGTTCTGGATGAAGGCATGGACAGGATTATCCTCGCGTCTGACTGTCTCTCGGTTATTCAGCGGATCCAATCTTGTGGGCGGGATAGATCGCTTGTTGGTATGGTGGTGGAGGACATTAATATCTTTGCCACATCACTGGCTTCGGTGACCTTTCGGCATGTTACTCGTCTTTGTAATAATTTAGCACACACTCTGGCTAGGAGAGCTGAAGTATTTGGTAGTTGTTTATTCCGTGTTTTTGCTCCAGAGAGTATCTGTGACAAACTTTGTATTGATATTATTTGATCAATAAAGTGCTGAATTCCCTCAAAAAAAAGAACTGGGGTTAAGTGGGACAAACAGGTGTGGACTGTTTATCCCAAAGGCACAATATGGGTTGCCCACAGAGGAGTTAAATGGGCTGTGCTGGTTGGATACCCAGCGGGCTTAGTCAGCACGCCCATCCCACAAGCCAAATAAAAACCACCACTTGACTGATCGACTGCCTCACTTCCTCTTCCTCCTCCGCGGCCGCGGCTGCAAGCCGCCCCATAAACCCTAGCGACCTCCCTTCCTCTCCCAGCTCCCCTCCCGCCCGAGGATGGCCTCCAATGTCAACAACTGTTGTATACAAGCGAACGCTGGTAGTTCGTGACACCAATCCATGTCCGCCGGCGGCGGCAGTGGTGCCGCCGTGGTGGTAATCATCTACTTCATCGTCTGGCTCCACGGCCGCCGCGCCCAGGTTTCGTCCGCTCCATCTTCAACCCACGGGTCGCCGTCGTCGTCTCCATCCGCATCAATGTCTACATCGCCTTCCGTCTCGGCTCCTCCTCCCCACCGCCCCCACCGCGAGTACGTGCCGCCGCCGCCGCCGCCGCCTGCTGTCCAAGTCGTCATCCAGGCGCCGCCGGACGGGGGCTTCCGCGCTGGGTTCGAAGCCGGCATCGAGTCAGTCACATCATGCAGTGTTATGTGAATTTGGTTGGTAATTGGTGAATTTCGTTGTTCGACCTGAATTGGGTCTGTCTTGAGATCAGACAATTGTATATCTGTTCTGTTCCATCTGGATTTAATCCCCTTCGTGTTGTTTATGTGAGAACAGTGGATGCAAGAGATTTGCGTTTCCGTTGCCCTACCAAGGCAGTAATATTGATGTCTTGCTCAAGTCGCCTGATTTGTATGCTTTTCTTTCCTCCTTTTATGGTATGCCCTGAGAAGATTTGGTGAATGGCAGAATGAGTACTGATTATATGCTCCTTGGAGAGATATCAAGAATTAAGCAAGCAAAGGCTTGTTCGAGCTATTCTTATCTTTGTACAAAATTTCAGAAGGTCGTATGCAGGAGACCATGCTATGCATTCTTCAAAGCTTTAGAAAAAGCTAAATTCAACGACAGATTACTGTTGTTTCTGCTGCATTCAAAAGACTGCGGCGTGCTACCCTTAACAGGGAAACAGGAGCATTTCGATCAGTGATCACCTGAAATATGATGTGTCACAATAATTCTTTTGGAAACCATTGCTTTGCAGTTTTGTGGTGCAGACTGACAGATAACATGAACGTTGATGATGATGAGCCACCACCTCATATATGTTTTACATCGCTGTTTGATTAGTACAAGATCTTCTCCTCCTGTGAAGGATTGCCACTAATGGTGGTGGTCATTTGTGATGTGTTATTACTTAGTATTCAGTTGCTGTACTGCCAAACAGTTCAATTCTATGTCTGTCGGCATGGTGAGAGCATTCTATTCAGCTGTGTGATTTGTTGGCATGGTCAGAGCATTATATTTAGATGTTCCCTATTTTCTGAACTAAGAAGGGTATAATGGTACCCAAATAGTGTCCCACTTGCATCTTTACAAAGGAGACCTACAACCACTCTGTTTGCAACTTTGACGCATTGAGAAAGAAGTGTGCGTCCATGTCTTTGTCCAACACTCTTACTCACCAATTAGCCTCCGGTTTGTGTTCATACTATTGCTTGTTGAAGTCCGTATCATCTAAACCAAACTCATGACGTGATAAGCAAGCCGCAGAGATTTTTCCAAATGCATGTACAAATATAGTATTTCCTTCTGCGGGCGCATTACTGTATTTATATTTTTCTTTTCAAATGCATGTGCGAGTATACTGTATATTTATTTTAGAAGATTAAATAAGGAAGCCCCATCGAAAGTTGGTGATCAATACTGCTTTTTTTGGTGACATAGGCGTGACTTACCCCAGATTGGCAATAAACAAGAAATTAATGAGTTAATTGCAAGAAACCGTGACAATTACGCGAAAAGTTCACAATCCACCACTTTTGAGCAGATTCGCAAAAATCCACATACATTGAGTCTGTGGCTTGCAATGTGCACTAATGCAGGAAATTTGCCGCGCTAACGACAATTCTGACAGCGAGACCCACTGTTGGGGGTGACTTGGCATAGTTGTGATGGTTAGGGTGAGAACTGAGAACCGTTACAAATTCTGGGTCTTTTACAAAAATTCCTATCTCTCAAAAAAAAGGGAGAGAATTGGCTTCTTCTTGGCACCATTGGAAATGCCGGCGGTAGGGACGGAGGTTGTGGTTGGGAGGGGTGGCGCTGGTGGCCGGGATGGAGGTGGTTGGGAGGGGCGACTCTGGTGGCCTGGATGAGGGTGGTTATTTCAGTGGGGAGTGGCGGCGCCGGTGTCGGCAACTGAGCATGGCTGCAGAGGGGAGCAAACAAGTGAGATCCACGGAAAAATTACAGAATCCCCATATTTTAAAATTTATCTCGCTTTTGTCACCCTTAGTTGTAATTGTCGTGCCAGGTCACCCACTAACAGTGGATCCCGCTGTCAAAAATGTCGTTAGCGCGGCCAAACCCAGCATTGGTGCATATTGCAAGCCATGGATTCAATGTATGTGAATTTTTACGAATTTTCTTAAAAGTGGTGGTTTTTTAAACTTCTCGCGCAGTTGTCGCTCTTTTTTCATTAACTCGAAATTAATGCGCTTGTGCTGGCGGCTAGGGGGGTGTCCCCTGCAGTTTTAACAAATGAATGCCCGAATCAAAGACCACAAAAAAAGCAAGTGACATAAAACCCGCTGGAGTGCATAATCTCTGGCCGGAATCGATCATGCATGGACTTTATTCGTTCCAGGCAAACGCGCGCGACCAGAGCGTGTTCCTTTTCACCGGCCGACGAGGTCGGTGATGGCCGCGCAGATGACGGCCAGCTGCACGGACCCCGCGCTCTGCCTGAGGAACGGCGACGGCAGCCCGGCGTTGGCGAAGTACTCGTCGCAGTACGCCACGTCCGGCGCCACCCCTGCGACGGTCCTCTTGGCCGCTTCGTAGTCGCGCGTGTCGATCTCGCCCTCCGCCGTCCCGAACAAGTTGCTCGCGTGGTGGTACAGCATCATGCACTCCCCCAGCGCGCCGTTCGCCTTGGGGTCAGTGCGCGGGTTCCCCAGCATCGCCTCGATCTCGTCCTCCGTGGCGCCGGCGTAGGCGGACCCGGCCATGGCGGCCGCCTTGGCGAGGCCCCACCCGTCCGCGCCGGCGCTGCCGTTCTGGGCCGACAGCTGCGACACGCAGAAGCCGTAGTCCACGCGCTTGTCCCTCGCGGCCGCCACCTTGCACGCCGTCTCCGGGCTCGCGTCGGCTCCGCCGGTCGACATCATCAGCAAGGCAGCGATCAGAGCTGTGACCACGAGGAGGTTGCCACACATCGTTACCGTCATCGACATCAGTGGTTTGTGTCTGGAGTCTGCACCGAGATCACTAGTGTGTGTATACGCTGGTGGTGCCCTGGTGATGTTGACCCTGTTAAC
Source organism: Avena sativa (assembly GCA_916181665.1). Taxonomy (NCBI): domain Eukaryota; kingdom Viridiplantae; phylum Streptophyta; class Magnoliopsida; order Poales; family Poaceae; genus Avena; species Avena sativa. The sequence continues at coordinate 56,581,294 of OV702292.1, forward strand.
TGAAACGTGAGGAGATCACATATATATAGCCGTGTAGGGAAAGTTGCAATGTGGGAAAAAAGAGATATGGCAGATTTTTAGTGTTAATGCACATCAATTAAAAAGTATGGAAATCATCTCCTAGTTAATCACATTTACAAACCAAGATACACTTCTTGAAAGAGATCCTTTGACTGCCTAGATAGATGGATGCTGTTGGTGCCCCCTGGTGCTGTTGACCGTGTTGATTGAAACGTGAGGAGAGAACATAGCCTTGTAGGTAAATATACGGTTGCAATGTGGGAGATATGACATATTTTTAGTTTTAATGCAGCTTATTTAAAAAGTGTGGATATCATCTCTAGTAAGATACATTTACAAACCAGGATAGACTTCTTGAAACCAATAAGACCCTATTGACACTCCGGATTCTGAAAACGTGTGAATAAGAAAAAGGCGTGATTGCAATGTCATGTCAATTAGAATCCTACAAGATTTCCGTTTGTTTTATTGCATCAGGGGAAAGCAATCAAAGAGTTTTTTTCTTGAGCGAAAAGAGAGATTATATTATCATACGAGTAAATTCCATTTTTTACCCCGTAGTTTCATATTTTTGACACCAATTATCCCATTTAACAACTTTTCATGCCTATTACCCCATTTAGTGAAAGTTTGGTCAATTTTTACCCCCTATAAAAATTCGAGAGCCATCTGCTAGGTTGGTCTGGCTGTTAGGAACACTGCCATGCAACATCGCTCTTTTTCTCCTATTTTTTTCATGCCTGAGTCACGCCCTTTTTTTTTCGCACTATCATTAGGTGTACTTACGCAGTACATTGATGTAGCATTGATGGCAGTTAGAGATTCGTTGAGGTGATGGCTAGCAATCTCAAAGTCAGAGGCAACGATCTAAGACTAAGTGAGTTCCTTTATTAATGTTGGAACGCTACATATTGGTGATGGCAACAACATGTATTCCGTCCTCTCAAAATAGATATCTCAAGTTTGTTAAAATTTGAATAAATCTATATACTAAATAGTGTTTAGATTTATCTAAATTTTGATAAATCCCCGACATCTATTTTAAGACGGGGGAGTACAAAGGTGTTAGAGTGTTATCTCAATTGAAATATAGTACTACTTCAAAAAAAAATTGAAATATAGTACAGCTGACTAGCTAGCAAACAACGCACTGATGACGATTGGAATTGATTAGCCACGTACTACATGTAAGGTGTGTCTTCATATTTCTTATTGCTTACAACATATCGAGATTATCCGACCAGTTCACGTTGAGTATATGTACTTACATGGCAAATTCTCGGAAGAAGAGGAATTCTATCCAACGTTTGCTCGATGACACAGATGTGTGGAAATAAGGAGCAGAATTGCAACAACATGTGACTAACTATTTTTCTAGTCTTTTCACGTCAGAGGACACAGGACAGCATGATGGTGTCCTAGACACGGTTCACGCTAGAGTTACTACAGGGATGAATGAAGCCTTTCTTGCGCCATTCACTCCTTATGAGGTGAAGAAGGCTCTCTTTAATATCGGAGATTTAAAAGCACCGGGGCCTGATGGACTTCACGCAGTATTTTACAAGAGTTTTTGGCATTTACTCGGTGATGACTTGGTGTATGAGGTTCTGGAGGCTGTTAATAACTGTAAAATCCTTGACGGTTGGAATGACACTACTATTTTCATGATACCAAAAATCAAAACACCTGAAAAGGTAACTGAATTTAGACCCATTAGTCTCTGTAATGTGGTCTATAAGGTGATCTCTAAGATGCTTGCAACCAGGCTCAGAGGTATCTTACCTGAGATTATAGGCCCAACACAAAGCGCTTTTGTCCCTGGACGGTTAATTACGGACAACGTGTTGGTATCTTATGAATGTTTCCATGGAATTAAAAAAGGAGGCAAGGAAAAAAAGGCTTGTGTGCGGTGAAACTGGACATGCACAAGGCATATGATCGTGTTGAATGGGGATTCCTAGAGAAAATCATGCTCAAGATGGGTTTTACCCATGCATGGGTGAAACTTATTATGACTTGTGTCTCATTTGTTCGCTACCGAATTCGTCTAAATTCGGAGGAGAGTGAAAGTTTCTTACCATCAAGGGGTCTTCGCCAGGGAGATCCCCTATCACCATATCTTTTTCTCCGGTGTGTAGAGGGACTTACTAGACCCTTGGCTAAGGCTGAGCAACAAGAAGAGCTTGTGGGGGTTAGGGTATGTAGTGATGCACCGGCTATCACTAATTTGTCATTCACAGATGACTCTTTGATACTCATGCAAGCGTATGAAGCTAATGCTGCTTACCTCAAGCGAATACTGGATGAATATTGTCGAGCATCGGGACAGCTGGTGAGTGATGAAAAATCGAGTATTTTCTTTAGTCCCAATACTCAAGTGGAGGAGAAGGAGCCTATATGCAATATTCTGAATATTATGACGGAGGCCCTAACTGAAAAGTACTTGGGTCTCTCAGCTACTTTGGTATGGATAAGAGTGATTGTTTCATGTTCTTAGTGGAGCGGGTTATCAAGAGGATCAGTGGTTGGAAGGAGAAGCTCATTTCTGCTGGTGGAAGGGAGGTGTTGCTAAAAGCAATAGCACAAGCTATACCATCATATGCGATGTCGGTCTTTAAGATTTTACAAAAAAAATGTAAAGGAATCATAGCAGCGATGTCAAAATATTGGTGGGGGAGGTAGTGCAGATCAAAAGAAGATGCACTGGTTGGCGTGGTGGAAAATGTGTGTTCCAAAAAATAATGGTGGTATGGGTTTCCGTGATATCCATTGCTTCAATCTAGCTTTGCTTGCTAAATAGGCATGGAGATTGACCGAAGCCCCTGAGTCTTTGTGTGCAAGGGTTCTGAGAGCAAAGTATTTCCCTTCGGGTGATTTACTTAATGCTAAACTAAAACAAGGTAATTCCTTTACTTGGCAAAGTATTTGGGAAGGTTTGCAAACGTTCAAGAAAGGACATATCTGGCGAGTTGGTCAAGGGACCTCGATTCATATTTGGGATGATGATTGGATTCCCAATGGCTCTTTGAGGAAGGTTATTACTCCCAAGGGGCATAATACTATCACTCGAGTTAGTGAGCTAATAGATCCAGCTACTAACATGTGGTATGTAGAATTACTGAGGCAAACTTTCTTGCCGGTAGATGTTTCAAGAATTATGTCTATCCCATTATCATCTCATAACATGGAGGACTTTGTGCCCTGGAATCTAACAAAGTCAGGCACGTTCTCAGTTAGATCAGCATATTATGCTAAGTGGGAAGTCAGTTTGGGCATAAGGTGAATAGAGGCCAAGATGAACCGATGAATGATCACCCCATGTGGTCGAGAATTTGGAGCCTGAGAGTACAAAGTAAGGTCAAGATTCACCTATGGTGCATCATGTAGGAGACACTACCTTGCTATGTGGTTCTGTCTAACAGACACGTCAAGGTGAGTGGCCAATGCCCATTATGCGCTGAGGGTGTCGAAGATGTGAAGCATCTATTCTTTCAAATGCCCTCTCGTGGTATCAATATGGAAGGAGTTGGGGCTCGGACAACTGATGGATAATGCGTGTGCTATTGATCGAGCGGGCCAAGCAGTGATTGAGTATCTGTTGTGTGTCGGACATGAAATGACGTCTGTGTCACATGCGATACCGGAGCTAGTCGTTGTCGCTTACCTTACATTTGGTGGGTGATGGACTGGGGTTCCTGCACCAAAACAGGGTTATTGCAGTACTTGCAGCAGCAAATATTTAAGAGTTTGTCCCGACGGGAGCTCGGTGAACACGACCCTCACAGCCACGTTGTCAATGCGACCACATACGCACCCAAACCGTGGTTTGGAAATAGCTTATTCTATAAGTTGCTAGGATAGATGAATTTAAGATGTTTTGTAATAACTACTACTAGAACTGAAAGAAAACTAGAACAAAAGTAAAACTGAAAAGAGGTGAATGCAATGAGATAAAATATTAATGCTATAATTCCTCAAGTAATGTTGTGTTTATCGGTGTGCATGATAAGTGCTTATGGAATAGCTGTTAACTATAATTGTGGTAGCCCTCGTACAATATTGTCTCCCACCATTGGTAAGTGGCAACTAGACAACTCAATTGTCCACACCCTCTCCGGGCATGGGTCATTCGTAAGAGAATAGTGTATTAAGGTAACAAGACCAATCAAGGTAAACTAGAGCAAAGGCATTAAGTTCTATGAAGAACCGTACTCCTAAGCAAGTGTGCTAGTCACAAGATATTCCATATGTCAATTTTGGGGTCAAGCAATTCTCAACACTATACCTATCTATATCATGAGTGATCTTAAGGGAATTCTGTAGGGGTTCGTAGCATGGAAAACAAAAAATTTCTACCGCATGAACACACAATCAAGATCTAATCTATGATCAAGCCAAGATCTATCTACTAGATTGTAGCAACGAGTCAATGGAGGAACTCACCCTCGAAGATTCCAAAGCGGTTAACGAGAGCAGATTCTCGTGGATGATGTAGTCGTACACTTTCGATCTCAAGATCGCGCAGACGATCCTTCCGGCGCTGCGTTCCGGCAGCGCTCCCGCAGTCGGTCACACGTTCGGTACTAGATGAAGACCTTCCTCTCCCTTGTTCCAGCAGGCAGCGGAGGTTGTAGCACTCTCCTCGCGATTCCGGCAGCACAACGGCGTGGTACCGGAAGTAGAGGGAAGATCTCGCAGGGCTTCGCCTTAAGCCGGAGCGAGTATGGTGGAGTATGAGAGAGCTCCTCGGTGTTCTAGGGTTTAGACACACCAATTAGAAGGCTCTAAACCGGAGGCTAGGGCAATTAGAAGCTCTAACTTGACGGCTTGGGAGAAATCCCTAGGCTGTGGCTAGGGTTTAGGTTTAGAGGAGAGGGACTTGTGTACTAGGAGGGGCAGCCCTGCCCCTCCCTTTATAGGTGGGAGGCGTGGCCAAGGGGAGGGGAGTCCCTCCCCAACTCGGCTTGGAGGTGGGCCGCCGGTTGGAGGAGGGAACTCCTCCCCAACTCGGTTTCCACCTCTCCTCCTCTTTCCAAAAACTGCCGTTTGACTTTCAAACTAGCCGTTTGACTTTTCAAACTAGGATTTGAATAAACCCTTTATTTTGGACAGCGATGACACCTAGTACATGATGCAATCATTCCAACTTGTAATGACACATTCATGTACCTCTTCCCCCCCGAGTGCCAGACATTCCGGAACCTTCTAGAACATTCCCGATGAAAACACCGGAACCATTCTCCAACTCCGAAACGGGACTTTCCTTATATGAATCTTATTCTCCGGACCATTCCGGATCTCCTCGTGATATCCCGGATCCCATCCGAGACTCCGAACAACATTCGGTCTCTTACTCATCATTCCATAACTACTCAACAACATCGAATCCTTAAGTGTGTCTCCCTACGGTTCGTGAATTATGCGGACATGATCGAGACACTTCTCCGATCAATAACCAATAGAGGAATCTGGAAATTCATATGGCTCCCACATATTTCTACGATTACTTTGTGATCGAATGAACCACTTACATACGATACCAATTTCCCTTTGTCTCACGATATTTTACTTATCCGAGGTTATGATCGTCGGTATCTCTGCATACCTAGTTCAACCTCGTTACTGATAAGTACTCTTTTCTCGTTCCCGTGGTATGTGATCCCTTGTGAGCCAGTCACATGCTTGCAAGCTAATTGGATGACATTCCACCGAGAGGGCCCAGAGTATATCTATCCGTCATATGGATGGACAAATCCCACTCTTGATCCATGTGTCTCAACCAATACTTTCCGAACACTCAATGCCACCTTTATAGCCACCCTGTTACGGTGTGGTGTTTGATGTCATCAAAGCATCCTTCCGGTAAAGGTGATATGCATGATCTCATGGTCGAAGGAATTAGGTTACTATGTATCAAAAAGCTTATAGCAAATGAACTATATTAAATGACTTAATCTTTATGCTACGCTTAACTATAGGAGTATGTCCATCACATCATTCTCCTAATGATATGACCCTGTTGTTAATAACATCTCTATGTCCATGATCAGGAAACCATGATCATATATTAACCAACAAGCTAGTTTAACAAGAGGCTTTACTAGGGACTCTTTTATGTTTACAAATCACACAAGTATTAATGTTTCCGGTTAATACAATTATAGCATGGTATGTAAACATTTATCATAAGTATGAAGATATGATAATAACCACTTTATTATTGCCTCTTGGGCATATCTCCAACAGTCTCCCACTTGCACTAGAGTCAATAATCTAGTTTCAAACCTTTGTGTATTCAACACCTATGGCTTTCCGGTGTTGTATGTACACGTTTGCAAGTGGTCAACTGATCTCCGGATCTGACACTTCCAGGTCCGTGTGTAATTGCATGTCTTTGCGTCTCTACGCATCACTCATTCTTTAATGAGATGGCTTTGTATAATTTTGGTCCTTTGGTGAGACCTTTAGTTCTTTGGGGTTAAAACATGTTGATAATATTGTCGTACAATATATCTTCATAGTATTATCCCGCTGTGAACTACACCTAGTTTGACAACAAACTACTTGACACAAATGCCCTCTTTAGCTGCTATTATAGCAGTCATATACTTAGCCTCTTGTTGTAGTATCTGTCACAATGTCTTAACTTTGGAACTCATCCAAATCCATTATGGAACTTACTTTCCATTATATTGTGCCACCCTTAGTCTAGATTTAGATAAACTTAATTTGTACTCTGTGACAAAATTAGTATCAATGTAGTACTTTTACAATGAACTAGCCATCTATTTGTCACTTCTACAAATAATATACTCTTAGTTCTTCCAAAAGATCATAAGAATATCCTTACTATCGTCCAATGATCATCTTATGAATCATTCTGGTATATGCTCATAACATTTAGAGTATAGGACATATCTGGATTTGTACATATCACAGTATGATTGATATAAATACTCTTTGTGATTTTATACATCAAGTATCAATCTATACTTGAATCTTTGTTTCACTTACCAAGTGTCAATACACTTGAATATATCATCAATATTGAACTCATTTAATCCTTTCTGTGTGACAAGAACCTTTCTTGTAGTTTCTATATTGAACTCATTCAATACATCATCTATGTACTTTTGGCACAACCATATTAGCGTCTATTGATGCCAAATATTTGGGTTTTGCCTAAGTCTTTCATCAGGATGAAATTCTTAATATGTGTTAATAAAAGATACATCATTTCTAATCAACAATATGTCCTCCACATAATGTATTAGAAATATGTCTTAGCGCTCCCACTTAATTTCTTGCAAATGCAAGCATCTTCATTGTCTCCGATGAAATTAAACACTTTTAACAGTTTCATCATAGTGAAGATTCCAACTCCGCTATGCTTACTTAAACCATTAAAGTTTGCATATGCTTTTAGCATCCTTTGAATTAACAAAACCCTATGGACCGTGTCATGCACACGTCCTAGGTAACAATTCTATTAGAAGAACTTGTTTTGTTTATTCAACTACCATATAACAAAATTATATGTAGTGGTTGCTACATTAATCCGTCTAGACTAAATATCGCTATGAAAGATCAGATCTTGTCATAGTCAACCTTTGAACATTTTTGTGAACTCTTTCCCAATATGTCGACTATTTCATCGATGTGAAACATCCATGTCTACTTCTTTATAGATCCAAACACTACTGTAAGGTCTTACACCTTTCTCGAGGGTCCTTCAAGTTCAAAACTTGATTTCTCGTGTATGGAACTATCACGGATTTTATGGCTTCAAGCCATTTGACGGAGTCAGGGCCCATCGTCGCTTCTTTGCATGTAGTCAGATCATTATTGTCAAATAATGATTTAACTCTCAAATCTTGGTATTTGATTGTTCATCCGACCTACTTGTTTCAATAAGAACTTAGACCTCTGTGACCGCAACCTTTGAGGCATGTGAGACATGAGCATTGTTGCTGCCTCTGGAACACTTTTCGGCACTGCGCAACTTTGCACATATAGCTAAGGTTCTTTTAACCTTATCAAAGTTCTATTGTCCTCCCACTTATCTTTTCACGAAAAATTCCTTCTCAAAGAAACTTGACGTTCTAAGCGACAAACACTTTTGTCTCCGTGTTATGGAGGAATACTTAACAGTTATACAAAGACAGGTTCATCCGACTTTGGTTGCAAACATCTTTCTTATGCATAGCATACCAATGTTTAAGAAAGGACTACTTGGGTTTTATCCCAAACCATAACTTTATATGGTGTCATTTCAACGGATTATGATGAAGCTCTTTTCAGTGGAAAAACGGTAGTCTCTGAAACTTTTAATCTTTAAAATATAATGGCATTTTTATGAATTACACCTTCAATCTTATCATGTCAAACAAGGTTTAATTACATATCTCGAACGCTCCATACTCTTATGGTGTTTCAGGACATGCAAATCCACGGAACGATTCCTTAAATCTTAGGTATTATGCTAAACTTGTAACTCAAATATCTTCCTTTATGATATTATCATAAACTATTTATATTCTTGTTACAATGATTTTGCACTTCATTTTGAAAGTCTTTGAATTTTTCAAATGTTTCATACTTCATCCTTATTAAGTAAATATTCATATATTCACTCAAATTTTCAGAGAAAGCATATGAAGTTGAAATCCATCGCTCTTGACTACACATAATGGATTTCGTACAACAATATGTACAAGTTCCAATAATCTAGTCATTCGTTCCCTTTTGGCCTATGAACGAAGTTTTAATTATCTCTAGGAAAGTTTCACAAGCGTCATGTGATAAAAAATCAAAAGACTCCAAAATTCCATCCACATGGAGTTTCTTCATGTTTTCTTTCCAATATAATTTAAACGGCGATGTCACTTCCTAAGTGATCTTTCAATCAATTTGTCTTTCGACATTTTTAGCACTAGTTTTATGGATGTGATTTCTCCAACGAGATTTGTGAATCATCCATCTTTTATGGATTACGGCAATTATTTGAACAACCCTTTTGTTCTCATAATACCTGATAAAACAAATCTTGAAGGCAAGCTTTGATGTTTAACGAGCAACACAATAACCCTTTATTTGTTCTCGATGAACATCATCACATATTCTTTTGCTAGTTACTTAGGCCATTGTAGTTCATGAATTGTGTTGTTTCGTATGACGATTCACACCAACAAATTCAGTATCAAATACTTAAGAACCACATTGTTTAATAAGCAAAGAATATAGCCATAACATGTATATCATCTATATACTTAAACTGAACAATTCTAGTCTTTTCTTTTCTGCCATATATTTATGAGATTCTCTTTCAGTATTTATTTTCTGTTTGAAAGAATCTATCAACATCAACAGTGGAGTCATACATAGTCCAAAGCTTGTATAATTAAATACCAATGTCTTTGGACTTGCACTTTGAAGTAGATCACCATCATCAAATGTTTGGTGTTCTTTCAAATTCCTTTCTTTAGTAATCTATTGGTGTAGTAAATATATTACCTACATCAAATATTCACCCTTATCATGGAATTATTCATGATCAAGCTATTTTAGCTTATAACGGTGAATCGCGAGTATAATGTTGCTCTCCAAAACTTTTTGGAGGATTAGGACAACTAGTGTCTCCAACCTTTTGCAAATTCTCATCAAATATGAGAACATGACTTTTTCCATATTATACTCTATCATGTTGCAACCAAAACTTCGTTTCAGATATCACAATATCTTCCACACATCATGGTTTCTGAAACAACTCTTTCAGATCCTAGATAACCTTGATATTAGGACAATCCTTTGAATATCAAGAATCATGGAGACAAACATGATACTCATACACTAACACTTGGAATTGTCACTCTTGTTTTAATACTAATTATTAAACTTCATGTAGTAACCAGAACTTACTGAAAGTTTGCAATAGGACTTTTAAACTTTAGATTAACACTTCAAAACAATACGATACCAGTTCGTAAAGTAACTAACCAGAATTCTATAGTTCTATCATCTCAATCAAAACTAAGCGCAAGGTGGTAAACGGATGCCAATGACTACAACAACTATGCAAATTCACTTTGATTTAATTTATGATAAATAGTGTTCAACTTTTAATCATATTGCCGTTGAACTCCCACTCAAAACAATATCCCTCACATTGTTTTAGTGATCACACAAACCAAATCCACCATATCAAAACCGATCATCACGAGAGTTGATATAGTTTCAATGGCGAACAATCGACATGTTCATCATATCTACTATATGATTCATGCTTTACCTTTCGGTGATCCGTGTTCCTGAGACCATGTCTGTACATGCTAGGCTCGTCAAGATCAAACCTTAGCTTCCGCATAAGCAAATCTGGCTTGCTTACGTTGTATACACTTGCGGAATCTAACACACCCGATCATCACGTGGTGCTTCGAAACAACAAGCTTTAGCAACGGTGCATACTAAGGGTGAACACTTTAGAACTTGAAATTTATGTGCATGAGGGATCATCTTATAATGCTACCGTCGTCTACTAAGCAATACAAGATGCATAAAGGATTAACATCACATGCAATTCATAATATGTGATATGATATGGCCTTTCTTCTTTGTGCTTCCGATCTCCATCTTCAAGCACGAACATGATCTCCATCATCACCGGCATAGCATCAAGGTCAATGACGCTTCTTCATGGTTGTCGTCCACCAGCTTCAACTATTACAACTACTTTGAATAGACACGCGGGTCTTAACAAAAATTAAAGACAACCATATGGCTCCTGCCGGTTGCCAACTTACAATAAGGATCATTGCATACATCAAATATAATCACAATCATGGCCATATCACATCACTGCACACCCCTGCAAAACAAAGTTACACGCCTCTACTTTCTTTGCATGTTTTACGTGGTTTGGGGCTTTCAATAAGTGTCGTTCTAACTTACGAACATGAACCACAACATTGATACTAGTATTGTCAATCACCCGTTGTAAATTAGATCTTAACTATGCTAGGAGAAACAGGCACCCGCAAAGCCACTTATGCAATACAAGTTGCATGTCAAGCGTGGAGCAAGTCTCATGAACGATGTCATGTAAGGTTAGCCCGGGCCGCTTCATCTCAACATACCGCAAGATGCAAAGTACACAAGAAGCAATCGATAATAAAAGCATCAACGCCCACAATGACCATTGTGTTCTACTCGTGCAACAGATCTACATATAGACACGACTCTGATACCACTGTAGGGGTTCGTAGCATGGAAAACAAAAAATTTCTACCGCATGAACACACAATCAAGATCTAATCTATGATCAAGCCAAGATCTATCTACTAGATTGTAGCAACGAGTCAATGGAGGAACTCACCCTCGAAGATTCCAAAGCGGTTAACGAGAGCAGATTCTCGTGGATGATGTAGTCGTACACTTCCGATCTCAAGATCGCGCAGACGATCCTTCCGGCACTGCGTTCCGGCAGCGCTCCCGTAGTCGGTCACACGTTCGGTACTCGATGAAGACCTTCCTCTCCCTTGTTCCAGCAGGCAGCGGAGGTTGTAGCACTCTCCTCGCGATTCCGGCAGCACAACGGCGTGGTACCGGAAGTAGAGGGAAGATCTCGCAGGGCTTCGCCTTAAGCCGGAGCGAGTATGGTGGAGTATGAGAGAGCTCCTCGGTGTTCTAGGGTTTAGACACACCAATTAGAAGGCTCTAAACCGGAGGCTAGGGCAATTAGAAGCTCTAACTTGACGGCTTGGGAGAAATCCCTAGGCTGTGGCTAGGGTTTAGGTTTAGAGGAGAGGGACTTGTGTACTAGGAGGGGCAGCCCTGCCCCTCCCTTTATAGGTGGGAGGCGTGGCCAAGGGGAGGGGAGTCCCTCCCCAACTCGGCTTGGAGGTGGGCCGCCGGTTGGAGGAGGGAACTCCTCCCCAACTCGGTTTCCACCTCTCCTCCTCTTTCCAAAAACTGCCGTTTGACTTTCAAACTAGCCGTTTGAGTTTTCAAACTAGGATTTGAATAAACCCTTTATTTTGGACAGCGATGACACCTAGTACATGATGCAATCATTCCAACTTGTAATGACACATTCATGTACCTCTTCCCCCCCGGAGTGCCGGACATTCCGGAACCTTCTAGAACATTCCCGATGAAAACACCGGAACCATTCTCCAACACCGAAACGGGACTTTCCTTATATGAATCTTATTCTCCGGACCATTCCGGATCTCCTCGTGATATCCCGGATCCCATCCGAGACTCCGAACAACATTCGGTCTCTTACTCATCATTCCATAACTACTCAACAACGTCGAATCCTTAAGTGTGTCTCCCTACGGTTCGTGAATTATGCGGACATGATCGAGACACTTCTCCGATCAATAACCAATAGAGGAATCTGGAAATTCATATGGCTCCCACATATTTCTACGATTACTTTGCGATCGAATGAACCACTTACATACGATACCAATTTCCCTTTGTCTCACAATATTTTACTTATCCGAGGTTATGATCGTCGGTATCTCTGCATACCTAGTTCAACCTCGTTACTGATAAGTACTCTTTTCTCGTTCCCGTGGTATGTGATCCCTTGTGAGCCAGTCACATGCTTGCAAGCTAATTGGATGACATTCCACCGAGAGGGCCCAGAGTATATCTATCCGTCATATGGATGGACAAATCCCACTCTTGATCCATGTGTCTCAACCAATACTTGTTGGAATTATGCCCTAGAGGCAATAATAAAGATGTTATTATTATAATTCTTGTTCATGATAAAGTTTATATTCCATGCTAGAATTGTATTAAGCGGAAACTTTAATACTTGTGTGGTTTGTGAACAACACCGTGTCCCTAGTACGCCTCTATGGACTAGCTCATTGATCAATGATGGTTAAGGTTTCCTAACCATAGACATGAGTTGTCAATTGATAATGAGATCATATCATTGGGAGAATGATATGGTGGACAGACCCAAACTAAGCAAAGCTATTAGATCGTTTCATCGTGTTCGTCTTTGCGAAGCTTTTCTTATGTCAAATATTGTATTCCTTAGACCATGAGATAATACAACTCCCTGGTATCGGAAGAAAGCTTTGAGGTCATCAAACATCATCCTATGAGAGGGTGATCATAAAGGTGTCTCTCAGGTAATCGGAAAGTATCTGTTGGGTTGTATGTATCGAGATGGGATTTGTCCCTCCCAAGTCGGAGAGATATACTTCGGGCCCACTCGGTAATCGATATCAACACCGCTTGCAAGCATGTGGTTAAGGAGTTAATCACAAAGTGATATCGGATTACGGAACGAGTAAAGTACTTGCTGTGAACGAGATTGAACTAGGTATGACGATACCGACGATCGAATCTCGGGCAAGTAAAATATCGCGAGACGAAGGGAATATATATATGGGATTGATTGAATCCTGGCATCGTGGTTCATCCGATATGATCATCGATGAATGTGTGGGAGTCAATATGGGTGCCTAGACCCCGCTGTTGATTATTGATAGAAGATCATGTCTGCATATTCTCGAACCCGCAGGGTCACACACTTAACGTGTCTCGACGCTAGGATAGATTGGATAATTGGTTTATGAATTTTTGTTCGGAGTCTCGGATGGGATCCGGGATATCACGAGAGGTTCCGGAATGGTCTGGAGAATAAGATTCATATAAGGCAGTGCAGTTTTTGGAGTTCGGAATAGTTCCGGGTTAATCGGTATTGTACCGGAAGCTTCTAGAACCTTCCGGAAGGGGACCAACGTGGCCCCACCTTCCGGGAGGGGGCATGGGCCTATGAGGGAGTGTCCTGGCCGCATTGGGCCAGGGGCACAAGGCCCCATAGGGCCCAGCCGATTCTAGATAAGTTTAAACTCGTTTAAACTAGAGATAGAATTTCTAGATAAGGGAGAGTTTAAATCGTTTAAACTAGAGATAGGCTTGGAGGAGAGGCAAGGGCTGGCCGCACCCCCCCTCTATATATAGAGGGCTGGTGCGCCCCCTCCCCCTACACACCTCCCTCCAAGCCCTAGTAGCCCTGCTGCCTTCCTCTCTCCCTCCCGACTGTTTGTAGGCGAAGCCCTGCTGCAGAAATTCTCCACCATATACACCACGCCGTCGTGTTGTAGATCCAATCTATCTCTCCACCCTACTTGCTGGTCCGAGGAAGGAGGAGACGTCGAGGTGCTGCACGTGTGCATCTCACGGAGGCACCGCCACTTGTGGTGCTAGATCGGATCGGATCGCGAGGAGGAGAAGCGAGTACGACTACATCACCCACGTTCCGACGAACGTTCCGCTGTGCGAATCTTCAAGGGTATGAAGATCTAATCCAATCTCTCTCGTTGTTTGCATCTCCTAGATTAGATCTTGGCTTTCCCTCTGTTCTCTTCCGTAGAAAAATTTGATTTACTATGCTGCGAAACCCTTCAGTGGTATCAGAGCTAGATCTATGCGTAGATGTGATTCACGAGTAGAACGCAACATGGTTGTTGCGGGCGTTGATGTTTTCTGTTGCAAGCCTCTTGTTTGTGTTCTTCTTATGACGCGGGATAGTGAGATTGAAGCGGTCCAGGCCAACCTTACGCGACGTCGTTCGCGAGACCGGCTCCGCACTTGACGTGTGGCTTGTACCACACATGCGGCTGGTGGATGTCAGTTTCTCTCACTATAGTTGTCATGGGATTAACACCGGAGTTTGGCAACCATAATATCACCGTTGTGGCTTTCCGTAGGTAAGAATCGTTCTACTCCCATAAGCCACGTAAAACATGCAACAACAAAGTAGAGGCGTCTAACTTGTTTTTGCAGGGAGTGTTTTCTGTGATATGGTATGGCCCAAGATGTGATGTGTATATTGTATGCGATGATCATGTTTCACGACTTGCATGTCGATGAGTACACAACCGGCAGGAGCCATATGGTTGTCTTTATAATTGTGTATGACCTGCGAGTCAACTTCTTATACGCCATGTAATAGCTTTACTTTATCGCTAAGTAGTTAGCAATAGTTGTAGTTGCTATTCGTGGTGGAGGCAATCATGGTGGAGTGATGGAGATCATGCCGGAACGCACAAGATGGAGATCATTGCGCGAAGATTGGCTATACCATGTCACATAAAGTTATATGCATGTGATGTTTATCCTTTTATGTATCTTATTATGCTTAGATCGCGACGGTAGCATTATAAGATGATTCCTCACTTAAAGATCAAGATAAAAACTGTGTTCTCCCCAAAGTATGCACCGTTGCGAAAGTTCGTCGTGTCCAAGCATCACGTGATGATCGGGTGCTATAGACTCTACGCTCACATACAACGGGTGCAAGCCAGTTTTGCACACGCGGAAATACTTGGGTCTAACTTGACGAGCCTAGCATGTACAGACATGGCCTCGGAACGCAAGAACCGAAAGGTTAAGCATGAGTCATATGAATGATATGATCGACACTTTGTTGTCCACCATTGAAACCACATCTCTTCTCGTGATGATCGGATTAGGTGTGGTGAATTTGGATCGTGTTCACTAAACAACTTGAGGGATGTTGAATTTAGTGGGAGTTCATCTAGTAATTTGATTAAAAAAATTGAACTAGTTATCATGAACATAGTCTAATTTGTACTTGCAAATATTGTAGATCACATGGCTAAGTCCAACTTCAACTTCAACGTTTTTGCTGAGAAAGAAAAGCTTAAGAACAATGGGTCTAACTTCACCAATTGGTTCCGCAATTTGAGAATCATTCTCTCTGGCGGTCAAAAGGACTATGTCCTTGAGAAAGCGTTAGGTGACGCCCCCGCTGCAACTGCGCCGGCTGATGAGAAAGCTGTCTATCAGTCGCGCAAAGATGATTATGGTGTGATTAAGAGCACCATGTTGTTTGCTATGGAACCAGAACTTCAAAATCGTTTTGAAAACTATCCCGGGCCCTTTGAGATTCTCGAAGAGTTGAAAACCATGTTTCAGACTCAGGCCCGTTCTGAGAGATATGAGATCTCCGAGAAGTTCTTTAACTGCAAGATGGAGGAAGGGAGTTCTGTTAGTGAGCACGCCATTAAGATGTCGGGCTACACTCAACGCCTTGAGCAACTGGACTGCAAGATTCCAGAGGAGCTCAAGATTGATAGGGTTCTGCAATCACTCACTCCCAGCTACAAAAGTTTTGTAGTGACTCATAATCAGATTGGTTCCACTGATACGATCACCGAGCTCTAAGCAAAGCTGAAGGCTGCGGAGGTGGACATCAAGAAGGATAATCATGTGTTGATGGTCAACAAGCCCTCCTTTAAGAAAGGTAAAGGTGCAAAGAAGCCCTTCAAGAAGGGCGGCGGCAAGCGCAATGCCCCTGCTGAGAAGAAGCTCAGGTCTGGTCCCAAGCCAGAAACTGAGTGCTTCTATTGCAAGGACAAGGGTCACTGGAAGCGCAACTGTCCGAAGTACTTAGCGGACAAGAAGGCTGGCACCATCAAAGGTATATTTGATATACATGTTATTGATGTTTTCCTTACTAGCCCTCGTTGTAGTGCCTGGGTATTTGATACCGGTTCAGTTGCTAATATTTGTAACTCGAAACAGGAGCTACGGAATAGACGACGGCTTGCGAGGGATGAGGTGACGATGCGCGTTGGCAACGGATCAAGAGTTGATGTGATGGCCGTCGGCACGCTCTCCTTAGTTTTACCTTCGGGATTAGTTTTAAACCTTAATAAATGTTATTATGTGCCTGCGTTGAGCATGAACATTATTTCTGGATCGTGTTTATTGCAAGACGGTTATTCATTTAAATCGGAGAATAATGGTTGTTCTATTTATATGAGTAACATCTTTTATGGTCATGCACCCCTTGTAAATGGTTTATTTCTTCTAAATCTCGAAAGGGATGAAACACACATCCATAACATTGAGGCTAAGAGATGCAAAGTAGATAGTGATAATACTACTTATTTGTGGCACTGTCGTCTAGGTCATATTGGTGTAAAGCGCATGAAGAAACTCCATTCTGATGGACTTTTGGAGTCTCTTGATTTTGAATCATTTGACACATGCGAACCATGCCTCATGGGCAAGATGATCAAAACCCCGTTCTCCGGTATGATGGAGCGAGCAACGGACTTGTTGGAAATCATACATACCGATGTATGCGGACCGATGAGTGTTTCGACGCGCGGTGGATATCGCTATTTTCTCACTTTTACCGATGACTTAAGTAGATATGGGTATATCTATTTAATGAAACATAAATCTGAAACGTATGAAAAGTTCAAAGAATTTCAGAATGAAGTGGAGAACCATCGTAACAGAAAGATTAAGTTTCTACGATCCGATCGTGGGGGCGAATATTTGAGTTATGATTTTCTCACGCATCTCAAGGCAAGTGGAATCGTTTCACAACTCACGCCACCCGGAACACCACAGCGCAATGGTGTGTCTGAACGCCGGAATCGAACCCTATTAGATATGGTCCGATCGATGATGTCTCTTACTGATTTGCCGTTATCGTTTTGGGGTTATGCATTAGAAACCGCTGCATTCACTTTAAATAGGGCTCCATATAAATCCGTTGAGACGACACCGTATGAACTGTGGTTTGGTGCTAAACCTAAGTTGTCGTTTCTTAAAGTTTGGGGATGCGAAGCTTACGTCAAGAAGTTGATGCCGGACAAGCTCGAACCCAAAGCGGAGAAATGCGTCTTCATAGGATACCCTAAGGAAACTATTGGGTATACCTTCTATCACAGAACCAAAGGCAAAGTGTTTGTCGCAAAGAACGGTTCCTTTCTTGAGAAGGAGTTTCTCTCGAAAGAAGTGAGTGGGAGGAAAGTAGAGCTAGACGAGGTTGTTGAACCTTCTCTTGAATTGGAGAGTAGCGCAGCACCTGAAATTGTTCCAGTGCCGCCTGCGCCAACAATAGAGGAAGCTAATGACAAGGATCATGAAGCTTTGGACGATGCTGCTACTGAACGTCGTAGGTCGACAAGGTCGCGTGCCCCTCCTGAGTGGTACGGCAACCCTGTCTTGACAGTCTTGTTAGTAGAAGACAGTGAACCTACGAACTATGAGGAAGCGATGATGAGCCCAGACTCTGAGAAATGGCTAGAAGCCATGAAATTCGAATTGGGATCCATGAGCGAAAACCAAGTATGGACTTTGGTGGACCCTCGTAGCGACCGAAAGGCCGTTGAGTGCAAATGGATCTTCAAGAAGAAAACAGACGCGGATGGTAATGTTACCGTCTATAAAGCACGGCTTGTCGCGAAAGGTTTTCGACAAGTTCAAGGTGTTGACTACGATGAGACTTTCTCTCCCGTAGCGATGTTTAAGTCTATTCGGATTTTATTAGCAATTGTTGCATTTCATGATTATGAAATATGGCAGATGGATGTCAAGACTGCGTTCCTCAATGGCAACATTGATGAAGAGTTGTATATGATGCAACCCAAATGTTTTGTCGATCCTAAGGATGCTGATAAAGTATGCAAACTTCAGCGTTCCATTTATGGACTGAAGCAAGCATCTCGGAGTTGGAACCTTCGTTTTGATCAAGTGATCAAGAGCTTTGGATTTGTTCCAAATTGCTACGAAGCTTGCATCTACAAGAAAGTGAGTGGGAGCTCGGTGACGTTTCTGGTACTATATGTGGATGACATATTGATTATTGGAAATGACATCAACATGCTTAACGATGTGAAGAGTTATTTGAACAAGTGTTTTTCAATCAAAGACCTAGGTGAAGCTGCTTATATATTGGGCATCAAAATCTATAGAGATAGACAAAGACGCCTGATAGCTTTAAGCCAAAGTACATACCTAGACAAAGTTCTGAAAAGGTTCAGAATGGATAAGGCATTGAAAGGTTCAGTGCCTATGTTGTCAGGTAAGATATTGAGCAAGGCTCAGTGTCCAGCTACGGTAAATGATAGAGAAGCTATGAGCAAAGTGCCTTATGCCTCGGCCATAGGTTCCATCATGTATGCCATGCTGTGTACTAGACCGGATGTGTCCAATGCTCTTAGTTTGACGAGCAGATATCAAAGTGATCCAGGAGTGGAACACTGGACAACCGTGAAGAACATCCTAAGGTACCTAAATAGGACTAAAGAAATGTTGTTAGTCTATGGGGGTGATGAACAGCTCGTCGTAAAAGGTTACGTCGATGCTAGTTTCGACACCGACAAGGATGATTGTAAATCTCAGACAGGATACGTATATATTTTGAATGGAGGAGCTGTGAGCTGGAGAAGCTGCAAGCAAAGCGTGATCGCAGGATCTACAGTAGAAGCGGAATACATGGCTGCTGCAGAAGCGTCAAGTGAAGGAGTTTGGATCAGAAACTTCATCACTGAGCTTGGCGTGGTTCCAAGTGCATTGGACCCACTGGAGATATTGTGTGACAACACTGGCGCCATAGCACTCGCTAAGGAACCAAGATATCATCCAAAGACCAAGCATATCAACCGCAAGTTTCATATAATCCGAGATTATATAGCAGATGGAGATCTGAAGATCAGCAAAGTACATACAGATCTGAATGTCGCAGATCCATTGACTAAACCTCTTCCACGTGTAAAACATGATCAGCACCTCAGTGCCATGGGTGTGAGATTGTTGCCAAATGTAAACTAGATTATTGACTCTAGTGCAAGTGGGAGACTGTTGGAATTATGCCCTAGAGGCAATAATAAAGATGTTATTATTATAATTCTTGTTCATGATAAAGTTTATATTCCATGCTAGAATTGTATTAAGCGGAAACTTTAATACTTGTGTGGTTTGTGAACAACACCGTGTCCCTAGTACGCCTCTATGGACTAGCTCATTGATCAATGATGGTTAAGGTTTCCTAACCATAGACATGAGTTGTCAATTGATAATGAGATCATATCATTGGGAGAATGATATGGTGGACAGACCCAAACTAAGCAAAGCTATTAGATCGTTTCATCGTGTTCGTCTTTGCGAAGCTTTTCTTATGTCAAATATTGTATTCCTTAGACCATGAGATAATACGACTCCCTGGTATCGGAAGAAAGCTTTGAGGTCATCAAACGTCATCCTATGAGAGGGTGATCATAAAGGTGTCTCTTAGGTAATCGGAAAGTATCTGTTGGGTTGTATGTATCGAGATGGGATTTGTCCCTCCCAAGTCGGAGAGATATACTTCGGGCCCACTTGGTAATCGATATCAACACCGCTTGCAAGCATGTGGTTAAGGAGTTAATCACAAAGTGATATCGGATTACGGAACGAGTAAAGTACTTGCTGTGAACGAGATTGAACTAGGTATGACGATACCGACGATCGAATCTCGGGCAAGTAAAATATCGCGAGACGAAGGGAATATATATATGGGATTGATTGAATCCTGGCATCGTGGTTCATCCGATATGATCATCGATGAATGTGTGGGAGTCAATATGGGTGCCCAGACCCTGCTGTTGATTATTGATAGAAGATCATGTCTGCATATTCTCGAACCCGCAGGGTCACACACTTAACGTGTCTCGACGTTAGGATAGATTGGATAATTGGTTTATGAATTTTTGTTCGGAGTCTCGGATGGGATCCGGGATATCACGAGAGGTTCCGGAATGGTCCAGAGAATAAGATTCATATAAGGCAGTGCAGTTTTTGGAGTTCAGAATAGTTTCGGGTTAATCGGTATTGTACCGGAAGCTTCTAGAACCTTCCGGAAGGGGACCAACGTGGCCCCACCTTCCGGGAGGGGGCATGGGCCTATGAGGGAGTGTCCTGGCCACATTGGGCCAGGGGCACAAGGCCCCATAGGGCCCAGCCGATTCTAGATAAGTTTAAACCCGTTTAAACTAGAGATAGAATTTCTAGATAAGGGAGAGTTTAAATCGTTTAAACTAGAGATAGGCTTGGAGGAGAGGCAAGGGCTGGCCGCACCCCCCCTCTATATATAGAGGGCTGGTGCGCCCCCTCCCCCTACACACCTCCCTCCAAGCCCTAGTAGCCCTGTTGCCTTCCTCTCTCCCTCCCGACTGTTTGTAGGCGAAGCCCTGCTGCAGAAATTCTCCACCATATACACCACGCCGTCGTGTTGTAGATCCAATCTATCTCTCCACCCTACTTGCTGGTCCGAGGAAGGAGGAGACGTCGAGGTGCTGCACGTGTGCATCTCACGGAGGCACCGCCACTTGTGGTGCTAGATCGGATCGGATCGCGAGGAGGAGAAGCGAGTACGACTACATCACCCACGTTCCGACGAACGTTCCGCTGTGCGAATCTTCAAGGGTATAAAGATCTAATCCAATCTCTCTCGTTGTGTGCATCTCCTAGATTAGATCTTGGCTTTCCCTCTGTTCGCTTCCGTAGAAAAATTTGATTTACTATGCTGCAAAACCCTTCAATACTTTCCGAACACTCAATGCCACCTTTATAGTCACCCTGTTATGGTGTGGTGTTTGATGTCATCAAAGCATCCTTCCGGTAAAGGTGATATGCATGATCTCATGGTCGAAGGAATTAGGTTACTATGTATCAGAAAGCTTATAGCAAATGAACTATATTAAATGACTTGATCTTTATGCTACGCTTAACTATAGGAGTATGTCCATCACATCATTCTCCTAATGATATGACCCTGTTGTTAATAACATCTCTATGTCCATGATCAGGAAACCATGATCATATATTAACCAACAAGCTAGTTTAACAAGAGGCTTTACTAGGGACTCTTTTATGTTTACAAATCACACAAGTATTAATGTTTCCGGTTAATACAATTATAGCATGGTATGTAAACATTTATCATAAGTATGAAGATATGATAATAACCACTTTATTATTGCCTCTTGGGCATATCTCCAACAAATTCTGGGCGGTGCATCCTAAGCTGCTATTACCTCCGCAAATCACTTATAGCAAATAGCCTATTAGTTCTACCCACGGACTTGTCAGGCCCATGGAATGAGTAGAGACTAATGATAAGTTTTGTGACACTCCGTGAATCCCTAGTAAATTTCTCAACAATGGATTGGACGTCTCCAATCACTAGAATAATATCATGAATAGAACAATGTAAAGAGAAAGCACAAACAAATTAATTAACAAGAACACACCACACTTCAATTACTCAAATCATCATAACATTAATAAAAGGGGGTTCAAGTAATGTTATAACCCATCACGGAGATCATGATGGGGAAGGATGAAGGAGTAGCGGCGATGAGATGGTGATGATGGCGCGGTGATCGTGGCGTCCTCCTTCTCCTTCTCTTCTTGCTTGGATGGCTTGATAGTGTTGATGGAGATCTAGATCTTGGTGGAGTTGTAGAAGCTATGGAGGCAGCACGGCGGCAGGGCGCCGCCGTGGAGGCGGTAGATAGGATCTAGATCTTGTATATGGTTGATGGATGCTTCCTTGGGTCCACCCTCCTTTATTTAGGCCTTGGGGTGCCCTAGGGTTTCCCCAATACCGTCATATGACTTAGGGAAAGTTCTGGAGCTTTTCTAGGGCGAAATCCCGTCGTTTCCGATCTTTTTGGCAACTATACGGGCGGAGCTATACGGCCAAAAATATAGCTCCGGTCGTATAGTTGCTCGTTAAACTTGCAGATGCTTTTGTATTTTGGCCGCCATTTCTTCATACGAACTCCGTTTTACGTGTTCTTGGGCTCGTTGAGTGTCGTATAGTCGAGGACTATAACCCTGTGGTCTTGGATCTTTATTTTGAGAAGATGGAAAATTTGACTTTTCCAACCTCTCAAATGGCTAAGTTTGGTCCCTGCAGCTCCTCCATACTATGCTCTCTTTGTTCCTTTTGCCTTTGTTTTGTCCATAATCATCATCAACACCTACACACATGTCAAAGACAAGGAACATGGATAAAATTCTACCTAAACTACTAAATGTGCAAGGCTCATATTGAATTTAACAAAAACAAGTAATTATGCATATTAAGCATAGCAATAGTTAGATGGAGCATGATATGATAGGCAAATGACACAATTTATATTGCTAAAAAGTATTGTATATCATAGCCATCAACTTCTCCAAGCTAGATCTTGCTCATCCTCGAGAAAAAGGGATCGATAACTTAATGCCCCATGTCAACACAAGGTAATCTAAGCTCGGTTATATTATTCCAAACCACTAGAGATTAGTCAAAAACTTCTATGCCCCATGTCAAACTTAAATCTAGCTTGCAAGTAAACTTGTGATTCTTCTATACGCACTTTATTGTATTTTTGTATTTTTATTTGTATAAGGCGAAGCTGAACACGGTTAGTTGTCAATCATAAATAGAAATAGAATTTCCAATGCTGCCCACTCATGCCATCTATTAAAATCTCTCAAGTGCAAACTTTGATTGTTGAGCTCATAGAAAATATATTTCTTAGTAACGAGACCATGCCAAAAGAGTTGTATATGTTCAACCGAGACTATGCAGGCTAGGAAAGACACTCGTGACCATTACCAAGGTTTTCCTTTTCGGTATAATGATTTCTCATAACGGTCAAAGGAGTATTCCGACTTTTGCTTTGAACGCGGGCCCATGAGAATACCAATGCATACCCAAATATAGCATTTTTTGCTACATATGTTGAGAAACTCATAGCCAACTCCAAGAGTTTCCTATTTTTGGACTGTTTAAAGGCCAGCGGAGTTGTTAGCATCCCATGTTGTGCGACAGTGGTGCAAGACACGCATAAAGCAATATCTCACTTTGATTTCCAAGACAAAATTTTGGCATATGTAATCTCGAAACTTTGAAATACCATTTCTTATTTAACAACTTACTCAGTAAGCATCTAGTAAGACCATCATTTCTAGCACTATGGGGTCGTGCTACTCCATAACCATTCACTTAAGAAAATTCTGAATAGTAACAACTAGCAAGTTTCGAAGAACTTCTTTATTATATTTTTTTCAAAATGTAGAGAACATGGCAATGTATATTTAGAGGATCACAATATTTTTCACAAGCTAGATAAAAGTTGAACAAGGTACATCAAAGTTATGGCTTATCTCCTATGGGGCCTAACATGAGCAAGTATATCCCTTATATAAATATGAACAAAATCTCACCTAAGCAATCATTCAAAAACAGAGAGATACACAATAGCATGAAAGCTTTTTAAGATAAAGAACTTTGCACAAGACTCTATGCATGCAAAATAACGTCCCCAGGCTAAGAATTTTCCAAGTATCCACATGAGAAGATCATGAAAACAAAAGAGAAATGCAGTTATCAAAAGATAGTATAAGAAGTGGTTACCTCCCCAAGCTTAAGTTAAAGCAAGGGTGACACACTTTACTGTTGAGGTGCTTTAAACCTCTACTTTGATGGACAAAGAACCTTTGCTTCAACGAATGCTTCACGATCCGGTGTATGCCTTCCTTAAGAACCTGGTAGGAACAAGACTAGAAAGAAGACAAAATATTTTTGTGTTTCTGAAGACACGGGTTTAGCTCACAAGTGATAAAAATACAGGTCCCACTGAGTCGGTTCATCAACCTAAGCACCATGCTCAAGTCAACAAACTAGTTCTAGAAGAGGCCTCTCCTAGATTATGATGAGGTGCAAGTGAAACAGGATATGAGACACGAGTGTGCAGCCCCTATGTGCTTATTTAAAAGAGGTTCGAGTTGGAAGATTTTACCAGACACTGATTGTGGAAACGTTGAACTGAAGCAACCAAGTGGCTCATGCGAGTGCTTGCACAATTGGCACTACACTACACATCATCACACAAGGTTCAAGTCCCTGCGAAAATAACACAAAAAAATAAAAGACAACGGTTTGGTGTACGAACGAAGTTCGTTCACCCAACTAATGAAAGAAAACAAAAAGAAAACATGAAATACTAAAGAGAATTACAAGGAATTTCTGAGATAAAACTTTATTGTTTACATACGCTCGACTTCTAAAACACGGGAGAAGCTTCTAGGTGGTGCTTCGAGGTTTTTAGAAGAAGAAGGAAGAAGAAAGAATGAAATTTTGAGCAATGGTTACCTTCCAGTTGGCGTTTGAGGGGTTTTCCCAATTATACGGGTGCAGCTATACGGCCGGAACAATGCGTTCTCGTCGTATAGTTGGTCTTCTGTCAAAATTTTAGGGTTTCCTCCTGGCGGTGCAGCTATACGGGCGCAACTATACGGCCGGAACAAAATGTTCCCGTCGTATAGTTGGTCGTCAAAATGTTTGTTCCTGGAAAAAAAATATACAAAGCCATAGATATCTATACGACCGGAACTATATGGCCATTAAGGGGAGAGCTTCATAGCCGAAGATCCTTAAGACAGTCCCGGGTGCCTCTATTTTGTTAGACCGTGTTTATATAAACTTGAGGAGAGCATATAGCCTTGTAGTTAAACATATGGTTGCAATGTGGGAGACATGGGCGTATTTTTCGTGTTAATGCATATTTAAGATGTGTGAAATTATCACCTAATCCTCCATTCCATAATTATTGTCATGAATAGCATTTTTACACAAGAATTATGGAATAGCGGGAATAGTATTTCGGTTACATTTAAAACCCAAAATATGATTGAAACCAATAAATCATGTGCTCTAGTGCTAATTTACAACCCCAAAAGCCTCATTGTCAGAGAGAACTTCATCGCTAGATATCTTAGGACGGTCATGATACATTGTAGAATACATTAGAATTAAGTTTACACATAACTCTTCTCAGTAGAATGTATGTTAAATAGTTGAGATATAATAAGTTTTTTGAGATAAAGAAGAAGAAGATACCATTGTTGATGAGGGGGTTGCACATGGAGGATGGTGGAGTGGAGTTACACATGGAGTTATAGTCACACGTTTCTGGCTCAACATGGATGTTGTACCATACAACGTAGAGCGCTGGATTGTTTCAAATTGATTCAGAAATTTCTGTTATATCCTAATTATAAATCATATTTATGCTTTGAACTGAAACTATAATTTATGATATATTTGTATATTTGGATTCCTAGTAAACATGCTCTTCAGGACAATGACTATCTTGGATATATTTTAACAAATGTTGAAATTTGAACTATTAAGCATGATGAAACATGTATTAAACTATTTTAGCATGCGTATGTGTCATCTTTAATCATAGTCCCACGCATCTATAAAACAATATGCAGGCTCTAAAGTTTTGTAGAGTGCCGGTCTTTCATCACATGGTATATCTGTATCGACCATGTTTCATGATTTGTATATCAATTTTAGTACTGGATTCTCTTTATGTTAAGTATATGTCATCAAAATTTGAAAAATATTGCACTATATTTTATGCATGCCTAGGATAATTCAGCAAACTTTTGCAAATATTACATTATATTTTCATAGTAATACTTGCCACATGGGTAGGGTGTACATCAAATAGACCACATCACCTTATGAAGGGGGATTCATGCGCATGCGGCTATTCAAGTGACATCTATTACATGGTAGAGTTGCATTTTGTGTGTGTGTGTTATCAAGTGTAGTTACATTTTCTTGTTGCATGTTACAATCTTGAACGCTAATTACTTCTTGGCTATTATATGATCTCAATTTTTCATCAATAGCATGCTACATCTCCCAGTTGTTGCCATGGCCTTAGGTTTGCTTTATATAGAGGGCCCCAATTACCGAGGTGCTATAAAATTTAAAACCGACTTGTGTTTCCTATTTTCCGCTAATTGCAATTTCTTAAGCTATTAGGGCAAATAATAGTGCATGGTAATTCCTATTTTGATTTTTATTGCGTGAAATAAGTGTGTGACCGCCACCTACCAAATTGTCTCAGGCTAGGCCCAATAAGACGAGAAGCCTATTTTGTCTTTGCATTTTATTTCTCTCTTTTCATTACTTTTCTACAAAAAATGCTTTGGCTTTCACTCTCTTTTTCTTTTTTGTTTCATTTTCATTCCTGGTTAGTTTTCTTGTTAATTTATTATTTTACTCCTAAATATTCTATTCCCAATTCTGGGAGGACATTTGGTTTGGTAACTCCCCTTTAGCCACCCAATTCTAGGACCTTTATGTATTCTGAAATTAGCAAATCGAAACCATTGCTAATTTGTGGTATGGTTCTCATCTCAGATATGATTTTAGGAGAACTTTTACTGATAACATGAAGCTTCAGTGGCAAGAACTATAAGAGATTGTTAGGAGTTTAAACCTCTTTGACTCTGAGGATCAACTCATCTGGCAACATGAGTCCAAACGATTTTACTCTTCTAGTTCTATGTACTCAATTGTTAACTTTCGAGGGATCAAACAGGTCTTTCGTCCTGCTGTTTGGAATCTCAAATTACTCAGGTGTTCCTGTGGCTCTTTCCTCAGAACAAAATACTCACGAGGGATAATCTGAGAGCCAGGGATATTCCCAAACCTTTAGAATGTACTTTCTGCAAAGAAATTAAGACTGTGAAACATCTCTTCTTCGATTGCATTGTTGCTAAAATTCTATGGGATGAAGTCTATGAAATTTGCGGTTTGTGTTTTGTAGATTTTAAATCCGTTGCTAGTAAATGGCTAGATAATAAGAAGAAATTATAGGTTAATGTAATTGCTTCAGTTGTTCTATGGATCACCTGGAATAGGACGAATAGTCTAGTTTTTAACAAAACTTCTTGGCTGACTATCAAGCAGGTTTGGCATCTGGTGCTTATGTATCTGAGGAACTGGAAGGTTCCTTTCAAGGAACAGAAATGGGTGATGATCGATCAGTTCGAGGGAAGGATGATGCACAAATTCAAAACCTCTCTGGCGATCCAAGCAAGCTTATTTTCTCTGGGTTCGAGTGGATCTCAACTTGGAAATCGTGCGTGTGTGTGTGTTCATATGGGTGAATGTTTGTACACATTGTGAGCGTCTACGTTTGTTCTGTGTTTCTCAAAAAAAATGATGGCGGACCTCCCTGGAGTTTCTGAAGGAGCACCCGGAGGAAGATGGTTCGATTCACGTGGTGTTCTGATGAGATGGTTGTTGAGTTTGTTGTAATTTATCCTGTCTTGTGTTTTTTATCTGTTCCGGAAACTCTTCCAACTCTAGTTGCTACTCCTTTTTGTCTCTTGGATCCTGTTAGCTAGGTTTCTGGTAGTTTTGAGCACTGCTCTCGCTACGTGCTGCGTTGTGTGTGTGTTGGGTGGTTTCATTATGATTAATGGAACCGGGGAGAACATCTGTTTTGATCTAAAAAAATATTTTATTCCCAATTTTTGTTTTAATTTTAATTTTGGCAACTAACAAGATTTTTAGAAGTTACATGAACATTTATTTTGACATGCATGGACACTTTTTTTATACATATATGAAAATTTATTTTAATATACATGAATATTATTTTTATTATGCTTGAGGATTTATTTTGATTTTTCTTTGAAGCATGGACATTTATTTTTAGACATGAGAATGTTTCTTACGATGCAACGTGCCTGTTTCTGTTATGTGACATATATATTTTTTTTCTCGATCTGCTTTTAATGAACTAAAATAAATTCAAAGATTCACAAAAAATTATACATGTTAAATGGGCCATGCCGGGTGTGGCCCATGTTGAAACCCTTCACACTTCATAGGCTATTTGGGGCTTCTCCTAGGATGCACCACGGGATGCACACCCACCGCGTGTCGTATGTGCTGGGTCATTTAGTCTTTCTTCTTTTTTTATATACTTTTTGTTCAATTGTTTCTTCTTTTGTTTCATTTTCTCGTTTCTTTTCCTTTTTACCTTTTTCTTGGTTTTATTTTTGTCCAGATTTCTATTTATTGCGTCATTATTTTTCTTATATTATATATTTTCATGCTTTTATGTTTTCTATTTTATTTGGTCTTTCTCATTTTTGTTATTTTTATTTATGTCAAGTAAATAGTTTTATTAATTAATTGACAATATATTCTAGCTAATGTGAACTACTTTTTTCAAACATATGAAAAATTATTTCAATATGCATGACCATTATTTATGATACATGAAAAAATTCTTCAACTATTTGTTAATTTTTTAGTTACTTATTAAAATTTATTGACATTTTTTATTTTTAATATTAATATATTTATATGATGATGATTTTTCCGTGATGCATGAAGATTTGTGTTAGACGCATCTGCATTCATCTTCAGGTACGTGAATAATTGTTTTTCATATGATGCGAATTTCTTATTGATTAAACAAATTTTTGCAGAAGAAATTTATGAGTCATAATAAAGATAAAAATTGTAACTGTTATTGGGCAGCATTCTGCCTAAAATGGTCCATGTGGCATGTAGAGATATCTTCGGGCGGAGACACATATATAGCAGGCACCAACGGTAACTTGTTGGGCCCCACTCGCTACATAAGTGGTTCAGGCTTTTTTTTTGGTTCATCTCCTCTAAGATAAATGCATTACTACTACTTAAGACAATTTGTTCA
Organism: Avena sativa; assembly: GCA_916181665.1. Classification (NCBI taxonomy): domain Eukaryota; kingdom Viridiplantae; phylum Streptophyta; class Magnoliopsida; order Poales; family Poaceae; genus Avena; species Avena sativa. The sequence goes on from OV702292.1 coordinate 56,610,684, forward strand.
GAACTATGTGCAATAGTAGATGAACATGTATTTGCACAGTCAGAGATAATGTACAAACTTGCTTGTAATAATGCAGCAGAACAGAAGGTTGGGAATGCCACCACAGAAGCTGCAGAATCGAAGGCTGAGAATGCCACCACAGAAACACCACTTGTGCCAACAAAAAAACACATGTCAAAGCTACCAGGTGATTACCATCGACAATATTGTACCAACCCAATTAACTGAAGATGAGTGTACATTTTTGTTCCTAGGTGTTGCAACTTTAACAAGCACTGCCTGCTACCTGCTTTCTCCAATCCCCCCTTCCAGAGTTACAGTAACACCAACCCCCCGACATATAACTGCAGCTCAATGTTACACTGCACGACACAGGACAGTCCTAAGGACCAACATGAACAGAGACAGAAGCTACAAAAATTATTAGTTTTTTGATGAGAAACAACTACATCGACCATCTACTTGATAAGTCCCTTTCGCCATGGATTGATTCTCCTGAAAGAGCTGACTCTCCCTCCTCCCCCAGCAGTTAGGGTCAGAAGAATATGTACAAACTAGGCTCTTCTTCTTTTTCTTTCATCTTCTTTTTTTCTAGAGACGGAGGCTATGCGACTGGACGCCTGAAAGTTCAGGCTGGCTGGGCTGCAGCTCGGTTGTGGTTGTGATCGCCCTCGTAGGTAACGATCAACATCGCAGGGTCGTCGACGCACCTCTCGACATGCTTCCTCGCCGGGCAGCCCCTCACGCTGCTACACTTATAGTAACCCCTGAAAGACAATGACGAACACACAGATATTCTTAAGCTGCCTGTTTGAAGAAAGAACAAGTGTGCTGGGAAGAGGTCGTCAGCTGTAACCTTTCTTGGAATGCAATGGGCACACTACCAGAATTAGAACAGGTTTCTCTTAACTGCATGTATGCCTAGCAAACTTCAGAATGAAAACAAAAGCATCCTTTTGGGAAGGATATCTGAACCTCACTTTGCTATTAGCGGCATCAGTTACCTATACAGCTGGGGCATGAAATCTAGCCTTAACTTTCGCCCCATTCAAGGACTACAACTCATTTAGTTATCCAAATCAGTAAATATTTTTCATGAATACTCTTTTGAGGATTCATTCCTCTGATATGGGCATATGCTTCATTAGTTAATTTAAACAAAAAAAGAAGAGGGAAGAGAAGCCCTAACTCTCAACAAAGAAAAATAACAATCGAGCATAACCAAGTGCTACTTGTTCCCTGACATAATGAAATCGTAAAACACAACAAAGTGTAATTACAAATATCTCGTAAATGTAACCATATAACAAACAACTATAGAAGGATAAAATAAGATTCAAGTGTTTAGCTATACCTAGGATGAGGGGATCCCTTTATTGGCTTCTGTCCATACTTGCGCCATGAGAATTCATCGGCTGGGATGTCGGCGACCTTATTACTGATTGCAGGGACTTTAATAGACCTCCTTATCCTAAGCTTCCTGCGATTGCAAACAAAGGGTGGTTTATAAAAAGAAACTTGAAGACCAGAATATCAGTAGTCACATAGTATAAAAATTTATGACAATGAAACTCTAACCTTTTCTTGGCACAGTGACACCTGCTCCCGGTGGCGCATCGTCCACTCCCATCCTCCCTACCAGCGCACCTCCTCCTCTGCATAAGGCCTAACTCAGGAGTGCTCGACGTCTGCGAACCGCTAACGAGCTGGAAGGGCCGGCTAGAGCGGCTGCCATCCAAGCTGGCCATGCTCCCCTCCATGCTGAGAGATGACAGGAACGAACGGGAGGATGACCCCGTGCAGTTAGAAGTATCAAACTTCAGATTGAGACCCTTGCCGCCACCAGCAGCGGTGTTGCCACTCTGATCAGCAAGGCCAGCACCCCTCTTCATCATCTCACTCTGCAGCTTCATCTGGTGCATGAGCTGGAACCTCTGGTAGCTCTGCTGCTGCTGGATGAAATGGAGATGTGCGGCCGGCAATGCCGGCGTCGGCGTCCCTGCCGGCGGCGCGACAGACACCGGCTGGATGAGCTGGACCGGCTGCCCGCGCGCCATCGGCCCGTTCGAACCGACCGACGGGTTCTCCAGAAGCAGCCTGTGGGGGAACTGAGCAGGGATCCTGACAGGATCCTTGGAAGAGGAGCCCTCCATCTGCTGGTACCTCGGGAACAGACGGAGACTGGTGTCCGGGCTGGCATGGGCTGTTTTGGGTGCTGATGCAGCAGGAGCCAATGCAGAGCTCTCCAGGAAGAGGTTGCTGTCGAACATAGGCATGGGCTTCTTGATCCTCTTCCTGACCCTGGCATGGCCGACTTGCCGGCCATCGCCATTGGCGATCTTGGAGGCTAGGGAACCAAACTTGGAGACGGCCTCTCCGGTGGCCTCCAGGAGATCCTTGTGGGGGACGAGCTGGCCACGGGGGTTGGAGAGGAGGCTGAGCACCCTGTGGCAGCTCTGCACCGCCTCCCTGTTGGATTCCTCCACGCCCTCCATCACTCCCCCTACCTGCACACACACACACGCACACACACAAATCAAGCACTTCCCGAATCAGAGCGGATTCAGCGAACACGCGCCCTGAGGTCGCAATTATTGAACTCCCAAAGAGATTCATTCAAGAGGGAAAGGAAAAGACAATCTAGTGCCGGAACCACGGCGAGAGGATATATTTTGTATCCACAGTAAAAAGGAAAAAAGACAGATGCTGATGGCTGTAATCATTCCGCTCCGCAAAAGAGCCGCCACTCTCCATAGATTTCAAGGCCGGGGAGAAGAAACACCGCTTCGGCGCAGGAGATTCTTAGCAATGATGGGGCGCACAGGCAGGGCGGGGCAGGGGGCATCATCGCCGGCCTGGGCTGCTACTCCGAAATTGGAGATGCGAACATGGGACACGGCATTTCGGTGGCCTTAATCGCTACTAAAATTAGGCCAGCGGACAATCCAGGGAGCACCTGGGCGTACAAGAACAGGGAAAAAAAAAGGCTAGCTAGCTACGAGTCGACTACGCCCGTGACCGCGCGCGAGCGCGACCACCCTCACCCTGCTGCTCTGCTCCCCGAAAAAAAAAATCCTCGAAAAATCAGGGGCGGAATCCGCACGCGGCTCCGGGAGACAGGAAACGCCGTCCGCCCGGGCGTCCCCTCGATCCGTCCACGGAAGCAAAGAGCTCGACAGACCGAATCGCCGTGAAAGGGACGCGCGCGCGACTACACGCGAGCATGCATGATCCTAGCAAGAACGGAACGAAGAAGAGGAGAAGCGGAGCAAACCTCGCGGCCGTTGCAGGCGTCGCCACCTCCGCTCCTGGGACGAGTGGCAGGGGAGGAGGAGGAGGAGAGGCTGGTACAGGAAGAGAAGGAGCGACGAGCAGGAGGAGCAGCAGTCCGTCCAGTGTTTAGTCCGGGGCAGGGCAGGGCAGGGAGTGAGCAAAATAAATAAACAAACGGGGGCGGGGGGGTGGGCCAGGGGCAGCAGTGCTCTCGCTTTTCCGCCCTTCTTTACTTATTCCTCCTCGGGGGCTGAGGCGCTGCGGGGTCGGGGCCACCGACGCGTGGGGCCGGGAGGGTCCGGGCCGTCCATCGCCAACGTCCCTGTCCTGCCGTATGGACTTTTTTCTCCGTCCTGGGTGTTTCTTTTTGGCTGCTGGGATTTTTTAATCTGTCTGCGGGGTGGGGTTGGGTTCCCGGGGCGGGCTGCCGTTTCGTCAAAGGCGTGAGCTGTGTCAGAGGCCACAGTGGACGGTGTGGACCCCCTCCCTCCTCTCTATCTCCTCTTGCTGCGACTCGTGAGCGTTTCCCTCTCTATCTATCTCTAGGCCGTCACCTCGGCCCGGAGTGGCGCCCTCTGTGTCAGCTGGCAGTGCAATATACATGTCGTATAGATGGTACTGTAATATATGGTGTATTTTTTTTGTAAAGGAGGCAATATATGGTGTATATTCGCAATAGTCATTTATGCTTTCGAAATGAGTCTAGTTTAGTAGAAACGTTGAAAGGCCAGGTCATTCATAGCATACTGACCGACCATTGAAAGCGTTACTGAGTTGTAAGTGAAAACCGACAAGCATGAGCTAGAAAGACATGTATGTGATTTACCGAGCCGCTGAAGGCCTCAGTGGGAGCTGTATTTCACCGACGAGCATGAGCTGGAAAGATATGTATTCCATTCACCGAGCCTCCGAAGACGTTACTAAGTGGCGAGTGTGGGGCCCGCGTCCTCTTTGTCACATCTTGTTGCGCCTTGTGATAGTTTCTTTATATATAGCGTATATTTGCAATAGATATGGCGTATATTCGAAATATGACGTATATTCGCAATAGTCATGACGGTAGTGCAATATATGGCGTATATTCGCAATAGTCATTTATGCTAATGAGTCTAGGTCAGTAGAAATGTTGAAACGCCAGGTCATTCGTAGCATACTAATGGATCGTTGAAAGCGTTCCTGAGTTGTGAGTGAAAACCGACGAGCATGAGCTGGAAAACATGTATGCGATTTACCGAGCTGCTGAAGCCATCACTGAGTTGTGAGTGAAAACCGACAAGCATAAGTTGGAAAGACATATATGCGATTCACTGAGCCGCTGAAGACGTTGCTAAGTGGTGAGTGAAACATGGAAACATTTGGACATTCATAAAGGTGTTACTAAGTGGTGTCTGAAACCGACGAGCATGAGGTGGAAAGCTATGTATGCGGTTAATGGGTTCTCATCTATACCGCAACATAAATGGAAGTGCAATATATGGCATAATCTCTTACTTGTACCATGATAGTTATATTTATGTCTTTGAGATTGGTTTAGATCATAATAGCATAATCGTTTGATTGTTCTAAGCATCACGACGAGATAGCAAAGGTGTTACTAAGCTCTAAGCCGAAACCAACGAGTACGAGCTAGAAATATATTTTTGGTTGCATGAGTTGTTTGAATGTTTGTGGTGTATATGGTAGGGCATTATAGGTCATAATCTTCACTTTTATTAGATTTTTCATTGATTCCTTGGGATGGATTCTGATTAATGCTAGTGTAACCAGTGTTAGATAACTAGTAGTACTTCACAACATCCTAACAATCAAATGATGAAATTACCAAGTGGCAAGTGAGTATTGCAATTCATCGTAGTTAACGATGTTCATGACTTGTGACATGTGTCATAGGCCACCATGACAGAGTGTGGGGACCATGTACTCTTTGTCGCATCTTGCTGCACCTCGTGAGAGTTTCTCTATATCTATCTACCCTATGATGTCTCGGTGTGGATGGCTGCACGGTGTGGTGCCATATGTATAATTTGGTTGTGTTTTTGGCAATTCATGGTCAGTATGAGGCGAGTAAGGGCTATCTAGGGTTTAATGAGTACTTTTTACACATCGCGATTGTCATGGTAGTGTCACGGCAGATGCCATGGGTAGGCTAAAGATGGGGTCAATGTGCACAAGTGGTATCCGGGGAGGGATAGTGTAGTGAATCTACACACGAAGAATGAGGAACTCAACACACGATGTACCCAGGTTCGAGGCTCTCCTATGGAGATAAAACCTCTACTCCTGCACTAGATATTTTATTATGATCTCTCTGAGTATTACAAGTGCCCCTTGAGTTGTATCGTAGAGAGGAAGGAGATGAAGTGCTCCTGCTCTCTACTCTCTCTAGGGTGTTTCTCTTAGCCAAAATGAACTGACCCCCTCCTTGGAGGCCCTGGCTCACCTTATAAAGGGGTGGCCAGGTTACAGCTAGGGATTACGTCCCCCGGATATCCTACAAATATGCTTGTTCCAATATAGTAATTCGGGGCCCTCCTTTCCTCTGTTGCCAGCCTCTGCATGACAATGGCGCAGATGGCACGTTGTCTGGCCGTTGGGATCAGACACTGTCATGTCCGTGAGGATCTGCTCTATCTCTGCCATTCTGAGCCCTTGTCGCTAGCACTTGTCTCTCCCTAGATTTCCTTAGGAGAGAGAAAAGCGCTGGCCTTGGGCTGGCTTTCTCCTTCTTGAGCAAGCCAACTCCTGACTCCTTGAGAAATATATTTTTGGTTTCATGAGTTGTTTGAATGTATTGTGGTGTATATGGTAGGGCATTATAGGTCACAATCTTCACTTTTATTAGATTTTTCATCAATTCCTTGGGATGAATTCCGATTAATCCTAGTGTAACCAGTGTTAGATAACTAGTAGTACTTCACAACATCCTAACAATCAAATGATGAAATTACTAAGTGGCAGGTGAGTATTGCAATTCATCGCAGTTAATGATGTATGTGACTTGTGACATGTGTCATAGGCCACCATGACAGAGTGTGGGGACCATGTACTCTTTGTCGCATCTTGGTGCGTCTCGTGAGAGTTTCTCTATATCTATCTACCCTATGACGTCTCAGTGCGGATGGCTGCACGGTGTGGTGTCTTATGTATGATTTGGTTGTGTTTTTGACAATTCATGGTGAGTATGAGGCGAGGAAGGGGTATCTAGGGTTTAATGAGTACTTTGTACACATCGCGACATAGATGGTAGTGCAATGTATGGCATATATTAGCAATAATCATTTACACCCCTCAAAATGGGTTTAGATTAGTACAAACATGTCTAGGCCATCACCTCGTCCTGGTGTGGCTGGCTACATGGTGTGGCGCCCTCTTTGTTTAGCCGGTTGTGTATCTCATAAAATTTAGGGTGAGTATGAGCTAGGGAAAGGGCATGTAGGGTTCAATGAGTGCAATATATATCGTATATTACCAATAGTAATTTATGCCTTCAAAATAATTTTAGGTAAGTAGAAACGTTGATACGCTAGGTCATTTGTAACATACCGACGAACCATTGAAGTTGCTAGTGAGTTGTGAGTGAAAGCCCACGAGCATGAGCCGTAAAGATATGTACGCGATTCACCGAGCGGTGAAGGCTTTACTAAGTGGCAAGTGAAACATGGAAACATTTGGTCATTCGTAACGTAGCGACAAACTCCTAAAGAAGTTACTGAGTGGTGACTGGAACCTATGAGCATGAGCTGGAAAGCTATGTATGTGGTTAATGAGTTCTCATCTATATCGCGACATTAATGGAAGTGCAATATATGCCATAATCTCTTACCTGTACCATGATAGTTATATTTATGTCTTTGATATTGGTTGTGTATCCCAGCGATTCAGGGTGAGTATGAGCTAGGAAGGGGCATCTCGGGTTTAATTCACATGGCGATATAGATGGTAGTGCAATATGTGGCGTATATTCGCAACGGTCATTTGTGCGTTTCAAATGAGTTTATTATAGTAGAAATGTTCAAACGCCAGGTCATTCGTAGCATACCGACGGACCATTCAAGGCGTGAGTGAAAACTAACGAGCATGAGCTGGAAAGACATGTATGCGATTCATGGAGCACTAAAGGCGTTACTACGTGGTGAGTGAAAATAGAGAACATTTGGTCATTCATAGCAAAGCGACGAACTCCTAAAGGCATTACTAAGTGGTGATTAAAACCGACGAGCATGAGCTGTAAAGCTAGGTATGTGGTTAATGAGTTCCCGTCTGTATCATGGCATAAATGGTAGTGCAATATATGTCATAATCTTTTACTTGTACCATGATAGTTATTTACGTGTTTAAAATTTGTTTAGAGTGACATTATAGCATAATTGTTAGATTATTCTAAGCATCACGATGATATAGCAGCGGCATTACTAAGCTTTGAGCGGAAACCGACGAGTATGAGCTAGAAAAATATTTTTTGTTACATGAGTTCTTTAAATGTACTGTAGTGTATATGATATTGGTAGGGTATTATAGGTCATAATAGCCACTTTTACTAGATTTTTCATTGTTGTCTTCGGATTAATCCTAGTGTTACCGGTGTTAGATAACTAGTACTTCACACCATCCTAATAGTCAAATGATGACATTACCAAGTGGCAAGTGTGTATTGCAATTCATCGCAATTAACAATGTTCGTAAGTTATGAGATGTGACATAGGCCACCATGAAGAGTGTGGGTCACACGTACTATCTGCTACATCTTGATGCGCCTCGTGAGAGTTTCTCTGTTTCTATCTACACTATGACGTCTTGGTGTGGATGGCTACACGGTGTGGCGCCTTCTGCATTAGTTGGTTGTGTTTTTGGCAATTCATGGTGAGTATGAGGCAGGGATAGGGTATCTAGGGTTTAATGAGTACTTTATACGCATCCCGATATAGATGGTAGTGTGATGTATGTCATATATTAGAAATAGTCATTTATGCCCCCCAAAATGGGTTTAGGTTAGTACAAACATTAGGACATCCATAGCGTTCGACCGACTGCTGAAGGCGTTACTAAGTGGTGAGTGGAAACTGATGAGCAAGAGATTGAAAGATACATATGAGATCCAATGTTCTCGTATGTATCTAACATCGATGGTGGTACAATATATGGCATAATATTTACTTATACCACAACAGTTATATTTATATCTCATGAAGTGTTTTTTATTAACATAAGTGTAGAAATGTAAGCCATTCATAGCATCATGATAGATCGGTAAAGGCGTTACTAAGTGGCGAGTGAAACACGTAAACGTTAGGTCATTTGCTGCGACTAGCGAGTGTTTTCTCTATCTATCTATCTATAGGACACCACCGTGTCACGGTGTCGATGGTTGCACAGTGTGGTGTCCTCTGTGTTAGTTGATTGTGTGTCTTGGCAAATTCAGGGTGAGTATGAGGTGAGGAAGGGTGCATATAGGGTTTAATGAGCACCTTGTCAAGATGGCAGTGCAATATATGTCACATATTACCAACAACCATTTATTCCTTTAAAATGGGTTTAGGTTGGTAAGAACATTGAATCGCCAAACCATTTGTAGCATATCACCGGACACTGAAGGCGTTACTGAATGTTGAGTGAAAAATGATGAGCATCAGCTCGAAAGATACATATGAGATTCACCGAGCGCTGAATGCATTACTAAGTGGTGGGTGAAACATGGAAACATTCCGTAATATAATATGTAACATGCCAACCAAACTCCTAAAGACGTTACTACGTGGTGACTGAAACCGACGAGCATGAGCTGGAAATATATGTATGTGGTTAATGCATTCTTGTTTGTATCTCAATATAAATGGAAGTGCAATATATGGCACCATCTTTTACTTATACCATGATAGTTATTTATGTCTCTAAGATTGGGTTTAGATTAACATAAATGCATAATCATTAGATTGTTCATAGCATCACCACAGAATAGCAAAGGCGTTAGTAAGCTCTGATCGAAAACTGACAAGTATGAACTAGAAATATATTTTTGGTTTCATGAGTTCTTTGTCAATACTGCAGTGTATATGGTAGGGCATTATATGCCACAATCTTCACTTGTATTGTTTTAGAGATTTTGTGGTGATGCCTTGAGATGGATTCATATTAATCCTAGTGTATCCAATGTTAGATTACTAGTACTTCACAACATTCTAACAATCAAATGATTAAATTACCAAGGGGAAAGTGAGTATTGCAATTCATCACAGTCAATGATGTTGGTGAGTTGTGTCATAAGCCACCATGACGAGTGTGGGGACCATGTACTCTCTGTAGCACCTTTTTGTGCCTTGTGAGACTTTCTCCATATCAATCTAACATATGACTCGGTGTGGTTGGCTGCACGGCGTGGCACCTTATGTATGAGTTTGTTGTGTTTTTGGCAATTCATGGTGAGTATGATCCAGCGAAGGGGTATCTAGGGTTTAATGAGTACTTTGTCTGTTTCATGATATAGATGATAGTGCAATGTTTGTCATATATTAGTAGTAGTCATTTATGCCTTTGAGATCTATTTAGATTACTATAATGTTCGTCCATTCATTGCATATCGCCCGACCGCCGAAGGCATTACTAAGTGGTGAACAAAAACCGATGAGCATGAGATCGAAAGATATGAGATTCAATGAGCTCTTATATGTATCTTCATAAATAAGGTAGTACAATATATGCCATAATCTTTACTTATACCATAATATTTATATTTCTATCTTTGTGATGGTTTTTAGATTAACATAAATGTAGATTTGTAGGTCATTCATAGCATATGGGTAGAGAGCTAGAGGCATTACTAAGTGTATAATGACACATGGAAACATTAGGTCAATCGTTACATCACAATGAATAGTTGAAGGTGTTACTAAGTGGTGGTTGAAAGAGGAGCATGAGCTGGAAAGATATGTATGCGCTTAATGATTTATTTTCTCTCTCGCAATATAAATGGTAGTGCAATATATAGCATAATATTTTAATTATACCATAGTGGTTACTTATATTTTTGAGATGGGTTTAAATTGACATGAATACATAATTGTGTTGAAAATATGTCCTAGAGACAAATAATAATATGGATTATTATCATATTTCATAAAGTTTATGATTAATTTTTGTATCATGCTATAACTTTATTGATAGGAAACGTCAATACACGTGTGATACATAAAACCTGTAGTTCCAGGTGAAACTCTAGTCACTGGTTCATTGGTCAACAAATGATCAAGGTTTCCTGATCATGTGGAGTTTATGCCAGTTAACAATGGAGTCACCTCATTGAGAGAATGAGATGATGAGCAATACCCAAACTAAGCATCATAACACGGTCATGTCACAAAGTTCAAGTTGTGATGATTAGGAAACCTAGTGTCTTGTTTCTTAGACCGTGAGACCATATCAATCACTATCACCCGAGAGTACCTTGATAGCATCAAACGTCACTCGGTAAAACGGTGATCATAAAGGTGCCTTTAGATATTCAAAGGGGCATGTAGAGGCATTATGTGTCAAGATAGGGATTTGTCCATCCGCGTGACGGAGAGATACTCAAGAGCCCACTCGAAGAAGTTATATCCATAAAGCTGCACAGCATGTGACTAGGTCATGGGGATATCACTTATTGGAACGAGTTAAGTAGCATTTGTCGGTAACGAGATTGAACACGACATGGTAATGTCACTGATCATATCTCGGGCAATGCAAGTATCACATAGACAAAAGGAATATGACACGATGTTCATGGTTCAAACGACGAAAGATTCGTGGAATGCACAGGGGTCATCATGGGCATCCAGGTCCCACTAATGATCATTCGTACAAGAGAGGTCTTTACCATGTCTGGAGTGTTCCAGAACTGTTGGGTATCACGCTTAAGGTCTTTATGATGCTCGGAGATTGTTTTGGTATTATTGGAATCACCAAAGAATAGAAAGAGAGAAAAACGGAAGGGTTTTAGAAAGTACAGAGGATGTCCCGAGTGGGATGGAAGGAGTTCCATAGCCACAAGGGTTGAATAATATGTAAGTAAATGTTAAATATTGATTTAATCATTTATTTATAATTATTTAAATAAAATAAAAGTAAATTAAAATGGTTAAATACCTATTGGGCCAAAATCCCTAAGGCAAAACGGCCCATGAGGGAAAAACCAAAGGAAGGAAGGAGGGGACGTGGTCGGCTGGGCCAAGGGACCCCGCGTGGGGCCCACTTGGGCCCTGGCCGGCGGCGGCCAGTCCTCCTCTCCCCTCTCCCTTATTTAGTCCCACATGGCTTAGCTAAAGCCACATGGGGTCCTTTTTCCCTTATATAAAGGGAGGTATCTTGAGAAAATAAATACACAATAGTCAATAAAGGTTCCCTCTCTTTTGGGGAGACCTCCAGTTGATATTATCTCCCTCTCTCTCTCTTCCGTGACGGTGGTCCCAAGTCTGGATTGCACGATCAGGAGTCGTCTTCACTGCGGAGCACCGTCGCGCTGTGGGATTCAGATCCAGATGGTATACTTTTGCAACTACTGCTAGATCGGAGGAGCGGGAGTCATTGTCAGGCACCGCACATATGTAACTCCCTCGGAAGTGCAACACTTGGGGAACTATGAGTCATCGGAGCCGCATGAGCCGTCGGACTTCAACACGACCCCGAGGTCGGCGTCGGTACGACTACATCAGCCACGCTCTCCCGAGTGTTGACAACGTTTTTTGGTCTTCAAGGTTAAGTTCGCGAAAATCCCGTATCATTACTGGATTACTAAAATATAGGTCCTAGCATTATGGTTCTTGGCATAGGAAAATTTTATTGTTTTCATGCGCGAACCCCTACAGTTGCTAGTACGGGTAGTATTGCTAATACGAGTAGAACACACGAGTGTAGCATGTGGGTGTTGATATTATAGTTATTACCCTCCCATGTGTACTTGTGCATACTAAAGTAATGCTTGATGAAGCGGCCCCCAACCGACTTTACGCATTAATTCGTGAGACTGGTCCATGCTTGACATACGACTTGTACCGTATAAAGTGGCTTTGGGGGTTGTATATCTCTCTCGCATTAGTTGGTATGCCATTTGCAATGGAGGGTCTCGAAAGGGGTGAGTCGACAACTATTTGATCCACGTTCTGGTTGAAGTTCATAGGTAAGAACGGTTCTTGTGCGAAAGTCCTAACAGCCACGTAAAACATGCAAAGATAAACTAGAGGCATCTAACTTTGTTTTGAAGGGGCGTTGTGATGTGATATGGTCGTAGTCAAGGTAAAGTAGTTTACTTTCCGTTGCTAAGTAATAGTAATAGTCACCTTGATGGTGGACTACAACACTGGAGGCGCCGGCACCCTGGTGTCCATGACATCGAAACCCTGGTGCCGGACCCAGAGACGCGGATGGAGATCACGGCATGAAGGACCATATCACATCGCACTTACATATGATGTTTATTGTTTGTGCTTTTTTGTGTGCTAGTATTAGATACTCGACAGTAGCATAAATAAGATGATCCCTAAACATAATACCAACAAAATGTTCTTCCTTAGTGTGCAGCACCAAGAAATTTCTCCGTTATGAGGCACGCCATGACGATCGGGTGTCACACATAACTGCGTTCGCACGGTGGGTGTAAGCCATGTTGCACAGCAAATACACGTAAAGTTGAGTTGGAGAGCATAGCATGTACAGACATGGCCTCGGAACACGGATGATCGAAAGATCAAGCACGAGTCACATGAATGATGTGATCGACGTTTCGGCGTCCACCTTTGCAACTATATCACCGACTGTGACGATCGGGGGTGGTATAGTGAATGGGGATCATGTAATCACTAAAACCTTTTTGGGGATAGTAGTTTTAGTGGAGTTCTTTTTTAACTCATATAATTACAAAATTAGCCTAAATTCCTTTTGCAATTGTAAATGTAGAAATGGTTCTCCCCGATGCTTCTTTCCGGGTTGACGATTAGTTAGATGGTGAGAAGCTCAAACTCGATGGATCCAACTTCCCTGAGTAGGTTATGCGTCTGAATATCCTCCTTAGTGAGAATGACTTGGTCGACCACATACGCTACGAGATGGATTTGGAACAGCCATATTTCTATGAGACCCCACAATAGTGGGAAGACCGCTACTACCGCCGTGAGATGCCCACCTTCATTTCAATAACAATGCGCTTCGGAATGGTAGATGAATTACATCCATTTGTGGGTAATCTTAACCCACATATGGATCAGCTTAGATTGGAGTTTGCAGACCAAGTGTGCATGTGGAAACACTAGATGATGGGAGATTTCCTTTCCATTAAGATGGAGGAACACGCTTGCCTGGAGACTCCATGGAGTGCATGCATAATGCGTACATGAGGCTTGTTTATTTCGTGGATTACTGGGTGACAGACTCTTTTACAATAGGCGTGTTGCTACGGTTGCTACCTCCCAACTACCAAGCACATGCCAGGACTTGCATCATAAGAGGTGATGGCGAAACATAGGATTTCCATGAGTTCATATCACATTTCAGGAATGTGAAGGTTGAACCCATTGCTGGAGAGGTCATCGATGGCAAAGGTATATATATATGATATATAGTTTTATAAATGTTATAATCTTGCAAACACTTGTTGCAGTATTGAAGTATCTGATACTTGTTCTGTTTTGTGAAAACAGGTCCTTCTGCATGAGAGTTGCTTGCTGGAGAGGAGGTGATGTTGAGTGTTGATGGCGAGCATGATGATGATGGCTGACGACACTCTCCCTCACCGCTTATCATTTAGTTTATCATTTTGGATAATTATTGTGATCGATGGAGTATGAACTTTATTAGTGTGTCTTGCACCTTGCGAGACGGTTATTCATATGAGTTTGTAACAAAACAGTTGTTCTACTTTTATGAATAATTTCTATTCGTGTTCATATGGTTTTTTGATTATGTGTGAATTATTCGTGTTGTAAAACAAATTGATAATGCATGAACATTTGTAAAATATTAAAATGCCTTGAAAATACCCAACTTAATGTTATATTCATTTTGAATGAAACCATTATTTGAAATTCAAAGTTATACTGATAATATGTGAAAGTCATTTGATCTCTTATCACATATAACTCATGCCCAAGTTCGGTATGATAACTTAAACACCATGTATTGTATGAATACAAAGTGTTTGATGAATGTTTGAAAGAAAATAGATATTCAATGTACCGTATTTCAACGAAGTGGTGATTATCATTTTGTAATTGTTGATTCCAGTAAAATAGTTTACCAAATGAAACATGAGAAAGAAACTATTTGATATGATCAAAGAATTTTAGCATCAAAGGGTATTGAAATAAAAGAGAGTCAAGTTACCATGATTTGATCAATAGTGATAAGATTCGATGTTATGAGACTGGCATAAAGATTTGTGAAATGCGATGCATTTGAAACGTTGAAGTGTAAAGCATCACAATGTGATATTTGATATTGAGTGGGTAAATAGGTGGCGCCAGATAAATCATTGTAGTGTTAGTATAAAGACCATTAGTTGGAAAATGCAAACACTCATTTAGAATAAAGTGAACCATATGAATTTGTAAGATCGGCACCATATCTTGTATGGCTTGTCGTGGAAGTTTTGGAGTTATTTGATATTGCTGAAGGAACAACGAACAAGTCCTTGTAGAGTATTCATTGGAAATCTTGAATACAAAATCCATGGCTAAAACCAAAAGGTAGGCAAAACTAGTATTGCTGAAATTTTGGTGCATTCTTGAGAAAGTATGTTCTCAATAATGAAGCTAATGAAATATAGTGAAAGCACGATGAGAGTTCATAACTCCACATCAGAGTGTTTAGAAGCGCAACGAAACGTGTTCCGGAATGCATCTCTTCACATAAAGGAAAGGATCAATGATAATGATCATTGTGTTTCCCCACTAGTGTTTTTGCCACATGAAGTAGGATTCGCAAATGTACCCTACATCTTGTATGGAGACATTTATGAATCACTTGTCATCGGAACATGACATACCTACGAACTACGAAGGAAAATGATGGAAAACTAAAGTTACGAGGATTCCTAGAAATGGATTTCACTTGAGACTAGAAAGTAAAGTATTACCGAATCTTGTCAAGTAAAGGAGTTACTTGATTTTTCCAAAGGACCGCAAGGTCATTTGGGAAAGGTGAAAGACAAAGCACGATTTGTCTCAGATAATATCTTGGACGAACTCAAACGAATTTGATTCTGAAATGCTAAAGGCTAGTTGACATGGGTATACCCTACAGGTACTCGAGCTTGGTATATACGGTCCAAGTACGTATAGGCCCACTGTGTCACCAAGGCCCAAATAGAAGGACTCGAGTAACCTGCAGACTCTCGATTGCTTGAAGATCAAGAAAAAGCTAAAGATAGAAAGTTTGAAGGGGAAAACCCTAACTTGTAACCGACTCGACCTGCTACCCGAGACCTAGCCTATCTATATAAGGGCTAGGAGGGGGCGGCGAGGAGGACACACGCAACCCTAGCTTCCACAAACCCTCGCCAGATTGCATCTGCGCACCGTTGTAACTTTTGACTCCCTCGATAATTCCACGAGCAGACAAGCAGGAGTAGGAACCTCTACGAGGCCTGAACCTAGGTAAATCCTTTGTCCCCTGTGTGCTTGTTTGCTAGCTGATAGATGTGTCCAGCGCTCCCTCCTTCTCCAAAACCCAAGTCCATAACAATGGGCATTGATGAGTTAAACCCTCGTCAATTGGCGCCATCTGTGGGAACAGGGAGTGCTGATGTTGCGGCTTCTTTGGCCCCATCAACTGCGATCTACAACTCCGCAACAGCGGAGATTCGCCAGCTCTTCGGCGCCTTCGACTTCACCGTCCACACACCGGCCACTCGCCCGGCCTTCGAATCCGTGGGCGACGGAGTCAGCTTGGCGATTGGGAGCTTCCGCTTCCAAGTTGCACAGATGGGCACGCTTCGCATGCCTGATCAGCCGACAGCACCGACGATTGCCCCGGCATTATGGTTCCCTCTATCTATCGGCACCCTCAGCGAGCTCAATGCTCTGGTGGTAGTTGGGAACATGGTCAGCGATAGCAGTCGCGACTCCGATCTAAGCGATCTGGCCACTGAATATGGAACCTACGGTTCCGGATCTGAAAGTTGTGGAAGCAACAGCTTCCCTAATCACTTCATGTGCGCCGTCATCAACGCGGGCGACACCTCCGCCAACCGCGGTAACGGTGGCAACACCAGCAACGGCACCGATCCACCCAATCGCGGCAATGGTGGTAACGCCGGCAACGGCACCGATCCACCCAACGGTGGCAACGGTGGCAACGGAGGAGCAGTCGAACCTCCTAGCATGATCAACGAGCAAACCGGCGAACGCGTCGTGATCAGGCTTAATGAGCAAGAGTGGGATCACTGCCGCGAAGCCCTACGAGGTGCACCTCTACCCTTCGGGTCCCCGCAGGAACTGCTGATGGGCTACCACTGGCTCCTAAAAGAGGAATTCAAGCGCCAAAAACAAGAAATCGCGCAACTTGAGGCGCGTAAAAAGGCAGCGGACGAATCGAGCCTTCGTCGCGCTGGGCTCTCCTCCTATGGAGGATCCTCCTCAAGAGGCAACGAGCACCTCGCCAACAAGAGGCAATCGCGGATGGCCCACCTCACCGAACAAGAGCGCATAGACGCCACGAAAGTCCTCAACTTCGGCTCTATGACAGTCGACACGAGAGGCAACGTGGTTTCTAGGACACCGCAGGCCGCGGTGACAGCAGCCACCATGTACCTTCTCAATAACCAGCCACCAGCTGGAGATCCCCGAACGGCCATGCACCAATCTACAATCGCGGGCCTAGGGCTAATCGAGGATGCCCTCGATAAGGAACCGGTACCAGACCCAAAAAGGGCAAAGCACTAGCAAAGCGCTACTCCTCGCCCTCGTCTAGCGATGACAGTCACGACCTGTCTCGTCGCCGCCGCTCACGGCGACACAATCGCGACTACGATGCACGCGACGAACTCACGCAGCGCAAGATCGATAAGTCAAGGGCACGACGTGCTCGGTCGACTGACTCGGAAGAAGAAGATGGGGAGCTCTGCGGCGCCAGATGCTTCAGCAGATCCATCAGGCAAAAGCGAATGCCTAAAGGGTTTAAACTCCCATCGGAGAACCCGAAATTTGACGGTCTGTAGGACCCCAAGATCTGGCTGGAGGACCACATCTCCTCCGTCAGGCTACATGGAGGCAGTCGAAGTACTGCGATGCAATGCTTGCAGCTACAGCTGCAGGGCATCGCCCGGGCATGGCTCAATAACCTTCCACGCGGATCCATTCGCAGCTGGGATGAGCTGGTCTACAGCTTCGTGCGCAAATTTAAGGGCACGTACAAACAGCCCGCCTCAATCAAAGAACTGAGATGCTGCCAGCAAAGATCTGGCGAATTGCTGCGCTCTTACATCCAAAGGTGGTCCATCATCAAGAACTTCGCGGAAAACATCTCGGAAGACCGCGCGATTGACGCATTCAACGGTGGTGTCTGCCACATGGAACTCGGGGAGGAGCTAGGCCGCTCAAAGCCCCAGACCATCGACCACCTGATGGAGATCGCGAATCGGTGGGCAGATGGAGAAGATTCGGTGAAGAATCGTGTTCACTCTGACGAGGAGGCAGAACTCGAACGAAGACGCGACCGCCGGAGTAAGCGTCGCATGGGCATCTACGACGATCACGATGACGTCAACATGGTCGCAGCTGGCTATGCCGATAGACGCGACGATAACCGCAACAACGGATACCGCGACTCTGGGAAAACCACGCAAGTGTGGCAACGCCGCACTCGTGATGAAGCACCCGCGACCTCCATCGAGGACAAACTGTCCGGGCCATGCACGGTACACTTCTACATCGACAAGCATGATGGCAAGAGAAAGTCCAGACACCTCCTCAAGGACTGCCGCGAGTTCCTCAAGCTACACGAGGGATTGGTTCGGATGAACCGCAATGCAGTGGAAAGAGGCTACGGAGCCGCTCCAGGCGCCGTGGCACATGACGCACCACCACCACCACCACCTGGGCCACCCCCGAACGGAGCTGCACCGGACCAGCACCACGGAGGCGAACCGTACCCACGGGCCACGAGTACCATGATTATCCAAAAGGGGCGCCCCTCCAATAGGGTGTAGAAGGCCATCACTCGCCAAGTCAACCTGGCCATGCACTCGCCACCATCCACCACTGAGTACCTCAGTGGCAGTGAGTCGTGCATTACCTTCGACAAACGCGACCACCAGCCTCAAGTACCTCGCCCAGGTCATTGCCCCCCGTACTCGAGGCGCAAATTGGAGGCTTCTACATGAGTCGCGTCTTCATGGATGGAGGAAGCGGCATCAACCTCATATTCGCGAGTACCTTGCGAGCAATGAGGATCCCTCTAACCTGCTTGGAGGCATCGGACACAACGTTCCACGACATCGTCCCAGGGAAAGGCGTATACCCCCTGGGCAAAATCAACCTCGACGTCATATTCGGCACGCCAAGGAACTTCCGGCGCGAGCACATCGACTTTGAGGTCGTCAACTGGCCCTCACAATACCACTGCATCCTCGGACGCGTCGTGTTCGCTAGGTTCATGGTGGTACCCCACTACGCCTACCTGCAGATGAAAATGCCAGGTCCCAACGGCGTCATCATGATCAACGGGAGCTTCGAGCGATCTGACAGTTGCGACAGGGAATTCAACAGAATCTCCCAGTCCTTCGGCATGTAGGAGGAGCTCGCGCGATTGAAGGAAACGACAGACAACAGTCTGCCTCCCCTGAGTAGGCCAAGCTCACCTAACCTCTCCTTCGACTCATCTGTGCACACAAAGAAGGTGTAGGTCCATCCATCAGATCCCGCTAAAACGGCCCTCATCGCCAACAACTTGAGTCCCGCATAGGAACTCGCGCTCGTCGAATTCCTCCGTGAGCAATGGGAAATTTTTGCCTGGTGTCCTGCGGACATGCCAGGAGTTCCTAGGGAATTCGCCGAGCACGCACTCAATGTCAACCCCGATGCAAGGCCAGTCAAGCAAACAATCAGGCGACTGTCTGAGCCACGAGCGCAGGCAGTCGGGATGGAGATCAACAGACTCCTCGAGGCCAAATTCATACGCGAAATCAAGGAAAGCACTTGGCTCGCCAATACGGTGCTGGTACCAAAAAAAGGACACGGATATCCTACGGATGTGCGTGGACTTCACTTCTTTAAACAAGCACTGCCTAAAAGATCACTTCCCGCTACCACAGATCGATCAAATCATCGACTCCACCGCTGGATGCGAGCGCCTCTGCTTCCTCGATGCCTACTTAGGCTATAACCAAATTCGAATGAAGGAGGAAGACCAGGAGAAGACCGCGTTTACAACGCCCTTCGGTGTGTTCTGCTACAACACAATGCCATTCGGGCTAAAAAACGCGAGAGCCACATACCAGCGGTACATGCAGGCTTGCCTCAAGGAACAACTGGGTTGCAACATCCAAGTCTATGTCGACAACATAGTAATCAAAACCAAGGAAGAAGCCTCTCTAATCGACGACTTGCGCGAAACCTTCGCCTATCTCGATCGTTACTGGATAAAGCTCAATCCGGACAAATGGGCCTTCAGCGTACCATCTGGGCAGCTGCTCGGGTATCTCATCTCTGCGAGAGGGATTGAGGTAAACCCGAAAAAGATAAAGTCCATACTGGCCATAGAGAAGCCAAAGAACATAAGAGGCATCCAGCAACTAGCTGGACGAATCGCGACCCCTCAGCCGATTTATCAGTCGAATGGGAGAAAAGGCGCTGCCCTTCTATCAGCTCCTCGGCAAAGCTGACAAATTCGAGTGGACCACTGAAGCGCAAGAAGCATTCGAATATCTCAGGCGCCTGCTATCCACCTCGCCAGTATTGGTGACTCCACGAGAAAGGAAACCACTACTACTATACATCTCCGCTACCAACCAAGTGGTTAGCACAGTGCTCGTCGTCGAGCGGGCCGAGGAAAACAAGGTCCACGGTGTACAACGCCTGCTATACTACCTCAGCGAGGTCCTCACGCCAACAAAACAGCGGTACCCGCACTACCAGAAGCTGGCGTACGGCGTCTTCATGACCGCCCGACGACTGCGCCATTACTTCCAAGAACACCCAATCGTGGTAGTCAACGACGCCCCACTGGGACATATCCTCAATAACCCCGACACCACGGGGCGAGTCGTGCTTTGGGGAATCGAACTGTCTCCACGAGACATCACATACGAAAAGCGTGACGCAATCAAGTCGCAAGTTCTCCCTGACTTCCTCGTGCATTGGATGGAAAACCAACTCCCGGACAAGCCTGATATGTCCTACCTCTGGACAATGCACTTCGATGGGTCCAAACGGAAAGATGGAGCAGGAGCAGGTGTCATACTGACATCACCTCAAGGGGACAAGCTGAAATACATCCTGCGAATGCAGTTCACAGCCTCAAACAACGAGGCTGAATACGAGGCCCTGTTGCACAGGATGAGGATGGCAAAAGCCTGCGACGCAAAGAGGCTCATCATATACGTCGACTCCAAGCTGGTCGTCAACCAAACAATGCACGAGTGCGACGCACTGAACGACAACATGATCGCATACCGCGACCTCTACGACACACTCGAAGGAGACTTCGATGGTTGCGAGTTGCGACACATAGGTCGCGAAAGCAACGAGGAGGCGGACACACTCGCCAACCTAGGCTCCACCTGCGCCCCCATACCACCTGGGGTATTTCTCGAGCGCATATGCGAACGCTCCATCAAGCCAAAGGCCGCAGAGAAGAAAACAAGCGCAGCAACGGACTCGGGGGCTACGCCACCCAATGAGCCAATGGCACTCGATGACTTGAAGCTAGACACAGGACTCGAGGGACCAATGAGCGTCATGATGATCGAACAATCCTAGACGCAGCCGTACATTACGTACCTCCTTAGCAAGCGCCTACCGGACGACCCGACAGACGCACGGCACATCGCGCAATGCTCCAAGGCATTCTCCGTTATCAACGACGAACTGTATAAACGCAGCATCACAGGGGTGTTACAACGATGCATCTCCCTAGCCGATGGAAGAGCAGTCCTCCTCGACATCCATGAAGGGACCTGCGGGCACCACGCCGGCAGTCGCGCCCTCGTTGCCAAAGCTCTACGAGCTGGATTTTACTGGCCCACGGCCATGCGCGACGCCAAGGACATAGTCCAAAAGTGCAACGCTTGTCAGCGATTCGCGGACAAGCCACATGCACCAGGCGCAGAACTACGACCCATTCCATTGGCCTGGCCCTTCGCACAATGGGGGCTTGACATGGTGGGTAAGCTCCCAAGGTCCTCGCAAGGAGGCTACGTCTACCTCTTGGTCGCAGTCGACAAGTTCACCAAGTGGATTGAGGCCATGCCAGTAACCAAGAAATCAGGGCACAACGTGGTCAAGTTCTTCGAATCCATTGTCTACCGCTTCGGCGTGCCACATAGCATCATCACTGACAACAAGACGAACTTCACATCCAAGGAGTTCCAAGAATTCTGCGGAAACCTAGGGATCAACATCAGTTACGCCTCAGTCACGCATCCACAGACCAACGGTCAGGTGGAAAAAGCAAACGGGCTCGTTTGCAGCGGCATCAAGAAGCGACTCCTTTGACCACTCAAGCAAGCCGCGGGTTGCTAGCCAGATGAGCTCCAATCCGTACTCTGGAATCTACAAATAACTCCAAACAGCGCCATGGGTTACACGCCATTCTTTATGGTGCACGGAGCAGAAGAAGTACTACCCGCCGAAGTGCGATACAAGGCGCCACGCGTAGTCGCTTACAGCGAACAAGAATCATCTCTTGCACTCGAAGACTCCGTCGACCTCCTCGACGAGGCAAGAGAAATCGCCGCAGAAAGATCCACGATCTACCAGCAGAACCTGCGCAACTACCACAGCAGAAGGCTTCGCCCCAGATCCTTCATCGAAGGTGACCTGGTCCTGCGACTGAAGCAGCAGGGGCATCTCAAGCTCGAGTCCCCCTGGGAAGGACCGTACGTGATTACAGAAGTAATCCCAGGTGGCGCCTATCGCCTTCAAGATCTAGAGACAGGAGTCGCATACTCCAACCCTTGGAATGTCGCACAACTGCGACGCTTCTACCCCTAGTTGTTTTACTTTTTACATCGCAAATAAGGCTACTCAACCAAGGCTACTTAGCCACACATTGTACCTCGTACTGCTCTTCAAATAAATAAAAGCTAAGTGCCCCAAAACTCTGTGTTTTCTTTCACTTTTGTCAATTTTATACTCGGGGGCTACGCCACCCTACCTACATCTGTTCTTCGAACCAATAAACGCGATATCCTGAGTAGCTGGCACATCAATCAAACCCCTTAACGCAAACTCAACCTAGCCGCAACGCGCCTAGCAGGTTGACAAAGGGATGGCCAGGCTAACGAAAAGGAATCGCATAGTGCAACGCACCTGACGCTGACAAAGCTATTTGTACACATTCAACAATAAATTATCTACAAATATATATGAACTTTACAACACAAGTACACTTATGTGCTGGATACAAATCTAGCTACTGCTGCAACAGAAGAACATTGGTTTGTTCCTCGAAGAAGTCGACAATCTCCTCTGCTGGACGGTCCACCGCCTGATAGTGTGGTACCATATTCCAAGCAGATCCGGACGATGGCGCTGGCGGCCCGGAAGCAATGGCGGCGACATCCACGTTAGGCCTTGCAATCGCACCATCGAGAGGGCAGCCTTGGCACCAGCTACCAACTACTGCCTCACGCACTCGCGAACCGCGGACATATCTTGAAATTTGGCCAGGAGAGCCAGCAGGCTTGATGGAGTGTCATCCCACGGGAACATCGCCCGATAGATGTTCTTCAAACACGATTGCGACTTCTTCAGGAAGAGCAGCACTCGCGAAGCGCGATCCTGTAGGGTCGCCAATGCAGTCGCGGGATCATGATCTACCCAGAAGTATCCACTCTCTTGAAGTTGCTCCTGGGTGAGATCATGAAGGCGGATGGCAATCCTATCCTTCTCCTCCTGCGGACGGCGTGCGCTAACAACTACACGAAGCAGCACCAACAACATGAGTACAACGTACCATTGCGGCTAACTACAAAAGAAAAGATGAGGACAAGCAAACTAACACTTAAACTAGTCGCCCAGCCGCGTCACCTCGCCAAGTAGATATTGCTCGCGGGCGGCGGATTTTTCCGCCTTCGACTTCCACACGTCTGCATTACCACGGATCAGGGGCAACTCACGCTCCAGCTGCTTCACGCGATCACGAAGTCGCGACAGCAAGGATAGCTCCTCTACCCTGGAGCGCGGTGGTGCTACTGTCTCATCAAGAGATGGCGAATCCTGGTTTCCCCCCACAGGACCACTCGATGTGCCCTACCACAAGTCAAGACAAAAGCAAATAAGGCGACCAAATCAACACAAAGGCAAGGGGAACAGACGCATTCAAGATAAGCATAAGTGTTTACAAACACACTCGCCAGCAGGCATGTTCTCCAATCAAAAGGCCAATTCATCAACTATTACAAAAATTAACTACGGGGCAACTGGCTTCTTTGACTTCGACGGCTTCGTGGGCTTCATCAAGTCCGTGGCAGTATCAGACGCCACAGACTTTCCGCCAGCTCCTGACGCCGAAGCCTTCGTGATCTTCTCAGCACGCTGGAGCTCCTCCGAATACTTGGCAATAGTATTTATCAAGGAATGGCCATATTTGGCACAGGCAGTCGCAAAGGGAGCGAATACTACCTGCTGACCATCCGCGCCAACAGGCATCGTCTTCGACACCGCAGAAGGATCTATTTCGACTCCGTGGGCTTGCACCATGGCAAGTGACATGGTAGCGCCAGCCGCGCGGAGGGAGTTCTTGTACGTGGCAGGCACACCCCCGGCGAGCGACTCCACCAGCTCTTCCACATTGTCGACCAGCTCCGCCTTCGGCATCAACTCCTCCCGGAGGCGACTAAGGGTAACCTTGGCCTTGGACAACGTATTTTGGACAGCGGCGCTACGATCCTCGACCGCGGACACCGCGCCCGCTAGAGTGTCATCGCGACAAAGGGCTTGCAGATCAAAACTCAAGTCGCCAGCATCTACACCGAAAATACACACATGGATCAAACTTCTGGTGCCACCGGCAAAAACTCTAGATGCAGAGAAGAAAATCAATAAAATATCTACCAGTAAAGGTACCTGAGAGGGCCTTGGCGACTGAGAACAGTTGCTCTTCGAACAACTTCTCCCTGGCCGCAAAGGAGGCGCGCAGATCCTCTTCACGCTTCTAGGCATCATCACGAGCCGCGATTGCCTCATCGCGCCCCTTCACATCTGCGGCTAATGTCTTCTCCAATGTGGCGACGTTGCGCAGTAAAGCGTTATGCTCAGCTACATGGCAGTCAATAATTGGCTATCCGTCGATCATACCAAAAAAGAGAGAAGACGAAAAGAATAAGTGTAGAGCACTCACCTTCGACCACGCGGTGACGCGTCTCCAGCATTGCATGCTGGCGACCCATCGCCATCACCTGCTCTTCCACCTACGCGGCTTCCTTTACAAGGAGCTGTCACACAAAACAAAGAGTCAGAAGAGGGCAGCAGAAGGCGTTGACTACCACATTAAAAAAGAAGGAACGATATACTTACATGGTCCTCTAGCGACTTCAAAGAATTTTGCTGAACCGTCATCCGAGCAACCACTCGATGCTCCCCTACATGAGGAGAGCTCGAAGAATTGTGCCCGGAGTGGGACGCCGCCGGAGGAGAAGGAGCACGCTCGACCTCTACCTTGGCCCTTGAAGTCGCGACTCCCGATTCTTTCAAAAACTCGACATCGCCAGAAGATGACGACGCCTCTTGACTACAAGAAAAAGTCCACATTGAGAAAAGGGTAAACTCCAGGTCAAAAACAACAAGAAGAAAACAGAAAAGAATGAACGACCCAGCAAACTTACCAGTTAAAGTTGTCAAGATCAAACGTGGCAGCCGCTGATTCTGACGAAGACTCCTTGGGCAATCGCATCTTCTTGCGAGAAGATGGCGCCACGGCCCTCACAGGAACGGCTGGAATTGGCGACTCCGCGCCAACAGCCGCGCCTCCTGGAGTCGAAGGAGTCGACGCGTCGGAGTCCTCGCTACGCGAATGCTTGCGAGTATCCGGGCTCTCGGACTTGGGGGCTTCCTCTTCCACATCAGAAGGGACAGTCGACTCAGACTCGTCCTCTTCCAAAGATTCACGAGGAAAAACCCCCTCAGGGAGAGGAGGCATACAAGGCGACACCGCCCAATCCTGCATACAAACAGTGAAGATCAGCAAACATAACAGGTAAGCAACAGAAAACGCAATCGCGAAAATAAGCTACTGCGTAGCACAACTGTACCTCAGGAGGAGGATTCGAAGCATCGGAAGGAGGAACGACTGGCTCGTTCGGAAGCACATCCTTGAAGGTGTACTTTGTGACTAGTCGCACCCTCTTCTCTACCTCACTCGCGGACATGCCATCAGCAGACACGCGAGTGGCATCGTCAGCGCCAACCCCATTGAAACATGGGATGGACTCTGGCCTGGAGAGGCTGGACGCGACGACGCAGCCAAGTCCTGACAAGGGCGTAGCCTCCCTCTTCTTCACCTATGCGACTCTCGAGGTCGCAGACGCGTTGATATAACACGTCTGTCTCCGCGAGTTCGGCGGGCATGACCATGTTCTTCGAAGAACGCATCTTCTTGCAGGGAGTCGCGGGATCGAAAGGCGTGAGTCCAAAATGCTCGTCCTTGGCCTTCTGGTCGTGAACATAGAACCATTTGTCCCTCCATCCCTGGACGGACTTGGCAAGCTTGATGTCGAAGTAGGTGGCGGATGGGTCGACATGGATACCACAACCACCTACGTCATAAACTAAAGAGCCAGAGGCAGACTGGCGCTTCAATTTAAACAAGCGCTTGAAAAGGCCAAAGTGCGGCTCGATTCCGAGCGAGGACTCGCAAAGAGTAATGAAACAGGTGATATGGAGAATCGAATTTGGGGACAGCTGATGGAGCTGGAGCCCGTAGAAGCAAAGAAGACCCCTAAGAAAGGGGTGGAGAGGCAAGGAGAGACCGCTAATGACGAATGCGAGAAACATCACTCGAAAGCCAGCGGGAGGAGCAGGAATGGTCTCACCACTGGGGACGTGCGCATCGGCGACTACCGCAGAGATAACTCCATCCTGGCAAAGAAGACGGAGATCCGACGCCTTGATAATGGAGGGGCGCCATGCACCATTGGTTACGCGAGTGCCTGCGACCTTCTTCTTCACGCCGGCGGCGGCGCTGGTGCCCGCAGCAGCGGAGCCACCCTTCTTCTTTGTCGCAACGACGGTGGCTGTGGAATCAGCAGCAGCACCTCCTTTCTTTTTCCCCATTGCGCGGCGGCGATGAGAGCGCAGAAAGTAGCTTGGAAACGAGCGAAGGTGGTCCAGCACCGTGAAGGAGATGAGCGCAGGGAAAAGCAGAAGAACAACAGCAATGGCGATGGCAGCAAGGAAGAAAGAGCGCAGATGGAAAATTACCGCCACAACACCGCTACTTAACCCCTGGGAGATGCAATCCAACGGCTGACAAAAACCCTATTGGACGCATGGCATGCATCGCGTTGAACACATGGAGAAGAGGAAGCGCGAACCGTCCCCCACTTCTACCATTACGCGCGGAAATCGAGGAGGCGCAGTTAAAAATAAGATTATGCACGCCCAGTCAAATCAAAGTCAGAAAGTGGGACCCACCGCTCGTCACGTCCCATCAAAATCGCTCATGCGGGCAACTGAGGTCATACAAACGTAAGCATTGACGTCACCAAGGCTACGCAGTGGAAAACTTCGACTATTTTTAGTCCTTGATGGAGTCTTCGACTCCACCAAGCACTCGGGGGCTACTCCCATAGGGAGCGCTGTCCGTGCACCCTACGACTTTTTATTTTCTTATTGCAGGCACGAAGACAATCACAAAGGCAAACCCAACCACTCGAAACAAAATTCGATTATGGACACGGGTTACTCCCATAGGGAGCGCCGGAAACAAATTCGACTGAAACAAGCACGCAAAAGCCGACAGTAGTCGTGAAAATATTTAGTCCCTGCCTGAGTCATCGACTGAAACAAATAAGCAAAAAGACGACAGCAGTCGCAAAAGTTCTTTAGTCCCTGCCTGAGTCTTCGACTCAACCAGGCACTCGGGGGCTACTCCCATAGGGAGCGCTGGTCGCGCACCCTATGATTATTTGCACAAAAACTGTGTGTTGATAACATCCGCACTCGCAACCTTTGGCGACACCGCCTCACAAATTTTCCCTACAAAGAGACTACGTCTCCTGGGACGCCCGAATCGTCTCCGCGATGATAAAATTCGGATGCCACGCTTACGGCGTGAAGGTAAGACCTGAATAAGGCCTGGCAATGCATTTAACTGCGCAGTACCAGAGATGTATCCGTGCCTACAGGCATGATGAACATGCCTTGACGTACGTGTCGAGTGCTCACACCCATATAACTGGAATTCGACTCCTGTAAGACCTCCGCGGCCTGAGTCGAATTACACCAGCACTTTTCCGGATTCGAGTCCGGGGACTCGAATTTGAGTAGATTGTGTTGTTTCACCCTAAGGTGGTTAACTGATACCGATACTTCGGTTATATCAGGCACGTATATCAACAATCCCTATGACATAAATAAAAGCAGTCGAAAATGTACTCATTCAGGCACTCGAAGACTTCAAAAAAGTCCCCAGTCGAATCTGCGATTCCACTGGACACTCGGGGACTACTGACATGGGTATACCCTATAGCTACTCGAGCTTGGTATATATGGTCCAAGTATGTATAGGCCCACAGTGTCGCCAAGGCCCAGATAGAAGGACTCGAGTAACCTGCGGACTCTCGATTGCTTGAAGATCAAGAAAAAGCTAAAGATAGAAAGTTTGAAGGGGAAAACCCTAACTTGTAACCGACTCGACCTGCTACCCGAGACCTAGCCTATCTATATAAGGGCTAGGAGGGGGCGGCGAGGAGGACACACGCAACCCTAGCTTCCACAAACCCTCGCCAGATTGCATCTGCGCACCGTTGTAACTTTCGACTCCCTCGATAATTCCACGAGCAGACAAGCAGGAGTAGGGACCTCTATGAGGCCTGAACCTGGGTAAATCCTTTGTCCCCTGTGTGCTTGTTTGCTAGCCGATAGATGTCTCCAGCGCTCCCTCCTTATCCAAAACCCAAGTCCATAACAACGGGCATTGATGAGTTAAACCCTCGTCACTAGTGGATTTAATACTAGTAAAGTACTAGTGTCTCATAAAAGAAACTCTCAGTCTGATAATTGATCAAGGGATTTTGAAGTTATTCAAAATATTGAGGAGATATGCAATTTGCATGATATTGAATGGGAGCTATAAAGTCTTCGTAAAAACAATATGTGAATGACATATTTTTGAGTGGGATCAATGTATGTTTCGGACTCGAATATGTAGGGAACATATTCTGAGTAGGAGCTTAACTCTTATGTGTACATGACACATTAAGGATAAAAGCGCAAGGACTAATAAATGATGATTTATACGGGTTTAAAGTTGTAAGAAAGTATATTACAATATTATGTTGTAATACATTCCTAAAAGAGGTTCTGAAATAGTTTCAGAATAGGAATTGATGAAGGAATGGTCCTAAATCATTCAAATTAGGAATTGCATGTGAGTGCTACATCGATGGTTAATATAAAGAAAAGGATGATCGTCATCCACTATGTTTTGACATAGGTTCTGTCTTAGAAACCATGATGAGAACTCAACATAATTTATGATCCAAGAAGAAACATTCAAAAGTAATTAAGTATGAATCACTGAACATTGAGCTAAGTTTGTCCACAGTGTATAATGAGAAATGTAGACATTTTTTCAGGTCTATGAAGGATGACATACATACCTTAAATCATAAAGGGTTATGTTATAAGGGCATATGTTAACCTTAAAAGATTGGAAATCTCTACATTGACAATACCTATTCAAGTCGAAGAGGAAGCATGGTGGTAAACATCGAAAAATACACATGGTGCACTAGTGTTTCGATAACTACATTTCACCTAAAAGTATAAGGATACTACCTGAAGTGATGTATAATGTTGTGGCGAGAAAAGTTTGTCTTTTCACAGAATGTGTGTCCCAGGGTACAATGCCCATGAGAAAGTTCGCATTGACTGATCTAACGTTACTTCTGGCTCCTGGAAACCGACCTCACTCTATTGCCATAACTACTATACATACACAAGATGTTATCATAAGATGATAAAGTATTAATGTCAATTAACGTGACATTAGTAAGTTGTAGAGGATATAAGGGGATGTAAAGTCCAGACCCTAGACTAAACCTCTTACATGAGCAAGCATGATCAGAAGTGCCATGGTTATATGGTGCCGATGATTAGTAAACAAATGTAGCTAGTTTATTTATACTCTAATGCAGGTGGGAGACTGTTGGAAATATGCCCTAGAGACAAAAAATAATATGGATTATTATCATATTTCATAAAGTTTATGATTAAGTTTTGTATTATTCTATAAGTGTATTGATAGGAAATGTCAATACAAGTGTGATACATTAACAACCAGTAGTTCCCAGTGAAACTCTAGTCACTCGTTCATTGGTCAACAGATGATCAAGGTTTCCTAATCATGTGGCATTTATGCCAGTACAATGGAGTCACCTCATTGAGCGAATGATATGATGAGAAATATCCAAACTGAGCATCATAACACAATCATGTCACAAAGTTCAAGTTGCGATGATTAGGAAACCTAGTGTCTTATTTTTTAGATCATGAGACCATATCAACCACTATCACCCGAGAGTGCCTTGATTGCATCAAATGTCACTCGGTAAAATGGTGATCATAAAGGTGCCTTCAGGTATTCAGAGGGGCATGTAGAGGCATTGTGTGTTAAGAGCGGGATTTGTCCATCCACGTGACAGAGAGATACTCAAGGGACCACTCGGAGAAGTTATATCCATAAAGCTGTGCAGCGTGTGACTAGGTGATGGCTCGGTGTTGATGTGGAGCTCGTTGGGGAACCCCAAGAGGAAGGTATGATGAGCACAGCAGCAAGTTTCCCTCAGTTATGAAACCAAGGTTTAATCGAACCAGTAGGAGCAAGGAAACACCCCAAAGGTGTTGCTAGCTGAGCCTTGGCAGGGAGCACTACCGGTGCTAGTAGCAACATGGAGACCTGCACAACACAACCACAGAACTCTGTCCCCAACTTGCGATGAGGTTGTCAATCTCACTGGTTTTGCTGAAAACAAAGGATTAAACGTATCGAATGGAAGGAAGTAATAATTTGCAGAAAGTAAACACAAAGCAGTAAACAGTTTGTAGACTGTATGTAAAAGAAAAGGACCGGGATCCATAGTTCACTAGAGGTGGCTCTCCTTAAGATAGATAACATGCTAGGTGAACAAATTACAGCGGGGCAATTGACAAACATCGAGAAAGCAATACATGCATATACTAATCATCTTGACTCCTTTGGAACTTGATTGGGCATTACAACATTATACATAGACCGCCATCCAACTGCATCTATGACTAATAATCCACCTTCAGGTTATCATCCGAACCCCCTCCAGTATTAAGTTGCAAGCAACAGATTATTGCTTTACGAATTGCGTGTAAAGTAAACAATACGATTCTTCTATGAACAAAGGATTGTTGTTTTCTCCCTAGTAGCAACATCACATCTAGTACCTTAGAGATTTCTGTCATTTCCCCAGATTACCAGAGGCATGAACCCACTATCGAGCATAAATACTAACTCTTGGAGTTTCTAGCATCTACTTGGCCAAGATAGCTACTAAGAACGGAAAGCATGCAAGATCACAAATAACAAAGACATGATAGAATCAATAATCAATCTGAAATAGCATCTCAATATCCATCGGATCCCCGCAAACACAACATGCAGAATTACAAATAGATGATCTTGATCATGAACGGAGCTCACAAGATCTAGACATGAAAGCACAAAGGAGGAGAACCAGCCCCTGGCGCGGGCCACCCCCCCTGGGGATGCTGGGGTCGGCCAGACCACCCCCTGGCGCGGGCCAGGCCTGGCCGCGTGGCCAGGTGGTGTGGCCGGCCCCCAGCCCTTCCCCGTCTCATATTCTAGCATCTGATGACTTCCGGAAAATAGGCACTTTGGCTTTTGTCCCATCCAATTCCGAGAATATTCATTTTTTGACTTTCCTGGAACCAAAAACAGCAGAAAACAGGCAGCTGGCACTGTGGCTCTTGTTAATAGGTTAGTCCAAGAGATCATATGAAAAGTACTCCAAAGTGTGGACAAAACAAAAGAAAGTGGATAAAACCAAGCATGGAACATAAAAAATTATAGATACATTTGCAATGTATCAACATCCCTAAGCTTAACTCCTGCTCGTCCTCGAGTAGGTAAATGATAAAAAGAAAGAATAATTTTTGAGGTGACATGCACCATCAAAGACTTGATCAAAGTATTTGTAAAACATTCAAAGCTGGGATCATAGTACTTCAATCATAACATGAAAGACAAAGTTCTAGCAATAAGACAAAGAAACTATGATGCAACATGAAAAGGCACAAACAAAAGGTTCATGTATAACAATGCTTTGCAAGACGTTTGTTTGTTTCACATAAAGAAAACATAGCATAATAGCATTCAGCTTGTCCCTCATAGAGTAGCAAATATAAATGCATAGGACACCTTCAAAGTTCATAAGAGTGACTAGATACAAATAGTTTAAAAACAAGCAATATCAACATATGCATCAATCAACTAGTCTTGGGACAATGCACATAGAACTAAGAATGGCCACTATGCTCTCAAAGTAAGTGGATAAAGATAGAAGGTGGAGACTCAATATAATGGTGGAAGAAAGGCCTTCATAGAAGGAAGTAGGGATTCAAGTCTCATAAAGAGCTTCCAAAAATTATGGTACTTATAGCTTTCAGCTCTCATTGCCAATATCATAAGCATCTTGAAGTGATTAAGGTTAAAGTGAACAAACTATGGTGTACATGCCTGACGAAGTATAAGTCAGAAATCTCATGTCCCTTGTATACGAGGGCCGCTCCTCATGCTACTCAAGTTTAGTCACCGGTAAGTTCTTGTCATCATAAGTACATGTGTATCATAGAGAACCACCAACGGGGTACCCCTTGCCCGATGATACGGAAGAATCCCCATATCAAAATGACTAGGCAAGCAGACAACGAGCATCTCAGCAATCTTCTTATTTACCATGGGAATATGGTGCTTTTTTCTCTCTTTCCTCTTTCCATAATCTCTTTTTTTTCTCAATATACGACTCTCTTTTTTTTATAAGAAGAATGCTTCATAGACAACTCATTATGGTTAAGCTGCAGGTTTCCACCATGTCAGCATGGATTAGACCAGCGACCCAGGCGTTTCTCTAACACATATACATAACTCCATGGATTTACAAGCTCCCCTTTCATTTCACACCGATGACATCCATATACAAAAGAGCATGATATCAACTAGGTACAAGTACCAAGTGCAATGTTGAAAGCGTTCCCCATGAAAGCATGGTTCTGCTAATTCCCAACAAATAAGTGCAATCATATACAACATAGACGACACAATGGTTCAAGTTTATTAAGGGCAAGGAAAGTAAAGTGTGCCATCAAGTTCGTGAGAGCTTTAATCACTAGTTTTCTCATAACAAGTTTAATTCGGAAGGTAAACAAAAGCATGAATATACTTGGAATAGCATAAGCTAGTAGGTAGGTATGGTGGACTCTTTACAATAACTTGGTTTAAGGAGTTGGATGCATGAGTGGAACTCATACTTGGTTGTGGAGGCTAGCAAAAGACTGGGAGCGACAAATTAAGAGAGCAATAATGGCCATAATCATGCAGAGCGACAAAACATCATTGATCAAAGCATAAAGTGATACTACAAGTTGAAAACTAAAGGAGCATAAAGGCTATGGTGACTTGAGATAGTCATAACATGGTGTGAGCATGTGCCAAGTCAACCCAAATAAAGCATCAAAGGAGAATACCACTATACTATGCTTTAATATGCTAAAACAACGCATGATTCATCCAAGGCACATTAAGCAATCTCAATTGTTTATAACAAGTCATTCTACAGCAAAGAATACTAAGCATAAAGCCAAAACAATATCAAGCATGGCATGACAGAGCATAGGCCACAGTCAAAAACAAGCTCTCTTTACCACTTAAGCATGAACTTTCCTACTCTTTCCCAAACCAAAACAAACTATTTGAAAACCAATGTATGAAAGAGGGGGTCCAACCAATTTATTCAGCAAACTAAGAAAACAAAACAAACGAAAAACCAAAATGAAAACCAAAAAGAAGACGCTCCAAGAACAACACAACTGTGCATGAAACAATAAAAATGAAGCGTTTGGAAGAAACCTGAGATTTTTATTGATAAAAAGGGGATGCCTTGGGCATCCCCAAGCTTTGACGCTTGTACTTATTGGATTTCTTGGGGTGACACACGTGGCATCCCCAAGCTTGAGCTTTAGTCCATTCGTCATCTCATTACTCATTCCTTCCATACACCTGAAATTTTCCTTCATACAAAACTTCACACAATCTTTATTAGCAACATTAGTGCACGCAAGATAGTAAGTCTTTAGGTTCAGCAACACCAATAAAACTTCCATTAAAACACTAGCTACTGTAACACTTCCCTCAAAAATCTCAATTCCCAAAAAGAACTCAAAAAAGGAACCAACAGGAAGCAAATGCAGAAAATGGCAGAAGTCTGTCAAAACAGACCAGCAGGTAAATACAATTTTTTTCGAAGACCTTCTGTTGCTCAAGTAAAAAGTGTTGAACTAACGAAAGTTAGAAAACAACCTGGGGCAGAAGCACAAAAATTAACGCCTCAAAAGGACGTACAGAGATGTTACACGAATTTTTACGGTGAAGCATAGAAATCTGTTTCGGGACAACAACTTTCCCAATCATTACTTCTCTCTCATTAGAGGTTTATCTTGACACAAAAAACAAACAAAACGGATAAGGAGCGGTTATTACCGAAGTAATAACTTCCAAGACTCAAAGAAACTAAAACAAACTGAAAGCAAAAATAAATTGGGTTGTCTCCCAAAAAGCTCTTTCTTTATAGCCATGAAGATGGGCATGATGATTTTGGAGAAGCTCTCATAGGGATATGTATTGAAGTGAAAGAGAGCATTAAAAAGCAAAAACACACACATTTAAGTATAACCCACTTCCTATGCAAGGGAATTTTGTAAACAAACAAGTTGTTGAAACCAAAGGCTACTTGCATAAGAAGGCAGAAGAAGTGCAACATAAAAACTTTCAGCATAAAACGAGGAAACTTGATATTATTGAGATGCATAAGAACACTTTTCCCTCTTTCATAGTAACTTTCAGCATCAAGCATAAACTTAACAATATAACTATCACAAGGACCGTCATAGCAATGATCACTTATTCTAATAGAAAAAACAGAAATACTAGCTCTCATAACACTACTTTGTGAAACAATATTAGAGGTATCCTTACAAAGGATAGTGTGTCCCTCTTTTTCATATTTACTGACAAAGTCTTTCACACTTGCTATTATAGGTTCATCAACCATTTGTTTATCAGGTTCAACAACTTTACTCATACTTTCATTAACCATACTAGCTATCATAGAATGCTCCTTTACCTTAACCGGAAAAGGCATTATCTCAATATAAGGTTCAGGTAAAATATGATTAGCGGTATAAACTTCAGTATTTCTTGCAGGAACACTCTTAGCAATATCTTTATAAGGTTCATGATACTTATTCCACTTCTTTTTAGGCACTTCAATGTAGGAATAAAAAGCCTTAAAATAAGAAGCAATAGCTTGAGAATCTAG
Source organism: Avena sativa (assembly GCA_916181665.1). Classification (NCBI taxonomy): domain Eukaryota; kingdom Viridiplantae; phylum Streptophyta; class Magnoliopsida; order Poales; family Poaceae; genus Avena; species Avena sativa. The sequence continues at coordinate 56,645,944 of OV702292.1, forward strand.
ACCATAAGCATTTTTAATATTTTGAAAGTCATCGGTTCCCATAAAAGATTCAATGCATTCATAATCATAATTTATACCTGACTTTCTACCTTTGTCATTTTCCCAAGCTTCAACATCGTCTTGAATACGGTCCAGAAGATCCCATTTAGCTTCTTATTTCATGCGAGTGAATGATCCAGCACAAGAAGCATCCAATAAATCCTTGTCATGAAGAGAAAGCCTTGCATAAAAGTTATTGATAATAATATTATTGGGGAGCTCATGAATGGGACATTTGAGCATTAATAACTTCAATCTCCCCCAAGCTTGCGCTGTATTCTCTCCATCAAGAGGCCTAAAGTTGTATATTTGATTCCGATCTTTATGAATCTCACTAGGAGGATAAAACGTTGAATAAAAGAGAGGTACTATTTCCTCCCATTCCAGAGCTTGACCATTCTTCAACAGCTTATACCATTCCTCAGCTCTTCCTTTCAGTGATAATGAGAATAACTTCTTCTTAACTTGATCTGTAGTAATACCTGCACACTTGAACAACCCGCATAATTCGTGTATAAAGAGTAAATGATCACCGGGATGGATAGTTCCATCCCCAACATAGTAGTTATCCATAACACGATCAATAATTCTTTTAGGTATTTTGTAAACATCATTCTTAGCAGGTGGTGGCTTATCTACTACCTTAGCAGTGGTAGTAGCATTACTAAATAAGAAACTCAGCGAATTATCCATAACGAAAATAAAGCAACTAACAGAAGTAAACAATACTCATAGTAGAAGTTTCCTTTACCAGTTCCACTCTCCAATAGCGCTTCACTCCCCGGCAACGGCGCCAGAAAATAGCTTGATGTCTACGCACTTCTATTCTTGTAGACAGTTGTTGGGCCTCCAAGTGTAGAGGTTTGTAGAACAGCACCAAGTTTTCCCTTAAGTGGATCACCCAAGGTCTATCGAACTCAGGGAGGAAGTGGTCAAAGGTATCCCCTCTCAAGCAACCCTGCAATCAAGATACAAGAAGTATCTTGTGTCCCCAACACACCCAATACAATTGTCAGGTGTATAGGTGCACTAGTTCGGCGAAGAGATAGTGAAATACAAGTGGGATGGATAATTATAAGTGGTAATGGTGATAGAGAATACTTTGATGGCGTGGAAAATACTAAAAGCAAAACTGAAATAAAGATAGAAGCAAGCAAACATGTAATAGATCTAATTGCAAACGGTGTATCAATGCTTAGAAATAAGGCCTAGGGATCATACTTTCACTAGTGAACACTCTCTCATATAAATATCTTCTCTTTATGATAATACTCTTAACTACTCTCCGGTTGGACACTCTAATCGATGGTAGGGCTATAACAACACACCTCAAAGTAAGCCTTTCCCATCTAGATAACCCCACACTGTCACCTTGAGCACTAGATAGGTCCAACAAACACCACAATTTCATAAAGACATCCAACTCCAAATATAACTCATAACAAGTATTTGTAATCTCTAGCCTAAGTGCCACCATGGTGTGCACGCTGTCACTTTCACACACATGGGGAGAGCAGAGATCTATTAAAGCACTTGAGTAGCAAGGTAGATCTATAGATTACAAGCTCATGATCTCAATAAGATCATGCATAGAGAGAGAGATGAACACATAGCTACTGGTAGAACCCTTAGCCTCGAGAGAGAACTACTCCCTCCTTATCATGGGAATCAGCAATGGTGATGGAGATGGCGGTGGAGATCGATGGAGATGGCTCCGGGGGCACTTCCTCGTCCCGGAAGGGTGCCGGAACAGAGACTTTCTGTCCCCCGAATCTCCCCTTCGGTGGCGGCAGCGCTGCGGAACTTTTCGTGGATTTCTGATGGACGACCTAGGATTTTGGTATCGGGAGGCTCTTATAGGCGAAGGAGGCAAGGTCGGTGGCCGTCCAGGGGGCCCACACCATGCCCTGGCACGGCTTGGGCTGGCCCGTGCCAAGGGGGGTGGCCACCCTATGGCCCCTCTCCGACTCTCCTTCTGGCTCAATGAGTCTTCCGGAAAAATAGTAACTTTGGCTTTTGTCCCGTCCAATTCCGAGAATATTCATTTTCTGACTTCCTGGAACCAAAAACAGCAGAAAATAGGCAACTGGCACTATGGCATCTTGTTAATAGGTTAGTCCAAGAAATCATATGAAAAGTACTCCAAAGTTGGAACAAAACACAAGAAAGTAGATAAAACCAAGCATGGAACATCAAAAATTATAGATACATTTGCAATGTATCACTCCTCGCAGGTCACCCCTTGCTCCTTCTTCATCATGCAGTAGCTCTGGCTCACGACATTTAAGCGCCCCAAGTGTTGCGCCTCGTGTCTTCGTACACATCCGGTGCACGCTGAGACCTCCGGCTCCCCGATCCCGCCGGGAGTGCGTAAGTTGATATCCAGCTAGGAATCCCTGCAGCGCAACGGCGTACTGCAGGTGTGCCTTGTTCGCATAGCCCAAACTTGGGGCCATGGTCACAAGGGCTAGAGAGAGAGGGAAGGAGGAAGTCAACCAAAGGACTTCTCCAAATATAGGTTGGATTTATTCCCACCTTTGGGCACCCCTTTATATAGGGGGAGGGGGTGTGACCTCCCCTTTGGGTTTCCCATGTGGGACTAATCAAGGGAGAGAGGGGGGGGGCGCATGGGCCTCATGGACCAGCCGGCCAGGGGTGGGCCCCACCCTGTGCATAGCCCTAGGCTGGCCGGGTGGGGCCTCTTGAGGCGCCTGGGCCTTGGCCCTTTGGCCCTTGGCCCTTCCCTCCTTCGGTTTTCCCTCATGGGCTCTTTTTCCCTAGGAAGTTTGGCCCATTAGTGGAATACCCCTTCAAATTGGATTATAATATTATATTTAATATTAATTACATTAATTAATATGTAAATACATATTACAAAATACGTCTTGACACGAAACACCTTTCGGTTCCCTTTCGACTTCCTCCGAACGACTTCGGATCTTTCCCGAAATGATTTCGGTCCTTTATTCTTTCTCTGAACAACTTCAGATCTCTCTGCGGAACGATTCCGGCTTTCTCTTTCTCTACTGTGATTCCGTCTTACGAATGATCGCTCTCATCGTACCCTTAAGCGTATCCTCTCACGGCTTGGGAATGCTCTAGACATGATCTGTATCAATGATTAACAGAGGGACCAGGGATATCCATGTGACCCCTATGCATTCCTAATGACAATGTCATTTGAACCACTAAATGTAGCATCCAATTCCTTTTGTTTCTTGATACGAATTGTCCGAGATCCGATCATTGGTATCACATACCTTGTTCAATCTCGTTCACAACAAGTTTTGTTTTCTTGTGACCGTGATATTACATCCCCGTGATCGAGTCACATGTTGCAACATTTATGGATGTAATCTCACCAAGCCAGCTATATGTATCTTTACCCGTCATGTGGGTGAACAAATCCCAGTCTTGTAGTCACATGTCATCTACTATTCCTTTGGAATACCCAACTTACACCTTTATGGCCACCGTATTACCAGATGACGGTTGATGCAGTCTAAGCAGCCTCGGGAAACAATGAGTAATATGAGCTCATGGTCTAAGGAAAAGGAATCTAGGTATAGCTATTGCAACAATGAACTATATGACTTGATCGTGTTGCAATCCTTCGAGGAATGTCCATCACATCATTCTCCAATGATATGACCCTGTTGTCAATTGGCATAAATGCCCATGATCTTGAAACCCAGATCATCCTCATGACCAACGAACTAGTATGAATAGAGGCTACTAGGGACTTGGTTGTTTCATACCACACCTGTACCAATGTTTCTACTTGGCATAGTTATAGCACAATATGAAACTATTATAACCTAATTGAGATATGACAATAAAAACCTATTTATTATTTGCCTCTAGGGCATATCTCCTTCAGCTCCCACTTGCACTAGAGTACAAATAATCGAGCTCACATTTTACTCATATAAACCATATACCATATGCCTTTACAGATCATGCATGCTCATGGGAAACGTCATGTCCATGTTCTGTTTTACCAGATCATTATGTCTTTTGCAAATCGTTAATGTCTTCCTAATTTTGACATTCACACCATTATCGTATAATGGGTTGAAGCATTTGTTTGGCAACAAAGTGAGACTTTCTTTCTAGTGTTTATAATGACGGTCGTTTTCACTGTTGTCATCTAAACTTCAAAACACACTTTGCTATCCTTTGTGTATATACTGTAGTCATGGCAGCAGAACGAGGCCAAATTCTAGGAGCTTATAGTGACTTTAGATCAACCTCGAGGGCTTTCTCATGGGCCCTGGGCCCTGGGACACATCATTCTACGTTAAAAGCGAACTAGCCCCACCATAACATTATACATTACATCCGATGGAGCCTTTATACTTCTATATCTATGTAGATCCTAGTGCATGAAATGCACCTATGCCACTTACATTGCTTCTTGCCATTTATGTACAAACTTAATTCTGGTTCAGTGATCAACTCAGGAATCACTTAAAGACATGCTCTTACAGTTAAGACTTTGTCCTACCAACCAGAACCTCGGGTCACATTACGTCGAGTATACAACATGGTTGTATGGAAGAACCTATGATTGAGGCATAGGAGATGCAACACATCTCTTTCTTTCATCCATAGTTGAAATACTAACTTAATGCTTCATATAGCAAGAACTACTTTCTTACCCTATTCCATTCTGAGCTTCTTCAGAATCTTGCTTAGGACATTCTGAACATCTTTCAGAGTCAAGTCCAAGAAGCATTCGACATTCAGTGTTTATTAAACTCACCAATCTATCTTAATAGATCTTATTATTTAATAACTTCAACTTCATCCTTATTTATCTAACTTAAATATTATTAACACCAATCACATCATTCACATATGTCGTCCACATATCCTAGAATGATTTCACGCTCCCACTCAAATACGACATTCATGTTTGAGATCCAGGGATTTCACTTAGCTCCCACTCAAAATATGTCAGCTACATATTATGAATTAGCCAAGCTAATTTGCTCGCACTCAAATCTAGGTCCTCTCGATAATCTTGGACATTCCAAAATTCTTTGATCATCATCAATTTGAGAATTCCAATTACGAGACTTCAATATCCATCATAGTGTAAATCCAAAAGACTTAAGCATCACTACTGTTGTAGTCAACTCCTTGAATTTGTCCAAAACTTGTGACAAATCGAGCTTTTTGTCATTCATTAAGTTTCATTTCCTTCTTATGACTTTGCAGTCATTCAGAAATATCAAGTAAACTTCTTTACTTTAATAACATCAAGTAACATGTTACTTTGCAATCTTAAATGTAACTTAATATAGGATTTTATGACTCCTAGTCATTTCTCGCACTCAGGTCCATCACGCTTCTTTGTAATTTGTAGGTATGTCTTGCTCAAAACATGACAAGTGAATCAATAATATAATTCCACAAACTTGTAGAATATATAGTTGAATCCTACTTTATTTAGTAAAAGTATTTATTTGAGACTTTATGATCATTATCATTGGTTTCTCCTCTATTTGTAGAGTTTGGATTAACGAAACAAATTCCACTCCGCCACTCAACAATTCGGAGGTAAGGTAAAATACCTTGTTTTGATCTTTTACTTTCTTCCACCTGTATCTTCATCAAGACACGTCAACTTTGGACAACAATAGGTTTGCCCCTTTTGTGGAAGATGCATTCATAGCTTCCTAAGAATGCTCTACACAGACTTGTTTATTCGCCACGATTTCGACTTATCAAAATATCCAGAAACTCGAACTTGCCATAACACTTATGGTGTTGTTTCCACTAATCTTTTAGATGTTCCTTTGCATTTCAAATGAGTGCTTGCTTATTATGATTTTTAACTCTAAACGACAACTATAACCCCTATAAGAGATGATATTATACCATATGTATCTTAATACATAATGATTATGATGTTTAGATATTCCAACAAAGTTTGAATTCATCCAATTATCAGCATTTGTGAAATATCTTTCACAAGTTCCTTTTATGCTAAACTTTAACTTGAATACTTTAGTCATGTTGATCAAATCAAAGAGACTTATCAATTCAATATCCTCCTTTGTTGTGAACTCATTTGAAAAATTCAAATCATTTCATAACTTCATGTTTCATTAAGTAAATACACTTATTCCCTTAAGTCCACAATTAACTAATGATTTCCACTACTTGTTGAAAATACGATACATCACTATGTATAAGTTTCAACATTTCTTCGCATATTACCGTTTTACCAGAATGCGGAGTTTTAGTCATTCTGCCCAAAAGGCATGGTTTTGCAAAGTCTCTAGATTAAGCATCTAGGACCCCGATCTTCATTAAGAACATGCAATAACCAAAATGACTTAAACTATAGTGTCATTTCATTATTAAACTTTGGATATCTTTTAGCATTCTAATCCTCTTATAAATGTTCAAACTGTTATCATTAACATAGTGATGAGAATAACGTATTTATAATCATAATGTGACCATAAGGTATTGTTCATAAGAATAGTACAAACTGGCTTGTAACTTGTTCATATGAATAATCGTCTTGCCAAAAGCAAGACACACAAACTAGGATTACAAAATTATATTCAAGTCCACTAATCCAAATGACAAACTTTGAGGGAAGAGGTGATGTCGGCTATCAACTATTTTGCTTGTTGTCATCAAGTCACGTTGCCTCAAAACCAGCAATTCTCAAGCAGATCCTCCAGTTTTCACAAAACGGGACAAGTATCAAATACTTTGCAAACTGCAATGAGTTTTGCAAGAACCACATTTATAATTTGTATATCTTGCATATACCTTTTCATCCATGACCTCCATTGCAATCAAGCCCTTCCAAGAGTTCTCAACTCTAATGCAAGATCGCTAAGTGTTTTTCCAAACAATCTCTTTTCATCCATGATGGAGGAAAACCCATCCAACGGCTCATACTCTATGTGCCTTATTCTGTAGAATACAAAATGTAGCTCAAATCTCCATCGAATGGAGAATGGATTATTGGATGATTATGGAGAAAACACAAACATTCATGAGTCATCGGATTATCTCCTAATGGTTATTGTATTTAAGAAGAGAAGATCACCTTTTATGAGGATATACCTTAGGCGTGGGTATTAATCTATGAAGTTGGACCCTTTTGCTAAGTTCCAAATTAAGCAATATATTCCCATGGTCACAAAGGACCTCAATGGGATAGGCCAAGATCTACTAAGATATTTGCAAACCAACATCTAGACTAAGTTTATAATAAGAGATCAATTTATATTTGGTCTCCACTAAAATTGTCATCCCCTGGATGATTTTAATGATCGCATGATCCCTGTCCCCTGCACCTCCCCCGATCATCACGACAATCAGTGCAGTATCAAAGGTAGACATTCACTAATGTTAATCACACCATCCATGTGACTCATGCTCGATCTTTCGATCTCTTGTGTTCAGGCCATGTCTGCACATGCTAGGCTCGCCAAATCTAACTTGTGTGTATTTGCTGTGCAACATGGCTTACACCCACTATATGCGAACATAGATATGTCTGACCCCTACTCACCGCAAGGCGCCTCATAACGAAGAACTTTCTTGGTGGTGCACACACAAGGGGAACACGGAACATTGGAATTCAATAGGGATTATCTGATTTGCTACCGTTGGGTATCTAATACTAGCACACAATAAGATGTAAAACATGTATCAACATCATATGTATAATGTGATATGATATGGTCCTTCTTGCGCCTTGATCTCCATCGAGTGCTCCGGCATGATCTCCATCTTGCCCTTGGTTTGACACCAAGTCCACGACGCCTCCACCAGGTCGCCCATCGGAACGATGACTATTACTATACTAGTTAGTAACAGAAAAGTAAACTACTTTACCTTCGCAACGACCAATGCCATATCATAATCACATGCCCTCCTGCAAAATAAAGTTAAACGCCTCTACTTTATCTATTGCAAGTTTTACGTGGTTGTTAGGGCTTTCGCAATAGAACCGTTTCTAATCAATGAACTTTCCAACCACAACATGGATCCGACAGTTGTCTCTACTACACCCCTTTCGGGGCCCTCCGTTGCGAATGCTATATCAACTATTGAATGAGAGACAGACACCCGCTAGCCACTTATACGGTACAAGCCGTATGTTGAGCGTGGAACCAGTCTCGCGTACGAATACGCGTAAGGTGGGTCCGGGCCGCTTCATCAAACAATACCGCGATATAAACAAGTACATGTTAGAGGGTAACAACTAAGGGATCAATGCCCGCACAAAACTTGTGCGTACTGGCCGTACATCACTCCTACGCATAGATCGGCTCTACTACCACTGAAGGAGATCCGTAGTAGAAAACAAAAAAATTCCTACGATGGAACCCCAAAACTGCCTAGGATCTATCTATGTAGTAATGCGGTAACAGCCAATGCATAGAGAATACATACCCTTGTAGACCGTACGTGGTTAACATTCTGAGGGGAACGTGGTTGATGTAGTCGTACTCGTAGCCGACCTCAAGGTCGTGAAGCTCCTCGCAGGTCACCCCTTGCCCCTTCTTCATCGTGCAGCAGCTCCAGCTCACGACATTTAAGCACCCCAAGTGTTGTGCCTCGTGTCTTCGTACACATCCGGTGCACGATGAGACCTCCGGCTCCCTGATCCCGTTGGGAGTGCAGAAGTTGATATCCGGCTAGGAATCCCTGTAGGCAATGGCGTACTGTAGGTGTGCCTTGTTCGCACAACCCAAACTTGGGGCCATGGTCACAAGGGCTAGAGAGAGAGGGAAGGAGGAAGTCAACCAAAGGACTTCTCCAAATATAGGTTGTATTTATTCCCACCTATGTGCACCCCTTTATATAGGGGGAGGGGGTGTGCCCTCCCCTTTGGGTTTCCCATGTGGGACTAATCAAGGGAGAGAGGGGGGAGGCGCATGGGCCTCATGGGCTAGCTGGCCAGGGGTGGGCCCTACCCCGTGCACAGCCCTAGGCTGGCCGGGTGGGCCCCTTGAGGCGCCTAGGCCTTGTCCCTTTGGCCCTTGTGTTGGAGATATGCTAAAGAGGCAATAATAAAAGTGGTTATTATTATATCTGTGTGTTTATGATGAATGTTTACATCCCATGCTATAATTGTATTATTAGCACTAATACCTGTGTGTTTTGTAAACATAAAAGAGTCCCTAGTAAGCCTCTTGTTGAACTAGCTTGTTGATTAATAGATGATCATGGTTTCCTGATCATGGACATTGGATGTCATTAATAACAAGGTCATATCATTAGGAGAATGATGTGATGGACACACACCCATAGTAAGTGTAGCATAAGATCAAGTCATTTAGTTCGTATTGCTACAAGCTTTCAAATGCATAGTAACATAATCCTTCAACCATGAGGTTATGTTAATCACCATCACCGGATGGGTACTTTGATGACATCAAACACCGCTTCGTAACTGGGTGGTTATAAAGGTGTCATTGGGTATTCTGAAAGTATGTGTTGAAGCGCATGGACCAAGATTGGGATTTGTCCATCCATATAACGGATAGATATGCTCTGGGCCCTCTCGGTGGAATGTCATCTAGTTAGCTTGCAAGCATGTGACTGGGTCACAAGGGATGACATAACATGGAACGACTAAAGAGTACTTATCAGTAACGAGGTAGAACTAGGTATGGAGATACCGACGATCAAACCTCGGATAAGTAGAATATCGCGTGACAAAGGGAATTGGTTTCATATGTGAATGGTTCTATCGATCACGAAGTCATCGTTGAGTATGTGGGAGCCGTTATGGATCTCTAGATCCCGCTGATGGTTATTGATCGGAGAGGTGTCTCCATCATGTCTGCATATTCACGAACCGTAGGGTAACACACTTAAGGTTCGAAGTTGTTTTAAGTACATATGGAATGTGTGTTGGAGACCGAATGTTGTTCGGAGTCTCGGATTGGATCCGGGACATCACGAGGAGATCCGGAATTGTCCGGGGAATAAGATTCATATAATGGGGATCATTTTCTAAGTTAGGAAATGTTCCGGAGTGTTTATATGGGGATTCTAGAAGGTTTCGGAATGTTCCGAAAGGTTCTAGAAGATTTTTTGGACTTTACTTGAAAACCAAGAAAGGATAAAGGGAAACTTGGAGGGTAAGTAAGGGAAACTTGGGGGGGAGGACTCTCCCCCCAAGCTCCCTTGTGCGCCGGCCCTAGGAGGTGGGCCTAGGGGTGGGAACCCTAGGCTGCACCCCTGCCTCTATATATAGAGGGGTGGAGGCGCCACCCCCCCTTGCCCCTCCCACTCCAAACCCTAGCCGCCTCTCTCCTCCTCCTTCTCTCTGCTCTGGCTTAGGCGAAGCCCTGCAGAATTCTCTACTCCACCACCACCACCACGCCATCGTGCTGCTGGGATTCCGTGGAGAGATCTACTACCTCCGCTGCTTGCTGGAACGGGGAGAGGAAGGTCTGCTTCGACTCCGCACGTGTGACCGACTGCGGAAGCGCTGCCGGAACGCGGCGCCGGAAGGATCGTCGACTCGATCTTGAGATTGGCAAGTGATCGTCTACATCAACCACGAGATCCGATCTCACACAAGGCTTTCGGATCTACAAGGGTTAGTACAGATCTATCTCGTTGCAGATGTCTAATAGATTAGATCTTGGCTTTTATCTAGATTAGATATGGGTTTTGTTCGTCCTTGCGGTAGAAATTTTTTGTTTTCCATGCTACGAACCCATCAGTGGTATCAGAGCCAGGTTTATGCGTAGATCTGTTGCACGAGTAGAACACAATGGTTTTGTGGGCGTTGGTGCTCGTGCCATTTTTTGCTTTGTGTACTTTGCATCTTGCGGTATGGTGGGATGAAGCGGCTCGGGCTAACCTTACATGTCATCGCACATGATACTTGCTCCACGCTTGACGTGTAACTTGCTTTGCACAAGTGGCTTTTTGGGTGTCTGTCTCTCCCACCATAGTATAGATCCAATTTACACTTTGTACTTGATAGCACTTGTATCAACGTTGTGGTTCAGTTTCGTAGGTAAGATTCGTTCTTATTCGAAAGCCCCAAACCACGTAAAACATGCAAAGAAAATTAGAGGCGTCGAACTTGTTTTTGCAGGGGTTTTGTGATGTGATATGGCCATCATGTGATTGTGATTATATTTGATGTATGCAATGATCCTTGTTGTAATATGGCAACCGGCAGGAGCCTAATGGTTGTCATTAATTCTGTTAAGACTTGCGTGTCTATTCATCTTGTAATAGCTTTATTCCAAGTAGTTGTAATAGTTGCTAGTGATGATGGACAACCATGAAGCGGCTCCACTGACCTTGACGCAATGCCGGTGATGATGGAGATCATGTCCGTGCTTTGGAGATGAAGATCAAAGGCATAAGAAGAAAGGGCCATATCATATCACACTAATTATGAATTGCCTGTGATGTTAATCCTTTATGCATCTTGTATTACTTAGATCGCGACGGTAGCATTATAAGATGATCCCTCTCACTAAATATCAAGTAATAAAGTGTTCGTCCTTAGTTGGCACAGTTGCTAAGACTCGTCATTTTGAAGCATCTCGTGATGATCGGATGTGATAGATTCTACGTGTGCATACAACGGGTGCAAGCCAGATTTGCACATGCGGAAACTAAGTTTGATCTTGACGAGCCTAGCATGTACATAAATGGTCTCGGAACACGGAATACCGAAAGGTAGAACATGAATCATATAAATGATATGATGAACATGAAGATTGTTCGCCGATGAAACTACATCTTCTCTCGTGAAGATCGGACTTGGTGTAGTGGACTTGGTTCGTGTAATCACTAAGACAATGTGAGGGATGCTGTTTTGAGTAGGAGTTCACCTAGTTAATTTAAGAATTAAAATTGAACTCAATTTATCATAAACTTAGTCTAAACTACTTGCAAATTTGTTATAGATTATGGCGAACCTCTCCATCAATTTCAATGCGTTCCTAGAGAAAGAAAAGCTTAAGAACAATGGAAGCAACTTCACGGACTGGCTCCGTCAACTGAAGATTGTCCTCAGGGCTGGTCAGTTGACCTATGTGCTCGAAGCACCGCTAGGTGACCCACCTGCAGAAGATGCCACCGATGACGTAAAGAATGTTTACGCCACTCAGAAAAATCATTACTCCACAGTTCAGTGTGCCATCCTGTACGGTTTAGAAACAGAGCTTCAGAAGCGCTTTGAGCACCACGACCCGTTCGAGATCATTAAGGAGCTCAAGATCATTTTTGAGACTCACGCGGCCGTGGAGAGCTATGAGGCCTCCGAAAAGTTCTTTAACTGTAAGATGGAAGAGGGTAGCTCCGTTAGCGAGCACGTGCTCACCATGTCTAGGCACGCAAACAAGCTCCAAGAGTTGGGGATAACGATTCCTAATGAGTTAGGGATTCACCGTGTCGTCCAATCACTGCCACCGAGTTGTAAGAACTTTGTGATGAACTACAATATGCACTGCATGAACAAGACGTTGCCTGAACTATCGTCCATGCTGAAAACTGCTGAAGTGGAGATCAAAAAGGAGCACCAAGTGTTGATGGTCAATAAGACCACCAATTTCAAGAAACAGGGCAAGCCTAAGAACAAGGGAAACTTCAAGAAGGACGGCAAGAAAGCTGCCACACCTGCTAAGAAGCCAAAGGCTGGCCCTAATCCTGAAACTGAATGCTTCTACTGCAAGGGTGCCGGTCACTGGAAGCGTAACTGCCCCAAGTACCTGGCGGATCTGAAGAACGGCAACATCAAGAAGAAAGGTATATTTGATATACATGTTATTGATGTGTTACTAGTAATCATAGTAGTGCCTAGGTATTTGATACTGGTTCGGTTGCTCATATTTGTAACTCGAAACAGGAGCTGCGGAATAAGCGAAGACTAGCGAGAGACGAGGTGACGATGCGCGTTGGAAATGGCTCCAAGGTTGATGTGATCGCCATCGGCACGCTCCCTCTGCATCTACCTTCGGGATTAGTTTTAAATTTGAATAATTGTTATTTGGTACCTGCGTTAAGCATGAACATTATATCTGGATCTTGTTTATTGCGAGACGGTTACTCTTTTAAGTCTGAGAATAAAGGTTGTTCGATTTATATGAGTAATATCTTTTATGGTAATGCACCTGAGGTGAATGGTTTATTCTTACTGAATCTCGATAGTAGTGATACACATGTTCACAACATAGATGCTAAACGAACAAAATTGAATGATAATTCTACATACATGTGGCACTGTCGTCTTGGTCACATTGGAGTGAAGCGTATGAAGAAGCTCCATTCTGATGGACTTCTTGAATCACTTGATTTTGAATCACTTGAAAGATGCGAAGCATGTCTAATGGGAAAAATGACTAAGACTCCATTCTCTGGAATAATGGAACGAGCTACAAACTTATTGGAAATAATACATACCGATGTGTGCGGTCCAATGAGTGTAGCATCGCGTGGTGGATATCGTTATGTTCTCACTTTCACGGATGACTTAAGTAGATATGGGTATGTCTACTTTATGAAACACAAGTCCGAAACTTTCGAGAAGTTTAAGGAATTTCAAAGTGAAGTGGAAAATCATCGTAACAAGAAGATTAAGTTTCTGCGTTCTGACCGTGGAGGTGAATATCTAAGTTATGAGTTTGGCATGCATTTAAAGAAATGTGGAATACTTTCGCAGTTGACACCGCCGGGAACACCACAGCGTAATGGTGTGTCCGAACGTCGTAATCGAACCCTCTTAGATATGGTTTGGTCTATGATGTCTCTTACAGATTTACCGCTATCGTTTCGGGGCTATGCATTAGAGACAGCCGCATTCACTTTAAATAGGGCACCATCAAAATCCGTTGAAACGACACCGTATGAATTGTGGTTTGGAAAGAAACCTAAGTTGTCGTTCCTTAAAGTTTGGGGTTGCGAAGCGTATGCAAAGAAGTTACAACCTGATAAGCTTGAACCCAAAGCGGAGAAATGCGTCTTCATAGGATACCCTAAAGAAACAATTGGGTATACCTTCTATCATAGATCCGAAGGCAAAGTTTTTGTTGCCAAGAATGGATCCTTTCTTGAGAAGGAGTTTCTCTCGAAGGAATTGACTGGAAGGAAAGTAGAACTCGACGAGGTTATTGAACCTTTTCTCAGAGTTGAGAGTAGCGTAGCACCGGAAGATGTTTTTGTGCCGCCTGCACCAATTGGAGAGGAAGCTAATGATGGTGATCATGAAACTTCGAACAAAGTTGCTGCTGAACCTCGCAGGTCAACGAGGGTCTGTACCACTCCTGATTGGTATGACCCTACCTTGAACATAATGTTGGTGGACAACACTGATGACCTTGCAACGTATGAAGAAGCTATGGTGAGCCTAGATTCCGACAAATGGCTGAAAGCCATGAAATCCGAAATGGGATCCATGTACGAAAACCAAGTATGGACTTTGGTAGACTTACCGGATGGCCGTAAGGCTGTCGAGAACAAATGGATTTTCAAAAGAAAAACAGATGCTGATGGTAATGTTACCGTCTATAAAGCTCGACTTGTCGCGAAAGGGTTCCGACAAATTCAAGGAGTTGACTATGATGAGACTTTCTCACCAGTAGCGAAGCTAAAGTCTGTGAGGATTTTGTTAGCAATTGCTACATATTTCGATTATGAGATTTGGCAGATGGATGTCAAAACGGCGTTCCTTAATGGTGACATTGAGGAAGAGTTGTATATGGTACAACCCAAGGGTTTTGTCGATCCTAAAGATGCTGACAAGGTATGCAAACTTCAGCGCTCCATTTATGGGCTGAAGCAAGCATCCCGGAGTTGGAATCAACGTTTTGATAAAGTAATCAAAAACTTTGGATTTATACAAACTTATGGAGAAGCTTGTATTTACAAGAAAGTGAGTGGGAGCTCTGTAGCATTCCTAGTACTATATGTATATGACATATTGTTGATTGGGAATGATATAGAACTTCTTAATAGCGTCAAAGCCTATTTGAATAATAGTTTTTCAATGAAGGATCTTGGCGAAGCGGCATATATTCTACGCATCAAGATTTATAGAGATAGATCAAGACGCCTAATAGCGCTTTCACAAAGTACATACTTGGACAAAGTTCTAAAGAAGTTTAGAATGGAAGAGAGCAAGAAAGGGTTTGTGCCCATGTTGTCAGGTAAGACCTTGAGTAAGATTCAAAGTCCAGCTATGGCAGAAGATAGAGAGAAGATGAATAATATTCCCTATGCCTCGGCCATAGGTTCTATCATGTATGCCATGCTATGTACAAGACCGGATATAGCACATGCTGTTAGTTTGACTAGCAGATATCAAAGTGATCCTAGAATGGAGCACTGGACAGCGGTCAATAATATCCTAAAGTACCTAAATAGGACTAAGGACATGGTTCTTTCTTATGGAGGTGATGAACATCTTGTTGTAAACAGTTACACTGATGCTAGTTGGAACACCGATCCAGATGACTCGAAGTCACAGTCTGGATACGTATTTATTTTGAATGGTGCTGCAGTGAGCTGGAGGAGTGCCAAGCAAAGCGTTGTGGCGAAATCTTCAACTAAATCGGAATACATAGCTGCTTCGGAGGCTGCACAAGAAGTCATATGGATGAAGGAGTTCATTACTGAACTTGGCGTGGTTCCTAGTGTGTTGGACCTGATGGCCATCTACTATGACAACACAGGTGCCATAGCTAATGCACAGGAGCCAAGGTCACATAGCAAGCTGAAGCACATCAAGCTACGTTTCCATGCTATTCGCGAGTATGTCCGATATGGTGACATAAAGATTTGCAAAGTACACACTGATCTGAATGTGGCAGATCCGTTGACTAAACCTCTCCCTAGAGCAAAGCATGACCAACACCAGAACGCCATGGGTGTTAGGTATATTACCATGTAATCTAGATTATTGACTCTAGTGCAAGTGGGAGACTGTTGGAGATATGCTCAAGAGGCAATAACAAAAGTGGTTATTATTATATCTTTGTGTTTATGATGAATGTTTACATCCCATGCTATAATTGTATTATTAGGAAACACTAATACCTGTGTGTTTTGTAAACATAAAAGAGTCCCTAGTAAGCCTCTTGTTGAACTAGCTTGTTGATTAATAGATGATCATGGTTTCCTGATCATGGACATTGGATGTCATTAATAACAAGGTCATATCATTGGGAGAATGATGTGATGGACACACACCCATAGTAAGTGTAGCATAAGATCAAGTCATTTAGTTCGTATTGCTACAAGCTTTCAAATGCATAGTAACCTAATCCTTCGACCATGAGGTTATGTTAATCACCATCACCGGATGGGTACTTTGATGACATCAAACACCGCTTCGTAACTGGGTGGTTATAAAGGTGTTAGATCTTGGCTTTTATCTAGATTAGATCTGGGTTTTGTTTGTTCTTGCGGTAGAAATTTTTTGTTTTCCATGCTACGAACCCATCACCTTGGCCCTTCCCTCCTTCGGTTTCCTCATGGGCCCTTTTTCCCTAGGAAGTTTGGCCCATTAGTGGAATACCCCTTCAAATTAGATTATAATATTATATTTAATATTAATTACATTAATTAATATGTAAATACATATTACAAAATACGTCTTGACACGAAACACCTTTCGGTTCCCTTTCGACTTCCTCCGAACGACTTCGGATCTTTCCCGGAATGATTTCAGTCCTTTATTCTTTCTCCGAACAACTTCGGATCTCTCTGCGGAACGATTCTGGCTTTCTCTTTCTCTACTGTGATTCCGTCTTACGAATGATCGCTCTCATCGTACCCTTAAGAGTATCCTCTCATGGCTCGTGAATGCTCTAGACATGATCTGTATCAATGATCAACAGAGGGACCAGGATATCCATGTGACCCCTGTGCATTCCTGATGACAATGTCGTTTGAACCGCTAAATGTAGCATCCAGTTCCTTTTGTTTCTTGATACAAATTGACCGAGATCCGATCATTGGTATCATATACCTTGTTTAATCTCGTTCACAACAAGTTCTATTTTCTTGTTACCGTGATATTACATCCCTGTGACCGAGTCACATGTTGCAACATTTATGGATGTAATCTCACCAAGCCGGCTGTATGTATCTTTACCCGTCATGTGGGTGAACAAATCCCGGTCTTGCAGTCACATGTCATCTATTGTTCCTTTGGAATACCCAACGTACACCTTTATGGCCACCGTATTACCAGATGACGGTTGATGCAGTCTAAGCAGCCTCGGGAAACAGTGAGTAATATGAGCTCACGGTGTAAGGAAAAGGAGTCTAGGTATAGTTGTTGCAACAATGAACTATATGACTTGATCGTGTTGCAATCCTTCGAGGAATGTCCATCACATCATTCTCCAATGATATGACCCTGTTGTCAATTGGCATAAATGCCCATGATCTTGAAACCCAGATCATCCTCATGACCAACGAACTAGTATGAATAGAGGCTTCTAGGGACTTGGTTGTTTCATACCGCACCTGATCCAATGTTTCTACTTGGCACAGTTATAGCACAATATGAAACTATTATAAGCTAATTGAGATATGACAATAAAAACCTATTTATTATTTGCCTCTAGGGCATATCTCCTTCAACAACTACAAACCATAGTTTGTAAGATTAATGTAGTTTTTGTAAACATTTCTCACTATGAAAATACCCCATACCCGGTGAATTTTTGGGCGGCACAAGCGAAAAGTACCTGCAATAGTTGGATGCCCGGCGAATGAGGGTTCACGGCGGCTATCAAGAGCGACATAAATATTTACACCATGGTATTACCGATACCGGCACTAAATTCTGACGCGGTAGGTCGTAGGTAAGTGTGATGTTGTTTATAGTCATGGTTAACTGGGCGCAGGCACATTCGCTGGCGCCATGGATTATAGGCAACCTGCACAGTGGGCATGTCTAGCCTGGCAGGTTAACCCTGTCACACAGACCGCTGAGCCCCACCACGAAAGGCAAGAGTCGACTGGGCGGTTATAAAGTATCTCTTTCATACTCTTCATCGTTTCCCCCACTCCGATCCCCACTTATATTCACCCTCTCTATGCATGAAAGCTTCAGCCTGCGGCATGGCGAATTCGACAAGAGCTAGGCGGTGCACTATAGAGATCGACTGCGAGATGGACGTTAGCCTTTTTCTGGATTTTTTTATTTAGTCGGATATATGGGGTTTCTTGATTGAGATTGATCTATGTTTTCATATTTGGAGGGAAATCTCGTTTCTTAACATTTCATCACTCATCCCGCAGATTCTTCCTAGATTACCTCCTGATGCTATTAATGATGACCCGCATTGGAATGGGATTGAGACGGCTACACAACTTCTATGCGTGTGCAGCCTTCCACCACATGACAGATTTATGTATGACTGTCAATGGACCCATGACACCGGCTGCATGTTCCTTGGATGCGGTTAGGAGGTTCCTCACTTTAGTGCCATTGTACGGGCTAATCCAGAGCACAATTCTATGCACCTTTGGAAGACGTTGTGTTGTCTCTTGAATCGAGTTAATCATAAGCGCTGCGCGATAAACAAAAGGTGTTCCCGATTGAGGTAATGAACACCAAAGATCAACAAGAGGCGGCCAAGTTTCTCCACGAGCAGAAGGAGAAGTTCCATGAGCTCTGCTACGAGATGCTCGATGTCATTACTAGAATGTAGCATCCCAATTGTCTAACAATTGTAATGCTACTTGGTCTAGTAATATAATGGCTACTTCATATATATAATTGTTGCATCCTAATTATACCATGCTCATGTCATCATGCCACCTTGCATTTGAGCATCATATAAAACCCTTTTTTGCTTTGGTTCTTCTCTCATATGCATTAATAATTGTATTTGCCTCTTGATATTGTATTTGGTTCTTGATATATTGTTTAAATGCCCAAGTTGAGTTGGGGGCATATCTTTTATTCAACTCCACCACCTTATTCTTGTCACCACCTTATAATTCCACCATCCAACTAAATATGAGCTTTGCACTTTAATTGAGTTTACCTCTAGCTCATGTGGGTTGGGATGGATCCAATTCTTTTCCACATGCCCTCATCTTAGCATCATGTTGTTTTCACATTATTGATATATGAGAGCCACATGGCCACCTTTGCATGCCTTGTGAGTGGAACCTTTTTCCTAGCTTCTATATGGGTTGCCTTGGGGTTATTATCATGTTGGGGTATAATTGGGACTATTAAACATCTAGTGGAACAAACACACTAGTAAGTCCCAATTATAAACAAATGTGATCATCTCCATCTACTCCATCTGGAACTTTCCTTTAAATTCTTTTTGCTTGGCCTTTAATCCAATTTTGGGAATGCATAATAATAATGCTATGTTAATATTATTGTTCTCACAAGATTAAGCATGGCATTAATTATTCTGCATGGGCCATGCAAGCACCACCACACTTAAGTCTTTTGGATTTTTATTTGAATTCTTGGGTGGTTCATCTCTCTCTCTCCCTCTCCTTTCTTTTGGCTTGATCTTGTTTGAGTTTGCTAAACCCTACACCTTTTCCACATGTTCTTGATTGATCTAAGCTTGGAGCATGCAAGCTCCTAAAAATCCTAAGCCATCACCCTCTCTCTCTTATCCTCTATCTAAGTTCCTCTCTATCACCTACCCCATCATCACCATACCCCCTCTACACCCCCTCTCTAAACCAAACCCTAGCTACCATACCACCCCTCTTCCTCGGCCTCTCTTCTCTCTACCTAGCTCGGCCCCACCTGGTCACCCTGGCCCCACCTAGCTACCCCATCCCCAGCAAAAACCCTAGCCCGAGCCTCCCATCTACCCCAACCCTAGCTCCAACCCGAGCTCCCTCTCTCCTTCCCTCTCTCTTTTCTCTCTCTGCCTTTAAGGGCCTCACCAGCCCGAGCCTTCCCTGCCTGCCATCCAGCCCGAGCCCCACCTGCAGCCACCTGCACCTGCCTTGGCCGAGCCCGACCGAGCACGTGAAGGAGGAGGAGAAAAGGTGGCCGAGCCACCTTTTCCACCGTCCACTCCCGCACGGCACCTCCCTCTCCCTCTCTGCTATCTACCACCATCCCCTGGCTCTCCTCTGTCCCCCAGATCCGCCCAGGGCCTCGCCCTCTTCTCTCCTTCCTCTCCACCACCGTCTACCCCCCCCCCCAACGCCGGCCACCGTCTGCTCCCCCGGCGCTGCTTCGATCCTGACGACAAGCGCGACGTGGAGGTGATCGAGGAGGACGAGGAGGTCCTCTGCATCCGCCCCGTACACGCCGTCAAGGAGGAGGAGGACCAGAGCCACCAGGTCGACGCCGCACCGACGCCAAACCCTAGCTCCAGATCGTCTGCCTCGTCACCGATCGACCGCTCCCCAAGCCGATCCAGCTACACCAACATCTCCTCGGTGAGCCCCTAAACCCCCTGGACATGCTCCGCCTCGCCATCGTCGCCTAGATCCGCCGGCCCTTCTGTCGAGCGCCCTCGGTGCACCGCCGCTCGCTGCTGTCTGCTCGCTTCCGCACCGCGCAGCACCCTATCTAGGCCCCGTCCACCCTCCTGACAACTACCCCGCCCTAGCCCAACGGTAGCCGCCCCTGCGTGTAAGCCCCAGGTCGCGGGATCGAGTCCCCCGTGCCGCGCGCGCTGCCGCTGTCAGCTTCGTTAGAGAAGAGAGGAAGAGAAACAGTGTCGCGGCGCCGTTTTGCAGATAACCCCTTTTTGGTTTTCTCGTCTCAACCCGCGGTACCTTTTGGCCCACCTGCCAGCCACCCGACGATCTTGCAAAAGAGCCCCCCTGTTTCTCTGGCCGCAACCCGCGCTCCCTCGCTGTGCCGCGTGGCAGCCCCGCACTCGTCCGCTGGCGTGTGGACCCGCGTGTGCTCTGGCCCCACCTGTCACTCTCTGCGGCTAGACTAGCTCGCGTTGACAGAAACTTTTCTGTGCGCCTGTGTCGCCCAGTCAGCATGGCCCCACCTGTAATTGGCTGTGGCTAGCTTAACTTGAGTATAAAAAGTATTTTCTATATTCTGTTTAAATTCAAACTTTTTCAAAATTAATTCAAATTCAAATTTAATTCTGTTTTTAAATAACTTTTAAAATGTAAATCCAAATAATACAAATAATATATGTTTTGAAATCAGAAAAATGTGAGGAATTCAAATATGCCATCAAAATTATATTTTGAACTTTTAAAATTTCAAGTTGATTAAAATTACAACAAAATGCCCTTTTACCTTAATTAATTAATAACTTTTGTTTTATAACTCCAAATTTAACAAATAATATGTCTAAAATGATTAGCTCGACGAGACCTTTCTGTTTATGCATTCCATGTTTTGATTTGAAGCATGCATCTTATAAATATAAAGTATACAGCAACTTAATTGAGGATAAAATGGGGCCAAGACTCATTAAAATGATTTATTCTTGTATTCCACACCTCACCCATGCCATGTTACTTATTGCCATGCAAATTGTGCATCATTCATCATGGCATGATTGTTTGCTTGTCGCACTTAATTCATATGCTTGTGCACTTTATTTATGTTGGCCCTTGTTTGTTTGGTTCTTCTTCGAATAGACGCTGAGCAGGGGATATATCAAGAGAACCAGGAGCACTACCCAGATCCATCCCTTGCTTCAAATGAGCTGCCAGGCAAGCACTACCACATGCTTGCATACATATAGTACCTATTGCCTCTATCTTATTCTTGCATCATTGAGTCGCGATTGCATTAATTTGAATCCCAAGTATTGCATAGCCTTTACTTTTAAACCCCACCGAAGCTTGTTCCTCCATCCCATGAGCCATTACTACAGGAGTTGTTTGAGCCATGCGAGTCGTAGAACAGCATGTGTAGGGTATGTGAGTGTCTGATGGATAACGAGGTACCTAAACAACTTAACCTGAGTAGTAATGGGATAACTAATGAAAGTGGCATCGGTGAGCCATATTTGCTATTTGGTTTTTCAGGCTCACTTGTGTCCCGTAGGACCCCGAGTACTTGATTCCTGTTCCTTGAATATTCGCGCTATCCACATCCGGGAGGCTTATGAACCCCCCTGAGCCAGAGCTTGATTCATTCTTATTTCTTGGGACCACAAACTAGTTTGAGGTTTTATTTACTATCCTGTACTTATGCCATGCTTTACTGTTTTATTTAAATTGTGCGAGGTACTGCACACTGTACTGTTTAGGAAAGCGGAGTGTTTTCGCGGTATCGACAAGCCCAGTCACATTTTCGGGTTCCCAGTCATTTATAGCCATTGGCGCAAACCTTGAGTCCGTCTCGAAGTCGGCCAACTTCGTCGCGGGTAGCTTAATGGGGTGGCCCCCTGAAATATTTCTGAATCCTGTGATCGCTTTGTCGTGACTGCCTCGTTGGGTTTTGATTTGGATTTTCCGAGGTTGATCGAGTGTGTGTTGCTATTTGTGCACCCCTGCAGGGTAAAACTTTCTGAAATCCGTGTCCGCGGTTATGGACGACTTGGAGCACAGTTTCTCGATCATAGACAAGCATAACTAAAGTACCGCTTTTAATTTGACTAAGTAACTGACCAGTAAATAGTGCAACACTCATGGAATGGATAATAAAACTGCCAACGGATGGGGGGTTGTTCGTCCGCTTCCTCGTCGGTAAGCGAGGAGGAGGATGGATCTGTTAATATTACTGTTATAACTGTTGTTATTAATTCACGGACATCCGTCTATCTCTGGTTAGGCGGATGGTTAGCGAGTATCTCTAGAATTTGTTAGGGTTTATCTTTTGCTGCAATTGCGTCACCCCAGGTTGTGTCCCCTTTAGAGGCATAAAGACTTGCTGAGTACCCCTAGGGTCTCACACGATAAATTGTTTGATTCAGATGAACAGGTAAATTCACAAGATGGATACTGGGTGGAGGAGACGAACGATGTGGGCAACGATCATGCGGTGTAGAGATTCCGGGAACGGGGATCCGTGAGATCTGTGGGCGGGACGTGTTTATTTATGGGGCATCTTATGCCGATTTGCTTCTTATCCGTACTCGGATTTTGTCTTCCGCTTCCGCCTGATACTCTGATGTTTGATGTATGAGGAGATATCCTAAACTATTATATCTATCTAGGATGTTTGGATCTTGCCGTATGGCGTTGCTATATTTCCTTTCTTTTTAGATGGAATGGCTCTGATGTACTGTTGTATGGTGGCTTGCATACATACTCATTTGTGTATGTAGTTGATCCCTTCGCCTGCCGATTACGCCGCCCGTTCTTGTCCCGATGTTTGGAAATGGTTAGGACGGCCGAAAGGTCTACCTGTGAGTGGCATTTGGGCCCCACCGTACTATTTTAACCATTTCCGCTCATCCAGGCTTGTAACTAGGAGCGTAATTCACCGAGGTAGTTACAATTGGTATCAGAGCCATCCCGACCTTCAGGGTCTCAGCCAAATGGTCGTTGTCTGTCTAGCAAATATTTTTGGTAGTTATGTATACTAGGGAAAAACAAAACGCGAGAGTAGGACTGCTTCCATTTTTCTTCTTACCCAACCACCCACCCTTTTCTGGTAAGGAAGTGTAACGTTTTCAATCCTCTTCTTAAAAATTCAAACTAGGATTCACGTGTTCTGGGTTTTCCGTAGTACCATAGGTTGTGTATCTGTGTGTGTGTAATTCCTTGTCTATCTGTTGCATCCAAGTTGTTATCACCATCTGCCTTTGGTTATCAACTGTTGGTACATTCCATACCGACAGGCTTTTGCAAACCGACGCGATCTATCTGATTCGTTGTATACCGCCGCGATCTGTCTTACTCCTTGTTATCCGACGTTATCTTGCTTGGGGTGTTCGTTTCCGTAGTTACTAATCTTTAGGTTCATCGTGAGAGGAAAGTGTTGGGATATGTGTTTTACCTATTCATGTGCGGAGTAATGATTTGAGTGCGGGATGGAGTCGCGACCATACCACTAGTTTTATCATTCGCTCTTGTATATTGAATTGGTAGAGTCACTAATCTTGATTCATTAAGTGATTTTGCGCATCTATTGGTATTTTAATGCCGAAATTTGCGGAAAATTTTTCTTTGATATATCTGTGTACCACACTCCTTTTCAGTCGTGTGCGATATTCTTAATATCTTCTAGGTGCTTTGAACTTTGTTGATATTTTAATATCATCTTAGTAAATTGTATCCTTTAATCTTGATTAATTCCATCTTGGTACTATTTTGGATTATTATTATTCTCCATCATAGTACTGACTTGTGTTTTATATCAATAACAGGATGGCACCACCACGCCGTTCTGAGGAGGACATACAACCTGAACTGGGGGCAGCGTTGTCAAGCATCGCCAATGCCTTGGCAGCAATGTAGCAGAACCAGCAGTGTTTTGAAGAAAGTGTCAGGAGGAATGAGTTTGTTCCGCTACCTCCACCTCCCAAGCGAGGAGACATCAAAAGCTTCCTGAAGTTCAACCCACGCCAGTTCGATGTTTCTGATCAACCACTTGATGTTGATGATTGGTTGCGTGAGATGTCAAGGCTGCTGATGACTGCTGATGTTCCTGAGCAAGAATGGGTAAAGTGTGCAACTCACCTTCTGAAGGGAGATGCGGCTCTCTGGTGGGAGAATTACCTGAAGGCAAACTGCACTGGTTTTCAGCCTACTTGGGGACAGTTCACTGGAGCTTTCAAAGAGCAGTATCTGTCAGAAATTGTCATGGAGAGGATGAAGGAAGTGTTTCTCAACCTCAAGCAGGGTAATGATAATGTCAATACCTACATCAGGAACTTCATGAACCTTTCTCGTTATGGTGGCGATGAGATCTCTGATGACAAGAAGAAGCAAAAGAGGTTTCGGCAAGGGCTCAATGCATCAATTAAATATGCAATCACACATGCAAGGCCGGCGTCCTTTCTGGAACTTCAGCATACAGCTCTGCAGGAAGAAGCAAGTAGGCAAGTGTTTGAGGAGTCAAAGAAACACAACCGTGATGCAGCAAGCTCTTCAGCTATGTCAGCTCCTTCTAAGTGTCGTGTCTGGGTTCCTAACACCCCACCGTCGCTCCTGGCTCCACCAAGACCTTCAAGCTACGCGGCAAGGCCACCAAACTTCCTCACTGCTGCTCCCAGGGGCTACAACCACCACTACCCTGGAGCGCCTGGCGGAGTCCCTGGCTACGTTGCTCCACGTCCAGCTGGTGCTTGTTACACTTGTGGAAACTCTGGGCATCAATACTGGAACTGTCCGATGAAGAACAAAGCTCTCCCTCCACCACCTCCAAGACCTGCGGCAAGCTCTCCTATGGTTCGTGCACCACCACCTCGGGCTCTCAACATCAACACCAAGCCCGGGTCTACTGTTGCTCGTGCCAACTGTGTCAACGCCGCTCAAGCTGAGCATGCACCTGGAGTTGTGATGGGTATGCTATCCGTTAACTCAGTCCCTGCACGAGTTTTGTTTGATTCTGGGGCATCGCATTCTTTTGTTTCTCACAAGTTTGCAGATGAGAATGGGTTAGCTATGGATCCTCTCCTTAAGCGGTTAATGGTCCTTTCTCCTGGAGCAACAATGCAGCTTCTAAAATCAGCCATGGCAATCAAATTGAGATTGGTGGCTCTTCGTTCTCGGCTTCCTTAATCATTCTGGGCAATTCTGACATTGATGTCATCTTGGGCATGGATTGGTTGACAGCAAATGCAGCTGTGATTGATTGTGCCGAACGCTCGGTTTCTCTGAAGATTCCTGAAGGCCATATAGTCTATTCTCCAAGTCTGACTCCTGCTATCCAGCTTTTCTCTTTGGCGGCTCTGAATGATGATGCTATGGAAGCTATTTAGAGTGTTCCGGTGGTCTGTGAGTTCCCAGATGTCTTTCCTGAAGAGTTGCCAGGTATGCCTCCGGATCGTGAGGTTGAGTTTGTAATTGAGCTTGAACCTGGTACCGCTCCTATCTCCAAGCGGCCTTATAAAATGGGTCCTGCTGAGTTGGCTGAACTCAAATGTCAGCTTGATGAACAAGAGAAGTTGGGTTTCATTCAACACAGTACTTCTTCTTGGGGTAGCCCAACAATCTTTGCGAAGAAGCGAGACAAGACTGATAGACTTTGTGTTGACTATCGGGCTCTCAATGCTAAAACCATCAAGAATAAATATCCCCTTCCGCGGATTAATGATCTCTTCGATCAGCTAGCTGGAGCTGTGGTGTTCTCTAAGCTTGACTTGAGAAGTGGTTATCACCAAATCAAGATTCGCAAGGAAGATGTTCCTAAAACAGCTTTCACCACCCGCTATGGCCTGTATGAGCACGGTCATGTCTTTCGGTCTCACCAACGCACCTGCCACCTTCTCGAGGCTCATGAACTTGGTTTTCATGGAGTATCTTGATAAGTTCGTTGTGGTCTATCTGGATGACATCCTAGTCTATTCTAAGTCACAGGAAGAGCATGAAGAACACCTTCGGTGTGTCCTAAACAAGCTTCGTGAGAACCGCTTGTATGCAAAGTTCTCCAAATGTGAGTTTTGGCTGCCTCAAGTAACCTATCTTGGTCATGTCATCTCTGCCAAGGGCATTGCAGTCAATCCGGAAACTGTGAAGACGATTGTTGAATGGCTTCCTCCGGTAAATGTCAAAGAAGTGCGGAGTTTCCTTGGTTTGGCTAGTTATTGTCGTCGCTTCGTTCAGAACTTTTCGAAGATAGCGAAGCCTCTTACCGATCTCCTCAAGAAAGGCAAGAAATACTTTTGGACTCCTGCATGTCAAGCAAGCTTTGAGACACTCAAAGAGAAGCTCACTTCCACACTAGTCTTGGTTCCTCCGGATACATCCAAGCCTTTCCAGATCTTCTGTGACGCCTCTTTGCAAGGATTGGGTGCGGTCCTTATGCAAGAAAAACAAGTTGTTGCTTATGCCTCTCGCCAGTTGAAGACGCATGAGATCAACTATGCTACACATGACCTCGAGCTCGCAGCAGTTGTCTTTGCTTTGAAAGTATGGAGGCATTACTTGCTGGGTAACCGTTGTGAAATCTTTTCTGATCACAAGAGTCTGAAGTATATCTTTACTCAGCCTGATCTCAACCTTCGGTAGAGGAGATGGATTGAAGCAATCAATGACTTCGATTTGACCATCAACTACACTCCGGGCAAAGCTAATGTCATGGCCGATGCTCTCAGTCGCAAAGCTTATGTCAACAACCTCATGATGGAAGAACAACAGCCTCTCTTGTGCGAGGAATTCCGTCAGCTCAACCTTGAAATTGTGGAACAAGGGTATCTCCTGAACCTTCTGGCAACTCCTCTCTTGGAAGAAAAGGTTCGCTCCTTTCAGCTTGGTGATCCGTACACAAGAAAGATCATCTCCAAACTCCAGCTTCCGAAGTATGAGTCCTTCCACCTCGATGATCAAGGCACGCTTTTCTTTGAACACCGGATGTTTGTTCCGAACTACCCGGGTTTGAGAGAGCAAGTTCTCAAGGAGGCGCATGATTCTGTTCTTTCTATCCACCCTGGCAGCACAAAGATGTACATGGACTTGAAAACACAATATTGGTGGCCAGGTTTGAAACGATATTGTGCCAAGTATGTCTCGGAGTGTGATGTCTGCCGCAGAGTGAAAGCTGTCCATCAGAAACCATCCGGTCTTCTACAGCCATTGAAACCCCCGGAATGGAAATGGGAGAAAGTGGAGATGGACTTCATCACTGGTTTTCCAAGGTCGCAGAAGGGCAACAATGCAATCTTTGTTGTCATTGACAGGCTTTCTAAAGTGGCTCACTTCTTCCTCGTCAAGGAAACAATTTCTGCAATTCAGTTGGCTGAGCTCTATATCAACAGAATTGTCTCTCTGTATGGGGTTCCGCTTGAGATCAGTTCAGACCGTGGAAGCATCTTCACTTCCAAGTTCTGGGAAAGTTTCCAAAATGCTTTGGGAACAAAGTTGAACTTCAGCACAGCTTACCACCCTCAGTCGCAAGGGCAAGTTGAAAGGATCAATCAGATTCTGGAGGACATGCTTCGTGCTTGCGTCATCTCTTTTGGCATGAAGTGGGAAGAATGTCTTCCTTATGCTGAATTCTCTTACAACAATAGCTTCTAGAAAAGTCTAAAGATGGCACCATTTGAGGCTCTTTATGGTCGCAAATGCAGAACTCCGATTGGTTGGTCGGGTGCAGGAGAAAGAATTTTGTTTGGCCCTGACATTGTGACTCAAGCGGAGGAGAAAGTTCATATCATTCTTGAAAATCTGAGGATTGCTCAAAGTCGCCAGAAGAGCAATTATGACAGGAAGCACACGAACATGGAGTATGTCCCTGGTGATCTCGTTTACCTTCGTGTCACTCCCATGAGAGGCACGCACCGCTTTGGTATCAAAGGAAAGCTGGCTCCTAGATACATCGGTCCTTTCAAAATTCGTGGAAGAAGAGGAGAAGTTGCTTATGCTCTTGAGCTCCCGGAAAAACTCAAGGTCCATGATGTTTTCCACATCTCTCAGCTCAAGAAGTGCTTCAAGGATCCCGGCAGGACCGTGGATCATGAGCTTATCAATCTCCAAGAAGACCTGTCTTATCAAGAACACCCCACAAAAATCCTTAAAGTCGCAGAAAGAAGGACTCGCAACAAGTCCATCAAGTTCTGCAAGGTGCAGTGGTCGCACCATTCTGTTGATGAAGCCACTTGGGAACGTGAAGATGAGCTCCGTGCCAAGTAT
The DNA here is from genome assembly GCA_916181665.1 of Avena sativa. NCBI lineage: Eukaryota > Viridiplantae > Streptophyta > Magnoliopsida > Poales > Poaceae > Avena > Avena sativa. The sequence continues at coordinate 56,674,669 of OV702292.1, forward strand.
CCTACCCTGTTTGAGTCTTCTTCTTCTTCCTAGAATCTCGGGGCGAGATTCCTGTTTAGTGGGGGAGAGTTGTAGCATCCCAATTGTCTAACAATTGTAATGCTACTTGGTCTAGTAATATAATGGCTACTTCATATATATAATTGTTGCATCATAATTATATCGTGTTCATGTCATCATGCCACCTTGCATTTGAGCATCATATAAAACCCTTTTTGCTTTGGTTCTTCACTCATATGCATTAATAATTGTATTTGCCTCTTGATATTGTATTTGGTTCTTGATATATTGTTTAAATGCCCAAGTTGAGTTGGGGGCATATCTTTTATTCAACTCCACCACCTTATTCTTGTCACCACCTTATAATTCCACCATCCAACTAAATATGAGCTTTGCACTTTAATTGAGTTTACCTCTAGCTCATGTGGGTTGGGACGGATCCAATTCTTTTCCACATGCCCTCATCTTAGCATCATGTTGTTTTCACATTATTGATATATGAGAGCCACATGGCCACCTTTGCATGCCTTGTGAGTGGAACCTTTTTCCTAGCTTCCATATGGGTTGCCTTGGGGTTATTATCATGTTGGGGTATAATTGGGACTATTAAACATCTAGTGGAACAAACACACTAGTAAGTCCCAATTATAAACAAATGTGATCATCTCCATCTACTCCATCTAGAACTTTCCTTTAAATTCTTTTTGCTTGGCCTTTAATCCAATTTTGGGAATGCATAATAATAATGCTATGTTAATATTATTGTTCTCACAAGATTAAGCATGGCATTAATTATTCTGCATGGGCCATGCAAGCACCACCACACTTAAGTCTTTTGGATTTTTATTTGAATTCTTGGGTGGTTCATCTCTCTCTCTCTCCCTCTCCTTTCTTTTGGCTTGATCTTGTTTGAGTTTGCTAAACCCTACACCTTTTCCACATGTTCTTGCTTGATCTAAGCTTGGAGCATGCAAGCTCCTAAAAAGCCTAAGCCATCACCCTCTCTCTCTTATCCTCTATCTAAGTTCCTCTCTATCACCTACCCCATCATCACCATACCCCCTCTACACCCCCTCTCTAAACCAAACCCTAGCTACCATACCACCCCTCTTCCTCGGCCTCTCTTCTCTCTACCTAGCTCGGCCCCACCTGGTCACCCTGGCCCCACCTAGCTACCCCATCCCCAGCAAAAACCCTATCCCGAGCCTCCCATCTACCCCAACCCTAGCTCCAACCCGAGCTCCCTCTCTCCTTCCCTCTCTCTTTTCTCTCTCTGCCTTAAGGGCCTCACCAGCCCGAGCCTTCCCTGCCTGCCATCCAGCCCGAGCCCCACCTGCAGCCACCTGCACCTGCCCTGGCCGAGCCCGACTGAGCACGTGAAGGAGGAGGAGAAAAGGTGGCCGAGCCATCTTTTCCACCGTCCACTCCCGCACGGCACCTCCCTCTCCCTCTCTGCTATCTACCACCATCCCCTGGCTCTCCTCTGTCCCCCAGATCCGCCCAGGGCCTCACCATCTTCTCTCCTTCCTCTCCACCACCGTCTACCCCCCCAACGCCGGCCACCGTCTGCTCCCCCGGCGCTGCTTCGATCCTGACGACAAGCGCGACGTGGAGGTGATCGAGGAGGACGAGGAGGTCCTCTGCATCTGTCCTGTACACGCCGTCGAGGAGGAGGAGGACCAGAGCCACCAGGTCGACGCCGCACCAACGCCAAACCCTAGCTCCAGATCGTCTGCCTCGTCACCGATCGACCGCTCCCCAAGCCGATCCAGCTACACCAACATCTCCTCGGTGAGCCCCTAAACCCCCTGGACATGCTCCGCCTCGCCATCGTCGCCTAGATCCGCCGGCCCTTCCGTCGAGCGCCCTCGGTGCACCGCCGCTCGCTGCTGTCTGCTCGCTTCCGCACCGCGCAGCACCCTATCTAGGCCCCGTCCACCCTCCTGACAACTACCCCGCCCTAGCCCAACGGTAGCCGCCCCTGCGTGCAAGCCCCAGGTCGCGGGATCGAGTCCCCCGTGCCGCGCGCGCTGCCGCTGTCAGCTTCGTCAGAGAAGAGAGGAAGAGAAACAGTGCCGCGGCGCCGTTTTTCAGATAACCCCTTTTTGGTTTTCTCGTCTCAACCCGCGGTACCTTTTGGCCCACCTGCCAGCCACCCGACGATCTTGCAAAAGAGCCCCCCTGTTTCTCTGGCCGCAACCCGCGCTCCCTCGCTGTGCCGCGTGGCAGCCCCGCACTCGTCCGCTGGCGTGTGGACCCGCGTGTGCTCTGGCCCCACCTGTCACTCTCTGCGGCTAGACTAGCTCGCGGTGACAGAAACTTTTCTGTGCGCCTGTGTCGTCCAGTCAGCATGGCCCCACCTGTAATTGGCTGTGGCTAGCTTAACTTGAGTATAAAAAGTATTTTCTATATTCTGTTTAAATTCAAACTTTTTCAAAATTAATTCAAATTCAAATTTAATTCTGTTTTTAAATAACTTTTAAAATGTAAATCCAAATAATACAAATAATATATGTTTTGAAATCAGAAAAATGTGAGGAATTCAAATATTCCATCCAAATTATATTTTGAACTTTTAAAATTTCAAGTTGATTAAAATTACAACAAAATGCCCTTTTACCTTAATTAATTAATAACTTTTGTTTTATAACTCCAAATTTAACAAATAATATGTCTAAAATGATTAGCTCGACGAGACCTTTCTGTTTATGCATTCCATGTTTTGATTTGAAGCATGCATCATATAAATATAAAGTATACAGCAACTTAATTGAGGATAAAATGGGGCCAAGACTCATTAAAATGATTTATTCTTGTATTCCACACCTCACCCATGCCATGTTACTTATTGCCATGCAAATTGTGCATCATTCATCATGGCATGATTGTTTTCTTGTCGCACTTAATTCATATGCTTGTGCACTTTATTTATGTTGGCCCTTGTTTGTTTGGTTCTTCTTCGAATAGACGCTGAGCAGGGGATATATCAAGAGAACCAGGAGCACTACCCAGATCCATCCCTTGCTTCAAATGAGCTGCCAGGCAAGCACTACCACATGCTTGCATACATATAGTACCTATTGCCTCTATCTTATTCTTGCATCATTGAGTCGCGATTGCATTAATTTGAATCCCAAGTATTGCATAGCCTTTACTTTTAAACCCCACCGAAGCTTGTTCCTCCATCCCATGAGCCATTACTACAGGAGTTGTTTGAGCCATGCGAGTCGTAGAACAGCATGTGTAGGGTATGTGAGTGTCTGATGGATAACGAGGTACCTAAACAACTTAACCTGAGTAGTAATGGGATAACTAATGAAAGTGGCATCGGTGAGCCATATTTGCTATTTGGTTTTTCAGGCTCACTTGTGTCCCGTAGGACCCCGAGTACTTGATTCCTGTTCCTTGAATATTCGCGCTATCCACATCCGGGAGGCTTATGAACCCCCCTGAGCCAGAGCTTGATTCATTCTTATTTCTTGGGACCACAAACTAGTTTGAGGTTTTATTTACTATCCTGTACTTATGCCATGCTTTACTGTTTTATTTAAATTGTGCGAGGTACTGCACACTGTACTGTTTAGGAAAGCGGAGTGTTTTCGCGGTATCGACAAGCCCAGTCACATTTTCGGGTTCCCAGTCATTTATAGCCATTGGCGCAAACCTTGAGTCCGTCTCGAAGTCGGCCAACTTCGTCGCGGGTAGCTTAATGGGGTGGCCCCCTGAAATATTTCTGAATCCTGTGATCGCTTTGTCGTGACTGCCTCGTTGGGTTTTGATTTGGATTTTCCGAGGTTGATCGAGTGTGTGTTGCTATTTGTGCACCCCTGCAGGGTAAAACTTTCTGAAAGCCGTGTCCGCGGTTATGGACGACTTGGAGCACAGTTTCTCGATCATAGACAAGCATAACTAAAGTACCGCTTTTAATTTGACTAAGTAACTGACCAGTAAATAGTGCAACACTCATGGAATGGATAATAAAACTGCCAACGGATGGGGGGTTGTTCGTCCGCTTCCTCGTCGGTAAGCGAGGAGGAGGATGGATCTGTTAATATTACTGTTATAACTGTTGTTATTAATTCACGGACATCCGTCTATCTCTGGTTAGGCGGATGGTTAGCGAGTATCTCTAGAATTTGTTAGGGTTTATCTTTTGCTGCAATTGCGTCACCCCAGGTTGTGTCCCCTTTAGAGGCATAAAGACTTGCTGAGTACCCCTAGGGTCTCACACAATAAATTGTTTGATTCAGATGAACAGGTAAATTCACAAGATGGATACTGGGTGGAGGAGACGGACGATGTGGGCAACGATCATGCGGTGTAGAGATTCCGGGAACGGGGATCCGTGAGATCTGTGGGCGGGACGTGTTTATTTATGGGGCATCTTATGCCGATTTGCTTCTTATCCGTACTCGGATTTTGTCTTCCGCTTCCGCCTGATACTCTGATGTTTGATGTATGAGGAGATATCCTAAACTATTATATCTATCTAGGATGTTTGGATCTTGCCGTATGGCGTTGCTATATTTCCTTTCTTTTTAGATGGAATGGCTCTGATGTACTGTTGTATGGTGGCTTGCATACATACTCATTTGTGTATGTAGTTGATCCCTTCGCCTGCCGATTACGCCGCCCGTTCTTGTCCCGATGTTTGGAAATGGTTAGGACGGCCGAAAGGTCTACCTGTGAGTGGCATTTGGGCCCCACCGTACTATTTTAACCATTTCCGCTCATCCAGGCTTGTAACTAGGAGCGTAATTCACCGAGGTAGTTACAATTGGTATCAGAGCCATCCCGACCTTCAGGGTCTCAGCCAAATGGTCGTTGTCTGTCTAGCAAATATTTTTGGTAGTTATGTATACTAGGGAAAAACAAAACGTGAGAGTAGGACTGCTTCCATTTTTCTTCTTACCCAACCACCCACCCTTTTCTGGTAAGGAAGTGTAACGTTTTCAATCCTCTTCTTAAAAATTCAAACTAGGATTCACGTGTTCTGGGTTTTCCGTAGTACCATAGGTTGTGTATCTGTGTGTGTGTGTGTGTGTGTGTGTGTAATTCCTTGTCTATCTGTTGCATCCAAGTTGTTATCACCATCTGCCTTTGGTTATCAACTGTTGGTACATTCCATACCGACAGGCTTTTGCAAACCGACGCGATCTATCTAATTCGTTGTATACCGCCGCGATCTGTCTTACTCCTTGTTATCCGACGTTATCTTGCTTGGGGTGTTCGTTTCCGTAGTTACTAATCTTTAGGTTCATCGTGAGAGGAAAGTGTTGGGATATGTGTTTTACCTATTCATGTGCGGAGTAATGATTTGAGTGCGGGATGGAGTCGCGACCATACCACTAGTTTTATCATTCGCTCTTGTATATTGAATTGGTAGAGTCACTAATCTTGATTCATTAAGTGATTTTGCGCATCTATTGGTATTTTAATGCCGAAATTTGCGGAAAATTTTTCTTTGATATATCTGTGTACCACACTCCTTTTCAGTCGTGTGCGATATGCTTAATATCTTCTAGGTGCTTTGAACTTTGTTGATATTTTAATATCATCTTAGTAAATTGTATCCTTTAATCTTGATTAATTCCATCTTGGTACTATTTTGGATTATTATTATTCTCCATCATAGTACTGACTTGTGTTTTATATCAATAACAGGATGGCACCACCACGCCGTTCTGAGGAGGACATACAACCTGAACTGGGGGCAGCGTTGTCAAGCATCGCCAATGCCTTGGCAGCAATGTAGCAGAACCAGCAGCGTTTTGAAGAAAGTGTCAGGAGGAATGAGTTTGTTCCGCTACCTCCACCTCCCAAGCGAGGAGACATCAAAAGCTTCCTGAAGTTCAACCCACGCCAGTTCGATGTTTCTGATCAACCACTTGATGCTGATGATTGGTTGCGTGAGATGTCAAGGCTGCTGATGACTGCTGATGTTCCTGAGCAAGAATGGGTAAAGTGTGCAACTCACCTTCTGAAGGGAGATGCGGCTCTCTGGTGGGAGAATTACCTGAAGGCAAACTGCACTGGTTTTCAGCCTACTTGGGGACAGTTCACTGGAGCTTTCAAAGAGCAGTATCTGTCAGAAATTGTCATGGAGAGGATGAAGGAAGTGTTTCTCAACCTCAAGCAGGGTAATGATAATGTCAATACCTACATCAGGAACTTCATGAACCTTTCTCGTTATGGTGGCGATGAGATCTCTGATGACAAGAAGAAGCAAAAGAGGTTCCGGCAAGGGCTCAATGCATCAATTAAATATGCAATCACACATGCAAGGCCGGCGTCCTTTCTGGAACTTCAGCATACAGCTCTGCAGGAAGAAGCAAGTAGGCAAGTGTTTGAGGAGTCAAAGAAACACAACCGTGATGCAGCAAGCTCTTCAGCTATGTCAGCTCCTTCTAAGCGTCGTGTCTGGGTTCCTAACACCCCACCGTCGCTCCCGGCTCCACCAAGACCTTCAAGCTACGCGGCAAGGCCACCAAACTTCCTCACTGCTGCTCCCAGGGGCTACAACCACCACTACCCTGGAGCGCCTGGCGGAGTCCCTGGCTACGTTGCTCCACGTCCAGCTGGTGCTTGTTACACTTGTGGAAACTCTGGGCATCAATACTGGAACTGTCCGATGAAGAACAAAGCTCTCCCTCCACCACCTCCAAGACCTGCGGCAAGCTCTCCTATGGTTCGTGCACCACCACCTCGGGCTCTCAACATCAACACCAAGCCCGGGTCTACTGTTGCTCGTGCCAACTGTGTCAACGCCGCTCAAGCTGAGCATGCACCTGGAGTTGTGATGGGTATGCTATCCGTTAACTCAGTCCCTGCACGAGTTTTGTTTGATTCTGGGGCATCGCATTCTTTTGTTTCTCACAAGTTTGCAGATGAGAATGGGTTAGCTATGGATCCTCTCCTTAAGCGGTTAATGGTCCTTTCTCCTGGAGCAACAATGGCAGCTTCTAAAATCAGCCATGGCAATCAAATTGAGATTGGTGGCTCTTCGTTCTCGGCTTCCTTAATCATTCTGGGCAATTCTGACATTGATGTCATCTTGGGCATGGATTGGTTGACAGCAAATGCAGCTGTGATTGATTGTGCCGAACGCTCGGTTTCTCTGAAGATTCCTGAAGGCCATATAGTCTATTCTCCAAGTCTGACTCCTGCTATCCAGCTTTTCTCTTTGGCGGCTCTGAATGATGATGCTATGGAAGCTATTCAGAGTGTTCCGGTGGTCTGTGAGTTCCCAGATGTCTTTCCTGAAGAGTTGCCAGGTATGCCTCCGGATCGTGAGGTTGAGTTTGTAATTGAGCTTGAACCTGGTACCGCTCCTATCTCCAAGCGGCCTTATAAAATGGGTCCTGCTGAGTTGGCTGAACTCAAATGTCAGCTTGATGAACAAGAGAAGTTGGGTTTCATTCAACACAGTACTTCTTCTTGGGGTAGCCCAACAATCTTTGCGAAGAAGCGAGACAAGACTGATAGACTTTGTGTTGACTATCGGGCTCTCAATGCTAAAACCATCAAGAATAAATATCCCCTTCCGCGGATTAATGATCTCTTCGATCAGCTAGCTGGAGCTGTGGTGTTCTCTAAGCTTGACTTGAGAAGTGGTTATCACCAAATCAAGATTCGCAAGGAAGATGTTCCTAAAACAGCTTTCACCACCCGCTATGGCCTGTATGAGTACACGGTCATGTCTTTCGGTCTCACCAACGCACCTGCCACCTTCTCGAGGCTCATGAACTCGGTTTTCATGGAGTATCTTGATAAGTTCGTTGTGGTCTATCTGGATGACATCCTAGTCTATTCTAAGTCACAGGAAGAGCATGAAGAACACCTTCGGTGTGTCCTAAACAAGCTTCGTGAGAACCGCTTGTATGCAAAGTTCTCCAAATGTGAGTTTTGGCTGCCTCAAGTAACCTATCTTGGTCATGTCATCTCTGCCAAGGGCATTGCAGTCAATCCGGAAACTGTGAAGACGATTGTTGAATGGCTTCCTCCGGTAAATGTCAAAGAAGTGCGGAGTTTCCTTGGTTTGGCTAGTTATTGTCGTCGCTTCGTTCAGAACTTTTCGAAGATAGCGAAGCCTCTTACCGATCTCCTCAAGAAAGGCAAGAAATACTTTTGGACTCCTGCATGTCAAGCAAGCTTTGAGACACTCAAAGAGAAGCTCACTTCCACACTAGTCTTGGTTCCTCCGGATACATCCAAGCCTTTCCAGATCTTCTGTGACGCCTCTTTGCAAGGATTGGGTGCGGTCCTTATGCAAGAAAAACAAGTTGTTGCTTATGCCTCTCGCCAGTTGAAGACGCATGAGATCAACTATGCTACACATGACCTCGAGCTCGCAGCAGTTGTCTTTGCTTTGAAAGTATGGAGGCATTACTTGCTGGGTAACCGTTGTGAAATCTTTTCTGATCACAAGAGTCTGAAGTATATCTTTACTCAGCCTGATCTCAACCTTCGGTAGAGGAGATGGATTGAAGCAATCAATGACTTCGATTTGACCATCAACTACACTCCGGGCAAAGCTAATGTCATGGCCGATGCTCTCAGTCGCAAAGCTTATGTCAACAACCTCATGATGGAAGAACAACAGCCTCTCTTGTGCGAGGAATTCCGTCAGCTCAACCTTGAAATTGTGGAACAAGGGTATCTCCTGAACCTTCTGGCAACTCCTCTCTTGGAAGAAAAGGTTCGCTCCTTTCAGCTTGGTGATCCGTACACAAGAAAGATCATCTCCAAACTCCAGCTTCCGAAGTATGAGTCCTTCCACCTCGATGATCAAGGCACGCTTTTCTTTGAACACCGGATGTTTGTTCCGAACTACCCGGGTTTGAGAGAGCAAGTTCTCAAGGAGGCGCATGATTCTGTTCTTTCTATCCACCCTGGCAGCACAAAGATGTACATGGACTTGAAAACACAATATTGGTGGCCAGGTTTGAAACGATATTGTGCCAAGTATGTCTCGGAGTGTGATGTCTGCCGCAGAGTGAAAGCTGTCCATCAGAAACCATCCGGTCTTCTACAGCCATTGAAACCCCCGGAATGGAAATGGGAGAAAGTGGAGATGGACTTCATCACTGGTTTTCCAAGGTCGCAGAAGGGCAACAATGCAATCTTTGTTGTCATTGACAGGCTTTCTAAAGTGGCTCACTTCTTCCTCGTCAAGGAAACAATTTCTGCAATTCAGTTGGCTGAGCTCTATATCAACAGAATTGTCTCTCTGTATGGGGTTCCGCTTGAGATCAGTTCAGACCGTGGAAGCATCTTCACTTCCAAGTTCTGGGAAAGTTTCCAAAATGCTTTGGGAACAAAGTTGAACTTCAGCACAGCTTACCACCCTCAGTCGCAAGGGCAAGTTGAAAGGATCAATCAGATTCTGGAGGACATGCTTCGTGCTTGCGTCATCTCTTTTGGCATGAAGTGGGAAGAATGTCTTCCTTATGCTGAATTCTCTTACAACAATAGCTTCTAGAAAAGTCTAAAGATGGCACCATTTGAGGCTCTTTATGGTCGCAAATGCAGAACTCCGATTGGTTGGTCGGGTGCAGGAGAAAGAATTTTGTTTGGCCCTGACATTGTGACTCAAGCGGAGGAGAAAGTTCATATCATTCTTGAAAATCTGAGGATTGCTCAAAGTCGCCAGAAGAGCAATTATGACAGGAAGCACACGAACATGGAGTATGTCCCTGGTGATCTCGTTTACCTTCGTGTCACTCCCATGAGAGGCACGCACCGCTTTGGTATCAAAGGAAAGCTGGCTCCTAGATACATCGGTCCTTTCAAAATTCGTGGAAGAAGAGGAGAAGTTGCTTATGCTCTTGAGCTCCCGGAAAAACTCAAGGTCCATGATGTTTTCCACATCTCTCAGCTCAAGAAGTGCTTCAAGGATCCCGGCAGGACCGTGGATCATGAGCTTATCAATCTCCAAGAAGACCTGTCTTATCAAGAACACCCCACAAAAATCCTTAAAGTCGCAGAAAGAAGGACTCGCAACAAGTCCATCAAGTTCTGCAAGGTGCAGTGGTCGCACCATTCTGTTGATGAAGCCACTTGGGAACGTGAAGATGAGCTCCGTGCCAAGTATCCTACCCTGTTTGAGTCTTCTTCTTCTTCCTAGAATCTCGGGGCGAGATTCCTGTTTAGTGGGGGAGAGTTGTAGCATCCCAATTGTCTAACAATTGTAATGCTACTTGGTCTAGTAATATAATGGCTACTTCATATATATAATTGTTGCATCATAATTATATCATGTTCATGTCATCATGCCACCTTGCATTTGAGCATCATATAAAACCCTTTTTGCTTTGGTTCTTCTCTCATATGCATTAATAATTGTATTTGCCTCTTGATATTGTATTTGGTTCTTGATATATTGTTTAAATGCCCAAGTTGAGTTGGGGGCATATCTTTTATTCAACTCCACCACCTTATTCTTGTCACCACCTTATAATTCCACCATCCAACTAAATATGAGCTTTGCACTTTAATTGAGTTTACCTCTAGCTCATGTGGGTTGGGATGGATCCAATTCTTTTCCACATGCCCTCATCTTAGCATCATGTTGTTTTCACATTATTGATATATGAGAGCCACATGGCCACCTTTGCATGCCTTGTGAGTGGAACCTTTTTCCTAGCTTCCATATGGGTTGCCTTGGGGTTATTATCATGTTGGGGTATAATTGGGACTATTAAACATCTAGTGGAACAAACACACTAGTAAGTCCCAATTATAAACAAATGTGATCATCTCCATCTACTCCATCTAGAACTTTCCTTTAAATTCTTTTTGCTTGGCCTTTAATCCAATTTTGGGAATGCATAATAATAATGCTATGTTAATATTATTGTTCTCACAAGATTAAGCATGGCATTAATTATTCTGCATGGGTCATGCAAGCACCACCACACTTAAGTCTTTTGGATTTTTATTTGAATTCTTGGGTGGTTCATCTCTCTCTCTCCCTCTCCTTTCTTTTGGCTTGATCTTGTTTGAGTTTGCTAAACCCTACACCTTTTCCACATGTTCTTGCTTGATCTAAGCTTGGAGCATGCAAGCTCCTAAAAAGCCTAAGCCATCACCCTCTCTCTCTTATCCTCTATCTAAGTTCCTCTCTATCACCTACCCCATCATCACCATACCCCCTCTACACCCCCTCTCTAAACCAAACCCTAGCTACCATACCACCCCTCTTCCTCGGCCTCTCTTCTCTCTACCTAGCTCGGCCCCACCTGGTCACCCTGGCCCCACCTAGCTACCCCATCCCCAGCAAAAACCCTATCCCGAGCCTCCCATCTACCCCAACCCTAGCTCCAACCCGAGCTCCCTCTCTCCTTCCCTCTCTCTTTTCTCTCTCTGCCTTAAGGGCCTCACCAGCCCGAGCCTTCCCTGCCTGCCATCCAGCCCGAGCCCCACCTGCAGCCACCTGCACCTGCCCTGGCCGAGCCCGACTGAGCACGTGAAGGAGGAGGAGAAAAGGTGGCCGAGCCACCTTTTCCACCGTCCACTCCCGCACGACACCTCCCTCTCCCTCTCTGCTATCTACCACCATCCCCTGGCTCTCCTCTGTCCCCCAGATCCGCCCAGGGCCTCGCCATCTTCTCTCCTTCCTCTCCACCACCGTCTACCCCCCCAACGCCGGCCACCGTCTGCTCCCCCGGCGCTGCTTCGATCCTGACGACAAGCGCGACGTGGAGGTGATCGAGGAGGACGAGGAGGTCCTCTGCATCCGTCCTGTACACGCCGTCGAGGAGGAGGAGGACCAGAGCCACCAGGTCGACGCCGCACCAACGCCAAACCCTAGCTCCAGATCGTCTGCCTCGTCACCGATCGACCGCTCCCCAAGCCGATCCAGCTACACCAACATCTCCTCGGTGAGCCCCTAAACCCCCTGGACATGCTCCGCCTCGCCATCGTTGCCTAGATCCGCCGGCCCTTCCGTCGAGCGCCCTCGGTGCACCGCCGCTCGCTGCTGTCTGCTCGCTTCCGCACCGCGCAGCACCCTATCTAGGCCCCGTCCACCCTCCTGACAACTACCCCGCCCTAGCCCAACGGTAGCCGCCCCTGCGTGCAAGCCCCAGGTCGCGGGATCGAGTCCCCCGTGCCGCGCGCGCTGCCGCTGTCAGCTTCGTCAGAGAAGAGAGGAAGAGAAACAGTGTCGCGGCGCCGTTTTTCAGATAACCCCTTTTTGGTTTTCTCGTCTCAACCCGCGGTACCTTTTGGCCCACCTGCCAGCCACCCGACGATCTTGCAAAAGAGCCCCCCTGTTTCTCTGGCCGCAACCCGCGCTCCCTCGCTGTGCCGCGTGGCAGCCCCGCACTCGTCCGCTGGCGTGTGGACCCGCGTGTGCTCTGGCCCCACCTGTCACTCTCTGCGGCTAGACTAGCTCACGGTGACAGAAACTTTTCTGTGCGCCTGTGTCGTCCAGTCAGCATGGCCCCACCTGTAATTGGCTGTGGCTAGCTTAACTTGAGTATAAAAAGTATTTTCTATATTCTGTTTAAATTCAAACTTTTTCAAAATTAATTCAAATTCAAATTTAATTCTGTTTTTAAATAACTTTTAAAATGTAAATCCAAATAATACAAATAATATATGTTTTGAAATCAGAAAAATGTGAGGAATTCAAATATTCCATTTAAATTATATTTTGAACTTTTAAAATTTCAAGTTGATTAAAATTACAACAAAATGCCCTTTTACCTTAATTAATTAATAACTTTTGTTTTATAACTCCAAATTTAACAAATAATATGTCTAAAATGATTAGCTCGACGAGACCTTTCTGTTTATGCATTCCATGTTTTGATTTGAAGCATGCATCATATAAATATAAAGTATACAGCAACTTAATTGAGGATAAAATGGGGCCAAGACTCATTAAAATGATTTATTCTTGTATTCCACACCTCACCCATGCCATGTTGTTTATTGCCATGCAAATTGTGCATCATTCATCATGGCATGATTGTTTGCTTGTCGCACTTAATTCATATGCTTGTGCACTTTATTTATGTTGGCCCTTGTTTGTTTGGTTCTTCTTCGAATAGACGCTGAGCAGGGGATATATCAAGAGAACCAGGAGCACTACCCAGATCCATCCCTTGCTTCAAATGAGCTGCCAGGCAAGCACTACCACATGCTTGCATACATATAGTACCTATTGCCTCTATCTTATTCTTGCATCATTGAGTCGCGATTGCATTAATTTGAATCCCAAGTATTGCATAGCCTTTACTTTTAAACCCCACCGAAGCTTGTTCCTCCATCCCATGAGCCATTACTACAGGAGTTGTTTGAGCCATGCGAGTCGTAGAACAGCATGTGTAGGGTATGTGAGTGTCTGATGGATAACGAGGTACCTAAACAACTTAACCTGAGTAGTAATGGGATAACTAATGAAAGTGGCATCGGTGAGCCATATTTGCTATTTGGTTTTTCAGGCTCACTTGTGTCCCGTAGGACCCCGAGTACTTGATTCCTGTTCCTTGAATATTCGCGCTATCCACATCCGGGAGGCTTATGAACCCCCCTGAGCCAGAGCTTGATTCATTCTTATTTCTTGGGACCACAAACTAGTTTGAGGTTTTATTTACTATCCTGTACTTATGCCATGCTTTACTGTTTTATTTAAATTGTGCGAGGTACTGCACACTGTACTGTTTAGGAAAGCGGAGTGTTTTCGCGGTATCGACAAGCCCAGTCACATTTTCGGGTTCCCAGTCATTTATAGCCATTGGCGCAAACCTTGAGTCCGTCTCGAAGTCGGCCAACTTCGTCGCGGGTAGCTTAATGGGGTGGCCCCCTGAAATATTTCTGAATCCTGTGATCGCTTTGTCGTGACTGCCTCGTTGGGTTTTGATTTGGATTTTCCGAGGTTGATCGAGTGTGTGTTGCTATTTGTGCACCCCTGCAGGGTAAAACTTTCTGAAAGCCGTGTCCGCGGTTATGGACGACTTGGAGCACAGTTTCTCGATCATAGACAAGCATAACTAAAGTACCGCTTTTAATTTGACTAAGTAACTGACCAGTAAATAGTGCAACACTCATGGAATGGATAATAAAACTGCCAACGGATGGGGGGTTGTTCGTCCGCTTCCTCGTCGGTAAGCGAGGAGGAGGATGGATCTGTTAATATTACTGTTATAACTGTTGTTATTAATTCACGGACATCCGTCTATCTCTGGTTAGGCGGATGGTTAGCGAGTATCTCTAGAATTTGTTAGGGTTTATCTTTTGCTGCAATTGCGTCACCCCAGGTTGTGTCCCCTTTAGAGGCATAAAGACTTGCTGAGTACCCCTAGGGTCTCACACGATAAATTGTTTGATTCGGATGAACAGGTAAATTCACAAGATGGATACTGGGTGGAGGAGACGGACGATGTGGGCAACGATCATGCGGTGTAGAGATTCCGGGAACGGGGATCCGTGAGATCTGTGGGCGGGACGTGTTTATTTATGGGGCATCTTATACCGATTTGCTTCTTATCCGTACTCGGATTTTGTCTTCCGCTTCCGCCTGATACTCTGATGTTTGATGTATGAGGAGATATCCTAAACTATTATATCTATCTAGGATGTTTGGATCTTGCCGTATGGCGTTGCTATATTTCCTTTCTTTTTAGATGGAATGGCTCTGATGTACTGTTGTATGGTGGCTTGCATACATACTCATTTGTGTATGTAGTTGATCCCTTCGCCTGCCGATTACGCCGCCCGTTCTTGTCCCGATGTTTGGAAATGGTTAGGACGGCCGAAAGGTCTACCTGTGAGTGGCATTTGGGCTCCACCGTACTATTTTAACCATTTCCGCTCATCCAGGCTTGTAACTAGGAGCGTAATTCACCGAGGTAGTTACATAGAATGAGACACATACTTTAAATTTATGTTGTGAAGGACCTGCTGGATGATGACATAGACTCGGTTACCTCCGCTGAGTCTATTGAGGAGGATTAGTTTGAACATGTTTTCTAGGGGAATAGGAAGGTGGGAGATGAGATCGAGGTCTAGGGTTTGTCGCTCGGGAGCTCGAAACGGTGTCCATCACGAGAAAGAAGATGAAGGTTGGGGAAGAATAGCTAAATGTGATAGGCACATTAAACCCTAGCATCAAGATTCGTGCAAGTGTAAATTTGACGTTGCAGACATGGTCTACGTCTAGGAGAATTTGCGCGGTAATTTCTCCATGCCCCCGTAACTATCGCCAACATTTCAGATTTCTCACGCAGTAAAATTGCAATGATTATTCACTAGCCATTGTGAGTTTCTAGGTAGCGTAAGCTATACTCTACGTCATCCTCCTGGCAATTGTTATGGATATGCCACGTCTGAAGAATATTTGGTGTGACCGGAAGATTGTCGTACTAAAGAGACGATCAAGACTCAATGGTTATCTGACTTACAAATATAAGATGGAGAAGAAGACTTGTAGTGTTTGATGTATACGCACTTCTATTCTTGTAGACAGTTATTGGGCCTCCAAGTGTAGAGGTTTGTAGAACAACAGCAAGTTTCCCTTAAGTGGATTACCCAAGGTTTATTGAACTCAGGGAGGAAGTGGTCAAAGGTATCCCTCTCAAGCAACCCTGCAATCAAGATACAAGAAGTCTCTTGTGTCCCCAACACACCCAATACACTTGTCAGGTGTATAGGTGCACTAGTTCAGCGAAGAGATAGTGAAATACAAGTGGTATGGATAATTATAAGTGGTAACGGTGCCAGTAAAGAGCTTGATGGGTAGGAAGAGACTAAAGGCAATCTGAAATAAAGATGGAAACAAGAAAACATGTAACAGATCTAGTTGCAAACGATGCTTCAATGCTTAGAAACAAGGCATAGGGATCATACTTTCACTAGTGAACACTCTCATATAAGTATCATCTCTTTATGATACTACTCTGAACTACTCTCCGGTTGGACACTCTAATCCATGGTAGGGCTATAACAACACTCCTCAAAGTTCGCTTTCCTCATCTCGATAACCCCTCACTATCACCTTGAGCGCTAGATGGTTCCAACAAACACCACATTCTCATAGAGACATCCAACTCAAATTATACCCATGACAAGTATTTATGTAACCTTAGCCAAAGTGCCACACGGTGTGCACACTGTCAACTTCACACACGTGGGGATAAGCAGAGATTCATTAAATCACTTGAGTAGTAGAATAGATCTATAGATTACAAAGCTCATGATCTCAATAAGATCATGCATAGAGAGAGATGAACACATAGCTACCGGTAGATCCCTTAGCCTCGAGGAAGAACTACTCCCTCATCATCATGGGAATCAGCAACGACGATGGAGATGGTGGTGGAGAATGATGGAGATGGCTCCGGGGGCACTTCCCCGTCCCGGCAGGGTGCCGGAACAGAGACTTTCTGTCCCCCAAATCTCCCCTTTGGTGGCGGCGGCGTTGCAGAACTTTTCGTGGCTGGAGGCTAGATTCTTTAGGGTTTTCTCATCGGGAGGCTTCTTATAGGCGAAGAGGCGGTGTCAGAGGGTGGACTAGGGGCCCACACCACCTGGTGGCACGGCTAGGGGGGACCCACGCCACCACATGGTGTGTCCAGCCCCTAGCCCCTCTCCGTCTCGTCTTCTGGCTCCATGAGTCTTCCGGTAAAATATCAACTTTGGCTTTTGTCCGGTCCAATTCTGAGAATATTCATTTTTTGGCTTTTCTAGAACCAAAAATAGAAGAAAACAGGCAACTAGCACTGTGGCATCTTGTTAATAGGTTAGTTCCAGAAAATGTGTAAAAATACTCCAAAGTGTGGACACAACATAAGAAAGTAGATATAAAACAAGCATGGAACATCAAAATTTATAGATACGTTTCCAACGTATCAACATCCCCAAGCTTAACTCCTGCTCGTCCTCGAGTAGGTAAGTGATAAAAGAAAGAATAATTTTTGAGGTGACATGCACCATTACAATTTTGATCAAGGTATTTGCAAAACATTGATAGCTGGGATCATAGTACTTTAACATAGCATGAAACATATAGTTCTAACAATAAGACATAGTGACTATGCATGCAACATGAAAGGATACAAACAAAGATCATGAATAACAATGCATTGAAAGATGTTTGTTTGTTTCACATATAGAAAACATAATGAGAATGGTATTCAGCTTGTCCCTCATAGTGTAGCAAAACTTAAATGGATAGTACACCTTCAAAGTTCATAAGGGTGACTAGATACAAGTAGTTTAAGAACAAGCAATATCAAAGTTATGAATCAATCAACAAGTTTTGGGACAATGCACATTAAACTAAGAATGTCCACTATGCTCTCTCAATAGGTGCATAAAGATAGAAGATGGAGACTCAATATAAAAGTAAAAGAAAGGCCTTCATAGAAGGAAGCAGGGATTCAAGTCTCATAAAGAGCTTCCAAAAATTATGGTACTTATTAGCTTTCAGCTCTCATTTCCCCTGTCATAATCATGTTGAACTGATTAAGGTTAAAGTGAACAAACTATGGAGTATATGATTGACAAAGTATAAGTTGGCAATCTCATGTCCCTTGAATACGAGGGCCTCTCCTCATGCTACTCAAGTTTAGTTACCGGTAAGTTCTTGTCATCGTAAGTACATCTGTATCATAGAGAACCGCCAACAGGGTACCCCTTGCACATGATACATGAATTATCCCATAATCAAAATGACAAGGCAAGCAGACAAATGAGCATCTCAGCGATCTTCTTATTTACCATGGAAAAATGGTGCTTTTTTCTCTCTTTCCTATTTTCTCATATTTTTTTTGTTTTTCTCAATCTCTATCTCTTTTTTTATAAGAAGAATGCTTCATAGATTACTTATTATGGTTACGCTGCAGGTTTCCACCATGATTAGGCATGGATTAGACCAGTGGCCCAGGCGTTTCTCTAACACACATACATAACTCCATGGACTTACATGCTCCCCTTTCATTTCACACCGATGACATCCATAAACAAAAGAGCATGATATCGACTGGGTATAATGTATAAGTGCAATGTTGAAAGCGTTCCCCGTGACAACATGGTTCTGCTAATTCCCAACGTATAAGTGCAAGCATATACAACATAGATGACACAATGGTTCAAGTTTTATTAGGGGAAAGAAAAGTAAAGTGTGCCATCAAGTTCGTGAGAGCTTTAATCACTAATTTTCACATAACAAGTTTAATTCGGAAGGTAGATAAAAGCATGAATATACTTGGAATAGCAAATGCTAATAGGTAGGTATGGTGGACTCTTTGGAATAACTTGGTTTCATTTGGAGTTGGATGCATGAGTGGAACTCATACTTGGTATGGAGGCTAGCAAAAGACTGGGAGCAACCAACTAAGAGAGCAATAATGGCCATAATCATGCAAAGCAACAAAACATTATTAATTAAAGCATAAAGTGATATTACAAGTCGAAAACTAAATGATCATAGAGGCTATGGTGACTTGGTATAGTCTTAACATGGTGTGAGAATTCTCCAAGTCAACCCAAACAAAGCATCAAAGGAGAATACCACAATATTATGCTTTTGTATGCTAAAACAACGCATGATTCTTTCAAGGCACATTAAGGAATCTCAATTGTTTATAACATGTCATGCTACAACAATAATCACTAAGCATAAAGTCAAAGCAACATATAGCATGACATTATAAAGTCTAAGCCACAGTCAAAACAAGCTCCCTTTTGTACCACTATAAGCATGAAGCTTCCTACTCTTTTCCAACACCAATCGACTTATTAGAAACAACTCACAGAGATAATAATAAATAAAGATCAGTGAGCTTGTCTCACAAATCCACAAAGTAGAACTAAAAAGTTCTAAGCTGAAAGCACAAGAAAACTAAGGCTAAACACAGTGCTAGCAAAAGAGAACACTCACAAAACAATAAGAATGAAAACTAGAGTGTTCTAGGCAATGAATAACGGGGTGTGTCTCTCTGAAAAAGAAGTGTGTTGGGATCCAACCAACTTATTTAAGCAAACCAAACAAAAAAACTAAAAACGAAAACAAAGACGCTCCAAGAACAACACAATTATGCATGAAACTATAAAAATGAAGTGTTTGGAAGAAACCTGAGATTTTTATTGATGAAGAAGGGGATGCATTGGGCATCCCCAAGCTTTGACGCTTGTACCTCTTGAATATTTCTTGGGGTGACACGGGGTGGGATCCCCAAGCTTGAGCTTTTGTCCATACTTCATCTTATCACATTACTCTTCTCTACACTTCAAATTTTCCTTCATACAAAACTTCACACAATCTTCATTAGCAACATTAGTGCACTCAAGATAATAAGTCTTTTGGTTCAGTTTCAACACAAGTAAAACTTCCAATTAAAACAAAAGTTACTGTAGCACTTCCTTTAAAAAAATCAAATGATCAAAGAGAGCTCGAAGAGAAAGAGATTAAGAGGCAAACGCAAATAATGGCAGAAATCTGTCAAAACAGACCAGCAGGTAAAAACTAATTTTTTCAAAGACCTTCTATTACTCAAATCGAAAAGTGTTGAACTAACTAAAGTTGGATAACAACCTGGGGCAGAAGCACAAAACATTACAACTCTAACCGACGTACAAAGATTTTTCATGAATTTTTACAACGAAGCACAAAAATCTGTTTTGGGATAGCAACTTTACCAAGCATTGCTTCTATCTCATTAGAGGTTACTCTTGGCACAAAAACCACGCAAAAATGATAAGGAGAGGTTATTACTGAAGCAATAACTTCCAAGACTCAACTAAAACTTTTGGGCTATCTCCCAATAAGTACTTTTCTTTAACGCCTTTAAGTTAGGCATGATAGTTTGAGAATATGCTCACATAAGAAATATGAATTGAAGTAAAAGAGATAATCAAGAAGCAAATTCAAAGCACATTTAAGTCTAACCCACTTCCTATGCATAGGAATCTTTTAAAGGAACAAGTCATGAAAGCACAAAGCAACAAGCATAGGAAAGCAAAACAAGTGCAACTTCAAGACTTTCAACATAAAGAGGGGAAACTTAATATTATTGAAGTGCATAAAACCATGTTTCCCTCTCTCATAATAAATTCCAGTAGCATCATGAATAAAATTAACAATATAACTATCATATAAAACATTCTTATCATGAGCCACATGCATAAAAGAATTAATACTCCCCACATAAGCATAGTCATTCTTATTAATTGTGGTGGGAGCAAATTCAACAAAATAGCTATCATTATTATTCTCATCACCATAATCATCAAATATAGGAGGCATATTGTAGTCATAATTAATTTCCTCCTCAATAGTAGGTGGACTGAAAATATCATATTCATCATTGTAATCATCATATATTGGAGGCATAGTATCATCAAAGTAAATTTTCTCCTCCGTGCTTGGGGGACTAAAAATATCATTTTCATAAAAACTAACTTCCTCAAGCTTAGACGTTTCCATAGCATTAGTAACAAAGGTGTTCAAAAGATTCATACTAATAACATTGCTATTAGCATGCAAAGAAAGTTCCATGGGTTTTTTAATTTTCTTTTCAAACAATTCATGTTCTACCTTAGGAAAAATACTAAAAAGCTCTCTAATTTTGTTGTTGTTTTCCATTAAGCCTAACTAGTGAAAATAAAAACAAGAAACAAAAAGATATAATTGCAGAATCTAAAGGAAATAACTTCGAGCACTCACACACCAGCTACGGTACTAGAAGATAGCTTAGTAGCCAGAGGATGTGAGTATCTTTTACCTTACCTCCCCGGCAAAGGCGCCAGAAACTAGCTTGATGTCTACGCACTTCTATTATTGTAAACAGTTGTTGGGCCTCCAAGTGCAGAGGTTTGTAGAACAGCAACAAGTTTCCCTTAAGTGGATTACCAAGGATTTATCGAACTCAGGGAGGAAGTGGTCAAAGGTATCCCTCTCAAGCAACCCTGCAATCAAGATACAAGAAGTCTCCTGTGTCCCCAACACACCCAATACACTTGTCAGGTGTATAGCTGCACTAGTTCAGTGAAGAGATAGTGAAATACAAGTGGTATGGATAATTATAAGTGGTAACGGTGCCAGTAAAGAGCTTGACAGGTAGGAAGAGACTAAAGGCAATCTGAAATAAAGATGGAAGAAAGCAAACATGTAATAGATCTAGTTGCAAACGGTGTTTCAATGCTTAGAAACAGGGCCTAGGGATCATACTTTCACTAGTGAACACTCTCATATAAATATCATCTCTTTATGATACTACTCTGACCTACTCTCCGGTTGGACACTCTAATCCATGGTAGGGCTATAACAGCACTCCTCAAAGTTCGCTTTCCTCATCTAGATAACCCCTCACTATCACCTTGAGTGCTAGATGGTTCCAATAAACACCACAGTCTCATAGAGACATCCAACTCAAATTATACTCTTGACAAGTATCCATGTAACCTTAGCCAAAGTGCCACACGGTGTGCACACTGTCAACTTCACACACGTGGGGATAAGTAGAGATTCATTAAAGCACTTGAGTAGCAGAATAGATCTATAGATTACAAAGCTCATGATCTCAATAAGATCATACATAGAGAGAGAGATGAACACATAGCTACCGGTAGAGCCCTTAGCCTCGAGGAAGAACACTCCCTCATCATCATGGGAATCAGCAATGATGACGGAGATGGTGGTGGAGATCGATGGAGATGGCTCCGGGGACACTTCCCCGTCCCGACAGGGTGCTGGAATAGAGACTTTCTGTCCCCCGAATCTCCCCTTCGGTTACGGCGGTGCTGCGGAACTTTTTGTGGCTGGAGGCTGGATTCTTTAGGGTTTTCTCATTGGGAGGCTTCTTATAGGCGAAGAGGCGATGTCATAGGGTGGACTAGGGGTCCACACCACCTGGTGGCGCGGCCAGGGGGACCCGCGCTACCATATGGTGTGGCTAGCCCCTGGCCCCTCTCCGTCTCGTCTTCTGGCTCTGTGAGTCTTCCGGTAAAATATCGACTTCGGCTTTTGTTCGGTCCAATTATGAGAATATTCATTTTTTGGCTTTTCTGGAACCAAAAACAGAAGAAAACAGGCAACTGGCACTATGCCATCTTGTTAATAGGTTAGTTCCAGAAAATGTGTAAAAATACTCCAAAGTGTGGACACAACATAAGAAAGTAGATATAAAACAAGCATGGAACATAAAAAACTATAGATATGTTTCCAACGTATCAGTATTCTTTGGGAGGACTTCAAGATGTTGCTTTCTAAGATTGACGACATCACCTAGGCCGAGCATTTAAGAAATACAATGCAAGATGGCGCAAGATCTTAAAGTTCTCCAGGGCTACTATTGGGGATATGCATAGTGGGTATCACCATAGCATAGCTCTAGTATGGCTAACCAGGGTGGCCCATAGTTGGTAGTAAGGCCTATGACCTGCTGGACAACCCAGTTAGGTGGATCTAGAAGGGAAGGCCATGCCGGATACAAGAAGGCTACGACACCGACATAGATGAAGATGGAGCCTTAGAGTGTGCAAGACATGAAGAATAGTTAGTGTTAGTGTAGAACTCTGTAACCTGTCCGATATGGATATTATCCTGTAACCCTAGGTTTTGGCGCCTTTATAACCGGACCTCCTGGATCCTTTAGGCCACAATCACAATCTCGCATAACGAACCATACAATGTTTGTAACTCAGTGTATTGCCATTATATTGATTTATAGCAGGAGTAGGA
Source organism: Avena sativa (assembly GCA_916181665.1). Taxonomy (NCBI): domain Eukaryota; kingdom Viridiplantae; phylum Streptophyta; class Magnoliopsida; order Poales; family Poaceae; genus Avena; species Avena sativa. Next base: position 56,697,359 of record OV702292.1, read on the forward strand.
TCTCGCCACCATTGTGGGATCTGAACCTGGTTAAGTTGTGTTACCTCGTACCCACCAACTTTCCGCCTTACCCCACCTCTCTAACATGCTTTGTGAGGAACCCTCCATGGCGTACTCGTTGACAATACCACGAGAGCAGCGCTACGGAGTTCCCTTGCTGCCATTCCGCCACGACTCTGTTGGAAATATGCCTTAGAGACAAATAGTAGTAAGGAGTATTATCATATTTCATATAGTATATGATTAAGTTTTGTATCATGCTATAACTATATTGAGTGGAAACATCAATACATGTTGATATACAAACAACCAGGGGTTCCCAGTGAAACTCTAGTCACTGGTTCATTGGTCAACAGATGATCAAGTTTCCTGATCATGTGACATTTATGCCAGTTGGAAATGGAGTCAACTCATTCTAAAAATGAGATGATGAACCAATACCCAACCTAAACATCATGACCCGGTCATGTCACGAAGTTCAAGTTACGATGATTAGAAATGGATCCTCGTAGACTATTCCTTAGACCATGAGGCTATATCAATCACTGTCTTCCGAGAGTGCTTAGATAACATCAAGCGCCACTTGGTAATACAGTGGTTATAAAGGTGTGTTCAGGTACTCTGAGGAAACCATAGAGGCAATATATGTCAAGAGTGGGATTTGTCCGTCCATGTGACGGGAAGATACTCAAAGGGCCCACTCGGAGAAGTTATATCCAATAGTTGCATAGCGTGTGATTTGATCACAGGGATATCACTTGTCGGAACGAGTCAAGTAGCATTGTTCAGTAACGAGATTGAACACGACATGGTGATGTCATTGATCAAATCTCGGGCAATGCAAATATCGAGTGACAAAGGTAATAAGACACAACTGTCCCGGTTCAAACAACAAAAGATCTTCGTGGAACGCACATGGGTCACATGGCCATCCAGGTCCCTCTGTCGATCATTGGTGTGGGAGTGTCCCAACCATGTATGGAGTGTTCCCGAACCGTGGGGTATCACGCTTAAGGTCTTGATGATGCTTAGAGAGTGTTTATAGGATCGGTAGAATCACCGAAGAATAGTAGAGAGAAAATCAGAAGGGTTTCGGTAAGTCCGGAGGATGTCCGGAGTGGAGGTGGAAGTGTTCCACAACCATGGAGGTTTAATAATATGTGAATGAATGTTAAATATTGATTTAATCATTTATTCATAATTATTTAATAAAGAGAAGGCCATCCCCCCGTGCGGGGCCCATGGGGGTGGCCGGCGGTGCCACCCCTCCCCCTCCTCTCCTTTAGTCCCACCCTGGGACTTTGAGGGAGGTAGTACCTCCCTTCCCCCTATATATAGTGGGGGTATTTGGCCAAATAAAATACACCAATAATCAATAAAGGCCTTCTCACTTTTGGGAGGACCTCTAATTCATATTTTATCTCTCCCCCTCTCTCTCACGTGACCGTGGTCCCAAGTCTGGACTGCGCGAACGAGAGACATCTTCACCGCAAAGCGCTGTCGTGCTATGGGATTCGGATCCGGGAGCTCTACTTCCGCAACTGCTGCTGGATCGGGGAAGCAAGAGTCATCGTCAGGCACCGGACGTGTGTAACTCCCCGCGAGGTGTCGCACTTGAGGCACTCAAGTCGTTGGAGCCAAGGGAGCGCAAGGACTTCATCACGACCTTGAGGTCGACTTCGGCTCGTCTACATCAACAATGCTCTCGTGAGCGTTGACAACGCTTTTCGGTCTTCAAGGGTAAGTTCGTGAAAATCCCCTCATGTTATTGTATTACTAATAGATAGGTCCTGGCAGCTTCAGGGGTTCAGGGGCATAGGGTAAAATTTTATTGTTTTCATACGCGGAACCCCTACAGTGGTATCAGAGTTAGATCTATGCATAGTAATGCTAGTACGGGTAGAACACACGAGATATAGCGTGTGGGCGTTGATCTTTTAGTTGTTACCCTCCCACGTGTACTTGTGTATACCACAGTAATGCTTGATGAAGCGGCCCCCAACCGACTTTACGCGTTCATTCGCGAGACTGGTCCACGCTTAACATACGGCTTGTACCGTATAAAGTGGCTTAGGGGGTGTCTGTCTCTCTTGCATTAGTTGGTATACCATTTGCAATGGAGGGCCCCGAAAGGAGTGTAGTAGAGACAACTACTTGATCAACGTTGTGCTGAAAGTTCATAGGTAAGAACGGTTCTTGTGCGAAAGTCCATTCAGCCACGTAAAACATGCAAAGATAAAGTATAGGCGTCTAACTTTGTTTTGCAGGGGGGTGTTGCTTTGTGATATGGCTGTGGCAAAGGTAAAGTGATTACCTTATGTCACGTAGTAGTAGATAGTCATGGAGGTGACGGACTACCATGCCGGAATGACACCGGTACCCTGGTGTCTACGGCGTCGGAACCCTGGCGCTGGAATCCGGTGACGACGGATGGAGATCACGACATGAAGGACCATATCACATCGCATTTACATTCAATGTTATTGTTTGTATATCTTATTGTGTGCTAGTATTAGATACTCGACGGTAGCCTAATAAGATGATCCCTGTTAAAATAACCAACGATTGTGTTCCCCCTTAGTGTGCACCAGCAAGAAAGTTCTTCGGTATGAGGCGACCCAGGGTGACTGGGTGTCAGACATAACTACGTTCGCATACAGTGGGTGTAAGCCATGTTGCACATCAAATACACTAAGGTTGAGTTGGCGAGCCTAGCACGCCATAGAAGCGTGGCCTCGGATCACGGATAGTCGAAAGATCGAGCACGACTCGCATGAATGATGTGACCGACATTTAGCGTCCACCATTGAACCCACATTGATGGCCATGTTAATCGGGGGAGATGTGGCTGATAGGGGTCGTGTTATCACTAGGAACCCTTATGGGGATAGGTGTTTCTGAGTGGAGTTATTATTAACTTATTTAATTATAAACTTAGTCTAAATTCCTTTTTGCAATTGTAAATGTAGATGCCACCTTTCCTGTTGACGATTGATTGGTCAGAAGGAGAGAAGCTCAGATTAGATGGATCAAATTTCTCCATATGGGTTGCGCGTCTCCATGTTCTCCTTAGCAAGAATGACGTGGTCGACTACATACTCGACGGGATGGATTTGGATCAGCCCATTAACCTAGAGACCCCAGAGCAGCGGAAAGACCGCTATCTCCGTCGTGAGATGGCCTCCTTCATTTCAGTTAATATGCGTTTCAGAATGGTGGATGAGCTGTGGCCTTTCATGGGTGATGTCAACCCTCGTTCGGTGATGCTACAGCTTAGGACACATTTCATGGAACAAGCACGCATATGGGAGCATGAGCTGATGGGAGACTTCCTCTCCATTAAGATGGAGGAGAACTCATCACTGCACGACCACTTGGAGCACATGCATGATGTGTACATGAGGCCTGCATACTTCCTGGATAGCTGGATGACGGGCTCTTTTGCAAACGGCATTGTGCTGCGGTCGCTACCACCAAAGCTACCAAGCACAAGTTAGGACTTGCATTATGAGGGGCGACGCGGAATCAATGGAGTTCCACCGGTTCGTGACACATCTCAGGAATGTGTTGGTTGAACCAGATGTTGCTCAGGTCATCAATGACAAAGGTATATATTTGATATACAATTTTATAAATATTATAATCTTGCAAACACATTTGCAGTGTTAAGTATATTTGATACTTGTTCTGTTTTGTTGAAAATAGGTCCTTCTGCATGAGAGGTGCTTGCTGGAGAGGAGGTGACGTTGCGTGTTGATGGCGAGCATGATGATGATGGACAACGACGCTCTCCCTCAACATTTATCATTTAGTTTATGTTTTAGGATAATTATTGTAATCAAAAGATTGTGAACTTCTTTAGTGTGTCTCACACTTTGTGAGACGGTTATTCATATCAATTTGTAACAAACAGTTGTTCTACTTTTATGAATAATTTCTATTCGTGTTCATATCTTGTTTGATTATACATGAATTATCCTTGTTGTTTGAAACTGATTGATAATGCGTGAATATTTGTAAAATATTGAAATGCCTTGAAAAATATCCAATTAATGATATTTCATTATAGAATGAAAATCATTGTTTAAAATTCAAAGTTATGTGATAATATGTAAAAGTCATTCGATTTCTTGTCACATATAAATCATGCCTAAGTTCGGCAAAATAACTTGAACACCGTGTATTGCTTGAATACAAAGTGTTTAATGAATTGTTGAAAATAAATACATATTCGATGTATTGTGTTTTAACAAAAATGATAATTATCATTATATGATTGTTTAAATGTGTAAAAAAGTTTACCAAAGGAAACATGAACATGAAACTATTTGATTTGATCAAAGTGTTTCATCAATAAAGGGTATAAATATAAAAGAGAATCTAATTACTACGATTTGATCAATAGTAATGAAATTCGACTTTATAAAAGAATGGCATAAAAGTAATTGTGAAATGCAAAGCGTTTTGAAACGTCAAAATGCAAAGCATCACAATGTGATATTAGATATCAAAGTGGGTAAATAGATGGCACCAAATAAATCGTTGTAGTGTAGATGTAGAGACCATTAGTTAAGAAATAATTAGCACTCAATTAGAATGTAGTGAACCATTTGAATTCGTAAAAGTTTTGTGGTTATTCGATATAACCAAAACAATAGCGAATAAGTCCTTGTAGAGTATTCATTGGAAACTTTGAATACAAAATCCATAGCTGAAACCAAAAGAAAAGCAAAACTAGTATTGCTTGGATTTTGGTGCATTCTTGAGAAAGTTCACATTTAGTGATATTTCTCAATTATGGAGAAAATGGAAGATAGTGAAAAACACGATGAGGGATTCATATCCGTGCATCAGAGTGTTGAGAAGCGCAATGGACAATGTTCCTGAACGATTCTCTTCACAAAGGAAAAGAATTAATGATAATGATCATTGTGTTTTCCCCACTGGTGTTTTCACTACGTGAAGTAGGATTCAAAATGTAACCCATATCTTGTATGGAGACATTTGTGAATCATTTGTCATGATTCTTGGAATATGACATACCTACGAACTACTAAGGAAATAATGGTAAACTAAAATTATGAGAAATCCTAATAGCAAAATTCCCTTGAGATTAGAAAGCAATTAGTTGCTGGATCTCATAAGTAAAAGGGGTTACTTGGAATTTTCCCAAATGACTGCAAAACCATAGTGGAAAAGGGGGTGAATGACAAAATCACAATTTTGTCAAGTATTGGACGAATTCAAATGAATATGATTCATGTGTGCTTTATGTCTAAGGATTTAAAACTAGTAATAGTACTAGTATCTCATAGTAAATCTCCAAGCTTGATATTTGATCAAAGGATTTTGAAGTTATTCAAAATAGTGAGTGGATATGCAATTTGCACGAAATTGAGTGGGAGCTATGAAAGTCTTCCTAAAACAATATGTGATTGACATATTTTGAGTGGGAGCTTATAGGAATAATTATTAAGTGTGTTAAGAATGAAAGCGCAAATACTTATAAATAATGATTTATAAGGTGTAGAAGTTGATAATAAGTGTATTATGATATTATGTAGTATTCCTTAGGAGATTCTGGAAAGGGTTTTATAATAGAAGTTAATTAAGGAACTGGTCCTTAATAACTTAAGTTAGGAATAGCATTAAGTTTAACATCATCCACTATGTTGAGATAAGAAAAGGATTATCATCATCCACTATGTTGAGACATAAGTTCTATCTTAGAAAATCATGACGATAACTTAACATAATATGTGATCCAACAAGTAACGTTTAAAAGTGATTAAGTTCGAATCACAGACTGTTGAGCTAAGTTTGTCCGCAGTGTCTAATAGAGAACTGCAGACATATTTTCCAAATCCATAAAGGATGACATATCTTAAAGCATAAAGAGTTATGTTATAAGGGAATATGTTGGAATCTCCTGTAAATACCGATTAAAGTCAAGTAGGAAGCGAGGTGAAAAAAACATCGAAAGTTGCACAGAGTGCACCAGTGTTTTGATGAATACATTTATAATAATAGATAAGGGTACCATCTAAAGTGTTGTATAATGTTATGGCAGGGTTAGTTCGCTTTTAATGTAGAATGATGTGTCCCAAGGCACATTGCCCATGAGAAAGCCCTCGAGGTTGATCTAAAGTCACTGTAGGCTCCTGGAATCAAGCCTCATTCTGCTGCCATAGCGACGATGCATACACACAGATGTTATCATGTGATGATAAAGTATTAATGTCAATCAAGGTGACATTAGTAGGTTGCAAAGGATTTGGGACTGTAAAGTACAGACCCAAGACTCAACCTCTTCCATGAGAAAGCATGTTCAGGGTACCAGATATATGGTGCCAATGATTGAGAACAAATGCAGCTAGTGTATTTGTACGCTAGTGCAAGTGGGAGATTGTTGGAAATATGCCCTAAAGACAAATAGTGGTAAGGAATATTATCATATTTCATATAGTTTATGATTAAGTTTTGTATCATGCTATAACCATATTGAGTGGAAACATCAATACACGTGTGATATACAAAAACCAGGGGTTCCCAGTGAAACTCTAGTCACTGGTTCATTGGTCAACAGATGATCAAGTTTCCTGATCATGTGGCATTTATGCCAGTTGGAAATGGAGTCAACTCATTCTGAGAATGAGATGATGAACCAATACCCAACCTAAACATCATGACCCGATCATGTCACAAAGTTCAAGTTACGATGATTAGAAATGGATCCTCGTAGACTATTCCTTAGACCGTGAGGCTATATCAATCACTGTCTCCCGAGAGTGCTTAGATATCATCAATCGCCACTTGGTAATACAGTGGTTATAAAGGTGTGTTCAGGTACTCGGAGGAAACCGTAGAGGCAATATATGTCAAGAGCAGGATTTGTTTGTCCATGTGACGGGAAGATACTCAAAGGGCCCACTCGGAGAAGTTATATCCAATAGCTGCGCAGCGTGTGATTTGATCATAGGGATATCACTTGTCGGAACGAGTCAAGTAGCATTGTTCAGTAACGAGATTGAACACGACATGGTGATGTCATTGATCAGATCTCGGGCAATGCAAGTATCGAGTGACAAAGGGAATAAGACACGACTGTCCCGGTTCAAACGACGAAAGATCTTCGTGGAACGCACAGGGGTCACATGGCCATCCAGGTCCCTCTATCGATCATTGGTGCGGGAGTGTCCCGACCATGTCTAGAGTGTTCCCGAACTGTGGGGTATCACGCTTAAGGGATTTATGATGCTTAGATAGTGTTTATAGGATCGGTAGAATCACCGAAGAATAGTAGAGAGAAAACCGGAAGGGTTTCGGTAAGTCTGGAGGATGTCCGGAGTGGAGGTGGAAGTGTTCCACAACCATGGAGGTTTAATAATATGTGAATGAATGTTAAATATTGATTTAATCATTTATTCATAATTATTTATAAAGATAAAAAATCAATTTAAATGGTCAAAGGCTTAATGGGCCAATTCCTGGAGGGGAGAGAGGGAGAAGGGGCCAAGGGGGTGGCTGGCGCCCTAGTGGGCCAGCCCCCCGCACGGGGCCCATGGGGGTGGCCGGCGGTGCCACCCCTCCCCCTCCTCTCCTTTAGTCCCACCCCGGGACTTTGAGGGAGGTAGTACCTCCCTTCCCCCTATATATAGTGGGGGTATTTGGCCAAATAAAATACACCAATAATCAATAAAGGTCTTCTCACTTTTGGGAGGACCTCTAATTCATATTTTCTCTCTCCCCTTCTCTCTCACGTGACCGTGGTCCCAAGTCTGGACTGCGCGAACAAGAGACATCTTCACTGCGGAGCATCGTCGCGCTGTGAAATTCGGATCCGGGAGCTCTACTTCCGCAACTGCTGCTGGATCGGGGAAGCGGGAGTCATCGTCAGGCACCGGACATGTGTAACTCCCCGCGAGGTGTCGCACTTGAGGCACTCAAGTCGTTGGAGCCAAGGGAGCGCAAGGACTTCATCACGACCTTGAGGTCGGCTTCGACTTGTCTACATCAACCACGCTCTCCTGAGCGTTGACAACGCTTTTCGGTCTTGAAGGGTAAGTTCGCGAAAAGCACCTCCCGTTACTGTATTACTAATAGATAGGTCCTAGCAGCTTCAGGGGTTCAGGGGCGTAGGGTAAAATTTTATTATTTTCATACGCGGAACCCCTACAGACTCACCGTTGATGCTTCCTTGACCGCCTCTAGTGCTTACTCTTTATTAAGCTCTTACATTGGACAACGAGTAAATACTATCCTTCCTCATGTCTTCTTATTCTTCCCGGCTCATAGTAGCTTGCCTAGACTACCATGTTGAGCATGCATTGCTCAAGTGGCTTGGGTTATTTAGGGTTCTTGGCTATTCCTGTTGCTATTGATGGATTCATGGTACAGTTAGTGATGATAATTTAGGATTCAGTAAAATTGATTCTTTTGAGTATGCCTCTTTGTTACTCTCTGTTGATCGTGCTTAAGTATTATGCATTGCCCTATTGGTTGTTAGATCTTCCTGGTACTAGTCAGGATAAAAAAATGTTTCTATCTAACTCTATGCTTGTGTTTGCTATTGTAAGCATTCAATTGCTTGCCTTTCTAATAGTTTGGATCTGCCTAAGTTAAGTAAACTGCTTACTGAATTGTTTACTATTTATACTGAACCTTTTGGCTCAATAGATGATCTACTGTGAGCTGTCTAAATTCAAACCACTGATTTGAATATGGTTTCCTTAGCATACTGTACTGAATCCTTGGTCTATTTTCCTAACTGAACCTTGTTTAGTAACATATGATTGAGTTATCTGAGTAGATTGTCTAAATTATTTGAGAATGATTCCTAGATAGATTTGTTATACGAAGATGACTTAAATGTAGTGGTGATAATTTGCAACTATGGTTGCTTGCTGAATTTATACTGTCCACATGACATCAAAGGTTTAGATGTTTTCTACCTTCTTAGGTTAGGAAAATGAATTCCATAGCTTGGTATGAATATAGGAGTGGCTTCTACTACTAGTAGATATGCTATTGTGGTGCCTCTTGTTGAGAGTGTACATAGCAGCGGATCTAGACAACATGATCTGATCCTTCTAGCCCCTATCAATGATGCATAGGGTGAGATTTCTCTTCTTAAGAACAGATACTACCATGTATTCTTGTGTATTTTCCCTATGATGAACTTGCACGCCATTTGTCTGCAGATTCTGATGGTAGCCTTTTCATCATCATTTACTAGTAGATTTAATACAAGGACTAGCTAAAGATGATGTTACTAGATGTCAACCTGTTGTTGTAGAGTAGACAAACGGTTTGGTGATATTGGCTTGTATGAATTGGCTTGATCTTCTACTTTTGCTCTTGATCAGCTACTCCTTGTTGATGTTGGCCTTCCTTTTGTAAGCCTTCTCCTCGTTAGCTCTTGGACTTTCTCTTGTCTATGTGATCATGATGTTGGTGGTGTGGTTATGGTCCCGTGGGAATGTGGTGAAGAACTGTGATGAACTGGTGAGGTTCTTGCTGATGGTGAGAATGATTATCTAGCTAGGATGTTGCGGATATTGCCTTCTCTTATTTCCTTCCTGATGCAGCTGTTGTGTCAACATGACACTCTGTTGCATGTGTGTGTGAGCATCTTGTAAGTTTTCTACTTACCTGGTTCAAGTTACAATGTTTGTAACCCCTTGTTGTGGATGAGCTCAAGTGCATCTAGCCCTTTGTTTTGGCTTTGACTATTGCCTTATCACTTGACAAAGGTTAAACTTCCCCTCTGCTGATGATGTTTCATCTGAAGCAATCATCTTGATAAGAACAGTTTAATATTTTGCCCTTGATTACTTAAGCTCCATGATGTGCCAACGATGCAATTCATTGCCTTACTAGGAGCAATACTAACCCTATTCTTTTATTTGTTTGTGTCTTTTCTTTTTCAGGAACAAGAACAAGGTGTCAAGAAGAAGAACTAGTTTAGGATTAGATTTAGGTTCTCCTTTTATCATTATTATTTTTTACATTTTATTTTATTATTTAATTGTAAATATATTGTATTATTGTTTAAGTAATAAAGATATTCATTGTATAAATTTACTTTATTGTAATTTCTTATTTGTTTAATTTTTTAAAATAAGGATTTATTCCTTAAGCAATAAACTTCATTTCCCTTTCATTTTGATTTCAAAGTTCTAGACTTATTTGAATTCAAATCTCAATTTCAAATGTTCAAAGTTGAATCCCCCCCCCCCAAACAAGAATTCCAAACGGCCATGTCAGAATTCATCGCACTCACTTGATAACCTACCGCTAAGTCATCGAAACGAGAGAAACTGTAATCCCTCTAGGTTTTAAACTTAAGCGCGAAATTGCTACCCTTCGCTTGGTCCTAAAGGTTGGGATGTTACACCTAGCATCTTGAATAGTGCTAAAGGCGGTACATAAGTGTTGAGTGAAAAATGAATGGGATAGAAAGAGAGAAATGCACTTCATTGAGTTGTTGTGTAATATAGATAGTATCGCAATATATGGAATAACCTTACCTTGTACCACAATAGTTATTTATGTATTCTATATGAGTTTAAAATAATAGAATCATGGAAATGTTAAGTCATTCGCAACATCCTGATAGAGATGGAGAGATATGTATGCGGTTATCAAATCTTTTCCATCATCGATGTGACATAATATTTACTTATACCACAACGATATTTTTTAGATGGAATTGTATTAACATAAAATAGAAATGTTAGGTCATTCATAGCATCCTAGTGACAACTAATGGTGTTACTAAGTATGAGTGAAAACCAACGAGTATGAGCTAGAAAGATGTATATACTGTCCAATAAGGTCTTGTGTGTAATCTCAATACATATGGTAGTGCAATATATGTCATAAATTTATTTATATTTGGTGATGAATTTATATTAACAAAAAAGGTTATGTCATTAAGCAACCTGATGGACTTCTAAAGGTATTAGTAAGTATGAATGGCAACCATTGAGAATGAGCTGGGAAGATATATTTGTAGTTCACTAGGATCTTGCTGGTACCACAATATAGATGGTAGTGTAGTCTCACTTTGTCATAATATGGATTTATCATTGGTATCTTGAGATCAGTTTAGATCAATATATACATGGAAGCGTTAGATAACTAGTCATTTCCAGCATTCCAATAAATAGGTATGTGTACAAAGTGGCGACTGAGTACTACATTCCATTGCAATAAACAATGAGCATGTGTCAGAAATATATATGTGTTGATGAGTTATGTATCACAATCAAGATAGTAGTGCAATACATGGCTTAATCTTTTTCTGTGCCACTATTCTCTTTATACTAGATGTCTTGAGACAGATTTTAGATTAATAGAAACATAACAATATTAAATAACTTTTCACTCATGGAATCATGACAAACGACTATTGGCTCTACCAAGTGACGCGTGAATACTACAGTTTATTGCAAGTAATGATGAGCCTGAGTTGGAAATATATGTGTGTGTTAATGACTTCTTGGTTTGCATCATGATCAATATAGTAGTGCAATATATGACATAATCTTCATTTGTGCCAATATATTGATATGTCATTGATGCTGAGAGGGATTTCAGATTAATAGACAAATACCAGCATTAGATAACTAGTCATTCATGAAAAAACAACAAGATGTTAACAAGTGGTGAGTAAATACTACTCCCTCCGTTTTAAAATATAAGATGTTTTAGATTTGTGAAAATAGTGTATCTAGAACTATTTTAGTGGCTAATTTTTTTTAAATAATACATTTTTTTTATTGAATTGTACAAATAATACATAAAACGGACAAATTGCAAATCTGTTAGTCGGTCGGCCGTTCAACAGACGAAACACGTGTGTCGTCCGTTCAACAGACGAAACACTGTCTTCGTCCGTTCAACGGACGACACGCAGCTTTCGTCCGTTCAACGGACGACACACGTGCTAAAGTTGGCAGCAAAGCAATGGCAGAGCAGTCCCGTTTTGGTAGCGGTAGATCCGTAGACATAGAATGATACTACGTCATGCAGCAGCAAGTATCGTCCCGTTTTGGCTCTACGCTAGCACAGGAATACAGGCAATGAGCCGCGGCGGACAAACCACGTGCCGAAACGCAAGTGAATAGTACTACTATTGTGTGCAGACTGCAGATTGCAGTGCAGGAATATAAACACAAGAAGAAGACCAAACCAACATCCCCAGCCCACATGCGCGCATGCATGCGCGTGTACTGGTCCAGATCGGTGAGAGGGCAATGTCAAAGGAGGGCGAGGGCCGAGGAGACACATCGACGTGACGCGCCGGGACTGCTCTGCCATTTTTTAGGGTTTAGGGTGTGTCGTCCGTTGAATGGACGAAGGCTGCGTGTCGTCTGTTGAACGGACGAAACGTGTCTGTCGTCTGTCGAACGGCCGACCGACTAACAGATTTGTAATTTGTCCGTTTTGTGTATTATTTGTGCAATTTAATAAAAAAAATGTATTATTTAAAAAAAATTAGCATTTTAGTGTGTAGGTTCGTCTAGATTTAGACGAACCTACACACTAAAATAGTTCTAGATACACTCCTTTCATAAAACTAAAACATCTTATATTTTAAAACGGAGGAAGTACCATTTATTATAATTGACAATGAGCATGAGCTAGAATATCATATATTTGGATCGATGAGTTCTTAAGCAATATCATGATCAAGATACTAGTGTCGATATTACATAACTTGTACACGTACATGGATTTGTCATTGGTGTATTAAAGATGGGTTAAAAATGCAAGATGGCTTAACGTTGGAGATGGAAGTGGAGAACATCACCGGTTACACATGAGCTACATCGTGATGGACATAGGAAGTACGACGAAAACTCCACACTCTTGTATCACTATATGGATTAGTCATTGATTTCTTTGAGACGGGTTTAGATTAAAATAAACATATCAACATTTGGTAAGTGGTCATTATTTATAACACCCTAGTAGATTGATAAATCCATGGCTGCAAAATCTTGTCAATGAATTGGCCAACATTTGAGAGGTTGGCATGAAAACACAATTGGAAGCTATCCAGATTAAAACTACATCCCATCGAGACATATCCTAATTGGTGATCACTACTTCAGTTTATTGCTTATTTGACAAGCCTCCCAACATGTTGTTATTTAGATTTACAACTATGGAAAAAGTGTTATCATGTTTGTGTGGAACTTGTTGTATGGGTTTTGAGTAAAGGTATCTCTCGTTGATAGACTATATATTTTTTCTATTACTGTGTTGGTACCAAATCCATGCTGGTTCTAGTCTGTGAAGATAACAAGCTCACACACACTTATGGTCTCCACGACATCACCTAAATAATGATGTGGCATGTTGTGAATAATGATTTAAGGTGGATTTTTGAAAATCCTCTCGTGAGCAAATGATCGAGCTTGGACGGTCAGGCTAGTCCAACACATTCAAACTAGCCGGTGTAAGATTTTGTTGTTTTTCTGAATGATAAATTTATGGTTGTACTATTTGAGAAGGTATTTCCATGTCATAATAATTAACCTTGGTTGAATTTAAACTTAACTAAATAGAAATAAGGGCTAACAAAAAATTGTAGGCCAACACATAAATTAATTTTGAAGGAAAAAACCAAATGATGACATCGATTGAGTCGTTGAGGCGGCGAGTGACACTACTACACTTTGTTCTATTTTACAAGCCATCACCTACCCATCCAACCTTTGTCGATATCTCATCAAGAGATCGGACAAATATGATTACCCAAGAAAAGCCACTGGAAACCGATCATCATGACTATTTCGAACGTTTACAACTTTTTCTAGGTCAATGGGTGTCGTGTGCCTCCCTACAAAAAATCGTGTGTCCACGGTGGCATGATCACATCGCAGAATTGCCACCTCAATGCAACATACCAAGGCGAGTTTCACGCAGAAAAAACATGGATCCAATTACAAGCGGATGCATCCGGAAGTTGCCAACTGTCGATGGTCTAGCTAGCCGTTGCTATCCACTGTCGATCAAAAAAAATACGGCGGTTGGCGACCCGTTCGCCCCACGTTTTAAAATCTGAACTTTCGCTACTTACAAATTTCCAAAACCATAGGTGGGATGTGTTAGAATTTTCTTTCGAACTTGTGTTAAAAAGTTTTTAAACTACAACTTACAATAATTTGCTACTGGACGATGCGAGACAACCATCAATTTTCGCATCCCTTCTTCGTGAGAATCAAACTGGGTACTTCCTTCGTCTCAAAATAGATGTCGTAAGCTTGTCAAAAATTAAATGACTCTATATGCTAAATAGTGTCTAAATTTATCTAAATCTGCGATATCTATTTTGAGACGAAGGGGTACATGCCATGGCAAATCGGCCCGCAATGAAACAAACATCGGCTCCCACAAAAAAAATCCCTAAAAATTTGAAACAAATGTAGGCAGAAATTCCCGCAATAAAAATCATATAGGCAGAAGCGTAATATAAACTTTCGAACTGCAGCTTAAAATAGTTTGCTACTGCTTGGTAAAGATACGAGATAACTATCAATTTATCTTTTCTTACCCCCGCTTTTCGAAACAAATGCATGCGAAGTAGTACGTACGCAGGTGCAAAGCTAGGCGTGTCCTTGGTACGGGAAGCCGCAGCTGCGCCGTCGCACAAGATCCCGGCCCCCTCCCCTGGTGGCCGTTGTGAGCAATAACCAATCTACGGGAGACACGTAGCAGCAAGGCGGGGCGTGGGGGCGCGAGAGAAGTGCTCGGAAGCGCGTGCCGTCCTCCACATCCTCTCTCCAAGCTCGCCGACACGTGGGCCCAACGGACGGAGGTCAAGACCTCACTTCCTCCCATTGGCCGGCCGGGGGCCGCACGCGCTCCCGAACCCGACCGACCGTGACCGGCACCTTCGCTCGCACTAGACGCGCTCGCACCAAGTTGGCGACTCGGTCTCGGTCGGGTCCGGCTCCGGCCCCACTGCCGCCTCGCACTACTCCACTCGCTCCCCTTCGTGCGTGCGCGTGTACGTGGCCTCCACTCGTCGCAGCCTCTTTTCCGTGCTGCTCCTCTTCCGTAGGCGTGCATAGGAATAAATAATGGCGAGTATGAACTCCATGTGTCGTGACGGGATCGTCTAAGAACCTAGAAAGAAAAAAGCAAGATGCAACACCAAAAGAGATGTAAGCATCAAAATGATTCCAGAAGGAGAAAAAAGATGTTAGTACCTAACAAGCGAACCATTTTTAGCATGCTCGATGGAGGCGATCATCGTATGTCGATTAATATATGCCAGGATTTGGTAGCTTTCTGGAAAAATTTATTGACAAGTGGAAGTGGTAGATAATAGCATATTGTGCTTGTTATTTCGATCTTACACCTCGTGTTGAGATCAAATCATCCGGTCTACAATGCACAAATCATATCCAAGAAGATAGGGCTGCCTGGCACGACTACATACTTTCTTCTTTGCTAACAGTTTTTCCGGTATTTGTTCGGTGACCAAAAGATGTGCAATGTAAATTATTACATATATGAAATGAAAGCGCGTGGAAATGGTGATCCGTCGGAGTACTCAAAGTGGAGAGTATCATATAGCAGTACTCCCCCCGTCCAGAAATAACTGACTTGGGTATGTCTATATTCGAATGTATCTCACTAGTAGAAACCAGGCCATTAGCCCCGGTTCGCAAGGGCCTTTAGTCCCGGATTGCGAACCGGGACTGCCAAAGCGGGACTAAAGGTCCAAGCTTTAGCCCCGGTTCTGTTACGAACCGGGGCTAGAGGTCCAACCACGTGGCCCTGCGAGGCGCGCTGGGCGGTAGAACATTTAGCCTCGGGTCGTGTTACGAACCGGGACTAAATGTTTCCTGTCGCGACAGTATTTTGGCCATTTGGCTGCCGCGGCAGGGGATGGGTTTTAGGGTTTTGTGTTTTTCTTTTCATTTTGTGTTTTGTGTTCAATTATTTTTCATTCTGTGTTTTCATTAGAAATAAGTTTCGTATTTATTAAAGAACGCTACTACACAGTACTTGTACACATTGACGCAATATATAATATAATTTCTCTTACAAGCATACACGGAGTCCCAACCGGGTCCAGAGCATGTCTATTTGATTACATGGAGATCATTACATGAATGCTTTAGGGTCTATGTATACAGTATTCTCCACGTGGGTCTATGACCTCGTCGACAAAAAATGCAGCAAATTCCTCTTGGATTGCTATTAGGCGGTCCTCTGGTAGGAGATTGTCCCGCATCACGTCCAACTATATAAAAAAGAGATCGTATGAATTAGACTCAACACAACTTTTTGTAATAAAAATAAAGGGTGAATATATTGTTTACTTACTCGAACATTTTCCGAGGGCTTCTCAATACTGATGCGAATGAACTCGCACACGTAGAATCCACATAGATTAGTTTCATGTGGTTGCCTCGCGCACTTTACAAGAATAGAATTCAATCAAATAATAACTCTAGCATATAAATGCACATAAACTAGAATTAAATAGATGCGCGGACTTAGCTCGTACTACTTACCGAGAGTGATTTTAAAAAATAGCTCCTCACGCTATTGACCGCAGACATGGTTCTTGAACTGTGTCCAAACCCTACCCGACAAAGAAAATTAATGTATGAGTTAATAACTACTTGATATCCCAGAAAATGAACGAAAGAAACCGATATAGTGCGATAATGGTTGAAATTACCTCTGGAACGCATCGATAATGCTGCGGTAGTTTTCAATGTCTTTGTTTAGTGAGTCCATGATGTGAACTCTTTCCAAGTCAAGTGAAATTCTTAGAAGAATCCAGTGGTACCTACGCAAGGTTTACATACGTCAGTAACTCATCATTTACACTGAACATCGAGTAAGAAAAAGTTAATGTGTACAAAAACTCACTTGCCGTCGTGGTAAGGAAATAGTATTTCATTACGGCAATGTTGTTTCGTGAGAAACCGCAACAAGTTGTGCTCGGTCTCCAGTGGTTTATCCTTTAGTATAGCTCCATAAACTCGATGTGGGTCAATGAACCCAAATCCATTAATAGCCTTTCTTTTACAATCGAGCATCTTCATTCTGCATCATTATATATAGCGTACAAAAGAATATAGTGAGTATACTTACCGGCAATGAATTGAATAAGCTGAGATAGAGACCTAATTACATAAATAAAGTAATCACTTACAGACAATACGAACTGAGGATAGTTTTGTCGAGTTCCTTTAGATTGAATAACTGAAATAATTATGTAAATTCAATAGGGACCTCGTCTAATGCGATTTTCGAACTTTCAGTAAGAGCCAATTTCGCTATTCTTTTGATGCTTTCATGTACCATTCATGGAATCGTCGCATTTGTGTTGGCATATCCCGAAGCCTCTCAGAACTAACCAGAGGCTCCCCGTGAACAAATTTGGGTGCTACCTCAGCCTTGGGCATATCGCCGTGAATAATTTCATGAATAGACATACCACATTGCTCGGCCAATATCCTAGCCGTTTCCGGATCCATAGGTTTTACCTCATATAGTTGAGGTTCGGGTATGTTCACCTGGAGTGGGGGGAGCGATTGGTTTGCTTGTTTCCCCAGCTGGGGAATATCTCTTTTGGTTCTTCGGCTACCACTCGATTGTTTTGCTTGTTTCCCCATCTGGGGGACGTCTGTTCTGATGCTTCCGCTACCACTTGATTGTTTTGCTTGTTCCCCCTGCTGGGGAACCTCTTTTGTGATGCTTCCTTTACCGCTTGATCTCTTCTGTTTCAGTGTCTTCTGAAGACATTGTGTATAGTCATCTGGCGCATTTAAGTGAGCTTGGGATGGCTGCGTCAGTAATTTTCTAAAGTGCTCATTGGTTTCCGGTTTTATTTGGATCTCTAGCTTAGGTTGTTTCTTTTTAAAACGAGCATCCACTTCGGCCCGTACGACCGCATCGGTCTCCTCATCGGTCAGGTCGTAAGCCCTCTTGGGAGAAACCGGCGGTACTCTTGGGAGGGGCGACAACTGTCGCTTTGGGCGTCGGTTGTCGCTCGACGGAGCGGTGGTATTCTTCCGCTTTTGGCCCTTAGTGGGTGGAGGCGGCTGCGCAGATTGAGATGGACTCGTGTTGGGGTCATGGATTGGACTATTACTAGGAGGAGACGGTGCACTTGGAGGTGGACTTGGAGGAGACGGTGCACTGGGAGGAGACGGTTGCCTTGGAGGTGATGGATTGTTTCTCGGTGGAGAAGGTGGCCTTGGTGTCGAGCCTGGAAACTTGATGTATTCTTTTTTCCAAAGAATGAAGCCACTCGTGACTTCTCCCAGTGTCGTCTCCCCTTCACCTCCAGGGATGTCAAGCTGTAGTGACTGACACATAGGTAGAATTTCATCCACACCGACACGAGCATAGCCAGCTGGAATCGGATTGCAATGGTAGGTCGCTCCCGGTGCAGAAGGTAAAGCAAAGTCGACCGCCACCTTCATGGAAATATTCTTCAGCTCAACATGCAGCTCACAACTAGTCTTCTCCTTAATTGCATCCACGGGGTACACATCCATCGTTGCATCATTACCGTGGCCCTCCGTGGAAGCCACGCTGATTTTCCGTTGCGATGGGCCAACCGTACTGTCCAGTGCAGGATCTTGCTCTCAGAATCCTTTAAGTTCATTAAGCTCCTGGCGATGCTTCTGCAGCATGGCTTCAAACCTCGCGAACCGCTTCGTATCCTCCTCTTTTTGCCGCTTTGTTCTTCTCGATTGGCTTCTGTACGTGTCCAGGTGCTCGGGAAACCCGATAACCCATGGATAAGAAGGTCCGAACCCTCTTGTTCGTCCAGCCTTTTCAGGATTCCTGAGAGCCTTTGTCAGCTCATCGTTCTCTCTGTCGGGAACAAATGTTCCCTCTTTAACCTCTTTTATCACTTTAATAAGTTCTTTCTTGGGTGAAGAAATTTCTTCGGCTGCAACAATCTCACCTGTTTCTGGGTCTAATGATGCCCCATGCCCGAATACCCAATTTCTTGACCTCAAGGGCCAACTAGACGTAGCTGGAGTGACCCCTTTAGCCTCCAGGTCAGCCTCAGCTTTATCCCACTTAGGCATGGCACTCCTGTAGCTACCTGTGCCCATATGATGGTGATATTTATTTTTGGCTGTATTTAACTTATTTTTTGCTGATATTGCCTTACCTGGTTCCGAGGTGTTGTATTCCACAAATGCGGCTCAGTTATCCTGCTGCAACTCTAGTGGGCCAGTAAATGGAGGAGTTTTTTTCTTCAAGACATACTTGTGGTACAGTCTTTTTTCCATTCCTTGAATAGTTCGGCCATCTTCTTAAGAGCAAAATGCTTGAATTTCCTCGTCATTTGCTGTGTGAGCTCATCAGTCTTCAAGACTGGTAGGGTGAAATATGTCATGAGAGAATTCCACATCGTATCTTTCGCTCTGTCATCGACAAAACTAGCCCCAGCTGGATCCTTTTTCTTTCCTGGCTTGTTCCAATTTTGCGTGGTGATCGGGACTTTGTCTCTAACAATCACTTTGCATTGACTTGTAAATGCATTCGCAGATTCTTTGGGCTCCAGCGGTTGACCCTGCAGAGAGACTAAGTCAATGCTGAAACGGACATCAGCGGACAACTTGTGTGTCGGGCCTTTTGTCCTTGTAGAAGATTGGCTGGAAGCGGAGGTCTAAGAGAAGAAACATTCGTCAGTACATATATACGAATCAATTAGTGCATCTATACTAGTGAACGATCGATAGAGGCTTTATATACCTCGACGGAGTTTGTCATTATTATGGTGTCTTCACCATGGTCTCCACCATGGTCAGCACCATCGTCTCCACTATTTTCTCCACCATCCTCTCCTCCAGACAAATTAAGATATTCGGAGCCATCATAATAAGACCCCCTAGTACCCTCATCTATAATATTGAGAAGCTCCTCTTCATTCTGTCTACCGTCCATAGCTTAACTAATACAGAAAAAGAATATTGCATTAAGTACAAGAATATTACAACTGCGACAACTCGGATACAGTACTTAGTGATTAAGATAAAGTACAATAATATAAGATAAAGTACATTATTAATACATCTCGCTCATAATATAAAGTACATTATTCATACATCTCGCTCATATCAAACTAGCGAACGCGGCTGCTGCGTTCTGTGCTACGGGAGCTCTGCAGCCACAGAAGAGGAACCATCACTAGAGAATAGCTCGGATGAGATCCGTGAACCTGCCAGATATTGGAGAACCTAGTCTCCAAAATATACATGTATCGTCATACATGCTCGTCCTCCTCCCTGATACGACGACGTACCACCTCCTCGGGGGCTGGCTCCCTCTGCACCGCTCCTGGACCTCATGGACGCCACCAAAAAAGCTCCGGGTCGACGATGATATCCGGATTCCTCACCAAGGTACGAGTCCCGACAGGTAGCACCTCCTAGTGCCAACCCGGCAGAGCCCAGACTTGGACATCCCCGACGGAGTCCAGTAGGCTCGAACAAGGTGGACGCGACATACCTAAATAATAGCAATAAATTACAATCATAAAACATAATTAACTAACTAAACTAATAACACTAACCCTAAACCTAACACTAACTAAACCAAACCTAATTAACTAAGTATTCTAACTAACCCTAGATAATACTAACCTATACAATTAACCTAATACTAATACTAACTAATACTAATACTACTAAAATCCCTAACTAAATCACTAACTAAATCAGTAACTAAATCACTAAATAAAAACCCTAACTAAATCCCTAACTAAATAAAATCACTAACTAAATCACTAAATAAAATCCCTAACTAAATAAAATCACTAACTAATTCACTAGCTAAATCACTAAATAAAATCCCTAAATAAAATCCCTAACTAAATAAAATCACTAACTAAATCACTAACTAAATCACTAAATAAAATCCCTAACTAAATAAAATCCCTAACTAAATCCTGTTGGAGATATGCCCTAGAGGCAATAATAAATGTAGTTATTATTATATCTTTGTGTTTATGATAAATGTTTACACTCATGCTATAATAGTATTAACAAGGAAACATTAATACTTGTGTGATTTGTAAACTTAATTTGAAGTCCCTAGTAAAGCCTCTATATAATACTAGCTTGTTGGTTAATAGATGATTGTGGTTTCCCTATCATGAACATTGAGATGTTATTAACAACAAGATCATATCGTTAGGAGAATGATATGGTGGACATACTCCTATAGATAAGCGTAGCATAAAGATCAAGTCATTTCAATAGTTCAATTGCTATATGCTTTCTGATACATAGTTATCTAATTCCTTCGACCATGAGATCATGCATATCACCTTTACTGGATGGATGCTTTGATATCATCAAACACCACACCGTAACAGGGTGGCTATAAAGGTGGTATTGAGTGTTCGGAAAGTATTGGTTGAAACACATGGATCAAGAGTGGGATTTGTCCATCCATATGACGGATAGATATTCTCTGGGCCCTCTCGGTGAAATGTCATCCAATTAGCTTGCAAGCATGTGACTGGGTCACAAGGGATCACATATCACGGGAACGAGAAAAGAGTACTTATCAGTAACGAGGTTGAACAAGGTATGCAGAGATACCGACGATCATAACCTCGGATAAGTAACATATCGCGAGACAAAGGGAAATTGATATCGTATGTAAGTGGTTCATTCGATCGCAAAGTAATCGTAGAAATATGTGGGAGCCATATGAATTTCCAGATTCCTCTATTGGTTATTGTTCGGAGAAGTGTCTCGATCATGTCCGCATAATTCACGAACCGTAGGGAGACACACTTAAGGATTCGACGTTGTTTGAGTAGTTATGGTATTATGAGAAAGAGACCGAATGTTGTTCGGAGTCTCGGATGGGATCCGGGATATCACGAGGTGATCCGGAATGGTCCGGAGAATAAGATTCATATAAGGAAAGTCCCATTTCGGAGTTGGGGAATGGTTCCGGTGTTTTCATCGGGAACATTCTAGAAGGTCCCGGAATGTCCGGCACTCCGGGGGGGGAAGGGTACATGAATGTGTCATTGTAAGTTGGAATGATTGCATCATGTACTAAGTGTTCTCGCTGTCCGAAATAAAGGGTTAATTCAAATCCTAATTTGAAAAGTCAAACGGCTAGTTTGAAAAGTCAAACTGCCAGTTTTCGGAAAGAGGAGAAGGAGGAGAAGTGGAAGCCGACTTGGGGGAGGAGTCCCCTTGGCCGGCGCGCCTCCCAAGGCCGACTTGGGGAGGGACTCCTCCCCTTGGCCGCCGGCCCTCCCACCTATAAAGGGAGGGGCAGGGCTGCCCCTCCTAGGACACACTAGTTCCTATCCTCTAAACTAAACCCTAGACCTAAACCCCGGTTTAGAGCTATTTCGGTTTAGAGCCTTCTAATTGGTTTAGAGCCCTCTAATTGGTGTGTCTAATTACTAGACCACTAATAGCCTCTCTCATAAGCTCCACCATACTCGCACCGGCTTAAGGCGAAGCCCTGCGGGATCTCCCCTCTACCTCCGGTACCACGCCGTTGTGCTGCCGGAATCGCGAGGAGAGTGCTACAACCTCCACTGCCTGCTGGAACAAGGAAGAGGAAGGTCTTCGTCGAGTACCGAACGTGTGACCGACTACGGCAGCGCTGCCGGAACGTGGCGCCGGAAGGATCGTCTACGCGATCTTGAGATCGGAAAGAGTACGACTACATCACCCACGAGAATCTGCTCTCGTTAAACACTTTGGAATCTTCGAGGGTGAGTTATTCCATCGACTCGTTGCTGCAATCTAGTAGATAGATCTTGGCTTGTTTGTTTGTATGCGATAGAAAATTTTTGTTTTCCATGCTACGAATCCCTAAAGTGGTATCAGAGCCGTGTCTATATGTAGATCTGTTGCACGAGTAGAACACAATGGTCATTGTGGGCGTTGATGCTTTTATTGTAGATTGCTTTTTGTGTACTTTGCATCTTGCGGTATGTTGGGATGAAGCGGCCCGGGCTAACCTTACATGACATCGTTCATGAGACTTGCTCCACGCTTGACATGCAACTCGTATTGCATAAGTGGCTTTGCGGGTGCCTGTTTCTCCTAGCATAGTAAAGATCCAATTTACAACGGGTAATCAACAATGCTAGTATCAATGTTGTGGTTCTTGTTCGTAGGTTAGAACGACACTTATGGAAAGCCCCAAACCACGTAAAATATGCAAAGAAAGTAGAAGCGTCTAACTTTGTTTTGCAGGGGTGTGCAGTGATGTGATATGGCCATGATTGTGATTATATTTGATGTATGCAATGTTCCTTATTGTAAGTTGGCAACCGGCAGGAGCCATATGGTTGTCTTTAATTTCTGTTAAGACCTGCGTGTCTATTCAAAATAGTTGTAATAGTTGAAGCTGGTAGACGACAACCATGAAGAAGCGTCATTGACCTTGATGCTATGCTAGTGATGATGGAGATCATGTTCGTGCTTGAAGATGGAGATCGGAAGCACAAAGAAGAAAGGCCATATCATATCACATATTATGAATTGCATGTGATGTTAATCCTTTATGCATCTTGTATTGCTTAGTAGACGACGGTAGCATTATAAGATGATCCCTCATGCACATAAATTTCAAGTTCTAAAGTGTTCACCCTTAGTATGCACCGTTGCCAAAGCTTGTTGCTTCGAAGCACCACGTGATGATCGGGTGTCTTTGATTCCGCGGGTGAATACAACGTAAGCAAGCCAGATTTGCTTATGCGGTAGCTAAGGTTTGATCTTGACGAGCCTAGCATGTACAGACATGGCCTCAGGAACACGGATCGCCGAAAGGTAAAGCATGAATCATATAGCAGATATGATGAACATGTCGATTGTTCGCCATTGAAACTATATCAACTCTCGTGATGATCGGAGTTGATGTAGTGGATTTGGTTCATGTGATCACTAAAACAATGTGAGGGATGTTGTTTTGAGTGGGAGTTCACCTAGTTTAATTCATTAATTAATTTGAACTCAATTTGTCATAAACTTAGTCTAAACTATTGCAAATATGTTGTAGATCAATGGCAGCCCCTACCATCAATTTTAATGCGTTCCTAGAGAAAGAAAAGTTGAAAAACAATGGAAGCAACTTCGCGGATTGGTTCCGCAATTTGAGGATTGTCCTCACAGCTGGTAATTTGACCTATGTGCTGGATGCACCGCTGGGTGACCCACCTGCAGCTGATGCTCCCGATGAAGTAAAGAATGTTTACCTCGCTCGGAAGAATCAGTACTCCATAGTTCAGTGTGCTATCTTGTATGGTTTAGAATCGGAGCTTCAGAAAAGGTTTGAAGAGTCAGACCCATATGATATTGTCGAGGATCTCAAATTAATTTTTGAGGCTCATGCGGCAATTGAAAGTTATGAAGCTTCTGAAAAGTTCTTTAACTGTAAGATGGAAGAGGGCAGCTCCGTCAGTGAGCACGTGCTTAAGATGTCTGGGCACGCAAACAAACTTCAAAGCTTGGGTATAGTGATTCCTAATACTTTGGGGGTTTACCGCATCCTCCAATCACTACCACCAAGTTACAAGAACTTTGTGATGAACTACAACATGCAGAACATGAACAAAGAGTTGCCAGAACTATTTGCTATGTTAAAATCTGCAGAAGTGGAGATCAAGAAAGAGCACCAAGTGTTGATGGTCAATAAGACCACCAAATTCAAGAAAGGCAAGTCTAAGCAGAGGGGACACTTCAAGAAGGGTGGTAAGAAAGTTACCATGCCGACGAAGAGGACCAAGGCTGGACCCAAGCCTGATACTGAGTGCTTTTACTGCAAGGGAGAAGGTCACTGGAAGCGGAATTGCCCAAAGTACTTGGCGGATTTGAAGAACGGCAACATCAAGAAGAAAGGTATATCTGATATACATGTTATTGATGTGTATCTCACTAGTATTCGTAGTAGTGCCTGGGTATTTGATACTGGTTCGGTTGCTCATATTTGTAACTCGAAACAGGAGCTGCAGAATAAACGGAAGCTAGCGAAGAACGAGGTGTCGATGCGCGTGGGAAACGGATCAAAGGTTGATGTGATCGCGGTCGGCACGCTACCTCTTCATCTACCATCGGGATTAGTTTTATACTTAAATAATTGTTATTTGGTGCCTGCGTTGAGCATGAACATTATATCGGGATCTTGTTTATTGCGAGACGGTTACTTGTTTAAATCTAAGAATAATGGTTGTTCTATTTATATGAGTAATATGTTTTATGCACATGCACCTTTAATAGATGGTCTATTCATATTGAATCTCGATAGTGGAAATACACATATTAATAACATTGAAGCTAAACGATTGAAATCAAGCGATAATTCGACCTATATGTGGCACTGTCGTCTTGGTCACATCGGAGTGAAACGTATGAAGAAACTCCATTCCGATGGACTTCTTGAATCACTTGATTTTGAATCACTTGAAAGATGCGAAGCATGTCTGATGGGTAAAATGACTAAGACTCCATTTTCTGGTATAATGGAGCGAGCTACGGACTTACTGGAAATCATACATACTGATGTGTGTGGTCCAATGAGTGTAGCATCGCGCGGTGGTTATCGTTATGTTCTTACCTTCACGGATGACTTGAGTAGATATGGGTATGTCTATTTCATGAAACATAAGTCCGAAACTTTCGAGAAGTTTAAGGAGTTTCAAAGTGAGGTAGAGAATCAACGTAACAAGAAGATTAAATTTCTACGTTCTGATCGTGGAGGTGAATATCTAAGTTACGAGTTTGGCGAGCATTTGAAGAAATGCGGAATACTTTCGCAGTTGACACCGCCGGGAACACCACTGCGTAATGGTGTGTCTGAACGTCGTAATCGAACTCTCTTAGATATGGTTCGTTCTATGATGTCACTTACAGATTTACCGCTATCATTTTGGGGTTATGCATTAGAAACAGCCACATTCACTTTAAACAGGGCACCATCTAAATCCGTTGAAACGACACCGTATGAATTATGGTTTGGGAAGAAACCTAAATTGTCGTTCCTTAAAATTTGGGGATGCGAAGCCTATGTAAAGAAGTTACAGCCGGACAAGCTTGAACCCAAAGCGGAAAAATGCGTCTTCATAGGATACCCGAAGGAAACTATTGGGTATACCTTCTATCATAGATCCGAAGGCAAAATCTTCGTTGCTAAGAATGGATCCTTTCTAGAGAAGGAATTTCTCTCGAAAGAAGTGACTGGAAGGAAAGTAGAACTCGACGAGGTTGTCGAACCTTCTCTCAAAATTGCGAGTGGCGCAGCACCGGAAGAAGTTCCTGTGGTGCCTGCACCAATTAGAGAGGAAGCTAATGATGTTGATCATGAAACTTCGGTCGAAGTTGCTACAGAACCTCGCAGGTCAACGAGAACTCGCACCACTCCAGATTGGTATGATTCCGTTATGAATGTCATGTTGGTGGACAACACCGATTACCCCGAGACATATGAGGAAGCGATGATGAGCCCAGATTCCAATAAATGGCAAGAAGCCATGAAATCCGAGATTGGATCCATGTATGAAAACCAAGTATGGACTTTGGTGGACTTACCGGATGGCCGGAAGGCTGTCGAGAACAAATGGATTTTCAAGAAGAAAACAGATGCTGATGGTAATGTTACTGTCTATAAAGCTCGACTTGTCGCAAAAGGGTTTCGACAAATTCAAGGAGTTGACTACGATGAGACTTTCTCACCAGTAGCGAAGCTAAAGTCTGTGAGGATTATGTTAGCAATCGCTGCATATTACGATTATGAGATATGGCAGATGGATGTCAAAACAGCATTCCTCAATGGAGACATTGATGAAGAGTTGTATATGATGCAACCCAAAGGTTTTGTCGATCCTAAAGATGCTAACAAGGTATGCAAACTTCAACGGTCCATCTATGGATTGAAGCAAGCATCCCGAAGTTGGAATCAACGTTTTGATAAGGTAATCAAAAGTTTTGGTTTTATACAAACTTATGGAGAAGCTTGTATTTACAAGAAAGTGAGTGGGAGCTCTGTAGCATTCTTAATACTGTATGTGGATGACATATTGTTGATTGGGAATGATGTAGACCTTCTTAATAGTGTCAAAGAATATTTGAATAATAGTTTTTCAATGAAGGATCTTGGCGAAGCAGCTTACATATTAGGCATAAAGATTTATAGAGATAGATCGAAACGCCAAATATCATTGTCACAGAGTACATATTTGGACAAAGTTCTAAAGAGGTTTGGAATGGAAGAAAGCAAGAAAGGGTTCTTGCCCATGTTGCCCAATATGACCTTGAGTAAAATTCAAAGTCCGACATCGGCAGAAGATAGAGAAAGGATGAGTAAGACTCCCTATGCGTCAGCCATAGGATCTCTAATGTATGCCATGCTATGTACTAGACCCGACATTGCATATGCTATTAGTTTAACTAGCAGATATCAAAGTGATCCAGGAATGGATCATTGGACAGCGGTCAAAAACATCCTTAAGTACTTGAGAAGAACTAAGGATATGGTTCTTTCTTATGGAGGTGATGAACAGCTCGTTGTTAATGGTTACACCGATGCTAGTTGGAACACTGATCCGGATGATTCTAAATCACAATCTGGATACGTATTTATTTTGAATGGTGCAGCAGTTAGCTGGAGGAGTGCAAAGCAAAGCGTTGTGGCGAGATCTTCAACTGAATCGGAATACATGGCTGCTTCGGAGGCTTCACAAGAAGCGATATGGATGAAAGAGTTCATTACAGAGCTGGGTGTGGTTCCTAGTGCGCTGGACCCAATGTCTATCTACTGTGATAACATGGGCGCCATAGCCAATGCGCAAGAACCAAGGTCACACAAGAAGCTGAAGCATATCAAGCTGCGTTTTCACGCTATTCGAGAACATATCCAGGATGGGGATATAAAGATTTGCAAAGTACACACAGATCTGAATGTGGCGGATCCGTTGACTAAACCTCTCCCGAGGGCAAAACATGACCAACACCAAACTGCCATGGGTGTTCGGTATATTACCATGTAATCTAGATTAGATGACTCTAGTGCAAGTGGGAGACTGTTGGAGATATGCCCTAGAGGCAATAATAAATGTAGTTATTATTATATCTTTGTGTTTATGATAAATGTTTACACTCATGCTATAATAGTATTAACAAGGAAACATTAATACTTGTGTGATTTGTAAACTTAATTTGAAGTCCCTAGTAAAGCCTCTATATAATACTAGCTTGTTGGTTAATAGATGATTGTGGTTTCCCTATCATGAACATTGAGATGTTATTAACAACAAGATCATATCGTTAGGAGAATGATATGGTGGACATACTCCTATAGATAAGCGTAGCATAAAGATCAAGTCATTTCAATAGTTCAATTGCTATATGCTTTCTGATACATAGTTATCTAATTCCTTCGACCATGAGATCATGCATATCACCTTTACTGGATGGATGCTTTGATATCATCAAACACCACACCGTAACAGGGTGGCTATAAAGGTGGTATTGAGTGTTCGGAAAGTATTGGTTGAAACACATGGATCAAGAGTGGGATTTGTCCATCCATATGACGGATAGATATTCTCTGGGCCCTCTCGGTGAAATGTCATCCAATTAGCTTGCAAGCATGTGACTGGGTCACAAGGGATCACATATCACGGGAACGAGAAAAGAGTACTTATCAGTAACGAGGTTGAACAAGGTATGCAGAGATACCGACGATCATAACCTCGGATAAGTAACATATCGCGAGACAAAGGGAAATTGATATCGTATGTAAGTGGTTCATTCGATCGCAAAGTAATCGTAGAAATATGTGGGAGCCATATGAATTTCCAGATTCCTCTATTGGTTATTGTTCGGAGAAGTGTCTCGATCATGTCCGCATAATTCACGAACCGTAGGGAGACACACTTAAGGATTCGACGTTGTTTGAGTAGTTATGGTATTATGAGAAAGAGACCGAATGTTGTTCGGAGTCTCGGATGGGATCCGGGATATCACGAGGTGATCCGGAATGGTCCGGAGAATAAGATTCATATAAGGAAAGTCCCATTTCGGAGTTGGGGAATGGTTCCGGTGTTTTCATCGGGAACATTCTAGAAGGTCCCGGAATGTCCGGCACTCCGAGGGGGGAAGGGTACATGAATGTGTCATTGTAAGTTGGAATGATTGCATCATGTACTAAGTGTTCTCGCTGTCCGAAATAAAGGGTTAATTCAAATCCTAATTTGAAAAGTCAAACGGCTAGTTTGAAAAGTCAAACTGCCAGTTTTCGGAAAGAGGAGAAGGAGGAGAAGTGGAAGCCGACTTGGGGGAGGAGTCCCCTTGGCCGGCGCGCCTCCCAAGGCCGACTTGGGGAGGGACTCCTCCCCTTGGCCGCCGGCCCTCCCACCTATAAAGGGAGGGGCAGGGCTGCCCCTCCTAGGACACACTAGTTCCTATCCTCTAAACTAAACCCTAGACCTAAACCCCGGTTTAGAGCTATTTCGGTTTAGAGCCTTCTAATTGGTTTAGAGCCCTCTAATTGGTGTGTCTAATTACTAGACCACTAATAGCCTCTCTCATAAGCTCCACCATACTCGCACCGGCTTAAGGCAAAGCCCTGCGGGATCTCCCCTCTACCTCCGGTACCACGCCGTTGTGCTGCCGGAATCGCGAGGAGAGTGCTACAACCTCCGCTGCCTGCTGGAACAAGGGAGAGGAAGGTCTTCGTCGAGTACCGAACGTGTGACCGACTACGGGAGCGCTGCCGGAACGTGGCGCCGGAAGGATCGTCTACGCGATCTTGAGATCGGAAAGAGTACGACTACATCACCCACGAGAATCTGCTCTCGTTAAACACTTTGGAATCTTCGAGGGTGAGTTATTCCATCGACTCGTTGCTGCAATCTAGTAGATAGATCTTGGCTTGCTTGTTTGTATGCGATAGAAAATTTTTGTTTTCCATGCTACGAATCCCTACAAATCCCTAACTAAATAAAATCACTAACTAATTCACTAACTAACTCCCTAAATAAAATCCCTAACTAAATCCCTAAATAAAATCCCTAACTAAATAAAATCCCTAACTAACAAAATCACTAAAATCCCTAACCAAATAAAATCACAAAATCCCTCACCTGCAGGAGGGCGGCGCGGCGCGGCGGGATGGACGACGGCGAGCGACGAGGCGGGACGGGCGAGGGCGCGGGCGGCGGCGGCGATCCCTCCTCGATGGCGCGGGCGGAGACGGCGCGTGCGGCGGACGAGCGGGGCTGGGACGGGCGGCGCAGCGGGACAGCGTGGTGAGCTTACGACGGCCTCGAGGAGCGCAACGAGCTTGCGGCGGCATCGGGGAGAAGAAACTGATCTAGGTCGTGGCACGACCCGAGGTCGGGGGTGGGCTATTTATACCCCCACCCCTTTAGCCCCGGGTTGTAATACAAACCGAGGCTAAAGGGGGACCTTTAGCCCCGGTTTGTATTACAACCCGGGGCTAAAGGTGTTTTCGGCCCGCCGCACTTCCCGCGCACCACACCCCTTTAGCCCCGGTTTATAATACAAACCGGGGCTAAAGGTTGTTTTTGGCGCCAAAACCAAAAATGGTTTATAATTTTCAGAAAATTATGTATTATATATCAAAATTTTCAGAAAAAGAAGATCTATAATTTGAATATATTATCATACTTTATTATATAACTTAAATGAAATTATCTATTGTTTATAAGTATTATATTTAGTACAAATGTTCACAAAAAATAATAAAAATACAGTTTATTATTTAAAAATGGAAAAATACATATAATATACCAAAATATTCACAAAAAATAATAGACTCATTAGAAATATAATATTTAATACTAAAACTATTAACTAGGACTAAAACATATTTTCCCGCCATTTCCTCCGCTTCCCGCCATGTTTTTCTGCCATTTCCCCCGCTTCTAGCCATGTTCTCCCACCATTTCCCCCGCTTCCCACCATGTTCTCCTGCCATTTCCCCCGCTTCCCGCCATGTACCTCTATATTTAGGCCGACCGCCATGTCCATCCACACATCCACACCTTCTCTCTCACAATAATGGACACCGCTTACTGGGCTTTTATCACGCTCGAGGAGACCGAGGCGCTGTGCGCCTCCATCTACCCATGACCGTCGGGGTACCGGCTGCCCACTGGCTGGATGCTGAGCGCTGGAGGGGTTCCTGTTCCTCCTGTGCCTCAAGGTTCGGCCCGCCAGGCGGCCATCACGAACCACTTCTACCTCGAGCTCACGCCGGAGCAGCGGATGGATCCCCATTAGGATCCCGACAACCTCGACACCTAGAATGCCTTCTTCGCAAACTGGCGGGAAAGGGAGCTCGCCAGGTACAAGGATGACAGCCCACCCCCAGTAAACCACAACGAGGCTGGTCGCCGCCTGTGGTGGGCGAACCGGACTATCGCTTGTGTGATGCGCTACATCGTCATGGGAGACCATCCTCGCCTGAGGTACCCGCACTTTCACCAGTAGCATAGCCACAAGAATGGTGGTGGTGGTAAAGGCCTAGGGCGTACTGGGGTCGTCATTCGGGAGCCCCCTCCCCCGCGCATCGTGAATCCAAGGCCAGAGGATCCATCCGCGTGCTACGAGGAAGGGCTGAGGATCCATCCGCGTGCTACGAGCGACGATGATGACGATGACGATTCCGAAGACGACCCAGAAGCTGTGTACTACAGGGCTAGATATGATTATGACTAATTTTTACGTTTTAATATTAATAAATGCCTGGCCATAACAAGTTGCAATACTACCTATTGAGATCGAGATAGTTCATATTCATATACATATAAGAAGATCATTAAAAATAAAGGTTTAATAATATTATACATCACCAACATCCACACATGTTAGGGTTTTCTTCTAATCCGTAACCATGGAGCATCTTCCTTACTTAACGGGATGCTTGGGTCATCCTTCACAGGGAAGGGCGGAATTTCATGAAACTTATCATAATCGTCTGACATGTCTGTCTTATCCTCCACCCCCACGATGTTTCTTTTTCCTAAAAGAACTATGTGACGCTTTGGCTCATCGGATGCTGTATTCTTTTGCTTATCTTTCCTTTTTCTCGGTTTGGTAGACATGTCCTTCACATAAAAAACCTGAGCCACATCATTGGCTAGGACAAATGGTTCATCTCTATACGCAAGGTTGTTGAGATCCACTATTGTCATTCCGTATTTCTTGTCTACCTCAACCCCACCTCCTGTCGGCTTGACCCATTTGCACCGAAACAAAGGAACCTTAAAAAAGGTCCATAGTCAAGTTCCCATATCTCCTCTATGTAACCATAATATGTATCCTTTTGCCCATTCTTGTCGGTTGCATCAAATCGGACACCACTGTTTTGCTTGGTGCTCTTTTTATCTTGGGCGATCGTGTAAAATGTATTCCCATTTATCTCGTACCCTTGGAAAGTCAATATAGTCGAAGATGGTGCCCTTGCCAACAAGTACAACTGCTCTCCAACATTTATGTCTGCAACCAACCGCCGAAAGTCCTCATATGTTCATCTCTAATCCAGGAGCCAGGCTTTCCGGGTTGTTGGAGTGTACAATATTCTTGTGTTCCTCGATATACGGAGCCACCAAGGTGGAACTTTGTAGAACTGTGTAGTGTGCTTTAGTGAGAGAATGTCCGTCCATACATATCCTTGCTTTCTTTCCTAGCGTGCCTTTTCCACTAATTCTATCCTCATGCCGTGATTCAGGAACACCGATGGGCTTAAGGTCAGGAATAAAGTCAACACAAAACTCAATGACCTCCTTTGTTCCATATCCTTTTGAGATGCTTTCTTCTGGCCTAACACGGTTATGAACATATTTGTTTAACACTCCCATGAACCTCTCAAAGGGGAACATATTGTGTAGAAATACAGGACCAAGAATGTTAATCTCATCGACTAGGTGAACTAGGAGGTGAGTCATAATATTGAAGAAGGATGGTGGGAACACCAACTCGAAGCTGACAAGACATTGGACCACATCTTTCTGTAACCTTAGTAGACTATCTAGACTGATTACCTTCTAAGAAATTGCATTGAAAAACGCACATAGCTTCACAATGGGTACTCGAACATTTTCCGGTAGGAGTCCCCTCAATGCAATCGGAAGCAACTGGGTCATAAGCACGTGGCAGTCATGAGACTTTAGGTTTTGAAAATTTTCCTTTGCCATATTTATTATTCTCTTTATGTTCGACGAGAAACTAGACGGGACCTTGATACTGTAAAGGACTTCAAAAAATATTTCCTTCTCTTTTTTGGTAAAAGCGTAGCTAGCAGTACCTTCAAACAGCTCTGGATGCATGCTGCCTCGGTCTTTTATATGTTGTTGGTCTTGCCGTGCTTCAGGTGTATCTTTGCTCTTCCCATACACGCCCAAGAAGCCTAGCAGCGTCACGCAAAGATTCTTCATCAGGTGCATCACGTCAATTGCAAAGCGGACCTCTAGGACTTTCCAATAGGGTAGCTCCCAAAATATAAATTTCTTTTTCCACATGGGTGCATGTCCGACATCGTCCTTCAGAACAGATTGTCTACCAGGACCCTTTCCAAAGATTACTTTTAAATCCTTCACCATGTCAAATACATCATCACTGGTACGGCGGATAGGCTTACACCGGCTGTCTGCCTCACCATTGAAATGCTTACCTTTCTTTCTTAGGATGTGCGTGGGTGGAAGAAAACGACGATTCCCCGGGTACACATTTTTGTTATATTTATCCAAATATATACTTTTAGTATCGTTTAAACAGTGTGTGCACGTATTGTATCCCTTGTTTGTCTGTCCTGAAATGTTACTAAGAGCAGGCCAATCATTGATTGTTATGAACAACAACGCTCGTAGGTCAAATTCCTCCTGCTTGTTCTCATCCCACACACGTACACCTTATCCGTGCCACAACTGTAAGAGTTCTTCAACTAATGGCCTTAGGTACACATCAATGTCGTTGCCGGGTTGCTTCGGGCCTTGAATGAGCACTGGCATCATAATGAACTTCCGCTTCATGCACAACCAAGGAGGAAGGTTATAGATACACAGAGTCACAGGCCAGGTGTTATGACTGCAGCTCTGATCCCCAAAAGGATTCATGCCATCTGTACTTAGACCAAACCATAAGTTCCTCGCATCACCTGCAAAGTCCGGAAACTCTCTCTCAATTTTTCTCCACTTCGACCTATCAGCAGGGTGTCTCAATATCTCGTCTTTCTTACGGTCTTCCATGTGCCATCTCAACAACTTGGCATGCTCTTTGTTCCTGAATAAATGTTTCAACCGTGGTATTATAGGAGCATACCACATCATCTTGGCAGGAACCCTCTTCATGCGGCGCTCGCCCTCAACATCACCAGGGTCATCTCGTCTTATCTTATACCGCAATGCAGTGCATACTAGGCATGCATCCAAATTCTCGTACTCCTCGCTGCGGTAGAGGATGCAGTCATTAATGCATGCATGTATCTTCTGCACCTCTAATCCTAGAGGGCAAACAACCTTCTTTGCTTCGTAGGTACTGGCGAGCAGTTCGTTATCCTTTGGAAGCAACTTCTTCATTATTTTTAGCAACTTTTCAAATCCTTTGTCAGTCACACCGTTCTCTGCCTTCCATTGCAGTAATTCCAGTGTGCTACCTAGTTTTTTGTGCCCATCTTCACAATTTGGGTACAACAATTTGTTGTGATCCTGTAACATCTTCTTGAACTTCAACCTCTCCCTTTCAGTTACGCATTCTTCCTGGGCATCAGCAATGGCCTGACTAAGATCATCATCGAGCAGATCTGATGCCCGTTCTTTATCTTTTTCTTCATCAATGTCTTCCATTGTAGTACCATCGTATTCAGGATAGTCGTTGCCATTCTCTTCTTCTTCGTTGTCTTCCATCATAACCCCTTTTTCTTCGTGCTTGGTCCAACAATTATAGCCGGTCATGAAACCGGACCGAAACAGGTGGCTGTGAAGGACTCTTGAGGAAGATTATTCTTTATGATTTCGACAGACACCACATGGACAAGACATAAAACCATTCCGCTTGTTTGCCTCGGCCACAAGAAGAAAAGAATGCACGCCTTTAATGAACTCGTTAGAGAGTGAGTCAACGTACATCCATTGCTGACTCATCTGCATTATATAATTAATTAAGTACATCAAACATAATCATAATTAATTAGTACTAATCTAAAAAATAAATAAAGCCAGCAATCGGGACTAAAGATATGATAAACATTTAGTCCTGGTTGGAGGAACCAACCGGGACTAAATATGGATGTGGAAAAAACGTGTCGACACTATGTCCTCAGTGGACAGCACTAAGCCAGTGAATTAAATGACTCTACTATTTTAGATGGGTGGCAGCATAATCATAATTAATTAGTACTAATCTAAAAAACAAAATTAAAACCAGCAACTGGGACTAAAGATATGATAAACCTTTAGTCCCGGTTGGAGGCACCAACCGGGACTAAATGTGGATGTGGAGACAACATGTCGACACTATGTCCTCAGTGGGCAGCACTAAGCCAGTAAATTAAATGCCGACACTATTTTGGGTGGGTGGCAGCACTATGCCAGGGTGAGTATGTCGACATTATGTCATCAGTCTCCGACACTATGTTGTGTTGCTTAATCTATAAATATGTATGCATTCTTGTGAAGAACTGCAAGATGGTGTGCGAGACCAGGGACACCACTACGGCGGAGCTTCTCGAAGATGTCTTAGGACCTCGCCCTCAGACATCTTCGAGGAGCTCGCCGTAGAGGCACTCTCTAATATGTGAAATTAGTTAGCTCCACCAGCATACTGATTTAGCTAGAGAAGATATAAACCGAAAGATGGTGTGGGAGAGCAGGGACACCACTACGACAGAGCTTCTCGAAGATGTCTTAGGATCCCGTCCTCAGACATCTTCGAGGAGCTCGCCATAGAGGCACTCCCTAATATGTGAATTGTGATGTCTTCTTATCAAGCTTTTATGAATTAACCCTATCTTTGTTACAATTTTTCAGTTTGTTGAACGCAGGTAGACGAAGAAGGATATTTTGCTAGGCTAGCTAGTTAGAATGATGAACTCACGCATGTGTGCGCTTCTAAAATCAAATTTCAAGACTATGTGCCAAAACAAGATATATATAGATAGAATCCATATTGTGATATTTATCTTAGAGTTCCTTACATTAATATAAGATAGATAGAATCTAAACATCGATCTCATGCTATCATTGCAAAAATTACTACCAAACTAAATCCACAAATCCATCTATAAGATAGAGCATGAAATGAGCTAATATAGCAATGAGAGTTCAAATGATGAAGTTGCTCACCTTTTAAAACCTTTGGATAGATGGGGCACCACAAAGTATAGACAAATCTTGAGGAAAAAAAGGCATAAACTCGAGCTTGAAGCAAGAAAGAGAAAGAGAGAGAGAGAGAGAGAGGAGCCACCAGCTTGAATGGTGGCTCGGGCAGGGGAAGAAAATATAGCCACACCTTTAGCCCCGGTTCGTGTCCAGAACCGGGGCTAAAGGTCCACCTTTAGCCCCGGGTCGTATAACAAACAGGGATTAAAGGGTCTGGCGCCCGACCTGGCCTGCCTGAAACCCTTTAGTCCCGGTTTGTTACACGACCCGGGGCTAAAGGTCCCGTTCGAACCGGGGCTAGTGCCTGCCACCCCCTAGGGCCAGTTCTAGCCGTTGGACCGGGGCATTAGTCCCGGTTTGTAGCAAAACCGGAGCTAATACCCCTGGACCACAGGTCTGTTTTTTACTAGTGTCTACATACTAAAATACGTGTAGATACATTCGAATCTAGACAAATTCAAGTTAGTTATTCCTGTAAAGATAGAATATTATATATAGAATACTAGTATACGATAACATCTCCATAATAATAGTATCCTAGTATCTAGTGGTATACTATCCCCTCTTTTTTCCATCGCTCTACGATCATCCGGTGATTTTTTAGGTAGTATCCTCTTTTCTCATCGCCTCACGATCACCAACGGGGCTGGAAAAATATTCTGAACTATACCACTACAGTACCACTTTTATATTATTTAAGCAGTGCTTCCACACCATCACTTCTGCGGTACTTCAGCAACTCAGATATCGTACTCCTTCCGTCCTAAAAGTATGTCACAAATTGTTTAAATTTAAATGAATTTAGGTGTATTTTAGTGTGTATACATCTAAATTCTAATAAATCTAAGACATTATTTTTAGTATGGAGAGAGTAGTATTTCTATTATACTTTAACGAACAATCTAGCAGCCAAGGGCGTGAAGTGACCATGCGCCAACCTCCCTAGAACTTATTACTACCACGCTAAGCTAAGAATGCCAGAAATCGTACAAAGCAGATTTCATTCACGCGGTGGTGCACATTTGTTCATGCTTGAGTTTTGGGCTTATGCAATTGTGTTGTCTTAAAAGATCCTAGAAAATTTCTGGATGTTGCGAAAAAGGCAAAACAAAAACTGTCTTCTTTTTCAAACAAATGCAATCACAAGACCTGTTTATCTTGCACATGACTGGCAGGGATCTTATATGTTCTAAGATGATAATCCTTTCATTCTTTCTTATAATTAGTATTAGTAAATTTTTTAAAGTCAAACTACGGTAACTTTGACCAAGTTTCTTGAAAAAATATGAGCATCTAAAATACTAAGTAAATACAATATGAAATATATTTCATGATACATCTAATAATTCTGATTTAAGAGGTTAATAGTTTTTCCTACAGATATGGTCAAAGTTAGTGTAGTTTGACTCTTTAGGAAACTAATGCAAGGAATGGAGTGAGTACAATCTAGGGAATGTTTTGATTTTTTTCAAGGGTATGTATATACACATATTGACGGGGAAACTCTTATTTCTCTACGAACTTTACACATTTATTTCACAAAGATCTAAAATATTATTTACCGTTTTGTAATATTTTATCTATCAAGTGCAAAAAATGAGTTATAAATTCAACTCGCAGCTGAAAGAAACAAAAAATACAAATCATTCTATAAAAATCTAGTTACTTCAAAGTGGGCTCTTAACTGAACTCATTAGCACTACCAGAACCAGATCTATTATTTACGTTTTCAAGCTATGAGTTGAAGTTTTGTTAAGCGTTGGATGCATGCATCTTTTCAGAATTTGCAAGAACTTATATCATGTGTTTTAGGCGCTTTTTTAATCACATAACCGAAATGTCACAATAAAATAGGCTCTCGGATGGCCGGATGCACTCCAGAGCAACACCACGCGCTATAAGTTTCGCAAGACCTAGTATGAAAGAACAAGGCTTTCCCGTACCCCTCTCCCGCACCCGCGCGGCGGTGCCGCGCCGCGCCAGGCGGGCCCCTCTCCTCCCCGGCCAACCTCCCCCACAAGTACCTCCCGCCCGCCGCCGCCGCCCGGGGCGTCGCCGGGCAAAGATCTGGCGGCGTGGCAGCGGTGGCGGTGACCCTGCCTGCGATCTGGCGTGGCGGCAGCAGCGGCCGGGCCCGCGCTGGTTCGGCGGTGGCGTCGTGGCTGGCGGCGGCTGGGGGTCCTTGGTCCAGATGGCTACACGCGGCGGCAGGAATCCGTGCATACGGGCCGAGATCTATTCCGTTCGTCACCGACGCTGGTGCCCAGGATCTCTGGGCCATGCTCGCGACGCTAGGGCGTGCTTGGGGCTACTGCCCCTGGCATGGTGGTGGTGACTTCCTTCTCCGTCGGAGTGGTAGGCCGGGCGATCTTGCCGCTATGCGGCGGATCCTGCTAGTTTCCGGCAGGTAGCGTGGGGGCTGTTGGCTCGGTTTCAATAAAGGGAGTGGTCCTCGGATCTCTCTCGCACCAAGACAAAGATCTACTTGATGTGTGTCTCCATTGATCTGGCCGGAGTGTATGGTTCCGGAAGGCTCCGTTGGCGAACTCCCATGGGCGCATATGCCTGGAGTTTGCTGGATCGGAAGAAATTCGGTCATGCGCACCTGTGTTTTTTGTTGGCCGTTTGGTTTCAGTGGGAGCGCGGTGAAGCTCTGCTACCTGTTACCATCATGCGACATGTCTTTGACGATACACATGGTGAAGTCAGATGCGGAGAATGTCATGAAGGCAGAGACATGTGGGCGAGCTATGGTGGATTGAGTCTTTATGGCGATGAGGATCTGCCTTGGTTATCTGGGACTTGCAGCAGCGTCTGTTAGAGGGGACGGCATCACAGGAGGAGTTCACAGTCTTACCTTGCAGGGTGAAAACCCAAGGTCTGGCCTTCATTGGTTGTGCCTGGCAATGGCCTTGCAGAAGGCATTGCTTTGCGGGCGAGGACTTTCTCCAGGGTGAAAACCTAGATCTTTGATCGGGCGATGACAACGCGTGTGCACTGTTTCCTTCTTGGAGGCATCGTTTTTGGAGGGGTTGGAATTCTAGTATTGTTTTGGTGGCGGTAGTGTCCCAGCTACTAAGGATCGATTCCTGCAGCGGGACTTTTCTTTTTTGTAATTCTTTTTTTTTCGGCTGTATGCATCCGTATTGCCATTAGGTTATGCGTTGTTGCAGAGACTAGGTGTAATTGGTATCCGTGTGATATTAATATATGCTTATTTCAAAAAAAAAAAAAAACTAAACCTAGAAGAGAGCGATCAGTACTCGTCACCCGCTTAATCTGAGGCAAAGATCAGATGCTCGGAACCCTTAATCTATAGCGGTGTGTGCTTTAGGCGTTGGTTGCACAAGAATTCCAGATGCCCCAGATGCGTCCTCATCTTCATAGTATGCTTTATAGATTTCCAGGTCAAGGTTTTAAGGTTCAACTGCACACCTTTCGAGATGACATTTATCTGCAAATAAAAAAGACAAAATTATCTGAAAAATCTTCAGTGGAAACTCGCGTACACCTGCACACAACACACATCACGCCTATGCTATTGCTATATACTCAAGCGAGATCGAGCGTGGGCTGCCATGGAAAAGATCCCCAAGCAGTACGGCAGCAATCATGCTTGATCCTCCAAGAGAGAAAACAATCATACATAGTTGCCTCCAACTCAGAAATCCTACCCTTCCCGGTGCGCACGTGTGACCGTCGTTGTCCATCGGAAGAACAAATCGGTCGTGATGATGACGTGATTCCCTGCGAACTATCATTATGGCCTGTCGACGGTGTACTATTTCACCTTAATGTGGTCATGAATAGGCAATGATCCTGCTCCCTGAACGAAAACAGATAATGATCGGCATGGCGCACCATGGGATTACATACAGATTCCTTCCAGATATGGTACACAGTTGCCACGGGTAAACAGTAGTACGTAGTATTTCTGTGGTCTACATACTTCGTCGTTACTCATGGATACGGGCGAGAACGATCTGTATTACTTGGGCTAAATTGCACTTTTAACTCACTGACAATGACCAGCTCAATCACTTAGTTAGCTAGAGTTTGCAATTTACCTTGCATCGTTGTTAGTACGAGAGTCACTTAGAATGGACGGTATTGCAGACCAAGGCATTTGCCTTGTGGTGCGAGGGAGGGGTTTATGCCTTCTCACCCACTCAAGTTTTAGACGGAAGGCTTAAAATGAAGCCATCAACCGGCCAGGATTACAGTGACAAAAATAAACTAAAACGAAAAACGAAAAAACAGGGGAAACCATCGAGAGATACAAGCACAAAAAGTGAGAAGCTAAAGACATAGGAAGAAAGAGCAAGCAGAACTACCAAAACTTGATCTAGCTAAAAGCACCAAGTCTTCTAAACATCGGCGGTTCGACCTAGAACTTCAAGCATCGAGTCGCAACAGTCACACCGAGGGAATGCACCAAATCAGACTAGCACTTCTGAACATCTTGTCTTGCAAAGGACCACCAACTCCCAGGCCACCAACTAGCATCACCGGTGAGAAGACGAAACTCCAGGGTTCAAGGGGGGTGGGGGGGCTTCATGGGAACACCTCCAGAAAGGGAAACGGAGCTCGAGAGTGTCATCGTTGCCGGCACAGGACACAACAATGCATAGCTTTCACGGAAGCTCCGACATCACCCAAAGGAACAACCTATTACCTTGCCCTAGCAACCAAGATAGCAATTGGCTGGTGAAAAACACCTATGACCCAAAAGAATCACCCACTCAAGTTCAAGTCATCATGCTAGTATTTCGGTGATATTGCATCACTCTTTGAAAAAAAACCACATGTCCTCCCGTAGACCTAATTTTAGAATGGATGGTATTAGCAGATATGGCATCACTTTCTTCAGATTTGCTACAAATCATCATCACTTCGTTCTGTTCAAACTTCGAAGCATTGTTCTACTTGTTTCCAAAAACGTATAGTTTCTTTTCTTTTTTTTTAAGAAATGAGGTAGAGGTTTTTGATGTAAGACAGGGACATATGACTCATAGCTGTCATAGATAGCGGGCTAACTAAATAATATTTTATTTTATTTTCTCTGGATTTTTTAAAGAAAAGACTCTTGTCAAGGATTTTCGTTCAGAAAACAAATCACATTACACTCCTCTCTTTTACTTCCTCCATGGGAGCAAATTATGAGGACTGAGATAAATCAACTTTTATTTATAAAACTTAGGACAACAATGTATACCCAAGTCTAAAAAAAACATGAAAAAACTCACATGTGTAGCTACTACTCACTCTATACGGGTTTACGAGGCATGTCTCCGAGATTTAGATTGCAATGCGTAGTGTGCATCACTAATATACAACATTTTGCCCCTTCCACTCCTGCATCGTCATTTTTGCCAAGCAACCTCAGGCGGTCAACGGCAAGTACCGTGGCATCGAGCTCTGACAACTCGATGCCATGGACCCTGCCTAGTTAATCCCGCAATATTCGTTTCGCTCGTGAAAACGAAACATCACTGAGATAAGTGGGGCTGACATAGCCAAGCCCCCATCACCTTGGAGGATGGAGTCGAATAAAAGGGTTCGATCTTCTCGAAGTTTTGGAGGGAGGTTATTTCTAGCTGGAACTTTCCAATGAAGGTCTAGCTAATTTTTCATTTCTCACTTGTTTAGATGATACAGTGTGATCCCACTTGTTTAGATGATACTCCAGCAAATAAAAATGGTGACTACGGATATGTGTGATTGCGTCTCGATCGCCTTTCGGATTACCTTTTGAAAAAAAAGTGACTATGGATATGTGTGCAAGCACTTGCATCAAATAAAAAAAATGGAAGGATTTGTGCGAGCACGGAGGCTTCATGCTCCCTCCCGGATGCATGCATGGTGCCGGTGTACTCCACCCACACCGATCAGCTTTGGTGGTCTTCGCGTGGTGCCCCGGGAATAATACTATCTGACCAAGAAGAAGAGTGATTCCAACTGTCAAGCCCATAAACTGCCGTTGTTTTCGTGGGGTTGCTAGCAAGGGGTAAATCCGGGCCGTAGGTGACGTGAGCTGACCGATGATCAGCATCTGCTGCCACACTTGAGACGCACACACAGACACAGTACACACGTTTGAACTTTCGGCCGCGACGCGCGAGTGGAGCCCTACAATATGCAGACGTACGTGTTTCCCATCCACTGCACGCACGCGTGTGTGTGAGTGTGATGTAACATCGGGCAACCCAGAGAGAGCTGCCTCCTACTCTACAGCACAGAACAGATCTAGCGCGTATCGTAACACTACTATAGCAGCCGCACTACCTA
The DNA here is from genome assembly GCA_916181665.1 of Avena sativa. Classification (NCBI taxonomy): domain Eukaryota; kingdom Viridiplantae; phylum Streptophyta; class Magnoliopsida; order Poales; family Poaceae; genus Avena; species Avena sativa. Next base: position 56,740,032 of record OV702292.1, read on the forward strand.
GCGAGACAGAGAGTGAGAGAGACAGGGACACGTTCGTGTCGCCTAAGCGATTCCGCGACCTGACTGATTTCCCACCCACTACCGACCGATCGATCGATCGATCCTCGCACGTCCCCGTCCATCCAACATATACCCAACCACGCGGGCGCGGTACGCTACGCAAATGCCGCTTTACCGGAAAAGCCTTTCCGGGCACAGACGTATCTATTCTACTAGACGCAATGCCGCGTTTCGCTTCACTACACTCTGCACACTCCTTCCGCCCGCTACCTCGCCAACAAGCACACACACGCTCGATGGACAGAACGTCGAAATGAGACGACGACACATGGCGGCCATGCATGGGAAAAAAGGAATCGGCCGGGGAGAACTTAGGCCAGCAAGCAAGGCGAACTGAGACGACGATCCAGTCCATCCATCATGGATCATGATTGATACGGCCACCTGAACTGTCGCCTTCGATCTCGTTCCGTAAAGCGGTCGATCGGGCGGAACCGCGCACAAGGTGCCCGGAGACCGCAGCTAGCAGGCAGCGCAGGCGGGCGTGGCTCGATCCCTCCCCGTCTCCTGCACCTATAGTATCATGTCTTCCACTTGGGAGGAAAGGAAAGTAAAGGAAAGGAGAAGGATACGAGATTGGACGACGAGGCTTGCTTTGTCGATCGTCCGGTTGCTTTCTCCTCCTCCTCCTCCTCCTCCTCCTCCTCCTCCTCCTCCTCCTCCTCGTGATATCTCCCCATCCGTCTACTTTCTCCATCGGGGTCTCTGGGGTCGTTGGTGCATGCAGGAATGTTTGACGCGCCTGTCCTTGTTGCCACCCTTACGTGGCCCACCCCACCCCACCCAGCCAGCCAGGCAGCTCGAGAGATCCATCGATCTGGTCCGAGATCTTGACCGGATTTTGGATGTTTCGGATGCCGCTGAATGCCGCCGTGCGGGGGCTGCAGTGCAGAACAAGATGGAGTGTGCTTGGGACGGCGGGTCGCTGTACGAGAGGTTCGGTTGGAAGGGCCTCTTCTTTTCTTCTCTACTAGTATCTACTAGTGCGCTCAGGGGAGGCTTCAACTTCTTTCTTCCTCGATCGCCCATTTGTCGGTTCCTTCTCCGACCTCAAAAAAGGATTCAGGACCAGCGACGCCCACCGACGATCAAACGGTGGCCATAGCAAGTCGACAGCTAGCTTCTTCAGCCATGGCATTAATCCCATATACTCCCTCCGTTCAGAAATATAAGACACTTTAGCTTTGTGAAACGAATGTATCTAGACGTCGTTTAGTGTATAGGTTCATTACAAACCTCAATGAACCTATACACTAAAAGACGTCTACACACATTCGATTCACAAAGCTAAAATGTTTTATATTTCCGAACGGAGGGAGTACAAACTACACTGCCAGTCTCGACACGCGCACAATTCACAGCGGTGTATACTGAAACATGGAGTCGTGGGGAGGACAGACACAGCAATGCAATGCAGCTAAAAACCATGCAACTTCGACAATACTCATACTGTACTACTACTTGGTATAACAACCCAATGTCAGCTACATATCATTCGTGCCTTTCCTTCCAAGCTGGTGCCTACTACGGCCGTTCAGCCCAGAAACATTTCATGTTACGCGGGAAACAAGTGAAAGTTCGGTACAGACATCATGGACGAAGTCATGAAATACATACAGACAAGACAGCTCCAGTCCAGTTTCAGTATACAAGACCAAAGCAGCCAAGCTATCAGGCACCTGGACGATGCTGTCATTTTCATTCTTTCCTTCCTTCTTTCTTTTATGATGATGACTATATCCATATTAACAGGACAGAACAATGAGAAACGAAATATCATCAAAGTATTCTTAGAATGCAAAATGGAGCCTGAAAAGTATATTCTAGGCAGCAACCTAATGTCAGGGATGCAAAATGCTGACCCACCAGCCAGCTGCAATCAGCAGCTGGGTATTTGTACGACTGCCACGGACCCCAACCCCAAATATCAGGTCCCCGAGTCCTATGAAGAAACCCATCTCCTTTCAGTTGGACACGGACTTTCCTACAAAAATTGTCAGTGCGAATTCCGTGCATCTTCCAAGCGCTATGGAAATTCCACGTCTATTCAAGTCGCTTTGTCCAATCGAATGCCTCCCAGTCCTTCATGAAGCAGGCAACATCTTGCTTCTGGTCACCCATGGACGCACGCCTTCGACGACGGTGCATGTCCTCCACTGGCAAGCGGAGCAGCCCTCTGACGACATTCAGTCCGAAACCAGCACTGAATGTGCTCTCGTCGTCTATCACGTGGACGAACCCGCGGTCCAGCCCAAACTCTACATGGAAGTAGGGGAAGTTCTCCGGGATGACTTGCCGCAGGTTACCGCTCGTTGGAATAAGCTTCTTCGTCTCGTGCTGGGACCATTCTTCTTCAGCTTCATCGATTGCCTGCAGTGAACACAATGAATTTTGTTAGAACCTCACAAGCACAGGAGAACGAATGACTCTCGGTTATGAAGGTAGCAGTAGATAACTGACCTTTTTGAAGAACATGGGTGCTCTGTCTGATACTTCGCAGGGGACTGGGATGCATTCAATCATGCAGTGCCTCCGTTGCTTGGCCAAGCATATGACAGTCTCCAGGAAGATCACGTCCTTGCCTTGCCGCACGAACATCTTCAGGAGGCACTTCTTGAAGTTGCGGATCTCCTCCCAAACATTGTTATCAACTGCTCTTGTTGCAGACTCATGCTGGAACCATAAGAATCAAAGAATCACCAAGAGTTCAAGTAAAATATTATTGCAATTCAGAGTAGATGTATCAAGGTTCTTATAAAAGCACAGAATAAAATACCTGCAATGGAAGAATAATACAGTGACCAGGAACAACAGGCTCAAACTGTGGAAGCATCAGGTAAGTGAAGTTTCCTATGGCAACAACCAGATGCTTTGGCCTGGATGGGTTCTCGAAACAATACAAGCAGCGCTCTTTCTGAGTTAAGATATGGCAATGAGTGCTTCTCTTCTCCTCATGTGCGCCTTCGCTCTTTCTTCTGGGAGTATCGCCGAAGTCATACTCATCCTCTATACTTCTGGACACATTGTAATGTTTGCTGTGTATAATTTTATCTGCAGCATGCAGATCAGCATTTTCTTCTCCTTTCATGCTTTCATCTGCAATAGGCATTATCATACGCCTGCAGTTACAAAAAAGAGCAGTAGTATGTTAAGCAGGCAGATAAACTGGAGGAGCATATATAGTAATTCATTATTACAATATTTTCACACAGCAACACAGGAATCGTTTTGTAAGGGAGTGGCTATAGTATCTGTTATGTACTACTTCAAAATAGCTGAACTAAGTGTATGTCAGATGGCTCATATACATGGTTTGCTTCACTTCTGCATCAATTATCATCTGCGCTGGTTTATATATGGAAAACCAACATAGACAAATGCACAAAGCAACAATACTTAAATGGTATTATCATATATATTGGTCAGCAAAGAGACTGAATCTGTTTCAACTGAAGGAGTTACAGACAGAAGAAAGCACAACTCGACATACATAATGGGCACTCATAGCACAAGTAGGAATAGCCTAATAGGTAATGCAAAATGCATTCTGGCATAAGATAGACTAACCTGATCGAGCTCCTTCCCTTTTCATGCCTAGGCTCATCAACAGAAGTGTCTTCGTCCTCCAGCAGAGCCTCCATTTCCCTCTAATAAAGAACAACCATCACTTAAGAAGTCATGTAAGCTTGCAATGAAGAAGTTAAAGTTAAAACGAATATGTGCATTTGAATCCTAAACTGAGTTGGTCATACACACAGTCCATTCTTTATTGTCAGCATGGACTGACGCAGTTCCTATAGTTAACCTTTTCACTAGATGAGTACACTATAAGTAGGCTATAAAGTTCCTATAGTCATAATGAATATCTGTGGATTACTGAATATCATTATGTTGTAACATTTATCATTTCAAAAACTAAATGGGGGGATGATCCTGTCAATATTGTCACAGGCAACAGTAGTTGTAGCACGTACCGAAAGTTGGTCAGCTTCTTCATGCTTGCCCTTCATTCGAAGGCGAAGAATCTTTGCAGCTAACTGGTTCGCATCTAGCTTCCGAGTGCTCACCGAAGGTGCCATCTTTGAAGAATCCTCGTGGGACTTTTTCCCATCATACTCAGCACTTGAAACGTTTGGACTCACACTACCATGATCGATGACCTTTTCTGTAAGCGTCTGACCATCTGAAGACACATTATGTCTACTCCTTTTCCACGGCATGGAGTCAGGCTGGGGTTTTCTCATAAGATGATGCCAGGAGGAAACATCCCGGCCACCACTTTGGATTTCCTCCATTGGATGTTAATCAGGTTCCCTGAGTTGTCTGTTCACCCTGTTTCTGTTCCTCTGCTTCTGATGGATTGAAGTGAGCACCTGAAGGACCAGCTCCAGATGCTGCGGCTAAGTGGCCTAAAGGGCCCTATCTCCCCTCAACAACCTAGCATTGAACAGAGAACATCACTTCAGTTCAGCCTAGTCATGGATTCGCAGCGCCAGCTCAAATTTGGTGGAGATGGCGTGCAAGGAAGGGGATTATGCAGAGAACGAAAAGCAAAAGGAACTCACCACGGATAAGAAGGACCGTCGGGTTGGGGCGTGGCTGGCAAATAGGGTCGCCGCCCCCGCGAAGATCTGCGTAGACCCGAAAGGTGGGTTAAGAAGGATGATGTGGCAGACGATCTGGTGGCGAGGGAAGACGGTGGCGGCAGCCCCTCGTCGGAGAGGGGGCGTCTCAGTGGCAGAGCCAGAGACGCGAGAGTGAGCAGGTAGGCGGCGGCGTCTCGGTCCTCCCCTCTCGGAGAGTGCGCGCGTCTGCGTCTGAAATGTTTGTGGGCTCGGCCGTGTGGTTGGTCTTTGTTTCTGGGCTGTCCTATTTTATCAGCCAGGCCGTATTCCCTGTTCGTGTCGGACTAGGACTCGGACGTGTCTGTTTAGCTCAAAAAACAAAAACAAAAAATCTATAACGTGTCTGGGAGCCACGAAACGCCTGAAGCTTTCCCATCTCTCCGAAATAGTAACAAGTTCGGTCATCCATGTTTTCTGGACACCTCATCGTTTTTTATATGCTCCTACTTCTCAGCTACTCCCCCGATTCCATAGTATAAGATGTTTTAATTTTTGTGAAATCAGTTAAAAGACACGTGATCCCGCGTGCACCTTTCCTCTCTCACAAGGCGAAAACAAAGTTCCGCACCTAACCCACCCCACTCATGAGCCCCACCATCGCTGGAGGAGCGCCGTCACCGGAGAAGACGTCGCCGCCGGAGAAGACGCCGTCGCAGCGGTAGCAATGGTGGGTGTCCCTTGTAGCAGCGCCTCCCGCCGATGGTAGCAGAGCCCACCACCGCTTGCAGCAAAAAGGTGCCGCTGCCGGAGAAGTCGCCGTCGCCGGAGAAGACGTTGTCACCCTTTGCAGCAGAGCTTCCCAGCGCTGGTAGCAAATCCCGCCACCGCTTGCAGCAAAAAGGTGTCGCCGCTGGAGAAGTCGTCGTCGACCCTTTGCAGCAAAGCCTCCCATCGCTGGTAGCACAACCAACCACTGTTTGCAGCAAAAAGGTGCCACCGTCGGAGAAGACGCCGTCCACCCTTTGTAGCAGAGGTTCCTATCGCTGGTAGTAGAGCCCTCCGTCGTAGGTAGCAAGTTCGGCCGACTGTCGTAGCAACGCCATGCGGCCCTTCCAGCAGCATCGTGTGTCGTAGGTAGCAAGGCCGGTGGGCCGGCGTAGCAGCGCCGAACGCCGGTCGTAGCAGGGCCCACTACCGCTTGCAGCAAAAAGGTGCCGCTGCTGGAGAAGTCACCGTCACTGGAGAAGACGCCATCCACCCTTTGCAGCAGAGCTTCCTGCCGCTGGTAGCAGAGCCCTCCGCCATAGGTAGCAAGTTCGAGCGTATGTCGTAGCAACGCCGTGCGACCCTTGCAGGAGCGCCGCGCGCCGTAGGTAGCAAGGCCGGTGGGCCGGCGTAGCAGCGCTGTGCGCCTCTTGCAGCAGCGCCACGCGCTATAGGTAGCAGCGCCGTTCGCCCCTTGTAGCAGCGGCGGCTCGCCCTTGTAGCAGCGGAACCTCGCGCTTGTAGCGGCCGCGCATAGCCCTTGTAGCAGCGACGCCTCGTGGGGGATGCATGCTAGCCAGCGGTGGGGATGGCGTGACGCCCGACGGCGGGAAGAAGGGCCGGCGAGACCTCAAGCTCTCGCCTGAAATTGGGGAATTGGAGGCAGGGGCTTCCCTCTCGCGTGCGTTGACGAGGAAGACGAAGGTGTGTGGAGTTGGAGTCGAAGAGATAAGAAATACTAGTGGACAGGAGTGTTTCACAGGAGGGAAGTGTGTCATCGCGGACACGTGTAGCTCGCGGGAGGCGGTAACCTCCGAGTGATTACAAGTATTTTCTTTTATAAAAAGCTAAAACATCTTATATTTGAAAACGGAAGGGAGGGAGTACATCACTTGATCAAAACAAATGGAATGCGGTATATAGCCTAATCGATCACAAGGCTAGCGTGCTTACTCACCAGATGCAGTAAACAAGACACCCCACAACGATAGCTCACGAGAGTTTTTAGATCTGACAACATCAATGAAAAATCACTAATGAACTGAAAATTCTGGCAGTGCCTCCCTCTAACCACTAATGCATTGAAAAAAAACTGGTTATGACAAGCACAGCCTTCCTTCAGGAGCAAACTTTCTGGCAGACTAACGCCACAACCAAGAATCTCCCACGTTATACATACTATTATCAGATTATGTCTCGAACAAAAGGAGAACAGAACGAAACTGTAACTACTTGACAAAAGGTAGGTCTAATAGCGGCACAAAGTTCTCGTGATTGATCTGAAACAGTTTCTCGTGAATGCGCCACCAGGGACACCTGTCCCGTAAGAGCAAGTACAATAAGATCTAGTCAGCAGGCTATATGACTTAAAATAGTATATTTGTGCTTAGTTGGATGAGAGAGAAGAGGTGTGGGCTCTTAGTTAGAGCAAGGACAATAGTATAGCCAGCTGCTGGCTATAAGTCAAGTGTCATGTCATCTATAGCCAATTTAGAGCTAGAATATATAATAATGAGCTACAAAAATATACTACTTTAGCACTACATGGCCCACCCTTCACTCTCTCAAAGTGCCTAGGAGCACGTGCTAGAGCTGGCTCTTGCATGAGAGCAAGTACAATAAGCCTAGTCAGCAAGCTATAGGAGGTGCCATGTCATTTAAAAGTCTAGGTGGAAGAGAGAGAAAAGAAGAGAGAGAAGAAAGCGGGTGCTTCACGTATAGCCAGCTCTAGCACAAGGCCGAGAGAAAAAGTCTTTGCATGCAGGCTAGGTCCAATAGCATGTGTGTTTTAAAGAAATAAATCTTAATTAAAGTTCACTAATAGCCAACCTAATAGCTAGTCTATTGTATGGATGGGCTTTTATGTTAGCTATAGATGACGTGGCATAGGTATACAGCCGGTAGCGGGCTGTATTATTAACCTTGCTCTGAGAGCCCACTCTTTTTCTCTCTCCTCTTCTCTCTCTTCCAACTAGGCAATAAAATAGTATTCTAATCCTTATAGCCAGCTGACTAGGACTTATTGTACTTGCTCTTAACAACCAGCTGCAGCACGTGTTCTTAGGCACTATGTGAGAGTATAAAGTGGGTCATACATTAATAAATTACTATACTTTTATCTCTATCTATTGTACATGTTGGCTATTAGATTGACTCTAGATAACATGGACGTGGCTTATAGCCAGCAGTTGGCTCTACTATTGACTATGCTCTAACAGCCTGTCCTAGAACTTCGATTCAAACCTTCAGCTCCGTCGTCCATGTTCCCGGGACGCTCGGCCGTTTCGTCACGTGCCTGGTTCTCAGCTTTACGACTTTCCTCCCCAGAGAGCACCTCAGCCTACTAGCTTGCAACATGATGTCCTCGGGTGCTAAGTTTCTGACGCAGACCACCCTCTCGTTGTGATTCTCTGCACAAGAATAACAGTGCATTTTTTTTTACTCCAAGCAAGCACATGTAGCCATGGGTTCATGCTGTTTTGACATGAATCCGTGTCTCGCTGTCATGCGGATTGGTCCTGTCAGTAAGACAGAGTGGTATTTCCCAGTCATGCCAATCTTTGTGGTAGCATTTTATGAAAAATCTCCTAATGCAACAGAAAAATAGAGTCTAGACTGCATGGTGTTGGTTTGAGGAGCAAACTCGTCCCGCAATTATCAGATGCTATAACATTGGTTTGGTTGGTGCAATGGAATGGAATTGTCCTTGCACTGAACACTGAAAGACCATAAAAAGTACTACTTGAGTTTGTGAAATGCATTCCACAGTATTTGTCAAATGAGCCTGTTCTCCCACAAAATCTTCTGCATGTCTCTATTCCATCTGAGGCGGATGTCCTTGTCCTAGAGCAAGTGTAGCCAATGGTTCCCTTGATAAGATTTATTCATACGAAGAGCAGACAGTTAACCATCTAATGCTAAACCTCGGACAACGTTGAGCATGTCAAATTCATCACAAGTATTCAAGCACATGGAAGACAAGAGTGACAAGTAACACTGTACCACGATTTAAAACTAAATATAGCAAGTGTAAACTACGGTGGTTGACTGCAGGAGACTGCATGAAAATGAACGGACTTCATGCATTTGGTCAATCAGTACCAACACAATGGCCCAACCCGCTAGCATAAAAGAAGGAAAAAACATCATAAATTAGGAACACTTCCTGATTACATACAATGGTCAAAAGGGAAGGAAAATCTTACTGTAAATGCCCTTCAAGTTTGGATGCTGACCACGGACAAGCTGTGTCACCACCTCTAACTGGGGATTCTTTTCCTTCAAAGCTGGAAGGTGTGACTCTATGAAAGCCCTGTAATATCAAGGAGTGCTAATTGTGAAGAAGCAAGCAGATTGAATGATCTAATTGTCCAGACACTGAATTCCAGCGACAAGGATATAGAGACAAGAAACTCTTAAACTGTAGCCACAGAACTGATGCTTAACCTACCAATCCACAAGAGAAGAAGTTACAGTGGATAAACTTATGTAAAGGATCACAATGCAACCAGCAAATTGTAAAATTGGCTCAAACTGTGACTGAAATATCTAATGGACTGTTCTCACAAGTGAACTCTTCAAACTTTCAGTAATACGTACAAATCAACACATTTTCATTTCAGTGGATGAACTAATAATAACAAATCAGCACGATTTTCTGTTCAACGGATGAACTATTTTTTCAGTGGCTTCATAAGAATAGATCTTCATTAGTTAAAGCCCACAACACATAATTACAGGCAACGGTCACCACATTTCTCCTTCTACACAGCCAACAGAGTGCTCCAACTCACTCAGCACAACGAGTAAGTCGGATCTCCCGAAGCTAAACTTATGACCGCATCAATTCAAAGAAGAACAGATCAAATCTCTAAAACTTGCTTAGCATTAATATCTATAGTCTCGTATCGGCATCGTGAACAATACCTGACCCCCCCCCCCCCCCCCCCCCCCCCTGCTGCTCCCTCCCCAATCGCAGTAGTTCACCACGAGCTTCTGCAGCTGCCAAACGCCCCTCAGCGCCATTCTGCCGAGCTCAGGAGGAGAGAGGAGGGGAGGGGAGTCCGGCGCGGACCCAAATCAGCAAGGGAAGTGATGGCACCGTCCGCCGGTGCCTGGGATTGGCAGGGCTGAGCTGCCGGATCGGGAGCGGCGGAGACTGTTGGGAAGAGGGTTTTTTTTTTGAAGTCTTTTGGAAGAGGTTTTTTTTTCCTTGAGTCAACGTCTTTTGGAAGAGGTGAGAGAGGGAGGAGGGAGAAAGTGGAGGGTAGGTTTTAGCCTGTAACGTGGTGTCCGTAAGTCTAGCATTATTGGGGTAGGTGGGTTTGGTGGCAGCGGTCCAATAATAGAAGTAATTTTTGTATATCACGAAAATTATATAAAAGATTATTTTTCACTCTTAAAGTAAGATTTTTTTCGAGAAACACAGTACACAGACGCTCACAATGCATACATACACTCACCCCTATGAACACACACGCACACCCTACTCCGTGAACACCTCTAAAGAGACTGAGCCGATGAGTCTTGAGATTGACGAAGTCACCGCAGATGTCTCGCAAGCGACGGGAACATCGCCTCCTATTGAAAGAATATTTCGCCTTTATGAGACACCAAAGCATCAAACCTGGGGTTCGAACTCTGATGGCTGGAGGTACCACTGCCCTCCTAACCATCTAATAACGGGTTGGTTCTAAATATATATGTATTTTTCACGAGGTATACATAGAAACTTGAGAAAAAATGATTAATTCCACAACCACAGCTCCAAAGTCGAACCAAGTTTTTCAGCTCTGAATGTAGCTATAGCTTGTGGACTCGGACCTAGCGGACAGAAAAGAAAAACGACCCTGTCCCTCTCGCCCGCCGAGGGCAACGGGGGCTCCTCCACCGTGTCCAGCCCAACCTCCCTTCCATCCACCTTTCCCCGACCCCGTCATCGACATGGACCTCCGGGCACGTCCCGAGTGGCGCCGGTGGCGGCGGCCTGTCTGTCCCCAAGTCGATGGAGGGGGGTCGAGGTCTCATCCTTCACGATGAGGTGTTCTTAGGGCGGTGAAGGTCCGACGATGAATGGGAGAAGGTGAAGCGGCATCGCAGCAGGTAGCAGGTGGCATGCGATAGTGGGGCTATGCTGGCCAGGCCCAATCAACCCATATCTGGGCCCCTAGGGCTCCATATGGGTTTGGGGTGGGCTGGTGGGCCCTACCCTCCGCATGATCTACATGCAGCAGCGGGGTGGTTCGTGCAGGGATCCAGCGGCGGCTGCGCTCGGGCTTGTTGCAGCGTGGCTGTAGACTTTACGGGCTCGTTTGGGCCCGGCCAGACCTCTTGGGACTGGTGTGCCCCCCGGGGCTTCACGGGTCCGCTAGACCCGGCTGGATCTAATTGGGACTGGGGTGTCTGTGGCCGCGTCTAGTCGACTACCGTCCAAGCGGTGGAGGTAGTTCCCTCCCGCGCGGACACGGACCCGATTCTAGCTACTTTTCGCCGCTATTTTGCAGACCTCGCAACGGAAATCTCGGTGAGCTGATGATGGTGGTTTCGTGACCGCGATGGCGCATGCTCGTGGACGGTAAGTTTGGTGGCGGCGAGGGCTCGTCCTCGTGGGGATCCTATGCAATGGATCGCACGAGGGTTGTGGATAGGGTTTTCGGGGGAAATCCTTGTCGACTTGCCTGGCACCGACATGGTGCTGTCCGCGGGTGGCATCTTTCCTTCCTGAAGGGCGCCGTGGCTACCCGTCTTCCACTTCCCTCTGTGTGCCGGGGGAAACCCTAGGACCAACTCTGGTCCGGGCAGCAGCGGTCGCTTTTCCTCCTGAGGGTGTTGCTTGGTGCTCGACGAGCTGGAGAAAGGAGCATGGTGGGAATTCTCCGGAGGTCGCAACAGGTGCGGGTCGCCTTCGTTTAGTTGCTCCGCCTCTCTCTGCATTTTTATTTTTTATTTTCTTTCGGACGTGTGTTTGCTGCTACCCAGCATTTTCTTTTGTTTCGAGACTATATTGAATGTATTGTGTGATTGCTATATTAATATAGCAGGGCGAAAGCCTATTTCAGATATAATTTGTGGACTCTCAACACAACAACAACAAGCTACTCCTTCCATTTCAAAATATAAGATGTTTTAGCTTTGTAAAAGGAATGTACCTAGACCCTGTTTAGCGTGTAGGTTCACTTCAAACCTAGATAAACCTACACACAAAATGGATCTAGATGCAATTCTTTCACAAAAGCTAAAACATCTTATATTTTAAGACGGAGGGACTAGCTTACACGGCATATTTTAAGACGGAGGGACTAGCTTACACGGCCTGGCCTTTACTGTAGCAAGTGAAAGTTCCCAGATGCTAATACGGGACTCGGTCGGATGAGTTGTTTCCGATATCAGCACGGGCTCGGGTTAAACTGTTTCCCGTACCGACAGCGAGGCTACGTTGCAGTTCCAGTTCGATTCGGCCCGGAAATTTAACCTAATCTAGTATAAAATAGTGTGCCGTCCCCGAATAGATCAAGCATACAGCTACAGCAGCACAAGCGCCAAATTAACTACGCACGTACACATACTTATTTTGTAGATGGACAGGTTTTTTTTAAAGAGTATATATATTAATATCACGGAGATACCAATTACACCCAGTCTCTGCAACAACGCATGCCCTAGCGGCCTTACGGATGCACACAGCCTAGAAAAAAGAAAGAAAAATTACAAAAAAGAAAAGTCTCGCTACAGAGAACTATTCCTCAAAGCAACGACACTAACACCACCAGAACAACACCAGTCGTCCAACCACGCCAATAGCAACGCCTTCAAGAAGAAAACAGTGCACAAGCGCTGTCGTCGCCCGAGCAAAGATCATAGGTTTTCACCCTGGAGAAAGTCCTTACTCGCAAAACAATGCCTTCAACAAGGCCATTGCCAGACACAACCAATTAAGGCCAGACCTTGGATTTTCACCCTGCAAGGTAAGACTGGAAACTCCTCCAGTGTTGTCGTTCCCACAAACAGTCGCTGCTGCGAATCACAGATCACGCAGCCAGTTCCTCGATGCCACAAAGACTCAAACCACCATCACAGCCCTCATCTTCCTCCTTTCCTGACATTCTCCGCCTCTTACTTCACCATGGATCGCCGAAGACATGACGCATGATGGTAATAGATAGCAGAGTTTCGCAACGCTCCCGCTAAAACCAAACGGACAGAAAAACATGGGTGTGCACGACCGAATACATTCCGATCCAGCATATTCGTCCATGGGAGTTCGACGGCGGAGCCTTCCAGAACACGCCGGTCCAGATCAGATGAACGAGGGCAAGTAACAGGCAGATCTTCGTCTTGTCGCAGAAGGAACCCTAGGACCGCTCGCCATTATTCGCAAGACTCGCAGCCCCCACGCCGCTAGCCACCATCCAGCAGGAGAGGGCAACATAGGAGGGGCCAACAAGTACTTGGCTGCAGAATGACCGGCGTGTACCACCGGAATCCACGGCCGAAACCCTCGTTGGACCGAACGACCCAGATCTGACCAGATCTAATACGATCTTGGTCATCCAGGCACAGATCGCACCGCCGCCTCCTCGTCGGAACGGCTACAGGGCGATGCGTCACCGCCTCCACGTCTCCTCTCCGCTGGAGGGCCTTAGGCCCTGGCCTCCCGGCCACGCCGCCCAATGCCCACCGCCGGCGCCCCACCATCCCTCATGCGGCACCGCCTGGGACACCTCCCCTTCCTACCGTCAGTTCCGACGAGATGGGCGCCGCCACCGTCGCCAGAGCCGACAGCAGCGACGGCCGGGAGGATAGGGATCGAGGGGGAGGTGGGAGGGAGAGAGGGAGGGAGCCTCCGGAGCCGTCCGGGGGAGGAGTAGATGGATAGGTTAATTAGGATATTCGGCGGAAGAAGCCTACAACCAGAAGAACAAGAAGAAGAAGAAGAAGAAGAAGAAGAAGAAGAAGAAGAAGAAGAAGAAGAAGGAGTTGCTCTGACGATGGGGCAAGCGAATTCGTCATCTGACGATTACGCCTACTACTATTTACCCATCCCCTCCGAGGATGCGGCGGTGGTGCAGGCCCTGGACAAGGCGAGGCGCAACAAGAGGAATCAGGCGAAGGCCTTATGCCGGGACAAGCTGAGGAATCCCTACGGCAAAGACCTGCTGCCCCCGGAGACCTACCGCAGACTCAAGCTGGAGGACATCTGCACGAGCGACGCGCTGCTGTGCAGGCTGGCAGCGGTTGGCGCGTTGACGCCGTCGTGCGTTTACGCTGACAAATTCTCCAGTAAACACGCCGAGATCACAACCGGACAATTCGCTTTCTCTTTCTTCGCGGGCAGTCCCGCCAGCAGGCACATCGGCGAGATCTTCACGGATAAGGAGATTGACAACTTGGTAGCCGATGGGTACAAACACAAACTCCGAGCGCGCGACCTTCCGGTGCTTGGCCGTGACGGGCGGCGGTACGACTTGGAGTTCATGTACTGTGAAGAACACAGGTGCTACCGGCTCGCTGGCACCAGAGGAGAGTACGATCGCTTCGTGTTCTCGAAACAGGCTTTCGTCCCGCTTTATAAATGTAAAGCCACATCGGCCGAACAGATACAAGGTGGAGGGGAGATCCCTTTTATAAAGCAGATCAAAATAAACATGAAAAACGCGGAAGCCTAAACTTGACACTGAGGACAACGAGCTGATACCGGGGTGACCCAGGGCTCCACGACGACGCCCCCAAGAGGGTCACGACACACCGCGCCGCTGCCGCCGAGACCAAAGGTTAAGGGTTTTCACCCGGAGCCCTGTCGCGCGAGAGGTAGCCGCACCGACGCCCCCAAGAAGGTAACGATACCCACAGACACCGCCGCCGATGGTGCCGAAGCACAGAGCTTTCGCCCGAAAAACCTCCGACCGCTCCCCGGCGTCTGCCACGCTCGTTGACCCTAAGATAGGCTGCCGACACGTGATCTGGGAGTTGACTTAGCCGAAGCGCCGCCAACCCCAAAGCCTCCCAACGCCCTCTCCACGCCATCCACATGACCGGGGGGAGGAGCCACCACCACTACCACGGCACTCGTCGAAGAGACACCCGCGCAGTCCACCTTCCGGAGCCGCCGCCCCGGCATCCACAAACTCAAGCCAAGCCCCGACAAGCGACACAACACACAGCCGACGAGTATGACGGGGTGAGTCAAACACAGACATGCAGGCACCAAACCACACGTCATCCTGGGAGAGGGGAGCTGCCCTCTGTCACCCGCGGTGATTGCCGTCCGGACGCAGCGGCAGTGCCGATTAGGACTAGATTAGGCCCAGATCAGGCCCGGCCCGCCGGGGTCGTCGTTCTGCCACCCTGTGCCGCCCTAGCCCACGCCACCACCAGATCCGAGCTGCCGTGTGCGGTGGCCGGCCGCAATCAGCCGAATCGTTGCTGCAGCGCCAAACCCGAGCCGGCCGCTTGCAGAGTGAGCTGCACACCGCCCAGCAGGGGCTCAGCACCACCGCCACGATGCCCGGGGACAGCCCAAACCTCCAGGAGGGGACGTCGCGCCACCGTCGGTCGAGTTCGCCGCTCCGCCGTGGTCGCACCGCCGCCATCTGCGTCCGCCCGCAAGACTAGTCTGACGCCGGGTAAAGGAGAGACCGCCGCCGCCGGCACCGCACGGGCTTCGCCCGACGGTGGCGGCGGGGGGATGGAGGGAGGAGGAGAGAGGTGGCGGTGGCGATTAGGGTTGGCGTCTCGGTCACCCGCGCGGGAGGCGACACGAGACGCGGGGGTCGTTTCCACAGGGAAAATACATGCAGGCCCGAGCATCCGCTTTGTGTTAGACTACGATGTCCTGTGCGACGTCGTGGACCTGGGCAAGAAGATGATCATGCGGGTTTTCTCCTTCCGCTCGTCCAAACTTTTGCCCAAGGGCAAGGGTTTCCACCACCACCCGGACGGCTCGCTCGGGATGATCCTCCTCTTCTCCCTAGTCTGAGGATGAAGATGGATACGTGGACAGGATCGAGCTAGACGACGACATCGTGACGGCAAAGGAGATGGTTGAGCAAATCCAGCGGAACCAGAAGACCATAGATTTGAGTTTTCAGAGCAAGACCTACTTTCAGTTTTATCAGTGTGTCTATTTTTATCTGTTCCTTCTAACCACAACCTCGTTGTCGAACAAGAGCTCGATCCGAATCGCCGTCCCTGGAAATGTGCAAGCCTAGATCCATCGCTACCGTCTAAATCGCATGCCCTATCCTTTACTCGACACGTGTAGCACAAAATTGGACGAGATTGTGATTTCTAAATTTTGATAATTATCATGATGTACTCATCTAACTGTTATTGAGTTGAGATAATTATTTTTTATTTATCAAACGTGATATCGATGAATGCAAAACTGTGAGTAACTTACGTACTTTTTTTTTGACAATCACGATATATTTATAGTAGTGAATAGTACATGGTAGAGATACATAGACTGGTTCCAACAATTACAAAATAAAGTCTAAAAGAAAACGAGCAAAACTTTAAAGTCTCCAAAACCTTCTTCTTTCATGACACAATCTTGCACTTGTCTGAAGGTTGCGCAATTAACATGACGTAGATATCAACCAATAGACCTGTAAATACCAATGTTCTTCCATAATTTTAATTGCAGCAGCAATGCAAAGGCTATATGCACGCGCACAACCATTAGAGTAATCAGTCAACAGCAACAAGAGTACCACCACAAGTATTCCAGGGAAAAGAAACCGAACAGCTTGATCGACATCGCAGGGGAGTCGAGAGTACAAATCTCCATTTTTAAGGACGTAGCAGACGCGATGAATATTGCGAGGATAATCCTCCTTACGACAACCATGAGAAAAAATCAAAATCGATCTGAAGTAAGATCTGAAAGACCGTACCTATAGAACTTCAATCTTACAACATCACCATTGACGCCGGGAAGATCTCGTCATCGAACGAAGGGCCGGAGATCACTTATTGCGAACGATGTCATCTCCACTAACGTAGACGCAAAGAAGATGTCTACCAAAAGCCTAACCTAATCTTCTGAAAATACTACTTTTACTGAGAACTCCACCCATAGATCGGATTCCCCACCCTCTCGACACCGGCTAAGCCGGCCGGAGGAGAGGGAACCGATCTATGGAGGAGGAGGTGTTGGTGGTGGCTAGCTCTGGGAGAGGCAGGCTGGGAGAGGAAAAAGCTCAGAGTAACTTATGTATTATTTTATCCACCCGCCAGGTATCCAATGGGTGTGGGTAAAGTTTCATACCCTTGGGTATGGGTATGTGAATTTTTTTATCCACTGACTATACGTGTATGTGTATGATATTGCTCTACCATGTCCATATCCTATCCATTTCTATATGACTTGAAACTTAGTGAAAGTTACCCTAAATAGAGTGAAACAATCAAACCAATCTTAGCATGTGACAAGCATGCATGTGGGGTGGGGTGAAAGGATGGAGAAGTCAAAGGAAGTCATATAAAACCTGTGAGTTCTTCAAGTTTTGGTTTATTTTTTTTAACAAGAGACGTCTCCATAAGCCGAGAAGATATATTAAGGATCCTAAAAGATAAAAGAGTTATAACAAATAACCAAACAACAAGGACCTTTAGCACCCTATAGGAGCGAACGAATCCCTCAAATTTTGTAGCACAAGTGCTCTGCATGTACCTGCAAGCAAAAAGAAGAATGCATCAAGTCATCTTCTTGTAGTACCAAAACAACATGCAACTATGTCAATTACCAAGCCAAAGGATACACTAGTAGAAAAATAGCCTCTGGGACGGTCTCTAGTCCCGGTTATGCAACCGGGACTATGAAATCGAGACTAGAGGTCCCGCACTTACCGGGACTAAAGGCCTTCCACGTGCCATCCCGGTACCTTCCAAGGGGTCCTAGGTAGTCAAAGGTGTCCTTGATAAAGGTCCCGACAACTAAGGCAGTGTCTATCCATTTCGGTGCAAGGGGGCCCGAGGAGACGCATCCCCGGGAACGGATGCCATCCATGACCGAAGACATGAGGAGGACGGGTGTCTCTGAAGCGATGTAGGCTAGGTCCACAGAAAGCAGCCATGTAGATCAGGTCTTCAAGGCGTGGCATTGTGGTGACCCTTCCTGCCCAGCACATGGGGGAAGAGGCATGACTGCTCTATATAAGGAGACCTTCTCCTACCTTGGAGGAGGTCGATCCCAGCAATCTGTAACCCTAGACATCGGTTCACCATTGTACCCTCGGGAAGCACCGCGAGTAATACAACCAAGCAGGAGTAGGGGTTTTACCTCCTCACAAGGGTCCCGAACCTAGGTAAAAAAAACCGTGTCAACCTCTATGTCGTGCCCGTGCTCCGCCGCATTCGCCACCACCGAGAAGCTTGGAACATGCAATTCAGACCCCTCTCGAACTCTGGGCTTGTTGGACCCCTTGTTCCCATGCCGGACTCTTTCTATGATAACAAGACATACGACATGGTGTCCACACACTACTATTGGCCAAAGATGAAGAGAGACGTGGAGCACCTCGTCCAACGATGCACGACGTGCTTACAGGCTAAGTCCAAGTCTAACCCATTTGGTCTTTATATGCCTTCACTGATTCCGTATGCACCTTGGTCAGACATTAGCATGAACTTTGTGTTACGATTGTCTAAATTAAAAAACCTATGAAACTTTATTTGCATGCTAATAGCAATCTTATTAGTATGAATTCTTTGAACACCATTATTGCTAATGCTATGGAAAAGTTTAAGCTTGGGGAAGCTGGTTTTGATGAGCATGATTTTTTTAGTCCCCCAGCACGGAGGAGAAAAATTACTTTGATGATACTATACCTCCGATATATGATGATTACAATGATAAGTATGATATTTTCAGTCCACCTACTATTGAGGAGAAAATTAATTATGATTACAATATGCCTCCTATATTTGATGATTATGGTTATGAGAATAATAATGATAGTTATTTTGTTGAATTTGCTCCCACTATAATTATTAAGAATGACTATGTTTATGTGGAGAGTATTAATTCTTTTATGCATGTGGCTCATGATAAGAATGTTTTATGTGATAGTTATATTGTTAATTTTATTCATGATGCTACTGAAAGTTATTATGAGAGAGGGAAACATGGTTTTATGTATCTCAACAATATTAAGTTTCCTCTCTTTATGTTGAAAATTTTGAAGTTGCACTTGTTTTGCTTTCTATGCTTGTTGCTTTGTACTTTCATGACTTGTTTCTTTACAAGATTATTTTTCATAGGAAGTGGGTTAGATTTAAATTTGTTCCATATTTGCTTCTTGATGCTCTCTTTTACTTCAATTCATATTTCTTATGTGAGCATCATCGAAATTAGCATGCCTATCTTAATGGCTATAAAGAAAGAGCTTTTGGGAGACAACCCATTATATTTTTACTTTTAGTTTATTTTTGTTTTGTTGAGTCTTGGAAATTATTGCCTCTATAATAACCTCTCCTTATCCTTTTTGTTTGGTTTTTGTGCCAAGAATAACCTCTAATGAGAGAGAAGTAAGATATGTGAAAGTTGTTGTCCCGAAATAGATTTCTGTGCTTTACTGTAAAAAATCGTGAAAATCTCTATACGTAGGATTGAGCCATAATTTCTTGTGCTTCTGCCCCAGGTTTTTATCTAACTTTCGTAAGTTTAGCACTTTTCGATTTGAGCAACAAAAGGTCTTCAAAAAAATCAGTTTTTACCTCCTGGTCTGTTTTGACAGATTTCTGCCATTATTTGCATTTGCTTCTTAATCTCTTTCTCTTTGAGTTCTCTTTGATCACTTAAGCTTTTAAAAGGAATTGTTACAGTAGCTTGTATTTTAATAGAAGTTTTACTTGTGTTGAAACTAAACCCAAAGATTTATTATCTTGAGTACACTAATGTTGCTAATGAAGATTGTGTGAAGTTTTGTATGAAGGAAATTTTCAAGTGTAGGGAAGAATAAAGTGATGAGATGAAGTATGGACAAAAGCTCAAGCTTGGGGATGCCACCCGTGTCACCCCAAGGAAATATTCAAAAAGTACACGCGTCAAAGTTTGCGGATGCCCAAGACATCCCCTTCTTCATCAATAATCTCAGGTTTTCTTCCAAAACACTTTATTTTTATTACCTTATGCACTATCTATTGTTCTTGGAGTGTCTTTGTTTTTTAATTTTCTTTTGTTCGGTTTGCTTAAATAAGTTGGTTGATCCCAACACACTTATTTTGGAGAGAGACACATCTCGTTATTCATTGCCTAGAACACTCTAGTTTTCACTCTTATTGTTCTACGAGTGTTCTCCTTTGCTAGCACTGCGTTTAGCTTTAGTTTTTGATTGGTGTTGGAAAAGAGTAGGAAAGTTCATGCTTATGAGTGGTACAAAAAAGATCTTGTTTTGACTGTGGCCTAGACTTTATCATGTCATGTTTGATATTGTTTTGACTCTATGCTTAGTGATTATTGTTGTAGCATGACTTGTTACAAACAATTGAGATTGCTTAATGTGCCTTGAAAGAATCATGCGTTGTCTTAGAATATAAAAGCATAATATTGTGGTATTCTCCTTTGATGCTTTATTTGGGCTGACTTGGCGCATGCTCACACCATGTTAAGACTATACCAAGTCACCCTAGCCTCTATGATCATTTAGTTTTTGACTTGTAATATCACTTTATGCTTTAATTAATAATGTTTTTCGCTTTGCATGATTTCAGCCATTATTGCTCTCTTAGTTGGTCGCTCCCAGTCTTTTGCTAGCCTCCACATGTACCAAGTATGAGTTCCACTCATGCATCCAACTCCAAATAAAACCAAGTTATTCCAAAGAGTCCATCATACCTACCTATTAGCATTATTCCTATTCTAAGTATATTCATGTTTTTATCTACCTTCCGAATTAAACTTGTTATGTGAAAATTAGTGATTAAAGCTCTAACAAACTTGATGGCACACTTTACTTTCTTGCACTTAATAAACTTGAACCATTGTGTCCATCTATGTTGCGTATATGCTTGCGCTTTGTAAGTTGTGAATTAGCAAAACCATGTTATCATGGGGAACGTTTTCAACGTTGCACTTTATTTAGTTGATATCATGTTCTTTTGCTTATGGATCCCGGTGGTGTGAAATAAAAGGGGAGCTTGTAAGTTTATGGAGTTTGTATATGCGTTAGAGAAATGCCTGGGCAGCTAGCCTAAGCCATGCCTAATCATGGTGGAAACTTGCAGCATAACCATAGTGAGCAATCTGTGAAGCATCATCAATAAAAAAAACCTATGCAAATAGCAAATAAAAGGATCGCTGAGATGCTCATTGTTTGTTGCCTTGTCATTTTGATATGGGAAAGCTCCTGTATCATGGGGCAAGGGGTACCCCATTGACGGTTCTCTATGATACACATGTACTTACAATGACAAGAACTTACTCGTTACTAAAGTTGAGTAGCATAAGGTTCGGTACTCGTAAGCAAGGGGCATGAGATTTTCAACTTGTAACTTGTCAAGCATATCCTCATATTTGTTCACTTTAACCTTAATCACCTAAATATGCTTATGATAGGGGTAATGAGAGCTGAAAGCTAATAAGTACCATAATTTTTGGAAGCTCTTTATGAGACTTGAATCTCTCCTTCCTTCTATAAAGGGCCTTTCTTTTACTTTTATGTTGAGTCTCCATCTTCTATCTTTATGCACCTATTAAGAGAGCATAGTGGTCATTCTTAGTTTAATGTGCATTGTCCCAAAACTTGTTGATTGATTCATAACTTTGATATTGCTTGTTCTTAAATTATTAGTATCTAGTCACCCTTATGAACTTTGAAGGTGTCCTATGCATTTATGTTTTGCTATACCATGAGGGACAAGCTGAATACCATTTTCATTATGTTTTCTATATGTGAAACAAACAAACGTCTTTCAAAGCATTGTTATTTATGAATCTTTTGTTTGTACCTTTTCATGTTACAACATTTTTGCTATGTCTTATTGTTAGAACTATATCTTTCATGTCTATGTTAGAGTAATTTGATCCCGACCATAAATGATTTACAAATACCTTGATCAAGATTATGATGGTGCATGTTGCCTAAAAAATTATTCTTTTTGTCACTTACCTACTCGAGGACGAGCAGGAGTTAGACTTGGGGATGTTGATACATCGTAAACATATCTATAATTTTTTATGTTCCATTCTTGTTTTATATGAACTATCTTATGTTTTGTCTACATTTTAAGATACATTTATGCATTTTTAGAACTAACCTATTAATAAGATGTTGCAGTGCCAATTGCCTGTTTTCTGCTATTTTTGGTTTCAGAAAAGCTCGTAAAGAAATATTCTCGGAATTGGACGGGACAAAATCCAAAGTTCTTATTTTACCAGAAGACTCACGAAGCTAGAAGACGAGACAGAGAGGGGCCACACCACCTGGTGGCGCGGGCCTGGCCAGGCCGCGCCAGGGGGTGGTGTGGCCACCTCGGGCGCCCACCGACCTTGCCTCTTCGCTTATATATTCCCCCCGGGACGAAAACCCTAAGTACCAGATTAGAATTCCACAAAAAGTTCCGTAGCGCCGCCGCCATCGAAGAGGAGATTCGAGGGACATAAGTCTCTGTTCCGACACCCTGCCGGGACGGGGAAGTGCCCCCGGAGCCATCTCCATCGACTCCACTGCCATCTCCATCGCCGTTGCTGACTCCCATGATGAGGAGGGAGTAGTTCTCTCTCGAGGCTTGTTGGAGATATGCCCAAGAGGC
The DNA here is from genome assembly GCA_916181665.1 of Avena sativa. Lineage (NCBI taxonomy): Eukaryota > Viridiplantae > Streptophyta > Magnoliopsida > Poales > Poaceae > Avena > Avena sativa. The sequence continues at coordinate 56,762,396 of OV702292.1, forward strand.
AATAATAAAGTGGTTATTATTATATCTTTATGTTTATGATAAATGTTTACATCCCATGCTATAATTGTATTAACCGGAAACATTAATACTTATGTGTTTTGTAAACATAAAAGAGTCCCTAGTAAGCCTCTTGTTAAGCTAGCTTGTTGATTAATGGAAGATCATGGTTTGCTGATCATGGACATTGGATGTCGTTAATAACAAGATCATATCATTAGGAGAATGATGTGATGGACACACACCCATAGTAAGCATAGCATAAGATCAAGTCATTAAGTTCGTTTTGCTACAAGCTTTTCAAATGCATAGTAACCTAATCCTTTGATCATGAGGTTATGTTAATCACCATCACCGGATGGGTACTTTGATGACATCAAACGCCACTTCGTAACTGGGTGGTTATAAAGGTGTCATTGGGTATTCTGAAAGTATGTGTTGAAGCGCATGGACCAAGATTGGGATTTGTCCATCCATATGACGGATAGATATGCTCTGGGCCCTCTCGGTGGGATGTCATCTAGTTACCTTGCAAGCATGTGACTAGGTCACAAGGGATGACATATCATGGAACGAGTAAAGAGTACTTATCAGTAACGAAGTAGAACTAGGTATGGAGATACCGACGATCAAACCTCGGATAAGTAGAGTATCGCGTGACAAAGGGAATTGGTTTCGTATGTTAATGGTTCTATCGATCACGAAGTCATCGCTGAGTGTGTGGGAGCCGTTTTGGATCTCCAGATCCCGCTGATGGTTATTGATCGGAGAGGTTTCTCCATCATGTCTGCATATTCACGAACCGTAGGGTGACACACTTAAGGTTCGAAGTTGTTTTAAGTAGATATGGAATGTGCGTTGGAGACCAAATGTTGTTCGGAGTCTTGGATTGGATCCGGGACATCACGAGGAGATCCAGAATTGTCCGGGGAATAAGATTCATATATTGGGGATCATTTTCTAAGTTAGGAAATGTTCCGGGGTATTTGTATGGGGATTCGGAATGTTCCGAAAGGTTCTAGAAGATTTCTTGGAGTTTGCTTGAAAACCAAGAAAGGATCAAGGAATCCTTGTAGGGCAAGACAAGGAGTAGTGGGGGAGGAGGACTCCTTCCCCCTTCCCAATCCGCCGGCCAAGGAGGGAGGGGAGTCCTACTAGGACTCCCCTCCCATGGCCCCTCCCTCCTTTAAATAGAGGGGTGGAGGCGCCACCTCCTAGCCCCTTCTATTCTCTAGATCTCAAGTTGCCTCTCTCCTACTCCTTACCTCTGCTCTGGCTTAGGCGAAGCCCTGCAAAATTCTCTACTCCACCACCACCACCACGTCGTCGTGCTGCTGGGATTCCGTGGAGAGATCTACTACCTCCGCTGCTCGCTGGAACGGGGAGAGGAAGGTCTGCTTCGACTCCGCACGTGTGACCGACTGCGGAAGCGCTGCCGGAACGCGACGCCGGAAGGATCGTCCACTCGATCTTGAGATCGGCAAGTGATCGACTACATAAACCACGAGATCCGTTCTCGCACAAGGCTTTCGGATCTACAAGGGTTAGTACAGATCTATCTCGTTGCACATGTCTAATAGATTAGATCTTGGCTTTTATCTAGATTAGATCTGGGTTTTGTTCGTCCTTGCGATAGAAATTTTTTGTTTTCCATGCTACGAACCCATCAGTGGTATCAGAGCCGTGTCTATGCGTAGATCTGTTGCACGAGTAGAACAAAATGGTTTTGTGGGCGTTGGTGCTCGTGCCGTATTTTGCTTTGTGTACTTTGCATCTTGCGGTATGGTGGGATGAAGCGGCTCGGGCTAACCTTACATGTCATCGCACATGAGACTTGCTCCACGCTTGACGTGTAACTTGCTTTGCACAAGTGGCTTTGCGGGTGTCTGTCTCTCTCACCATAGTATAGATCCAATCTACATTTTGCACTTGATAGCACTTGTATCAACGTTGTGGTTCATGTTCGTAGGTAAGATCCGTTCTTATTCGAAAGCCCCAAGCCACGTAAAACATGCAAATAAGATTAGAGGCGTCTAACTCGTTTTTGCAGGGGTTTTGTGATGTGATATGGCCATTATGTGATTGTGATTATATTTGATGTATGCAATGATCCTTATTGTAATATGGCAACCGGCAGGAGCCTAATGGTTGTCTTTAAATTTTGTTTAAGACCTGTGTGTCTATTCATCATGTAATAGCTTTATTCCAAGTAGTTGTAATAGTTGCTATTGGTGATGGACAACCATGAAGCGGCGCCACGGTCCTTGACGCCACACTGGTGATGATGGAGATCATGTCCATGCTTTGGAGATGGAGATCAAAGGCACAAGAAGAAAGGCCATATCATATCACATATTATGAATTGCATGTGATGTTAATCCTTTATGCATCTTGTATTTCTTAGATCGCGACGGTAGCATTATAAGATGATCCCTCTCACTAAATATCAAGTAATAAAGTGTTCGTCCTTAGTAGGCACCGTTGCTAAGACTCATCGTTTCGAAGCATCTCGTGATGATCGGGTGTGATAGATTCTATGTGTGCATACGACGGGTGCAAGCCAGATTTGCACATGCGGATACTAAGGTTAACCTTGACGAGCCTAGCATGTACATACATGGTCTTGGAACACGGAATACCGAAAGGTAAAGCATGAGTCATATGGATGATATGATGAACATGTTGATTGTTCGCCTTTAAAACTACATCATCTCACGTGATGATCGGACTTGGTGTAGTGGATTTGGTTCGTGTAATCACTAAAACAACTCGAGGGATGTTGTTTTGAGTGGGAGTTTATTTGTAATTTGGATTAGTCGAACTCAATTTATCATAAACACAATCAAAGTGAATTTGCATAGTTTATTGTAGTCATTGGCATCCGTTCACCACCTTACGCTTAGTTATAGTTGAGATAGTGGAACTATAGAAATTCTGGATATTTGCTTTACGAACTGGTATCGTATTGTTTTGAGTGTCAATCTAAAGTTGAAAAGTCCTGTTGCAAACTTTCAGCAAACTCCGTTTACTCTGTGAAGTTTAATAAATAGTATTAAATCAAGAGTAACAATTCCAGTGTTAGTATCTAATGTATCATGTTTGCCTCCATGATTCTTGATACTCAAAAGATTTTTTTAATATCAAGTTTATCTAAGAGCTGAAAGCAATGTTTCAGAAACCATCATATGTGAAAGGTATTGCGATATCTAAAACAATGTGTTGGTTACAACATGATAGAGTATATGTCCTCATATTTGATGAGAATTTGTGAAGGTTGGAGACGCTAGTCGTCCTAATCCTCCAAAAGGTTTTGGAAAAGAAACATTATACTCGCAATTCACCTTTATAAGCTATAGCATCTTGATCATGAAAATTGTCATGATAAGGATGAATAGACGATGTAAGTAAAATGTTTACTACACTAAAAGATTACTAAAGAATGGAATTTTGAAAGAATGCCAAACATTTGATGAAGGTGATCCACTTCAAAGTGCAAGTCCAAAGGTATTAGTATTTGACTATACACACTTTGTACTATGTGTCATGTGAATGACACCACTATTGATGTTGATAGATTCTTTTAAAAGAAAAGGAATTGTTGAAAGAGAATCTATAAAATATTTGGCAGAAAAGAAAAGATTGGAGATATCCAACTTAGGTATATAGAAGATACATGTTATGGTTGTATTCCTTGGTTGTTAAACAATGTGGTTCTGCGGTATTGGATACCGAATTGGTTGGTATGAAGTGTCATACAGGACAACACAATTCATGAACTGCAATGGCCTAAGTAACTAGCAAGAGAATATGTGATGATGTTCATCGAAAAACAAACAAAGGGTTGTTGTGTTGCTCGTTAACATCAAAGCTTGCCTTTAAGATTTGTTTCAATAATTGTTATTTTGATCAGGTATTATGACGACAAAAGGTTGTTCAAATAATTACCGTATTCCATAATAGATGGATGATATACAAGTCTAGTTGGAGAAATAACAACTATAAAACTAATGCTAAAATGTCGCAAGACAAATGATTAAAAAATCACTTGCGAAGTGACATCGCCGTTTAAATTATATTGAAAGGGATACATGAAGAAACTCCATGTTGATGGATTTTTTGGAGTCTTTGATTTTGATCAAATGACGCTTGTGATACTTTCCTGGAGATAATTAAAACTCCGTTCGTAGGCCAAAAGAGGAACGGACGACTAACTGATTGGAATTTGTACATATTGATGTATACAGTCCATTATGTGTAGTCGTGGGCGATGGATTTCAACTTCATATGCTTTCTCCGAAGATTTGAGTGAGTATATGTATATACTTACTCAATAAGGAAGAAGTATGAAACATTTGAAAATGTTCAAAGACTTTCAAGATGAAGTGGAAAATCATTGTAACAAGCAAATAAAAAGTTTATGATTGGATCATAAAGAAAGATGTTTGAGTTACAAGTTTAGCAAAACACCTAAGATTTGAGGAATCGTTCCATGGATTTGCATTTCCCAAAACACCATAGGAGTATGGAGTGTTCGAGATATGTAATGAAACCTTGTTTGACATGGTAAGATCAAAGGTGTCATTTATAAAACTGCCATTATATTTTAAAGATTAAAGCTTTAGTGACTACCGCTTTTACGCTGAAAAGAGCTCCATCGTTATCCGTTGAAATGACACCATATAAGCCATGGTTTGGGATAAAACCCAGGTTGTCCTTTCTTAAATTTTTGGTATGCTAGGCATAAGTAAAGTGTTTACAACCAAAGTCGGATGAGCATGTCTTTGTAGGTTATTTCGAATAACCATTGGGTATTCCTCCATAACACCGAAGACAAAAGTGTTTGTCGCTTAGAATGTCGAGTTTCTTGAGAAGGAATTTTTGGTGAAAAGTCAAGTGGGAGGACAATAGAACTTTCACAAGGTTGTTGAACCTTGGCTAATATGTGCTGAGTTGCGCAGCATCGATAAGTGTCCCGGAGGCAGCAACAATGCTCATGGCTCACGTGCCTCAAAGGTTGTGGTCACGGAGATCTAAGTTCCTATTGAACCAAGTAGGTCGGGTAAGTAATCAAATGCCAAGATTTGAGAGTTAAATCATTGTTGTTTGACAATGATGAACCGACTACATGCAAAGAAGCAATGATGGGCCCTGACTTCGTTAAGTGGCTTGAAGCCATAAAATCCGTGATAATTCCATACACGAGAAATCAAGCTTTGAATTTGAAAGACCCTCTGGAAAGGTGCAAGACCTTACAGTCGTATATGGATCTATAAAGAAATAGACATGGATGTTTCACATCTATGAAATAGTCGACATGTCGGAAAGAGTTTACGACAATGTTCAAGGAATTGACTATGATAAGATTTGATCTTTCATAGCGATATTTAGTCTGAACGGATTAATGTAGCAACCACTACATATATTTTGGTATATGGTAGTTGAACAAACAAAACAAGTTCTTCTAATAGAATGGTTACCTAGGACGTGTACATGACACGATCCAAAGGTTTTTGTTAATTCAAAGGATGCTAAAAGAGTATGCAAAACTTCAATGGTTGAAGTGAGCATCGCGGAGTTGGAATCTTCAGCGTGATGAAACCGTTAAAAGGTTTAATTTCATCAGAGACGATGAAGATGTTTGCATTTTGCAAGAAATTAAGTGGGAGCGCTAGGACATATTTCTAATACATTATGTGAAAGACATATTGTTGATTAGAAATGATGTATGTTTTATTGACACAGGTTAAGAATTTCATTTCGATGAAAGACTTAGGCATAACCCAAGAATTAGGCATCAATGTCTATATGGATAGATTAAGGCGCTAATATGGTTTTGCCAAATGTACATAGATAAAATGTTGAATGAGTCCAATATGGAAACAACAAGAAAGGTTCTTGACGCACGGAAAGGACTGGATCAAGATTCAAGTGTGTTGACACGAGATTCAAGTGTTTTGACACTTGGTGAAATCACAAGAATATTTTGATCAATCATTCTTTGAGATGTACACATCCAGATATGTCCTATGCTTTAAATGTTATGAGCATATACCAGAATGACTCATAAGATGATCATTGGACAATAGTAGGGATATTCCTATGATCTTTGGAAGAACTAAGAATATATTATTTATATAGTGGTGACAAATAGTTCATTGTAAATTGTTGCATTGATACTAGTTTTGTCACAAATTAAGTTTATCTCAATTTAAACTATGGGTGGCACAATGTAATGGAAAGGAAGTTCCATAATGGATTTGGTTGAGTACCAAAGTTAAAACATTGTGACAGATACTACAACAAAAGGCTAAGTATATGACTACTATTGTAGCAGCAAATGAGGGCATTTGCGTCAAGTAGTTTGTTATCAAACTAGGTGTGGTTCATAGCGAGATAATACTATGAAGATACATTGTATGACAATTGTATCAACATAATTTAATCCCAAGGAACTAAAGGTCTCACCAAAGGACTAAATTTATACAATGCCATCTTATTGGAGAATGAGTAATGTGTAGAGACGCAAGGACATGGAAATACACACGAACCTGAAAGTGTCAGATCCGAAGATTATGTTTACCACTAGCAATAGTGTCTATACAACACCAGAAAGCCATAGGTGTTGAATGCACAAGTTTTTAACTAGATTATTGACTCTAGTGCAAGTGGGAGACTGTTGGAGATATGCCCAAGAGACAATAATAAAGTGGTTATTATTATATCTTTATGTTTATAATAAATGTTTACATCCCATGCTATAATTGTATTAACCGGAAACATTAATACTTGTGTGTTTTGTAAACATAAAAGAGTCCCTAGTAAGCCTCTTGTTAAGCTAGCTTGTTGATTAATGGATGATCATGGTTTCCTGATCATGGACATTGGATGTCGTTAATAACAAGATCATATCATTAGGAGAATGATGTGATGGACACACACCCATAGTAAGCATAGCATAAGATCAAGTCATTAAGTTTGTTTTGCTACAAGATTTTCAAATGCATAGTAACCTAATCCTTCGACCATGAGGTTATGTTAATCACCATCACCGGATGGGTACTTTGATGACATCAAACGCCGCTTCGTAACTGGGTGGTTATAAAGGTGTCATTGGGTATTCTGAAAGTATATGTGTGAAGCGCATGGACCAAGATTAGGATTTGTCCATCCATATGACGGATAGATATGCTCTGGGCCCTCTCGGTGGAATGTCATCTAGTTAGCTTGCAAGCATGTGACTAGGTCACAAGGGATGACATAACATGGAACGAGTAAAGAGTACTTATCAGTAACGAGGTAGAACTAGGTATGGAGATACCGACGATCAAACCTCAGATAAGTAGAATATCGCGTGACAAAGGGAATTTGTTTCGTATGTTAATGGTTCTATCGATCACGAAGTCATCGTTGAGTATGTGGGAGCCATTATGGATCTCCAGATCCCGCTAATGGTTATTGATCGGAGAGGTGTCTCCATCATGTCTGCATATTCACGAACCGTAGGGTGACACACTTAAGGTTCGGAGTTGTTTTAAGTAGATATGGAATGTGCGTTGGAGACCGAATGTTGTTCGGAGTCTCGGATTGGATCCGGGACATCACGAGGAGATCCAGAATTGTCCGGAGAATGATATTCATATATTGGGGATCATTTTCTAAGTTAGGAAAAGTTCCGGAGTATTTGTATGGGGATTCTAGAAGGTTTCGGAATGTTCTGGAAGGTTCTAGAAGATTTCTTGGAGTTTGCTTGAAAACCAAGAAAGGATCAAGGAGTCTTTGTGGGTCAAGACACGGATTCGTGGGGGAGGAGGATTCCTCCCTCCCTCCCAATCCGCCGGCCAAGGAGGGAGGGGAGTCCTACTAGGACTCCCCCTCCCATGGCGCCTCCCTCCTTTAAATAGAGGGGAGGGGGCGCCACCCCCTAGCCCCTTCTATTCTCTAGATCTCAAGTTGCCTCTCTCCTACTCCTTCCCTCTGCTCTAGCTTAGGCGAAGCCCTGCAAAATTCTCTACTCCACCACCACCACCACCACGTCGTCGTGCTGCTGGGATTCCGTGGAGAGATCTACTACCTCCGCTGCTCGCTGGAACGGGGAGAGGAAGGTCTGCTTCGACTCCGCACGTGTGACCGACTGCGGAAGCGCTGCCGGAACGCGGCGCCGAAAGGATCGTCCACTCGATCTTGAGATCGGCAAGTGATCGACTACATCAACCACGAGATCCGTTCTCGCACAAGGCTTTCAGATCTACAAGGGTTAGTACAGATCTATCTCGTTGCACATGTCTAATAGATTAGATCTTGGCTTTTATCTAGATTAGATCTGGGTTTTGTTCGTCCTTGCGATAGAAATTTTTTGTTTTCCATGCTACGAACCCATCAAGGCTAAGGGCTCTACCGGTAGCTATGTGTTCATCTCTCTCTCTCTATGCATGATCTTGTGAGATCATGAGCTTTGTAATCTATAGATCTATTCTGCTACTCAAGTGCTTTAATGAATCTCTGCTTATCCCCACGTGTGTGAAGTTGACAGTGTGCACACCGTGTGGCACTTTTGCTAAGGTTACATAAATACTTATCATGAGTATAATTTGAGTTGGATGTCTCTATGAGATTGTGGTGTTTGTTGGAACCATCTAGCGCTCAAGGTGACAGTGATGGGTTATCTAGATGGGGAATACGAACTTTAAGGTGTGCTGTTATAGCCTTACATCGTCCAACCAGGGAGTAGTTCAGGGTAGCATCAGGAAGAGAAGATATTTATATGAGAGTGTCCACTAGTAAAAGTATGATCCTAGGCCTTGTTTCTAAGCATTAAAACACCGTTTACAATCAGTTCTGTTACATGTTTGCTTGCTGCCGCTCTTATTTCAGGTTGTAATTACCATTTATAATCATCCATATTACTTGTATTTCACTATCTCTTCGCCAAACTAGTGCATCTATACACCTGAAAAGTGTATTGGGTGTGTTGGGGACACAAGAGACTTCTTGTATCTTGATTGCAGGGTTGCTTAAGTGGGATACCTTTGACCACTTCTTCTCTGAGTTTGATAAACCTTGAGTGATAAGGGAAACTTGCTGCTGACCTACAAACCTCTTCACTTGGAGGCCCAACACTGTCTACAAGAATAGAAGCGTGCGTAGACATTAGGGATGCGCGGCCAAGCGATGCGGGAGGCAAGGTCATCAGTAGGCGGCATGGAGGTGGGTGAAGCTGGCAAGGTCATCAGTAGGCGGCATGTTGGTGGGTGAAGCTGGGGCCGACGCTAAGGATCCTTGGTGGCTGTAGAGGACCTCGTCATGCACGTGCTTTCTGAGAATATAAGGTGGACCCTTTTTCTAGGAGGGACGCGTGCACATTGTGGGCCAGAGGCGGGTGATGTAACCATCCCGTCCCTATGATGTGTATCGTTTCCCTATTATGTTTGCTAGTTATGTTGTTCGTCTGATAGAGCATCTCAACCAGTGAGCCTAATAACCTTCCCAAGCGAAAGTGCTGACACCGGCAGTCCGAATAGCAATAGCTAGCACTCCCAATAGGATCCTAGACCGGAGGGGTCCGATTGGAGTGGCCGACTACTGTGGGCAAGCAACTCAGTGTCATATTTAGCTTGTTTTTCCACTCGGCAGAAAAATAGCCCACCTACCCCTCTCTCCTCTCCTCTCGTCTCTCTCCTCTTGTTCCCTGGTGTCCTCCAGCGGCGCCCGCGTTGCACAGGAGACCGGTGGCGACGAAGTTGGCGTGAACTCTAGCCCGCTTCACATGTTGATCCACCTTTGTTGCATTGGTTAGATATGGTGATGTGCTCTACGGCGACTCGTGTGTGCGGCGCACGGCGGTATCATCGACATGACCACCTCTTTGGCATTTTCTTTTCTATTGGGGTTGAAGACCGGTGTGGGCAACTATCCCCAAAGTGTCCGGCACCATTGCAGGCGCTCGGCATGTGCACTGTCGGACATCATTAGGTCTCCCGGTGAAGATGATCTAATCTTGAGACTGGTTTTCAGCTAATGGTTCGATATGGCATGTTTCTCACAATTTGTAAAAATAATGGAAATTATGTAGACTTTTCCTCGAATCAGGCTTCGCCCCGGTTTATAAATAAAGCCAAACAACCGAACCGATACAAAGTGATGATGAATTCCTCTTACAAGCAGATCAAAAGATACACAACAAAAAACTAGGAAGCACCGAAGATGTCGTGAGACTAAGGAGACCTGGGCTCCACGACAACGCCCCAAAGAAGGTGATGACACAACAAGCACCACCATCACCGAGACCACAAAAGTCTAGGGTTTTCACCCAGAGCCCTAATGCGGAGAAGGTAGCCACAACGGTACCCTCAAGAAGGTTACGACACCCGCAGGCGTCGCCGCCGTTGACGCCAAAGCGCTGGAATTTCTTCCGAAAAAACCCTTGCCACACTGAGGACCTTAGACTACGGACATCCCCGAGCCGATCTTGCACCACACGATTTGGGCATCGACTACACCGAGATGCCGCCAACACCAGGAACCCCCGATGCCCACTCCTCGCCACCCTCATGGCCCAGGAGACGGCCATCACCACCGCCACATCGCCCGCTGTCGAGCTGCCCACGCAATCCACCTCCCAAGGCCGCCACCCCAGCATCCGAGATCTCGCCCATGACACAACAGACGCCACATCAGTACTTCCATCAAAGTGGGCAAGAAGGGACCAAGGCAGCTAGGCAACACTCGAAAAACAGGGTTCAACTAGCAGGATGCACCCGCCGATTGAACTCACATCACCCGAGGGGCGGGGCTGCCAGGCGGTCACCAGAACCAGGCCTTCGGGTCCGGATCCGACACCCAAACCACTCCGTGGCCAGGGGATGGGCTCCTAGGATACCCCTGAAACCTGCGTAGGGCGCAAGCCCGCCAACCCAGATCGGGCCCGAATGGGCCTAGATCTGGGCCGAGGCAGGCCTAACGCTACCCAGGCCAGCTCCGCCTGCCCGTCGTCGCCTGGTAGCCGGCCGACTCGTCCCTCGTCTCCGACTCCGTTGGAGAAGGCCGATGTAAGCCTCCCAGCCCACCGGCAAGGATCTTTCGAAGAAGCTCTGGCCGCCACTGCCTTCGTCCATGGGAGATGGTCGCAGCGCCGTTGAGCCCCGTCGCCTCCACCACGAGAACCCTCCGCAGCCGCAGCTCGCTGGCCCGCAGCACTAGGGAAGATAGGGTTGTCGCTGAGGTTCGCCGCCGCCTTTCAGAGCCGCCCCGCTCCCGACAAAACCAATGAGGACTGCTTCTGCCGGCACCGCACGGGTTTTGCCCGGCGGCGTGTGCCGACGGCGGCGGCGGGGGTGAGGGGAGAAGGTGGGACGGGGGCGGTTTGGGTTAGGGAGCCCGTGGTCGCTCGCGGGGGGCGACGCAAGAGTGAGTAGGAAATTATGTAGACTTTTGTAGACGTTTTCGTAATACTCCTTTTAACTGAAATCGGCAAAGTTGGAAGAATACTAAATGATTGGAAAATAAATGGCTACAAATGTACAGTCTGAACAGTCAGCACACCCACAACAACACCCCCATTGTCCATTGTCCTTTGATTCTTCGTGGCGCTATGCTATCCTCCTCCTCAGCGGTGGTGGCGTGTAGCGCGGCCGTTGAGGCCTTGACTATCAGGTCCAGTTAAAGGCTTAAAGCCAAACAGCAACACCAGTTGCTGCATCTGGCCATTAAGCTAGCACACGGCCAAATGTGCAAGCAGGTTGCTCCTCTTCAATCTTCTCAACACATCTGATCCAAATTGACCTCGCTGTCAGCACAACTAGCAGGCAAGATACTCGCTGTCTTCAGAACTTTGTAAAAACCCACTGGTCCAGAATCCAGACGACCAAGATCCAGAGAAACGAGTTCTTGCAGAGAAGGTAGATTCTCACTTGCTCCGTCAGGAAAAAAAAGAGAAGAGAAAAATAGTGCAGCACAGATGGGGTTGTTCCAGGACCGTGCTTTTTCCCTGGGTTTATATATAAAGCTGATGATCAGAACACGTTTTGCACGTGCGATGTCCGCGGCCAGCCGCTGCCGCCGGGAAACGTGGTATCGCTGTCTGCAGCTGCAGGCAGCTGCTTCCTCTCGACTTCCTGGAGAGCCTCCTCCACGGCCCTCTCCACCTCAGAAGCCGCTATCTGTGAATGCGACGCGCAAGGAAAGCAAGGTTAGTTGGCTCCGTACCATTGGATCAATCGAGTAAATTTAATTCTTGATTGATGACACGGTGTGTTTTCGCATTAATTAGAGAGGCATCGACTTTCTTAATTTGGTGGTATTTATATATACTGCTTAAAAAGTGCATATGGTTGGAGCCAAAATCCTCAACTAGTAAGATGTTTTGGAGCTTTCGAAATAAATACAGTACAGTGATTTTAAAAAAGAATATCACATTAATTCTACGGTTGATTTAGAATCTTCGTCTTTATCCTGTTGACGATGCAGCTTGTATCCATCAAGCTAATACGGTAAGGCAGGATGTGGTAGCAGTGTACTAGTGGAACACGAAAATTTCGAAATTGCAGTTATCCTGTTGATGATTCAGCATCTATCTAACACTCTAATGAGGTAAGGCAGGATGTAGTGTACTAATCGAACACGAAAATTTCGAAAATCTTGTAGGTGACTCAACTGCTGCTGCTGTACCTTTTCTAACCTAATGTTTTTCCCAGTCATCACTACTGTCGCAACAAGACAGGTTAAGACTAAGTTGAGAAAATGAAGCTCATATTCATCACAAAAGAAGAAGGGAAAAGAAAGCTCACCGTGGTCTCCACATTGATCTCGGTGGTGAGTCGATGGCCGGCGAGCGTGGACCTGATCCCCCTGGTCTTGACATTCATGGCCTTGAGGGACCTGAGCGCCCCGATCATGGAGTCGACGGAGGAGGACGGGTCGTCGACCTCGAACTGGACCCTGACGCATGGCTGCTGCGCGTCGTGGCCCAGGATCTTGGCCTTGAGCTCCTCGCTCCTCCGCTGCAGCCGGTCCCTGGCCACCTTGAGCTCGTGGATGTAGTTGGCGGCCGACTGCACGATGGAGTTCTTGTCGCTCCTGGACCTGGAGGAGACCATGGCGTACAGGTCGGCGTAGCTCTGGCTCAGCTTCTCGCGCCGCTGCCGCTCCCGCATCATGTGCCGGAACCCGCGGCTGCTCTCCACGGCGCCCGCTTGCTGCTGCTGGTGTTGTTGTTGCTGAGGCTGAGGCTGCTCCTCCTCGGAGCCGGTGCCCGGCCCCATCCTGCCCAGCATGCCCATCATCCTCCGGTGGATGTTCACGTTGCCTCCACCTCGTTGCGTCCCGGCGGCGGCGGCGGCGACGGGGTAGTACTGGAAGGCGCTCTGCCTGGCCGGCTCAGGCAGCGGCTCCGAGAGCGAGGCAATGAGGTCGGCGAATTGCAGCTCCGGCGATCCCGGGATGCCGCCGGCGCCGGCGAAGAAGTGGGCGTCGTCCTGGAACTGGAAGGAGTAGTAGGAGTCCATCTGCATTTCCTCTGGCTGGCCTGCTGTGTTGTGCTGTGCGTCTTCTCTGGTTTGAGTCGAGCTGCTGCGCGGGGCGGCCGTGGGTTTGGGAAATGGGAAATATTGGGACGCGGTTATATAGCCATCGCCGCGGCAGGCAAGGTCACGTGGTCAAATGGATTTCATTTGCGCGGTGTGAGAGAGACGAGACGGTCAAAGCTGAAAGGAATTGTTTTTTAATCGCAGATTTGGGGCGGGGGAGAGACTGAGAGAGGGGCTAAAAAAGCTAAAGAGCACGTGGTTGTGGCTATAGTAGCGTGCGGCTACGCACTCTGCTCGGGCCTCGGGGCTGTGACGCCACGGCCGCTCTGCTCTACCCGGGCCTCGGGACAAGGCAGCCGGAGAAGGTTCCTCCGTACCAGAGAACCAACTTGGAGAAAAGCGCGCAACTGGAGAGAAAATCCAATGTTTTTCTTCTTGCGGGGATAAGTAAATAAATGTTTCTGGACGCTCAACAGCTGGGAATAATGTACTACTGTAGTAAAATATTTTAAAACAGAGTGTAACATTTCCAGGAAAAAATCTTAAGTATCGTAGCATCTCCATTTGAAAATAAATTATGGATTGAGAATGCGCAGGCAGTTCGTTGTTAATTGTAATGGGCGTAAAGCTTCAAGCCAACAATTATGGTAGCATCTCCATTTAGAAAAAAAAATCGTATTTTAAAATCTGAATTAATATGACCCGCAAAACAAATCTGAATTAATATGTAGCAATATTTATTCAATAAAATAGTATTCTTTCTGATCCATAATAATTGTCGCTGGCCTGTTACAACTTTATACTAGATGATCGGAGGGAGTAACATACTTTGTTTTACATAGGGAATATTCCATAACTACGTAATATGTACACTCGATGCTATCGATGCTATTTTGAACTCGTACGTATCGAGGACTCGAAGAAGAGACTGTGAGGCGACTCTACAACCCATCTAGGGTTCCGTTCCCCTCGCCGGTGACGGTGATAGTGCGCTCTGCCTCCGGTGCCCGCGGACCACGGTTCCTCGCGAGGCGGGGGTTTTCGTTCTTTCTTTAGCCTATTTTTTCGTGTCTTTTTGGGATCGTGACACGGTGGCTACATACTGAAGTCAAAATAAGAATCTTTACATCCTATCCTCGTTTTGGTGGTGCATCTAGTGCCGACCGGGAGGTGGAGGGTGCATGGAGTCGTGTGTCCGGCAGATCTCCTAAGATCCTTCCGTTTTTCGTGCTTGTTGGTGTGATTTTAGGTCAGTCTCTTCCGATTTAAGACTATTGTTACACTGCTGTCCTGGTCCTTTAGTGACTTAGCATGACGACTTTTCGTCTTTGTACTACAACGAACTCTACTACGACAAGTTTTGTCTCGAGCAGGTAATGTAAGGGCAAGAACGGGGGCGCCTTCGGCTCGGGCTAGTGCATGTAGTCGTCGTTAGGTGGTCCATGAACCTATCTATAATTTTTGTTACTTTTATGTCTCCCTGTACTATTGTTGATGATTATTAATAAATCAATGGAATTTTGCAAAATATTTATATATGTTCGTCTGAAAAGAAACTAGTCAAAATACTATATATTATATAAAGTGTCAAGTGGGATGCCCCCTAGATCCCACTTCTAGATCATTTTGAAATTTCTAGTGTAAAATTTTATTAATATTATATGCGTGTACTACTTATTACTACGTACGGACGATAATTATGCTTCCTCCAAATGGGAACCAAAAATAGGAAAATTTCAATATACCGAGTAGAAAGTGTTGAACGAGTGAAGCTCGGCTTGCCCCGTGTGAACTAGACCAGGCCTACGACCCGAGAATTGAAGATGCATGCAACCTATCCGTACGGTACGACCGTGGGACGTCTCAAGAGCAAATGACGAGTAGAGACTTCGCCTGGACCGTATTCTTCGACTACATCCATCTGGAAAAAGTCCTCTACTAACACCGGACACGTTAACGCTGAATGTTTTGTTTCCCTGTGAGCACTATTTTTTTTTGTCAACGATTTACTCTTCAGATCCCCTCCTTTGATATTGATAATTTATTCCACCACTTTGTTGCGTATGTGTGCATGGAGGGTGACAGTGTTTCTTCTCTATACAGGGTCCAACTATGGTCACGGCAAGGTCATGGGCAAAATCCATATTTTGCTAGCTCCACGTGTTTCCCATGATAGCCACCATGGTGCTCCATATGTGTGCATTCAAAGAACTGTTCTTGATGAGCTTTCCACATTTTTTTTCTACCAATATTTTGTTTTCCACAAGCCTCCTTACTAGTATAATTGAGAACATGTGTGACATGGAACTTACCTGATGCTAGGGAGTATCTATTTTTGGTGGGAAGTTTTTATTATACAACTATTTATTATCGATATCTTTTTTATGGGGAAATTGATTAACTATATATCCAATACCAATAAAAAATCACCAGTTAGATAGGACACTATTGATCTGAGCAATCCATCAATATCACATATGGTTCAAATTTTAACTTGGATTCTCAAAGTTGCCTCCTAATTGCACGCTTATGGTATAATCAATTCCAAATCAACACCATTACTTACCCTTTAGATTATTTAAACTTTCTTCTTGGGATTTATTTTGAGATTTTCATCGTTTCCTATCATTGTTTTTAAATAATGTGGTTTGATAGAATAAAAATAAATGAGGGATGAGTTTAAAGTTGAAGTTTGATTTTTGACATATTTTAGTTATATTTTTCATCTAACCTATATTGCAAAAAAAAAACTTTGCACATACATGTCAGCTAGTGTTATAGAGAAACAAATGGTGTATAGGTTGCAATTTTTCACAAATGAAGTAAAACATAAAATCATATATCCAATTGATGATCAACAAAGAGACAAATAAGGTGAAAAAGTTGTGGCCTTATAGACATTGTCCAGGTTCCAAAATATCACTTGGGGCACCAGTTTCTATTGTAATATATGTATAACACAAAACCGTTTTGTATTAATTTTAGAATTTTTTTGAGGAAAATAAATACATTTGATTTTTAAAGTTCCTGTTTGAAATTTCAATATTGTATCGGCAATGAAACGTTTAGGATTTTGAATGAAGTCATGTACATAACGTCAACTTTTAGTGACCTAGAGAGAGCAGCTCTATGTACTTGTGTTTTAAATCTTCCTACCAAACATTTTATAGGAAGTTCTAGGGAGCTTCGGAGTGAACCCTTTAGGCCACATGATTGATATTAGAGGATATAAGTGGCAAGGATCAAGAGGGATTGAAGAAGGAGAAGCAGAGGAGGAACTAAGAGGTGTAAGAAGGGGACCTCGATCAGTTGTGACCACATAATAATTGTATATTCTAGAGAACACAATTTGACAACATTTCAACTTAAATTATTAAAAAAATCAAATTCAAACATCATCAAAAAGCAAAGATGGTGAAAAAACAAGGATCATTCAGACATAAACATAGGTCACACATCCATAAAATCAAGAATTCGCTGCCCCATGTAGTGCCCACATGTGCTCCACGAGGTCATCCCGAAGCTACTCATGTGACACCATGTGTTCTATTTTTCCGGTGAACCTTGATAAGTCACTAGAGTCGATGGGTTGTACTTTGAGGCATGGAAAGAGTCCCCAAGATATTTATACTCATAATCCACCTCTTGATACCTCATATCTTCTATGATTGTGTTGTGAAGGACCACACAAGCACTCATGATGTTTATGATGGTGATCTTCTGCTACCAGAAGTGAACGAGTCCATGCATAATTGCAAACTGAGCTTGGAAGGCACTGCATGCTCCTTATTGTTCTTTCTTACTACTTATTGAGCTTTCACGACTCAGATTCTCATCTTAACTTGAGGGTATTGGATTGTCTTTATGAATGTTGACCATGATGGATGGATGTCATCTACAAGACAGTACTAGCACATATCATAGTCATAGCCATGATCTTAAGTTTCCCGATGGATTGAAGACTCGCAAAAAAACAAAAATTTCCAGAGGCATCTTCCATTCATTTCGATTTAGATCTTTCTGTACCATATATAGATCTTCCCTCTATATCTGTTGAATGCGAGCCCGGGTTGATATCGTTGAGTTGGATTAGTCCTATCCCTATCCTATCCCGTAACCACTCCAATCTCAATCTTCTCTACTTCCACAATAGCTAGCATTGCAATCAATTGTCTTTGCAAGACATTGATGTCATGGTAGGAGCCATGCATCCCAAAGTGGAAGTGTCGAATCCATAGATCCCGATACACAAGTTAAGTATGATCATTGGATCATGCCAATGCCTCGTGAATTTAGTAGGTCATACATTAGAGAAATTCTCCCATCTCTAGTGTATATATTCAATACACCTAAGAATCCTCGATAGGCCTCTTGCCTTAGCCATTACCAAAATTCTTACGATTTCCTCTGTATTTGATGCTCTTAGGTACAATACTCAACTCTAAATACCTTGATCAATATATCTTTGATTTTCTTCACGTAGTTGATGAATATGTCTCCCCCAATTTGAATGTATTCATCAACATAGTTAGCTAGGAAACCATATGTAATGATGCACATAGCAGTTGTGATCTTTTGCCAAGCACTAAAACCAAATTCCTTAGCCACATTCCTTTTTCGTCTAAAGTAATCCTTGTTATATTCTGCAGCCTTGGCAATGAGCATGAAAATCTTTGTAGAAATACTTATATGTCTCTTGAAGAGTAAGAGAGAATACAATTGAGCATGTCCAAGGTAGTCATGGATAATATGGTTATGGTCGGCCACCCTGTCATGGGGATCCCCACACCCGCTATCTCAGAACTTCCATATTTTAGCCATGTGTTGCTCTCCACCCCACTTAAGCAAGAAATAGACATCGCATCCAAATATGTGTCATCCTCGGAATGATCATCATCATCATCATCCGACGATGATGGTAAATCTTCAAAATATCCATCTATAAGGGAACTCATCTACAAAACATGTACTATCAAAGTCATTCACATCATCAAAAACATTGCATAAGAAAGAACAAAAACTTTCATACAGAAAATAGATCAGTAGGTTGGGCTCCACGGGTGAAGGACTTGGATGATGATGTGGGAAAGGGTGGAGATGTACAAGCTCACTAAGAGGTCTAATAGGCTGCAATGTATACCATGGTGGTCGGAGGAGGAAATGCCCGTTGGATCTCATGGATGGGTATAATGGCAGCGCCAGAGAAATGTGTGATGTCATTGCCACCCTTAGGTGGCAAAGGAAGAGCTCTAGAGGGATGGAACCATGATCGTTGTATCACACGCTATGACCAGGGGTTGGTGGATGTTTCGTGGGCCCCCGGATAGGGCATGGAGGGAGAACAACAAAATGGGACCATGACGGGACGGGAAGGCCATCGGCAGCGGTTTTGCAGCGACGAGATGTTGGAGGGGGCGGTGATGCAGGGTGGGGAGATGTAGCAGGTCGAGGATGAGCATTCGTGAATTAAATGCCGTAGGCATAAACAAATACGGATGGCGATGATTGTATCACTACTAGAAAAATGCTTATAGGAGACTCCCTATCGGGGCGCACTGTCTAATGTACGCATCGCTGTTAACACCGGTGGCGCATAGAAATAGGCAACACCCCCGATAGTGTGCCATTGGCGGCGTGGGACTGATGGTGGCAACGGTAGTGTGTTGGCGGCTGACGGTGGCCTACAGAAGGATGGTCTCATGTGCTTGACTGGCTATAAATAGTAGAGACGTGGTGCTATGTTTACGCGCCCTTAGTAAATAGGTATCAGGGGGTTGCACATGCCCGTGCCGCAAATAGTGGCATGAGGCACGACCATGTATACCAACGCCGCTGATAAATGTTAGAAGCGACACATCGAGCACGCACGTCTGCAGAGCAGAGCGCGTGACCCGCTAGCAACAACATCGATTGGCGGCCGCAACTCTAATTTATTCACCGGCAGGCTCCTCTTCCTCTTCATATAATACACTAGCCGGATCCTCTCTCCCTCTTCTCATAGTAGAAAGTTTATCCACGGTCAGACGCCGGCGAAAACAGAGGGGGATATGGGAGAGGCTCCACCGACGTGGAAAGGAGAAGGTAGTCTCATGCATGTTGTCGTTCTCAAGAAGGTAACAGCCACCGAGGCCGAGGAAATCTCACATTCACCTCGATGCATGTGGTCTTCACTTCTCAAGGACTATGGCCTGCAACGAAAATGCTGTGCGTACGAACTTCAATGTCCGATTTTTGTACGAGATTGAATCCTATGGCTGCGCTGCTGGCTGCGCGTTTGCGGCAACGGCTGTGCGCCCGCGTCGTACATGAATCGTATGATTTCTGATTTCTGTCGTACGTGTAGCAGTGTTGGGCCTGCAAAGAGGCGGTGGAGGTGGCAAGCCGCTAGTTCATGGCCACCGCATGGATGGCTCGCAAGGGAAAACGGTGGCGGAGGCCGATGCGGAGGATGTCGGGGCCATCCACCTAGCTCAGGAAGCGGCGGCGGCAACACGTCGACACGAGGCTCAAAAAGCAGCAGCTCCGTCGGCGGCTACCTACGGCGGCGTAGGAGGCAGGTGTCACAGCAAGGGAAGGATGGCTGTTATCGAGCTTGGTGATGGCGAGCGCCGGACATGAGGGAGCACGAGGAGGAGGTGCATGAAGTGCCCAAGGAGCGTGGCGAGGTGGCAGACAGTACTCTACCCGCCGCACAGCTGCGCGCCGGCGAGCGCCGCTAACCGTCGGCGACCAGTTTTAGATTAGTTTAGATTAGGTTTAATATTTCTAATCAGTTGCAATAGTTTATCAAGATTTGAATAAAATACGATTTAAATAAAAGACGTCGTTTCGAATTAAAGCTTTATCATTCCATTTAATAAACGTCGTATTAATTCATGGTTTAAATTTTGTGTCGTGCGCTATATATTTGTCGGTTGAAACACCCAACAAAATTAGGGGCACGCGTCTCAGCGCCACCAGTAACAGCAACAACGGCGTTTGGCGCGGAAAACGCCCCCTATATAAGTTACTGGCGGCACGTCTGACACGTCCACGGATAATAGTTATTAGCAGCGCCATATTAGCGCCATCAGAGTCAACGCCCCGATCGACTTTTCTGAGCGTCGCTAGTAAGTCTATCCCTCCTAGCGTATACAATGGTTTGTTTTTTCCTCAAACTTGAAAAATTGGGTTGTTTGTAAGTCAATCTCCACGTATCTAGGGATCCATTTAGGGTATCTCCTAGTGTGAACATTTTCTCTATAATTTTAGAAAAAAGAGGGATTTATGGAATGTGCTAAATTTTAGTTGAGTTCGGCATAACACAATTCAACAACCAAAAATTGAGCTAAAAATGATATCCTATCATAAGTTCCTAGTCTTTAGTTTCATGGTGAAGTCAGTGTGCGGAAAATATCATGGAAGCCAAGATTTGAGGACTAGTAATGGTGGGTTGAGTCTTGATGGTGATGAGGAATTGGCTTGGTGATTCATGACTTGTAGTAGCGGCATCAGAAAGTGGGGGCGGCAGCACAGGAGAAGTTCATAGCTTTATCTTGCAAGGTGAAAATCCAAGGTCTGACCTTAATTGGTTGTGTCTGGCAATGACCATGTTGAAGACATGTTTTTGTGAGTGACGACTTTTTTCAGGGTAAAAACCTTTGATCTTTGATCGAGTGACGACGGTACTTGTCCTATATTTTCTTCTTAAAGGCGTCGTTATTGGAGATGTTCGACTTCTGGTGTTGTTCCGGTGGTGTTAGTGTCGCTGCTACTAAGAATCTGATCATTGTAGCGAGACTTTTCTTTTTTTTAAATTTTTTTTCGGCTGTGTGCATTCGTAATGCCAATAGGGTAATGTGTTGTTGCATAGGCTGGATATATTGATATCGTCGCGATATTAATATATGCTCCTTAAAAAAAAATAAGACACAAAATATATTATAATACTATGTGCATGTTGAAGACACCGAGAAAGACAATTAAACTGAATGGGAACAGAAAGGAGGGAAAATTCAACAACGAGTAAATTGAATTGAACAAGAGAAGCTTGGCCGTGTGAACTAGACCCAGCCAACGACCGGGAACATGGTATTATCGGTAAATGCTTGCAAGGGCAAATGATGAGTAAAGAACTGGCCTAGACCATAGTCATCTACTAACTCTTGAACACGGATCCGCTGAAGTTTCGGTCCTTCAGCGAGTTGTTCGTGTTACTGTCAGCGAGTATTACTTAATAACAACAGTGGTTTTTTGCGATGAAACAACAGTGTTTTTTTAGTCGATATGCACAGTTCTACTATTATGATACATCTTCCATTTAACATATTTTGATTCCTTTGTATAGCATATTAGCATGTGCATTGAGGGTGACAGTCTTGGTTCTCTGTTCATGGTCATGGTCATGGTGTGCTCGTGACTGAATTCATATTCCACTCTCCACGTGTTTCCCGTGATAGCCTCCTTGCTCTTCGTATTTAGAAATGGTCAAATAATTGAGCCCTTAGGCTTGCAGCCACGACGAAGCTTCCCAGCTACCCAAGTACTATTAAGTAACAGTAATATATGATCCAAAATATGTTACGATAGTGAAACCAAGGCACGTTTATGTTGCATGCTTGTATGCTACTACTATGCTGCCTGGTAAAAGGTCACCTGGACCCCACCAGGCTCATATATGTGCAACATAAGGGGTTGTGTTCTGTATTGCTACATGTAAAAGTCAGATGCAACATAAGGGGTTCGAATCCGTGAAGGTTAGTGATGCTGCCGGAATGTGCATGTCCACTGAGTTTTAAAGAGCATCCCCGAGAACCACTTTTTTCATCCGGATGATAAATAAGGCCTAGTCACGCCCTAGGTCTTGTTTTGGCCCAGGTTTGGTTTGTTTTCCATCTGGCGATCCCATGCCAACCTCAGCCCCTCGGGATCGCCTAGGGACTCTGGATGAAACATTTCGCCCGCTTGGCCCATGTGACAGTCAAATAGAGCTGAAAACAGGCGGTCCCACCTACCCACACACCCTCTCTCCCTCTCCCGTTTTTTCCCACTACGATGTCACGCCACCGGCCACGCATGCCCACCGCGTCGTCGGCTCCAGTACTCCTCTCCTCCCCACAGCCTCGTTCCTCGCCGCGCTCCCCGAGGGCTGCCAGTTCCACGCTCTCGCCTCCAAGCTCGCGCTTGCTCAGGCCCACAATGTCGTCGCTGACTCCCTCCTCCACCTCTACGCCTCCTGGTACGAGAGCTAGGGGACGGAGAGGCCGTATCCCACGACGTGCTGATCAACAACTCGCTCGTGGAGGTGTGGGAGTTGCAGCTCGGCTACGTGGCCGGGTGGTCGGCGCGTGGCTGGGGCTGGCGAGGACGCGGCCGGGGCGGAGGTCGTCGTCGCGTTGCCACATGTCTGCCGAATGAAGCTATCCTGCGTTTTGGGGGCGCAAGGCTAGGAAAAAGATGAAACTCGTAGCCAAAATTCCGCCGGATTAAGTCCGGCTGGATGAAAAAATGTCCCTAGGGATCCCAAACGAGTGGAGATGCTCTAACTATAGAAGTTGAATCACTGGTAAGGATCTAAAGCTCATCTCGGGGATCTCAAGATCCATTGCACCAAATCATGTCGAGTCTTTCCAAAGCAGGGGCTATAGATGTTGAGGTACGAATATTTCACACCAAGAAGTAGGTAATAAGAACACAAACAGACAATTTTTAAATTTTCATCATCTTCCGAGTGAAAAGTGAATCATTCTGAATTGTAATGATGCACACCGAGTAGCCAACGGAGGGGGATGTCACCTCCTTCCCAACTTCCCATGTCTCTACTTTTCTCTTTCTCTCCCTGGGTCTAACTTTGGCTTCGGCATGCTCTCCCATGCCCCCACACCTAACCACCTCTATCAATGGCTCCACTTTTAGCCTTGTCACAGTTGACATCTTTGCTTTTGCAGCCACCCTCCCATGGCGAACAACGAGGAGGAGGCACAAAAGGAGGCAACATTAGAAGCTTTGAGCATACCCATTGTTCTACCATTCAGAGCTCACCTGACTAGTTGATGATGGAAATTATGTTAGCTCGCACGTTGGCATCTTTGTTTTCGTGGTTTATCCATGTTGCCGATGTTAAGCTTCATGCACTAACCAATTATTTCAAATGACCGATCTGATAGAAAGAGTTAGACAATCCACTTATACAGTTCAACAGCCCAAACCAATAAATGGAGGAGCACGAGCATCTCCAGAATATCTCTTCCTTTTCTTAAATGAGGAGGACGTCTCTTTCTTCCTTTTAACATTTTTATTCCATTCACTCGCCCCTAGTTTTGCCATGGAGGAAGTGTGATCATGCGCAATCATCTCGTTTCCCCTAGCTAGATAGAGAGCGCAAGCAGAGGGCTAGGTTGGTTGTCTGAGAGTTGAGCATGCTCTTATGCCCATTGTTACAGATGGGTGTCATGTTGGTGCATGGGTGTTCTCTACCCATAGTCCACATCTTAGGTTGTGTGTAGCATATGGTCTTGTGTAGATGCACGACGATAACCATAAACCCTGTTCACCCCGCAGTATCTTTTACATTCAGAGGATAGGGGTTCAATGGATGAGCACATTCAATCGACAGAGGATGGGGGGGTCATCCTCCATCCCGAAAGATGGGATGCAATTTGATCCGAAGAGCTATCCTAAACAAAGTAGAATTTCCTTCATCCTTGGTCAATGTGGAAGTAGGTGTGAGGGTCTATCATCTATGACCGACCTAAGTTTAGGGTAGATCCCTTACCTAGATTGTTTTGCTTTCCTCCAACACGAGGAGGATAATATACGTTGTTGTTTTTTTAAATAAAACGTTGTAATTAACTAAATACGGATATCGGATGCAATTTCGTTGTATTGTGAGATTTGTCTACTGAAAGCTCGTTTTGGGTCTCGAGATGTTTGGTCGGGTCGAATGGTCACTGGCTATATGCGAGAATACGAGGGCTGTTGAACTTAAGGCTTATCACAGTATAAGAACGAAGTTATATCAAATAGAGAGTCAAAATTAATCTAATTTTTGAGACATTTGGCGGAACATCAATAGGCACAAAACTAGGTCAACGTGTAGATTAAAGTAGTAGAAAAACTTGGCAACGGGGAATATTTAGCATGTGGCGATGTGCGATAAGTGATGTTACTGTCCAACAAGGGCTATGCTCGTGAGCAGGACTAGTTGGAAATGCCGATATATATGGCATATACATGCTCCTTCACTGTTGGCCGGACATGACGAGGGGCTGTGGTACACCACGCACCAAATCCAATCTAGCTGGGCGGTTGGCGCTGGTGGCGAGCCATTTTGATTGGTCAACATCTATGGTTCTATATATCTCCTCTTTAGCTCTGACGCCTGACGGTTTTCTCCTTTGTCCCGTCTGTTCCTGTCCTCGTGTGGTCTTGGGATTTCAGCCATCTTGGATGGAGCAATGGTTTGGGTTGGGGGCAGATTCAGGAAGGGCAGGGACATACTTGGACTGACGAGGTTGCAGGTTCGCATGATCACTATGTGATAGGGGGAGAGTGTTGCCTCCGGATGAAGCTTTGCCCGTTCATGTAACTCACCCAGTTCTTATATATGATGTGCTCGTGTGCGTGTGCGTGGAGGACTTTCTGTGGGGTTCCCAGTGACGACTAGGGTTAACTGGTGCAGACACCGGTAAACAAAATGGAGAAGGGTGCTGTTTTATGCGCTCCATTTCTGTAGGCGAGTTACTACTAACCTAATGGTTAATACTACTACTAGCAAAGGCAATCAAACATCCAAGATGCATGATCTCATGTTTCAGGAGGAGAATCCCAAAGGCAATGAATCCAAGTAGAAGTTCACAGAGTTTAATTCGGGGGGTACCTGAAGAGGACAGATTCGGCGATTCCGGCCGCAGCAAAACAAGCTGAAGTTGTCAACTCCGTTGGTGGAATTCCTTTCCGGCTCCGGGCAATTAATTCTACTTGCATCAATTTTCAGATTTCACCTCTGCCAAATTTCCAAAGGCGTAATCAGACACACAGACAAGCATGATAGGCAAAAAGGAAAAAAATTCAATGGAATGCTAAATCAAAACAAACGAATAAAATCGGCAGCCAGCAACAGAGGAAAACATCAGGTGTGGTCTTTTCTCTCCAGGGCACAACTCACTAGTGCGTATGTTTGGGGAGAGAGATCGATGGCTTTCGCTGCAAAACTGAACAGAACTAGTAGTAGTAGTAGTAGTACTTGTAACGAAGAGTGTTTGGAGATGAAAACCCAGAGGAGAAGCAGAGAAACATTCCATCCTCCTTGTAGCAGAAACTACAAGGCCGGCCTTATTTTCCTTGTGAAATCCATCCAAAGCACGATGCGAAATACCGATTCAAAGCTCTACCTACGCGTGCGTCCTAGTGATATATTTCACAAATTTTTTGATGCAGATGAGAGGACCCAAGAAGTGCATGCTGTGTACTGAACATACAAGTTCCAGTCAGGACAGGTACCAAAATCATCCAAAAGAAAATCCAAGAGAGGCCATCTCGAAGTACAGGGCAGGCAGTAAACGGGCCAACCACTGAAAGAATCCTAAAAATGCATTTCGTGGGTCAACAGAGAAGCTCTCAATGGTCGAGTACTCCGTTGAAAAAAAAGATCAAGACCCTCAAAGATGAACCAAAGAAACATAAGAAACAACCACACGATGAGGAAAAAAAGAGAGGGAGAGAAGCTCTCACCGAGTATACTCCACTGAAGCGAGCCGCCGACTGGCGAGTGGCCGTGGCCGAGGAAGAAATCCTGCTCGATCGTCACCGGCAGCCCCAAGCAAGAAACCCCGCATGCCGTGGTGGGAGCTCAGGAACACTTCCTGAAGAGCGCAACCAGGAATCACCAGCTTAGCACAAGCAATTCTCACCTGATCTCTGCTCTTCCTGATCCAGTGCTTCCTCTCTCTTTCCCTCCCTTGCTCGGCCATGCTTCCTCCCCCACCCAATGGTGGGAGGGGAGGGGAGGGGGGGAGAGGGGGTCAACAGCAGCGAGTGTTTCCCCGCGTGGATTCCACATTTTTATTCGGTCCACCCGACCTGTCCTGTCCGTCTGAACTCTCTCTAGTCTGCAACTTTGACTCTGGAAAAAATTGGAGACTGACTGATTGATTGCTCCTCCCTCAGTTGCAAATGGAAAACACGTGAACAAAAGACTGTTCCACGCGTTTAATTAATTAATTTAATCTAATTTTCTTTTCCAAGCATGAAAGGGACAGACAGGTCGAAAGCAGCCTGCTGGTTGTGCAATGAGAAACACATGCTTGCATTGACCTTCGGCAGTCTCCAGGCAAACAAAAAGAAAGAAGAGAGCAATTGATTGGCACGGGACAAAACACATGTGGAGAAACGTAACTACTCCGTACTAGAATTTAGACATGATCCCGCGTTGCAGCCTGCGTTGTGCAACGAGAAACACATGCCTGCATTCACCCTAGTCTCCAGGCAACCCAAGACAAGAGAGCGAATTGCAGGAATACAAACCGTACGGAACAAAACACATGTGGAGAAATGTACCAACTTTCCACATGGAAACTATAGTATATACTATAGTGGTAGTACTAATATAAGAGTTGCAGCCGCCATCAGGTCATCACGCAATTTAAGTATCGTGCCTTCCCTCTAGCAACACAAGAAACACGTGAACAACATTTCGACAAGGTT
This sequence comes from Avena sativa, assembly GCA_916181665.1. NCBI lineage: Eukaryota > Viridiplantae > Streptophyta > Magnoliopsida > Poales > Poaceae > Avena > Avena sativa. The sequence goes on from OV702292.1 coordinate 56,789,596, forward strand.
GCTACAAAGTGACTAGGATACTCGAGGAACATGACAGATGATACATCACGAGGGACTCTTCAACATTTTCCATGCAGGGTCCTGCTGCCACCGAGATCAGTCCGGCAGTTAACTTGCTTCTCGTTCAGACTCATTTCCTCGTCCTCTTGCGTCCTCCTCTCCGGCCTCCTCGGCCTCTCGAGATCGACGTGGCGCCGCCAGACTTCTCGGGGGAGCTATGGAGGCTGCCGCTGCCTGTCCCCGAGGGCTCATCCTTCACGCTCGGGTCCCTGTCGCTTCCTTCCTCGAACGGCTCCGTCCTGTCAGTCGAGTTGCCATCGTCCTCCTCCTTTGGCGCTCTGTCTGAAGATTCGTTATCCTCGTTCTCCTTTGGTGCGTTGTCTGTAGATTCATGTGCAGCGATCTTCTCCTTGAGCTGTCTGAGCTTGGCCTTCTTCGAGTTCAGTACAGCCACGAACTGAAGCAACACGACACAATGGTGGTGAGTACCGAGCAGTACTGCATAAAGACACCAAAATATTACAAGGCATTCTAGGAATCCAGCTAATTAATTAAGAACTGAACTATGAAGGGTGCTGGCTCTTAAAGATCAATACAGAAGAAAACTGATTTGAGTGATGAGCGGAAATGTGATGGGCCAGTATGTTATGACAGTTATGTGATATGTAGACTAGCTAGTAGTCTTCCTGTACATGCAACAGGACTACTTAAAGTGACAAGGTAACACGAAGTCCATAAGCGTAACACATGGAATAAGTTGATACAAGGAACTGTACCATTGTAGAGGAAGCTTGCTCGAAATTGCGAATTCCATAAGTATAACACATGGAATAAATTCATACAAGGAACTGTACCTTTGTAAAGGAAGCTTGCTCAAAATCGGCTTTCTCATTGTTAAATCTTTCACTTTGTTGCAAGCACTTCTCAGCTTCTTGTTTCAGTTTGTCAAATGACTGTGTCTTCCTGACAACCTCTTCCTGAATAAAGAAAGCTAACATCTTGGTAAACTCAAACACCATGTACAATTTAGGTTTAGTTCAGTTCAGCCATATCCTGACAAACGATTCAGCGTATAATGATGATTATATAGTTATAAGTCTTCAATAGATTTCATAAAATTTGGATGCAAGTTTGGGCAAGTAGGCCCGACTCAACTAGTTATTTTGCTATTTGCATTAAGTGAACCAACTGCAAGTGAAATATCATCATCATTAGACAAAATAGGTTGTAGGTCTGTCCACTTATGACCCCACATGAATTGGTAAGGAGTCAGAGAATATCACAGCACTATGGATGGAGTGAGTAGAGCAAAGGGACGTACACTCAAGCGTATATTTGCATCCATAAGAAAATCCAAGACCTCAGCTATAGTCTGCTGCGTGTGGGGTGACTGCTGCAGTTTCCAACGCCATTCCAACTTTGTACCTTGTTTTTCAAATGTCCATGACAACTACGTGGTACAAAAGGGCAATATGTCAGATAATATTAGAAGAGACAAAAATAGATAAGGACATGTGCATGTTCCTCCACGAGGTTAAAGTCAAGCTATAAAGCATGAAGATCTTCCATTACAACGTAAAGTAATGACCATATAAAATAAAACTCTATCCAATTCACACATTTTAGTCTTCAAAACTGACCACATTTCAGAATGGCAGTCAGCCACTACGACAGTAAAAGTTTAACTTGGTCATACCATGTCAGCAAGTGAACAAGAAATGAAGAATGTATGTCACTCTTAAAATAAGTGATGAGCAGACAATACCAAGGCGTTTTTTAGATTGTTTTAGTATACTCATGAATAAGTCCTGGTTTGTATCACCTAAGAAAAGTCCTGGTTTATATGCTAAGTTAGGAAAAGACTGACACATCATTCCAGTGTATGTGTAGTCAGTGGAAATGTGCAATATATCGGGTTAAACATACATATTGGCAGATGACCTACAGCTAATACCAAATCGGTATTTTCTCACATTTTACCTCATCTACATCTGCAACTCCTTTCCATGAAACCAAGCAAGAGTAATTTAACTTTGGAACTGCTTAGCAGACAAGGAAGACCCAAATCCAAAAACTTGAGTGGAAGTCACGTGGGGGTGGTGGAGAGATAAGCCTTTTCTTACTGGGCAGTACATTGGCAATAGCAACATCACAAATTGCTCCCCAAATTGGGTGCAAGAGAAGCACATCACCATCACAAACATTATGCTATGAAACGCATGACATTAAAACATCAATTACTTTTTTGGCCAACACAAACACTGGTTAATATTCACTCAATAAACTAGTTTTGGATGAGCGATAATGCTACATGGGAAATATTTGACAGTAGATGAAATTAGCGAAAGAAGTGGGGAAGAAATGTGACACTTCATACATCAAACTACAATCCAAGGCATTTTTTAGATTATTTTTGTTTATTGATGAACAAGTCCTGGTTTATATATGCTAAGTTTGGAAAAACTTGAAGTGCATAAATAGTAGTAAGTACAATCTATCAGGTTAAACACATGCATTGGCAAATGATCTACAGATAATACCAAATCAGCAATGTGCTCAAATTTTAACTCCTCCAGATCTGCAACTGCATTCCCATGAAACCTAGTAGGAGCTTGGAAATGCTTGGGAAACTAGGAAGATCCAAGTTCAACCACTTCAATGGAAGTCAGGTGGGTGGGAGACAGGGAGGAGCGACAAGTCTTGTTTTAAAGGGCAGCAAATTGGCAACAGCAACAGGACCAGGAGAAATTGCTCCCCAGACTGGGTGCAACAGAAGCACGTCACCATCACTACTATGAGCATTAATTAATTTTTTGGCCAAACTAAACACTGGTTGATATTTAATAAATAATTAAATACACTAGTCTTGGATGAGCCATTTGTTACATGGGAAATACTTGATAATAATAGACGAAATTAGCGAAAGAACTGGGGAAGAAATGTGACACTTGACACATCAAACCGCAATCTCTGAACCATGAAGTCAGTTAAACGAATTTCAACTTGATCTTGAGTTAGGAACTTTTTGGATCAAGCCGCCATTTTCATTTTATACATACACATACAAACGGAGATAAGGGAGAAGGGGGAAGAATCGAACGGACCCTCCGGTTGCCGTTGCCGGCCTCGTGGAAGGAGTAGGTGGAGGAGGGCTGGTGGAAGGCGAGGTAGCGCTCGGCGAGGGCGAGGTACTCGGAGACGGGCTGGTCCCACTGCTCGGCCCGGAGGCGCACCTCGGCGTCGGAGGCGTCCGCGACCCAGGCGCCGGCGCCGTCGGTGACGGCGAGGGAGAATCGGGTGGGGAGCCAAGTGGCCTTCACGAATATGCCGCCGCCGCCCGGCGCCTTGGGGTCCTCGACCGCCACCGAGAGCTTCGCGCAGCTGTGCCTAGGCGCTGCCGCGGGGGTTGCCATGGTGACCGCCGAGCCGAAGTTGGAATTTTTTTTTGTCTGTTCCGAAGTCAACACGCACGACACGAGGCGACGTGCAATAGCGGTGAAAGAAGTAGCTGTGGGCTGGGCTGGGTCTCCGTTTGGCAGACCATTGGATATTGGGGTCGTTGCACGTACTGCAGGCCCAGAAACTGAATCCAACCGATACGTTCCGCTAAAAAGAAACTTGCTATGAGCCTATGAGCCTGTGACCCTAAAGAAACCCTCAAAAAAAAATCTCTTGCCAAAGTGCACCGGCTTTTATGGAGAAATTGTGACCCTAAAGAAGCTGTGACCCTCTGGGATTGGTGAAACAAAGTAAATCAGGGGAGAAGCAAACGCTCTACAAATGAGCTCGAACTCACAATCATCAGACACTTTAGGGAATTCGCTAAAGATGAGCTTCAGCAGGACCCGTATTGTCACTGAATGAAAAATGGCATGCCCCTCCGGCGGGTTTTTTTAGGCAAATTTCGATGCGGCTTATCACATGGAAACGCAGGATGGTGCGTTTGGGTATGTTATAAGATCTGAGGAAGGCCAGGTTAGGGCTGCGGGAGCTGGGAAGTTGTCTCATTTGCGTAGTGCTTTACATGCTGAGCTGAAGCGGGTATTGCGGCAATAGAAGCTGCAGCGAACTTGGGGGCAAACAGGATCATCTTTGAGTCTGATTCATCAAATCTTGCCACTGCAATCAAAACTGGTTCCTATGATCTGGCCGATACGGGTATCCTCTTCAAAGAAGCTAGAAGCTTATGCACACTCCATTTTGATCTAGCAGATGTTTTTTTTCTGTAGACGCACTTGTAATTCTGTTGCACATTGGTCTATACCTATATCTAAAACCTTGTATAGCTACGTATAGATATATGGATCGGGGGTATATGCCTACATATAGGCATACGGCGGTCTTCTCGTACACGACCCGAGCCGTCCAATCTTGCTCGGGCCGATCACTGCCATAGACGAGGCGGCCACAGGATCAAGGCCGCTGCCAGCCATCGTCGCAACCGGCGCCTCCGTGTGTCTGTCGTATCGCCAGACAAGTCGCTGGACATGTTCCCGAACTATCCGTTGTGTCGTCGGACGTGTTCCCGCACTGTCCGGCGCGTCTACTTATCGTGGCATTTCTTCCAATAAGGTCTTCCCGACTTTAGCCTCATCTCGACAGCGACGAGAGGAGCTTGTGGGAGTGGTGTGAACCATGATGACTTCTTCTTTGTGGGGATCTTGGGATCGTCAAGGAGTTTTATCAGCAGTTTATTCTTCTTCTTTGTTTCCGGATAGATGTGGCCTTTTTTACCCGTTCGGCAACTTCCCGTCCACAACCAACAACGCCAGGCCGGCTCAGGGAGGAGCGGCAGCAACGACGTGTCGTCGACATGGTCTGGAGGTTGAAGATGAAGGGCTTCTCAAGAATTTCTATGAGGAAAAATACCTTTACACCGTCAACGGGTACACTTTTTTTCCATACCGTCAACCGAGGGTACCTGTGGGTAAAAATACATTATTTACAACACATAAAATCAAGAAAAAGTAGCATCATATTACGAACATCGACACATTATAGAATAATAGAAGCCAAACCAAGAATAGAGATGTTGGCGGACCGACACGGTAATCCTTGCAATGACTCATGAAATTTTGATGGATAGAAGAAATACGAGATTGATATTGATTGCTCGAGAATGAGGATGTGATCGCATAAAGAAGATATAGACTACGACATTCACCTGGTGGGAGGTCGAGCAATCCTAACTAACCTACGCACCATCGTCATACTAGGAAGTGTGACCTAGGTAGCGTCAATGCATTATTAGAGAAAAATTAAGTATGTTAACATATTACGGAGCCCTAGTTATCAAATTTTGGACGGGTAGATGGGTACGCATGTATGGGTTCTATGTTCCTATGCATGTACCACTCTACCTGATGGATGTAGAATTTTCCCATTTACATACCCAGGAGTTATATTTTATCCCATACTTGTCCTCCCAGTGGGATTTTATCCGGAGGGTACACGGGTAATGGGTACTCAATGCCATCCCTAGTCCACCACGCCTCCAAGGCCAAAGGGGACATGAAGGACCAACGACACCTCAAACAAGGGGGATGGAACCCTAGATGGGTTTACGGCCGCCTCTTGGTCGCTTGTTTCTTGGTCGCCTCCTCCGTACTGGTTGGGTTAATTGTATATTAAAAGGGCATGCTGATATGGCAGATAACCGGACAGCCTCTGCGCTCCTCGTGTTTTTGTTTTGAGCATAGAAAATAGCCCTAGTGCCCCCATTGCCCCTCTCTCTCGTACTCCGCGAAACGAGATTAGTAGTGATCCAGACTGTAAGGGGAACTTTGTGGTTGCCTGTAACTCAAAGATTGACCATGTCTTGGACATTTTAACAGCTGAGGTGCTAGCACTTAAGCAAGGTCTATATTTTACTCAATCTATAGGCTATAACAGGATTATCATCTACTCAAACTGTCTGGAAGTCATTGACACGATGAAGAGTGGTGCACTAACTAATGGAATGGCATCTGTGTCTTTTGATGATTGCTACCATCTAGTTTGGGATTTCATCAAAGTAATCTTAGAACATGTACCGAGAGAGCCTAATAGTGTAGCGAAGTGGCGAAGCTTGGCAAGGATCTCTGGGTGTGGGGGGCAAAATACAAAAAATCATGGTCTTGGGGGTGGGAGGCGCAAAACACTAAAAAATATAGTTTAAACATTGTGGAAAAATTCCTTCATCAAAACTTCAAAAGCTAGGGAGGCGGTGCCCCTCCCCCCTGTCAGGACCTCGTCATGGGGAAGGAGGATCCATAATAGGGGGTTGCCACTAAGATAGGAATTAGGAAATAATTGGCATGACAAGGGAACAATTGAAGGTAGTGCAAATAAAGGAAAGAACTTTGTATGGAGAATAATAAAGTAGGACAAGGAATTTAGGGTTTTCTTATATCGCGCCTCCTAGCCACCCACTCTCCCGAGTTATAAGGAGTCTCCTAGGGATCCACGATTACAATTCGAATTATAAATGTTTTGGAAGATTTAAGTCTGTGAATGGTTTTTTAACCTAAAGCTATTACAACCATCTGATTGAAACAAAGGGGTATCATCGGCATATGACTGTAGGTTAACAGACGGTGAGTGCAACCAAACTGTAATTTAGAGTACATGATCGTGACAATACTCCCTCAACGACACCAGACTTCAAGGCTGGAATGAAGAAAATATTGCTTGAATAAACTTTGATCTTCCCAGGTTGCTCCTTATGGAGTCATATTTTCCAAATGAACAAGCCACTGAGGTAAATGAATAGCATACTCACCAGCATTTCACGGGATCCGTTTGTATTGCAGTAAAACAAGGAGCAATCTTGAACTTGCCATCAAGAGTAAGAAGTGGTAACCTTGGGTTGGGCACAACATTTGGTCCCTTGTGTTTCATGAGTTGGTTTACATGAAAAACATCATGGAGAAGAGTATGTTCAAGTAGATTAATTTGTAGGCTAGCTTACTAAATCTTTGTAAAATCTTGAAGGGACCATAATATTTGGATGATAATTTCAATGCATTCCTTAGCCCCAATGCAATTTCTCTATACGGTTGCATTTTAAGATATACCATGTCACCTAGCCTGAATTCTCTCTCTGTTCTTTTGAGATTTGCATACTTTTTCATTCTATTCTGAGCTTGTAATAGGTTCTGTTGCAATGATTTCATCATTCTTTCTTTCTCTTGCAATGTGACTCGTACCTCAGGTGTAACATCACATGGAATAGAAATGCCCTGTAGAGGAGGAAGGCATACCCATAGAGAGCTTAAAATGGTGTTTAGTTGAGATAAGTGTGGTAAGAAGAGTTGTACCAACACTCATCTGTTGGGATCTAGTGAGGCCCCTTTTTGGGTTCTTTGAAGGCCATGCTTCTTAGGTAATTCTCAAGGCACTAATTTACTCTTTCAGTTTAACCATCAGATTTAGGATGGTAAGCAGTGCTGAAGTGTAAATCAACCTTGAGAGCGTACAGGAGTTCTTGCTAGAGTTTGGATGTAAATATCATGCCATTGTCACTAACTATGACTTGAGGTGGTCCATGGAGTTTGAATATATTGTCAATGAATACTTTGGCCACTTGTTGTGTCGTGAAAGGGTGAGCTATGGTGAGGAAATGGGCATACTTAGTTAGCATATCCACCACTACAAGAATAACATAGTTTCCTTTAGATTTTGGGAGTCCTTCCACAAAATCTATGTTGATTTTAGACCATTTCATCTTGGTAATGTTGAGTGGGTATAGCAGCCTAGGGTAGTGTACTCTTTATGTTCTTGTGATTTGGCAAGTTGGACAAATGGCTACTTGGTCAACAATGAATTGCTTCAGGTGGGGCCAAAAGAAGAGCTATTTAAATTCTGTGGTGGGTAACTCTGTTCCTAGAATTGCCTCCCATAATTGATGAGTGAAAAGAGTGGAAGATTTTGTTCCTCAAGTCTGTATTGCTTCCTATAACAATTATTTTTTATATCTGAGCACCCCAGATGTTAGTTGATACTTGGGGTTGTTTTCTGCATTAATGGCTAGTTCTTGCAGCAGTTGAGTACATTTAGGATCTTCCTTGTAACTATCAGCTACATCAGTTATCCATGGAGGGACTGTAGTTGAGATAGCTAGACAAGCTTCCACATTGTTGTCATTATGTTTTCTAGAAAGGGCATCAGCCACTGTGTTCTCAGCACCTTTCCTGTACTCAATGGCAAAGTCAATTCTAGCAATTTAAGCATCAGATTATGTTGTATGCCTTCCAAGCCACTAACATAATAGCCAGTGAGGCCTAGGAACTTCCTAAGTTGCTTGATGTTTCTAGGGGCCTTCCAATTGATAATTTCAGAGATCTTGGTGGGATCTATTGCTACCCCTTATCCAGTAATAACATGGCTCAAATAATCCATTGATGAAACTACAAAAGTGCATTTGGACATTCTTCTTTCAACTGATATAATCTCGGGATGTTTAACACCATTTGCAAGTGTTTCCCGTGTTGAGGTAACCTTTGGCTGTATATGAGTATGTCATCAAAAAACCAGGACAAACTTCCTCAAGTGGGTAGCAAATATATTATTCATCAGTTGTTGAAAGGTTGTAGGGGAATTTGTGAGGCCAAATGGCTTAACAACATACTCATAGTGGCCTAAATGAGTTGAGAATGAAGTTTTAGCATTGTGTTCTTACATAGTTGAGAATGAAGTTTTAGCATTCTCTTCTTCTTACATTCTTATTTGATGGTAACCAGATTTGAGGTATAGCTTGGAGAAAAAGGTAGCTCCTTGCAGTTCATCCAATAGGTCTTCAATTACTGGTATTGGATATTTGTTTTTGATTGTTAGTGAGTTTAGTTGCATGTAATCCACACAAAGTCACCAAGTTTTATCCTTCTTTCTCACCAAAATGCTAGGTGAAGAGTATGGAATGCAGATGGGTCTAATCTCAGAGTTTTTTAGCATATTGTGCATATTTTTTTCCAATTTTTATTATTATTTGTGTGGCATTGATAACCGCCAAGTGCACGGGATCACCGTAGTACCTCTCAATGTGGAAATAGGATATCGATCTGTAGGAGCAAGAAGGAAAAGCTATCTATTCTCTACAACTAAAGTGTCACAAGTTTTAGTTGATTATGCACTAAACAAGTTTTAAGGAATAAGATGGTTGTTTTAATAAATGCAAATCTAATGTAACAAAACAAGAATGTAAAGGTGTCCCAATCCTCTTCAATGCAAGCGGACAAGACAAGGGGTTTTCTATTATGGGAACAATGGACATGGGTTCATGGGTTCACTTAATCCTCTCTTCTCCATCTATGGTGATTATCATGTTATGGATAGTAAAGGTACATACAATTGCAATGTTTTAATGGTACTTTATGGTGGCTACATGTCGTAAAACACATAGGTGAAAGAAGTACTCCTTTGTGTTGCTAGGTCACCCTTGCAATAAGGCTAGCATTTGGTTTGTGTCACGCCACACATCATACTTCTCACATTTTACCCCTAGATAAAGGATGTTGGGCTGCATTGCTGTCACTCAATACATATGCCATTGTCACTCGGTCCCCCATTACCTACATACATCATACTTCTTAATGGAAAACCCATTCTAAATGATGGCTCAGTGTTGATGTAGAGCTCGTTGGGAACCCAAAGAGGAAGGTATGATGAGCACAGCAGCAAGTTTCCCTCAGTTATGAAACCAAGGTTTAATCGAACCAGTAGGAGCAAGGAAACACCCCGAAGGTGTTGCTAGCTGAGCCTTGGCAGGGCGCACTACCGGTGCTAGTAGCAACGTGGAGACCTGCACAACACAACCACAGAAATCTGTCCCCAACTTGCGATGAGGTTGTCAATCTCACCGTGTTTTGCTGAAAACAAAGGATTAAAAGTATCGAATGGAAGGAAGTAATAGTTTGCAGAAAGTAAACACAAAGCAGTAAACAGTTTGTAGATTGTATGTAAAAGACAAGGACCGGGATCCATAGTTCACTAGAGGTGGCTCTCCTTAAGATAGATAACATGCTGGGTGAACAAATTACAACGAGGCAATTGACAAACATCGAGAAAGCGATACATTCATATACTAATCATCTTGACTCCTTTGGAAATTGATTGGGCATTACAACATTATACATAGACCGCCATCCAACTGCATCTATGACTAATAATCCACCTTCAAGTTATCATCCGACCCCCCTCCAGTATTAAGTTGCAAGCAACAGATTATTGCTTTACGAATTGCGTGTAAAGTAAACAATACGATTGTTCTATGAACAAAGGATTGTTGTTTTCTCCCTAGTAGCAACAGCACATCTAGTACCTTAGAGATTTCTGTCACTTCCCCAGATTACCAGAGGCATGAACCCACTATCGAGCATAAATACTAACTCTTGGAGTTGCTAGCATCTACTTGGCCAAGATAGCTACTAACAACGGAAATCATGCAAGATCATAAGTAACAAAGACATGATAGAATCAATAATCAATCTGAAATAGCATCTCAATATCCATCGGATCCCCGCAAACACAACATGCAGAATTACAAATAGATGATCTTGATCATGAACGGAGCTCACAAGATCTAGACATGAAAGCACAAAGGAGGAGAACCAGCCATCTAGCTACTACATGGATCCGTAGTCCAAGGATGAACTACTCACGCATCACACCGGAGGCTTGCATGGTGATGAAGAAGGCCTCTAGGGTGAATTCCCCTCTCTGGCAGGGTACCGGGAAGAGCTTCAGATCCCTCCCGATCTAGGGATGGAGATGATGGCGGCTACAGACTCTTTCGTGGATTTTTGATCGGGTACCTAGGGTTTTCGTCCTGAGGGCATCTTATAGGCGGAAGGAGAGGCCGAGGGGGTGTTGGGGTCGGCCAGACCAGCCCCTGGCGCGGGCCAGGCCTTGTCGCGCGGCCAGGTGGTGTGGCCGGCCCCCAGCCCTTCTCCGTCTCGTATTATGGCTTCAGATGTCTTTCGGAAAAATAGGCACTTTGGCTTTTGTCCCGTCCAATTCCAAGAATATTCATTTTCTGACTTTCCTGGAACCAAAAACAGCAGAAAACAGGCAGCTGACACTATGGCTCTTGTTAATAGGTTAGTCCAAGAAATCATATAAAAAGTACTCCAAAGTGTGGACAAAACACAAGAAAATGGATAAAACCAAGCATGAAACATCAAAAATTATAGATACATTTGCAATGTATCACTGAACACTAGTGCAATGATACATATGTTGTATATCTTGTTAGTATTATCACATCTCTCTCATCTACCCCCCCCCCCACTTGGTGGCATTAATCACCTCATGATATGGATAAATAATGCATTATGTATGGATCTAAATCATTACATGCATCATACAATATTCCCAAAGTATGACAAACCATACAAGATCCAACACAACAGTGAATGAATAACAAGTACTATCTCATAACACAATATCCACCATAGGAATTACATAGATAGATCCATACTCATGCAAGACACATCATATGGACTTCAACAATGATCATATATAGAGAGATTATATCAAGTTACCACCATAAACCCGGGGTGGGTGGACTACTCCCCTATCATCATGGAGAGTGATGAGGAGGCATTGCTAAAGGAGGAGACGCGGACGGAGGCGATTCCGACAGCGGTTCCCCCTCCAATCTTCCTCCAGGCGGCGGCCTGCTAGCTCTCTATTACTTGGTTTTCGATCTTCACCTTCGTGCCTCTCGAGAAAGGCTGCCAGGGGTTTATATAGAGGGTTTTAGGTCAAAACAAAGCGCATGGCGGTGGAATCGATGACATCGGAGTTTCGACGGCTGAGATACTACAGATGGTGCGCCCTATAGTAAATGGACTCCCATTTTCAGCTCGTTAGGCCCCTTGGTCTCTACTTTATCTCGTTGGATTCGTATACAAATTTTCTAATAGCTCCCGTTGACCTAGCTCCGTTTCGAGTTCCGTAGCTCCTAGAAAGTCAAAAACACTAATAGAATGTTGTTCTGCCAGAAAAAGTTAGAACCAAAAAAGAGGAGATTGTTTAGAAAATCCCCGAAATCAATGTAAAACAAGGATCTATTATATATGATGCAAATATGTGGGTAAACATGTTAACAAACTACAAAGTTCATGTATTTATTTTACATGCATCGGGCATCCTATAAGGTCTGACATTGGGTGGGTTGGAGTCCGATTTGATAGGAATAGAGTGGTCACAACTCCTGGAAGGGGTAAGCCTATAGGCTCAGTGCACACATCCTGATATTGTTCCAAAATATCATTCAGACTATTAGGAGGAGAGTGTAACACCCCGTCCACTCCTGGGCCCAGGGGGTGTCACTCCTGGCAGCTTAATAGGATATCTAGACTGACCCCACAGACCAACACTAGTCTTTTCTGCGCACTTTGTCCTCACTCGTGCGCACCCGGTTACCCACTTCCCGGTCAGTCACCCATCCTAGAATTGCTCTAGGCCAAGCACGCTTAACCTTAGAGTTCTTTTTTAATGAGCTTCCGGAAAAGAAGTTGCAACTTGTTTGTATGAGTATTCTATCAATCATATTAAGCCATGTGCCTGGTCTCACATACACCCACCCTTTAGAAGATCGATGCCCTCATCGATCAAGCACACCCTAGGAACGTTCCCTCTTGGCACGCGTTTGTGCGTCTAGTGCCAGCACATGTGCCATGCCGTGTCCACTCCGGGCCACACGCGTCATGCTCCACATGTCACGCCACTGACCCGCACACACCCGTGTAATCGCAAGGGTCGGCTCTGATACCACTTGTAACACCCCGTCCACTCCTGGGCCCGGGGGTGTCACTCCTGGTAGCTTAATAGGATATCTAGACTGACCCCACAGACCAACACTAGTCTTTTCTACGCACTTTGTCCTCACTTGTGCGCACCCGGTTACCCACTTCCCGGTCGGTCACCCATCCTAGAATTTCTCTAGGCCAAGCACGCTTAACCTTAGAGTTCTTTTTGAATGAGCTTCCGGAAAAGAAGTTGCAACTTGTTTGTATGAGTATTCTATCAATCCTATTAAGCCATGTGCCTGGTCTCGCAGAGAGGGAGGAGTGTTGTTGTGTTCTGCCACTATATTGACTGGTTTGCTACTTTGAGGAGGAATTATGGTAAGGTAAGCATGGGCTCCATTGTCCAACAATTTGCAACATGCCTTGGCACCACTTCCCTTCAACAGTGATGGAGATGCTCATGTTTTCCTAGTCAAAATAATTTGGATTATGAATTAGATCCCAACACCATGGCATAACCCTTTAGTAGTACTTTGCAATCATGCGTGAATTTGGTGTTTTTATAGAGAATTCACATTGAGGTATGCAACCATCTGAAATAAGTTCCCTCCCACCAGCTACTATAACTCTATGTGCAGATGTTTTCTTGATGGATATCTTGGCTTTCTTCACAAAATCAGAGTCCAAGTAGGTGTTAGCACTACATGTGTTAATCAGGGCAACAATATGATAGTTTCCCAATTTCACTAACACTGATAGTCTATTAGCTCCAGGAATTCCATGAATTGCTTCAGTTGATACTTGCATCATAGTATATTTAGGTGGATCAATGGTAGGAACAGGTTCATGTTTAGGTTCTTGCTCAAGAACAGGATCAGGGAAGTTGTTTTGGGCATCATGATAAGTATCAGGAGAGGTTGCTTGTTCTTCCTCATCATTGTGTCCCTATAGATGTATGGCATGGACTATGCTTTTAATGTTATTGCATTTGTGCCCAAATGTCCACATTTTAGGACTGTACCAGCATTTACCCTTTTCCCTAGGTCTATCAGGAGTACTTCTCTCCTTGTTGTCTCTTAGTGGAGTGGTAGTTCTCTGTGGCTGTTGTGTGGAGTTAATTGGAGGAAAGCTCGGGGAAATCTCCACAACTTAATTGGAGGCCCCAAGTAATCCATAAACCTGCAAAACAACTAAACCATCTAGGGTTCCAAGAACCCAAAAGTAAAAAGCTTTTCACCTTTCACCCAATCAAATCCTCACCGAGAACTCAAACGAATGCACCAAATTCAATGGCAAGAACACAAGAAGTGCTCAAGTCCTTCTCTCCCAAATTCCACCAAAGCTACAAAAGCTTGTGGGAGAATAAGAAAGGAAGAACACAAGAGGAAATCCACAAAGCAAACCCCAAGACCTAGATCCCAAGATGTTCTCCTCGCATAGAGGAGAGATGGATTGGTGGAGTTGTAGATCTAAATCCCCCTTACAAACCCCCTAAAAAGATTCAAGAAATATGGAAGGGATTGAGAGTATTTGCAAGCTCTTGAAGGTCAAAACAATGGAGGAGAGAGAATGCAAGCAGCCATCCTAAGGAGGAAGAAGGCATCTATTTATAGCCCTCCCCAACGAAATATGATTGTTTGGGACCTCCGAGGCCAGATAATCCGCCACTCCCCTGGATATTCTTGGTTCCCCGGGCAAAAAAAAGGCTAAGTACTTCGCGGCGTGGCCCTCTATATAGGGGGCAGATATTTGGGCCAGATAATCCACCCCCTAGAGGGACGGATAATCTGCCCCCATTACTAGGAGCCACACCTCAAAGTCCTTAGCCATTTTCCAAAAATCGGGTCGGATAATCCACCCCCTGAAAACTGGTAGAAACAGCGAAACTGAAACAATCATAACTTTTGCATCTGGACTCTGTTTTTGATGATCTTGGGCTTGTTTTAAAGAGGATAATGAGCTCTAAGAGATCATCCAGATAAACATCATAGTAAATCAAGGGAGGATAGAACCAAATGACAAAAGGTTTTACCTCTCATAAAAAGACGAACTGGTAAAACCTCCAACATCGAAAACGCAATAGAGAATGCATATGAAATTCATTTTCAATGAACTTGAGCTTGTCATGGAGATTAACACAAGCTATAAATACTAACATGAGTAAAACCCAAATAAGAACCAAGAAAGATGATGCCAAGTATGCAAAGGTTTGAGCTCTCACCGAGGGATCAAGTTACTCACTCGAGAGCCCCTCTTGATAGTATAGTTATCTATCCTATAAACCGGTCTCCCAAACTAACACCACGATACCGGTAAGAAAGAAACCCTATCAAGATCAAACCTTTGCCTTGTGTATATTCCACTTGATGTTGATGATGACGATCTTCTACACCTCAATATGGAACACCTTTCTTGATTGCACTAGCTTGGTGAAGACTTGTAATTTTATCCATCGTACTCCACTATGGAAGAGCCTATATTTTATGCATATCTTCACATATCCATGATCAACATAAGGATGTAAAGCTTCAATCATATGATCTCTTCGAGATGGCACTAGAAGAGATCATATCCACTAGAAGTGCCATCTCGAAGAGATCATATGATTGAAGCTTTACATCCTTATGTTGATCATGGATATGTGAAGATATGCATAAAATATAGGCTTTTCCATAGAGGAGTATGGTGGAGAAAATTACAATTCTTCACCAAGCTAGCGCAATCAAGAAAGGTGTTCCATCTTGAGGTGTAGAAGATCGTCATCATCAACATCAAGTGGAATATACACAAGTCAAAGGTTTGACCTTGATAGGGTTTCTTTCTTACCTGTATCGTGGTGTTAGTTGGGGAGACCGGTTTATAGGATAGATAACCATACTATCAAGAGGGGCTCTCGAGTGAGTAACTTGATCCCTCGGTGAGAGCTCAAACCTTTCCATACTTGGCATCATCTTTCTTGGTTCTTATTTGGGTTTTACTCATGTTAGTATTTATAGCTTGTGTTAATCTCCATGACAAGCTCAAGTTCATCAAAAATGAATTTCATATGCATTCTCTATTGTGTTTTCAGTGTTGGAGGTTTTACCGGTTCGTTTTTTAAGAGAGGTCAAACCTTTCGTCATTTGGTTCTATCCTCCCTTTCTCGACTATGATGTTTATATGGATGATCTTTTAGATCTCGTTGTCCTCTTTAAAACGAGCATAAGATCATCAAAAACAGAGTCCGGATGCAAAAGTTATGATTGTTTCAGTTTCGCTATTTCTGCCAATTTTCAGGGGGCGGATTATCCGGCCATGGGGGCGGATTATCTGGTCCAATTTTTGGAAAACGGCTAAGGACTTTGAGGCATGGCTCCTAGAAACGGGGGCGTATTATCCGGCCCAAATATCCCCCCTATACAGAGGGGCCGCGCTGCGAAGTCCTTAGCCATTTTTTTGGCCCGGGGAACCCGGAATATCTGGGGGAGGGGCGGATTATCCGGCTTGGGAGGTCCCAAACGGTCATATTTCATTGGGGAGGGGTATAAATAGACCCCTTCTTCCTTCTTAGGCTGGTTGCTTGCATTCACTCTCTCCTCCATTGTTTTGACCTTCAAGAGCTTGCAAATACTCTCAATCCCTCCCATATTTTTTGAATCTTTTTGGGGGGTTTGTAAGGGGGATCTAGATCTACAACTCCACCAATCCATCTCTCCTCTATGTGAGGATAACATTTTGGGATCTAGATCTTGGGGTTCGTTTTGTGGATTTCCTCTTGTGTTCTTCCTCTCTTATTCTCCCACAAGCTTTTGTAGCTTTGGTGGAATTTGGGAGAGAAGGACTTGAGAACTTCTTGTGTTCTTGCATTGCATTTGCTGCATCGGTTTGAGTTCTCGGTGATATTTTGATTGGGTGAAAGGTGAGAAGCTTTTTACTCTTGGATTCTTGGAACCCTAGATGGATTAGTTGTTTTGCAGGTTTGTGGATTACTTGGGGGCTCCAATTAAGTTGTGAAGCTTTCCCCTAGCTTGTTTGTTGGGAGCCTCCAATTGAGTTGTGGAGAAGTGCCCCAATCTTTGTGAGAGGTCACAGATTGCCACCGACAAGTGCACTGATAGTGAAGAAGTGAACCAGGCCTCTTGTGGCAAGGTTCACAGGAGATTAGGGTGAGGCCTTTTGTGGCGTGGTGGTCTTAGTACCGCTCACCCCTCCAACAAGACGTACTCCCTTTATGGGAGGAACTCGGTAATAAATCATCATCTCCGCGTGCCTCGGTTATCTCTATACCTGAGATATTTGCTTATGCACTTTACTTGTGAAAGCCTTTGTGCTTGAAGTCTTTTATCTAGCTATCACATAGTTGCTTGTATTGCTTAGCATAAGTGTTGGTGCACATAGGTGAACCATAGTTTATATAGGTTTTGTTCTTGACAAAGTAAACGCTAGTTTTATTCTGCCTTTGTTAAGCCCATCTCAAAAAGTTTTAAACCGCCTATTCACCCCCCCCCTAGGCGGCATCTGTTTCCTTTTCAACGTGAGGCCATGATAGAGGAGTTAAATGCTCTCGAAAGGAATAAAACTTGGGAACTTGTACATCTTCCAGCAGGAGAGAGAGCCGTTGGGTGTAAATGGATTTACACTATGAAACAAAATCCAAAAGGGAAAGTTGAAAGGTACAAGGCAAGACTAGTTGTTAGAGGATATAGTCAAACATATGGGATTGACTATGATGATACATTTGCGTCGGTGGGAAATATCAACACGGTGAGGATCTTAATCTCTTAGGCACCTAACTTTGGGTGGCATTTGCATCAGTTGGATGTCAAGAATGCATTCTTGCATGGAGATTTATAGGAGGAGGTACACATGGAGATCCTACCTGGTTTCTCCACTCCTAGAACATCAAGAAAGGTATGCGGGTTGAGAAAATCTCTATACGGTCTCAAGCAATCTCCATGGGCATGGTTTGATAGATTTAGACGAGTTGTATGTGGTATGAGATATAAGAAGTGTAATGGGAATCATACGGTGTTCTATTGGCACTCAAATAGCTAGATTACAATCCTTGTTGTATATGTTGATGATATCATAATCACATGAGATTATGCGGCAGAGATATCACGACTGAAAGACAACCTACACAAGGAATTTGAGGTAAAGGATCTTGGTCAACTCAAGTACTTTCTTGGCATAGAAATTTCTATATCCCCCGAAGGGATTGTGCTCTCCCAGCGGAAGTATGTATTAGACTTGCTTAGTGACACGGGCATGCTTGGGTGTCAGGTGCATCAACACCTATCGACCAAAACCACAAATTATGTGCCGAATATGGTGATCTAGTGGGTAAGGAGAAGTACCAGAAGCTTGTTGGAAGACTCATCTATCTATGTCACACAAGACCTGATATTTCATATGCAGTGAGTGTAGTGAGTAGATACATGCATGATCCTAGGAGTGGACACTTGGATGCGGTTAATCAAATCCTCCGGTACTTGAAGGGTAGTCCAGGAAAGGGACTATGGTTCAAAAGGAATGGTCATCTAAATGTGGATGGGTATTGTGATGCTGACTGGGAAAGTTGCTTGGATGATAGGAGATCAACTTCTGGTTATTGTGTGTTTGTCGGGGGAAATTTGGTGTCATGGCAAAGTAAGAAGCAGTCGGTGGTTTTAAAGTCAACAGTTGAATCTGGATATAGAGCTATGTCCTAGGGTTTGAGTGAGATGCTATGGGTGAGGAATCTTCTTTCGGAACTGAAAGTGTTGAGGAAAGGCCCTCTAAATTTATGGTGTGACAACCAGTCGGCGATCAACATCGCAAACAACCCTGTTCAACATGATATAACCAAGCATGTGGATATTGATCGCTCCCTCATAAATGAGAAGTTGTATGACGATATAATTAAGATAAGTCATGTAACCTGTAGCAAGCAAATTGCTAACTATTTAACTAAAGAATTAGGAATTAAAGAGTGTAGTTCAGCTTGTAACAAGATGGGAATGATAGATATCTATCACCCATCTTGAGGGGGGGTGTTGGACACTGTGTTAGTATAAGTGGTGTCCTAGGAGAGCCTAGAATATTTCAGTGAGTGTTAATATAGTAGTGTTGTCCTAGGAGAGCCTAAAATGTTCCAGTAAATGTTGGGGCCTGGGTTAGTGTAGTAGTAGTACTCTGGTAGAGTCTAGAGTATTCTAGGGAGTGTTAGTATAGTAGTAGTGTCCTACTAGAGTCTAGATCATTTTAGTGTATGAGTGAATATGTAAGGCTAAGTTGTGCTATATATAAAAGGGTGTGGTGGTCCAAGGGACCAGTCCATCCCAGAATCCCCCCCCTAAAGAATACACTTCAGATACAAATTGTGAGGACCTTATCATGGGGAAGGAGGATACAGAACAGAGGTTGCAACTAAGCTAGAGAATTAGGAAATAATTGGCATAACAGCGGGAAGAATTGAAGGCAGTGCAAATAAAGGAAAGAACTTGGAAAGGAGAACAAGAAGTAGGACAAGGACTTTAGGGTTTTCTTATGTCGCGTCACCTAGCCACCCACTCTCACGGGTTATATGGAGTGTCCCAGGGAGCCGCGATTATGAATTCAAAATATATATGTTTTGGTAGATATAAGTCTGCGAATGGTTTTTGAACCTAAAGCTATTACAACCATCTGATTGAAACAATGGGGTGTCATCAGCAGCTAACAGCAGGTTAACTAATGGTGAGTGCAACCAAAATGTAATTGAAAGTACAGGATCCACCCCCTCCCCCAGACACACTCACATGTGTATAGCTTATTAACTCCATAGTTGGTGTAGTGCATGAGATTGCTAAGAGCAACTCCACTAGCATTTTCAAGAGACCATTCTCAGGGTACTTTTTTTATCTGGATTGCAAAAAACGCCTCAGTAGCATTCACAGGCCGATTTGTCCACTTTACTTTCCGGCATTCCTAGGCCATTCCCGAGGCGCTGGGAATGCCTTGGGAACGCCGGATGAAACCGTGTCAACTTAATCTCTCCCACGTGTCCCGTCTCTCTCTCTCTCGCCTCTCTCCTCCATATCTCTCCCCGATTCCTCTATCTCCACCTGGCCGCCGCCTGGCTCCCTCCGGACGCCCTTCCCTCGAGCCCCGCGACGCCGCTCGTCTCCCCGTTAGTGCTCCGCCACCCCGCCTCGGCGTCCCTCTCGCCGCCGCTCATCGGCCCCTCTCATTCCGCCTAGCGCATCCCCGCCGTCCTCCGGCCCGTGCTCGCTTCCGCACCCGCGCCCTCAGGTTGACGATGACGGCTAGGTCGATGTGCTTGACGGCGAGTTCCACGAGGTGCTCGATGCAGCGCTGGAGGTGGTGCTCCTAGGGCAGCTTGACAGCGTAGAAGGTGGCCTCGACGCGAGAGAAGGCCTCGACCTGCGTGGTAGGGCGTGCGGGGAGGCGGTGCGCGAGGAGCGCGTTGTAGAGCTGCTCCTCGGGCATGACGGCAAAGGCGGGGTTGAGGGCGATGCGTGCGCCGTTCTTGGCTGCCAGCTCGAGGCAGGTGGTGATGTAGCGGGCGCCGGCCTCGATGCCGATGAAGTAGACCTTGGAGAGGTTGGAGGTGAGCTCCTGGACCTTGGCCGCGTCCTCGTCGCCGGGGCTCAGCTGCTCTAGCCGGCGCCGGAGCTGCACGAGGCGGTCGCGCTGGGGCCTGAGGTTCTTCGCGGAGGAGCTCGTGGTGCGTGCGGCAAGTCGAGAGCACGGCGCGGCCGGAGGCGGAGGAGCTCGCTGCGCGGCGCAGACAACGTCCGCTTCCCAGGCATCGGTCGGCATCGGGCGCGCGGCATCGGGTGCGAGCTGGGAACGTGGCTGGAAAAGGCCGTTCCTAGGCAGAAAATTTCATCCAACCGGATGGATTTTGCTCCATCCGGATCAAAAATTTAGCCCGAGAAATGCACAGCGAGTGGAGATGCTCTAAGTAGAATGTTCAGAGGATCAGATCCTTCTCTGCGTCAATTATACCTCTTTTCCTCAACGATGTAACCTTGATTAATTTCTAATGAATAAAAAAGGTACTGTATAAGTTTGTCAAAGAAAAAAAATAAACCGAAAGAGAAGCGGGAATTATGTGCGGCATCATGCTTCATATGTGTGACTTCATTTTGGCAGATTCTCGCAATAACAAAATCGAAAGAAATGGGAAGTATGCTTCTTGTGTTAGCTTCATTATTTGGCAGATTCTCGGTGTAACTCTGGGTTTGACCGTGCCTTCCTCTGGGTTTTATTTCTAAAGATCTTGGCATGGTCGCATGTGAAAGTCCAAGATTTAGCCAACGCCATCTTATTCGAAACCAAGGTAAAGAAGTGGAGCCACGTACGTACGTACTGTAGGAAGAAAAGAAAAAGATCCGATAGCAGTTGTGCGTAGCTTGATCCTTAAGCTTGGAATCGCACAAGATTATTATTTCTTGTTGGGTTCGCCTCTGCCTCTGAAGTAACCTCCCTGTCTCTGTGGCATCGCAAAGACAAGTGGGATCGATGCAGTGCAAAATCCCCCACACTTTGCAGGAGAACCGCTACGCATCTCAACGTCAGGGAGGGATCCCTTCTTCCTTTTGCATGATGTCGCGCGCGAGCGCCAGGAATATCAACCCTCTGCTTTAATTTCATCCGCACAAGGATCAGATGTCTCATCATGCATCATCATCATCATCAGAGAAGCACCGCACGAGTGGTCGCTCGCTTTGCCGCGTCGTACCGGCCAATCTGAAACGAATAGCATCCGATCTGCGCTGACGATCTCTGTCGATCGCCTTCCTTGAGCTCGTGGCTGGGCTGGATATATGTAGAGCTGCCCACCCCTCCTCAGGATGAGAGAGAGAATGAGTAAACAAACAATTCCCGTCTATCTTGCAGAGTTGGTTCGCTGGTTGGTTCATGGTTGTCGAGGGGAATGACGCCGGGTCTGAAAGAAAAAAAGAAAGAAAGAAAGAAAGAAAGAAAATAAAGACAGACGCTCTCGCGGCGTGTCTTGTTTCGGACCAGGCTTCATTCCCCGTGACTCTCACCATGTCATGTCATGGAGTCGGCTGGCTGCGGCTGCCGTCGCTCTCTCTTGGTGTCTCCGTGCCATCTCCTGGTTGCGGCGAGCCTGCGATCGTGCCTCAGGAAATCGCGAAACAGCCAAGCATATGGTTGGGTTGTGTATATAACCTGAACCTGGATCGATTTCCTGAGGAATGATTGCAAGCTCGCTGCAGCCAGCCAGCCAGTCGGGCTCCAACTAGATCGAGCAGATCCTGGTGACAGCCGACCGATTCAGGTTCAGGTTCAGGTTCTATACAACAGTCATATGCCTCCAGGCATCTTGCTGGGAACCAGGTAGGTAGGCTGGCTGGCTGGCGCACGCGAGGCGGTTGTTGTGCTTGTAGATTATTGTTTTTTTTTTTTGCAGGGTAAAGGAATTGTATTAAGCAATAAGAGCGGTGTTACAATCCCTAACGAGGGAATCCAGAATATCCTCTGGCCCTGACCCTAACCATACAGCAGTACGATCATTCAATCTACCAAATTTTGCTAACAAATCACTAGAAATATTCTGCGACCTGGGAACTTTAGCAATCCCAGCTATCCTATTCGAAAGGAGCTCTCTCGCTTCCATGATCAGATGCCCAAGAGGAGATCGGTCATGTTCCCTATTCTTTAACATGCTTACAAGCAAGGAGCTGTCGGTCTCAATTAATATTTGTTCCTGACACCATTCCATCGCCAAAGCAGTTCCTTCCATGAACGCCTGCAATTCCGCCTCAAGAGCTGACCCACACTTACGGAGAGACATGCATGACGTCAAAATAATAGAGCCGTCATGTCGTCGTAGAATCATCCCCGCTCCAGCAGTGCCATCTTTTTGCATGAACGAACCATCTGTATTTAGCTTAACAAAACCATCAGTGGGCCTTGTCCAGGAGCTGGCCACGCCAGCTGTGACACATAAACCCCTTAGTTCTGCCGATGGTTGGGCACATAATGGCATCTTCCCCTTAGTTATTTCCTCCACCGAATGCTTCTGCTCATTTTGTAATGATTTCAGGTAACTGCACAGGAATCGCCTTGATCCCTCAATAGGAGGCATCGATTTGTCATGTGTGATTTCATTCCGGACATACCAGATCCTCCAAATGATCATCATAATTTTGTCACACACTTTGTTATCCACTGACAACAACATAGATTATTGTTTTTCAACGGATTGTGAGATGAGTAGGGCGACTGCAGCCTGCAGGAGTTCCAAGTATGAGCAAAGCTCCATCTATCTTCAATCACAGTCGCGCAACCAAGCTTCGGAACCAAGATATCAATCAGCTAGTACATATATCCCTCCTCTGTCAGACTTGTTAATTTCAGCCTCATTATTATTGGAGCAACCGGTGTAACATTCTGCTCAGGATAGAAAATGTGTGTTTAATCAACGCCACAGACTTGTCAATTGCTCTGTTTCTATGGAAAAAAAGGCAAGAGTTAAATCCCCTCCTGTGGGATATCAAATACAGTACTAGTACTACTAGTATATCATTTTATCTCATCATCAAGTTTGATGATTAATAGTGGCATCTGGGGAAGCAGCAGTTACTGTCAAATTCAGATATATTTCAACCAAATGAAGCATATCTTAGGCGGCGGTGCTCGCCATAATGTCCTCCCCTGGCAAACAGAGCACCCCTCTCGTTACATTCAGTCCAAAAAACCAGCACCGACAAGGCAAGACAAGAGGGAACGCACACCATTACATTCAGGCCCATGACGGTGCAAGAGAAGAGCTTATCCTTAAGCTTGGAATCGGACACCATAATTTCTTAGGTTCGCCCCTGCTCACAAGTCACAAGACAAGAGGGATCGATGCAATGCAACGTCAGGCTGGGATCCCTCTCCTTTTGCATGATGCCACGAGCGCCAGGAATATCAACCCTCTGTCTAATGAACCACCACATGACTGGATCGCCAATCCGAAAGAAAATGACTCGAATAGCATCCGATCTGCGCCGACGATCTCTGTCGCCTTCAGCTCGTGGTACCTCCACCTTTGCCGTGGCTAGAGCTAGAGTATATGCAGAGCTGCATGCACGCTCGCCAAGAGAGAATAAAGTAGACAGTTTCCGTCTGTTTTGCAGAGTTCGTCCATGGCTGATCGAGGGGAACGACGCCGGGTCTGAATTCTCAAAGAGAGAAAGAAAGACAGACGCTCTCGACTCGGGCGCGGCGTGTGTTGTTGTTTCGGACCAGGATTCATTCCCCATGGCTACCATCCGTCCGCGCCTCCCTGCAATGAAGCATACGATTGTGTATATATAACCCGAACCTGGATCGATTTCCTGACAGGCAGGCTCAGGCTCCAGCTAGAGCAGATCCAGGTTCAGTTGTACTCTTGCTCACTTTCCAGGCTCAGACTTGCCAATTGTACTCTTGCTCAGTTTCCATTCCATGGAAAGGCTTGCCGTTGCCGATTCATCAACTTATAGCAAAGAGAAGTACAGCTTAATCAGGTACTAGCACCAGTGCGACAACCAAAACCACACAACCTATCTGGCAATCAGTTTATGTCCAATGACCTAGGCGACAGACACACAGTGCCAACATTAAACATGGAGGTAGAAACAAAGGCAACTAGACAGCTGCAATCAGCAGCTGAGCACCCATATTGTAACTGTGGCATGGCCAATTTCAAGATGCCCACCCAGCTATGAAATAGTATCAAACATCTTTTACTGTATTTCATTTAGTCTGATCAAGGGTGGCACTCCGTGATGCATTTACTGTCAAGTTCAGATATAATATTTGAACCAAAAAAGGCTTTTATCAAATTCAGAGCCACATCTCTTGTACTAATGTAACATTAACCAAATAGGAAACAGGAAACTAACGTATACTGTATAACATACAGAATACATGATATAACATCAGCACAATCTTTCCCTACCAAAATGCATCTCCCAACTACTCTTCAGATTCTACCTACACCTACTCCAGTTGTTTCGTCCAATCGAAGGGCTCCCAGTCCTTCATGAAGCTGCCCACGGCTTGCTTCTGGTTATCCGTGGACTCGTGCCTTCGGCGGCGGTGCATGTCCTCCCCTGGCAAACGGAGCACCCCTCTCATCACATTAAGTCCAAAACCAGCGCTGAAGTTACTCTCGTCGTCTATCACATGGACGAATCCACGGTCCAGACCAAACTCTACGTGGAAGTAGGCAAAGTTCTCCGGGATCACTTGCCGCAGGTTACCGCTTGTCGGAATAAGCTTCTTCATCTCATGCTGGGACCATTCTTCTTCTGCTTCATCGATTGCCTGCAGTGAACATAATGTGATTTTATTAGAACCTCAGGCACAGGAGGACAAAAAAAAATCCTCTGTTATGCAGAAAGCAAGACAGCTGACCTTCTTGAAGTACATGGGTGCTTTGTTGGAAACTTCAAATGGGACAGGGATGCATTCAATCATGCAATGTCTCCGCTGGTTGGCCAAGCTTATGACAGTCTCCATGAAAACCACATCCTTGTCTTGCTGCGCAAACATCTTCAGGAGGCACTTCTTGAAGTTGCGCATCTCCTCCCAGACATTCTTATCAACTGTTCTTACTGCAGACTCATGCTGCAATCATTAAAAAACATGGAATCACTAAGACTTCAACAAAAACACGATGGGCAACTGAAAAGAGCTGCAATGGAAACATAAGGATTCACGCTAGCTTATTCAAAAGCACAAGAAAATGGAAGCCAGTTGGTTCTTCTGAAAGCACGGTGCAAAAAATTGTTCTTCACTCATAAATACTTCCAACCAATGCAACCGCACATGCTAAATTGTCTCACCTGTAATGGAAGAATAACGCAGTGCCCAGGAACAAGAGGCTCAAACTGTGGCAGCATCAAATAAGTGAAGTTTCCAATAGCAACAACCAGATGCTTTGGCCTGGATGGGTTCTCGAAGCAATACAAACAGCGCTCTTTCTGAGTTAAGATATGTCCACGGCTGCTTCTCTTCTCCTCGTGTGCCTCTTTGTTCTTTCTTTTGCCTTTCTTACTGGGAGCATCACCATAATCATATTCATCCTCTATAGTTTTAATCATGCTATACTGTTTGTTGTGCATAATTTTATTTGCAAGATGCAGGTCACCATCCTCTTCTTTTTTCCTGCGATCAGCTGCACTGGGCTTGATAGTATGCCTACAGTCGAAAAAGGGCAATATTCATTAGCCAGGCAGATAAACTAGAGGTGTTAATATATGTATAACAAAGAAAAAAGGAATACTACAGCAGGAAATTTCAGTTGCATATTATAATGTGCCTTTGCGTTTCTAACTATACATTTATACCTCATACATGATAGATGTACTAGCAACAAAGATATCAAGACAATAAATCTCAGAGATAATTTTAGTGACAGATGATTACTATCTTGAAGATTCAGCATAGCCATATAGTTGCAGGCGCATTTCCTCTCTAAACTACACCATGGATACCATTTTGGCCAATGCTGGAGTGCTAACCATTTGGGCCAATTCTTTTTTTCTCTAAACAACATCTGCACCTTCTTCTCCAGGAACGTCAAGGTACCTTTTGCTTTGTCAACTAGAACAAACCTTCTGTTTCACGTGGTTGTGGTTGTTAATGTTCTTCATGCTTTGAGGGATTGATTTTTTGCACATCGTTTGTTACTTATTACTCCCTCTGTTTCAAGATATAAGATGTTTTAGTTTTGTGAAAGGAGTGTATCTAGACCCTTTTAGTGTGTAAGTTCACTCCAAACCTACATGAATCTACACATTAAAAGGGGTCTAGATACACTTCTTTCACAAAGCTAAAACATCTTATATTTTAAAACGGAGGGAGTATATTGTTAGATAAAAATAACAAAATCCAAGAATGTATCTATACTGTTATGATTTGTTCAGATTTTAGTTTAACTTGCAAAGTGAATGTTTGAGCAATGTGTGAGACATAAGCAAGCACAAGAAGTCAAGAAGGACAACATCATGAGCAAATTGCTATCCTCTAAATTTAAGTTTCTTTCTTTTTATTTATATAGGTTCGTCCTGATTGGGGCTAAGACGACTTTGAAGACTATAGGAGATGTAACTGGTAAAGGTGAGGCAAGGTTCCAACAATGCAATTCATTTTGTCATGTTGCAGTTAACTAATGTCAGGCCGAGATCATGAAACATGTGAGCGTGCAACAGAACAATTAGTGAAGAGAGCTGGTTCTTATTGCTGACTGAAGGAGCAGTGTTTCTCTGTTGAGCATGGCTGGCATGTTTCTACCATTCAGGATATGGTCGTTGCAATCTCAGGATGAGCAATTCAGTATTCGTGCATCTCATTTTAGTTTTTCTAGGGAATATGCAACAGATGGTCATGTGATGCGTTCTTGCTCCAACACTTCATTGATGTGGAATTTACTAAATGGTAGAAGTCATGTGTGTTTTATTGTTGATCAGTAAACTTTAATTGTTAAGTACTCCTTATTATGATCTACCCCACGAAGTACAAAGAAATACATACAAATGGCTTCCTCTTATTTCGTTAATGCTATATATATTCAGGTCTTTTCGTCTTCGTATGTGTAGTAAAAGTATGCACAGTTATTTTATTTTTCACAATGATTTAGGTGGACTCGATAGGCAGTACCCTCACTGCGGTTAGCCAAGAGAATGAAGGGTCAACTTTATTTACGGTCATGATCACATTTCCACTAAGAGAAGCACAGTGATGGTCCTGATGACCAGGAAAAAAGTCCCTATAATAGAACTTTCAGGCTTGCAAGTTCCGAATAATATCCAAGATTTGACCAAGAAAATCTGCCTCAAAGATAAGGGACGAGATCAGTTAGCACAACTATGAGAATGGAACATCACATCCTCCCTCTGTTCTTCAACATGTCTTCAAGAAGTTGGGTGCAGAGAGGTTTTGGCATGTTCTGTCTTGGTTAAAGACTTTTTGGTTGCTTCCTCGAGAATTTTTTTTTTGTTTGCTAAGTGTTGTTCACATTGAAGAAATTCTGCAAGTATATGGCTTTGGCATGGTGACCTCGGCCGGCTGTTTGCAGGCAATGGACAGCGTGGAGAGGCGCGACCAGATGAACAGCTTGCAGCAAGAAGGCGTGGTCATGGGCACATTCTCAGCTGCGGATGTGGTGGGGCGCCTCGCCGCCATCATGTACCAGACGCCCTGCTGATTAGGTAGGTGAGTCCCGAAGCTACGTGCTTAATTTAAGTGATGATTTGTTTCATCGATATGTTATTCCATCGTCACATATCCCTCAACCCAAGATTTGTGATGTGGAAAACTCTCGTGATGCAGACCTCCGGCCATCCAGTGCACTGGACATGTTTCCAGATGGATACTCAATTGGTTGGCTCGTTATTTTTCTTGCTTGCAGCTCATGACAGGAACTGATAGTTTTGGTTTTAGGAATGCTTGTGGTTCTGATTAATGATGATCCAGGGAAGAAACAGTATTACTAGGGCATCGAAATAAGTATGGTGCTTATTTTATTTCCATGGTGCCAGAGGGAGGGGGTAATCCCATGAGCAAATTGGAAGACAAATCGGGAGGACGGAGGAGATGTTGGTGAACTCACCGGCAGAATCTGGTCGCGGGGCACGAATTTGACGCCGGAAAACATGGCGGTGGAAGGAGCGCGTGGCCGTAGATCCTAGGGCGTGGGAGGTCGACGGTGGGGATTCGGCGCGGTGGAGAGGGCGTTGAACTCGGTGGCGCTGACCGAACAGAGGATGGAGGAGGTTGGGCAGGGAGTGGCGGTCAGCGTGCACGTATCCTCGTCGAGCCCTCCGTCGTCGGCGAGCTAGGGCAGGGCGCGACGGGCTCGAGCTAGGGAAAAAAGTCCCTATAATAGAACTTTCAGGCTTGCAAGTTCCGAATAATATCCAAGATTTGACCAAGAAAATCTGCCTCAAAGATAAGGGACGAGATCAGTTAGCACAACTATGAGAATGGAACATCACATCCTCCCTCTGTTCTTCAACATGTCTTCAAGAAGTTGGGTGCAGAGAGGTTTTGGCATGTTCTGTCTTGGTTAAAGACTTTTTGGTTGCTTCCTCGAGATTTTTTTTTTCTGTTTGCTAAGTGTTGTTCACATTGAAGAAATTCTGCAAGTATATGGCTTTGGCATGGTGACCTCGGCCGGCTGTTTGCAGGCAATGGACAGCGTGGAGAGGCGCGACCAGATGAACAGCTTGCAGCAAGAAGGCGTGGTCATGGGCACATTCTCAGCTGCGGATGTGGTGGGGCGCCTCGCCGCCATCATGTACCAGACGCCCTGCTGATTAGGTAGGTGAGTCCCGAAGCTACGTGCTTAATTTAAGTGATGATTTGTTTCATCGATATGTTATTCCATCGTCACATATCCCTCAACCCAAGATTTGTGATGTGGAAAACTCTCGTGATGCAGACCTCCGGCCACCCAGTGCACTGGTCATGTTTCCAGATGGATACTCAATTGGTTGGCTCGTTATTTTTCTTGCTTGCAGCTCATGACAGGAACTGATAGTTTTGGTTTTAGGAATGCTTGTGTTTCTGATTAATGATGATCCAGGGAAGAAACAGTATACTAGGGCATCGAAATAAGTATGGTGCTTATTTTATTTCCATGGTGCCAGGGGGAGGGGGTAATTAATAATGAGTAAGTTCCCAAGGTATAGCGTCACTGTATAGTGGGCGCTACTTTGCGGTCCATTCCTGTGCAACATATTTATCGGCACGCCGGAGGCAAACACGCCAGACTACACACCGTAGCAGGGCATTTTAACTGTGTTATTTGCTGTCATGATTCTCTTCTGCTGATGGGATCAGAGAAAAGTACTATTGTGCATACATTTCACATAAGAGCCAATGTAAATTTTCCCCCTTATTGATATGTTCTTTTTTAAGGGAACCAAATAGTATTGCTTGCAGATTTATTAATAGAATGGAATATTTTCATTTTGAGAATCCTTAACAAGTCAGGTAGTCCTGATGGCTGCTGGTGGTCACATCTACTTTCTACTTCCATGTTTGAGGATCTTTGACTATGTCCATTTATAAAGTCTTTTAATACAAATCGCTACTCTAGACTGCTATATATTTCCGTGTGTGTGTGTGCTTATAATGTATGGTGACTACCTATTCGATTTATATGTTACATCATTGCAACGTCCTTTTGACTATTGTTGGATATAAACTTGCATGTTACAGATCTCCATGCAACAGTTCTTTCGAATGCATTGGGTCTGCGTTCCATGGACCTTAATAAGAGTTGCATTCTTGTGTGTATTCTATATTTGGTCTCTCATTCACTCATATTTCAGTAGGACACAAGATGTTTGCTAATTACTTTTCCTTTTATTCACTGGAGTATGTAGAAAGAGCCCAATTAGTCCAGTGATGTCCATGTATTTTTTGGCGCTTTAATGTGCTCTTGCTAGAGATGATTATAACAGGGTTACTATAGTACTGAGAACTGTTGAAGGATTGACTAATAATGTTAAACAAATCAGCATCCAAATACTGAACCAAACCATGCAACAAAGTTGAGTGGTTTCATTATCCGTCCTGCATGCCCCTCCTCCTGTCCTACAGGCCCGCATGATAGAAAAACAGGCAAACAACGAGATGTTTATGTGCATTTGAAATACTCCCTCCGTCCCAAAATAAGTGACTTGTATTTATCTAGATTCGGATGTATCTTACACTAAAACAAGTCTAGATGCATGCGAATCTAGACAAACTCGAGTCACTTATTTTGGGATGGAGGGAGTACTAGGTATCTATCTTTTCATGCATACGAATATTTACATGCATTTTATGTTTAGATATGTGATATGTGCTCTGACAGAAAACAAAAAACGCTGTGGCCTGGCAACGCACGGGCATTCAACTAGTAATCATAAAACTCTATACATCGTGTTTAAAGGACACTAGCATCTCAAACATAAAAGGAACAGAATTTATTTCAAAGAAAGCATGAGGCGGAAGGTAACTGCAAGCACATCTTAAGATGAATTGCAGCATAAGATAAACAAACCTGAGTGAGCTCCTTTCCCTTTCATGCCTAGGCTCTTCAACAGAAGCACCCTGATTTTCCAACAGAGTCTCCATTTCTCTCTGAGAAAAAAATACTATTAGTTAAGAATTTACATGGCCTCTACTAATAACGTAGGGAAACAATTGTCATCAGTTTCTCACAATAACAATATATGTAACACTTACCGATAGTTGGTCAGCTTCTTCATTCTTGCCTTTCATTCGGAGTTGCAGAATCTTTGCAGCTAACTGGTTTGCATTTAGATTTTGTGTCCTCACTGAAGATGGTCTCTTTGAACTCTCCTTTTGGGACTTCGGCTCACTATCTATTCGCTCATCAACCTCGACAGACACAACATTTGCTTGCTTACTGCCAGCATTATTAATCCTTTCCATAAAGCTTCCGTCGTTCGAAAACTTGTTGATGCTGGCTAATGCTGACGAGATAAGTGTCTGATCCTCAGAAGACATATTCTGTCTATTCCGCTTCCAAGGAATAGAGTCCTCTTTAGGTTTTCTCATGGCATGTTCCCTGGAGGAAACACCTCGCAAATATTCACGGCCACCACCACTCTCTTCACCTCGCTTGTCCTCCTTTCGATTTCCTTTAGGAGGTGGTTCGGAGTTGTCTGTTTGTGCAGCTTTCCTGCCTCTAATGGCCTGCAAATGAGCATAAGAAGGGGCAACCCTGGACGTTGACACCGATGCTGCTAAGTGGCCTAATGAGCCCCATCTCTCTTCAACAACCTACAGTAGTAGTTCAACAGTCCTAAGAGTTAGAGGAAAAACTAACTAAATTGCATTTGAATAAGCATATGTGGTGATGTACACACCTCCTCAATGTTTCTGCCTTCGCGGGCAGCTTGCTCTTTTGCACGCTTCAGAGCTTTCAGCCTCCAGCTAGCGCCTCCGTCGCCAACAACAGAGGATGCAAGCAACTGACTGGCTTCCCTTGAAGGGGTGGACTCATCGGGATACCCACTACCATCATTCCTCAAATATGGATTCATTTCTTTTGGGTTAGGTTTCTTCACCTGCCAGTAATCGAAAAACAATGATGTAATCAACGCAACACACATGAACATCCCCAGTTTTCAAAGAAAATATCTTTACCTCATCATCTGCGGCCTCAAACTTGTCCTCCTCATGATCAGCCCTCTGAGCACGGCTACTCTCAGGCTGAATGCTGCTCGCCGGCTTGAGCATCCAATCAAGGCCCATCTCCCTCCTGACAACCTCACTCGCACGTATGCCCTCACCTCCCATTTCCTCCTCCTGATCTTCATCCTCATCATCACTTGCAGAACCCCTTCTCTTCCCCCTGCCACTACCTGTAACAGCAATGCCAAGTAATTAAGCACAAGGCTCCTGATAAATTCTAGTACTGATTAAAGCAATATCTGAACCAAATTCAGTACAGGCACCTCTTCCTTTATCAGATTCGCTGCTGGATTCGTCGCCGTCGGAGAAGTCACGGCGCCCCCTCCGGTGCTTCCTCCGGCGCTTGCTCCGACTCAGCTCCTTCTCCTCCTCCTCGTCGATGGAGTCCTCGCTGTCCGACCCCTCGTCGGAGCCGTCCGAGCTGTGCCTGTTCCGCCGCCGACGGTGTCTCCGCCTCCGTTTCTCCTCCTTGTCCCTTCCTTTCCTGCTATGCTTCTTGCGCCTCTTCCCGGCAGAGCTATCAGAGCCCGAGTCGTCTTCACCTCCTTTCTAGAAGGAGCAGTAATCCCATGAGCAAATTGGAAGACAAATCGGGAGGCGGAGGAGATGTTGGTGAACTCACCGGCAGAATCTGGTCGCGGGGCACGAATTTGACGCCGGAAAGCATGGCGGCCTAGGGCGTGGGAGGTCGACGGCGCCGGCGGTGGGGATTCGGCGCGGTGGAGAGGGCGCTGAACTCGGTGGCGCTGACCGAACAGAGGATGGAGGAGGTTGGGCAGGGAGTGGCGGTCAGCGTGCGTGCACGTATCCTCGTCGAGCCCTCCGTCGTCGGCGAGCTAGGGCAGGGCGCGACGGGCTCGCGCGGGCCGTGCAGGGCGGCGGGCGGGGTGCAGGACGAGCTGGAGAGAGCGGGGCGTGCAGGGCGGTCGATTGGCTCGCGGGCTGAGGGGAGAGCACCGCCGCCGGCGCTAAGATGCACGCCGCTCCCTGGTCGCGCACGCCGCAATGGTCGGTACAGAGAGAGGACGGGTCGTTCTCTGTTTTGCTGGCTTTCCTGATCGTTTCGTTTGGACTTTGGATCGGTCTAGCTGAGGCCTTATTTGGCATTATCAAATATGTACTACTCCTACATGGATACAGTAAAGCATGCAGCTTGTATACTATTTCAAATTTCGAAGAAACGATTTATATTGAAAAATATCTGAATGTCACATTTAAAAGTTGGGGCTGTGTTGATTTAGAGTCATGGTGCTTCTCAAGAATTATTTGTTTTACTCACTTGGTCTCCTCGTTCACTGCAGCTGATGGCATTGGCAGCAATATATGGGGATGATCTCTGTGAATTTGATAACAAAGGAGTGCTTCGCTATTTTCAGGTTTTCTGTGTTCGGCGTCAGTTATATCTAATCTGACTGAATTTGTTCTTTTGTTTTGACAGTTTATCTTCTTCAGATTTATATAAGCTACGACTTGCATAGTGGCACTCAAGTACGCGCTAACCTTTCTTCGGATCATGTAAATCCAAGAGGTGGAGGATGTCCTGGTGATGGTACAAAAGAACTTGGTGACCGGCACAGCGAATTCTCTGACACTTACAATGTTGAGTACCTGCCTCCTTTGGTATATTGACATGCTTGCTTCCACGGTCCTATCCAAGCATTTTACCGTCACCGTCAAATGGATGGATGGGCATAATCTTTCTCAACTTTGTGAGATGCTTGATACCATTTGGGCAGAGTTGCCAGGGCAGGAAGTGGTATATCATTGGGTTGAGTGGTTACATAGTTCTTCTTTATCATACCTCTGGTGTGACAGCAAAATAACATTAGGTCCAGATGTTGTACTACAGAAACGAGATAATCGCGCAATCTCACAAAGTAGTAAGAAGTGCTATCAAGCTTTTCTTGGGGATCTCATATATGTCTTAACCAGAACAAAGGTAAGCCCTTTTTCCCTTGTCCAGTCCTGCCAAAATATTATTATCTGTTTTTTAATGATGAACTGTCTTAGGAACTGTCTTAGTACTACATTGAGTCAGCAGAATAAAGTTGTTTTGACGATTTGTTGATTTTTCTGTTTTACTGTACAAACGAAATCATCTTTTCTGCAGAATAATCTTTTCATCAAACAAAATACAGTGTCTTGTCTGAGAAAACTAGAGGAACACACATAGACAGACATCATGCTCTCTGAAGGAAATGACGAGTGGGTCAGCATTACCCACTCGCCTCCACAAATTACAAGTACTCATCTTGAATTGACTGGTGTTGGAACATAACAGGATGCTTATAAAGCCAATAATTTCTACTAAGTCGGATAAATAGAGGAGCAAAACAGTTGTCTATTTCCTAACAATATCAGTGTCAGACACCATCTGCGCACTCGGATGAAGAAATTGCATGTTAGCACTTCATGCATAATCTTACCGAAACGTGCAATGGTATTACAACCTCAGGTGTACAACAAAGAAAGGAACCGCTAATAGTGGTACGTAGCAGACGAAAACCTTTGGCTTTATCCCCGCAAGCTCCAAAGATTTCAGGTAACCGGGTGGAGATTAATAAAAAATCAATTCAAGGTCCGGTTCGCCACCAGAAATTCAGTTGGATGAATTTGTGCCGTGAAACCTACGCGCAAAAGTTGCGGCAACAAGTAATGGGAAAGCGATAGTTGCATCACAATGGACCTGCATTTCCAAAAGCTGAACTCAGTAATAATAATCAAGCGAGATGTATGACATGATTGTGTCTCTTAAAATCATCCAATGTTATAAACCCCTAGGCTGCAATATTCTACAGTGCAAAAGTTGCACATAGGACAAGGATAAATCAAGATGGCTTAGAAAATAGAAACCAGGCAAGATCATGAATGCAATTTTCTACAAACAAGTTGCAAGACAAATCATCATGTTGCATCATGATCATTATACCTAAGGATTTCTTTTTACCAACTTGAGTCTGGAAGTATGCAAAACACAAAACCAAAAACATAACTTGTGAAGGACTGAAGGTATGTATATACCTTTACAGGTTTTGCTGAACCCTTGATCTTTCCCCATGAAACTGCTTCATCTGGCTGTGCTCCTGAATCACTTCCATCAAACTCTTGAGCTGTGTTGATATAGACTGCATAATCTGCACCATTGCGAAACATATTTGCATTGCATATATGATGCTTTGGAAGGCCTCCACCAAGAATTATGACCCCTGTCTTTCTTGGGGTCGCATGAATGGCTTCACCATTTATCAACCTTATATCTGCAAAACTTTCAGGCATTTGAAACCGCAAACAACGTAAGAGTAACAAGTAAACTGAAACTTTACCTTGTACAATGTCAATAATAAGACCAGGGTTGCGGACTGCATGACAAAACAGCATGTCTCCGAGTGATCCATCAGTCAATGCTGGGCAGTATACAGGAATATTGTTCTGGTCAATTTTAACGAGTCAGCACTGTGCGACTTGAAACTTTGTACAGTAGCTCTTGAAAGTAAGAATTTCATCCAAGAAAAAACAAGAAACCCAGTGTGAACCATATTCTCCTTCTCCATGGAATAACGTGAAAGGCACACAATAAGGGTAACACCTAACATCCTGGCAGGCAGCCATTATGCCGTGCTTACATATGCTTGACGGTGATCCACTACAGTCAAAATAAGAGTTTGGTTCCAGAATGGCTACATTTCAGGGTAAAATCATAAGACTCAATACTGAAAAGAATTTTTAGGGTGAAGCGACACCAATAACAAACAGACTCAAATTCCACAAAATTCTCAAGTAGCTTAATTCATTTTTCTCAAGAAGAAATCCTAGTTTATCTAACTGTTTACCAAACATAATTATTTCCAAATTTTTAAATATAATCAGTCTTTTTATCACTTCTGAAGACACTTTGCTAATTTGTAAGGTAACGGAAGTTTCGGCAAAAGCATGCTACCTTGTAGGCCCAATAAAGGTAGGAGCTTTCATCATTTATTTCTTTGCCAAGGCGAGCAATCACCTTCGATGGTGTCCATACATTCTGCAGGTAACAAGAAAATGATGAAGATTTGAGAAACATATAATCACTCGGCACTGAAGCTACTACAAGGAATTCACCTTCTAGAAAATGCTGGGCTATCTTATGTAAGTATAAACATCAACCAAAGAACCTTATCTGTGTAGAATCAGCAATTTTGTGCAGAAACTTATAAATCGTAAAGCACACATCACGCTTGACAAGATCCTGTAGCCTGGATACTCCATACCGTATACTTATTGCTATGAATTATCCACTGATCACTCCAAAGGGCCATGGTAACGAATACATATGAAATAAAGAAACCCATGTAGCCAATTACAATAAAGTTCATGTTAGGTAGAATTTCAATTTTTTAATCTCTTTATTTTAACCTGTGAAACAATTATTATTACAAGTACTTTGAGCCAGAGATTAGTCCTAATCCTTTTTTCAAAAAAAAATCCTTTCATGGCTTCCTGGTTCCTGGTTATTTGATGTTCAGAAAAATAAGTGTGTCCTTGAATAAGGAAGGTTCCAGAGATTGTAAGACAATCATATCAAGATTAACTAGTTTCTCAAAATCCAAGATATAATTGATCTCCTATTCATTCATCTTCTCCAAATTAACAACTTCACAGAAAGTTTATGATCAGAAGCTTTTGTGTGCCCCAGCCCATGAAATGCGCAAGGAAGGGCAGCCACTCAGGTGTGTTTAAACAAGGACAGATGATTACCTCAGTAGATTGTTCTTGTAGCATCTGGTCAAAGAGTGGCATGATCCAGTTTTCAAACTTGCAATAGTTATCATTGGGCACCAACAGATTTCCTATCCGGTTGAGTCCTTTTGACCGGAGCAGTGCCCCAGGTAAAGAAAATTCACCTCGGTAGGTTGGTGCGAGGCATTTTATAAGGTCTTCCTCTATACCCCCAGCGGTGGTAACTATGACATCCACCTGAAGAACACATTTTTGTGGGAAAATAATGGATTAGGAAATGCATAGTTCTGCTTAATAGATTATTAAAGGGATATTCAATCTTTTCAGGTTTGCACACATGATAGAAAGTTGGAGTATTTACCATGTGATTTTGAACAAGAAACCGGATTACATCCCGTATGCCAGAAGACACGAGGTTTGAAGTGAAGCCAAGAAATATCTTGCATTTCACAGATTCTCTGTATTTCGGGTCAAGTTCAGCTTCATCACAATCCTCACTTGGCTTGTCATGAGACAACCTCCAATCTAACTTCAATGCAGCAAAGCACAAGAAAAGAAAGAGTTAGTAAAATGTAAGAGAGTAGCAAAACCAGCAGAAATTTTGGAAAAGAGCAAGTTTCTGAAGCATGCATGGTGATGACAGTTGACAGACATTTCTTCATGTAGATTACCTCTAGCTTGTTTTATGCACATCCTTTGATTAAGAATTCAAAAGTTCTACTCCTTCTGTCCCACAATATAAGATGTTATTACATCCAAGTATATTAGATGTAATAGTAACATATTATATTGTGGGACGGAGGGGGTACTTGTTTCAATTAACTATCTGGACTAGTTGAGAACTGACATTGCATGAAGAGCATTCATGTTATTGCAAATACTCAGGTGTATGATATATAAGCAGCACTTTGTACATTAGTTCGTCCCCTAGTCACTCCACAACAACACCATTCAGCTAGACTGTTCAGACAATCCATACATCTAACTATCTAAGAGATCATTTTATTTGTTTTGGGGGAAAACAGAACACTCATCTGATTCATCGTTGCATCGAATCCAAACTATCGACGCACAGCACAAATATACTTGAAATCGAAAAATAAACGAATGAATGATGTGCTTCAACTTGTCTTACATGCTAAATTTCCACTTAGAGGCTACATCTAATCCCATGCTTAAAAAGGCAAACTCTCAACTGGGGGAGAAAGGGAAAAGCGGATGGTGCACGTACCATCTGATTGACGACGTCGATGGCGTCGCCGAGGTGAGACGCCTGGAACCCAGTGGATACGAGCGACCCGAGAAGCCCCGCAAGGCCGAGGTCTGCGTCGTTGAAGTCGGCGCCGGCGATCCTCGTGAACCGCGACTCGTCCAGGGACTCTGACGGCTTCAGCACTATGGCGCGCACGCCCTCCAACGGGTCCGTGTTTCGACCTCCGCCGCTGCCTCTCTCGCCGGCCATCTCCGCCGGGTCCCCGAAGGTTAGAGCCCGATACTCCGCCGCCGCCGCCGCGCAGTGAAACAACAAGCTTCGCTTTCCCGAATCAGGTTCCGCGCGGCTGTACCTCCGGTCGGGAGTTCCTATACACACCGACCTGGTCGGCCTATAGCCCGCGCCGCACACCCCTCGGCCCATATACACAGTTCGATTTTTTTTTTACCCTGGTTTTTTTGGGTTCTGCTTGTATTTTGGGTTTTCGTTGGTTTTACAGTTTTCGTCGGTTTTCTCCGCTATAAAATGTCCGAATATTTTTCAAAATTTTGAACAACTTTAAAGTCTGCACTTTTTAAATTTTATCTTTCTGAAATCTGAACATTTATAAAATTTGAGAACTTTTTAAAACTTAATTTTTGCAATCTCCACAATCTTCAATTTCAAATAATTTTAAAATTGAACATTTGAATATTTTTCAAATATAAATAAATTTTGAATCTGATTTTTTTCATAAAAAACATTAAATAAAGTGAAAAAGAAGAAAAGAAATCATAAAAATAACACTAAAAAGAAATAAAAAAGGAAACAAAAGGAAAACATAAAAAGAAAAGGAAAAGGAAAAACCTGAAAAAGGGATAAGAGAACACCGACTGGGCCGGCCCATATCACGTGCGGACCGTCTACATATAGAATTTTCCCCTTAGGCATATTCTCTTTCTCCTTTACTTTACTGAGGTGGACATTTTCTTAAGCTATAGTGTGAGCTCATGACGGCCTAGGAAGTATTGTTGTGTCTAATCAATTCACAGACTTTTTGTTTTTCGTGGGGAATTGCTGCTTGAGGAGGAGGTCAGGGTCCAGTGAGGTCAGGAACACAGCTGCATGAACTTGTGCTGATGGATGCGAGCTCGGGGACGACGTGAGGGGGAGGAGAATGGTGGTGTGCCCAGGGGCGGAGCTAGCCGTCTCATGTTGCCCGGGCAAAGCTAGAAGAGGCGATCCTGGACAGTGTTTGCCCCTTGCATGGATTAGTATTAATTGCAGTGATTAATAAAGAGCAGTCGCCGGACGAGCCCGGGCAGCCGCCCGAGGTCGCCGGGAGCTGGCTCCGCCACTGGGTGTGTCGTTGGGTGGCGTTGGCGGGTTAGAGATTGTGGCGGCAGCGCTAGGGTTCCTCGGGTGAGCATGTATGTGAGTTGGGGGAGAAAGCGAGTCGGGGTTGTGCCTCTCTCTTGACCTGAGCGGCTATGCGTGTGTACGACTCTACTAGAATCGAAACGGTGTTCACTTGCAGTGGCACTTTCGACATAAATTGAGATGCACTGTTTTTCGAGAATTTGCCAAACCCTAAAACGGAATTCTTTTCTCGTATCTTCATTTCAGTCCCAGCTCTATGAAATTGCATATTTAGGTTCTAAATCTTCTGTAAGTCGACAATCGGAGGTCCTAGATCGGTTTGACCAGCGTTGATCACAACCACGTCGATAGTGAAGCCCAGGATGACTACCGACCACCCCAGCATATTTGCAAGTAGACCTGTGTGTTGTATTTCTTCCAACACAGGGTCACTTGTTCTCTCTAATCGCTAAAATTCGGAGAATGATGGCATCCTTCTAGCCATGGTCGTGTGCTTACTCACCTCCGCATCTTAGAGCTGCGCTTTTTTAAAACATCTGTTTTTCTTAAAGTGTGAATAATTTTCAAACTCTGAACATTCTAAAAAAATTATGAAGATAAAATCTGACTTTTTAAATTTGAACAATTTTTAGATTTGAATAAATTTCACATTTAAACAGTTTTTTTAATTTGAACATTTTCATATTTGATTTTTTTGAAAATACCAACTTTTTTATTGCTGTAAAAATATAAATATGAAAAATAAAACTAAAAAGATACATGTTATGCCCCATTAGGGGGGTGGGGGTGCTTCAGGCCATTGCAAGATCGGTGATCCTTAGAAAATCCAGATTCACATGTATCTTAACAAGTCACTTATTTTAGGACAGAGGTAATAGATACGCATACATCTCGTCTAAATACTTAAGCTTGTTTGGCGTAGTAATAGATACGCATACATCTCGTCTAAATACTTAAGTAGAGTATTGAGCTCCTTGTTTGGCGTAGTAATCCTCCTGAACATTTCAGTACTCATGTAAACATTACCGTGCAATAAAGCTTCTCCTGTTCTTTCTCCAAAAAAATGTTACGTGCTCTGATTTTGCCTTAAGAAAATGTTATCCTGTTTTTAATCTCAGCTACTCTGTTTTATGCTAAGTTCCTCTCTTTTTAATCGCAGAACACAACTAATGCCAGGCTTTCCATTACCATAAATTCGCAAGGAATTCAACAGAAAAACTCGCTATATATCCCGTTCTGCTCACAAGTGAAGAAAAACATACGAACCCTGAATCCTTGATGAACTATGTGAACCTCTGCTCCCAGTTTCCACTCAAAATATCAAGGGAACAAATCAGTGGCTACGCACTGTTCGGCGCATCACTGTATCACTCTACCAGCATCAAAGCTGCATTTACAACCCTTGAATTTAGTTGCAAAATCCACCATAGGAAACAGAGGGAGAAATAATAATAAGAAAAGAAAAAGGAATAACACCTGTTTAGTGGCTTTTACCCCGCGGCCGCGGACGTCACGCTCAGCTCAAGGCGCAGCGCCGACGAGGCGCCGCCGCCGCCGCCGTCCAGCCGCCTCTGCCCCCGCTCGGCGCGCAGGACGGCGTGCCCGCGCGCGAACGCGAAGGCGCCCGTGCCACCCACCACACGGAGCACCTCGTCCCGACAGTCGCCTTTCTTGCTCCTGGCCGCAGTCGCCTCGACGCACAGGCTGCCGGACAGCCCGGGCGCGTCGAACGCCAGGTGCACCGTGTCGAACGCCGA
This sequence comes from Avena sativa, assembly GCA_916181665.1. Classification (NCBI taxonomy): domain Eukaryota; kingdom Viridiplantae; phylum Streptophyta; class Magnoliopsida; order Poales; family Poaceae; genus Avena; species Avena sativa. Next base: position 56,830,554 of record OV702292.1, read on the forward strand.
CATCACCACCGCCGAGCCGCGCTCGCCCGGGAGCACGAACCCCGAGGCCGCGCCGACGGTCCTCGACGCGGTCTCGGGCCCCGCCGTCATCCGATGGCGGAACACCATCGCGCTCGCCACCTGTTCGTCCTCGTGCGCGGCGTCGGCGCCTCGCTGCTGCTGGTGCTGATGCCTCACGGTTCCGGCTGACGGCGCCGGATGGATGTACACCGTGATAGCTCGGTGGCCCTTGTCGCGGCCGGTGGACCGATGAGGGAGAGGCGAGACGGTGGCGAGCAGGACGACGGCGAGGACGGTCGCCGCGATCACCACGCAGAAGATGACCCTGCCCAGCATTATTACGGCTGTCCCATCCTGTACGGTACGGTGGTTTGGTTTTGCATATTTTGGTATAGCCAAGTGCTCGCGGCAGCCGTCGAGGGCGTTCTAGCGGTCGCTGCTGCAGCTAGCAGAGTGGTTGCGCTTTCCGGCACTTGATCCACCGTGACGCGCAGGGTCAAACGTGAACTAAACCATTGACGAAAAGGGCGACGCAGGTTAAAGAAAAACAAACAAATGGCACCGTGTAGTGCGGTTGGAGCTTACTCCTCCGCAAACAAGTGTACTCCCTCCGTAGGTGTTCCCGGCGGTGGACCTTGTAGGGCCGGATCTGGGCTAGGTTGGGCCAGACGGGGCCCAACCGGGACCCTTGGCGGGTGACTGGCACCTCCTCCTGACTGTGACGCGGCCGGGATGCTGGTGGGCTTGATTCTGGTTGTCACCCAACATTCTTGCTCGGGGGATCTCGTGGGTAGCATGGACATTGCATGCCTGTCCCTTCGCGCCCTTGCGGGCTCAGGTGGTGATTCTCGGACCGATGGTGGTCCGGTAATCCCGGGTGAGCGCAGTGGTGGTGGTGCTACTACTTGGCGGCAGGGTTCGATGGTGGCAGTCGATCCCCTGATGGACGGAGAAGTAGGGGCTAGCATGGGGTTGGTTTGGACCAAGGTTCCCTATTGCAGTGCGACGGCGGGGGCTTCACGGGCCCTGGTGGGCTCAGCCAGGCCATGAGGGCATGGTTTGCCCTGCGGCACTGTTGTTCTGGCAACCCCCACCGAAGCTTCCTTTTTGATGTTCTATCGACCCTACTTCGTGTGTCACGGTGCGACGGCGGTGGCGGATGCAAGACCGTGATGGCATGCGTTGGCGGGAGGCGAGCATGGTGGAGCATTGCGAAGCGTTTGGGGTGTGGTTTTTTCTGAAGGGTCCTAAGAAATACTTGTCATCTTGACACCGACGTGGTGAGGCATGCGGGTGCCACCGTCCTTGTTGAAGGGCGTCGGGTGTACCTCTTTCCCACCTCCCGGAGCATGCCGGGAGAAACCCTAGGACCCGTCCGGGCTGCTGCAGCGTCATCGTTGCCTTCCTTCTTGAAGGTGCTGCTTGGTGCGCGACGCTTCGGAGTGCTACACATGCGGTGGAACTTAGCTGGAGGGCGCAACGGTTGCAGATCTTCCTCGATTTCGTCGAGCCACTGCTATCGGCTTTGTTTTATTTCCTTTTTCTCTTTTATTTTTTTGTTTTTTCTCTTTTGGGCGTTGTGCTACCTGACCCGGCAGCGATATCAAATGGTTGCTATATTAATATAGATGGGTGCATGCCTGTTTTGTGGAAACTTTATTAAATATGACAAACCTTATGAATAAATAAATATAGCAACGTATATTACGTGAAATTGTCATATTATGAAACTAAATTTAAAAACAAATCTAGTGGTACCAATTTAGTGTCATAAATATTGTTACGATTTCCTATAAAGTTAGTCAAACTTTCCCGACTTAAGACAAGACTTATTTGCAGACAGAGGGAGTAGCTGCACAAGCCATGTGTGCGTGGCAACTACTCTTTCTCTCTTGTTGGCCAGTTCGTTTTATTTTTCAGATTTTTTTGTTTTATTTTTCCTAAAAGGCCCTTTACTTGGGCTAGCTTGGATCCATTCCAAGTGTTCAAGTTCGAAGGTGTGGTGCCCAAAAATGTGGCAGCTGACTGCACTGTTTGCTGGCTCTATTTGGTTAGGCACCAACTCATTCTAGATCTTGTTATCCTGGTTATGCCACTGAAAATCAATCTTTTCTGACACGACTTGGGACGGATCTCACATCCATGGTACTGTGATGGCTACTGACTACACTGTTCGCTGACTTCATTTGGTTAGGCGCCAAGTCATGCTTGATCGTGTTATCCTGGTGATGTCACTAAAAATCAATATTTTCTGACTCAAATGGAAGAAACAGATCTCACATCCATGGTACTGTGATCTGCGAACGTCCTCCAAACGTCCCGTGCCGTGTTGATTATCATAAGTTCTCTCAGGTGGGGCAAGCGCGTGACCCGATCGAGTGGTGACGGAACTAGTGTCTGGACAAGGACAGTCAAGGGCGTGGTTTGGTGAGCGAGATTTCAGATCACTCAATCAGAGGAGGCCGAGACTGACTGATTTTCATCAACGAGACAGACTGCGATATCGATCGATCATGTGGTTGCAGTGCAAACACCACCACGCAATTTCAGCTCACGACATACTACTATTATAGCTTAACACAAGTCATGCGACCTGTTGATTTGATGTTTGTTAAAAGAAAGAGCTAGCGAGAGAAGCACAAGCTATGTATGCACGCCGAAGCGTCAACAGCAACGTAACGTAGTACATCCAGCTTCAAAGGCTGATCAGATCAGCCCCCACGAACAATAATGCAGGGAAGAAAATAGCAGCAAAAGCCCTAAGTACTACAAGAGACCACCAGTGGACCGACGTTCCCAACCAACAGAATTATACTGCGAGAGAGAGAGAGAGGATAACAGAGGTCCTCCTTAGTAGTCCTTGTGATGATTGGAGCTAACTCAGATCCATGCAGGACGGGGCGGGCACCCAGATCAGATTCAGACCGAACTCAAAAACCGATCATTGGGCAATGTTCACTGCACTGTTCCCAGTGGATCCCATCAGGATGACAAGATCCCTCTCTCGCACAAGCCATCATCGTGAGCGTGGATTAATCTAACAGCAGGAAGGATCGTCAGACACAAGGCAGAGAAGAGGGGATCGGCCGGGGAGCATGCGCATGTGTGCGGGGCTGCATGGGGGCAGGAAGGATGGGGGATCTGCACAGGAGGGCAGCGCCACTCTGCTGCGGTGCACTTGGGTTGGGTTGGGTGAGAGCCTTGAGCGTCCCCCTCCGCGAACAACTCACCCGCTTGGATCTTGTGTCGGCGGTTGGACTTGGACCAGCCACTGCCTGGTTTGGTTTGCCTAACTAATCGCTGCCTCCGACACTGAATTTTCTACAAGGGGAGAACGGATGGGAAGTTCACGGGCATCAGAAATCCCCTCCGAGAGTCCGAGCCGCTGATTTACTTTCGTTGTACGGAGTAGTAATCTGGTTATCTACAATCTTAGCTTGTGCAGACGCCTCGGTGGTACTAACCAAATAATTCTGCCATTACTATTTGTTTCATCCCCTTCATTATATAAAGATGTTTTAATTTTATGAAAATATGCACCTCTTTTAGTGTGAAGATTCAGTCCGAACCTATACACTAAAAGTGGTCTAGATACACTTCTTTCACAGAATATGGAGGGAGTATATACTTGTATAGCCTGCCATACATTACCATATTACCCTTTGACGTGATCCACCGGGGTTGCTTCCTTTTCGAATTGTGTTCTGGGTTGCTTTTGATTTTTTGCTCCAACTTATTCACAATATTTGTCTTCCTTGCATACCAATATGACCTAGTGTTGACATAATATTTGATGAATTAAACTGAGTGTACTCGCACGCTCCTACAGATTTTCTTCCCCGCAAATAAAAACGATTGCCCATAAACATAATTGGCTCTAGCTTCTTCAATTTCTTGGATTATCAGAAGTCAAACTACTTTATATTTAACAGAACTAGCATGATGGCCCTCGCAATTGCGAGGGTGTCATCTTTATTTTTATAGAAAGATGAGCATTGTTCCTACTGTGTCAAATTAACCGGAATATAGATTTATTGATTTTTTGCGTATTCACATTATTTGATGGAAGCTAATATAATTATAGCCAATATTTTTGAAATATAATATATGTAGGATATATATACATGTTGAAAACATGTTTAATCATCTTTGTTGGTAAACGATTATTACGATATTTCTAAATATAGTAGATTGAGTTGATGCGTCATTTTTGCACGATATTAAATTTTATATACAAGTATTTTTTTTTTGATTTTTTTCTGTAGTTTGTAAGGTTAGCAATCAGATTGTCAAATAATTAGGAGTAACTTGAGCAATGACCAATGCATGTTTAGCATTCAGCAACTTGAGCAATGACCAATGCATGTTTAGATAACTTAGGGGCAACTTGTATATACAATTATATTGTATTTTCCTTTTAGTAAGTAAAATGCAAAATTTATAGATCGCGGTAGATTATTTACGCTTTTTAACGATTTTCTATTAAAATATCACCGTGAGTAGTATTATGGATAGGTTCTTGATATAAGATTATTTACGTTTTTTATGATTTTCTATTTGGGGAGTTGGGATTAACTTTGGAGTTTGTAAGTATCCTATCTTTTTTTATGTTAGTGAGGAAATTTTAAGTTTTCGGAAGGAGCCTAGCTGCTTCTTTGACTACGGAATCCCCCTGCGTTGAACCTACTCTCAAATAAATCTCTATGGTGTAGTTTAGCTATCTTAGCTTAGTGTGCTATTCGCGACAATATCGGTCTTAGTGGCTGAGATTGTGCCGTCTAGAATGAAGGTATATTTGTTGGGTTCGTAGCATGGAAAACAAAAAATTTCTACCGCAAGAATGAACAAAACCCAGATCTAATCTAGATAAAAGCCAAGATCTAATCTATTAGACATGAGCAACGAGATAGATCGGTACTAACCCTCGTAGAACCGAAAGCGTTAACGAGATTAGATCTCGTGGATGATGTAGTCGATCACTTGTCGATCTCAAGATCGTGTGGACGATCCTTCCGGCGCCGCATTCCGGCAGCGCTTTCGCAGACGGTCACACGTGCGGAGTCGAAGCAGACCTTCCTCTCCCCGTTCCAGCGAGCAGCGGAGGTAGTAGATCTTCTCCACGGAATCCCAGCAGCACGACGGCGTGGTGGTGGTGGTGGAGATGAAAAATCTGCAGGGCTTCGCCTATGCCTGTGCAGAAAAAACGTGGAGGAGAGAGGCGGCTGAGATTGGGAGTTATGAGACAAGGTGCAAGAGGGGGCGCCTCCTCCCTTCTGTTTAAAGGAGGGAGACGCGCCTGGGGAGGGGGAGTCCTAGTAGGACTCCCTCCTCCTTGGGCCGGCGGGTTGGGGGGAGGAGTCTTCCTCCCCCACGAATCCGTGTAGTACCCCACTTGGTTTCTTTGATCCCTTTCTTGGTTTTCAAGCAAACTCTAAGAAATCCTCTAGAACCTTCCAGAACATTTCGAAACCTTCTAGAATCTCCATACAAACACTCCAGAACATTTCCTAACTGAGAAAATGATTCCCAATATATGAATCTTATTCTCCGGACCATTCCGGATCTTCTCGTGATGTCCCGGATCCATTCCGAGACTCCGAACAACATTCGGTCTCCAACGCAAATTCCATATCTACTTCAAACAACTTCGAACCTTAAGTGTGTCACCCCATGGTTCGTGAATACGCAGACATGATGAAGACACCTCTCCCATCAATAACCATCAGCGGGATCTGGAGATCCATAACGGCTCCCACATACTCAACGATTACTTCGTAATCGATTGAACCAATTAACATACGAAACCAATTCCCTTTGTCTCGCGACATTCTACTTATCCGAGGTTTGATCGTCGGTATCTTCATACCTAGTTCTTCCTCGTTACTGATAAGTACTCTTTACTCGTTCCATGTTATGTCATCCCTTGTGACCTAGTCACATGCTTGCAAGCTATCTAGATGACATTCCACCGAGAGGGTCCAGAGTATATCTATCCATCATATGGATGGACAAATCCTAATCTTAGTCTATGCGCTTCAACACATACTTTCAGAATACCTAATGACACCTTTATAACCGCCCAGTTACGAAGCAGCGTTTGATGTCATCAAAGTACCCATCCGGTGATGGTAATTAACATAACCTCATGGTCGAAGGATTAGGTTACTATGTATTTCAAAGCTTACAACAATACGAACTTAATGACTTGATCTTATGCTACGCTTACTATGGGTGTGTGTCCATCATATCATTCTCCTAATGATATAACCTTGTTATTAATCACATCCAATGTCTATGATCAGGAAACCATGATCATCAATTAATCAACAAGCTAGTTCAACAAGAGGCTTACTAGGGACTCTTTTATGTTTACAAAACACACAAGTATTAGTGTTTCCTAATAATACAATTATAGCATGGGATGTAAACATTCATCATAAACACAAAGATATAATAATAACCTCTTTTATTATTGTCTCTTGGGCATATCTCCAACAATATTGACTCCGTTTAGATCTTGATACTCTTGTATGCCACATTTATGTGCAATAATCTACATAGCTAGTGGTCTCCTGTGGTTCATATCTTTTTCATTGTCAGTTTGACCAATGCAGAAACTTTGGCATAGGTCTTGTGAGCAGTCTGTCCCTTGCAACCATGTGGTTGTTGATCTTAGGATCGTACTATTCAAATTATACTTCTTCTATCATATTTGATAACCTGTGGAAGTAATTAAACCTTTTAAGTTCTACATTTTTTACTTTTATATTTTCATAGATAGTCCTATAAATTAGTTCGATTTTGGGCACTCTACTAAATTTTTCTTGCCACCAATTCCTTTTTTATATACCACCATGTTCTAGGGTAGCAGTACTCATATGTCCTGGTATATATCTTGACACGTTACTAACTTAGTATGAGTAGAACATCAGCAATATGAGCCTTGATTTTCCTGTTCGGTCAAATATGGGAGTCTAACATAGCATAAAAGGATAATATTTTCAATGCTCACAAATTATATTACAATTTTTTTCAATCGAACTATAACTGGGTAGCAGACATTGATTTTTAAGAAGATGCATTGATGTGACAAAAAAAGAATAACCAAGCTGCATTTTGATGTCACACACAAAAATATAGAGATTTTAATACTCCCTCGGTTCCAAATTAATTGATTTGGATTTATCTAGATTCGGATATATCTAGGATGTAAACATATATAGATACATCAGAATCTAGACAAATCCGAGTAAATTAATTTGGATCGGAAGGAGTACTTGACTTCTGTGTCACTTCCAACCATTCATACTAATACATTATGGATTAAAGCTAAAAAAAGTACATACATACATAAAGAATTATAACTAAGATAAGGCTTTATTTTTTTTATAAATGAACCTTTAGTGAGACGGGCTGATATGCCATAAAAATATGCTTCGGATGTGGTTTTAAAAGTTTTTAATGCATAGATACGTGGGTCCAGTTTGTCTCAGAAAAAAAATAAGAAAATAAACCCGACCTACCGTACCATATATGCGTATAGGGCAAGGGACCTTCGGATCCAATATTTTCTTTCACATGCATCTTTGATCGATTTTACGAAGTAGGTGGTCCGTACCGATTTAATGTGACATAAGGTTTCTTTTGTACACAAATATGTGCAACGTAACACTACTTATAATTTAATCTAAAATTAAATCATAACCATAAATTACAGATCTAATGGCCAATATTAATTCTAGTGATGTGGATTAACATGGTGCCTCGAAAAACATTCTTATATTGCTTTTAGTATATAATAGATATACTTTAGTACTATGTGGATTTGTTGTTATAGCTATTAGTATGTGGTAGAGAAATTGATTGACTACACATTGTAGGTTTTCTGTTATCTCATATATGTAACAAATTACACAAGATATACAAGGAAGGGATCAATAAGAATCCTAACCATAATGGCGTGATTAATAACAAATATCAAGCGCAAGTAATGGCTAGATATAAACGAATAATAAAGGATATTCGGTTGCCTAACATCCCCTGCAGTCGAAACGGGAGATTCTCGGACGTTGAGGCAGTAAGCGGTGACGTGGGGTCTCTATGGTAATGGCCATGTACGGTGGAGTTGGGTTTAAGGGAGAAGGAGTACGCTGGTGGAATCGTCGGCTAACAAACAAGAGGGGGAAGGATTTATCTAGTCTCCTACTTATTTGTTCTTGATTATCAGAGAAGGTAACAAAGTTGCCACGATGGCTATGGTGGCACAAATTGGATCTTGCCTAGGGAAGATTGTGTATCAATCGAGAGAGCCTCATTGGCGGTCCCTCTTAGCCTTTATATGAGAGGCCGGGGTCTCAGGTAACGTGATCGGGTCGGCTACAAGCTATAGACGATCCCTAAAATCTCTACTTTTGGGCTTATTCTTGCTTCATGCACCAAGAGTCGGGGCTTTTCAGGCCCTATAATTGTCATCTCGTCTTGTGCCTCGCAGTGCTTAGCCAATTGTTACTTGGGTCTCCGGTTGTGACAAGGCAGGTATGCCAATAGTGGGTACCCAAAGGGTTGTACCCACGTCATACAGTGACGCTCTTGTCTCCTTGGTCGATGTTGCGAAACTTCTGGCCGATGTAGCCCGCACGCACCTGCTGATTGTCGTGGAAGAGGGTGTGATGCGGGACAAGGCCGTGGCAGCAGTGGTGTTGGCTGATGAGTCCATTTTTAAGAATATTTATCTCGTATTTTTGCATAAATATAATTAGGATTTTAGTATTTTACGGTATTCGCGCGCACGTTTTGTCCTTGTTTTAACAGAATTCCGTATTATCAAGTATTTTGTGAATATATCAATTGGGATTGTCATGTTATGCAATAATATGATATTTGTAAGTGATAAATGTCATATAAACAATTTCCCATGAACGTGGGAGAAGAGAGGATGCGAGGAGAACCTACTATAAGCATAATGACCTGCATTACGGGCAAAGCCCGGCCATACCGTCCACCATTACAACCTGTTAGGACGTCTGCTTCGTCAAATACTCTCACCACGCGAAGACGGATCTAAGATCCAACATTCACAGAAACCTCCAGCCTCGAAATACCACACTCGAAAAGGATATAGAAGATGAACTTGGAGAAGGGAAAATCCTTGTTGCTTTACAGATCATCGGAGGACATCGCATCATTCCCTCCATCATCAAACACTACATCTCCATCAATACCATTTTCCCAACTCTCATTCATTAGATCTAGTTGTAATTCCAATACAATTGTGGTTTGCACTTGATTTACCTTTGCACTTTTAGTCCATCCATATGAATACAAAGATGTTGTTGATTGCTTCATGTGTGAGTAGTTTTCCTTGTTCTCGGAGAGATGGAGAATCCCTAGCATTATTATAAAATGTAATAAAGATGATCTATAACTTTGGTCCTTAATCTATTGATTTATGATATTGTGTTAGATCTCTCTCTTTAGATGATATGTGAAGTCAATCACATAGCATTTGTCTTCGGGGCTAAAGAGAGGGATCTATCCTTGTGACGTGTATGGGAGTATGTCCAGTGCTATCTAGTGACTATAAGCATTGGCTTATAACCTACACGGTCAAAGAGGGATTAAGAGATATTCACTAAGCTCATTACGATATCTATGGGGAAACCCTTAATTTTAGTGATCTGTAGAAGTAATTTGCTCGCATACATCACAGTGGTTATTTAGAGATGACTTCAAAACTTGATTCGTAGAAGCGACTGCTCGCGGGACTTATAGTGAACATCTTATTATGGAGCACTCTCCATACATGTCATAATGAAAGAGATAGATTATCCTAATCATGAATATTATTATATGCTAGTGGTGTATCCTACATCTCTGAGAACATTTTAGCCTTAGACTAGTCCCAATAGGGGAATCATATGTGGTATCATGCATTACTTGCATGCAAAATGCTTATGTGTCACTGCAGTTAATGGTGAAAGAGATTGTGTTGGTATCATAGGTAGATACAATATTATAGCACGTGAAACTAGAAAAATAATCTCAAATAAATCTTGTACACTATTTTACCTTGAGATTCTATAAAACAATAAATATAAATACGCTAAGACTATGATTGAAGAGGGTTTAACTCATCAATGCTCATTGTTATGGACTTGGGTTTTGGAGAAGGAGGAAACGCTGGAGATCTCGGTACGGCTAGCAAACAAGCACACAGGGACGCAAGGTTTACCCAGGTTCAGGCCTCGTAGAGGACTCTACTCCTGCTTGTCTGCTCTTGATTGATGATGATCCGAAGGATTACAAGGTTGCCGATGGCGGTGTCGCGCAGATTGGATCTGGCATATGTGCGAGAGATCGATGTCTAGATCTATTGTCTATTGTGGGAGTCGCGATTGAGAGGTTGCCTTCTCGTTGGACCCTCCTAGCCTTTATATATGGGGAGGCTAGGTCTCAGGTACCAATATGAGTTGGTTACAAGTTAGATTCAAACTCTAGTCTTGAGACTTCCTTGTCTTGTGCGTTTGGGAGTCCGTGTCCATATGGGCTTCATACCACTCGAACCGTCATATGCGTCATGGACCTTGGCAATTCGTCGAGTGGGCCTTCCATCGAGCCGCACCAGGTAGGCTGTAGTTGAGTGCCTATTAGGCATACCCATACTATTTAATGATACTATGCATTGTGGAGATGGTATCATATAATAGTATCATATACATGATACTACTATATAATACTCCCCATTGTGACTAGTCTTATTGAGTTTCAACACCTTTTTCCAACGCGTTTATTACTTGTTTATTTTACTTGCTTTTATTACTTTCTTGCATTTAAACACAAAAACCTTTTAACACCTTTTTCTTGAGATCAAAGACATCGTACAAGTATCCTTTGGTAGATAGTGACGAGGAGCATAAAGATCTTAACCAAATAGCTCTCCGTATGTTCGATACTCTTATTTTAAAACTAGCTACAATCGATCTCTGCACTTGTAGTCATCAAGATATTTTCTCGCGTAGTTGCCGGGAGCTAAGCGTTTTTGGTCTTTGTTCTTAGTTGCTAAATCTATTAATTGTTTTACTGAAGTTGTTTAGTAGTTTCATGTAAACACAAGATGGACTGTCCCGCCGCGGCATGATGTGGAGCACAATGACGTCCTGCTCGGGCGGTTCATCTCAGGTGTCCTGGAAGGTCGTGTGTCGTCTCCGGCCGGAAGGAGGGATAGGGGTCGTCGACCTCGCCCTCCACAACACATGCCTCCTCCTGAAGAAACTGCATGTTGTCCTCTCTGGGCAGCGCACGCCGTGGGATAACTAGGTCAGGTCTACTTATCTATGTGCGCGCCCCACCCCGCCAACACCAGCCTGGCAGGTTTTCTCACCGCTTTTACCTCTGTACCATTCCATCACCTCTTTCTGCGTGGGGGCACGGGCGTTCCGTCGACCTCTGGACGGATAATTTGACTTCTCTAGATGCGCTCTCGGCCGCCTTGCCTGCAGCCTACTCGCACATGGTCCACCCCGTTGGTTCCATCGCCGATGCCCTTGCGTCATGGGACCTCGTTCTTCGTACACACGCTAGGGTCTCTGATCCTGCGGCTACGGAGCTCCGATTGCTGCACGCTACACTCGATCTTCTGCTCGCGCATGGCTCAGACGTGAAGACGAACGGTCCCTGGCGTGGGGAGAGGACAGTGGATTCAGTGTTGGATCAGTGTACAGGATGATGAATAGCTCCCCCTCCACAACTTGAACTGGGCTGGGTATGCGCCGTTCAAAGTCAAGATGTTCGTCTGGATCCTGCGACACGACAAGACGTGCACATGTGCCTTCCTGCGCCACATCTGGTGTCTGGCCATCGATGTCTGCCACTTCTGCCGTGGCCGGCCAGAGACACTCGAGCACCTCTTATTCATGTGTCCCCGCCTGCGTCTCTTTTGGCATCACACGCTTGGGCCGCGCCGAAGCGCCCTTCCCACGACTGCCGATGCAGCCTGAACGTTGCTCCAGTCTAGTAACCCCTCGTGGGGCATGCCGCTATGCAGCACCGTCCTATCTGGGCTCCTCTAGGTTATTTGGAAGACCAAGAACCGCATGGTCTTCGACGCCATCCGCCTCCCCTGCTGTCGATTCTTGAGCAGGTAGTTGAGCACTTGCAGCTTTGGCAGGTGCGGGTGCCATCACGTGTTAGCTTCGAGGGTGTGGAAAAGTGGTGTGTCTCACTCCTGTAGTTTTTGGCAGGCGGTCCCCTGCCGCCCTTCTTCGTTCCCTTCCCCGGTCTAACAATGTATGTGTGGACGTTTTTCGTCTCTTATTAATGAAAATCAGGCGGGCATTCAATAAATAATACTCCCTCCGTCCCAAAATCTAAGGCGCCTAAGCTTTATTCAAAAGTCAACATATTTTAAGTTTGACCAAATTTATATATAAAAATATAAACATTCACGATACTAAATCAATATCAATAGATTTACCAGAAAGTATAGTTTCTCAAAATATTCATTTGGTATTATAGATATTCATATTTTTTAGCATAAACTTGATCAAACTGAGAAGATGTTGACTCTTGGTTAAATCTTAGGCGCCTTATATTTTAGGACGGGGGAGTATTGATAGAGATATACATGAGCATTGAGCTAGCAACAAGTCGGCAGGGTGATGCAAAAGAACAGTAAAGCAGTAAGATCGGATGAGAACAATCTGTCGCATGCTCGCATATAGATGTTTCCTTTATATGCCTTGGAATACCGCATGCTGATCGAATCGTGATCCACAACGTGTACTAGACGTACCCGAGATGACTATGGCAAATGGATGGCCGCTCACGTATGCTCGGCTGGACGCAACACGCCCTAGCTAGTCGCGCTGCTGAAACAGGGTACCGATGGTGCGTTGAGCGAGACGTTCCAGCGCTGCTGACACTTATTCGGAACTCGACCTGAGCCAAACGCCTTTTATCGTGTGGAGCATAGAAATGGCACAATGTTTGGCGACGGGGGCCTCGATCGCGCCTGTGCGGTGTACGAACGGCCTCTGTTTCTATCGGAGGAGACCGGCCGGAATTATTGAGGCGTGGCTATAACAGGAGCGGCAGTGTACGTTAACTGTAAGTTAATCACAACTCTAAGTTTTGTTTTGTTTTGTTTCCTTTCTCGACAGACTGTCGACCCGCGACTGCAATGCGCAGCAGATGGGGCGATGCATCTACATACGCGGAAGAGGTAGCCATCTGCAGCATTGTCGTATAGTTCGTAGTGCGCCCCGTAGCCGCGGCAGGGACAGCCTGTAGAGATCCACAGAAAACGGCCTCAGATTAGCGAGGAGGCAAGGCAAGGCAAGGCAAGGGAGTAAGAGCATCCCCACATGTTCGGCGTTCCGAGTCAAAAATCACCGGATGTATGTATATTTTCGTTTGGGAATGAGCTTTTTTCCGGCCGTGTTCACTCCCAACTCGCCAGTGCGTGGAAAAGTGGAGGAAAGAGATGTGCGTTTGGCAGGGAAAAGAAGGAGAGAGAATGACCGGTGGGTGGGGGAGAAAAGTAGGAGAGAAAGGAGGAGTGAATGACAGTGGGCTTGTTGCATGGAAAAGTTATATCCGCGTTCCCAGGCGATTCCTGGCGCGCTGGGATTGTCCTGGGATCGCCGGATGAAAAAACGTCCAAATCGACGTCCTGAGAATGCGAGTGGACGAAAATTCGTCCATCTGGACAAAAAATCGCCGAAAAGTGGTCTCCTGGGAACGCTGGTGGAGATGCTCTAACATTGTCACATCAGAACCTACATCCCCACATGGCCACGAGAAGGATTCCCATCATCCTGTTGACAGCGGCACGAGATAAGCATCCCGATCTTTGTTAAATCCCTGTCGTGCCGCGAGCCAACCCGTTTCATCGACCCCCTTTTGATCAGATGGAGCATGACATGTTTTACGCGTCAGTCCACAGAGACAAGGAAGGGAAGCTATCCATCTGCTGGGTATTGTATTTCATTAGTCGTTAGATGTCCTCGCAAGGGCGAGTTGGATCCGGCCGGCGAGGACATGAGCGAGACCCCACCGTGTGCCTCCAGTGTCGGAACGTCGGAGAGCAGCGACGAGCTGTGGAGCTGGCAGGCAGCATGGTCGTCTCCGTATTATTAACGCGGTGACTAAGTCTACCACAAATCTCACGCATATCAAGACTACCCTCACCACCGATGGCTCGTCTATCCCGCCTCCTCAACGGTCGCGTTGATCCGCCGATATAAGTTTTTCTCTTTTTCATCCTCTTTTCGACATTCGTTCCTGAAAAGCCCGAGCCAAAACAGGTATTTGATGAAAAAACCAAAAAGTGGGCTAAGTCCTTTATTGAGCAACCATCCTAAATATTGATGAATCTGGAATCAAACTATAACCATGAAATTATTAAGCAAGCAAGTGCCAAGTCTAAGCAGAACAAAAAAACAAGTGCAAAAAACGGGAAACAAATTCCCTAGCTCGGACAATAGAAAAATCAATCGGTCCCCCGCTCATAATGAGTTCCGATATCAACAAGGACTTCAGAGCCGATACGGAAAAGGACATGCAATTATTGGACCCCAGAGCCAAAGCTGCTACTAGAGAACTGGGTATCACTGTAGCGCAGGCCAAAGAAAATGCTACCGCAATAGGTATATCTCTTGGTCAATATTTAGGCTATGAAGAAGCTGTTGGAGATATGCCCAAGAGGCAATAATAAAGTGGTTATTATCATATCTTCATACTTATGATAAATGTTTACATACCATGCTATAATTGTATTAACCGGAAACATTAATACTTGTGTGATTTGTAAACATAAAAGAGTCCCTAGTAAAGTCTCTTGTTAAACTAGCTTGTTGGTTAATATATGATCATGGTTTCCTGATCATGAACATAGAGATGTTATTAACAACAAGGTCATATCATTAGGAGAATGATGTGATGGACATACTCCTATAGTTAAGCGTAGCATAAAGATCAAGTCATTTAATATAGTTCATTTGCTATAAGCTTTCTGATACATAGTAACCTAATTCCTTCGACCATGAGATCATGCATATCACCTTTACCGGAAGGATGCTTTGATGACATCAAACACCACACCGTAACAGGGTGGCTATAAAGGTGGCATTAAGTGTTCGGAAAGTATTGGCTGAGACACATGGATCAAGAGTGGGATTTGTCCATCCATATGATGGATAGATATACTCTGGGCCCTCTCGGTGGAATGTCATCCAATTAGCTTACAAGCATGTGACTGGCTCACAAGGGATCACATACCACGGGAACGAGAAAAGAGTACTTATCAGTAACGAGGTTGAACTAGGTATGCAGAGATACCGACGATCATAACCTCGGATAAGTAAAATATCGTGAGACAAAGAGAAATTGGTATCGTATGTAAGTGGTTCATTCGATCACAAAGTAATCGTAGAAATATGTGGGAGCCATATGAATTTCCAGATTCCTCTATTGGTTATTGATCGGAGAAGTGTCTCGATCATGTCCGCATAATTCACGAACCGTAGGGAGACACACTTAAGGATTCGATGTTGTTGAGTAGTTATGGAATGATGAGTAAGAGACCGAATGTTGTTCGGAGTCTCGGATGGGATCCTGGATATCACGAGGAGATCCGAAATGGTCCGGAGAATAAGATTCATATAAGGAAAGTCCTGTTTCGGAGTTGGAGAATGGTTCCGGTGTTTTCATCAGAAATGTTCTAGAAGGTTCCGGAATGTCCGGCACTCCGGAGGGGAAGGGTACATGAATGTGTCATAACAAGTTGGAATGATTGCATCATGTACTAGGTGTCATCGCTGAACAAAATAAAGGGTTTAATCAAATCCTAGTTTGAAAAAGTCAAACGCCAATTTGAAAAGTCAAACGGCTATTTTGTGAAGTGGAGGGAGAGAAGGAAACCTGGGAAGAGAAGGTTTCCCTTCTCTCCTCCAAACCGCCGGCCAGCAAGGGAGTTGGGGGAGGACTCGGCTAGCCCTAGCCGCCCCTCCCACCTATAAAAGAAAGGGAGGGGGCGCCCCCTCTCCCTACACTTTGCCCCATAGCCGGCGCCCCTCTAAACCCTAGACCAGCCGCCGCCCCCCCCTTCTAGATGCGGCTGCTCTAAATCTCTTCTAAACCGCCGTCTAGCTAATTCCTAGATGCTGGTTGCTCTAAACCCCTTGGTGCCTCTAAACCCTAGATCGCCAAGGCCTCTCTCATAGTCCACCATACTCGCTCCGGCTTAAGGCGAAGCCCTGCGAGATCTCCCCTCTACTTCCGGTACCACGCCGTCGTGCTACCGGAATCGCGAGGAGAGTGCTACAACCTCCGCTGCCTGCTGGAACAAGGGAGAGGAAGGTCTTCATCGAGTACCGAACGTGTGACCGACTGCGGAAGCGCTGCCGGAACGCAGCGCCGGAAGGATCGTCTACACGATCTTGAGATCGGCAAGTGTACGACTACATCACCCACGAGAATCTGCTCTCGTTAACCGCTTTGGAATCTTCGAGGGTGAGTTATTCCATCGACTCGTTGCTACAATATAGTAGATAGATCTTGGCTTGTTTGTTTGCATGCGGTAGAAAATTTTGTTTTCCATGCTACGAACCCCTACAGAAGCGCCAATGGGTGAGGTATCACAGAATTATGTCAAAGGGCAATCTCTGGTCGCTCATGAGGAGTACACGCGTCTATCAACACATATGTAAAATCTGCACGACTGGTACATGATGCAAGCATCAAAGCAGCACACGAAAGAATGGTTTTCAGCGGACGTTAGAGTGGAGCATCACTTCAAAACTTACTTGATACAGATTCAAATGAACAAACTATTTCCGTTATACAATCAGTGCGCCCTCGACAAATCTATCCTCGGTTGCTATTGTTTATAAGTGATTTATTTCTATAATTAAATCTCTAGCTCAGCTCGTTTGTTGTATGTAATATATTAGCCTAACTATATATCCTTTTGTACGCTATTATGCATAATGAAGATGCCTGCATGCAAAAGATCTATAAAATATGAAGTTGGGTTCATTGACCCATATAGAGTTAATGAACATACGTTACACAATCACCCTAACGATGTGGAGGATGACCTGTCCACCTTTTTAATCGAGCATAATTACTGTAAGAAAATACTATTTCCTTACAACTTCAAGTGAGTGTTTCTGTCTCGTACACATTATTTTTTTGCTTACTCGACGTTAAGTGGAATTGATGAGTTATGCATGTCTGCTTACTAAACGTCCGCATGTTTCACTAGATTCTGCTAAACATTCAAGTTGACAAGTTCCAAGTTGAAGTCAATGACTTATTAAGTTGGGACCACGAGAAGTGGAGCGATATGAAAGCAATGTTCGAGAAGTAATTTCAATCATTATCGTATTATATCGGCCTCTTTCGTTCATTTCCTGATATCAAGTAATTAATAACTTCTTTGTTTATTTTCTTTGCCGAACAAGTGTTGGACATGGTTCAAAAAGAAAATAGAAGGTCCATTCAAAGATGAGCTAACTTATAAAACGGTGAAGGGTTTGCAGCAGCCACCGAGAACTCATTTATATGGATTCTACGTTTGCGAGTATATTCGCGAGTTGACTGGTGAGTGGAGAGTTAATTCAACTTATATTCACTGTTTGCGGGAGAAGCTCGATCCAGAATAGTGCATATGAGAAATTCAAGAGAAATTGGCAGGATTTCTGATGAAGGAGATCATTGATGAAAGGGGAGAATATTATGTGGAGAATGAGGAACTCAATATGATTTAGTGATCTCCATGTAAAATAGTTGTATATATCAAATTGTATATGTATGCTCGCAAGAGATCGAATATGAATTATATATGCATCAATGTGTACTGTGTATGTAGTAGCGTAGAATATGTGTACAGAAACATGTTTGAAATTATAATGAAACACAAAATGAAAAAGGAACAAAATGTAAAAAACAAAATGAAAAGGAAAACACAAAATCGTGTCGCGGCAGAGAACACACAAATCTCTGCCGCGACAGGAAAAGCTTTAGTCTCGGGTGGTGTTACGACCCAACACTAGAGGTCCTCCAGCCCCCACCATATTGCCGCTTCCACGTAATGGCCTCTAGTCCTGGTTCGTAGCAAACCGGGAGATAGGGGCCTCTAGTGCCGAATTCGCAGTCCCGGTTACGAAATCGGGATTAGAGCCCGCTACGGCCCGGGACTAGAGCCTCATTTTCCCCTAGTGATATAGCACTAACTACTAGTCCTCAAAAGGATTATTGGCAACATCCGTGCCATACCTAATGGCAGCAATATGAGTATCGTCATATCAAGAAATGTCAGAGTTTGTCGATGCTTAAGGGCCTCGGTAGTAGAAATAGGTCATGCGATCTTCATAGAGACGGAATAACAACTTCTCCTGGGCGTCCATCTCGTAGGCATCGACCATCTCAGTCCACCTCGGACCACTGAAAAAGGTGCGGTTCACCTCGTTCGTGACTTGGACCGGGTAGGTCCGTGCATGTTGCTTAAGATGATTTAGTGTAGAAAATGTACATATACATTCATTTCTTATATATATATATGTTGACTAACAGTTGTATGAAATATTGTTTTTTTAACTACTTAATTAGTATCATGTTGGAGCCGGAACTGAAGTTATCTAGATAATTTTAAATTTTGTAAGAAATTATCTAGATTTTCTATCCCTAAAGTTGAGCCCAAATTTAATATCTCTAAAACATCTACAATCATCTACGCTATATACTAAATCTGTATTTGCTACTATATATACAAAATCTACATTTGCTAGTATATACTAAATCTACATTTTCTACTATATACTAAATCTAACATTTCTATATCTAGAAATTGAACCCAAATACTAAAGCACCTACAATCATCTACACTATATACTAAATCTACATGAATATATATAGTATATTTGCTAAATCTACACTACACCATCTAAAATCATCTACACTAATTCATCTAAGATCTACACCAAATCAGCTGTACTAAACCATCTAAAATCATCAACACTAAACCATATAAAACCATCTACACTAATTCATATAAAATCTACACTAAATCATCTACACTAAACCATCTAAAATCATCTACAGTAATTCATCTACTCTAAAACAAATAAAAAAAGGGGGAGGGGCTCACAGGCGGTAGCTCTAGGCGGTTGCGAGGGGCGGTGGACGCGGGAGGTCGCGGATACGGGGACGAGGCGGCGAGGGGGAGACGGGGATGAGGCAACGACGTGCACGAGGAAGCGATGGGAGACAGGGATGAGGCGGCGACGAGGGGGAGACGGCGACGAGGCGACGACGAGGACGAGGCGGCGATAGGGAGACGGGGACGAGGCGGTGACGGGGAAGAGGTGGTGGGTGGAGGAGCGGATGCGATGGAGGCGGGCCGGCGGCGGCCGATGCGGTGGAGGCGGGCGTGGCGGTGGTCGATGCGGTGGAGGCGGGGAGTGGTGGTGGCCGACACGGTTGGGATCGAAAAGGGAGGGGGGAGGTTGAGGAAGAGGGGAGAGAGGGAGTGAGGGGGAGATGTGCGGGTCGGGCCGGAAAAGTGGCGTCCGGGAAAGTGGCGTTCGCAAATTCCAAACGCCACCCCTAAATTTGGCCCGACTCTACCTGTGGGTCCGCTTTAGTAGTGGCGTACGGAATACACTGAACATCACTGTTAAGTACTAGTAGTGGCATTCGTATATTCGAGACGTCAATACTATGTTGGCTCTTAGCAACGGTGTTTCATTTCTACGACACGTGACTGGTAAAATGACTGCTATAGACATTTTACTACTAGTGCTGATAGCTCCCTCTTGAGCCATCCATGATGGTAGTGACTTGTTCCACACCACGACGGTATGATTGTTTTTCTTACGCGCTAGATTGAATTGAACCGAGTAAAAGGTCGTTGGATCTACAGGAGCCCGAGTTATTTCGTAAGTTTTTGAATAAGAATTAAATGAGGCTCACATAAAATTGGATCCAGCGAGCTCGTAACCTTTATATTGGCAGATAGAGATATACATGAGCATTGAGCTGGCAACAAGTCTCGGCAGGGTGATGCAAAACAGTAGGAGTACAGTAGAGCAGTAAGATCGGATGAGAACAATCTGTCGCATATACATATTTCGTTTATGCCTTAGAATACCGCATATTGATCGAATCGTGATCCACAACTTCTACTCGACGTACCCGACATGACTATGGCAATAAATCGTCGCGCTCACATATGCTCGGCTGGACACACAACACGCCCTTGCTAGTCGCGCAGCTGAAACAGGGTACCGATGGTGCGTTGAGCGAGACGTTTATTTCATCCACTCCCTTTTGGTCTGACGGAGCGCGACATGTTTTACGCGTCAGTCAGCAGACAGGGTAGCCATCCATCCGCAGAGTATTGTACTTCAGATTTCGGTTAGTGTCCTCGCGAGGGCGGGTTGGATCCGGCCGGCGAGCACATGAGCGAGACCCCGCCGTGTCGCTCCGGTGTCGGAACGTCGGAGAGCAGCGCCGAGCTGCGGAGCTGGCACTAGATTCCGCGTGATCGCGCGTCGTCGGACAGGAGGAACCTTTCTGCTTCCAAGGCCTCATGCGGTGCATGATGGGTTTGACGAGGGGCTTGATCATCAAGGTTCCAATTAAACAAACAGATGTTTGCCGCTGTGTTGGAGTGCAGCGCTAAACTAATCTATACCTGTTTGACCACAAGCCTGGCGCTGCAGTGCGGAGCAAAATTGTGTTTGGTGGCCCGGTGCAGAGCACTGATCCGGCTGAGAGCGAGCTGAGCGCAAGTGTTGGGAGCTGCGATTGTTGCACGTGGAATCTTGCGGGGAAAGGTTGGTACTGTAATGTGCGAGTAATCTTCTAGCGGTAGGAGCAGTACAGTAGTAATATTTTTTTTGCCTGCTTGCTTGCACACATTAACTAACCCTGGTGTCAGAACAGAAAAAGATTAGGATAGTATGAGATAACAAACTGCCCACTTTCAGTATTCCCTCGTTCGCCTCGTGATTAGACAGCAGATTAATTGGCCAAGGAGGAACTGAATGAAGAAGACGTGGATGATTCATGCACTGGACACTGTCATGGCGATCGAGCTCATCAAGGCATTGGTTTTTCCTACACGGGATTGAATTGGGCGCGGGTAGGACCGCGACCCAGCGATCGGCAGGGACGTGCTCTGTCTAGGTGCGTCGCTCCGGTTACGGACGGATGATGATTGCAGTGGTTATCCACGCGGGGAGATCGAGTGTCGGAGGAAATGCCGCACGCACGCACGGCACGGGCGCAACAAATCAAAACTGTCCGTTCAAATCTCGCAGGCCCAGTGCCAATGATGGCCGAGCATGGGCTCGCTCGCCCGCCCGCCTGGCATCTTCTCTCTTCTCTCCTACTGCTAGCATGGCCGCCGTCGTCTGTTGTGGCTTCGAGACTTTTGCACTCCTTTTATTTTTTTCTCCCTCTCGATCCATTTCCATCTGGCAACCAAAAAGTCCGCGCTTGCATGTAGTAGTAGTATGGACGAAGATTTATGGGCATGGCGAGGACTGCGTGCCCAGCTAAGCTTGCTGCACTGTAGTACAGGCCATGAAAGCGTCGGAGCGATCGAGATCTCGGACGATTGCAGGGCAGGACACTGGCTACGTACGAATATATGACAATGTACAGGGCCGTTCGTGATTCGTAGAGCGCTACATGCCGCTACAGCGCGGACGGAGTGTGTACGCATGGCTGCAGGTAGGGAATCCAATGCCTCTCTAAAACTGCACAAATATTTCGGTACCGCTAAAAGACGATTTGCATCTCCCCATGCAGCTGCAGGTAGGGCCACGAGGAGCATGCATGAATATGTATGTAAGTCGTCTATGCATAATAATCATGGGGGTACGGAGTGAGTACGTATTGGTGCGGAAGATCCAAGAGATCTCAATCCAACATGGCGGAGAAAATGGCGCGAAGCTGCCAACTTTGGCGGATCCTCCCTCCGCCGATTCTGTGATCTTGCATGCAATGCAAGCGGCCCCTCCTGGGCTGCAATCATTCGTTTCCTTTTGCCCCGTTTGGTTCTTCCTAGCCACTTCCTCGGCTAGCTTCCCAGAGGCTCTGATAGATTAAGCACCGTGTGTTTGCCTCAAGATGATCAACACACGTGATGGATTCATTGTTTTCACCAAAAAAACAAAAAACGTCACGGAAGAACGTGTGATCGCTCGCCTTACTGTTTTACCGCCGTGTGGACACGTCAGCAGCCGCTGAGCCGTGGGCCTCAGCAATGGCAGCGTGCCATGCATGCAGAGTGCGGAGAGCTGGATCCACGCAAGGCGACGCCATGGCAGGACCCAGTACCCTATAGGTGGTAGCCAGTAGCAGGAGTACACCACCAGACGGGACGTAGCACAGTGTCACACATTTACGCGCGCCTACTGTGGCGTCCCGCATGCAAGCTGTCCCCAACAACCTCCAGGTTGGCATCCTCCCCCTTCACCGCGACACTACTACTGCTAGCACACTACCCGACGTACGTACGACGCGTCACCTCCTCGCCTACCCCTATATAAACCCCCGCAGCGCACGCCTCGCTCCTCCCCACACAACCACCACCGCCTCCTCCCAGCAGGCCGCCCGGCGCGCGCAGCTCCCCACCTCGATCTCCGCGCGCGCACACGAAGAAAAAACTACTATTCTTTTCGTATCGATTTACTATTTACCATGGGCGCGTGCAACTCGTGCGAGGCGACGGCGGTGGCGGCGGTGACGGGGGGCGCCGCGGTGGGCGAGGCGACGGCGGCCAGGGTGGTGCTCGCGGACGGCGAGCTGCAGCGGTTCCCCGGGGGCACCAGGGCGTCGCAGGCGCTGAAGGCGGCCGTGGCCGCCGCCTCCTCGGGCGGCGCGGGCGCGTGCTTCCTGTGCAGCGCCGACGGGCTCGAGCTCGGCGGCGCGGTGGCGGCCGTGGCGCACGACGAGGAGCTGCAGCCCGGGCAGCTCTACTTCGTGCTCCCCGCGGCGATGCGGCGGCGGCCGCTCCAGGCGGAGGAGATGGCCACGCTCGCCATCCGTGCCAGCGCCGCGCTGGTGGGCGACCACGACGGCCCGCTCGTGTTCCCGGACTCGGCCGCCGGTGGAGGCGGAGGCGCCGCGGCGAGGGGCGGCGTGAAGGGGTCCCGGCGGCGCTCGCGGAGGACACCCAGCCTGGGTAGGGACTTCGTGCCGGACCTCGGCGCCATTGCCGAGTAGCAAGCCGGCTTGCCGTCCGGCGAAGATCGATCGAGGTCGAACCAAACGCTCAGCTGCGCGGCGGGAAGGAGAAAACAAATCAAGAGCGTAGTTACGTGTATACTAACCCGCCACCGGGGACTTTGACTAATGCTAATCTAGTGTAGCTGCTTAGCTGGCTTGGCTCTAGGTACTGTACTCCTAGTGCAAGTAGAAAGACGCGTGCGTAGGGCACATTGCATATTCTGATCCAAGGGTCTGTCTGGAGCCCAGGTCTCATGTGTACGTATGGCTGACAGGTGGGTCCCTTGTCCCACGAGGCTAACTGCTGTCCTACACTGTCACTTGAGCAGGATATTGTTTGACGGAATTGCTGACTGAAAAGGTCACCAGATCGATGCTTAGCTATGTGTAGTATATGTGCTCAGAAAGTCATTACCAAGAGTATTTCTGCTTGTACTACTACTTTTTTTCACAAAAAGAGTACTGTACGTGTTTTCTTTATTTATTTTGCATTCGGCTAGTAAGCGTCAGCTAGGTCGCTTGTGTATTTGCTCCCGGTACGCGGTATTTGTGGTCGTACGTACCTTGGGAGAGAGGCAGCAAGGAGTGCGGGCGAAGGAAAGCCATTTCGGTACGAGGAAAACGACAACAGCGGGAGAGACCTTTTCAGCTGTTCTATCTAATATCTATGCTCTCGCGTTTGCGTTTGCATTTGCATGGCTGGCTCCCGTCGCTCGCCTACAGTACGCCGCACTGCGTTGTGTGCCATTGCGGATCGACCGGTCGGTATCCCGTGCTCGTGCCCCGCTGCAGCCAACTTGCGACCCAGATATTCCACTCCACGAGCGGTATTCCAAGGCGCCTGTAGTTTCGTTCTCCCAGGGAACAGAGTTATCTCGCCGCGCACCTGACGACTGACTGATGTGCCCTGGAACAAATTCGTATCCAGCCCAGGGTGACTCCGGATAAGCACAGTCGGACATAGGTACGTCTCTTTGTTGATGAACATCTCGACTGATTCGCGGAGGGAACAAGTTCGGCGTCAAGTTCTGTCGTCGGAATAAACTATCCCGCCTCCGTCTCGATCCGCTCGTAGATCATCAGCTGCTTGGATTGGATAGATCGAATTCATTCGCACACGAGCCGAATATATTCCAGAAGGAAACGCGGCGATCACTATCGATCGTCATCGTACCTATGGAGAGATGCGGCCAGTATACGAGACGGAAGCGCCGTGAAAAGCGACAGCCTTTTCTGCATATAAAAAATGGAGTGAAAAGTGATAACCTGATAAGACATCGGTGCTGATCGACCGATCAATAGAGCCACGTCCTTTTCAACCCTTCTTTTTAAGTAAGCAATAGTACTAGTTGGGGTGGGCGTTCGGTCTAGACCGAAATTTCGGTTTCTGAACTTCGGTCTTTTTTGAATTCGGTCGAATGAGACTCACATTTTTGATAACCGACAATTTCGGGTACCCGATATTTCGGTCTTTTATTTCGGTCATGACCGATTTTCGAATACATGCTAATACCTCAAAAAAAAACTACTGTTTATAGGATTTTGACTATACTTCCAACATAATATCAATACATTGCAGTCATAACTTCTAATCAGCCATTCAACGAGGGGACATGCCCATATTCAGAATTCAGAACACACGCCTTAAAATATAAAATTTACATCAACCCAGATCACACAGTGATAATGAAGTAATAACGGGAGAAGAGCAGTAACATGCATCAGGTAGAGACGCACAACATGTTTGCAATTTTCAACCAGCCAACCACCTACGGCTTGTTCTCAACTTCTCATCACCAAGGTCCAAGGCACCAACTGACTTGCAATCTGCAACAATATGACACTTCCGCAAATTAAAACATGACAGGAAAGAATGTTTTAGAGCATGCTAACTGTTTTTGTAGTGAACAAATTTTCTAGTGAACAAAGATAACTAACCTGCTAACTGTTTTTTGTAGAGCCTGTTTGAGATTTAGAAGTTGAAGCTTGTTGAGAAGCCTTCTCCTTTTCGTCCCCCTTCTTTGTACATTTGGCTTTTCCATTGGCATATTCTTCAATCAACTCTGAAAACAATGCAAACAGTCACGGGCCAACTTACTGATCATGTGTACAATGCAAACAGAATATCATGTGTACAAAGTCTAAAATAAATATAACAAAAAAGATTTACTGATTTTAGTTTATCTTTCTCCAGCTTAGCTAGTTCCTCATAGTTCTCTTCAACATTGATAGGAGTGGACCGTCGAAGCCAATCTTGTGTACAAACTATTGATTCCAACATGAAAGGAGTAAGAGATGTTCTAAAATCATCTAGGATTCGTCCACCTGTGCTGAATGCTGACTCTGAAGCTACTGTAGAGATAGGAATGGCTAGAACATCACGTGCCAAGTGTGATATTATTGGATATCTGGTAGCATTAAGCTTCCACCAAGTAAGCACATCAAGTTTTTTGTCGAGACCTTCACAATCTTCAGCAAGGTATTTGTCAAGTTCAGATCTGTGATTGCTAATTCTATTATTTCCATTGTTATTCAACTTCCTCTTTTTAGCAATCAGTTCCTTCATCATACTACCTCTGGTACTAGCACCATCTTTATTTTCCTGAGAATTACTAGTTTGTGGTGTGGCATCACTTGGAGGAGCATAGAGTTTCATATACTCCTTAAACAGTTCACGCAAGCAGTTATTAACAGCAGCCCATACTTTATGTCCATTCTCCTCACCAAATATCTCTTCAATCACTAGCTCCAAGTCCTCGGATAACTTGTATCTTGGATCAACAGCTACAGCAATAAATATGAGCAGGTTAATGTTCTCCTTTTCCTTACCTTTTCCCTTGTCTTTCTCCTTGTCATGTTGCTTAGTGTTCTCATGCCACTGTCTCCAATACTTATTATACTTATCTTTCATTCTCTTCCCCATTTCTTTCTGTAAATCATCTTCACTATCCAACCACTTATTCACCAAGATATGAACTTCCCCAATCTCAATAAAGAAAGAATTGGCAGTAACATGGAGAGATGAAGACATGCGCACAGTCAAATCATAGAAATGCTTTAGGAATTCTGCAATATTCCTCACCTTATGCCAATCATCTTCATCGGGATGCCCAACCCCACCATTAGCAGCCAAGTCGGCCACATAGGTTGCATCTTCGTCGGCAAGTCGTAGGAACACCTTCTCATAAACAAGTGCAGCTTTTAACATAAGGTATGTGGAGTTCCATCTAGTGCATATGTCTAGATTCAAGAAAGCATCACTCTCTATCTTCTCTTCATCTACAATCTCCTTAAATTTATCCAACCTAGTTGTGCCATTTCTTATGTATCGTACAACAGCCCGCACACGTTGTACAGAGGGGTCCACTTCCTTAAGGCCATCTGTAACAATAAGGTTCACAATATGTGCTGCACATCTCATGTGGAGGTACTTTCCATTTGCTATGCAGGTTTTTGCATTTTACATTAGCTTTCTCAAGTAATTGAGACCACCATCGTTTGAGCTAGCATTGTCAACTGTCACTGTCATTACTTTCTGCATACCCCATTCATTCATGACTCGCTGCAAATTTTTTCCTATATCTTCTCCCTTGTGGCCTTTCACCTTGAAAAAGCTTATGATCTTCTTATGTAGCTGCCACTCATCATCAATGAAATTAGCCGTGACAGCCATGTAACCTTCTTGCTTTCTTGATGTCCAACAATCAGTTGTCAAGCAAACTCTTTCGCCATGTTTTTTAAAGAACTGTTTCAGCTTTGCTTTCTCCTCAAAATACTTACGAACAACACCTCTCGTACATGTTCTTCTTGATGGCATGGTGAAGTGTGGGCAAGCCTTTGCCATGAACTTTCTAAACCCAGGCTTCTCACCCATTGAAAAAGGCTGCTCATCTTCTATCACCATTTCAGCAAAAGCCTCCCTCAGCTCTTCAGGATCAAACTTCGAGATACCAGGGCCATCAAGAGTCATTTGCAAAGTACTTTGAGAGGGATCTTTGGCATTCCTGTGTGGATTATGCTTGCAAGTAGTCAAGTGCCTAATCATGGCGCTTGTGCCATTCTTTTTTGATTTGGCCATGATGCTACGATTGCAATATTGCACGTGCCCGATAAGAGAATATTCTGGTCACTAAAGTTCTTGCTGAAATGCTGCCACACTTCTGATCTTGGATCCATTTGCTTTCTCCCTACCTTATTTCCGGTGCCTTCTTTATTTTCTCCATCTTTGTCATCTTCAATGTGTACAATCTCATCCTCTTTCCTAGCAAATTGGCTAACTTCAGTGGACATAGTAGCAGTTTCTTCATGTTCAGCCATCTAACAAAAAAGAACAAGGGCTTAGTAATTAATAAACAAAACAAATCCCATTTAATACTTGACTTATGAATTAATAATCTATTGATCTATATGAAAGTTAAATAACAATATGAGTCAGGACTAATAAGATCAATTTCTGGACATTAAGTCAGAGTCATAGAGTACTCATACTATTAAATCAGAGGAGAGGCAGCAGACTATTTCACATATGCTCGTATTACGAAAGGAGCTACACGCAGATTCCAAGCAGAGGAGCTACACGCAGATTCCAAGCAGAGGAGAGGTAGCAGACTATTTCCAGTTTTCCACTCACCTCGCAGAGTCCAAGCAGAGTCGCAGAGCGCCAGAGCCCAAGCAAATTCTTTGCCCTCAGAGTCCAAGCAGGTCGTAGAGTCCAAGACTCCAAGCAACCTCGCAGAGTCGCTGACCTGCAACTTCAAGACCCGAAGGCCGGAGCTAATGGCGGCGGCCTGGGCGTCTGGCGGAGCGCGGAACGGCGGAAGTTCGTGGGCACTGGGCGGCGCCGCGGTGGAGCTGGATTCTAGGCATATATGGTGGAGCAGGGGGAGCCGGGGTCTGTGGGGAGGGAGGGGAATCGGAGGGCCAGAGCGGGGACTGGGAATTTGGCATGGGAACTTGGGAAGCGCCGCCGATGGGGGAGGGAGATTAGCAGTCGTCTCGGGAAGACGTACAGTATCGGTGCTTAATTGCTCAGTTAAGACTAGCCGCCGATGGGAGAGGGAGTATGCGACTGGGCCGCTTATACATATTATCGGGCTTTTCGGTTGGATCGGTCTTTTTGACATGCAGACCGATTTGACCGTACTAAATTCGGTTTTTAAATATTTCTACCCAAACTTTTAATCGGTCTTTTCGGTGTCGGTCCTTTCGGTTTCGGTGTCGGTTTTTTCGGATTCGGTTTTCGGTCATCGGTTTTTCTGCCCACTCCTAAGTACTAGGACTAAGCAAACTCCTTGACGTACACGTTGGAACGCTGGACACTTGACACTGGATAGATAGATAGATATATCTGCATTTTCATCTCGCGCTTTTAACTTCGAAAACATTTCTTAACTCTACGGTGTGTGCGCAATTTCTATCTACTACTGCTACTACTACTCGGTAGCTGGCACACGACACACTCACATATACTACCTATGTTCGGGATTATAAGTCTGGAGAGCATTTTTATATTGTTTGAAATTATAAGGGTTATCTCATTTATTACGCTATCTTGTCCAATGCATCTTCTTCTTTTACTCTCACTTCTTTTATGAATGTACTCCTATTGGTGCATGCATAGATTTATGAGAGAGTTATGAAGTGTCTTGGTATTAGCAACTTGATCCTTAGGGCTAATAATCCCAAACAGAGGAAGTAAGTTATAATTACGTATTCCCTCCTCCGCAAATAAATGGATGTTTAGAAATTTTAAGAAAAAATATACTAGGATGAACTTAAAAGTGTATTGGAAATTTGTTAGCCATGTTCTCTCTCATCTTTAAGGCTGGTCATAGTGGTAGTATCATACTAGTATCATGCATATGATATCAGTGTATGATACTCTGTTCATAGTACATGATATCATATGATAGTATCATACTAGTAGTATATTTAATGATTTGTAGAATGTCAATGCAAAATTGTGAAAAGATTTATTTGCATAAACATTTTCTAGTTTTACGTGCTATGATACGGTATCTAACTATGATACTCTAACCATCTCTTTCTTTATTAATTGTTGTGCCACATCAGATTTTTTCCAACATGGCATGCATGATACTAGCTATGATACTCCCACTAGGACCAGCCTAATTCTCTCACCTCCAATGAAGTACTTAAGTGCACGTATAAAATGAAAGAGAACATTTGCTAAATGTTGTTGGCCTTGATCTCCGTGAAGTAATGTTTCCTACTACTTTAAAGTGCATTGGGAAGGTACACTCTTTTGTAATTACAGACACGCCTGCTGGGTTAGCCGGAGGGAAAAGCGCAAGTTAATGGTGGACACCAAACAAGGACATGACCTGGATGGGAGTTAAGTTAGGGTTAAGGTTAAACGCAGCATCAGGTTGAGCTGGCGATGGTGTGCTGCCTGTATGGGCGACTCTGACTTCCGTAATAACAAATCGGCTCAGCTAAACGCAAGATCCTTTCTCTCCCATTGTCCCCATCCCACCCCAGACCCGTTTGTTTGTCACCGGCGCTTGTAGGGTTGTTCGCATAAAACCACCACATTACGAGTCAAATTCCTAATTTGTTACCACGTTACGTTCTGCCAGCAAAGATCTACCATACTTGGAGTCCGTTCTCTCAAATAATACTAAACCGTCTCTGAACGCTAATTGATAGCGATTCTGACCGACCGGGCCAGCATGTAGAGCTAACGTGGCAACCTGGGACGGTGGCCGACATGCCCGTTAACGGAAGCGGTGGGGCCCACCACTTACCGCATTGGTCCTAACCAGTTGAGAGAGGATCCCGCTAGGTTTCAGTTAGTCCCCGACCCCGACCCCGACCTTCCTGTCTCCCCCTTCCCGCTCTGTTCGAACCGGCGGCGATGGCAACGCTCCTGGCGGCGACTATGGGAAAAGAGCCGCCGAAGGTTACTCCGTTGGAGGCGATGGGTTGATGCACGGCAGTGGCGCGGGCTCGATGTGCGGCGGTGGCGCGGGCTCAATGGGCGGTAGATCAAACGACAATAACGATTCGCGGTCGGCGATGGAGCTTACACCATAGGCGAGGTTGGAGGCTACGCTGATGCATGCAGTTATCTCCTCCCTGTCAAAGACCAGCCATCGATGGGCTTCATCCTTAGAGGAAGTTGAGTAAGTTCATTCTGCCCCCTCTTTCTCTACATCCTAGTTCGATTTTTATAGCTAGATTCCACTCTCCCCATATTTTTAGGTGCAAATTTCGCTGTAGAAATACTTCTTTTTAGATACTGATTGTGTATGTCTTTGTAGATTTACAGTTTCATAGTTAAGTTCAGAAAATGTCAGTGAAATGTGCACAATTTAACATTGTGAGTTAATGTTTTGGACAAATTTTATTCCCCACTATTAATATTTGGCGTTGTTATTTCTTATAGTCTAGATGATGACATCTGGGAGATTATATTCCATTTCTATGGTGTAGATAATTTGGAAAGACCACGTGGTGGATCTGATATTACAATGCTGAATTTACTAGCACTTATAGAGTTTCATGGTTATGGAATAAGGGATACCATGTACTATGTGAGGGAAAAGGGGAAATCCAAGGAGGGGATGGAGTTAATTTACAACATGACCAAGGTTAGGCAAATGCTTGCCCTATATGCAGGTGCCAATGTACTTGATATCACAGTCTTGAACAAGAATGTAAAATGGCCATCTGAATTGAACATTATGGTAGAAGAAGCAAAAATAATGTCAGAGCCAGTTAGGTTTTCAGTTGACTCACATGGTGTCAACTACATCTCAGATGATGAGGCAGATGATGAGGATAAATAGAGTTTTCCAGCGGCTGTTGATTATTCTGATGTGATGTTCATTGGCATACAACAGAGCTATAATTTTCCAAAGGACAAACATAGGATTCCTGTTGAATTCATAGATGAGGGTGATTTAGATAAGGGTGATTCAGATGAGGTTGGTTTAGATGAGGATGGAGCAGGTGTATTATAGGAACATCCTAGCCCTAATCCCAGGTTCCATGGGATCTTCATATGCTTTAGTGCTTCACTCCAGGATTTTCTCAATGGATGCAGTCCATTCATAAGTACTTTTTTGTCTATTTCTCCCATTGCTTCATTTTCATAATCTTGCTTAGCATGTATCATCTGTTATACATTGTAGGAGTTGATGGGTGTTTCATAAAATTGACAACTGGCTAGCAAATTCTAGCAGCAACTGGGAGAGATAGTAACAACAACATCTTTCCCATTGCTTTTGGTGTAGTTGACAAGGAAGAGACTGCTTGTTGGCTTTGGTTCCTAACCCAACTTAGATATTGCATTGGAGAATCTAGAAAGTTTGGAAATTACACAATTATTTTAGACATGCAGAAGGTTAGTGCTACTATGTATCCATTTACTTGTGTATCCATTTACTTGCTGCTTAGTATTAAATGATCTATTTAATTGTGTGGGGGATGTTGAAAGCAATTTCTCATGTATTCCCAAACTCTCCTCAAAGGTTTTCCCTCAGGCATGTATATGCCAATTTCCAATCAGCGGGGTTTAGGGGTCCAAAGCTAAACAAACACATGGATGCATCTAGCTACTCTTACACAAATAATGGCTTTGATTTAGCAATGGAAGCTATGAAAAAGGGCTGTATGGAGGCATACAACTGGTTGGTACAAATTCCAGCTGAAACATGGGCAAGATATCTATTTGACACTAATTTCAAGACAGACCTGGTTGTGAACAACATCAGTGAAGTGTTCAACGTGATGATTCTCAATGTGAGAAGCAAGCCAATAAGGACAATGCTAGAAGACATTAGACACAAACTAATTGTATAGTACAACGACGCCAGAGGGATGTAGGGGTTCGTAGCATGGAAAACAAAATTTTCTATCGCATACAAACAAACAAGCCAAGATCTATCTACTAGATTGTAGCAACGAGTCGATGGAATAACTTACCCTCGAAGATTCCAAAGTGGTTAACGAGAGCAGATTCTCGTGGGTGATGTAGTCGTACTCTTTCCGATCTCAAGATCGCGTAGACGATCCTTCCGGCGCCGCGTTCCCGCAGCGCTCCCGCAGTCGGTCACACGTTCGGTACTCGACGAAGACCTTCCTCTCCCTTGTTCCAGCAGGCAGCGGAGGTTGTAGCACTCTCCTCGCGATTCCGGCAGCACAACGGCGTGGTACCGGAAGTAGAGGGGAGATCCCGCAGGGCTTCGCCTTAAGCCGGTGCGAGTATGGTGGAGCTTATGAGAGAGGCTATTAGTGGTCTAGTAATTAGACACACCAATTAGAAGGCTCTAAACCAATTAGAAGGCTCTAAACCGAATAGCTCTAAACCGGGGTCTAGATCTAGGGTTTAGTTTAGAGGATAGGAAACTTGTGTGTATTGGGAGGGAGCCCTGCCCCTCCTTATATAGGTGGGAGGGGCTGGCCGGCCAAGGGGAGGGAGGGGAGTCCCTCCCCAACTCGGCTTGGTAGGGCGCCGGCTTGGGGAGGAGGACTCCTCCCCAACTCGGTTTCCTCCTCTCCTCCCACTTCCCAAAATTGCCGTTTGACTTTCAAACTGGCCGTTTGACTTTTCAATTTAGGATTTAAATAAATCCTTTATTTTTGGGCAGCGAAGACACCTAGTACATGATGCAATCATTCCAACTTATAATGACACATTCATGTACCCTTCCCCCTCCGGAGTGCCGGACATTCCGGGACTTTCTAGAATGTTCCCGATGAAAACACCGGAATCATTCCCGAACTCCGAAACGGGACTTTCCTTATATGAATCTTATTCTCCGGACCATTCCGGATCACCTCGTGATATCCCGGATCCCATCCGAGACTCCGAACAACATTCGGTCTCTTTCTCATAATACCATAACTACTCAAACAACGTCGAATCCTTAAGTGTGTCTCCCTACGGTTCGTGAATTATGCGGACATGATCGAGACACTTCTCCGAACAATAACCAATAGAGGAATCTGGAAATTCATATGGCTCCCACATATTTCTACGATTACATTGCGATCGAATGAACCACTTACATACGATACCAATTTCCCTTTGTCTCACGATATGTTACTTATCCGAGGTTATGATCGTCGGTATCTCTACATACCTAGTTCAACCTCGTTACTGATAAGTACTCTTTTCTCGTTCCCGTGATATGTGATCCCTTGTGACCCAGTCACATGCTTGCAAGCTAATTGGATGACATTTCACCGAGAGGGCCCAGAGAATATCTATCCGTCATATGGATGGACAAATCCCACTCTTGATCCATGTGTTTCAACCAATACTTTCCGAACACTCAATGCCACCTTTATAGCCACCCTGTTACGGTGTGGTGTTTGATGACATCAAAGCATCCATCCAGTAAAGGTGATATGCACGATCTCATGGTCGAAGGAATTAGGTTACTATGTATCAGAAAGCATATAGCAATTGAACTATTGAAATGACTTGATCTTTATGCTACGCTTATCTATAGGAGTATGTCCATCACATCATTCTCCTAATGATATGATCCTGTTGTTAATAACATCTCTATGTTCATGATCAGGAAACAATGATCATATATTAACCAACAAGCTAGTTTAACAAGAGGCTTTACTAGGGACTCTTATTTTAGTTTACAAATCACACAAGTATTAATGTTTCCGGTTAATACAATTATAGCATGGTATGTAAACATTTATCATAAACACAAAGATATAATAATAACTATATTTATTATTGCCTCTAGGGCATATCTCCAACAGTCTCCCACTTGCACTAGAGTCAATAATCTAGTTTCAAACCTTTGTGTATTCAACACCTATGGCTTTCCGGTGTTGCATGTACACGATTGCCAGTGGTCAACTGATCTCCGGATCTGACACTTCCAGGTCCGTGTGTAATTGCATGTCTTTGCGTCTCTACGCATCACTCATTCTCTAATGAGATGGCTTTGTATAAATTTGGTCTTTCGGTGTGACCTTTAGCTCTTTGGGGTTAAAACATGTTGATAATATTGTCGCACAATATATCTTCATAGTATTATCCCACTGTGAACTACACCTAGTTTGATAACAAACTTTTTGACACAAATTCCCTTTTTGCTGCTATAATAGCAGTCATATACTTAGCCTTTTGTTGTAGTATCTGTCACAATGTCTTAACTTTGGAAATCATCCAAATCCATTATGGAACTCACTTTCCATTATATTGTGCCACCCTTAGTTTAGTTTGAGATAAACTTAATTTGTACTTTGTGACAAAACTAGTATCAATGTAGTACTTTTACAATGAACTAACCATCTATTTGTCACTTCTACAAATAATATACTCTTAGTTCTTCCAAAAGATCATAAGAATATCCTTACTATTGTCCAATGATCATCTTACAAATCATTCTGGTATATGCTCACAACATTTAGAGCATAGGACATATCTGGATTTGTACATATCACAGTATGATTGATATAAATACTCTTTGTGATTTCATACATCAAGTATCAATCTATACTTGAATCTTTGTTTCACTTACCAAATGTCAATACACTTGAATATATCATCAACATTGAACTTATTCAATCCTTTCTGTGCAACAAGAACCTTTCTTGTAGTTCCTATATTGAACTCATTCAATATCTTGTCTATGTACTTCTGGCACAACCATATTAGCGTCTAATGATGCCAAATATTTGGGTTTTGCCTAAGTCTTTCATCGGGATGAAATTCTTAATATGTGTTAATAAAAGATACATTATTTCCAATCAACAATATGTCTTCCACATAATGTATTAGAAACATGTCTTAGCGCTCCCACTTAATTTCTTGCAAATGCAAGCATCTTCATTGTCTCCGATGAAATTAAACTCTTTTAACAGTTTCATCATAGTGAAGATTCCAACTCCGCTATGCTCACTCTAACCATTGAAGTTTGCATATGCTTTTAGCATCCTTTGAATTAACAAAAACCTATGGACCGTGTTATGCACATGTCCTAGGTAACGATTCTATTAGAAGAACTTGTTTTGTTTATTCAACTACCATATAACAAATTATATGTAGTGGTTGCTACATTAATCCGTCTAGACTAAATATCACTATGAAAGATCAAAATCTTGTCATAGTCAACCTTTGAACATTGTTGTGAACTCTTTCCCAACATGTCGACTATTTCATAGATGTGAAACATCCATGTCTATTTCTTTATAGATCCAGACACAACTATAAGGTCTTACACCTTTCTCGAGGGTCCTTCAAGTTCAAAACTTGATTTCTCGTGTATGGAACTATCACGGATTTTATGGCTTCAAGCCATTTTACGGAGTCAGGGCCCATCATCGCTTCTCTGCATGTAGTCGGTTCATTATTCTCAAATAATGATTCAACCCTCAAATCTTGGTATTTGATTGTTCATCCGACCTACTTGTTTCAATAGGAACTTGGATCTCCGTGACCACAACCTTTGAGGTACGTGAACCATGAGCATTGTTGCTGCCTCCGAAACACTTTTCGGCGCTGCGCAACTCTGCACATACAGCTAAGGTTCTTTTAACCTTATCAAAGTTTCTATTGTCCTCCCACTTAACTTTTCACGAAGAATTCCTTCTTAAAGAAACTTGACGTTTTAAGTGACAAAACACTTTTGTCTCCGATGTTATGGAGGAGTACTTGACAGTTATTCGAAATAACATACAAAGACAGGTTCATCCGACTTTGGCTGCAAACATCTTTCTTATGCATAGCATACCAATGTTTAAGAAAGGACTACTTGGGTTTTATCCCAAACCATAACCTTATATGGTGTCATTTCAGCGGATTATGATGGAGCTCTTTTCAGTGGAAAAACGGTAATCTCTAAAGCTTTTAATCTTTAAAATACAATGGCAGTTTTATGAATTATACCTTTGATCTTACCATGTCAAACAAGGTTTAATTACATATCTCGAACGCTCCATACTCTTATGGTGTTTCGGGAAATGCAAATCCACGGAACGATTCCTTAAATCTTAGGTATTATGCTAAACTTGTAACTCAAATATCTTCCTTTATGATCTTATCATAAACTATTTATATTTTTGTTACAATGATCTTGCACTTCATCTTGAAAGTCTTTGATTATTTCAAGTGTTTCATACTTTATCCTTATTAAGTAAATATTCATATATTCACTCAAATTTTCGGAGAAAGCATATGAAGTTGAAATCCATCGCTCTTGACTACACATAACGGATTTCGTACAACAATATGTACAAGTTCCAACAAGCTAGTCATTCGTTCCCTTTTGGCCTATGAACGAAGTTTTAATTATCTCTAGGAAAGTTTCACAAGCGTCATTTGATCAAAAATCAGAAGACTCCAAAATTCCATCCATATGGATTTTTCTTCATGTTTTCTTTCCAATATAATTTTAAACGGCGATGTCACTTCCTAAGTGATCTTTCAATCAATTTGTCTTTCGACATTTTAGCACTAGTTTTATGGATGTGATTTCTACAACGAGATTTGTGAATCATCCATCTTTTATGGATTACGGCAATTATTTGAACAACCCTTTTGTTCTCATAATACCCGATAAAACAAATCTTTGAAGGCAAGCTTTGATGTTTAACGAGCAACACAATAACCCTTTATTTGTTCTCGATGAACATCATCACATATTCTTTTGCTAGTTACTTAGGCCATTGTAGTTCATGAATTGTGTTGTTTCGTATGACGATTCACACCAACAAATTCAGTATCAAATACTTAAGAACCACATTGTTTAACAAGCAAAGAATATAGCCATAACATGTATATCATCTATATACTTAAACTAAACGATTCTAGTCTTTTCTTTTCTGCCATATATTTATGAGATTCTCTTTCAGTATTTCCTTTTCAGTTTGAAATAATCTATCAACATCAATAGTGGAGTCATACATATGACATATAGTCCAAAGCGTGTATAGTTAAATACCAATGTCTTTGGACTTGCACTTTGAAGTAGATCACCATCATCAAATGTTTGGTGTTCTTTCAAATTCCTTTCATTAGTAATCTCTTGGTGTAGTAAACATTTTACCTACATCAAATATTCACCCTTATCATGGTATCGTCCATGATCAAGCTACTTTTAGCTTATAACGATGAATTATTAGTATAATGTTGCTATCCAAAACCTTTTGGAGGATTAGGACAACAAGTGTCTCCAACCTTTTTGCAAATTCTCATCAAAATATGAGAACATGAACTTTGCCATATTATACTCTATCATGTTGTAACCAAAACTTTGTTTCAGATATCACAATATCTTCCACACATCATGGTTTCTGAAACAACTCTTTCAGATCCTAGATAACCTTGATATTAAGGGAATCCTTTGAATATCAAGAATCATGGATACAAACATGATACTTATATACTAACACTTGGAATTGTTACTCTTGATTTAATACTAATTATTAAACTTCATGGAGTAACCGGAACTTACTGAAAGTTTGCAATAGGACTTTTAAACTTTAGATTAACACTTAAAACAATACGATACCAGTTCGTAAAGTATCTAACCAGAATTCTATAGTTCTATCATCTCAATTATAACTAAGCGCAAGGTGGTAAACGGATGCCAATGACTACAACAACTATGCAAATTCACTTTGATTTAGTTTATGATAAATTGAGTTCTAATTAATAATTAAATTAATCTAGGTGAACTCCCACTCAAAACAATATCCCTCACATTGTTTTAGTGATCACACGAACCAAATCCACCACATCAAAACCGATCATCACGAGAGTTGATATAGCTTCAATGGCGAACAATCAACATGTTCATCATATCTACTATATGACTCATGCTCTACCTTTCGGTAATCCGTGTTCCTGAGGCCATGTCTGTACATGCTAGGCTCGTCAAGATCAAACCTTAGCTACCGCATAAGCAAATCTGGCTTGCTTACGTTGTATTTACCCGTGGAATCAAAGACACCCGATCATCACGTGGTGCTTCGAAGCAACAAGTTTTAGCAACGGTGCTAACTAAGGGCGAACACTTTAGAACTTGAAATTTATGTGCATGAGGGATCATCTTATAATGCTACCGTCGTCTACTAAGCAATACAAGATGCATAAAGGATTAACATCACATGCAATTCATAATATGTGATATGATATGGCCTTTCTTCTTTGTGCTTCCGATCTCCATCTTCAAGCACGAACATGATCTCCATCATCACCGGCGTAGCATCAAGGTCAATGACGCTTCTTCATGGTTGTCGTCCACCAGCTTCAACTATTACAACTATTTTGAATAGACACGCAGGTCTTAACAGAAATTAAAGACAACCATATGGCTCCTGCCGGTTGCCAACTTACAATAAGGAACATTGCATACATCAAATATAATCACAATCATGGCCATATCACATCACTGCACACCCCTGCAAAACAAAGTTAGACGCTTCTACTTTCTTTGCATATTTTACGTGGTTTGGGGCTTTCCATAAGTGTCGTTCTAACCTACGAACAAGAACCACAACATTGATACTAGCATTGTTGATTACCCGTTGTAAATTGGATCTTTACTATGCTAGGAGAAACTGGCACCCGCAAAGCCACTTATGCAATACAAGTTGCATGTTAAGCGTGGAGCAAGTCTCATGAACGATGTCATGTAAGGTTAGCCCGGGCCGCTTCATCCCAACATACCGCAAGATGCAAAGTACACGCAAAGCAATCTACAATAAAAGCATCAACGCCCACAATGACCATTGTGTTCTACTCGTGCAACAGATCTACATATAGACACGGCTCTGATACCACTGTAGGGGTTCGTAGCATGGAAAACAAAATTTTCTATCGCATACAAACAAACAAGCCAAGATCTATCTACTAGATTGTAGCAACGAGTCGATGGAATAACTTACCCTCGAAGATTCCAAAGTGGTTAACGAGAGCAGATTCTCGTGGGTGATGTAGTCGTACTCTTTCCGATCTCAAGATCGCGTAGACGATCCTTCCGGCGCCGCGTTCCCGCAGCGCTCCCGCAGTCGGTCACACGTTCGGTACTCGACGAAGACCTTCCTCTCCCTTGTTCCAGCAGGCAGCGGAGGTTGTAGCACTCTCCTCGCGATTCCGGCAGCACAACGGCGTGGTACCGGAAGTAGAGGGGAGATCCCGCAGGGCTTCGCCTTAAGCCGGTGCGAGTATGGTGGAGCTTATGAGAGAGGCTATTAGTGGTCTAGTAATTAGACACACCAATTAGAAGGCTCTAAACCAATTAGAAGGCTCTAAACCGAATAGCTCTAAACCGGGGTCTAGATCTAGGGTTTAGTTTAGAGGATAGGAAACTTGTGTGTATTGGGAGGGAGCCCTGCCCCTCCTTATATAGGTGGGAGGGGCTGGCCGGCCAAGGGGAGGGAGGGGAGTCCCTCCCCAACTCGGCTTGGTGGGGCGCCGGCTTGGGGAGGAGGACTCCTCCCCAACTCGGTTTCCTCCTCTCCTCCCACTTCCCAAAATTGCCGTTTGACTTTCAAACTGGCCGTTTGACTTTTCAATTTAGGATTTAAATAAATCCTTTATTTTTGGGCAGCGAAGACACCTAGTACATGATGCAATCATTCCAACTTATAATGACACATTCATGTACCCTTCCCCCTCCGGAGTGCCGGACATTCCGGGACTTTCTAGAATGTTCCCGATGAAAACACCGGAATCATTCCCGAACTCCGAAACGGGACTTTCCTTATATGAATCTTATTCTCCGGACCATTCCGGATCACCTCGTGATATCCCGGATCCCATCCGAGACTCCGAACAACATTCGGTCTCTTTCTCATAATACCATAACTACTCAAACAACGTCGAATCCTTAAGTGTGTCTCCCTACGGTTCGTGAATTATGCGGACATGATCGAGACACTTCTCCGAACAATAACCAATAGAGGAATCTGGAAATTCATATGGCTCCCACATATTTCTACGATTACATTGCGATCGAATGAACCACTTACATACGATACCAATTTCCCTTTGTCTCACGATATGTTACTTATCCGAGGTTATGATCGTCGGTATCTCTACATACCTAGTTCAACCTCGTTACTGATAAGTACTCTTTTCTCGTTCCCGTGATATGTGATCCCTTGTGACCCAGTCACATGCTTGCAAGCTAATTGGATGACATTTCACCGAGAGGGCCCAGAGAATATCTATCCGTCATATGGATGGACAAATCCCACTCTTGATCCATGTGTTTCAACCAATACTTTCCGAACACTCAATGCCACCTTTATAGCCACCCTGTTACGGTGTGGTGTTTGATGACATCAAAGCATCCATCCAGTAAAGGTGATATGCACGATCTCATGGTCGAAGGAATTAGGTTACTATGTATCAGAAAGCATATAGCAATTGAACTATTGAAATGACTTGATCTTTATGCTACGCTTATCTATAGGAGTATGTCCATCACATCATTCTCCTAATGATATGATCCTGTTGTTAATAACATCTCTATGTTCATGATCAGGAAACAATGATCATATATTAACCAACAAGCTAGTTTAACAAGAGGCTTTACTAGGGACTCTTATTTTAGTTTACAAATCACACAAGTATTAATGTTTCCGGTTAATACAATTATAGCATGGTATGTAAACATTTATCATAAACACAAAGATATAATAATAACTATATTTATTATTGCCTCTAGGGCATATCTCCAACAAGGGAAGGCAGCAACAGCTGGGTGGGAGATAACTCCCTCTTACATAGAGAAGTTGGAAGAGGGTAAGAGGTGGTCAAGGGATTGTAGTGCTCAAAACTGTGAGATTGGTCTCTGGTAGGTGCCAAGTTCTAGTGCTAGAGTTGTTGCAATGGATTTGAGGAAGAGGGCATGTGGGTGTAGAAAATGGGATCTAACAGGGATTCCTTGCAATCATGCAGTTGCAGCAATCGTGAAAGTGCAGTGATGACTGCAAGTGCACAGATCGTTTGTAGCTAGTTTCGAAATAAAGATATCGATCCTATAGGGAGCAGGAGTCTGAAGTCTAATAACTCTTGAATTAAATACTTCAATGGAAATGCTAAATAAAGTTCTAAGTGACAAGATAAAATGCGAGTATTGCGTAAAAAGGTGTTTTGGGTTTTTTGGTGTAAGAGCAACAATAAATAAAGTAAAACAACTAAACACATAAAAATAAGTATCGCGTATGTAAGAGAGATTGGAACTACAATAAGGAAAAGGCATTCTCAAAGAGTAGCGGATACACCACTAGCATTATAAAGAGCTAAGGTAAAGATTATTATCATGAACATTCTCAACTGTGTATGTGTGGGAGGAACTCCGTATTTTAATAAATAGGCAGCAATCACTGCTCACATCATCCTCATAACCACAACAGACAGCTGATACGTTGCTAACGTATCCATAATTTTTGATGTTCCATGCTTGGTTTTATCTACTTTCTTGTATTTTGTTCCAACTTTGGAGTACTTTCTATGCACTTTCTTGGACTAACCTATTAACAAGATGCCACAGTGCTAGTTGCATGTTTTCTGCTGTTTTTGGTTCCAGGAAAGTCAGAAAATCAATATACTCGGAATTGGACCGGACAAAAGCCAAAGTCGATATTTTACCGGAAGACTCATGGAGCCAGAAGACAAGACGGAGAGGGGCCACAGGGTGGCCACACCATGTTGTGGCCCGTGCTAGCCCTAGCCACGCCACTAGGTGGTGTGGGCCCCCTGGCCGCCCACCGACCTTGCATCTTCGCCTATAAGATATCTCCCGATGAAAAAACCCTAAATCATCAAGCCTCCAGCCACGAAAAGTTCCACAGCGCCGCCGCCACCGAAGGGGAGATTCGGGGGACAGAAAGTCTCTATTCCGGCACCCTGCCGGGACGGGGAAGTGCCCCCGGAGCCATCTCCATCGATCTCCACCACCATCTCCATCAGCATTGCTGATTCTCATGATGAGGAGGGAATAGTTATCTCTCGAGGCTAAGGGTTCTACCAGTAGCTATGTGTTTATCTCTCTCTATGCATGATCATATTGTGATCATGAGCTTTGTAATCAAGTAGATCTACCTTGCTACTCAAGTGCTTTAATAGATATCTACTCTCCCCATGTGTGTGAAGTTGACAGTGTGCACACCATGGTGGCACTTAGGCTAGAGATTGCAAATACTTGTTATGAGTTTTATTTGGAGTTGGATGTCTCTATGAAATTGTGGTGTTTGTTGGAACCATCTAGTGCTCAAGGTGACAGTGTGGGGTTATCTAGATGCGGAAAGCGAACTTTGAGGTGTGATGTTATAGCCCTACCATCGATTAGAGTGTCCAACCGGAGAGTAGTTTAGAGTAGTATCATAAAGAGAATATATTTATATGAGAGTGTTCACTAGTGAAAGTATGATCCCTAGGCCTTGTTTCTTAGCATTGAAACACCATTTGGAACTAGATCTATTACATGTTTGCTTGCTTCCATCTTTATTTCAGTTTGCCTTTAGTATCTTCCATGCCATCAAGCTATTTTCTGGCACCGTTACTAATTATAATTATCTATACCACTTGTATTTCACCATCTCTTCGCCGAACTAGTGCACCTATACACCTGAAAAGTGTATTGGGTGTGTTGGGGACACAAGAGACTTCTTGTATCTTGATTGCAGGGTTGCTTAAGAGGGGATACCTTTGACCACTTCCTCCCTGAGTTCGATAAACCTTGGGTGATTCACTTAAGGGAAACTTGCTGCTGTTCTACAAACCTCTGCACTTGG
This sequence comes from Avena sativa, assembly GCA_916181665.1. Classification (NCBI taxonomy): domain Eukaryota; kingdom Viridiplantae; phylum Streptophyta; class Magnoliopsida; order Poales; family Poaceae; genus Avena; species Avena sativa. The sequence goes on from OV702292.1 coordinate 56,873,538, forward strand.
AGGCCTAACAACTGTCTAAAGAATAGAAGTGTGTAGACATCAAGCTATTTTCTGGCGCCGTTGCCGGAGACTGAAGAAGAAGAAGCTCCCACGTCAACCACGCGCCAGCAAGTATTTTCTGGCGCCGTTGCCGGGGAGGTAAGGTAAAAGGTACTCACATCCTCCGGTGTGAGTGCTCGAAGTTATTTCCTTTAGATTCTGCAATTTTGTCTTTTTGTTTCTTGTTTTCACTAGTTAGGCTTAATGGAAAACAACAACAAAATTAGAGAGCTTTATAGTATTTATCTTGAGTTAGGACATGAAGTTTTTGAAGAGATCAATAATGATAGCTATTTTGTTGAATTTGCTCCCACTATAATTAATAAGAATGACTATGTTTATGTGGAGAGTATTAATTCTTTTATGCATGTGGCTCATGATAAGAATGTTTTATGTGATAGTTATATTGTTACTTTTATTCATGATGCTACTGAAAGTTATTATGAGAGAGGGAAACATGGTTTTATGTGTCTCAACAATATTAAGTTTCTCCTCTTTATGTTGAAATTTTTGAAGTTGCACTTGTTTTGCTTTACTATGCTTGTTGCTTTGTGCTTTCATGACTTGTTTCTTTACAAGATTCCTATGCATAGGTAGTGGGTTAGACTTAAATGTGCTTTGAATTTGCTTCTTGATGCTCTCTTTTACTTCAATTCATATTTCTTATGTGAGCATCTTCTCAAACTATCATGCCTAACTTAAAGGCGTTAAAGAAAAGTACTTATTGGGAGATAACCCAAAAGTTTTAGATGAGTCTTGGAAGTTATTGCTTCAGTAATAACCGCTCCTTATACTTTTTATTTGCTTTTTGTGCCAAGAGTAACCTCTAATGAGAGGGAAGTAATGATTGGGAAAGTTGCTTTCTTGAAATAGATTTCTGTGCTTCACCGTAAAAATTCGTGTAAAATATCTGTATGTTGTTTTGAGGCGTGCATTTTTGTGCTTCTGCCCCAGTCTGTTATCTAACTTTTGTTAGTTCAACACGTTTTGATTTAAGCAACAGAAGGTCTTCGAAAAAATTCATCTTTACCTGCTGGTCTGTTTTGACAGATTTCTGCCATTTTCTGCATTTGCTTCTTGTTGGTTCCTTTTTGAGTTCTTTTGGGGAATTGAGATTTTTGAGGGAAGTGCTATAGTATCTAGTGTTTTAATGGAAGTTTTAATTGTGTTAGAACTGAACCTAAAGAATTATTATCTTGAGTGCACTAATGTTGCTAATAAAGATTGTGTGAAGTTTTGTATGAAGGAAAATTTTCAGGTGTATGGAAGGAATGAGTAATGAGATAAAGAATGGACTAAAGCTCAATCTTGGGGATGCCACGCGTGTCACCCCAAGAAATATCCAAGAAGTACAATCATCAAAGAATGGGGATGCCCAAGGCATCCCCCTCTTCATCAATAAAAATCTTAGGTTTCTTCCAAACACTTCATTTTTATTGTTTCATGCACAGTTGTGTTGTTCTTGGAGCGTCTTATTTTTTAGTTTTCATTTTGGTTTTCGTTTGCTTGATTTTCTTAGTTTGCTGAATAAAAATTGGTTGGACCCCCTCTTTCATACATTGGTTTTCAAATAGTTTGGTTTGGTTTGGAAAAGAGTAGGAAAGTTCATGCTTAAGTGGTAAAGAGAGCTTGTTTTTGACTGTGGCCTATGCTTTGTCATGCCATGCTTGATATTGTTTTGGCTTTATGCTTACTATTCTTTGTTGTAGCATGATTTTTATAAACAATTGAGATTGCTTAATGTCCCTTGGATGAATCATGCGTTGTTTTAGCATATTAAAGCATAGTATTGTGGTATTCTTCTTTGATGATTTATTTGGGTTAACTTGGTGCATGCTCACACCATGTTATGACTATACCAAGTCACCATAGCATTTATGATCCTTTAGTTTTCAACTTGTAGTATCACTTTATGCTTTGATCAATGATGTTTTGTCGCTCTGTATGATTATGGCCATTATTGCTCTCTTAGTTTGTCGCACCCAGTCTTTTGCTAGCCTCCATAACCAAGTATGAGTTCCACTCATGCATCCAACTCCTTAAACCAAGTTATTCCAAAGAGTCCACCATACCTACCTACGAGCATATGCTATTCCAAGTATATTCATGTTTTTGTCTATCTTCCAAATTAAACTTGTTATGAGAAAACTAGTGATTAAAGCTCTCACGAACTTGATGGCACACTTTACTTTCTTGCATTTAATAAACTTGAACCATTGGGTCCTTTGTTGCGTATATGCTTGTGCTTTATAAGTTGAATTTAGCAGAACCATGTATCATGGGGAACGCTTTCAACATTGCACTTGCACTTTGTACCCCGTTGATATCATGTTCTTTTGCTTATGGACCCCGACGGTGTGAAATAAAAGTGGAACTTGTAAGATCATAGAGTTTGTATGTGTGTTAGAGAAACGCCTGGGCCGCTAGCCTAAACCATGCCTAATCATGGAGGAAACTTGCAGCATCACCATAATGAGCACTCTATGAAGCATCCTCAATAAAAACCTATGTAAATAGCAAATAAAAAGATCGCTAAGATGCTCATTGTCTGCTTGCCTTGTCATTTTGATTATGGGGTAGCTCCTGTATCATGTGCAAGGGGTACCCCATTGGCGGTTCTTTATGATACATATGTACTTACAATGACAAGAGCTTACTTGTGACTAACGTTGAGTAGCATGAGGTTCGGTCTTCGTAAGTAAAGGGCATGAGATTTCGGTTTATAACTTGTCAATCATATCCTCTTAGTTGTGTCACTTTAACCTTAATCACCTTCAAGATGCTTATGATAAGGGCAATGAGAGCTAAAAGCTATAAGTACCATAATTTTTGGAAGCTCTTTATGAGACTTGAATCCCTACTTCCTTCTATGAAGGCCTTTCTTCCACCATTATATTGAGTCTCCACCTTCTATGTTTATGCACTTACTTTGAGAGCATAGTGGCCATTCTTAGTTCTATGTGCCTTGTCCCAAGACTAGTTGATTGATGCATGCCTTGATATTGCTTATTTTAAACTATTTGTATCTAGTCACTCTTATGAACTTTTAAGGTGTCCTATGCATTTATATTTGCTACTCTATGAGGGACAAGCTGAATACCATTATGCCATGTTTTCTTTATGTTAATCAAACAAACGTCTTGCAGAGCATTGTTATTCATGAATCTTTTGTTTGTGCCTTTTCATGTTGCATCATAGTTTCTTTGTCTTATTGCTAGAACTTTGTCTTTCATGTTATGATTGAAGTACTATGATCCCAGCTTTGAATGTTTTACAGATACTTTGATCAAGTTTATGATGGTGCATGTCACCTAAAAAATTATTCTTTCTTTTTATCACTTACCTACTCGAGGACGAGCAGGAGTTAAGCTTGGGGATGTTGATACGTTGCTAACGTATCCATAATTTTTGATGTTCCATGCTTGGTTTTATCTACTTTCTTGTGTTTTATTCCAACTTTGGAGTACTTTCTATGCACTTTATTGGACTAACCTATTAACAAGATGCCATAGTGCCAGTTGCATGTTTTCTGCTGTTTTTGGTTCTAGAAAAGTCAGAAAATCAATATTCTCGGAATTGGACCGGACAAAAGCCAAAGTCGATATTTTACCGGAAGACTCGTGGAGCCATAAGACGAGACGGAGAGGGGCCACAGGGTGGCCACACCATGTGGTGGCGCGGTCTAGCCCTGGCCACGCCACCAGGTGGTGTGGGTGTTGGAAATATGCCCTAGAGACAAATAGTAGTAAGGACTATTATCATATTTCATGTAGTTTATGATTAAGTTTTATATCATGTTATAACTGTATTGAGTGGAAACATCAATACACGTGTGATATACAAACAACCAGGGGTTCCCAGTGAAACTCTAGTCACTGGTTCATTGGTCAACGGATGATCATGTTTCCTGATCATGTGGCATTTATGCCAGTTGGAAATGAGGTCATATCATTCTCAACCTAAACATCGTGACCCGATCAAGTCACGAAGTTCAAGTTACGATGATTAGAAATGGATCCTCGTAGACTATTCCTTAGACTGTGAGGCTATATCAATCACTGTTTCCCGAGAGTGCTTAGATAGCATCAAACGCCATCTGGTAAAACGGTGGTTATAAAGGTGTGTTTAGGTATTCAGAGGAAACCGTAGAGGCAATATATGTCAAGAGCGGGATTTGTCTGTCCATGTGATGGGAAGATACTCAAGGGCCCACTCAGAGAAGTTATATCCAATAACTGCGCAACGTGTGATTGGATCACGGGGATATCACTTGTCGGAACGAGTCAAGTAGCATTATTCAGTAACGAGATTGAACACGACATGGCGATGTCATTGATCAGATCTCGGGCAATGTAAGTATCGAGTGACAAAGGGAATAAGACACGACTGTCCCGGTTCAAACGACGAAAGATCTTCGTGGAACGCACAGGGGTCACATGGCCATGCAGGTCCCTCTGTCGATCATTGGTGCGGGAGTGTCCCGACCATGTCTGGAGTGTTCCCGAACCGTGGGGTATCACACTTAAGGGCTTGATGATGCTTAGAGAGCATTTATAGGATTGGTAGAATCACCGAAGAATAGAAGGGAGAAAACCGGAAGGGTTTCGATAAGTCCGAAGGATGTCTGGAGTGGAGGTGGAATGTGTTCCATGGCCACGGATATTAAATGATATGTAAATGAATGTTAAATATTGATTTAATCATTTATTCATATTTATTTAATAAAGAGAAAATCAATTAAAGGTCAAAAAGGCTTAATGGGCCAATTCCAGAGGGAGAGGGTCCATTAGGGGAAAGGAGAGAGGGAGAGGGGCCAAGGGGGAGGCCGGCTGGGGCTAGCCCCCCTGCGTGGGGCCCACTAGGTGGCAGGCGGCCACCTCCTCCCCCCTCCTCCCCCCTCCTCTCCTTTAGTCCCACCCCGGGACTTTAGGAGAGGTAGTACCTCCCCCCCCTATATATAGTGGGGTATTTGGCCTAGAAAAATACACCAATAATCAATAAAGGTCTCCCCACTTTTGGGAGGACCTCCAATTGATATTTTCTCTCTCCCCCTCTCTCTCTCTCGTGACCGTGGTCCCAAGTCTGGACTGCGCGAGCGAGAGACATCTTCACCGCGGAGCGCCGTCGCGCTGCGGGATTTGGATCCGGGAGCTCTACTTCCGCAACTGCTGCTGGATCGGGGAAGCGGGAGTCATCGTCAGGCACCGGACGTGTGTAACTTCCCACGAGTTGTCGCACTTGAGGCACTCAAGTCGTTGGAGCCAGAAGGAGCGCAAGGACTTTGTCACGACCTTGAGGTCGGCTTCGGCTCGTCTACATCAACCACGCTCTCCTGAGCGTTGACAACGCATTTCGGTCTTCAAGGGTAAGTTCGCAAAAATCCCCTCCCGTTACTGTATTACTCATAGATAGGTCCTGACAGCTTCAGGGGTTCAGGGGCGTAGGGTAAAATTTTATTGTTTTCATGCGCAGAACCCCTACAGTGGTATCAGAGCTAGATCTATGCGTAGTAATGCTAGTACGGGTAGAACACACGAGATGTAGCGTGTGGGCGTTGATCTTTTAGTTGTTACCCTCCCATGTGTACTTGTGCATACCGCAGTAATGCTTGATGAAGCGGCCCCAACCGACTTTACGCGTTCATTCGCGAGACTGGTCCACGCTTGACATACGGCTTGTACCGTATAAAGTGGCTTAGGGGGTGTCTGTCTCTCTTGCATTAGTTTGTATACCATTTGCAACGAAGGGCCCCGAAAGGGGTGTAGTAGAGACAACTACTTGATCAGCGTTGTGCTGAAAGTTCCTAGGTAAGAACGGTTCTTGTGTGAAAGCCCATTCAGCCACGTAAAACATGCAAAAATAAAGTAGAGGCATCTAACTTTGTTTTGCAGGAGGGCGTTGCTTTGTGATATGGTTGTGGCAAAGGTAAAGTGATTACCTTTTGTTACACAGTAGTATATAGTCACGAAGGTGACGAACTACCACACTGGAATGACACCGGTACCCTGGTGTCTTCGGCGCTAGAACCCTGGCGCCGGAACCCGATGACGGCAGATGGAGATCACGACGCGAAGGACCATATCACATAGCATTTACATTCAATGTTATTGTTTGTATGTCTTATTGTGTGCTAGTATTAGATACTTGACGGTAGCCTAATAAGATGATCCCTATTAAAATAACCAACGATTGTGTTCCCCCTTAGTGTGCACCACCAAGAAAGTTCTTCAGTATGAGGCAGGCCATGATGATCGGGTGTTAGACATATCTACGTTCACATACAGTGGGTGCAAGCCATGTTGCACAGCGAAAACACTAAGGTTGAGTTGGCGAGCCTATCATGTACATACATGGCCTCGGAACACGGATGGTCGAAATATCGAGCACGAGTCTCATGAATGATGTGACCGACGTTTAGCGTCCACCCTTGAACCCACATTGATGGCCGTGATGATCGGGGGAGATGTGGCTGATAGGGGTCGTGTTATCACTAGGAACTCTTTTGGGGATAGGTGTTTTTGAGTGGAGTTATTATTAACTCATTTAATTATAAACTTAGTCTAAATTCCTTTTGCAATTATAAATATAGATGGCTCACCATGAAGCTTACTTTTCCATTGAGGATTGGGTAAAGGGTGAGAAACTTAGGCTTGATGGATCCAACTTCCCTAGTTGGCTTGTGCGCCTAGATGATCTCCTTACTAGCAATCATGTGGTAGACTACATACACCGCACGATGGATTTGACTAAGCCAGACTACTATGAGACTCCACAAGAGCTGGCAGACCGCTACTATCGTCAAGAGATGTCCACTTACATTCAGATTATAATGCGTTACGGGATGGTGGATGAACTACATCCGCTCATGGGTGATCTTGACCCATATTCGATGGTGGATCAGCTGAGAGCAGAGTTCATAGGCCATGTGCGCATGTGGAAGCACGAGTTGCTTGCAGAGTTCCTTTCCATACAGATGGAGGAACATACATGTCTGAAGAGTCACTTGGAGCGCATGCTTGATGCACACACGAGACTGGTTCACTTCGTGGATTACTGGATGGCTGATCCATTTGCGATAGACGTACTGCTTCGGTCATTGCCTCCTAGCTACAAAGGACATGTCCAAGGTAGCATCATGAGTGGTGATATGGAAGCATTGGATTTCCATGAGTTCATACTATGTTTCCAGAACGTAAAGGTTGAACCAATCACCGGAGAGGTCATAGATGAACAAGGTATATATTTGATATATAGTTTTATAAATGTTATAATCTGGCAAACACATTACAATGTTAAGTATATCTGATACTTGTTCTGTTTTGGTGAAAACAAGTCCTTCTGCATGAGAGGTGCTTGCTGGAGAGGAGGTGACGTTATGTGTTGATGGCGAGCATGATGATGACGGCCGACGACACTCTCCCTCGACATTTATCACTTAGTTTGTGTTTTAGGATGATTAATGTAATCAAGAGATTCTGAACTTCTTTAGTGTGTCTTACACTTTGTGAGACGGTTATTCATATGAGTTTGTAACAAACAGTTGTTCTACTTTTATGAATGATTTCTATATGTGTTCATATCTTGTTTGATTACTTGTGAATTATCCTTGTTGTTTGACACTAATTGATAATACATGAACATTTGTAAAACATTAAAATGCCTTGTTTAAAATACCCAACTTAATGATATTTCATTGATGAATGAAACCATTGTTTAAATTCAAAGTTATGTGATAATATGTGAAAGTCATTCGATCTCTTGTCACATATAAATCATGCCTAAGTTCGGCAAAATAACTTGAACACCGTGTATTACTTGAATACAAAGTGTTTAATAAATTGTTAAAAGTGAATACATATTCGATGTATTGTGTTTTGACGAAAATGGTAATTATCATTAAATAATTGTTTAAATATGTAAAGTAGTTTACCAAAGGAAACATGAATATGAAACTATTTGATTTGATCAAAGTGTTTCATCAATAAAGGGTATAAATATAAAAGAGAATCTAATTACTATGATTTGATCAATAGTAATGAAATTCAACTTTATAAGAATGGCATAAAAGTGATTGTGGAATGCAAAGCATTTTGAAATGTCAAAATACAAAGCATCACAATGTGATATTAGATATCAAAGGGGTTGAATATAAGGCACCAAATAAATCGTTGTAGTATAGATGTAGAGACCATTAGCTTAGAAATAGTTAGCACTCAATTAGAATTGGTAAACCATTTGAATTCGTGAAAGTTTTGGGGTTATTTGATATAACCAAAACAATAGTGAATAAGTCCTTGTAGAGTATTCATTGGAAACTTTGAATATGAAATCCATAGCTGAAGCCAAAAGGAAAGCAAAACTTGTATTGCTTGGATTTTGGTGCATTCTTGAGAAAGTTCACTTTTAGTGATGTTTCTCAATTATGAAGCAAATGGAAATTAGTGAAAAACACGATGAGGATTCAAAACCCTGCATCAGAGTGTTGAGAAGCGCAACGGACAACGTTCCTAAACGATTATCTTCACAGAAGGAAAGAATCAATGATTTTGATCATTGTGTTTTTCCCTCCACTATTGTTTTTCACTACATGAAGTTGGATTCAAAATGTAAATCCATATCTTGTATGGAGACATTGGTGAATCACTTGTTATGATTTTTGGAATATGACATACCTACAAACTACAAAGGAAATAATGGTAAACTAAATTATGAGAAATCCTAGAAGTAAAATTCCCTTGAGATTAGAAAGCAATTCATTGCTGAATCTCACAAGTAAAAGGGTTACTTGGAATTTCCCCAAATGACTGCAAAGCCATAGTGGAAAAAGGGGGTGAATTTGTCAAGTATTGGAGAAATTCAAATGAATTTGATTCATGTGTGCTAAATGTCTAGTGGATTTAAAACTAGTAAAGTACTAGTATCTCATAGTAAATCTCCAAGTTTGATATTTGATCAAAGGATTTTGAAGTTGTTCAAAATAGTAAGGAGATATGCAATTTGCACAAAATTGAGTGGGAGCTATGAAAGTCTTCCTAAAACAATATGTGATTGACATATTTTTATAAACACTCGTGTTGGTTTCCCCAACAATTTATTTTTAGTTCTTTGTATTTGCTTTCGAGATTTTCTAGCCGAGCTTTGCCGCCAATTTTCTATTCTTTATATTCCCTCTCTTAAAAACAACAAAAAGATTTCTCCATTTTTGTTTATTTTCCCTCTTTCTTTTCTTTCTGCCTCGAGGTTCTCATGTATTTGCAGGAAGACTGATTGACTTTGAGTTTCCAAGAAATAAATAAAAAAGTTAGAGAGAAGTGGAACCGAACATGAGAGGTATGCCTTATGACTTTCCATTTTTGAAGTTTGAGAAACCCATGCTAGTTAGTAGTAAATGTTGAGATGTTATATTGGTGGAGTGAGTCTTTGTATTGTAGTAAAATTTTGTTTGCATGGGTATTTAGTTGGGTACGTTTTGTTCCAGCTCTTGTAGTTAACCAAGTCTTGCCTAAAAATTTGCTAAACAATTATAATAAGAAAAAGTCTCACAATTGAAGGCTTGGGTGTTTTAGTGTTTAGTCTTGAAGGCTTATTTCTAGAGACACTCAACACCATTGAAAATATGGATTGACTTGATAGCTCTCTTTAAAAGGATTTGTTCGATTAAATTAATGTTTAGCGGTTTTTGTGAGCACGCCAAAGTTTGACTTGTTAATCATAACAATGATATAGCTTTACACGTGTCAAACTTCATGAGATTCTAACAACTCCGCTGGCCTATGAACGATCTTCATGGAGGAAACTCCTAGATTTTGGTTATGAGTTAATTAAACACTTGTAGCAGCAATGCTATAGTGGGTAAGATTCTTAGCACTCCCGGGTAGCTGTAATCATGATGGAATCACTCCTCTGGCTGTTATGAGAAATCATTATGCAAAAGGAACAAAACCTTAGTGATGCCACGAGTGTCCATCACAGCCTGATAAACTAATAATTTTTTTTGGCATGCTCTCAATTACTTAAAAACTGAAATTCTTGAAGGACAATGAATAGAAAAGTAGTGCTTGAAAAGTATTGATTTATTGATGTGGGAGAATTGAGATACTCCAGTGTATATTCTTTTCATGACAACTCTCACACTCTCAATTTTCATGATTATACTTTATTGTTCAAAGGCAAGCCTATGTGTTGATTACATGACATCGAATAAAGTTTACTCATTTGAATCATCCATGTTAACAATAATTTTGTTGCGCTATAAGAATGCATAAAACCCGTATGATATGCTTGCCATTACTGTATTTATGCTGAAGTTTTTCTGATTTATGAAGTGGAGGAAATATAAGACTATCAATCATGAGTAAGATCATCATCTCGTTATTTCATTTTAAATGTTGAGTTCCTTTTTGATTTTGGTTTTCTTACTCGAGGACGATCAAGTTTAAGCTTGGGGAGGTTGATGGCTCTGAAATATAGCCATCCACGTCCACATTTAAACTGGATATTATTCATATTTTTGATGAAATATCTCTCTAAATCATGCCACTAATGCCTAATAATCAAAGGGGTATACAATCCTTTCTTTCTATTTTTTCCTGCGCAGGTAATAACGTTTGATGATGGGAATCACTACATTAAAGTCAAAGATACGAGATTTCCAACAAACAACAGAAACCAGGAGTCATGGGTCGGAGGCAGACACTTTAACGACCAACTATACCGGAACAAAATTCCAGCCGTATAGTTTTCATCGACACCACTAGGTCAAACAAAATAACTTTCATAAAGGGACCCCTATATAAAGAGGCCTCGGGCGACGAGAAAAGGGAGCTCGCAGAAAACCATCAGCCACCCCCAGATCTCCATCCACAACACCGACGAGCCGCCAAAGGAATAGACTTAGATCTAATCTCTCCACCACCATAGCCATATTCCACCACTTGTAATAGTAGATCTCTTCTTCGATTGGCGACATTGTAAGACTATTGCTATCAATCTCATGATTTTCACTACAATGTTTATGAACTTTGATCTCATCTCTATGTGTGAGTAATTCTCCTTAGGCTAAGGGCTTCAGAAAAGCCATGTAGCTTTTGTGCATGTTATTTATCATAGATGCGATCATGTATTAGTTTATATGACATGATGATTATTGTATCCTCTCTTGCCTCAATCTAAGGACTTATCAGGTACCCAAGACCCCGAGGATTGAGCCAAGTATAGGGAGTATGAGTAATGACTAATCTGCAGGTTGGGAACCCTAGTGACAGAAGGGGTAGTATGACTGTATGTGAGGAATTTACTTAAGATCAATAGTGACATCACTATGCATATCACTAGTTCTCTTTCTTCTATGGATGAGACTAGTAGGTTATTGCTATAAGCAGTTGTGGAGGCAATAGTAATTATGGATGCACTGCCCACATATAATTTATCTTGCTCTAACAATTACATGCATACTTTATTTTTATCTTTTATTCCCATCAGATGTTTTGCACAGCTACAGGTAAAACTGAACGCCATAGGCCCTCTTTCTCCATCATCGACAACAACAAAAAGACGCAAACTCTTGGTCCGGTAAAAACACAAAAAGAATTCTAAAACTCCCGAAGGTCCATTAAAGTAACTTTACTACGCTTCTATTTCCCGAAGATTCGATATACCTAGGCCTACTAGGGAAAAAGAACTATACTACATCCATAATCCGGATCGAAGGTATCACTATCCCGCAGAATGTCGGGTCGTCAATGGTTTCAGGAGCAAAGTCTAGGGCCGTGATGTCCTAAGCGCCAAATAAATCACCTTAAACCGACCTGAATCGAGAAAAAATCAAAAATTCCCCAAAAAGTGAAGAACCCGAACCCTAAATCCAGGGGAGTGGAGCATACCCCTAGGATTTAGTGGATTGACTCAGAACAATCGTGCCAGCTCAGCATGGCGTCGACGGCTCGTGTCGATAGTGGTGGCGGTGTCGGCTTGCGGCGACAAAGGAGCTGGGTGTTGGGTCGATCAAGTGAGGAAGAAGACATGGGCACGGGCCCGCAACGGGTCAACTGGTTAGGACCAATGCAATAAGTAGTGGGCCCACCACACCCGTTAATAGCTGTGTCAGCCAACGTCCTAGGTTTGCATGTCAGCTATGCATGTGGGCCCGGTCTATCAATTCGCGTTTAGAGACGGTTTAGTGTTATTTGAGAGAACGGTCTCCAAATGTGGTAAATTTTTGCTGGTAGAATGTAAAGTGGTACCAAACTAGGAATTTGACTCGCAATGTGATGGTTTTATGCTAACAACTCGCGCACGAAAGCTCAACTCGGCATGCAGCATCTAGTAGGCGACGAGCTGCATGGCTGGTGGAGTATCGCCCATGCCGTCGCGTGGTATTCACACAACTGCCACTAGGTCTACATACATACTCCCTCTGTCTCAAAATAAGTGACTTAAGTTTTTAAAATTTGCATGACTTGAGGATACATGCAAATTTAGAAATATTCAAGTCACTTATTCTGAGAGGGAGGGAGTACGCACTGATAAACTGAGGGCAAATTTAAGAGCAATGTCGATGCATAGTCCGGTGCGTAGAGTGACTTAGGGCGTGTCTGGTAGGTCACACGAAGAGTAAACCCTGGGGATGCAAATTCGAAGTGTTTATTTACCTAGGCTGGCCAGCACGCGCATCAAGGCACGACGCAGCCAGGCCCAGCGACAACGGCCAAATCAGCCATTTCTCCAGGGGTAGGCTACGTGGGTGGCTCTTCTCCCCCCTTCTTCCCCCTGGTGCAACTCCTTCCCTCTCTCTCCTCTCTAAACTAGCTTAACTCAAACACTTATGAATAGCACAAATAGACTCCCAATTGAATCAAGCTCTACATGAAAAGGATGCCCATCAACGATGGGGTTCCATTTCAACAATTGGCACCGAGCTTCGTGCACTGTATCTTCTTAGATTTGAGATCAAATTTGGAGCTCTTTTGTACGAATTTCGTCAGATTCGTCGCACTCGGTCGATCTTTCGAAGTTTCCTTTAAGGAGTAGCTTCAGCTCGACGTTGTGCACAACTCTCATGTTTTAAGTTTTGTGATTCAATGATCATAGACAATTCCGGAGCACCGCCACTGCTCCTCGCTGCTGTGCGCGCGCGGTACCGGGCTTCACAGTGGCACCCTCATATGACCCTCACCCCACCGGCGTTCTACTTCACGGCCGCCTCCACCACGTCATCATCCCTGGCTGCTAGCTTTGGTGGTGTGAGTTAAGTGTGTTTAGTTTTAGGTTAGTGTGGTTGTTAATAGGGAAGGGAATGGATAAAGCCAACCAATCAAAATGGCATCTGCGTTGCCAACGGTGCGACCGAGACGACCAAACAACCCACAACATGACTCTACCCTCATCTACCTAGCCATGCCTCCCACATCCCGCCTCCAGGGAGCTCCAAAATCGGTGCAACCTACCAATCCCGCCCTTGGTGATGAGTCTCTCTTCTCGCGTAATAAGAATTTGTACGTCAGTAGGTGCATGAAATGAGAAAAGGAGTTTTTTTCATGCAATTTCTTGAAAAACAAAGGCAAAATGAGAAAAGAAAGTGACTCAGAGCCGAATGCGGTGAGCCAGCGCGTTGCGAACTGAAACTAATCAACACAGACCTTCTGATTGGTTATCTCGACGGGTTAGATCAGGAGTCCTTCTCGGTTAGCACGGCGCGCGACAGGGAAGGGTTGGTGGCATTGGTGCCTCGTGCAGTGCAGGGCGGGCGCACTGTACGATAAGTGCGTTGTGCCCTGGGTATGCCTAGCTAACTATGCCCGTAGTGGTAGACAGTGCTGCAGATGCCGACCGGATCGATGGGATTATATTCGGCGGGCCGATGTAATTGAGGTGTTGGTATCTCACAGCAAACCGCGGCAAGGTACGTGATGCATAGTAATGTTGACGGTAGTACAGCACAGTGCGATGGTGGCAAGTTGCATGGGAATATATATACCGACCGGGGTGGCCATGGATGGAGCTGGGGAAATCGGTAGCTAATAGTCGGCTAAGATGACGTGATCGTGACAGTTAAGTTGATGTAAAGCATATATATTTCTAGGATAACTTCTGCATCTTAATTAGAAACTAGCGTCGAAAATGGTTTCATCTCTTCAAATTTTTAAAAAAGGCTTGGCTGGAATAAGCGTTGAAGTAACATGTGCCGTAAGCGCCATTTCATACAAGACAATGTGCCGTAAGCGCCATTTCATACAAGACGGTGAGTGATGGCCGCTGATCTTCAACATCCAGGAATGGAAGAACTTTGTTAAAACTCATGATGATTTACAAGTTGGGCATGTCATTTTCCTCACCGGCAGAACCACTTCACGCCGCAACATTCAGATAAAATTCGCCATTGACATCATCATCCGTAGTGACTAGCTAGTTTTTTTTGATGGTTTGTTAGTGTAGATGCAATAATTGTGATGTTTTGAACCGTTTGTTAATAATTTGTGCTGAACCAAATCGTTATTTTCCTGCTTATGTGAATATTCATTCTGTGATGTTACATTGCTGTTATATTGCTACCTTTAATCAACAACATGCATAACCTTTTTAAAATTTTCAAAAATATACTTGTGACGTTTGACTTTGTTAAAATGCCATAAACAGTACATATAGTACTGACGTTTGCGCCAAATACCACCACTGTGCCTCATATTCGTGGCGTTCAGACCGAACGCCACCGGTACGACCAACCAGCGGCGTGAGGTTAGTAGCGTGCGGCTTAAACGCCACAAACCGCATTTTCCGAACGCCGCCACTAGGCCTTTCTTACTAGTGGCTATGTGACATTTTCTAAGATGTCAAGTGAGATCCCACCTAGGTTCCATTTGTAGTACATTTTAAATTTTGTAGTGCGAAATTTTACACTAAGATCTCAAAATGAAGTACAGGTGAAATGAAAGTGGGATCCGCTTGACACCCTATTTATTTCAGGAGCGGTATTCAGAAGGCGCCTACGGTTTCGTTTCCGAGGGGAAAGGGAGTTATCTTAACTCGCCGTGCACCTGATGATGGCTGACTGATGATGCGAACAAATTTGTTTCCAGCCAGGGGAGGGAGGTTCGGATAAGCGCAGTTGGACGGAGGCCGTACGTCTTTGCTGAAGAGACTAATCCATCCTATCGTACCAGGAGAGAACAATTAAGTTGGCTATCAAGTTTTGTGGATCGGTATAAAATCCCGTAGTGCGTTCCCTGACCAACTGACTGCCCGAATATATTCTACTAGTACGTATACTTGAGTAGTTAGAAACGCAGAGATCACTATCTTATCGTACAGTACTACTCCCTCCGTTTCATAATATAAGATGTTTTAGTTTTGTGGAAATAATGTATCTAGACATCTTCTAGTGTGTAGATTTATAAAGGTACATTCCGAACCTAGACACTAAAAAGATGTAGATTTATTATCTTTGTAAATCTAAAACATCTTATATTTTAAACGGCGGGAGTACATATGTATGGGAGCATTCGGCCAAGTATACGATCGAGACGGCAGCGCCGTTGAAAGTGATAAGCTGATAAGACGTTGGTGCCGAGCGATCCAGCCATCGACATAGGCAGGCAAGTCCTTGTCAACCGGTGCTTTTTTACAGTAAAAAGCGAACACTCCTTGACGTGGACGCACCGGCACCGGCGTCCCGTCAGAACGCCGAACGTGTCGGCATTTTCATCACGGCAGGGCGCAGGGGGATGAAAACATTTCTGTCGTGCGCAATTCCTGTCTGCTACTCGACCGGTAAGCAGCTCTGGGACGCAGGAAATAGTACAGTACTGCAGTTAAGTTGCGAGGAACGGATCGGTCTGCCGGGTTGGCCGTTGGCCGCGGAGGAAAAGCGCTCGAGTTAACGGTGGACAGACATTGCAAGGACGTGACCTGCTGGATGGGTGTTCAGCTAGGGTTAAGGTTAAAGGCGGCATCCGGTAGGGCTGGCGCGATGGTGTGCTGCTTGCTTGTATGGGAATCTCGGCATTGACGCAAGCTCGGCGATCTCTTTCTCTCCGGCTGTCCCCATCCCCACCCGGACCCGCCCGTGGAGGACCGGCGCACGAAGCCATGAAAGCTCAGCTCCACATGCAGCATGTAGGCGACGAGCTACAGGGGTGGCGGAGTATCGCCCATGCCGTCGTGTGGTATTCACGGAACTGCCACTGGGTCTAGGTACATATGCACGGATCAACTGACAGCAAATTTATTAGGAGCGATACATATACGGGTCCGTGCAGTTTTTTTTTTGTTTATACAGAAAATAAATTAATACTAGTACTGGTAAGAAAGATATCAATTACACACACACACAACCAACTGGTTGTGAACTGGAAACCAAGTTACCAACTTTCGTGCAACCGCCTCATCAATCCTTTTCCTGATGCGCCCGGTGTGTGCCTGCCGTTCGCACCGTAAAACCAAACCCAAGTGTATCGCTGCAGCAGGTAGTACTAGGTATACTATATCTTAAACTTGAGCAAAAACGAGCTATTTGAGATCATTTGCTCGCGCGCACGTTACTGGTTGTTACTTCGAGTCATCTGAATCGTGCAATTTCAGGTGTTGACCGAAATCTTACGAGCTGGTCCCTCCCGTCTCCGTCCCCACCCCACACAACTCGATCTCGTTCTGCCTCCACCCGAGCTCCCGCCCATCCCAACCTCTCCTCCGTCTTCCCCAGCAACATGCGTCCCCACTAAGTTCCCGAGCTCTCCCTCTCACCTCCGCTCCCTTCGCCTCCTCCACTCACAAGGCCACCGTCTCCGTCCAGCTCCCGTATTCAGCGTCGGCCAACTCTGCTTCACCGCCTCGAACCTGCCCAGTACCGATTCAACATCGTCCCCGAACTCGCGCACCCGTCTGCCGCCACGCTTTGGCGGTGGTAAGGAAAATAAGGAGGTGAACGCGTGGGGCGGTGGGGGTGAGAGAGAGGGGACAACGCAGATAGAGACACTCCTATGCAGGACTACGTGAAGATGTCGCATCATCCTCATCGATTTGACTGAAAAAATTAGGGGCGGATGGCGGAAAAAAGGAGTTGAAAAGGAGAAGGCTCCTCCGCTCCCGAGCTCTCCCTCTCACCGTCTTCCGTCCAGCTCCCGCATCTAGTGTCATCCGCCTCTGCTTCCCCGCCTCGAACCTGCCTAGTACCGATTCAACATCGTTCCCGACCTCGTGCACCCATCCACCGCCACGCTTTGCTGGTGGTGAGGAAGATAAGGTGGAGGTGAACCCGTGGGATGGTGGGGTGAGAGAGAGGGGGCGACGCGGGTATAGATGCCCCTATGCGGGAGTACACGAAGATTTCACATCATCCTCATCACTTTGACTGAAAAAATCAGGGACATATGGCGGGAAAAAAGGAATTAAAAAGGAGAAGGCTCACGAGACATGCGATGATGCGGCGCAGAGAGATTGGCTAGAACCCGGAATCTACAGTAATCGAACAAAAAAATCGCTAAACGGAAAGCGTGGAGCGCTAACATATCGAGAAATGGTCGCATCTTGCGATAAACGGTCGCGTTTCATGTCACTTCAACAATTAACATGTATGTATTCCTGAAATAAAGCAGAATAAGCTGATTTTGGCCCCTCTTAGGCTGTGCAACTGAATTTGCTTTTGAATATATTAGCATATCTCGAGAATACATGAGATGCTTGTGTAAATTGATAGAGTTAACAAAAAAATTAGTGCCCTCGACTTAGAGCATGCTCTATTATTAATGAACAAGCGGTTCCGTCTACTAAGTGGGTCCAAAAGGAATGTCATGACTTTTCTTTTAATTTTGATCTACACAAATTATCAAACTTGATTACATATTAGATCTTACTTTTATGTATAGATTCGTGGCAACTTCCAGCCATACCTATTCTTTTAAATTTTATTAAACCAGTCAATAATTTGGAATATATCAATTATAACTCCTGCATAGAATTAGTATATATGTAATATGATTGTCTATATTGACTAAACTAATTATTTAATAATTTAACCACTTACAAGTGTTGAATATAAAGTTGTGCCTTCCCTTAGAGCTCTGGAATCCAAATACTTGCAAGCATTGATTTTGAGGCAGTCAAACAAGGTTACCGTGTGATCTTCATAAGTTAGATTATTTTGACATCATTAGTTTAATACTTTGATCATGTAACATGCCAGTTTCTTGTGATACTGAACTTAGTCTACTGTTCGATGTGTTTTATTTAAGTTTGCTCGATATATCTTTTTGTTTTACTTGAAGAAACACTGGTACCCAATGTTGCTTATGAGTTTTAGTATGAAATAAGGGCCCGGTTTTCCGTCTAAGGTCAGATCTCTCAATTTTAGACATGTCTAACATTTATCTACCGATAAAACACTCAATCCCGCACATGCTCATATATTTAATTTACAGTAATACAAATAAAATAAAATGTATTACCAACAGTGATTACAACACACCCACCACACTCTGCAAAATAGTATGTAGGCAGAGTGGCGAAGCGTACATATTCAACTAGTATACGTACTCTTTGACAAAGTCTTTGCTAGTACCCACTAGCCACCTCGCCACTCCCCAAGCACATGCATAAGCCAAACTCGACTGTCATTCCAAACCTGGATCGTTGAGTGCTTGCTTGAACATAATGGGTGGAGGAAGCCGCTCGTACATGCGGTAAGGTACGGTTGGCCCCTAGTTTTTTGTTTTAGGCAAAAAGAAGGGTCTCGAGCGATCCCGTAAACACGTCGACCTGTAATTTTTTTACAGTCTGCGAGATGACCCTTCCTGTAAACACGCCGACCTGTAATTTTTTTACAGTCTGCGAGAAGACCCTACCCCCGACCTCTACACACGAGGGATGCGTGGGCAACCTGAGTACGTCTTGTACTTGTCTAGCTGTTCATGCGGAAGAGACATTTCAGCTCCACGCTTTCCCACGTCCGCGTCGCCGCCGATCTCCCTTCCCACTCGATCTCCGGCGTCGCCGCCCATTGTATTCGATTCCATGCACATCACCGAGCTTCCAACCGCCGTTGGTCAGGTGGCGCCGCCTCAACCCCCGAGTCCCGCATGTGGATTTGGCGCGGGTTCCCCGACCACCGGATCTATTGCCCAGATGATTGCCGCCACCGTCGGCAAGATGAAGATGAAGCGCTTGGGCAACGAGGTCATCCCACCTTGCGTTGGTGCCTCGCCGGTGATCCATCCGCAAGAGTCAATTGCCGTCGCCCCAACGCCCAAGCAGCGTGCGATTGGGGGTGGGAAGAAGGTGAAGAAGGTGGTGCACCGCAGCAGCCTTTCGCTCGTCGCAGCTCAGTCTCTGCCCTACCTCCTTCCGTCGATGTCGTCCCGCGGGATTGCCTCGACGGTGCAGCCAACGTGTTTGGCGATGCGTCCGCACGGTATGAACTCCGTCCTCTCACGATGTCGTGCACGAAATTGATTGGTTGTACTAATTCGAGCTATATCCGATGTAGCTACGATGCTCACGAGGCCACAACTTGTGTGATCTATCCGATGTAGCTATAACCGAGGATGTGCAACTTTTTGGTGTTGAACTTTGCGCGATCTATCCTTTGGTGTCAAAACTACTATTTCATTGGATGTTGATCAACTTTGATGAAATGTTTAAATCACGTGATTTACGGTTGGAGAACTGCTCCCGTAAACTCGACGCATCAGTTTTCGAAACATAAAACAAGATGGACTGTAAACGAGTTACCGCGTCTGCTAGAGTTAATCTGCTCTTAGCCTGTCAAAATGAGGCAGTGGACTAGCGTGAATGGGAAATCAGAGGAAGTCCCCGGAAACATATACAGTCAGTCAGTCACTGATCGCAACATTCTATATGCAACTAATCAACTCAGATCTTGTGATTGGTTATATGGAGCACGGGTTAGATCATGACTCATGAGTCCTTTTCGGTTAGCAGCACGGCGTGTGACAGACAGGGAAAGGATTGTAGCTTGCTGCATGCGGTACACATCCATCATGGATTTCTTCGTCGCCGCCCGTGCATGCAGCTGCAGGGCGGGCGCACTGTAGGATAATTGCGTTGCGCCCTGGCTATGCCTAGCTAACTAGTATGCCCGTAGTGGTTGCCAGTGCTGCAGATGCCGACCGGGTCGATGGGATTATATTCGGCGGGCCGATGTAATTGAGGTGTTGGTATCTCACAGCAAACCGCGGCAAGGTGATGGTAATATAGAGTAGTAGTAGTACAGCAGAGTGGGATGGGCGCAAGTTGCGAGGGGGGAATAGACCGACCGGGGTGGCCATGGATCGAGCTCGGGAAAGCGCTAGCTAATAGTGGAGTGGGCTACATTGACGTGATATGTGGTCTGATCTAGTGCGGACTCAAGTTGAGCTTAAGTGTAAACAAATCAAACGGTTTTCTTAGCACCAGTGCTTATCTGAACATGAGAGATGTCTAGTTCGAAATCTGCCTAGTATAAATAAGCACGAATGCTTAGTAAAAAACCGATTTATTTTTTTAAGCATCTATCTAAGTACCTTGCATTGCAGATGCCCTTAGGCGTCGTCGTTTTTTTTTTCTGAACGGGGCGGCGTCTGTTTGCGGTGGCGAGGAAAAAATGAAGTGATGGTGGTGTAGTTCGTGCATGAGGCATGGCCCGTATGGGAATCTCTGACCCAGCCTTGACTCTGACCCCCAATAATCGTTCCAGCGGAAGGCAAAGCTCGATCTCTCCTGTTCCGTCCCAGTCAGCTCGCCTGTGGGGGACCGTGTATGGAAGAAAGCCACGTACCTCGGAGGACTACGGGAGCGGCCATGCCGTCACGTGGTATTTGCGAAACTGCCCCTTGCCGCCCTTGCGGGTAGAATGTAGCGACTTCGCGAGTGCAACGCGCAGCTTCCGTAATCCGGCCTACTCTAGCTGCTTGATTGGTTTGGTTATCCATTTCTTCGCCTTTTGCTGGTCGTCGTGTCCACGCATGCAGTATTCCATAGGATCCCCTTCCTGCCATTCTAGGCCCAGAGCTGGACATGACAGCTCAGCTCCGAAGCAGCGCCTCCAAAATCACCTACGTGGCCTGAAACAGAAACGTGAAAGCAGCCGCTGGTCCCGTCCCTGCTGACCTGTCGGCTACGCTGTCCCCTAGGGCGCGAGAACCGGTGCACGAAATCGGCGAGGGAGAAGGTGACGCCACGCGAGACGAGAACCAGCGTGGACCGCTGGCCACTGACGAGGTGTCATTCGCCAGCTCGCCCCCAACTGGAAGCCACCCAATTCATCCTGCAACCACCTCGATTTCCTGACCCATCGCTGTACTAGCTGCCTGCCCGTTTGTACTGCACACCCACCACACACTGCGCTGTACTGTAGTGGTAGCTCCCTGTTAGGAATAGTTAGCTTTAGAATTAGGCTAACAGTTAGCGGTTAGAGTTTGATCGTTGTCCAAACGCGACCTCTTCCGAACAGTCATTGCGTCTGTCCCGAACAGGCGCAAGTCCTTGTAACCGACTTTGTTAGTATTTGTACAACGGGTATAAATACCCCAAATCTTTGATCAATAAACACACTTGATTCTTTCCCTTCTTCCATTCTAAAACACGTTATCAGCACTACGCTCTACCAAGAGAGCGATTCGAACAACTCACCGGAACACCGACGGAATTCGCTGGGAAGAACGGGACACAAATAGACAAAAGGTAAGAAAAACTGCCTAACGTCTTCAATTACTTCACGAGGACATCAACAACTGATCCCCGGACCCCCCCTCCCCCCCCCCCCCGCACGAATCGAGAGGCATCTCTCTCCCCTGTTTTGAGAGTCTGCTCTGTGCTGCGAGCCCCTCTCTGTCTCGTCTCCGGCGGCGCCGCCGCTTGGGGATGGGATGGTGGGGTGGCTCGCCTTGTAGCTTCTAGGTTTAGCTGTTCCGGCCCTCTGCCGGCGTTTTGGAGTAGGCGGTTGTCGTCCCCTGGCCGGACGAGGCACATCTGGAGCACCATCTCCTTCTTCGTTGAGCTTCCATGGTGAAAGCAAGCAGCGGCGAGATACAGCTCCAGGATCTCCAGAAATAAGGTCAGCTCTGTGGTTGCCTTCCTCTTCTGCATCGCGTCTGCTCTTCTCGTTCTCTCGGCCGGCCATGGCGGCGAGGGAGAGAGGGGGAAGATCTGCGTCGCGCGTGGACCTGGGGGTGGCTGGGGACGGTCTCCTGCGATGATGCTTCGGCGCAGCATCTCGCAGGACTCGGCGTCGATCTCCGTCCTGCTTCTGTGGTGGAAGTGGGTGGGACCCCTGCTGGAGAGTCCCTTCAATAAGCGCTTGGTTGATGCTCTCATCGGCGAGATGGGAGACTGCCCGGTGATGCTTTCTCTGGCCGGCCGTGGAGGCGAGGGGAGGAAGCAAAGCAGGCGGTTTTTCCCGGCTTTGCCGTCGATGGTCTATCAACATCTGCTGCAGAATCGAGCTCAACACATGGTCGACTCTAGCGTCGCCATGATCTGTGGCCAAGGTGAAGGTCATCCAAGTCGCTGCCAAGACAGCGCACCCTCAACCTCCAAGATGGAGGCCCTAAGTCGAGATCCTTGCCGGCACTACACGCCTACCAGTTGCCAAGTGGTTCGTCCCCGGCAGATGGTCGCAGGCGGTCGGCATCGGAGGCTCATCGCCGGTGGAGAAGACGCTGGACTTGATCGCTTTTCTTATTTTCATCCAGGGTCTTTTTTGATAGTTTTCAGGACTGCTTTTTAGTTTTACTTTTCTCGAGGTCCTGGTTGTAAAATGTACCCACCACTCCAGAATTAATGCAGCGTTTCGAGGTCTTTCTAGACCCCTTCCCCTTTCAAAAAAAAAATAAAAAAAATAACAACTGATAAGAAATCGAAGACGACAAAAGAATGAAAGCGGCGCCTTGCGCGCACCGTGATCCTCGGCCTCCTCAGCATGGCATACCATCGTGACTCTTTCGCGGCGGATTCTCTCAACGGGGCCATGGAGCTTGGCCGACGGCCGGTGCCCCGACGTGCTCCTCTAGCGAGGCTTGGAGGCAGTGACCAATAGCCGGCTTGTTGTGTGTCAGCGACGGCCGGCAGTCTGCGTGTCGGCTCCCTCCAGCGCGGCCTCACCCTACTATGCGCCATGGGCGGCGGATGGAGGAGATGGTGTGGCCGGAACAGCCACCATCGCAAAAGGGAATCGTGGGGAGAGCGGTTTTTGTCGGTGGAGAAATTGTGACCGTCTTCTTCGTGACCTTATCCAAAAGTGAGGGACAACTAATATGGACCCAGCGTGGGCCTAAAAAGACCAGATGGGTCTGAGCATACGTTGCTTTTGGTCTGTCTTAAAAAAGAGCAAAAACAAAAAACAAAGATGGCCTGAGCCACTGTTATGGGCTGTTTATTTTAGGCCTAATTCATTTCGTTCGTTTCTCTTTTCTATTAAGTTGTTTAACTTTTCAGTTTTTGAATATATGTGTTTGTTAGTAATTTCTAGCATTTTATACAACATGCAATTTGGTACAACAATTTTATTTTGCAATGGAATTAAACTTTCTTGCGAAATTTCTCATTCAAAATATGAGATAAAATTGCTGATAAATATGTGACTATGTCAAATTATTTGTGAACCAGGCAATGGTGTCTACCACATAATCTATGGATTATCCATTGCCGAGATATGTATTTATTTGTCCTTTTGGCAAATCTCCAAAGTGTTCATCTAGATATATCAATGTTAGAATATAACACAAGGTAATAGGATAATGCTTGTATCGACATATATCAAACTATGCTCCTACTACCGAGATATGTACTCTATAAATATGGAGATTATCTAAAATGTGTCAACTTCAAATTTGAGACATACACACATATGGCATAAAAGCATCCACTTAATTTTTAAAGTGTTCCTTCGAAGCATATTGTTGTTTACCAAAATATATTTTACTATCATAGTAAAAAACAATTCATGCATGATTAATTCATGCTTCCGTTACATTGGGATTACTTAAAACTATGGAACCCACATCGTGGAGTAGTATTGTTGTGTCCTATGTCTATCAAGACAAAATCAATCATACATAAAAACGATTTAGTTTCTTAGAAAACTACTATAGGTTCTACATTATATGGTGATAAGTATATTCACCATCAATAACCAATGTTAAAATACATATCTATGTTTTGACGGTGGAGGTAACATCTCCCATCACTTTGGGGATGAAGTCCACAATATTGATAGAAGTGTCATTTAATGTCTCAACATTGAATGTTTACCCTATGATCATCAAGGAAACACCTCAACCTTTAACATGATCAGTCAAAACATTTTCACTAACTTTAATTTACTATCATAGTAAATTAGTTGCACGATCATATGATGAAGGACATGGATAGAATTTTTCTCAATGGAATTCACTAAACTCACATTAGAAGAGCGAATTTAAACAAATATCTTTTCCCTCTAAATTTCCATCAAGGAGATATGAATAGTTTCTCATTCATTGAGAACTTTTGGTCCATTGTAGTTTTTTTAGTTCTCTTGTCAAGAAAATCAACTCCAAGTTGATATTTTGTGATCGGGTGGTTCAAATATAGACCCGATTCAAAAGTTTTACATCCCCCTTCGATGGTAACGCAAAAATACCATCGTCTTAATTTCAGGCTATATGATGTCTTCTTGTAAAGAAAAATCAAATACACCCTACGGGTGATACACAATTACCTGAAATTCTTATTAGTACTCATAATAGTACGAGTCTAAGTGGTTCTGAAAAGACCAAGAGAAATCAATGTAATGTGGAGGTAAAATGACAAGTAGAAACATAATGGACTAACTAAAAGGGATAAGATAACTATCAAGTTTATCAAAGATGTTATTGTATTGTACATATGAATTCCCATTTTCCAAGCCTTTTGATTGGGTTATTCCACAGTTTCATCATCTAATAAGTGTTTTCAACTGGATATGTTTGAAGCTCACTTCAATAAACACCAGAATATATATCTGGTTATGGATTTTACTTATTAGCTTCATCATGAAGAAAACATAAGTTTAGTCTAGTAGGAGGTACACTCTTTTGCAACAATAATTTGCTTGAGGAATAAAATTCCTAATATATTTTGGAGACCTCTTTAGTCTCATAACTATCCAAATAAGACTGTTTTTATACTACTATATGTGGCATATGGTCCATTAATATCATGTTACTCATGCATGATACTTCATTTTATGAACCAAATTCATACTAAATTTGAGGCTCACATATGTCACCCAGTTTGTGACGACACTTAATACAAGTTGTTCATAGAGCTGGTGCTATTGGAACCCGATCGTATGCACAACAAAATTGGTTATGCACCTCCTCTGCATTCCTGTAGCACCAACTCTACCTTGTGTGTGCTAGTTATTCTAAAGCTGAGCAGTGGTTAGATCATTGTGTTTTGCTTCTTTTGGCCGATGATTACAAAGTAGCACAATAAAATGCAAGGGAATCCTCTTCATGACCAAACTTGTGTGCTAACCAAATTTCTTGTTCATTTGTATCGCTCATGGGGAAAACCCATTTGCATCTGTGCCATTGCATATGAGGCCATGTTGATTGTGTTAGGATTTAATTAAATAGAATAATTAAAGAGATAATCATCCTGTTGTATCTATGTTGGTTTATAGCAAACCGACCTCTCTTGTACCCCCTATCGAACATACGTGTCTCTTTGATGCATCCCTTCCCCTTGTATAAATAGGTTGAACATCAATGGAATAATACACGATTGATTCATTTATCGATCAAACTTTCACACGTTATCAGCACTGCCTCTACTAACGAGAGCAAAAGCCGAACTCTGGTGATCGCCGGAGAAACAAGAACCAGAGAAGAAGAACGAAAAGGCTATGGATAACATATCCAAGAAAGAAATTTGCCGAACTTGCGCTTGATGGCAGAAACTATCTGACCTGGACCATGGATATCAAGATTAACTTGTCATCCAGGAATTTGATCAGCACTATAGTCACACCTACTCCAGGTGCTCCTGCTATACCATAAACGGTGAAGTATGCTGCTTTACACTTCATTCGACATCACCTTGATCCTGCTCTAAAAGATGAGTACATGATGCAGGAAAATCCTCTATCATTGTGGGACTCCTTAAAGGCGCGCTATGATCAACAGAGATCGGTGATGTTGCCTGAAGTGCAAAGGCAATGGACACTTATCCATTTTCAGGATTTCAAGTCCGGTGCGGCATACAATTCTGCCATGCATCAAATCAACTCTACGTTGAGATTATGTAATAGTGCAGTTTCGGATGCATATCTTATTGAGAAGACACTCTCTACTTTCCATCCTAGTATGAGGTTTATTGCTGAACAACATCGTAACCAAAAGTATAGGAAGCATTATGAATTGATATATGCACTTCTTCAGGCAGAAAAGTATAATGAAATTCTTGATAAGAATAATCTTTTCCGTCCAATGGGAACATTGTAGCTGCCTGAAGCACATTTCAATTCTTACAATGCTCAAAACTTCCATGGTTCAAAGAAGGACCGTATGAGGTCTAAGGGAAATTGGAAGCGCAATGAAAATCAGAATAGCCATGGAGTCCAAAAGGGCAAGAATCATTTCAAGAGAAATGATAGGGGTAACAATTCACAAGGTTGTTACCGATGTGGTTGTAACACTCATATTGCAAAAAAGTGTACAACTTCTAAGCATTTGGTCTCGTTGTATCAACAATAAATCAAAGGCAAGAAGGCCCAAGGGCACCAGTACAAAGCTCACTTCACTAGACCGATGGTCGAGAGTTACCAAGGTGTTCAACAGAACAGTGTTCAAGACAACATGGAGAATCATGATTAGCCTCCGCAAAAGGAAGGACAACACTTCATGCTGAAGACATGCTAGTGGATTTCACTTCTACTAGTGACATATATGGAGACTAGCTTTAATCTCCTCATAGTGTCGTAAGTATTGTGATGATGTCCTTAGATATATTGTGTGTTATAAAATATTTATGTCATAAGCATATAGTATTGTAATAATTAAGCAGTCGAACATAATATATTGTAATACGTGAGAAAACATACATAGTATGTATTGTATGTATATATATTCTATATGAGTTTGGATTAAATATTGATTTTTATTCTTTTCTATAGAAATCTTTTGAAAAATCCAATGGAGGAGAAAATTTGTTTAGCGGACACTGGCGCCTCTAACATAATATTACAGGAGGTTAAATACTTCCAAACTCTAAAAAAGAGTAAGGGAAGTGTCATGACTATCGGTGGTCGCGTCACCGTCATTGTTGGTTCTGGTCAAGCCACATTTACACTCCCAAATGATACGAAGCTTATGATCTAGGAGGCATTGTTGTATCCGGACTCAACTCATACATTGCTGAGTTTTAAGGACATTCAGAGTAATGGCTACCACATCGAAACTCATGAAGATGGTAAGGTTGAAAGCCTACTCATAACTCAAAAAAGGGTTCCGAAAGGAAGACCCTTGAGAAACTTCCTGCTCTATCTTCTGGATTGTATTATACATACATAAACCTAGAGCCACATTTGGCGTATAAAATAATTTTCCAAAATCTTGATAAATTCAAGATATGGCATGATTTCCTGGGTCATCCTGGTGTGGGATGATGAGGAAAATAATAGATGGTTCAATTGGACACAATATAACGGTTGCCAATTTCCCCAAATCCTCGGATTTTGTATGCACTTCATGGGCAACTAGGAAATTAATTACTAGACCCTCATACCTGAAGATCAAGAGTGAATCACTAAATTTTCTTGAACACATTCAAGGAGATATATGTGGTCCAATTCAACCGTTTTAGGGACCATTCAGATATTTTATGGTACTCATTGATGCATCTACAAGATGGTCAAATGTGTGTCTCATATCGACAAGGAACCATGCATTTGCAAAGCTAATTACTCAAATCATAAAACTGAGAGCTAATCATCATGAACATAGGATAAAATGCATTAGAATGGATTATGCTGCTGAATTTAGTTCACGAGCATTCAATGATTACTGCTTAGCTTTGGGTATAACTGTAGAGCATTTTGTACCGTATGTACACACACAAAATGGTCTTGCGGAATCACTTATAAAGAGGATCAAGTTGATAGCAAGACTGCTCCTACAGAATTGTAATCTCCCAACTTCATATTAGGGACATGCGGTGTTACATGCCACGGAAAGTATATAAATTCGACCAACTACATACCATACGGCCTCCCCGTTGCAGTTAGTACGTGGAAATCAACCAAGTATTTCTCACCTTAGAAAATTCGGTCGCGCTGTGTACATGCCGATATCACCACCTCAGCATACATCGATGGGTCCACATAGAAATACGGGTATCTATGTGGGCTACACTTCTCCGTCGATTATGAAGTACCTGGAGCCTCTAACAGGGGATCTCTTTATAGCCCGGTACGCTGATTACATCTTCGATGAGGATAATTTTCCGATATTAGAGGGGGAAAAGGACCACAAAGAATGCCAGGAAATAGATTGGAATATTGAAGGCATTCAGTCTTTAGATCCACGTACAAATGAATCTGAACTGGAGGTTCAGAGAATAATAAATTTGCAAAATATTGCAAATAATCTGCCAGATGCATTTACTGACTACAAAGGTATTACTAAATCCCATGTTCCTGCTATGAACGTCCTAGAGAGAATTGAGATAGCTAAGACCAGTCAACTTCCCAAGAGGGGGAGAAATCTGAACAAAAAAGGACAAAGCTTCTGAAAAACGTCCGCGGGGAATGAGGATCTCTAAAACGGTAAATGTAGGTCAACCGCTGGTTGACATTCAACCAAGTGTTGAACAAAGACACCTAAAGAATGTTCATCATCCAGAGCCCAACACAAGTGTGCACACAAATATATGTGTTGAGACATTAGAACACCTCGATTCAATCGTTGAGGGAAATCACGATGAGTCTGAAAGTATTGAAGAGATTTTTACAAACTATGTAGAATCAGAAGAATCATTCAACAGAAAGTCTACAAATGTCGACATATTTTTCTCCTCAAAGATTGCAAATGACCTGGCATTGGACCGTGAACCTAAGACCATGGCAGAGTGTATGAAACGCTCGGACTAGTCCAAATGGATGGTTGCAATTGAGGATGAACTGCGCTCGCTTACCAAGAGAGGGGTATTTACTGCAGTAATACCTACTCCTCGGAATGTTTTTCCCGTTGGGGCAAAATGGGTTTTTGTTCGGAAGAGGAACAAAAACAATGAGGTGGTGAGATATAAGGTGAGACTTGTATCACAAGGTTTTACACAGAAACCTGGTATCGATTACAACGAAACATATTTTCCTATGATGAGTGGAATCACGTTCTGATACTTGATATCACTAGCAGTGCAAATGAATTTGTATATCCAATTGATGGATGTGGTGACCGCATATTTATATGGGTCACTGGATAAAGATATCTACATGAAAGTCCCTGAGGGAATGAAGATTCCAGATCAAAAGGCTGATCGCAAAATGTATTGCGTAAAGCTACATAGGTCGTTAGACGGCTTGAGGCAGTCGGGTAGAATGTGGTACAACCGACTAAGTGAGTTACTTTTGCAGAAAGGGTACTTGAATGATGATGATTGCCCATGTGTATTCATCAAGAAATCTACTAATGGATTTTGTATAATCTCCGTGTATGTGGATGATTTGAATATCATTGGTACTACACAAGAGATACATGAGGCTAGTAATCATCTTAAGACGGAATTTGAGATGTAAGATTTGGGTAAAACCAAATTTTGTCTCGATTTACAACTTGAACATATTCCTTCTAGAATATTGGTTCATCAGTCTGCTTATATCCAATAGATATTGGAGAAATTCAATATGGATAAAGCATACCCGTCAAAAACACCTATGGTTGTTAGGTCTCTTGATAGAGACAAAGACCCTTTTAGACCTAAGGATGACGATGAAGAGGTATTGGAACCGGAGTTACCATACCTTAGTATAATTGGTGCACTAATGTATCTAGAAAACTGCATGAGACCTGATATATCATTTGCAGTTAATATGTTGGCTAGATACAACACATCGCCAACAAAAAGGCATTGGGTTGGTGTGAAGAATATTCTAAGATATCTTCAGGGCACCAAAGATCTTGGTTTGTTCTATAGGAAAAATCAAGAAAGGACCATGATGGGGTATTATGATGCTAGATACTTATCAGATCCCCATAATTCCAGATCACAAACTAGATTTGTCTTCTTACATGGAGGTATAACCTTCTCTTGGAAGTCGACAAAGCAAACATTGGTCGCTACGCCCACAAATCATTCTGAGATAATTGATTTGTATGAAGGAACACGGGAATGTGTATGGCTTCGCAGAATGATGAACTTTGTCCAAGGTTCAAGTGGGATTGGTGCGCTGGAATCGCCCACCATTATCTATGAGGATAATGCTGCTTGTATTGTACAGATGCAGACAAATTATATTAAAAGCAATATTACAAAGCATATTGCTCCTAAGTTGTTTTATCCCCATGAGCTATAAACGAGTGGGGAAATAAATATATTGCTAACGAAATCATGTGATAACCTCGCTGATTTGTTTACCAAGTCTTTACCAAGTTCATTGTTTCACAAATATGTACATGGAATTGGTGTGAGGAGACTTCGTGATTTGCAAAGTTGAGGGGGAGAAATCTCCCAGGTTATGACATGTTAAAGATCATCAGATCTTCAGTATTGCACTCTTTTCCTTTGTGAGTTTTTCCTAACGATTTCTCATGGAAGGTTTTTAATGGGGCAATATCAGTACAAGCATGGATGAAATTTGTCATTTTCTCCTTATTTTCCTACAGGGTTTTTGGAAGGAGTTTTTCATGACATATTGTATATTTCTTCTCATTTTTTCCCACAAGGTTTTTAGAGAAGTGATTTTAAGGATGATAAATCACGAAGACAAGGAAGGATTAGGGGGAGTGTTAGGATTTAATTAAATAGAATAATTAAAGAGATAATCCTCCCGTTGTATCTATGTCGGTGATGTGGGCATACCTTACAGGTACTCGACCTTGGCATATACGGTCTAGTCTGGAAGAAGCCCACGATGTTACTGATGTCTACGCACTTCTATTCTTGTAGATAGTTGTTGTGCCTCCAAGTGCAGAGGTTTGTAGAACAGCAGCAAGTTTCCCTTAAGTGGATTACCCAAGGTTTATCGAACTCAGGGAGGAAGTGGTCAAAGGTATCCCTCTCAAGCAACCCTGCAATCAAGATACGAGAAGTCTGTTGTGTCCCCCAACACACCCAATACACTTGTCAGGTGTATAGGTGCACTAGTTCGACAAATAGATAGTGAAATACAAGTGGTATGGATAATTGTAAGTGGTAACGGTGCCAGAAAAGAGCTTGACGGGTAGGAAGAGACTAAAGGCCATCTGAAATAAAGATGAAAGCAAGCAAACATGTAACAGATCTAGTTGCAAACGGTGTTTCAATGCTTAGAAACAAGGCCTAGGGATCATACTTTCACTAGTGAACACTCTCATATAAATATCTTCTCTTTATGATACTACTCTGAACTACTCTCCGGTTGGACAATGTAGGGCTATCATAGCACACCTCGAGCGCTAGATGGTTCCAACAAACACCACAATCTAATAGAGACATCCAACTCAAACTATACTCATGCTAAGTATGTATGTATTCTTAGCCAAAGTGCCACACGGTGTGCACACTGTCAACTTCACACACATGGAGATAAGCAGAGATTAATTAAAGCACTTGAGTAGCAGAATAGATCTATAGATTACAAAGCTCATGATCTCATAAGATCATGCATAGAGAGAGATGAACACATAGCTACCGGTAGAGCCCTTAGCCTCGAGGAAGAACTACTCCCTCATCATCATGGGAATCAGCAACGGCGATGGTGGTGGAGATCGATGGAGATGGCTCCAGGGGCACTTCCCCGTCCCGGCAGGGTGCCGGAACAGAGACTTCTATCCCCCGAATCTCCCCTTCGGTGGCGGCAGCACTGTGGAGGTTTTCGTGGCTTTCTCCTGGATGATTTAGGGTTTTATCATCGGGAGGCTTCTTATAGGAGAAGGGGCGATGTTAGAGGGTGGACTAGGGGCTGGCCACACCACCTGGTGGCACGGCCAGGGGGACCCGTGCCACCACATGGTGTGGCCAGCCCCTGGTCCCTCTCTGTCTCGTCTTCTGGCTCCATGAGTCTTCCGGTGAAATATCGACTTTGGCTTTTGTCTGGTCCAATTCCTAGAATATTCATTTTCTGGCTTTTTTAGAACCAAAAACAGAAGAAAACAGGCAACTGGCACTCTGGCATCTTGTTAATAGGTTAGTTCCAGAAAATGTGTAAAAAGTACTCCAAAGTGTGGACAAAACATAAGAAAGTAGATATAAAACAAGCATGGAACATCAAAAATTATAGATACGTTTGCAATATATCAACATCCCCAATCTTAACTCCTGCTCTTCCTCGAGTAGGTAAGTGATAAAAAGAATAATTTTTGAGGTGACATGCACCATCACAATCAAGATCAAAACCATTTGCAAGCATTGAAAGCTGGGATCAAAGTACTCTAAACATGAGCATGAAAGATGAAGTTCTAACAATAAGACATAGTAACTATGCATACAACATGAAAGGATACAAACAAAGATCATGAATAACAATGCATTGAAAGATGTTTGTTTGTTTCACATATAGAAAACATAACATAGTGGCATTCAGCTTGTCCCTCATGGATTAGCAAAACATAAATGCATATGACACCTTCAAAGTTCATAAGGGTGACTAGATACAAATAGTTTAAGAATAAGCAATATCAACATTATGAATCAATCAATAAGTTTTGGGACAATGCACATAGAACTAAGAATGACAACTATGCTCTCTTAATTGGTGCCTAAGGATAGAAGGTGGAGACTCAATATAAAAGTGGAAGAAAGACCCTTCATAAATGGAAGAAGGGATTTCAAGTCTCATAAAGAGCTTCCAAAAATTATGGTACTTGTTAGCTTTCAGCTTTCATTGCCCCTATCATAACCATCTTGAAGTGATTAACGTTAAAGTGAACAAAATATGGAGTATATGCTTGACAAAGTATAAGTTGGCAATCTCATGTCCCTTGAATACGAGGGCCGCTCCTCATGCTACTCAAGTTTAGTTACCGGTAAGTTCTTGTCATAGTAAGTACATGTGTATCATAGAGAACCGCCAACGGGGTACCCCTTGCCCGATGATACGGAAGAATCCCCATATCAAAATGACAAGGCAAGCGGACAATAAGCATCTCAGCATCTTCTTATTTACCATGGGAATATGGTGCTTTTTTTCTCTCTTTCCTCTTTTCTCATCTTTTTTTTCTCAATCTCTAGCTCTTCTTTTATAAGAAGAATGCTTCATAGATTGCTCATTATGGTCACGCTGCAGGTTTCCACCATGATTAGGCATGGATTAGAACAGCCGCCCATGCGTTTCTCTAACACACATACATAACTCCATGGACTTACAAGCTCCCCTTTCATTTCACACCGACGACATCCATAAACAAAAGATCATGGTATCAACTAGGTACAATGTTGAAAGCATTCCCCATGACAGCATGGTTCTGCTAATCCCAACATATAAGTGCAAGCATATACAACATAGATGACACAATGGTTCAAGTTTATTAAGTGCAAGAAAAGTAAAGTGTGCCATCAAGTTCATGAGAGCTTTAATCACTAATTTTCACATAAGAACTTTAATTCGGAAGGTAGATAAAAACATGAATATACTTGGAATAGCAAATGCTAATAGGTAGGTATGGTGGACTCTTTGGAATAACTTGGTTTTATAAGGAGTTGGATGCATGAGTGGAACTCATACTTGGTTATGGAAGCTAGCAAAAGACTGGGAGCGACCAACAAAGAGAGCAATAATGGCCATAATCATGCAAAGCGACAAAACATCATTAATTAAAGCATAAAGTGATATTACAAGTCGAAAACTAAATGATCATAGAGGCTATGATGACTTGGTATAGTCTTAACATGGTGTGATCATGCGCCAAGTCAACCCAAACAAAGCATCAAAGGAGAATACCACAATATTATGCTTTTGTATGCTAAAACAATGCATGATTCTTTCAAGGCACATTAAGCAATCTCAATTGTTTGGAACAAGTCATGCTACAACAATAATCACTAAGCATAAGGTCAAAGCAACATCTAGCATGACATGATAAAGTCTAAGCCACAGTCAAAACAAGCTCCCTTTTGTACCACTAAGCATGAAGCTTTCTACTCTCTTCCAACACCAATCGACTTATTTGAAAGAACTCACAAAGAAAATAATAAATAAAAATCAGTGAGCTTGTCTCACAAATCCAAAAAGAAGAACTAAAAAGTTCTAAGCTGAAAGCACAAGAAAACTAAGGCTAAACACGATGCTAGCAAAAGAGAGCACTCACAAAACAATAAGAATGAAAACTAGAGTGTTCTAAACGATGAAAGCAGAGTTTGTCTCTCTCCAAAAGAAGTGCTGGGATCCAACCAACTTATTGCAGCAAACAAAGAAAAATAAAACTAAAAACAAAAACAAAAATGCTCCAAGAAGAACACAACAGTGCATGAAACAATAAAAACGAAGTGTCTAGAAAGACCTGAGATTTTTATTGATGAAGAAGGGGATGCCTTGGGCATCCCCAAGCTTTGATGCTTTTACTTCTTGGATATGTCTTGGGGTGACACGGGTGGCATCCCCAAGCTTGAGCTTTTGTCCATTCTTCATCTCATTACATTATTCTTTCCCTACACCTGAAAATTTCCTTCATACAAAACTTCACACAATCCTCATTAGCAAAATTAGTGTACTTAAGATAATAAGTCTTTAGGTTCAGTTTAAACACAAATAAAACTTTCATTAAAACACATGCTACTGTAGCAATTCCTTCTAAAAGCTCAAATGATCAAAGAGAACTCAAAGAGAAAGAGATTAAGAGGCAAATGCAAATAATGGCAGAAATCTGTCAAAACAGCCTAGCAGGTAAAACCCAATTTTTTTGAAGACCTTCTGTTGCTCAAATATAAAAGTGTTGAACTAATGAAAGTTGGATAACAACCTGGGGCATAAGCACAAAAAATTACATCTCAAACCTACGTACAGATATTTTTCACGAATTTTTACAGTGAAGCAAAAAAATCTGTTTCGGGACAGCAACTTTCCCAAGTCTTACTTCTCTCTCATTAGAGGTTATTCTTGGCACAAAAAACACACAAAAAGGATAAGAGGAGATTTTTACAGAAGTAATTATTTCCAAGACTCAACAAAGGAAAAACAAACTAAAAGTAAAAATATATAGTGGGTTGTCTCCCAAAAGCTCTTTCTTTATAGCCATTAAGATAGGCATGATAATTTTGATGATGCTCACATAAGAAATATGAATTGAAGTAAAAGAGAGCATCAAGAAGCAAATACGGAACAAATTTAAGTCTAACCCACTTCCTATGAAAAATAATCTTGTAAAGAAACAAGTCATGAAATCACAAAGCAACAAGCATAGGAAAGCAAAACAAGTGCAACTTTAAAATTTTCAACATAAAGAGGGGAAACTTAATATTGTTGAGATGCATAAAACCATGTTTCCCTCTCTCATAATAAATTTCAGTAGCATCATGAATAAAATTAACAATATAACTATCACATAAAACATTCTTATCATGAACCACATGCGTAAAAGAATTAATACTCCCCACACGAAAATACTGTGATACACCCCCTATACTTGTGGGTCATTAAGACTATTTTCTGGTGCCGTTGCCGAGGAGCATAGCTTTATTTATCAAGTTCACTTGGAATCACTATTGTTCAAGCTTAATTTATTTCCGCCTTGTTTGCTTGTTTCTTTATCAAAAATACAAAAAAATAAGTTCCTACTCTAGTTGGTATTTTCGTTGGTCTGTTATTGTCTTGCTTTATCATGCTTTTTATCAATGGTTGGTTTCTTTGAAACTGAATCTTATTGGCAAGGTGGGTTCACGGAAGATCGAAAATGTTATTATAAGGAACACCGCTTGTCACAAAAAGGGAAACACTTATGGGAACAAATTGATAAATTGTATACCATTGCTAGAAACGTGTGTTCTACCTATAATGTTACTTATTTCTTTGATAAATCTTGTTGATGTAAGAGGTATAAACACCTCCCTTTTCAATGTGAGTATAATGATAATGTTACCATATCTTCTTATGTTAAAGGAAATTATGTCTTTTATGATGTGGAACAAACTGAAGAATTTATTGCTTGGAAGGGTGCATTTGAACTTGCTAGTTTGCTTGAAAATATTGATGATTCACCTTATAAATATGAGGTTTATGATATACTTAGATTTTGCTTTGATAATTACAAGGAAGAAAATGGCTATATTCTTGAATATATTAATAGATGCTTTCCACAAATGGAAGAGACTAATGCCTTAGAGGATCCTATGGAAGAAGAAATTGATGAACCTGAAAGCTCATTAGATGAAAAAGAGGAGGAGAGTGATGAACAAAAGGAGGAAGAATGTACTAACTACCCATGCCTACCTTCTAATTAGAGTAACTCTTTATCCCTTACATTATTTGATTGTCCCCCATGTTTACCAAAGGAAATTGAATGTTATGCTCATGTTATCTGTGATAATCCTTTATTTGTGCCTAACTTCGAGATGCATGGTACTAAAGAGTTTTGCTTAGAAATTGTTTATGATAAAGCTCTAGATGATCGTCCTATATTGAATGATCAGTCATCATGTTATAGCATTTTTAAAAGTGGGTTTGAAGGTTTTAATCCCACTATTTTTGAGCTTGATAAAAATTATGTTTTTGTAGAACATGAAAAGCATGCTTTATGTGATAGTTATATTGTTGAGTTTATTCATGAGGCTACTGAAAATTATTATGAGAGAGGAAAATATGGATGTAGAAGTTTTCATGGTATTAAAACACCTCTCTATGTGTTGAAAGTTTTGAAGTTACTCTTGTTTTATCTTCCTATGTCTGTCACTTTGTTTTTTGCGAATTTATTTGCATACAAGATTCCTATAGATAGGAAGTGGGTTAGACTTAAATGTGTTTTGAATTTGCTTCTTGATGCTCTCTTTTACTTCAATTCATATTTCTTATGTGAGCATCCTCTCAAACTATCATGCCTAACTTAAAGGCGTTAAAGAAAAAGTACTTATTGGGAGGTAACCCAAAAGTTTTAGATGAGTCTTGGAAGTTATTACTTTAGTAATAATCGCTTCTTATCCTTTTTATTTGCTTTTTGTGCCAAGAGTAACCTCTAATGAGAGAGAAGTAATGGTTGGGAAAATTGCTGTCCCGAAACAGATTTCTGTGCTTCACCGTAAAAATTCGTGTAAAATCTATGTACGTCCTTTTGAGGCGTAAATTTTTGTGCCTCTGCCCCAGGTTGTTATATAACTTTGGTTAGTTCAACACTTTTTGATTTGAGCAACAGAAGGTCTTCGAAAAAATTAGTCTTTACCTGCTGGTCTGTTTTGATAGATTTCTGCCATTTTCTGCATTTGCTTCTTGTTAGTTCCTTTTTGAGTTCTTTTGGGGAATTGAGCTTTTTGAGGGAAGTGCTACAGTATCTTGTGTTTTAACAGAAGTTTTATTGGTGTTAGAACTTAACCTAAAGACTTGTTATCTTGAGTGCACTAATGTTGCTAATAAAGATTGTGTGAAGTTTTGTATGAAGGAAAATTTTCAGGTGTATGGAAGGAATGAGTAATGAGATGAAGGATAGACTAAAGCTCAAGCTTGGGGATGCCACGCATGTCACCCCAAGAAATATCCAAGAAGTACAATCGTCAAAGCTTGGGGATGCCCAAGGCACCCCCCTCTCCATCAATAAAAATCCCAGGTTTCTTCCAAACGCTTCATTTTTATTGTTTCATGCACAATTGTGTTGTTCTTGGAGCGTCTTATTTTTAGTTTTTGTTTTGGCTTTTCGTTTGCTTGGTTTGCTTAGTTTTCTGAATAAATTGGTTGGACCCCCTCTTTCATACATTGGTTTTCAAATAGTTTGGTTTGGTTTGGAAAAGAGTAGGAAAGTTCATGCTTAAGTGTTAAGGAGAGTTTGTTTTTAACTGTGGCCTATGCTTTGTCATGCCATGCTTGATATTGTTTTGGATTTATGCTTAGTATTCTTTGCTGTAGCATGACTTGTTATAAACAATTGATATTGCTTAATGTGCCTTGGATGAATCATGCGTTGTTTTAGCATATTAAAGCATAGTATTGTGGTATTCTCCTTTGATGCTTTATTTGGGTTGACTTGGCACATGCTCACACCATGTTATGACTATCCCAAGTCACCATAGCCTTTATGATCCTTTAGTTTTCAACTTGTAGTATCACTTTATGCTTTGATCAATGATGTTTTGTCGCTCTGCATGATTATGGCCATTATTGCTCTCTTAGTTTGTCGCTCCCAGTCTTTTGCTAGCCTCCATAACCAAGTATGAGTTCCACTCATGCATCCAACTCCCTAAACCAAGTTATTCCAAAGAGTCAACCATACCTACCTACTAGCATATGCTATTCCTAGTATATTCATGTTTTTTTCTACCTTCCAAATTAAACTTGGTATGAGAAAACTAGTGATTAAAGCTCTCATGAACTTGATGACACACTTTACTTTTCTTGCATTTAATAAACTTGAACCATTGGGTCCTTCTTTGTTGCGTATATGCCTGCACTTTATAAGTTGAAATTAGCAGAACCATGTATCATGGGTAACGCTTTCAACATTGCACTTGTACTTTGTACCCCGTTGATATCATGTTCTTTTGCTTATGGATCCCGGCGGTGTGAAATAAAAGTGGAACTTGTAAGATCATGGAGTTTGTATGTGTGTTAAAGAAACGCCTAGGCCGCTAGCCTAAGCCATGCCTAATCATGGTGGAAACTTGAAGCATCACCATAATGAGCACTCTATGAAGCATCCTCAATAAAAACCTATGCAAATAGCAAATAAAAAGATCACTGAGATGCTCATTGTCTACTTGCCTTGTCATTTTGATTATGGGATAGATCTTGTATCATGTGCAAGGGGTACCCCGTTGGCGGTTCTTTATGATACATATGTACTTACAATGACAAGAGCTTACTCGTGACTAAAGTTGAGTAGCATTAGGTTCGGTCTTCGTAAGTAAGGGGCATGAGATTTCGGTTTATAACTTGTCAAGCATATCCTCTTAGTTGTGTCACTTTAACCTTAATCACCTTCAAGATGCTTATGATAGGGGCAATAGCTGAAACTTATTTAGTACCATAATTTTTGGAAGCTCTTTATGAGACTTGAATCCCTGCTTCCTTTTATGAAGGCCTTTCTTCCACCTATATATTGAGTCTCCACCTTCTATCTTTATGCACCTACTTTGAGAGCGTATTGGCCATTCTTAGTTCTATGTGCATTGTCCCAACACTAGTTGATTGATGCATAACTTGATATTGCTTGTTTTAAACTATTTGTATCTAGTCACTCTTATGAACTTTGAAGGTGTCCTATGCATTTATATTTGCTACTCTATGAGGGACAAGCTGAATGCCACTATGCTATGTTTTCTTTATGTGAAACAAACAAACGTCTTACAAAGCATTGTTATTCATGAATCTTTTGTTTGTGCCTTTTCATGTTGCAACATAGTTGCTTTGCCTTATTGTTAGAACTTTATCTTTCATGTTATGTTGAAGTACTATGATCCCAGCTATGAATGTTTTACAAATACTTTGATCAAGTTTATGATGGTGCATGTCACCTCAAAAAATATTCTTTCTTTTTATCACTTACCTACTCGAGGACGAGCAGGAGTGAAGCTTGGGGATGTTGATACGTTGTAAACGTATCCATAATTTTTGATGTTCCATGCTTGGTTTTATCTACTTTCTTATGTTTTGTCCACACTTTGGAGTACTTTTCATATGATTTCTTGGACTAACCTATTAACAAGAGCCACAGTGCCAGCTGCCTGTTTTCTGCTGTTTTTGGTTCCAGGAAAGTCAGAAAATGAATATTCTTGGAATTGGACGGGACAAAAGCCAAAGTCAGTTTTTCACCGAGGGACACCAGGAGCCAGAATACGAGACGGAGAGGGGCTGGGGCCCAGCCACACCACCTGGCCGTGCGGGCTAGGCCTGGCCGCGCCAGGGGGTGGTCTGGCCACCCTAGACACCCCCTCGGTCTCCCTCTTCGCCTATAAGATGCCTTCTGACCTAAAAACTCAGGGGGTTTGACGTTTTTCCAGAAGGAGTTCCACTCTGCCGCCACCACCAGATTCCACGAAACAGCACTAGAAACTCCGTTCTGGCACCCTGTAGGGACGGGGAATTGGAGGAGATCATCGCCATCATCATCACCATCGCTTCTCGATCGACCATCCATGTTTCCCCCATCTATGAGTGAGTAATCCCCTGCTGTAGGCTATGGGGATGGTAGGGATTGGATGAGATCGTTCATGTAATGGCATCAGATTGTTAGGGCATGGTGCCTAGTATCTTCTATTAGTGCTTTATGACTTTGTTGCGACTTGTTATGCTTAATGCTTGTCACTAGGGCCCAAGTGCCATGATTTTAGATTTGAACATGTTATTGATTCATTATGATAGTATTGTTTTTGGTCTTACCTACAAGTTGTATACACACGTTGTTGTCCGAAACCAATGGCCCCAAAGTGACAGAAATCGGGATAACCGGAGGGAATGCCTTTGATATGAGAATCACATGTGTTCATGGAGTGTTAATGCTTTGCTTCGATGCTCTATTAAAAGGAGCACCTTAATTTCCAATAGTTCCCTTGAGGCCCCGCTGCAAACGGGATGGCAGGACAAAAGATGTTGTGCAAGTTCTCATTGTGAGCACGTATGACTATATATGGAACACATGCCTAGGATTATCTAGTACTTGGATGCTTTATCTTATTTATCTGCAATTGCCCTATGTTCTGATTACTATGTGAATTGTCTTGTCCATGCAACGCTCGTCCATCCATCCCTATGCCTACTGCACTTGAATTCTACTATTTACGGCTATTGTTACTGCTGTCTTTACTTTACTACTGCTGTTACTTTACTATTCCTATTACAAAACTGTTGCTACCGATAAACTATTGTGAGCAAGATTGTTTCCAGGTGCAGCTGAATTGACAACTCAGTTGTTAAGGCTTATAAATATTCTTTGGCTCCCCTTGTGTCGAATCAATAAATTGGGTTTCACTTCCCTCGAAAATACTGTGATACACCCCCTATACTTGTGGGTCATTAAGACTATTTTCTGGCGCCGTTGCCGGGGAGCATAGCTTTATTTATCAAGTTCACTTGGAATCACTATTGTTCAAGCTTAATTTATTTCCGCCTTGTTTGCTTGTTTTTTTATCAAAAATACAAAAAAAATAGTTCCTACTCTAGTTGGTATTTTTGTTGGTCTGTTATTGTCTTGCTTTATCATGCTTTTTATCAATGGTTGGTTTCTTTGAAACTGAATCTTATTGGCAACGTGGGTTCACGGAAGATCGAAAATGTTATTATAAGGAACACCGCTTGTCACAAAAAGGGAAACACTTATGGGAACAAATTGATAAATTGTATACCATTGCTAGAAACGTGTGCTCTACTTATAATGTTACTTATTTCTTTGATAAATCTTGTTGCTGTAAGAGGTATAAACACCTCCCTTTTCAATGTGAGTATAATGATAATGTTACCATATCTTCTTATGTTAAAGGAAATTATGTCTTTAATGATGTGGAACAAATTGAAGAATTTATTGCTTGAAAGGGTGCATTTGAACTTGCTAGTTTGCTTGAAAATATTGATGATTCACCTTATAAATATGAGGTTTATGATATACTTAGATTTTGCTTTGATAATTACAAGGAAGAAAATGGCTATATTCTTGAATATATTAATAGATGCTTTCCACAAATGGAAGAGACTAATGCCTTAGAGGATCCTATGGAAGAAGAAATTGATGAACCTGAAAGCTCATTAGATGAAAAAGAGGAGGAGAGTGATGAACAAAAGGAGGAAGAATGGACTAACTACCCATGCCTACCTTCTAATTAGAGTAACTCTTTATCCCTTACATTATTTGATTGTCCCCCATGTTTACCAAAGGAGGATGAATGTTATGCTCATGTTATCTGTGATAATCCTTTATTTGTGCCTAACTTCGAGATGCATGGTACTAAAGAGTTTTGCTTAGAAATTGTTTATGATAAAGCTCTAGATGATCGTCCTATATTGAATGATCAGTCATCGTGTTATAGCATTTTTAAAAGTGGGTTTGAAGGTTTTAATCCCACTATTTTTTAGCTTGATAAAAATTATGTTTTTGTAGAACATGAAAAGCATGCTTTATGTGATAGTTATATTGTTGAGTTTATTCATGAGGGTACTGAAAATTATTATGAGAGAGGAAAATATGGATGTAGAAGTTTTCATGGTATTAAAACACCTCTCTATGTGCTGAAAGTTTTGAAGTTACTCTTGTTTTATCTTCCTATGTCTGTCACTTTGTTTTTTGCGAATTTATTTGCATACAAGATTCCTATAGATAGGAAGTGGGTTAGACTTAAATGTGTTTTGAATTTGCTTCTTGATGCTCTCTTTTACTTCAATTCATATTTCTTATGTGAGCATCCTCTCAAACTATCATGCCTAACTTAAAGGCGTTAAAGAAAAAGTACTTATTGGGAGGTAACCCAAAAGAATTAGATGAGTCTTGGAAGTTATTAATTTAGTAATAACCGCTTCTTATCCTTTTTATTTGCTTTTTGTGCCAAGAGTAACCTCTAATGAGACAGAAGTAATGGTTGGGAAAGTTGCTGTCCCGAAACAGATTTCTGTGCTTCACCGTAAAAATTCGTGTAAAATCTCTGTACGTCCTTTTGAGGCGTGAATTTTTGTGCTTCTGCCCCAGGTTGTTATATAACTTTGGTTAGTTCAACACTTTTTGATTTGATCAACAGAAGGTCTTAGAAAAAAAATAGTCTTTACCTGCTGGTCTGTTTTGATAGATTTCTGCCATTTTCTGCATTTGCTTCTTGTTAGTTCCTTTTTGAGTTCTTTTGTGGAATTGAGCTTTTTGAGGGAAGTGCTACAGTATCTTGTGTTTTAATGGAAGTTTTATTGGTGTTAGAACTGAACCTAATGACTTGTTATCTTGAGTGCACTAATGTTGCTAATAAAGATTGTGTGAAGTTTTGTATGAAGGAAAATTTTCAGGTGTATGGAAGGAATGAGTAATGAGATGAAGGATAGACTAAAGCTCAAGCTTGGGGATGCCACGCATGTCACCCCAAGAAATATCCAAGAAGTACAATCGTCAAAGCTTGGGATCCCAAGGCACCCCCCTCTTCATCAATAAAAATCCCAGGTTTCTTCCAAACGCTTCATTTTTATTGTTTCATGCACAATTGTGTTGTTCTTGGAGCATCTTATTTTTCGTTTTCATTTTGTCTTTTCGTTTGCTTGGTTTGCTGAATAAATTGGTTGGACCCCCTCTTTCATACATTGGTTTTCAAATAGTTTGGTTTGGTTTGGTTTGGAAAAGAGTAGGAAAGTTCATGCTTAAGTGTTAAGGAGAGTTTGTTTTTAACTGTGGCCTATGCTTTGTCATGCCATGCTTGATATTGTTTTGGATTTATGCTTAGTATTCTTTGCTGTAGCATGACTTGTTATAATAAATTGATATTGCTTAATGTGCCTTGGATGAATCATGCGTTGTTTTAGCATATTACAGCATAGTATTGTGGTATTCTCCTTTGATGCTTTATTTGGGTTGACTTGGCACATGCTCACACCATGTTATGACTATCCCAAGTCACCATAGCCTTTATGATCCTTTAGTTTTCAACTTGTAGTATCACTTTATGCTTTGATCAATGATGTTTTGTCGCTCTGCATGATTATGGCCATTATTGCTCTCTTAGTTTGTCGCTCCCAGTCTTTTGCTAGCCTCCATAACCAAGTATGAGTTCCA
Source organism: Avena sativa (assembly GCA_916181665.1). NCBI lineage: Eukaryota > Viridiplantae > Streptophyta > Magnoliopsida > Poales > Poaceae > Avena > Avena sativa. The sequence continues at coordinate 56,917,592 of OV702292.1, forward strand.
CTCATGCATCCAACTCCCTAAACCAAGTTATTCCAAAGAGTCAACCATACCTACCTACTAGCATATGCTATTCCTAGTATATTCATATTTTTGTCTACCTTCCAAATTAAACTTGGTATGAGAAAACTAGCGATTAAAGCTCTCATGAACTTGATGACACACTTTACTTTTCTTGCATTTAATAAACTTGAACCATTGGGTCCTTCTTTGTTGCGTATATGCTTGCACTTTATAAGTTGAAATTAGCAGAACCATGTATCATGGGTAACGCTTTCAACATTGCACTTGTACTTTGTACCCCGTTGATATCATGTTCTTTTGCTTATGGATCCTGGCGGTGTGAAATAAAAGTGGAACTTGTAAGATCATGGAGTTTGTATGTGTGTTAAAGAAACGCCTAGGCCGCTAGCCTAAGCCATGCCTAATCATGGTGGAAACTTGAAGCATCACCATAATGAGCACTCTATGAAGCATCCTCAATAAAAACCTATGCAAATAGCAAATAAAAAGATCACTGAGATGCTCATTGTCTCCTTGCCTTGTCATTTTGATTATGGGATAGCTCTTGTATCATGTGCAAGGGGTACCCCGTTGGCGGTTCTTTATGATACATATGTACTTACAATGACAAGAGCTTACTCGTGACTAAAGTTGAATAGCATTAGGTTCGGTCTTCGTAAGTAAGGGGCATGAGATTTCGGTTTATAACTTGTCAAGCATATCCTCTTAGTTGTGTCACTTTAACCTTAATCACCTTCAAGATGCTTATGATAGGGGCAATAGCTGAAACTTATTTAGTACCATAATTTTTGGAAGCTCTTTATGAGACTTGAATCCCTGCTTCCTTTTATGAAGGCCTTTCTTCCACCTATATATTGAGTCTCCACCTTCTATCTTTATGCACCTACTTTGAGAGCGTATTGGCCATTCTTAGTTCTATGTGCATTGTCCCAACACTAGTTGATTGATGCATAACTTGATATTGCTTGTTTTAAACTATTTGTATCTAGTCACTCTTATGAACTTTGAAGGTGTCCTATGCATTTATATTTGCTACTCTATGAGGGACAAGCTGAATGCCACTATGCTATGTTTTCTTTATGTGAAACAAACAAACGTCTTACAAAGCATTGTTATTCATGAATCTTTTGTTTGTGCCTTTTCATGTTGCAACATAGTTGCTTTGCCTTATTGTTAGAACTTTATCTTTCATGTTATGTTGAAGTACTATGATCCCAGCTATGAATGTTTTACAAATACTTTGATCAAGTTTATGATGGTGCATGTCACCTCAAAAAATATTCTTTCTTTTTATCACTTACCTACTCGAGGACGAGCAGGAGTGAAGCTTGGGGATGTTGATACGTTGTAAACGTATCCATAATTTTTGATGTTCCATGCTTGGTTTTATCTACTTTCTTATGTTTTGTCCACACTTTGGAGTACTTTTCATATGATTTCTTGGACTAACCTATTAACAAGAGCCACAGTGCCAGCTGCCTGTTTTCTGCTGTTTTTGGTTCCAGGAAAGTCAGAAAATGAATATTCTTGGAATTGGACGGGACAAAAGCCAAAGTCAGTTTTTCACCGAGGGACACCAGGAGCCAGAATACGAGACGGAGAGGGGCTGGGGCCCAGCCACACCACCTGGCCGTGCGGGCTAGGCCTGGCCGCGCCAGGGGGTGGTCTGGCCACCCTAGACACCCCCTCGGTCTCCCTCTTCGCCTATAAGATGCCTTCTGACCTAAAAACTCAGGGGGTTTGACGTTTTTCCAGAAGGAGTTCCACTCTGCCGCCACCACCAGATTCCACGAAACAGCACTAGAAACTCCGTTCTGGCACCCTGTAGGGACGGGGAATTGGAGGAGATCATCGCCATCATCATCACCATCGCTTCTCGATCGACCATCCATGTTTCCCCCATCTATGAGTGAGTAATCCCCTGCTGTAGGCTATGGGGATGGTAGGGATTGGATGAGATCGTTCATGTAATGGCATCAGATTGTTAGGGCATGGTGCCTAGTATCTTCTATTAGTGCTTTATGACTTTGTTGCGACTTGTTATGCTTAATGCTTGTCACTAGGGCCCAAGTGCCATGATTTTAGATTTGAACATGTTATTGATTCATTATGATAGTATTGTTTTTGGTCTTACCTACAAGTTGTATACACACGTTGTTGTCCGAAACCAATGGCCCCAAAGTGACAGAAATCGGGATAACCGGAGGGAATGCCTTTGATGTGAGAATCACATGTGTTCACGGAGTGTTAATGCTTTGTTGCGATGCTCTATTAAAAGGAGCACCTTAATTTCCAATAGTTCCCTTGAGGCCCCGCTGCAAACGGGATGGCAGGACAAAAGATGTTGTGCAAGTTCTCATTGTGAGCACGTATGACTATATATGGAACACATGCCTAGGATTATCTAGTACTTGGATGCTTTATCTTATTTATCTGCAATTGCCCTATGTTCTGATTACTATGTGAATTGTCTTGTCCATGCAACGCTCGTCCATCCATCCCTATGCCTACTGCACTTGAATTCTACTATTTACTGCTATTGTTACCGCTGTCTTTACTTTACTACTGCTGTTACTTTACTATTCCTATTACAAAACTGTTGCTACCGATAAACTGTTGTGAGCAAGATTGTTTCCAGGTGCAGCTGAATTGACAACTCAGTTGTTAAGGCTTATAAATATTCTTTGGCTCCCCTTGTGTCGAATCAATAAATTGGGTTTCACTTCCCTCGAAAATACTGTGATACACCCCCTATACTTGTGGGTCATCACTATAACAGCACACCTTAAAGTTCATATTCCCCATCTAGATAACCCCTCACTATCACCTTGAGCGCTAGATGGTTCCAACAAACACCACAATCTCATAGAGATAACCAACTCAAATTATACTCATGATAAGTATGTATGTATTCTTAGCCAAAGTGCCACACGGTGTGCGCACTGTCAACTTCACACACGTGGGGATAAGCAGAGATTAATTAAAGCACTTGAGTAGCAGAATATATCTATAGATTACAAATCTCATGATCTCATAAGATCACGCATAAAGAGAGAGATGAACACATAGATACCGGTAGAGCCCTTAGCCTCGAGGAAGAACTACTCCCTCATCATCATGGGAATCAACAACAGCGATGGAGATGGTGGTGGAGATCGATGGAGATGGCTCCGGGGGCACTTCCCCGTCCCGGCAGGGTGCCGGAACAGAGACTTCTATCCCCCGAATCTCCCCTTCGGTGGCGGCAGCGCTGTGGAGGTTTTCATGGCTTTCTCCTGGATGATTTAGGGTTTTCTCATCGCGAGGCTTCTTATAGGCGAAGGGGCGATGTCAGAGGGTGGACCAGAGGCCCACACTGTTGGGTCCGCAGCATAGAAAACAAAAAATTTCCTACGGTGTGAACTACACGCCAAGATCTATCTACTAGGTACAAAGCAAACGGGTGGACATACATCCATAGAGAACTTACCCTCGAAGACAACGAGCTTTGTTAATGAGTAGGAACTCGTGGTTGATGTAGTCGTACACTTGCCGATCTCAAGATCGCGAGGAAGTCCGAGCGCCGCAACTCAGCAGCGCATCCGCACTCGCACACACGTTCAAGCCACCGGACAACTTCCACCTCCTCGCTCCAGCGATCCAGCGGAAGCAGCAACTCCTTCCAGACGAAATGCCACCGGGAACATGTATCTCGCTAATCCGAGACCATGGGGAAATAATTCTAGAGGGGGAGAGAGATCCTTCACAAGGAGGTGTGAGGATGAAGGAGGGAATGGGTGGCCTTTTATAGGAGGAGGGGGTTGCCCCCTCTCTCCATGGCCGGTGCATGGGGGGTGACCCCTCACCTCCCCCATTCATGTGGTGGTAACTCCTCCACATTAAAATGCCTCTTCACATTCCCTTTTAAAGTCTCCACTTTAAATGCATTAAGTTTCTCCAAATTTAATGCTCTCTCATTTAATAAAAACTCTTTTATTAAATTTATTCAGAATTTTGATAATTACTTTAATTAACAAACATTCACATATAGCCCCTTGCAATATTTCAATATCACATGCAGAACCACCTTCTGCAATTTCACCCGAAACAATTTCCGGTTTCTATTGAAACAATTCCTGCGCTTTGCAATTCTTTCGTCTAAAACATATGTGCTCCAAAATGGTGTCCGGTAACTCTTAAGCGTGCCACCCTACGGTTCGCGAATAATGCAGACATGATCGAGACCCTTCTCCGATCAATAATCAGCAGCGGGACCTGGAGATCCGTACTAACTCCTACACATTCAACGATGACTCCTGTGATCGTGAGAACCTTTAACGCTTGTAACTAAATCCCTTTGTCTCTCGATATATTACATGTCTGAGATTCGATCATCGATATCTCCATACCTAGTTTGATCTCGTTACCGACATGCACTCTTTTCTCGTTCCCGTGATATAACATTCTAGTGATCACATCACTTGCTTGCAAGCTATCCTAATGTGATATCACCGAGAGGGCCCAGAGTATATCTATCCGTCATCTGGATTGAAAAATTCCACTCTTGATCCATGAGCCTCAACATAACACCTTCGTAGCACTGAACCCATCTTTATAGTCACCCTGTTACGGTGTGACGTTTGATGTTATCAAGATACTCTTCCGGTGTTAGCAATTAACATGATCTCATGGTCTAAGGATAAAGATTACTTCGTATGATGTTATAGCAATATAAACACAATGATTTGATCGTAATGCTATACTTCGGATGAATGTTCATCACATCATTCCACCAATGGTGTGACCTTGTTATTAACAACATCCAATGTCCATGATCAGGAAACCTTGATCATCTTATTAATCAACAAGCTAGTCTATAAGAGAGGCATGACTAGGAACCCTTTTTGTTTATTAAACACACACGTATTGATGTTTCCTATCAATACAATTATAGCATATAAAATAAACATCTATCATATACAAGGAATACATAATAACAACTTTATTATTGCCTCTCAGGGCATATTTCCTTCAGTCTCCCACTTGCACTAGAGACAATAATTTAGTTCACATAGTGATAAATCTAACACCCATGGAGTTCTGGTGTTGATCATGTTTTGCCCTAGGGAGTACTTTAGTCAACGGATCTGCTACATTCAGGTCCGTGTGCACTTTACAAATCTTTATATCTCCATCCTTGACATGCTCGCGGATGGAGTGAAACCGATGCTTAATATGCTTGGAATTCTCGTGAGACCTTGGTTCCTTGGCGTTGGCTATGGCTCCATAGGTCCAACGCACTGGGAACCACACCCAGTTCCGTAATGAACTCTTTCATCCAAACTGCTTCCTGCGCCGCTTCTAAAGCATCAACATATTCCGCCTCCGTTGTTGATCTAGCCACCACAGGTTGTTTGGAGCTCCTCCAACTAACTGCTGCTCCGTTCAAGAGAAATACGTATCCGGATTGAGACTTAGATTCATCCGGATCAGTGTCAAAGCTAGCATCGACATAACACTTAGTGACTAGCTCTTCTTCACCTCCGTATATAAGAAACATATCCTTAGTTTCTTCTCAAGTACTTAAGGATATTCTTGACCGCTATCCAGTGTTCCGAACCTGGATCAGATTGGTACCTACTAGTCAAACTAATAGCATGTGCCACATCCGGTCTTGTACATAGCATGGCATACATTATAGAGCCTATGGCTGAGGCATAGGGGATCCTATCCATTATCTCTCTTTCTTCCGTCGTAGCCGGACTTTGAGTCTTACTCAATGTCTTGCCTTGCAACATAGGTAAGAACCCCTTCTTACTTCCGTCCATATTAAACTTCTTTAATATCTTATCAAGGTATGTACTCTGCGATAGCCCAATTAGGCGTCTTGATCTATCTCTATAGATTTTAATGCCTAATATATATGAAGGTTCACCAAGGTCCTTCATCGAAAATTTGCTGTTTAGATAACTTTTAACACTGTTTAAAAGATCTAAATCATTTCCAAGCAATAATATGTCATCCACATATAATATCAGAAATGCCACATTGCTCCCACTCACTTTCTTGTAAATACAAGCCTCTCCATAAGTTTGGACAAATCCAAACTCTTTGATCACCTCATCAAAGCGGAGATTCCAACTTCGTGATGCTTGCTTCAGTCCATAGATGGATCGCTGAAGTTTGCACACCTTATTAGCATCCTTAGGATCGAAAAAACCCTTAGGTTGTATCATATACAACTCTTCTTCAATCTTACCATTGAGGAACGCAGTTTTGACATCCATCTGCCATATTTCATAATCGAAATATGCAGCAATTGCTAACATAATCCTAACCGACTTAAGCATCGCTACAGGAGAGAATGTCTCATCGTAGTCAACTTCTTGAATTTGTCGAAACCCCTCTGTGACAAGTCGAGCCTTATAGATGGTCACATTACCATCAGCATCAGTTTTCCTTTTGAAAATCCATTTATTCTCAACGGCCTTTTGGTCGTGAGGTAAGTCCACCAAGTTCCAAACTTGGTTCTCATACATGGTTTCCATCTCGGATTTCATGGCTTCTAGCCATTTGTTGGAATCCGGGCTCATCATCGCTTCTTTATATGTCGCAGGGTCATCCATTTCATCAATCATGAAATTCATAATAGGATTGCCGTACAGTTCAGGAGCTGCACGTGTCCTGCTTGACCTACGAGGTTTGGTAGTGTCCTCTTTCGGAGTTTCATGATCAATATCATTAGCTCTCTCTTCATTAGGTGAAGTCAACTCCGAAACAACTTCCGGTGCTGCGCCACTCGCCATTCCATGAAGAGAAGGTTCAATAACCTCTTCGAGTTCTACCTTCCGACTACTCACACCTTTCGCGAGAAACTCCTTCTCAAGAAAGGATCCATTCTTGGCAACAAAGACCTTGCCCTCGGATCTGTGATAGAAGATATACCCAATCGTTTCCTTAGGGTATCCTATGAAGACGCATTTTTCCGCTTTGGGTTCGAGTTTATCTGGTTGAAGTTTCTTCACATAAACATCACATCCCCAAACTTTAAGAAATGACAGCTTAGGTTTGTTTCTAAACCATAATTCATATGGTGTTGTTTCAACGGATTTAGATGGTCCCCGATTTAAAGTGAATGTAGCTGTTTCCAGTGCATAACCCCAAAATGACAGTGGCAAGTCAGTCAGAGACATCATAGATCGAACCATATCCAATAAAGTACGATTATGACGTTTTGACACACCATTACGTTGTGGTGTTCCGGTAGGCCTGAGTTGTGAAACTATTCCACAGTCTTTCATATGTGTGCTAAACTCGTAACTAAGATACTCTCCTCCACGGTTGGACCACAGAAATTTGATCTTTCTGTTACGATGATTTTCCACTTCATTCTGAAATTCTTTGAACTTTTCAAAAGTTTCAGACTTGTGTTTCATCAAATAGATATACCCATATCTACTCAAATCATCCGTGAAAGTAACAAAATAACGATATTCACCTCGCGCCGACACACTCATTGGTCCACACACATCAGTATGTATGATTTCCAATAGATCTGTCGCCCGTTCCATTGAACCGGAAAACGACGTTCTAGTCATCTTGCCCATAAGGCATGGCTCACATGTATCAAATGATTCAAAATCAAGTGATTCCAAAAGTCCATCAGAATGGAGTTTCTTCATGCGTTTAACGCCAATATGACCTAGACGGCAGTGCCACATATATGTAGATATATCATTATCAAGTTTAATCCTTTTAGCATCAACATTATGAATATGCGTAATACTGCTATCGAGATCCAACAGAAATAAACCATTCAACATAGGTGCATGACCATAAAAGATATTATTCATATAAATCGAACAACCATTGTTTTCAGACTAAAATGAATAACCATTTTGCATCAAACACGATCCGGATACAATGTTCATGCTCAGTGCAGGCACCAAATAACAATTATTTAGGTTTATAACTAATCCCGATGGCATATGGATAGGCAACATTCCGACGGCGATCACATCAACTCTTGATCCATTGCCGTCCCGCATCGTGACCTCATCCCTTGCTAGTTGTCGCTTGTTCTGCAGCCCCTGAACCGAGTTACATATATTAGCAACTGACCTGGTATCAAATACCCAGGTGCTACTGCGAGTACTAGTCAAGTACACATCAATAACATGTATATCACATATAGTTTGCCTTGCCGGACTTCTTGTCCGCCAAATACTTGGGGCAGATGCGCTTCCAATGGCCAGTACCCTTGCAATAGTAGCACTCGGTGTCAGACTTAGGGCCAGCTCGGGGTTTCTTTTCAGGCGTGGCAACAGACTTGCCACCCTTCTTTCCCTTGTGCTTGCCTTTCTTGTCCTTCTTGAAACCGGTGGTCCTATTGATCATCAACACTTGATGTTCTTTCCTAATCTCCACTTCTACAGTCTTAAGCATTGACAGAAGCTCGGGAAGAGACTTCTTCATGCCCTGCATATTATAGTTCATCACGAAGCTCTTGTAGCTAGGTGGCAGAGATTGGAGAACACGATGTATGCCTAAGTCAATGTGAATCGTTATTCCCAAGGACACAAGCTTATCGGCGTGCCCAGACATTTTGAGTACGTGCTCACTAACGGAGCTGTTTTCCTCCATCATGCAGCTAAAGAACTTTTCTGTAGCATTCTAACTCTCTACGACAGCATGGGTATCGAAAATCATTTTCAATTCTCCCATGGTATCAAAGGCATTGCCATTTTCGAAACGTTTTCGAAGTTCTGGCTCTAGCCCATACAGTATGCCGCAATGAACTAAGTTGTGGTCCTCCTGACGAGTTATATAGACGTTCTTTTCCTTGTCGGGGGCATCAGGAGCTGGTGGGGGGCCTAGCGGCGCATCTAGCACATATTGCTTTTGTGCAGCAGTGAGGAGAATCCTCAAATTCATAGCCCAGTTGGTGAAGTTGCTACCATTCGCAACAAGTTTCTCTTTCTCCATGAACACATTGAAATTAAAAGCAGGTGGTGCCATCTACAACAGAATTTGTAAAGTATATTTAGACTAAGTTTATGATAGATTGAGTTCAACTAATCCAAATTACTAATGAACTCCCACTCAAAAACGACATCCCTCGTGTCCTTTTGGTGATTACATGAACCAAATCCACTACACCAAGTCCGATCATCACGTGAGTCGGTGTAGCTTCAAAGGCGAGCATCTATATGGGCATCATATCAACTATATGAATCATGCTTAACCTTTCGGTCCGTGTTCCGAGGCCATGTCTGTACATGCTAGGCTCGTCAAGTAAGAACCTTAGTATTTGCGTGTGTAAAACTGTCTTACACCCGTTGCATGAAAGCGTAGAGTTGAAAACACCCGATCATCACGTGATGTCTCGAAAACACGATCCATAGAACGGTGCATACTTAAGGAAGAACACATTTTATCTTGATAATTTAAATGAGGGATCATCCTACAATGCTACCAAACGCGCCAAACTAGCAATATAAGATGCTAAAATCTAATGTGTAAAGTGAGGTGATATGGTCCATGCATTTGATCTCTATCATTTGCATCGTGGTATGATCTCTATCATTCCTTTGTGTGTAAGGCCAAGGTCTATGGAACTTACACGTTGAGTGTGTTGTAAGAGTATCTATCATACATCTACTTACAACAATACCATATCAAGACACTAGCCCAGCAACGATCTAAACTAGACGCCTCTAATTTATCAATTGCAAGTTTTACGTGGCTTAGGGATTTCGGAGATAGAACCGTTCTTACCTACGAACATGAACCACAACGAGGATAACTAAGTTATTAGCAACTCGTTGTAAATCAGATATTAACTATAGTAGGAGAGACAGACACCCGCCAGCCACTTATGCAAAACAAGTTGCATGTCAGTCGTGGAACCGGTCTCATGTACGATGACATGTAAGGTTGGTTCGGGCCGCTTCATCCCACTATGCCACCAATATCCAAAATACATGAAAGAAGCAATAACATGATCATCATCACCCACATATAAACATATGTGTACTACCCGTGCAAAGCACCTACGCATAGATCAGGCTCTGATACGACTGTTGGGTCCACAGCATAGAAAACAAAAATTTTCCTACGGTGTGAACTACACGCCAAGATCTATCTACTAGGTACAAAGCAAACAGGTGGAAACGAGAACTTACCCTCGTAGACAACGAGCTTTGTTAACGAGTAGGAACTCGTGGTTGATGTAGTCGTACACTTGCCGATCTCAAGATCGTGATGAAGCCCAGCAGGTCCGGCTCCAGCACGTCCATCAGATCCAGCTCCAGCACCACCAAGTCCAGCACCGCAAAGCAGCGGTGCATCCTTGATTGCACACACGTCCGGTACCCCAACAACCTCCGTCCCTCGCTCCAGCAAAGCAGAGGAAGCAGTAACTCCTTTCCAGATAAAGCCACCGGGAACATGTATCTCGCTAATTCGAGACCATGGGGGAATAATACTAGAGGGGGAGAGAGATCCTTCACAAGGAGGTGTGTGTGAGAAGTGAGGAGGGGGTGGCCTTTTATAGGAGGAAGGGGGGGTGCCCCTCCTTCATGGCCGGTGCATGGAGGAGGTGTCTCTTCACCTCCTCCATTCATGTGGTGGTAACTCCCTCCACATAAATTTGCCCCTTCACATTCTCTTTTAAAGTCTCCACTTTAAATGCATTAAATTTCTCCAAATTTAATGCTCTCTCATTTAATAAAACTCTTTTATTATTTTTATTCAGAATTTTGTTAATTACTTTAATTAACAAACATTCACATATAGCCCCTTGCAATATTTCAATATCACATGCAGAACCACCTTCTGCAATTTCACCCGAAACAATTTCCGGTTTCTATTGAAACAATTCCTGCGCTTTGCAATTCTTTCGTCTAAAACATATGTGCTCCAAAATGGTGCCCGGTAACTCTTAAGTGTGCCACCCTACGGTTCGCGAATAATGCAGACATGATCGAGACCCTTCTCCGATCAATAATCAGCAGCGGGACCTGGAGATCCGTACTGACTCCTACACATTCAACGATGACTCCTGTGATCGTGAGAACCTTTAACGCTTGTAACTAAATCCCTTTGTCTCTCGATATATTACATGTCCGAGATTTGATCATCGGTATCTCCATACCTAGTTTGATCTCGTTACCGACATGCACTCTTTTCTCGTTCCCGTGATATAACATTCTAGTGATCACATCACTTGCTTGCAAGCTATCCTAATGTGATATCATCGAGAGGGCCCAGTGTATATCTATCTGTCATCTGGATTGACAAATTCCACTCTTGATCCATGAGCCTCAACATAACACCTTCGTAGCACTAAACCCATCTTTATAGTTACCCTATTACGGTGTGACGTTTGATGTTATCAAGATACTCTTCCGGTGTTAGCAATTAACATGATCTCATGGTCTAAGGATAAAGATTACTTCGTATGATGTTATAGCAATATAAACACAATGACTTGATCGTAATGCTATACTTCGGATGAATGTTCATCACATCATTCCACCAATGGTGTGACCTTGTTATTAACAACATCCAATGTCCATGATCAGGAAACCTTGATCATCTTGTTAATCAACAAGCTAGTCTATAAGAGAGGCATGACTAGGAACCCTTTTTGTTTATTAAACATACATGTATTGATGTTTCCTATCAATACAATTATAGCATGTAAAATAAACATCTATCATATACAAGGAATACATAATAACAACTTTATTATTGCCTCTCAGGGCATATTTCCTTCACACACCACCTGGTGGCGCGGCCAGGGGCACCGGCGCCACCACATGGTGTGGCCAGCCCCTGGCCCTCTCCGTCTCGTCTTATGGCTCCGTGAGTCTTCCGGTGAAATATCGACTTTGGCTTTTGTCTGGTCCAATTCCGAGAATATTCATTTTCTGGCTTTTCTGGAACCAAAAACAGAAGAAAACAGACAACTGGCACTGTGGCATCTTGTTAATAGGTTAGTTCCAGAAAAATATGTAAAAGTAATCCAAAGTGTGGACAAAACATAAGAAAGTAGATATAAAACAAGCATGGAACATAAAAAATTATAGATACGTTTGCAACATATCAGTTACTAGAGCCCAATCCAGGATTCGGGTGACCCACGAAGACTCCGATTGCTTGCGGCACAAGGCGAAGCTTAAGATAGAAAGTTTAAAGGGATAAACCCTAACCTATTACCGACTTGACCTGCTACCCAAGACCTAGCCTATCTATATAAAGGCTAGGAGGGGTGGCTTGGAGGACAATCACAACCTCGCTAGATTGCATCTGCACACCCCCTATAACTTTCGACTCCCTCGATAATTCCAAGAGTAGACAAGTAGGAGTAGGGTCCTCTATGAGGCCTGAACCTGGGTAAACTTTGCGTCCCTGTGTGCTTGTTTGCTAGACGATTGATGCCTCCAGCACTCCCTTCTTCTCCAAAACCCAAGTCCATAACAATGGGCATTGATGAGTTTAACCCTCGTCAATTGGCTCCGTATGTGGGAACTGGGAGTGCTGATGTCGAGGCTTCTTCGGCCCCGTCAAGTGTGATCTACAACTCTGCAACAATGGAGATTCGCCTCCTTTTCGGCGCTTTCGACTTCACCGTTCACACGCCGGCCACTCTCCCGTCTTTCGAGTCTATGGGCGATGGGATCGGCCTTGCGATCGGGAGCTTACGCTTCCAAGTTGGTCAGTTGGGCACACTTCGCCTCCTTATCAGCCGAAGGTTCCCGTGATTGCTCCTGCGTCGTGGTTTCCACCATCGGTCGGCACCCTGAGCAAACTCAACGCCCTGACAACAGTCGGGAGCATGGACAATGACAGCAGTCGTGAATCCGATCTGGGTGATTTGGCCACAGGGGATGGAGCTTACAACTCCGGATCTGAAAGCTGCGGAAGCAACAGCTTCCCCAATCACTACATGTGCGCCGTCATCAATGTAGGCGACACCGATGTCAATCACGACAACATTGATACTGGTCCATCCAACAACGACATCTCAGTCGAGAACGGTGGTCCCGCCAATGGCGTACCCACCAACAATGGGATGGGAGGAGACCCGCATTTCACGGCGAATGAGTGCACTGATGAGCGCGTGCTGATCAAGCTAAACGACAACAAGTGGGCCTGCTGTCGAGATGCTCTGCAGGGCAATCCCTGCCCCCAAACTCATCACAAGACAGGCTGATGGGTTACCATTGGCTGCTCAAGGAGGAGTACAAGCGCCAACAACAAGTAATCGCGCATCTCGATGCGCGCAAAAAGGCGGCGGACGAGTCGAGCCTTTGGTGGGCTCAGCTCCCTTCCATGGGAGGATCCTCCTCCAAGGGAAATGACCATGTGGATGCCAAGAGCCGCTCTCGACTGGCCCACATCACCGACAAGGAGCGAGAAGAAGACGCGCGAGTTCTCGGCTTCGGCTCCATGACGGTGGATACACAGGGCAACATGCTCCCAAAGACACCACAAGGAGCGGTGACGGGAGCCACCATGTACCTCCTCAACAACCAGCCATCGGCTGGGGATCCGCGAGCTACCATGCACCGATCTATGATCGCGGGCTTGGGGCTAGTCAAAGCTGCCCTCACCAAGGATCCAACACAGGAGCCGAAGAAAACCAAAGCTTCGGCCAGGCGCTATTCTTCACCTTTCTCCAGCGATGATAGCCACGACTTGTCTTGGCGGTGCCGCTCATGGCGGCACGACCACGACTACGACGCGTGTGATGACATCATGCAACGCAAGGTTGACAAGATGCGCATGAGGCGTGCCCCTTCGACTGACTCGAAGGATGACGGGATCAAGCTCTACGGTGCCAGCTGCTTCAGCAGAGCCATCAGGCAGAAGCGAATGCCTAAGGGATTCAAACTCCCATTGGAGAACCAGAAATTCGATGGCCTGCAAGACCCGAAGATCTGGCTGGAGGATCACATCTCCTCCGTCAGGCTGCACGGCGGAACCACGAGCACGACGGTGCATTGCCTCCATCTACAGCAGCAAGGTGCTGCCCGTGCGTGGCTCAACAATCTTCCGCGCGCATCAATTCGCAGTTGGGAAGAGCTAGTCTACAGCTTCATGTGAAACTTCAAGGGCACTTACAAAAGGCCCACATCAATCAAAGAGTTGAGAGGCTGCTACCATAAGACTGGCGAGTCGCTGCGCACGTACATCCAGAGATGGTCCATCATCATGAATTCCGCAGAAGACATCTCTGAGGATCACGCAATCGACGCGTTCAACGGCAGTGTGCGCCATAGAGAGCTCAGGGAGGACCTGGGCCACTCGAATCCCAAGACAATCGACCACCTGATGGAGATCACAAATTGGAGCGCCGATGGAGAGGACTCAGTAAAAAACCATGACCATTCCGATGATGATGACGACCTCGGCCACAGGCACGACCGCAGAGGAAAACATCGAATGCGCGGCTACGAGGACCGCGAAGAGGTCGACATGATCGCGGCTGGCTACGCCGACAAATGCGACGACAACTGCAACAGCGGATACCGCAGCGGTGGATACCGCGATAGCAGAAAAACCACACAAGTGTGGCAGCACCGCACTCACGATGAGACACCTGGAACATCCATCCAGGACAAATTATCCGAACCGTGCAATGTACACTTCTACATCGACAAGCACGACAGAAAGAAAAATTCCAGCCATCTACTAAAGGACTGCCGCGAGTTCCTCAAGCTCCACGAAGGCTTGGCCTAGATGAATCGTGACGCGATAAACCAGGGCTACGGAGCAACACTGGGCGCTATGGCTCATGGAGCACCTCCACCACCACCCGGGCCACCACCACCTGCGGCTTCCCCAGTCCAGAACCATGGAGGCGAGCCATACCTTCGAGCACTGGGGTGGGGATGATCCAAAAAGGACGCCCCTCAAATCGAGTGCAAAAAGCAATCACTCGCCAAGTCAATTTGGCGATGAACTCTCCGCCCTCCACTACTGAGTACCTAAGTGGAAGCGAGTCCTGCATCACCTTCGACAAGCGCGATCATCCGCGCCAAGTACCTCGCCTAGGCCACTGTCCCCTCGTACTCGAGGCACAGATTGGGGGCTTCGAGATGAGTCGCGTCTTCATGGACGGCGGAAGCGACATTAACCTTATGTTCACAAGTACCTTATGCGTAATGAGGATCCCTGATACGTTGCAAACGTATCCATAATTTTTGATGTTCCATGCTTGGTTTTATCTACTTTCTTATGTTTGGTCCACACTTTGGAGTACTTTTCATATGATTTCTTGGACTAACCAATTAACAAGAGCCACAGTGCCAGCTGCCTGTTTTCTGCTGTTTTTGGTTCCAAGAAAGTCAGAAAATGAATATTCTCGGAATTGGACGGGACAAGAGCCAAAGTCAGTTTTTCAGCGAGGGACACCTAGAGCCAGAATACAAGACGGAGAAGGGCTGGGGCCCGGCCACACCACCTAGCCGTGCGGCCAGGCCTGGCCCACGTCAGGGGGTGGTCTGGCCGCCCGAGGCACCCCCTTGGCCTCTCCTTTCGCCTATATATTGCCTTTGATATGGAAACCCTAAGTACCCGATCAAAATTACATGAAAGAGTCTGTAGCCGCCGTCATCTCCATCCCTAGATCGGAAGGGATCTGAAGATCTTCCCGGCACCCTGTCGGAGAGGGGATGTCACCCTGTAGGCCTTCTTCATCATCATGTAAGCCTACGATGTGATACATGAGTAGTTCATCTCTGGACTACGGGTCCATGTAGTAGCTAGATGGCTGGTTCTCCTCCTTTGTGTTATCATGTTTAGATCTTGTGAGCTCTGTTCATGATCAAGATCATCTATTTGTAATTCTGCATGTTGTGTTTGTGGGGATCCGATGGATATTGAGATGCTATTTCACATTGATTATTGATTCTGTCATGTCCTTGTTATTTGTGATCTTGCATGCTTTCCGTTGTTAGTAGCTATCTTGGCCAAATAGATGCTAGCAACTCCAAGAGTTAGTATTTATGCTCGATAGTGGGTTCATGCCTCTGGTAATCTGGGGAAGTGATAGAAATCTCTAAGGTACTAGATGTGTTGTTGCTACTAGGTAGAAAACAACAATCCTTTGTTCATAGAACAATCATATTGTTTACTTTACACGCAATTCATAATGCAATTATCCATTGCTTGCAACTTAATACTGAAGGGGGTTCTGATGATAACCTGAAGGTGGATTATTAGCCATAGATGCAGTTGGATGGCGGTCTATGTATAATGTTGTAATGCCCAATCGAATCTCAAAGGAGTGAAGATGAGTAGTATATGCTTGTATGCTTTCTTGATGTTTGTCAATTGCCCGGATGTAATTTGTTCACCCAACATGTTATCTATCTTAAGGAGAGCCACCTCTAGTGAACTATGGACCTCGGTCCTTTCTTTTACCATCAATCTACAATCAACTATTTACTACTTTGTGTTTACTTTCTGCAAACTATTACTTTCTTCCACTCGATACGTTTAATCCTTTGTTTTCAGCAAAACCGGTGAGATTGACAAGCTCATCGCAAGTTGGGGGCAAAGTTCTATGGTTGTGCTGTGCAGGTCTCCACGTTGCTGCTAGCACCGGTAGTGCGCCCTGCCAAGGCTCAGCTAGCTACACCTTTGGGGTGTTTCCTTGCTCCTACTGGTTCGATTAAACCTTGGTTTCATATTGAGGAAAAACTTGCTGCTGTGCTCAACATACCTTCCTCTTGGGGTTCCCCAACGAGCTCGATATATTTTGGGCCATCAAGCTATTTTTCTAGAGCCGTTGCCGGGGAGTCAAGGACATCTTCACAAGGGGAGTCCCTCATAACCAATCTCTTTACTTTGTTGTTTTTGTTTTGCTTAGTTTACTTTTGTTTTGTTTGCTTGTTTCTTTATAAAAAAAACACAAAAATTAGTTTTACAAGTTTGCTTTCTTTATCAAAAACACAAAAAAATGACTACTCTTGAAAACACTAAGTTGTGTGACTTCACTAGCACCAACAACAATGATTTTATGAGCACACTATTGCTCCACCAGTTCTTGAAGCTATTTTCTTTGAAATAAAACCTGCTTTACTCAATCTTGTTATGAGAGAACAATTTTCTGGTATTGGTAATGAAGATGCTGCTGCCCATCTAAATAACTTTGTTGAACTTTGTGAGATGCAAAAGCATAAGGATATAGATGGAGATATTATTAAGCTTAAATTGTTTCCTTTCTCTTTGAGATGAAAAGCTAAAGAATGGTTGAATTCCTTGACTAGGAATAGTATTGATTCTTGGACTAAATGCAAAGATGCTTTCATTGGAAAATATTATCCTCCTGCTAAGATTATATCTATGAGAAGTGAAATAATGAAGTTTAAACAATCTGATAATGAACATGTTGCTCAAGCTTGGGAAAGAATGAAATCTTTGGTATAGAATTGTCCCACTCATGGAATGACTGCTTAGATGATTATCCAAACCTCTTATGCAGGATTGAACTATTCTTCAAGAAATCTATTGGATTCTACTGCTGGAGGTACCTTTATGACCATTACTTTGGATGCTCCAACAAAGCTTCCAGATAATATGATGGTTAACTACTCTGAATGGCATACTGAAAGAGCTCCCCAAGGTAAGAAGGTAAATTCTTTTGAGGAAACCTCCTCCTTGAGTGATAAAATTGATATTATTATGTCTATGCTTGTTAATGGGAAAGCCCATATTGATCCAAATAATGTTCCCTTAGCCTCTTTGGTTTCTCAAGAAGAGCAAGTTGATGTGAACTTTATAAGAAATAACAATTTTAGTAACAATGCCTACAGGAACAATTTTGGTAACAACTATTATAAGCCATATCCTCCCAACATTGGTAATGCTTATGGAAATTCCTACAACAACAATAGGAGTGCTCCTTCTAAACTTGAAGTTATGCTTAAAGACTTTATTAGTAAACAAACAACTTTCAATAAAACTATTGAAGAGAAACTCTCTAATGCTGAAAGAAATATAGCATCATTGGCTGAAGCTCAATCTTCTTTGAATAAAATGGCTGCTAAACCTGAAACTATTAACAATCCCTTTGCTACTGCTAATGCCATACAAGTTAGAATTGATGAAAATGTTAGACTATTAGCTGAATTGCATGCTAAGTGGGAAAGAGAAGATGAAATTGCTAGAAACATTAGTGTTTCTACTATCACTACCACTAATGTTGAAGCTAGTAATATCTCTACTACCTTAGATGATAATTATGATTTTGATCTTGATGGTTGCAATATCTCTGAAGTTATTAAGTTCCTACAAAAGCTTGCTAAAAGTCCTAATGCTAGTGCTATGAACATGGCCTTTACAAAACACATTACTGATGCTCTCATAAAGATTAAATAAGAAAAGATGAAACATAAAGCTTCTATTCCTATAAAACAAGAAGATGGTTGGGAACCCATCATTAATATGAAAGTGAATGATTTTGATATCAAAGCTTTATGTGATCTTGATACTAGTGTTTCTATTATGCCTAGAAGGATTTATGATATGCTTGATTTGCCACGACTTGAAGATTGTTATTTGAATGTTCCACTTGATGATAATGCTAAAAAGAAACTCATGGGGAGTCTTAATGATGTTCTTATTATGGTGAACAATGCCTATGTCCCTGTTGATTTCTATGTTTTGGATGTTCAATGCAATGCTTCTTGTCCTATTACTTTGGGAAGACCTTTTCTTAGAACTGTTGGTGCCATTATTGATATGAAGGAAGGCACCATTAAATATCAACTACCACTGAAGAAAGGTATTGAGCACTTCCCTAAGAAGAGAGAGAAGATTTCTTTTGTCTCTCGTATGAAAAGAAAATTTGCTCTTAATGCTTCTTCATTTGAGAACACTTGATTCTTTTTCTTGCTTCTTATGCCTAACTTAAAGGCGTTAAAGAAAAGTACTTATTGGGAGATAACCCAAAAGTTTTAGATTAGTCTTGGAAGTTATTACCTCTGTAATAACCGCTCCTTATCCTTTTTATTTGCTTTTTGTGCCAAGAGTAACCTCTAATGAGAGAGAAGTAATGATTGGGAAAGTTGCTGTCCCGAAACAGATTTCTGTGCTTCACCATAAAAATTCGTGTAAAATCTATGTACATCCTTTTGAGGCGTGGATTTTTGTTCTTCTGCCCTAGGTTGTTATCTAACTTTCGTTAGTTCAACACTTTTTGATTTGAGCAACAAAAGGTCTTCGAAAAAATTCGTCTTTACCTGCTGGTCTGTTTTGACAGATTTTTGTCATTTTCTGCATTTGCTTCTTGTTGGTTCCTTTTTTAGTTCTTTTGGGGAATTGAGATTTTTGAGGGAAGTGCTACAGTAGCTAGTGTTTTAATGGAAGTTTTATTGGTGTTAGAACTAAACCTAAAGATTTATTATCTTGAGTGCACTAATGTTGCTAATAAAGATTGTGTGAAGTTTTGTATGAAGGAAAAATTTCAGGTGTATGGAAGGAATGAGTAATGAGATGAAGGATGGAGTAAAGCTCAAGCTTGGTGATACCATGCGTGTCACCCCAAGAAATATCCAAGAAGTGCAAGCGTCAAAGCTTGGGGATGCCCAAGGCATCCCCTTCCTCATCAATAAAAACCTCAGGTTTCTTCCAAACACTTCATTTTTATTGTTTCATGCACAATTGTGTTGTTCTTGGAGCGTCTTCTTTTTCATTTTCATTTTGGTTTTTAGTTTGCTTGGTTTGCTTAGTTTGCTGAATAAATTGGTTGACCCCCTCTTTCATTACATTGGTTTTCAAATAGTTTGGTTTGGATTGGAAAAGAGTAGGAAAGTTCATGCTTAAGTGGTAAAGAGAGCTTGTTTTTGACTGTGGCCTATGCTTTGTCATGCCATGCTTGATATTGTTTTGGCTTTATGCTTAGTATTCTTTGCTGTAGCATGACTTGTTATAAACAATTGAGATTGCTTAATGTGCCTTAGAAGGATCATGTGTTGTTTTAGCATATTAAAGCATAGTATTGTGGTATTCTCCTTTGATGCTTTATTTGGGTTGACTTGGCACATGATCACACCATGTTATGACTATCCCAAGTCACCATAAGCCTTTATGACCCTTTAGTTTTCAACTTGTAGTATCACTTTATGCTTTGATCAATGATGTTTTGTCGCTCTGCATGATTATGGCCATTATTGCTCTCTTAGTTTGTCGCTCCCAGTCTTTTGCTAGCCTCCGTAACCAAGTATGAGTTCCACTCATGCATCCAACTCCTTAAGCCAAGTTATTCTAAAGAGTACACCATACCTGTCGGGGGGATTATCCCCGGGTACCCCAAAGAAGCACTCAAGACAGTTAAAAGAGACAAAAACAGATAAAAGATAAAATAAAACCGCAGCCCGGAGCGTCCTGGGCCGACTAACAGCACCCAGCCGGCCTGCACCACCATTTCCGGCTGGGGTCTGCCACCCCCGCGCCCCGGATGGGCCTCCCCTAGCCGGCCTGCCTTGCCTCCCCGGCTGGGCTGCCCTCGTGTGGCCCGCTCAGCCTCCACCCCGTGGTCCCGCCATGCTCGACTGGGCGTCCTCGCCTCCACGCGGGTGGGCTGCTACCGTCTCGCCCGGCTGGGCAGGTACCCGGCTGGCACCCGCCTCGGCTGGGCCCCCGCGAGCGCTCCGCCTAGCTGGGCCGACCCGGCTCCGCCCCGAAGAGGCTCCTGTCGGCTGGGCCTTGGGCGACTCCAGGCCGGCTCGCCCGGCTCCCGTCGTCACCATCTCCCCGGATGGGCCTCCCCAGCCGGATCGCCACCCCTGCATCTGTCGGCTCGCTGGGATCGATTGATCCCAGCAGCCGGTCCTCTCCCAGGCACCTGGCAGCTCCCTCCTGTTGCTGCTATCGATCAAGACTAAAGACAAGTACGAGAAGATAAGAAGAAGGACAGCGAGAAGACATCGATAAGACTGAGCCCATGCTACCTTACCAGATGATGTATGCACTAGTATACACTATGCACTACCTCACCCATGACACCATGTATAGTACTAGTTAGGTTGAGTGGGTCCCACCATGTCCCCTTGGCCACCTTTATAAGGCAAGGGAGGGACTCACTCACTCACTCATTCAGGCATGGATCGATCGATCACTCTCAGGGAGCTAGCTCTCTCACCTAGAGCACACGCACTACCTCAGTTAGACAGTCTGTTGGTCTCAGTGCATTTAAGGCAGTAGCTAGAGAACACAGCTCAAGGAGCACTTGTAGTTCGTATATCTCTCATAGTCAGATCGGGCAGGAGTAGGAGCTTTACCTCATCACGAGGGCTCCGAACCTGGGTACTTCCTGCGTCCAGCTACGCTTGCTTGTGCCCAATCCCGCCTGCGGACGCCCTCGATAGCTTCCCTCCTAGTCCCCACACCTCTATCTAAACCTTCTTAGGTACTGCCGTTCCCAATACAACGACAGTTGGCGCCCACCGTGGGGCAAAACATAGCTTCGGTCGGAGTTCCGTTCCGCACAGGACAGCTTTTTTCTTCATCATCATCGGCACCGACGCCGTCTCGAGTTGCCCGGGGGCTCGCCGCCTCCGTGCCGTCGTCACCAACTCCGCTTCGTCAAGTTTCTCGGGGTCTCGTCCGTGGCCGTGGTCGCTGTCTCGCCGAGAGGCTCGGGGGCTCGCCACCACGCCATCGTCTCGCCGAGGAGCCCGGCACCTCGCCATCGCCTTCGTGTCGTCATCATCTTCGCCTCGCCAAGGAGTCGTCATCGCCGCCTCCGCGCCGTCCGTGCCGGCACGCTCATCCTCAACTTCTTCGGCCGGCCGCGCAAGCTCGCGTTCGTCTCCGTGCAGCCACCCGTCAACCTCGCGCCAACGTCCGTTCGCCGCCCGCGGCAAGTCGCACCTGCTCTGCCTCGCCCGAGCGCGTGCGTCCGCGCGTGGGCTCCCATGCCGCTCGGCCTCACGGCCGCGCGCCCGCCCCCGCCGTCCGCGCGTTGCGTCAGACCATGTCGGTCGCGACACCATCCGCGGCCGCCTCCTCTTCCGTGCTTCGGGCCACCACCGTCCGCACGCCCGCCCTCGCCCCTACAGTGCCCTCAAGTCCGGCTCGCCGCCGTCTTCGTACCGTCTTCATCCTCCGCCAAGCCTCGTTCGGTCCGGTCACGTCGCCTTTGCCCGCATTGCCGTGCCCACAGCACCTCCCGCACCGCCTTCATCTGCGTGGCGTGCCGCCGCATCTCTTCCTGGCCACGCCCCCGCAGCGACGCCCTCCCCCATCCGCGTCGCCTCTGCCGCGCGCGCACCTCCACGCGCCGCCGCTGCGACCCCGCTCGCGCGCCCAGCTGTGCTCGCCGCCGCGAGCTCCTCGGCATCCACGCGTGCCCTCTGGCACGGGCCGCTGCCCAGCTCCTCCGTCTCCGCCCGCAGGCCCCGCGTGCCTCGCGCCTGCTGGCTTCGACACGATGTCAGCCGCCTTCGCGCGCACCCGGCTGCGAACCACGCCGGCTGTGCTTGCTAGTTGCCCGCCCGGCCACGTGCGTGTCCTTGCTCTGTCCCAGACAGATGGATGAGGCGGACGGTTAGGAGAGGAAGAGAAAAAATAATAAGAAAGAAAAAAGTGAGCCGGCTGAGGAGTTGGTGGCGTGGACCGACTGGGGGAGAAAGAAAAAGAGAAAAAAGTTAGAGAAAAAGTGGAGATGGGGCCGGCTGGTAGGGAGTGGTGCGTGGCCGGTTAGAAGAGACAAGAAAGAAGAAGGAAGAAAACCGGCTGATTGTAGTCGGTTGAGATAAAAAAAGAATGATGAGAAAAGGCAAGAGAGAGTTCGGCTAAAAACAAGAAAAAATCCGGCTGTTTGCAGTTGGTCGAAAGAAAAAAGAAAGGAAAAATCCGGCTCGGACATGTTCCGGTTGTACCGTTTCGGTCCGACTGAGCCTGTTTGTCTGTCCGATCCGTCCGGCTCGGGCCCGTTCCGGCTGAATCGGGCCGACTCCACGCGACTTTGTCCCGTTTGGTTGCCGATTGGTCCGGCTAGACCCCGTTCCGGCTGGGCCAGGCTGGTTCGGCGCATCCTGGCGCGTTTGTCTGCCTGGCTGGCTAGGGAACGAATCCGGCTACACCGCATTTGGTTGCCTGTCTGGCTGGGGCCAGGCTATCCGGCTGGAATGACAGTTGGACCGTTTCAGCAGCCGCAACGACTACGGAATCGCGCCTTCGACCCTACTACACCGACAGCCACAATGTGAGTGTTTTTCTGACCTCGAGCAACCCTCGAGGTCTCGCCAAATGTTGTTTTTCTTCCTACTTTCAGTTTTCCGGTGCCGGCAACCCCTACCCGGGGGCTCGCCGGTTGGCCCGGCCTGCTAAACCCGTAAACCGACTGAGTAGTGTGCGACGGTGTCAGAGGCCCACTCTCCGTCTCAGCTACAGACCGCAACCCGGTTGTCTGGCTAGCAAGAGCAAAAGCCCGAGGCATCCCACATGAAAAACGGCAAAGGGTACGACAGATCGGACATTCCGGCCTTGTGCCTAGTTGGTTTTTTCCGGCTGCTCAGCCCCTAGTACCGTGTGCAATGTACTGTCAGCTCCCCCTTCGGTTCCGGCTCCAGACCGCAACCCGGCTGGCCGACAAGGACATAGCATAAGCAGCAGAGCGCACGAGAAAGTGACTAAGTGTTCAGAGAAGCACGAGCTTGTTTTTGAAAAATAAAACCGTTATCCGGTTGATAGCATGTGTACTATATGTTGATGTACTAACAATCAATTCCGTTTGTTTGTTTTGGCACGACTGCACTAAGTCGAATTTCAAGGGCATTTGAAGATTCAAAGCACCTGGCGTCGCTAGCTACTTCGAATCTCGGGGGCTACACCCACCGGGTGCGCTGGCGCGCCCCCGGTGTAATCAAGTGCTCTAGTCCGGCTGAAGGCGTTCAGCCGGATAGCAAGTTCGAGGTGTCGAAGAGGGAAAGATATAGAAGATTCGCAGCACCTTTCTCTGTCAGCTACTCTGAATCTCGGGGGCTACACCCCGCGGGTGCGCTCGCGCGCCCCCGCGGTAGTTGTGTTGCTTCCCGGGCTGGAGGTGTCCAGCCGGACGCTGTTCAAGAACTTCATCTACAACGACAACGGCAAGTTTTTGTGGAGCTCGTGCGAATTTCCCCCTCCGGGTGAAATCAGCACGCGCTCGGGGGCTAGTGTCGGGGGGATTATCCCCGGGTACCCCAAAGAAGCACTCAAGCCAGTTAAAAGAGACAAAAACAGATAAAAGATAAAAGAAAACCGCAGCCCGGAGCGTCCTGGGCCGACTAACAGCACCCAACCGGCCTGCACCACCATTTCCGGCTGGGGCCTGCCACCCCCGCGCCCTGGATGGGCCTCCCCTAGCCAGCCTGCCTTGCCTCCCCGGCTGGGCTGCCCTCGCGTGGCCCGCTCAGCCTCCACACGGGTGGACCGCTACCGCCTCGCCCGGCTGGGCTGGTACCCAGCTGGCACCCGCCTCGGCTGGGCCCCCGCGAGCGCTCCGCCTAGCTGGGCCGACCCGGCTCCGCCCCGGATAGGCTCCTGCCGGCTAGGCCTTGGGCGACTCTAGGCCGGCTCGCCCGTCTCCCGTCGTCACCATCTCCCCGGATGGGCCTCCACAGCCAGATCTCCACCCCTGCATCTGCTGGCTCGCTGGGATCGACCGATCCCAGTAGCCGGTCCTCTCCCAGGCACCTGGCAGCTCCCTCCTGTTGCTGCTATCGATCAAGACTAAAGACAAGTACGAGAAGATAAGAAGAAGGACAGCGAGAAGACATCGACAAGACTCAGCCCATGCTACCTTACCATATGATGTATGCACTATTATACACTATGCACTACCTCACCCATGACACTATGTATAGTACTAGTTAGGCTAAGTGGGTCCCACCATGTCCCCTTGGCCACCTTTATAAGGCAAGGGAGGGACTCACTCACTCACTCATTCAGGCAAGGATCGATCGATCACTCCCAGGGAGCTAGCTCTCCCTGCTAGCTCTCTCACCTAGAGCACACGCACTACCTCAGTTAGACAGTAGGTTGGTCTTAGTGCATTTAAGGCAGTAGCTAGAGAACGCAGCTCAAGGAGCACTTGTAGTTCGTATATCTCTCATAGTCAGATCAGGCAGGAGTAGGAGCTTTACCTCATCACGAGGGCTCCGAACATGGGTACTTCCTGCGTCCAGCTATGCTTGCTTGTGCCCAATCCCGCTTGCGGACGCCGTCGATAGCTTCCCTGCTAGTCCCCACACCTCTATCTAAACCTTCTTAGGTACTGTCGTTCCCAATACAACGACAATACCTACCTACTAGCATATGCTATTCCAAGTATATTAATGTTTTTATCTACCTTCCAAATTAAATTTGTTATGAGAAAAATAGTGATTAAAGCTCTCATGAACTTGATGATACACTTTACTTTTCTTGCATTTAATAAACTTGAACCATTGGGTCCTTCTTTGTTACGTATATGCTTGCACTTTATAAGTTGAAGTTAGCAGAACCATGTATCATGGGGAACGCTTTCAACATTGCACTTGTACTTTGTACCCCGTTGATATCATGTTCTTTTGCTTATGGATCCCAGCGATGTGAAATAAAAGTGGAACTTGTAAGATCATAGAGTTTGTATGTGTGTTAGAGAAACACCTGGCCTGCTAGCCTAAGCCATGCCTAATCATGGTGGAAACTTGCAGCATCACCATAATGAGCACTCTATGAAGCATCCTCAATAAAAACCTATGCAAATAGCAAATAAAAAGATCGTTGAGATACTCATTGTCTGCTTGCCTTGTCATTTTGATTATGGGATAGCTCCTGTATCATGTGCAAGGGGTACCCCGTTGGCGGTTCTTTATGATAAATATGTATTTACAATGACAAGAGCTTACTTGTGACTAAATTTGAGTAGCATGAGGTTCAGTCTTCGTAAGTAAGGGGCATGAGATTTCGGTTTATAACTTGTCAAGCACATCCTCTTAGTTGTGTCACTTTAACCTTAATCACCTTCAAGATGCTTATGATAGGGGCAATGAGAGCTGAAAGCTATTAAGTACCATAATTTTTGGAAGCTCTTTATGAGACTTGAAACCCTACTTCCTTCTATGAAGGCCCTTCTTTTACTTTTATGTTGAGTCCCCACCTTCTATCTTTATGCACCTACTTTGAGAGCATAGTGGCCATTCAGTTTAATGTGCATTGTCCCAAGACTTGTTGATTGATGCATAGCTTTGATATTGCTTGTTTTAAACTATTTGTATCTAGTCACTCTTATGAACTCTGAAGGTGTCCTATGCATTTATATTTGCTACTCTATGAGGGACAAGCTGAATGCTACCATGCTATGTTTTCTTTATGTGAAACAAACAAACGTCTTGCAAAGCATTGTTATTCATGAATCTTTTGTTTGTACCTTTTCATGTTGCAACATAGTTTCTTTGTCTTATTGCTAGAACTTTGTCTTTCATGTTATGATTGAAGTACTATGATCCCAGCTTCGAATGTTTTACAAATACTTTGATCAAGTTTATGATGGTGCATGTCACCTCAAAAATTATTCTTTCTTTTTTATCACTTACCTACTCGAGGACGACCAGGAGTTAAGCTTGGGGATGTTGATACATTGCAAACGTATCCATAATTTTTGATGTTCCATGCTTGGTTTTATCTACTTTCTTATGTTTGGTCCACACTTTGGAGTAATTTTCATATGATTTCTTGGACTAACCTATTAAAAAGAGCCATAGTGCCAGCTGCCTATTTTCTGCTGTTTTTGGTTCCAGGAAAGTCAGAAAAAGAATATTCTCGGAATTGGACGGAACAAGAGCCAAAGTCAGTTTTTCACTGAGAGACACCTAGAGCCAAAATACGAGACGAAGAGGGGCTAGGGCCCAGCCACACCACCTGGCCGCGCGGCCGGGCCTGACCCGCGCCAGGGGGTGGTCTGGCCGCCCCTGGCATCCCCTCGGCCTCTCCTTCTGCCTATATATTGCCTCTTATACGGAAACCCTAAGTACCTGATCAAAATTCCATGAAAGAGTCTGTAGCTGTCGTCATCTCCATCCCTAGATCGATAGGGTCCCGGCACCCTGCCGGAGAGGGGATGTCACCCTGGAGGCCTTCTTCATCATCATGCAAGCCTCCGATGTGATACGTGAGTAGTTCATCTCTGGACTATAGGTCCATGTAGTAGCTAGATGGCTGGTTCTCCTCCTTTGTGTTATCATGTTTAGATCTTGTGAGCTCTGTTCATGATCAAGATCATCTATTTGTAATTCTGCATGTTGTGTTTGCGGGGATCCGATGGATATTGAGATGCTATTTCAGATTGATTATTGATTCTATCATGTCTTTGTTATTTGTGATCTTGCATGCTTTCCGTTGTTAGTAGCTATCTTGGCCAAGTAGATGCTAGCAACTCCAAGAGTTAGTATTTATGCTCGATAGTGGGTTCATGCCTCTGGTAATCTGGGGAAGTGATAGAAATCTCTAAGGTACTAGATGTGCTGTTGCTACTAGGGAGAAAACAACAATCCTTTGTTCATAGAACAATTGTATTGTTTACTTTACACGCAATTCGTAATGCAATTATCCGTTGCTTGCAACTTAATACTGGAGGGGGTTCGGATGATAACCTGAAGGTGGATTATTAGTCATAGATGCAGTTGGATGGCGGTCTATGTATAATGTTGTAGTGCCCAATCGAATCTCAAAGGAGTGAATATGAGTAGTATATGCTTGTATGCTTTCTCAATGTTTGTCAATTTCCCCGCTGTAATTTGTTCACCCAACATGTTACCTATCTTAAGGAGAGCCACCTCTAGTGAACTATGGACCCCGGTCCTTTCTTTTACCATCAACCTACAATCAACTGTTTACTGCTTTGTGTTTACTTTCTGCAAACTATTACTTTCTTCCACTCGATACATTTAATCCTTTGTTTTCAGCAAAACCGGTGAGATTGACAACCTCATCACAAGTTGGGGGCAAAGTTCTGTGGTTGTGTTGTGCAGGTCTCCACGTTGCTGCGGGCACCGGTAGTGCGCCCTACCAAGGCTCAGCTAGCTACACCTTTGGGGTGTTTCCTTGCTCCTACTGGTTCGATTAAACCTTGGTTTCATATTGAGGAAAAACTTGCTGTTGTGCTCATCATACCTTCCTCTTGGGGTTCCCCAACAAGCTCGATATATTTTGGGCCATCAAGCTATTTTTCTAGTGCCGTTGCCGGGGAGTCAAGGACATCTTCACAAGGGGAGTCCCTCATAACCAATCTCTTTACTTTGTTGTTTTTGTTTTGCTTAGTTTACTTTTGTTTTGTTTGCTTGTTTCTTTATCAAAAACAAAAAAAAATTAGTTTTACAAGTTTGCTTTCTTTATCAAAAACAGAAAAAAATGACTACTCTTGAAAACACTAAGTTGTGTGACTTCACTAGCACCAACAACAATGATTTTATGAGCACACCTATTGCTCCACCTGTTCCTGAAGCTATTTTCTTTGAAATAAAACCTGCTTTACTCAATCTTGTTATGAGAGAACAATTTTCTAGTATTGGTAATGAAGATGCTGCTGCCCATCTAAATAACTTTGTTGAACTTTGTGAGATGCAAAAGCATAAGGATATAGATGGAGATATTATTAAGCTTAAATTGTTTCCTTTCTCTTTGAGATGAAAAGCTAAAGAATGGTTGAATTCCTTGACTAGGAATAGTATTGATTCTTGGACTAAATGCAAAGATGCTTTCATTGGAAAATATTATCCTCCTACTAAGATTATATCTATGAGAAGTGAAATAATGAAGTTTAAACAATCTGATAATGAACATGTTGCTCAAGCTTGGGAAAGAATGAAATCTTTGGTAAAGAATTGTCCCACTCATGGAATGACTGCTTGGATGATTATCCAAACCTTTTTATGCAGGATTGAACTATTCTTCAAGAAATCTATTGGATTCTACTGCTGGAGGTACCTTTATGACCATTACTTTGGGTGCTGCAACAAAGCTTCCAGATAATATGATGGTTAACTACTCTGAATGGCATACTGAAAGAGCTCCACAAGGTAAGAAGGTAAATTCTTTTGAGGAAACCTCCTCCTTGAGTGATAAAATTGACATTATTATGTCTATGCTTGTTAATGGGAAAGCCCATATTGATCCAAATAATGTTCCCTTAGCCTCTTTGGTTGCTCAAGAAGAGCAAGTTGATGTGAACTTTATAAGAAATAACAATTTTAGCAACAATGCCTACATGAATAATTTTGGTAACAACAATTATAAGCCATATCCTCCCAACAATGGTAATGCTTATGGAATAATCGACTCCACCGCAGGATGCAAGCGCCTCTGCTTCCTCGACGCCTACTCAGGCTATCATCAGATTCGAATGAAGAAGGAGGACCAGGAGAAAACATCGTTTGTCATGCCTTTCGGTGTCTTCTGCTACACAACGATGCCTTTCGGGCTGAAAAACGCAGGAGCCACTTACCAACGGTGCATGCAGGCCTGCCTCAAGAGCCAACTTGGTCGAAACATCCAAGTCTATGTCAATGACATCATCGTAAAAACCAAGGAGGAAGCCTCATTACTCGACGATCTCCGCGAGACCTTCGATAACCTTGATTGCTACCGGATCAAACTGAATCCGGACAAATGCGCCTTCAGTGTACCATCTGGGCAGTTGCTCGGGTATCTCATCTCCGCGAGAGGGATCGAGGCAAACACGAAGAAAATAAAAGCCATACTGGCCATGGAGAAGTCGAAGAATGTAAAAGGCGTCCAACAGCTGGCTAGGCGAATCGCGACGCTCAGTCGATTCATTAGTCACATGGGCGAAAAGGCACTGCCTTTCTACCAACTTCTCTAGAAGGCTGATAAATTCGAGTGGACAAATGAAGCACAAGAAGCGTTTGAAGACCTCAAGCGTCTACTGTCCACCTCGCCGGTGTTGGTGACACTTCGCAAAAAAGAGTCGCTACTACTATACATCTCCGACCAACCAGGTGGTTAGCATTGTGCTTGTGGTGGAACGAGCCGAAGAAAATAAAGTGCACGGGGTACAACGCCCAATCTACTACCGCATTGAGGTGCTCACGCCAACAAAAAAACGATACCCGCATTATCAGAAGCTGGCATACAACATCTTCATGACAGCCAGGCGACTGCGCCACTACTTCCAGGAGAACTCAATCGTAGTGGTGAACGACGCCCCGTGATGACCCACAAGTATAGGGGGTGTATCGCAGTATTTTCGAGAGAAGTGAAACCCAATTTATTGATTTGACACAAGGGGAGCCAAAGAATATTTATAAGCCTTAACAACTGAGTTGTCAATTCAGCTGCACCTGGAAACAATCTTGCTCACATCAGTTTATCAGTAGTATACTTTGTTGTAGCATGACTAGTTATAAACAATTGAGATTGCTTAATGTGCCTTGGATGAATCATGCATTGTTTTAGCATATTAAAGCATAGTATAGTGGTATTCTCCTTTGATGCTTTATTTGGGTTGACTTGGCGCATGCTCACACCATGTTATGACTATCACAAGTCACCATAGCCTTTATGATCCTTTAGTTTTCAACTTGTAGTATCACTTTATGCTTTGATCAATGATGTCTTGTCGCTCTGCATGATTATGGCCATTATTGCTCTCTTAGTTTGTCGCTCCCAGTCTTTTGCTAGCCTCCACCACCAAGTATGAGTTCCACTCATGCATCCAACTCCCTAAACCAAGTTATTCCAAAGAGTCCACCATACCTACCCACTAGCTTATGCTATTGCAAGTATACTCATGCTTTTGTTTACCTTCCACTTGTTATGAGAAAACTAGTGATTAAAGCTCTCATGAACTTGATGGCACACTTTACTTTTTGCCTCTAATAAACTTGAACCATTGGGTCCTTCTTTGTTGCGTATATGCTTGCGCTTTATAAGTTGAAATTAGCAGAACCATGTACCATGGGGAACGCTTTCAACATTACACTTGTACTTTGTACCCCGTTGATATCATGTTCTTTTGCTTACGGATCCCGGCGGTGTGAAATAAAAGTGGAACTTGTAAGATCATGGAGTTTGTATGTGTGTTAGAGAAACGCCTGGGCCGCTAGCCTAAGCCATGCCTAATACTGGTGGAAATTTGCAGCATCACCATAATGAGCATTCTATGAAGCATCCTACATAAAAACCTATGCAAATAGCAAATAAAAAGATCGCTGAGATGCTCATTGTCTGCTTGCCTTGTCATTTTGATTATGGGAAAGCTCCCATATCATGTGCAAGGGGTACCCCGTTGGCGGTTCTTAATGATACACATATACTTACAATGACAAGAGCTTACTCGTGACTGAAGTTGAGTAGCATGAGGATCGGTCTTCATAAGTAAGGGGCATGAGATTTCGGTTTATAACTTGTCAAGCATATCCTCTTAGTTGTGTCACTTTAACCTTAATGACCTTCAAGATGCTCATGATAGGGGCAATGAGAGCTGAAAGCTATAAGTACTATAATTTTTGGAAGCTCTTTATGAGACTTGAATCCCTACTTCCTTTTATACAAAAGGCTTTTCTTCCACCACAATATTGTGTCTCCACCTTCTATCTTTATGCACCTACTTTGAGAGCATAGTGGCCATTCTTAGTTCTATGTGCATTGTCCCAAGACTAGTTGATTGATGCATAACTTGTTATTGCTTGTTTGAAACTATTGTATCTAGTCACTCTTATGAACTTTGAAGGTGTCCTATGCATTTATATTTGCTACTCTATGAGGGATAAGCTGAATACTATTATGCTATGTTTTCTTTATGTGAAACAAATAAACGTCTTGCAAAGCATTTTATTCATGAATCTTTTGTTTGTGCCTTTTCATGTTGCATCATAGTTTCTTTGCTTATTGCTAGAACTTTGTCTTTCATGTTATGATTGAAGTATTATGATCCCAGCTTTGAATGCTTTGCAAATACTTTGATCAAGTCTTTGATGGTGCATGTCACCTCAAAAATTATTTCTTTTTATCACTTACCTACTCTAGGACGAGTAGGAGTTAAGCTTGGGGATGTTGATACATTGCAAATGTATCTATAATTTTTGATGTTCCATGCTTGGTTTTATCCACTTTCTTGTGTTTTGTTCCAACTTTGGAGTACTTTTCATATGATTTCTTGGACTAACCTATTAACAAGAGCCACAGTGCCAGCTTCCTGTTTTCTGCTGTTTTTGGTTCCAGGAAAGTCAGAAAATGAATATTCTCGGAATTGGACGGGACAAAAGCCAAAGTGCCTATTTTTCGGATGTCATCAAGTGCCAGAATACGAGACGGAGAGGGGCCATAGGCCGGCCACACCACCTGGCTGTGTGGCCAGGCCTGGCCCGCGCCAGGGGGTGGTGAGGCCAGCCCTAGCACCCCCTCGGCCTCTCCTTCCGCCTATATATTGCCCTCGGGACGAAAACCCTAAGCACCCGATCAAAAATCCACGAAAGTGTCTGTAGCCGCCGTCATCTCCATCCCTAGATCAGGAGGGATCTGAAGCTCTTCCCGGCACCCTGCCGGAGAGGGGAATTCACCCTAGAGGCTCTTCATACCTTCCTCTTGAGGTTCCCAATGAGCTCTACATCAACACCGCCATCAAGCATTTCTCTGGCGCCGTGCATTGAGCCATCAACAGGCGTTGCATGGACAAGACAATTCACGTAGCAATCAGAACATAGGGCAATTGCAGATAAATAAGATAAAACATCCAAGTACTAGATAATCCTAGGCATGTGTTCCATATATAGTCATATGTGCTCGCAATGAGAACTTGCACAACATCTTTTGTCCTGCCAGCCCGTTTGTAGCGGGGCCTCTAGGGAACTACTGGCAATTAAGGTGCTCTTTTTAATAGAGCACCGGAGCAAAGCATTAACACTCCTGAACACATATGATCCTCACATCAAAGCCATTCCCTTCCGGTTATCCCAATTTCTATCACTTCGGGGCCATAGGTTCCGGACAACAACGTGTGTATACAACTTGCAGATAAGACCAAAAACAATACTATCATAATGAATCAATAACATGTTCAGATCTGAAATCATGGCACTCGGGCCCTAGTGACAAGCATTAAGCACAACAAGTCGCAACAAAGTCATAAAGCACTAATAAAAGATACTAGGCACCATGCCCTAACAATCTGATGCCATTACATGAACGATCTCATCCAATCCCTACCATCCCCATAGCCTACAGCGGGGGATTACTCACTCATAGATGGGGGAAACATGGATGGTCGATGGAGATGATGGTGGAGATCGATGGAGATGGCTCCGGGGCACTTCCCCGTCCCGGCAGGGTGCCGAAACAAAGACTTTCTGTCCCCCGAATCTCCCCTTCGGTGGTGGCAATGCTGCGGAACTTTTTCTGGAAAAACGTCGAAACCCCCCGAAGTTTTTAGGTTAGAAGGCTCCTTATAGGCGAAGAGAGAGGCCGAGGGGGTGCCTGGGGGGCCCACACCACCCCCTGGCGCGGCCTGCCCTGGCCCGCGCCACCAGGTGGTGTGGCCACCCCTGGCTCTTCTCCGTCTCGTATTCTGGCTCCTGGAGTCTTCGGGTGAAATAGGATTTTTGGCATATTTTCCGGGATTTTTCCTGATAGTTCATTTTCTGCACAAAAAGTAGACACCAAGGCAATTCTGCTGAAAACAGCGCTAGTTCGCATTAGTTGCATCCAAATCACACAAGTATAGAGGAGAAACAATAGCAAAAGTGTTCAGGAAAGTATATACGTTTTGGACGTATCACCCCGCTTGGGCACATACTCAACAATCCCGAGCCACTGGACGAGTCGCACTCTGGAGAATCGAACTGTCTCCACGAGACATCACATATGAGAAGCGAGACGCGATCAAGTCGCAAGTTCTGCCGGACTTCCTCGTACACTGGATGGAAAACCAGCTCCCCGATAAGCCAGACATGTCCTATCTATGGACAGTGCACTTCGATGGGTCCAAGCGTAAGGAGGGAGCTGGCGTGGGTGTCATCCTGACATCACCACAAGGTGACAAGATGAGGTATGTTCTGCGAATGCAGTTCACCACCTCCAACAACGAAGCTGAATACGAGGCCTTGCTCCA
This sequence comes from Avena sativa, assembly GCA_916181665.1. NCBI lineage: Eukaryota > Viridiplantae > Streptophyta > Magnoliopsida > Poales > Poaceae > Avena > Avena sativa. Next base: position 56,951,700 of record OV702292.1, read on the forward strand.
CGGGATGCGGATGGCGAAAGCCTGCGGCGCCAAGCGACTCGTCATCTACGGCGACTCCAAGCTGGTGGTCAATCAAACAATGAATGAGTGTGATGCTCTGAGCGACAACATGATCGCGTACCGTGACCTCTATGACACACTCGAGGGAGAATTTGACGGCTGCGAGCTGCGGCATGTCGGCCGCGAGAGCAACGAGGAGGCAGACACACTCGTCAACATCGGCTCCACTTGTGCCCAAGTGCCACCCCAAGTATTTCTCGAGCGCATCTGTGAGCGCTCCATCAAACCAAAGGCTCCAGAGCATAAAACCAGCGCGTCAAAGGACTCGGGGGCTACGCCACCCAACGAGCCAACGACACTCGACGACACGGGGCCGGACACAGGACTCGAAGGCCCCATGGAGGTCATGATGATCGAGCCATCCTAGACACAACCATATGTCACATACTTGCTCAGCAAAAGGTTGCCAGATGACCCGACTGATGTGCGTCATATAGCGCGACGATCCAAGGCATTCACCCTTATCAATGGCGAACTGTACAAACACAGCATCACATGAGTCCTTGAGTGGTGCGTCTCCAACGAGGATGTAAGAGCAATCCTCCTTCAGCGGTGTGTCCCCACTCTCCCTATTACGCTCGAGAATCGAGGAGACATAGTTAAACCAGAAGATTACGCACACCTGGTCAAGTCCAAGTCAGAAAATGGGACCAACTACTCGTCACGTCCCGTCAAAGCCGCTCACGCGGGCAACTGAGGTCATCTCACCATCAGCACTGACGTCATCAACTCCAGCAGAAGCACATTTTGACTACTCTAGTCCTTCCTTGAGTCTTCGACTTGAGCAAGCACTCGGGGGATACTCCTAACAGGAGCGCTGGTCACGCACCCGAAGAACTTTGTAAAGACATCCAAGCATCTCGAAAAACCCTTCATTTGAATCTACGATTTGACTGTGGACTTCGGGTTACTCCCATAGAGAGCGCTGGAAGCACATTCGACTGAAACAAGCAAAAAGACGACAACTGTCACGAAATACTTATAGTCCCCACTCGAGTCTACGACTCAAATAGGCACTCGGGGGCTACTCCCATAGGGAGCGCTGGCCGCGCACCCTATGATTTTTTCTTATACATTACACTGTGTGTTGATAACATCCACACTCGAATTCTCTGGCGACTTCGCCTCATATTTTTCCTGCAAAGAGATTACGTCTCATGGGTCACCCGAATCATCTCCGCTATGACAAAAATTTGGATGTTGCGCTTACAACGTAAAGATAAAACCTGAATAAGGCCTGGCAACGCATCTTCTATGCTCTACCAGAAACAATCCGTACCTACATGCACGATGAATAAGCCTTGATGGACACGTCGAGTGCAAACACTTACACACTAGGATTCAACTCTATAAGACCTCTGTGGACTGAGTCAAATTACACCAGCACTTTCCCGAATTCGAGTCCGGGGACTCGAGTTTGAGTAGATTGTGTTGTTTTGCCCTAAGGCAGTTAACTGATCCTGATACATCGGATAAATCAGGCTTAGCTATGCACTCAAAAGACTTCATAAGTCTCCGCTCGAATCTGTGATTCAACCGGACACTCGGGGCTATTGACGTGGGCATACCTTACAGGCACTCGAGCTTGGCATATACGGTCCAGTCTGGCAGAAGCCCACGACGTTACTAGGGCCCAATCCAGGATTCGGGTGACCCACGGAGACCCCGATTGCTTGCAACACAAGGCGAAGCTTTAGATAGAAAGTTTAAAAGGGATAAAGCCTAACCTGTAACCGACTCGACCTGCTACTCGAGACCTAGCCTATCTATATAAAGGCTAGGAGGGGGCGGCGAGGAGGACAATCACAACCCTAGTTTCCACAACCTCGCCAGATTGCATTTATGCACCCCCTGTAACTTTTGACTCCCTCGATAATTCCAAGAGCAGACAAGCAGGAGTAGGGTCCTCTACGAGGCCTGAACCTGGATAAACCTTGCGTTCCCGTATGCTTGTTTGCTAGCCGATTGATGCCTCTAGCACTCCCTTCTTCTCCAAAACCCAAGTCCATAACAATAGGCATTGATGAGTTTAACCCGCGTCAGTCGGTTTTTAGCAAACCGACCTCTCTTGTACCCCTATCAAACAGACGCGTCTCTTTGATGCATCCCTTCCCCTTGTATAAATAGGTTGAACATCAATGGAATAATACACGATTGATTCATTTATCGATCAAACTTTCACCGATTGTTCATGTCTGATCACCAAAACATATGTGCTTACATGTGTTGATTCTTTTTTCAGTTCTCGAAGATGCTGATCGAAGGTGCTCTCCCCACCAATGGAAGAGGATGCTCTAGGGACGGTGGTAAGGGTAGTGTCACCAAGAGGGCCAGCGATGGTGGTGATGGTAGTGTCGCCAAGAGGCGGAGGGGCAGACCTCTCAATATTGGTCACTTCCACGACCAGGTAGGTCCAACCCATTTCACCAAGGTGATCTTGGCACCTGGGTTGGACCTGCTGCCAATTCCGGATGGCTTCATGCCTTTCCTCTGCACTGTGCCGAGGACGATTGTGCTCAAGACCAACACTGGATGTAGGTGGATGGTGAAGCTCTGAGATTTCACTGGTAGGATTTGCCTTTACCAGGGGTGGCCTGGCTTTGCCATTGCCCACCAGGTCAAGATCGGCTGCTTCCTGACCTTCAAGGTGCTGAAGGGTGACCAATTCAAGGACACCATCTTTGACTACACCATGTGCATAGTGATCAGAAGGTGCCCAACATTATCTAGTCTTGCCATGATAGACGAGTAAAATATCGTCACTTTAGTGTAATCAGTTTGTGTTTGCTTCCGTACTCTCGTGCTAACTATGCTATGTCTGTCTTGCTGCTACATATATTGCACTGTCGTTAAGAATGTTATGTGTGGCAATGCTTATTGGGGTTTATCTTGTTCGAGTTTTAGGCTATGTCTCCTCGAAATAGGCTTTCACCCCGCTTTATAAATAAAGCCACACTCGGCTGAACAGATACAAAGTGATGAGGAGATCCTCTAATACAACAGATCAAAGATAAAAACGAAAAGGTACAAGAAGAACCTGACTTGCCACCAGGGACACCGAAACAAGATCGAAGAACTGGAGCTCCACGTCGCCGCCCCCAGAAGGTAACGACACACCGTGCCGCCGGCGGCGAGATCAAACGACCAAAGGCTTTCGCCTGGAGCTCATATGTGGAGAAGGTGCCCATACCCGCGCCCCCAAGAGGGTAACGACACCCGCGGGCATCGCCGCCGATGGCGTCGAACCGCTGGGCTTTCGCCCGAAAAAACCCTCGATACCACATCCAGAATACGGAATGTCCACTATCCCCAAGTCAGGCCTCCAACACGACTTGGGAGCCGCCTTCGCCGAACACAAGTTTATCGAAACTCACGATCAGGATGAAACCAAACACAAGTTTTCGTTTCTCGCAGGCTAATACAGCTCGCCAAATGACATGCCTCGTTTCTGCCCAACTCCCGAATAATATCCATGCGGACAACCAAATAACTGGGAAATTTTGACTTAGAGCCTGATCCGTACCTACAGTCCCCGCACGTGCGTGCGAGTTGCATCAGTGGTGAAAAAGTCCTACGAGCAAGCAAACACGTCCCAAGCGACCCCAACGCGCTGGGTTCAGCTGATAACGCTGGCCAAAACTTCGGTTCAATCCGGCGCAAACTCGGCTCCTGGGGCGACCGAGAAGAAAAGTTTTCGCTAGAAAAAAAAGACTCATGTGGGGCTGTTGAGGGCCTAGGTGGAGATGTTCTAATTCTGGTAGTCATTGGAGTACCTGGAATGTTTCTGGTAGTCACTGGAGTACGTGGAATGTTTGTTTCAAAAAAGAGTATTCTGCTAGTACTAGTACAAGTACAGACTAGCTATATGTTGCTTCTGCATTTCCTCCTGGTACGCGGTATTCGTGGTCGTACGTACCTTGGGAAAGAGGCAGCAAGGAGTGCGGGCGAAGCAAGGCCATTTCGGTACGAGGAAAACGACAACAGCGGGAGAGACCTTTTCAGCTGTTCTATCTATATCCTCTTGCATTTGCACTTGCATGGCTGGCTCCCGTCGGTCGCGTACAGTTCGCCGCACTGCCCAGTGTGTGTGTGCCATTGTGGACGAGCAGTGGCCGACGCGGATCGACCGGTCAGTATCTACTAACCGTGCCCCGCTGCAACAACTTGCAACCCTGATCGATAATCCACGAGCGGTATACCAGGGCGCCTATCGTTTCGTTTTCCCGGGGGCCAGAGAGTCGTGCACCTGACGACTGACTGACTGACCGACTGATGTGCCTTGGCTAGCTAGCTAGCGAACAAATTCGTTTCCAGCCCAGGGTGGTGAGTCTGAGTCCGGATAAGCACAGTCGGACGGAGGTCGTACGTACGTACGTCTTTGGTTGAAGAGACTACTAATTCGCGGGAGGGAGGGAACAAGTTCGGCGTCAAGTTCTGTCGTCGGAATAAACTATCCCGCCTCCGTCTCGATCCGCTCGTAGATCATCAGCTGCTTGGATTGGATAGATCGAATTCATTCGCGCACGAGCCGAATATATTCCACTGGGAAACGCGGCGATCACTGTCGATCGTCATTGTAGTAAAAGGCGTCAGTTTTTTCGCATAAAAAAGGGGGTGAAAAGTGATACTAGCTTGATAAGACATCGATCGGTGGTGATCGATCGAGCCATGGATAGAGCCACGTCCTTTTCAACCGAGCGATACTCCTTGACGTACACGTTGGAATGCTGGGCGATGGATAAGTGGATATATCTGCGTTTTGATCACAAATTTCCTCTTAGAAAACAAACATTTCTTGACTCTACCTACGTTTTGATTAGCAAATACTAGTATCGCGGAACAGATCGACTCGCCAGCCGGGCTGGCCAAGGTTGAAAAGCGCTACTTAATGGTGGACCAAGAGCAACAAGGACGTGACCTGGATCGATGGGAGTTGAGTTCGGGTTAAGGTTAAAGGCGGCATCGGGTTGGCCTGGCGATTGTGTGCTGCCTGTATGGGAATCTCGCATTGACTCTGACTCCGTGGTACTAGATCGGGCTCAGCTAAACGCAAGCACGGCGATGCCTTTCTCTCCCGCTGTCACCGTCCCACCCGGACCCGCCTGTGGGGGACCGGCGCATGAAGCTATGAAATCTCAACTCGGCATGCAGGCAACGAGCTACATGCGTGGTGCAGTATCGCCCATGCCGTCGCGGGGTATTCGCAGAACTGCCACTAGGTCTAGGTACTAACGTACGGACGGACTGACGGTAAATTTAGACCATCTCCACCGGACCGTCCAAACAACTGAACTAAAATGTTCGTTTTGGTCCGGATGGAACGGCCGTGGGAAGATTTGCGTCGTGGTCCGGCCCGTCCGACCAACCTGTCGGCATTTGTCTAATTTTTTTTTTTGAAATTGAGACAATACATGGGAAAATTGTCAAATTTCATATATATATTTATACGTAATTTACATAGAAAATATAAAAAAAGATTTAAACTAGCCTAGCCCTAAAACTACTAATCTTCGGCGTCAGCGCCGCCACGTCCATCAAGGGATCGAAGTCGATGTACTTCAGCGGCGTCCAGGGATGCGTCGGTGAAAGGCCCGGAGCCGGCGCATGCTAGTTGATCACCTGCCCAGGCCATGGTAGCCACGCATTCGTCTCCTGGCAACGGCGGCGGTGGAGGCAACACCGCGTTCACCTGCGCCAGGCCCACGAGCTGGACGGCCTCTTGGTAGCTGTCCCACATGACGTCCTCGACTTTCGCGATGACCTGATCAGTGAAGTCGTCCTCGTCGTAGTCTCGCGCTAGGAGCTCCTGGTACTCCGAGGATAGGTGTGCGGCGGCGAATCCGCTAGCGTCCTCCTCCTCCTTGACGATGGTGTCGAGGTCGTCGTCGAGCTCAGTACCGGAGTGGTTGACGGTGTTGTCGTCGGGATCAAACGCGGGGAGGTCGCGGGACCCCCGCGGCTGGAAATCGCCGCGAGAGGCGCTCGCGCGCCGCGGCTTGTGTTCCCACGCACTGAACTCTTTCTAGAATTTCTTGTTCTGGTAGCCGCGGTCCCACCGGACGGCCGGACCACGGCGCAAGTGGTGGTGGACATGGTCATGCTACGGCTACTGGTGGTGTCGACGTTGGTGGTGGCGCTGACGCCTCGCGTGGTGCCGATGCTTGATGATCATCATTGGATGTGGTGAACTTTCATATTTTGGATGATCTTGTGTGATGTGGTTGCGAGAAACTGTGGTGAACTTGATTATTGACGCGTTCTAACGGTCGAAATTGGTTTAATTTGTGTCATTTCTGATTTAGTTTTGTGGTTTTGCATCATTTGCGTCCGGGGAGACACAGTATGTGCGAACGGTAAAAAAGAATATTCGTTTTTTTGTTTGCGTTTAAGGGGTTTGTTCCGTCCCAGCCCGTCACGCGTTTTCTGATTCGAACAGGGTCTACTAGAGATGCTCTAACCATGCAGTACTGTACCGCTGACAAAGTCGTTTCTTCAGCCTCTAGTTTCCACCTTGCCACTCCCAAAGCACATGCGTGCGCGTGAGGCGAGCTGATTCGAAACGTGGCTCGTTGACTGTTTTCTTGAACGTAACGGGTGGGGGACCGCGTACATACGGTACGGTGAGAGTGGCCGGTTGCGGACTACTCCAATTACCCCGACGTGCAAATGTGCAGCCCTTACCCGCGGCACCTAGCTGCCATGCATGGCATGCGGTGCCGCTAGCCTGTCAGAATTAGAATGGGTGGTACGCGTCCGTGGATGGGAAGTCACAGGCTCACAGTTCAGGTCCCCAACATATATATCCAGTCAGTCAGTCAGTCAGTCACTGATCGTAACATTCTCTGAACCGAAACTAATCAACTCACATCTTCTGATTGGTTACTTGGACGGGTTAGATCAGGAGTCCTTTTCCGCAATCAACACGTACGGCGCGCGACAGGGAAAGGATCGTGGCATATATTGGTGCATGCGGCCGGCAACACATCCATCATGGTTTCTTCGTCGCTGCGTGCCCCGGCCCCGAGCAGTGCGAGCGCACGTACTGTAGGACAAGTGCGTTGCGCCCTGCCTACGCCCAGCTAACTATGCCCGTAGTGGCTGACAGTGCCGCGGATGCCGATCGGGTCGACGGATTCGTGTGCATGCGGGGATCTAACTCAGGTGTTGGTATCTACTAAGAACAAACCGCAGCAAAGTGATGGTAATGTTGACTGTAGTATAGCTGAGTGCGATGGTGGCAACTTGCGAGGGAATAGACCGACCGGGGGGTGGCCATGGATCGAGCTGGGGAAAGTGGTAGCTAATAGTGGGCTACAATGAAGCGATCTCGGCAACTATTAAGTTGATGTAAAGCTTAGATCGGCGATTTAGACAAAATTGACTCAAAGTTGAAAGAAATTTACAAACTAAACTCGCGGCAAAAATATTTCACACCACTAACCCTTTTTTGCAGCGTCGTATAGATAGAGTGACGCTGCACTCTACAGCGTTGCACAACACAGTGCAACACCATCGGTCATGAGTCATGACGTTGCACTTACAAAATGTGGCGCCACCGATCACAGCGTTGCACAACACAGTGTTGCGCCGTCGGTCATGCCGTTGCACTATACAGTGCAGAGCCACTCTATACGGCACTGCAAAAAAGAGTTAGTGGTGTAAAATACTTTTGCCGTGAGTTCAGTTTGTGAACTTCTTTCAACTTTGGAACAATTTTGTCCAATAACCGCTTATAGATCAGGGGATAACAGGTTGTGAGGAAGGAAGTTGTGGTGTGGCGCGTGCATTGGGGGGCATGGCTCGTATGGGAATCTCTGATCCGGCCTTTTAGACTCTGACCCAATAATCTCTGACCAAGTCTCTTGTGTACGTATGGCTGACGGGGAGGTCCCACGCGGCTAACAGTCTTGCACCGTTACTTGAACGAGATATTGTTTGACAGAAATACTAAGGAGACGTTTGGTATTGCTTTTCGTGTGAGGTTGTATGCCCCTCTCACATACTAGTAGCATACAGAAAGACGCCACAAACAAACGGCTTGCTACGACGAATGCTACTAACCCCACCGATTACGATGCTTGAGAACGCCGATATTTGTATCAGGCCTCCTTTGATTCAAACGAAATTCTCAGGATTTGTATAGGATTCGGTTCCTTTGGATTTTTTTTCCTTTTGAACACGTTTGATTCGTAGGATCGTATCCTGTAGGAACAATTACCGTAGGAACTCGGTAGTGCGTTTTCACGGAAAATATAGCATGAGCTCCAACCTCATGAAAAAATTCCTGCGTGCGCATGCTCGTGTCGGCATGCCTCGCTCGCCCAAAAAGGTCACAGATTTGTGTAGCTTCAAGAGAATATATCTCGCGGGGAATAAAAGTCAAAAGGCCAAAGGGATATTGTTTTGATCCTGGAAAATTCTGAACAGAACTCTCGATGTATTTCATGCTCGTACTCATTTACTGATCCACGCGTGCTTTGCTTCTGATCCAGGGCCGTACAGCCGCGCGGCAGTTTGCTCCCTGTGAGCTGAACCTGTGATACATCTCCTGCAGCGATCAAGTTCATTCCATCTACTCAAGTTCCTGTGGTTTTCCTCCCTTGCAATCAAACACCATATCTGAGAATTCCCGTGTCCATAGGATCTGGGGCATGACATTCCATTCCTTTGCAATTCCTATTCCTATGATTTTTCTACCCTATGAATCAAAGGAGGCCTCACTCTTACTGGACAGACCGAATAGGACCAACAACGCGTGATTTTGTTGAGCCTCCTTCTATGGGAATGGCAACCAACCAAATGTGCCCTAACTGAACAGACCACCAGATGTCCAGATGGATCGATGTTTAGCTATGTAGAGTATGTACTCATAAAGACATTATACTACTAGGAGCATTCATCTACTCGTTAATTAAGTTGCTTCTGCACGTATTTCCTCCTCGTGGTACGTAGTATTTGCGGTGCGGTGGTACGTACCATGGGAGAGGAGCAGGATCGGTAGCAGCGAGGAGTGCGGGCGAAGGAAAAGCCATTTCGGTACGAGGAAAACGACAAGGCGGGAGAGACCTTTACCTATCTATCCTCGGGCATTTGCATGGCTGGCTCCCGTCGCTCGCGTACAGTACGCCGCACGGCCCGGCGCCTGCGCTGCGTGCGCCATTGTAGACGATCGAGCAACAAGTTGCGACCCAGATATTCCAGGACTGAGCGGTATTGGAAGGCGCCTATAGTTTCGTTTTCCGCGGGAAGAGTGTTATCTCGCCGTGCACCTGATGACTGATGACTGACTGATAACTAGCTACTAGCTGGGGAACATAAGTATTCTTTTCCAGCCAGGGGAGGTTCCGATAAGCGCAGTAGGACGGAGGCCGTACGTCTTTGCTGAAGAAGAGACTAAATTCTCCGGGTCCTAATCCACCCCTATCCCAGTTCAAAAACAAAACAAAATCCGCCGTGCTAGGAGAGAACAAGTTCGGTACTATCCAGTTTTGTCGACCGGGATAAAAATCCCGTCACCGTTCCCGGATCAACTGACTGTCCGAATATATTCTACGTACTAGTAGTTTTTTTTTGCGGGAACACAGAGATCGAAACAGAGAGATCGCTATCGTTACTGGAGTACTATGGATAGGAGCATGCGGCCAAGTATGCGAGACGGCAGCAGCACCGTGAAAAGTGATAGCCTGATAAGACGTTGGTGCCGATAGACGGAGGCCAAATCCCTGTCCGCCGTTGCTTTTTATACTAGCAGTAAAAAGCGAACACTCCTTGTCTCCTTGACGTACACGCACCGGCGGCCCGTGGGAACGCCGAATGTGTCTGCGTTTTCATCCCCTGTATGAAAACAAAACATTTCTGTCCCAGGCTACTACTATACGGCGTGCGCAATTTCTTTCTACTCGGACCGGTCTGCCGGGCTTATGGCCGTGGAGGAAAAGCGCGAATTAATGGAGGACAAACATTGCAAGGATGTGACCTGGCCGGCTGGCCGGGGAGTTAAGTTCGGGTTAAGGTTAAAGGCGGCATCGGGTTGGGCTGGCGATGGTGTGCTGCCTTGCCTGTATGGGAATCTCGGCATTGACTCCGACTCCATAATCACAGATCGGCTCAGCTAAACGCGAGCTCGATCGGTGATCTTTTTCTCTCCCATTGTCATCATCCCACCTGGACCCGCCCGTGGGGGACCGGGCATGAAGTCATGAAAGCTCAGCCCGGCATGCAGCATGTACGCGACGAGCTACAGGGGTGGCGGAGTAGTATCGCCCATGCCGGCACGCGGTATTCGCGGAACTGCCACTGGGTTTACGTACACGTACGCACGGATGAAGAACTGGGCGGAAAATTTAGGAGCGATACGTAGTAAGGTACGTGGTGCAGTTACTTACTGCTGATCTACTGCTGGGTTTCTGCTCTCCCCGCGCGCGCGAAGAAGAAGATGAAATGTGAAATGAATGGATCCAAAATGCAGAGACGATCGAGACCAGCTGCTGCTAGCGTGCCCAGCTGCATCATGCCAACTCGCTGTGAACTGGAACCCAAGTTACCAACTCTCCTGCAACCACCTCATCAATCATTTTCCTGACGCGCCCGGTTGAGTGCTTGCCTGCCGCTTGCACCGTACTTAAGGCTGGTCATAGTGGCGTAATTTCACTAGTAACTACGGCCGGTTCTAGTAGAAGTATCATAGTAGTATCATGCATGTCATGTTGGCAAAAATCTGACGTGGCATAACAATTAATGGAGAAAGAGATAATTAGAGTATCATAGAGATAATTAGGGTATCATAGGTAGTAGATACCGTATCATCGTACATAAAACTAGAAAATCCTTATGCAAATAAACCTTGTACACAATTTTGCATTGAGATTCTATAAATCATTAAATATAGTGTTAGTATGATATTACCATATGATACCATTCACTACAGAGATAGTATCATATACTAGTATCATATGCATGATACTAGTACTATGACCAGTCTAAGAGTCTAACTTAGTAATTCTGCTTATGTGGCAATGGTTTAATAAAGAGATAGATAGATTGAGTAACTAGCTATGTTATCGTAACATCACACATATCAAGGCAAAGTGTGTGTACAACATACTCCTCCGTTTTAAAATATAAGATGTTTTAGCTTTGTGAACAAAATATATCTAGACTTGTTTTAGTATGTAGGTTCACTCAGGTTTAAAATGAATCTACATACTAAAAGAAGACTAGATACATTTGCTTCACAAATATAAAACATCTTCTATTTTAAAACAGAGAAAGTTATTAATGTGACATTGCAGGTTATCACACCTAAGTTATTTTTTACTATAAAGATAATAATTTAGACTATCTAAGTTACTCCTGGCTGTGACCAGCCTAGAACCACACCCAGTGTAACAAAGTCTATGCTCTTCTGTCTCGCTGCCGTTCTGTGGAAACCTGGATCGTTGACTGTTTGCTCGAGCGTAACGGGTGGAGAACCGCGTACATGCGGTACGGTACGGTTGGCCGGTTGCGGGTTATCAATTACCCCGACGTGGCGACGTGCAGATGGGCAATCGTTGACCACGGCAGCTAGCTTACCATAGTACGTACCGTGCATGCATGGTCTGTGATGCTGTTAGCCTGTCAAAATGAGTCAGTGTGGACGACCGTGAATGAGAAAGAAATCACAGCTCAAGTCCCCGAAAACATATAAGTACTACTACTAGTCAGTCCGTCAGTGACTGATCGCAACATTCTCTGAAACTAAAATCAACACGGATCTTGTGATTGGTTACTTGGACGGGTTAGACCAGGAGTCCTTTTCGGTTAGCAGCACGGCGTGTGACAGGGAAAGGATTGTAGCTAGCTTGGTGCATGCGGTACACATCCATCATGGATTTCTGCTTCGTCGCCGCCCCCGTGCAGCTGCAGGGCGGGCTCACTGTAGGATAAGTGCGTTGCTCCCTGGCTATTCGTAGCTTAACTATGCGCCATAGTGGTTGACAGTGATGCGGATACCGACCGGGTCGATGGATTCGGCCCGCCCATGTAATTCTGGTGTTGGTATCTCGGATCAAACCGCAGCAAGGTGATGGTAATGTTGACTGTAGTATACAGCAGAGTGCGATGGTGGCAAGTTGCGAGGTGGGAATAGGCCGACCGGGGTGGCCATGGATCGAGCTGGGGAAAGCGGTCGCTAATAGTGGAGTGGGCTACATTGACGTGATATCTGGTCTGGTCTAGTGCGGACTCAAGTTGATGCCTATAGGTTTGGCCTACATAGCCATTACGAGGCTCATATATCCACAGACGCAAGGCCCAGCAGAACGATCACACAGCTATCCATACATCGCGTGCCCCTTCACCCGCACAGCTATACCACCGGCCGCACACCCATGTGGCCTTTTGAGCCTGACCCATTTAACGTGAGATGGTTTTCGGCCCGCTTTTTCCCTGGTTTTTGGCCCCGGTTTTAATTTCTTCTTTGTTTTTAATGGTTTTTTACTTGTTTTATTATCAGTTTTTGAAAAATCTCCGAAATTTTTCCGAAATTTGAACACTTTTGATAATCTAAACATTTTTTATATCTAAATATTTTTGGAAAATCCAAATTTTATTTGAATACGAATATTTTTCGAATCTTAATATTTCTGAGTTTGAATAATTTTTGAATTTGAACATTTTTTGAATTTAAACTTTTAAAATTTCAAAATAAATAAATCTGAAAAAGAAATAAAAAAGAAAAGAGTAAATAAAAATAAAAAGAAAATCTAAGATACAGAGAAGAAAGAAGGTCGAACTGGGTAGACCCATACCACGCGCATGGGTATGCGACACGCAACAAACTCTATTCTGCGCTCCTCACGAGCGGATGGAATTGGGTCGTGACCCATTTAGTGGGGATTAAATAGGATGTCCCGTTTTTTCTTTTTTGGTTTTCTGTTTTCTAGGTGGGCTTTTCCGAGTTTTTTCCGTTTCTTTTTTTGAAATTTGAATATTTATTGAAATCCGAATATTTTTCAAGTTTGATCACTTCTAAAATCTCAACAATTTTCAAATTTGTATTTCTTTAGTTTCAAATATTTTTCAAATTATAACTTTTTAAATTTGAACTTTTTACCTTTTTTAATTTGAACATTCTTTATAATATAATAATTTTATTGTCCAAGAAAAACCCAAAAATGTAAACATAAAAAAAAAGGCTAAAAGGGAAAAAACATACCTTTCTATTGGGCCGCATCGAAGTGGCCCATGAAGAAAATTGCTTCAGGCGGAGTGAATCCCACCTACTAAGAATGGAGCATAGGGGCTCCCGTGCACGAGGGGACTTCGTCGGGGTCGCCGTGCTTGCCGGGCGCTTCGCCAATCGCCCAAGTTGATAGCGAAAATAAGTTATGGCTATACGACCGTGCTCTATACGCAGTGCACCTAGTAGTTCTCAGTTCTCACCTCCTAAAGCTCTTAAGATTTGAATTGTAAGGACTTGTGTTTTTTTAGAAAGCACTTTGGATATGATGGTTTAAGTTATAAGATTCCAATGGAATCAATTCCATAAAATCCCAACACTTCTTTTTTGCGAATGAACTTGTATTATTCAAAATATCAGCTATTACAATTCGATTGGCACATGCTCAATAAACCTCTAGACCCGAGGAGAGCCATACTGCCGTTCGACTCTAGGTTCTGGCATAGTTTGCCAAAAATGGCTACAACTATTCTGACACCTATTTATATGAGTAATACAAGATTGACAAGCCTTCATCAAGGCCTTGATCTCTTCAACAATCGAACTGTTGGTTGATCTATCCTCTTCATTTTTGCTGAGCATTGCCACAATTTCAGCACAATCGACCTCTATCATCACAGGCATGGCACACCAATGTAGAGCAAGAGCCAAACCTTCGCGAAGTGCTAATAGTTCTGCCTCCAAAGGGCTCCGATAATTAAACAACTGCCGACATGAAGACCTCTAGCACTACCATTCTCAAAAGACCCATCAGTTTACACCAATCACCAGGAGGCACAACCCACTTAACAAGAGCTGCAATGGTTTTTGATAGCATTGAGTGGAACACTGCAACAGTCTTATCCATAATGAACTTTCCCTTGGCTATATCTAGATCATGAGAGAATCCTAATAGCTCATAAGAAACCTCCTAGATGCTAAGATGCCTCCACATGAGGAGGAGGTTTATCGTGTACCACCTCATTCCTAACATGCCAAATTCTCCATAGAACCATGAGGGTCATGCTTGTGATATTTCCTGGTAATAACCAGTCGCTCCCTGTATTATGAACAGAGCCAAGTGCATGAATACTCCAGACCTCCTCCATGTGACTCCATAGCTGTTTATCTAAATTACATCGTAACAGAGGACACTGATCATTAGGCTGAAGAGTATGTTTAGCTTTATTTTGTCATGTTGGAAGCGGATTCGCTGCGTGCAAAATGCCAAACTTTCGGTGGAGCGGCCGACTTCGAGACACAATCCCATATAATTCACCTACCATCTCTCTCCTAAAAAAATTATGCATACTGCACCATAGTACGGTTGTATTTTATCCATTTCTATGTTTTCAATTTTCATAAATTAAAATTGCAGATAAAAAGTAGAACAGCGTACACACAATTACCGGGTCACGAGGGCATATAGAATGGACTAGCCCCATCAAGTGTACTAATTAACCTTATGATAAAAAAGATCTCATGGTCTAGACGTAAAGCGGGTTAACTCATGTATCTTACAATATACCCCGTTGCAATTATATGCTAAAGCTAGACTTATATTATGAAACAGAGAGAGTAGTTGTCAGAAAAAGGTAGCTTAGGTTTTATTCGTTTTCAGAATTATATGTTTCGCATGAAGATACCAATTATGTTTCAGAGAGAGTAGTTGTCAGATTTTTTTTATAAGAGGAATATATTAATACCGTGAAGATACCAATTACATCCCTCTGCACCAACAAGGTGTCCGAAGACATCGGATGCACGGCGAAAAAGAAAATAGATATAAAAAAATAAAAAATAAAAAAGATCCCACCGTGGTGACCAAACACTCCCACCAGCGACACTCTAACCACCACCAAAGACAACACCTAAACTACAAAAGAGGTTCTCTATAAGCAACGTCTTCAAGAAAGAAACAGTGCAAAAGTGTTGTCTTCGTCTAATCGAAGTTCAAATGCTCTAATACCACCATCATGCGAATGAAACTACAAAAGAGGTTCAAATGCACCAACATCTACGAATAGATCTGGCTCTAATACCACTGATGGATTCGTTACATGGAAAACAAAAAATTACCTACGAGATATGCGAATGAAACTCAAAGATCAAGTCTATGAGATGTTAGTAGAGAGGAAGATTCGATCTACTTACCCTTGAAGAAACATGGGAGTTTACGGTCTATAGATTGGGTTGATGTAGTCCTAAACGGCGTCAGATCAATCCGATGAAGTACTGCACATGAAACACCTCCATGGTATCCACGCGTCCGGCCTGATGGCGTCTCCTCCTCCTTGATCCAGCAAGAGTGGGAGAAGAATCTCGTGATATCCCGGCAGCATAACGGCGTTGTGGTGTCTACGGTGTATGCAAGTAGCAAGGGCCTCGCCAAGCGGCTGCGCGGGGGAAGGAGTGGAGAGGGGAGAGGGAGGCGACGTCTAGAGGGATGGGTTGTTGCGCCTCCACCCCTGCGCCTCCTTATATATGGGTGGGGAGGGCTGGACCCATCAACCCTCCCTCCAAGGAAGGGGTGGAGACCGGGGGGGAGCCCCTCCCCAAGAAAGGCTTCCCCTCCCACGGCTAGGGTTTTGGCTTATGGCAGACGTATGGGCCCCAGGGATTGTGGCACCTGAAAGGATAGAGATGTCGCCTAGATGGGAGTGAATAGGCAATTTCAAAAACTATTACGGTTTTGTCTTGAAAGAATGCGGGATTAAACTAACGTTTATTTTACAAGCACAAAACCTAAATACACTAGGCTCAACAAAGTGCACCAATAACAAGTTAAGCTAAGTAAGATAGAACAAGATATAAGTAATTCAAGATAGATGTCTATCACAAGAAAATAAACATAGGTATAGGGATAACCGAGGCACATAGAGACGAAGATGTACTTATATGTTACCTTACAAGTAAGGTAAGTCACGTGTGAGAGGTGTGATATCCCACGAAGGAGACCTTATTCTAAGAGGATATCCCGATGAAGGAATAACCACTTTCCTTATAGTTAGCTTTTCCTCCACTTCAATGATGGCAAGCTCCACAACCACTTCACAAGCCGCTTGAAGGAGAAGCCCGTGCCTCTTCACAATATTCTATGAAAAGGACACCACAACACCAACCGCTAAGCCAACTAGGAGGTCACCCTCCAAGAGTAATAAGCTCACGGTCTCTCACTCGAACAAATCATAATGGAGACCTCAACACTATGCAAGGATGCAGAGCAATAACACCAAATATGTTCAAACCCTTCACACTCAAATCCCACCAAAGCAACAAGTGCTAGGGAGGAACTAGAGAGGAAGAACAATGGTGAAAATCAATAAAAGACTCCAAGATCTAGATCTAATGGGTTCCCCTCATTTATAGGAGGAATTGATTGGTGGAAATTGCAGATGTAGATCTCCGCTTACAAAGCTCTCAAAAATATGCAATAATCATAGGAGGGAATGGGTAGGAAGAAAACTCAAAGGGGACAACAATGGAGGTCAATTTCATGCTCAATAACCCTAGTAAAACCAATGGGGGCGAATCCCCTTTTATAGGAAAAGCAAATTTGACCATTGGGGCCAAAAACGTGTAGTCCAGGAAAAACGACGGCAAGTTCGGCTGGGCCAGAACATTCTGGCGCTAGTCCCGACGGGCCGGAAGCCAGGCCAGAAATTACCAGTGCCAATCGAGAATTTCGGCGGCCCCCTGGAACACTAGTCAGTAATAGGTTCTATCGGGAATTTTTGGCAGCCGCCAAAGCGTTTCGGAGGCGTTTCCGGCAGTGCCGGAATGCCTGCCGGTTTTCCATACAGAAAACAGTGATAACAAAAACGGTGATAACTTTTGCGTCCGAACTCTGATTTTAGCAAACTCGGGCTTTTTGAAAAGCTAAGAAAAAGTTCTATCTAACAAAAAATATTAAGAATGATCAAGATATAAAATACCAAATAAGGACATGTATGAAACCTTCCTAAATGAAGGACTGGTAAAACCTCCAAACTCGAAAACGCAATAGAATATGCATGCAATTTTTTTTCCGATGAACTTGGGCTTATTGAAGAGCTAGCAACAAGATCAAGAACATCACACAGAGAAACATCAATAATAAAAAATAGAGAGATGCAGAGTATGCAAAGGATTGAGATTCCTAAGACGATGTGATCAAGTTGCCCAACCGAAGGCCCCTCTTAATAGTGCGGCTATCTATCCTATAACCTGGTCTCCCAATACTTCGAAGATCGTGGATTGGATTGGATCGGACCGTGAGTACTGCACTGCATCAAGCAACGTGCTTCATCAGTAATCCGCAACTGTGTGTCTAGTAGTAATCCTCGCGGCCTTCTACCTCAGCTAGATCTTGGGATCATCGTATATGAATTTTTTGTTTTATCTCTACGTGGCTCAACACCTACGGGTTTGAGAACATGCAGACATGATTGGGACACCTCTCCGATCAATAACCAGTAACGGGACCATGGATGTCCATATTGATTCCCACACATTCAACAAAGTTCTTTTATTGGTTGAACCATGGTGTCGAGGATTCAATTAATCCGGTATCTGATTCCCTATGTCTCATGATATATTACTTGCCCGAGATCCGATCATCAGTATCGCCATACCTAGTTCAATCTCGTTACCGCTAAGTTCTCTTTACTCGTTCCATAATATAGGATATCCGTGACTAAACACATTAGTCACATGCTTTCAATATTTAGGATGCTACATTACCAAGAGGGCCTAGGATATCTCTCCATCACGTGGAGGGACAAATTCGAGTTTTGATACATGCAACCCAACAAGTACCATCGGATATGCCTAAAAGCCACCTTTATAATCACTCAATGACAAAGTGATGTTTGATGTACACAAGTCATTATTACGGTGCTAGGGAGTAACACAATCTCATGGTCTAAGGAAACGATACTTGATATTTACGAAAGCTATAGAAATCAAACTTATTGACACGATCAATGGATATGCTTGCTATTGGATCTGTCCATCACATCATTGTCCTAATGATATGGTCCCGTTATCAAGTGACATTACATGCCCATGGTTAGGAAACCTTAACTATCACTTGACTAACGAACTAGTTCAGAAGAGACTTCATAGGGACTCAATGTTGTTTATATATATCCACACATGTATTTAGTTTTCGGTACATACGATTATAGCATGTAGAATAAAAACTTATCATGCATAAACATTGAATATAAAAATAAAGACTTTGTTATTGCCTCTTGGGAATATTTCCACCAAGTCCTAATACATAATGTTCTATTTGTGGTATTGATACCAAGAAAAGGACCATTGTAGATAAAAACATATCGAGCTCTACTCCTTTTGTGGGGATATAAACTATAGTTTCATCTAGGATAGTAGTGTCTTTAGGCGATCTCCAAATTCCAAATGTTTTCAATGTTGGTACTAGCAGGGCAACTGGTGTTAATGATGTGTGCATAAAGCATCAATGTTACAATTCCTATACACCTTTGTTTCTTAATATGAAAAAAAGGTCATGTTATAATTGCTCATATGAGTACTCAATATGATAGGTAAGTCTCAAGCTATATGTTTTTATGTTCATAGTGGTATTCATATGATGTTAATCATTCGTGTAGCCAAGGTGTGCATTGTATCTTCACAACATGACTATTCTCACTTCATGTAATGATTAAGCTCATCATGTCCACTTAAAAACGCAAGATTATCCATAAAAAATTACAAGTCTAGATTTAAGCAGTGGCGGAGCCAAGAATGACACATGGGGGTGCTAACTTATTACACACGAAAAACCACTATATGCACCATAGTAAAGTACTTTGTCATTGGGAATAGGTGTTTTGGCTTCCACGTGCAAATGAACATATTACAAAAAATACATAGAAAATAAAATTTAAATAGTTAAAAAATATGAACAAAAATTTCGCATACACATCCGGACATTCTATGCATGTACACAAGTTTTCAGAAAGAATGAACATTTTATGTGGCTTGTGTAAAAAGACAAAAAACATGTTGGTGAATAGACATCACTAGTACAAACTCGTTAATTAGACACAGTGCCTAGAGGAGGTTTACCCCTAAAATACAAACAACCGGCTGCGTTCATCAACCTCAGGAAGTCATAATTCGGTGAGCGCCTCTACCTATAACCTCAGACGGTTGGGAATTAGCAACGTCTCTAGTACTATTTGCCCTCAACCGATCATTAAAAAGAAATGCCTCTAATGGGTACCTGAGACGAAAGAAAATAGTGACCGTCTCCCTAGATCATTGAACCACAACCAGTCACAAAAATTAACAGCCTCCAAGGGTCTACCGAGGCGGACCATTATACCACCCATCTCAAAAACTAGCTTCGTGCATGTTTTTGAGGTAGCATGCGTGTTGATATTGTTAATGCAATTAGAAAGTGGAGAACATGCATCATTCCACCATCCAGGAATCCACACCCGCGTGTCCATTCGAGGGAAACTAACCGTCCCCGCTTATATAAACCCGCTCGACATTCGTATTCCAGGAGCTAGCGTCCTTTCTCCCCAATCGGTCTAGTCAGAAAACCCCAATATGCCTTCTGCGTACGCACATCCTTCCATGGCACATCCCTCCCCTTAGTTGCACCATGAAGCATACCCATGGAGACAAGCCGACGGTGAAGCTAGTTGGAGGCGCAGCAGATGGCTCAGTCGTCGCCAAGCACGCGGAGGCGGCTTCTCCAGGCACACACGCCGCTCGTTGCCGCGCTGTCGCTACTTCGGGCTTTGTCCATCCAGTCGTCATCGCTGTCGAGTAGCAGGTGAACGACAACATCATGGTGCTAGCGGATGATCTAGATGAGGGGAATGCAGGCGGAAGTATCTTCATCCCAGAGGAAGATGAGAACTATGCCCATGTCATCATCAACCCCTTCCTCGAAGTAGTCGAGGAGAGGGATGAGTTCGAGGAGGAGGTCTCCGATGAGGCATCTAAGGTACTACTTTGCTTCTCTATTAGCAGTCACAGATTTCACTATTTATACGTAGGATTTTCTTAATCTATAGATTCTTTTACTCTGCCGACTTCTTGCTATAGACATATTAGAATATATGGTTCAAACGGTCAATTGTTTTAGAGAATTGATTAGATCTGCTGATCTGCCATCTAGTAATTTTACATTTGCTTGTTGTTGTTCGTACGGTTCTTCTTGTGCTGTAGATTTAATCGATCTGTAACATATTTGAGTTTAGGGATTTTAGACATTGCTGTTACTGGAGTGTTGATTTTGATACACACCATGCATATATGTTACATAGTGTATAAGGATTGTATTTCAATTTCTCACTAAGCCCAGTGATTCAAATTTGCCCCAAAATAGTGCAAGGGTGACACATATTTGATGGTGTCAGAAGTTTTTAGGGACGAGTTAGTGAATCTGAGGCAATATACATAAACAATAATGTAGGTTGTGCTTGGTACTTTGGTTCGCTAAATCCATCTCTAAAAAATTATATATGAGGCCCTAGATATATTCTACATTCATATGGAACTATGATACATGAATTATTTCTGCTAGTACACAACCAATTGTGGTCATGCTTTGAATTTATTACATGCATCTGAATCTCTTGTTTGATTCTTGTGATTATGTGATTATACTATATATCCAAGAAACAAATGATTCATATGATGCATGTATATGCATGGTTTGATCATAAGTTGTTTCTACATGTAACTATGAACTCTAGTCATCTTATGAAGAGCCCGTTGAGGGGCTTGAGTTTAGAGGTATCAAAAAATATTAAAATTGTAGTCATCTGTTTTGTATGTGCTTAGACGATAGACATGAATATTCCACTGCATTGAAATTTTTATGTGTTGTTTCATCAGGGCCTCAACACAAGGGGGCACTGGTTTTGATAAGAAGAGCCTTTTTTGAAAACAACATGTATGTGAAAGAAGTTCATGCAGACTTCCTCTTAGACTGGTGTGAACCCGAATTTCCACCAAAATAAAGTACTACGTCTACAGGTTGCCCTTTTCATCTTTCATAAAAAATAAGTGCAAGCTGGTATGATGATATATTCTTGAACATGTGATCAACAAGCTAGCCTGTGATATTTAATTACTTCCAGTAATCACAAGCATGCTAATTCTTCAATTTTTTGTACTTGCACAGACATTTGGAGATGAGTTTACAAGAAAATACCTAAAGAATCGCCTTGATGAACCTATTAATGTCCATGTTTGGCAAATGAACATGAAAAAGCCAAAGATGGTCAGGCTGAAGATGGGAGAAGGATCAAATGCAATCTTGACGACTGGATGGGAGTAGGTTGTGTGAACCTTCAACTTGAAGAAGCATATCGTTGTCCTTTTTGCTTTGATGAAAAAGATAATGGAGAGGTACATATTCTAGTTCAACAACTTCCACTGGGTGGCCCATTATAAATGCAATGCTGGTTTGTTAGAGAATACTAATTATGCTAGTTGTTTGATGTATGGACTCTACTTTGTATGTACTACCATAACCTAATGGCTAAATTTATATGGATTTCCCCTAGCTAAGGATAATTATTAATATAATGGTCTTCTAGGGCCGGCTGCTAAGTACTTGAGCTATAATAATATGTTTATCCAATTTCCGGCCACTGAATCATGATTATGTGTCATATCTGCTATGACTGAGTTTGAATTAGCACTACGGTTGGAGGCGGCCATAAATAAACACTGCTTCGAGGCGTCCTTGTTCTGGAGACGGTCTTTATTTGAATCCAACTTTGGGTCCCTTACTCTTGGAGGCGGTCCCTACTAGAAGCCGTCTGAGGGTGAGGAGTTCTTGCAAGCGATGAAGACTAATAGCCGTCTCTAGGTCATACGTATTAGAGGTGTTTACATTTTTCCACCGCCTGAGGTCGTGTATCTTAGAGCCGGAACAGAAAACCGACTCAGGTGGTGCTCTCTTAGAGTCTATGCGCTTGAGCCGGAATGAGAAACCGGCTGAGGTCTATAGGCAGTAACCGTCTCAAAAAATATTAAAATTGTAGTCATCTGTTTTGTATGTGCTTAGACGATAGACATGGATATTTCACTGCATTGAAATTTTTATATGTTGTTTCATCAGGGCCTCAACACAAGGAGGGCACTGATTTTGATAAGAAGAGCCTTTTTTGAAAACAACATGTATGTGAAAGAAGTTCATGCAGACTTCCTCTTAGACTGGTGTGAACCCTAATTTCCACCAAAATCAAGTACTACGTCTACAGGTTGCCCTTTTCATCTTTCATAAAAAATAAGTGCAAGCTGGTATGATGATATATTCTTGAACATGTGATCAACAAGCTAGCCTGTGATATTTAATTACTTCCAGTAATCACAAGCATGCTAATTCTTCAATTTTTTGTACTTGCACAGACATTTAGAGATAAGTTTACAAGAAAATACCTAAAGAATCGCCTTGATGAACCTATTAATGTCCATGTTTGGCAAATGAACATGAAGAAGCCAAAGATGGTCAGGCTGAAGATGGGAGAAGGATCAAATGCAATCTTGACGACTGGATGGGAGTAGGTTGTGTGAACCTTCAACTTGAAGAAGCATAGCATTGTCCTTTTTGCTTTGATGAAAAAGATAATGGAGAGGTACATATTCTAGTTCAACAACTTCCACTGGGTGGCCCATTATAAATGCAATGCTGGTTTGTTAGAGAGTACTAATTATGCTAGTTGTTTGATGTATGGACTCTACTTTGTATGTACTACCATAACCTAATGGCTAAATTTGTATGGATTTCCCCTAGCTAAGGATAATTGTTAATATAATGGTTTTCTAGGGCTGGCTGCTAAGTACTTGAGCTATAATAATATGTTTATCCAATTTCCGGCCGCTGAATCGATTATGTGTCATATCTGCTATGACTGAGTTTGAATTAGCACTACGGTTGGAGGCGGCCATGAATAACCACTGCTTTGAGGCGTCCTTGTTCTGGAGACGGTCTTTATTTGAATCCAACTTTGGGTCCCTTACTCTTGGAGGCGGTCCCTACTAGAAGCCGTCCGAGGGTGAGGAGTTCTTGCAAGCGGTGAAGACTAATAGCCGTCTCTAGATCATACGTATTAGAGGTGTTTACATTTTTCCACCGCCTGAGGTCGTGTATCTTAGAGCCGGAACAGAAAACCGACTCAGGTGGTGCGCTCTTAGAGTCTATGCGCTTGATCCGGAACGAGAAACCGGCTGAGGTCTATAGGCAGTAACCGTCTCTAAATAACGCGTTTGTAGTAGTGCATGTTGGAGCACTGAAATTTATATTACATGGGACATCTAAACTATTCTTTTCACCTGCAAAATTATGTACGAACATTTATTGTCCGGATATACATGCAAATATTTTTTTCTAATTTTTTAAACATTTTGAAATATGTTTTCACAAAATGGATTCATTTGCACCTGTGAGCCGAATTGGATTTCTGTTTTTCATTGACACAAGCATAAGTAGTCTAGTAGAGAATAAAAACTAGAGATGATAACAACTTCGCATCATTTGTGTAATTCTGTCAAATATCACTATGCTACTGTCTAATTAGAATGGAACATTCAATTACTCGTTCTCTTGGTGCGCGTTCACACTAGTTTATGTGCTTAATAAGATATATATCATATGATGGAAAATACCGTGGTGCCATTGCTGTTTTGGCCCTTTGGGAAGGAGTTGGAGAGACTGAGGAGGAAGGGAGCAGTTCACGAGTAGCCATCGATGGTGCATTCATGCGCTTGTGCAAGTCTCTCTCGATAGCGCTCGAGCAGGAATGAGCACAAATTCAGGTGGCCTAGCTGGTGATGCACTTTTGAAATTCACCTTTGTCTACTGAATAGCTTGGGGTTAATTGGCTGGACCGGTGCTACATGCCGGGTAGCACCGGTCACAGCTCTGCCTCTGGATTTAAGGTTCTCTAACATAAAAAATAGTGTACTTATATTAATTAAGTAATTAATTTGTGTGTGCATATGGGATGGTTGTTACATCATTTAAGTTTGTAGTAATTGTAACTAACGAGCGGAGCTAACGTCATACGCTAAAACAATATCCACTTCACAATATATTCATGGACAACTAGATTCGGATTTTCAATGTTGGTAACAATGCATGGTTTATATTAATGGAACATTTAGGTATGCTTCATGTTTTTAGATCTCTATTATGTTTCTCGTTTAATGGCAATGCATGTTGGCATCTGTTCATAAAAACTGATTTATTGGGATGAATGTCTTAACGAATTGTTATTTTTGTTTGTAGTATTGTGCTAT
The DNA here is from genome assembly GCA_916181665.1 of Avena sativa. NCBI lineage: Eukaryota > Viridiplantae > Streptophyta > Magnoliopsida > Poales > Poaceae > Avena > Avena sativa. The sequence continues at coordinate 56,976,238 of OV702292.1, forward strand.
CAAAATAAGTGATTAATGATCATATATGGATCGAAGTATGGACCATGCCCTTTTGTTATTCTAACAAGCACAACTCATGTCTTTATTATAGTTAATAATGTTTGGTTCTGATGACGAGAAAATGGGGAGATAGAAATACTCGCGCCCGCGTCATAGAGACAGATAGAATATAAATTTAAAGGTGTGCGTATGTAAATGACAGATATCATGAATTGCGTTTCATACTTCCGGAACTCATACATTTATAGAAATTCCGTTAATTACATCTCCAAAGAGAAAACCCCTGATTAAGAATTCCAACATTTCTAATATATAGGATTACATCATACAATTATTACAAAAGATGAAATAAAAATGGAAAGTCATCCTCGCTGTCTTCTTCAATGCTGGTATGCTCGGATAGTCTTTCAATCTTCTTCAAATTTTCCTAAAGTTGGTGAGCTTTTTTTAGCAGTCACATTTGATTTGATTTTACTCATACTTTGTTTGATAGTACAATCTACCCATATGAGAATGCATGTGTGGGTTGTTTATGCCCGATCAATTCACCAAGAGGATTTTTCTAATGGTAGATAATTAATCGGCCAGGAGACCCTTTTCATCATCGCATGTAGTATGGACTATATGATCATGCATGCGAGTTTTCTACATGCATTGGACTTGAACAATGTATAGTTCTGTCACTAACGACAGTGACATGTGAACTCGATGTTTAACCCAAGCAACATGCGGATGAATATTTCGTATCATATTTCTTTTACTTGTACTAGTACTATCAGTACAAGAGGTTTGTATGCAATTTAGCCTATGAAACATGCACGGGCTTTTTCTACATGCATGAAATTGCAGCCGCATACTGGCCTTTCATGTTTGTTTTAGTACTAATAGATGTAGTACTGATTTGTCTTGGGAGCCTTTGATTTATTTTCATACCACCGGGGTATGTATATTTTAATATCTTACTTGTATTACTACTAACATCGCGTAACACTAATATGATGTCCGCGAGCAGTGTAACCAAGGGGAGTTTTATGACATGATTTGATGATTTTGAAACTAGCCTACAATGTGATATGAGGCGGTTTCAAGGAATTATATGCAGACTATATGGATATGCATGTTTGATACCTCACTTGTATTACTACTAACATCATGTAGTACCAATATGGTACTCATCCATAGTGTAAACAAGGGAATTTTGTATGACATGATTTAATGATTTAGCCTATATTATAATGTGAGGCAGATTTTATTATGGTTTATTTCACTTGTATTACTACTAGCATCGCACAGAAATAAATGCATGCAAGAAGTGTAACCAAGTTGAAGTTTTATTTTCTTCATGTTTGTATTATTACTATCATAGCATAAAATGCACGTAGAGTAACCAAACAAGAAGTATATCTTATAATTTAGTTAGCATATTCGTATGCATATTTTCCACAAGCATAACGCTATGCCGATTTCTACTTATTTTGGCTTATATCCTACTCAAAGGAATGATATCTTCTTTTATTTGTACTTGTTCATATCCATTTTTAAGACTAACCCAAGAGGATTTTTATGGAATCTTTGTACCAATATAATTCTCTAAACCTAGGAACGAGGCTTATGCCCACGTTTCGTCCTGGTTTGTATCGCTAAAGGGATCAAATCAAGAGATGAACATCAAGAACACATAGACACAAACTCCATGGTTTGCACCACAGCGGCCGAACCAAGGACATAAGTTTCTTTGTAGATACAAGAGAGCTTCTTGGTTTGTACCAATGACCAAACCAAAAACAAAGAAAGAGGATGAAGATAGATACACTTTGGTTTGCACGCATGGCCAGACCAAAGGCTAAGAGAAAGTCATTAATCCCACCTTGTCTTGAACATCCAGTGTTCCTTTATTTTTTTTCTTCTTGCTTGCCTTGTCTGCTGTGGTGTGAACTTACCAGGAGCAGAGCGATGGGGAGGATGTGTTCTGTGTGAGAGATGGCAATGGGATGATGGGTGTCAGCGATTTCTTTTGTGCGTGGGATGGTCTCCTATTTATAAAGGTTGGGGCCTCGTGTGTCTAGTTGCGAAGGAGCAACTCCTGAGACGTGCAGATCGTGGAGACGATCGTGGGGGCATGGCCGCTCCTAGTTAGTCTGCTCCTAGTTAGTCTGCGTATGAGGACTTGGTCCGCACATTACCTTTTTTTAATTTAGAGCGTACGAGTAACCATGGGCTCATATTATTAGCCCAATGTCTTTTTCAATTAATCTCTCCCTCATGCATATGGGCCACACAGGCTGTATATTATACCAATATTATATGTTAATCATGGCACGGCGCCGGCTAATCCATGCATTATGCATGCACATAGCGACATGGCGAGTAGTTTCACGTAGTTGTTTTCGTATGGCCCTATAGCATGTATGTAAATCAGCTAGCTTGCAACATTTAAATCACATAACTAGCAAACAATAATTTCTATATGTATTGTAAAAGTTCTTTTGATGTGTGAAGCAAGTATTTTTTTTATACTTGCTCTTTTGTCATGAACTAATATTTCTCGACAATTACGTATGTGCATCTTTGCCGACTGTTTTTTATTTCTTATTTGAAATGGTTTTGTTATTATTATTTAAAATCGTATTATTATTTTGTTATAATGGAATTTTGCTGTTAGAAGTAATTTTGTTAATATTTCGACGTATTTCCCACGCACTTATTTATTTTTGGTCAAAATCGATGTCAACAAGTTCATAATATCGCAAGAAGGGTATTAAAATTCATTCCCCTCTAGCTTTATCCTCGCCATGCAATGTTTTAATAATACCTTTTTTCACTATTTTGTTATAACAGAAACACATCATTACAAAGATGTAATGGTCATACATATAAAAAATCTTGGCAGAAGACCTAAAACATCGAACACGAATTATTGTTGCCTCAAAAAGGCTGAATTACCTAATGGAAATATAACTAACTTTTCACTCGATATAGCACTTAATGGATGCGCAAACAAGATAGCATCTAGCAAAGTGCTCCATATTGTGCATGAATATTCCCATCTTGTATGGTAGAAGAGTACTATGGAGTTGCATTGAACCATCCATCGGTTTTGATGGAAGATTGCCCTACATTGGTACCATTATGGCCCAAGCGAGCATCCATCCCAAGGAATCCGTTGTGGTATACATTATCTGAGAGAGGATATCCCCATGAATCATAGCCGAAAAGGCCATCAAAATAATTGACACTTGAGTTGGCCAACAATGTAGAGTCCTCCAAATTATGCTTGAAGGTTGTGTTAGGACCCATGTAGTTCTGCGGTGGTTGCCCCCTACCAGGACTTGGGTAGTTCTGGAGGTGTAGATCTTGTGGTGGAGGTAGCTCATGTATAGGATCAGAAATTGGTTGTAGAAGGGAAGTCGGCGGTGGCGCCGAAGCTGATGGTGTTGTATGGAGAATTTGTGGTACCTTCATAGTATGATGTGGTGTCAAAGTTTGTTGTGGTGTTGATGTTAGTGGACCTGAAAGAAGAAACTGTTGCGGGGGATTGTGAGACCACGACGACTGTTGACACATAGGAATAGTTTGCAGGTGATCATATGATCTACTTCCGGATGGTAGCATGTTTCTCGTCATGCTTTGTCCTCCAATCTTGGCCTCCTGGCCATGATGCAATTGAGGCAACCGACTTCGATTGTCCTCCTGGACCCGCGAGAGGTCATTGAAGAGTTTGTGGAGATCTTGCAGACTAAGATCTTCCTTCAAGAAGACAAGGTTTGCTACCATACCTGGATTCTCATCTTGGATCTTCTTCATGCGTTCGGTGGTTATTTGACTTCTATTATCCTTTATCATGTTCTCCATGTCCAACCGAACCAATTCACTTTGCAGCGATGCAATATTGGCTGCTCTCTCTTCATCGACTGATGGAGTTGTTCCTGATAATAAAGCATCAACAATTGGCTTGGCTGATGGTGTACCGAATGAGTGCAGATTTCCATTTTCTGCCTCTAGTACGACACCAACCCTAGAGCCGGTGTGGACAGATAGGTCAGCGGCACCTTTGATCAAGCCGTTGCGTCGCTTGTGGGCAATTGAACTAGCTCCCTATGCGCCACAATATGACAGAAGAGAAGCAATAAAATCTCAGGTTGTGGCCGACTTTTTTGTGGACTCGGCCGAGGTACAATATGAACCACCGCTACCAGATCCGAACTACTGGAGAATGCACTTTGATGGGTCAAAAACAAAAACCGGGTTAGGCGCCGGAGTTGTGCTTACCTCTCCAAAGAATGACCAGTTCAAGTATGTGCTACAGATCCATTTCGAAGCGTCGAACAATGTCGCTGAATATGAAGCACTTGTGCATGGGCTCAAAGTGGCAAAAGAAATTGGGATACGTCGGATCCAATGCTTTGGCGACTCGGATTTGGTAGTTCAGCAAGTGTCGGGGCTGTGGGATGCTCTTGATCCGAACATGGCACTATACAGATTCCATGTGCAGAAGATATCTGGTTATTTTGAGGGATGCGAATTTCGCCATGTACCCCGGGTGGAAAATGAGGCTGCCGACATATTGTCGAAGCTCGGATCAACCCGACAAGCAATTCCACCGGGTGTAGCATTAGAACACCTCAGAAAACCGTCTATCAGACCGTCCCCAGAAACTGACTCAATTTACGTCCCGGAGGATCCGGAGTCCGGAGCTGTGTCCATGGACATTGACATGGGAGGTGGTGCGCGAAACCCGGGGGCTGCCTCGGCAAACCCGGGGACTGCCTCGCAGAACCCGGGGACTGCTCAGCGTGATCCGATTGAGGTTATGCCGGTGGATCAGATGGAAATTGATGAGGATGTGTTCCCTGTACGAGCAATACCAGCTTGGGCACTACCTATATTTCAATTCCTGAAAGATGGAACTTTACCCGTTGAGGAGGTGCTATCCAGGCAAACTCAAAGGAGAGCAAAGGCATACACGATCATCAATTTCGAGCTGTACAAAAGGAGTGTGACTAATGTCCTCCAGCGATGTGTTGACCCAGAAGAAGGGCTTGACATCCTCCGAGATATACATCAAGGGGAATGTGGGCATCATGCCTCGTCCAGAGCCTTGGTTGCAAAAGCTTTCCGGCATGGATTCTACTGGCCAAGTGCCTTAGAACAAGCAGAGGATTTGGTAAGAAAATGCAATGGTTGTCAGAGGTACGCTATCAAGACACATATGCCAATGTCGGAACTCAAGACCATACCAATCACATGGCCATTTGCCGTATGGTGTTTGGACATGGTTGGCCCGTTCAAACCAGCAAGGGGAAATATGACTCACATTTTGGTCATGGTGGATAAATTTACAAAGTGGATTGAAGTAAAGCTAATAAGAAAATGTGATGGAGCTACGGCCGTGACATTTCTCAAAGACATCATCTTGAGATACGGTTATCCTCATAGTATCATAACTGATAATGGCACAAATTTTGCTGAAGGAGCATTTGTGCGATTCTGCCGAGATAAGAAGATCCGGCTGGACGTTGCCTCGGTAGCCCATCCTGCATCAAACGGACAAGTGGAAAGATCCAACGGATTAGTACTGTCCGGGATAAAACCCCGGCTCATTGAGCCGCTGCAAAGATCAGCAGGGTGCTGGATAGAAGAACTACCAGCGGTATTGTGGAGTTTAAGAACAACTCCGAATCGATCAACATGCTATACGCCATTCTTTCTGGTATATGGGGCAGAAGCTATATTACCAGCCGACATAGAGCATGACTCGCCTAGGGTCACCCAATACACAGAGGCCGAAGTGCAAGAAGCCCGGCAAAATGATGTTGATCTGCTGGAAGAAGCGAGAGAATTGGCATTGTCCAGATCCGCCATATATCAGCAAAACCTCCGACGCTATCATAGCCAGAAAGTAACCCCCCCGAGTCTTCCGAGAAGGTGATCTGGTACTCCGGTTGGTACAACGTACTGCGGGCATGCATAAGTTATCCCCCCCCATGGGAAGGGCCGTTCATTGTGAGCAAAGCATTGCATAATGATTCTTACTATCTTATCAATGCAAAACCACAGGAAAAGAACAAGGAGGACATGTCCGACGAGGAATCTAAGCGTCCATGGAATGTAGCTCTACTTCGTCCTTTCTACACTTAGCAGAGAAGTGTATGTATCCGAGTCTCTCATATGTCGGTATGTATGCCGGCAATGAGCCTATCAATGAAATGTTGGCACCTCGAGCAGTAACTCGGGGACTGCCTTAATAATATTTGTTGTCTTCTGTATCTATTATTTATACGTCGGCTGGCGTAAGTTGTTCTACTTAGGCCGGATTAGTAATGTGTGAGCACCAAGAACCCAACTCTTCGACTTGCTGCTGTCCAACAAGAATTGGCTTCATGGCAAGCAAGAGAACAAGTTTGGAATTGCGTAGCACATGAAAAACGACTAAGGAAAAGAACTTAATCGAGCCGACGTTTATTTTTCGGACTAACCTTATGTTTACTTTCGATTTACTATGCTGAATTACTTTGAGCTAATCCTAAAGTTTCCAAGTATTGTTAAGACAATTTTTGAAGCTCGGACTCGTAAGTCATAAAACCGAATCAAGGTAGACACGAGCCGAGCCAAAAGGTTGGATGAACAAGAAAATGAAACTCGGGGACTATGCCCAAGTTAATCCGGCATGAAAACTTAGTAGCAAAATATCACTTGTGTGCTTGATACAATTCCACCCGGCATACCGGGGATCTGATAAACTTTAAAGTTTTTTCACTCAAGGAGCAGCAGGAGGAGGGAGTTTGGCGTCATCTTCGCTGTCTTCGATGTCCGAGGCATTGTCCTCTTCGTCCTCATCCGAGCCATCTTCAACATTTTCAGCGATTTCATCATCTGCGCCACCAAGGAAGATTGGACCCTCATTCCGTTCATGAATGGGGGCATATTCGATGAGGCTATGGGCGCAAGCCTTGCGCCGAGCTATCCACTCCGGGTCACTGGACCATCTGGATTCGGTACGCATGCGCGCTAGGAGGTTGAGGTCGATCTTCTCGTACCACGTAAGCACGTAGTGGAGAACGGTCTCAGCTCCGGCACGTCCAGCGGATTCCCTCCAAAGGTCGAGCTGGGTCTCGCATTCCATCAACTTATCAACAAGAACTGCGGTCCCCTCCGGAGTATCTTCTGCAGGCCAAAAGGTATTGAAGATTCAGACTACCACGTCAAGGATATCCTTGCCATAGTTCTTCACGATTTCCACGCGAGAAGACAAGCAGACCAACAGGTCCTCCATGTCATAAGGAATCTCTTCAGCGTCAGGAGCAATGGGGGTACCCCTCTCTCAGCGGAACTTAGCAACATCGGTGCTTGCAATGGCATTGCCCTCTGGAAATTTGCCTGAAAACAAGACAAGAGAAGCGGGTAAAGAAAATACATGTGAAGTAACCCGGAGAAATATGCCGGATGAGGGAAAGGAGCTTATGTGAAATATGGCTGTGGATCCGGGTCAACTCCTTGGTACAGTCATCACGCCTTTTGCGAAGCTGCACAAGTTCAGTATTCGCCGACTCAAGTTTGACGTCGGCCTCCTGGAGAAGTTCTCGGTCCTTGGCAATATGGAGATTGAGGCGCTCGCGCTCTTCAGTATAGTCCTGGCCAGCTTTTTGAAGTTCGGATTGGTGCTGCGCTTTCAACTTCTTCATATCTTCCTTGAGCTTGGCAATTTCATCATCCTTGGTTCGGAGGAGGGCAAGCTCATCATCTTTCTTTTTGATCTCGGCCTGATGCTGCCCTGCTTGTTCGAGAAAATGCAGCATCATATCAGGCACGAGCACACTATCTTCCAGTGATGCTGAAATAGTTTTTTGACCCGGCAAAGCCGAGCTATGAATGTTCGCCGAGCCAAGGAGAAAAGGAGATAGAAAGCATAGCAAGGTCGCACAAAAGTAACTTACCCTTGATCTGGTCAAGATTCTTCCTCATGAGGGTATTCTTAGCTTCCACCCCAGCTGCGAAAACCGAATGATGGTTTAGTTCGGTAGAGAAAGAGGAAGAAAACACAGAAAAATGTCAAGAAGAGAACTTACCCCTTTTCTCGTGTTCAGCGAGAAGTGCATTATGCTTTGCACGCAGCATCTTGTGAGTGTCCAGGAGACGCTGAAACTCAGTGCTCCGGCGGTTGGTGGTCACCTGAAAAGAGTACAAAAATATAGCTTAGTCTTGTGCATATTCGAAGTGTACAAAATCCAGGCCAAGTGGAACTTAACCCGGCTCTAGGTGTGTGCATATTCGAAGTGTACAAAATTCGGGCCAAGTGGAACTTAACCCGGCTCTAGGTGTGTGCATATTCGAAGTGTACAAAATCCGGGCCAAGTGGAACTTAACTCGGCTCTAGGTGTGTGCATATTCGAAGTGTACAAAATCCGGGCCAAGTGGAACTTAACCCGGCTCTAGGTGTGTGCATATTCGAAGTGTACAAAATCCAGGCCAAGTGGAACTTAACCCGGCTCTAGGTGTGTGCATATTCGAAGTGTCCAAAATCCGGGCCAAGTGCAACTTAACCCGGCTCTAGGTGTGTGCATATTAGAAGTATACAAAATCCAGGCCAAGTGGAACTTAACTCGGCTCTAGGTGTGTGCATATTCGAAGTTATCAAGGAGCTATATTAGTTTTCTAAGGAGCATCCGGCCAAGTAACAAGTTACTCCCCCAGAGGCTCGGGGACTAATGGTTATATCACTAATATGTACAACATGCTAAGGAAAAGGTGAAGTAACGTGCCTCCATCATCCGACCCGCAAGGTTAATTGCCTTAGCGGCTGTGTTCATTTGAGCAGCAAATTCGGCGGGACCGAACTTCTCCGGGAGATCATCGTTGTGGACGAACTCTGCCTTGTTCCAGTTGTTCACAAACTCGATCAAGGTCGGAGGGTATCGTTCGCCGCTGAGAATGTGGGGCACCACTAGGCCCTTGGCATGTGCTTCCCTCCTCTCAACCGGGGCAAGAGCAGGGCTGGTGTGTAAAACGAGTTGCGCGTCAGCTGGCTCGGCAGGGGCGTCCTTCGGTGGTGGAGTTTTCTTCGAAAGCATGGACGCGAGTGTGCGCTGTCCAGCCTTGATGGACGTTGCCCTGGTGGCGTCAGGGGCCTTCTTGCCCTTAGGTTGCTGCTGAGAAGTGGAAGTTGTTGCAGCAGATTTACCCTTGGGAGCTGCCTTGGTGCTTTCTCGCCGAGACTGGGAAGACTCGGACGAGGCGGAGGGGCTTGGTGCTGCTGCTGTTGCTTTTGCTACTGGTGCTGGAGTTGGTGCTGGTGCTGGTGCTGGTTTCTTCTTCGGTGGAGGTGCTGAGGTAACCTCGGTGGTAGCTGGTTGCGGCGGAGCCGAAGTAGTGGTGGCCATAGCCTCGGCAGAGCCAGTATCCCCCGCTCTAGGGTTGCCCTCCTCTTGACGAGGTGGGATGGAACCCGGAGCAGCCGCTAAACCCTCCGGGATTGGGCTCAGCGGGCGTGAATCATCGCCACGAGGGGGAGAAGGGCTGTGTCAGAGCGGGGAGGCAATGCCGGACCCACTCTGTGGGACCTCCACCGCGGCCCTGCCGAATCAAACATTGCCGGATGAGAAACTATAACAATAGAAGAACAAGTAAATGGCAAAGGGAAAAGAGGCTTACTCATCCGAGGTCAGGGGCTCCTTGGGCTTTCGAGCCCTTCGTGCTCTGGCCTTGGTTGCAGGCTTGGTGGCAGTTTTGTCCCCGGACTTCTTTTGCCTTTTGGCTGGCTGAGAAGGTCCGGAGGAAGAAGTTGATGCGGCTCCCCTTTTCTTCTTCGGTGCGACCGGAACAGGATCACCCACGGCAAGGGGAGGGTCCTCATGGATCTGCCCACCGAGGTTAGCTGATGTCGGAAAAGCATAAGAAAGGGGGACAACGTCAAATGCTTCCATCACCTCAACATCCGAATCATCTTCATCGTCGGGCCAATCTCTAATAGAGGAGAGTTTACCGGTGGGTCGCTTGGTCGCATCGGCCATAGGAAGGAACATCTCCTGGTTCGGTTCCTCCTCGTACGAGGTATCCCGGTCAGGCACCCATTTGAGGGAAGGCACGGTGCCATCCTCGATGGTTTGCTGAAGAAATATCTAAGGGAAAGAAAAGGCAACATGATTAAAACCAACAACAAATACCGACATATGATTTAACTCGGAAAAAGTTTGGGGCACGAGACTTACCGAAGGAGGAAGCCTATCCCGGCAAAAATGTTCCATTCCCCACATCCACTTAGAGGAGAAGTCCTTGTGGGTGGTGAAGAGGGCCTTGACCCGGCGATAGATATCTATGTTGCTCAACTCGAAAGACGAGGTCCGGTTGGGATCGCGGCCCCAGCTCATGTGACAGACTTTGTGTGTGCGCTTCTGGAGGGGGGAGATCCAGTTGCGCACAAACGTAATCATGGCATCCTCATTGCATAATCCGAGATCCTTCAACTCCTGGAACCTCTTGTTGACCTGGTTCACCAGGACGGTGGGCTTCTTGGGGACCACATCCCACAGATCCGGATTGGGAGGACCCGGAGCGTAAGGGTGCAGCCGGATCAGATCCTCAGTAGTGTTGTTCCGGACATAGAAGAAAGTCCGGGCCCATCCCTTGCAAGAGTCCAGCCTAGTGACTCGGGGGAAGATGGACAGCCTCCGGGGAGAAATTGACGCAGCACCGAACTACGTGAGCTGTTTGTCCTCCGGATCTAGATCTACATTTGGAATAACGTTTCGGCGAAGGCCAAAGAACCGGATCCAGAGCTCCTTTGTGGGCCAAAGTCCGGCATAACCTTCGATGGTTGAGGCAAAGGTGGAGAGAGAAGTGATGGCATTAGCCGGAAGATGGTGCGGCTGGAGCTCGTATGTGTTTAGCCAGTCGTGGAAAAATTCACTGACTAGGAGACCAAATCCACGTTGGAAATGAGAAATTGAACAAAGCTGTGGCCTTAGCGGCTAAGGCAGCTAAGACCGCACCAGCTTCGGGGACTAATGTTGGGGGATACCCCCGGGTAGGGTCACGCCGGGGTATAAAGGCCGAGTTAGCCGAGGTACGGCAAGGTCAAAGCGGATGCTGGCCGAGTCATCTCAAGGCAGGCCGAATCACGGGGTAACCCGGACCAGGGGATGTCCACCTAACTGGGCCTCAACCAACTTAAGCCGTAAGTCAGATGTATGAATCTAACTTGTATGCAGGAACAGGGGTGGCCGGATCAACTATGTATGATCCGGGTCATATCAAGCTTGTAGAAGAAGGAAGGTATCTCGCTGGTCAAATGTGACCACTGTACGCAGAGCGTGAGCGAAGCGGACGGAGGCAGGACCACCGAGGCGTGGCCGACAAAGGTGATGATGCCAATGTCGGCTGACGCGGGCACCGCAGAGGCTCACGTAGCCTCTGCATGGATGACGCGGGGGAAAGTGACCTGGTCGGCTTACTATTCTAGGGAATATGCCTCCACGTATGCCCTAATTGGAGACCTAGCCACCCCTATATAAGGAGGGCTAGGGCCTCTGTAGAAAGGGTTAAGTTTTACGAGGTTGGTCTTTGGAGGTTACGTTCTTCTAGCAAGTTATTGAGAGCTAGAGAGTGGTGAGAGTAAGAGAGTTCCTTCTTCCTCCTCTCTCCAATACAACTCAAGGAGCACTTGTAATCTCTGAGAGTGAATCAAATACAAAGCTATTGTGTGTGGGATCACCACACTATCCCTCCCTGGATTCCCCTAGTGCATTTAGTCCCCACCTTTAGCCTATCCATGGCATCTGCCGTGACACCACCACGACACTGATACTTGTTCTGTTTTACTGAAAATAGGTCCTTCTGCATGAGAGGTGCTTGCTGGAGAGGGGGTGACATTGTGTGTTGATGGCGAGCATGATGATGATGGCCGACGACACTCTCCCTCAACATTTATCATTTAGTTTGTGTTTTAGGATGATTAATGTAATCAAGAGATTGTGAACTTCTTTAGTGTGTCTCACACTTCGTGATACGGTTATTCATATGAGTTTGTAACAAACAGTTGTTCTGCTTTTTTGAATGATTTCTATTCGTGTTCATATTTTGATTATGTGTGAATTATCCTTGTTGTTTGAAACTAATTGATAATGTATGAACATTTATAAAACATTAAAATGCCTTGTTTAAAATACCCAACTTAATGATATTTCATTAATGAATGAAACCATTGTTTGAATTCAAAGTTATATGATAATATGTGAAAGTCATTCGATTTCTTATCACATATAAATCATGCCTAAGTTCGGCAAATTAACTTGAACACCGTGTATTACTTGAATACAAAGTGTTTGATGAATTGTTAAAAGTAAATACATATTCAATGTATTGTGTTTTAACGAAAATGGTAGTTATCATTAATTTATTGTTTAAATGTGTAAAGTAGTTTACCAAAGGAAACATGAATATGAAACTATTTGATTTGATCAAAATGTTTCATCAACAAAGGGTACAAATATAAAAGAGAATCTAATTGCTATGATTTGATCAATAGTAATAAAATTCAACTTCATAAGAATGGCATGAAAGAAATTGTGGAATGCAAAGTGTTTTGAAACGTCAAAATACAAAGCATCACAATGTGATATTAGATATCAAAAGGGGTTGAATAGAAGGCACCAAATAAATCATTGCAGTGTATATGTAGAGACCATTAGTTAGAAATAGTTAGCACTCAATTAGAATTGGTAAACCATTTGAATTCGTGAAAGTTTTGGGGTTATTCGATATAACCAAAACAATAGCGAATAATTCCTTGTAGTGTGTTCATTGGAAACTTTGAATACAAAATCCATAGCTGAGACCAAAAGGAAAGCAAGATTCGTATTGCTTGGTTTTTGGTACATTCTTGAGAAAGCTCACTTCTAGTGATGTTTCTCAATTATGAAGCAAATGGAGAATAGTGTGAAACACGATGAGGATTTAAAACCCTACATCAGAGTGTTGAGAAGCGCAACGGACAACGTTCCTGAACGATTCTCTTCATAGAAGGAATGAATCAATGATTTTGATCATTGTGTTTTTCCCTCCACTATTGTTTTTCACTATATGAAGTAGGATTCAAAATGTAAATCCATATCTTGTATGGAGACATTTATGAATCACTTGTCATGATTTTTGGAATTTGACATACCTACAAACTACAAAGGAAATAATGGTAAACTAAATTATGATAAATCCTAAAAGCAAAATTCCCTTGAGATTAGAAAGCAATTCATTACTGAATCTCACAAGTAAAAGGGGTTACTTGGAATTTTCCCAAATGACTGCATAGCCATAGTAGGAAAAGGGGGTGAATGACAAAAGCACAATTTGTCAAGTATTGGATGAATTCAAATGAATTTGATTGATGTGTGCTGGATGTCTAGTGGATTTAAAACTAGTAAAGTTCTAGTACCTCATAGTAAAACTCCAAGTTTGATATTTGATCAAAGGATTTTGAAGTTATTCAAAATAGTAAAGGAGATATGCAATTTGCATAAAATTGAGTGGGAGCTATGAAAGTCTTCCTATAACAATATGTGATTGACATATTTTTAAGTGGGAGCAATATGAGTCTCAAACTCAAATATGTAGGAACATATTTTGAGTGGGAGATCATAGGAGTAATTCTTAAGCGTGTTAAGAATGAAAGGCACAAATACTTATAAATAATGATTTATAAGATGTAGAAGTTGATAATAGGTGTATTATGATATTATGTAGTATTCCTTAAGGGATTCTGAAAAGTATTTCAGAATAGAAGTTAATTAAGGAACTAGTCCTTAATAACTCCAATTAGGAATAGCATTTAGTTTAACATCAATGGTTGAAAGAAAGAAAAGGATGATCATCATCCACTATGTTGAGACATAGGTTCTATCTTAGAAACCATGATGATAACTTAGCATAATATGTAATCCAAACAAAGAACGTTTGAAAGTGATTAAGTTCGAATCACAGAACATTTGAGCTAAGTTTGTCCGTAGTGTCTAGTAGAGAACTGTGGATATATTTTCCAAATCCATAAAGGATGACATATCTTAAAGCATAAAGAGTTATGTTATAAGGGAATATGTTGGAAACTCCTGTAGATACCAATTAAAAGTCAAGTAGGAAGCGAGGTGAACAAAAACATCAAAAGTTGCACAGAGTGCACTAGTGTTTTGATGAATACATTTATAATAATAGATAAGGGTACCATCTAAAGTGTTGTATAATGTTATGGCGGGGCTAGTTTGCTTTTAACGTAGAATGATGTGTCCCAGGGCACAGTGCCCATGAGAAAGCCCTCAAGGTTGATCTAACGTCACTATAGGCTCCTGGAATCAGGCCTTGTTCTGCTGCCATAGCGATGATGCATACACGCAGATGCTATCTTGTGATGATAAAGTATTAATGTCAATCAAGGTGACATTAGTAAGTTGCAAAGGATTTGGGACTGCAAAGTATAGACCCAAGACTCAACCTCGTCCATGAGCAAGCATGTTCAGGGTACCAGATACTTGGTGCCAATGATTTAGAACAAATGCAGCTAGTGTATTTGTACTCTAGTGCAAGTGGGAGAATGTTGGAAATATGCCCTAGAGACAAATAGTAGTAAGGACTATTATCATATTTCATATAGTTTATGATTAAGTTTTATATCATGCTATAACTGTATTGAGTGGAAACATCAATACACGTGTGATATACAAACAACCAGGGGTTCCCAGTGAAACTCTAGTCACTGGTTCATTGGTCAACATATGATCATGTTTCCTGATCATGTGGCATTTATGCCAGTTGGAAATGAGGTCATCTCATTCGGAGAATGAGATGATGAACCAATACCCAACCTAAACATCTTGACCCGATCATGTCACGAAGTTCAAGTTACGATGATTAGAAACGAATCCTCGTAGACTATTCCTTAGACCGTGAGGCTATATCAATCACTGTCTCCCGAGAGTGCTTAGATAGCATCAAATGCCATCTGGTAAAATGGTGGTTATAAAGGTGTGTTCAGGTATTCAGAGGAAACCGTAGAGGCAATATATGTCAAGAGCGGGATTTGTCCGTCCATGTGACGGAAAGATACTCAAGGGCCCACTCGGAGGAGTTATATCCAATAGCTGCGCAACGTGTGATTAGATCACGGGGATATCACTTGTCGAAACGAGTTAAGTAGCATTGTTCAGTAATGAGATTGAACACGACATGGTGATGCCATTGATCAGATCTCGAGCAATGCAAGTATCGAATGACAAAGGGAATAAGACATGACTCCCCCGGTTCAAACGACGAAAGATCTTCGTGGAACGCACAGGGGTCACATGGCCATCCAGGTCCCTCTGTTGATCATTGGTGAGGGAGTGTCCCGACCATGTCTGGAGTGTTCCCGAACCATGGGGTATCACGCTTAAGGGCTTGATGATGCTTAAAGAGTGTTTATAGGATCGGTCGAATCACCGAAGAAGAGAAGGGAGAAAACCGGAAGGGTTTCGGTAAGTCCGGAGTGGAGGTGGAAGGTTTTCCATGTCCATGGAGATTGAATAATATGTGAATGAATGTTAAATATTGATTTAATCATTTATTCATAATTATTTAATAAAGAGAAAATCAATTAAAAGGGTCAAAGGCTTAATGGGCCAATTCCGGAGGGAGAGGGCCCATTAGGGGAAAGGAGAAAGGGAGAAGGGGCAAGGGGGAGGCCGGATGGGCCTAGCCCCCCCCCCCCCCCGCGCGGGGCCCACTAGGTGGCCGGCGGCCACCTCCTCCCCCCTCCTCTCCTTTATTCCCACCCCGGGACTTGAGGGGAGGTAGTACCTCCCCTCCCCCTATATAAAGTGGGGTATTTGGCCTAGAAAAATACACCCAATAATCAATAAAGGTCTCCCCACTTTTGGGAGGACCTCCAATTGATATTTTCTCTCTCCCCCTCTCTCTTTCGTGACCGTGGTCCCAAGTCTAGACTGCGCGAGCGAGAGACATCTTCACCGCGGAGCGCCGTCGCGCTGCGGGATTTGGATCCGGGAGCTCTACTTCCGCAACTGCTGCTGGATCGGGGAAGCGAGAGTCATCGTCAGGCACCGGACGTGTGTAACTCCCCGCGAGGTGTCGCACTTGAGGCACTCAAGTCATTGGAGCCAGAAGGAGCGCAAGGACTTCATCACGACCTTGAGGTCGGCTTCGACTCGTCTACATCAACCACGCTCTCCTGAGCATTGACAACGCTTTTCGGTCTTCAAGGGTAAGTTCGCGAAAATCCCCTCATGTTACTGTATTACTAATAGATAGGTCCTGGCAGCTTCAGGGGTTCAGGGGCGTAGAGTAAAATTTATTGTTTTTATGCGTGGAACCCCTACAAAAATCGCATCCGATCGTGGTTGATATAGTCGTATGCTAGTGTTTATGACTATAGTGTTTACGAATACTAGTGTTACGATCTATGATCATGGTTGATGTAGTCGTACAAGGCGTCGGATCAATCCGGTGAAGTATCGCATGGGCAGCACCTCTGTGGTGTCCCCACACTTCTAGCTTGATGACCTCTCCTCATCCTTGATCCTGGAAGTGAGAGATAAGAGGCTCACAAGAATCCGACAGCACAATGGTGTGGTGGTGGTTATGGTGTATGAGAGCAGCATGGCTTCGCCAAGCTGATGTGCGTGGGAGGAGTGGAGAGGGAAGAGGGAGGAGGTGCATGGAGGATGAGTGCTGCACCTCCACCCCGACCCCTCCTTATATAGGGGCGGGGGGAAGCCGTGGGGAGCAGCCTCTTCCCCAAGAAGGTGGGACATTGGCCAAAGGGGGAACCCCTCCCCCAAGAAAGGTTCCCATCCCTTGCGGCTAGGGTTTGGCCCTACGGGGGAACATGGGCCTAGGGGCTATGGCGCCCTATCCCATGTAGGCCAAGGTGCCCCTACTTTGGCACATGCCCCCTTCCGGACAGGTGGGACATCACTAGTGGAAACGAGGCCTTTGGTTGAGCCTGGAAATGGGCTTTAACACTGGTTCTTCTACGAACCGGTGTTAAAGGGGGGGCCTGTACCAGCGTGGCCCGTGCAGCAAAAAGGAGCACCCCCTTTAACACCGGTTCGTGGCACGAATCGGTGTTAAAGGCCCCTGCACCAGTGGCCCGCGCAGCCCCCCTTTAACACCGGTTCATGGCTTGAACCGGTGTTAAAGGGGGGGCTATATAAGACACCGCAGCCCACACCCCACTCTTCCATTTTTTAAATATCTCATTTTGGAGCCTAGCAAGAGGGTGTGAAGTGTGCTAGTTTGTGTTTTTTTCGTATGCACAAGAGGTGTTCGGTGAAATGCCCGAGAGCTCAAAATAAGTTTTCTCGTTGCTCTTTCCTTCTCGATCGAGGTCGGCAACTATCCTTTCATGTGTCATTGATGTACTATATATATAAATGGTCATCTCCCTATTATTTTTTGATATATACTATATATTAATGCAGATGAACCGGCAATGGATGTACGGTGACCGCCGCACTTCCGAGTACATTACGGGCCTCCAAAATTTCATCGTTGTGGCTAATGCAAACCATGGTCACAATGGTTTTATGTGTTGTCCGTGTGTTCACTGTCAGAACAAGAAAGACTACTCAAATACCAGAACCATTCACGCCCACCTGCTTCGATCCGGTTTCATGCCCAGCTATAATTGTTGGACCAAGCACGGAGAAAAAGGGGTTGTGATGGAAGACAACGAAGAAGAAGAGGATGATGACAACTATCATAATATGTATCCTGAATATGATGATACTGCAACGGGGGTAGATAATGAAGATCAAGAGGCAGCAGATGGGCCCGCTGATGACGATCTTGGTCGGGCCATTACTGATGCAAAGGAAGAATGTGAAACTGAAAAGGAGAAGGAGAAGCTGGAGCAGATGTTAAAGGATCACAAAACATTGTTGTACCCAACTTGCGAAGATGGCCACAAAAAGCTAGGTACCACACTGGATTTGCTGCAATGGAAGGCAGAGAACGGTGTGACTGACAGTGCATTTTCAAATTTGTTGGTAAAAATGAAGAATCTTCTTCCAAGAAATAATGAGTTGCCCGACAGTACATACCAAGCAAAGAAGGTTGTCTGCCCTCTAGGATTAGACGTGCAGAAGATACATGCCTGCATTAATGACTGTATCCTCTACCACGGTGAGAAGTACGAGAATTTGGATGCATGCCCGATATGCACTGCACTGTGGTATAAGATCAGACGAGACGATCCTGGCGATGTTGAGGGCGAGGCCCCTAGGAAGAAGGTTCCTGCCAAGGTTATGTGGTATGCTCCTATAATACCACGGTTAAAACGTCTCTTCAGAAATAAAGAGCATGCCAAGTTGTTGCGATGGCACATGGAAGACCGTAAGAAAGACGCGATGTTGAGACACCCCGCTGATGGGTCACAGTGGAGAAAAGTCGAGCGAGAGTACCCGGACTTCGCACGTGACGCAAGGAACTTAAGGTTTGGTCTAAGTACAGATGGCATGAATCCTTTTGGTGAGCAGAGCTGCAGTCACAGCACCTGGCCTGTGACTCTATGTATCTATAACCTTCCTCCTTGGTTGTGTATGAAGAGGAAGTTCATTATGATGCCAGTGCTCATCCAAGGCCCGAGGCAACCCGGCAACGACATTGATGTGTACCTAAGGCCATTAGTTGAAGAACTTTACAGCTGTGGGCCAAACCAGGTGTACGTATGTGGGATGAGCACAAAGGGGAGCCATTTTACCTATGAGCATTGCTTTTCGTAACCATCAATGATTGCCCTGCTCTTAGTAACATTTCAGGGCAGACAAACAAGGGATACAATGCATGCACACACTGTTTAGATGAGACTGAAAGTGTATATTTGGATAAATGTAAGAAGGTTGTGTACCTAGGGTATCGTCGATTTCTTCCGAACTTGCATCCAGTAAGAAAGAAAGGCAAGCATTTCAAACGTCTGGCAGAACCCCGGAGGAAGCCTGTCCTCCGTACCGGTGAGGAGGTATTTGGTATAGTCAAGGACCTAGAAGTAATCTTTGGAAAAGGTCCTGGCAGTCTATCTGTTCCGAATGACGATGCCGGACACGCGCCCATGTGGAAGAAGCAATCTATATTTTGGGACCTACCCTATTGGAAAGTCTTAGAGGTCCGCTCTTCAATCAACGTGATGCACGTGACGAAGAATGTTTGCGTGAACCTGCTAGGCTTCCTAGGAGTGTATGGGAAGACAAAAGATACACCGGAAGCACGGCAGGACCAGCAACGTCTGAAAGACCCTGAAGAGCCTATGCATCCTAAGAACAAGAAGGGTAAACGATGCCACTTAACTCCTGCCAGCTACGCTCTTACCAAAGCAGAGAAGGAAATCTTTTTTGAATGCCTGAGCAGTATCAAGGTCCCGTCTGGCTTCTCGTCGAATATAAAGGGAATAATAAATATGGCAGAGAAAAAATTCCAAAACCTGAAGTCTCATGACTGCCACGTGATTATGACACAATTGCTTCCGATTGCATTGAGGGGGCTTCTACCTGAAAATGTTCGAGTACCCATTGTGAAGCTATGTGCATTCCTCAATGCAATATCTCAGAAGGTAATCGATCCAGAAAGCCTACTAGGGTTACAGACAGATGTGGCCCAATGTCTTGTCAGCTTTGAGTTGGTGTTCCCACCATCCTTCTTCAATATTATGACGCATCTCCTGGTTCACCTAGTAGAAGAGATTGCCATTCTCGGTCCTGTATTTCTACACAATATGTTCCCCTTTGAGAGGTACATGGGAGTCTTAAAGAAATATGTTCATAACCGTGCTAGGCCAGAAGGAAGCATCTCCAAGGGCTATGTAACAGAGGAGGTCATTGAGTTCTGTGTTGATTTTATTCCTGACCTTAAGGCGATTGGTGTTCCAGAATCACGACATGAGGGGAGACTGCGTGGAAAAGGCACCCTAGGATGTAAAGCAATGATATGTAGGGACGGGCATTCTCTCAATCAAGCACACTACACGGTTTTACAAAGATCTATCTTAGTTGCCCCGTATATCAATGAACACAAGAATTTAATACGCCTCAAACACCCGGGGCAGTCTGATGAATGGATTATAAGTGAACACATGGTGAGTTTTGGCGGCTGGCTGCAAAGACTTCTCACGAATAACACCACTGTTGGGGATCAGCTGTACTTGTTGGCCAGGACACCATCTTCGACTATATGTACTTTCCAAGGGTACGAGATAAATGGGAATACATTTTACAAGATAGGCCAAGATAAAAAGAGCACCAACCAAAATAGTGGTGTCCGCTTCGATGCAGCAGAAGACAATGGGCAAAGGACCACGTATTATGGGTTCATAGAGGAGATATGGGAACTTGACTATGGACCTAATTTTAAGGTCCCCTTGTTTCGATGCAAATGGGTCAAGCTAACAGGAGGGGGGTTGAGGTAGACAAGAAGTACGGAATGACAACGGTGGATCTCAACAATCTTATGAAGGTAGACAAGAACTTAGACGAACCATTCGTCTTAGCCAATGATGTGGCTCAGGTTTTCTATGTGAAGGACATGTCTACCAAACCGAAAAAAAGAAAAAAAATAAGCAAACAGATACATCACACGATGAGCCAAAGCGTCACATAGTTCTTTCAGGGAAAAGAAACATCGTGGGAGTGGAGGACAAGACAGACATGTCAGAAGATTATAATAAGAAGATTATAATAAGTTTGATGAAATTCCGCCCTTCAGAGTGAAGACTGACCCAACCATCCTGTTAAACGGTGTTGATACTCCATGGTTACGGCCGACGCGATCATAAGATTGACTATATGTATTAATTGAGCCATTTTTGGCACACATATGTATCTCAACATGGAAATCAATGTCATATTTCTTCTGTTAACAGTATATGTATTAAATGAGCCATTTTTCTTCATTCTATTTCTTCCCTCCATTTTTCTTCCCACCATTTTTCTTCCAGCCATTTTTTTCCGCCATTTTTCCCGCCATTTTTCTTCCCGCAATTTTTCTTCCCGCCATTTTTTCCCGCCAGTTCTTCCCTCCAGTTCTTCACTATATATATATGTAGGGTTTGATGGGTTCGTAGCATGGTAAACAAAAATTTTCTACTGCAAGAACGAACAAAACCCAGATCTAATCTAGATAAAAGCCAAGATCTAATCTATTAGACATGAGCAACGAGATAGATCGGTACTAACCCTCGTATAACCGAAAGCGTTACGAGATTAGATCTCGTGGATGATGTAGTCGATCACTTGCCGATCTCAAGATCGTGTGGACGATCCTTCCGGCGCCACGTTCCGGCAGCGCTTCCGCAGACGGTTACACGTGCGGAGTCGAAGCAGACCTTCATCTTCCTGTTCCAGCAAGCAGCGGAGGTAGTAGATCCTCTCCACGGAATCCCAGCAGCACGACGGCGTGGTGGTGGTGGAGATGAGAATTCTGCAGGGCTTTGCCTATGCCTGTGCAGAAGAAAGGTGGAGGAGAGAGGCGGCTGAGATTGGTTGTTATGAGAGGAGGGGCGCCCCCTCCCTTCTATTTAAAGGAGGGAGGCGCGCCTGGGGAGGGGGCGTCCTAGTTGGACTCCCCTCCTCCTTGGGCCTACGGGTTGGGGGAGGAGTCCTCCTCCCCCATGAATCCGTGTATTGCCCCACTTGGACTCCCTTGATCCCTTTCTTGGTTTTCAAGTAAACCCCAAGAAATCCTCTAGAACCTTCCAGAACATTCCGAAACCTTCTAGAATCTCCACACAAACACTCCAGAACATTTCCTAACTTAGAAAATGATTCCCAATATATGAATCTTATTCTCCAGACCATTCCGGATCTCCTCGTGATGTCCCGGATCCATTCCGAGACTCCGAACAACATTCGGTCTCCAACGCAAATTCGATATCTACTTAAAACAACTTCGAACCTTAAGTGTGTCACCCTACGGTTTGTGAATATGCAGACATGATGAAGACACCTCTCCAATCAATAACCATCAGCGGGATCTGGAGATCCATAACGGCTCCCACATACTCAACGATGATATCGTGATCGATTGAACCATTTAACATACGAAACCAATTCCCTTTGTCACACGATATTCTACTTATCTGAGGTTTGATCGTCGGTATCTCCATACCTAGTTCTTCCTCGTTACTGATAAGTACTCTTTACTCATTCCATGTTATGTCATCCCTTGTGACCCAGTCACATGCTTGCAAGCTATCTAGATGACATTCCACCGAGAGGGCCTAGAGTATATCTATCCGTCATATGGATGGACAAATCCCAATCTTGGTCTATGCGCTTCAACACATACTTTCAGAATACCCAATGACACCTTTATAACCGCCCAGTTATGAAGCGGCGTTTGATGTCATCAAAGTACCCATCCGGTGATGGTGATTAACATAACCTCATGGTCGAAGGATTAGGTTACCATGTATTTGAAAGCTTACAGCAATACGAACTTAATGACTTGATCTTATGCTACGCTTATTATGGGTGTGTGTCCATCTCATCATTCTCCTAATGATATGATCTTGTTATTAACGACATCCAATGTCCATGATCATCCATTAATCAACAAGCTAGTTTTAACAAGAGGCTTACTAGGGACTCTTTTATGTTTACAAAACACACAAGTATTAATGTTTCTGGTTAATACAATTATAGCATGGGATGTAAACATTTATCATAAACCTAAAGATATAATAATAACCACTTTATTATTGCCTCTTGGGCATATCTCCAACAGTCTCCCACTTGCACTAGAGTCAATAATCTAGTTAAAAACTTGTGCATTCAACACCTATGGCTTTCTGGTGTTGTATAGACACTATTGCTAGTGGTAAACATAATCTTTGGATATGACACTTCCAGGTCTGTGTGTATTTGCATGTCCTTGCGTCTCTACGCATTACTCATTCTCCAATGAGATGGCATTGTATAAATTTGGTCCTTTGGTGAGACCTTTAGTTCGTTGGGATTAAATCATGTTGATACAATTGTCATACAATGTATCTTCATAGTATTATCCCGCTATGAACCACACCTAGTTTGGTAACAAACTACTTGACACAAATGCCCTCATCTGCTGTTACAATAGCAGTCATATGCTTAGCCTTTTGTTGTAATATCTGTCACAATGTTTTAACTTTGGTACTCAACCAAATCTGTTATGGAACTTCCTTTCCATTACATTGTGCCACCCATAGCTGAAATTGAGATAAACTTAATTTGTGACAAAATTAGTATCAATGCAACAATTTTCAATGAACTATTTGTCACCACTGTATGAATAATATATTCTTAGTTCTTCCAAAGATCATAGGAATATCCCTACTATTGTCCAATGATCATCTTATGAGTCATTCTGGTATATGCTCATAACATTTAGAGCATAGGACATATCTGGATGTGTACATCTCAAAGAATGATTGATCAAAATATTCTTGTGATTTCACCAAGTGTCAAAACACTTGAATCTCGTGTCAACACACTTGAATATTGATTCAGTCCTTTCCGTACATCAAGAACCTTTCTTGTTGTTTCCATATTGAACTCATTCAACATCTTATCTATGTACATTTGGCAAAACCATATTAGCGCCTCAATCTATCCATATAGACATTGATGCCTAATTCTTGGGTTATGCCTAAATCTTTCATCGAAATGAAATTCTTAACCTGTGTCAATAAAAATACATTATTTCTAATCAACAATATGTCTTTCACATAATGTATTAGAAATATGTCTTAGCGCTCCCACTTAATTTCTTGCAAAAATGCAAGCATCTTCATCATCTCTGATGAAATTAAACCTTTTAACGGTTTCATCACGGTGAAGATTCCAACTCCGCGATGCTCACTTCAACCATTGAAGTTTTGCATACTCTTTTAGCATCCTTTGAATTAATAAAACCCTTTGGATCGTGTCATGTACACGTCCTAGGTAACCATTCTATTAGAAGAACTTGTTTTGTTTGTTCAACTACCATATACCAAAATATATGTAGTGGTTGCTACATTAATCCGTCCAAACTAAATATCGCTTTGAAAGATCAAATCTTATCATAGTCAATTCCTTGAACATTGTCGTAAACTCTTTCCGACATGTCGACTATTTCATAGATGTGAAACATCCATGTCTATTTCTTTATAGATCCATATACGACTACAAGGTCTTGCACCTTTCCAGAGGGTCTTTCAAATTCAAAGCTTGATTTCTCGTGTATGGAATTATCACGGATTTTATGTCTTCAAGCCACTTAACAAAGTCAGGGCCCATCATTGCTTCTTTGCATGCAGTCGTTTCATCATTGTCAAACAACAATGATTTAACTCTCAAATCTTGGCATTTGATTACTTACCCGACCTACTTGGTTCAATAGTAACTTAGATCTCCGTGACTACAACCTTTGAGGCACGTGAGCCATGAGCATTGTTGCTGCCTCCGGGACACTTACCGATGCTGCGCAACTCAGCACATATTATCCAAGGTTCAACAACCTTGTCAAAGTTCTGTTGTCCTCCCACTTGACTTTTCACCAAAAATTCCTTCTTAAGAAACTCGACACTCTAAGCGACAAACAATTTTGTCTTCGGTGTTATGGAGGAATACCCAATGGTTATTCGAAATAACCTACAAAGACATGCTCATACGACTTTGGTTGTAAACATTTTACTTATGCTTAGCATACCAAAAATTTAAGAAAGGACAACCTGGGTTTTATCCCAAACCATGACTTATATGGTGTCATTTCAACGGATCACGATGGAGCTCTTTTTAGTGTAAAAGCGGTAGTCACTAAAGCTTTAATCTTTAAAATATAATGGCAGTTTTATAAATGACACCTTTGATCTTACCATGTCAAACAAGGTTTCATTACATATCTTGAACACTCCATACTCCTATGGTGTTTTGGGAAATGCAAATCCATGGAACGATTCCTCAAATCTTAGGTGTTTTGCTAAACTTGTAACTCAAACATCTTTCTTTATGATCCAATCATAAACTTTTTATTTTCTTGTTACAATGATTTTCCACTTCATCTTGAAAGTCTTTGAACATTTTCAAATGTTTCATACTTCTTCCTTATTGAGTAAGTATATTCATATACTCACTCAAATCTTCGGAGAAAGCATATGAAGTTGAAATCCATCGCCCATGACTACACATAATGGACTATATACATCAATATGTACAAATTCCAATCAGTTAGTCGTCTGTTCCTCTTTTGGCCTACGAACGGAGTTTTAATTATCTCCAGGAAAGTATCACAAGCGTCATTTGATCAAAATCAAAGACTCCAAAAATCCATAAACATGGAGTTTCTTCATGTATCCCTTTCAATATAATTTAAACGGCGATGTCACTTCGCAAGTGATCTTTCAATCATTTGTCTTGCGACATTTTAGCATTAGTTTTATGGTCGTTATTTCTCCAACCAGACTTGTATATCATCCATATATTATGGAATACGACAATTATTTGAACAACCTTTTGTCGTCATAATACCTGATCAAAATAACAATTATTGAAACAAATCTTGAAGGCAAGCCTTGATGTTTAACGAGCATTACAACAACCCTTTGTTTGTTTTCGATGAACATCAGCACATATTCTCTTGCTAGTTACCTAGGCCATTGCAGTTCATGAATTGTGTTGTCCTGTATGACACTTCATATCAACCAATTTGGTATCCAATACCGCATAACCACATTGTTTAACAACCAAGGAATACATCCATAACATGTATCCACTATATACCTAAGTTGGACATCTCCAATCTTTTCTTTTCTGCCAAATATTTTATAGATTCTCTTTCAACAATTCCTTTTCTTTTAAAAGAATCTATCAACATCAATAGTGGTGTCATTCACATGACACATAGTACAAAGTGTGTATAGTCAAATACTAATACCTTTGGACTTGCACTTTGAAGTGGATCACCTTCATCAAATGTTTGGCATTCTTTCAAAATTCCATTCTTTAGTAATCTTTTAGTGTAGTAAACATTTTACTTACATCTTCTATTCATCCTTATCATGACAACTTTCATGATCAAGCTGCTATAGCTTATAAAGGTGAATTGCGAGTATAATGTTTCTTTTCCAAAACCTTTTGGAGGATTAGGACGACTAGCGTCTCCAACCTTCACAAATTCTCATCAAATATGAGGACATATACTCTATCATGTTGTAACCAACACATTGTTTTAGATATCGCAATACCTTTCACATATGATGGTTTCTGAAACATTGCTTTCAGCTCTTAGATAAACTTGATATTAAAAACAATCTTTTGAGTATCAAGAATCATGGAGGCAAACATGATACATTAGATACTAACACTGGAATTGTTACTCTTGATTTAATACTATTTATTAAACTTCATGGAGTAAATAGAGTTTCATGAAAGTTTGCAATAGGACTTTTAAACTTTAGATTGACACTCAAAACAATACGATACCAGTTCGTAAAGTAAATATCCAGAATTTCTATAGTTCTACTATCTCAACTATAACTAAGCGTAAGATGGTGAACGGATGCCAATGACTACAACAAACTATGCAAATTCACTTTGATTGTGTTTATGATAAATTGAGTTTGACTAATCTAAATTACAAATGAACTCCCACTCAAAACAACATCCCTCGAGTTGTTTTGGTGATTACACGAACCAAATCCACTACACCAAGTCCGATCATCACGTGAGATGATGTAGTTTCATCGGCGAACAATCTTCATGTTCATCATATCAGCTATATGATTCATGCTCTACCTTTCGGTATTCCGTGTTCTGAGACCATGTCTGTACATGCTAGGCTCGTCAAGATTAACCTTAGTATCCGCATGTGCAAATCTGGCTTGCACCCGTTGTATGCACACGTAGAATCTATCACACCCGATCATCACGAGATGCTTCGAAATGACGAGTCTTAGCAACGGTGCCAACTAAGGACGAACACTTTATTACTTGATATTTAGTGAGAGGGATCATCTTATAATGCTACCGTCGCGATCTAAGCAATACAAGATGCATAAAGGATTAACATCACAGACAATTCATAATTAGTGTGATATGATATGGCCCTTTCTTCTTATGCCTTCGATCTCCATCTCCAAAGCACGGACATGATCTCCATCATCACCAGCATTGCGTCAAGGTCCGTGGTGCCGCTTCATGGTTGTCCATCATCACTAGCAACTATTACAACTACTTGGAACAAAGCTATTACAAGATGAATAGACACGCAGGTCTTAACAGAATTAAAGACAACCATTAGGCTCCTGCCGGTTGCCATATTACAACAAGGATCATTACATACATCAAATACAATCATAATCACATGATGGCCATATCACATCACAAAACTCCTGCAAAAACAAGTTAGACGCCTCTAATTTTCTTTGCAAGTTTTACGTGGCTTGGGGCTTTCGACTAAGAACGGATCTTACCTACGAAACTGAACCACAACGTTGATACAAGTGCTATCAAGTGCAAAGTGTAGATTTGATCTATACTATGATGGGAGAGACAGACACCCGCAAAGCCACTTGTGCAAAGCAAGTTGCACGTCAAGTGTGGAGCAAGTCTCATGTGCGATGACATGTAATGTTAGCCCGAGCCGCTTCATCCCACCATACCGCAAGATGCAAAGTACACAAATAGCAAAAGACGGCACGAGCACCAACGCCCACAACATCATTGTGTTCTACTCGTGCAACAGATCTACGCATAGACAAGGCTCCGATACCACTTATGGGTTCGTAGCATGGTAAACAAAAAATTTCTACCGCAAGAACGAACAAAACCCAGATCTAATCTAGATAAAAGCCAAGATCTAATCTATTAGACATGAGCAACGAGATAGATCGGTACTAACCCTCGTAGAACCGAAAGCGTTACGAGATTAGATCTCGTGGATGATGTAGTCGATCACTTGCCGATCTCAAGATCGTGTGGACGATCCTTCCAGCGCCGCGTTCCGGCAGCGCTTCCGCAGACGGTCACACGTGCGGAGTCGAAGCAGACCTTGCTCTCCCTGTTCCAGCGAGCAACGGAGGTAGTAGATCTTCTCCACGGAATCCCAGCAGCACGACGGCGTGGTGGTGGTGGTGGAGATGAGAATTCTGCAGGGCTTCGCCTATGCCTGTGCAGAAGAAAGGTGGAGGAGAGAGGCGGCTGAGATTGGTTGTTATGAGAGGAGGGGCAAGAGGGGGCGCCCCTCCCTTCTATTTAAAGGAGGGAGGCGCGCCTGGGGAGGGGGGGTCCTAGTAGGACTCCCCTCCTCCTTGGGCCGACGGGTTGGGGGGAGGAGTCCTCCTCCCCCATGAATCCGTGTATTGCCCCACTTGGACTCCCTTGATCCCTTTCTTGGTTTTCAAGTAAACCCCAAGAAATCCTCTAGAACCTTCCAGAACATTCCGAAACCTTCTAGAATCTCCACACAAACACTCCAGAACATTTCCTAACTTAGAAAATGATTCCCAATATATGAATCTTATTCTCCGGACCATTCCGGATCTCCTCGTGATGTCCCGGATCCATTCCGAGACTCCGAACAACATTCGGTCTCCAACGCAAATTCCATATCTACTTAAAACAACTTCGAACCTTAAGTGTGTCACCCTACAGTTCGTGAATATGCAGACATGATGAAGACACCTCTCCAATCAATAACCATCAGCGGGATCTGGAGATCCATAACGGCTCCCACATACTCAACGATGATATCGTGATCGATTGACCATTTAACATACGCAACCAATTCCCTTTGTCACACGATATTCTACTTATCTGAGGTTTGATCGTCGGTATATCCATACCTAGTTCTTCCTCGTTACTGATAAGTACTCTTTACTCGTTCCATGTTATGTCATCCCTTGTGACCCAGTCACATGCTTGCAAGCTATCTAGATGACATTCCACCGAGAGGGCCTAGAGTATATCTATCCGTCATATGGATGGACAAATCCCAATCTTGGTCTATGCGCTTCAACACATACTTTCAGAATACCCAATGACACCTTTATAACCGCCTAGTTACGAAGCGGCGTTTGATGTCATCAAAGTACCCATCCGGTGATGGTGATTAACATAACCTCATGGTCGAAGGATTAGGTTACTATGTATTTGAAAGCTTACAGCAATACGAACTTAATGACTTGATCTTATGCTACACTTATTATGGGTGTGTGTCCATCTCATCATTCTCCTAATGATATGATCTTGTTATTAACGACATCCAATGTCCATGATCAGGAAACCATGATCATCCATTAATCAACAAGCTAGTTTTAACAAGAGGCTTACTAGGGACTCTTTTATGTTTACAAAACACACAAGTATTAATGTTTCCGGTTAATACAATTATATCATGGGATGTAAACATTTATCATAAACCTAAAGATATAATAATAACCACTTTTTTATTGCCTCTTGGGCATATCTCCAACAGTCTCCCACTTGCACTAGAGTCAATAATCTAGTTAAAAACTTGTGCATTCAAAACCTATGGCTTTCTGGTATTGTATAGACACTATTGCTAGTGGTAAACATAATCTTCGGATCTGACACTTCCAGGTCTGTGTGTATTTGCATGTCCTTGCGTCTCTACGCATTACTCATTCTCCAATGAGATGGCATTGTATAAATTTGGTCCTTTGGTGAGACCTTTAGTTCGTTGGGATTAAATCATGTTGATACAATTGTCATACAACGTATCTTCATAGTATTATCCCGCTATGAACCACACCTAGTTTGGTAACAAACTACTTGACACAAATGCCCTCATCTGCTGTTACAATAGCAGTCATATACTTAGCATTTTGTTGTAATATCTGTCACAATGTTTTAACTTTGGTACTCAACCAAATCTGTTACGGAACTTCCTTTCCATTACATTGTGCCACCCATAGCTTAAATTGAGATAAACTTAATTTGTGACAAAATTAGTATCAATGCAACAATTTTCAATGAACTATTTGTCACCACTGTATGAATAATATATTCTTAGTTCTTCCAAAGATCATAGGAATATCCCTACTATTGTCCAATGATCATCTTATGAGTCATTCTAGTATATGCTCATAACATTTAGAGCATAGGACATATCTGGATGTGTACATCTCAAAGAATGATTAATCAAAATATTCTTGTGATTTCACCAAGTGTCAAAACACTTGAATCTCGTGTCAACACACTTGAATCTTGGTTCAGTCCTTTCCGTACGTCAAGAACCTTTCTTGTTGTTTCCATATTGAACTCATTCAACATCTTATCTATGTACATTTGGCAAAACCATATTAGCGCCTCAATCTATCCATATAGACATTGATGCCTAATTCTTGGGTTATGCCTAAATCTTTCATCGAAATGAAATTCTTAACCTGTGTCAATAAAAATACATTATTTCTAATCAACAATATGTCTTTCACATAATGTATTAGAAATATGTCTTAGCGCTCCCACTTAATTTCTTGCAAAAATGCAAGCATCTTCATCGTCTCTGATGAAATTAAACCTTTTAACGGTTTCATCACGGTGAAGATTCCAACTCCGCGATGCTCACTTCAACCATTGAAGTTTTGCATACTCTTTTAGCATCCTTTGAAATAATAAAACCCTTTGGATCGTGTCATGTACACGTCCTAGGTAACCATTCTATTAGAAGAACTTGTTTTGTTTGTTCAACTACCATATACCAAAATATATGTAGTGGTTGCTACATTAATCCGTCCAAACTAAATATCGCTATGAAAGATCAAATCTTATCATAGTCAATTCCTTGAACATTGTCGTAACTCTTTCCGACATGTCGACTATTTCATAGATGTGAAACATCCATGTCTATTTCTTTATAGATCCATATACGACTGCAAGGTCTTGCACCTTTCCAGAGGGTCTTTCAAATTCAAAGCTTGATTTCTCGTGTATGGAATTATCACGGATTTTATGGCTTCAAGCCACTTAACGAAGTCAGGGCCCATCATTGCTTCTTTGCATGCAGTTGGTTCATCATTGTCAAACAACAATGATTTAACTCTCAAATCTTGGCATTTGATTACTTACCCGACCTACTTGGTTCAATAGTAACTTAGATCTCCGTGACCACAACCTTTGAGGCACGTGAGCCATGAGCATTGTTGCTGCCTCCGGGACACTTACCGATGCTGCGCAACTCAGCACATATTATCCAAGGTTCAACAACCTTGTCAAAGTTCTATTGTCCTCCCACTTGACTTTTCACCAAAAATTCCTTCTTAAGAAACTCGACACTCTAAGCGACAAACAATTTTGTCTTCGGTGTTATGGATAGATATTATTTTTCTAAAAATTATGATATATTATTCGTATTTTTCTAAGTTGAAATGAATAAGATATGAATTTTCTAAATTCATATCCTATTTTTTGAATTATAAATGCCCCCACCCCTTTAATGCATGAAATAAATGCCCCCCTTTAACACCGGTTCCAGCCACGAACCGGTGTTAAAGGGGGGCGCATTTATTTCGTTTCGCGCTCGCACACCCCCCTTTAACACCGGTTCGTGTCTAGAACCGGTGTTAAAGGGGGGGTGCGGGCGCGAAACAAATCCCCCCTTTAACACCGGTTCCAGCCACGAACCGGTGTTAAAGGGGGGGTTATAACGCGCGCCTTCCCCTTCCTTCTTCCCCCTAGCCAGATCGAAAGCGCGCGCGCAGAGAAAAGCAGAGGAGAGCCGGCGCCGTCCAGCCATCGCCGTCCAGCCCTCGCCATCGCCGCCCTCGCCGTCGCCATCCCGCGGGAGCGCCGTCGCCCTCGTTCCCGCACGCGAGCCGTCGCCGTCGCAGTCGACGCCCCCCGCTGCGCCAGCACCTTTCTCCACCACGCGCACTCGCGTCGGCCGCCACCCCCGTCGCCGCTGCTCGGATCTGCCGCGCGCCAACACCGAAGCCTCCGCCAACTCGGAGCCGCCGCCGCCAACCCCGCGTCCACGACCGCTGCCGTCGACCCCGTTCGCGAGAGTTGCCGCCACCGGCGGTGAGAGCTCTCTGTTTGTGTTTTGGAGATATTGGATATTGGTGAGTTATTTGTGTGTATATTGGATAAATGTTGCATATATGTATATATATTGTTGTGTATGAATAATTTTATTTGTGTGTAATTGCATATATATATTGTTGCATATATGTTGTATATATTGTTGCATATATGTATATAATTAGTTATTAGTATTTTATCAGTGTGTAGTTTAGTGTGTATTATTAGTAGTTTAGTGTTAGTATTAGTTTAGGGTTTATTTAGTTTAGGGTTATTAGTTTAGGGTTTATTTAGTTTAGGGTTATTAGTTTAGGGTTATTTATTTAGTTTAGGGTTATTTAGTTTAGGGTTATTTATTTAGTGTAGTTTAGTGTATTTAGTTTAGGGTTATTTAGTGTATTTTATAGTTAGTATTAGTTTAGGGTCGTCACCTCGCTGCTCTGCAAGCGCCACCGCTGGCCGTCGTTGTTAACGTCGCTCCGGTGACCCCTAGGTAGTGGCGCCGCCCGTTTTAGGTAGGCCGCATCACGCTGAGGCGAACCCGCTACCTCGCGCGCCCTAGGTCGCTCTCCAGCGCCACCAGCCGCCGCTTTCTGGAGCATCCTCCGGTCAGCCACTGTAGCTAGCCCCTCTCATATGCATCCGGGATTTCTCCGAATTAGGGTTTGCACCCCTCGGAACTCGTTTCAAATGATCAAGCATCCTTAGGGTTTTAATTTCATTTGTGTATTTATTTGTGTATTTTTGTATGAATAATATGTATATTTGTGTATGAATCCAAGTCCACTTGAATGTTTACTCTCTTACTCTAGATAATATTATTGTTTTAGAAACTATGGATCCACTTAGTAGAAACCCTGAAGAAGAAGAAATAATGGAGAACATTATCGATGAGGACACCTCACAATATCTAAACTTGGAGGGACATGATGACAGCTCAAGTAGTCATGGAGAAGATGAAGACTCCGGTGAACGCAATTTAGTGATTACAAAGTCCGGCGAGGTATATGCATTGATTAAGCCTCTGCTGCCTTCCACCAACAATCTTCTTCTACATGTATTAATTAATGCTTATTTCTTCTTTTAGCCCTCTGGATCGACCAGCCAGCAACCATCTTCTTCTACGAAAAAGAGCAAGCGAGGCGCGAGCCATCGGTTGAAAGATCATGCAAAGTTCACGATCAAAGCAGTCCGTGTTGATGGCAGGCCGATGGAGCCCAAGAAGGCCGCAGACAAATTTGTACGTCAGGCTGGAGTTCTTGTTAGGGACCAAATCCCAATCATAATTGAATATTGGAATAAGCCAAAGAAGGGCGACGGTACCTTTGTCGATGAAAGATCCAAAGAAACGCTTTGGAATTCGCTGTTGGTAAATTTCACCCTTCCGCCAGAGGAGGATGAAAACAAACCGGTTATAAAGGAAAATGTCAAAGAGTGGACTCTAAAGAAGATGGCTGACGCTTTCCGCAACTAGAAGACAAAATTGAACAAATTTGTCAAAGCTCGCGAGACTCCAGATTTCGAAGACGCATATTATGCGAAGATAAGACCTCACTGGCGCGAATTTGTGGCATACAAGGAAGGTGCTATAGCTACAAAGAGGTCAGAAACCAATACGCTAAATGCCCAGAAGAAGGAATATCACTAGAGGATAGGGTCAGGTGGCTACATATCTCAGAGGCCTAAGTGGGAGGAAGCTGAGAAGGCCATGCGCGATAGAGGGATCACACCCCAGACACATGGGTGGGACCTACGTGCAAAGACTTGGTTCTACGGAATCGGGGCAAGGTTGGACCCAGAAACAGGATTGTGTATCTTCCCAACCCTCCTTGCCAAACCCGTCACTGAACTCATCATGGCATACGAGGAAACAGCCGCCAGGACCTTCCATCCCGACAGAGAGAATGACCAGCTCACACGCGCCATCGGTAAAAAGAACACCCTGGACATGCACGAGGCACAGGGCGTATGACGTGGAAGGATGGGTTTGCCGAGTGGAGCGACTCTTACAGATGGCGCGGCAGAAAAGAAAAAGAGCGTACAGAGCGGATGACACAGATAGAACATGCACTTGTGGCGCTGCAGGCGCAAGTGAATGCACAATAGAGCCATCAAGCTACCGGCCCATCTCAGCAGCACGAAGAGCCTGCATTGGAAGCTGCCGGCGGCCCAGACTCTGCGCGGAAAAGCATCGTGGCTTCCACGGAGAACGTGCAGCCCACGCTTGAAATGGCGGGTCCTCGATACCCCGTGGATGAGATCACGGAGAGCGAACACACTGAGCTGCATGTGAGATTAATGGGCTTATCCATTAAGGTGGCTGTCGGCTATGCCTTAC
Source organism: Avena sativa (assembly GCA_916181665.1). Classification (NCBI taxonomy): domain Eukaryota; kingdom Viridiplantae; phylum Streptophyta; class Magnoliopsida; order Poales; family Poaceae; genus Avena; species Avena sativa. Next base: position 57,010,597 of record OV702292.1, read on the forward strand.
CTCCTGTAGCTGGTGGAACTTACCACTGCCGACCGATTCCAGATGGCTATGCTATTGTCGGGGTGGATGAGGTTGTGAAGGAATATGAGGAAGCACAGCTTTACCATGCTACAGGTGAAGGGGAAACTCAACTCAAATTTGCAGTGAAATCAACCATTCTTTGGAAGAAGGAACACATCGTGCTTCCAAATTGGAGGCCACTAGCACCCCCGCCGTCTCCGCAGCGTCAGCAGTCTGAGCCGCTTCAGCCATCTCCTGCGCGGCAGCCATCTCCGGCGCTTCAGCCATCTCCGGCGCGCCAGCCATCTCCTGCCCGTCATCCATCTCCGGCGCTTCAGCCATCTCCTCAGCGTAAGCGGAAGAGCACTGCCACGAAGAGCATCACTAGCACTGCCACAAAGAGTTCAAAAAACTACTCCCGCAGCCTTCCGCCAAGCCATTGTCGGTTTTACCGTGGAATCGCAGCGACGAGGAGACCAATAGGATCTCGGAAGAAGAGGTCAAGAAATTCTTTGCACCTAGACGGGCCGAGCCAAAGGAGAAAATAGATCCGGCGGTGGTGGAGAAGTTTTACAAAAATCTTTTGAAACCTGAAACCCCACTTGTGCCGGACTATGAGCGCTAGATTTTGAAGGCGGATGCAAGGCGCCGTAGGGATACTGAAAGTAGCAGTCGTGCGGCACCCCAGAAAACAGTTCCCATGCTCGGAGAGCAGGAAAACCAATCATGCGCCTCGCTCCAAGTGTTCGACACACGGGACGCTCCTCCCGTAAATGATTACGAGGCAGAGCTACAAAGAAAGGCCAATGAGATGGGGATGACTTACATTGCATACTTGAACATCATGGGAGACAACTTGCCCAAATGCGATGCCAACCCCATACAACCATGGAAGTATGGGAAGAATCTCGTCAAGAAAGAGGAGCTCAAGAATCTACCAACAAAGATGCGAAGATTGCACAAGTGGTACCTTGATTTCTGCAAGACGAGAAAGGAAGAATGGATCACAGCGCATATAAGAGATGAGATTTTCTTATGCGGAGACGACGAGATCGACTTCAACATTCAAGACTTGCATTTTCTATTCAATCAGAAGGAACTCGACAAAGCTGCCATCAGCCTTTATTTTGTGTAAGTACTATTTCTGTATTTTCTATCTCATCTCATTCACTTCATTAATTGCATGTATATATATATGCTCACCATATATGTATACTATTATGCAGGAAAAAGGTTATGGAATGCATGAAAGGAGGACCTTTTGACATTGGGTTCGTTGACCCAAATAGAGTTCATGAAGAAGTGGTAAGAACCAAACCCGGGCAAACAGAAGATTTATTGCTAAGGTCTTTACTGAGACAACAAACCAAAAGGGAAATACTATTGCCTTACAACTTCTCGTGAGTACTGTTACCCTCTCTTGTACACATTCTGTTTCAGCTTACTCGATGTTAAGTGTAACTGATGATGAGTTATGCGTGCGTAGGTTCCACTTTATTCTGCTAGTCATTCAACCTGATTCAGGAAAAGTCCTTCTCATGGACTCGTTACGAAAAGAAAAAGAGCTATGGGCAGACTTTAGAGAGATGCTCCAGAGGTAATTTCAATCATATTATCGCACTAGATCGGCAACTTTCGTGACAACAAGTATTTAGTTACTCCTTTATCCATTTTCTTTGCCTGACAGGGTTTGGAAAAGGTTCACGGGCAGGGCCGTGGGTGAATGGTCAGAAGAACTAAAATTTGTAGACCAAAATGTAAGTAATACTAGCTAGCTAGGTCTGCGTATCTCTTTGATTCTTCTTCCAATTCCATTATATCATGCTTTATTGATTATTATTTTGATTGAACTCTCTATTCTCGTAAAGTGCGTGCATCAGGGACACGGCAATAACTTATGTGGGTACTATGTTTGCGAGTTCATTCGCAACACGATATGTGCGACGGGCCAAGCCGCACTAGAACAACTTAGAGTAAGTAAACAAAGTACACAACATTATTTTATTACCATCAATTGTGTTGAGTTTTATTCTTATATATATATTGACCCCATTCTTCATATATATTCAGATCGAACGGATGCGGGACCGACTCCTACCATTTGACCGCATACGAGCCATTCAAGAGGAATTGGCGGGGTTCATACTTGATGAGGTCGTCACGCCTGGCGGAGAACTCTTTAGATATCCACCAAAATGAACGTTGTATATATGCTTGAACGTGTTTGTCTTGTACTTGATGCTTCAACGTTTACGGAGAATACCACACAATGACGATGTTGTGTATAATAATAGTTGCTTAATTATTCATGTACTTGTATGTACCGATGACGATGTATGTGTATACCGCTCCCGATCGATTCCCCCTCACTCCCCTCCCCGTCCCCGCCGCGCCGCAGAAATACGCCCAGAACGGGGCAGGGGCAGAACTCTGCCGCGGCAGAGATTTAGGCTGTTTTCCTGCCGCGGCAGAGATTTATCTCCTTTTCCTGCCGCGGCACAGAACCTTTAACACCGGTTCGTGTTATGAACCGGTGTTAAAGGGGGGGGCCTGAGCCCTGCGGTAGCCCCACGTGCAAGGGGGGGCCCTCTAACACCGAACCCTCAACAACGGTTCTACAACCGCTGTTAGAGGGCCCTCCAAACCGGTGTTAGAGGAGGGGGTGTGCACTAGTGCATCTTTCCAAACCATTCGGAACATTCTAGAAATATTCAGAACAATTATGAACTTTTCTTGAACTTTTTTCGGAATCCAAAACCCACTATCAAATAGTTTTTTTCCATCTTCGGACTATTCATAAGCTCCTTGTTATATCTAGGATACCATATATTATCTCATCGAGCCCTAGTGACATCGAAGCTTTAAGTGTGTGACCCTACGAGTTCGAGAATGTGCACACATGATCGAGACACCTTTCCGATCAATAACCAGTAGTGAGATCAGGGATGTCCATATTGGTTCCCACACATTCAACGAAGTTCTTTTATCGATTGAACCACGATGTCGAGGATTTAATTAATCTGGTATCCGATTCCATTTGTATCGTGATATATTACTTTCTCGAGATTCGATCGGTATCGCCATACCTAGTTCAATCTCATTACAAACAAGTTCTCTTTAGTTGTTCCGTAATATATGATCATTGTGACTAAACACATTAGCCACATGCTTGCAGGATTTAGGATGCTATATTACCAAGAGGGCCCAGAGATATCTCTCGGTCATTTGGAGGGACAAATCCTAGTCTTGATTCATGTGACCCAACAAGCACCTTCCGAGATACCTGAAAGCCGTCTTTATAATCACACAATTACAAAGTGACATTTGATGTCTAGAAAGCATTCCTCCAGTACCAGGAAGTAACACAATCTCATGGTCTAAAGAAATAGCAATTGGCATTTGCGAAAGTTGTAGCAATCAAACTTAGTGACACGATCAATGGCTATGCTTATTATTGGGTTTGTCCATCACATCATTATCCTAATGACATGATCCCGTTATGAAGTGACATTACATGTACATGTTTAGGAAACCTTAACCATCACTTAACTAACGAACTAGTCTAGAAGAAGCTTACTAGGGACATGAGGTTGTTTATATATCCATACATGTATTTAACTCTGGGTACATACAATTATAGCATGGAGAATAAAAACTTATCATGAATATTGAATATAATAATAATAACTTTATCATTGCCTCTTGGGCATATTCCCAACAGTCTGGAACTCGTCGTCGGCCAGTTCGGGGATAACAACAGACCAACAAGTTAGAGGGAAGAGGAGCACTGTGGGTCAATCGACCATTATTAGGCCGAGCTAGCAGTCCCGGATCTAGCGAGATCAGAGATTTCCATATTGGTTCCCACACATTAAACGAAGTTCTTTTATCGGTTGAACCACGATGTCGAGGATTCAGTTAATCCGGTATCTGATTCCCTTTGTATCGCGATATATTACTTTCCTGAGATTCGCTCGGTATCGCCATACCTAGTTCAATCTCATTACAAACAAGTTCTCTTTATTCATTCTGTAATATATGATCGTTGTGACTAAACACATTAGTCACATGCTTGCAAGCTTTAGGATGCTACATTACCAAGAGGCCCAGAGATATCTCTCTGTCATTTGGAGGGACAAATCCTAGTTTTGATTCATGTGACCCCACATGCACCTTCAGAGATACCTGAAAGCCGTCTTTATATCACCCAATTACAAAGTGACATTTGATGTCCAGAAAGCATTCCTCCGGTACCAGGAAGTAACACAATCTCATGGTCTAAAGAAATAGCAATTGACATTTGGGATAGTTGTAGCATGGAGTTATAACATGGAGAATAAACACTTATCATGAACATTGAATGTAATAATAATAACTTTATCATTGCCACTTGGGCATACTCCCAACAGTCCGGAACTCGTCGGTGGCCAGTTCGGGGGAGACAGTAGACCAATGAGTCGGAGGGAAGAGGATCATTGGGGTCAAGCCACCATTATTAGGCTGAGCTAGCAGTCCCCCATGCCTCTAGCCGATGCCCAGCAGGATCGGCTAATCCAAATTGCCTACCGGCAACCCGTGGGCTAGGCCAGCAAAAAGGAAGGCGTCGGGATAACAGAGCGGACCCTCCACTAGCGGCAACCAAACAAGGCAGCGGGGGGAGGGGGAGGGGGAATGGGAAGGCGGCGCAGGAAAGCCACCCAAATCAGACCAATCTAGGGTTTTTCCTGACCCTAGCCTGGCCCTAGCCACGCACCCCCACCATCGGTCATGGCACACCACCAGAAGTATGCCTCTGCCACATCCTAATACAGGGACGCGGCCCTTGTTGCTACTGTCGATGCGTTGGCCATTGCCACCCCAGCAACTCCAACTGCCATCTCTGTTGCCCACCAACCCTAGGCCTCCTTGGGTGGCTGGGTGATGACCCACAAGTATAGGAGGTGTATCGCAGTATTTTCGAGGGAAGTGAAACTCAATTTATTGATTGGACACAAGGGGAGCCAAAGAATATTATAAGCCTTAATAACTGAGTTGTCAATTCAGCTGCACCTAGAAACAATCTTGCTCACGGCAGTTTATCAGTAGCAACAGTTTTGTAGTAGCAATAGTAAAGTAGCAGCAGTAGTAAAGTAAAGACAGCAGTAACAATAGCAGTAAACAGTAGGATTCAAGTGCGGTAGGCATATGGATGGATGGACGGGCGTTGCATGGACAATTCACATGGCAATCACAACATAGGGCAATTGCAGATAAATAAGATAAAGCATCCAAGTACTAGATAATTGTAGGCATGTGTTCCATATATAGTCATATGTGCTCACAATGAGAACTTGCACAACATCTTTTGTCCTGCCAGCCCGTTTGCAGCGGGGCCTCAAGGGAACTACTGGCAATTAAGGTGCTCCTTTTAATAGAGCACCGGAGCAAAGCATTAACACTCCATGAACACATGTGATCCTCACACCAAAGCCATTCCCTCCGGTTATCCCGATTTCTGTCACTTTGGGGCCTTTGGTTCCGGACAACAGTGTGTGCATACAACTTGCAGATAAGACCATAAACAATACTATCATAATGAATCAATAACATGTTCAGATCTGAAATCATGGCACTCGGGCCCTAGTGACAAGCATTAAGCATAACAAGTCGCAACAAAGTCATAAAGCACTAATAGAAGATACTAGGCACCATGCCCTAACAATCTGATGCCATTACATGAAAGATCTCATCCAATCCCTACCATCCTCATAGCCTACAGTGGGGGGATTACTCACTCATAGATGGGGGAAACATGGATGGTCGATGGAGAAGCGATGGTGATGATGATGGCGATGATCTCCTCCAATTCTCCGTCCCGGCAGGGTGCCAGAACGGAGTTTCTGGTGCTGTTTTGTGGAATCTGGTGGTGGCGACGGAGCGGAACTCCTTCTGGAAAAACGTCGACCCCCCCCTGAGTTTTTAGGTCAGAAGGCATCTTATAGGCGAAGAGGGAGACCGAGGGGGTGTCTAGGGCGGCCAGACCACCCCCTGGCGCGACCTGGGCTAGCCCGCGCGGCCAGGTGGTGTGGCCTGGGCCCAGCCCTCCTCCGTCTCGTATTCTGGCTCTGGGAGTCTTCTGGTGAAATAGGATTTTTGGCATATTTTCCGGGATTTTTCCTGATAGTTGATTTTCTGCACAAAAACTAGACACCAAGGCGTTTCTGCTGAAAACAGCATCAGTCCGTTAGTTGTATCCAAATCACACTAGTTTAGAGGAGAAACAATAGCAAAAGTGTTCGGGAAAGTAGATACGTTTTGGACGTATCAACTCCCCCCAAGCTTAGCTTATTGCTTGTCCTCAAGAAATTCAGTTGAAAATTGAGTGCAATAAAAGAACTTTCACAAACACATTTGCTTCATATGATGTATACATTCTCTGCATGTGATCAACTACTTAGACAATTCATAATAAAGAGTATGCAACTAAGTTTACTTAATAGGCATTGCAAGCTATTAAGAGATTCCAACTCAAAAATAATAAGTAGCATGAAACATAAACATAAGCAACATTACAATGCTCATAACAAGGTATGATAGAGTGGTATCTTGCTTGCCTTTGATTATGAATGCCAAGGCACCTCTGAAGTTCAGGTGAAGACTAGAAGTAAAGATATCAAAGATACAAGCATCAAAGTCATAACACAAATAATCAAGTTTTGAGACAAGCACATTACACTAAGAATGACAACTATGCTCTCAAGAAGGTGCTCATAGAATATGTGGAGACTCAACAAGGAAAACAAAAAAGGTTTTGAAAAGTTTGAAAGGCTTCCAAATGCTGAAAGTATGGTACTTGTTAGCTTTGAGCTCTCATTGCCCCTATCATAAGCATCTTTAAATGGTTAAGTTTAAAGTGACACAACTAAGAGGATATGCTTGACAAGTTATAAGCTAAAGTCTCATGCCCCTTACTTACGAGTACTGGACCTCATGCTACTCAACTTCAGTCACAAGTATACTCTTGTCATTGTAAGTATATACATATCATAGAGAACCGCCAACGGGGTACCCCTTGCACATGACACATGAGCTATCCCATAATCAAAATGACAAGGCAAGCAGACAATGAGCATCTCAGCAATCTTTTTATTTACTATGTGCATAGATTTTTATTGAGGATGCTTTATAGAATGCTCATTATGGTTAAGCTACAAGTTTCCACCATGATTAGGCATGGCTTAGGCTAGCGACCCAGGCGTTTCTCTAACACACATACAAACTCCATGATCTTACAAGTTCCACTTTTATTTCACACCGTCGGGATCCATAGGCAAAAGGACATGATATCAACGAGGTACTAAGGACCAGTGCAATGTTGAAAGCGTCCCCCATGACACATGGTTCTGCTAACTTCAACTTATAAAGCGCAAGCATATACGCAACAAAGAAGGACGCAATGGTTCAGGTTTATTAAGTGCATGAAAATAAAGTGTGCCATTAAGTTTGTGAGAGATTTACTAACTAACTTTCTCATAATAAGCAAACATTTTATTCGGAAGAAAACAAGGCATATTGAATATGCACAGAGATAGCAAATGATGCTAATAGGTAGGTATAGTGGACACTTTGGCAATATTTGGTTTTAGGGAGTTGGAAACATGAGTAAAATACTCAGTGAAAGTGAAGGCTAACAATAGTAAGGGAGCGCCAAACGAGAGAGCAATAGCTGTCATAATCATGCTTGCAACAAAATAGGACTAATCATGATGAAAGTGATTCAAGACCCTCAAGGCAAAATAATTCATCGAGGCTTAGCTGATTATTTCAGTCATATGCTTGCATGAGCATGTGCCAAGTCAATTCAAATGAAACATTCAGAGGAGGATACCACGGTGTCATACCAAGTTATGAATATAGTAATGCATGCAAACATTCATAAGACATGCTACAAACTATTAGCAAGCTGGAACTAATCATATGAAAGCAAGAACTACTAAGCATCCATAAATAACATACACCCTACATGAACAGACTAAGCATGCCCACAATGATGAGTATATGTACAAAAATGAAAACAAATAGAGTTTGTTACCAACCTCTTACCACACCTCAAGTTGTCATTAATCCTCATTATGCCCTTCACTCGTGTGGCTTGAATAATAATATGAAACCAAATCCCACTGGGGACTGCTGAACCTTGCAACAAACTCACAAAACCAAAGAAGAACAACAAATATTTTTTGGTGTTTTTGATTTTTAAACAAGAACCAAAAAAGGGAAGAACAAGCAAAGCAAAATCTTTTTGGGTTTTTCGAATAGTTCAAACAAAGCAAAAAGGGAAAAACAAATCAAGGCAAAGAGAAAAAGAAACAAACCAAAGAGAAACAACAGAAATATTTTTGGTCTTTTTGTGTTTTAGAAAGCAAAAGCAAAGAAAGAACGAAAACTAAAAGGAGAACGAAACATGAATATACAAAGTACCGATGCAACATGATAAGGAGATGAGTGTGGTGTCGGTGTACCTCCCCCCAAGCTTAGGCTTTTGGCCTAAGTGGGCGTCAATCCCAAGCTATCCAGGATGAAGTGTCCCCGTGGTACGACGAGGAGGTACCCTTGTCCTGGTGCGAGCTCGAGTACGTCCCTCTGTAGTGCGCAGAGTAATCGTAGGAGGGCACATCCTCCTGGTGCTGCCCATGGAAACCTAGCAAGCGGAGCTGCTCGTCCACCTCCTCCTTGGAGCGCGACCATGGTCTCCTGTGAACACTAAACAAAGTAGACTGCGGCAAAGGGATCTCCCTCTCATCCGTCAGTAAACAACATCCAATATACTAGACTGTCCAAATCAGAATCGGAAGTGACAAAGTGATGAGTTTTCATAGCAACAAGGTCAAGCCTTTGTGGTGCCAATATAGTATCATTGGGGTCCACTTAAAGCCCTAATGCATTGACCATACGCGAGGCAATGATGCCCCCGTAGATAGGCCCCCTAGCAGCTAGGCGGCGAGCAATAAGCGAGCCAAGGTTGTACCGAGTGTCATTGTTAAGCGCAGCAGCAAGGAAGGCTAAATGATAGTTGGAGATATTACTAGTGTTCTCCCTACCAAGAACGCTAGTAGCAAGATAATATGCAAAGTATCTAAGAGCAGGGAGTTGGATGTTTCTTATCTTTCCGCCCTGCGCCACACAATCATCATCATTGGTCACCCCTCGGTAAAGTTCCAACAAATCAGCGGGTCGCCCTTGAATCTTCTTCATGGTCTCTGTCATGCTTACACCTACAACACTGCAAAATCCTTCCAATGACATGGTGAAGGGCAGGTTATAAATTTTGAAAGAGACAGTTAACTGATAGTGCGTGTTAGTAAACACGAATCTCTCAACAAAAGTTTTGGTGAGCATAGCATATTGCTCACTCTCATCTTGCATATATGAGGTCAAACCAACCCTCTGAATCAGTAGCAAGAAATCATCAAGAATCCCTGTAGCTTGTAAGAAAGTAAAACAAGGAAAAGTAGATGGGTGAGCATCCCCATCATCCCCTTCACTACCAATACGAGTTGCAATGAGATCTTCGTTGTATGATGGCCTAAACTGAGAGGCTGATCTTGAGGGCCTCGACCTCCTAGGTGCATCCCTCTCAAATATCTCTCCAAAGGTATGGTTGTTCATGCTTGATATTCTGAAATTTAAACACCTATTAAACAAGTGATTGCAAAGTGAATATAATGAAGGGTACTACTCATAGGGACTTGTAAGAGGCCTAAACATGCATCAAAACTATATCTCTAAGCATCAAACAAGCTTACAAGCTCTCATAACCTGTCACCTACAGCAGCAAAATACTCAAGATATAATCCACTAAACACAAATCTACTTGGACAAGCGGAGGAGTCACATACTGGAGAACAAATGCTCCAAATTTCAGCAACAAAGATGGGATGAGCAAGGAGATCGAAAAATCAAGGGCAAGCACAGCAAGAACGCGATTTTGAGCAATGAACTAGAGTTTGCTCGGGAGAGAGAAGAAAGTGGCAAGTGAGAGAGTGAGTGGAGGGCCAGGGTGGCCCACACCATGGCATGGCACTACCCAGGGTAGGCCGCGCCACCAGGTGGTGAGCCTGCCTGGTGGTTCCCCCTGGGTCACTCCAGGTACTCCTCTGCCCCTTTTTTCACGTAAAAATTTAATGTGAATTTTATGGAATTTTTCGAGACACTTTATTTTTGGGCAATTTTCAGGCATAGGTGAATGATTTTTCTGCAGAAAAATGATTTTGAAAATATGCAATGCAAAACAAAACAAAAGCTACAGAAGTTCTAAGACACTCTAAAATGCAAGCAACTAGCACAAGAAAGGTAAACTAAACGAAAGCAAAAACAAAAATGGATAGAATAGAAGTAAGCGGAGATAATCATAGTGAAAACATTGTTTTGTTCAACGAAATCCTTTTGTTAACAAGGTTGATCAGGTCTTGTTACCAAAACAATTTCATACGAGACAAAACTTTGTATTCCAGTAATGATTATGTTACCTCAACTTTGATAGCAATGGTCCCAATCATAATAGTTTCAAATTTTTCTCTTGGTATGGGACAATATATCTCTCCAACTTGAATGCCCTCAACATGTTCAATTGAATTCAAACCATAAGTCCTTTCAATCTTCTTGGGGAAATAGATAGTATGTTCCTTGTCATTAACATTAAAGGTCACCTTTCCTTGATTACAATTAATAACAGCCCTGCAGTATTAAGAAAAGGTCTCCCAAGAATAATAGACATATTATCATCTTCAGGCATTTCAAGCACAACAAAATCAGTTAATATCAAGCAATTATGAGCCACTTGAACAGGTACATCCTCACATATACCAACAGGAATAGTGGTAGATTTATCATCCATTTGCAAAGATATATCAGTTGGTATTAATTTTTCTAGTTGAAGTCTCTTATAGAGGGAGAAAGGCATAAAACTAACTCTAGCTCCCAAATCACACAAAGCAGTTCTAACATAACTATTCTTAATAGAGCAAGGGATAGTTGGAATCCGTGGGTCTCCAAGTTTCTTAGGAACCTTACCATTAAAGGAGTAATTGGCAAGCAAAGTAGAAATTTCTTCATTACGGATCTTCCTTTTATTCGATACAATATCCTTCATATACTTTGAGTAAGAAGGCAATTTAATAGCATCAGTCAAAGGAATTTGCAAGAATAAAGGTTTCATCCACTCACAAAACTTATTATAGTGTTCATCTTCCTTTGACTTGTGCTTCTTATCAGGGAAAGACATAGGTTTTTGGACCCAAGTTTCTCTTTCACTACCATGTTTCTTAGCAACAAAATCTTCTTTAGTGTATTTAGTATTCTTAGTGTGCTTTTCAGGTTCTTCTTCAACTTTTTCTTCGTTAGGAACATCATTTTCTTCATTACCACTTTTGGTTTCAGCATCAGAGACAGATATACTATTAGGATCTTTAGCAGGTTCAGAGGGTTCTACAATAGTTTTATGTTTCTTTTTTTCCTTTTCTTACGAGTAGAGCCACTATTTTCAGCTTGTTGAGAATCCTGCTCGATTCTTTTGGGATGCCCCTCAGGATATAGAGGATCCTGGGTAGCAGCACCACTTCTAGTTCTAATTTCATAAGCATGTTTTTCTTTAGCAGCATTAACTAGCAATTCTTTTTGCACTTTAATAAGTTGATCTATTTGTGTTTGAACCATTTGAAAGTGTTTAACAATCATTTTAACATCATTAGAGGTTCTTTCCACAATATCTTTTAACTCAACAATAGCTCTAGTGTTTTCCATTAGATGATTTTGCACCCTTTTATTAAAATTATCTTGCTTAACAATGAAAATATCGAATTCTTCTAAGCATTGATCAGGAGGTTTAGAGTAAGGGATATCACCTTCATCAAAGTGTTGGAGAGAGTGTACCTCAATAGTGGATGAGTGGGGAATTGGCTTACATAATTCTTCTATAGGAGGTAAATTCTTCACATCTGCAGCTTTAATTCCCTTCTCCTTAAGACATTTCTTAGCTTCCTTCATCACTTCATCATTTAATTCAATAACTCCCCTCTTCTTTGATGTTGGTATAGGCACCGGTATAGTAGGCTCAGGTATAATTACTTCAGGTATAGCTGGTTCAGGAGGATTCCAATCCTCATAGTTCTTGCTTATTTTAGCCATTAATTCTTCAGCTTCCTTGGGAGTCCTATTCCTGAAAACACAATCAGCACAACTGTCTAGGTATGTCCTAGTTTCTTCAGTTAGTCCATTATAAAATATATCAAGAAGCTCATTCTTAGGTAATGGACTTCCAGCCTATGCATGAATCAAAGCACAAAACCTTGCCCATGATTCAGGCAGTATCTCTTTTTCTCCCTGTTTAAAATCAAAAAGTTCCTGCAAAATAGCATGTCTAGCACTTGGAGGAACATATTTCTGCATGAAAGTACTAATCAAGCAATCAGGGTTATCAATAGATCCAGGAGGTAAATTACTAAACCAAGTTTTAGCTTCTCCTTTCAGTGAGAAGGGGAAAATCTTAGCAACAAAGTAAGTACACATCTTAATATCATTAGAAAACAAGCCACTCATGGTGGAAAGCTCATTCATATGTGCTACCGCACTTTCATTATTAGTCCCACAAAAAGGTTCTTTCTCAACAATAGCTATGTAAGATAGATCGAGAGAGAAATCATAATCTTTATCTTTAATATTTATGGGAGAAGCAGCAAACTTAGCAATAGGAGACAATTGGGGTCTAATAGTACGCCTCTCAAGGAGACTCTTAGCAGCGCTCCTATCATGTGTGTTTTTACATTCTTTAATAAATCCATCGGTCATCTCAACATAACCATCTTCAATATCATAACTCTCACTAGACTCAGGTGAACTAACAGGTGTAGTAGTGTCTTCATTAGGAGTTTCAGTATTTCCAGCTATAGTTCTAGCAATCGTAGCATCTAGGAAAGGACCTAATTAACCACTCTTATCAAGCACAGTAGAAGCAGCATCATAAGTATCAGAAGTTTCAGATTCAGCAGTAGTAGCAGTGTGTGTAGCATGTGTATGTGGTGGTGTAACGAGCTTACTCATAACAGATGGTGAATCAAGAGCAACGGAGGTGTTCAGAACTGTACCTCTTCTTGTAGTGGATGGTAAAATAGGAACCTTGCCATCACGAGACTTACCCATGATGGATGGATAACAATGAACAATAGAGAATCCAAGTGAACTGAATAAATAAAGCTATGCTCCCTGGGAACGGTGCCAGAAAATAGTCTTGATGACCCACAAGTATAGGGGGTGTATCGCAGTATTTTCGAGGGAAGTGAAACCCAATTTATTGATTCGACACAAGGGGAGACAAAGAATATTTATAAGCCTTAACAACTGAGTTGTCAATTCATCTGCACCTGGAAACAATCTTGCTCACAGCAGTTTATCAGTAGCAACAGTTTTGTAGTAGCAATAGTAAAGTAGCAGCAATAGTAAAGTAAAGACAGCAGTAACAATAGCAGTAAATAGTAGGATTCGAGTGCGGTAGGCATAGGGATGTATAGACGGGCGTTGCATGGACAAGACAATTCACATGGCAATCAGAACATAGGGCAATTGCAGATAAATAAGATAAAGCATCCAAGTACTAGATAATCGTAGGCATGTGTTCCATATATAGTAATACGTGCTCGCAATGAGAACTTGCACAACATCTTTTGTCCTGCTAGCCCGTTTGCAGCGGGGCCTCAAGAGAACTACTGGCAATTAAGGTGCTCCTTTTAATAGAGCTCCGGAGCAAAGGATTAACACTCCGTGAACACATGTGATCCTCACATCAAAGCCATTCCCTCCGGTTATCCCGATTTCTGTCACTGCGTGGCCTTTGGTTCCGGACAACAATATGTGTATACAACTTGCAGATAAGACCATAAACAATACTATCATAATGAATCAATAACATGTTCAGATTTGAAATCATGGCACTCAGGCCCTAGTGACAAGCATTAAGCATAACAAGTCGCAACAAAGTCATAAAGCACTAATAGAAGATACTAGGCACCATGCCCTAACAATCTGATGCCATTACATGAAAGATCTCATCCAATCCCTACCATCCCCATATCCTATAGTGGGGGATTACTCACTCATAGATGGGGGAAACATGGATGGTCGATGGAGAAGTGATGGTGATGATGATGGCGATGATATCCTCCAATTCCCCGTCCCGACAGGGTGCCAGAACGGAGTTTCTGGTGCTGTTTCGTGGAATCTGGGGGTGGCGGAGGAGCAGAACTTCTTCTGGAAAAACATCGCCCCCCTGAGTTTTTAGGTCAGAAGGCATCTTATAGGCGAAGAGGGAGACTGAAGGGGTGTCTGGGGCGGCCAGACCACCCCCTGGCGCGGCCTGGGCTAGCCCGCGTGGCCATGTAGTGTGGCCTGGGCCCAGCCATCCTCTGTCTCGTATTCTGGCTCTGGGAGTCTTCTGGTGAAATAGAATTTTTGTCATATTTTCTGGGATTTTTCCTGATAGTTGATTTTCTGCACAAAAGCTAGACACCAAGGCAATTCTGCTGAAAACAGCGTCAGTCCGTGTTAGTTACATCCAAATCACACTAGTTTAGAGGAGAAACAATAACAAAAGTGTTCAGGAAAGTAGATACGTTTTGGACGTATCACTGGGTCTGCCGCCACCGCTTGAGTATTTGTGAGTTTTAGTTAAAATGATGCAGGTTTCATTGTTCTACTGTTCCACACAAGCTTTGACGACGTATCCTCCGTTCAATTTTTTCTGAAAGTCTAGCAAAGAGGCAAGTCCAACGTTTTTAAGTTAGTCCAAGAAGTGTAGGTTCGAGCGCTGAACTCACGCTCAAGGCAGGCGCACACGGCTGTCCAAGATGTTGACTTTCGTGTGGGAATCGTACCCTCATCCGGTACGAGTTGCGTGTTAATATAGGCCAGGAAGAGCCCCTGGCGTGGCTTGTACAGTTGGGTTATATATATGATTGGTGTACTACACCATATTGTATACGTACATGATTACATCTCTAACAGCCCCCCTTAATCTCAGCCTGCAGAAAGGTTGAGATTACGCTTGAACTCATGTAGCAACTTTACAGGTAGAGCCTTTGTGAATCCATCTACAACTTGATCCTTGCTAGAAACAAAACGGATAGCTAAGCTATTACTAGCAACTCTTTCCCTAACAAAATAAAAATCTATCTCAATATGTTTCGTACGAGCATGAAATACAGGATTTACAGACAGATAAGTAGCACCTAAGTTATCACACCAAAGACTTGGGTTTTCTTTCAGTTTTACTCCAAGTTCCAAAAGAAGAGCTTCAACCCAGATGAGCTCAACTATGGCATTAGCTAACGCCTTAATTCAGCCTCAGTACTGGACCGAGACACCGTAGCTTGTTTTCTAGCACTCCATGAAATCAGATTTGGTCTAAAAAGACAGCAAAACCACCTGTGGACCGCCGATCATCAATTGAACCAGCCCAATCTGCATCTGAATAGGCACTAAAAAGGTGGATGAAGACTTGATGAATGTGATTCCAAGTTTCAACGTATCCTTCACATATCTGAGTATACGTTTGATAGCTGTCCAATATTCTGTAGTTGGAGCATGAAGATACTGAGAAACTTTGTTAACAAAAAATGCTAAATCTGGCCGTGTGAGAGTTAAGTATTGTAAAACTCCAACAATGCTCCTATACTGAGTAACATCATCAGGGCCAACAGGAGTACCATCTGTGAGAGACAACTGCTCTGAAGAGGACATAGGGGTTGGCGCAGCCTTGCAGTCACGCATACCGACTCTGTCAAGTATACATGTGGCATATTTTTCTTGGGTCAGGAGTAAGCCATTGTGCATTGTTTTAACTTCCATTCCAAGAAAATAATGAAGATCACCTAAATCTTTGATTGCAAAATTCTTATTGAGATCTCGAAGAAGAGCAGAAATAGCATGATCAGAGGAGCTTGTAACTATGATGTCATCAACATAAATCACAACGAATATAGTGATACCTGACTTATCAAAAAGGAACAGTGAGGTATCAGCCTTGGATGGTGAAAACCCAAGATCACATAACTTGGAACTCAACCTGAAATACCATGCACGTGGGGCCTGTTTTAAACCATAAAGAGCCTTGTCAAGTCTGCAAACATAGCGCGGAAGGTGGGGATCCTCAAAACCTGCTGGCTGTTTCATATAGACTTCCTCTTCCAGAACACCATGAAGGAACGTGTTCTTGACATCTAGCTGCCGGAGACTCCATCCTCGAGAGACAGACATAGCCAAAACAGTTCTAATAGTAGCAATTTTCACCACAGGACTGAAGGTGTCTTCATAATCAATGACATACCTTTGTTTGAATCCTTTTGCAACCAATCTTGCTTTATATCGATCAATGGAGCCATTTGCTTTCCTCTTTATACGATATACACATTTACAATTAATTATATTTTTATTGCTGCTTGAAGGAACAAGGTGCCAAGTCTTGTTTGCAAGCAAAGCCTTGTACTCCTCCTCCATTGCTTGTCGCCAAGCAGGATCACTGAGAGCTTCAGAGAGTTTGTTCGGTTCTTCTGTAGAAGATAGCATGCCGTATCGAACTGTACCATCAGTGTATTTCTTAGGATGTCGTATACCTTTCTGAAGCCTGGTACGAACACCAGGAGGAGAGGGTGGAGGCATCGAAGAAGCAGCGTCCGTCGTTGCAGTATAATCAGCCTCATCAACGCTGGCCATAGGGGATCCGCCAGGGAACTCCGGTATGGCAGACAACAGAGAAGAGGGCAGCGTCGGCACCGGTGGCGTAACGCTGCGTGGCGACAGCGGGGTCGCCGGGTCGAGCGACGGAGAGGCTGGCGGGGCTCGCGCGGAGACATGTGACGTGGGGCCGTGCGCAGACGCATGGCTGCCAAGCGGGAGGCTGCCACACAGCGATCCAGGAGCGGGAGCGCGTGGGGAGGCGATTTCGAGATCCTCCTCGGGATCAGTGCCTGATGCATTGGTTTCCGCATCAGTTTCATCACCTTCTGGTGGATTTTCAGCATGCAGTTGGGACCTGTTTTCTATATTATTTGGAACGAAATTTTCTTCGGCTTCTACTGCAACTTGAAACACATTAGCAACAGGAACAATAGTAGGCATATTATCATCAATAGTATGTGCACCCTCATAAGAATTTTCTGATGGAAGAGGTAGAATTTGTTGTTTAAGAAGGGCACCGGCATTGGTATGAAGTGAGGCAAAATGAAAGACATTCTCATCAAACACAACATCATGATAGATATAGATGTGCCCAGTAGAGACATCGAGACATTTAACACCCTTATGAAGAGGACTATTGATACATTGCAAATGTATCTATAATTTTTTATGTTCCATGCTTGGTTTTATCAACTTTCTTGTGTTTTGTTCCAACTTTGGAGTACTTTTCATATGATTTCTTGGACTAACCTATTAACAAGATGCCACAGTGCCAGTTGCCTGCTTTCTGCTGTTTTTGGTTCCAGGAAAGTCAGAAAATCAATATTCTCGGAATTGGACCGGACAAAATCCAAAGTCGATATTTTATCAGAAGACTCACGGAGCCAGAAGACGAGACGGAGAGGGGCCACATGGTGGCCACACCAGGTGGTGGCGCAGGCTAGCCCTGGCCGTGCCACCAGGTGGTGTGGGCCCCTGGCTGACGACTGACCTTGCCTCTTCGCCTATAAGATGCCTCCCGATGCATAAACCCTAAATTGTCAATCAGAAATCCACGAAAAGTTCCGCAGCACCGCCGACACCGAAGGGGAGATTCGGGGGACAAAAAGTCTCTGTTCCGGCACCCTGCCGGGACGGGGAAGTGCCCCCGGAGAAATATCCATCGATCTCCACCACCATCTCCATCGACGTTGCTGATTCCCATGATGAGGAGGGAGTAGTTCTCTCTCGAGGCTAAGGGTTCTACCGGTAGCTATGTGTTCATCTCTCTCTATGTATGATCTTATTGAGATCATGAGCTTGTAATCTATAGATCTACCTTGCTACTCAAGTGCTTTAATAGATCTATGCTCTCCCCATGTGTGTGAAAGTGATAGTGTGCTCACCATGGTGGAACTTAGGCTAGAGATTACAAATACTTGTTATGAGTTATATTTGGAGTTGGATGTTTCTATGAAATTGTGGTGTTTGTTGGACTCATCTAGTACTCAAGGTGACAGTGTGGGATTTTCTAGATGGGAAAGGCTTACTTTGAGGTGTGCTGTTATAGCCCTACCATCGATTAGAGTGTTCAACCGGAGAGTAGTATCATAAAGAGAATATATTTATATGAGAGTGTTCACTAGTGAAAGTATGATCCCTAGGCCTTGTTTCTTAGCATTGAAACACCGTTTGCAACTAGACCTGTTACATGTTTGCTTGCTTCTATCTTTATTTCAGTTTGCCTTTAGTCTTTTCCACGCCATCTAGTTATTTTCTATCACCGTTATCACTTATAATTATGCATACCACTTGTATTTCACTATCTCTTTGCCGAACCAGTGCACCTATACACCTAACAAGTGTATTGGGTGTGTTGGGGACACAAGAGACTTCTTATATCTTGATTGCAGGGTTGCTTGAGAGGGGATACCTTTGACCACTTCGTCCCTGAGTTCGATAAACCTTGGGTGATCCACTTAAGGGAAAACTTGTTGCTGTTCTACAATCCTCTGCACTTGGAGGCCCAACAACTGTCTACAAGAATAGAAGTGCGTAGACATCAAGCTATTTTCTGGCACCGTTGTCGGGGAGGTAAGGTAAAAGTACTCACATCCTCCGGTGTGAGTGCTCAAAGTTATTTCCTTTAGATTCTGCAATTTTGTCTTTTTGTTTCTTGTTTTCACTAGTTAGGCTGAATGGAAAATAATAAATAAATTAGAGAGCTTTATAGTATTTATCTTGAGTTAGGACATGACGTGTTTGAAGAGAAAATTAAAAAACCTATGAAACTTTATTTGCATGCTAATAGCAATGTTGTTAGTATGAATTCTTTGGACACCATTATTGCTAATGCTATGGAAAATTCTAAGCTTGGGGAAGCTAGTTTTTATGAAAATGATCTTTTTAGTTCCCCAGCTTTGGAAGATAGCTATTCTATTGCTTATGATGATACCAAACCTCCGATATATGATGATTACAATGATGAATATGATATTTTTAGTCCACCTACTATTGAGGAGGAAATTAATTATGATTACAATATGCCTCCTATATTTGATGATTATGGTGATCAGAATAATAATGATAGCTATTTTGTTGAATTTGCTCCCACCACAATTAATAAGAATGACTATGCTTATAGGGAGAGTAATAATTATTTTATGCATGTGGCTCATGATAAGAATGTTTTATGTGATAGTTATATTGTTAATTTTATTCATGATGCTACTGAAAGTTATTATGAGAGAGGGAAACATGGTTTTATGCATCTCAATAATATTAAGTTTCCCCTCTTTATGTTGAAAGTCTTGAAGTTGCACTTGTTTTGCTTTACTATGCTTGTTGCTTTGTGCTTTCATGAGTTTCTTTACAAGATTCCTATGCATAGGAAGTGGGTTAGACTTAAATGTGTTTTGAATTTGCTTCTTGATGCTCTCTTTTACTTCAATTCATATTTCCTATGTGAGCATCTTCTCAAACTATCATGCCTAACTTAAAGGCGTTAAAGAAAAGTACTTATTGGGAGATAACCCAAAAGTTTTAGATGAGTCTTGGAAGTTATTACCTCTGTAATAACCTCTCCTTATCCTTTTTATTTGCTTTTTGTGCAAAGAATAACCTCTAATGAGAGAGGAGTAATGATTGGGAAAGTTGTTGTCCCGAAACAGATTTCTGTGCTTCACCGTAAAAATTCGTGTAAAATCTCTGTACGTCATTTTGAGGCATGAATTTTTGTGCTTCTGCCCCAGGTTGTTATCTAACTTTCGTTGGTTTAACACTTTTCGATTTGAGCAACAGAAGGTCTTCGAAAAAATTCGTCTTTACCTGCTGGTCTGTTTTGACAGATTTCTGCCATTATTTGCATTTGCTTCTTGTTGGTTCCTTTTTGAGTTCTTTTGGGGAATTTAGCTTTTTGAGGGAAGTGCTACAGTAGCTTGTGTTTTAATGGAAGTTTTATTGGTGTTGAAACTGAACCCAAAGACTTATTATCTTGAGTGCACTAATGTTGCTAATAAAGATTGTGTGAAGTTTTGTATGAAGAAAAATTTCAGGTGTATGGAAGGAATGAGTAATGAGATGAAGGATAGACTAAAGTTCAAGCTTGGGGATGCCACGCGTGTCACCCCAAGAAATATCCAAAAAGTACAAGCGTCAAAGCTTGGGGATGCCTAAGGCATCCCCCTCTTCATCAATAAAAATCCCAACTTTCTTCCAAACGCTTCATTTTTATTGTTTCATGCACAGTTGTGTTGTTCTTGGAGCATCTTCTTTTTCATTTTTGTTTTGGTTTTTTGTTTGCTTAGTTTTCTTAGTTTTATTAATAAATTGGTTGGACCCCCTATTTCATACATTGGTTTTCAAATAGTTTGGTTTGGATTGGAAAAGAGTAGGAAAGTTCATGCTTAAGTGGTAAACAGAGCTTGTTTTTGACTGTGGCCTATGCTTTGTCATGCCATGCTCGATATTGTTTTGGCTTTATGCTTAGTATTCTTTGCTGTAGCATGACTTGTTATAAACAACTGAGATTGCTTAATGTGCCTTTGAAGAATCATGCGTTGTTTTAGCATATTAAAGCATAGTATTATGGTATTCTCCTTTGATGCTTTATTTGGGTTGACTTGGCACATGCTCACACCATGTTATGACTATTCCAAGTCACCATAAGCCTTTATGATCCTTTAGTTTTCAACTTGTAGTATCACTATATGCTTTGATCAATGATGTTTTGTCGCTCTGCATGATTATGACCATTATTGATCTCTTAGTTTGTCGCTCCTAGTCTTTTGCTAGCCTCCACAACCAAGTATGAGTTCCACTCATGCATCCAACTCCTAAACCAAGTTATTCCAAAGAGTCCACCATACCTACCTACTAGCATATGCTATTCCAAGTATATTCATGTTTTTGTTTACCTTCTGAATTAAATTTGTTATGAGAAAACTAGTGATTAAAGCTCTCACGAACTTGATGGCACACTTTATTTTTCTTGCCCTTAATAAACTTGAACCATTGTGTCGTCTATGTTGTATATTCTTGCACTTATTTGTTTGGTATTAGCAGAACCATGATGTCATGGGGAACGCTTTCAGCATTGCACTTGGTACTTGTACCTAGTTGATATCATGCTCTTTTGTATATGGATGTTGTCGGTTTGAAATGAAAGGGGAGCTTATAAGTCCATGGAGTTATGTATATGTGTTAGAGAAACGCCTAGGCCGCTGGTGTAATCCATGCTGACATGGTGGAAACCTGCAGTGTAACCATAATGAGTTGTCTATGAAGCATTCTTCTTATAAAAAAAGAGTCCTATATTGAGAAAAAAAGAGAAAAAGAGAAAAAAAGAGATTATGAAAAGAGGAAAGAGAGAAAAAAGCACCATATTCCCATGGTAAATAAGAAGATTGCTGAGATGCTCGTTGTCTGCTTGCCTTGTCATTTTGATATGGGGATTCTTCCGTATCATCGGGCAAGGGGTACCCCGTTGGCGGTTCTCTATGATACACATATACTTACAATGACAAGAACTTACCGGTGACTAAACTTGAGTAGCATGAGGAGCGGCCCTCGTATACAAGGGACATGAGGTTTCTAACTTATACTTCGTCAAGCATGTACACCATAGTTTGTTTACTTTAACCTTAATCACTTCAAGATGCTTATGATAGGGGCAATGAGAGCTGAAAACTATAAGCACCATAATTTTTGGAAGCTCTTTATGAGACTTGAATCCCTACTTCCTTCTATGAAGGCCTTTCTTCCACCAATATATTGAGTCTCCACCTTCTACCTTTATGCACCTACTTTGAGAGCATAGTGGCCATTCTTAGTTCTATGTGCATTGTCCCAAGACTAGTTGATTGATGCATAACTTGATATTGCTTGTTTTAAACTATCTGTATCTAGTCACTCTTATGAACTTTGAAGGTGTCCTATGCATCTATGTTTGCTACTCTATGAGGGACAAGCTGAATGCTATTATGCTATGTTTTCTTTATGTGAAACAAACAAACGTCTTGCAAAGCATTGTTATTCATGAATCTTTTGTTTGTGCCTTTTCATGTTGCATCATAGTTTCTTTGTCTTATTGCTAGAACTTTGTCTTTCATGTTATGATTGAAGTACAATGATCCTAGCTTTGAATGTTTTACAAATACTTTGATCAAGTTTATGATGGTGCATGTCACCTCAAAAATTATTCTTTCTTTTTATCACTTACCTACTCGAGGACGAGCAGGAGTTAAGCTTGGGGATGTTGATAGATTGCAAATGTATCTATAATTTTTGATGTTCCATGCTTGGTTTTATCTACTTTCTTGTGTTTTTTTCCAACTTTGGAGTACTTTTCATATGATTTCTTGGACTAACCTATTAACAAGATGCCACAGTGCCAGTTGCCTGTTTTCTGCTGTTTTTGGTTCCAGGAAAGTCAGAAAATCAATATTCTCAAAATTGGACCGGACAAAAGCCAAAGTTGATATTTTACCGGAAGACTCACGGAGCTAGAAGACGAGACAGAGAGGGGCCACACCATGTGGTGGCGCGGGCTAGCCCTGGCCGCGCCACCAGGTGGTGTGGGCCCCTTGGCTGGCCACCAACCTTGCCTCTTCGCCTATAAGATGCCTCCATGCATAAACCCTAAATTGTCAATCAGAAATCCACGAAAAGTTCCGCAGCGCCGCCGCCACCGAAGGGGAGATTCGGGGGATAGAATGTCTCTGTTCCGGCACCCTGCCGGGACGGGGAAGTGCCCCCGGAGCCATCTCCATCGATCTCCACCAGCATCTCCATCGACGTTACTGATTCCCATGATGAGGAGGGAGTAGTTCTCTCTCGAGGCTAAGGGTTCTACCTGTAGCTATGTGTTCATCTCTCTCTCTATGCATGATCTTATTGAGACCATGAGCTTGTAATCTATAGATCTACCTTGCTACTCAAGTGCTTTAATAGATCTCTGCTCTCCCCATGTGTGTGAAAGTGACAGCGTGCTCACCATGGTGGCACTTAGGCTAGAGATTACAAATACTTGTTATGAGTTATATTTGGAGTTCGATGTTTCTATGAAATTGTGGTGTTTGTTGGACTCATCTAGTACTCAAGGTGACAGTGTGGGGTTTTCTAGATGGGAAAGGCTTACTTTGAGGTGTGCTGTTATAGCCCTACCATCGATTAGAGTGTTCAACCGGAGAGTAGTTAAGAGTAGTATCATAAATAGAATATATTTATATGAGAGTGTTCACTAGTGAAAGTATGATCCCTAGGCCTTGTTTCTTAGCATTGAAACACCGTTTGCAACTAGATCTGTTACATGTTTGCTTGCTTCTATCTTTATTTCAGTTTTCCTTTAGTCTTTTCCACGCCATCCAGTTATTTTCTATCACCGTTACCACTTATAATTATCCATATCACTTGTATTTCACTATCTCTTCGCCGAACTAGTGCACCTATACACCTGACAAGTTTATTGGGTGTGTTGGGGACACAAGGGACTTCTTGTATCTTGATTGCAGGGTTGCTTGAGAGGGGATACCTTTGACCACTTCCTCCCTGAGTTCGATAAACCTTGGGTGATCCACTTAAGGGAAAACTTGATGTTGTTCTACAAACCTCTGCACTTGGAGGCCCAACAACTGTCTACAAGAATAGAATTGTGTAGACATCAACTATATCCAAGAAAAACACACCGTGTAGAGCGGAAAGCTAGCTTTCTTTTGTTATAGGGACGAAGATTTGGCCAACAAACACAACCAAAAGTTCTAAGAGCATCATAATTTGATGAAATATTGAGGAGGCGATCAGTGGGAGTGGAAAAATCAAGGACTTTGCTAGGGAGAAAATTTAGGAGAAAAGTTGCTATAAGAAAGGCTTCATCCCGAAATTGAAGAGGCATAGAGGCATTGGCAAGTAATGCAAGACCAACTTCAACTATATGACAGTGTTTTCTTTCAGCTGACCCATTTTGTTGATGAGCATGAGGACAAGATACATGATGTGTGATGCCAACTCTTTGAAAAAAGCTATTAAGCTTCTCATATTCACCCCAGTCAATTTGCATAGGAACAATTTTCCTATCAAACTTGCGTTCAACATACTGCTGATAATTAAGAAAGGCTTGATAGACATCAAAACGCTTTTTAAGCAAATAGATCCAAGTGAACTTGCTAAAATCATCAATAAAGCTTACATAGTATGCATGTTTACCAACCGACAGAGGAGCATGACCTCATACATCAGAAAAAACTTGCTCCAAGGGAACAGTAGAGACACTGGTGGATACATGATATGGCAACTACTGACTCTTGGCCAACTGACAAGAGTCACAAACATACGGAGTACTGTCTGGAGTGTAAGCTATTTTATTTCTCTAAGAACTTGTTGAACGATAAATGAAGACGAATGTCCTAAGCGGCGATGCCTGGTGGAGGATGATGGCTTTATGGCGATGAAGGCACGCTTGGCGGTCTCATGAGACATGGGCACCAAGGGATAGAGACCACCATGACAGGGGCCTCTAAACAGGGTTCTTCGGGTCTTTGAGTCTTTGATTAAAAAGAAGAAAGGATGAAACTCAATAAAGACATCATTATCAAGGGTGAATCGATTATAGAAAGAAGATTTTTTATAGCACTAGGAACATGAAGAATATTTTTAAGATCAAAGGAACCATGAGGAGTACGCAATATTGAATGACCAATATGACTAATGTTCATACATGTGCCCTCTGCAGTGCGGACACGATCGTTCCTAGTATACTTGTCATGTGTGGAGAGCTTGCTTAGTTTGTTGGCGACATGATCTATGGCACCTGTATCGGGGTACCAGTTTGTGTCGACACCATAGAAAGCAGCAACATTAGCACCTTTTTCAGCATGAGCACCATCATCCCTCCTATCATCACCATAACACCACCAGCAGTCGCTAGCGGGATGGCCATGAATCTTGCATATCTGGCAGTTAGTATTGACGTAGGGTGTGGGAGCACGGTTGGGGAGGCGACCACCACCATCACGGCGGTAGCGATCAACACTATCGCGGCGAGCATCACGCCGCCTGTCATCACGGCGGTCGCGGCGCCAGTTGTCGCGGTCATCATCACGGGGGTCATCATGGCGCCAGTTGCCGCGGTCATCATCACGACGATCATGGATAACCACCATCACGTGGCGGAGAGCGTGTGTGCAGGGGAGGGGTGCGACCGTGCGGACGCGTGTCACGCTTGGCGACATTTGCTGATGAAGAGAAGGAGCCGGATGGCTCCTCCACGCCATTGCGCATGTTGTAGGCATACAACTGATCATAAAGATCGTCGAGGGAGGTGCCGGAGTTGCCGTTGACGGAGGTGATGAGCGAGTTGTAGTGGTTCTTGTCGAGGGCGTTCAGGATGTAGCTGACAATCTCGTCATCTTCAATGATCTTGCCAAGAGCTGCCAGCTCTGAGGCAAAACCCTTCATCTTGGTGAAATAGGCATCTGCAGACATAGAGAGTTTCTTGGTGTCGTGAAGTTGTTGGGTCCGCAGCATAGAAAACAAAAAGTTTCCTACGGTGTGAACTACACGCCAAGATCTATCTACTAGGTACAAAGCAACGGGTGGATATACATCCAACGAGAACTTACCCTCATAGACAACAAGCTTTGTTAACGAGTAGGAACTCGTGGTTGATGTAGTCGTACACTTGCCGATCTCAAGATCGTGATGAAGTCCAGCAGGTCTGGCTCCAGCACGTCCATCAGATCCAGCTCCAGCACCACCAAGTCCAGCACCGCAAAGCAGCGGTGCATCCGTGATCGCACACACGTCCGGTACCCCGACAACCTCCGTCCCTCGCTCCAGCAAAGCAGCAGAAGCAGCAACTCCTTTCCAGATAAAGCCACCGGGAACATGTATCTCGCTAATCTGAGTACAAAGGGGAAATAATACTAGAGGGGGAGAGAGATCCTTCACAAGGAGGTGTGTTTGAGAAGTGAGGAGGGGGTGTCCTTTTATAGGAGGAGGGGGGTGCCCCTCCTTCATGGCCGGCGCATGGAGGGGGTGACCCTTCACCTCCTCCATTCATGTGGTGGTAACCCCTCCACATTAAAATGCCCCTTCACATTCTCTTTTAAAGTCTCCACTTTAAATGCATTAATTTCTCCAAATTTAATGCTCTCTCATTTAATAAAACTCTTTTATTATTTTTAATCAGAATTTTGTTAATTATTTTAATTAACAAACATTGACATAAAACCCCCTGCAACATTTCAATATTACATGTAGAACCAATTTCAGCAATTTCACCCGAAACAATTTCGGTGTCTATTGAAATAATTCCAGCGCTTTCTTAAATATTTATCTGAAACATATTTGCTCCAAATGGTGTCGGTATCTCTTAACTGTGTCACCCTACGGTTTGCGAATAATGCAGACAAGATCGAGACCCCTCTCCGATCAATAATCAGCAGCGGGACCTGGAGATCTGTACTGACTCCTACACATTCAACGATGACTTCTGTGATCGTGAGAACCTTTAACGCCTGTAACTAAATCCCTTTGTCTCGTGATATATTACATGTCCGAGATTCGATCATCGGTATCTCCATACCTAGTTTGATCTCGTTTCCGACATGCACTCTTTTCTCGTTCCCGTGATATAACATTCTAGTGATCACATCACTTGCTTGCAAGCTATTTCACTGTGATATCACCGAGAGGGCCCAGAGTATATCTATCCGTCATCGGGATTGACAAATTCCACTCTTGATCCATGAGCCTCAACATAACACCTTCGTAGCACTGAACCCATCTTTATAGTCACCCTGTTACGGTGTGACGTTTGATGTTATCAAGATACTTTTCCGGTGTTAGCAATTAACATGATCTCATGGTCTAAGGATAAAGATTACTTCGTATGATGTTATAGCAATATAAACATAATGACTTTGATCGTAATGCTATACTTCGGATGAAAGTTCATCACATCATTCCACCAATGTTGTGACCTCGTTATTAACAACATCCAATGTCCATGATCAGGAAACCTTGATCATCTTGTTAATCAACGAGCTAGTCTATAAGAGAGGCATAACTAGGAACCCTTTTTGTTTATTAAAAAAACATGTATTGACGTTTCCGATCAATACAATTATAGCATGCAAAATAAACATTTATCATAAACATGGAATAAGATAATAACCACTTTATTATTGCCTCTCGGGCATATTCCCTTCAGTCTCCCACTTGCACTAGAGTCAATAATCTAGTTTGAAAATTTTTGTGTATTGAACACCTATGGCTTTCTGGTGTTGCATATACGCTATTGCTAGTGGTTAACATAATCTCCGGATCTGACAATTTCAGGTCCGTGTGTATTTGCATGTCTTTGCGTCTCTACGCATCACTCATTCTCAAATGAGATGGCATTGTATAAATTTGGTCCTTTGGTGAGACCTTTAGTTTGTTTGGCTCAAAATATGTTGATATTATTGTCACACAATATACCTTCATAGTATTAGCCCACTTTGAACCACACCTAGTTTGATAACAAACTACTTAACACAAATGCCCTCCTTTGCTGCTACTATAGCAGTTATATACTTAGCCTTTTGTTGTAGTATCCGTCACAATATCTCAACTTTGGAACTCATCCAAATCCATCATGGAACATCCTTTCCATTATATTGTGCCACCCGTAGTCTAAATTCAGATAAATTTTATTTGTATCTTGTGACAAAACTAGTATCAATGTAACACTTTACAATGAACCACCTTTAACTATTTGTCACTTATACATGATATATTCTTAGTTCTTCCAAAGCTCATAAGAATATCTTTAATATTGTCCAATGATCATCTTATGAATCATTCTGGTATATTCTCATAACGTTTAGAGCATAGGACATTCTGGATATATACATATCATGGTATAATCGATCAAAATCTTCATGTGATTTTACTCACCAAGTGTCAAACCACTTGAATCTTGATACAATTCTTTCCATGCAGCAAGAACCTTTGTTGTTGTTTTCATATTGAACTCTTTCAATATCTCATATATGTATGTCTGGCACAACCATATTTGCGCCTTAATCTATCCATATATATATTGATGCCAAATATTCCTGGTTTGCCCAAGTCTTTCATCGAAATCTTATTTTAATGAAATTCTTAACTTGTGTCAATACAAGATACATCATTTCCAATCAACAATATGTACTCTACATAATGTATTAGAAATATGTCTCAGCGCTCCCACTTAATTTCTTGCAAATGCAAGCATCTTCATCATCTCCGATGAATTTAAACTCTTTTAACAGTTTCATCATGGTGAAGATTCCAACTCCGCTATGCTTACTTCAACTATTGAAGTTTACATGCCCTTTTAGCACCCTTTGAATTAACAAAACCCTTCGGACTATGTCATGTACATGTCCTAGGTTACCGTTCTATTATAAGAACCTTGTTTTGTTTATTCAACTACCATATACCAAATTATATGTAGTGGTTGCTATATTAATCCGTCAAGACTATATATCGCTATGAAAGATCAAATCTTGTCATAGTCAACTCCTTGAACTGTCGTAAACTTCTTTCCGACATGTCGACTATTTCATAGATGTTAAACATCCATGTCTTATTTCTTTATAGATCCAAACACGACCGATAGGCTTCACACCTTTCCGGAGGGTCTTCCAAGTTCAGAAACTTGATTTCTCGTGTATGGATACTATCACGGATTCTATGACTTCTAGTCATTTTATGGAGCCAGGGCCCATCATCGCTTCTTTGCATGTAGTCGGTTCATCATTGTCAAAACAATAACGACTTGCTTATCAAATCTTACTATTTGATTCTTACCGACCCACACGGTTCTATAGGAACTCTAATCTCCGAGATCACACCTTTTGTAATCACGAGACCAATGAGCATTGTGGACGCCACCGGGACACTTTCCGGCGCTGCGCTACTTAGCACATATAGCTAAGGTTCAACAACCTTATCAAAGTTCTATTGTCCTCCCACTTAACTTTTCACGAAAAGTTCCTTCTCAAGAAACTTGACGTTCCAAGCGACAAACTCTTTTGTCCTCGGTGTTATGGAGAAATTCCCAACAAATTCTTTGGGATAACCTACAAAGACGTGCTTATCCGACTTTGGTTGTAAACATTTTACTTATGCATAGCATACCAAAATTTAAGAAAAGACAATTCGGGTTTTATCCCAAACCATAACTCATATGGTGTCATTTCAACGGATCACGATTGTGCTCTTTTCAGTGTAAAAGCAGTAGTCTCTAAAGCTTAAATCCTTAAAACATAATGGCAGTTTTATAAATGACACCTTTGATCTTACCATGTCAAACATGGTCTGATTTCATCTCTCGAATATGCCATACTCTTATGGTTTATCGGGGAACATAAATCATGGAACAATTCCTCAAGTCTTAGGTGTTTTTGCTAAACATGTAACTCAAATATCTTCCTTTATGATCGAATCATAAACTCTTTATTTTCTTGTTACAATGATTTTCTACGTCATCTTGAAAATCTTTTAACAATTTTCAAATGTTTCATACTTCTTCCTTATTAAGTAAATATATAGATATATTCACTCAAATTTCTGGAGAAAGCA
Source organism: Avena sativa (assembly GCA_916181665.1). Classification (NCBI taxonomy): domain Eukaryota; kingdom Viridiplantae; phylum Streptophyta; class Magnoliopsida; order Poales; family Poaceae; genus Avena; species Avena sativa. The sequence goes on from OV702292.1 coordinate 57,040,387, forward strand.
TATGAAGCAAAAATATCCATCGCATATGGCTACACATAATGGACTATATACATCAACATGCATAATATCCAATAATTTAGTCATCCGTTACTCTTTGGCCTATGGACAGAGTTTCAATTATCTCGAGAAGACTTTCACAAGCGTCAATTGATCAAAATCAAAGACTCCAAAATTCCATTAACATGGAGTTTCTTCATGTTTTCTTTCCAATATAATTTAAAACAGCGATGTCACTTCATAAGTGATATTTTAATCATTTGTCTTGCGACATTTTAGCAATAGTGTTTATGGATGTGATTTCTCCCACTAGACTTGTAAAAGTTCATCCATCCTTTATGGAATACGGTAATTATTTGAACAACCATTGTTCTTGTAATACCGGAACAAAATAACAATTATTAAAACAAATCTTGAAGGCTAGGTTTGATGACAACGAAAACCACAATAACACTTTATTTGTTTTCGATGAACATCATCACTTATTCTCTTGCTAGTTACTTAGGCCATTGTAGTTCATGAATTGCGTTGTCTTGTATGACACTTCATACCAACCAATTCGGTATCCAATACCTCAGAACCACATTGTTTAACAAGCAAGGAATACAGCCATAACATGTATATCTTCTATATACCTAAGATGGACATTTCCAACTTTTTCTTTTCTGCCAAATATTTTATAGATTCTCTTTCAGCAATTCCTTTTCCTTTTAAAAGAATCTATCTACATCAATAGTGGTGTCATTCACATGACACATAGTACAAAGCGTATATAGTCAAATACTAATACCTTTGGACTTGCACTTTGAAGTGGATCACCATCATCAAATGTTTGGTATTCTTTCAAAAATCCATTCTTTAGTAATCTATTAGTGTAGTAAACATTTTACTTACATCTTCTATTCATCCTTATCATGACAACTTTCATGATCAAGCTACTATAGCCTATAAGGAAGAATGACGAGTATAATTTTAGTTCCCAAAACCTTTTGGGAGATTCGGATGCCTAGCATCTCCATCCTTCACAAACTCTCATACAATATGAGAACATGTATTTTGCTAAATTATACTCTATCATAATGCAACCAAAAACATTGTTTCAGATATCACAATATGTTTCACACATGATGGCTTCTGAAACAATTTTCAGCTCCAATATAATCTTGATATTAAAACAACTTTTGAATATCAATAACATGGAGGCAAACATGATACTTTAGATACTAACATTGGAATTCTTACTCTTGATTTAATACTACTTATTAAACTTCATGGAGTAAATAGAGTTTTCTAAAAGTTTGCAATAGGACTTATAAACTTTAAATTGACATTCAAAACAATACGGTACTAGTTCGTAAAGTAAATATCCAGAATTATATAGTTCTATTATCTCAATTAAAACTAAGCATAAGGTAGTGAAGAGACACCAATGACTACAACAAATTATGCAAATTCACTTCGATTTAGTTTATGACAAATTGAGTTCGACTAATCCAAATTAGAAATGAACTCCCACTCAAAAACGACATCCCTCGTGCCTTTTTGGTGATTACATGAACCAAATCCACTACACCAATTCCGATCATCACGTGAGTCCGTGTAGCTTCAAAGGCGAGCATCAATATGGGAATCATATCAACTATATGACTCATGCTTAACCTTTCGGTCCGTGTTCCGAGGCCATGTCTGTACATGCTAGGCTCGCCAAGTAAGAACCTTAGTACTCACGTGTGTAAAACTGGCTTACACCCTTTGTATGAAAGCGTAGAGTCGAGTACACCCGATCATCACGTGATGTCTCGAAATACGATCCACAAAATGGTGCATACTTAAGGAAGAACACATTTTTATCTTGATATCTAAAAGAGAGATCATCTTACAATTCTACAGAAAGCGCCAAACTAGCAGTATAAGATGCTAACATCTAATGTGTAAAGTGAGATGATATGGTTCATGCATTTGATCTCTATCACTTGCATCGTGGTATGATCTCTATCATTCCTTTGTGTGTAAGGCCAAGGTCTATGGAACTTACACGTTAAGTGTGTTGTAAGAGTATCTATCATACATCTACTTACAACAATACCATATCAATACACTAGCCCAACAACGATCTAAACTAGACGCCTCTAATTTATCAATTGCAAGTTTTACGTGGCTTAGGGCTTTCGGAGATAGAACCGTTCTCACCTACGAACATGAACCACAACGAGGATAACTAAGTTATTAGCAACTCGTTGTAAATCAGATATTGACTATAGTAGGAGAGACAGACACCCGCTAGCCACTTATGCAAAACAAGTTGCATTTCAGACGTGGAACCGGTCTCATGTACGATGACATGTAAGGTTGGTCCGGGCCGCTTCATCCCACTATGCCACCAATATCCAAAATACATAGAAGATGCAATAACACGATCATCATCGCCCACATATGAACATATGTGTACTACCCGTGCTAAGCACCTACGCATAGATCAGGCTCTGATACCACTGTTGGGTCCGCAGCATAGAAAACAAAATTTTTCCTACGGTGTGAACTACACGCCAAGATCTATCTACTAGGTACAAAGCAACGGGTGGATATACATCCAACGAGAACTTACCCTCGTAGATAACGAGCTTTGTTAACGAGTAGGAACTCGTGGTTGATGTAGTCGTACACTTGCTGATCTCAAGATCGTGATGAAGTCCAGCAGGTCCGGCTCCAGCACGTCCATCAGATCCAGCTCTAGCACCACCAAGTCCAGCACCGCAAAGCAGCGGTGCATCCGTGATCGCACACACGTCCGGTACCCCGACAACCTCTGTCCCTCGCTCCAGCAAAGCAGCGGAAGCAGCAACTCCTTTTCAGATAAAGCCACTGGGAACATGTATCTCGCTAATCCGAGACCATGGGGGAATAATACTAGAGGGGGAGAGAGATCCTTGACAAGAGGTGTGTTTGAGAAGTGAGGAGGGGGTGGCCTTTTATAGGAGGAGGGGGTGCCCCTCCTTCATGGCCGGCGCATGGAGGGGGTGACCCTTCACCTCCTCCATTCATGTGGTGGTAACCCCTCCACATTAAAATGCCCCTTCACATTCTCTTTTAAAGTCTCCACTTTAAATGTATTAAATTTCTTCAAATTTAATGCTCTTTCATTTAATAAAACTCTTTTATTATTTTTATTTAGAATTTTGTTAATTACTTTAATTAACAAACATTCACATAAAACCCCCTGCAACATTTCAATATTACATGCAGAACCAATTTCAGCAATTTCACCCGAAACAGTTTCGGTGTCTATTGAAATAATTCCAGCGCTTTCTTAAATCTTTATCTGAAACATATTTGCTCCAAATGGTGTCGGTATCCCTTAAGTGTGTCACCCTACGGTTCGCGAATAATGCAGACATGATCGAGACTCCTCTCCGATCAATAATCAGCAGCGGGACCTAGAGATCCGTACTGACTCCTACACATTCAACGATGACTTCTGTGATCGTGAGAACCTTTAACGCTTGTAACTAAATCCCTTTGTCTCGCGATATATTACATGTCCGAGAGTCGATCATCGGTATCTCCATACCTAGTTTGATCTCATTTCCGACATGCACTCTTTTCTCATTCCCGTGATATAATATTCTAGTGATCACATCACTTGCTTGCAAGCTATTTCACTGTGATATCACCGAGAGGGCCCAGAGTATATCTATCCGTCATCGGGATTGACAAATTCCACTCTTGATCCATGAGCCTCAACATAACACCTTCGTAGCACTGAAACCATCTTTATAGTCACCCTGTTACGGTGTGACGTTTGATGTTATCAAGATATTTTTCCGGTGTTAGCAATTAACATGATCTCATGGTCTAAGGATAAAGATTACTTCGTATGATGTTATAGCAATATAAACATAATGACTTTAATCGTAATGCTATACTTCGGATGAATGTTCATCACATCATTCCACCAATGCTGTGACCTCGTTATTAACAACATCCAATATCCATGATCAGGAAACCTTGATCATCTTGTTAATCAACGAGCTAGTCTATAAGAGAGGCATAACTAGGAACCCTTTTTGTTTATTAAACACACATGTATTGACGTTTCCGATCAATACAATTGTAGCATGCAAAATAAACATTTATCATAAACATGGAATAAGATAATAACCACTTTATTATTGCCTCTCAGGCATAATCCCTTCAGAAGTTGCCCCCGAAGGTGCGAAGGTGCTGTACCTTAGACTTGGATGTAGAGGCGAACATGGCGTTGATACCCGCCTAGGAATCGGCAGTGGAGTTCATGGAGAGGACATGAGAGAGGATGTCCGGCGACAGCGAGTTCAGCAGAAATCGAAGGACCTGCTGATCTCGTGCCATCCATGCAGCATAGGCGGGGCTGGCGTCAGGATCTTCTTCCGTTCGCTGTCTTCAGTCTCCACAGTATTGGGTGGCGCCTTGTCGGTGCCGTCAAGAAGACCCATCACATCGGCTCCGCGAAAAGCGGGAAGGACAAGGGCCTTCCATAGGAGGAAGTTGGACTTCGTCAGGGGCTGCGCCGACGGCGTACCAAGAGCAGCGGCCAGGGAAGCAGTCGTCATGGAGGAGCTCATCATGGCTAGGGTTTGGATGGCGGCGACGGTGATCGTGGGTTGTGGATATTTTTTAGATCGTAGATTTGTAGGCGCCTTCACGACTAGAAAGCGGCGGCGGCAGCAGGTCGTAGAGTCGTAGGTGGGATTTGTGTAGGTGGCGGCAGCGTGGAGCTACGGCGGCAGCGGCGACGGTTTTTAGGTTTAGGGCTTGGAGCAACTAGGTCACGGAAGAGGCCGCTCTGATACCATGTTGACTTTCGTGGTGGGAATTGTACCCTCGTCCGGTACGAGTTGCGTGTTAATATAGGCCAGGAAAAGCCCCTGGTGTAGCTTGTACAATTGGGTTACGTATACGATTAGTGTACAATACCATATCATATACGTACATGGTTACATCTCTAATACAAGATTGATGCCGGACAGCTAGGTAGCATACATGCCACGCATGCGTTTGGCAAATTGCAGGTCTGACAAGTGTGAGAGCCTGTATACACAGTGCGGACACAAGCTCTCGTTCCTAGCTGGGATGCTTCCGAGGACGAGCAGCTAGTAGTAGCAAGTTCTAGAACAAAATCAAGCCGAAGCACCCGACGCACTGGCGCCAAATGCAACCCGCTAGCCGGGGGAATGACAAATGTACGTACCAGCACACGCACTTTACCGAAAAGTTGGAAACTTGTAAAGCTAAAAGTCTACGCCTGTACTACCTGGCAGCGCGCAAGTGTGTCTCGTCCTCGGAAAAACCGAAGACGTCGCGAGGCGGCGGCGAGCGAGGGCAGGAGGCAACCAACGGAGAAGCGGGAGCGGCCCGCGTTTTGCGTCACGTGCCCGGCCGCGGACGAAGCCGGAGGCCCAAGGAACGCGCCGCCGCCGCACGCGCGTCCATTTCGTTCGGATGCCATCTCGTTCTCGTCGTACGTGCCTGCTCCGCAATTGCACGAGTCCTACGCGCGCGTGTGCGTGACTGCGTGTGCGTCCGGCCGATCCCAACCGACGGCCAGGCTTAGACGACGGGCGAGCTAGCTACCGTACGTTCGCGCGCAACGAAAAAATCCTTGGATCTTGCTAGCTGGGTCCGTCAGTGTCCGGTCGAAGACCAGCGGGAGAAAAGTTGGCACACGAAGCTGCAGGTTCAGGCAACCGTTTCTCCTTTCTCCACGTGACGTTGCTCTCTCTAACATGAGTAGTAGGTGCAATGCAAGTGTGCAACGACGACTCTTCGCTGGTAAGCTAGCTCCTGTCCGAGTCTCGCGCCAAACGACCATTAGCGCGCAGCCTAAGCACAAGCAGGGTTCAGAGCTTTGTATGTACGGCGTGGCGCGCAAAGTATCTGACCGGAAAAGTGCACGGGTACACGACTAACACGTCAAAGGAACCGCGGAGACGCCTATTCCACCGTTGGCGCGGTTCAGCGCCGTGACAAACCTTGGCCAGCCACAGGAAACGCTCTTGGAATCGTCCGGCCGCTCTTTCATTCCACACGCCCTGGCCTGCACCGGCGCGGTTCACCCCTCTCCGGTTATTCTTCGAACCTTCGTTCCCCCACTTGCCATTCCTCCCTTCGCCTTCCTTCTTCACCCCTCCCGTTCCAGTATTTATACGGTCTCATTCCACAGGTCCTCTACAGCAGGTGTTCTGTTCAGCGGTCAACAAACAAGCAACAGTTTCTCTACACAGAGCTTGCTGCTGACCAAGTTCAGCTAGCAATGGCAGCAGGGGCGAGCAGCGGCAGGCTTCTGAGAGCGACGACCGCCAAGGCTTTCCACCCGGACAGCCGTCTTCCATCCTCATCGTCGTCTTCGGCCTCCGGCCGGCCGTGCCGGATCCCGTCTCTCAAGTTCCCGTTCCTCTGGGAAACCAAGGCGAGGCACGACAAGAGCCGCGCCGCCGAGCAGAGGGTCGCCCTGATCACCTTGGGAGCATCCACCGCCGGCACCGTGGAGGAGAAACGGCGCGGGCTTGGCTTGCCGGGAGAAGCGAACAGCGTGGAACTCCTGCTGCCCCTGGCGTACGAGGTCGCCAGGAGGCTGGTGCTCAGGAAGTTCGGGGCCACGTGGCTGGCGCTGACGCGGCGATGCTGGGCCAAGGTCATCGAGGCCGTCATACATCAGGTAAACCTGCTGGCTCACATCTTACATATACAGATCTAGCAGTACAGGTAAAGGTTAGTACTTATCTGGACCTGCACTGATCCATCAGGGCGTCGTCAGATGCCAGTCCTTCACGCTCATCGGCGTGGCCGGATCTCTCCTCGGTTCAGTCCCATGTTTTCTCGAGGTAATTAATTCAGGCTATACCTTAATTCTTCAGTTAATTTCTCCATCGGAGACAACCATTCATTGAAAGTGCAAGCATTGTTCAAAGTCAATACATCCCAGACTGATCAAAACCTCTCGTGTGTGTATGTGTAAATGTAGGGTTGTGGAGTCGTTCCTCTTGCAGTTCCGTGCCATGTCACAGGTAGTGGACCAAGCCGAGATCATCAAGCTGCTCATCGAAGCACTAGGTACGTGTTCCATTCAGCATTTGGATGTCTTCAGGCATTCTCTGACTGTTACTAACTTGGAGCGCATTAAATTCCTCTTTCTTCTCCAGACATGTTCCTGATCGGCACCGCCCTGCTCACGTTCGGCATGGGCATGTACGGCATGTTCTACGGCTCCCGGAGCGTCCAGAAACCCATCTACCAGAAGCTCAAGGAAGGGGCGAGGCTGCAGTCCATCGTGCAGGCCAAGTCCAGGTTCGGCCACGCCATCCTGCTCCTGCTCCAGGCAGGCGTCCTCGAGAAGTTCAAGAGCGTGCCGCTCGTCACCGGCCTCGACATGGCCTGCTTCGCCGGGGCCGTGCTCGCCTCCTCGGCCGGCGTCTTCCTCCTGTCCAAGCTCTCCGTGCGTCCGCAGCGATGCAAGCGCACCTCCTTCGCCTGAAGGTCTTTACAACGAGGGAAATGGGTTAATCCGGAAGGTTCTGATAGGTTTTACTACTACTACTCGATTAGCTAGCTCTGGTTCGTTCGTTCTTTCGTGTCAGCAAGACTAGGAATAGCACAAGAAAAGACAGCTAAAAACAGTAAAATTCATACGGGGTAGAGTATGCATATAGTTTTCCTCTTTTCACTCACTGCGTGTAGTATGGTGTTTAGCTTGTACGCCATGTAAATAAAGCTTCCCGGGGAAAGGAATACATATGACCCCACTTGGGAGCATATTCTTGTGCTCTCTATGACTAGCCACGTGAAAAACTCGTGGTGTGCTTTCATCTCGCCTCTGGAAAATCTAATGGCCACGTCGACGCGTCAACGAAAATGTATGGACGGACTAGTGGGCTTTTGTGACGGCGAACCATACCTGTGGCACCCCGGCGTCAGCTCTTCGTACGTTCGCGACTCGGGCACGAGCGCGGCTTCTGCTCCGCCCACCGCCATCGTGATGCCGCTTAGGACAGGGAAGGGGCAGCCTGGCGCGAGGAGGTAGGGATCGCCCGGACTGGAGCTCACGACGGGTATTAAAATCCATTCCCCTCTAGCGCGCTTTATCCTTGCCATGCAATGTTTTCGATATACTTTTTTTTTTACTATTTTGTTACAATAGAAACACATCATTACAAAGATGTAATGGTCATACATATGAAAAATCTTGGCACATGACCTAACACATCGAACATGAATTATTGTCGCCTCAAAAAGGCTGAATTACATAATGGAAATATCACTAGCTTTTCACTCAATATAGCACTTAATGGAATGCACAAAGAAGCTAGCATCTGGCGAAATGCTCCATATTGTGCATGACTATCCCCATCTTGTCTGGTAGAAGAATACTATGGCGCTGCATTGAACCATCCACCAGTTTTCATGGAAGATTGCCCTACATTGGTACCATTATGGCCCATGTAAGCATCCATCCCAAGGAATCCATTGTGGTTTGCATTATCCGAGAGAGGATATCCCCATGAATCATAGCTGACAAGGCCATCACTAGGAAAATAATTGACACTAGAGTTGGCCAACAATGGAGAGTCCTCTAAATTATGCTTGAAGGTCGTGTTATGACCCGCGTAGTTCTGCGGTGGTTGCCCCATGCTAGGACTTGGGTAGTTCTGAAGGTGTAGATCTTGGGGTGGAGGTAGCTCCTGTATAGGATTAGAAATCAGTTGTAGGAGGGAAGTCAGCGGCGGTGCCGATGCTAATGGTTCTATATGGAGAATTTGTGGTACCTTCAGAGGATGATTTGGTGTCGAAGTTTGTTGTGGTGGTGATGTTAGTGGAACCGAAAGCTGCAGATGTTGTGGAGGATGGTGAGACCACGACGACTATTGCCACGTAGGGGTAGTTGACAGGTGATCATATGATCTGCTTTCCGGTGGTAGCATGTTTCTCGTCAAGCTTTGGCCTCCAAGCTTGGCTTTGTGGCCATGGTGCAATTGCAGCAACCGACATTGATTGTCCTCCTTGACCCGCGAGAGGTCACTGAAGAGTTTGTGGAGATCTTCCATACTAAGATCTTCTTCCTTCGACAAAACAAAGTTTGCTTCCATACCTAGGTTATGATCTTGGATCTTCTTCATATGTTGGATGGGTGTTTGACTTCTCTTCTCCTTTGACATGTTCTTCATGTCCAACTGAGCCACTTCACTTTGCATCCACGCAATCTTGGATGCTTCCTCCTCGTCAACAAATGGAGTTGTTCCTGACAAGTAAGCATCAACAATTGGCTTGCCTGATGGCGTACCAAATGAGTGCAGATTTCCATTTTCCGCCTCTAGTACGAGGCCAACCCTAGAGCCGGTGAGGACAGAAAGGTCAGTGGCACCTTTGAATAAGCCGTTGCATCGCTTGTGGAAAGTGATGCCACGATCATTGCGGTTATTGATGTAAACGATATCCACTCGCCTCTCCCTCCTAGGCATACTAATTAGTGTAACTTGAAAGAAATTTATTATGAGAAGTAGGTAGAACAATGATCTAGAAAAACCTGGAGATTTATGACTACCGCTGGCTAATGAAATAGTGTTGTTTGATATGAGATGAGAAATATCCCCTCCCCCTTATATAGAATAAAATTTGCTGTGAATATAAATATCATAGCTAAAATTTCATTAGACAATTATATGTGACTATTACTATTCAAGAGGACACATATCCTATAAATCTTTGGTAGGTATTAATAAATAATTTATAAACATGCTAGTTTATAGATATATTATTAATTATCTAGTTATCCAATGTGGGTACATTCACATCCTTTTTTTGGAACTTCCAATTAATGTATTTATTCATATATATGTATTCACATCCTTATCTAGTACCATTTAAACACTGCTATATTATTGCATCCACATCCTTATCTAGACATATTCAACCTTTAATGAGGAGTTAATTCCAAGAAACTTCTATTTAATTGTATAACAAAATTATGGTCAAATTCTATTTGGTATTAATTGCATCCATACATTTGAACAAACAAGCACATGGATTGCACAGAGAGATCCTCTACGAGGAGCCTTGTCATCTACAAGAAATCATTCTATTAATAGTATGGTAGTAAAAGTATGGAACTTGCTTCGGGCCTTTTGTGCATATAATAGGAAAAATAGGCTACCAATTAGGGATCATATATAAAATATGAAACACTATATCTGATAAATCATGGTGCACCTTGTATGTTACGCGTGGCCATGCATGCTTAGACCCACATAATATGTACTTTATGATTATTATGGAAGGCTTGTGCTAGACCTAGGAATTATGTTACATTATGAATCTTGTTGCATGATTTTGTTCTTGCACAAATCCAGAGCAATATAATTACATAAGAAGATAGCAACATCAAATAAAATGAGAAAGAGTTAGCATGTTGGTCTAAGAAACCAATCTTGCATGTCTACTATATTTTGTTGTCTTTTAGAAGTACTATATCCCTCTCTGCACCCCCGGGACGCAGCTATTAGGCACTTTGATGATAGAGTTACAACTGTAAAAGTTGCATGACATGGATCTGTTGATAGATAGTGCGGAATGGCGGAGTGGGAAGAAGCAAGTTAACATGATATTTAATGATAGACCGTGTGTCACATAACGTTTCTTTTTCTTATATCGTGCGCTTGAGGGGGAGCATGGATACGAATGGCTATCTAGGTCAAAATATAAGACATGGATTCATCCTAATTAAGCATGACCCATTTTAAATAAGCAAGCCACATTGAAATACAGGAAGAAGACACCTAATACCGAGTCAACAAAAATGGATGCAATCCAACAACAAGTCGTTTTAATGGTGTTCACCTAGATACATACATGCATTTTACACCAAACAAAAGTGTAAGTCCAAAAGTGGAGAGTACATATTTCTTACTCAAAAATCACATTTTTTCTCGCACAAAGAGAGACGATGGCAGGGGTGCCAAATTCATTTTAGCGTATGCCGAGTATACAACATTATAGATAGTACATAAGCTAGTGCTATGAGTTGAACAATTACATCTTAAAATAGGCTCGGAAACACTGTTTTTGAGATCTTGAGTGCATAGTCACTAGCAACTCCATCTAGGTCTCTTTTGACGTGCATGTTGCTGCCTGAGTTCTGTAGAGACTGAATAATGAACTATGATTTCCCACGCTACCTGATGCTCGAAGATAAACTTTACTGTGGCAGCTTTGGGGAGCGACTTACTGTAAATTCTTGGTGATGATCCATGTGTCTTCAGCCCAGGTACTATAGGTGGAAGGAGCAGCTAATGTTTTTTACGATAGAAGGCAAGGATAAGTGAAAGATAATGTCCGACAGAAATCCATCAAGAACCTAAATGTTTTTGGTCTAACACAATAGCAGGCCACTTCAAAGAAGAGATGACCCTGGTATAGTGATGAGAGTTGACAACAACCAATCAATCTTTTCATACCTATACCATATGACCAAATTATATAAGATTACCAGAAGCAAAGAGAAGCAATATTTATGTACACTTCTAATTTTCAGATTACACTTGATAGCGGTTCATAAGTGTCAGCATGTATGATGACCCTATCAGATTATACTAAGCGTCTACCACATTCAGTTTCAATAATCATAATTAGTTGATGGTGTTAGTTGGAAGTAAAAAAAGCTATTAGGAAAAAAATCAACAATCAGCATGTAAACACAAAAACATTCATCAAAAAGCAATGAGCGATCCAATGTATCTATCCGCTTTCATTCTACCTATGCATACTTCAAAGAAGAGATGACCCTGGTATCATAATGAGAGTTGATAACAACTAATCAATCTCTTCATACCTATACCATATGTCCAAACGCTATACGATTACATTCGGAAGCAAGAAGCAATATTATGTACACTTCTAATTATCAGATTACACTTGATAGCAGTTCATAAGTGTCAGCATGTATGATGACCCTATCAGATTATACTAAGCATCTACCACATTCTAATAATTAGTTGATGGTGTTAGTTGGAAGTAAAAAAGCTATTAGGAAAAAATATTCAGCAGCGTGTAAACACAAAAACATTCGGCAAAAAGCTATGAGTGATCCAAGGTATCTATCCGCTTTCATTCTGCATACCTTTCTAGGCAGCAAGAAGGACATGCACGAATCTATGGCATTGCCAACATTATTCATGTCGAAGAAGCTTGTTGTTTTCGTTGATAATCAGAAAGTATCAAGCTCTTGCACGTGTCCCTCTCAAAGAACCTCCAGGTACTCACAATGCATTAATATTTAACATCAGAGCTTGCGTAAAAGACACAAAGGTAGCCTAGTAGCTGACAAAGAGGATGTTCATCCATGAGGCTAATGTGAGGCCGTTTTTGATGCGTTGCTTTCCACCCCTCTATACTGCTAAATATTTTATGGATGAGTCTGACAACAATGACATGTTGGTGTTGACCTGAAGATTAACATAAAAGATAAGCTGCTAATTGACATAACCAACATAATTGAGCATGCAATATTTTATCTCGAACCTCAATCTAGGCACACAAGGTATGCAAGAAAGTAGCAGATATAGTAGTAATATTTGCACGTGAGGATGTTGCCTACCTGATCTTGTTGGCTCGCACTTGCTATCTGTCGCGATGATTTAGTCCTAGCCACAAAAGAAATATGAAGCAAACAGTTTTAGGTGTAACATAAGAAACCTCAAACAGTCCATTGTAAAGTTAAAAGGTCAATTCAAGCAAGCATTGTTTGAAACTGACATGTCAAAATTTCAATGATATGCAGGCGGCTCCATAAGCTTACCTTGATGATTTTATCTCTAATATTTCCGTTAGCGACGGAACTCTGATTGGAGTTAATATGCAAAATAAAAGAAACAATGTTTGAGATTTAAAATTTAGTCTGCTATTGTCTGCTGCCATAGACGCCTCCAAATATGAAAATTTAGGCATGTATCTACTCAAGGTTGAATCGATATACCTTAAAGAGGCGTTTTCTACTTTTTGGCATGACATCCATGTCTCTATCCTTGACTTCAACCATGGACTATTGCTACTTGCGAGTTCATCCCTTTCAGATCAATGTCCATGGTAGGCTACTGCATCGCAGTAAACATGAGCACCATTGTTGCTAGCAGGAGAGAGGAGGTGGGCTTACCTACTCCTTTAGCATGCATTGAAGGATGTGTCGATAGTGGTAGTAGTCGTGGAGCCGACGATGCAACACCATAGATCAAGCTCCTCGCGTGCAATGCTTGTGTGGTCACTGCTGCTGCCCAAGAAAAGGGAGAATACGTGAGGAGATCAATGGTTGAGGGGGAAGTGGAGGTTGCAAAGGTCTAGTCATACCTGCGTAAGCATTCTCCTCATGCTGCATGATGGGCTGCTGCGGGAGGTGCTCGTGGCACAGAGGAACAACACTGAAGAGCCGGTCATTTCCTCCCATCCTCGCATGGCAGCGACAACGGTAATTCAGTCGATCTACAAAAAAGAGAGGGGAGTTGGCATAGATAGGTATCCATAAAAGGTGGATCCATCCAAAAAAAAATGGATCGATCTGGGAAAATGGGACTGCTTAGGGAAAATCAAATTGATCCAGGAGAATGGGATTGCTCCAGGAAATGCGGATCAAAAGGGAAGGTGGTGGCTTACTCTATAGTGGCTTCTCCATGTCTTGTCGGGAGTTTGTCTGCATTGTCGCTAGCGTGTGTTGTCCATGTCTACCACCGCATCAAGGTGCGGGAGGTCATGGAAAGCCCAGGAACCAGCAAATGACCGCCACGCATGTGCTCTCCCATGGTCATGGGGACCATTTATTGCTTTCAGGAGAGAAGAGGGACGTGAAGGAGATATGCCTTTAGAGGAAAATAATAAATGTGTTTTATTATCATATCTCGTTAGTTCGTAATAGTTTTATATCATGCTATAACTGTATCAAGCAGAAACATTGATACATGTGTTGTGTATAAACAAACCGAGGTCCCTAGTAGCCTTTATTCAACTAGTTCATTGGACAGCTGATGATTAAGGTTTTCTAATCATGGTGCTATTAAAGCCAACTGACAATGAAGTTATATCATTTTGAATGATGTGATGGACATTTCCCACCGATGATTTTTGCAACACGATCATGTCAGTTAGTTCACAGTTGTAATTGTTAAAAACAGAGTGTCTTAATCCTTAAACCGTGAGATCATATTAATCACTGTTACCGGAGGATTGCTTTGACTGCATCAACTGTCATATCCGTGAATGGGTGACCATAAAGATGCATGTTGAGTAGTCTGAAGGGGTAGGTTGAGGCCTATGCATCAAGATCAGGATTTGTTCTCCTATATGACGGGAAGATACATTGGGCCCGCTCGGTGAATTACATCCATAAGCTATGTAGCGCATGACTAGGTCATGGAGATGGAATTTCACATGAACGAGTAAAACAGTATTTGTTGAAAACATGATTGAACAAGGTATCATGATACCGATGACCAGATCTTAGACAAGTCTTGTATCGCGTAACAAAGAGAATTGGATATATTGTTTAAGATTCGACATGATGGTGATTCGTGGAGTGCATAGGGGTAAATATGGGTATCCAGGTCCCGCTATTGATCATTGATCAAGATCATGTATATGACATTCCTGAACCGTAGGAAAACACGCTTAAGGGCACTACAATACTTAGAGATCTTACTGTAAGATGGAATCATAGAAGAGAGAAGACGGAACTGTTCCGGGAGATATCCAAAGTTCTTCGGAGAAAGAAAGAAGAAAAAAGACCAAAAGGAGTTTCGGATAAATAGAAATCTTATAATATGCATTTATTATATATTAATTATAAATTAATTTATACTAAATAAATATTTCAATTAAAATTTATAGTGCAACTTCCTCATTAGGCCAAAACCCCGGAGGGAATTGGCCCAGGAAGAAACGCAGGAAAAAAGACAGCAAAAACAGCACAACTACTGCTTCTAGGCCAAACAACCCACATAAGGCGAGCGACAGATAATATCAGCCTCGCGCGCTGCAGCAGCTGCTGACCGTCGCCGCGGGCCATCTTAACCCTGGCCCAATGGGCATGCAGGGGAGCTGGAGGGCGGGATGAGCTAGCCGGGCCACGCGGGTGGGAGCCGGACCACCCGAGCCACGTAGCCACCGTTGTTGTTGGCACGTGAGCTGGGCCGCGGGCGCTTGGTCGGCCCACCCGGGAAGCCAGCCTGGCCATTGCACCTAGCCACCACGTGGGGCATGAGCTGGGCCATGAGGCCGGTCCGCCCGACTGGCTGCTACTACTCGTTGCTGTTGTAGCTGGGTCAGCGCGGGGCTGGTGGCCCACCTGGCCACCGCCTCAAGCCCAGCCGGCTGTTAGTCCCATTTTACTTATTATTTTGTATATTTTTAGTCCCATATGGCCTAGCCTTTGGGAGGAGTACCCCTCCTCCACCTATATAAAGGGGTGTCCATGGAAGGGATTAAAATACACCAATCCCCCTCTCTCTCAGTTGCCTTTGCGGTGGCACGGTCCCGAAGAAGGACTGTACACACAAAGTCAACACTGCTGCGGCACACTGTTGTGCTGCTAGGATTCCGGCCAAGAGTTCTACTTCTGCAACCTCGGCATGGATCAGAGCCCGAGAGTCGTTGTCTTGCACTATATGTGTGTGATAACTCGGAGGAGCTACCATTTGTAGCGACCTGGCCGTTGTGCAAGGACCTAGAAAAGAGGTGATGTGTGAGGAGCTGCGTGACCTTGAGGTCCGACGGGTACGGCTACATCATCGATGCTCCTACATGAGCGTAACGCTCTTTCGGTCTTAAAGGATATGTTACTGTTGTCTTCCTCCATTACTGCATTACTTTTAGATAGATTCTTGGACAATTAGGGCTTTCCATGTAGTAATTTTTTTATTTTCTGCAACAGAAACCCTTCAGGACACGCATGCAAAAAATAGAGGAGACAGAGGAGGAAGACTGCACTAGGATCGATGAGGCTTCAAAGTGATCTAGACCGCCGCACCAGCGTTCGACGGCATTGTGAGGAGGATGAGGGTGGTGTTGTATCTTTGTTCTAGATGGGAAGGGATGATGGGTACTGACCTGCGCGAGTACGAGGAAAGGCTGAGGGAGGTGGGTACCGACGCGAGGATGGGGATCTGCGGCTGGAGGTGGGGTCACGTTGATGTCGCCGTCGACTCCTTTCTTGTGGTTTCTGTAGGCTAGCTAGAACCTACCACCACACCAAGGTGTAGGAGGACGAGGCCATCCTAGGCGCTCTTCGAGGAGAGGAGGCAGTAGCGGTAGGGTTTCTGGTCCAGTGGCGATGACTATTTTGGTCTAAGAAATGGGTGGGAGGAGGGGGTCGAGCATAGGAGAGGGTCGTGGGGAGGAGTGTGGCCGAGGCCATTAGGGTCTTAGATCTTTTATACATGCCTGTTGTGCAATGTTAAATCCATCAAAGTAAAAAATTCGGGTCCAGGGTAGGAGGGCAGGCTAGTAAATTCTACATCTTTTTGTTGTACATCAGTTCGACCCATCTCAATGGCGCGTGGGTCCCCTAGCCTGGGACCCTGCCGATCAGCAACGCGCGGTGAAGGTGTTGTAGGTGAGCGAAACAGTGGGAGGTTGTCATAGTCTATAATGGTCATTCGTTTAGTCGGTTTGGTCACCATCCCACGGCCAAAAAGAATCGGGCTGACGTGGATAGAAGAATTGGCCGAAACTTTCATGCACTATTATTTACTGTGATAATTATACAACCACCATCTAAGATAAACAAATTATAACCGAGTGATTTCTACTCATTACAAAAATAGGAATTTTTTGAAGATTAGGAACATCTATGAATGAAAAGTATCCTATATCTCTTCCCATCTATTAATACCCCTCCACACATATGTCCATGTCGCGAGACTGTGTTTCATGGCCCCAAAATTGCAACTTGGTTAGTGGCATCGTAATCATAGTGCGAGATGTTAGCCATTTTATTTTATTTTATTGCTAGTTGATTTAAATTTTCCTTTTGGATTTATTACAATCCTGAAATTCTAGTAAATCAAATGTGGTTAAAACTTTGTCATACCTAACTTGTTACCACACCACATACATCCATACGATCACATTTGAAACATATTCCTATTTAAATTGTCTAAGGTAAGTAAAGGTTGGATTATTGGAATATATCATATCACATGCGCATTATTGTTTTTGTAAATCCCTATAAAAGTCACCCATGATATGTTGGTTCATAACTTGGTTTGCGGGTTTCTAATTTTCCTTGATTTTTATTTGCTCTAGAAGGTTCATGAAATAACAATATAATAGAATTTTTGGTTCTCGGTCATTTCAAATGTGATATTTAACCAAACTAAAAGAATATATACTAGCTTATAACATATTACTTCTTATAAGGAAGTTGAGATAAACAATTAGTGCCCGACATCATGGTATCATTTACACTATGTAATATCCCTATCATGATTGACGAGATATCGTTTGTTTAACTAGATCAAGACACTACCAACAAGAAGAAAGAAGTTACGAGGTTCATACATCACCCATTATCCTTGCATGGTCCTACTATCTAGTATATTGATACCAAGAGAATGACCATTGTAGGAAAAATCATATCAATCTCTACTTTTTTGTGGGGATATAAACTATTGTTTCATCTAGGATAGTAATGTGTTCAGGAGATTTCTCCCAATTTCAAAAAAATTCCATGTTGGTACCAGCAGGGTAACTGGTCTTAATGATGTGTGCAAAAAGGGTCAATATTATATGTGCTCTACACCTCTGTTTCTTAATATGTAAAGGTCGGGTTATATCATAACGTGAATACTCAATATGATAGGTAAGTCTTAATCTAGATGTTTTTATGTTCATAGTAGTATGCATATGGTGTTAATGATTCGTGTAGCCAAGGTGTGCATTGTATCTTCCTAACATGACTATTCTCACTTCAACCTAAGATCACCATGTCCACTAAAAACCCAGGTTTATCATTAAAACTTTGTGATTCTAGATTTAAGGTGTTCTTACATAAAAATGGTGTATTTGTATTAATTAATTAATGTGTGCATATGGGATGGTTGTTACATCATTTAAGGCTGTAGTAATTTTCACTAACGAGCAGAGCTGACGCCATGCACTAAAACAATATCCACTTCACAATATATTCATGGACAACTAGATTTAGATTTTATATGTTGGTAGCGGTGCATGAATGATAATAATGGCATATTTAGGTAGGCGTCAACTTTTTTATATTTCTACTATGTTTCAAGTTCAATGGAAAGAAATGTTGGCATCGCTCGAGAAAAACCGATTTATTGCGATGAATGTCTTAATGAATTTTTATTATTGTTTGTATTATGGTGCCATCAAAATAAGTGATTAATGTTCATATCTAGATCGAAGTATGGACTATGAATTTCCGTTATTCTGACAAGCACAACTTATGTCTTTATTCTAGTTAATAATGTTTGGCTCAGAATGTCACAAGTGGGGTACTAAAATCCATTCTTGTCTAGATTTATCCTCGCCACGGCAATGCTTCTGTAATAGTTTTTTTGACTATTTTGTTATAACAAAAACATATCATTACAAAGATTTAATGGTCATACATATAAAAAAATCTTGGCACAAGATTTAAAACAACCCTAACATGAATTATTGTTGCCTCAAAAAGGCTGAATTACCAAATGGAAATATAACTAGATTTTCACTCGATATAGCATGTAATGGATGCACAAACAAGCTACCATCTAGCGAAGTGCTCCATATTGTTCACAGATATCCCCATCTTGTATGGTATAAGATTACAATGGCGTTCCATTGAATCATCCATCGGTTTTTATAGAAAACTACCCTACATTGGTACCATTATAGCCAAAGTAAGCATTCATACCAAGGAATCCGTTATGGTATACATTAAGAGGATCACTAATAGGAAAACAACTATAGATAACTCACATACCCGGCCATGGCGCATATGCTAGGTGGCGCCCCACGGATAAATAGCTGTGGCGCACCTATCAGCAGTGCCCCATGAATAAGTCACATACATGTGTCGCATCATCCAAAGGTGCACCACCACTATGGGTGGACCAGGGTGACCGTGGTCACTCCCTACTTACCCGTGACGCACTGCTCGTAGCCGTGGCGCACCTATGAGCAGTGCGTCATGGGTAAGTGGGGTACGGCTAACCGGTGGAGCTGGGCTAGCTTACCCGTGGTGCATTGCCCACAAGTGTGCCATGGGTAAGTGTGGCCAGCACCAACTCCACCCCCGGTGGATCATGTTTTTAGTTTAGAAAAAACAAAATAAAATAATAAACACTTTAAAAATAAAATCCTTTGAGATATAGATAGGTTATGTGATGTAGTTTCTAGAAAAATTAACAAATATGAATTTCGAAATTTTTGAAAAAAAGTTTATGTGCGGTAGAACGACTATAAGTTTTGCATACGATGTCAGAATAAAATCTTTAATATATCAAAACGACGAGCACGAAATTCTACATTCGATGGATCTCAGATCATTTAGCGATTTTTTAGAATCTCAAAATTCGAAAAGGAAATATATTTCAAAAATAAGATTTTTTCCTGCAAATTTTTAGGCACTTACGCGTGGCGCACCGAGTACTAGTGCGCCATAGGTAACCATGGGCGGGATTCAAATCTCGAATCTGAACCGTGCCACTAGCTACCACCTGCACCTTTCCCTACCCTTTTCCCTTCCTCTTCCCCTTATCCTTCTCCTCCTCCTCTTCTCCTCCTTCTCTTTTCCTTCCCCCTTCTCCTCATTCTCCTTCTCCTTCCCTTCTCCTTCTCCTCTTCTTCTCCTTCTCCTTTTCCTCCTCATCCTTCTCCTTATCCTTCTCTTCATATTCACCTTCTCTTTCTCTTTATCCTTCTCCCCCTCTTCCACCGCCCCGAGCTCGTCCCCCTTCGTTACCGTTCCGAGCTCGTCGTCCTGCACTGCCGCCCCGAGCTCGACTTCCTCCGCCGGGAGCGCCGCCCCGAGCTCGTCCTCGGCCACGGCTTCCCCGAACTCTGACGAGGCAGTGCGATGAGGAGTGAACTTGGTTGCTTTTCCGATTCAAAATGAGGGTGTTTTCTGCATTTTTTGTTTTTCAAAAAAATACCCATGGAGCACCGCTGACCCCTGCCCAGTGCGCCACGACTAATTTTTGTTACCCATGGCGCACCAGGTGGTGCGCCACGACTAATTTTTACCCGTGGTGCACGCCTAGTGGCACACCCCATGTACACCACGGATGATCAAAATAGGTGCGCCATAGACGTGGGATTTTCTAGTAGTGGATATCCCCATGGATCATAGCTGAAAAGGCCATCACTAGGAAAATAATTGACACTAGATTTGGCCAACAATGCAGACTCCTCCAAATTGTGCTTCAAGGTTGTCTAGTACCACGTAGTTCTGTGGTGGTTGCCCCGTGCTAGGACTTCGGTAGTTATGAAGGCGGAGATATCATGGTGGAGGTAGCACATATATAGGATCAGAAATTGGTTGTAGCAGGGAAGTGATCGGCGACGCGAAGCTGATGGTGCTATATGGATAAGTTGTGGTACCTTCATAGTATGATATGGTGTCAAAGTTTTTGTGGTGGGTTAGTGGAACCAAAAATAGCAGCCATTACGGACGATGGTGAGACCACGACGACTATTGCCACATAGGAATAGTTTGCAGGTAATCACATGATCTACTTCCTAGTGGTAGCATGTTTCTCGTCATGCTTTAGCCTCTAATCTTGGCTTCCTTTCCATGATGCAACTGAGGGAATTGACTTCGATTGTCCTCTTGGACCTGTGAGAGGTCATTTAAGAGTTTGTGGAGATTTTTCAGACTAAGATCTTCTTCCTTCGAGAAGACAAGTTTTTCTGCCATACTTGGGATCTCATCTTGGATGTTCTTCATATGTTGGACGGATATTTGACATCTCTTATCATTTATCATGTCCGATGTCTAACCGAGACACTTCTCTTTGAAGAGACGCAATCTTGGCTACTTTCTCCTCGTCGACAGATGGAGTTTCTCATGATAAGAAAGAAAAAACAATTGGCTTGGTTGATGGTATACCGAATGAGTGTAGATTTCAATTTTCCGCCTCTAGTACGATGCCAACCCTAGCGCTTGTGAGGATAGAGAGGTTAGCGACACCTTTGAACAAGCCGTTGCGTTGCTTGTGGGTAGTGATGTCACGCTCTTTATGGTTATTGATTTGAACGATACTCACTCACCTCTCCCTCCTAGGCATACTAACTAGGGCTTGAAAGAAACTTATTATAAGAAGTAGGTAGAACAATGATCTCGAAAAAGCTAGAGATTTACGAGTACCCCTGGCTACCAAAATAGGAGTGTGAGATATGAGAAGAAATATCCCCTCCCGTTATATAGAAGAATATTTTTGTGAATAAAAATATCATAGGTAAAATTGATTGGAGAATTATATGCGACTCTTACTATTCAAGTAGATGCATATCCTTTAAATCTTTTGTAATAATTTGTAAACATGCTAGTTTATAGATATTTTAATAATTATCTAACTATCCTATGTTCTTGACCACGCCTTCAGGAAGGGGAACTCCGCCGCCGCAGCCCAATCGAGGATTAGGGTTTTCACCCGGGATCAAGGGGAAAGGGGGAGGGAGAGGACCACGACTGCGCTCCCAGGGAGGAAAACAGCGCCAAAGGCGTCGCCGCTGTCGAGACCGGCACCGCCGGTCAGAGATTTCTCCCGATCGCAAGATCCCACCGCCAGCACCCCAGACAGTCCAAGCACAACCGTCACCAGCCACAGAACTGCCAGGGTGGGGTACACCTGAGGTGAGGAGGGGATGGAGTCTTCAGATCTGGCTCTGACGGCCATCGAGAGGGCCCGGGCCATGGCCAGCACCCGCCGGCTCTGCGTCGTCCACACGGCTACTGCAGTCGGCATGCACCTGCGAGCACCACTCGCTGCCAAGCCGGTGTCGCCTCTCCACTTGAAGTCGTCGTCTCGATGTCCAGATCCCTCCATGAGGGAGTGGCGAAATTCTCGCCGCCACCATCCTTGGCGAGCCCCCAAGCTTCCCCGGTGACTATCTCTAGTGGCGGCAGGAGGAGGGGAGCATGTGAAGGAGGCCGGTGGCGGGCTAGGTTTTGGTCACCTCCCATGTCGCCCCGGGGTGGAGCGACGCGCGGGGGGCAAAACGTTTTCCCTCCTAAAGGTCGAATCTAGACACAGACTCTGGCAATCACATTACGATAAATCCAACTTAAATTGTAGATTTAGGAGCTAAAATAACTCCGATGATATGGGTTAACCTGGTGTCACCAGAAAATCCATTATATTACTTTTAGTACTGTATGTAATTTTTTCTTTGACAAGCAAACACGAGTTAAACACGGACTTGGCAATCACGTTACGATGAATCCAACAAATCCAATGTAAATTGTAGATCTAAGAGATATATTAACAATTTCTGGTCATACTCACTTGCAGTATTAGACTCATGTTCACAAGGACTCCAAGCAAGCAGGTTCAGCTCTCTGAGCTGTTATCTGACATTTTCATGTTCATTTTCAGTAGGGGCAACAGTAGGGGAAAACAACAGTTTCAGTCAAAATGAGCACGTAATATACATGGTGCATACTTGGTTTAGAAAGCCTCCCATGAATAGTACTCCCTCCGATTCATATTACTTGTCGTAGAAATGAATGTATCTAGATATATTTTAGTGATAGATACATCCAATCCAGTGACAATTAATATCGATCGGAGGGAGTACAAGTTTCCCTACACTATCCCCACACATTGTGCTCTTCATGAATTTTTGGTTAGCCAAACGTTTAAATTGCCCTCTTAGATCCTCCATAAGTGGGCGTAATGGGCAGACATAGAGACACATTTGATTTTAGGAACTTCGATGATAAAAAATACCAGTTGTACACACTGAACAAGACCACTGAGAGAAGAAATAAAAGTAGAGCCATACAACAATAACCAATCTTTTTTTTTGCGGTAACAACAACATCCAACCTTAATTGTTCCTAAAGATCAAACCAAGATGGACAGACAGCCTTCGAACCTGCTAATTTGTCCCTTTTATTATCTACACTAGGTGCAAACTAATGGTGTGTACAAAAGAGGATGCTAAACGACT
Organism: Avena sativa; assembly: GCA_916181665.1. Taxonomy (NCBI): domain Eukaryota; kingdom Viridiplantae; phylum Streptophyta; class Magnoliopsida; order Poales; family Poaceae; genus Avena; species Avena sativa. The sequence goes on from OV702292.1 coordinate 57,063,571, forward strand.
GCTATGCTATTGTTGGGATTCTATGAATCAGCTACAGATTTTTACTTTAACAAAGCAAACAATTTGCCTTAATTTATTTAAAAAAAGTAGAAGAGAATTGACCGATTTATTAACAGGAAACCGGTCGAAAACCGTGACAAAGGAACAATGTGTCGCCATGGAACATGACCACACTGTGCACCCCGACTAACCTGGTTACCCACACAGAGCACACATGCAATCAAGACCTCCACGAGCTAGCAACTCTGACTTCACCTTCAACAACCGCCAACAAGACTCTCGCCGCAAACGACGTCGAAGCCCATGTCAGCCCATGCCGAACAGTCGACCCCAAGCGCGTCGAGAAGGAAGCTCTGACTTCAATAGTGACCTTCAGAGTACAAAGTTGCACACCTTGCACTGATGAAGTCCGCACATCGGCTAGAGATCCACGCATTGGTACAGCCGATCAAGTGGCATCATTGCCAAAAGTCGTCCCACGACCATAGCTCCGACTTCACCATCACGGCAGGACCAGGGGCGGATCCAGGGGGGCGAGCAGGGGCTAGACCCCCCAACCTTCGGCCACCCCCAATGATCAGCAGGAGGGGCAGGTACGAATTGCACTAGGATTTAGGCCTTTCTATAGGCGGTCAAACTGAATTTACGGCAATTACACAGGAAGCCTTAATGTGCATGGCCTAAGCCCAACTAGGACAGTAATTAGATGGCCTGATTGCGCACCATCAGGTTGGTATTCACGTACACAGTTGCCTCAAACCTCAAGCAAACAGCTGTTCCAGTATCGCCGCCGCCGCCGCCCGCGCATGCCATGGAACTCCTGTCAGCCACCGACTGCGCGGCAGCATCTTGTGATCGTTTCATCTCGTGACTCCTCCGCCACTTCCGAAGCCGGGCAAACTGGGACACTGCGAGGTACATCGCTGATCGCTGCTACCGGCTTGCCGCACGCCGGTGCCATGCAATCTTCCAAGAAACTGATCCCCTGGCCCCAGATCAATAGTTCATCTCTCAAGCCTCAAGGTATATTATCTGTGCACAACTAATCTGCTCTGATTCGGTCCTAATCAATTATTTAGCAGTAGTAGTTTCAGGTGCTTAATTAGATGATATATAGAGATACAGTTTATATTTTCTTTCATCTTAGCTATAATAAAAATGACAAGAAATTATAGAATATAGTTTTCCCCAAATCACTTGCTATAAGCCCGAGTCATTGTGCACCAAAAATTTAGATCAAACCTATTAGTTGTAAGATCTGGTATGTAATGACATAGCCAAAATTAATCCATCGGTTGTAAAACATGAGCCATTTTTCTATGTATGCAAGCGTCTTGCATATCACCATACGATTTTATGCAAGAGTTTTTGAGATAAAAAATTCAACAGCAATAGTTGTTTTGTTCGCCCCTCCCATGCCCAAATCCTGGCTCCGCCCCTGAGCAGGACGTTGTACATGAGCCTAGAAACACACGGACAACTAGTGATGAAGGACATGCCGCGACTCCAATCCGCTCACCTTTGTCATCGTTGCCACACAACTCGCAACGCCAAGACCACCATCATCCGCTAGTCCCTCCGACCTAAGAGAGCTCCAAATTGATGCCCCCCAAGAGGGAGACGGCACAAGAGCGCCATCATCAACAGATCACAACCGATCTAGGGATTTTTCTGGAGCTTCCCCAATAAGGATGGCAGGACATCACCTCGGTGATGCCAAGAAGGAACCGACATCCGCAGCTATCGCCATCGCCAGCCTCGGCCACCTGCCCAAATCTGACTCGCCCCAAGAGGGAGACGACACAAGAGCGCCATCATCAACAGATCACAACCGATCTAGGGATTTTCCTAGAGCTTCCCCAATAAGGATGGCAGGACATCACCTCGGTGATGCCAAGAAGGAACCGACATCCGCAGCCATCGTCATCGCCAGCCTCGGCCACCTGCCCAAATCTGACTCGCCATCCTGTTATCATGCTCAAGGCCGGACCACATACAACCCTGGGCTCGATATCCGGTTGGATTTGGCCTCATCACCGCAGACTCCACCATCCCCTCCGCTGCACGTCCTCGGGCCATAGCCCTGGTAACCCCGGCCAAAAACCACCACCACCAACGACATTTGCACGACCCAATCCCCACCAGACTTCACGTCGATCGAAAACACCGGCCATGGGCGCCGGATCCCGAGGTCCACTGCACCCAGGCGCCTCAGCCCGCGCTGCGTCTTGGCTAGCCATCCCCGACAGAGGGATGCCATCGCTGCCTTGCCCGTAGACGCTGCTCTAGATCCCTCGCGCTGCAGTTCATCGTCCACCAGCATGCACACCACGCCTAGATCTGAGGCCGCCCGACAGTCCCACGCGTAGGACGACCTCTACCGTCACCAGCAAGCTCCAGCAGTCGGCCTCCACCACAGCCCCGTCCCGAGTCCGCCGACTCGGCATCCCCACGCCCTACCGTCATCTCCCCATGAGCCGGTCAACCACCATAGAAGCATAGGAACCCCCCGACCATCTTTGGCAGCAGGGGGCGCCACCTCTAATTTATTTCCCCCTAAATTTAGCATTTTTTTCAACAGAGGGTGGCATTTATTGGCGACCCATCGACTAATTAATACTGATAGATCAAAAAAATCTTCATGTACTAAGGTAAGAGCGGATTCTAGATGCATGCTAGTGCCTAGTGCTGCGCTGCTGCAGGTTCAGGAGCAATTATCGCAGCATAACCATGTGATGGCGCAAGGACGACGAGGGAGTGGCCAGCGCCAGGGCGCCACGGCGGTCGCGGCGCGGTTTAACCGCACCAACCAAGCCACCAGACAGATTAAGCCAGATTAAGCGGCCGCTAAACTAATACGTATCGCCCAGTGAGCGCACCTGTGAATTGGACCATCAGTTCGGCGTTCACAGCCCTCGTTATGAATTCAGTAATGCTACACCTAGGGAAAGTTTTTACGGAATAGGCTTACGGACGAATCGTGGTCGAACTCAATTGGCTCATGTGTAAACAGTTGCTCCGATAATTCAGCCCACGCGAAACAGCAGAACGCCACGTCTGTTCGTTATGGCCCTTTCCGTAACAAAGAGTCCGTAGTTAGGAATTGGACCATCACGGCTTATCAACGTTCTGAACAGCAGCAGGTTTTGCGTTGAATGATATTTGCCAGATGCTAAAAGAGATAAGTACATGATAAACACACTGTCCTGTACAGAAACAAGGAACAAATTCAGAAATACCAGTCGTACACTGATTATCAAAGACCATTGAGTGAAGAAATAAAAGTAGAACGGTACAACAACATCCAACCGGAAATGAGTGGAGACCCGTCGAGGACAAAATTGTCCAAATAAAGCTAGAGGAAAAATCTGAGGTCACAAACCTACCACAAGCAATTTAGTAGTAATAAAGATAATTAATAATGTTTGTCTCACAATATTGGTATTGAAATCCATTCCCCTCTAGCTTTATCCTTGCCACACAATGTTTTAGAAATACTTTTTTGACTATTTTGTTATAATAGAAACACATCAGTACAAAGATGTAATGGTCATACATATGAAAAATCTTGGTACATGACCTAAAACATCGAACATGAATTATTGTTGCCTCAAAATGCTGAATTACATAATAGAAATATAACTAGCTTTTCACTCAATATAGGATGCGGAAAGAAGCTAGCATCTCGTGAAATGCTCCATATTGTGCATGACTATCCCCATCTTGTCTGGTAGAAGAATACTATGGCGTTGGATTGAACCATCCATCGGTTTTCATGGAAGATTGCCCTACATTGGTACCATTATAGCCCATGTAAGCATCCATCCCAAGGAATCCATTGTGGTATGCATTATCCGAGAGAGGATATCCCCATGAATCATAGCCGACAAGGCCATCACTAGGAAAATAATTGACACTAGAGTTGGCCAACAATGGAGAGTCCTCTAAATTATGGTTGAAGGTCGTGTTATGACTCCCGTAGTTCTGCGGTGGTTGCCCCATGCTAGAACTTGGGCAGTTCTGAAGGTGTAGATCTTGTGGTGGAGGTAGCTCCTGTATAGGATCATAAATCGGTTGTAGGAGGGAAGTCAGCGGCGGTGCCGAAGCTGATTGTTCTGTATGGAGAATTTGTGGTACCTTCAGATTATGAGTTGGTGTCGAAGTTTGCTGTGGTGGCGATGTTAGTGGAACCAAAAGCTGCAGATGTTGCGGAGGATGGTGATACCACGACGACTGTTGCCACATAGGGGTAGTTGGCAGGTGATCATATGATATGCTTCCCGGTGGTAGCACGTTTCTTGTCAAGCTTTGGCCTCCAAGCTTGGCTTCCTGGCTATGGTGCAATTGAGGCAACCAACTTTGACTGTCCTCCTTGACCCGCGAGAGGTCACTGAAGAGTTTGTGGAGATCTTCCATACTAAGACCTTCTTCTTTCGAGAAGACAAAGTTTGCTGCCATACCTAGATTCTCATCTTGGATCTTATTCATATGTTGGATGGATGTTTGACTTCTCTTCTCCTTTGATGTGTTCTTCATGTCCAACCGAGCCACTTCACTTTGCATCCTTGCAATCTTGGCTTCTTTCTCCTCGTCGACAGATGGAGTTGTTCCTGATAAGAAAGCATCAACAATTGGCTTGGCTGATGGCATACCGAATGAGTGCAGATTTCCATTTTCCGCCTCTAGTACGACACCAACCCTAGTGCCGGTGAGGACAGAAAGGTTAGTGGCACCATTGAATAAGCCGTTGCATCGCTTGTGGAAAGTGATGCCACGCTCATTGCGGTTATTGATGTAAACGATACCCACTCGCCTCTCCCTCCTAGGCATACTAACTAGTGTAACTTGAAAGAAACTTATTAGGAGAAGTAGGTAGAACAATGATCTAGAAAAACCTGGAGATTTACGACTACCGTTGGCTAACTTGGCTAACGAAATAGTAGTGTTTGATATGAGATGCGAAATATCCCCTCCCTCTTATATAGAAGAAATTTTGTTGTGAGTAGAAATATCATAGCTAAAATTTGATTAGACAATTATATGCGACTATCTATTCAACTAGAATCTTATCCTATAAATCTTTGGTACGTATTAATACATAATTTATAAACATGCTAGTTTATAGATATTTTAATTATTATCCAGTTATCCAATTTGGGTACATTCACACCCTTTTTTTGGAACTTCCAATTAATTTATTTATTCATATATATGTATTTATATCCTTATTTAGTACCATTTAAACACTGTTATATTATTGCATCCACATCCTTATCTAGATACGTTCAAGCTTTAATGAAGGAGTTAATTCCGAGAAACTACTGTTTAATTGTATAACACAATTGTGGTCAAATTCTATTTAGTATTAATTGCATCCTTACATTTGAACAAACAAGCACAAGGATTGGACACAGAGATCCTCTAGGAGAAGCTTTGCCATCTACAGGTGGTCGTTCTATTAATACTATGGTAGTAAAAGTATGGAAGTTGCTTCAGGCCTTTTGTGCCTATAATAGGAAAATGGGTTACCAATTAGGGATCATATATAGACTACAAAACACTATATCCGATAAATCATGGTATACCTTGTATGTTATGCATGGCCATGCATGCTTAGACCCATATATTATGTACCGTATGATTATTTTGGATGGCTTGTGCTAGACCTTGGAATTACGTTACATTATAAATCTTGTTGCATTATGATTATTATGGAAGGCCGACATTGACCGATCGCAACCGATCTAGGGATTTCCCCGGAGCTTCCCCAACAGGGATGGAAGGACATCACCTTGGTGATGCCTTCAAGAAGGAACTGACGCTTGTAGCCGTCGCCATCATCGGCCTCGGCCACCTGCCGAGGACAAGCCATTTGCCCAGATATGACTCGCCATCATGTATCATGCTCAAGGCCGGACCACCTACAACCCTCGGCCTGATATCAAGTCGGATTTGGCCTCATCACCGCAACCTCCACCATCCCCTCTGTTGCATGTCCTCGGGGCCATAGCCCTGACCAAAAACCACCACCACCAAGGGCATCTGCATGACCCAATCCTCGCCGGACTTCATGCCGATCGAAAACACCGGCCATGGGCGCCGGATCCCGAGGTCCACCGTACCCAGGCGCCTCAGCCCGTGCTGTGTCTTGGCCAGCCAAACGCGACAGAGGGATGCCACAGCTACCTTGCTCGTAGCCACCGCTCGGGATCCCTCGTGCTGCAGTCCGTCGTCCACCAGCATGCACACCACACCCAGATCTGAGGCCGCCCCGCAGTCCCGCGCAGGACAACCTCTGCCAATGCCAGCAAGCTCCAGCAGCCGACCTCCACCGCAGCCCTGTCCCGAGTCCGCCGACTCTGCATCCCCACACCCGACCGTCATCTCCCCCGTGAGTCGGTCAACCACCATACGGGCATAAGAACCCCACGACCACCTTTGGCAGCAGGGGGCGCCACCTCCGCGGAGGAGGACGCCGGCAGTAGCATAGCGGTCAGGGAGGCCAGGATGGGGGGACCTGCCATGGCGCGGAGTTGAGCCCCTGGCGCAACTACAGATTATTATGAAGCATAATTGAGCACCCATTCAAGACATATTGAATATGGCGACCACTACAGCATGTGGTAGAAGGAGATACGTAAGAGAAATCTCAAATAAAAAGGAGATAAGAGGTGGAGCCAACGACCCAACACTCTGCCTGGACAGATCGCACATGTTAACGAATGTTAGCTGTCAATTCTTGCTGCCAAGCATCAGAAACGTGAGCAGATCAAAACAAAAATCTTCCTTGTGAGCCTTGTGCTTATGCGAAGAGACATCAGTTCAGCGTTCACAGACGTCATTAGGAATTGGACCATCATGGCTTCTTTTCAGCTTCTTGGACAGCCCTTTCTTTTCAGCTTCTTGGGCAGCTTCTTCCAGAAGCTACCCTCGACCAGCTTCTCCTAGAATCCCATCTGCCAAAATCGTTATACTTTTAAATTAACGTTGAAACTACTAGTTAAGAAGTTTAAACGAATTTTGAAGATGAGCTTCTGAGAGAAGCTGGTGGAGGATAGCTTCTGGAAGAAGGGTTATCATTTATCAACGTTCTGAACAGCAGCAGGTTTTGCGTTGAATGATATTTGCCGGATGCTAAAAGAGATTACATGATAAACACACTATCATGCACAGAAACAGGGAACAAATTCAAAAATACCAATCGTCGTACACTGATTATCAAAGACCATTTAGTGAGGAAATTAAAGTACAAGTATACAACGATCAACAACATCCAACCGGAAACGGATGGAGACCCCTTCCTCTCCCATCACGCGAATGGAGCCCGAGCTCCCGAGCGCTCACTTCCGTCCATGGTGCCATCGCTCAGCCCCGCGCTCACCTCCCTCTACATCTCCATCCGTCGCTCGATCTTCCCCGCCGCCGCCGGATCCCGCGCCCCGAGCTCTCCTCTACAACCTGGTTCTTTTTGCAAAGAGCACTCTGCTGCCATCTCCAACATGCGATCCAACCCTCCTCCTTGGATCCTCTCCTCGCCTCGATCCCCATCACTAGCGCGAGGCACCCTGTCCCTCCCAGCGACCTCCGCCCTCGTCTCTCCTGACACCGGTAGGACCCGTTCCCTTGCAGCACCTCGTCCTCCAGAGTAAGATTTGGAGAACTTTTGGTACCTTCAGAGTAAAATCTAGTGTCGAAGTTTGTTGTGGTGGTGATGTTAGTGGAACCGAAAGCTGCAGATGTTGTGGAGGATGGTGAGACCACGACGACTGTTGCCACATAGGGGTAGTTGGTTGGTGATTATAGGATCTGCTTCCCGGCGGTAGCATGTTTCTCGTCAAGCTTTGGCCTCCAAGCTTGGCTTCCTGTCCATGGTGCAATTGAGGCAACCGACTTTGATTGTCCTCCTGGACCAGCGAGAGGTCACTGCAGAGTTTGTGGAGATCTTCCATACTAAGATCTTCTTCCTTCGAGAAGAAAAGGTTTGCTACCATACCTAGGTTCTCATCTTGGATCTTCTTCATATGTTGGATGGATGTTTGACTTCTCTTCTCCTTTGACGTGTTCTTCATGTCCAACTGAGCCACTTCACTTTGCGTCCATGCAATCTTGGTTGCTTTCCTTGATTTTTATTTGCTCTAGAAGGTTCATGAAATATCAACAAAATATAATTTTTTCTTTCCGGTCATTGTAAATGTGATATTGAACCAAAATGAATATATATACTAGCTTATAGCACATTGAATTTCTAGAATGCAGTTGACAATCAATTAGTGGCCGATGTAATGATGTCATTTATTATGTAATATCTCTATCATGATCGCTCGATATCATTTTTTATTAGATTAAGATACTATCAACAAGCAGAAAGATGTTATGAGGCACATACATTACCAATTGTCCTTGCATAGTCCTAATACATAATGTTCAATGTGTGGTATTGATACCAAGAAAATGACCATTGTAAGGAAAAATCATAACGAGCTCTGCTATTTTTAGCGAGAATATAAAGCTACAGTTTCATCTAGGATAGTAATGTGTTCAGCCGATCTCCAAATTTCAAATGTTTTTGATGTTTGTACTAGCAGGGTAACTGGTGTTAATGATGTGTTCATAAAGTATCAATGTTATATTTCCTATACACCTTTGTTTCTTAATATGATGTTATATCATAACAGGAATACTTAATATGATAGGAAATTCTTAGACTATTATGTTGTTCTGTTCGTAGTGGTATGCAAATGGTGTTAATGGTTCGTGTAGCCAAGGCGTGCGTTGTATCTTCCCAACATGACTATTCTTGTTTCATATAATGACCAAAGCTCATCATGTCCACTAAAAAAAACTAGGTTTATCGACAAAAACGGTGTGGTTCTAGATTTAAGGTGTTCTTACATAAAAACATTGTACTTGTATTAATTAATACTTTTGTGTGTGCATATGGGATGGTTGTTTCATCATTTAAGTTTATAGTAATTTTCGCAATGATCGGAGCTAATGCCATGCGCTAAAACAACATCCACTTCACAATTTATTCATGGACATCTAGATTTAGATTTTGTATGTTGGTAACGATGCATGGATGATATTAATGGAACATTTAGGTAGGCTTCAAGTTTTTAGATTTCTACTATGTTGGTGGTTTAATGGCAAGGCAAGTTGGCATGTGTTGAGAAAAATAAGTTTATTTGGGAGTTAATTTGGGAGCAGCGGGAGGCTTCGTCGAGCGTGGAGGAAAGGAGATGGTGAGTGGCGCCGGCTTCTTGGACGGGCAAGGCGGTGTCGGCATGGTGGTGGCATAGGACGACACTTTGTGGTGGTCTTGTAGGCCGTCATCAGTCGTGGTGGTCAAGCAGGAGAACCACACGGGGAGAAAATAAGTTGTGAGTAAAGGAGATACGCCCTAGAGGCAAATAATAAAGGGTTTTTATTATCATATCTCGTCAGTTCATAATAGTTTCATACCATGCTAAACATTGATAACGTGTGGTATGTAAACAAACCAAAGTTTCTAGTAGCCTCTATTCAACTTGTTCATTAGGCAACTGGTGATCAAGGTTTCCTGATCATGGTCCATTTATACCAATTGACAATGAAGTCATATCATTGGCGAATGATATGATGAACATTACCCATATAAGTATTGCAACAAGATCGAGTCATGAGTTCATGTTGCAATAGTTAGAAACGAAGTATCCTAACGCTTAGACCGTTAGATCATGTTTAATCACAGTCACCCTCGGCTGCTTTGACTGCATCAACCGTCACACCATAACAGGGGATCATAAAGGTACATGCTGGATATTCTAGAAGGATATGTGGAGGCGCATGCATCAAGATCAGGATTTGTTCTCCTGCGTGACGAAAGATACACTAGAACCCTTAAGAGCATCTCTAGCGAAGCTTGTAAATAGGCCCAAACCCTTAAAAACCCTACGACTTTACAGTTTAAAGTTTAAAAGTCGAGCTAGCAGAGACTGACTTTACTGTTTAAAGTTTAAAAATCGAGCTAGCAGAGACTGTAAAAGGGTCTGGCCTGTATATCATTTTACAGTGGCCTGATAACCCGATCCTGCAGCCGGTACATATAGCGCTCCATCGGACGATTATAGGTCGAAACCTTACTTTCTTCGCCGCTCACGTCCGCCGGTACTCTGTCCCTCCAGCCATGAAATTAGCACTACTTAGATAAAATTGGCCGTCCGTGCCTGTGTCCGGCAGCACGGCCACGCTGCGGCCAGGCCGGACAGGCCCGGCTAGCTCAGCGGGCAAGCGGCAGACGTCAGGCGAGCTAGCAGCAGTAGCATGGGCGGCGAGCTAGCAGCAGGCGCACGCACCCAGGCGAACCAGCACCCAACACGCTTGGGGGCAGGGCAGCACGCACGTACGCTCGGGGGGCTCCAGTGCCAGCAGCCAGCAGCACACGCGCACACTCTGGGGAGCTCGGGAGCCATCAACCAGCAGCCAGAAGCACGCACACGAGCTCGGGGGCCGGGCTGGGCGGGCGACGGCGCGGGGTGGGGGCTAAGGAAATAAATGGCTCGTCCGCTGGACGATATGGTCATAGCCGCTTTAGCCGCATATCAGTTTTGTCGATTTTGCGGAAGCCACTTAATATGTCTTGCGGCTTCGTGTGATTAAACGACGCCGCTTCGCCGCACCCTCTATGCTATAGTGCTACTCTGATGCAACCATGGTTAAAAAAGAATAAAGCGATGAACAAGCGCGCATGGTGCTAGCTAACCCCTGCGCTCTATGGACACACGTACACGTACGGGTCATGTACGCGTCCATATCTGTGTACACACGTACACGTACATTACATGTGACCTGAAACTAGCCTACAGCGGGGCGCTCCTCGCTCACTCCCGCTCAGTTTTCGATGGGAGAAGGTCGTGCCTGCGCTAGCTAGCTGCTTCAGCTGACTAGCTCTGTAATTCATCCGCCCATATGTCCGGGAGTTCCACTGTTTGCTAATATCGCCGCTATATATAAAGTGTTCGGCAGCAGCGCCGCCGGCTCCAATAGATTATGCGGCATTGTCCACATTAGCCACATAATTATTGTGGTTTGCCGCGAGCGCCACATAGGTGTTTTTTCCCGGGCGGTGTGTACGGGACTGCTGGACGCCGCCGCCACTTACACCCTGAGGTGGGGGCAACGCTTGTTGGAAGTCGCAGGGCAGCGGTGGTCAGGAGGTTGCAGTAGAGAAGAAAGGGCAAAAAAAAAGTGGGCCAGAGGTGGGTCCTACGCAGTATATGTCATGATTTACGGTATCCGTTCTTTTTGGCACTGTTTCAGACTATAAATCAAGTTTTCCGTGGACTGTAAACCAGCTTTATAGTTCACCTGTTTACATGCTCCGTTACAGATGTTCTAAGTGAGATTGCATCCATAAATGTTACGCAACATGTGACTAGGTCACAGGGATGAAATATACGGAATGAATAAAACGACACTTGTTGGTAATAAGATTGAACAAGGTATAACATGATATCGATGGTCATATCTTGGACAAGTTAAATATCGAAGTAACAAAGGAAATTTGACTTGACATTTATTGTTCAAATGACAATAGATATCGTGGAATGCATAAGGGTCATTATGGGCATCCTGATCTAGCTATTTATCATTGATATGAGAAGTGTCTCGATCATGTCTATGATGTTCCCGAACCGTAGCGTAACACACTTAAGAGTACAATGATGCTCAGAGATCATTTTCGTTATAATGGAATCATTGAAGTAAGAAAAGGAGTATACCGGAACTATTCCGAGATTGAACCGGAATTGCTCCAGGAGCATCTAAAGTCATTTGGAGTGAGCCGAAAGGTGTTTCAGATCTAGAGGAATTTAATAATATATATTTATATATTAATTAAAGGAATTAATATTAAATAAAGATTTAAAATTAAATATAAAAGGGAAACTTCCCTAATGGGCTAAGTCCCTAAAGGGAAAGTGCCCAATAGGGCAAGCCTCGGCCTTGGCCGCCGTGCAGGTGGGTCCCACCCCGTCCGCCAGCTCCTTAGGTCGCGCGCAGATGTGGGGCCCACCTGGCCGGCCGGTGGCCCCCTCCTCCCATGTGCCTCCACCTCTCATTCCTTTAGTCCCACCCTGGAACTTGAGGAGACATGGGTCTTTCTTTTTCCCCTATATATAGGAGGTTCCTATAGGTGGAAAATCCACAACAACAATTGAGATATTTTTTGAAGCATTTTCCTTACATAATTTCCCCCCTCTTCTCTCTTATAACTGCAGCCCCGAGTCAGGACTGCGAGCAGAAGGGAGTGCTTTGCTGCGGCACATCATTGTGCTACAAGGATCCCGTCCAGAAGATCTACTTCCGTACTCTAGGCAGGGATCAAAGTTCCGGAGGTTGTCGCCGTGCACCAGACGTGTGCGAAACCACGGAGGTGCTGCCACTTGTTGCACCTAGGTTTTCATGCAAGGACCTGGGGTAACTTGCAAGGAGCTACACGACCTTTAGTTAGGCTAAGAGTTCGACTACCTCATCCACGTTCCTCTCGGAGCGTTAAGCTCTTTCGGTCTACAAGAGTATGTTATCGAAACCTTCTCCGTTTGTAACACCCTCGAATCGGCCCTATGCAAGTTTTAGCCCTTTCCGCCAAACTCGCATAGAAACGATTCAAGGACGCCCACCAGGCACTTTCGTGCGGGTGGAAAACGAAGTAATAACATTACACAACAGTCCTCAATGGGACCCACAGAACATATATATATATATAACAGTGACTCAGCGAGTCAAGAATACAGATATACAATACAAAGACCCAAATCACCTTGAAACAATAGAGCGTCCGACTATGGACAAGATGCAAATGGGGCTAAGAGCCCTGAAGAATAACCAATGGCGTCCATAACCCTGCCCAGGCCAAGCCGGAAGGGTAACCCTGCTAACGACGTTGATCTCAAACCTGCTAAAACAAAAGGGGTGCCGGCAAAGGAAAAAGAGGAGCGTCAGTACTGAGGCCAGTACACGGCGAGACTAGAATTCGGCGGCTCTCGCCTACATAGATATGGTGGGCTGAAGCGGCAGCGCAGCGGCACTAAACAACCTATAGAGACTCGATACAACTAGCGGTTATCAGAGAGGGATAAGAAAGACCTATTCGGATCCAACCTGAAGCTAACACCAAACAAACCCATCCTGGTATTTCCCCCTCGAGACCAAACGAGGAAGTCGTACCAAGGAACTCACACAGTTGGCAATTTTACTCATTCTATTATAGTTGCAGCAATTACTAATCAGATATAGATAGCATGAGTCATCCTGAAGCATAAGTAGTGGGCAGTTTTAATCACCATTCCGTTGTAGTTGGAACATTTACTAGTCAGATAAAATTGTCCTGAGGAATCCCCAAAACCCAGCAGTTGTTGGCACTTTTATCACATTCCATTGGAGTTGCAGTACTTACTAGGCATATATAACAAACAACCCAGATCTACCAGTTGTTGGCATTTTTAATATCCATTCCGTTATAGTTGAACCTGATTACTAGTCATATATTCAGTCAAGTTTATAGCACTACTTTAGTTATGCTTGTCTATGATCGAGATACTGTGCTCCAAGTCGTCCATAACCGCGGACACGGCTTTCAGAAAGTTTTACCCTGCAGGGGTGCACAAATAGCAACACACACTCGATCAACCTCGGAAAAACCAACTCAAAACCCAACGAGGCATTCACGACAAAGCGATCACAGGATTTATAAAATATTTCAGGGAGCCACCCCACCAAGCTATCCGCAACGAAGTTGGTCGGCTCCAGAACGGACCCAGGGTTTGCGACGACGGCTGTAAACGACTGGGAACCCGAAAGTGTGACTGGACTTGTCGATACCGCGAAAACGTGGCGCGATCCAAAACAGTACAGGTGCTCCACGCACAATCTTAAATAAAGCAGTAAAGCATGGCATAAGTACAGGATAGTAATAAAGCCCCAAACTACTTTGTGGCCCTAAGAAATAGAAATGAATCAAGCTCTAGCTCAGGGAGGTCCATAAGGCCTCCCGGATGTGGATAGTGCGAATAGTCAAGGAACAGGTATCAAGTACTCGGGGTCCTACGGGACACAAGTGAGTGTGGAAGAACCAAATAACATCTATTGCCCACCGATGCCTCTGCATTAGTTATATCTAGCAATTTAATAGTTGTATTTAAAGTCATGATCAACTCCACCATTAAGCATCTCCACCATTAACATCTGCCAGCATTCCAACAACTGTGGTACTTGACAACACGAGATCGCACCTGAGCAAGCAACTACGACTCGCAAGGCCAGCTATCTACCAAGCATCAGGTATTAGGAGGTGTCCATGGCAATATAGAGGCTGCACGGGATATATCGGGTACGGAACTAAAGCATCGCGACATGGATAGCAATAGATCAACAGAAGGAAGTAAAGACTATAAATGCAAAATAGGTAGAAGGGGAAGAGATGCTCGCCTGGGAAATACTGCCGAAGGATCATATCCGGAGAACTTGCCGATACTCGCATCAACTCATCGGCCTAATCCGCGAAGAAGCAAACACTAGAAGAAACATCGGGTGCAATATTTAATACTATGGCAGAAGATCCGGCATGCTTATGATATGATGCAGATACGGTGCAATTAGGCAATATTAAGCGGAACCGGGGTCCCGACAATTAATTACACGGTTCAAGTTATTTAACTACCCCGCAATTTAAATATTGTATAACAGGGCGAAACATGGCATCGGTTCTCTACACAAATTTAAATGGAGATAATATAAGACTGGAATCGCCCGCATATGGTCTCCATATTTAATTATTTGGTGAATCAATAAAATAACCCGGACCCGCAAAATATGTATGCATGTATGAACAATTTAATTATGCAACAAGATAGATGTCATTTATAAAATAGGAGGGGTCTCGGGAAAAGGGGTCACACATTAGGGTGTCGGCGATCTTGAGGTCCGAGGGGTTCGGTCTCAGGGTTTGACGGGGATCGGCGAGGTTCAGATACAAGATGGAGAGCTTGGCGTGTCGCGACGGAGAACTTGGGTTCGGAAGGAGGTCTTGGCGTTCCGATGGATCGGTCCTCGGGGTTGAAGAACTTGGCGTCCGAGAGACGATCTTGTCGCATCCGCGGTCGTCGGGTCATGTCGTCGGTATTGGGTCTCGGCACCGGAAGATCTTGTCGTGTCATGACGTCGTTGCCATACCATCACCACTTGATACCCATCGAGAAGGACACCAAACTTAAGGACACATAACAGAGGCTTCGGTTTAACGCTGCAGCAAAACAAAACGAGGCAGGCGCATGTCCTAACTCCTGATAACATGCATGACCTGCAGAAAGTGTTGGCATATGCGCAAATAAAATAGGGAACAACGGCGGGCCGAGCAACGCAGCGGGGAGGCGGGGAAGGCTCGATGCGGAGGCCCTGGGCAGCGGGACTTGCCCGGGCGGGAGGCGGCCGAGGCGGGGAACGGCGCCGCTCTGGGAAGGGAGCAGCCCGGCGTGGCTCCGGCGGGTGGCGGCACGGGACGAACACGGAGGCGGGATTGGTGATACGGGGAGCCCGTGCGTGGCGGCAGAGAGGTCGACCACGTCGGCGGGTCGGCGAGCGAGGGCAGCTCACAGAGAGGCGGCGCAGGGACGGGCTGGTGGGCTTGCCACAGCGATGGGGGTTGAGATGGTGGCCGCTGGCAGCGGCGGCAGCTAGTGGGGAGGCCGGAGAGGGGCTGCGGGGCGGCGGAGGAGGCGGAGGCGGGCAGGGACGCGACGACGAGGATGAGCTGGGGCGCGGGAGAGGAAGACGCCGGCGAGGAGGCGACGCGCACCGAGGGTGGAGAGCTCGGCGGCGGGGTCGGGGTAGCGGGGACGAGCGGCCCGAGGGAGGCAGTTGCCGGAGGAGGGCGCGTCGAGAAAGCTGCGGCGGGGAGCTCTAGAGGAGAGAGACGCGGGGATCGGGGAGACCCGGGTCGCGGGCGAGCGGGGCGGTGAGGAGGAGGCGGCCACCGGCGAGCGGGAGGAGGCAGCGCGAGGCACGCGGCGGCGCGAGGCACGCGGTGACGGGGTTGATGCGGGTGGTGGCGGAGGAAGGTAGGTGGCGGGGTAGGTGGGGATCGAGCGGGGGGACACACGGCGGGATTGTGGCGAGGTGGGGCCGGGGGTTGTCGGTGTGTGCAGGGTGGGGTAGGACGCGTGGTCTGCGGGGGTAGGTGGGACTGGTGGGTCGGCGACTAGGTGGGCAGGAAATTAAAGGCAGGAGGTGGACCAGGTGGCGGGGTGGCCTGCGCGTGAGGGCGCGTCGGGTGGGGATTGGGGCAGGGAGTTTGGGCAGGTGGAAGTGGCTTTGGTCGGTGGGGTTGGTGGGACCGGGGTGGAAGGGAGAGGGAGTGGTGGCTGGCGTGGGGTGAGAGAAAGAGAGAGAGAGAGAGAGAGAGAGAGAGAGAGAGGCGGCTGGGTGGGGGAGTTGGGTTAGCCAGGGATTGGTCTGGTCGTAGCTAGGGTTTCGTTTTGATAGGGTAGTAGGCTGGCTGGCTGGGCTTGGCCGGCTGCCTCCCCTAATAAAATACTTGTTTTATTTTTATTTTATAAAACTTTTCGCAAACAGTTTTTAGACAAAACAAAATATCCGGAAGAGGCCGGGTTTTAATTTGAAATAAAGACGGGACGTTTAGAAGACAAAACCAGACTTTTCGAAAATAGTCTTCAAACAAGCCATGCATAATGATGACGATGCTCAAATGCAATGTGGCATGATGACATGAGCATGCGGTCATGATGATGCAATGCACAAAAACACCGCGATTTTTTAGTAGTGGTTTTGCAGGGCGCCACACCGTTACAACATTACTCATAGATAGATCCTCACAATTGGTATTGCACTAGCTAAGAAAAATTGGTGTTTTCTGCTACGAACACCTTCAGCAAGGAGAAAGGAGAGGAGGGATTCATGAAGAGATAAGTAATAGGTGTCCCCATTAGCACGTCGTTTCTCCAGGCTACTGACATGTGGGGGGTGTGTGTCGCTTGGAGGATGCGAACGATCATTCCACACAATCCCGGGGGAGATGTATCCTTTTAATGGACGGTTTTGTGCGTACCCCGGGGGATTTGGTCCCCTGACCCTCCTGGTCAGGAGCCATAGGATAGAGTCGTCCTGGACCGTCGGATCCAACTTGCTTAGTTAATGCACGACTCCCTCATCCCTATCTTTCTCTCCCTCCCTTGCAACTACCTACCCCGTGGCATATGCGTCACGTCTTCCGCCTTCATCCCCACCTCTGTCTCCCCTCCCCTGCAACTGCCTCATGGCCTTCGTGTGTGTAGTGAAAAAAATGCCATCATCAGAGAAAATGGTCATCGCAGCTTCACCAAGGAGGTGCTCACCACCGCTCGTATCAAGCCATCTACCGGTCATAACAAAACCATCTGAGCAGGTAGCAAAGACATATGCCGCTCGTAGCAAAGCCACCTTCCACATGTTGCAAAAGGCGCTTGCAGCACCGCCCGCCATGGCAGTGCCACAAGCTCCATGTAGCAAGTCAGGTCGCCTCCTGTAGCCACGCCGCCAACTCCATGTAGCAAGTCTGGCCGTCTCTTGTAGCAACGCCATCAAATCCATGTAGCGCCTCTTGTAGCAACGTCGTCAGCTCCATGTAGCAAGTTCGGCCGCCTCTTGTAGCAACGTCGTCAGCTCCATTTAGCAAGTCCGGTCGCCTCCTGTAGAAATGCCGCCAACTCCATGTAGCAAGTCCGGCCGCCTCCTGTAGCAACGACGCCAGCTCCATGTAGCAAGTTTGACCACCTCCTGTAGCAACGCCTCTAGCTCCATGTAGCAAGTCCGTCCGCCTTCTATAGAAAGGCTGACAGTTCTATGAAGCAAAGCCGCCCGTCCCTTGTAGCAAGGCCGGCGCCCTGCCGTCGTCGGCGATTCCCGTGCGAGTTAATTTGGGAGCAGCGGGAGGCGTCATCAAGGGTGGAGGAAAGTAGTTGGTGGGTGGCGCCGACGTGCTGGACGGGCAAGGCAGTGTCAGAGTGGGGGTGGCACAGGGCGGCGCTTGGTGGTGGTCTGGTAGGCCGTCATCGGTCGTGGTGGTCGAGCAGGAGAACCGCACGGGGAGAAAATAAGTTGCGAGGAGAAAAAAGAGTAGGGATTGGGAAAGAGACAATAATAGGTGGGCCCGTTAGCACGTTGTTTCTCTAGGCTCCAGCCATGTGGGGGACGCGTGTCACGCGGGGATGCGGACGATCGACGTCGCGGCCGCGATCCCCGAATAGATGTATCCTTTTCCATTTTATTGAATCGTGCAGGTTCAAAGAAAAAAAGTTGCTGACGGGTCATCCATGACTCAGTAATGCATGTGCAGTCCAGCTGGCCGACTGTTCCATGCGGGGCAAAAAAGAGTTTCTTTTGTACGCAACACATACTCTGTTTGTATATTGTGCGTCTTTTGTTTTCCTTTAACACGCAAAGACGAGTTAGATACGGACTCTGGCAATCGCCTTACGATAAATCCAACTTAAATTGTAGATTCAGGAGCTAAAATAACTCCGATGATGTGGGTTAACCTGGTGTCACCAGAAAACCCATTATACAGTACTATATTTTTTTTTCTTTGACACGCAAACAGGAGTTAGACACAGACTCTGGCGATCCAACGTAAATTGTAGATCTAAGAGATAGATTAACAATTTCTGGTCATACTCATTTTCAGTATCAGACTCATGTTAACAAGGACTCCAAGCAAGCAGGTTCAGCTCTCTGAGCTGTTATCCGACATTTTCATGTTCATTTTCAGCACGGGCAACGGTCAGAAAAAACAACAGTTTCAATCAAAATGAGCACGTAATACACATGGTTCATACCTGGTTCAGGAAGCCTCCCATGAATAGTGTACAAGTTTCCATACACTACGTGCAAACTAATGGTGTGTACAAAAGAGTATGCTAAACAACTGCTACACTACCGCTGGGATTCTAGGATTTGCTACAGATTATTTTTTAAATAAAATGGACAATTTGCCTCATTTTGTTTAAAAAACCAATAGAAGAGAATTGGCCGGTTCCTGAACCGGCCTAAAACAACTACAAAGCACCAATTTGTCGCCATAGAACACGACCACACTATGCACCCTGGCCAACCTGGCCACCCACACAGAGCACACATGCAATCGAGACCTCCGCGAGTTCGGGACTCCAACTTCACCTTCAACAACCGCTAACAAGAACCTTACCGCAAACGACGTCGTAGCCCATGCCAAATAGTCGACCCCAAGCGCGTCGAGGAGAAGGCGGCTCCGACTTCAACACTGACCTTCAGAGGAGAAAGTTGCACACCCCGCAGTAACGAAATCCACGCATCAGATAGAGATCCACACATTGGTACAACCGATCAAGTGGCATCGTTGCCACAAGTCGCCCCGCGACCGCAGCTCCGACTTCACCATCACGGCAGGACGTTGTACAGGAGCCCAAAAACACACGGACAACCGGTGACAAAGGACATGCCGCAACTCCGATCCGCTGACTATTGTCATCGTTGCCACAAAACTCGTAAGGCCAACACCACCATAATCCGCTGGTCCCTCCGACCTAAGCGAGCTCTAGATCGATGCCCCCAAGAGGGAGACGACACAAGAGCGCCGACATCGACTGATCACAAGTTCACAACCAATCTAGGGATTTCCCCGGAGCTTCCCCAATAGGGATGGCAGGACATCACCTCGGTGAAACCTTCAAGAAGGAACTGACGCATGTAGCCGTCGCCATCATCGGACAAGGCCACCTGCCGAGGACAAGCCATTTGCCCAGATCTGACTCGCCATCCTGTATCATGCTCAAGGCCGGCCCACCTACAACCCTCGGCCCAATATCCAGTCGGATTTGGCCTCATCACCGCAGCCTCCACCATCCCCTCCGTTGCACGTCCTCGGGGCCATAGCCCCGTAACCCCGGCCAAAAACCACCACCACCAAGGGCATCTGCATGACTCAATCCCCGCCGGACTTCACGCCGATCGAAAACATCGGCCATGGGCACCGGATCCCGAGGTCCACGCACCCAGGCTCCTCAGCCCGCGCTACGTCTTGGCCAGCCATCCTTGACAGAAGGATACCACCGCTGCCTTGCCCGTAGATGCCGCTCTGGATCCCTCGCGTTGCAGTCCATCGTCCACCATCATGCACACGGCGCCCAGATCTTAGGCCGCCCCGCAGTGCCACGCGTAGGACAACCTCTGCCGCCGCCAGCAAGCTCCAGCACCCGGCCTCCACCGCAGCCCCGTCCAGAGTCCGCCGACTCGGCATCCCCAGTGGGATTCCCCACGCCCGGCCGTCGTCTCCCTCATGAGCCGGTCGACCACCATACGAGAATAGGAACCCCCCGACCACCTTTGGCAGCAGGGGGCGCCACCTCGGCGGTGGAGGCCGCCGGCGGTAGCAGCTGGGGAGGCCAGGATGGGGGACCTGTCGTGGCCGTGGCGCGGAATTGAGCCCCTGGCGCAACTACAGATTATTATGATGCATAATTGGGCACCCATTCGACACTCTGCTTGGACAGATTGCATATGTTAACGAATGTTACTTGTCAAATCTTGCTGCCAAGCATCAGAAACGTGAGCAGATGAAAACAAACGGAAACTCATTTTGGATCCGGAGTCCACATGCTCCCGCGCTCTGGATGGTGCAGTTTCCTCGGGATGGACAAGTATGCCCGTATCTGTTGTTGTACCGGGGCCTGTCTTCCGAATAGTTAACAGTGCTCGCAGCCCACCAGCCTTCACATTTATTATGGAGCGGCCGTTTCTTCGAGTAATTGGGCACATGCAACGCCCGTGTTTCTCTTCTCGACGTTTGTACCATACAATTATATTTATGCAAAACCCACATGTAGAGCATAAAATGAATAGAGTTGAAGGGTATCATCTATTTTTCCTGACAAAAACATCATCATGATCCGACGGGGCCTGATCTGGGCCTGGCCGGGCCTGATCTGGCCT
This sequence comes from Avena sativa, assembly GCA_916181665.1. Classification (NCBI taxonomy): domain Eukaryota; kingdom Viridiplantae; phylum Streptophyta; class Magnoliopsida; order Poales; family Poaceae; genus Avena; species Avena sativa. The sequence continues at coordinate 57,084,568 of OV702292.1, forward strand.
GATCTCGGCCTAGTTGGCACCGTTGTGCGTCCGGACGGCACTCACCGCAAGGTGACGGAGGGTAGATCCCCTCCCTAGGCTATCGTGCGGTCGATGACTACAAGTCCGAGTTTTGCCCTACACCATCCTTCTCACCGGTTATGCGATGTGGCATTGGTCGAAGCCTTTGGCTCGAGTTCGTGGAAGCCGGGGTGGCTGCCCCGGAAGGTAGACTGCGCATGCGTCTCTTCGGTGAGCGACGTGGCGGTGGTGGTGATTCCTATCTTCGGTCATGTGGATGGCGAGGAGTGGGAATTGGGGGACTTTGGTGTTGGCGGCGTTTCGGCTCCAACAACTCCCAGTCCCAGGTCGTGTGTCGGAGGTCTATCTCCAGGACAGTGGGTGCGAGCGATCGATGAGGAGCGGCTCGAAGGTTTTTCTGGGCGAAAGCACAGTGCTTTGGCACCAACGGTGGAGATGCATGCGGGTACCGTTACCCTCTTGGCGGCGCCGTTGCGGCTACCTTCTCTGCTAGGGCTCTGGGTGAAAACCCTTGACCTTCGATCTCGGCGGCGGTGGCGCGGTGCGTCGTTACCCTCTTGGGGGCGTCGTCATGGAGCCCCAGTTCACCCCGGTCTCGGCTTGTTGTCCTTGGTGGCAAATGTTGGCCTTTCGTGTTTTTCCATGTTTATCTTGATCTGCTTTGTAAGGGGTCTACCCATCACTTTGTATCCTGGTTGGCCGATGTGGCTTTATGTATAAAGCTGGGTGACAACCTGATTCGGAGAAAAACATGATCATGATGATGCTGCAATCTTCAAGATATTAAAAAAGGCCTATAAGTTGCAACAGAAAGCACCTATACAGACATCATATCCACAACACTATTTATTCAAACGACACCAAGCTACTATAAATTGCAATTGCATGAAATGACTTCACCTTTATAGAGAAAGATATCCGGATTTTATTTCCAGCTACAGAAGCTACAAATCCGGTAGAAAATATAAAGAATTTAATGCGAACAGTCTAGGCTAGGGCTGTGATTTACAGGGAAGGTAGATATATAATATGGTTAACTTGAACACATCAAAATATTTTTGATGTTAACCAAAAACAAAAATATATCTCTTAGATATTAAAAAAATAGGATTTTGGGTTATGTTTACATGAAAGAGAAACTATTCAATATATTTCTCAGTTCTTTTTAATGGGGAGCACCTTGAAGTAAAGAGTATACCGTCCCCATGAATTCCCATCTTCAATAAATTGGCATACCTAAAAGCACGTGAAGAATCTTCCAGGAAAATTTACCACATGTTTCCCCTAACCAAAAATTTAAAAAATCAAAGAGCTGGCAAGATGAAATTTACACAAATCAAATAGCTGGCAAAATAGTGATGAGAAACTCGTTATACATTTTACCAGACGACTTGCAGGCATGCCATAGGTAGTTACTCTGTGCCATCACGAGAGATTGTGCCTAAGAGGTAATTCTTGAGAGCATGCGTTTTATTGCATCTTCGTCTGACTTCACTTGGAAAAACTCCACCGTAGTCAGCCATCTCCATTCCTTCGATCAAGGATGTGGCTGAACCGAATTGATGCCTCTGTGCACATAGAAAATATAATGCATGCACATAGAAAATTAAATCCCGAAAACAATCCATAGAGATCAACGGTAACATATCATCGAAGGCGAAAACCTGAGTTGTTGAAGCAGCAGCTAACGGCCATCAATCATCTTTCCACCAAGCGACTATTTTGCTGGCAGAGCAAACATACAAAGGAACAGAGGGTTCCCTGATTGCTGCAATCTACGCACGAGGTGGAAATCGCCCTTGGGGCCGAGCAAGATCTTGGGAAAATGCCTACATGAGGAGTAGGGACGGCCACAAGGAGCCAGCGGCGGCACTCAGATAGACGGGGGAGCACATCCGAGGGGGCGCGTCGGTATCGAACCGGAAGCGGGGAAGACATGGAGGCAGCCTCACGCAGGCTGTGAGCAGCGTTGGAAGCGGAGATGTGTGGGCTCCGTCGGTGGAGTCTGGAGGCGGCGCACGTGGGTGGAGATGGAAGGCGGCAGCGTGTAGGCGGGGAGCAATTTGGATGTGCCGCATCAGTCTCCACCGTGGGGACTTCCTCAGATTTGGAAAGAAGGATTTGATTACCAATTGGAATATGAGAGATTAATTGCCGTGATTTGGGATTGCAGGACTAAGTGTACACAAACAACGATTAGATTACTGCTAGCCGTTAGATCGACTTTGGTAGGCCAAATCATGCGGTGGTAATAGGTATTGTGTAGGTTTGAGGGGTACGTTTAGTAAAGATAATGTTTGCTCTTTTATTAGTAGTAGAGATAGAGATAGAGATGGACAAGTATGCCCGTATCTGTTGTTGTACCAGGGGCTGTCTTCCGAATATTTGAACTGTGCTCGCAGCCCACCAGCCTTCACATTTACTAGACTGATAGGCGAACTTCGCCTCGCCACCTAGCATTGTACATAGTCTGGCATGTGATGTGCATCAGTGGTTGTTTTGATTTGAGACGTACCCGTGCCACAACATGTTTGTGTTTTTATCCATGTGCCTTAGTGAGGCAAGCAGCTCTTAAAACCTTCATCAAATGGCTGGATGTATGAACTTGTGCATGTGAATATGGGACTGGTTTACTTGAATGGGTGGCTACACAAACATGTCCAAGATAGACAAAGAAATATTAGTCACATCTTGAGATTTAGATAGAACAACTGTCTATGTCCCTCAGCAGGCTTTTACATATTTCTATACCATAGATGGTCCTGCAAACAAGAACGTGAATTGCTTGGATCGGTTTGATAAATCTAACTGAAGACCATATTCCAAGCTTCTAGGTTTGTGATGCCTTCCTTTGACCTGCAACCACGCACTCTCTTTGAATTCATGCCCGTGGTACAAACTCATTAGTGTTTTTTTACACAATAGGGATGCATTAAGTAAAGACACAATGCTCTACAAAATGAACAATCAACAAATTATATCATCACATGGCCTATTATTGATATTGCACTTTGGTGTCCACTTATCACCCATATGAGAAAAATAAAATGCAGATAGGGGATTATGCCTAAATTTGGAGGTAATATGGCCTGGAAAACCCAGCCTTGTTGATTGTGGCTAGGATCCTATTGGCCTTTGATACATGATAAGTAGATCTAACATTAGCAATATGGAACCTAAAAGTCAGGACCACACAAGTATAGCCAAAATATACTCGCAATGTTTAAAGTTGCCATAGAAAATATTGCTAGTTCATTGACCATGTGTAAGTAGTAGCTCTTCCTCTTTCTCAAAATGCTATCCAATTTTGTTCATGCATGTACTTGTTCTGATTTTCAAAAAGCTGGGCAAAAAGTAGTTTCATCTATTAAAATATATCCAGGTTTTAACATGATATCAGAAAACTGAGTGGTAACAGTTTGAAGAATGGGCCGCAACATATGTTGGCATGAAATTTCATTTATGAGAAGTTTGCATAGTGTGAAAAACACTACCAGATTATATGAGCTCATAAGCACTAACATACTATGAGCTTAGGAGCTTACAAAAGAAGGTTCTATTTATTGGAAAAGAATAAAGAGCTCTATAATTATACTATTCCTCCAGTCATGTTTTCTCCTCTTGAAAGAGTGTACGGACCATGCCAAGTTCAGAGAAAGTTGCATGTGTTATAAATTTTGAATAAAGAAGAAAAAATCTTATACTCTACTAAAAAATAAGTACGTCTAGTCAAGCCGATTTAATAGTTCTTCTTTGGTCAATAAAATACATAAAAATATTGCAACTTTTATAAATATTGTTAAGAGTATTGTGGTATCTGTGGCATAAAACATAGCATAAAAAGACAAGTTTAAGGTTGTACCCATCTTAATATCACATGATGTATCGTCAGTCTCAATGCGTATTTTGAAATATAATAGGTAACAAAAAAGCAACGCCAAGATAACATTATTTATATCTAAGACACGACACGATGTTATTCCGTAAGATAGTAACCAGTTCATGAGAGAGAGAGAGAAAAACACTGGCATGCCTTCAATCGCATAGAAACAAAGAAAAGAGTGAGTGTCCCATTTATGAAGGAACAATAGAGCTAAAGCTGTGCACTGACCAAAATTCAACTTTGAAATCACATCAGTCGATTGCAATGATATATCGTTTATACTAATTTTATCATTTATTATCTTGCTTACAAACATATTCGTCGAGCGGTAGAAATAGCAGGAAAAATGCCATATTAACACATTATAATTTGCATTCTTAGCTCCAATCTTAAAAATAGATCAAGCTAGATTGTCTACTAATTAATCTCTTAATTGGCTATCTTTCTAAGAAAAGACCTCAGTAGTATTGCAAATGTTTGTAATGGCAGTTTTAACTAACCCTGCAATGTTATTTTATTTATCCATAATCAAATAGCAGGCAACCAAGGTGTAGGAAAAGGCACGGAAAAAAACCCAAAAGTTGAATAAGGTCAATATCTATGTACTGTAACTGAAGAAAACAAAAAAGATAACTTTGGTCCATGGCCATGGTGATAACTGTGAGTAGTTCATTGACTTCCGTTTTGATTTAGTGGAAGAGACGTTCATGCTGAACCCCAAGCAATATACTTGCTTTACACCAAATATACCAACTATGCTGTGACATACCCAATATCCAATAGTACATTTTTTCAAGAAGAGTAAATACACTTAAAAATGTTGAGCAAAGTACATGTCCTTACTTAGATAATGTGAAGATTTGAATAGGAATGTAACATGATTATGCATATTTAACTTGTAGCCTATTATGATCTTGCTTTTCATTTTCTTTTTACCAGACATATTTCTCATGGCCTCATAACAATGAATATATCCCATGCCAGCTGGAAGAAGATGAAGCAATATTAGTCTTCAATCTTGCGGATGCTGCATTAAACACCATGAAGAAATTTCATTAATGTGCAAGCATGCCTGGTTGCTAGGGTGAAGAGCATAGATAAGGCACTTATTAGATAATGTGATATTTGATTCAATTATAAGAAACTTATTGCACCCCGAAGTGGTGACAGTAGCATTGTGAGGACATGTCGTATCTATAGCATTGTAACAACATAAAGAAACATTCAAAACTGAAGAGCAGACTGCAATCAGATGGAGTAGCGATACTCCCATATTAGGATGCTTGGAAAATTACTCATTAATCCATCAGATTTGTGAAGATATGTCCTATGATGCTTCAAGATGATGCAGGTCGACAGTGGCAGGAAAGGCGGAACATAGTACACATGGCCTTCATCTTCTCCTAGAAGTAAGCCCCTCCTCGTACCACCACCGCCGATTAAACCTCGCCCAAAAGCGTACGTGAAACCAATGATACAAAAAAAATCAAATATGCCTTATTAGTCATGAAGTTTTAAATTCAATTCCGCTAGCTCTGTTTACTAAAATCCATGAACAATGACGAAGAAACAAAGTGTAAAAAAACATAACCATTGCTTGTCGCTTAGCTTCTTGTTGATGTTGTCAAATGAGTATAAAATTGAGGAGCGTGAACGGCCAGTTTGCTCGCAGTGGCACCAACATAAAGGAGTTGGTGCAAACTTCATGCATTGTTCCTAAAAAAGAAATAACATAAAATTGTTTGTCACATAAATAACATGATAGTATGAATAATGAACACAGTACAAATAAGCATGATTTGTTCAGAAGTTGAAAAATAAGAATATTCACAATTTAATGCATCAAATATGTGAAGAAATAATTAACAAAAACAACAGAACTGTCTAATTTTCAAATAGCTTGCAAGAGACAAATTAAGACTTATATTTCTTCCCTTTGCACTTCTAACAACAATGGAGGTGTGGCCACACGCCTTTCTCCTCTACTGGAGATTCTGTAGGAAAGTGATTCAAATCAACAAAAGGCTAAGTATATACGATTCTAACCATATTTATCAAGTTTGGCCTGGATATTTCATGATGACTCTAAGTGAACAGAAACCATTATAAACTCTGTAGTGGCAGGCCATAGAATTTTTTGCACATACGTCTCAGATTTAACTATTTATTTTTATTACTTGTACCAAAAAATACATAAGGATGTAGATAATAATATGACAAAACTACATCAGTATTCTTAGTGAACCATAGTTACGACTAACCTAGCATTTGAAGCTACTTATTCTACCTTACCTGGAACTAATCCTTAAGAACATTGATACCCATAAACCAACAGAGGGTCGTGTGTCCAGATGAGTAAACGATAACTCAAATGCATAAGTTTAAAGTATTATCGACATTTGGTGAAGAGACCAAATGAACCGTGGAAGATCTCAAACATTCTCCACTTTATGCCCCATAGACATATTGCACACCTCATTGGTTTGGGTCCACTGAAACAACTTTTATCTTTCCTGATCATAAGCAGTAGAAAATGCAACTAATGTTGCAGGAAACAGATGAACCAAACCAAAAACACAAGCCGTGGTAAATCTATTAAGCAAGAAGAATAAACAACCATAACAGAAAAAAGCTAACGGTACATGTGTGAGACATTCTTTGGCTGAATACATTTACCTTCAAACATTCTCGTTATTTTCCCCTTTGTAATGGCATCTGAGCATGAAAAAAACAACGTAAGCACCACCGTCAGCACCACTCGCTACTTCCAAGCTCCAACCACACTGGTGCGGGCAACCGGGACATTGACAATAGCCGCTGATGGGACGCTGGATTCCGGCCTTGCCGTTGACACAATCGACATCATTGAGGCCCACAGGGCTGCACGCACAAGAGCGCGTGGATGCTAGGCAAGAGTAAGCAACAGAAAATAAAAATATTGTAAGAGTTGCACACCTGGCTATTGAATAAACCAATCAAAACACCTCTAAAGTAATACTACGGCTTTCATATTTATTTTTATAAAAAATCCATTACATTTTTGCGCTAGCAAAATCACACAACTTTTCAAGCTATGAATGTTCTACTAATCTACTCTGATCTCTTAAAGTTCCTACCCTTCTCCTAAACTGCTCATCATGAGGTTGTGAAATGGAAATTTCAGGTTGCTTTGATTGCCCAATCCCTAAAATCCACAGACAGCATACAGTAGCTAGAAAATTTGTTGAATCCTACTAACCAAAAATGCTATAAAGCATGTATCTAGCAGGTACCTTGCGCGGAAAGGGAATTATCCACCCTCATCCACCAATGCGCGCGCCACTACTGACGCCGACACCATCGCTAGCCTTTTGTGGCCATGGGGCCGTTTGACACGAGTAAGATGAAAAGAGAAGGTAGTCGTCGACATGCAGGTCGGCGATCTCCAATGCCTCGGGCCGCCACCGCGGATCCTGCACCCAACACATAGCCCATGTCTAGAATAGAAATTCTAGCCAGTGGAGGTGTGGCCAACGTTGCAGTCTGCCGGCTTCGCCGAACATAACCAAGCAATGGGGTGAACTCCTTTGCCGGTCGTCGGCCGCTCTCCCACGCCTCCTTCTCCATCTAGGGGCATAGTTTTCAGGATATAGGAATAAATAGGGTTGGGAGAGTGAAGGTCGCCGTCGCCATCGCTGATTTGAGCAGGGAGGAGGCGAGGGCAAGATTTTACCAGGAGAAGGCGAGCGGAGGTGGCAAGGGCGAGGGGAAAGTCGACTAATCCCCTCTACGGGGCATCACATCTTCATTTTTCACATCGTGTAAATATTTCCGCTCTCTGTGTTGTGGACCATATTTTGGGTGGGGCCATTAGTGTCAACACAGAAACGTCTCATACGGTAACAAAAGACTTGGTTTATCAGCATGAATGAACGGTCCTGACGAGTTATATTAGGTAATCCGATGGCTAACAACCATCGCATTGGAAGTGGTCTCCCTTGGCGGACCTTTCACCATGCTTAAGCTTATAATGCAATGCTTCCACACTGGAATTGGGGACGGAGAGCACTGGTTGGAAGCATCATAACACATCTCAATTCTCCAAAATTATTATGAACCAATCTACAACACGGATAGCCGTACACAGCCATGTAACAAGCAATGTGTTTTAACCAATCTATCCTTTAGCAATATTTTGTATCGTCCTATAGAAATTTAACCAAGACGATGGCATGATCAAGGGAAAAATGGAAAAATGGCAAGGCCGAGAGCCAGTACCTTTCTTATCTGCATCTTGTTGAACACTGTCCCATAGAACCTTGGAGTTGTGGATCATGTCATGTTCCGTCTTTGCTTAAAATGCACCTGCGAAACACCACCAAAATAAGCATCGCGAACATGTAAACCACCACACTCTAAAACAAACAGAGCGCATCCGAATCCTCTCCGTAACCTTGTCCTTGTGCATCTACACCACTTCAGGGTAAAGCATATTCAGCAACCGGCACTGCACCGCCTTCGTACAGAAAGATAAAATTCAGCACATCCACTCGCCCATCATGAACTGATGCCTGCAAACATTGTATGTTTTCCTATAATTTGTGCATCCTACTCAAAACAAGATTCTGAGTAAACATGTTTTCTTATATAAATCAGCTACAAAGAAAAACATAGTACTGCTATCACAAGTGCTATACTTGATTTTCTATTAGTAAATTAGAGCCATTTCATAAATCTGTTGGATCGATTGCATAATGTGGTAATGATCACACTGAGTATCATTGGATAGAGCTAGCAATAGCTAGTTGAAAAAAATCTAAATACAAAACTGTTGGAGACTGTCCTAGGAGAGCCTAGAATATTTCAGGGAGTGTTAGTATATTAGTGCTGTCCTAGGAGTGCCTGGAACATTCCAGTATGTTGTAGTCTAAGTTAGTGTCCTACCTAATTCTAGAGTATTCTATAGTGTACTAGTTAAGATGTACCTAAGTTCAGCTATATATATATAAGAGGGTGTGGAGGTCCAAGGGACTGGCCCATCCCAGATTTTTTCCCCTAAAGACTACATGGTATCAGAGCAAGGTTCTCCTGAGAAGTGGCAATGGTGATGAAGCAGGGCTGCTCTGCTATGGCATAAGCTGAGGAAGGGGGCACTTGGTCCTGGTGGTGATCGGTAGTGAAACAGCAGCTTGTGGAGGAGCTCCAGGCGTTCAGGTGTGAGTGCAGACAGGGGTAGCTAGCTCAAGTGGAAAAGTGTTGGCCAGGTTGACTCGTAGGAAAGAAGGAGAAGCAAGAGAGTTGCAGCTGCTCAAAGCAGAGGTGATTGTTGTTTGCGGTGTGTGCTAGGAGAGGACAGAAAAGAGAGCTTCGTGAGCTCGTGTCTCTTAGCAAAAGCAACAGGGACCGGACGTTGTGCTGCTCCACTTTGAGGTTTCTGTGGTGGCGGACAACGGTGTGTGTGTAGTGCAGCCAGGAGAAGTGGTCAGACAGTGTAGCTAGGAGTGGACTGTACTGCAGCGGAGGAGCGGTTTGGGTTGTGCTATAGCTACGGAGAAGAGTGTGTGCAGGCTGGACTTGTAGAACAGCTGAACAACGTTGTGGATTCAGTCTCAACAACACTGACAATGGCGGAAAATCAAAGAATTGAGAAGCTACTTCAGAAAATGACTCAATTGATGAAGGAGATAGAAGAATTGAAAGAGTCGAAGAAGATTGCGGAAGTTCCAAAACAAGGTGAAAAAACAACAACCCTACGAAATTATGTAAATCTCGCACAAGCGGAAGAAGGTATGTCAAATCAAGCTCCTACATTAAACGGAACTTGTTCAAATTGGATACTAGATTCGGGAGCATCTGCACATGTCACGGGAAGGTGGAGTGAGTTTGCATCATATGCGCCAAATCCACCCATGCATAAAGAGACCATCCAAACTGCTGATAGAACTTATCAGCCCGTCAAAGGAGTCGGCACGGTGAAATGCACTCCATCAATTACATTGTCTTCGGTCTTGTATGCTCCATCATTTCCAGTGAGTTTGGTGTCTATGAGTGCCTTGGTTGACGACATTGATTGTCGAATTATTGTTGACCGATACAAGTGTATAATTGAGGAGAGGACAACTGGAAGGAGACTTGGGGTTGGCATCAGGCATAAGGGACTATGGTACTTGGATAGACATGAAACAGATGATGCATTATGCACCGCTTTGACAATTGTTGCTGGTGACGATGAAGCAAAGGTGATACTCTTACATTGTCGAATGGGCCATATGTCCTTTGATACTATGAGTAAGATATTTCCCGAGGAAATGAAGAAGGTGGATAAAGAAAAACTTGTGTGTGATGCTTGTGAATATGGAAAACACACAAGGACATCATATGTGAGTCGTAGACTCCGAAGCACATCGCCTTTCGTGTTGATTCACTCTGATGTCTGGACTTCTCCTATGGTCTCTATTAGTGGAATGAAGTACTTTGTCACCTTCATTGACTGTTACTCGCGGATGACTTGGATATATCTCATGAAACAAAAAAGTGAGGTGCTTAGTTGTTTCAGGGACTTCTATGCATATATCCAAAATCGTTTCAACATTGGTATTCAAGTTATCTGGACTGATAATGGGACAGAATATGTGAACCATGAATTTGGCAACTTTCTTTCAGAAAAAGGAATACTTCATCAAACTTCATGCCCTGATACTTCTCCACAGAATGGAGTAGCTGAGAGGAAGAATCGACATCTGCTAGAGGTAGCTCGATCGCTTATGTTTACTACGAATGTGCCAAAATTCTTATGGAGTGAAGCAGTTATGACTGCTACTTATCTCATCAAGCGAATGCCATCAAGAATTCTTGGGATGAAGACCCGATATGAAATGATCTTTGGTAAAAATGAGTTCATTGTTCCACCAAAGGTGTTTGGGTGTACATGCTTTGTCAGAGACCATAGACCTTCGATAGGAAAATTGGACCCACGTGCTGTGAAGTACATCTTCATTGGATACCCATCTGGACAAAAGGGCAAGTGTTGGAGCCCTAGTGAGCGGAGAACATTTGTTAGCATGGATATGACATTTAGAGAGTCCGAGCCATTCTACGGAGAGAAGACGGACCTCAGCTCGTTGTTTGACTTTGACTCTCCTAGCACAATTGATGCTAGTCGAGAGGGGGAGACTGAACTATTGAGGACAAAGGAAGATGAACAATCGAGAGTTGTTGTTGGTTCAATTCCATCTCCTGCAAGTGAAGATAGATGGAGAAAGCCAAATGAGGAAGAAAACTTAAAAGTGTATACACGGAGAAAACCACAACATGAGCAGCAGCAACAGGCTCCTACAGCAGGTGACACACAGGTGCAGGGGGAGCAACATGCTCCAACAAGTGGTGGAATTGTTGAATCGACTGAGGGCGCAGCTCCTACAGAAGGTGACACATAGGTGCCGGGGGAGCAACATGCTCCAACAAGTGTTGAAATTGTTAAATTGACTGAGGGCGCAGGTCCATCTAATACGAGAGATTCAATAGACTTGCCCATTGCCTTAAGAAAAGGAATCCGAGTTGGAGCTAGAAAACCTCCAAATTGGTACCGAGATGAGCATGACATAGCTAATTATGTATCATATACATCTCTATCAACAAACTACTTGGCCTTCATTGCATCATTGCAACCCGTGGTGATCCCAAGAGACTGGAAAGTAGCAAAGCAAGACCCGAAGTGGGGCGAGGCCATGATAGAGGAGTTAAATGCTCTCGAAAAGAATAAAACTTGGGAACTTGTACATCTTCCAGCAGGAAAGAGAGCTATTGGGTGTAAATGGATTTACACGGTGAAACAAAATCCAGAAAGGAAAATTGAAAGGTACAAGGCAAGACTAGTTGCTAGAGGATATAGTCAAACATATGGGATTGACTATGATGAGACATTTGCGCCGGTGGCAAAGATGAACACAGTGAGGATCCTAATCTCTTGTGCAACTAACTTTGGGTGGCCTTTGCATCAGTTGGATGTCAAGAATGCATTCTTGCATGGAGATTTACAGGAGGAGGTATACATGGATATCCCACCTGGTTTCTCCACTCCTAGAACATCAGGAAAGGTATGCAGGTTGAGAAAATCTCTATACGGCCTCAAGCAATCTCCACGGGCATGGTTTGATAGATTTAGACGAGTGATATGTGGTATGGGATATAAGTAGTGTAATGGGGATCATACGATGTTCTATCGGCACTCAAGTAGCCAGATTACAATCCTTGCTGTATATGTTGATGATATCATAATCACGGGAGATGATGCGATGGAGATATCACGGCTGAAAGACAACCTACGCAAGGAATTTGAGGTAAAGGATCTTGGTCAACTCAAGTACTTTCTTGGCATAGAAATTGCTAGATCTCCCGAAGGGATTGTGCTCTCCCAGCAGAAGTATGTTTTGGACTTGCTTAGTGACACGGGCATGCTTGGGTGTCGGGTTGCATCAACACCTATCGACCAAAACCACAAATTATGTGCCGAATCTGGTGATCCAGTGGATAAGGAGAAGTACCAGAAGCTTGTTGGAAGACTCATCTATCTATGTCACACAAGACCTGATATTTCATATGCAGTGAGTGTAGTGAGTAGATACATGCATGATCCTAGGAGCGGACACTTGGATGCAGTCAATCAAATCCTCCGGTACTTGAAGGGTAGTCCAGGAAAGGGACTATGGTTCAAAAGGAATGGTCATATAAATGTGGATGGGTATTGTGATGCTGACTGGGCAAGTTGCTTGAATGATAGGAGATCAACTTCTGGTTATTGTGTGTTTGTGGGGGGCAATTTGGTGTCATGGCGAAGTAAGAAGCAGCAGGTGGTTTCAAAGTCAACAGCTGAAGCTGAATATAGAGCTATGTCGCAAGGTTTGAGTGAGATGTTATGGGTGAGGAATCTTCTTTCAGAACTGAAAGTGTTGAGGAAAGGCCCTTTAAATTTATGGTGTGACAACAAGTCAGCGATCAACATCGCAAACAACCCCGTTCAACATGATAGAACCAAGCATGTGGAGATTGATCGCTTCTTCATAAAGGAGAAATTGGATGACGGTATAATTAAGATAAATCATGTAATCTCTAGCGAGCAAATTGCAGACTGTTTAACTAAAGGATTAGGAAATAAAGAGTGTAGTTCAGCTTGTAACAAGATGGGAATGATAGATATCTATCACCCATCTTGAGGGGGAGTGTTGGAGACTGTCCTAGGAGAGCCTAGAATATTCCAGGGAGTGTTAGTATATTAGTGCTGTCCTAGGAGTGCCTGGAACATTCCAGTATGTTGTAGTCTAAGTTAGTGTCCTACCTAATTCTAGAGTATATATATATATATATATATATATATATATATATATATATATATATATATATATATATATATATATATATATATATATATAAGAGGATGTGGAGGTCCAAGGGACTGGGCCATCCCAGATTTTTCCCCCTAAAGACTACAAAAACAGAGAGTAAACATCACAGAATCACCTTCCCATAATGTGATGGAGCACTTACATTTGAATAATTGTATCATCTATGTAGTAAGATACTATTAGATTCATTATAGCAACAGAACGGTGAAGGAAATAAGAATCCATTCCCGCACTATACAACTAGAAATAAATAGGAAACATATCGAAAATACTCTTCAAGCTAGATTACTTTGACACTATACCCTATAAACATCCAAGCTGCAAGCTCCTTTGGAATTTAGATTATGTGCAATGTGTTCATGGATAATACAAACAAATGGCGAAGGACGGGAAATAATTTAGGTCAGGTGGGCTCCAAAGAGGACTTTCAGAGTATTAGATCACCAATTCACATTGACCACAACTAATGAATTAAACAAATTCTCCACCCCACCTGCTAGCTGTGGATGTACAGAATTACAAAATTTTGGAGAAATAAATTACTTTCCCCCCTTGCACCCCCTTCACATTCCTCTCCATTTTTGCACTTTTGACAAAATGTGGTTTGATAAAGAAAATGCTTTGTTGTAATTCAAACAAAATCGAATAATGCACAAAGACAAAATCGGTACTCTATAAAAAAATCCAATAGAGCGCTTGCACAAAATACAAAGGAATGAGTAGCTGGACTTATACTAAACCGATCGACAAAGACACCGTGACCGTACCATGTGCATACAGAAGGAATACAAGGCATGGAGCATTGAAGCAAACCCTGGAAGATGATCGAGGTAGATGGATAGCACGGACGGGCTGGAGGTCAGAACATGTACACACGGACGACCTTGTTGTCGGCGCTGCCACGTGCACTTCCTGCCGCTGCCGCCGATCTGGCTGTCCGTGGTGGCGCGGTCCGCCTTCCCGCAGTTGCACGGCGCCGCTAGTGATGGAGCCATGCAGCCGCCGTCTCCCCTCTCGATTTGATTCCCTCTGCTTCCTGGCTCGGTCAGAGAAACGATCGAACCAATGGATCTGTCAAGCCACACCAGGCCAGCACACAACACTTCTCCAACTCGTCTGAAAGAGGCCCAGTAGCCAGCTGCCTATCCCATCTATTCCCTTCGCTTCCCCTTTCTTCTCCAATCACCTACGAACGGACGGAACTGATGAATCAGCAATGATGGCTACATATACTTGACCTTTTGCTAAAAATTAAGGTAGGGCAGCTACCCTGCCTTGCCCAAAGGGTGGAGGATCATCAGATATTTTGATCCCTACATCAAAGTTTGTGTGCGTTTTCTTGTATCATGATTCAATCTAACATTTAACAAAATAGAGCAAGCACAGCCTGCTATTTCAGAATCACACAAAAACTAAAAAGAGCTAAGAGGCAAGAAGGAGGTCGAGCTCCTTGCGTGAGGCACCTCTGCATCGTCGCCGTGGCGGCGGCGTAGGTCCTTGACGCCCGTGTAGACACTGGGGGCGGTCCTCGATACCGGTTTAAGACGCCGGGGATAGATGCGGAGTGGCTGGGGTGGGCATCGAGAAGGAGCAGGTGGCGGCGTAGTGGCTGTGGTGGGTGGCAAGGAGGAGGAGGCGGTGGCGCTGGGACAGAGGACATGGATGGGAGCGGCGGAAGAAAAGGAGAGAGATCGAGATTACTTTCCCCGAGTCAAAGCGGCGGAGGAGTTGGGTAGCGCACCGCACAACCTGAATCGCCCAGGCCGACATGTCATCGCACCAGAACGGCAAAACGCTCCACAGATGCTCTCAGATCGCTTGCATGTGCTCACGCTTAAGCTTTTAGTAAATTATGGAGTGGCCGTTTCAGTTCGGCGTTCACAGACCTCATTAGGAATTGAACCATCAAGGCATCAACGTTCTGAACAGCAGCAGATTTTGCGTTGAATGATATTTGCCGGATGCTAAAAGAGATACTCCTGCACAGAAACAGGGAACAAATTCAAAAATACCAGTCGTACACTGATTATCAAAGACCATTGGGTGAAGAAATAAAATTAGAGCGATACAACAACATCCAACAGGAAATCAGTGGAGACCCGTCGAGGACAAAATTGTCCAAATAAAGCTGGAGGAAAAATCTGAGGTGACAAACCTACCACAAGCAATTTAATAGTAATAAAGATAATTAATAATATTTGTCTCACAATATTGCAAAAGGGTATTGAAATCCATTCCCCTCAAGCTTTATCCTTGCCATACAATGTTTCATTGACTATTTTGTTATAATAGAAACACATCAATACAAAGATGTAATGGTCATACATATGAAAAATCTTGGCACATGACCTAAAACATCGAACATGAATTATTGTCGCCTAAAAAAAGGCTGAATTACATAATGGAAATATAACTAGCTTTTCACTCGCTATACCACTTAATGGATGCGCAAAGAAGCTAGCATCTAGCGAAAGGCTCCATATTGTGCATGACTATCCCCATCTCGTCAGGTAGAAGAATATTATGGCATTGCATTGAACCATCCATCGGTTTTCATGGAAGATTGCCCTACATTGGTACCATTATAGTCCATGTAACCATCCATCCCAAGGAATCCATTGTGGTATGCATTATCTGAGAGAGGATATCCCCATGAATCATAGCCGAAAAGGTCATCACTATGAAAATAGTTGACACTAGAGCTGGCCAACACCGGAGAGTCCTCTAAATTATGCTTGAAGGTTGTGTTATGACCCACGTAGTTCTGCGGTGGTTGTCCCATGCTAGGACTTGGGTACTTCTGAAGGTGTAGATCTTGTGGTGGAGGTAGCTCCTGTATAGGATTAGAAATTGGTTGTAGGAGGGAAGTCAGCGGCGGTGCCGAAGCTAATGGTTCTGTATGGAGAATTTGTGGTACCTTCAGAGTATGATTTGGTGTGGAAGTTTCTTGTGGTGGTGATGTTAATGGAACCGAAAGCTGCAGATGTTGTCGAGGATGGTGAGACCACGACGACTGTTGCCACATAGGGGTTGACGAGGGTTTAACTCGTCAATGCCCATTGTTATGGACTTGGGTTTTGGAGAAGGAGGGAGCGCTAGAGACATCTATCGGCTAGCAAACAAGCACACAGGGGACAAAGGATTTACCCAGGTTCAAGCCTCGTAGAGGTCCCTACTCCTGCTTGTCTGCTCGTGGAATTATCAAGGGAGTCGAAAGTTACAATGATGCGCAGATGAAATCTGGCGAGGGTTGCGAAAACTAGGGTTGCGTGCCTCCTCCTCGCCGCCCCCTCCTAGCCTTTATATAGATAGGCTAGGTCTCGGGTAGCAGGTCGAGTCGGTTACAAGTTAGGGTTTTCCCTTTCAAACTTTCTATCTTTAGCTTCTTCTTGTCCTTCAAGCAATTGAGAGTCCATAGGTTACTCGAGTCCCTCCATCCAGGCCTTGGCGACACTGTGGGCCTGTACGTATTTGGGCCGTATATACCAAGTTCGAGTACCTGTAGGGTATACCCATGTCAGTAGCCCCCGAGTGTCCAGTGGAATCGCAGATTCGACTGGGGACTTTTGAAGCCTTCGAGTGCCTGAATGAGTATATTTCGATCGCTTTTATTTGTGTCATAGGGATTGTTGATATACGTGCCTGATATGACCGAAGTATCGGTATCAGTTAACCACCTTAGGGTGAAACAACGCAATCTACTCGAATTCGAGTCCCCGGACTCGAATCCGGAAAAGTGCTGGTGTAATTTGACTCAGGCCGTGGAGGTCTTACAGGAGTCAAATTCCAGTTATATGGGTGTGAGCACTTGACGCGTCCGTCAAGGCATGTTCATCGTGCTTGTGGGAACGGATATGTTTCTGGTAGTGCGCAGTTAAATGCGTTGCCAGGCCTTATGTAGGTCTTAACTTCACGCCGTAGGCGCGACATCCGAATTTTATCATCGCGGAGACGATTCGGGTAACCCAGGAGACGCAGTCTCTTTGTAGGGGAAAAATTATGAGGCGGTGTCGCCATGAATTTTGAATGTGGATGTCATCAACACATAGTTTTTTGTTCAAATAATCATAGGGTGCGCGACCAGCGCTCCCTATGGGAGTAGCCCCCGAGTGCCTGGTTGAGTCGAAGACTCAGGCAGGGACTAAAAACTTTTGCGACTGCTGTCATCTTTTGCTTGCTTATTCAGTTGATGACCCAGGCAGGTACTAAAACACTTTTTGCGACTGTTGTCGTCTTTTGCTTACTTGTTTCAGTCGATGACTCAGGCAGCTAAAATATTTTCGCGACTGCTGTCGTCTTTTGCCTGCTTGTTTCCGACGCTCCCTATGGGAGTAACCCATGTTCATAATCGAACTGTGTTTCGAGTGGTTGGGTTTGCTTTTTGTGATTGTCCATGTTCCTGCAACAAGAAAAGAAAAATTGTAGGGGGCGCGGCCAGCGCTCCCTATGGGAGTAGCACCCCGAGTGCTTGGTGGAGTCGAAGACTCCAGCAAGGACTAAAAATAGTCGAAGTTCTTCATTGCATAGCCTTTGGTGACGTCAGTGCTGACGCTTGTATGACCTTAGTTGCCCGCGTGAGCGGTTTTGACGGGACGTGACGAGTTGTGGGTCCCACTCTCTGACTTTGATTTGACTGGGGCGTGCGTAATCTTATTTTTAACTGTGCCTCCTCGATTTCCGCGCGTAATGGTAGAAGTGGGGGGACGGTTCGCGCTTCCTCTTCTCCACGTGTCCTACGCGATGCATGCCACGCGTCCAATAGGGTTTTTGTCAGACGTTGGATTGCATCTTCCAGGGGTTAAGTAGCGATGACGCGGCGGTAATTTTCCCATCTGTGTTCTTTCTTCCTTGCTGCCATCGCCATTGCCCTTTGCTTTCCTGCTTTTCTCTGCGCCCATCTTCTCCACGACGCTGGACCAGCTCCGTTCGTTCCCCAGCTATTTTCTTTGCTCTCATCGCCGCGGCGCAGTGGGGAAGAAGAAGGGAGGCGCTGCCGCCGATTCCGCGGCCATCCTCGCTGCAGCAAAGAAGAAAGGTGGCTCCGCTGCTGTGGCCACCAGCACCGCCGCCGCCGGGAAGAAGAAGGTCGCGGGCACCCGCGTGACTAATGGCGCGTGGCGCCCCTCCATCATCAAGGCGTCGGATCTCTGTCTTCTTCGCCAAGACGGAGTAATTTCTGCATCAGTCGCCAATTCGCGCGTCCCCAGTGGTGAGACCATTCCTGTGCCTCCCGCTGGTTATCGAGTGATGTTTCTTGCATTCATTATTCGCGGTCTTTCCTTGCCTCTTCACCCCTTTCTTTGGGGTCTTTTGTGTTTCTATGGGCTCCAGCTCCACCAGTTGTCCCCAAATTCTCTCCTCCACATCACCTGTTTCATCACTCTCTGCGAGTGCTGGCTCAGAATCAAGCCGCACTTTGGTCTTTTCAAACGCATTTTTAAATTGAAGCGTCAGTACGCATCTGGCTCTTTAGTTTACAATGTAGGTGGTTGCGGAATCCATGTTGATCCATCCGCCACCTACTTTGATATCAAGCTCGCCAAGTCCGTCCAGGGATGGAGGGACAGATGGTTCTATGTGCGCGATCAGAAGGCCAATGACGAGCACTTTGGACTTGCTCCCTTCGATCCCGCGACTCCCTGCAAGAAGATGCTTTCTTGGAAGAACGTGATCATGCCTTCTGAACTCGCGGAGACATACGTGCTATATCAGCGCGTCTGCGACCTCGAGAGTCGCATAGGCGCAGAAGAGGGAGGCTGCGCCCTTGTCAGGACCTGGTTGCGTCGTCGCGTCCAGCCTCTCCAGGCCAGGGTCCATCCCATGTTCCAGTGGGGGTGGCTCTGACGATCCCACTCGCGTGTCTGCCGATGACATGTCCGCGAGTGAGGTAGATAAGAGGGTGCAACTGGTCACGAAGTATACCCTCAAGGATATGCTTCCGAAAGAGCCAGTCGTTCCTCCTTTCGATGCTTCGAATCCTCCTCCTGAGGTATGGTTGTGTCACGCAGTAGCGTATTTTTTTCGATTGCGTCTTATGGTACTTATCTATTTTTATTTTTTGTATGTAGGAGTGGGCGGTATCGCCTTGCATGCCTCCCCTCCCTGAGGGGATTATTCCTCGTGAGGCTGTGGAAGAGGACCAGTCTGAGTCGACTGTCCCTTCCGATGTTGAAGAGGAAGCCCCCGAGTCCGAGAGTCCGGATACTCGCAAGCGTTCACGTAGTGAGGATTCCGACGCGTCGACTCCTTCCAATCTAGGAGGCGCAGCTGTTGGCGCGGAGTCGCCAATTCCCGCCGTTCCAGTGAGGGCTGTGGCACCGTCTTCTCGCAAGAAGATGCGATTGCCCAAGGAGTCTTCGTCGGAATCGACGGAGGCCACATTTGATCTTGATAGATTTGACTGGTAAGTTTTGCTAGTGCATTCGTTCTTTGCTTGTTTTCTTCTTGTTGACTTTGCCCCTTTCTGAGTGTGTGTTTTATCTTGCAGCCAAGAGGCGTCGTCATCGTCTGGCGACGTCGAATTTTTGAAGGAATCAGGAGTCGTGACCTCAAAGGCCAAGATAGAGGTCGAGCGTGCTCCTTCTCCTCCGGCGGCGGCCCACTCCGGGCACAATTCTTCGAGCTCTCCTCATGTAGGGGAGCATCGAGTAGTAGCTCGGATGATGGTTCAGCAATCTTCTTCGGAGTCGCTGGAGGACCATGTCAGTATATCTCCCCCCTTTTTTATAAGTTGGCAGTCAAACGCCGTTTGTTGCCCTCTGCTGATTCCTTGCTTTGTGCGACAGATCCTTGTAAAGGAAGCCGCGCAAGTAGCGGAGCAAGTGATGGCGATAGGTCGCCAACATGCGATGTTGGAGAAGCGCCACCGCGTGGTTGAGAGTGAGTATTCTATACCTGTTCTTTTCGTTTTCTTGTATTTTGGCATTATCGACTGACAGCCAGATTTTTGACTGTCCTGTAGCTGAGCATAATGCTTTACTGCATGATGTCGCCACGTTGGAGAAGACGCTGGCCGCAGCAGTGAAGGGGCACGACGAGGCACTCGCGGCTCGTGATGAGGCCCAGAAGCACGAAGAGGATCTGCGTGCCTCCTTTGCGGCTAGGGAGAAGTTGTTTGAAGAGCAACTTTTTTCAGTCGCCAAGGCCCTCTCAGGTACCTCTACTTGGTAGATATTTATCGATGTTCTTCTTTTCCTCTGTAGTGCCGGTGGCCTTAGGAGTTTGATCCGTGTATGTATTTTGTTGTAGATGCTTGTGGCTTGTGCTTTGATCCGCAAGCCCTTGGTCGCGATGACGTTTTGGCGGGCGCGGTATCTGCAGTCGAAGACCGTAGCGCCGTTGTCCAAAACACGTTGTCCAAAGCCAAGGCCACCCTGAGTCGCCTTCGGGAGGAGCTGATGCCGAAGGCGGAGCTGGTAGACAATGTGGAGGAGCTGCTAGAGTCACTCGCTGGGGGGTGTACCTGCCACGTACAAGAACTCCCTCCGCACAGCTGGTGCGACCATGTCGCTTGCCATGGTGCAAGCCCACAGAGTCGAAGTGGATCCCTCTACGGTGTCGAAGACAATGCCTGTTGGCGCGGATGGTCAGCAGGTAGTGTTTACTCCTTTTGTGACTGCTTGTGCCAAATATGGCCATTCCTTGATAAACACTGTTGCCGAGTATTCGGAGGATCTGAATCGCGCAAAGAAGGCGGCGAAAACTTCGGCCTCAGGGGCCGACGGAAAGTCAGTGGCATCTGATACTGCCACGGACTTGATGAAGCCCCCAAGGTCCTCGAAGTCGAAGAAGCCAGCTGCTCTGTAGTTAGTTTCTTGTAATAGCTGACGAACTCGCTCTTTTGATTGGAGATCATGTCTGTTGGCGAATGTGTTTGTACATACTTTTTATTGATCCTGAATGCACCTGTTTACTTTTGACTTTTGAGTTGGTCGCCTTATTTTGCTTCTGACTTGATTTTTTGATAGAGTACGTCAAGTCGCCCTGTGGGGGGAACCCCGGTCTCGCCATCTCTTGAGGATATAATGGCACCACCTCGCTCTAGAGTAGAGGAGCTTTCCTTGCTTTCGTGACTTCGTGATCGCGTTAAGAAGCTGGAGCATGAGTTGCCTGTGATCCGTGGTAGCGCGGACGTGTGGAAGTCGAAGGCTGAAAAAGCCGCCGCCCGTGAGCAATATCTGCTTGGCGAGGTGACGCAGCTGGGCGACCAGTTTAAGTGTTAGTTTGCTCATCCTCGTCTTTTCCTTTGTAGATGATCGCAATGGTACGTTGTACTCATGCTGTTGATGCTGCTTCGTGTAGTTGTTAGCGCGCACCGTCCGTAGGACGAGAGGGATAGGATTGCCATACGCCTTCATGATCTCACCCAAGAGCAGCTTCAGGAGAGTGGATACTTCTAGGTAGATCATGATCGTGCGACTGCGTTAGCGACCCTGCAGGATCGCGCCTCGCGAGTGCTGCTTTTTCTGAAGAAGTCGCAGTCATGCTTGAAGAACATCTACCGGGCGATGTTCCCGCTGGATGATACTCCGTCAAGCCTGCTGGCCCTTCTGACCAAATTTCAAGATATGTCCGCGGTTCGCGAGTGCGTGAGGCAGCAGCTGGTGGCTGGTGCCAAGGCTGCGCTCTCCGTGGTGCGTTTGCACATGCCTGACGTGGATGTCGCCGCCATTGCATCTGGGCCACCGGCGCCACTAGCAGGATCTTCCTGGAACATGGTGCCGCACTATCAAGCGGTGGATCGTCCAGCTGAGGAAATCGTCGACTTCTTCGAGGAACAGACTAATGTTCTTCTGTTGCAAGGGTAGCCAAATATGTATCCTGCATACAAGTGTACTGGTGTTGTAAAGCTCATATATAGTTTTGTAGATAATTTACAAATAGCTTTATAAGCGTGGGGTGTGTTGCACTTATGCGAGTCCTTTTCGTTAGCCTGACCATCTTTATATCTTTCCCCTGTCAACCTGTCAGCTGCGTGGCAGCTGAGTTGTGTTTATGTTTAGGGGTTCGATTGATGTGCCAGCTACTCAGGATGTCGCGTTATTGTTCGAAGAACATATGTATATAGGGTGGCGCAGCCCCCGAGTATGAAAGTTGACAAAAGAAAAGAGAGCACAGAGTTTTGGAGCACTTAGCTTTCATTTATTCGGAGAACAGTACGTAGTACAATGTGCGGCTAAGTAGCCTTGGCTGAATAGCCTTATTTGCGATATAAAAGTAAAGAAGAAACGACTAAGGGTAGAAGCGTCGCAGTTGTGCGACGTTCCAAGGGTTGGAGTATGCGACTCCTGTCTCTAAATCTTGAAGGCGATAGGCGCCACCTGGGATTACTTCTGTAATCACGTACGGTCCTTCCCAGGGGGACTCGAGCTTGAGATGCCTCTGCTGCTTCAGTCGCAGGACCAGGTCACCTTCGACGAAGGATCTTGGGCGAAGCCTTCTGCTATGGTAGTTGCGCAGGTTCTGCTGGTAGATCGTAGATCTTTCTGCGGCGATTTCTCTTGCTTTGTCAAGGAGGTCGACGGAGTCTTCGAGTGCGAGGGATGATTCCTTCTCGCTGTAGGCGACTACGCGTGGTGCTCTGTACCGTACCTCGGCGAGTAATACTGCCTCTGCTCCATGTACCATAAAGAATGGTGTGTAGCCGGTGGCGCTGTTTGGAGTTGTACGCAGGCTTCAGAGTACGGATTGCAGTTCGTTTGGCCAGCAGCCCGCGGCTTGTTCGAGTGGCCGGAGGAGTCGCTTCTTGATGCCGCTACAGACGAGCCCGTTTGCCTTTTCCACCTGACCGTTGGTCTGCGGGTGTGCGACTGAGGCATAGCTGATGTTGATCCCCAGGTTCTCGCAGAAATATTGGAACTCCTTGGATGTAAAGTTCGTTCTGTTGTCGGTGATGATGCTGTGTGGCACGCTGAAGCTGTAGACGATGGACTCGAAGAACTTGACTGCGCTGTGCCCTGATTGCTTGGTCACTGGCATGGCGTCGATCCACTTGGTGAACTTTGTCGACTGCGACCAAGAGGTAGACGTAGCCTCCTTGCGAGGACCTTGGAAGTTTGCCGACCATGTCGAGTCCCCACTGGGCGAAGGGCCAGGCCAATGGAATAGGCCGTAGCTCTGTGCCTGGTGCGTGTGGCTTGTCCGCGAATCGCTGACAGGCGTTGCACTTTTGGACTATATCCTTGGCGTCGCGCATGACCGTGGGCCAGTAAAATCCAGCTCGTAGATCTTTGGCGACGAGGGCGCGGCTGCCGGCGTGGTGCCCGCAGGTCCCTTCATGGATGTCGAGGAGGACTGCTCTTCCATCGGCTAGGGAGACGCATCGCTGTAACACGCCTATGATGCTGCGTTTATACAGTTCGTCGTTGATAACGGCAAATGCCTTGGAGCATCGCGCGATGTGTCGTGCATCTGTCGGGTCGTCCGGTAGGCGCTTGCTGAGGAGGTACGTAATGTACGGCTGCGTCCAGGATTGTTCGATCATCATGACGCTCATTGGTCCCTCGAGTCTTGTGTCAAGCTCCAATGCATCGATTGTCGTTGGCTCATTGGGTGGCGTAGCCCCCGAGTCCGTTGCTGCGCTTGTTTTCTTCTCTGCGGCCTTTGGCTTGATGGAGCGTTTGCATATGCGCTCGAGAAATACCCCAGGTGGTATGGGTGCGCAGGTGGAACCTATGTTGGCGAGTGCGTCCGCCTCCTCATTGCTTTCGCGACCTATGTGTCGCAACTCGCAGCCGTCGAAGTCTCCTTCAAGTGTGTCGTAGAGGTCGCGGTATGCAATCATGTTGTCGTTTAGTGCGTCGCACTCGTGCATTGTTTGGTTTACGACCAGCTTGGAGTCGCCATATATGATTAGCCTCTTTGCGCCGCAGGCTTTTGCCATCCTCATCCCATGTAACAGGGCCTCGTATTCAGCCTCGTTGTTTGAGGCTCTGAACTGCATTCGCAGGACGTACTTCAGCTTGTCCCCTTGAGGCGATGTCAGTATGACACCTGCTCCTGCTCCATCTTTTCTCTTGGATCCATCGAAGTGCATTGTCCAGAGGTAGGACATGTCTGGCTTGTCCGGGAGTTGGTTTTCCATCCAATGTATGAGGAAGTCCGGGAGAACTTGCGACTTAATTGCGCCGCGCTTTTCGTATGTGATGTCTCGTGGAGACAGTTCGATTCCCCAAAGCGCGACTCGCCCTGAGGCGTCAGGGTTATTGAGGATATGTCCCAATGGGGCGTCGTTGACTACCATGATTGGGTGTTCCTGAAAGTAGTGGCGCAGTCGCCGGGCGGTCATAAAGACGCCGTACGCCAGCTTCTGATAGTGCGGGTACCGCTGTTTTGTTGGCGTGAGGACCTCGCTGAGGTAGTATACGGGGCGTTGTACGCCGTGGACCTTGTTTTCCTCGGCCCGTTCAACGACGAGCATTGTGCTAACCACTTGGTTGGTGGCGGAGATGTACAGCAGCAGTGGTTCCCTTTCTCGTGGAGTTACCAATACTGGCGAGGTGGATAGCAGGTGCCTGAGGTCTTCGAATGCTTCTTGCGCGTCATTGGTCCACTCGAATTTGTCGGTTTTGCGGAGGAGCTGATAGAAGGGCAGCGCCTTTTCTCCCATTCGACTGGTAAATCGACTGAGGGCCGCGATTCGCCCAGCTAGTTGTTGAACGCCTCTTATGTTCTTTGGCTTCTCCATGGCTAGTATGGCTTTTATCTTTTTCGGGTTTGCCTCAATCCCTCTCGCGGAGATGAGATACCTGAGCAGTTGTCCGGAGGGTATGCCGAAGGCGCATTTGTCCGGATTGAGCTTTATCCGGTAGCGATCGAGATTGGCGAAGGTTTCGCGCAAGTCGTCGATTTGAGAGGCTTTTCCTTGGTTTTGATTACTATGTCGTCGACATAGACTTGGATGTTGCGACCAAGTTGCTCCTTGAGGCAGGCCTGCATGCACCGCTGGTACGTGGCTCCTGCGTTTTTTAGCCCGAAGGGCATTGTGTTGTAGCAGAACACGCCGAAGGGCGTTGTAAACGTGGTCTTCTCCTGGTCTTCCTCCATTCGAATTTGGTTATAGCCTGAGTAGGCGTCGAGGAAGCAGAGGCGCTCGCATCCAGCAGTGGAGTCGATGATTTGATCGATCCGTGGTAGCGGGAAGTGATCTTTTGGGTAGTGCTTGTTAAGAGAAGTGAAGTCGACACACATCCGCAGGATATCCGTGTCCTTTTTTGGCAGCAGTACTGTATTCGTGAGCCAAGTGCTTTCCTTGATCTCGCGTATGAATTTGGCTTCGAGGAGTCTGTTGATCTCCATTCTGACTGCCTGTGCCCGTGGCTCAGACAGTCGCCTGATTGTTTGCTTGACTGGCCTTGCATCGGGGTTGACGTTGAGTGCGTGCTCAGCGAATTCCCTGGGAACTCCTGGCATGTCCGCATGACACCAGGCGAAAATTTCCCAGTGCTCACGGAGGAATTCGACGAGCGCGAGTTCCTATGCGGGACTCAAGTTGTTGGCGATGAGGGCCATTTTAGCGGGATCCGATGGATGGACCTGCACCTTCTTTGTGTGCACAGATGAGTCGAAGGAGAGATCAGGTGAGCTTGACCTGCTCAGAGGGGGCAGACTGTTGTCTGTTGTTTCCTTCAATCACGCGAGTTCCTCCTGCATGCCGAAGGACTGGGAGATTCTGTTGAATTCCCTGTCGCAACTGTCAAATCGCTCGAAACTCTCGTTGATCGTGATGACGCCGTTGGGACCTGGCATTTTCATCTGTAGATAGGCGTAGTGAGGTACTGCCATGAACCTAGTGAACGCGACGCGCCCGAGGATGCAGTGGTATTGTGAGGGCCAGTCGACAACTTCAAAGTCGATGCGCTCGCGCCGGAAGTTCTTCGGCGTGCCGAATATGACGTCGAGGTTGATTTTGCCCGGGGGGTATACGCCTTTTCCTGGGACGATGCCGTGGAACGTTGTGTCCGATGCCTCCAAGCAGGTTAGAGGGATCCTCATTGCTCGCAAGGTACTCGCGAATATGAGGTTGATACCCGCTTCCGCCGTTAATGAAGACGCGACTCATGTCGAAGCCTCCAATTTGCGCCTCGAGTACGAGGGGGCAATGACCTGGGCGAGGTACCTGAGGCGGGTGGTCGCGTTTGTCGAAGGTAATGCACGACTCACTGCCACTGAGGTACTCAGTGGTGGATGGTGGCGAGTGCGTGGCCAAATTGACTTGGCGAGTGATGGCCTTCTGCACCCTGTTCGAGGGGCATCCCTTTTGGATCATCATGGTGCCCATGGCCCGTGGGTATGGTTCACCTCCGTGACGCTGGTCCGGTGCAGCTCCGTTCGGGGGTGGCCGAGGTGGTGGTGGTGGTGCGCCATGTGCCACTGCGCCTGGAGCGGTTCTGTAGCCTCTTTCGACCGCATTGCGGTTCATCCGCACCAACCCCTCGTGTAGCTTGAGGAACTCGCGACAGTCCTTGAGGAGGTGACTGGACTTTCTCTTGCCGTCATGCTTGTCGATGTAGAAGTGTACCGTTCATGGTCCGGACAGTTTATCTTCGATGGTGGTCGCCGGTGCTTCATCGCAGGTGCGGCGTTGCCATACTTGCCCGGTTTTCCCGGAGTCGCGATATCCGCCGCTACGGTATCCGCTGTTGCGGTTGTCGTCGCGTCTATCGGCGTAACCGGCGGCAACCATGTTGACGTCATCGCGATCGTCGTAGACGCGCATACGACGTTTGCCCCGACGGTCGCGTCTGAGTTCTGCTTCCTCGTCAGAGTGAGCGCGGTTCTTCAACGAATCTTCTCCATCAGCCCATCGGTTCGCGATCTCCATCAGGTGGTCGATGGTCTTGGGCTTTGAGCATCCTAGCTCCTCCCTGAGTTCTATGCGGCGGACACCGTCGTTGAATGCATCAATCGCACGGTCTTCCGAGATGTTCTCCGCGGAGTTCTTGATGATGGACCACCTTTGGATGTAAGAGCGCAGCGATTTGCCAGATTTTTGCTGGTAGCATCTCAGTACTTCGATTGAAGCAGAGCGTTTGTATGTGCCCTTGAAGTTGCGCACGAAGCTATAGACCAGCTCATCCCAGCTGCGAATGGATCCGCGCGGGAGGTTATTGAGCCATGCCCGGGCGGCGCCTTGCAGCTGTAGCTGCAAGCATTGCATGGCGGTACTCCGACTGCCCCCGTGCAGCCTGACTGAGGAGATGTGATCTTCCAGCCAGATCTTGGGGTCCTGTAGACCGTCAAATTTCGGGTTCTCTGATGGGAGTTTGAACCCTTTAGGCATTCGCTTCTGCCTGATGGATCTGCTGAAGCATCTGGCACCGCAGAGCTCTCCATCTTCTTCTTCCGAATCAGTCGACCGAGCACGTCGTGCCCTTGACTTGTCGATCTTGCACTGCGTGAGCTCGTCGCGTGCATCGTAGTCGCGATCGTGCCGTCGCGAACGGCAGCGTCGAGACAGGTCGTGACTATCGTCGCTTGACGAGGACGAGGAATAGCGTTTTGCTAACGCCTTGCCCTTTTTTGGGTCGGGTACTGGTTCTTTGTCGAGGGCGGCCTCGATTAGTCCAAGGCCCGCGATCGTAGATCGGTGCATGGCCGTCCGGGGATCTCTAGCCGGTGGCTAGTTATTGAGAAGGTACATGGTGGCCGCCGTCACCGCGGCCTGCGGCGTCCTGGGAACCACGTTGCCTCTCGTGTCGACTGTCATGGAGCCGAAGTCGAGGATTTTCACGGCGTCTATGCGTTCTTGCTCGGTGAGGTGAGCCATCCGCGATTGCCTCTTCTTGGCGAGGTGTTCGTTGCCTCTTGAGGAGGATCCTCCGTAGGAAGAGAGCCCAGCACGACGAAGGCTTGACTCGTCTGCCGCCTTTTTACGCGCCTCAAGTTCCGCGATTGCTTGTTTCTGGTGCTTGAATTCCTCCTTTAGGAGCCAGTGGTAGCCCATCAGTAGTTCTTGCGGGGACCTGAAGGGTAGAGGTGTACCTCGTAGGGCTTCGCGGCAGCGTTCCCACTCTTGCTCGTTGAGCCTGATCACGACGCGTTCGCCGGTTTGCTCATTGATTATGGTAGGGGGTTCGACTGCTCCTCCATTGCCACCGTCGCCGCTATTGGCGGCGTTGGGCGGGTCGGTGCCGTTGCCGCGGTTGGCGGAGGTGTCGCCCGCGTTGATGACGGCGCACATGAAGTGATTTGGGAAGCTGTTGCTTCCACAACTTTCAGATCCGGAACCGTAGGTTCCCTCTTCAGTGGCCAGATCGCTTAGATCGGAGTTGCGACTGCTGTCGCTTACCATGTTCCCAATCGCCGCTGGAGCATTGAGCTCGCTGAGGGTACCGATCGATGGAGGGAACCATGAGGCCGGGGCAATCGCCGGTGTTGTTGGCTGATCAGGCATGCGAAGTATGCCCATCTGACCGACTTGGAAGCGGAAACTCCCAATCACCAGGCTGATTCCGTCGCCCACGGACTCAAAGGCCGGGCGAGTAGGCGGTGTGTGGACGGTGAAGTCGAAGGCGCCGAAGAGCTGGCGAATCTCTGCTGTTGCAGAGTTGTAGATCACGTTTGATGGGGCCGAAGAAGCCGCAACATCAGCACTCCCAGGTCCCACAGACGGCGCCAATTGACGAGGGTTTGACTCGTCAATGCCCATTGTTATGGACTTGGGTTTTGGAGAAGGAGGGAGCGCTGGAGACATCTATCGGCTAGCAAACAAGCACACAGGGGACAAAGGATTTACCCAGGTTCAAGCCTCGTAGAGGTCCCTACTCCTGCTTGTCTGCTCGTGGAATTATCGAGGGAGTCGAAAGTTACAATGATGCGCAGATGAAATCTGGCGAGGGTTGCGAAAACTAGGGTTGCGTGCCTCCTCCTCGCCGCCCCCTCCTAGCCTTTATATAGATAGGCTAGGTCTCGGGTAGCAGGTCGAGTCGGTTACAAGTTAGGGTTTTCCCCTTCAAACTTTCTATCTTTAGCTTCTTCTTGTCCTTCAAGCAATTGAGAGTCCATAGGTTACTCGAGTCCCTCCATCCGGGCCTTGGCGACACCGTGGGCCTGTACGTATTTGGGCCGTATATACCAAGTTCGAGTACCTGTAGGGTATACCCATGTCAGGGGTAGTTGACAAGTGATCATATGATCTGCTTTCCGGTGGTAGCATGTTTCTCGTCAAGCTTTGGCCTCCAAGCTTGGCTTCGTGGCCATGGTGCAATTGAGGCAACCAACTTTGATTGTCCTCCTGGACCCGCGAGAGGTCATTGAAGAGTTTGTGGAGATCTTCCATACTAAGATCTTCTTCCTTCAAGAATACAAAGTTTGCTGCCATACCTAGGTTCTCATGTTGGATCTTCTTCATATGTTGGATGGATGTTTGACTTCTCTTCTCCTTTGACGTGTTCTTCATGTCCAACTAAGCCACTTCACTTTGCATCCACACAATCTTCGCTGCTTTCTCCTCGTCAACAGATGGAGTTGTTCCTGATAAGAAAGCATCAACAATTGGCTTGCCTGATGGCGTACCGAATGAGTGCAGATTTCCATTTTCCGCCTCTAGTACGACGCCAACCCTAGAGCCGGTGAGGACAGAAAGGTCATTGGCACCTTTGAATAAGCCATTGCATCGCTTGTGGAAAGTGATGCCACGATCATTGCGGTTATTGATGTAAACGATAGCCACTCGCCTCTCCCTCCTAGGCATACTAACTAGTGTAACTTGAAAGAAACTTATTAGGAGAAGCAGGTAGATCAATGATCTAGAAAAACCTGGAGATTTATGACTACCGTTGGCTAATGAAATAGTGGTGTTTGATATGAGATGAGAAATATCCCCTCCCCTTATATAGAATAAAATTTCCTATGAATATGAATATCATAGCTAAAATTTCATTAGAAAATTATATTTGACTATTACTATTCAAGAGGACACATATCCTATAAATCTTTGGTAGGTATTAATACATAACTTATAAACATGCTAGTTATATATATATATTAATTATTATCCAGTTATCCAATGTGGGTACATTCACATCCCTTTTTTGGAACTTCCAATTAATGTATTTATTCATATATATGTATTCACATCCTTATTTAGTACCATTTAAACACTACTATATTATTGCATCGACATCCTTATCTAGACACATTCAACCTTTAATGAGTTGTTAATTCCAAGAAACTACTATTTAATTGAATAACACAATTATGGTCAAATTCTATTTGGTATTAATTGCATCCATACATTTGAACAAACAAGCACAAGGATTGCATAGAGAGATCCTCTACGAGGAGCCTTGTCATCTACAAGTGATCGTTCTATTAATATTATGGTAGTAAAAGTATGGAAGTTGCTTCAGGCCTTTTGTGCCTATAATAGGAAAAATAGGCTACCAATTAGGGATCATATATAAAATATAAAACACTATATCCGATAAATCATGGTACACCTTGTATGTTACGCGTGGCCATGCATGCTTAGACCCACATAATATGTACTTTATGATTATTATGGAAGGCTTGTGCTAGACCTAGGAATTATGGAGAATATCATTTTGCAGCCCGAAAGTTCGGACGTCCAGGCAACGCGGTACCCAAGTTGCCTGTAATTAGCTGCGGTGACCACAATTGGCGTGCCAAATACTCAGAGGGTCTTTTTTGGCACGAATTTAACTTTACGTTTCAATACAAAATATCAGGCTAACGTCCGTCAAGTTGGGCCCTCCTGTTAGTTCTCGTCGTTATGTCCCTCCCGCCGCTTAGACGTGGTGGCTGTCACGTAGGCTTGCAGCGCTGGCACAGTGGATAGGACAACACGACCGGCCCAGTGTATTGACGTGACAAAACATGGCACATATATCTTCGTTATAATTATTTTTTGTTTACTCAGAAGCTGAAACGGCCATCGCCACGCGTCTCTCCTTTGGACTTCCGTCCCCGTCGTTAACCACTACCTTAGAAACGCATTGACAGTTCCACCATTTCCCTGTCTCACAGAAACCAATCTTCTTCTTCCTATCATCTATCTTCTTCCCGTCTTCTCCTTGCCGCCATGGAAGGTCGTCGCACTCTAGAGACTAGCTTCACTACCCATGACAATAAGAAGATAGACGTCGTCCACACCAACAAGGAGGAGACAGTGGCGCGAGTCCTGAGGATGTACGAGGGTTGGCTTGAGAAAGGCGAGGACAAGTTTGTGGGATTGGACCTCGAGTATACCCTAGAGGACCCATATGAAGGTAGTGAAGTCGTCGTCGTTCAACTGGCCATGAGGAAACACGTCCTCGTCTACCACTTCTCCCGGTTTGTAGATATGCTCTCTGTAGTTAACCGTTTTTAGGGTTTTCTCCTCATGTTCTTTATCCATTTGCTCATCTTCCAACTACTGAATTTTATTTAGGACCAAATAAATTATGACAAGACAATGTTGAGAGTGTTGATCTTGCATTTACTAAACTTTTTAAAATTATATTTAGATGATGATCTTGCATTGACAAAATATTTGTAGTTACAAATTTTGGTGATGACAAACTATATACTTTCAGGACTGACAGGAATTGTCCAGCGCTACGCTAGTTCCTTGTAGAAAAAGGAATTGTTTTTTGCACTGTCGACAATATGACTGATTTTTTGAAATTTTATCAAGAGGGAATTACAATTCCTGCGCACAACTGGATCAATATTCAAAGTTTTTTCAAGATCATAGGGGGCTTGAGGAAGGATAGAATGGCATCACTCGCAACTAGAATCCTCGATGAGTCGTACGATAGAATGAAACACAGATTTCCCTACGGATAGGCATGATTTCTGGGAGGAGTGGCCGTTGTCTGATATAAACCTGAAGTATGTAGCTATAGATGCTTACGTGACCTACCAGATGTACAAGAAGATCCATTTTTTTCTATGTTACCTCGTGTTTTATCCTATTTGCAAGAGGGAAGACGAGCTTAGGGGAGCTCTTTGTAGAAAATGCAGAATAGTTGAGTTTGAAGCTACATATGCAAAGAAAATGGTTGCATCTGAAGCAGCTGACAGAGAGCTTGCAGCTGAAGCTAAAGCAGCTGACCGAGAGGCTGCAGTTGAAGCAGCAAATAGAGAGGCAGCATCTTCTACCGACAACAATCAGGCATGTGATGCACCGCTAATTGTGTCGCAGGATGCTGAAGATAGGTAAACCAAGTCAGATCCCAGGTGGGACGAACTTGCATTTCATGAGCTATGGAGTGCCAATAATTTAAGATCCACCTGAACTGATCGCAGTTGGTCATAGGAACGATGGCAAGCGCCTCAAGTGGTCGGATGAGAAGTGAATTAAATTTTACTCCTTTGTGTTATGTTTCTGTTTTGTGGAACTCAGTTAGCTTGTCAAGATGGCTAGCGCCTCAAGTGAGAGTAGTAAAATAAATTTTACTTCTTTGTGTTATGTTTCTGTATGTGTCTAGTAGCTTGTCAAGATGGTAGCTCGTTAACTGGCAGTTTGAAAGAGTACCTTTTTCCTCTCTCGCTAAACAGATATGTTTCATTTTGCCAAAATTGGTAGCAAATATAGAGAAGCTTCTCTCTTCGATAATTCGTTCCCTTTTGGATCTCTTTTTTCCTCCGATCTGGTAGCAAATCTAGTGCAGCAAATCATACCAGGCAGAATACATTCATTCAGAAAACAAAACAAATGTAGATATAGCTGTGGGCAGCTAAATAGGATATAGTGATAGAAAGTAGGTTGCTTAATGAGGTTCGATACATTCAACCCCTTCCTTGCGTGCAGAAATAGGATACAAGAAAAATATAGAAAATCAAAAGAAGCTGCTTAGCAGCAGCAGCAGTAGCAGACACATTCAACCCCTCCTTGCATGCGCATGCACCTCCACCTCCTCCCTCTGGCGCTTCCTCCACTTCTTGCTACCCAGTCCCTTGATCTTGGGGTCCTTGGGCTTGATTGGAGGCATGTGAACCTCTTTGATGGCCACCCGCTGGAGGTTTCGGAGGTGAATGCCGAGAGCCTGGTGTTCAACGATGTAGGCATTGACTTTCACGGTCTGGCCGACTTTGGGGGTGCCGGAGCTTGGGCCCTCTGCATGCATCACGACATAGTTGAAGTCGGTGCCGGAGAGACTCGTCCTGCAGAAGGGGGAACTGTACACGCCGCTAGCGAAGAATGCGTCGTACTGGCCGACCTGCAACCTCCTCAGCACCTGACGAGTCTTGGTGTGCCTAGACTCATCATCGCTACAGACATCGCTGCCATAAACCTATTGGAAGAAAAGGAAAAGGGGGGATTAAATGATGTAAGAAGATCGAGCAATCGAAATGTGAACAAGCGAATCCTAATAAACCAAGATCTAGCATCCAACGATGGGAATGAGAGAAGAACCAGGGAAGGGGAGCAAACCCTAGTTACCTCCGACCATGGGTCGTCGATGTCGGTGTCGTAGGAGTTCACCGGAGCGATGTACTCCTCTGGATCATAGGGGTCCCAAAATAGCTAGATCTGCTCGTGACCGGCAGGGGCCTCCTTGCTGGCGGCTACGTCGGTAGTGGGGACGGGGGCCTGGACGGGAATGGCAGCTGCAATCAATTCCTCGGCGTGGGACTAGACGGGGACGGCGGCTTCTTTCAACGCGTCGAGGGGGACCAGGACAGAGACGGGGGCCTCCTCGCCGGTGGCCTTGGAGGCGACAATGGCCATCGTATCGTCCTCCGCAATCGCCGGCACGGACGGGGTATTCTTGGGAGTTTGCAGAAGCTGGTGGGACAGTGGAGAGGGTTGCGTGAGGAGAGTGAGCGAGAGTGATATTGGGTGTGCGTAGAGGGGCTCTATAGTTAAGGTGAATGGAAGCAAGGCACGTTTTGTTGCACCACCGTGCAATGCGCCGCGCAGGCTACTGCACCGTGCACCGCGAAACACGCACGGTACGTCTCGTTTTTCTCCCGGGCCATGCATGGCCGTTCTGTATTGAGCCACATGCAAAGGGCGCATACACAATTTCTATGTACGAAGTTTGACACGGCCATAAAATTGGCGATAATTAAAAGGGGAAATGTAGAGGAGAAGGTAGGTGGCTGTACGGCGAGATTTGTGGGGTTGTGCTAGATCGGGTAGAAGGATGTGTTGATGACTGCGAGTGACTCGATGAAGGCGGAGATGTTAGATCTCGTCGAGCTTAGCTCTTCGGCCTCCGGCTAACGCATGGAAGTTTCTTATGGTGGGGCCCATTTGGAACTGAGATTGAGAGCCACTGCGTAAAAAATGGGATATGTCTTATTAAAATCAAGTGGCAATAAATTGCAGCTGCCGTCGATGACCATGCACTCGATGACGCATGTGTTGTGGCATAGTAGTAGCAGTAGTAGGATTTTCAAACTTGATTAAACATGACATGACCAGTCGATGACTTTTTCCATGGACGGCTTCGTGTTCCTTCTTGTAGAAGTCTCGCTGAGGGAGACGTTGATGCAACCCGTTCTGCGGACGCTACTACATCTACAACACCAGCAAGTCCCCAAGATCGTCCCCAAGTCAACCAAGAAGCTGGACAAGGAGAAGCCAACTCCAAAACCAGAGTCTCTGGCCCTAACGCCCGGAGTCTCCGGTCTCCAACACCGGAGTCTCTCGCCCGGACTCCGGACTCGCCCCTGGAGAAGCCCGGAGAGCGACGTCCACCGTGGAGTCTCCGGCCACACCAGAGTCAACGGCCCTCAAGCCCGAAGTCTCCGGACTCCAACCCCGGAGTCTCTGCCCCTGGACTCCGGCCAAGACTCCGGACTACCGTTTGGAAGTCTCTGCATGCCACCCCGGAGTCTGCCCCGGAGACCACGCTCTGCCCCGGAGTCTCCGGTGTAAGTGGAATGGGCCTGCGGGCCTTGAGCTGGGCCTTGGCCCATGTACCCCTCTATTCTGCCCCAAACCCTAGTATTATTGCCTAAACTACGCCTAGTTAAGTGGTTGGCCTATATATAGTGCTCCCACCCCCTCATGTAACCCTAGGCATAGATGATAGACTAAAGACAACCCTCTTTGTGGAATCTCTAGTTTTGCCTCATCCCCTTCTACCAAAGAGGATCGACTATTATCACCACCTCGTTGGAGTTTGCATTGGGCCTCCCTCGTTGTACAAGGACTTGACATCGGTGTCCCTTTGCCAAGACGTCAAGACCCTCTTCAAGGTGTTCTTCCCTCTCCATGTGGGGGTTGAGGGAGCACGTTGACCGATCTTTCCTTGCGAGGATTCTATCGGACCGGTGGCCACCGGCGGGAGCAATCGGCCTTGTATCATGTGAGTTTTGCGTGTGTTCATCGTGTTCTTCGTGAGGTGTGTGTCCGCTTCTGCTACCTTCTCCCTTTCCCCTCGCTTTCCCATCGATTTGACCACGAGATCCGTGAAGGTCGGGCCACCCACGGGGTTACCCCATAACATATGGTATCAACAGCTTTTGGTTGCCACGGTTTTCTCCTCAATTTGGTCCTTTTCCCCATAAATTCGAAAATTCCACCAAAAACAGCTCCAATTCGTGTTTTGGATCGATCTATGATTTGAGTGTGTTTTGGTAGGTTTTGATCCATGGATTACTTGCTAAACTTGTTGATCTACCTTCCCCTGCGTTTCCATGGTCTAATTCCTTGATTTCCCCCACCAATTTGAGGTTTTGGTTCGAGTTTTTCGCCCAAAATCGTGCCACGGATGAGTTCTGGATGTTCTGGAAGTCCCAGACCGGAGTCTCTAGCCCAGGACTGGAGTCTCCGGGGTTAGTGAGCTCAGACCGGAGTCTCCGGCCCCCGAGACCGGAGTCTCCGCCCCTACTGACAACAAATCTATTTCACGGTTTTGAGCATAACTTTTGCACACGAACTCGGATTTTGGTGTTCTTTAGCTCATTTTGAAGAAGAGAAGGAGCTCTACATCATCATATCCGTGGTTCATGCTATCTACTCTATCAAATTCCGTGAGCAAGGCGGAATCCACCAATAAAGGGTGAAGATCGGCGACGAAAGGTATAAACGTTCCGCGTCTTCTCCCCGCTTGTTTTCCTTTGTGAGCTACACTATCTTTGCATTCAACAAACACCTACTAAGACTAGTTCCTCCTATGATTGCTTGGGCTATGCATATTTGATACCTTGTAGAATTCAGAGAAAAAGTTGTGAGCACGCTATCTCATACAGTTACCTTGTATAGTTGTTGGCACAAGAAAGAGGCAAGTGAAAAATAAAAGAAAAAGAGAAAAAAGAGAAAAAGAAGAAGAAGAAAAAGAAAGAAAGAAACAAGTGCCTGATAGAATAGGAAGCGCAAGCTCGATGAACATCAAATAGGTGGTACTTTTTATGCATATCTTGTAGTCCACCAATTTTATTGCAATGGAATTAGCGTCTCTCCTTGTACTTGTGTGACACGAGCTTATAGTCTTCGCTAGGTAATCATTTGGTTCTTAGCTCACTTTCTCCATTACACAAGTCCCATTTATCCCACCGTGTGTTTTCCTTGTACATAATTCCTATCTTGTGGATTGACTTGTTTGCTTTGTGATCATCGTGGTTCTTTACTTGCCATTACAACATCTTGATTTCGGATTGTTCTTGGACACGCCACCTTCCATACCTATCCACCATAAGCTTTGTGTGTGTGTGTTTTTAGTTGTTAGTTGGTTTTGGTGTTCCGCGTGAACTTCACTTTGCTTGGTTTTGATTGCTCTCAAGTGTTTCCACTTGCAAGATACTATCTTCCAAGGTAAAGTAAGGTTTGATATTGCATTCCTAACCCCTACCACTTCCATATACACCACTTGGTCTTGTGAATCATGTCTAGGGACTCCGGAACCGAGGATGATATCTATGAAGAATCCATGATGAGCCACCACGACTACGACTCCACAAGTATAGAGGACATGATGGAGCACTACATCGACAATGGCTATGCATGCTTTGAGGACCCGAAGCATTGCACCTATGACGGCTCCACATGCATGGAAGACATGGAGCACGTCATCAACTATGGCTTCTCAAGCATGGAGGACTTGGAGCTCTACATCGACAATGGCTCCACATGCATGGAGTACATGGACCACTACACCGACAATGGCTCCTCATGCTTGGGTGATATGGAGTACTACATCAACAACGACTCCCCAAGCATGGATGACTTCGAGTGCTTCAACGATGACGCCTCACCAAGCATGGAGGACATGACGAGCTTCACCCACTTCGAGGGCTCTTCCATGAGCCATGAAGAATACCTCCACTGCTTGGAGATGGAGGACTAATACACCAAGCTAGCGGGGATGCATCATCAAGAAACCATGAACTTCAAGGCCAAATGTGCCACACCAAAGGGCACCACCTACTTAGATGATCCACCTCCAAGGCATCAAGTGTCACCACCTACATGGCGTCATGCACCACCATCTCCAAGGCGACGAGCGCCATCACCTCCAAGCCGTCAAGCGTAACCATATCCAAGGCACCAAGCACGACCATCTCCAAGGCGTCAAGTGCATCTACCTCCAAGGCATCAAGTGTTATCTACTCCAAGAAGATTGGCGGCCAAACATCATCTTCCACACAAGGCGCCACGAAGCAAGAATCTTCGTCAACATACATCCTCTAGAGGTCATCGCCAACATCAAGAGGATACAGGACGTCCTTCAAGGCATCTTCTCCATGAAGACGGAGAATACATGTTGAGCACCATCCATAATGCTCATCCAAGCTCAAGAAGGCACCACCATCAAAAGAAGAGTGACAAGGACAAGGAACATCGTCGCGAGCGTCATGTGGATGACCAACTGCGCCATCAACATAAACCTTCGGCAAGGCACGCCAATGACCTCCGTCGACACCATCATAAGGCACCTTCAAATACTAGTGCCACCACCAAAATGACACCAAGAGCAAGCCTTCTTCCACGCCATCAAGCTTCAACGCCAAGACTCCAAGTTCAAGAGGAAGCATCCAACTACAAGAGCTTCAATGCAACTTCTTCTTCAAGCACTCCAAGAATGTCACTCAAGCAAGAGATGGACCTCTACTTCGCCAAGTTGGACAAGGCCGTCAAAAACATGACCCCCAAGAGATTGAAGAAAACAAGTTGCTTTGCCAACAAGTGGATGGAAGAGTGAAGATGGTGTCAACTACCAATACTTCCAATTTGAGTGCCACCACCACAATGTCACCCAATGTACAAGACGACGACAAGGTTGCAAATGGTGAGCATGGGATTTTCCCTTCACCAAAGAAGGCGCATGGAGTTGAGCACACTGAGCCTACCCCCATATGTTTGAGTGATGATGTGGTACCAATCCCATGTGAGTATGAGAGCCACTTAGCCCACTTGATGAAAACAAGAGTGAGGTGAGTGACTCCACCATACGTGAGAATGAGTGCTTCCATTTGGAGGGCATGAGTGATACACCGAGTGAGTTGAGAGTGGTAGTCGATAGGTCATGTGAGACCACTTTGATTTCTAACGACTTACCCTCTACCTCTAGTGTGTTTCCTCATGATGTGCTAGGTTCCATGGATCAAGAAGCGCCAAGCTTGGAGATGATGATGCCTCCGAACGAGAAGATGAACATGGTGGATGAAGATGATGCCATCCCCATACATGATGAAGAAGTCACCCACATGGAGGCAAATACTACCACAACACCCACTTCTTATGAGAGGTATGAACAAGGTAAAAATAAGGGTGTTGATAATGCCATGATCCCACTAGTGGAGATGATGACTTGTGATGATTAGCATGCTATGGATGATGTTTGTGATATCACATATACTTCATTGGTATTTCCATGTGATACTTTGCCTTTGCATAATGTTGAGCATGTGAAATTATTTGATTGTGATGATGTTGCCATAGACATGCCATGCTATAAACGTTACTTTGATAATATCATTTCTTGCACTTTGTTGAACAATTGCTCTTTCCAATGTTTTGCTTGCAATGATGTTACCAATGGTACCACTCGAACCATGCTTTGTCATGCATGTTTTAAAATCTCTCCCATTGCTTGCAATAAGTCGAATAATTGCTCTTTCACTTGTTTTGCTTGCAACAATAATTATAATATGGTTATATTGAGATGACCCCCATAGCTTTCTCAAATTTTGGAGATTTTGATGATTGCCGTGATAAGCATGTTCCCCACTTAAATACTCACCATGAACCTATGTTACACTTGCTTGACAATATTGGTGATGTGCACAAGAAGAGATATGTCATGATGGATGATGTGTTTCTCTACCATGCACACACATTCTTCCTTTTGTGTATGATGTGTGTAGGTACCCGCAAAAGAATGTCAAACTCGGTTGAGCATGAGTTGACAAAAAGAGCTCTAGAGAGCATCCCCCAAGTGAGTTCAAGATTGAACCCAGCTCTGATACCTTTTGCATGCTTTGCATCTTTCATGTTGACAAATTGCTCTTTCCTATGGTTTGATTGCAAGCATGTTAATGGTATTCTTTCACCTTGTGACAATAATGTCTCGTTGCTTTTGGATATTGATGCTTTGTGTGTTGCCACAAAAATGTTGAACAATTTCTCTTTCCG
This sequence comes from Avena sativa, assembly GCA_916181665.1. Taxonomy (NCBI): domain Eukaryota; kingdom Viridiplantae; phylum Streptophyta; class Magnoliopsida; order Poales; family Poaceae; genus Avena; species Avena sativa. Next base: position 57,124,385 of record OV702292.1, read on the forward strand.
ATGTTTTGTGTGCAACCATACTGCCATTATGAGCATGTATTGTCATGAGAGCTCCCAAGTCACTCATATTGTTGTTGCAACAAACATAAGGACCACTTGCTCTTTCATATGGTTTGTTTGCAAATATGTTGTTTTTGCTTCCGCTTGCGATATTCATACCCCCATGATCTTTGTTTTTGATGATATGTGTATGGCATCCAACATATTGAACAATTGTTCTTTCCAATGGTTGGCTTGCACACATAATGATGTTGTTTTGGATATATTTCCTCGTGTGTTTTTGCCAAATTCTCCTATCCTTGCATCAAAGATGTTGACCAATATTTTAGTCCATTGCTTTGAGTGCCACACTAAGACGTTATATGGAGTTTTCGAGTTCCCACATTTGGATGATGTTCAAGCAACTTCCATGCACTTTGACCTTGCATACGCATTTAGTTTGCGATACTTGAGTTGTGCTAATAGTGTTGTGAACAAGAATGGACATGCCACAAATGACATGCTCCTCTATCACACACAAACATATTTTTCTTGGTCTTTGTTGTGTGAAGGTATAATTGCATACGCGTCAACCTCTATGGCCAAAGAGTTGACAAGACGAATCGAAGAGAGTTGCTTCATCAAGCTTCTCAAGGACGACTATATGGTGAACCCCAGGATCAAGAAGGTCTCTCGACATCATCTTATTAGTGATGAGCATGAAGAGTCGAGGACGACTCTTTTTGAAGGGGGGAGCTAATGCAGCCCGTCCTGCGAACACTACTACATCTACAACACCAAGTCCCCAATATCGTCCCCAAGTCAACCAAGAAGCTAGACAAGGAGAAGCCACCTCCAAAACCAGAGTCTCTAGCCCTGACGCCCGGAGTCTCTGGCCTCCAACACCGGAGTCTTCGGCCCGGACTCCGGCCCTGACTCCGGACTCGCCCCTGGAGCGTTCAGTACACCCCTCCGGAGACAAGCCCGGAGAGCGACGTTCACCGCGGAGTCTCTGGCCACACCAGAGTCTCCGGCCCTCAAGCCCAAAGTCTCTGGACTCCAACCCCGGAGTCTCTGCCCCTGGACACGGGCCAAGACTCCGAACTGCCGCCTGGAAGTCTCTGCATGCCATCCCAGAGACCATGCTCCGCCCCGGAGTCTCCATCCCACCTTGGAGTCTCTGGCCCTGCACACCGGAGTCTCCGGTGTAAGTGGAATGGGCCTGCGCGCCTTGAGCTGGGCCTTGGCCCATGTACCCCTCTATTCTGCCCCAAACCCTAGTATTATTGCCTAAACTACCCCTAGTTAAGTGGTTGGCCTATATATAATGCCCCCACCCCCTCATCTAACCTAGGCATAGATGATAGACTAAATACAACCCCCTTTGTGGAATCTCTAGTTTTGCCTCATCCCCTTCTACCAAAGGGGATCGACTATCGTCACCACCTTGTTAGAGTTTGCATCGCGCCTTCCTCATTGTACAAGGCCTTGGCATCGGTGTCCCTTTGCCAAGACGTCAAGACCCTCTCCAAGGTGTTCTTCCCTCTCCGCGTGGGGTCGAGGGAGCACATTGACCGATCTTTCCTTGCGAGGATTCTATCGGACCGGTGGCCACCAGCAGGAGCAATTGGCCTTGTATCGTGTGAGTTTTGCATGTGTTCATCGTGTTCTTCGCGAGGTGTGCGTCCGCTTCTGCTACCTTCTCCCTTTCCCCTCACTTTCCCATCGATTTGACCACGAGGTTCGCGAAGGTCGGGCCACCCACGGGGTTACCCCATAACAGACGTTTATGTTGTCTCATGTTGTACTATGAAGGGCACAATGTGTGCAATGGTCCTTGTTGGATCACACAGGATCAATGGTTGGCACGCACGATCTGCATGACAACTGTGACAACCAATCAGGGCGTAGCATACATAGTGAGCACAAGTTTGGGCTTCTATGAAAGAGAGGGAGGGGGCAAAACTGAGTAGTATCAAAAAACCAAGGGCAAAACTGGGTAGTATAAAAATGGAAAGTGAGTGTCTTGTATAATGAAATACATCGTGGCATACATCAAATTATACCAAGATAGATCAACTAGAGTCATTGCATGTGTGTTCTTTTCACAAAACACATATGGATCCACAAGAGTTCATTGCATGTTTTTTCTTTTCACAAACCACATATGGATCCACCAGTGTCATTGCATGTGTGTTCATTTCATTAACCACATATGGATCCACCGGTGTTAGTGCATGTCTATTCTTTTCATTAACCATAGCTAGAGTCATTGCATGTGTGTTCTTTTCAAAAACCACATATGGATCCACAAGAGTTCATTGCATGTTTGTTCTTTTCACAAACCACATATGGATCCACCAGAGTTCATTGCATGTATGTTCTTTTCACAAACCACATATGGATCCACCAATGTCACTGAAATGTGTGTTCTTTTCACAAACCACATATGGATCCCCCAGTGTCACTGCATGTGTGTTCTTTTCACAAACCACATATGGATCCACCAGAGTCATTGCATGTGTGTTCTTTCAATAAACCACAACTATAGTTCATTGCATGTGTATTCTTTTCACAAACCACATGTGGATCCACCAATGTCATTGCATGTGTGTTATTTTCATGAACCACATATGGATCCACCAGTGTCATTGAATGTGTGTTCTATTCACAAACCACATATGGATCCACCAGAGTCATTGCATGTGTGTTCTTTCAATAAACCACAGCTAGAGTCATTGCATGTGTGTTCTTTTCATTAACCACATACGGATCCACCTGTGTCAGTGCATGTCTATTCTTTTCATTAACCACAACTAGAGTCATTGAATGTGTGTTCTTTTCACAAACCACATATGGATCCACAAGAGTTCATTGCATGTCTGTTCTTTTCACAAACCACATATGGATCCACCAGAGTTCATTGCATGTATGTTCTTTTCACAAACCACATATGGATCCTCAAGTGTCATTGAAATGTGTGTTCTTTTCACAAACCACATATGGATCCCCCAGTGTCACTGCATGTGTGTTCTTTTCACAAACCACATATGGATCCACTAGAGTCATTGCATGTGTGTTCTTTCAATAAACCACAGCTATAGTTGATCGCATGTGTGTTCTTTTCATAAACCACAACTAGAGTCACTGGATGTGTGTTATTGTCATAAACCACATGGATCCACCAGTGTCATTGCATGTGTGTTCTTTTCACAAACCACATGTGGACCCACCAGTGTCATTGCATGTGTGTTCTTTTCATGAACCACATATGGATCCACCAGTGTTATTGAATGTGTGTTCTATTCACAAACCACATATGGATCCACCAGAGTCATTGCGTGTGTGTTATTTCAATAAACCATAGCTAGAGTCATTGCATGTGTGTTCTTTCAATAAACCATAGCTAGAGTTCATTGCATGTGTGTTCTTTTCACAAACCACATATGGATCCACCAGTGTCATTGAAATGTGTGTTCTTTTCACAAACCACATGGATCCACCAGTGTTATTGCATGTGTGTTCTTTTAATAAACCATAGCTAGAGTCACTGGATGTGTGTTATTGTCATAAACCACATGGATCCACCAGTGTCATTGCATGTGTGTTCTTTTCACAAACCACATGTGGATCCACCATTGTCATTGCATGTGTGTTCTTTTCATGAACCACATAGGGATCCACCAGTGTCATTGAATGTGTGTTCTTTTCACAAACCATATATGGATCCACCAGAATCATTGCATGTGTCTTCTTTCAATAAACCATAGCTAGAGTCATTGCATGTGCGTTCTTTCAATAAACCACAGCTAGAGTTCATTGCATGTGTGTTCTTTTCACAAACCACATATGGATCCACCAATGTCATTGAAATGTGTATTCTTTTCACAAACCACATGGATCCACCAGTGTTATTGCATGTGTGTTCTTTTAATAAACCACAGCTAGAGTCACTGGATGTGTGTTATTGTCATAAACCACATGGATCCACGAGTGTCATTGCATGTGTGTGATGGCGCAATGTTGACGTGGGAGTTTCTTCTTCTTTGATCCCTGGCAATGACACCAAAAAAGTGCTTGATGGCCCAATATTGATGTAGAGATCGTTGGGGAACCCCAAGAGGAAGGTATGATGAGCACAGCAGCAAGTTTCCCTCAGTTATGAAACCAAGGTTTAATCGAACCAGTAGGAGCAAGGAAACACCTCAAAGGTGTTGCTAGCTGAGCCTTGGCAGGGCGCACTACCGGTGCTAGTAGCAACGTGGACACCTGCACAACACAACCACATAACTTTGTCCCCAACTTGCGACGAGGTTGTCAATCTCATCGTGTTTTGCTGAAAACAAAAGATTAAACGTATCGAATGGAAGGAAGTAATAGTTTGCAGAAAGTAAACACAAAGCAGTAAATAGTTTGTAGATTGTATGTAAAAGAAAAGGACCGGGATCCATAGTTCACTAGAGGTGGCTCTCCTTAAGATAGATAACATGCTGGGTGAACAAATTATAGCGGGGCAATTGACAAACATCGAGAAAGCAATACATGCATATACTAATCATCTTGACTCCTTTGAAACTTGATTGGGCATTACAACATTATACATAGACCACCATACAACTGCATCTATGACTAATAATCCACCTTCAGGTTATCATCCGAACCCCCTCTAGTATTAAGTTGCAAGCAACAGATTATTGCTTTATGAATTGCGTGTAATGTAAACAATACGATTGTTCTTAGGGTTTTCGTCTTGAGGGTATCTTATAGGCGGAAGGAGAGGCCGAGGGGGTGCTGGGGTCGGCCAGACCACCTCCTGGCGCGGGCCAGGCCTGGCCGTGCGGCCAGGTGGTGTGGCCGGCCCCCCAGCCCTTCTCCGTCTCGTATTCTGGCATCTGATGACTTCTGAAAAAATAGGCACTTTGTCTTTTGTCCCGTCCAATTCCGAGAATATTCATTTTCTGACTTTCCTGGAACCAAAAACAGCAGAAACCAGGCAGCTGGCACTGTGGCTCTTGTTAATAGGTTAGTCCAAGAAATCATATGAAAAGTACTCCAACGTGTGGACAAAACACAAGAAAGTGGATACAACCAAGCATGGAACATCAAAAATTATAGATACATTTACAATGTATCAACATCCCCAAGCTTAACTCCTGCTCGTCCTCGAGTAGGTAAGTGATAAAAAGAAAGAATAATTTTTGAGGTGACATGCACCATCAAAGACTTGATCAAAGTATTTGTAGAACATTCAAAGCTGGGATCATAGTACTTCAATCATAACATGAAAGACAAAGTTCTAGCAATAAGACAAAGAAACTATGATGCAACATGAAAAGGCACAAACAAAAGATTCATGAATAACAATGCTTTGCAAGACGTTTGTTTGTTTCACATAAAGAAAACATAGCATAATAGTATTCAGCTTGTCCCTCATAGAGTAGCAAATATAAATGCATAGGACACCTTCAAAGTTCATCAGAGTGACTAGATACAAATAGTTTAAAACAAGCAATATCAAGTTATGCATCAATCAACTAGTCTTGGGACAATGCACATAGAACTAAGAATGGCCACCATGCTCTCAAAGTAGGTGCATAAAGGTAGAAGGTGGAGACTCAATATAATGGTGGAAGAAGGGCCTTTATAAAAGGAAGTAGGGATTCCAGTCTCATAAAGATCTTCCAAAAATTATGGTACTTATAGCTTTCAGCTCTCATTGCCCCTATCATAAGCATCTTGAAGTGATTAAGGTTAAAGTGAACAAACTATGGTGTACATGCTTGACGAAGTATAAGTTAGAAATCTCATGTCCCTTGTATACGAGGGCCGCTCCTCATGCTACTCAAGTTTAGTCACCGGTAAGTTCTTGTCATCGTAAGTACATGTGTGTCATAGAGAACCGCCAAGGGGTACCCCTTGCCCGCTGATACGGAAGAATCCCCATATCAAAATGACAAGGCAAGCAGACAACGAGCATCTCAACAATCTTCTTATTACCATGGGAATATGGTGCTTTTTTTCTCTCTTTCCTCTTTTCATAATCTCATTTTTTTTATTTTTCTCTTTTTTCTCAATATAGGACTCTTTTTTATAAGAAGAATGCTTCATAGACAGCTCATTATGGATACGCTGCAGGTTTCCACCATGTCAGCATGGATTAGACCAGCGACCTGATGACCCACAAGTATAGGCGGTGTATCGCAGTATTTTCGAGGGAAGTGAAACCCAATTTACTGATTCGACACAAGGGGAGATAAAGAATACTTATAAGCCTTAACAACTAAGTTGTCAATTCAGCTGCACCTGGAAACAATCTTGCTCACAGCAGTTTATCAGTAGCAACAATTTTGTAGTAGGAATAGCAAAGTAACATCATTAGTAAAGTAAAGACAGTAGTAACAATTGCAGTAAACAGTAGGATTCGAGTGCGGTAGGCATAGGGATGGATGGACGGGCGTTGCATGGACAAGAAAATTCACATAGCAATCAGAACATAGGGCAATTGCAGATAAATAAGATAAAGCATCCAAGTACTAGGTAATCCTAGGCATGTGTTCCATATATAGTCATACGTGCTCGCAATGAGAACTTGCACAACATCTTTTGTCCTGCCAGCCCGTTTGCAGCGGGGCCTCAAGGGAACTACTCGCAATTAAGGTGCTCCTTTTAATAGAGCACCGGAGCAAAGCATTAACACTCTGTGAACACATGTGATCCTCACATCAAAGCCATTCCCTCCGGTTATCCCGATTTCTGTCACTTCGGGGCCATTGCTTCTGGATGACAACGTGTGTATACAACTTGTAGATAAGACCATAAACAATACTATCATAATGAATCAATAACATGTTCAGATCTGAAATCATGGCACTCGGGCCCTAGTGACAAGCATTAAGCACAATAAGTCGCAACAAAGTCATAAAGCACTAATAAAAGATAATAGGAACCATGCCCTAACAATCTGATGCCATTACATGAACGATCTCATCCAATCCCTACCATTCCCATAGCCTACAGCGGGGGATTACTCACTCATAGATGGGGGAAACATGGATGGTCGATCGAGAAGTGATGATGATGATGGCGATGATCTCCTCCAATTCCCTGTCCCGGCAGGGTGCCAGAATGGAGTTTCTGGTGCTGTTTCGTGGAATCTGGTGGTGGCGGCAGAGAGGAACTCCTTCTGGAGTCATAAGTGTTGAACTAACGAAAGTTAGATAACAACCTGGGGCAGAAGCAAAAAAATTCACGCCTCAAAAAGACGTTCAGAGATTTTACACGAATTTTTACGGTGAAGCACAGAAATCTGTTTCGGGACAGCAACTTTCCCAATCATTACTTCTCTCTCATTAGAGGTTATTCTTGGCACAAAAAGCAAATAAAAAGGATAAGGAGCGGTTATTACTGAAGTAATAACTTCCAAGACTCATCTATCACTTTTGGGTTATCTCCCAATAAGTACTTTTCTTTAACGCCTTTAAGTTAGGCATAAGCAAAAACTAAAACGGATAGAATAGAAGTAAGCGGAGATAATCATGGTGAAAACATTGTTTTGTTCAATGAAATCCTTTTGTTAACAAGGTTGATCAGGTATTGTTACCAAAACAATTTCATATGAGACAAAACTTTGTATTCCACTAATGATTATGTTACCTCAACCTTGATATCAATGGTCCCAATCATAATAGTTTCAAATTTTTCTCTTGGTATGGGACAATATATTTCTCCAACTTGAATGCCCTCACCATGTTCAATTGAATTCAAAACCATAAGTCCTATCAATCTTCTTGGGGAAATAGACAGTATGTTCCTTGTCATTAACATTGAAGGTCACCTTCCCTTGATTACAATTAATAACAACTCCTACAGTATTTAAGAAAAGGTCTCCGAAGAATAATAGACATATTATCATCTTCAGGCATGATAGTTTGAGAGGATGCTCGCATAAGAAATATGAATTGAAATAAAAGAGAGCATCAAGAAGCAAATTCAAAACACATTTAAGTCTAACCCACTTCATATGCATAGGAGTCTTGTATGCAAATAAATTTGCAAGGGACAAAGTGATAGGCATAGGAAGATAAAACAAGAGTGACTTCAAAACTTTCAGCACATAGAGAGGTGTTTCAATACCATGAAGGCTTCTACAACCATATTTTCCTCTCTCATAATAATTTTCAGTAGCCTCATGAATAAACTCAACAGTAACACTGTCACATAAAGCATGCTTTTCATGATCTACAAGCACTAGAGCTTTATTATAAACATCTTCAAAAGAATCCTCAGGAACATAACATTCATCCTTCTTTAGTAAGCATGGGGGACAATCAAATAGTGTAAGGGATAAAGAGTTATTCTCATTAGAAGGTAGGCATGGATAGCTAATCCATTCTTCCTCCTTTTGTTCATCACTCTCCTCCTCTTTTTCATCTAATGAGATTTCAGGTTCATCAAGTTCTTCTTCCATAGGATCCTGTAAGGCATTAGTCTCTTCCATTTGTGGAAAGCATCTATTAATATATTCAAGAATATAGCCATTTTCTTCCTTGTAATTATCAAAGCAAAATTTAAGTATACCATAAACCTCATACTTATAAGGTGAATCGTCAATATTTTCAAGCAAACTAGCAAGTTCAAATACACCCTTCCAAGCAATAAATTCCTCAATTTGTTCCACATCATAAAAGTCATAATTTCCCTTAACATAAGAAGATATGGTAACATTATCATTATACTCACATTGAAAAGGGAGGTGTTTGTACCTCCTACAGCAACAAGATTTATCAAAGTAATAAGTAACATTATAAGTAGAGCACACGTTTCTAGCAATGGTATACAATTTATCAATTTGTTCCCATAAGTGTTTCGCTTTTTGTGACAAGCGGTGTTCCTTATAATAATATTGTTGATCTTCCGTGAACCCACCTTGTCAATAAGATTCACTTTCAAAGAAACCAACCATTGACAACAAGCATGATAAAGCAAGACAATACCAGACCAGCGAAAATAACAACTAGAGTAGGAACTACTTTTTTTTGTATTTTTGATAAAGAAACAAGAAAACAAGGCGAAAATAAACTTAGCTTGAACAATAGTGATTCCAAGTGGACTTGATAAATAAAGCTATGCTCCCCGGCAACGGCGCCAGAAAATAGTCTTGATGACCCACAAGTATAGGGGGTGTATCGCAGTATTTTCGAGGGAAGTGAAACCCAATTTATTGATTCGACACAAGGGGAGCCAAAGAATACTTATAAGCCTTAACAACTGAGTTGTAAATTCAGCTGCACCTGGAAACAATCTTGCTCACAGCAGTTTATCAGTAGCAACAATTTTGTAGTAGGAATAGCAAAGTAACAGCAGTAGTAAAGTAAAGACAGTAGTAACAATTGCAGTAAACAGTAGGATTCGAGTGCGGTAGGCATAGGGATGGATGGACGGGCGTTGCATGGACAAGATAATTCACATAGCAATCAGAACATAGGGCAATTGCAGATAAATAAGATAAAGCATCCAAGTACTAGATAATCCTAGGCATGTGTTCCATATATAGTCATACGTGCTCGCAATGAGAACTTGCACAACATCTTTTGTCCTGCCAGCCCGTTTGCAGCGGGGCCTCAAGGAAACTACTCGCAATTAAGGTGCTCCTTTTAATAGAGCACCGGAGTAAAGCATTAACACTCTGTGAACACATTTGATCCTCACATCAAAGCCATTCCCTCCGGTTATCCCGATTTCTTTCACTTCAGGGCCATTGGTTCCGAACGACAACGTGTGTATACAACTTGCAGATAAGACCATAAACAATACTATCATAATGAATCAATAACATGTTCAGATCTGAAATCATGGCACTCGGGCCCTAGTGACAAGCATTAAGCACAACAAGTCGCAACAAAGTCATAAAACACTAATAAAAGATACTAGGCACCATGCCCTAACAATCTGATGCCATTACATGAACGATCTCATCCAATCCCTACCATCCCCATAGCCTACAGCGGGGGATTAATCACTCATAGATGGGGGAAACATGGATGGTCGATGGAGAAGCGATGGTGATGATGATGGCGATGATCTCCTCCAATTCCCCGTCCTGGCAAGGTGCCAGAATGGAGTTTCTGGTGCTGTTTCGTGGAATCTGGTGGTGGCGGCGGAGCGGAACTCCTTCTGGAAAAACATCGAACCCCCCGGAGTTTTTAGGTCAGAAGGCTTCTTATAGGCGAAGAGGGAGACCGAGGGGGTGCCTGGGGGGCTCACACCATGCCCTGGCGCGGCCAGGCCCAGCCCGCGCCTGGGGGGGTGTGGCCAGCCCCTGGCCCTCCTCCGTCTCGTATTCTGGCTCCGTGAGTCTTCCGGAAAAATAGGCACTTTGGCTTTTGTCCCGTCCAATTCCGAGAATATTCATTTTTTGACTTTCCTGGAACCAAAAATAGCAGAAAACAGGCAGCTGGCACTGTGGATCTTGGTAATAGGTTAGTCCAAGAAATCATATGAAAAGTACTCCAAAGTGTGGACAAAACACAAGAAAGTGGATAAAACCAAGCATGGAACATCAAAAATTATAGATACATTTGCAATGTATCACGGCCCAGGCGTTTCTCTAACACATATACATAACTCCATGGACTTACGAGCTCCCCTTTCATTTCACACCGACGACATCCATATACAAAAGAGCATGATATCAACTAGGTACAAAGTAGCAAGTGCAATGTTGAAAGCGTTCCCCATGACAACATGGTTCTGCTAATTCCCAACAAATAAGTGCAAGCATATACAACATAGACGACACAATGGTTCAAGTTTATTAAGGGCAAGAAAAGTAAAGTGTGCCATGAAGTTCGTGAGAGCTTTAATCACTAGCTTTCTCATAACAAGTTTAATTCGGAAGGTAAACAAAAGCATGAATATACTTGGAATAGCATAAGCTAGTAGGTAGGTATGGTGGACTATTTGGAATAACTTGTTTTAAGGAGTTGGATGCATGAGTGGAACTCATACTTGGTTGTGGAGGCTAGCAAAAGACTGGGAGCGACAAACTAAGAGAGCAACAATGGCCATAATCATGCATAGCGACAAAACATCATTGATCAAAGCATAAAGTGATACTACAATTTGAAAACTAAAGGATCATAAAGGCTATGGTGACTTGAGATAGTCATAACATGGTGTGAGCATGTGCCAAGTCAACCCAAATAAAGCATCAAAGGAGAATACCACTATACTATGCTTTAATATGCTAAAACAACGCATGATTCATCCAAGGCACATTAAGCAGTCTCAATTGTTTATAACAAGTCATGATACAGCAAAGAATACTAAGCATAAAGCCAAAACAATATTAAGCATGGCATGACAGAGCATAGGCCATAGTCAAAAACGATCTCTTTTTACCACATAAGCATGAACTTTCCTACTCTTTTCCAGTCCAAACCAAACTATTTGAGAACCAATATATGAAAGAGGGGGTCCAACCAATTTATTCTGAAAACTAAGCAACCAAAAGCAAACTAAAAACAAAAACGAAAACGAAAAAGAAGACGCTCCAAGAACAACACAACTGTGCATGAAACAATAAAAATGAAGCGTTTGGAAGAAACCTGGGATTTTTATTGATGAAGAGGGGGATGCCTTGGGCATCCCCAAGCTTTGACGGTTGTACTTCTTGGATATTTCTTGGGGTGATACGCGTGGCATCCCCCAATCTTGAGCTTTAGTCCATCCTTCATCTCATTACTCATTCCTTCCATACACCCGAAATTTTTCCTTCATACAAAACTTCAGACAATCTTTATTAGCAACATTAGTGAACTCAAGATAATAAGTCTTAAGGTTCAGTTATAACACCAAATAAACTTCCATTAGAACACTAGATACTATAGCACTTTCCTAAAAAAGCTCAATTCCCCAAAAGAACTCAAAAAGGAACCAACAAGAAGCAAATGCAGAAAATGGCAGAAATCTGTCAAAACAGACCAGCAGGTAAAGACGAATTTTTTCGAAGACCTTCTGTTGCTGAAATCAAAAAGTGTTGAACTAACGAAAGTTAGATAACAACCCGGGGCAGAAGCAAAAAAATTCACGCCTCAAAAATACATTCAGAGATTTTACACGAATTTTTACGGTGAAGCACAGAAATCTGTTTCGGGACAGTAACTTTCCCAATCATTACTTCTCTCTCATTAGAGGTTACTCTTGGCACAAAAAGCAAATAAAAAGGATAAGGAGCGGTTATTACAGAGGTAATAACTTCCAAGACTCATCTAAAACTTTTGGGTTATCTCCCAATAAGTACTTTTCTTTAACGCCTTTAAGTTAGGCATAAGAAGCAAGAAAGAATCTAGTGTTCTCAAATGAAGAAGCATTAAGACCAAATTTTGTTTTCATAGGAGAAGCAAAAGAAATCTTCTCTCTCTTCTTAGGGAAGTGTTCTATACCTTTCTTGAGTGGGAGTTGATATTTAATGGTGCCTTCTTTCATATCAATAATGGCACCAACAGTTCTAAGAAAAGGTCTTCCCAAAGTAATAGGACAAGAAGCATTGCACTCACATTCCAAAACATAGAAATCAACGGGGACATAAGCATTGTTAACCATAATAAGGACATCATTAAGACTCCCCATGTGTTTCTTTTTAGCATTATCATCAAGTGGGACATTCAAATAACAATCTTCAAGTGGAGGCAAATCAAGCATATCATAAATCCTTCTAGGCATAATAGAAACACTACTATAAAGATCACATAAAGCTTTGAAATCAAAGTCATTCACTTTCATATTAATGATGGGTTCCCAACCATCTTCTTGTTTTATAGGAATAGAAGCTTTATGTTTCATCTTTTCTTCTTTAATCTTTATGAGAGCACTAGTAATGTGTTTTGTAAAGGCCATGTTGATAGCACTAGCATTAGGACTTTTAGCAAGCTTTTGTAGGAACTTAATAACTTCAGAGATATTGCAACCATCAATATCAAAATCAAAATTATCATCTAAAGTAGTAGAACTATTACTAGCCTAAACACTAGTGGTGGTGATAGTAGAAACACTAATGTTTCTAGCAATTTCATCTTCTTTTTCCCAGTTAGCATGTAATTCAGCTAATAATCTAACATTTTCATCAATTCTTACTTGTATAGCATTAGTAGCTGCAAAGGGATTATCATTAGTTTCAGGTGTAGCAGCCATTTTATTCAAAGAAGATTGAGCTTCAGCCAAAGATGTTATATTTCTTTCAGCATTAGAGAGTTTTTCCTCAATAGTTTTATTGAAAGCAGTTTGCTTACTAATAAAGTCTTTAAGCATAACTTCTAGTTCAGAGGGAGCACTCCTATTATTGTTGTAGGAACTTCCATAAGCATTACCATTGTTGGGAGGATATGGCTTATAATTGTTGTTACCAAAATTATTCCTATAAGCATTATTGCCAAAATTGTTATTTCTTATGAAGTTCACATCAACTTGCTCTTCTTGGGCAACCAAAGAGGCTAAAAGAACATTATTTGGATCAATATGGGCTTTCCCATTAACAAGCATAGACATGATAATATCAATTTTATCACTCAAGGAGGAGGTCTCCTCAACAGAATTTACCTTCCTACCGTGTGGAGCTCTCTCAGAATGCCATTCAGAATAATTAACCATCATATTGTCCAGAAGTTTTGTTGCAGCACCCAAAGTAATGGTCATAAAGGTACCTCCAGTAGCAGAATCCATTAGGTTCCTTGAAGAGTAGTTCAATCCTGCATAAAAAGTTTGGATGATCATCCAAGCAGTCAGTCCATGAGTGGGACAATTCTTTACCAAAGATTTCATTCTTTCCCAAGCTTGAGCAACATGTTCATTATCAGATTGTTTAAACTTCATTATTTCACTTCTCATAGATATAATCTTAGCAGGAGGATAATATTTTCCAATGAAAGCATCTTTGCATTTAGTCCAAGAATCAATATTATTCCTAGTTAAGGAATTCAGCCATTCTTTAGCTTTTCCCCTCAAAGAGAAAGGAAACAATTTCAGCTTAATAATATCACCATCTACATCCCTATGCTTTTGCATCTCACAAAGTTCAACAAAATTATTTCGATGGACAGCAGCATCTTCATTACCAATACCAGAAAATTGTTCTCTCATAACAAGATTGAATAACACAGGTTTTATCTCAAAGAAAGTATCTTCAGGCACAGGTGGAGCAATAGGTGTGCTCATAAAATCATTGTTGTTGGTGCTAGTGAAGTCACACAACTTAGTGTTTTCAAGAGTGGTCATTTTTTGTGTTTTTGATAAAGAAAGCAAACTAGTAAAACTAATTTTTTGTGTGTTTTTTATAACAAAACAAGCAAACAAAACAAAAAGGAACTAAGCAAAACAAAAATAACAAAGTAAAGAGATTGGTTATGAGGGACTCCCCTTGTGAAGATGTCCTTGACTCCCTGGCAACGGCGCCAGAAAAGTGTCTTTGATGGCGCGATGTTGACATGGGAGTTTCTTCTTTGATCCCTGGCAACGGCGCCAGAAAAGTGCTTGATGGCTCAGTATTGATGTAGAGCTCGTTGGGGAACCCCAAGAGGAAGGTATGATGAGCACAACAGCAAGTTCCCCTTAGTTATGAAACCAAGGTTTATTCAAACCAGTAGGAGCAAGGAAACACCTCAAAGGTGTTGCTAGCTGAGCCTTGGCAGGCGCACTACCGGTGCTAGTAGCAACGTGGAGACCTGCACAACACAACCACAGAACTTTGTCCCCAACTTGCGATGAGGTTGTCAATCTCATCGTGTTTTTCTGAAAACAAAGGATTAAACGTATCGAATGGAAGGAAGTAATAGTTTGTAGAAAGTAAACACAAAGCAGTAAACAGTTTGTAGATTGTATGTAAAAGAAAAGGACCGGGATCCATAGTTCACTAGAGGTGGCTCTCCCAAGATAGATAACATGCTGGGTGAAAAAATTACAGTGGGGCAATTGACAAACATCGAGAAAGCAATACATGCATATACTAATCATCTTGACTCCTTTGAAACTTGATTGGGCATTACAACATTATACATAGACCGCCATCCAACTGCATCTATGACTAACAATCCACCTTCAGGTTATCATCCGAACCCCCTCTAGTATTAAGTTGCAAGCAACAGATTATTGCTTTACGAATTGCATGTAATGTAAACAATACGATTGTTCTATGAACAAAGGATTGTTGTTTTCTTCCTAGTAGCAACAACACATCTAGTACCTTAGAGATTTCTGTAACTTCCCCAAATTACCAGAGGCATGAACCCACTATCGAGCATAAATACTAACTCTTGGAGTTGCTAACATCTACTTGGCCAAGATAGCTACTAACAATGGAAAGCATGCAAGATCACAAATAATAAAGACATGATAGAATCAATAATCAATCTGAAATAGCATCTCAATATCCATCGGATCCCCACAAACACAACATGCAGAATTACAAATAGATGATCTTGATCATGAACGGAGCTCACAAGATCTAGACATGAAAGCACAAAGGAGGAGAAACAGCCATCTAGCTACTACATGGATCCGTAGTCCAAGGATGAACTACTCACGCATCACACCGGAGACTTGCATGATGATGAAGAAGGCCTCCAGGGTGAATTCCCCTCTCCGGCAGGGTGCCGAGAAGAGCTTCATATCCCTCCCGATCTAGGGATGGAGATGACGGCGGCTACAGACTCTTTCATGGATTTTTGATCGGGTACTTAGGGTTTTCGTCCCGAGGGCATCTTATAGGCGGAAGGAGAGGCCGAGGGGGTGCTGGGGTCGGCAAGACCAGCCCCTGGCATGGGCCAGGCCTGGCCGCGCGGCCAGGTGGTATGGCCGGCCCCTAGCCCTTCTCCGTCTCGTATTCTGGCATCTGATGACTTCTAGAAAAATAAGCACTTTGGCTTTTGTCCCGTCCAATTCCGAGAATATTCATTTTCTGACTTTCCTGGAACCAATAACAACAGAAAACAGGCAGCTGGCACTGTGGCTCTTGTTAATTGCCCAAGGTGTGGACAAAACACAAGAAAGTGGATAAAACCAAGCATGGAACATCAAAAATTATAGATACATTTGCAATGTATCAGTGTGTTCTTTTCACAAACCACATATGGATCCACCAGAGTAATTGCATGTGTGTTCTTTCAATAAACCACGGCTAGAGTCATTGCATCTATGTTCTTTTCATTAACCATAGCTAGAGTCATTGCATGTCTAGTCTTTTCACAAACCACATATGGATCCACCAGAGTCATTGCATGTGTGTTCTTTTCACAAACCACATGGATCCACCAGAGTTATTGCATGTGTGTTCCATCCCATTTCCGGGATTTCAATATATGGTGCATGATACTTGTTCCATCCTTTTTTCGGGATTTCAATATAAGAAGCAAAAGCCTTAAAACAATTTGTAATAACTTGAGAATCAAGACCATAAGCATTACTAATATTTTGAAAGTCATTAGTTCCCATAAAAGATTCAATGCATTCATAATCATAATTTATACCTGACTTCCTTCCTTTGTCATTCTCCCATGCTTCAGCATTGTCTTGAATACGGTCAAGAGGCCAAAAGTTGTACTCTCTCCATCAAGAGGCCAAAAGTTGTATATTTGATTCCGATCTTTATGAATCTCACTAGGAGGATAAAACTTTGAATAGAAGAGAGGTACTATTTCCTCCCATTCAAGAGCTTGACCATTCTTTAGCAGCTTATACCAGTCCTCAGCTCTTCCTTTCAGTGATAATGAGAATAACTTCTTCTTCACTTGATCTGTTGTAATACCTGCACACTTAAACAACCCGCATAATTCATGTATAAAGAGCAAATGATCACCGGGATGGACAGTTCAATCTCCAACATAACAGTTATCCATAACATGATCAATAATTCTTGTAGGTATTTTAGAAGTATCATTCTCAGCAGGCCGTGGTTCATCTACTACCTTAGCAGTGGTAGTAGCATTACGAAATAAGAAACTCAGTGAATTATCCATATTAAAAATAAAGCAACTAACAGAAGTAAACAATACTCACAGTAGAAGTTTCCTTTACCAGTTCCACTCTCCAATAGCGATTCACTCCCCGACAACGGCGGCAGAAAATAGTCTTGATGGCCCACAAGTATAGGGGGTGTATCGTAGTATTTTTGATAAGTAAGAGTGTCGAACCCAACGAGGAGCAGAAGGTGCTGGCGAGTGGCTAGGAGCAGGAATTCTTTGTAAATACTTAGCAAACGGATTTTTAGGGTTTTTGATAATGCAAGTAAATAAAGTACGAGTAAAAAAACACAATCAGAATAAATGCAGCAAGTGTCCCAATTCTTTCTTTAGCAAAGGTCAAGCCGGTTTTATTACTTAAGATGACCAAACGTTCTTGAGGACACATGGGAATATCGTCAAGTGCTTTCGCTTCATATAGTTGATTAATCTTCTTTAGTTTGCTAAGTGTTGTGTGGGTGAACCTGTGCTAATGTACCGACCTTCCTAGGACTAATACATACTTGTGATTATACCCCTTGCAAGCATCCGCAAGTACAAGAAAGTAATTAAGGTAGAAACCTAACCACAACTTTAAACTCTAAGACCCTGACATCCCTTGTGCAAAGGTTTCCTAATGGGGGTTGAGGTTTCTTTCACTCCGATAACCCCTACGATTAGTAGCCAAATACACAATGCATTCCCCTAGCCCCATATAGGTGAAGTGTCATGTAGTCGACGTTCACATGACACCACTAGAAGAAGTACACCACAACTTAAATATCAAACTATTGTATCTTTCTCAACACAATTCCACTACTAACAACATGACTTCTCCCATGTCCTCCAGAACTAAACGAACTACTCACAAGACATCATAAGGATCATGATCAGAGATGAAATAATGGTATGTAACAACCTGAACATAAACGATAATTCAATGGTTCACTCAATAGCATCAACTACAAGGAGTAATCAACACCAGGAAAGTTTCCCCTAAGAACTATGCAAGATTCAACCCAATTGTTACAGCGGTATGAAGTGGTGATGATGGTGCTGGTGGAGATGATGGTGGTGATGATGATGATCCCGATGAAGTCCAGCTTGATGGTGGTGTTGATGGTGATGATCTCCCCTCTCCGGGAAGGAATTCCCCTAGCAGAATTATGTGTGCCGGAGAGATCTTTCTCTCTCGGTGTTTTCCTCCCCATAGAGGCGGCGGAATATTTCTGTGGTCGCTCTCCAGGTATTAGGGTTCTGTGGAGATAATATATGTCGGAGGGGAGAGGCTGGAGTGGACCAGGGCGGCCACACCACCTGGTGGCACGGCCTGGGGTGGCCCGCGCTAGGGGTGGTGTGGGCCCCCTATGGCCCATCTCCACTTCCCCTTCTAGGTTTCTTCGTCTTCTGGAAAAATAGGATTTTCCATATATTGTCCCAGATTTTCTGATCTTCGCGAATTTGACTCCAAACAACACCTTTTCCATCAGAATCCTTACTGCAGCGGCCCATACTCCAAAAGTCATCAACCATGCAAAAACAGATGAAATAACATAAGTATCAACTCTTAATATGAAATATATCAATGAATAACTTTAAATTTTGATATAGAATAGTGATGCAAAATGGACGTATCAACTCCCCCAAGCTTAGACTTCGCTTGTCCCCAAGCGAAACTGAACTCAATAAACATGACCTCAAGTTTATGGAGTGAAGAGTCGATAAAAGATTACGGACAAGAAGCATCACATTCATCATACGTAAGTCATAATAGAAGACAACTCACCATTATATAACTTAACTTGCAATAAGTAAAGGAAACACAAAAAAGATGCATAAAGTAAATCATAATTGGTAATGGCAAACTTAGCTCTTGGTTGAAGAATAGTTGATAATTTGCTAGAGTTCACAAATAACTGATTTTCAATGATAGCTTTCAAAATAGTAGACACTAAGATAAGAGCAAAGTGTAAAACAAGGAACATAAGAAACATGATTGGATAAATCATCATATGAATGAATGAAACACAACAACTCAAAATACTTGCTGAGATAGAAGGGAATAGGTTTACTGACTCAACTAGAAAGTAAAATAAAGGCCCTTCGCAAAGGGAAGCAGGGATTTCAAGTTTCATAAAGATCTTCCAAAAATTATGGTACTTATTAGCTTTCAGCTCTCATTGCCCCTATCATAGGCATCTTTAGGTGATTAAGGTTAAAGTGATCAAATATGAGGATATGCTTGACAGGTTGTAAGTTGAAAACCTCATGTCCCTTGAATACGAGGGTCGCTCCTCATGCTACTCAAGTTTAGTTACCGGTAAGTTCTTATCATAGTAAGTACATGTGTATCATAGATAACTGCCAACGGGGTACCACTTTCCCGATGATACGGAAGAATCCCCATATCAAAATGACAAGGCAAGCAAACAACAAGCATCTCAGCAATCTTCTTATTTACCATGGGAATATGGTGCTTTTTTCTCTCTTTCCTCTTTTCTCATTTTTTCTTTTTTTCTTTTTCTCAATCTCAATCTCTTTTTATAAGAAAAATGCTTCATAGATGCTCGTTATGGTTACGTTGTAGGTTTCCACCATGACAACATGGATTAGACCGGTGGCCCAGACGTTTCTCTAACACACATACATAACTCCATGGACTTACAAGCTCCCATTTCATTTCACACAATTGACATCCATAGACAAAAGAACATGATATCAACTAGGTACAAAGTACTGGTGCAATGTTGAAAGCGTTCCCCATGACAGCATGGTTCTGCTAATTCACAACTTACAAAGCGCAAGCATATACGCAACATAGATGGGCACAATGGTTCAAGTTTATTAAGTGCAAGAAAGTAAAGTGTGCCATGAAGTTCATGAGAGCTTTAATCACTAATCTTCACATAACAAGTTTAATTTGGAAGGTAGATAAAAACATGAATTTACTTGGAATAGCAATAGTGCTAATAGGTAGGTATGCTGGACACAAATGGCATAGGTTTTTGGTTTAAGGATTGGATGCATAAGAAGCGTTCCCTCTCAGTATAGGTTTTTGGCTAGCAAGGCTGGGTAGCAAGCATAAGAGTTGAAGGAAACAAAAAAACATACAAGTGATAAAAAAACAAAAACATGCAATCTTCCTTGGAAGCACAAAAGATCTTAACTAGAGAATACTAAACTTATGAGCAAATTAAGAAAGAAAGATGATGAAATTATATTTCTTTTAAGAGTACTTTTATCTTTTTTCATTCAATTCTAAAAATAGTGTTGCTATTGACCGAGCCAGGTTTGCCAAAACCAACTAAATTAACTCAATGATCCCAAACTGATACCAATACTAACAACAAGATCAATCATATAATCATGAATTGAAAACTAATATAAGATATGGAAAAGAGTAAACGATAGAACTTCTCATTAATATTCCATAACGGCAACTCACACCAAGGGATACATATCTAACGAGAGAGGGGACACTTCCATAATGCAAACCATCCTACATAATAACTTCTCTATTCATGATATGACTCTACTAAAAAAGGTAAAAAAAATAGAAGATAGTGATGTGATACCGCGACACTCCCCCAAGCTTGGAACAATCCAAGGGGATGCCAAAACCTGATGACGAATTACTCCTTCGGTGGTGGTGGTGTTCTCTCATGATCATCCGACTTCCAAGGTAAGGGCTCCCCATCAACAAAGGACATCGTGGTCTCCAGCATCCTGAAACTTGCAGCAGCACTTATGCGTTTAAACCTAACCTTGTACTCATAGTTTTGATTTTGGACGTCGTAGAGCTGTGCTTGCAGTTGGTTGGTTGTTTGGTGGAGTGAGAGAATTTCATGCTTGAGCTCAGCAGTCTCCTTTTGGTGCTCGGCAATGAGTTCGAAACAAATCTTATGGATGATATCCACTTCGTGTTCCGCCATCTTCTTGTACCTAAAGACTTCTTGCTCCAATGCTTCCATCTTGTCCTCCAGACTTCCTTCACTTTTAGGGCCTTGAACCTCTTTTATCTGTACCTCCCCATCCTCAAGCAACAACTCCTTGGGATGAATCTTCAACTCTCTCATGTATGGGTTGATGATATCCGCTGAAGAATCTTCCTTGGCTGATCCAGAGGAAGACATTGTGTCTCCAAATCTGGGACTCTACCTGTTAGAAACAGATCAAAACAAAAACACTATGAGAACACGATATACGAACCTCGGGGGATCCGGGGGATTATATATTACGAAGTTTTACAACAAAAGGAAGGCACTGGGAGAAAACGGGTCGGAGACGGAGGCTGAGGTGGCCACACCACCTGCTAGCGTGGCCAGGGGGCCCCACGCCAGGGGGTGGTGTGAGCCACCCTGGCTCCGTTTCCGTCCCTCTTTCGCTTAGTAGCTTTTCTTGTTGGATAAAAACTCCAAAAATACAACTGGATAGAATTTTCGCGGAACTTTTCTTACCAGATCCATTACCTATTCGAAAACAGACTCTGTAGGTCTCTAAATTTGGTCTTTGATAAATTTTTCCGGAGTTACCACTTGAATAGCATCAACATCTTATTATAAGAATCTCCAGCAATATAGTGCTTGAGTCGCTGACCATTCACCACTTTTGTAGTGTTATCTTTTAAATAAGAAATTTTTATTGCTCCTGAACGATACACTTCTTCAATAACAAAAGGTCCTTCCCATTTTGATAGCAGTTTCCCTGCAAAAAATCTGAGACGAGACCTATACAATAGAACTTTCTCACCAACATGGAATTCTCTCTTAAGTATTCGCTTGTCATGCCATCTTTTAACTTTTTCCTTAAAGAGTCTAGCATTCTCATATGCTTCACTCCTCCATTCATCCAACAAACTTAAATCAAATAATCTTTTTTTCACCAGCAAGCTTACAATCTCTATTAAGTTCTTTAACTGCCCACTAAGCTTTGTGTTCTAATTCTAAAGGCAGGTGATAAGCTTTCCCATAAACCATTTTTATAAGGAGACATACCCATAGGGTTTTTATAGACAATCCTATAAGCCCATAAAGCATCGTTCAACTTTTTAGCCCAATTTTTTCTAGATCTATTAACAGTCTTTTGCAAGATGGATTTAATTTCCCTATTTGATAATTCTACTTGTCCACTAGTTTGGGGATGATAAGCTGAAGCGATTCTATGATTAACATCATATTTAGCGAGGGTCTTTCTAAAACCACCATGAATGAAATGAGAACCTCCATCAGTCATAAGATACCTAGGTACTCCAAACCTAGGAAAGATAACATCCTTAAGCATTTTTAGAGAGGTGTCCCCATCAGCACTCTTCGTAGGTATGGCTTCTACCCACTTAGAGACATAATCAACGTTAACAAGAATATGAGTATAACCTTTTGAGGAAGGAAAAGGACCCATAAAGTCGAATCCCCAACAATCGAAGGGTTTAATAACTAGAGAGTAATTCATAGGCATTTCATTGCGTCTAGAAATATTACCAACACGGTAACACTCATCACAAGATAAAACAAATTTTCTTGCATCTTTAAAAAGGTAGGCCAGTAGAAACCTGATTGTAGCACCTTTTGCGCAGTTCTATCTCCCGCATGATGTCCTCCATAGGCACTACCATGACATTTCTGCAATATCTCCTTTTGCTCATATTCTGGAACACATCTTCGCATAATACCATCCACTCCTTCTTTATATAAATGTGGGTCATCCCAAAAATAATGCCTCAAATCGTAAAAGAACTTCCTTCTTTGCTGAGCTGTGAAAGTTGGAGGCAAATACTTGGAGACAATAACGTTAGCAGAATCAGCATACCAAGGGCTCCCTCGCGAGCTTACCCCTACTGCAGCCAACTGTTCATTTAGGAAACTATCATTAACAGCCATAGGATCAAAAGAGATGTTTTCCAATCGAGATAAATTATCAGCTACAGGATTTTCAACACCTTTCCTATCTACAATATGTAGGTCACACTCCTGTAAGAGTAGCACCCATCTAATAAGCCTAGGCTTAGCATCTTTCTTCGTCATAAGGTACTTAATAGCAGCATGATGAGTATGAATGGTAACTTTTGAGTCAACAATATAAGGTCTAAACTTATCACAAGAAAAGACGACGGCTAAGAATTCTTTTTCAGTCATAGCATAATTCCTTTGAGCAGCGTCAAGAGTCTTACTAGCATAATGGTTAACATTTAACTTTTTATCTATTCGTTGCCCAAGGACAGCACCTACATCAAAATCACTAGCATCGCACATTATTTCAAAGGGTAGGCTCCAATCAGGTGGTTGAACAATAGGAGCTGTAGTTAAAGACTTCTTTAGAGTTTCAAAAGCTCCCTTACAATCATCATCAAATACAAATGGTACATCCTTTTGAAGAAGATTAGTGAGGGGTTTTGATATCTTAGATAAATCTTTAATAAACCTTCTATAGAAACCAGCATGACCAAGGATACTATGAATACCTTTGATGTCTCTTCGACATGGCATTTTCTCAATTGCCTCAACTTTAGCTCTATCAACTTATATGCCTCTTTCAGAAACCCTATGTCCAAGTACAATCCCTTCATTCACCATGAAGTGGCATTTCTCCCAATTAAGAACAAGATTAGTTTCTTCACATCTCTGCAAAACTTTATCGAGGTTGTGCATACAATTATCAAAAGAAGTTCCATAGACGGAGAAGTCATCCATGAACACTTCCACAATTTCCTCACAAAAACCATGAAAGATAGCAGACATGCATCTTTGAAAAGTAGCAGGAGCATTACATAAACCAAAAGGCATACGTCTATAAGCATAGGTTCCATAAGGGCATGTAAAAGTAGTTTTTTCTTGATCTTGTTGTTTAACAACAATCTGAGAGAAACCAGAATATCCATCAAGAAAACAAAAATGGGTCTTTTTAGACAACCTTTCTAACATTTGATCAATAAAAGGAAGTGGGTAATGATCTTTCTTAGTGCCTTTGTTAACTTTCCTAAAATCAATGCACATTCTATAACCTACTACTATTCTTTGGGGAATAAGCTCATCATTATCATTAGGGACGATGGTAATTCCCCCTTTTTAGGGACACAATGAACAGGACTAACCCATTCACTATCAACAATAGGGTAAATAATACCATCATCAAGGAGTTTCAATACCTCGTTTCTTACCACTTCCTTCATCTTAGGATTTAGACGCCGTTGGTGCTCTACCACTGGCTTTGCATCTGGTTCTATATTGATAGCATGCTGACATATAGTAGGAGAAATCCCTTTTAAATCATCCATATTATATCCATATCCCCTCGGTGTTTCTTCAGTACCTCCAATAACCTTTCCTCTTCCTTCCCTGAAAGTTTGGAGCTAATAATAACATTATATATCTTATTATCATCAATGTAAGAATATTTAAGATAGTCAGGTAAAGGTTTTAGATCAAAGGACGGATCCTTTTTAGGTGGCAACATGGTACCCAAATATTCTACATGCAGGTTATGCTTAAGCATCTTAGGTTGACGACGGAGAATCTCGTCAATCTCATTTCTTTCGTCCATGAAGATTTCACTTTCATGATCTTCCATAAATTGCTGCAAAGCATTATTAGGAGCAAGAGAAATAGAAGCAATTTGTTGAACTCTAAAATCCTCATTATGGGTTTCATTTTCACAAGGTTCTTTAGTAAATTTCGAAAAATGAAACTCATAAGATTCCCCATCAAATTTAGTCAAGATTTTCTCACTTTTGCAATCTATAATAGCTCCACATGTACTCAAGAAAGGTCTACCAAAAATGATGGGATAGGTTTTACTAGCAGCTGAACCAAGTACTAGAAAATTAGCAGGATATTTAATCTTACCACAAAGAACTTCTACATCCCGTACAATACCAATTGGAGAGATGGTCTTTCTATTAGTAAGGTGAATAACCACATCAATCTCTTCCAGTTTCCAGGGACTAATTTCATGTATAATTTCTTTGTAAAGCTCATAAGGAATAACACTTGAACTTGCACCAATATCACATAACCCATAATAGCAATGATCACCAATTCTAACAGAAAGCACAGGGACACTAGACTTTTTAGTTCTATTAGGATGTGAGACAATGTTAGAAGCATCCTCACAGAAGACTATGTGTCCATCTTCTACATTTTTAGTGACAAGGTCTTTCACAATTGCTACAACAGGTTTAATGTTTATTTGTTCATCAGGTTTTACAGTTCTCTTTGCACTTTTATTGGTTACACTAGTTATCATAGTATGCTCCTTTACCTTATCCGGGAAGGGTATTTTCTCGATATAAGGTTCAGGTAGAATGTGAATAATAGTGCAAAATTCAAAACTCCTAATAGGAACACAATCAACAATATCTTTATATGGTGCATGATACTTGTTCCATCCTTTTTTCGGGATTTCAATATAAGAAGCAAAAGCCTTAAAACAATTTGTAATAACTTGAGAATCAAGACCATAAGGATTACTAATATTTTGAAAGTCATTAGTTCCCATAAAATATTCAATGCATTCATAATCATAATTTATACCTGACTTCCTTCCTTTGGCATTCTCCCATGCTTCAGCATTGTCTTGAATACGGTCCAGAAGAACCCATTTAGCTTCTTCTTCCATGCGTGTAAATGATCCAGCACAAGGGGCATCCAATAAATCCTTATCATGAAGAGAAAGTCTTGCATAAAAGTTATTGATAATAATATTGTTGGGGAGCTCATGAATGGGACATTTGAGCATTAGTAACTTCAATCTCCCCCAAGCTTGAGCTGTACTCTCTCCATCAAGAGGCCAAAAGTTGTATATTTGATTCCGATCTTTATGAATCTCACTAGGAGGATAAAACTTTGAATAGAAGAGAGGTACTATTTTCTCCCATTCAAGAGAAGAACCATTCTTTAGCAGCTTATACCAGTCCTCAACTCTTGTAATGTGAAAAACTTTGTAATGTGAAAAATAAATAAATAAAATAAATCTTTGTTGAAAATCAGGGTAAAAAGAAACTTTTGTTTCTAAGAGGAAACTTAAAAATCCCATCTTGAGCAAACTTTGGTGGAAGTTTGAATTCAACAAAAATTCAAATCAAGGGAAATGCATTCCTCAATGAATGTATCTGGAAATTTGAACATTAGGAAAGTAAATCCAAAACCCTAAACCCTAATGGAAGGAAATCATTTTCCAAAGTATCTCCAAATCTATGGATTGGATCCATACCAAATCTGATCAACAAATAATCACAAAGGATCAAGAATAGACCATAGAGATTGGTTTCACTTAGTTTGGAACCATAGACAAAAATCTTATGACTATAATAAGATAAGGAAATTGAATTTCCAAAGCTAATAAAGCCCTTACCAAAAGCCATACCAATTGGTGAACAATTATAATCCTAAAGGGATTAAAAAGATAAACATTTAATAAAGGAAAAATAAATTGTTTTGGAAATACTATTTGGATCTTTTAATAAAAGACTTTGTTTTCAAATGAAAAGGTGAGCCAAATTAATTTTGGCCAAACTTTTGTAATAAAATATTTTGTTTTGATAAAATGAGTAAAAGTTTATTTAAATAAAATAATAAGGATTTAAATATCCAATTTTATTTAAGTAAAGGCTTTTCCCATTTTAAATGAACACCAAGTATTTTATTACTACTTTGAAATCTTTTATTAAGAGGTTTTGCTTTGATTAAAATGAGTAAAGGATTATTTAAATAAAATAATAAGGATTTAAATATCCAATTTTATTTAAGTAAAGGCTTTCCCATTTTAATTAAAACACCAAAACTTATTTATTTATTTAAATAAGTTTCCAAGTATTCTTTTATTTTTCAAATAAAACCTTCTGGTTTGGTTTTGAAAATAATTGGATTTCAAATGGAAATTTTATTAAATAAATCAAACACTATTAATAATTAAAGATCCATTTTATTTAATTATTAAATGGATCCTAAAATAAATAAAAATATTATTTCATTTTGGATTTGGATTATGTTGATAAACAGAACCAAATTCAAATGAAAAGATTGTTGATTGTTTGAACTGATTGAGTGTTGTTTGATTGTTTGATTAATTGTTTGAAATTCAAAACAGAAAAGAATTAGAAAAGGAAAAAGGTTTAGACAGAAAAAAATAGAGCAAACAGACCCAGCCCATTAGGCCCAGCAAAACCAGCCCAGTCTTCTCCTCGAATAAAACATTTGGCACCCACTTTCTTACCCACTGAGTCACAGACAAACGGGACCCACCTCTCCCTCTCACTCACTCGCTGACGAGATGACCCCACCTCCTCTTATTTTTCCCCGAACCGTTTTTCCTCACCGCCGAATCAGCCCACAAAGACACTGACCAGTGGACCTCCACCTCTCTCCTTTTCCCACTGACTGGTAGGCCCGCTATCACTGTTCATCGTCTCCTTCACCCACCCCGCAGCGACCAGTTCTTCTCCCCTGTTCTGCCGTTGATATCTCCGGCTTAATTCGTCATAACGCCGAGCCTTTACCTCGCCTTGATCACGCAGATGGAAACGCCAGGGCATCCTCTATATTCCCCCTCTAACACCTCGCGCTCGCACGCCCTAGACCGCCTCCAATTTCTCCCCGAGCATCCTCTGCTCCGACGAGGTCCAGAACCGATTCCGACCAGCACACGCTGCCCCTTGCCTCCTCAACCATGCTCACGTGATCCCCACCTCCTGGCGATCATCCCTGTAGCACCAGCTCGTCCCCGAGCGCTCCAGAGCATCGGCAACGACAACCTCCAGCACCGCCGCCGTCTGGTTCTTCTCCGACGAGATCCACAGGTAGACTCCGGTCGCCCCTCTTCTTCTAGTTCTCGCACATGACTCTGTATCGATCTTGCGCGTCTAACCACGTCTTCGCCTTGTCTTGGGGTGATCCACAGCGACGTCCAGGACGACCACCCGACGCACCCGACGCCGTCCTCCACTCCGGTGAGGAGTTGCCGCAGACCCCGAGCGCCCCTCGCCCGACCAACACCTCCCCGAGCATCGCCGTAACCCCCTGAGCCCGGTGAGCAACCCCTCCTTCTCCCTCACCTTCTGTAGCATCGCCTCCGTCGTCGACCGACCGCTCCGCCGCCGCTAGCCACCGCAGCGCCGCCAGCTTCTGGTCAACCCCGCGCGAGCCGTTCGATCTAGATCGGGCGGGTACGATAGATCACTTAAGCCGCGAATGGGTATGCGCCCTGTACCGTGCGATCTAACTTAATCCAACGCTCCATAGCCACGATCCAGCCGAACCGGTATCGACCAATGATATCACGTCGTGTGTCGCCTGTTAGGTTTAAAACAGAATTTGAAAACAGAAACTTTTGCAAACTTCAAACCCTTGTATCTTTGAATCCACACGTCCAAAAATTACAAATTTTATGTCGTTGGATTCAGGAAAACAAGACCTAACCAACCCTGCCTTTGGTTTAGCAAATAGTAATTGTTAGATTGGTTGATTATGCAGAAACATTTGATTGCTTGTTTAGAGTAGAAAAATTGTTTAAAAATGATTTTAAGGTTAAAACCTTTGCAAAATGGTTTGTTGTGACCTTACTGACCCTAGGAACCAACCTATGTTTTGGAAAATAGTTTTGGAAAAGAATAGAATGGATTAATTAGTTTAGTCCATTTCTAGCTAACTAAAAACTATAGTTTTGTTTATGAAAATGTTTTTGTAAAGAAAACTTTGAGAAAATATTTTGAACCAAACCTACTGACCCAAACACCAAGTTTTGCAATAGCAACTCATTTGGTGAACCCTATAGGTTAAAGCCTTAGTAAAAAAATATTTCTACACCACATAAAATGAATCTTAGTTTTGAAAATGGTTTTGTAGTGAAACCCCTTTGCAAATGACTTTGCCATTTTGGTAAATGACCAATTTGGAACTTACAAAGTTTAGAAGCCTAGTGGAGACCACCTTTGCAATTAGAACCATCTTTTGCATGCTTGCATGCATTACCTTGACTTTAGGATTTTATGTGTGTTGTTTTGCTTGATTGGTGGATTGAGTTTGTGTTTGCTTGATTGACTTGTAGTGAAGTTAGAGAAGAGTGAGACTAGCAAGATCAAGGAGTGAACCTATACCCTCTACCAAAAAGGCAAGTGATACTTCATACTATCTATCCCATTATTTTCAATATGCATTAGTGTTTTTGCCAAGTAAAACTTGCATGGTTTTTTATTTTGCTAAGTATAGACCTTGCTATAGGAAAACTAGTAGAATGAATCCTTAGAAGGATTTTCCTAAGTTAATAATCCTATTACTATCAAGCTTAGCCTAGCTAATAGAAAACTTGGGTGGGATATATATATTCATGCTATAAAAATTTCTAAGTCTATGGACTTGTGTTTTGTTTAATAAAACAACTAAGATAATGAATCACCTGGGTGGAAATGGAAGGAATGGTTTGTGTTGAGTGGTTCAAAAGGCCATGGACTTGGCTTGTGTATCTCACTTGTGGATGGCCACCCAGGAACAAAGAGATTTGAGATGTCAAATGTTGAGAAGCTTCAAGTGCAACCACTTGGCAATATGGGCTCTGCCATGATCATATAGGTTGCAAGAACTTAGCCATATGGACAGTTGGTGGTAGTGTTTGATAGGTTGGAGCGCGTCCATGATGGTCTAAGGGAAAGCTTCTGGAAGATCTTGTCTTGGGAAACCAAGTCTTGTGGGTAAAGTGCACCACCTCTGCAGAGTGAAAAAAATCTAAGTACTTAGCCATGTCCCTGGAAAAGGACAATTTGAGCATCAAGACATGGAAGCAATCAAGAATCTCATCACTCCAATTTCTAAATAAAACTTGTGGTGAACAAGGGTTGTGTGAAATTCTTCAATCTTTGATGGAGAGATGGCTCGGTACAAGGATCTCAAAATCTTAGATTGGGAAAATTGTTTTTGCCAAGAAAATCTTCAGTCTTTGATTGGTAGATGCCTTGAGAGGATCTTCAGTCTTGATTGGTAGATGCCTTGGTGGTTTTTGCCAAATAAAACTTAGTGTTTTCAAAATGATAGGAAAAATCTATTTTGAGCAAAGAAAGCCTCAACTCCACCTAGCCAAAATGCATATAGATGATAGACTCCACTATATTACCAAAGTATCACTTGCCAATACAAATCAAATGTATTGACCCTTGTGGCTGTAACTTGTAATGTTGCAGGTTTGATTGATTTAGTGAGGGTTGATTGATTAGGATTACAAGTCTACAACCAACATCTGCCTGTGGCACTTTGAAGATGAAGGACCCATGACTATAGTTATTCCGCTGCAATGTAATGTAATAGCCATATGAGCTATGTTTGATGTAATAAAAATTAAGATTTTCCTGGTTATAAAGTTGTATTATGACCTTTGTTTCTTGATATTACATCTGAACTGTGGATGCTAGCTATTGATCCAGGGACTAGCATTGTAAACACAGGGGACTCAATCTTATTAAAGGTTGGGGACCTCACAGAATGGTATCAGAGCATTGTGTTGCCTGTAGGATTTGTAACCCTAGGATTGGACAAAACCCCTTAGAAAAAAAATATAGGAGTTGAATTTGTTCCAAAACTTATTTACAAAAACAATCTTGTAAACTCTTTCCTCAACCATTTTGGTTTCAACTCTACTTCTCTTCTACTTCAAACTTAATGGAAAATCCTACCCCATGACCAAAGACTACACTATGTGCAAAGGACTTCTTCAACTTCATCAACTCTAGTGACTTCAACATCTTCAGCATGTTCACCAAGACTTCCAACTTGGCTAACACTAAAGACTACAAGTAAGACAAGAAATCTTGCTCAAGATTTGAAGACTAAGGAAAGACAACTTAGAAGAAACCATGAACACTTTTGAAGATTTGTGACCAAGACACAAGAATTCTCCAAGGATACAAAGATCTCAATCAAGAAGAATCAACCAAAGAAGATGGAAAGATCACAAGTGAACCATATAGATGGACCACCTTATTTAGTTTAAGTCAAACCCACCAACTTATGTGGTGTAACAAAAATATTTTGTTGCCTAAGTATGTGCTTGAAACTGTTGTTTGAGTGGAGTGTTTGTTTGTGATTGCTTGCACATTGCTTGTGTGATTTGTGATGTGTGTGAATAAAATTGATTCCTTAGAAAAATCTTTTGCCTATTCTAATCCCCTCCAACCCAAACAGATGACTTCTCCAAGAGACTCCAGCATCAAGGATGATGACATCAACAACAACCAAGAGGTCAACATGAGAGAACTCCTAGCAACCCAACACCAGTTGAACCAACTAACAACTCAGTTCATAGCCAACAATAGTGATAAAGACCCTACCTTGCAAAAGTTTTTGGAAGAACAATCCCAACTGATGCTTAAGGTGACTAATCAAATGATTAGCATGGAAGAAAACTATCCCAAAAGAGTGTATGACAACAAGGATGACAAGAATATTATTCTAGATGGAGCCCCAGCTTGCATTAATTGTGGAGACAAGGATCACACTTCCAAGGAGCATGAAGATCAATGCCCCAATTGTGAAGAGGAACATCCAGTTGGCCAATGCCCCACATCTCAAGTTACTTGTTACCTTTGTGAAGGAAACGACCATGTCCCTATCCAATGCCCCATCTATGCTATTGTTGAACAAAGGAAACAAGAAGGATCCAAGTATGCCAAGAATGTTGATGACAAAGGAAAAGGACCACTTATACCTCCAAACAAGACAACCCAATTCAAAGGATCAAAGAAGCCCAAGAAACCAAAGCAAGACATGAGCCTTGTGCAATGTCGTAAATGTAAGGAAATGGGACACTACCCCAGTGGATGCCCAGAGAACCCGAAGAATAAAGAGATCGGCCAAGTAGTGTGCAACAACTGCAAGGAACCAGGCCACTACGTAGCAACTTGTCCACAAGAGCAACGTAAAGAACTCCAAGATATCCACTGTTTCAATTGCAAGGAACCAGGACACTATGTAAGCAATTGTCCAGAAAAGATGAAGAACAAGATAAACAAGCCTATGAAGGATCTCAACCTTGGCCCATGAGTCAAGCATGGAAACAAAGGACACTAAGCAGAAGTTTTCCAAGAAGAAGTTTTCCAAGATTCCAAGCAAGCCAAGATATAGTTTAGTTGGAAAATTTTTAAGGGTGGTAGTACCCTAGTTGTTTTGAACCTGCTTGTAACCCTAGCCTCCCCAAATCTCGGGACGAGATTTATTTTAAGGGTGGTAGCCTGTCACATCCCAAGATTTTCCAAATCTTGTAATGTGAAAAATAAATAAACAAAATAAATCTTTGT
This sequence comes from Avena sativa, assembly GCA_916181665.1. Classification (NCBI taxonomy): domain Eukaryota; kingdom Viridiplantae; phylum Streptophyta; class Magnoliopsida; order Poales; family Poaceae; genus Avena; species Avena sativa. The sequence goes on from OV702292.1 coordinate 57,156,623, forward strand.
TGAAAATCAGGGTAAAAAGAAACTTTTGTTTCTAAAAGGAAACTTAAAAATCCCATCTTGAGCAAACTTTGGTGGAAGTTTGAATTCAACAAAAATTCCAATCAAGGGAAATGCATTCCTCAATGAATGTATCTGGAAATTTGAACATTAGGAAAGTAAATCCAAAACCCTAAACCCTAATGGAAGGAAATCATTTTCCAAAGTATCTCCAAATCTATGGATTGGATCCATACCAAATCTGATCAACAAATAATCACAAAGGATCAAGAATAGACCATAGAGATTGGTTTCACTTAGTTTGGAACCATAGACAAAAATCTTATGACTATAATAAGATAAGGAAATTGAATTTCCAAAGCTAATAAAGCCCTTACCAAAAGCCATACCAATTGGTGAACAATTATAATCCTAAAGGGATTAAAAAGATAAACATTTAATAAAGGAAAAATAAATTGTTTTGGAAATACTATTTGGATCTTTTAATAAAAGACTTTGTTTTCAAATGAAAAGGTGAGCCAAATTAATTTTGGCCAAACTTTTGTAATAAAATATTTTGTTTTGATAAAATGAGTAAAAGTTTATTTAAATAAAATAATAAGGATTTAAATATCCAATTTTATTTAAGTAAAGGCTTTTCCCATTTTAAATGAACACCAAGTATTTTATTACTACTTTGAAATCTTTTATTAAGAGGTTTTGCTCTGATTAAAATGAGTAAAGGATTATTTAAATAAAATAATAAGGATTTAAATATCCAATTTTATTTAAGTAAAGGCTTTCCCATTTTAATTAAAACACCAAAACTTATTTATTTATTTAAATAAGTTTCCAAGTATTCTTTTATTTTTCAAATAAAACCTTCTGGTTTGGTTTTGAAAATAATTGGATTTCAAATGGAAATTTTATTAAATAAATCAAACACTATTAATAATTAAAGATCCATTTTATTTAATTATTAAATGGATCCTAAAATAAATAAAAATATTATTTCATTTTGGATTTGGATTATGTTGATAAACAGAACCAAATTCAAATGAAAAGATTGTTGATTGTTTGAATTGATTGAGTGTTGTTTGATTGTTTGATTAATTGTTTGAAATTCAAAACAGAAAAGAATTAGAAAAGGAAAAAGGTTTAGACAGGAAAAAAAATAGAACAAACAGACCCAGCCCATTAGGCCCAGCAAAACCAGCCCAGTCTTCTCCTCGAATAAAACATTTGGCACCCACTTTCTTACCCACTGAGTCACAGACAAACGGGACCCACCTCTCCCTCTCACTCACTCGCTGACGAGATGACCCCACCTCCTCTTATTTTTCCCCGAACCATTTTTCCTCACCGCCGAATCAGCCCACAGAGACACTGACCAGTGGACCTCCACCTCTCTCCTTTTCCCACTGACTGGTAGGCCCGCTATCACTGTTCATTGTCTCCTTCACCCACCCCGCAGCAACCAGTTCTTCTCCCCTGTTCTGCCGTTGATTTCTTCGGCTTAATTCGTCATAACGCCGAGCCTTTACCTCGCCTTGATCACGCAGATGGAAACGCCAGGGCATCCTCTATATTCCCCCTCTGACACCTCGCGCTCGCACGCCCTAGACCGCCTCCAATTTCTCCCCGAGCATCCTCTGCTCCGACGAGGTCCAGAACCGATTCCGACCAGCACACGCTGCCCCTTGCCTCCTCAACCATGCTCACGTGATCCCCACCTCCTGGCGATCATCCCCGTAGCACCAGCTCGTCCCCGAGCGCTCCAGAGCGTCGGCAACGACAACCTCCAGCACCGCCGCCGTCTGGTTCTTCTCCGACGAGCTCCACAGGTAGACTCCGGTCGCCCCTCTTCTTCTAGTTCTCGCACATGACTCTGTATCGATCTTGCGCGTCTAACCACGTCTTCGCCTTGTCTTGGGGTGATCCACAGCGACGTCCACGATGACCACCCGACGCACCCGACGCCGTCCTCCACTCCAGTGAGGAATTGCCGCAGACCCCGAGCGCCCCTCGCCCGACCAACACCTCCCCGAGCATCGCCGTAACCCCCTGAGCCCGGTGAGCAACCCCTCCTTCTCCCTCACCTTCTGTAGCATTGCCTCCGTCGTTGACCGACCGCTCCGCCGCCTCTAGCCACCGCAGCGCCGCCAGCTTCTGGTCAAACCCGCGCGAGCCGTTCGATCTAGATCGGGCGGGTACGATAGATCACTTAAGCCGCGAATGGGTATGCGCCCTGTACCGTGCGATCTAACTTAATCCAACGCTCCACAGCCACGATCCGGCCGAACCGGTATCGACCAATGATATCACGCCGCATGTCGCCTGTTAGGTTTAAAACAGAATTTGAAAACAGAAACTTTTGCAAACTTCAAACCCTTGTATCTTTGAATCCACACGTCCAAAAATTACAAATTTTATGTCGTTGGATTCAGGAAAACAAGACCTAACCAACCCTGCCTTTGGTTTAGCAAATAGTAATTGTTAGATTGGTTGATTATGCAGAAACATTTGATTGCTTGTTTAGACTAGAAATATTGTTTAAAAATGATTTTAAGGTTAAAACCTTTGCAAAATGGTTTGTTGTGACCTTACTGACCCTAGGAACCAACCTATGTTTTGGAAAAGAATAGAATGGATTAATTAGTTTAGTCCATTTCTAGCTAACTAAAAACTATAGTTTTGTTTATGAAAATGTTTTTGTAAAGAAAACTTTGAGAAAATATTTTGAACCAAACCTACTGACCCAAACACCAAGTTTTGCAATAGCAACTCATTTGGTGAACCCTATAGGTTAAAGCCTTAGTAAAAAAATATTTCTACACCACATAAAATGAATCTTAGTTTTGAAAATGGTTTTGTAGTGAAACCCCTTTGCAAATGACTTTGCCATTTTGGTAAATGACCAATTTGGAACTTACAAAGTTTAGAAGCCTAGTGGAGACCACCTTTGCAATTAGAACCATCTTTTGCATGCTTGCATGCATTACCTTGACTTTAGGATTTTATGTGTGTTGTTTTGCTTGATTGGTGGATTGAGTTTGTGTTTGCTTGATTGACTTGTAGTGAAGTTAGAGAAGAGTGAGACTAGCAAGATCAAGGAGTGAACCTATACCCTCTACCAAAAAGGCAAGTGATACTTCATACTATCTATCCCATTATTTTCAATATGCATTAGTGTTTTTGCCAAGTAAAACTTGCATGGTTTTTTATTTTGCTAAGTATAGACCTTGATATAGGAAAACTAGTAGAATGAATCCTTAGAAGGATTTTCCTAAGTTAAGAATCCTATTACTATCAAGCTTAGCCTAGCTAATAGAAAACTTGGGTGGGATATATATATTCATGCTATAAAAATTTCTAAGTCTATGGACTTGTGTTTTGTTTAATAAAACAACTAAGATAATGAATCACCTGGGTGGAAATGGAAGGAATGGTTTGTGTTGAGTGGTTCACAAGGCCATGGACTTGGCTTGTGTATCTCACTTGTGGATGGCCACCCAGGAACAAAGAGATTTGAGATGTCAAATGTTGAGAAGCTTCAAGTGCAACTACTTGGCAATATGGGCTCTGCCATGATCATATAGGTTGCAAGAACTTAGCCATATGGACAGTTGGTGGTAGTGTTTGATAGGTTGGAGCGCGTCCATGATGGTCTAAGGGAAAGCTTCTGAAAGATCTTGTCTTGGGAAACCAAGTCTTGTGGGTAAAGTGCACCACCTCTGCAGAGTGAAAAAAATCTAAGTACTTAGCCATGTCCCTGGAAAAGGACAATTTGAGCATCAAGACATGGAAGCAATCAAGAATCTCATCACTCCAATTTCTAAATAAAACTTGTGGTGAACAAGGGTTGTGTGAAATTCTTCAATCTTTGATGGAGAGATGGCTCGGTACAAGGATCTCAAAATCTTAGATTGGGAAAATTGTTTTTGCCAAGAAAATCTTCAGTCTTTGATTGGTAGATGCCTTGAGAGGATCTTCAGTCTTGATTGGTAGATGCCTTGGTGGTTTTTGCCAAATAAAACTTAGTGTTTTCAAAATGATAGGAAAAATCTATTTTGAGCAAAGAAAGCCTCAACTCCACCTAGCCAAAATGCATATAGATGATAGACTCCACTATATTACCAAAGTATCACTTGCCAATACAAATCAAATGTATTGACCCTTGTGGCTGTAACTTGTAATGTTGCAGGTTTGATTGATTTAGTGAGGGTTGATTGATTAGGATTACAAGTCTACAACCAACATCTGCCTGTGGCACTTTGAAGATGAAGGACCCATGACTATAGTTATTCCGCTGCAATGTAATGTAATAGCCATATGAGCTATGTTTGATGTAATAAAAATTAAGATTTTCCTGGTTATAAAGTTGTATTATGACCTTTGTTTCTTGATATTACATCTGAACTGTGGATGCTAGCTATTGATCCAGGGACTAGCATTGTAAACACAGGGGACTCAATCTTATTAAAGGTTGGGGACCTCACAGAATGGTATCAGAGCATTGTGTTGCCTGTAGGATTTGTAACCCTAGGATTGGACAAAACCCCTTAGAAAAAAAAATATAGGAGTTGAATTTGTTCCAAAACTTATTTACAAAAACAATCTTGTAAACTCTTTCCTCAACCATTTTGGTTTCAACTCTACTTCTCTTCTACTTCAAACTTAATGGAAAATCCTACCCCATGACCAAAGACTACACTATGTGCAAAGGACTTCTTCAACTTCATCAACTCTAGTGACTTCAACATCTTCAGCATGTTCACCAAGACTTCCAACTTGGCTAACACTAAAGACTACAAGTAAGACAAGAAATCTTGCTCAAGATTTGAAGACTAAGGAAAGACAACTTAGAACAAACCATGAACACTTTTGAAGATTTGTGACCAAGACACAAGAATTCTCCAAGGATACAAAGATCTCAATCAAGAAGAATCAACCAAAGAAGATGGAAAGATCACAAGTGAACCATATAGATGGACCACCATATTTAGTTTAAGTCAAACCCACCAATTTATGTGGTGTAACAAAAATATTTTGTTGCCTAAGTATGTGCTTGAAACTGTTGTTTGAGTGGAGTGTTTGTTTGTGATTGCTTGCACATTGCTTGTGTGATTTGTGATGTGTGTGAATAAAATTGATTCCTTAGAAAAATCTTTTGCCTATTCTAATCCCCTCCAACCCAAACAGATGACTTCTCCAAGAGACTCCAGCATCAAGGATGATGACATCAACAACAACCAAGAGGTCAACATGAGAGAACTCCTAGCAACCCAACACCAGTTGAACCAACTAACAACTCAGTTCATAGCCAACAATAGTGATAAAGACCCTACCTTGCAAAAGTTTTTGGAAGAACAATCCCAACTGATGCTTAAGGTGACTAATCAAATGATTAGCATGGAAGAAAACTATCCCAAAAGAGTGTATGACAACAAGGATGACAAGAATATTATTCTAGATGGAGCCCCAGGTTGCATTAATTGTGGAGACAAGGATCACACTTCCAAGGAGCATGAAGATCAATGCCCCAATTGTGAAGAGGAACATCCAGTTGGCCAATGCCCCACATCTCAAGTTACTTGTTACCTTTGTGAAGGAAGCGACCATGTCCCTATCCAATGCCCCATCTATGCTATTGTTGAACAAAGGAAACAAGAAGGATCCAAGTATGCCAAGAATGTTGATGACAAAGGAAAAGGACCACTTATACCTCCAAACAAGACAACCCAATTCAAAGGATCAAAGAAGCCCAAGAAACCAAAGCAAGACATGAGCCTTGTGCAATGTCGTAAATGTACGGAAATGGGACACTACCCCAGTGGATGCCCAGAGAACCCGAAGAATAAAGAGATCGGCCAAGTAGTGTGCAACAACTGCAAGGAACCAGGCCACTACGTAGCAACTTGTCCACAAGAGCAACGTAAAGAACTCCAAGATATCCACTGTTTCAATTGCAAGGAACCAGGACACTATGTAAGCAATTGTCCAGAAAAGATGAAGAACAAGATAAACAAGCCTATGAAGGATCTCAACCTTGGCCCATGAGTCAAGCATGGAAACAAAGGACACTAAGCAGAAGTTTTCCAAGAAGAAGTTTTCCAAGATTCCAAGCAAGCCAAGATATAGTTTAGTTGGAAAATTTTTAAGGGTGGTAGTACCCTAGTTGTTTTGAACCTGCTTGTAACCCTAGCCTCCCCAAATCTCGGGACGAGATTTATTTTAAGGGTGGTAGCCTGTCACATCCCAAGATTTTCCAAATCTTGTAATGTGAAAAATAAATAAACAAAATAAATCTTTGTTGAAAATCAGGGTAAAAAGAAACTTTTGTTTCTAAAAGGAAACTTAAAAATCCCATCTTGAGCAAACTTTGGTGGAAGTTTGAATTCAACAAAAATTCCAATCAAGGGAAATGCATTCCTCAATGAATGTATCTGGAAATTTGAACATTAGGAAAGTAAATCCAAAACCCTAAACCCTAATGGAAGGAAATCATTTTCCAAAGTATCTCCAAATCTATGGATTGGATCCATACCAAATCTGATCAACAAATAATCACAAAGGATCAAGAATAGACCATAGAGATTGGTTTCACTTAGTTTGGAACCATAGACAAAAATCTTATGACTATAATAAGATAAGGAAATTGAATTTCCAAAGCTAATAAAGCCCTTACCAAAAGCCATACCAATTGGTGAACAATTATAATCCTAAAGGGATTAAAAAGATAAACATTTAATAAAGGAAAAATAAATTGTTTTGGAAATACTATTTGGATCTTTTAATAAAAGACTTTGTTTTCAAATGAAAAGGTGAGCCAAATTAATTTTGGCCAAACTTTTGTAATAAAATATTTTGTTTTGATAAAATGAGTAAAAGTTTATTTAAATAAAATAATAAGGATTTAAATATCCAATTTTATTTAAGTAAAGGCTTTTCCCATTTTAAATGAACACCAAGTATTTTATTACTACTTTGAAATCTTTTATTAAGAGGTTTTGCTTTGATTAAAATGAGTAAAGGATTATTTAAATAAAAAAATAAGGATTTAAATATCCAATTTTATTTAAGTAAAGGCTTTCCCATTTTAATTAAAACACCAAAACTTATTTATTTATTTAAATAAGTTTCCAAGTATTCTTTTATTTTTCAAATAAAACCTTCTGGTTTGGTTTTGAAAATAATTGGATTTCAAATGGAAATTTTATTAAATAAATCAAACACTATTAATAATTAAAGATCCATTTTATTTAATTATTAAATGGATCCTAAAATAAATAAAAATATTATTTCATTTTGGATTTGGATTATGTTGATAAACAGAACCAAATTCAAATGAAAAGATTGTTGATTGTTTGAATTGATTGAGTGTTGTTTGATTGTTTGATTAATTGTTTGAAATTCAAAACAGAAAAGAATTAGAAAAGGAAAAAGGTTTAGACAGAAAAAAAAAAATAGAGCAAACAGACCCAGCCCATTAGGCCCAGCAAAACCAGCCCAGTCTTCTCCTTGAATAAAACATTTGGCACCCACTTTCTTACCCACTGAGTCACAGACAAACGGGACCCACCTCTCCCTCTCACTCACTCGCTGACGAGATGACCCCACCTCCTCTTATTTTTCCCCGAACCGTTTTTCCTCACCGCCGAATCAGCCCACAGAGACACTGACCAGTGGACCTCCACCTCTCTCCTTTTCCCACTGACTGGTAGGCCCGCTATCACTGTTCATCGTCTCCTTCACCCACCCCGCAGCAACCAGTTCTTCTCCCCTGTTCTGCCGTTGATTTCTCCGGCTTAATTCGTCATAACGCCGAGCCTTTACCTCGCCTTGATCACGCAGATGGAAACGCCAGGGCATCCTCTATATTCCCCCTCTGACACCTCGTGCTCGCACGCCCTAGACCGCCTCCAATTTCTCCCCGAGCATCCTCTGCTCCGACGAGGTCCAGAACCGATTCCGACCAGCACACGCTGCCCCTTGCCTCCTCAACCATGCTCACGTGATCCCCACCTCCTGGCGATCATCCCCGTAGCACCAGCTCGTCCCCGAGCGTCGGCAACGACAACCTCCAGCACCGCCGCCGTCTGGTTCTTCTCCGACGAGCTCCACAGGTAGACTCCGGTCGCCCCTCTTCTTCTAGTTCTCACACATGACTCTGTATCGATCTTGCGCGTCTAACCACGTCTTCGCCTTGTCTTGGGGTGATCCACAGCGACGTCCACGACGACCACCCGACGCACCCGACGCCGTCCTCCACTCCGGTGAGGAATTGCCGCAGACCCCGAGCGCCCCTCGCCCAACCAACACCTCCCCGAGCATCGCCGTAACCCCCTGAGCCCGGTGAGCAACCCCTCCTTCTCCCTCACCTTCTGTAGCATTGCCTCCGTCGTTGACCGACCGCTCCGCCGCCGCTAGCCACCGCAGCGCCGCCAGCTTCTGGTCAAACCCGCGCGAGCCGTTCGATCTAGATCGGGCGGGTACGATAGATCACTTAAGCCGCGAATGGGTATGCACCCTGTACCGTGCGATCTAACTTAATCCAACGCTCCACAGCCACGAACCGGCCGAACCGGTATCGACCAATGATATCACGCCGCGTGTCGCCTGTTAGGTTTAAAACAGAATTTGAAAACAGAAACTTTTGCAAACTTCAAACCCTTGTATCTTTGAATCCACACGTCCAAAAATTACAAATTTTATGTCGTTGGATTCAGGAAAACAAGACCTAACCAACCCTGCCTTTGGTTTAGCAAATAGTAATTGTTAGATTGGTTGATTATGCAGAAACATTTGATTGCTTGTTTAGACTAGAAAAATTGTTTAAACATGATTTTAAGGTTAAAACCTTTGCAAAATGGTTTGTTGTGACCTTACTGACCCTAGGAACCAACCTATTTTTTGGAAAATGATTTTGGAAAAGAATAGAATGGATTAATTAGTTTAGTCCATTTCTAGCTAACTAAAAACTAGAGTTTTGTTTATGAAAATGTTTTTGTAAAGAAAACTTTGAGAAAATATTTTGAACCAAACCTACTGACCCAAACACCAAGTTTTGCAATAGCAACTCATTTGGTGAACCCTATAGGTTAAAGCCTTAGTAAAAAAATATTTCTACACCACATAAAATGAATCTTAGTTTTGAAAATGGTTTTGTAGTGAAACCCCTTTGCAAATGACTTTGCCATTTTGGTAAATGACCAATTTGGAACTTACAAAGTTTAGAAGCCTAGTGGAGACCACCTTTGCAATTAGAACCATCTTTTGCATGCTTGCATGCATTACCTTGACTTTAGGATTTTATGTGTGTTGTTTTGCTTGATTGGTGGATTGAGTTTCTGTTTGCTTGATTGACTTGTAGTGAAGTTAGAGAAGAGTGAGACTATCAAGATCAAGGAGTGAACCTATACCCTCTACCAAAAAGGCAAGTGATACTTCATACTATCTATCCCATTATTTTCAATATGCATTATTGTTTTTGCCAAGTAAAACTTGCATGGTTTTTTATTTTGCTAAGTATAGACCTTGCTATAGGAAAACTAGTAGAATGAATCCTTAGAAGGATTTTCCTAAGTTAAGAATCCTATTACTATCAAGCTTAGCCTAGCTAATAGAAAACTTGGGTGGGATATATATATTCATGCTATAAAAATTTCTAAGTCTATGGACTTGTGTTTTGTTTAATAAAACAACTAAGATAATGAATCACCTGGGTGGAAATGGAAGGAATGGTTTGTGTTGAGTGGTTCACAAGGCCATGGACTTGGCTTGTGTATCTCACTTGTGGATGGCCACCCAGGAACAAAGAGATTTGAGATGTCAAATGTTGAGAAGCTTCAAGTGCAACCACTTGGCAATATGGGCTCTGCCATGATCATATAGGTTGCAAGAACTTAGCCATATGGACAGTTGGTGGTAGTGTTTGATAGGTTGGAGCGCGTCCATGATGGTCTAAGGGAAAGCTTCTGAAAGATCTTGTCTTGGGAAACCAAGTCTTGTGGGTAAAGTGCACCACCTCTGCAGAGTGAAAAAAATCTAAGTACTTAGCCATGTCCCTGGAAAAGGACAATTTGAGCATCAAGACATGGAAGCAATCAAGAATCTCATCACTCCAATTTCTAAATAAAACTTGTGGTGAACAAGGGTTGTGTGAAATTCTTCAATCTTTGATGGAGAGATGGCTCGGTACAAGGATCTCAAAATCTTAGATTGGGAAAATTGTTTTTGCCAAGAAAATCTTCAGTCTTTGATTGGTAGATGCCTTGAGAGGATCTTCAGTCTTGGTTGGTAGATGCCTTGGTGGTTTTTGCCAAATAAAACTTAGTGTTTTCAAAATGATAGGAAAAATCTATTTTGAGCAAAGCAAGCCTCAACTCCACCTAGCCAAAATGCATATAGATGATAGACTCCACTATATTACCAAAGTATCACTTGCCAATACAAATCAAATGTATTGACCCTTGTGGCTGTAACTTGTAATGTTGCAGGTTTGATTGATTTAGTGAGGGTTGATTGATTAGGATTACAAGTCTACAACCAACATCTGCCTGTGGCACTTTGAAGATGAAGGACCCATGACTATAGTTATTCCGCTGCAATGTAATGTAATAGCCATATGAGCTATGTTTGATGTAATAAAAATTAAGATTTTCCTGGTTATAAAGTTGTATTATGACCTTTGTTTCTTGATATTACATCTGAACTGTGGATGCTAGCTATTGATCCAGGGACTAGCATTGTAAACACAGGGGACTCAATCTTATTAAAGGTTGGGGACCTCACAGTTACATACCTTTTGATTGGGGCTCTTGGACGATTGGGATGGTCTTCGTAAGAGCAATCCGCGAGTAGGCTGTTCTGCGACATGATTGGCCACGCTTACTCCCCGCTTGCTCTAGACAAACTAGCAATACTGGGCGCTCCCCTTCTGCGAGTGTCACGCCTCATGAGTTCCATGGGCCATATGCCAGGGTCACGTCTCCTTTACTTCTCTTCCTCCCCGTACTTCTCTTACTTCCCCTCGAAGCCACTTTCCCCACTTCTCTACCATCATGCCGTAGCCGCAAGCCGATGGTGCCTCCAGCTATCTCTCCCACAGGCACCCTAGTCCCCCCCTCTCGCCATGGGTTTAAGGGGAGACAGTGAGGAAACGCGTCATGACGACAGGGACGGTGATTTTGATGTGAGTAGTCTCATCTCTATCTCTATCATCTATGGCCAATTATCTATTTTGACCTCGATCTACTATGTTTACTCTTGCGTGTATGATGTGTTAGGCCAACCAGACGTTGTACGATGATGTCTACGCATGCTTCTATTCTTGTAGACAGTGTTGGGCCTCGAAGTGTAGAGGTTTGTAGAACAGCAGCAAGTTTCCCTTAAGTGGATCACCCAAGGTTTATCGAACTCAGCGAGGAAGTGGTCAAAGGTATCCCTCTCAAGCAACCATGCAATCAAGATATAAGAAGTCTCTTGTGTCCCCAACACACCCAATACACTTGTCAGGTGTATAGCTGCACTAGTTCGGCGAAGAGATAGTGAAATACAAGTAATATGGATGATTATAAGTGGTAATTGCAATCTGAAATAAGAGTGACAGCAAGCAAACATGTAACAGGACTGATTGTAAACGGTGTTTGAATGCTTAGAAACAAGGCCTAGGGATCATACTTTCACTAGTGGATACTCTCATATAAATATCTTCTCTTCATGATGCTACCCTAAACTACTCTCCAGTTGGACGATGTAGGGCTATAACAGCACACCTTATAGTTCGCATTCCCCATCTAGATAACCCCTCACTGTCACCTTGAGCGCTAGATGGTTCCAACAAACACCACAATCTCATAGAGACATACAACTTATATTATACTCATGATAAGTATTTATGTAACCTTAGCCAAAGTGCCACATGGTGTGCACACTGTCAACTTCACACACGTGGGGATAAGCAAAGATTAATTAAAGCACTTGAGTAGCAGAATAGATCTATATATTACAAAGCTCATGATCTCATAATATCACGCATAGAGAGAGAGAGAGATAAACACATAGCTACCGGTAGAGCCCTTAGCCTCGAGTGAACTACTCCCTCCTCATCATGGCAGTTAGCAACGGCGATGGAGATGGCGGTGGAGTCGATGGAGATGGATCCGGGGGCACTTCCCCATCCCGACAGGGTGCCGGAACAGAGTCTTCTGTCCCCTGAATCTCCTCTTCGGTGGCGGCGGTGCTGCGGAACTTTTCGTGGAATTCTGATTGGGTGTTTAGGGTTTTCATCCTGGGGGGAATATATAGGAGAAGAGGCAAGGTGGGTGGAGGCCCGAAGGGCCCACACCACCCCCTGGCGTGGCCTGGGATGGCCCGCGCCACCAGGTGGTGTACGCACCTCGTGGCCCCTCTCCGTCTCGTCTTCTGGCTCCGTGAGTCTTCTGGTAAAATATTGACTTTTGCTTTTGTCCGGTCCAATTCCGAGAATATTTCTTTTCCAGCTTTTCTGAAACCAAAAACAGCAGAAAACAGGCAACTGGCACTGTGGCATCTTGTTAATAGGTTAGTTCCATAAAATGTATAAAAATACTCCAAAGTGTGGACAAAACATAAGAAATTAGATATAAAACAAGTATGGAACATCAAAAATTATAGATACGTTTATGACGTATCAACATCCCCAAGCTTAACTCCTGCTCATCCTCGAGTAGGTAAGTGATAAAGAAAAGAATAATTTTTGAGGTGACATGCACCATCACAATCTTGATCAAGGTATTCGTAAAACATTGATAGCTGGGATCATAGTACTTTAACATAGCATGAAAGATATAGTTCTAACAATAAGACATAGCAACTATGTTATAACATGAAAAGGTACAAACAAAAGATTCATGAATAACAATACTTTGAAAGACATTTGTTTGTTTCACATATAGAAAACATAATGAGAATGGTATTCAGCTTGTCCCTCATAGTGTAGCAAAACATAAATGCATAGGACACTTTCAAAGTTCATAAGGGTGACTAGATACAAATAGTTTAAGAACAAGCAATATCAAAGTTATGAATCAATCAACAAGTTTTGGGACAATGCACATTAAACTAAGAATGACCACTATGCTCTCTTAATAGGTGCATAAAGATAGAAGATGGAGACTCAACATAAAAGTAAAAGAAAGGCCGTTCATAGAAGGAAGCAGAGATCCAAGTCTCATAAAGAGCTTCCAAAAATTATGGTACTTATTAGCTTTCAGCTCTCATTGCCCCTATCATAAGCATCTTTAGGTGATTAAGGTTAAAGTGAACAAATATGAGGATATGCTTGACAAGTTATAAGCTGAAAATCTCATGCCCCTTACTTACGAGTACCGTTCCTCATGCTACTCAAGTTTAGTCGCAAGTAAGTTATTGTCATTGTAAGTAAATGTGTATCATAGAGAACCACCAACGGGGTACCCCTTGCCCGATGATACGGAAGATTCCCCATATCAAAATGACAAGGCAAGTAGACAATGAGCATCTCAGCAATCTTTTTGTATGCTATTTGCATAGGGTTTTCCACTTTTTTTTCTTTTTTTTTTCTCTTTTTTTGAATGCTTCACAGATTGCTCACTATGGTTATGCTGCAGGTTTCCACCATGATTAGGCATGGCTTAGACCAGCCGCCCAAGCGTTTCTCTAACACATATACGAACTCCATGAGCGTTACAAGCTCCCCTTTCATTTCACACCGCCGGGATCCATAAGAAAAAGAACATTATATCAACTAAATAAAGTGCAATGTTGAAAGCATTCCCCATGGTAACATGGTTCTCCTAATTCACAACTTACAAAACGCAAGCATATACACAACATAGATGGGCACAATGGTTCAAGTTAATTAAGTGCAAGAAAGTAAAGTGTGCCATCAAGTTCGTGAGAGCTTTAATCACTAATTTTCACATAACAAGTTTAATTCATAAGGTAGATAAAAACATGAATATACTTGGAATAGCAATAATGCTAATAGGTAGGTATGGTGGACTCTTTGGAATAACTTGGTTTCATTTGGAGTTGGATGCATGAGTGGGACTCATACTTGGTACATGTGGAGGCTAGCAAAAGACTGGGAGCGACCAACTAAGAGAGCAATAATGGCCATAATCATGCAAAGCGACAAAACATTATCAATTAAGCATAAAGTGATATTACAAGTCGAAAACTAAATGATCATAGCGTCTATGGTGACTTGGTATAGTCTTAACATGGTGTGAGCATGCGCCGAGTCAACCCAAATAAAGCATCAAAGGAGAATACCACAAAATTATGCTTTAATATGCTAAAACAACGCATGATTCTTTCAAGGCACATTAAGCAATCTCAATTGTTTGTAACAAGTCATGCTATAGCAATAATCACTAAGCATAAAGTCAGAGCAATATCAAGCATGACATGATAAAGTCTAAGTCACAGTCAAAAACAAGACTCCTTTTATACCACTTATAAGCATGAACTTTCCTACTCTTTTCCAATCCAAATCAACTTATTTGAAACTATGTATGAATGCAGGGGTCCAACCAATTTATTTAAGAAAACTAAACAAAAGGAAACTAAAATAAAAAATGAAGATGCTCCAAGGATAACACAATTGTGCATGAAACAATAAAAATGAAGTGTTTGAAAGAAAACCTGAGATATTTATTGATGAAGAAGGGGATGCCTTGGGCATCCCCAAGCTTTGACGCTTGTACTTCTTGAATATTTTTTGGGGTGACACGGGTGGCATCTCCAAGCTTGAGCTTTTTTCCATACTTTATCTTATCACATTATTCTTCCCTACACTTTAAAATTTCCTTCATACAAAACTTCACACAATCTTCATTAGAAACATTAGTGTATTCAAAATAATAATCCTTTGGGTTCAGTTTCAACTCACGGAAAGCATCCATTAAAACATAAGCTACTGTAGCAATTTCTTCTAAAAGTTCAAGTGATCAAAGAGAACTCAAAAAGAAACCGATTAAGAGGCAAATGCAAATAATGGCAGAAATCTGTCAAAACAGACCAGCAGGTAAAGAACAATTTTTTCGAAAATCTTATGTTGCTCAAATCAAAAAGTGATAAACTAACGAAAGTTGGATAAAAACCTGGGGCAGAAGCACAAAACATTACAGCTCCATCCTACGTACAGAGATTTTTCACGAATTTTTACAATGAAGCACAAAAATCTGTTTCAAGGCAGCAACTTTCCCAAGTCTTAGTTCTCTCTCATTAGAGGTTATTCTTGGCACAAAAACCACACAAGAAGGGTAAGGAGAGGTTATTAGTAAGGAAATAACTTCCAAGACTCAACAAAAGAAAAACTTACTGAATAAAAATTTGGGTTATCTCCCAATAAGTGCTTTTCTTTAACGCCTTTGAGCTAGGCATGATAATTTTGATGATGCTCACATAAGAAATATGAAATAAAGTAAAAGAGAGCATCAAGAAGCAAATATGGAACAAATTTAAGTCTAACCCACTTCCTATGAAAAATAATCTTGTAAAGAAACAAGTCATGAAAGCACAAAGCGACAAGCATAGGAAAGCAAAACAAGTGCAACTTCAAAATTCTCAACATAAAGAGGGGAAACTTAATATTGTTGAGATACATAAAACCATGTTTCCTTCTCTCATAATAACTTTCAGTAGCATCATGAATAAAATTAACAATATAACTATCACATAAAACATTCTTATCATGAGCCACATACTTAAAAGAACTAATACTCTCCACATAAACATAGTCATTCTTATTAATCGTAGTGGGAGCAAATTCAACAAAATAGCTGCCATTATTATTCTCATCACTATAATCATCAAATATAGGAGGCATATTGTAATCATAATTATTTTCTCCTCAATAGTAGGTGGACTGGAAATATCATATTCATCATTGTAATCATCATATATTAGAGGTATAGTATCATCAAAGTAAATTTTCTCCTCCATGCTTGGGGGACTAAAAAGATCATCTTCATAAAAACTAGCTTCCCCAAGCTTAGACTTTTCCATAGAATTAGCAATAATGGTATTCAAAGAATTCATACTAATAACATTGCTATTAGCATGCAAATAAAGTTCCATAGGTTTTTTAATTTTCTCTTCAAACACTTCATGTCCTAACTCAAGATAAATACTATAGAGTTCTCTATTTTTGTTGTTGTTTTCCATTAAGCCTAACTAGCGAAAATAAAAACAAGAAATAAATAGATATAATTGCAGAATCTAAAGGAAATAACTTCGAGCACTCACGCACCAGCAACAATATTAGAACATAGATTAGTAGCCAGATGATTGAAGTACCTTTTACCTTACATCCCCGACAATGACACCAGAAAATAGCTTGATGTCTACGCACGCTTCTATTCTTGTAGACAGTGTTGGGCCTCCAAGTGCAGAAGTTTGTAGAACAGCAGCAAGTTTCCCTTAAGTGGATCACCCAAGGTTTATCGAATTCAGGGAGGAAGTGGTCAAAGGTATCCCTCTCAAGCAACCCTGCAATCAAGATACAAGAAGTCTCTTGTGTCCCCAACACACCCAATACACTTGTTAGGTGTATAGGAGCACTAGTTCGGTGAAGAGATAGTGAAATACAAGTAATATGGACGATTATAAGTGGTAATTGCAATCTGAAATAAGAGTGGCAGCAAGCAAACATGTAACATGACTGATTGTAAATGGTGTTTCAATGCTTATAAACAAGTCCTGGGGATCATACTTTCACTAGTGGACACTCTTATATAAATATCTTCTCTTCATGATGCTACCCTGAACTACTCTCCGGTTGGACGATGTGGGGCTATAACAGCACACCTTATAGTTCGCATTCCCCATCTAGATAACCCCTCACTGTCACCTTGAGTGCTAGATGGTTCCAACAAACACCACAATCTCATAGAGACATCCAACTCAAATTATACTCATGATAAGTATTTTTGTAACCTTAGTCAAAGTGCCAGACGGTGTGCACACTGTCAACTTCACACACGTGGGGATAAGCAGAGATGAATTAATGCACTTGAGTAGCAGAATAGATCTATAGATTACAAAGCTCATGATCTCATAAGGTCACGCATAGAGAGAGAGATGAACACATATCTACCGGTAGAGCCCTTAGCCTCGAGCGAGAACTACTCCCTCCTCACCATGGGAGTCAGAAACAACGATGGAGATGGCGGTGGAGTCGATGGAGATGGATCTGGGGGCACTTCCCCGTCCCGGCAGGGTGCCGGAATAGAGACTTCTGTCCCCCGAAACTCCTCTTCGGTGGCGGCGGTGCTGCGGAACATTTCATGGAATTCTGATCAGGTGTTTAGGGTTTTTGTCCCGGGGGGAATATATACGCGAAGAGGCAAGGTCGATGGAGGCCCGAGGGGCCCACGCCACCCCCTGGCACGGCCTGGGCTAGCCCGGGCCACTAGGTGGTGTGGCCACCTCGTGGCCCCTCTCGGTCTCGTCTTCTCGCTCCGTGAGTCATCTAGTAAAATATTGACTTTTGCTTTTGTTCGGTCCAATTCCGAGAATATTTATTTTCTAGCTTTTCTAAAACCAAAAACAGCAGAAAACAGGCAACTGGCACTGTGGCATCTTGTTAATAGGTTAGTTCCAGAAAATGTATAAAAATACTCCAAAGTGTGGACAAAACATAAGAAAGTAGATATAAAACAAGCATGGAACATCAAAAATTATAGATACGTTTATGACATATCATACGACTCTGACTATCATGGTTTAGCGGATGAAGACAATCCTCCGCTATGTAAATATGGATATGTGCCCGCTAAATTTGTAGCGTTCGAAGGACGAAACGCAGGCAGAAGGTTTTTACGGTGTCAAGGACATCATGCAATGATGCAAGGCAGAAGTTGCGGTGTTGTCAAATGGGTAGATCCAGAGTGGCCCAAATTGATGTAGAAAACACTGGAAAACTATGGGTTATGATTGTCGAGTTGAAAGAATCCATAGTCAGCTCACTTCTTGAGAGTGCTGAGATGAAGCTATGGGACCTAGTTGACACAACCAAGCTTAACCGAGATCTCAGGAGGGTGCAAGACAAGGTTAGCAAAGTCGAGAAGGAGAGGGACGTGGCGTTGGCCTTGAAGGCTAAAGCAGAGCAAGAACTGACTCAAGCAAGGAATGATCTTCACCAGGCCAAAGTCCTGTAGTTTACAACTACGAGTATTGACAAGTGCATGAGGATAAATGTAGAGAAACAATTGAAGCTGTGCAAGGAAGATGCTAAAAGGAAGGAGCAGACGATTCGATCCTTTCTCTCGCAGGAAGATGCGCATCGGGCTAAGATTTGGAAGATCAAGGAGATGTGTGATAACTAGTTCTATTTAGCTTGAGCTCCATACTTTTTTTTAAGTTGTAATAGTAGTACTTGTACATACTAGAGCTCTGAACTAGTGGTCCCGGAGTCCTAGGAGAAAAAAATTGGTCGCCCGTTAATCTATCTTAACCCTACATTACTTCCTTTTGTCTGATCATGTTGGTATTCTGACATTGGTGGTTTGTTTAAATGTAATCTACATGGATTGTGCCGCATGCAAATGGCACAACCACAATTTGCCATGTTCATCTCTCAGTCCAATGTGTCAATTTCTCCAATGGAATCTCTAGAGATCAATTTGTCCTGAGATAAGTGGATTGGTGCAATGTTGATCCAACCGCAGAGCGAGACACAGTTGCGGCACTGGTTCCAAGACACCCTCCCTGGCGAGAGTCGAACAATCGCAGGGAAGACGACAAAGAGCCCGACTTAAGCTCACCACAATGGGGGAAATGACGGAAGGAATGACGGACACCGTGCCGAGTCAAGCTGGCAGGGGGCTCGTCGTAATCAAGACCCTCCCCGGAACCGGAATAATGATGCTCCGGATGGAGGCCGGCACTCAAACGGAAATAATCCACCTGCACCACCCTCTCCACCAAGTAGCCATCATACCGGCTCTCGAGGAGGCCAAGGAGGGCATCGTGACGGAGGAGGTGGTGGCAGAAGTAGAAGTCCGGCTCCAAGGCATCGCAGCCACAGCGAACAACCAAGACGGCGTTCCCTGTCACCAAGTGATGCGAGACACTGATACGTTGCTAACGTATCTATAATTTTTGATGTTCCATGCTTGGTTTTTATCTACTTTCTTATGTTTTGCCCACAATTTGGAGTATTTTTATACACTTTCTTGGACTAACCTATTAACAAGATGCCATAGTGCCAGCTGCCTGTTTTCTGTTGTTTTTGGTTCCAGGAAAGTCAGAAAATGAATATTCTTGGAATTGGACGGGACAAAAGCCAAAGTCAGTTTTTCACCAAGGGGGACACGGCGCCACAATATGAGACGGAGAGGGGCCAGAGGGCCGCCACACCACCTGGCTGTGCAGGCTAGGCTTGGTCGCGCCAGGGGATGGTGTGGCCTCCTAGGGAACCCCCTCGGCCTCCCCTTTCACCTATAAGATGCCTCCGATACAGAAACCATAAGTACCCGATCAAAATTCCACGAAAGAGTCTGTAGCCACCGTTATCTCCATCCCTAGATCGGGAGGGATCTGAAGCTCTTCCCAGCACCCTGTCGGAGGGGAGAATTCACCCTGGAGGCCTTCTTCATCACCATGCAAGCCTCTGGTGTGATGCGTGAGTAGTTCATCCTTGGACTACGTGTCCATGTAGTAGCTAGATGGTTGGTTCTTCTCCTTTGTGCTATCATGTTTAGATCTTGTGAGCTCCGTTCATGATCAAGATCATCTATTTGTAATCATACATGTTGTGTTTGCGGGGATCTGATGGATATTGAGATGCTATTTCAGATTGATTATTGATTCTATCATGTCTTTGTTATTTGTGATCTTGCATGCTTTCTGTTGTTAGTAGCTATCTTGGCCAAGTATATGCTAGCAACTCCAAGAGTTAGTATTTATGCTCGATAGTGGGTTCATGCCTCTAGTAATTTGGGGAAGTGACAGAAATCTCTAAGGTACTAGATGTGTTGTTGCTACTAGGGAGAAAATACCAATCCTTTATTCATAGAACAATCTTATTGTTTACTTTACACGCAATGCATAATGCAATTATCTATTGCTTGCAACTTAATACTGGAGGGGGTTCGGATGATAACCTGAAGGTGGTTTATTAGTCATAGATGCAGTTGGATTATGGTCTATGTATAATGTTGTAATGCCTAATCAAATATCAAAGGAGTCAAAGATGATTAATATATGCATGTATGATTTCTCGATGTTTATCAATTGCCCCACTGTAATTTGTTCACCCAACATGTCATCTATCTTAAGGAGAGCCACCACTAGTGAACTATGGACCCCCAGCCCTTTCTTTTATCATCAATATACAACTGTTTACTACTTTCTGTTTACTTTCTACAAGCTTTTATTTTCTTTCACACAATACGTTTAATCCTTTGTTTTCAGCAAAACCGGTGAGATTGAAAACCTCACTATAAGTTGGGGGCAATGTTCTGTGGTTGTGTTGTGCAGGATTCCAAGTTGGAAACAACACCTTGGATGTGTTTCCTTGCACCTACTGGTTCGATAACCTTGGTTTCATAACTGAGGGAAAACTTGTTGTTGTGCTCATCATACCTTCCTCTTGGGGTTCCCCAACAAGCTCGATATATTTTGGGCCATCAAGCTCTTTTTCTCACGTTGTTGCCGGGGAGTCAACGACATCTTCACAAGGGGAGTCCCTCATAACCAATCTCTTTACTTTGTTTTATTTGTTTTGCTTAGTTTATTCTTGCTTTATTTGCTTGTTTCTTTATCAAAACACAAAAAAATTAGTTTTACTAAGTTTGCTTTCTTTATTAAAAACACAAACAAATGACTACTCTTGAAAATACTAAATTGTGCGACTTCACTAGCACCAACAATAATGATTTCATGTGCACACCTATTGCTCCACCTGTTCCTGAAGCTACTTTCTTTGAAATAAAACCTGCTTTACTCAATCTTGTTATGGGAGAACAATTTTCTAGTATTGGTAATGAAGATGCTGTTGCTCATCTAAATAACTTTGTTGAACTTTGTGAGATGCAAAATCATAGGGATATAGATGGAGATATTATTAAGCTTAAATTGTTTCCTTTCTCTTTGAGAGGAAAAGCTAAAGAATGGTTGCAATCCCTAACTAGGAATAGTATTGATTCTTGGACTAAATGCAAAGATGCTTTCATTGGAAAATACTATCCTCCTGCTAAGATTATATCTATGAAAAGTGAAATAATGAAGTTTAAACAATCTAATAATGAACATGTTGCTCAAGCTTGGGAAAGAATGAAATCTTTGGTAAAGAATTGTCCCACTCATGGACTAATTGCTTGGATGATTATCCAAACCTATTATGTAGGATTGAACTATTCTTCAAGAAATCTACAGGATTCTGCTGCTGGAGGTACCTTTATGACCATTACTTTGGGTGCTGCAACAAAGCTTCTAGATAATATGATGGTTAACTATTCTGAATGGCATACTGAGAGAGCTCCACAAGGTAAGAAGGTAAATTCTATAGAAGAAACCTCCTCCTTGAGTGATAAAATTGATGTTATTATGTTTATGCTTGTTAATGGGAAAGCTCATATTGATCCAAATCATGTTCCCTTAGCCCTTTGGTTGGTCAAGAAGAGCAAGTTGATGTGAACTTTATAAGAAATAATAATTTTAGCAAAAATGCCTACAGGAATAATTTTGGTAATAATAATTATAGGCCATATCCTCCCAACAATGGTAATGCTTATGGAAATTCCTACAACAATAATAGGAGTGCTCCCTTTGAACTCGAAGTTATGCTTAAAGATTTTATTAGTAAACAAATTGCTTTCAATAAAACTATTGAGGAAAAACTCTCTAATGCGGAAAGAAATATAACATCATTGGTTGAAGCACAATCTTCTTTAAATAAAATGGCTGCTAAACCTGAAACTATTGAAAATCCCTTTGCTGCTACTAATGCCATACAAGTTAGAATTGATGAAAATGTTAGATTACTAGCTGAATTGCATGCTAAGTGGGTGAGATAAGATGAAATCGCTAGAAACATTAGTGTTTCTACTATCACTACCACTAGTGTTGAAGCTAGTAATAACTCTACTACTTTAGATGATAATTATGATTTTGATCTTGATCGTTGCAACATCTCTGAAGTAATTAAGTTCCTACAAAATCTTGCTAAAAGTCCTAATGCTAGTGCTATGAATATGGCCTTTACAAAACACATTACTGATGCTCTCATAAAACTTAAAGAAGAAAAGATGAAACATAAAGCTTCTATCCCTATGAAATAAGAAGATGGTTGGGAACCCATCATTAATATGAAAGTGAATGATTTTGATTTTAAAGCTTTATGTGATCTTGATAGTAGTGTTTCTATTATGCCTAGAAAGATTTATGATATGCTTGATTTGCCACCTTTGGAAGATTGTTATTTGAATGTTCCACTTGATGATAATGCTAAAAAGAAACTCATGGGGAGTATTAATGATGTTCTTATTATGGTTAACAATGCTTATGTCCCCGTTGATTTCTATGTTTTGGATGTTGAATGCAATGCTTCTTGTCCTATTACTTTGGGAAGACCTTTTTTTAGAACTGTTGGTGCCATTATTGATATGAAAGAAGGCACCATTAAATATCAACTCCCACTCAAGAAAGGTATAGAACACTTCCCTAAGAAGAGAGAAAATATTTCTATTGCCTCTCCTATGAAAACAAAATTTGCTCTTAATGCTTCTTCATTTGAGAACACTTGATTCTTTTTCTTGCTTCTTATGCCTAACTTAATGGCGTTAAAGAAAAGTACTTATTGGAAGATAATCCAAAAGTTTTAGATGAGTCTTGGAAGTTATTACCTCTATAATAACCGCTCCTTATCCTTTTTATTTGCTTTTTATGCCAAGAGTAACCTCTAATGAGAGATAAGTAATGCTTGGGAAAGTTGTTGTCCCGAAACAGATTTTTGTTCTTCACCGTAAAAATTCTTGTAAAATCGCTGTACATCGTTTTGAGGAGTGAATTTTTGTGCTTATGCCCCAGGTTGTTATCTAACTTTCGTTAGTTCAACACTTTTCGATTTGAGCAACATAAGGTCTTCGAAAAAAAAAATTTACCTGCTGGTCTGTTTTGACAGATTTCTGCCATTATTTGCATTTGCTTCTTGTTGGTTCCCTTTTGGGTTCTCTTTGGGGAATTGAGATTTTTGAGGGAAGTGCTAAAGTATCTTGTGTTTTAGTGGAAGTTTTATTGGTGTTGAAACTAACCCAAAGACTTATTATCTTGAGTGCACTAATGTTGCTAATAAAGATTGTGTGAAGTTTTGTATGAAGGAAAAATTTCAGGTGTATGGAAGGAATGATGTAATGAGATGAGAATGGACTGAAGCTCAAGCTTGGGGATGCCACGCATGTCACCCCAAGAAATATCCAAGAAGTACAAGCGTCAAAGCTTGGGGATGCCCAAGGCATCCCCTTCTTCATCAATAAAAATCCCAGGTTTCTTCCAAACACTTCATTTTTATTGTTTCATGCACAGTGGTGTTGTTCTTGGAGCGTCTTCTTTTTTGTTTTGGTTTTTAGTTTACTTGGTTTTCTTAGTTTGCTTAATAAATTGGTTGGACCTCCTCTTTCATACATTGGTTTTCAAATAGTCTGGTTTGGTTTGGAAAAGAGTAGGAAAGTTCATGCTTAAGTGGTAAAGAGAGCTTGTTTTTGACTGTGGCCTATCCTTTGTCATGCCATGCTTGATATTATTTTGGCTTTATGCTTAGTATTCTTTTCTGTAGCATGACTTGTTATAAACAATTGAGATTGCTTAATGTGCCTTGGATGAATCATGTGTTGTTTTAGCATATTAAAGCATAGTATAGTGGTATTCTCCTTTGATGCTTTATTTGGGTTGACTTGGCACATGCTCACACCATGTTATGACTATCTCAAGTCACCATAGCCTTTATGATCCTTTAGTTTTCAACTTGTAGTATCACTTTATGCTTTGATCAATGATGTTTTGTCGCTCTGCATGATTATGGCCATTATTACTCTCTTAGTTTGTCGCTCCCAGTCTTTTGCTAGCCTCCACAACCAAGTATGAGTTCCACTCATGCATCCAATTCCCTAAACCAAGTTTTCCAAAGAGTCCACCATACCTACCTACTAGCTTATGCTATTCCAAGTATATTCATGATTTTGTTTACCTTCCAAATTAAACTTGTTTATGAGAAAACTAGTGATTAAAGCTCTCACGAACTTGATGGCACACTTTACTTTTCTTGCCCTTAATAAACTTGAACCATTGTGTCGTCTATGTTGTATATGCTTGCACTTATTTGTTGGGAATTAGCAGAACCATGCTTTCATGGGGAACGCTTTCAACATTGCACTTGGTACTTGTACCTAGTTGATATCATGCTCTTTTGTGTATGGATGTCGTCGGTGTGAAATGAAAGGGGAGCTTGTAAGTCCATGGAGTTATGTATATGTGTTAGAGAAACGCCTCGGCCACTGGTCTAATCCATGCTGACATGATGGAAACCTGCAGCGTAACCATAATGAGCTGTCTATGAAGAATTCTTCTTATAAAAAAAGAGTCATATAATGAGAAAAAAAGAGATATTATGAAAAGAGGAAAGAGAGAAAAAAGCACCATATTCCCATGGTAAATAAGAAGATTGCTGAGATGCTCGTTGTCTGCTTGCCTTGTCATTTTGATATGGGGATTCTTCCGTATCATCGGGCAAGGGGTACCCCGTTGGCGGTTCTCTATGATACACATGTACTTACGATGACAAGAACTTACCGGTGACTAAACTTGAGTAGCATGAGGAGCGGCCCTCGTATACAAGGGACATGAGATTTCTAACTTATACTTCATCAAGCATGTACACCATAGTTTGTTCACTTTAACCTTAATCACTTCAAGATGCTTATGATAGGGGCAATGAGAGCTGAAAGCTATAAGTACCATAATTTTGGGAAGCTCTTTATGAGACTTGAATCCCTACTTCCTTTTATGAAGGCCTTTCTTCAACCATTATATTGAGTCTCATTCTTCTACCTTTATGCACCTACTTTGAGAGCATGGTGGCCATTCTTAGTTCTATGTGCATTGTCCCAAGACTAGTTGATTGATGCATAACTTGATATTGCTTGTTTTAAACTATTTGTATCTAGTCACGCTTATGAACTTTGAAGGTGTCCTATGCATTTATATTTGCTACTCTATGAGGGACAAGCTGAATACTATTATGCTATGTTTTCTTCATGTGAAACAAACAAACGTCTTGCAAAGCATTATTATTCATGAATCTTTTGTTTGTGCCTTTTCATGTTGCATCATAGTTTCTTTGTCCTATTTCTAGAACTTTGTCTTTCATGTTATGATTGAAGTGATATGATCCTAGCTTTGAATGTTTTACAAATACTTTGATCAAGTCTTTGATGGTGCATGTCACCTCAAAAATTATTCTTTCTTTTTATCACTTACCTACTCGAGGACGAGCAAGAGTTGAGCTTGGGGATGTTGATACATTGCAAATGTATCTATAATTTTGATGTTCCATGCTTGGTTTTATCCAGTTTCTTGTGTTTTGTCCACACTTTGGAGTACTTTTCATATGATTTCTTGGACTAACCTATTAACAAGAGCCATAGTGCCAGCTGCCTGTTTTCTGCTGTTTTTGGTTCCGGGAAAGTTAGAAAATGAATATTCTCAGAATTGGACGGGACAAAAGCCAAAGTGCCTATTTTTCCGGAAGACTCACGGAGCCAGAAAACGAGACGGAGGAGGGCCAGGGGCTGGCGACAGCCCCCCCAGGCGCGGGCTGGGCCTGGCCGCGCCAGGGCATGGTATGGGCCCCCAGGCACCCCCTCGGTCTCCCTCTTTGCCTATAAGAAGCCTTCTGACCTAAAAACTCCGGGGGGTTCGACGTTTTTCCAGAAGGAGTTCCTCTCTGCCGCCACCACCAGATTCCACGAAACAGCACCAGAAACTCCATTCTGGCACCCTGCCGGGACAGGGAATTGGAGGAGATCATCGCCATCATCATCACTTCTCGATCGACCATCCATGTTTCCCCCATCTATGAGTGAGTAATCCCCCGCTGTAGGCTATGGGAATGGTAGGGATTGGATGAGATCGTTCATGTAATGGCATCAGATTGTTAGGGCATGGTTCCTATTATCTTTTATTAGTGCTTTATGACTTTGTTGCGACTTGTTGTGCTTAATGCTTGTCACTAGGGCCCGAGTGCCATGATTTTAGATCTGAACATGTTATTGATTCATTATGATAGTATTGTTTATGGTCTTATCTACAAGTTGTATACACACGTTGTCATCCAGAAGCAATGGCCCCGAAGTGACAGAAATCGGGATAACCGGAGGGAATGGCTTTGATGTGTATGGAAGGAATGAGTAATGAGATGAAGGATGGACTAAAGCTCAAGCTTGGGGATGCCACGCATGTCACCCCAAGAAATATCCAAGAAGTACAAGCGTCAAAGCTTGGGGATTCCCAAGGCATCCCTTCTTCATCAATAAAAATCCTAGGTTTCTTCCAAACACTTCATTTTTATTGTTTCATGCACAGTTGTGTTGTTCTTGGAGCGTCTTCGTTTTTGTTTTTGGTTTTCGTTTGCTTGGTTTTCTTAGTTTGCTGAATAAATTGGTTGGACCCCCTCTTTCATACATTGGTTTTAAAACAGTTTGGTTTGGATTGGAAAAGAGTATGAAAGTTCATGCTTAAGTGGTAAAGAGAGCTTGTTTTTGACTGTGGCTTATGCTTTGTCATGCCATGCTTGATATTGTTTTGGATTTATGCTTAGTGACCTTTGCTGTAGCATGTAATGTTATAAACAATTGAGATTGCTTAATGTGCCTTGGAAGAATCATGCGTTGTTTTAGCATACTAAAGCATAGTATTGTGGTATTCTCCTTTGATGCTTTAATTTTTTTGGGTTGACTTGGCGCATGCTCACACCATGTTATGACTATCCCAAGTCATCATAGCCTTTATGATCCTTTAGTTTTCGACTTGTAATATCACTTTATGCTTTGATTAATGATGTTTTGTCTCTTTGCATGATTATGGCCATTATTGCTCTCTTAGTTGGTCGCTCCTAGTCTTTTGCTAACCCCATAACCAAGTATGAGTTCCACTCATGCATCCAATTCCAAATAAAACCAAGTTGTTCCAAAGAGTCCACCGTACATACCTATTAGCATTTGCTATTCCAAGTATATTCATACTTTTATCTACCTTCCGAATTAAACTTTTTATGTGAAAATTAGTGATTAAAGCTCTCACAAACTGGATGGCACACTTTACTTTCTTCCATTTAATAAACTTGAACCATTGCGTCCATCTTTGTTGCGTATATGCTTGCGCTTTATAAGTTGAAGTTAGCAGAGCCATGTATCATGGGGAACGCTTTCAACATTGCAATTGTACATTGTACCTCGTTGATATCATGTTCTTTTGCTTATGGATCCCGACGGTGTGAAATAAAAGGGCAACTGTAAGATCATGGAGTTTGTATGTGTGTTAGAGAAACTCCTGGGCCGCTAGCCTAAGCCATGCCTAATCATGGTGGAAACTTGCAGCATAACCATAATGAGCACTCTATGAAGCATCCTCAATAAAAACCTATGCAAATAGCAAATAAAAAGATCGATGAGATGCTCATTGTCTGCTTGCCTTGTCATTTTGATTATGGGATAGCTCCTGTATCATGTGTAAGGGGTACCCCGTTGGCGGTTCTCTATGATACATATGTACTTACAATGACCAGAGCTTACTTGTGACTGAAGTTGAGTAGCATGAGGTTCGGTCTTCGTAAGTAAGGGGTATGAGATTTCGGCTTATAACTTGTCAAGCATATCCTCTTAGTTGTGTCACTTTAACCTTAATCACTTCAAGATGCTTATGATAGGGGCAATGAGAGCTGAAAGCTAATAAGTACCATAATTTTTGGAAGCTCTTTATGAAACTTGAATCTCTACTTCTATGAAGGCCTTTCTTTTACTTTTATGTTGAGTCTCCACCTTCTATCTTTATGCACCTATTGAGAGAGCATAGTGGCCATTCTTAGTTCTATGTGCATTGTCCCAAGACTTGTTGATTGATGCATAACTTTGATATTGCTTGTTCTTAAACTACTTGTATCTAGTCACTCTTATGAACTTTGAAGGTGCCCTATGCATTTATGTTTGCTACTCTATGAGGGACAAGCTGAATGCCACTATGCTATGTGTTTCTTTATGTGAAACAAAAAAACGTCTTGCAAAGCATTGTTATGCATGAATCTTTTGTTTGTGCCTTTTCATGTTGCAACATAGTTGCTATGTCTTATTGCTTGAACTTTACCTTTCATGCTATGTTAAAGTACTAGGATCCCAACTATCAATGTTTTACAAATACTTTGATCAAGTTTATGATGGTGCATGTCACCTCAAAAATTATTCTTTCTTTTTATCACTTACCAACTCAAGGACGAGCAGGAGTTAAGCTTGGGGATGTTGATACGTTGCTAACGTATCTATAATTTTTGATGTCCCATGCTTGGTTTTTATCTACTTTCTTATGTTTTGCCCACACTTTGGTGGACTAACCTATTAACAAGATGCAACAGTGCCAGCTGCTTGTTTTCTGTTGTTTTTGGTTCCAGGAAAGTCAGAAAATGAATATTCTCGGAATTGGACGGGACAAAAGCCAAAGTCAGTTTTTCACCGAGGGGGACACGGAGACAGAATACGAGACGGAGAGGGGCCAGAGGGCCACCACACCACCTGGCCGCGTGGGCCAGGTCTGGCCACGCCAGGGGATGGTGTGGCCGCCTAGGGTACCCCCTCGGCCTCCCCTTTCGCCTATAAGATGCCTCCGATACAGAAACCCTAAGTACCCGATCAAAATTCCACGAAAGAGTCTATAGCCGCCGTCATCTCCATCCCTAGATCGGAAGGGATGTGAAGCTCTTCCCGGCACCCTGCCGGAGGGGAGAATTCACCCTGGAGGCCTTCTTCATCACCATGCTAGCCTCTGGTGTGATGCGTGAGTAGTTCATCCTTGGACTACAGGTCCATGTAGTAGCTAGATGGTTGGTCCTTCTCCTTTGTGCTATCATGTTTAGATCTTGTGAGCTCCGTTCATGATCAAGATCATCTATTTGTAATCATACATGTTGTGTTTGCGAGGATCCGATGGATATTGAGATGCTATTTCAGATTGATTATTGATTCTATCATGTATTTGTTATTTGTGATCTTGCATGCTTTCCGTTGTTAGCAGCTATCTTGGCTAAGTAGATGCTAGCAACTCCAAGAGTTAGTATTTATGCTCGATAGTGGGTTCATGCCTCTAGTAATCTGGGGAAGTGACAGCAATCTCTAAGGTACTAGATGTGTGGTTGCTACTAGGGAGAAAACAACAATCCTTTGTTCATAGAACAATCGTATTGTTTACTTTACACGCAATGCATAATGCAATTATCTGTTGCTTGCAACTTAATACTGGAGGGGGTTTGGATGATAACCTGAAGGTGGATTATTAGTCATAGATGCAGTTGGATTACGGTCTATGTATAATGTTGTAATGCCCAATCAAATCTCAAAGGAGTCAAGATGATTAGTATATGCATGTATGCTTTCTCGAAGTTTGTCAATTGCCCCGCTGTAATTTGTTCACCCAACATGTCATCTATCTTAAGGAGAGCCACCACTAGTGAACTATGGACCCCGGTCCTTTCTTTTATCATCAATCTACAACTGTTTACTGCTTTCTGTTTACTTTCTGCAAGCTTTTATTTTCTTCCACACAATACGTTTAATCCTTTGTTTTCAGCAAAACCGGTGAGATTGACAACCTCACTGTAAGTTGGGGGCAAAGTTCTGTGGTTGTGTTGTGCAGGATTCTAAGTTTGACACAACACCTTGGAGGTGTTTCCTTGCTCCTACTGGTTTGATAACCTTGGTTTCATAACTGAGGGAAAACTTGTTACTATGGTCATCATACCTTCCTCTTGGGGTTCCCCAACGAGCTCGATATATTTTGGGTCATCAGACACCGGATCAACTCTAACATAGAGGCGCGGCGCTACGAGAATGATGATATATACATGGGTCCAAAATGCTTTGGACCACAAATTCGACAGACACAGTTCCCAGAAGGATTTTCTATCTCAAGACACATCCAAGCCTACGACGGTGTGGCCCTGCCAGATACGTGTCTCTAGAATTTTTTCCAGGCTTGCTGCATCGCCAAAGGCAGAAATAGCTTGGTCATGACCCGGTATCTCCTGCTTATGTTGAGGAAGACAGCACAATCTTGGCTCAATGAACTTCCGGAAAACACCATCCACAACTGGTATGACATGCAAAGGGCGTTCTTTCGGAATTTTGATGGCACATATCGGAGGCCCTGTACGGTTTTAGACCTACAGCGTTGCACCCAGAAAGCCAGAGAAACTTGCCGGGATTATCTTGGATGATGGATCGACACCAAGAACTCCTGTGAAGGGGTAAACGAGCAAACTGCGATTGAAGCTTTTATTGCAGGACTCCCAATTGGTTTACTGCATCACCGCTTGAAGTGCGACAAAGTCACTGATCTAGGAGAGATGATAGAAACGGCAAGAAAATATGCAGATGCTGATGATGATGTATAAGGGCTACTGAATGTCCTAGCTGTACCACAGTCGGCAAAACAGCCGAAGCAACAAGCCCAGAAGTGCAAGAACACCTCGAAAGAAAATCCCAATGCGGAAACCGCGGTTGTCACTGCTACTTTCGGGTCTGGAGGACGAGGAGGGCGCGGGGGCGGCCGTGGGCGCGGTCGTGGGACGTCAAGAGTCCATGGTAGAGGAGACCAGCAACCTGGCAAAACCAACTCTTGGGCCGACATTGCCAATAACCCGTGTGTGCATCACTTAGATGCCAAGGGGGTCTTGTCCCACACAAATGTCGAGTGTCGTTTCAATGACGACATCAAGAAATACGATTTTGGTGGCTACAGGGCTAAGCGAAAGAAGGGAAAGAAGAATCTCGAAAAAGAAAAAGAGACCAAGGAAGATTCCGACATGGAGGAAGCCGAGCCTTCAAATCCCAAGTCGGATGGAAAGAAGAACTTCCCAACGAAGAAAGACACTTATGTCACTTTCCTTGGATCCCAACCAGCTAAGGTCAAGAAAGCAGTCTTGCATGAGCTCAACGCAACTGTTCCGACTGTCCCGCAATTCTTGGACGGGTCGGAAGTGACAATCACCTTTGACCGTGATGATCATCCCCCTAAGTTGCACATGCAAGGAAAATGCGCCTTAGATGTCAATCCACTTATTGAAGGCAATGGTTTCTCCAAGACTCTCATGGACGGCGGCAGCAGCATCAACACCCTCTACATTTAAATGATGTGTCGGATGAGGATCTCGGAAACTCAGCTGAATCATAGCTCTGTGATCTTTCACGGAGTTGTCCCAGGTAGACAAGCAAATTCCCTGGGAGAGATCACTTTGGATGTTACCTTTGGAACTCCAAGGAATTACAGGACGGAAGCACTTTCCTTCGAAGTGGTCTCGTTCAAGAGAGCATACCACGCTATATTCGAATGGCCGTCTTATTGGGATTTCATGGCTCGTCCATGTTACATTTATAATATGATGAAAATTCCAGGTCCAAAGGGCGTGATCACCATCAGGGGAGACCCGAAGAAAGAGCGAGCGTGCGAGGACGGAAATGCCGCCTTTGCTAAAGCCATGCTGCACGCCCAAGAGTACCAGGAGATCAAGAAGACCATCGACCTGTCTGAGATGCCCGCGACAAAGAAGGAGGTTACAAAGTCGACTCCGGAGTTCAAGACATCGGAAGAGACGAAGACAACGCTGTTGAAGGATGATAACCCCTCCAAGGTGACCCAGATAGGTGTAGGTTTAGATAGCGCATAGGAAAGCACGCTCGTCAAGTTCCTCCAAGCAAATCAAGATATCTTTGCATGGCAGCCATCTGACATGACCGGAGTACCTACAGAACTTGCCGAGAACTCTCTAAATGTAGACCCAAACTCTAAACCCGTCAAACCTTCCTTACGATGTTTTAGCGATGAAAAGCGAAAAACAATAGCTGAGGAACTAGCCCGACTCGAGTTAGCTGGATTCATAGAAGAGGTCATCCACACTAGGTGGTCGGCCAATCCTGTAATGGTCCCTAAAACGGACACCACTGATTTGATGATGTGTGTTGATTATACCGCCTTGAACAAGGCATGTCCCAAAGATCCGTTCGCTCTGCCTAGAATTGATCAAGTTATCGATTCTACGACAGGCTCTAAAATCCTATGTTTTCTCGACGCATATTCCGGTTATCACCAAATTCGGATGAAGGAACCAGACAAAGTCAAAACTTCATTCATAACCCCCTTCGGAACCTTCTATTTCGTTACGATGCCCTTTGGGCTCAAGAATGCAGGAGCTACATACCAACGCACTATGCAGCGTTGCCTCCACGATCAAATCGGACGCAATGTACATGCATATGTGGACGACATTGCGGTGATGTCCAAAAAGAAGGAAACCTTAATTTCCGACTTGGAGGAAACATTCGCCAATCTACGCAAATACAACATAATGCTTAACCAGAAGAAATACTTCTTTGGAATACGAGCCGGAAAATTGTTAGGTTTCATCGTGTCTCAAAGAGGCATAGAGGTGAACCGAGACAAAATTAAGGCTATACTCAATATTTCTAGGCTGACTCACCTGAAGGACGTTCAATGACTAACTGGTTGCATTGCTACAGTCAATCGGTTTGTAAGCCGACTCGGTGAAAGAGCCGCACCACTCTACAAGCTCCTGAAAAAGACCAAAACATTTGTTTGGACTGATGAAGATGAAGCTGCACTACAAGACCTAAAAGCAATACTCTCGTCCGCTCCTATCCTTGCAGCACCGGAACCTCGCGAACCGATGTTGCTCTACCTCGCTGCGACAAATAGAGTCGGCAGTGTCGTTATGGTGGTGGAAAGACCAGAGGAAAAACATGAGCACCGGGTGTAGCGTCTGACTTACTACCTCAGCGAGGTCCTAACTGAATCAAAGCAGCGGTATCCATACTATCAAAAGCTGGCTTATGGTGTGTTCTTCGCATCCCAGAAGTTATGACATTATTTTCCGGAACATCCAATTACCAAGGTGAGCACAACTCCCATGATAGATATAATCAACAACAATGATGCTACAGGACGTGTCGCAAAATGGGGCATAGAGCTTTCAGCTTTCAACATTGAGTACAAACCTCGTACAGCAATCAAATCCCAAATACTCGCTGACTTTGTCACTGATTGGACAGAGACAACGGAAAATATGACCCTCCCAGAGTCAGAATACTGGACCTTGCATTTTGACGGGTCTAAGACGCTCGGGGGATGGCGTGGTGCTCAAATCACCCCAAGGACATAAACTTTTCTATGTGTTGCAGATTCACTTCCAGGCAACAAATAACATTGCCAAATATGAAGCACTGCTGCATGGAATCTGGATTGCTAAGGATATCGGCATCCGGCAACTTATGTGTTATGGAGATTCGGATCTTGTTGCTCAACAAGTGTTAGATATTTGTAATGCAAATAAGCACATGGCAGCATATAGAGCTGTCGTGGATGAACTAACTAAATCGTTCGAAGGGTTTGAGGTTCAACACATCCCTAGAACAGAAAATAAGGAAGCAGATGCATTATCTCGTATAGGATCTACACAGAAAAAGGTTCCAGATGGCACTTTTTTAGAGCACCTCAAAGTTCCCTCTATAAAAGGAGTAGATGAAGAATATCCGACCAAATCCGACTCACCTTTAGTGGCAGTTCTGGCTGTAATTCCTAGCTGGCCAACCCTACCTTGACTACTTGGTAGATGGAAAATTACCCGAAGACGAGGTTCTGACCCAGCAGATCGTCCGACAAGCAAAAACCTATACTATCATAAGTGGTGAGCTCTATAAGCGGAGTGTGTCTGGGGTCTTTCAACATGGTGTATCTTCGAAAGAAGGAGTGGAAATTCTAAGGGAAATCCACGAAGGCGAATGTGGTCATCACGCTGCAGCCAAATCTTTAGTGGCAAAAGCTTTCAGACACGGATTTTTCTGGCTTACAGCCAAGGCAAATGCCGAACGGCTGGTCAAGACGTGCAAAGGCTGCCAAAAGTACGCCAAACAAGCTCATGTTCTTGCTGATCAGCTACGAATAATATCTATAACATGGCCCTTCGCGGTCCGGGGGCTTGACATGGTAGGACCGTTTAAACGGGCTCCAAGTGGATTTACTCACCTCTTAGTGATGGTGGATAAATTCACAAAATGGAATTAGGCTAAATCCATCACAAGTTGTGATGGAGCAACAGCCAGAAGATTTTTCGAGGATGTTATAATCCGATACGGTTATCCACATAGTATTATTACAGACAACGAGAGCAATTTTCTATGGGAGAGCTTGCTGAATTCTGCGACGAACAAAATATCCGGCTTGACATTGCGTCAGTCGCACATCCACAGGCTAACGGACAAGTTGAAAGAGCAAATGGTTTGATCCTACAAGGCCTCAAACCAAGACTCGAAGCACCACTTCGGCGTGCTGCAGGGGCTTGGGCAGATGAATTACCATCTGTAATATGGAGCTTGAGAACAACTCCAAACAGGTCAACCGGATACACACCTTTCTTCTTGGTCTATGGTGCAGAAGCCACTACTAGGAAACAGCTCTTCTGTGGCGCATGGAATTCCATCTTCTGTGGCGCATATCCCTGTCGCCAGTATTACCCCGCCACTGATATCTTCTTCCTGTGGCGCATATAGAAATGCGCCACAGAAGTCACAGACTTCTGTCATGCATTCCTGCATATGTGCCACAGGAAGCAGTTCAGTGGCGCATATAGAAATGCGCCACAGAAGTCACAGACTTCTGTCATGCATTCCTGCATATGTGCCACAGGAAGCAGTTCAGTGGCGCATACAATCCAATGCGCCATAGAGTATATATGCGCCACTGAGTATATTACATGTATTCAAAATAAAATACATTCCTGGTGTATAATCAAGTATTTATACAGGATTTATACAGGATTTATCCAGATCAGTATAAACAGTACATTACACATGTAGTAGATGAAAACCGACATATAATACAAACACAAATGTAATGTCATCACACTTAGAGCCCGATCGAGATACATATATAGTGTCAAGTGCCGAATTTTTACACAAGTGCCGAATACAAAGTTCATATCATCTCACATTACAAATATGAAGTGTCCACCGCCGCCTACACTAGGATCAAATAGAATACAGCTGTGATAATGGTGAGCAAGAGCATTAGCCCGACCAATATCTTCATCCGGTTCTTCTTCCACAAGTGGTTCCTCCACTTGGCTACCGCCTCCTCTCTAGTCGCGTATCCTTTGTAGATGTTGCCGCTGAACTTGTTCATTTGTTTGTGACAATCCTCCCACTCCTCATAGACTCCTGGAACCCTACCCATGTACACCACATACCACCTTGTCGCCATCTCTATAGACGACAAGGCATATTAGTAAAAATACAATGAAAAGAATTAATAAAGGGTTCACATCCATATATATATATGTTCACAGAATATAAAACAAAGGATCCATAAACCTAAAAGATAGATCATCATAGAAGCAATAAGTTCAACGACAACAAGGTAGTTTAAGTCTAACAACAATGACCATTTGGACCACAAGATAGTAAAATTTATGACACACACACTAATACAACAGGCGTCCATCAAGAATATACACACACTGGATCATGCTAGAGGCACACATCGATCATGAAGACTTCCTCTTCTTGCTCGGCTTCGGGAATGGTAGATAGCCCTCTTTTGTCATCCACGTCCTTGTGTCACCTTGCTTATGGAGGCGTTCTTCGATCTCCCTCTTACTCAACCCTCTAGCGTGTTGTAGGGCACCCCCCTTGTGTTGACATCTTCAATGATGATTTGCAACAACTTCATCTGAATGCGATGGAAGTATTCTCTAAGATCAGCATCGTCGATTCACGCCAAAGTTTCGTCCCATCCTCGGAGACTAGATGGTAGCGTTAGGTTCTGGCAATCCCGAACATAGCCTTTAAGGTGATGGAGGACGTAGAAGGCCTCCTTGGCACCAGTAGTCGACTGCTTGACGCAAGGGAATTCGAGCACGTGCTTGAACATGTGTTTGCCATCCTTGATACATTCCCCCTTATCTACGAAGGTGCATCCCTTCTTGGTGTAGCCCTCGAGAGCCTCATTGAGAACACCCCTTATTCTGGTGTAGTCTTTGTTCTTCTTCAAACTCCCCGAGTCGAAATACGTGGCTAGCGAATACCTCGGGGCAAGGACGATGAGTGTGCGGTATTTGTCTCTACACACCACAATTGGAACGGAATGTTGGAAAAAGAGCGAAGGAAGAAATCTATAAGAAATGCATAAGAGCCCGAGTCAGACATCAAATAGCTCCAATTTCCATTATCCGTTGTATCAAAATCAGTAAGATGTACAATCCAATTTCTCGATTCAATAGAAGCCCATGCGGATGCGGATACTGCCATTCCTCAATAAAAGCGTAGATCAAGTTGGTAAACAGGTGGCGCGAGTTGGTAATACTACAGACTGTGACCACAGGTCTGCTAGATCGGGTGTTTGATCAGATAAGGGATTGTGGGTTCGATGTGTCACCTAAAGGGGTTATTGACCACCCTTCGTGGCCTGCCTCTACTGAGTTCAGAAATCAAAAGAAAGTCTCATGTTGCTCCTCAGAAAACGCGTATAGTGGCCTTCGTCGATGGGACCTCCAGTGTATGAAACTTTTTACGGTGGCGATGAGCGAGTGTGTGTACTTACTCGGGAAAGAAAGACAAAAGAAGTGTGCCCTTCCTCTTGTTGTCCACCATGAACTTCTCGAGGTACGCCGTCGCCTTGGTCCGTGTCTTTGATCCTTGGACCAACTGGCTGTCCCGCATGTAGTAGGGATTCACTATCGCGATTTCC
The DNA here is from genome assembly GCA_916181665.1 of Avena sativa. Classification (NCBI taxonomy): domain Eukaryota; kingdom Viridiplantae; phylum Streptophyta; class Magnoliopsida; order Poales; family Poaceae; genus Avena; species Avena sativa. Next base: position 57,193,643 of record OV702292.1, read on the forward strand.
GGGGTACTCTCTCTCTTGATCTTGATCGCCAGATTGAGCGCGTATAGGCGGACCAAGTTATAGTCTAGCCGTTTCATGAGAAATAGCTTGAATATGTCCTCGAACGCTATGAAGAATATATCCGCGGGGGGTTCATCGACGAAGCCCACGTCATGGCACCTTGGCCGTGAAAACCGGGTAATTTGGATCTTCGTCTTTAAGAAGGAGGCCCTCTAGTGTCTTGACACCCTCGTGCAAAGTTAACATGGCTCCAACCGAAATGTGGATCATATCCGGAGTCAATATCGGATCACTAGCTACATGCACTCGGGGCAAGCCATATTGTGTGGATGGTACGACGACGGCGTCCTGACCCCGGATCCTCTTCGGAAGAGGCTAGCTCGCACCCTTCTTATTATTATTACCTCTCTTCCTGTAGTGCTTCTTCTTCACAACAGTGTCAACCACTGCCATCTGCTCATCAGCCGCCTTTTGGAGTGTGTTGGGGCTGAAAACTTATACATTGCAAATGTATTTATAATTTTTGATGTTCCATGCTTGGTTTTATCCACTTTCTTGTGTTTTGTCCAAACTTTGGAGTACTTTTCATATGATTTCTTGGACTAACCTATTAACAAGAGCCACAGTGCCAGCTGCCTGTTTTCTACTGTTTTTTGTTCCAAGAAAGTCAGAAAATGAATATTCTCGGAATTGGACGGGACAAAAGCCAAAGTGCCTATTTTTCCGGAAGTCATCAGATGCCAGAGTACGAGACGGAGAGGGGCCAGGGGGCCACCACACCACCTGGCCGCGCGGCCCAGCCTGGCCCGCGCCAGGGGGTGGTGTGGCCGCCTCCGGCACCCCCCGGCCTCCCCTTCCACCTATAAGATGCCCTCGGGACAAAAACCCTAAGTACCCGATCAAAAATCCACGAAAGAGTTTGTAGCTGCTGTCATCTCCATCCCTAGATCGGGAGGGATCTGAAGCTCTTCCCGGCACCCTTCCGGAGAGGGGAATTCACCCTGGAGGCCTTCTTCATCACCATGCAAGCCTCCGGTGTGATGCGTGAGTAGTTCATCCTTGGACTATGGATCCATTTAGTAGCTAGATGGCTGGTTCTCCTCCTTTGTGCTTTCATGTTTAGATCTTGTGAGCTCCGTTCATGATCAAGATCATCTATTTGTAATTCATACATGTTGTGTTTGCGGGGATCCAATGGATATTGAGATGCTATTTCAGAATGATTATTGATTCTATCATGTCTTTGTTATTTGTGATCTTGCATGCTTTCCGTTGTTAGTAGCTATCTTGGCCAAGTAGATGCTAGCAACTCCAAGAGTTAGTATTTATGCTCGATAGTGGGTTCATGCCTCTGGTAATCTGGGGAAGTGACAGAAATCTCTAAGGTACTAGATGTGCTGTTGCTACTAGGGAGAAAACAACAATCCTTTGTTCATAGAACAATCGTATTGTTTACTTTACATGCAGTTCGTAAAGCAATAATCTGTTGCTTGCAACTTAATACCGGAGGGGGTTCGGATGATAACCTAAAGGTGGATTATTAGTCATAGATGCAGTTGGATGGCGGTCTATGTATTATGTTGTAATGCCCAATCATGTCTCAAAGGAGTCAAGATGATTAGTATATGCATGTATTGCTTTCTCGGTGTTTGTCAACTGCCCCGCTGTAATTTGTTCACCCAGCATGTTATCTATCTAAGGAAAGCCACCTCTAGTGAACTATGGATCCCGGTCCTTTCTCTTTACATACAATCTACAACTGTTTACTGCTTTGTTTTTACTTTCTACAAACTTTTAATTCTTTCCATTCGATACGTTTAATCCTTTGTTTTCCGCAAAACACGGTGAGATTGACAACCTCATCGCAAGTTGGGGACAAAGTTCTGCAGTTGTGTTGTGCAGGTCTCCATGTTGCTACTAACACCGGTAGTGCGCCCTGCCAAAGCTCAACTAGTAACACCTTTGGGGTGTTTCCTTGCTCCTACTGGTTCGATTAAACCTTGGTTTCATAACTGAGGGAAAACTTGCTGCTGTGCTCATCATACCTTCCTCTTGGGGTTCCCAACGAGCTCTACGTCGAACGACGAGCACATCACCTTTGCTAATTTTTTGACCTAGGAGTGCCCATTTCTCAACCGAAACGGAAGTGAATCGACACTTCGGGAGAAATGGGCAACTCAAATGAAATCCCTACAAGACAAAACACCCCATCCCCATATAGCATCACCATAGAACAACACCATGTAACAGTAGCACCATATAACATCACTATAATTAGTGTTAAAAACTTAAGATAAACAATCACATAGCTACAGGAGCACAAAGCCACCTCATGCTCACACAAACAAACAAGCATAGAGCTACAGGAGCACAGAGCTACAGGAGCACATAGCCATCATTTAGTACAGGAAAAGCATTTCATGGAGTAGTTCAGTTTACAAGGTTCAAAAGATTTCTCCCTGGCCAGTAACACTCATTGCCATTCTTTTTACTGCAGTAGGAACAACACTTTTGCACTTCACATATATAACGTGTTCAGTTCACAAGTTCAACTAAAGATTTACGGTAAGCATGTAGAATCCATCACCATAGTTTGGGCTGCAAAAATTGTAACTAAGCTAGGAAACTAAGCTACTGCCTATTTTGAAGCAAACTAAACAGCATAGCACACAGCTGACGTTGCAAGAAACTAGCACAGAGCATAGCTCTTTCATATAGGTATAGAAAGCATGGAGAAATGTGTATTGAACTATTGATGCCTTTATTTAAGGTGAACCATGAAACCAATCTGGAAAAATAGGATAAACCAAAACACTTGAAATGATGACTATAACCTTGCACTACTCTTTCGCCAAACACATGAACATCTTCATCTCACCACATATGGACAGGTCCAGTCTAATAATATGTGTACCATTTCCCAAAATAATGAAGCAAATAACGAACTAGTAAGAGCTAACTTGTTGGCACTCTATTCTTGGGCACTGAAGCTGTTCTAATAGCTTACACGGTTGTCTTTGTTCTGTCAAAATACAAGGTGCATGTGGCGTGGAACAATCAACTCTTCCTTCGTTAATTTATCCCTCTTCTCTGCATCATTTACATTATATAAGCCTAGACAATAACTGTGTAAATACCATGCTAAATGTGGTCAGCAATCGCAACAAAACATCGATCACGGTCAATTTGGAGATGGTGAATTCAACACTATCAACTTAGACTATATATAGACCAGGGGACATCAAGTAATAACCAGATGTGATCATCAAGGTCTGAATTACCCAGCTAGTACCACTTGGTACACACATCTTATCCAACTACTTTCTAGTCGTGTAGCTACAGTATGACTTGCAACACAACATATGCTCAAGGATCAGTAACACATATAAGGTAGGTCCAGATAGCTTCAGTGGACCAGAATCACAATGAGGAATTCTGCACACATTCTGAAAAACCTGCGGATGGTACAAAACCTTTTCTTAGACTCTTAGTTTACAGCAAAGTTGCTGCTCAGCAAAGCTAGGTCATGTCATCTTAATTCTTTTACTCGCTGACTACACTCTTTAACTACACAAGTGCACAAGCACTTAACAGACTTAACAGTCCCATGTCCCAACAGTTTGACTAAGATCGAGCCAAGGATCCCTGAGGCATTCCAGTACACACAACTACACAAGCACTGCATCAGGTAAACGAGTCCATAGCCCAAGTGTGACACATGTTTTATCACAAAAACATCACATTATAATTCATCATGGCTAAGTATAGTACTCACTGTCTCACTCTGCTAGATGAACAACAATCAACAACAAAGAAAAGCAGAAAATAATCAAGTCTATCATCACAATTGACACTACCCGAGCATCTTTCTTAATTACTCCTATCTAATTAACCAATTGGCGCAGAGTCAAAGAGCCGCCACCTGCTGTAGAGTCCATGGTGGAGAGGTTCATGGTACCTGGGGATGGTGGATGGCGGACGGCGACGAGGTGGATGGCGGACGGCGAGGTGGATGGCGGACGGCAAGGTGGCTGCTCCTCCACGGGCTCCGGCGAGGTGTGGCTATGAACGGGCTCCTCCTCCTACGCGCCATGGACGGGCTCCTCCTCCACGGGCTCTGGCGATGGAGGGCGGCTCTCCTCCACGGGCTCCGGCGCGGCGGTGATGGGGATCTCCTCCTCCACGGGCTCTCCTCCACGGCGGCTCCGGCAGCAAGGGCTAGCGCGGCGGTGGTGGCTCCGGCGGCAGCGAGGGGTAGGGTTTGCGTGCGGCGAGCGAGACTGAATCGAATAGGGAGAAGGGGAATGAAAGGCCGAACCGTTTATCTCACTAAGTCCACAGGTTCTGTGGCGCATTTCGGCAATATGCGCCATAGAAGTTCCAACTGCGCCATAGAAGTTCCAACTGCGCCATAGAAGTTCCAACTTCTGTGGCGCATATTGCCGAAATGCGCCACAGAACCTGTGGACTTAGTACAAAACGTGGCGCGCGTGGTAGTATGACAAGATCACGCACTTGTCTTAGTGGTCTCTGCTTGCTTGTGCCATTCTAAACTTGGGGCAGCCAGGTTCGAATCCTGGTTGTCTCACATTTTTTTCTTTTTTAAAAACACAATTTTAATTATAGATCTGTTTAAAATAAAGCAAGAACATATACAAACATTCATATTTATTCAAAAAACTCTCTCCCTGAACATATACAATCATGTGATGTGTTTTTAATTATATATGTTTAAAATAAAGCAAGAACATATACAAACATTCATATTTATTCAAAAAACTCTCTCTCCAAACATATACAATCATGTGATGTGTCGAGCTAGCATCTCACAATCTTCTTGCCCTTTTTCGTTGCTGTTGAATACTTTAGCCCGTGCACTTTGAGATTTCTTCTTGTGTATGGACAACCTTTAGTAGGCAGTGTGGTCTTCCTTCTTACTTTAGTAGTAGTAGGCATGTCGAAGTACTTGTCGAATTCCTCTTTGATCTTTGGGTCGCTGTTTTTGTCAAAGTTTTGCTCGTTGGCGGCTCCTTCCATTCCGATGATGCTCCTCTTTCCCCTCCTAACTACAACACGGTTGGGCTTTGACGGGTCGGTAATAAAAAAGCATTGATCAACTTGGCTAGCGAGTACCCAAGGCCCATTTTTTGTGGAAGCGTTCTTCGTCGATTTGGCATCTGGTATAACCATTATGGTGAAATACCGGCCTTCTTTTTCCACGTTCTTGACCCATCTAACACGGAACATCGGTATGATCTCTCCACAATAGTTGAGCTCCCATATCTACTCGATCCTTCCGTAGAATCTTTCCATCATAGTAGTATTGTCATCAGCAAAGGATAACATAGTTACTCCTGAGTTTTGATATTCTCTATTCCTATCCTTTTCCTCGGTGTAGAATCTGTAACCTTTTATGTCGTATGACTGATAGGTCCTTAGGTTGTGCCCTGGGCCCTGCGACAAGGAGAATATGAGTTTTTGATCTTCCGTAGAAGGCGTCTGTGGGGGATTGTCTAGTTGCCTTTTCTTGAACCAACCCATGAAGCTGGAGTTGTGCTCTCTGGTTACGTCTCCCTTTTTCCTCGGCCGGCCCTGGTCGACGTACTCCTGCTCGATTAAGCTTCTGTGCTCTTCGACCCAAGGGCCGACCACTTCAATGTGTTGTAGCGTGACTTGGTGTGCCCTTTCAAAATCAGTGCGTTGACCATCAATGCCGACATGCAGTGAGCGGCAGCCCTTGCGGTGACCATATCCACCGAGCCTGCCGATGTGCTTGTTTGTGGGTATTCCAACAACCTCGTTCTTTGTGGTTAGATAATTCTGGCAGAAGGAGATGCACTCGAAAATCAGAAAGCCCTTGGCTATGCTTCCATCTAGACGAGACCTGTTGCGAACAAATCCTTTGATGACACTGTTTAGCCTTTCAAACGACATCATGTTGTCCAGGAATGTCGGACCGAGCTGGATGATGTCGTCCACGACATGTACAAGAAGATGCACCATGATGTCGAAGAATGCGGGCGGGAAGTAAATCTCAAGCTCGCATAGTATCATCATGATCTCTTCCTGTAGCCTGTCGAGCTGCTTCACATCGATCGACTTCCTAGATATGACATCGAAAAAGTTACAGAGGCCAAACAACGTCTCACGGACATGCTCGTCCATTATCCCATGGATTGCAATGGGGAGTTTCTGCGTCATCAGCACGTGACAGTCGTGAGACTTCATACCACTGAACCTCTTCTTCGCCATGTCCAGATATCTGCTTATCTTCCCCGAGTAACCGTGAGGAACTTTCACTCCTAAGAGGCACCTGAAAAACTGCTTGAGCTCCTCCAGACTCAGAGTGAAGCAGGCAACGCGAAGCACCACCTCATTCTTCTTTTGCGGCGACCTTGAGTCCCTTCCGTCTGATCATCATCATCATCACTATCAGGGTACTGAAGATCTTTCTTGATGTCAAGCAATTTAAGGTCCTTCCTTGCTTTCAGCCCATCCTTGGTCCTCTCTGGCATGTTCAGTAGAGTGCCAAGCAGACTCTCGGTAACGTTCTTCGTGATGTGCATTACATCGAGGCTATGAGGAGTGTGAAGGACCTTCCAATACGGCAGGTCCCAGAAAACAGACCTTGCTTTCCATACACCCAGCAGCGGCTTTGTCCTTAGTCGTTTTTTTCTAGGAGCAGGAAAATCTACCCAATTATTCAGTGCGGGGGTTGATAGGAAAGTAACATATTCTTTAGTGTAGGCGTCCCACGTACGGGTCAACGTCTCCCACAAGCTGGCTAACTACTCTCTCAATAGCCCGAGATACAGATGCATATCGATACCTGGTTGTTTTAGCCCCTGAATAAGAATGCTCATGTGTACATACCTTTGCTTCGTGCATAGCCACGGGGGAGGTTGTACGGCCATACAAACACGGGCTAGGTGCTATGCGTGCTACTCTGGTTTCCAAAAGGATTGAGTCCATCGGTGCTCATACCCAGCCTGACGTTCCTTGCATCGCCCCCGAACTCTTCAAACTCGATGTCTAATGCATTCCACTGGCTAGCGTCTGAAGGGTGTGTCAGGATCTTGCCCTTCTCTGTATCATCTTCGGGTTTCTCTCTTTCCACGTGCCATTGCATGAGCTTTGCTTCCTTAGGATCTACGAAATATCGCTGCAGATTGGGGTGATAGGAAAGTACCATACCACTTTTCAAGGAACTTTCTTGTGCCCTCTCTTGTATCGTCCTTGGCCACACACCGGACATGTGGTTCTATCCGCATACTCGTTCCGATAAAGTGCGCAATCATTGATGCATGCGTGGTATTTAATGTGTGGTAGGTCGAGAGAGCACATGATTTTCTTGGACTCCTCGATACTTGTTGGCAATATGTTCCCCTTAGGAAGTCGGTCGTGTCAGTATTCCATGTTCGCGTTTAAGCTCACATCGGTCCATTTGTATTCGACCTTCATCTCAAGAGCCTTGAGCGTTACAATCAAACATGTATCCTCGGGGCGACACCCAGGATACAATGGAGTCATCCCGTCTACCTCCATTTGGGCCAGCTTGGCTTTCTCTCTGGCTGCAGCTTTGTTGTTGCTTGTCTCCTTGAGGAGAAGTTCTTGAACATGAGGGTCCTGCAAGACCGAAGTTAGCAGCGTCTGTGTCTTTGCATCTTCTCCTTCTTCATGATGATCATGCCCGTCGCCATATCCTTCTCCATGCTGATCATGTCCGCCGGCATCTCCTTCGTCATGATGATCATGCCCGACGGCATCTCCTTTGTCATGATGATCATGCCCGGTAGACTCTTTGTCTTCTCACCCGCCCACGTCTTCGTGACCACCACCATGTCCTGCCGGTGCCTCATTGAGGTCGCGCATGAAACCGCGCCTGAGCAGGTGACCCTCCAATTGTCCAGATTTAGGGTCGATCCAGCGCTGCAGTTTGAATGTTCGACATGGACATCTTATCATGGTCTTGTTGTTCAGAATCATGTCCTCCTTCACGTCTTTCTTGTACCTAGCAATTCGACCTTCGCTCATCGTGAGGACCATGGTTGCTTGAGCGGTCAAAATAGAGAGTATAGGTAAGAACCACACCATATGAACACACACATGCATGAATGCTAGCCAGAAAAAATTCGGCATGACCTTTCCTAAAATTAGGACATATGGGTAGTGCAAAAATTTGCCGAAATGGAAATGAATCAACATTTCGGCAAACATCCATGCAACCACACCGCCCAGGACAACAACAAGCAAGCAACAAAAAACTTCCTCCCATTGAAAACATTCATGCACCACACAAGCATTGTCTCGCCATGGATCGCACACACACACCACCCGCGCGACAAGCTTCACCTACATGTTCATGGCCAAGTACTCACCTAGTAGACACAATAATAGCGAGACGAGACCGCGCGATGAGAGAGTGTGGACAAATAGATCTACAAGTTGGCGGAGAGGAAATTAGTAAACAAATAGAGACGTGAGAGAGAAAAGTAAGGAACTTTTAGATCTACAAGTTGGAGGGAAGCTTCCACTTATCAATATATGGACTAAAGTAGGTTTAGTTACAAGAAAATGGAGAAACTATGGGAAAAATGGGGTGTGAGGGAGGAGGAAGACGAGTTGGGAGGAGGTAGAAAGGAAGAGTTGTGAAATGGGTGGTGGTGGATAGATAAGGTGGGAGCTTTTGTCACCTTTTAAACATGGATCTAGACGCCCTCATCTGTGGCGCATATGGAGGAAATGCGCCACAGATGCTCAATCTTCTGTGGCGCATAAGTCCATATGCGCCACAGAAGTGGGTGAATTAGATTTCGTGTGGTGGGGCCCTCCTCCATGTTCTGTGGCGCATGTGAGGATATGCGCCACAGAAGTGAAACATATCTATGGCGCATATCCGCAAATGCGCCACATATCCGGAGTACCACCACAAGGCATAACCTGCACAGTTGGTCTGCTATGGTGTTTGAAACTTTGAATCGATGGATGCCAGTATTACGGCCATGGGGTTTTTTGATGCAGCCCGTTCTACGGACGCTCCTACATCTACACCAACAAGTCCCCTAAGTGGACCCATCACTCGTGCTGAGCCAAACTCCTACAAACTAAGGTGAACTCGCTGCTCTCCTCGTGCCAATTTGATACATCCTTAGATGGTGTGCTACTTTATGCAACTACTCTATGCATCATCAGGTACAAAACTCCAACACATCACCAAGCATCCAAAGATGGAGAACAAGAAGCAGGGCATGAAGCAGAAGCCGACGGAGCTGCTCAGACCGGAGTCTCCGGTCTGCGCACAACGGAGTCTCCGGTCCAACAAAGTTTCTGGCCTGAAGAGACCGGAGTCTCCGGACCCACCTTCGGTCTGCCCCCAGAATCGAGCTCGAGGACAATCTGTCTTGCCCTCCGGAGGCCGGTCCGGAGACCGACCGGAATATCCGGCCCAGACCGGAGTCTCCGGTCCACCACACCAGAGTCTCCGGTCCGACCGATGCCATGCATGTAAAAGGCCTTTGGGCCTTCGTCCCATGTACCCCTTAATTAGTCCAGAACTTGTCTTTTATTTCTAAAGTACCCCTGACTGTGTGGTTGGCCTATATATAGTCCCCCACCTCTATTCTAAACCCTAGGCATGATATTGGAATTAGTGGAAACCCCTTTGTGAATCTATCTAGTTCTTGCCTCATGCTCCTTGACCAAGGAGCACCAATATCCCCAAACCTCGTTGGAGTTTGTATCATGCCTCTGCGTTGTACAAGGTCTAGGCATCGGAGTCCCTTTGCCTAGACGTCAAGACCTCACCGAGTCTCCCATCTCGCCGCGCCGGTTTGAGAGAGAGTCGTCCGCCCGACGCCGATTCTAAGGATTGCGCCAGACTGGTCACCGCCGGCGTGAGCTATTGGTGTGTATCGTGGTTTTGTGTATGTGTGTTCATCGCGTTCTTCGTGCGTGCGTTTGTCGTGTTCATCCTCCCCTCCTCTTCCCGCACTCCATCCTTGATTTGAAAGGGAATCGTGAAAGATCGGGCCATCCTAGAGGTTTGCCCTCAACATATTGGTATCAAGAGCTTCGTTGCTCACGAAGTCCTCCGCAAATTTTTCTTCTATCCACCAAAAATTCGAAAATCCCCAAAAAATAGCCCATATTTGCCTTTGGATCGATCTCTCTATTTGGAGTGTTATTTGTGGTTTTGATCAAAAAAACCTTGTCTTAGGAGTTGGTCCAGCTTTATCCTACGTTTTCCCAGCCCAATTTAGCCAATTTTTCGCGGATTTGAGGCCCCAAGGCGTGGATTTACGCTCAAGAACACGAGCAGTTCGCGATCTGACTCCATACCGGAGTCTCCGGCCTGCATAGTGGAGTGTCCGGCCTACACCGAAGTCTCCGGCCTACCCACACCGGAGTCTCTGGCCTACCCTGGAGTTTCCGGCCCGAGACCCCGGAGTCTCCGGCCCTGACGCCTGATTTTGACAGTTTTGCCTCTAATTTCCTCTTGTTTGTGTGTGCCCGTGTGCGTGTCGCCAACTAACAGCAAGCTTCCGCATCAACAAACCCCGCGCTCATCGACACCACGGCCCACTAACATCATCCCGCACCACCGACGCCAAGTCTATCATCACCAACGAAGGTATAACTTGCGTCACCTTGTTAACCCTTATATTCCTTTGTGTGTACCTATCCCATGAGAGTGGCTCATCTTGTGTTTGCTTGAGCATTGTGCATTTGTCCTTGGATAGTGAGAGTGCAAGAGCAATATCAAGTGTGACTAGGTAGCATCAAGGGAGAGCAAAAAAAAGATACAAAGTAAAAGAAAAAGAAAAATAGTCTCCCCATGCAAAAGAGAGTCTCAAAGCTTGTAAGCAAGAGAGAAAGAAGAGCGACCAAGGCAAGTGCACAAATCCGTTGCTCATTTTTCCTCTTTGAAAACGAGCCATGGTCTCTCCTTGCATTGGCACGACAACGAGCTTAGTCTTTGTTAGGACATTTTGTTTGCTCATTTTCATAGTCGTGACGATCCCAACTATCTCCACGTGTGTGTATATAGTCGTAGGTTCCCGTCACCCCTTTTGAGTTTTGACCTTCGCCTTTGACTTGAGTTTTGTTGGATTTTACCCATGTTTGACTATCCCTTTTCTTTTGGTTGGTTCTTTGGCATTCCACAATCCTAACCTACCACCAACAAGCTTTTGAGAGTTAGTTCTTTCTTTAGTGTGAGTTTTCTTTGCAATTCCACTTTGCACGCTTATAGCTCTCACTTGTGCTTTCTAGTTTGGTGCAATCCCCAAGATGAGGTACAAGGCTAACACCACCATATTCCACTTCTATATACAATACTTGTGTGTCTCGCATGATGGATAGGCACGGTGAGTCGAGCCAACCACCTCCCCAAGAAGAAGATCAAGGACCGTACATGACGTGCGCAAGTCACTTCATCGTCCGCTAAGAGTTCCGTGAACGTTGCCAAGCCCTTGAGACGCGACAAGATGAACAATTTGGCGAGACTCAAGCCGAGTTCAAGAACATCGACAACCGCTTCGACGACCTGGAACGACAAATGCACGCAATGCATCATAACTTCGGCCACCAAAATGAAGCGTTCGAATGCTCTGTCGCTGAAACAAATGACAATCTTCGACGCCTCATCGATGGTATGGCAAGACCACGTTCACGCGCATCAAGCTCTTCAAGTTCTTTACATCGTCATGCACCTCTTCAACAAGATCTACATCCAAGTGCTCCGAGACGCAATGATGCCCCCGTGGTTGAAGATGGAAGTTCTTTGAACTATGTACCGTCCCCACTGCACGCCGCAACATCAAGCTATTATGGTGATTTCTCTTCAAGGCCACGAGCAAGGCAAGAAGCACACCGTCATCACACAAGGGCATTAGTGCTCCAACAAGAGCAACCACAAGAAGAACCACAAGTCTACCACCATCGACCGCGACACATACTTGACACAACAAGTAATGACTCCAATTTGGAGAATCAAGCTCGTCATCGACGTGAAGCTCTCCAAGATCCTCCTCATCATCATCAACGTCATGAACGTCCGCACCGACACCATGGTCATCACGAGGTGCCTCCTCCACCTCAACAAAACTTGGAGCATCAAGTGATACAAGTTGAGCGACGCCCACCATGTCAAGAGGCTCATGACCATGTTCTTCGCCGTGAGGCCCATGTGCCTAATCAATATCACCAACCGAGGAATGAGCCTCCTCTTCGTCATCAACCACGTCATGAGGCTCCACATCCTCAACAACCTCATGGGACCCAAGTGCCTCAACACCGTCAACAACCGCGCCAAGAGCAAGAGAAGCTCCTCAACAACAATATCAAGAGCAAGCTCCACAACAAGGTCGCGAGAACCAAGTTCCACCGCATCAACCAGAAGATCATCAACAAGGTCACCAAGCTCGTCGCAATGACCACAATGATGAAGAAACTTTCGGCAAGATCAAGTTCACAATGCCTAAGTTCACCAGATCCAATGACCCCGAAGAATACCTCTTGTGGGCACTCAAGGTCGACAAGATCTTCCGCATGCACAACTATAGCAATGAGAAGATGGTCGCCATGGATTTGCTTGAGTTTGATGATTACGCCAACCTTTGGTGGGAACAGTTCAAGTTGCTCTTGATGCAAGAAAAGAGCCTGCAATCACAACTTGCCATGGCATGAAGGCTCATATGAGATCCCGCTTTGTCCCCGCGCACTACACGCGTGACCTCTTCAACAACCTTCAATCGCTTCGTCAAGGGTCAAAGACCGTGGAAGAGTACTTCAAGGAAATGGAACTCAACTTGATTCGTGCCAACATATATGAGCGCATGGAGCAAACAATGGCACGTTTCCTTATTGGCTTGAATCACCCAATCAAGCGCATCGTCGAGTTCCAAACATACAACACCATGGTTGAGATTGTGCACATCGCAACAAAGGCTGAACGTCAAGTGCAAGAGGATATCAAGTACAACAAGCCCAAGATGTACTTCACCTACAAGCAAGCTTCAACCACTACACCAACAACTTTCAATGGAAGCTCCTCAAGTACCTCCAAGCCTTCCTTCAATCCCACACTTCCTCAAGGAAAACTGCGCCCAAGTGGCAAACAAGCAAAGAGTGATACACCTTTCAATGGTGAATGCTACAAGTGTGGAGGTAAAGGACATAAGTCGGATGAATGTGGAAACAAGAAAGTCTTGTTCATCCATGACAATGGTGATGAAGAGTACTTGAGTGAAGATGAATTTGATGCCCGAGTCAAGGAAGCAATGGCAAGGCAACGAGTGGAAGATGACCAAGAACTCCTCATGTGTGAACATGATGCAAGTCCATCGCTTGTCGTCACAAGGATCTCACGACTCAAGCACAAGAGCATGAAGACCAACGCTCCAATATCTTCCAAACACGAGCCGGCATCAATGGCAAATCTATCAAGGTGATCATTGATGGAGGGAGTTGTCACAATCTTGCTAGCACCGAGTTGTGTGAGAAGCTCAACCTCACCCTCCATCCGCACAAGCACCCCTACCACGTGCAATGGCTAAGTGACCAAGGGTCCGTAAAGATCAAGCATACCATATTGGTCTCCTTCGCCATTGGTCCTTACAAAGATACAGTGGAGTGTGATGTGGTTCCTATGACAGTTTGCCACATGCTTCTTGGTCGACTGTGGCAATTTGACAAGGCTGCTCAACATGATGGTCGCACCAATGTATACACCTTCAAATGGCTCAACAAAACATGTGTTTTGCAACCGATGACTCCTAGCCAAATAATTGCGGATAATGCAAAGGCTTTAGCGAGGGCGCAAAGCACAACACCTACTTGTGAGAAGGGCGGTGAGAGAGAGAACCACCTCATAGTGAGTGAGAGCCACAAACCAAACTCGAGTGGAAAAACGAAGAGTGTTCTCCTTGCCACCAAAAGTGAGATGAGAGATGTTCGGAACAACCCATCAATCTTGCACTATGTCCTCCTTTGCAAGGGACTAGCGCAAGGAACTAATGAATTAACCAATGTTCCTCCATCTTTGATGATTGTTTTGCAGGAATTCAAGGATGTGTTTCCCAAGAGCTTCCACATGGACTACCTCCTCTTCGTGGCATCGAACATCACATTGACATCATCCCCAGCGCACCACTTCCCAACCGCACCGCTTACCGCACGAACCCGGAGGAGACAAAGGAGATTGAACGTCAAATCAACCAACTAGTCTCCAAAGGTTTGATCCAAGTTAGCACTAGTCCAAGTGCCGTACCCGTGATACTTGTTCCAAAAATGGATGATACGTTACGGTTATGCATGGACTGTCGTCCAATCAATGCTATCACTGTGCGTTACCGACATCCCATACCACGTCTCGATGACATGCTTGATGAATTGTGTGGAGCCACTATTTTTTCGAAAATTGATCTTCGTAGTGGTTACCATCAAATACGCATGGCTGAAGGTGATGAGTGGAAAACTGCCTTCAAGACCAAACTTGGTCTCTATGAATGGTTGGTTATGCCCTTTGGTTTATCTAATGCCCCATCCACCTTCATGCGCCTTATGAATCACATCTTGCGTTCTCACATTGGAAAAAGTGTTGTTGTCTATTTCGATGATATTCTTGTTTATAGTAAATCACTTGAGGACCATATTACACATGTCAAGGAAGTTTTGCAAATCCTTTGACATGAAAAGCTTTATGCTAATCTTCCCAAGTGCACTTTTGCTAAAGACAAGTTGATTTTTCTTGGATTTGTCGTTTCTTCGAAGGGAATTGAAGTTGATGTTTCCATGGCAAAGGACATACGAGATTGGCCCATCCCAACAAATGTGAGTGAACTCTGAAGTTTTCATGGGTTGGCCGGTTTCTATCGTTGCTTTGTAAAAGAATTTTCCACCAATGCTTGTCCTCTCAACGAGTTGACGAAAAAGAATGTCACCTTTGTGTGGGGCAAAGCACAACAAAAAGCTTTTGATAAACTTAAAAAGAGGCTCACTGAAGCACCTCTCCTTGTGTTACCGGATTTCACAAAAACTTTTGAGATAGAGTGTGATGCTAGTGTTATTGGCATTGGAGGAATACTTATGCAAAATGGACGTCCTATAGCCTACCATAGCGAGAAACTTGATGGTGCTCACCTTAATTATCCAATTTATGACAAAGAGCTTTTTGCCTTAGTTCGTGTTCTTCAAGTTTGGCAACACTACCTATGGCCCAAGGAATTTATCATACAATTCGACCATGAGTCGTTGAAATATCTCAAAGGCCAAGACAACTTGACTAAGAGACACACTAAGTGGGTTGAGTTCATGGAGTCTTTTCCGTACATTGTCAAGTATAAGAAGGGCAAAGATAATGTAGTTGCGGACGCTTCGTCTCGCAAGCACACAAGCCTTCTTACGAGACTTGAGATCAACGTGTTGGGTCTTGAGGAAATAAAAACTTTGTATGCTTCCGACCCATTCTTTGAACCAATTTTCGCAAAGTGCTCCATTGACAAAGGAGTTGATGATTTCTATTTGCATAAGCGTTTTATCTTTAAACAAAACAAACTTTGCATTCCGAAATCGTCGCTCCAACTTTTGCTTCTCCAAGAATCTCATGGTGGAGGCCTTATGGGTCACTTTGGCCGTGACAAGACTTTGGACATGCTCTCCACTCACTACTTTTGGCCCATGATGAATCGCGACGTGGAGCGCTACGTTCAACGATACATGACATGTGTTCAAGCTAAGTCACAAGCTAATCCCTATGGTCTTTATATGCCATTGCCTATTCCTCATACACCTTGGTCCGACATTAGCATGGATTTCATGTTAGGATTGCCTAGATCTAAGCATGGTCATGACTCTATATTTGTTGTCGTGGATCGCTTTTCAAAAATGGCACACTTCATACCGTGCCATATGACCGATGATGCTTCACATGTTGCAAATCTGTTTTTTAGGGAAATCATCCGTCTTCACGGTGTGCCAAGAACAATCGTCTCCGACCGCGACGTCAAATTCATGAGCTACTTATGGAAGACACTCATGGCCAAGCTCGGCGTCAATCTACTCTTTTCATCCGCATCGCATCCCCAAACCGATGGCCAAACCGAAGTTGTCAACCGAAGCCTCAGAACTCTCCTTCATGTGTTGATCAAGAAAAACCTCAAGGATTGGGAGGAATGCATTCCACACGCCGAGTTCTCCTACAACCGAGCCAAGCACTCAACAACCAAGCTGAGTCCATTCATGATCGTCTATGGTTTTGAGCCCCTCATCGCGCTCGACATCCTACCACTACCTCTCCATGGGGCTTGTTCGTCTGCGGTACCAAAGTTGGCAGGCCAGCGCATGGCGGTACCTAAGTTACCTGAAATGACCGCGTTTCGAAAAGTTGGGCCACCAACTACCAAGAGGGGCCATTTCGAGGCAAACTCATCTCACCCCTGCCAAATACAAACATTCCGTTAAACCGCCCCGTGAAGTAGATGGTCGGGACCCACATGTCGGTTATCTGTCCGTGATGCGGGCGCCAACACGGCAACCTCTTAGGCAAATCGAGCAGCTAAGTGGATTGGATGCGTTGACCAATTTCACAAATCCATTCCCAGCTTTCCCCTAGCACCGGCGGTGTTGGAATCCACCCTCCAGGCAGGACGATCCCTTCGGACATTTGACTTCCAAGGCTAAGTTGCTGCGCCCAGTTGCTGCGCCTAGTCGCTGATACCGAGCTCCAATGGCGCATGCCATAGCCGCCGTTGCGAGGCTCTAGCCCGCCTCCGCTGCCGACGAGCCGAGCAGTTCGGAGGATGACAGATCCTACTATCAAGGAAGAAGAAGTTTTGCCTACAAGCGGGTGAGCTACCCTTCTCTTTGCTATTCGCACTAATTACAACTGCTAGCTGGCTACTGAACCTCAAATTGTTCGTTAGCCCAACGCTGACAAACATATTTTGTCCACAGTTTTCTGTCAAGTAGGATCCGCACGGACCCCCCCTTTCCTAGTTACGGTAGTACTCTACAGGTACGGCTCCAAGGGCAAGTGGTATAGAAGCCATTGTCTCACGATGGAAGAAGCGACTGCGCAAATCTGCACTATATCTGGTATGGTTGCTGCTTTGCATAATCATGTTGAAGTATCACCGAAGCAGACTGCAAAGTTCAGCTTCATGGATGAATGTGGCATCATGGTTCCTATAACGTGTGACAGTCGGCTAATTGGGTTGATGAAAAGGTATGCTTCGGGTTGCGTGTTTGAGGTGAATTGTGATGTACTCGATGTGGAAGGTGCTACAACTGGGAGTCGCCCTTCTATTCTTGGATAGGGTGGTTGCTCAAACCCAATTAGCTCCTGGTAAGCAAAGGTCGCTTGGGGTTTGCATGTTTGTGCTGAATTGTAATTTTTGTTTTATTTACTCTGTAGATATTGGGCAGTTATGCAATAGTCTTGTTTCTTTGACAGGAAGCGCCGCAAGGTTAGAAACATGACTGTCGGGTCAGTCATTTTGATGCCCGAAGAAATTAAAAATGAGTGGAAAGATGATGCTGGACACGATTCTGGTGCCCATTGTCTCGGCGATGCAGAGTACGTCAAGCTAAGAAAATTGGCATCGAGGAAGAGGAAGAAGGCAGGAAATGAAGAAGCCAGTGGACGTGAAGACTTGGCACCCAGGCTGCGGAAGAAGGCTGCTGGCAATGAAGATGCATAGTAATGTGTTGAACTTGAACCTATATATGTAATTATGTTAAATTCTAGAGCTCTGTGTGTGGCACGTTGCTGGTCGAAACAATCTACCCGCGTTCTCTAAGTAAAATGTACCGCGACATAGGGTTTGGAAACGCCCGAGTCAGTAGTTGAATCCTAAATTTTGATTGTGCCACTGCTATCTGAAAACACGCAGCACCGGTTCCACGATTGCTGAGGGGCAGGAGGTCTCCAAATACGATGGAATGTAAGTGGCACAAAAATAAATTATTTAAGCTGCCACACTCCACGAAGCAGCAACTTATTTCAAATGCTGCACAATGACGTGGCAACATAAACAACAATGTTCTCACCGATAATGCCCAGATGAGGAGGAAATGGGTACCACTTTCTGGCCTAATCTTGAGCCTGTCTATCTCACCGCCTCTCTGCTCCTACATCCCCTACATCTGGCGAAGCTCCCAGATCTCTAGTAATCGGGTGTACGTGCTTCCACTTTATAAATTGTGGTTGTGCCATTTGCATGCGGCCAAATCCACGTAGATTACGTTTAAACAAACCACCAATGTTAGAATACACTAGTAGAAAAGGGGTCTTTGGTCCACGGTCCTGTTCCCAATCCGGGACAGAGATCTAAATCGAGGCAGAAATTGATCTAAATCACAAATTCTTCCACAAATTAATCGAGACAGAGATCTAAATCGAGGCATTTCATTAATTCAACCACAAATTCTTCTAAACAAAGGTGTGATTTCACATCCTACATTAACTCAACCACTAGTCAACAATTTCACTTCCGCTGCCGCTGTCCTCCGAGCCACCGGCTTCCTCGTCTTCGTCGGACGGAACCTCCACGATTTCCACATTGTACGCGAGACAGAGCACCTCTTCGCGGTGAGCGGCGACGATGACGGTGAACTTGGTCCGTCCAGGGACGGACCAGAACCTCTCCCGCCCTTCTCGGTTGCGGAGATCCCGGTGCACCACGCGCCCGTAAACGATGCGGTTGCCAATCTTGGCCTTCCGCTCCTTATTGAACAGCGCCGGCCAGTACAGGCTGGCCGCCGCTTACCGGGGCAGCGCCCTCTTCCATGCGGGCATCTGGCGGTGGCGCGCCGCGATTTCGCTCTCCATCACGGCTCCGCCAGGGACGAGGAGCAAATCCACTGGCACCCCCGCATAGCTGATGCGCCATTTGTGAGGCACCATCACGGCAGGCGGCGCGAGGATGTCGAAGTGCGCAAACATCACCGCCTCGTAGAAGTTCAGCGAGGGCATCTCCATGGCAGCGCGGTGGAGATTGGAGAGGGCGAGGGGATGGGCGATGAAGCGACGAGCTGTGGCGCCTCCTATTTGTACACGAGGACGACGAAGCAACGGGCGGAATATCCAAGGGACATTGGTCAGACAAAAGGAAGTAATGCAGGGTTAAGACAGATTAACGGGCGACCAATTTTTTTACTCCCAGGACTCCGGGGCCAATAGTTCAGACCGCTAGGTCAACAAGTACAACCATTACAACTTAAAAAGGCACGGAGATTAAGCTAAATAGAACTAGTTATCACACATCTCCTTGATCTTCCTAATCTTAGCCCTATGCGCATCTTCCTGCGAGAGCAAGGATCGATCATCTGCTCCTTCCTTTTAGCATCTTCCTTGCACAGCTTCAATTGTTTCTCTGCATCTTTCCTCATGCACTTGTCAATACTCATAGTTGTGAACTTCAGGACTTTGGCCTGGTGAAGATCCTTCCTTGCTTGAGTCAGTTCTTGATCTGCTTTAGCCTTCAGGGCCAATGTCGCGTCCCTCTCTTTCTCGACTTTGCTAACCTTGTCTTCCACCCCCATGAGTTCTCGCTTATGCTTGGTCGTGTCAACTGGTTCCCATAGCTTCATCTCAACATTGTCAAGAAGTGAGCTGAATGCGGATTCTTTCAACTCAATAGTCATTTCCCATAGTTTGTCCAGCGTTTTTTGCATCGATTTGGGCCACTCTGGATCTACCCATTTGACAGCACCGCAACTTCCGCCTCGCATCATTGCACGATGTCCTTGACACCGTTGAAACATCATGTCTGCGTTTCGTCCTTCGAATGCTATAAATTTAGCGGGCACATATCCATGTTTACATAGCAGAGGATTGTCTTCATCCGCTAAACCGTGATAGTCAGCGTCATACATCGTCTGGTTGTCCTAACACATCATACGCGCATGAGTAAACGGAGTAGATCTGGCTCAAAAAATAGATAACTGGCCACGAACGATAGAGATAGAGATGAGACGACTCACATCGAAATCACCGTCCCTGTCGTCACAACGCGTTTCCTCGCCGTCTCCCCTTGAACCACTGGCGAGAGGGGAGGGGGTGACTGCCGGAGAGGGGATTGGGATGGAGGCGCAGTCGGCTTGCGGCTACGGCATGATGGGAGTGAAGTGGGGAATGTGGCTTCGAGGGGAAGGAAGATTACAGGGAGGAAGAGAAGTAATGGGGACGTGACACTGGGATATGGCCCGCTGAACTCGTGAGTCGTGACACTCGCAATAGGGGAGCCCCCGATGTTGCTAGTTTGTCCAGAGCAAGCGTGGCCAATCATGCCGCAAAACAGACTAGTCGCGGATCGATCTCACGTAAACCAGCCTAATCGTCCAAGCGCCCCGATCGAATGGTATGTAACAATCGACAAGCAGAACAATTGTGTTAGGGCATGCCTTCTACAAGACCCGGTCTAACGCTAAGGTTAGGGATCTCCTAAGGTTAATTATTATCCATATGCGGTTTATGAAAAGAACATGCATCCAATGACACTGGTGGATCTAGCTGTGGTTAATGAGAAGAACACACATGCAATGACACTGGGTTTGGTTCATGATATGGTTTATGGGAAGAACACACATGCAATGACTCTAGCTGTGGTTCATGAAAAGAGCAGACATGTGATGAATCTAGCTGTGGTTCATGAAAAGAGCAGACATGTGATGACTCTAGCTGTGGTTCATGAGAAGAGCAGACATGCAATGACACCGGTGGATCCATGTCTGGTTAATGATAAGAACACACATGCGATGACACTGGGTGTGGTTCATGAAAAGAGAAGACATGCAATGACACCGGTGGATCCATGTGTGGTTCATGGGAAGAACACACATGCAATGACACTGGTGGATCCTTGTGTGGTTCATGGGAAGAACACACATGCAATGACACTAGTGATATGTTGTTTGTGAGAAGAACACACATGCAATGACTCTAACTGTGGTTCATCAAAAGAGAAGACATGCAATGACACTGGTGGATCCATGTGTGGTTCATGGAAAGAACACACATGCAATGACAGTGGTGGATCCATGTGTGGTATGTGGGAAGAACACACATGCAATGACACTGGTGATATGTTATTTGTGAGAAGAACACACATGCAATGACTCTAGATGTGGTTCATGAAAAGAGCAGACATGCAATGACACCGGTGGATCCATGTGTAGTTCATGGGAAGAACACACATGCAATGACACTGGTGGATCCATGTGTGGTCTGTGGGAAGAACACACATGCAATGACACTGGTGATATGTGGTTTGTGAGAAGAACACACATGCAATGACTCTAACTATGGTTAATGAAAAGAGAAGACATGCAATGACACCGGTGGATCCATGTGTGGTTAATGAGAAGAACACACATGTAATGACACTGAGTGTGGTTCATGAGAAGAGCAGACATGCGATGACTCTAACTATGGTTCATGAAAAGAGCAGACATGTGATGCCACCGGTGGATCCATGTGTGGTCTATGAGAACACACATGCAATGACACCGGTGGATCCTTACGTGGTTTGTGAGAAGAACACACATGCAATGACACCGGTGGATCCATGTGTGGTTCATGGGAAGAACACACATGCAATGACACCGGTGGATCCATGTGTGGTTCATGGGAAGAACACACATGCAATGGCACTGGTGATATGTGTTTTGTGAGAAGAACACACATGCAATGACTCTAACTGTGGTTAATTAAAAGAGAAGACATGCAATGACACCGGTCGATCCATGTGTGGTTAATGAGAAGAACACACATGTAATGACACTGGGTGTGGTTCATGAGAAGAGCAGACATGCGATGACTCTAACTATGGTTCATGAAAAGAGCAGACATGTGATGCCACCGGTGGATCCATGTGTGGTATATGAGAACACACATGCAATGACACCGGTGGATCCTTACGTGGTTTGTGAGAAGAACACACATGCAATGACACCGGTGGATCCATGTGTGGTTCATGGGAAGAACACACATGCAATGACACCGGTGGATCCATGTGTGGTTCATGGGAAGAACACACATGCAATGGCACTAGTGGATCCATGTGTGGTTCATGGGAAGAACACACATGCAATGACACTGGTGATATGTGGTCTGTGAGAAGAACACACATGCAATGACTCTAACTATGGTTAATGAGAAGAGCAGACATCCAATGACACTGGTGGATCCATGTGTGGTTAATGAGAAGACCACACATGCAATGACACTGGGTGTGGTTCATGATATGGTTTGTGGGAAGAACACACATGCAATGACTAGCTGTGGTTAATGAGAAGAGCAGACATGCAATGACACTGGTGGATCCATGTGTGGTTCATGGGAAGACCACACACATGCAACGACACTGGTGTATCCATGTGTGGTCTATGGGAAGAACACACATGCAATGACACTGGTGATATGTGGTTTGTGAGAATAACACACATGCAATGACTCTAACTATGGTTAATGAGAAGAACACACCTGCAATGACACTGGGTGTGGTTCATGATATGGTTTGTGGGAAGAACACACATGCAATGACTCTAGCTATGGTTCATGAAAAAAGCAGAGATGCGATGACTCTAGATGTGGTTCATGAAAAGAGCATACATGCAATGACACCGGTGGATCCTTAAGTGTTTCATGGGAAGAACACACATGCAATGACACTGGTGGATCCTTGTGTGGTTCATGGGAAGAACACACATGCAATGACACTGGTGATATGTGGTTTGTGAGAAGAACACACATGCAATGACTCTAACTGTGGTTCATCAAAAGAGAAGACATGCAATGACACTGGTGGATCCATGTGTGGTTCATGGAAAGAACAGACATGCAATGAGACTGGTGGATCCATGTGTGGTATGTGGGAAGAACACACATGGAATGACACTGGTGATATGTTGTTTGTGAGAAGAACAAACATGCAATGACTCTAGATGTAGTTCATGAAAAGAGCAGACATGCAATGACACCGGTGGATCCATGTGTGGTTCATGGGAAGAACACACATGCAATGACACCGGTGGATCCATGTGTGGTTCATGGGAAGAACACACATGCAATGGCACTGGTGATATGTGGTTTGTGAGAAGAACACACATGCAATGACTCTAACTATGGTTAATGAAAAGAGAAGACATGCAATGACACCGGTGGATCCATGTGTGGTTAATGAGAAGAACACACATGTAATGACACTTGGTGTGGTTCATGAGAAGAGCAGACATGCGATGACTCTAACTATGGTTCATGAAAAGAGCAGACATGTGATGCCACCGGTGGATCCATGTGTGGTCTATGAGAACACACATGCAATGACACCGGTGGATCCTTACGTGGTTTGTGAGAAGAACACACATGCAATGACACCGGTGGATCCATGTGTGGTTCATGGGAAGAACACACATGCAATGACACCGGTGGATCCATGTGTGGTTCATGGGAAGAACACACATGCAATGGCACTGGTGGATCCATGTATGGTTCATGGGAAGAACACACATGCAATGACACTGGTGATATGTGGTTTGTGAGAAGAACACACATGCAATGACTCTAACTATGGTTAATGAGAAGAGCAGACATCCAATGACACTGGTGAATCCATGTGTGGTTAATGTGAAGACCACACATGCAATGACACTGGGTGTGGTTCATGATATGGTTTGTGGGAAGAACACACATGCAATGACTCTAGTTGTGGTTAATGAGAAGAGCAGACATGCAATGACACTGGTGGATCCATGTGTGGTTCATGGGAAGAACACACATGCAACGACACTGGTGGATCCATGTGTGGTCTATGGGAAGAACACACATGCAATGACACTGGTGATATTTGGTTTGTGAGAAGAACACACATGCAATGACTCTAACTGTGGTTAATGCGAAGAACACACCGGCAATGACACTGGGTGTGGTTCCTGATATGGTTTGTGGGAAGAACACACATGGAATGACTCTAGCTGTGGTTCATGAAAAGAGCATACATGCAATGACACCGGTGGATCCTTAAGTGGTTCATGTGAAAAACACACATGCAATGACACTGGTGATATGTGGTTTGCGAGAATAACACACATGCAATGACTCTAACTGTGGTTAATGAGAAGAGCAGACATGCAATGAGACCGGTGGATCCTTGTGTGGTTAATGAGAAGAACACACATGCGATGACACAGGGTGTGGTTCATGAAAACAGCAGACATGCAATGACACCGGTGGATCCATGTGTGGTTCATGCAAAGAACACACATGTAATGACACTGGTGGATCCTTGTGTGGATCATGGGAAGAACACACATGCAATGACACTGGTGATATGTGGTTTGTGAGAAGAACACACATGCAATGACTCTAACTGTGGTTAATGAGAAGAACACACATGCAATGACACTGGGTGTGGTTCATGATATGGTTTGTGGGAAGAACACACATGCATTGACTCTAGCTATGGTTCATGAAAAGAGCAGACATGCGATGACTCTAGCTGTTGTTCATGAAAAGAGCAGACATGCAATGACACCGGTGGATCCTTACGTGGCTCATGGGAAGAACACACATGCAATGGCACTGGTGGATCCATGTGTGGTCTGTGGGAAGAACACACATGCAATGGCACTGGTGGATCCATGTGTGGTCTGTGGGAAGAACACACATGCAATGACACTGGTGGATCCATGTGTGGTTCATGGGTAGAACACACATGCAATGACACTGGTGATATGTGGTTTGTGAGAAGAACACACATACAATGACTCTAACTGTGGTTAATGAGAAGAGCAGACATGCAATGACACCGGTGGATCCATGTGTGGTTAATGAGAAGAACACACATGCAATGACACTGGGTGTGGTTCATGATATGGTTTGTGGGAAGAACACAAATGCAATGACTCTAGCTGTGGTTCATGAAAAGAGCAGACATGCGATGACTCTAGCTGTGGTTCATGAAAAGAGCAGACATGCAATGACACTGGTGGATCCACATGTGGTCCATGGGAAGAACACACATGCAATGACACCGGTGGATCCATGTGTGGTCTGTGGGAAGAACACACATGCAATGACAATGGTGGATCCATGTGTGGTTCATGGGAAGAACACACATGCAATGACACTAGTGATATGTGGTTTGTGATAAGAACACACATGCAATGACTCTAACCGTGGTTAATGAGAAGAGTAGACATGCAATGACACTGGTGGATACATGTGTGGTTAATGAGAAGAACACACATGCAATGACACTGGGTGTGGTTCATGATATGGTTTGTGGGAAGAACACACATGCAATTATTCTAGCTGTGGTTCATGAAAAGAGCCGACATGCGATGACTCTAGCTGTGGTTCATGAAAAGAGAAGACATGCAATGACACCGGCAGATCCTTACGTGGTTCATGGGAAGAACACACATGCAATGACACCGCTGGATCCATGTGTGGTCTGTGGGAAGAACACACATGCAATGACACTGGTGGATCCATGTGTGGTTCATGGGAAGAACACACATGCAATGACACTGGTGATATGTGGTTTGTGAGAAGAACACACATGCAACTAACTATGGTTAATGAGAAAAGCAGCCATGCAATGACACCGGTGCATCCATGTGTGGTTAATGAGAAGAACACACATGCAATGACACTGGGTGTGGTTCATGATATGGTTTGTGGGAAGAACACACATGCAATGACTCTAGCTGTGGTTCATGAAAAGAGTAGACATGCGATGACTCTAGCTGTGGTTCATGAAAAGAGTAGACATGCAATGACACCGGTAGATCCATGTGTGGTTCATGGGAAGAACACACATGCAATGACATTGGTGGATCCATGTGTGGTTCATTGGAAGAACACACATGCAATGACACTGGTGATATGTGGTTTGTGAGAATAACACACATGTAATGACTCTAACTGTGGTTAATGAGAAGAGCACACATGCAATGACACCGGTGGATCCATGTGTGGTTAATGAAAAGAACACATGCATTTACACTGGGTGTAGTTCATGAAAAGAGCAGACATGCAATGACACCGGTGGATCCATGTGTGGTTCATGGGAAGAACACAGATGCAATGACACTGGTGATATGTGGTTTGTGATCAGAACACACATGCAATGACTCTAACCGTGGTTAATGAGACGAGCAGACATGCAATGACACTGGTGGATACATGTGTGGTTAATGAGAAGAACACACATGCAATGACACTGGGTGTGGTCCATGATATGGTTTGTGGGAAGAACACACATGCAACGATTCTAGCTGTGGTTCATGAAAAGAGAAGACATGCAATGACACCGGCGGATCCTTACGTGGTTCATGGGAAGAACACACATGCAATGACAGCGGTGGATCCATGTGTGGTCTGTGGGAAGAACACACATGCAATGACACTGGTGGATCCATGTGTGGTTCATGGGAAGAACACACATGCAATGACACTGGTGATATGTGGTTTGTGAGTAGAACACACATGCAACTAATTGTGGTTAATGAGAAAAGCAGCCATGCAATGACACCGGTGCATCCATGTGTGGTTAATGAGAAGAACACACATGCAATGACACTGGGTGTGGTTCATGATATGGTTTGTGGGAAGAACACACATGCAATGACTCTAGCTGTGGTTCATGAAAAGAGTAGACATACGATGACTCTAGCTGTGGTTCATGAAAAGAGTAGACATGCAATGACACCGGTAGATCCATCTGTGGTTCATGGGAAGAACACACATGCAATGACACCGGTGGATCCATGTGTGGTTCATTGGAAGAACACACATGCTATGACACTGGTGGATCCATGTGTAGTTCATGGGAAGAACACACATGCAATGACACTGGTGATATGTGGTTTGTGAGAAGAACACACATGCAATGACTCTAACTGTGGTTAATGAGAAGAGCACACATGCAATGACACCGGTGGATCCATGTGTGGTTAATGAGAAGAACACACATGCATTTACACTGGGTGTAGTTCATGAAAAGAGCAGACATGCAATGACACCGGTGGATCCATGTGTGGTTCATGGGAAGAACACACATGCAATGATACCGGTGGATCCATGTGTGGTTCATGGGAAGAACACACATGCAATGACACTGCTGGATCCATGTGTTGTTCATGGAAAGAACACACATGCAATGACACTGGTCATATGTGGTTTGTGAGAAGAACACACATGCAATGACTCTAACTGTGGTTAATGAGAAGAGCAGACATCCAATGACACTTGTGGATCTAGCTCTGGTTAATGAGAAGAACACACATGCAATGATACTGGGTGTGGTTCATGATCTGGTTTGTGGGAAGAACACACATGCAATGACTCTAACTGTGGTTAATGAGAAGAGCAGACAGGCAATGACACCATGGATCAATGTGAGGTTAATGAGAAGAACACACATGCAATGACACTGGGTGTGGTTCATGATATGGTTTGTGGGAAGAACACACATGCAATGACTCTAGCCGTGGTTCATAAAAAGAGCAGACATGCGATGACTCTAGCTGTGGTTCATGAAAAGAGCAGACATGCAATGACACTGGTGGATCCATGCGTGGTTCATGGGAAGAACACACATGCAATGACACTGGTGGATCCATGTGTGGTATGTGGGAAGAACACACATGCAATGGCACGGGTGGATCCATGTGTGGTTTGTGAGAAGAACACACATGCAATGACACTCGTGATATGTGGTTTGTGAGAAGAACACACATGCAATGACTCTAACTATGGTTAAGGAGAAGAGCAGACATGCAATGACACCGGTGGATCCATGTGTGGTTAATGAGAAGAACACACATGCGATGACACCGGGTGTGGTTCATGAAAAGAGCAGACATGCAATGACACCGGTGGATCCATGTGTGGTTCATGGGAAGAACACACATGTAATGACACTGGTGGATCCTTGTGTGGTTCATGGGAAGAACACACATGCAATGACACTGGTGATATGTTGTTTGTGAGAAGAACACACATGCAATGACTCTAACTGTGGTTCATGAAAAGAGCAGACATGGAATGAAACTGGTGGATCCATGTGTGGTTCATGGGAAGAAGACACATGCAATTACACTGGTGGGTCCATCTATAGTATGTGGGAAGAACACACATGCAATGACACTGGTGATATGTTGTTTGTGAGAAGAACACACATGCGATGACACTGGGTGTGGTTCATGAAAAGAGCATACATGCAATGACACCGGTGGATCCATGTGTGGTTCATGGGAAGAACACACATGCAATGACACTGGTGGATCCTTGTGTGGTTCATGGGAAGAACACACATGCAATGACACTGGTGATATGTGGTTTGTGAGAAGAACACACATGCAATGACTCTAACTGTGGTTCATAAAAAGAGCAGACATGCAATGAAACTAGTCGATCCATGTGTGGATCATGGGAAGAACACACATGCAATGACACTGGTGGATCAATGTGTGGTTTGTGGTAAGAACACACATGCAATGACACTGGTGATATGTTGTTTGTGAGAAGAACACACATGCGATGAAACTAGGTGTGGTTCATGAAAAGAGCAGACATGCAATGACACCGGTGGATCCATATGTGGTTCATGGGAAGAACGCACATGCAATGACACTGGTGGATCCTTGTGTGGTTCATGGGAAGAACACACATGCAATAACACTGGTGATATGTGGTTTGTGAGAAGAACAAACATGCGATGAGAAGAGCAGACATGCGATAAGAAGACACATGCAATGACACTGGGTGTGGTTCATGAGAAGAGCAGACATGCGATGACTCTAACCGTGGTTCATGAAAAGAGCATACATGTGATGCCACCGGTGGATCCATGTGTGGTCTATGAGAGGAGCACACATGCAATGACACCGGTGGATCCTTACGTGGTTTGTGAGAAGAACACACATGCAATGACACCGGTGGATCCATGTGTGGTTCATGGGGAGAACACACATGCAATGACACTGGTGGATCCATGTGTGGTTCATGGGAACAACACACGTGCAATGACACTTGTGGATCCATGTGTGGTCTGTGGGAAGAACACACATGCAATGACACTGGTGATATGTGGTTTGTGAGAAGAACACACATGCAATGACTCTAACTGTGGTTAATGAAAAGAGCAGACATGCAATGACACCGATGGATCCATATGTGGTTAATGAGAAGAACACACATGCAATGACACTGGGTGTGGTTCATGAGAAGAGCAGACATGCGATGGCTCTAACTTTGGTTCATGAAAAGAGCATACATGTGATGCCACCCGTGGATCCATGTGTGGACTATGAGAGGAACACACATGAAATGACACCGGTGGATCCTTACGTGGTTTGTGAGAAGAACACACATGCAATGACACCGGTGGATCCATGTGTGGTTCATGGGAAGAACACACATGCAATGACACTGGTGGATCCATGTGTGGTTCATGGGAAGAACACACATGCAATGACACTGGTGGATCCATGTGCGGTTCATGGGAAGAACACACATGCAATGACACTGGTGATATGTGGTTTGTGAGAAGAACAAACATGCAATGACTCCAACTGTGGTTAATGAGAAGAGAAGACATCCAATTGTTGGGTCCGCAGCATAGAAAACAAAAAAATTCCTACGGTGTGAACTACATGCCAAGATCTATCTACTAGGTACAAAGCAACGGGTGGACATACATCCAACGAGAACTTACCCTCGAAGACAACGAGTTTTGTTACCGAGTAGGAACTCGTGGTTGATGTAGTCGTACACTTGCCGATCTCAAGATCGTGAGGAAGTCCGAGCACTGCAACTCAGCAGCGCATCCGTACTCGCACACACGTTCAAGCCACCGGACAACCTCCACCTCCTCGCTCCAGCGATCCAGCGGAAGAAGCAACTCCTTCCAAACGAAATGCCACCGGGAACATGTATGTCGCTAATCCGAGACCATGGGGGAATAATTCTAGAGGGGGAGAGAGATCCTTCACAAGGAGGTGTATGTGGATGAAGGAGGGAATGGGTGGCCTTTTATAGGAGGAGGGGGGTGCCCCTCCTCTCCATGGCCGGCGCATGGGGGGTGACCCCTCACCTCCCCCATTCATGTGGTGGTAACCCCTCCACATTAAAATGCCTCTTCACATTCACTTTTAAAGTCTCCACTTTAAATGCATTAAAATTCTCCAAGTTTAATGCTCTCTCATTTAATAAAACTCTTTTATTAAATTTATTCAGAATTTTGTTAATTACTTTAATTAACAAATATTCACATATAGCCCCTTGCAATATTTCAATATCACATGCAGAACCTCTTTCTGCAATTTCACCCGAAACAATTTCCGGTTTCTATTGAAACAATTCCTGCGCTTTGCAATTCTTTCATTTGAAACATATGTGCTCCAAAACGGTGTCCGGCAACTCTTAAGTGTGTCACCCTACGGTTCGCGAATAATGCTGACATGATCGAGACCCTTCTCCGATCAATAATCAACAATGGGACCTGGAGATCTGTACTGACTCCTACACATTCAACGATGACTTCTGTGATCGTGAGAACCTTAACGCTTGTAACTAAATCCCTTTGTCTTGCGATATATTACATGTCTGACATTCGATCATCGGTATCTCCATACCTAGTTTGATTTTGTTACCGACATGCACTCTTTTCTCGTTCCCGTGATATAACATTCTAGTGATCACATCACTTGCTTGCAATCTATCTCAATGTGATATCACCGAAAGGGCCTAGAGTATATCTATCCGTCATCGGGATTGACAAATTCCACTCTTGATCCATGAGCCTCAACGTAACACCTTTGTAGTACTGAACCCATCTTTATAGTCACCCTGTTATGGTGTGACGTTTGATGTTATCAAGATACTCTTCCGGTGTTAGCAATTAACATGATTTCATGGTCTAAGGATAAAGATTACTTCGTATGATGTTATAGCAATGTAAACATAATGACTTGATCGTAATGCTATACTTCGGATGAATGTTCATCACATCATTCCACCAATGGTGTGACCTTGTTATTAACAACATCCAATGTCCATGATTAGGAAACCTTGATCATCTTGTTAATCAACAAGCTGGTCTATAAGAGAGTCATAACTAGGAGCCCTTTTTGTTTATTAAACACACATGTATTGATGTTTCCGATCAATACAATTCTAGCATGCAAAATAAACATCTATCATATATAAGGAATACATAATAACAACTTTATTATTGCCTCTCAGGGCATATTTCCTTCAGTCTCCCACTTGCACTAGAGACAATAATCTAGTTCACATAGTGATAAATCTAACACCCATGGAGTTCTGGTGTTGATCATGTTTTGCCCTAGGGAGAGCTTTAGTCAATGGATCTGCTACATTTAGGTCCGTGTGTACTTTACAAATCTTTATATCTCCATCCTTGACATGCTCGCGGATGGAGTGAAACTGGCGCTTAATATGCTTGGAATTCTTGTGAGACCTCGGTTCCTTTGCGTTGGCTATGGCTCCATTGTTGTCACAATAGATCACCATCGGGTCCAACGCACTAGGAACCACACCTAGTTCCGTAATGAACTCTTTCATCCAAACCGCTTCCTGCGCTGCTTCTGAAGCAGCAACATATTCCGCCTCCGTCGTTGATCCAGCCACCACAGGTTGTTTGGAACTCCTCCAACTAACTGTTGCCCCGTTCAAGAGAAATACGTATCCGGATTGAGACTTAGAGTCATCCGGATCGGTGTCAAAGCTAGCATCGACATAACACTTAGCGACTAGCTCTTCTTCACCTCCGTATATAAGAAACATATCCCTAGTTCTTCTCAAGTACTTGAGGATGTTCTTTACCGCTATCTAGTGTTCCGAACCTGGATCAGATTGGTACCTACTAGTCAAACTAATAGCATGTGCCACATCCGGTCTTGTACATAGCATGGCATACATTATAGAGCCTATGGCCGAGGCATAGGGGATCTTATCCATCACCTCTCTTTCTTCCGCCGTAGCCGGACTTTGAGTCTTACTCAATGTCTTGCCTTGCAACATAGGTAAGAACCCCTTCTTACTTTCGTCCATATTAAACTTCTTTAATATCTTATCAAGGTATGTACTCTGCGATAGCCCAATTAGGCGCCTTGATCTATCTCTATAGATTTTAATGCCTAATATATATGATGCTTCACCAAGGTCTTTCATTGAAAATTTGCTGTTTAGATAACTTTTAACACTGTTTAAAAGATCTATATCATTTCCAATCAATAATATGTCATCCACATATAATATCAGAAATGCCACATTGCTCCTGCTCACTTTCTTGTAAATACAAGCCTCCCCATAAGTTTGGACAAATCCAAACTCTTTGATCACCTCATCAAAGCAGAGATTCCAACTCCGGGATGCTTGCTTCAGTCCATAGATGGATCGCTGAAGTTTGCATACCTTATTAGCATCCTTAGGATCGACAAAACCCTTAGGTTGTATCATATACAACTCTTCTTCAATATTACCATTGAGGAACGCAGTTTTGACATCCATCTGCCATATTTCATAATCGAAATATGCAGCAATTGCTAACATAATCCTAACCGACTTAAGCATCGCTACAGGAGAGAATGTCTCATCGTAGTCAACTCCTTGAATTTGTCAAAACCCCTTTGCGACAAGTCGAGCCTTATAGATGATCACATTACCATCAGCATTAGTTTTTCTTTTGAAAATCCATTTATTCTCAACGGCCTTTCGATCGTGAGGTAAGTCCACCAAGGTCCAAACTTGGTTCTCGTACATGGATTCCATCTCGGATTTCATGGCTTCTAGCCATTTGTTGGAATCCGGGCTCATCATCGCTTCTTCATACGTCGTAGGGTCATCCATTTCATCAACCATGAAATTCACAACAGGATTGCCATACAGTTCAGGAGCTGCACGTGTCCTGCTTGACCTGCGAGGTTCGGTAGTGTCCTCTTTGGGAGTTTCATGATCAATATCATTAGCTCTCTCTTCATTATGTGAAGTCAACTCCGAAACAACTTCCGGTGCTGCGCCACTCGCCATTTCATGAAGAGAAGGTTCAATAACCTCTTCGAGTTCTACCTTCCGACTACTCACACCTTTCGCGAGAAATTCCTTCTCAAGAAAGGATCCATTCTTGGCAACAAAAACCTTGCCTTCGGATCTGTGATAGAAGGTATACCCAATCGTTTCCTTAGGGTATCCTATGAAGACGCATTTTTCCGCTTTGGGTTCGAGTTTATCCGGTTGAAGTTTCTTCACATAAACATCGCATCCCCAAACTTTAAGAAATGACAGCTTAGGTTTGTTTCCAAACCATAATTCATATGGTGTCATTTCAATGGATTTAGATGGTGCCCGATTTAAAGTGAATGCAGCTGTTTCCAGTGCATAATCCCAAAATGACAGTGGCAAGTCAGTCAGAGACATCATAGATTGAACCATATCCAATAAGGTACGATTACGACGTTCTGACACACCATTACGTTGTGGTGTTCCGGCAGGCGTGAGCTGTGAAACTATTCCACACTCTTTCATGTGTGTGCTAAACTCGTAACTTAGATACTCTCCTCCATGGTCAGTCCGTAGAAATTTGATCTTGCTATTATGATGATTTTCCACTTCATTCTGAAATTCTTTGAACTTTTCAAAAGTTTCAGGCTTGTGTTTCATCAAATAGATATACCCGTATCTACTCAAATCATCCGTGAAAGTAATAAAATAACGATATCCACCTCGCGCCGACACACTCATTGGTCCACACACATCAGTATGTATGATTTCCAATAGATCTGTCGCCCGTTCCATTGAACCGAAAAACAACATTCTAGTCATCTTGCCCATAAGGCATGGCTCACATGTATCAAATGATTCAAAATCAAGTGATTCCAAAAGTCCATCAGAATGGAGTTTCTTCATGCATTTAACACCAATATGACCTAGACGGCAGTGCCACATATATGCAGATATATCATCATGAAGTTTAATCTTTTTAGCATTAACATTATGAATGTGCGTAATATTACTATCGAGATCCATCAGAAATAAACCATTCAACATAAGTGCATGACCATAGAAGATATCATTCTTATAAATCGAACAACCATTGTTTTCAGATTTAAAGGAATGACCACTTTGCATCAAACATGATCCGGATACAATGTTCATGCTCAGTGCAGGCACCAAATAACAATTATTTAGGTTTATAACTAATCCCGATGGCATATGGAGAGGTAGCGTCCCGACGGCGATCACATGAACTTTTGATCCATTGCCGACCTGCATCCTGACCTCATCCCTTGCTAGTTGTCGCTTGTTCTGTAGCCCCTGAATCGAGTTACATATATTAGCAACCGATCCTGTATCAAATACCCAGGTTCTACTGCGAGTACTAGTCAAGTACACATCAATAACATGTAATCACATATACCTTTGTTTGCCTTGCCGGACTTCTTGTCCGCCAAATACTTGGGGCAATTGCGCTTACAATGGCCAGTCCCCTTGCAATAGTAACACTCGGTGTCAGACTTAGGGCTAGCTCGGGGTTTCTTTCCAGGCATGGCAATAGATTTTCCACCCTTCTTTCCCTTGTGCTTGCCTTTCTTGTCCTTCTTGAAGCCGGTGGTCCTATTGATCATCAACACTTGATGTTCTTTCCTAATCTCCACTTCTGCAGTCTTAAGCATTGATAGAAGCTCGGGAAGAGTCTTCTTCATGCCCTGCATATTATAGTTCATCACGAAGCTCTTGTAGCTAGGTGGCAGAGATTGGAGAACACGATGTATGCCCAAGTCAATGGGAATCGTTATTCCCAAGGACACAAGCTTATCGGCGTACCCAGACATTTTGAGTACATGCTCACTAATGGAGCTGTTCTCCTCCATCATGCAGCTAAAGAACTTTTCAGTAGCATTATAACTCTCTACGGCAGCATGGGTATCGAAAATCATTTTCAATTCTCCCATGGTATCAAAGGCATTGCCATTTTCGAAACGCTTTCGAAGTTCTGGCTCTAGCCCATACAGTATCCGCAATGAACTAAGTTGTGGTCCTCCTGATGAGTCACATAGACATTCTTTTCTTCGTCAGGGGCATCAGGAGCTGGTGGGGGGCCTAGCGGCGCATCTAGCACATATTGCTTTTGTGCAGCAGTGAGGAGAATCCTCAAATTCATAGCCCAGTTGGTGAAGTTGCTACCATTCGCAGCAAGTTTCTCTTTCTCCATGAACACATTGAAATTAAAAGCAGGTGGTGCCATCTACAACAGAATTTGTAAAGTTTATTTAGACTAAGTTTATGATAGATTGAGTTCAACTAATCCAAATTACTAATGAACTCCCACTCAAAAACGACATCCCTCGTGTCCTTTTGGTGATTACATGAACCAAATCCACTACATCAAGTCCGATCATCACGTGAGTTGATGTAGCTTCAAAGGCGAGCATCTATATGGGCATCATATCAACTATATGACTCATGCTTAACCTTTCGTTCCGAGGCCATGTCTGTACATGCTAGGCTCGCCAAGTAAGAACCTTAGTATTCGCGTGTGTAAAACTGTCTTACACCCATTCCTATGAAAGCGTAGATTCGAGTACACCCGATCATCACGTGATGTCTCGAAACATGATCCATAGAACGGTACATACTCAAGGAAGAACACATTTTATCTTGATATCTAAAAAAGGGATCATCTTACAATGCTACCAAAAGCGCCAAACTAGCAGTATAAGATGCTAACATCTAATGTGTAAAGTGAGATGATATGGTCCATGCATTTGATCTCTATCATTTGCATCGTGGTATGATCTCTATCATTTCTTTGTGTGTAAGGCCAAGGTCTATGGAACTTACACGTTGAATGTATTGTAAGAGTATCTATCATACATCTACTTACAACAATACCATATCAATACACTAGCCCAGCAACGATCTAAACTAGACGCCTCTAATTTATCAATTGCAAGTTTTACGTGGCTTAGGGCTTTCGGAGATAGAACCGTTCTCACCTACGAACATGAACCACAATGAGGATAACCAAGTTATTAGCAACTCGTTGTAAATCAGATATTAACTATAGTAGGAGAGAAAGACACCCGCTAGCCACTTATGCAAAAAACAAGTTGCATGTCAGTCGTGGAACCGGTCTCATGTACGATGACATGTAAGGTTGGTCCGGGCCGCTTCATCCCACTATGCCACCAATATCCAAAATACATAGAAGATGCAATAACATGATCATCATCGCCCACATATAAACATATGTGTACTACCCGTGCAAAGCACCTACACATAGATCTGGCTATGATACCACTGTTGGGTCCACAGCATAGAAAACAAAAATTTTCCTACGGTGTGAACTACACGCCAAGATCTATCTACTAGGTACAAAGCAACGGGTGGACATACATCCAACGAGAACTTACCCTCGAAGACAACGAGTTTTGTTAACGAGTAGGAACTCGTGGTTGATGTAGTCGTACACTTGCCGATCTCAAGATCGTGAGGAAGTCCGAGCGCTGCAACTCAGCAGTGCATCCGTACTCGCACACACGTTGAAGCCACCGGACAACCTCCACCTCCTCGCTCCAGCGATCCAGCGGAAGCAGCAACTCCTTCCAGACGAAATGCCACCGGGAACATGTATGTCGCTAATCCGAGACCATGGGGGAATAATTCTAGAGGGGGAGAGAGATCCTTCACAAGGAGGTGTGTGTGGATGAAGGAGGGAATGGGTGGCCTTTTATAGGAGGAGGGGGTGCCCCTCCTCTCCATGGCCGGCGCATGGGGGGTGACCCCTCACCTCCCCCATTCATGTGGTGGTAACCCCTCCACATTAAAATGCCTCTTCACATTCCCTTTTAAAGTCTCCACTTTAAATGCATTAAAATTCTCCAAGTTTAATGCTCTCTCATTTAATAAAACTATTTTATTAAATTTATTCAGAATTTTGTTAATTACTTTAATTAACAAACATTCACATATAGCCCCTTGCAATATTTCAATATCACATGCAGAACCACATTCTGCAATTTCACCCGAAACAATTTCCGGTTTCTATTGAAACAATTTCTACGCTTTGCAATTCTTTCGTCTGAAACTTATGTGCTCCAAAATGGTGTCCGGCAACTCTTAAGTGTGTCACCCTACGGTTCGCGAATAATGCAGACATGATCGAGACCCTTCTTCGATCAATAATCAGCAGCGGGACCTGGAGATCCGTACTGACTCCTACACATTCAACGATGACTTCTGTGATCGTGAGAACCTTTAACACTTGTAACTAAATCCCTTTGTCTTGCAATATATTA
Source organism: Avena sativa (assembly GCA_916181665.1). Lineage (NCBI taxonomy): Eukaryota > Viridiplantae > Streptophyta > Magnoliopsida > Poales > Poaceae > Avena > Avena sativa. The sequence continues at coordinate 57,230,972 of OV702292.1, forward strand.
CATGTTTGAGATTCGATCATCGGTATCTCCATACCTAGTTTGATCTCGTTACCGACATGCACTCTTTTCTCGTTCCCGTGATATAACATTCTAGTGATCACATCACTTGCTTGCAATCTATCTCAATGTGATATCACCGAGAGGGCCCAGAGTATATCTATCCGTCATCGAGATTGACAAATTCCACTCTTGATCCATGAGCCTCAACATAAAACCTTTGTAGTACTGAACCCATCTTGATAGTCACCCTGTTACGGTGTGACATTTGATGTTATCAAGATACTCTTCCGGTGTTAGCAATTAACATGATTTCATGGTCTAAGAATAAAGATTACTTCGTATGATGTTATAGAAATATAAACATAATGACTTGATCGTAATGCTATACTTTGGATGAATGTTCATCACATCATTCCACCAATGGTGTGACCTTGTTATTAACAACATCCAATGTCCATGATCAGGAAACCTTGATCATCTTGTTAATCAACAAGCTAGTCTATAAGAGAGGCATAACTAGGAACCCTTTTTGTTTATTAAACACACATGTATTAATGTTTCTGATCAATACAATTCTAGCATGCAAAATAAACATCTATCATATATAAGGAATACATAATAACAACTTTATTATTGCCTCTCAGGGCATATTTCCTTCACCAATGACACTGGTGGATCCATGTGTGGTTAATAAGAAGAACACACATGCAATGACACTGGGTGTGGTTCATGATATGTGATGGCTCAATGCACGGCGCCCAGAAAATGTGTTGATGGCTCGTGGTTGATGTAGAGCTCGTTGGGAACCCCAAGAGGAAGGTATGATGAGCACAGCAGCAAGTTTCCCTCAGTTATGAAAACAAGGTTTAATCGAACCAGTAGGAGCAAGGAAACACCCCAAAGGTGTTACTAGCTGAGCTTTGGCAGGGCGCACTACCGGTGCTAGTAGCAACATGGAGACCTGCACAACACAACCATAGAACTTTGTCCCCAACTTGCGATGAGGTTGTCAATCTCACCGTGTTTTGCGGAAAACAAAGGATTAAACGTATCGAATGGAAAGAAGTAAAAGTTTGCAGAAAGTAAACACAAAGCAGTAAAAGATTGTAGATTGTATGTAAAGACAAAGGACCGGGATCCATAGTTCACTATAGGTGGCTCTCCTTAGATAGATAACATGCTGGGTGAACAAATTACAGCGGGGCAATTGACAAACACCGAGAAAGCAATACATGCATATACTAATCATCTTGACTCCTCTAAGACTTGATTGGGCATTACAACATAATGCATAGACCGCCATCCAACTGCATCTATGACTAATAATCCACCTTCAGGTTATCATCCGAACCCCCTTCCAGTATTAAGTTGCAAGCAACAAATTATTGCTTTACGAACTACGTGTAAAGTAAACAATACAATTGTTCTATGAACAAAGGATCGTTGTTTTCTCCCTAGTAGCAACAGCACATCTAGTACCTTAGAGATTTCTGTCACTTCCCCAGATTACTAGAGGCATGAACCCACTATCGAGCATAAATACTAACTCTTGGAGTTGCTAGCATCTACTTGGCCAAGATAGCTACTAACAACGGAGAGCATGCAAGATCTCAAATAACAAAGACATGATAGAATAAATAATCAATCTGAAATAGCATCTCAATATCCATCGGATCCCCGCAAACACAATATGTATGAATTACAAATAGATGATCTTGATCATGAACGGAGCTCACAAGATCTAAACATGAAAGCACAAAGGAGGAGAAACCAGCCATCTAGCTACTACATGGATCCGTAGTCCAAGGATGAAGTACTCACGCATCACATCGGAGGCTTGCATGGTGATGAAGAAGGCCTCCAGGGTGAATTCCCCTCTCCGGCAGGGTGCCGGGAAGAGCTTCCGATCCCCCCTGATCTAGGGACAGAGACGACAGCGGCTATAGACTCTTTCGTGGATTTTTGATTGGGTACTTAGGGTTTTCGTCCCGAGGCTAACTTATAGGCGGAAGGAGAGGCCGAGGGGGTGATGGGGTCGGCCAGACCACCCCCTGGCGTGGGCCAAGCCTGGCTGCACGGCCAGGTGGTGTGGCCGGCCCTTGGCCCCTCTCCGTCTCGTATTCTGGCACTTGATCCCTTCCGGAAAAATAGGCACTTTGGCTTTTGTCCCGTCCAATTCTGAGAATATTCATTTTCTGACTTTCCTGGAACCAAAAACAGCAGAAAATAGGCAGCTAGCACTGTGTCTCTTGTTAATAGGTCAGTCCAAGAAATCATAATAAAACTTCTCCAAAGTTGTAACAAAACACAAGAAAGTGGATAAACCTAAGCATGGAACATCAAAAATTATAGATACATTTGCAATGTATCAATATGGTTTGTGGGAAGAACACACATGCAATGACTCTAGCTGTGGTTCATGAAAAGAGCAGACATGCGATGACTCTAGCTGTGGTTCATGAAAAGAGCAGACATTCAATGACACTGGTGGATCCACGTGTGGTTCATAGGAAGAACACACATGCAATGACACTAGTGGATCCATGTGTGGTCTGTGGGAAGAACACACATGCACTGACACTGGTGATATGTGGTTTGTGGGAAGAACACACATGCAATGACTCTAACTGTGGTTAATGAGAAGAACACACATGCAATGACACTGGGTGTGGTTCATGATATGGTTTGTGGGAAGAACACACATGCAATGACTCTAGCTGTGGTTCATGAAAAGAGCAGACATGCAATGACACCGGTGGATCCTTACGTGGTTCATGGGAAGAACACACATGCAACGATACTGGTGGATCCATGTGTGGTTGGTGGTAAGAACACACATGCAATGACACTGGTGGATCCATGTGTGGTTCATGGGAAGAACACACATGCAATGACACTGGTGATATGTGGTTTGTGAGAAGAAAACACATGCAATGACTCTAACTGTGGTTAATGAGAAGAACACACCGGCAATGACACTGGGTGTGGTTCATGATATAGTTTGTGGGAAGAACACACATGCAATCACACTAGGTGTAGTTCATGATATGGTTTGTGGGAAGAACACACATGCAATGACTCTAGTTGTGGTTTATGAAAAGAGCAGACATGCGATGACTCTAGCTGTGGTTCATGAAAAGAGCAGACATGCAATGACACCGGTGGATCCTTACGTGGTTCATGGGAAGAACACACATGCAATGACACCGGTGGATCCATGTGTGGTCTGTGGGAAGAACACACATGCAATGACACTGGTGGATCCATGTGTGGTTCATGGGAAGAACACACATGCAATGACACTGGTGATATGTGGTTTGTGAGAATAACACACATGCAATGACTCTAGCTGTGGTTAATGAGAAGAGCAGACATGCAATAACACTGGTGGATCCATGTGTGGTTAATGAGAAGAACACAAATGCAATGACACTGGGTGTGGTTCATGATATGGTTTGTGGGAAGAACACACATGCAATGACTCTAACTATGGTTCATGAAAAGAGCAGACATGCGATGACTCTAGCTGTGGTTCATGAAAAGAGCAGACATGCAACGACATTGGTGGATCCATGTGTGGTTCATGGGAAGAACATGACACTGGTGGATCCATGTGTGGTCTGTGGGAAGAACACACATGCAATGACACTGGTGGATCCATGTGTGGTTTGTGAGAAGAACACACATGCAATGACACTAGTGATATGTGGTTTGTGAGAAGAACAGACATGCAATGACTCTAACTGTGGTTAATGAGAAGAGCAGACATGCAATGACACCGGTGGATCCATGTGTGGTTAATGAGAATAACACACATGCGATGACACTGGGTGTGGTTCATGAAAAGAGCAGGCATGCAATGACACCGGTGGATCCATGTATGGTTCATGGGAAGAACACACATGCAATGACACTGGTGGAGCCTTGTGTGGTTCATGGGAAGAACACACATGCAATGACACTGGTGAGATGTGGTTTGTAAGAAGAACACACATGCAATGACTCTAACTGTGGTTCATGAAAAGAGCATACATGCAATGACACTGGTGGATCCATGTGTGGTTCATGGGAAGAACACACATGCAATGACACTGGTGGATCCATGTGTGGTATGTGGGAGTAACACACATGCAATGACACTGGTGATATGTTGTTTGTGATAAGAACACACATGCAATGACTCTAGATGTGGTTCATGAAAAGATCAGACATGCAATGACACCGGTGGATCCATGTGTGGTTCATGGGAAGAACACACATGCAATGACACTGGTGGATCCATGTGTGGTCTGTGGGAAGAACACACATGCAATGACACTGGTGATATGTGGTTTGTGAGAAGAACACACATGCAATGACTCTAACTATGGTTAATGAAAAGAGCAGGCATGCAATGACACCGGTGGATCCATGTGTGGTTAATGAGAAGAACACACATGCAATGACACTGGGTGTGGTTCATGAGAAGAGCAGACATGCGATGACTCTAACTGTGGTTATTGAAAAGAGCAGACATGTGATGCCACCGGTGGATCCATGGGTGGTCTATGAGAGGAACACACATGCAATGACACCGGTGGATCCTTACGTGGTTTGTGAGAAGAACACACATGCAATCACACCGGTGGATCCATGTGTGGTTCTTGGGAAGAACACACATGCAATGACACCGGTGGATCCATGTGCGGTTCATGGGAAGAACACACATGCAATGACACTGGTGGATCCATGTGTGGTTCATGGGAAGAACACACATGCAATGACACTGGTGGATACATGTGTGGTTTGTGGGAAGAACACACATGCAATGACACTGGTGATATGTGCTTTGTGAGAAGAACACACATGCAATGACTCTAACTGTGGTTAATGAAAAGAGCAGACATGCAATGACACCGGTGGATCCATGTGTGGTCAGTGGGAAGAACACATATGCAATGCCACTGGTGATATGTGGTTTGTGAGAAGAACTCACATCCAATGAACTCTAGTGGATCTATCTTGGCATAATTTGATGTATGCCACAATGTATTTCATTGTACAAGACACTCACTTTCCATTGTACAAGACATGCAATGACAGTATCTTTCGTAGAAGCACAAACCTGTGCTCACCCTGTCTGCTACTCCCTGATTGGTTATCATAGTTGTCACGCGGATCGTGCGCACCAACCGTTGATTCTGTGCGATGCAACGATGATCGTTCCACATGTCGTGCCCTTCACAGTACAGCGTGAGACAGCACGGACGTCTCCCTCAGCGAGACTTCTACAAGAAGGGACACGATGTCGTCCATGGAAAAAGTCGTCGAGCGGTCATCTCATGTTTAATCAAGTCTGAAAAGCCTACTACTGCTACTACTATGCCACAACGCATGCGTCATCGAGTGCACGGTCATCGATGGACAGCTGCGATTTACTGCCACTTGATTTTAATAAGACATATCCCATTTTTTACGCAGCGGCTCTCAATCGCCAATTTTAGGGCCGTGTCAAACTTCGTACATAGAAATTGTGTGTGCGCCCTTTGCATGCGGCTCAATACAGAACTGCCATGCATAGCCCGGGAAAAAACGTGACGTACCGTGCGTGTGTCACGGTGCACGGTGCAGTCGACTGCGCGACGCATTGCACGGTGGTGCAACGAAACGTGCCTTGATTCTATCCACTTTAACTATAGAGCCCCTCTCCGCACACCCACTCCCACTCTCGCTCACTGTCCCCACGCAACCCTCTCCACTGTCCCACCAGCATCCGCAAACTCTAGAGAGTACCCGTCTGCGCTGGCGATGGCCGAGGAGGATAAGGTGGCCATCGTCGCCTCCGTGTCCGCTGGCGAGTAGGCCCCCTTCTCCTTGTCGGTCCCCCTCGACGCGTTGAAAGCAACCGTTGTCCCTCTCCAGGCCCCATTCGAGGCATCGATGGCAGCCGCCATTCCCGTCCAGGCCCCCATCCCAGCTACCGACGGAGCCGCCGAAGAGGAGCCCCCACCAGCGAGGAGGCCCCCGCCGGTCACAAGAAGATCACGCACTTCTTGGGCACCTACGATCCAGATAAGTACATCGCTCTGCTGAACCCCTACGACACCGGCATCGACGACCTATGGTCGGAGGTAACTAGGGTTTGCTCCCCTCCCCTGGTTCTTCTACCATTTGTTAGAAATAATGGGATAATCTATTTAAAATTTAGCTGGTATTGTCATGTTTAATATTCTAGAATTAATCATCGAAATTGTGCCTAATTATCCAACACCGTTCCCATTGTTGGATGCTAGATCTTGGTTTATTAGGATTCGCTTGTTCGCATTTTGATTGCTCGATCTTATTACACCATCTACTCCTTTTCTTCCAATAGGTTTCCGGCAGCGACGTCTGCAGTGATGACGAGTCCATTCACACCAAGGCTCGTCAGGTGTTGAGGAGGCTGCGGGCCGGCAAGTACGACGACTACCTCACGGGCCCCTACTACAGCTGCCCCTTCCGCAAGGGGATTGCCTACTGCTTGACGAGTCGCGCCGCCGGCGGCACCGACTTCAACACCTTACTGAAGCTGCAGAGGCCACGGGCTCCAGCATCCACAAAGGCGGCAAGCGCAAGATCATGAACATCAACGCCTACATCGCTGAACACCGGGCTCTCGGCATTCACCTCCGAAACCTCCAGCAGGTGGCCATCAAAGAGGGCGCATGCCTCCAATCAGGCCCAATGCCCCCAAGATCAAGGGACTGGGCAGCAAGAAGTGGCGGAGGCGCCAGAGGGAGATGGAGGCGTTAGCGAATGAACCGGTTGGATGTCAAGTTGGATGTATCTGCATCTGCGGCGGCTGCTGCTGCTAAGCAGCTTCTTTTGATTTTCTATATTTTGCTTGCATCCTATTTCTGGCTGAATGCATCAAACCTCATTAATCAACCTACTAATTTTTATCGCTATATCATATTTAGCTGCGTACAGCTATATCTACATTTGTTTTGTTTTCTGAATGAATGTATTCTGCCGGGTGTGTTTTGCTGCTTTAGATTTGCTACCTGATCGGAAAAAAAAGAGGTCCAAAAGGGAACGAATTATTGAAGAGAGAATCTTCTCTAGATTTGCTACCAATTTGGGCAAAATGAAACATATATGTTTAGCGAGAGAGGAAAAGGGTACTCTTTCAAACTGCCAATTAACGAGCTACCATCTTGATGAGGCCCCATCTTGACGTCTCCCTCTACAAAAAGGAACACGATGCCGTCCATGGAAAAAGTCGTCGAGCGGTCATGTCACGTTTAATCAAGTCTGAAAAGCCTACTACTGCTACTACTATGCCACAACACATGCGTCATCGAGTGCACGATCATCGATGGACAGCTGCAATTTATTGCCACTTTATTTTAATAAGACACATCCCATTTTTTACGCAGCGGCTCTCATTATCACTTCCAACTGGGGCCCACCGTAAGAAGCTTGCACGCGCTAGCCGGAGGCCGAGCAGCTGAGCTCAACGAGACCTAACGTCTCCGGTTCATCGAGTCACTCGCAGCCATCAACACATCCCTTTACCGAATCTATCCCAACCCCACAAATCTCGCCGTACAGCCACCTACCTTCCCTTCTACATTTCCACTTTTAACTATCGCCAATTTTAGGGCCGTGTCAAACTTCGTACATAGAAATTGTGTGTGCTCCCTTTGCGTGCGGCTCAATACAGAACTGCCATGCATGGCCCGGGAAAAAAACATGACGTACCGTGCGCGTGTCGCGGTGCACGGTGCAGTCGACTGCGCGGCGCGTTGCACGGTGGTACAACGGAACGTGCCTTGCTTCTATCCACCTTAACTATAGAGCCCCTCTCCGGACACCCACTCCCACTCTCGCTCACTGTCCCCACGCAAGCCTCTCCGCTGTCCCACCAGCATCCGCAAACTCCCGAGAATACCCCGTCCACGCCGGCGATGGCCAAGGAGGATAAGGTGGCCATCGTCGCCTCCGTGGCCGGGCCTCCTCGCCGGCCCCACTCGACGTGTTGAAAGCAGCCGCTACCCCTGTCCAGGCCCCAGTCAAGGCATCGATGGCAGCCGCCGTTCTCGTCCAGGCCCCCGTGCTCTCTACCGACGGAGCCGCCGAAGAGGAGCCCCCCGTCGGCGAGGAGGCCCCCGCCGGTCACAAGCAGATCACACACTTCTTGGGCACCTACGATCCAGATAAGTACATCGCTCCGCTGAACCCCTACGACACCGGCATCGATGACCTATGGTCGAAGGTAACTAGGGTTTGCTCCCCTCCCCTGGTTCTTCTACCGTTTGTTAGAAATAATGGGCTAATCTATTTAAAATTTAGCTGGTATTGTCATGTTTAATATTCTGGAATTAATCATGGAAATTGTGCCTAATTATCCAACACCGTTCCCATCGTTGGATGCTAGATCTTGGTTTATTAGGATTCGCTTGTTCGCATTTCGATTGCTCGATCTTCTTACACCATCTACTCCTCCATTTTCCTTTTCTTCCAATAGGTTTCCGGCAGCGACGTCTGCAGCGATGATGAGTCCATTCACACCAAGGCTCGTCAGGTGCTGAGGAGGCTACGGGCCGGCAAGTACGACGGCTTCCTCAGGGGCCCCTACTATAACTGCCCCTTCCGCAAGGGGGACACCTACTGCTTGACGAGTCACGCCACCGGCGGCACCGTTTTGAACACCTTACTGAAGCATGCAGAGGCCACGGGCTCCGGCATCCACAAAAGCGGCAAGCGCGAGACCGTGAACATCAACGCCTACATCGCTGAACACCAGGCTCTCGGCATTCACCTCCGAAACCTCCGGCGGGTGGCCATCAAAGAGGGTCGCATGCCTCCAATTAGACCCAAGGCCCCCAAGTCCAAGAAACTGGGCAGCAAGAAGTGGAGGAAGCGCCGGAGGGAGGAGGCGGAGGTGCGGGCGCTTGCAGGATGTGCCTGCAGCTGCGGCGGCTGCTGGTGCTGCTTTGCAGCTTCTTTCTAGCTATATCCTATTTCTGGCTGAATGCATCGAACCTTGTTAAGCAACCTACTTTCTATCGCTATATCATATTTAGCTGCACACAACTATATCTACATTTGTTTTGTTTTCTGACTGAATGTATTCTGCCTGGTGTGATTTGCTGCTCTAGATTTGCTACCTGATCGGAGGCAAAAAGAGGTCCAAAAGGGAACGAAATATCGAAGTGAGAATCTTCTCTAGATTTTCTACCAATTCGGGCAAAATGAAACATATATGTTTAGCGAGAGAGAAAAAGAGCACTCTTTCAAACTGTCAGTTAAGAAGCTACCATCTTGACAAGCTACAAGACACATACATAAACATAACACAACGAGGGTTAAATTTATTTTACTACTATCACTTGAGGTGCTAGACATCTTGGCAAGCTAACCGAGTTCCACAAAACAAAAATATAACACTGGCAAGTAAAATTTAATTCACTCCTCATCAGACCACTTGAGGCGCTTGCCATCGTTCCTAGGCGACGAAGTGCGACCATTCCAGGTACTCCACATCTCACGAACTGCTTTGTCCCAATTGGCATCTGACTTGGCTTTCCTATCTTCAGCATCCTGCGGCACAATTAGTGGTGCATCACAGGACTAATTATTGCCGCTAGAAGATGCTGCCTCTCTGTTTGCCGCTTCAGCTGCAGCCTCTCTGTCAGCTGCTTCTTCAGCTGCAAGCTCTCTTTCAGCTGCTTCTGTAGCCTCTCTGTCAGCTGCTTCAGATGCAACCAATTTCTTTGCATATTCAACTTCAAACTCAGCTATTCCGCATTTTCTACAAAGGGCTCCCCTAAGCTCATCTTCCCTCTTGCAAATAGGGCAAAACACGAGGTAACATAGAAAAAATGGATCTTCTTGTACAGCTGGTAGGTCACGTAAGCATCTATGGCTGCATACTTCAGGTTTATATCAGACAACGGCCACTCGTCCCAGAAATCGTGCCTATCCGTAGGGAAATCTTCCTTCATTTTGTCGTACGACTCATCGAGGATTCTAGTTGCAAGTGATGCCATTCCATCCTTCTTCGAGCCCCTAGGATCTTGACAAGACGCTGAATATCGATCCAGTTGTGCGCAGGAATTATAATTTCCTCTTGATACAATTTCTAAAAATCAGTTGTTGTGTCGACAATGCAGAAAACAATTCCCTTTTTTACAAGGAACTGGCGCAGCGCCGGACATTTCCTGTCAGTCCTGAAAGTATGTAGTTTGTCATCACCAAAATTTGTAACTACAAATATTTTGTCAATGCAAGATCATCATCTCAATATAATTTTGAAAAGTTTAGTAAATGCAAGATCAAGACTCTCAACATTGTATTGTCATAATTTATTCGGTTTTGCTATTTCTCAGTCGACTGAACGAGTTGCACATTTCTTTTAACTACGGTTGCACTTTTCTTAGGTGATTGAGACTAAAGAAAAACTCAGTCGATTGAGACATAGGCAAACCCTAATTTATTTGGTCCTAAGTAAAATCCAGTAGTTGCAAGATGAGCAAGTGGATAAAGAACAAGAGGAGAAAACCCTAAAAGCGGTTAGCTACAGAGAGCAGATCTACAAACCGGGAGAGGTGGTAAATGAGGACGTGTTTCCGCATGGCCAGTTGAACGACGGAAACTTCACTCCTTTCATATGGGTGCTCCGGGGTGTACTCGAGGTCCAATCCCACAAACTTTTCCTCGTCTATCCCAAGCCAACCCTCGTACATCCTCAGGACACGCACCACTGTCTCCTCCTCGTTGGTGTAGACAACGTCTATCTTCTTGTTGTCATGGGTAGTGAAGCTTGTCTCTAGAGTGCGTAGATCTTCCATGGCGGCAAGGAGAAGACGGGAAGAAGATAGTAGATGACAGGAAGAACAAGAGTGGTTTCTGCGAGGCAGGGGAACGGTGGAACCGTCAATGCGCTTTTATGGTAGGGGTTAACGATTCGGACGAAAGTCCAAGGAGAGACACGTGGCAGTGGTCGTTCCAGCTTCTGAGTAAACAAAAAATAATTATATTTTCGCCCGATACATGGGCCATGTTTTGTCACGTCAATACACTGGGTAGGGGGTGTTGTCCTATCCACTGTGCCAACGCTACAAGCCTACATGACAGCCACTCCGCTTAAGCGATGGGAGCGACATAACGGGAACTGACAGGGGGGCCAACTTGACGCCCGTTAGCCTGATTTTTTGTATTGAAACATAAAGTTGAATTCGTGCCGAAAAGACCCTCTGAGTATTTGGCACACCAACTATAGTCATCCTGGTGATTTAAGAGAACTTGGATACCACGTTGCCTGTACACCCCAACTTTCGGGCCGCAAAATGATATTGTCCTCTCCATTAGCGCACAAACATGGACGTTGAGAAGTGCGTGCAAGCTATGAAGAAGCTCCATGAAGAAACTCGAGCTACTATCGAGCAACAAGTCCTTCATGAAGCTTCAAGGTTAAACAAGGACAAGGAGATGATATTTGAGGAAGGTGATCTTGTGTGGATACACCTAAGCAAAGACCGCTTCCCCAAGGAACGAGACTCCAAGCTCAAGCCAAGAGGAGATGGTCCCTTCAAGGTCCTCAAGAGAATCAACAACAACGCCTACATCATCGACATTCCAGTCTCCAAGTACCTTGTAAGCAACACATTCAATGTCAAGGACCTTTCACCCTACCATGGAGATGCTAACGATGATACCCGTGAAGAGTCGAGGACGACTCTTTCCCAAGGGGGGGAGCTGATGCAGCCCGTCCTACGGACGCTCCTACATCTACACCAACAAGTCCCCCCCAGTGGACCCATGACTCGTGCCCGAGCCAAACTCCTACAAGCTAAGGTGAACTCGCTTCTCTCCTCGTGCCAATTTGATACATCCTTGGATGGTGTGCTACTTCATGCAACTACTATATGCATCATCAGGTACGAAGCTCCAACACATCACCAAGCACACAAGGATGGAGAACAAGGAGCAGGGCATGAAGCAGAAGCCGCTGGAGCTGCTCAGACCGGAGTCTCCGGTCTGCGCACGCCGGAGTCTCCGGTCCACCAAAGTCTCCAGCCTGAAGACACCGGAGTCTCCGGACCCACCTCCTGTCTGCCCCTAGAATCGAGCTCGAGGACAATCTGTCTGCCCCTCCGGAGGCCGTTCCATAGACTGACCGGAATATCCGGCCTAGACCGGAGTCTCCGGTCCACCACACCGGAGTCTTGGTCCGACCGACGCCAAGCATGTAAAAGGCCTTTGGGCCTTCGGCCCATGTACCCTTAGTTCGTCCAGAACTTGTATTTTATTCCTAAAGTACTCCTGACCGTGTGGTTGGCCTATATATAGTCCCCCACCTCTATTGTAAACCCTAGGCATGATATTGGAATTAGTGGAAACCCCTTTGTGGATCTATCTAGTTCTTGCCTCATGCTCCTTGACCAAGGAGCACCAATATCCCCAAACCTCGTTGGAGTTTGCATCGTGCCTCCGCGTTGTACAAGGCCTAGGCCTCGGGTCCCTTTGCCTAGACGTCAAGACCTCACCGAGTCTCCCATCTCGCCGTGCCGGTTCGAGAGAGAGTCCTCAGCCCGACGCCGATCCTAGGGATTGCGCCGGACCGGTCACCGCCTTCGTGAGCTATTGGTGTGTATCGTGATTTTGTGTATGTGTGTTCATCGCGTTCTTTGTGCGTGTGTTCGTCATGTTCATCCTCCCCTCCTCTCCCCGCACTCCATCCTCGATTTGAAAGGGAATCGTGAAAGATCGGGCCACCCTAGAGGTTTGCCCTCAACATTTTTCGTATTTGGGAATTGTATTGCAGCCGAGAGGCATGTACGTGAGCCGAATTGTGCGGAAGCGCTGGATGGACGCCACCCGTCCTGGGTGCAGGGATGGTCGCACGAACCAGGGCGCAAGCAAGCCGCGTCCCATTCCCCACTACAGGAAACACGGCCGGCCCCGACCGCCCGCGTCCGTCAGCGTAGCCCCCGGTTGCCGTTGGCGTAGGCTTGTCGGCGTACTGTCCCGTAGACGTAGTACTTCTAGTCGTTGGCGTTGCCATCAGGATAGACCAGATGGTCCCCACGTATATGGCTAACGGCTGTTTGGCTACGCTGAGGCTTCACCGTCGGCCTAGTTTTTTACAAAAGAAATAAAATTTTCTTTTCAAATTTTTCAAACTTTTTTGAATTGTTTACTCGTTAATATCGTATAGACATTTTTAACTTAAAATATTTTTAACTCAAATTATACTTATGGTCAAACTTTCCAATCAGTCACACATTCTAATACTACTCCAATACCAGCATGCTTAGCTTCTCCGTTCATTCGCTATTAATCATTAGATCATGAAGTTAGACGTCTTTATTTCTTTTCCATTCCAAACAATTATTTAAGTAACAACAATGAATAAGTAATATATTAATCGTGAATTCAAATAAAAATGGAATAAATTTTATTTATTTTGCCTTTTCTATTTAATATTAAATAATTCATATCTACAAATCTGTAAATCGTAATTTGATAAATAATATATCCAAATTAATCATAAAAATAAGAGGAATTCAAATATGAAATCCCTATCATCTTTTTAATTATATATTATATCTTTTTAACACTGGACCAACCGAAACTATGTTAGGATTAACGAAACACCCCGTTTTAGCACTCGGAAAATAGTAAATGCCTTTTTGGTAATATGAAAATGAAAACTTGAAGTGGATCTCTAATAAATAGCATATTATGAATCTCAAAATTATTTTTCCAAAAAATCATGAGCATTAGATCATGTACATGTAGTTCAAATATGACCCACTTCCTCCTGATTCAACATGAATTTATCTTTTTCACGAGGGGTGGTCGAAAAGGTCTAAGATACCCCGATTATGATATTGTCCATGTAAAATGGTCTAGTATTTTTGAAAAATAGGATGGTACCATTTTGAAACTTTCATTTTGTGGCCGATTCACAAAACACCCCTTTTTTAGCACTCGATAAATAGAAAATGATTTTTTGATGCGACGAAAAGGAAAACATCCTCCTGCAACATTGTTCACAATCTCATGATGCAGATGTGTACACAATATGGGCATATTATCAAAAACCATATGTCACGATTCTAGTCATAACATTGGTCGTTTGGCCTGAAAGCCATGAAACATCGAACATGATAGATCATTTCTATAAAAGATTTTTTGAGATGCAATAAAATACCAAGTTTGATATTTTTTCTTGCAAATATGTCACATAATATGACATCACGCAAAGATTTTATATTGTTTGGATCGTTTTTTAATTTCTTATATCCATTTCAAACTATGATCAAAACATCGTGCACGAAGATTCTTAGCTCGGGGCGGAGCCTCGCTAAACTTGTAGTGCATCACTAATGAAAATAGCATATTGTGAACATAAAAATGATTTTTCTAACAAATCATAAGCATCAGATCATGTACCTGTAGTTTAAATCCGGCCCACTTCCTAACGATTCGGGAGGATTTTATCTTTTTCACGAGAGGTGGACGGAAAGGTTTAAGATAGCCTGGTTGAGACATTGTCAATGCAAGGTGGCCTAGTATTTTTGAAAAATGGGCTGGTACCATTTTAAAACTTTCATTTGGTGGTTGCTTCACAAAACAACTCGTTTTTGACACATAGAAAATAAAAAATAGTTTTTTGGTGCGATAAAAAGGAAAACTTTCTCCTGCAACATTGTTCTCCATCCTATGATGCACATGTGTGCATAATGTGGGCATATTATCATAAACTATGCCGCGAATCTAGCCATAACATTGCTCGTTTGGCCTGAAAGCCATGAAACCTCGAACATGATAGCTCATTTTTGTGAAGATTTTTTTGAGATGCAATCAATATTCCAAGTTTTATATTTTTACTTGTAAATATGTCACATAATATGACACCACACGGAGATTTTACATTGTTTGGATCGTTTTTGAATTTTTTTTGCCCGTTTGAAACTATGATCAAAACGGCGGGTATGAAGATTCTTAGCTCGGGGCTGAGCCTCGCTAAACTTGCAGTGCATCTCTTATGAAATAGCATATTGTAAACCTAAAAATGATTTTTCCAAAAAAACATAAGCATCTGATCATGTCCTTGTAGTTCAAATCTTACCTACTTCCTACGGATTCGGCAGGAATTTACCTTTTTCACGAGAGATGGACGAAAAGGTTTAAGATAGCCTGGTTGGGATATTGTCCATGCAAGGTTGCCTAGTATTTTTTTTTAATGGGATGGTACCATTTTGAAACTTTAATTTGGTGGTTGCTTCACAAAACACCCCATTTTTGACGCTTGGAAATGGAAAATGTGTTATATGAAACTATATGTAATATTTATATTTTTTTTCAACAAAAATATGTAATATTTGAGTTTATATAGATAGATCTTATTTTTCTGTAAATTGTTATATATTATACGTATTTTTCTGAATTAGAATGATTTAGTTATGGTTTTTCTAAGATTAATATGGCAAAAAGGAAAATAGCGTAGGTATGAAACCTATGCCGACGGCTTTTGCCGCTATCCCACTGCCGTCACGTCCAATACCTACGCCGATGGCCTGGTCTACGCCGACAGATGCCGTCGGCCTATCCCGCCCTACACCGACGACAAACCTGGCCCATGACAAGTTTCCTTGGCTGCCCGCCTCGGGGCCTACGCTAACGGTCATGATAAATAGCCGCCGACATAGCCTTTGGCCGTCAGTATGTGTCTCTTATCCCGTAGCGCCCTAACAACCAAGGTGCACACCTATGTTCAAATAACAAAGATGCACCCTATTAGCATGGCATGTAGATCGATTGATTTAGAAAAGGTTGCGGGACAATAGAACCATCTAAGTATGTGAACCATAAAATCAACTAAAGAAACAACATCCACCTCGGTTGCCTCACAATCTAATCTACAAGACGTCCATCACCGCTACATTGCTGCCCTACTGTCGATTGGCAGTTCCGAGGAAGAGGTGAGTTCGTTCCTCATTGCCTATTGGAGGGCGGCGAAGTCCTATGGCCTCAGCGTGCTAGCTCTACGTCGTGCCTCCATGCCGACTCCCCCAACATCCAAGTGCAATAGAAATCGCACCCCTCCCTCTGTCGGTAGCGGCATATGACAAGACGACGTTGTCCGGTCATGCACATTGTCCCTTGACAGGTCTTTCCATGAAGACACGGCCCCGGATCCTAACACCGTGTAGCGCCCACTTCTGCGGCCTCACGACGTGGCTCCTGACGTCGCTTCCGCCACTGGCGAGCAATGGCTCCATGGAAAATCTAGCAAGATTGAATCAATTGATTTATATTTATTGCATGCGAGAAAAGCTTCACATGGGAGGGAAGACGCCTTGATGAAGAAGGCGGCCGTACCTTCCTGAAGTGCAAATTCTCCCGGGCACGCAAGCACCGTCCATGCTAACATGCATGGATGATACTGGGTTCATCTTATGGGCCGTACAAACGCCGTGCACATAACCATCTTGATCTGTAGTTTGCCTACAGAAGTGCCTTTTTATAGATTGATTTACTTGGTCTTCACTAAAAATAAAAGATAGAGTTATATGGTGGGCAGAATTTGTCAAGGGACGTAGTGGTCCAATTGTAAACTCACCTGAATAGATTGCAATTGATTCTGTTTGTACGAATCACACGCTCCATCATGTTCTCCTATTTTATAGAAATTTTTCCAAAAGCACATTGGGTAAGATTTTGCAATGCTATATGTCTCCTCGAGTGGGTATATTAAATGGCAACTAGAGGTATGGCACCTAGAAGCGCCTTATTTTTTGGTATTAAATGTAATTCGTAGACTATTTTAGACTACCAAAACGCTTTATATTTTAGAAAGGATGTGGTAGTATGGCACCTAGAGGTCAGGTATTTTTTTATTGCCTATGGTTCTTGCATTCCAGGAAGAGGAAGTGAAGCTACGTAAGTTCAGTAGTTCTTTTTATTGTATTGTGAATTGAGCAGTGACGATATGCCAATAATTTGCTATATGTAGTGACAAGCAATGCACCTATTGTTTTAAGGTTTTCTATTTTCGTACCCTCGGTTTGTTAGTTGTACTCAGTTTTCTCCAACCGCTTAATTTTTTCTCACTTTTCCTCTTTCTCTATTCGAAAATCCTCACAGACGCTCGGACGGGAGGATGCCGTCAGATAAAAGGCTTAACCGTTACATGCTGACCGGTGGAACTGTGTTGGGGCGGGTCGTGCGTTGAGCGTTACGTTACGTCGCCTCGACCGTTACATGCTGATAGGTGAGGCCAGGATACACGGCGGACCAGCCATCATCTCTCGCTGATTATGGGGGGCGTGGTGTGGAACCTTGTGGGCGCGTTTGGTGGTTACATGGGTTTTATTTTTTGTTATTTTTATGATTGACCTTTTTAAGAGCGTATTTTCCCCTCTCTCGCTAACAATTGTGTTTTTTTACCCAAAAAGGTAGCCAATCTAGAGCAGCTTCTCTCTTCATTCATTGTTTTTTTGGCCCTTGTTTTCCCCTAATCTAGTACCAAATCTAGAGCAGCAAATCTAATCAGCACCATAAATAAATTCACTAAATAGAGCAGATGTAGATAAAGAAGTTAATATAGGTTATATAGTACGGTACTTAACAACGTTCGAGAATTAGGCTGCTTAGCAGCGGACAAGTTTAACACAGACAAGACAAAAAAATTGTTTTACAGCAGCGGCACAAGATCATTGGCCCCTCATGGCCTCCGCCTCCTTCCTCTGGCGCCTCCTCCACTTCTTGCTGCCTAGTCCCTTGACCTTGGGCTTGATTGAGGGCTTGCGACCCTCCTCGATGGCCACCTTCTGGAGGTTGCGAAGGTGAAGGCCGAGCGTCTGGTGCTTGGCTCTGAATCCGTGGACGTTCACGGACTCTCCGCAGGTCCTCACGTCCTCGGCATGCTTCATGAGGGAGTTGAAGTTGTTGTCGTGGAGCCTCCTGGTGGTGCAGAAGGGGCACCTGTAGACGTCGTCGGCGAAGTAGTTATCGTACTAGCCAGACTTTAGCCTCCTCAGCACATGACGAGTCTTGGTGTCTTTGGACTCGTCGTCGCTGCAGACGTCGCTGCTATCCTCTTGTTGGAAAAAATATTAGAGTGCAATAACAACATGATTGAGATACTTTGATTATCGGGATTGATTATTTGCATAAATTAACTGATTGAGATCCCCTGATTATTCCCCAACTCTCAAACCAAATTGAATACTGATCCCAACTACGAACATGGGGGATTCAAATAAGAATAGGGAGATTCATCGAAATACGACATCTAACACAAGAGGATTAGCTACTGTAAAAATACGAACAGCAGAACCGTAATAACATACGATCTAGCATCCAACGATTGGAATAGGAGAAAAACAAGGAAAGGGGAGAAAAACACGGTTACCTCCGACCATGGGTCGGCGATGCTGGTGTCATAGGGGTTCTCCGGCCTTATGTAATCAACCTCCTCGTAGGGGTCCCAGTTGAGCGGGATCTGCCCGAAACCGGCGGGGGCCTCCTCGCCGGCGGCTACGGCGGATGCGGGGACGGGACGACGAGTGCCTTCAATGCCTGTACGGGGGCCTCCTCGCCAGCGGCCTTGGAGGCGCCGATGGCCACCGCGTCGTTCTTCTCCATCACCGGCGTGCTTGGGGTTTTCTTGGGGGTTTGCAGAAGGTGATGGGACAATGAAGACGGTTGAGTGAGCGAGTGAGTGATGAGTGAGAGTGAGGAGGCCTCTATTAAAGGAGAAGGGAAGCGATGTTTCGTTGCACGACCGTGCACCGCATAACCACGTACGTTACTGCACCGTGCACGGCCACACGTGTCTGCTACTGCCCCGTGCACCGCACACGCGTACCGTGAGTCATGTTTTTTCCCTCGTGCTTAACCCTATCAACTTAGTTGTACTCAGTTTTTCCCTCGAGTGTAACACTGACAGTTTGGTTGTACTCAGTTTTTCCCTCCAGTACTAATAACACTGTCGTGTGCAATATACTCATTTTTTACCCTCCGGTGGCTGGTCAACAAAGAGTCAACGAATGGGTTTTAGCTAGCTAATTGAGTCATTTTGTACACAACAAATTCAAAAAGATCAAAACATAGTGGCATCTATCCAGGGAGTCTTATTATGTGACCTGCCACCATAGAAAATGTATATAAATCAAGTTTTAACCTAAATCACCACTTCTCAAATCACCTACTCTCTATGAAGGTCCATGGCTTTCTACTCAATCCTCTTCCCAAAACATCCCTTCCTAAAACATAGTTTATCTGAATGAGGCAATAATTGTCAAATTGGTGTATATTTGAGTGCAAATAGTTTGATGTATGCCAAGATGTATTTTATTGTATAAAATACGCATTTTCCATTTTTAAATCTTTTTCTATTATCTATTTGAATCCCTTTATCAGTCTTGTCTTTGGTTTTAAGTTTTACTTAGTTTTGCCCTTGGTTCTTAACTTCTACTTAGTTTTCCCCTCTCTTGGTCACAATCTCTCACACATGTGCTCATCTTCGCTGCTACGCTCTGATTGGTTGAGACAATTGTCACGCGGATCGTGCCCGCCAACCTTTGATCCTTTGTGATCTAGCGGACAAGATAACCCCTATATCTGTGGGGGGCACCCCTCTATCCATGTAAAATAATGAGTTTGCCACCGGTACTTTAACTCCATAAACAAATGAACTTGAATATAATTTGAAGAGAACGTGTTCAAAGGTCTATAATTTGTGCATTACATTCCACTCTAGGAAAATGATAATCTTTCAAGATTTTCTTTGCATGACATTATCATGTATTAAGTGCAATTTCAAAGAGTTCAAATGTGTATAATTTTCGTATATGCAAGTTTATGCATTATATTTCACTCCATGAAAATGATAATCCCTCAAGATTTTCTTAGCATAATATTATCATGTCCTAAGTGCGATTTCAAAGAGTTAAAAGGTATATAAACTTCGTATATGCAAGTTTATGCATTACCTTCCACTCTATGAAAATGGGAGACAAAATAATAATCTCTCAAAAATTTGTTAGCACATCATTATCATGTATTAAGTATGATTTAAAAGTGTTCAAAGGTTTATAATTTTTGCATATGCAAGTTTGTGCATTATATTCCACTCTATGAAAATGATATTCTTTCAAGATTTTCTTAGCATGACATTATCATGTATTAAGTGCGATTTCAAAGAGTTCAAAGGTGTATAATTTTCGTATACGCAAGTTTATGCATTATATTTCACTCCATGGAAATGATAATCCCTCAAGATTTTATTAACACAACATTATCATGTCCTAAGTGCGATTTCAAAGAGTTCAAAGGTGTATAAACTTCGTATATGCAAGTTTATGCATTACATTCCACTCTATGAAAATGGGAGAGAAAATAATAATCTCTTAAAAAATTGTTAGCACATCATTATCACGTATTAAGTGTGATTTAAAAGTGTTCAAAGGTTTATAATTTTTGCATATGCAAGTTTGTGCATTACATTACACTCTATGAAAATGATAATCTTTCAAGATTTTCTTAGCACAACATTATCACGTATTAAGTGCGATTTCAAAGAGTTCAAAGGTGTATAATTTTCGTATACGCAAGTTATGCATTATATTTCACTACATGGAAATGATAGTCTCTCAAGATTTTATTAGCACAACATTATCATATCATAAGTGCGATTTCAAACAGTTCAAAGGTGTATAATTTTTGTATATGCATTACATTTAACTATATGAAAATGAAGCTAGACAAAGGGCCGCCGTCACCAAAGAAGAAGAAGAAATGGGAGGCAACGGCACGGGCGCGGGCCCAAGGCTGGCTCGGGGTCCCATCTTGCAATGCCAACCTGGGTAAGTTGTGGGTCCGATGCTCACGTGTATAAGCTGTGGGTCCGACGCTCACGAGAATAAGTTGTGGGTCCGATGCTGATCTAGATAAGTTGAGAGAGGTGTCCACTACGGGAACCGACTGAATACGGTCCCATTTGTCAGCATGTAACGACAAGGGTCCACTACGGGACCCGACAGAACGCGGCCCCACTTGTCAGTACGTAACGGCGAGGGTCCACTACGGGACCCGACTGAACGTGGCCCCACTTGTCAGCACGTAACAGCAAGGCTGACGGGCGGCGAGTTTCAGACCATGTGAGAGTTTTGTACAAGGAGATGGGCAAAAGGGAGAAAAACTAAGCGGCTGGAGAAAACTGAGTACAACTAACGAACCGAGGGCACGAAAATAGAAATCCCATTGTTTTATATATAGGTTAGTTCGTGTTACATTATTTGTTTCTTGTTGATGTCACATGCATATCATTTGGATCTTTGCCAAAATTACTTGATATTCTAACATGGTGTGTTAATAATTGTAATATGTTGCTCTCAAACTACTATGCCAGTCATTTTACTATTTTTGTTTCCGGACATAAATGTTGAGCTTACAGGAGGGGCTGCTCTTCTATGGCCAACAAGTGTGATCTAGAAATTATTTACCTGCCATTACTATATCAGTAATTCCAACATAATATTTTCATAGCTTACATTTGACCATCAATATGTTTGTGTTCATTCATTATTGTGACAAGTCTTGCATATTATAATTCTCTTGGTTCCCTCTGGCCACACCGATTACAGTGATTTGGATAGTCATCTAAGCTCGTTTTGATTACAGTTGGAACATTTATAATCTGATGTCAAAGATTTGTCCTGCAAGTGAATTATATGTAGTATACAATTTAAGACATTTAGAATTGGCAGCAAAAATGGGTTTTCTACTATAATGAAATTGTTGTTGGCATTTATCTAAAGCTATTGAAATTCCTCCGCGGAGGAATTTCTCTAAAGAAATTGAGTTCATTGTACTACATTTCATGTACCACTTAAGTTCCATAAAAATGGGGGGGGGGGGGGCTTGACGCACCAAAGGGAAGCTTCTTGATTGGTACATTATATTGTTGGAAAAACAAAAGGTCGCTTATATTGGGGTTTCAGCATCATAGTTCAACATTCGATTAACTCAGTTTTTGTTGGGAAATTATCATGACAGGTCTAAACGGTGAAGTGATATTGAAATCGTATATCATCCAAGTTTGTGCCTAAAATTATGGTAAATGCCATACGATGATATCTTGACCCATCTCAATTCCCAATGCAGAGATCTTCATTTTTACATGAAGAATCTCTAAAGGATAAGGTTAGCTGCCATGCAACTTAGCAAGATTGTAATGGACATGCGACTTATTTATTTGTTAATACATTTATTTGTCACTTGCATCCATGTGACGTTTGAGGACATTTTAGCTGAAATTTTTTCAAAAATCTTGTTACTATCATTCTGAATAAAGTAACTTTCAATATAACATTACAAGACAGAAAGAGCAAAACCGATGAACACTTATGAGGGTGTTCCTCATGCTCAAGAAGGTGATTAAGGAGGCGTACACATGAACTCATGGATAGGCACTACCTAGAAGGACCACCAACTGAATAGGATGATGACCAGTTTTAGAAGGGTTGTTAATGCTTTTGCTATCCTAATGAATGAACTGTCGTTTCTTCCTTTTCGGGCCTCTGGTAACTTTATGTAGCAATTTCTTTAGTGAAAATCGATGAGCTAGCCACTATTGTATTAAAATTCTGTTTTGTTAGCTCCATTGTGTTTCTTTTTTAGAGAAGACAAGAACCATGATGAATATATGTGCGAATTGGAGAAAAAGGGTTAATATTCGACACGGTGTTATGCCTAGTTAATTTTGAGACACAATGTTAGGCGAAGGTAAATGTGAGAAGGGCAATGACAAGTCTACGAGTTAAGTGAAGGGAAAACTAGAGAGGGAAGACATGAGAATTAGAGATGAAAAAAGTTGCAACTTATGTTTCAAAAACCGTGGCGAAGCACGGGGTACTCAACTAGTATATGTAACGTGTATGGTTGATACCTAGCTTTTTTTTAGGGTTGGTTGATACCCAGCTGAACGGCTCACCTAGACAAAATCCACTCACGTGTTAGCCTGCCTAGCCTGTAGAACCATCTAGGCCAAGGCCCAAGGCCCAAATTTAGCAGCAGATTTACTACCGTGAGCGGTTCCCTGTCTAGTATCAGACTCCATCGACAGGGAGTGTTACTAGAATAGCTGGGTCTACCGAAAACTATTGGCATTGGTGGATGGTATATTTAGTGGCAACGGCGTGAATTTGTTAGAGGCATCCAGATTAAGAAACCATCTAGTATGGCGTTTGCAATCAATTCCCTAACTTCAAACTTTGGAGCAGCTCGGCCTTCGGCGGAACAAAAAATGTTGGCTTGGAGTAAGCCTATTATGGGATCTTTGAAGCTTAATACAGATGCATCATTCCACAGTGATGGTTCGGGGTCGGTGGGAGCTATCTTACGTGATCATAATGGAGAGGTAACGGGAGGCTCTTTTGGCCCTATATCGCATGTGTTGGATGCTGCTACAGCGGAGGCTTTGGGGCTACAGAAGGGTCTCGAGTTTCTTGAAAATATTGGATGCTCATGTGTGATTATCGAGTCGGATTCTTCAGAGCTAATCAAAGCTTGTAATGGGGAGTCAGAGATATGGAGCCCTTACTCAGCAATCTTGGTAGAATGTTTTCCAAAAATTGGAGCTATGGCAGAAGTTTGATTTCAACACTGTTCAAGGGAGGCGAACCAGGTGGCGCATGAACTGGCTAAATTTGCTTATTCTTCAAAGGAGTTTCGCAGTTGGGAGGGTGACATGGGTATAGTTACTCGGATGCTTATAATTCGCTACCCTATGATTGGATAAAAAGCTTACGGCACATGAAGATTTCAAACGACAGCCAAAGGAAGCCGACAAAGGCTATGATTGTATTAGGAAAAAGACTATAAATCGATATTGTGTTGGTATTATAATCACGCGTGTATGAAACCTATCCGCATACAACTTTGATACCCGGCCTATTATATATAGGACGGGAGAAGCCCAAGCGAGGGTACCGAAATCTAGAAGACAACTTGTAATAGTGCAATTACTCAATATTACGGCCACTTTGTCTTCATCGTTTTCCTGACATCCGACGAAATTTCCAGCGTTCGCTTTTCCGCGAAACCCTAAGTCCATCACTATGGGCATTGCTGAGGTTACCCCTCGTCAGAGGGTGAACCCCCAGATTATATTTTGCCGTTTGTAATTCGAGATGTAACTCTGGTTTAACTTTGGAGCAACAAGTTTCAAACACACTCTTTTCTTTCCAGGATGACTACGGGGACTGAAAGGTTTTTAATGAGGCGGCTTGCTTGCTTAATATATTGTGTTTTTGTCAAAAAAAAAAGCCAGCGGAGGCAGCGAATTCATGGCGGCTGCCGGGCAAAGGCGCCGCGACACGATCAGATAGAAGCGGGAGCCGGGAGCCGGGAGGCCGGAGCAAGCAGGGGATTCCGGCGTGGGGTTCAGGCGAGACACTGAAAGTGCTCGCTTCACGCTGCATGTTAGGGTTCTAAATCCACGTTGAATTTTTCCAATTTGTAAACTAGTAAATCAGCAATTGCTCCTCTAATTTAGGTTAGTTATCCCGCACCAAAAAATAGATTAGTTATTGAATTGGTTACTCATTGATCCGATTCTTATGCTATTAGTTTTTCTCTTGTTATTTTTCTCTAGTACTATTTGTTGAGATGATGTTGTAATGAAAAATTATTGAACCTTCTGTTTAGTATTGCAA
The DNA here is from genome assembly GCA_916181665.1 of Avena sativa. Classification (NCBI taxonomy): domain Eukaryota; kingdom Viridiplantae; phylum Streptophyta; class Magnoliopsida; order Poales; family Poaceae; genus Avena; species Avena sativa. The sequence goes on from OV702292.1 coordinate 57,255,670, forward strand.
AAAAAATGATTTAATTTCCGAACTATTTTATATAGTGTCGTTATGGAAAAAGTTGTGAATCTTTCTATTTATATTGAACAGGTTATCAGTCTTTGTGTTTGTACTCCTGTATTAAACAATTTTTTAGCCTTCAGGTTTTGCATTGAATTTTTTTGACTTTCAATACCGATTGCAAATATCATGTGCCCGCCCATGGAGAGCGCTCGACGGTGCCAACCACGACAGGGTCGGTGCCCACAATGGACGTGCCCGTCACCGAAAATGTCCTAGTCGAGGATGGTGTCGAGGCGGCCCCTCCAGAGTCTCATAGAACGCTGGCAGGGTGAGCTCGGAGAAGACCGCGAGGACGCACGTGCCGCCGTTGTTCTCGGCGATCTCCTTGGCGAGCTGCAGCGCCCTGTCACCGACAGAGAAGCTGTAGAGGCTAAGTATTGTGCGGGACACGGTGGGACGGAGGCCGAGGAGCGACACCAGGCGGAGGTTGGAGCTCGGGGCCTTGCCGCCGGAGTAAGGTGCTGAAGACAAGGTGGGTAAGATTAGACGTCAGGTGCCCCTAGTCAGCGATGGCCTTCTCGGCGGACGCCATTTCTATGCGAGCGTCGATTACTTATTTTCATGCCACTCATGCACAATCCAACCACCATCTAAAATGGAGTTTGCATATTCCCGTTCTCATGATAACATGCTTTTTCTTTCACTTTTCCATTTTGATTTGATTGTTTCTATTTTCCCTTTTTGCTGTCTCCTTTTCCTCTCTTCTTTTTCCTTTTTTGTTTATTATCTTAGTTGTTAAAAATATATTCTTGCGCCCTTCATTCTCCTTTTTATTGTTTGTTCTATCATACATACATAATTTTTGTCCTTTCTATTTTTATTTTTATTTTTATTTTTATTCATGTTTACTTGTAATTATTTTGTTTACTTTTCCTATTCATTTTTTCTTTTAGTTTTTCCCATAAAATATATGAACTTTTTCTAACACGTGCGAACAACATTCTTCTCCTTGAAGAATTACAAGTAACTAAATTGACCATTAGCCCCAGTGTTATATTTGTTATTTATTAAAATACCGTTTTGGGGGAGAAGGGTGGATTGTTAGTGTGGAGGATTTAGATCATATAGTTGTTAGGACATAATTTCTCAATATGAAAAGCCATTGTAACTACTATTAAACAAGAATTACAAAAATCCTTCTTAGAATAATGTGTTGTATTGAGAGCAGGTTAGCGTGATATCGGTGGCGGAGCCAAGGCCCGGCATGCCCGGGCAGCTGCCCGGGCTAAGATTGTGACTCCTCTTAAGTACTATTGGGATTGAAATTTTAAGCATGTCTATGTACGGGGCAAGCACTAAGCAAAGTGTGTTTAATTAAGAGTTTGCCCGGGCTGTGATGATGAGCTAGCTCTGCCACTGCATGATATGCATTAAGCGAAATTAATCGTTATGTTTTTGATCTTCTTTGCACGAGAAGACCCTTGATTGAGGAGAACCGTTTGGCTTGGATGCTGCTGCTATGCTCCTATTCACTTTAAGAGACCACTACAGCTATGAGTTTATTGGCAACCCTTTTACTAAGAACATTTTTATCATTAACGAAATACCTCTTTCCTATGCATGTAGGATAACAGTCATTTTCTGAATCAATAGATTCTGCCATCTAACAAAGTAGACTAGCTCCTATGGCTCTCATGTGTGATAACTCAAGGGTTCCGTAGCAGAAAATAAAAAAATTCTATCTACTCGAACACTAATACCAGGATCTATACTATGTAGACATAAGTAACGGAGAAGGAATACAGTATTCATACCTTTGCAGAAAGAGGCACGCCTTACGCAGAAAGACGTATATTGATGAAGACGAGCAGCACCCCAAGTGTGGTGCCTCCAAGGTTCGTCACACGTCTGGTGTAGGAGACGTCAACCGGACTCCGATCCAGCCAAGCAGCAGAAGAAGTAGATGTCGGATCGCCGATCACACGACGGTAGTGTAAAGGTGGAGAACTCAAATACGAGGTCCTCCCCAATATTACGGGGAAGTCCTCAGCAGATGAGAGAGAGAGAGAGAATGAGAGGAATGAGTGATTTCCAAGGGGGAGGGGGGACCCCTTTATATAGTGGGAGGGGGGTGAACCACCTAGGGGCCAGGCGGGGTGGGACTAATCCCCACACCCGCCGGCCACCTTGGGGCAGCCGCCGGCCCTAGGTGGGCCAGGCGAGGTGGGACTAATCCCCACACCCGCCGGCCACCTTGGGGCAGCCACCGGCCCTAGGTGGGCCCTAGGTGGGCCCACCAGCCCTAGGCCGGCTGGCCCCCACTCCATAGGCGCCTTGCCCTCTTGGGCCTCCCTTCGGGTGAGGCCCATTAGCAATATGGAGCCTTTAAAAAATAAAATAAAATATATATTTAATATTAATTCTCCAATTAACATTCAAATACACATATTATATTATCTCTTCACTTCGGAACAACTTCTGGGCCCCTTTCTGATCTCCATCGGATGTTATCGAAACTATTCTGGTTTCTCTCTCTCTATTTCTCATACGATACCTCATCTACCCTAAGCGTCCCTACCCTTAAGCGTGACATCCTTCGGTTCGGAAACACTCCGGACATGATAGAGACCACTCTCATATCAATGATCAATAGAGGGACCTGGATGGTGATACATTGCAAATGTATCTATAATTTTTGATGTTCCATGCTTGGTTTTATCCACTTTCTTGTGTTTTGTTCCAACTTTGGAGTACTTTTCTTATGATTTCTTAGACTAACCTATTAACAAGAGCCACAGTGCTAGCTGCCTGTTTTCTGCTGTTTTTGGTTCCAGGAAAGTAAGAAAATGAATATTTTCGGAATTGGACGGGACAAAAGCCAAAGTGCCTATTTTTCCGGATGTCATCAAATGCCAGGATACGAGAGGGAGAGGGGCCAGAGGCCGGCCACACCACCTGGTCGCGCGGCTAGGCTGGGCCCATGCCAGGGGGTGGTGTGGTGGCCCCTGGCACCCCCTCGGTCTCCCCTTCCGCCTATAAGATGCCCTCGGGACGGAAACCCTAAGTGCCCGATCAAAAATCCATGAAAGAGTATGTAGCCGCCGTCATCTCCATCCCTAGATCGGGAGGGATCTGAAGCTCTTCCCGGCACCCTGCGGAGAGGGGAATTCACCCTGGAGGCCTTCTTCATCACCATGCAAGCCTCCGGTGTGATGCGTGAGTAGTTCATCATTGGACTACGGATCCATGTAGTAGCTAGATGGCTGGTTCTCCTCCTTTGTGCTTTTATGTTTAGATATTGTGAGCTCCGTTCATGATCAAGATCATCTATTTGTAATTCTGCATGTTGTGTTTGCGGGGATCCGATGGATATTGAGATGCTATTTTAGATTGATTATTGATTCTATCATGTCTTTGTTATTTATGATCTTGCATGCTTTCCGTTGTTAGTAGCTATCTTGGCCAAGTAGATGCTAGCAACTCCAAGAGTTAGTATTTATGCTCGATAGTGGGTTCATGCCTCTGGTAATCTGGGGAAGTGACAGAAATCTCTAAGGTACTAGATGTGCTATTGCTACTAGGGAGAAAAAACAATTCTTTGTTCATAGAACAATTGTATTTTTTACTTTACACGCAGTTCGTAAAGCAATAATCTGTTGCTTGTAGCTTAATACTAGAGGGGGTTCGGATGATAACTTGAAGGTGGATTATTAGTCATAGATGCAGTTGGATGGAGGTCTATGTATAATGTTGTAATTCCCAATCAAGTCTCAAAGGAGTCAAGATGATTAGTATATGCATGTATTGCTTTCTCGATGTTTGTCAATTGCCCCGATGTAATTTGTTCACCCAGCATGTTATCTATCTAAGGAGATCCACCTCTAGTGAACTATGGATCCCGGTCCTTCTTCTTTTACATACAATCTACAAACTATTTACTTCTTTGTGTTTACTTTCTGCAAACTTTTACTTCTTTCCATTCGATGCTTTTAATCCTTTGTTTTCCGCAAAACACGGTGAGAATGACAACCTCATCCCAAGTTGGGGACAAAGTTCTATGGTTGTGTTGTGCAGGTCTCCACGTTGCTACTAGCACCGGTAGTGCGCCCTGCCAAAGCTCAGCTAGTAACACCTTTGAGGTGTTTCCCTTCTCCTACTGGTTCGATTAAACCTTGGTTTCATAACTGAGGGAAACTTGCTGCTGTGCTCATCATACCTTCCTCTTGGGGTTCCCAACGAGCTCTAGATCAACACCGCCATCAAGCATTTTTCTGGGCGCCGTGCATTGAGCCATCAAGCATTTTTATGGCACCGTTGCCGGGGAGTCAAGGACATCTTCACAAGGGGAGTCCCTCATAACCAATCTCTTTACTTTGTTGTTTTTGTTTTGATTAGTTTATTTTTGCTTTGTTTGCTTGTTTTGTTATTCAAAAACACAAAAAAAATAGTTTTACTAGTTTTCTTTCTTATTTGAAAACCCAAAAAAATGACTACTCTTGAAAACACTAAGTTGTGTGACTTCACTAGCACCAACAACAATGATTTTATGAGCACACCTATTGCTCCACATGTGCATGAAAATACTTTCTTTGAGATAAAACCTGCTTTGCTCAATCTTGTTATGAGAGAACAATTTCCTGGTACTGGTAATGAAGATGCCGCTTCCCATCTAAATAACTTTATTGAACTTTGTGAGATGCAAAAGCATAGGGATGTAGATGGTGATATTATTAAGATAAAATTGTTTCCTTTCTCTTTGAGAGGAAAAGCTAAAGAATGGTTGAATTCCTTAACTAGGAATAGTATTGATTCTTGGACTAAATGCAAAGATGCTTTCATTGGAAAATACTATCCACCTGCTAAGATTATATCCATGAGAAGTGAAATAATGAAGTTTAAACAACTTGATAATGAGCATGTTGCTCAAGCTTGGGAAAGAATGAAATCTTTGGTTAAGAATTGTCCCACTCATGGACTGACTGCTTGGATGATCATCCAAACTTTTTATGCAGGATTGAACTATTCTTCAAGGAACCTATTGGATTCTGCTGCTGGAGGTACCTTTATGACCATCACTTTGGGTGCTGCAACAAAACTTCTGGACAATATGATGGTTAATTATTCCGAATGGCATACTGAGAGAGCTCTACAAGGTAGGAAGGTAAATTCTGTTGAGGAAACCTCCTCCTTGAGTGATAAGATTGATATTATTATGTCTATGCTTATTAATGGGAAAGCCCATATTGATCCAAATAATGTTCCTTTAGCTTCTTTGGTTGCTCAAGAAGAGCAAGTTGATGTGAACTTCATAGGAAATAACAATTTTGGCAACAATGCTTATGGTAATAATGCTTATAGGAACAATTTTGGTAACAACAATTATAATCCATTCCCTCCCAACAATGGTAATTCTTACAACAATAATAAGAGTGCTCCCTCTGAACTCGAAGTTATGCTTAAAGAGTTTATTAGTAAACAAACTGCTTTCAATAAAACTATTGAGGAAAAACTCTCTAATGCTGAAAGAAATATAGCATCTTTAGCTGAAGCTCAAACTACTTTGAATAAAATGGCTGCTAAACCTGAAACTAATGAGAATCCCTTTGCAGCAACTAATGCCATACAAGTAAGAATTGATGAAAATGTTAGACTATTAGCTGGATTACATGCTAAGTGGGAAAGAGAAGATGAAATTGCTAGAAACATTAGTGTTTCTACTATCACCACCACTAGTGTTGAGGCTAGTAATAGTTCTACTACTTTAGATGATAAATTTGATTTTGATCTTGATGGTTGCAACATCTCTGAAGTTATTAAGTTCCTACAGAAGCTTGCTAAAAGTCCTAATGCTAGTGCTATGAACATGGCCTTTACAAAACACATTACTGATGCTCTCATAAAGATTAAAGAAGAAAAGATGAAACATAAAGCTTCTATTCCTATAAAACAAGAAGATGGTTGGGAACCCATCATTAATATGAAAGTGAATGACTTTGATTTCAAAGCTTTATGTGATCTTGATAGTAGTGTTTCTATTATGCCTAGAAGGATTTATGATATGCTTCATTTGCCTCCACTTGAAGATTGTTATTTGAATGTCCCACTTGATGATAATGCTAAAAAGAAACGCATGAGGAGTCTTAATGATGTTCTTATTATGGTTCACAATTACTATGTCCCCGTTGATTTCTATGTTTTGGATGTTGAGTACAATGCTTCTTGTCCTATTACTTTCGGAAGACCTTTTCTTAGAACTGTTGGTGCCATCATTGATATGAAAGAAGGCACCATTAAATATCAACTCCCACTCAAGAAAGGTATAGAACACTTCCCTAAAAAGAGAGAAAAGATTTCTTTTGCTTCTCCTATGAAAACATGGTCTTAATGCTTCTTCATTTGAGAACACTTGATTCTTTCTTGCTTCTTATGCCTAACTTAAAGGCGTTAAAGAAAAGTACTTATTGGGAGATAACCCAAAAAAATTAGATGAGTCTTGGAAGTTATTACCTCTGTAATAACCTCTCCTTATCCTTTTTATTTGCTTTTTGTGCCAAGAGTAACCTCTAATGAGAGAGAAGTAATGATTGGGAAAGTTGCTGTCTCGAAACAGATTTTTGTGCTTCACCGTAAAAATTCGTGTAAAATCTATGAACGTATTTTTGAGGCGTGAATTTTTGTGCTTCTGCCACAGGTTGTTATCTAACTTTAGTTAGTTCAACACTTTTTGATTTGAGCAACATAAGAGCTTCGAAAAAATTCGTCTTTACCTGCTGGTCTGTTTTGACAGATTTCTGCCATTTTCTGGATTTGCTTCTTGTTGGTTCCTTCTTGAGTTCTTTTGGGGAATTGAGCTTTTTGAGGGAAGTGCTACAGTAGCTAGTGTTCTAATGGAAGTTTATTTGGTGTTATAACTGAACCTTAAGACTTATTTATCTTGAGTGCACTAATGTTGCTAATAAAGATTGTGTGAAGTTTTGTATGAAGGAAAAATTTCAGGTGTATGGAAGGAATGAGTAATGAGATGAAGGATGGACTAAATCTCAAGCTTGGGGGTGCCACGCGTGTCACCCCAAGAAATATTCAATAAGTACAAGCGTCAAAGCTTGGGGATGCCCAAGGCATTCCCCTTCTTCATCAATAAAAATCCCAGGTTTCTTCCAAACGCTTCATTTTTATTGTTTCATGCACAGTTTTGTTTTTCTTGGAGCGTCTTCTTTTTCGTTTTCGTTTTGGTGTTTTTGCTTGGTTTGCTTAGTTTTCTGAATAAATTGGTTGGACCCCCCTCTTTCATACATTGGTTTGCAAATAGTTTGGTTTGGTTTGGAAAAGAGTAGGAAAGTTCATGCTTATGTGGTAAAAAGAGCTTGTTTTTGACTGTGACCTGTGCTTTGTCATGCCATGCTTGATATTGTTTTGGCTTTATGCTTAGTATTCTTTGTTGTAGCATAACTTGTTATAAACAATTGAGATTGCTTAATGTGCTTTGGATGAATAATGCGTTGTTTTAGCATATTAAAGCATAGTATAGTGGTATTCTCATTTGATGCTTTATTTGGGTTGACTTGGCGCATGCTCACACCATGTTATGACTATACCAAGTCACAATAGCATTTATGATCCTTTAGTTTTCAACTTGTAGTATCACTTTATGCTTTGATCCATGATGTTTTGTTGCTCTGCATGATTATGGCCATTATTGCTCTCTTAGTTTGTCGCTCCCAGTCTTTTGCTAGCCTCCACAACCAAGTATGAGTTCCACTCATGCATCCAACTCCCTAAACCAAGTTATTCCAAAGAGTCCACCATACCTACATACTAGCTTATGCTATTCCAAGTATATTCATGCTTTTGTTTACCTTCCAAATTAAACTTGTTATGAGAAAACTAGTGATTAAAGCTCTCACGAACTTGATGGAACACTTTACTTTATTGCCTCTAATAAAATTGAACCATTGGGTCCTTCTTTGTTGGGTATATGCTTGCGCTTTCTAAGTTGAAATTAGCAGAACCATGTTTCATGGGGAACGCTTTCAACATTGCGCCTATACTTTGTACCCCGTTGATATCATGTTATTTTGCTTACGGATCCCGGCGGTGTGAAATAAAAGTGGAACTTGTAAGATCATGGAGTTTGTATGTGTGTTAGAGAAACGCCTGGGCCGCTAGCCTAAGCCATGCCTAATCATGGTGGAAACTTGCAACATCACCATAATGAGCACTCTATGAAGCATCCTCAATAAAAACCTATGCAAATAGCAAATAAAAAGATCGCTGAGATGCTCATTGTCTGCTTGCCTTGTCATTTTGATTATGGGAAAGCTCCCGTATCATGTGCAAGGGGTACCCCGTTGGCAGTTCTTAATGATACACATGTACTTACAATGACAAGTGCTTACTCGTGGAGATTATCACTTTGCGGCCCGAAAGTTGGGGTGTACAGGCAACACGGTACCCGAGTTCCCTGATAGTTGGCGTGCCAAATACTCAGAGGGTCTTTTTCGGCACGAATTCAACTTTATGTTTCAATACAAAAAATCAGGCTAACGGTCGTCAAGTTGGGCCCCCCTGTCAGTTCTCGCCGTTATGTCGCTCCCGTCGCTTAGGTGTCAATTAGGCTTGCAGCGTTGGCGCCTACATCCATTACGCGTCTTCTTCTTCCCCAGAGCGGCAATCTGTGGGGCGTCGCAGCCATGGCGCGGAGCTGGGACGTGGACGAACCTGCTCGGCCCAGCTCTCCTCCCTATAGGCTTGCAGTGTTGGCGCCTCCATTACTCGTCTGCTTCCTCGGAGCGGTAATCTATGGTCGTGGCCATGGCACAGAGCTAGGAAGTGACGAAGCTGCTCGGCCCCGCTCTCTTCCCCATCCCGAGACGGAGCTTGCCCTCACCGTGGACACACCCATGGCACGGTCGGGGACGAGAATTGGTTCCCGGTGAGATCTATCACCTTGTCGACCATGCTCGGTTCTGTTTTGCTCCTCTAGAATCCGAGCTTGCCGTCGCCATGGTTGCACCCGCACCAATTCTGCCACCTCTGCCGAGGTCTCTGTGGTAGCTCAAGTTCTGGGGCTCTCCAAGTTCTGCCATGTTGGGCATGTAAGTGTTGTTGTATGTTAAACTAGCAAATCTCTTGGGCTGTACCAACTTCATTGTGTTTAATTATGAAAGACAAAATATAAATGACTTCTCTCAATTTCTCGCATAGAAAAATGCACAGGTAATTTCATATTCTCGCAGGAACTGGCCCCACTTGTTGAATCGGCGGCACTGCCACGATCTCCACGTAACCACGGCGAGTTCTCGAACCGAAAGTTGCAGTTACCACATTTCTTCTGCAGTCATTCCTCTGCAGTTTTTCCTGGGCGCTTCTTCTTCCTCTGTTCTGGAACCGTCGGTTCATCTTCTTTTTCCTCTCGAAGGCAGTTCCTTGCAGGCAGTTCCTTTCACCCATTTCCTTGCAGGCATGGACGATGGGAAATGCACAACAGAGACCCACTTGGTCCCTGCCCATGGCACCACGACTTTGACAGTGGTGTACACAAATGATGAAGCGACTGTGGAGACAACTCTCGCCAGGTTTGAGCAATTGCTTGAGAAAGAGAAGCACAAGTTTGTGGGGCTAGACTTGGAGTACACCCGTGCAAATAAGCGAAAAAATCCTCCACAAGAGATCGTTGTCGTGCAAATCGCCATACATGAGGAGGTCCTCGTTTACCACTTCTGTAGGTATGTGAAATTTAAATTTGAGATCACCACTTCTGCATACCTTGTTCCCTTACATCCCTAGAACCATCTAAGTGCAGGAGTAAACCAACTGAGATGCATTGTCCGGCTCTGGTCGAGTTCTTGTGTAGGAAAGGGATAACTTTCACTAGCGTGGATATCACAAATGACACAATTATGCTTTCTCGTGCATTGATAAAAATCCTAGAGGGGCACCACATCGACATCCAAAATCCGTACAAGATCAAATCATACCCAGCGAAGGATGGCATGGGTGATCTGGCAGCGGAAATCATCGATAAATCGTATGAAAAACTGAAGAAATTGAAGCGACTCGATCACGACTACAGGGAGTGGAAGCCGACGAGCCAGGTGCGCCTTGAGTATGCAGCCAGAGACGCCTACATGGCGTACGAGTTGTACAGTAAGCTCATTACCATGAAAGATGGGATGGTTAAGGCGGGGTTTTTCGCGAGAGAGCTATGCCCTGGTTGCAAGCTAGCCCAGGAGAAGAAGCGCGAGGAGGACAAAAGGCGGTTTCAGGACGAGCAGGGATCTTGGGACGGTGGCGACATCAAGCGGCTGAAGGGGAAGCAAGTCAAGGACGACAACAAGTGGTGGTGATACATTATGTGTTTGAACTAGATTTTAGTTTCTAGTTTATTATGTGTGTGATACATTTAGTTACTTCAATACAAAATTTCGACCAATTTAACTTGTTGATGTATTTATTGACAATTATAATATAATCGAGCACTAGAAATATTTTGTAGTGTGCATGAGTATGATCAGTAAATATAATTGAACACTAGAAACTTTAAGTCACTCCATATAAAGGAGTAGATTAATATATAAGGTTCACCAGAGACACCACGGATATATTGTCTTACATGCCACACACAGGTAATAATTAACTAGAACAAAATAAAAGCAGGCGCTACAGCAGGAGGCCGGGACACGGAGACGCCTAGCAGGGCAGGGGTTTATCAGTAGGAGGCAGCGACAGCCTAGTCGATGGGATACAGGCCAGTCCTGACATACTCCCGGAGAAATTTCCCATAGGATGCGTGCCGTGCCAAGGTAATCGGCCTATGCCTTCTGCCTCCGCCTCTGCCAACGCCCTCCGTGTGCTGGATCATGCTATTAGGGTCCACGTTGATTGCTCTGCCACAGAATAGGCAAAACAGTCTCCCCCTACGGTGGAAATGGATTAGCCCACACCGTAACCGTCTCAACACGTAGCGGTTCTTGTTGTCCCTGGATTCCTTGCTATCGTCCACTTCATCATCATCCTCCTGTTGATTTTTAAGAACATAACTTAGAACTCATACATATGATTGAATTGTATTACAACTCAAGAATTGACAACATGTATATGTAAGACAATATATCCGTGGATATCAAAGATAAAGCATCTCGGCAATAGTTTGATCGGTTCATATATCATTTCATCTCAACACAATGACAAATAATTGCATCAGAGTGAATGTAGGATAAATCTAGGGGCCTCATAAGTTTCTTCAGGGATGGAGTAGGTGAACCAAGTAACAATTGCACAACCTGTAATGTTGTTGTACATCGCCCCAGGTTCACTAACTCATCCCTGAAAAAATGTAACACCAATGTGTCTGCCTCTCTTTTGGGGCAAATTTGAATCATTGGCCACAATAAGAAATTGAAATGTAATCGTACAAAACATTATTCAGGGATATACATAGTCAGGTACAAAAACAAGCCTCAATATTGTAATTATAAATAAAAAGCCAAACAATTAATCTTCAGCTGCATGTTAAAAATACTTATGATCAAAACCATTCATATACATATGCATCATACCAATCATTAAAAGATCAGAAACAATTCAAGGATCATATATGTAGTTCCATATGAGAATAAATCTAGGGCCTCAAAATTTGTTTCAGAGATGGATTTGGCGAACCAAAGTACCAACAACACAACCTATATTGTTTGTGTGCATTGCTGCCTCAGGTTCACCAACCCATCCCTAAAACACGACACAGTCATACGTGTCTCCCCTTGAACTCTTTTGGGGCAAATTTCAATCATCGGCCTCGGTGACAAACTAAAATGTAATTCTTATACACTGAATGCATAGAATAGGTAATTCGAATATCATAGTTATATGAATGTAGAATAAAGATTAAGGCCTCATAAGTTTCTACAGGGACGGCATAAGTGAACCAAGTAACAATTGCGCAGCCTATATTATTCTTGTACATCGCCCCAGGTTCACTAACTCGTCCCTGAAAAAATCTGACACCGATGTGTCTGCCTCTCTTTTGGGGCAAATTTGAATCATTGGCCACAATAAGAAATTGAAATGTAATCGTATAAAACATTATTCAGGGATATACATAGTCAGGTACAAAAACAAGCCTAAATATTGTAATTATAAATAAAAAACCAAACAATTAATCTTCAGGTACATGTTAAAAATACTTATGATCAAAACCATTCATATACATATGCATCATACCAATCATTAAAAGATCAGAAACAATTCAAGGATCATATATGTAGTTCCATATGAGAATAAATCAAGGGCCTCATAATTTGTTTCAGAGATGGAGTTGGGGAACCAAAGTACCAACAGCACAACATATATTGTTTGTGTGCATTGCTGCCTCAGGTTCACCAACACATCCCTAAAACACGACACCGTCATACGTGTCTCCCCTTGAACTCTTTTGGGGCAAATTTCAATCATCGGCCTCGGTGACAAACTAAAATATAATTCTTATACACTATGAATGCATGGAATAGATAATTCAAATATCATAGTTCTATGAATGTAGAATAAAAATTGCAGCCTCATAAGTTTTTACAGAGATGGCGTAAGTGAACCAAGTAACAATTGCGCAGCCTATATTATTCTTGTACATCGCCCCAGGTTCACTAACTCGTCCCTGAAAAAATCTGACACCAATGTGTCTGCCTCTCTTTTGGGGCAAATTTGAATCATTGGCCACAATAAGAAATTGAAATGTAATCGTACAAAACATTATTCAGGGATATACATAGTCAGATACAAAAACAAGCCTAAATATTGTAATTATAAATAAAAAACCAAACAATTAATCTTCAGGTACATGTTAAAAATACTTATGATCAAAACCATTCATATACATATGCATCATACCAATCATTAAAAGATCAGAAACAATTCAAGGATCATATATGTAGTTCCATATGAGAATAAATCAAGGGCCTCATAATTTGTTTCAGAGATGGAGTTGGGGAACCAAAGTACCAACAGCACAACATATATTGTTTGTGTGCATTGCTGCCTCAGGTTCACCAACCCATCCCTAAAACACGACACCGTCATACGTGTCTCCCCTTGAACTCTTTTGGGGCAAATTTCAATCATCGGCCTCGGTGACAAACTAAAATGTAATTCTTATACACTATGAATGCATGGAATAGATAATTCAAATATCATAGTTCTATGAATGTAGAATAAAAATTGCAGCCTCATAAGTTTCTACAGAGATGGCGTAAGCGAACCAAGTAACAATTGTATAGCTTATATTGATCGTATACATGGCCTCAGGTTCGCTCACTCATCCCTGTAAAAATTTGACACCAATGTGTCTGCCTCTCTTTGGGAAAAATTTGAATCATTGGCCACAATAAGAAATTGAAATGTAATCGTACCAAACAATATTCAGGGATATACAAATGCATCATACAACGCATTCATAGATCAGAAACAATACAAATATTATATATTTAGGTTCCATATGAGAGAAAAAATTAGGGCCTCATTTTTTTTAGCGATGGAGTCGGAGAACCAAAATACCAACAACACAGCCTGTATTGTTTATGTGCATTGCTGCCTCAGGGCCACTAACCATCCCTAAGAAAACGACACCATCAGATGCCCTTGCACTATTTTGGGGCAAAATTGAATCATTGGGCTCAGTAAGGAATAGAAATGTAATGTTATAGGCCTGCTGTGTATCGAAATCAACACTCAACTAGCAAACTCAACTAGATGGCAGATGAGCAGATTGGGGTTTTGTGACTAGACGGATTGGGGTTTTGTGACTAGATGGCAGATGCATCAATCAACCGATCGAATCATATATATACTACCCTACTTCAAGAGCAAAAGAATCTGTACACAATTGAGCAAATCCTATGTATGAATAGTGAAAACTGCGGCTCCGACTAGAGAAGCTAGCAATGTAGTACCTCAGACTCCTCATCAGGGACCTCCTCCTCGAACTCATCATTCTCCATGATTGCATTGAAGATTGCTTGAACGGCGATGGGGTCGTCGATGTAGATCACCGGATTGCCTCCGCCTGCCCCCCATCCAGATCTGCCACTGGCACCACGACGTTGTCGGCCACGATGTTGTCGGCCACCTGCTACTCGGCGGCGATGGCTACTACCGGCTGCTTGGTGGCGATGGCTACCACCTGCTGCTCGGCGGCGACGGCTACCAACTGCTGCTCGGCGGCGATGGCTACTGGCTGGACGGACGAGTTCGCACCCTCGACGACACGGCGACGAGCGGCGTTCGTGCCCAGAGAAGACGCCTCCGTCTGCTTGGCAACGACCGAGCCATCTGCTACTTCGCCTTCAACTGGCTTCACCTCTGGATCTTCTCCACGCGTATGCTTCATGGCGTACCAAGGGAAGGAGGTAGTGCAAACGAGGGAGATTCGGCGCGCGCAGCAGGTGTAGATTGGGGTCTTGGGACTAGACAAACTAGGGGGAAATGACACGAGCTCATGGAAGAATAGGTCGAGAGGGGTTATAAACACTGGACCGTTTGTAGTCCTCGAGTGGACACGTGTGGTGGGCGGGAGGCTACCACGATCTCCACCCTTTTTTTCGGTTCCCTTTTTTTTGAAACAGCCACGATCTCCAGTTTAGAGCTGCATTGAAAACACGCTCATGGCAGACCTCGATTCACTGCATGCAAGTGGCGTGGAACTAATTTCTAGCAACGTTAGATCTACTCGAGGGGGCCCTTGACTCATGGAATTTACTAGCGGTAGGGCCCAGTTGGAAGTGAGATTGAGAGCGCTGCGTATAAATGGGATATGTCTGATTAAAATCAAGTGGCAATAAATTGCAGCGTCCCATCGACAACCATGCACTCGATGACCCCGTTGCCCTGTGCATGAGTTGTAGTAGCAGCAGTAGGCTTTCCAGACTTGATTAAACTTGACATGACCGCTCGACGACTTTTTCCATGGACGACATCGTGTTCCTTCCTGTAGAAGTCTCGCGGAGGGAGACATCCATGTTGTCTCACGCTGTACTATGAAGGGCACGAGGTGTGCAACGATCATCGTTGGATCGCACAGAATCAACGGTTGGTGCGCACGATCCGCGTGACAACCAATCAGGGAGTAGCAGACAGGGTGAGCATAGTTTTGGGCTTCTACGAAAGATAGAGAGGGGGTGGGCAAAACTAAGTAGTACCACATAAAACCAAGGGCAAAACTGAGTAGTACAAAAATGTAAAGTGTCTTGTACAATGAAATACATCAAATTATGCCAAGATAGATCCACTAGAGTTTATTGGATGTGTGTTCTTCTCATAAACCACGCATGGAACCACACCCAATGTCATTGCATGTTCGTTCCTCTAAACAAACCACATAAGGATCCACCAGTGTCATTGCATGTCTGTTCTTTTCATGAACCACATAAGGATCTACCAGTGCCATTGCATGTCTGTTCTTTTCATGAACCACACCCAGTGTCATTGCATGTGTTTTACTTCCATAAACCACATATGGATCCACCTAGTGTGATTGCATGTTTGTTCCTTCCATAAACCACATAAGGATCCACCAGTGTCATTGCCTGTTTGTTCTTTTCATGGACCACTCCTAGTGTCAATGCATGTCTGTTCTTTTCATGAACCACACCCAGTGTCACTGCATGTCAGTTCTTTTCATGAACCACATAAGGATCTACCAGAGTCAGTTCTTCTCATGAACCACACGTGGATCCACTGGTGTCATTGCATGTCTGTTCCTCTAAACAAACCACATAAGGATCCACCAGTGTCATTGCGTGTGTGTTCTTTTCATGAACCACACCCAGTGTTATTGCATGTGTGTTCTTCTAAACAAACCACATAAGGATTCACCAGTGTCATTGCATGTCTGTTCTTTTCATGAACCACATAAGGATGGGCCCACCAGTGTCATTGCATGTCTGTTCTTTTCATGAACCACACCTAGTGTCAGTGCATGTCTGTTCTATTCATGAACCACACCCAGTTTCACTGCATGTTTGTTCTTTTCATGAACCACATATGGATCTACCAGTGTCATTGCATGTCTTTTACTTACATAAACCACATGTGGATCCACCGGTGTCATTTCATGTGTGTTCTTCTAAACAAACCACATAAGGATCCACCAGTGTCATTACATGTCTGTTCTTTTCATGAACCACAAAAGGATGGGCCCAGCAGTGTCATTGCATGTCTGTTCTTTTCATGAACCACACCCAGTGTCAGTGCATGTCTGTTCTATTCATGAACCACGCCCAGTTTCACTGCATGTCTATTCTTTTCATGAACCACATAAGGATCTACCAGTGTCATTTCATGTCTTTTACTTCCATAAACCACGTGTGGATCCACCGGTGTCATTGCATGTGTGTTCCTCTAAACAAATCACATAAGGATCCACCAGTGTCATTGCGTGTGTGTTTTTCTCATGAACCACACCCAGTGTCATTGCATGTGTGTTCTTCTAAACAAACCACATAAGGATCCACCAGTGTCATTGCCTGTCTGTTCTTTTCATGAACCACATAAGGATCCACCAGTGTCATTGCCTGTCTCTTCTTTTCATGAATCACAGCTAGAGTCATTGCATGTCTTTTACTTCCATAAACCACATGTGGATCCACCGGTGTCATTGCATGTCTGTTCCTCTAAACAAACCACATAAGGATCCACCAGTGTCATTGCGTGTGTGTTTTTCTCATGAACCACACCCAGTGTCATTGCATGTGTGTTCTTCTAAACAAACCACATAAGGATCCACCAGTGTCATTGCATGTCTGTTCTTTTCATGAACCACATAAGGATCCACCAGTGTCATTGCATGTCTGTTCTTTTCATGAATCATAGCTAGAGTCATTGCATGTCTTTTACTTCCATAAACCACATATGGAGCCACCTAGTGTGATTGCAAGTCTGTTCCTCTAAACAAACCATATAAGGATCCACAAGTGTCATTGCGTGTCTGTTCTTTTCATGAACCACACCCAGTGTCATTGCATGTGTGTTCTTCTAAACAAACCACATAAGGATCACCAGTGTCATTGCCTATCTGTTCTTTTCATGAACCACACCTAGTGTCATTGCATGTTTGTTCTTCTAAACAAACCACATAAGTCATTGCATGTATGTTCTTTTCATGAACCACACCCGGTGTCATTGCATGTCTGTTCTTTTCATAAACCACGGCTAGAGTCGTTGCATGTCCGATCCTCTAAACAAACCACATAAGGATCCACCAGTGTCATTGCAAGTCTGTTCTTTTCATGAAGCACATAAGGATCTACCAGTGTCATTGCATGTCTGTTATTTTCATGAACCACACCCAGTGTCATTGCATGTGTGTTACTTCCATAAACCACATATGGATCCACCTAGTGTGATTGCATGTTTGTTCCTTCCATAAACCACATAAGGTTCCACCAGTGTCATTGCATGTATGTTCTTTTCATGAACCACTCCTAGTGTCAGTGCATGTCTGTTCTTTTCATGAACCACACCCAGTGTCACTGCATGTCAGTTCTTTTCATGAACCACATAAGGATCTACCAGAGTTATTGGATGTGTGTTCTTCTCATGAACCACACGTGGATCCACCGGTGTCATTGCATGTCTGTTCCTCTAAAAAAACACATAAGGATCCACTAGTGTCATTGCGTGTGTGTTATTTTCATGAACCACACCCAGTGTCATTGCATGTGTGTTCTTCTAAACAAACCACATAAGGATCCACCAGTGCCATTGCATGTCTGTTGTTTATATGAACCACATAAGGATGGGCCCACCAGTGTCATTGCATGTCTGTTCTTTTCATGAACCACACCCAATGTCAGTGCATGTATGTTCTATTCATGAACCACACCCAGTTTCACTGCATGTCTGTTCTTTTCATGAACCACATAAGGATCTACCAGTGTCATTGCATGTCTTTTACTTCCATAAACTACATGTGGATCCACCGGTGTCATTGCATGTATGTTCCTCTAAACAAACCACATAGGGATCCACTAGTGTCATTGCGTGTGTGTTCTTCTCATGAACCACACCTAGTGTCATTGCATGTGTGTTCTTCTAAACAAACCACGTAAGGATCCACCAGTGTTATTGACTGTCTGTTCTTTTCATGAATCACAGCTAGAGTCCTTGCATGTCCTTTACTTCCATAAACCACATATGGATCCACCTAGTGTGATTGCATGTCTGTTCCTCTAAACAAACCACATAAGGATCCACCAGTGTCATTGCATGTCTGTTCTTTTCATGAACCACACCCAGTGTCATTGCATGCGTGTTCTTCTAAACAAACCACATAAGGATCCACCAGTGTCATTGCCTATCTGTTCTTTTCATGAACCACACCCAGTGTCATTGCATGTGTGTTCTTCTAAACAAACCACATTAGTCATTGCATGTCTGTTCTTTTCATGAATCACGGCTAGAGTCATTGCATGTCCGTTCCTCTAAACAAACCACATAAGGATCCACCAGTGTCATTGCATGTCTGTTCTTTTCATGAACCACATAAGGATCTACCAGCGTCATTGCATGTCTGTTCTTTTCATGAACCACACCCAGTGTCATTGCATGTGTGTTACATCCATAAACCACATATGGATCTACCTAGTGTGATTGCATGTTTGTTCCTTCCATAAACCACATAAGGATCCACCAGTGTCATTGCCTGTCTTTTCTTTTCATGAACCACATAAGGATGGGCCCACCAGTGTCATTGCATGTCTGTTCTTTTCATGAACCACACCTAGTGTCAGTGCATGTCTGTTCTATTCATGAACCACTCCCAGTTTCACTGCATGTCTGTTCTTTTCATGAACCACATAAGGATCTACCAGTGTCATTGCATGTCTTATACTTCCATAAACCACATGTGGATCCACCAGTGTCATTGGATGTGTGTTCTTCTAAACAAACCACATAAGGATCCACCAGTGTAATTACGTGTCTGTTCTTTTCATGAACCACATAAGGATGGGCCCACTAGTGTCATTGCATGTCTGTTCTTTTCATGAACCACACCTAGTGTCAATGCATGTATTTTCTATTCATGAACCACACCCAGTTTCACTGCATGTCTGTTCTTTTCATGAACCACATAAGGATCTACCAGTGTCATTGCATGTCTTTTACTTCCATAAACCACATGTGGATCCACCGGTGTCATTGCATGTCTGTTCCTCTAATCAAACCACATAAGGATCCACCAGTGTCATTGCGTGTGTGTTCTTCTCATGAACCACACCCAGTGTCATTGCATGTGTGTTCTTCTAAACAAACCACATAAGGATCCACCAGTGTCATTGCCTGTCTGTTCTTTTCATGAACCACATAAGGATCCACCAGTGTCATTGCATGTTTGTTCTTCTCATGAATCACAGCTAGAGTCATTGCATGTCTTTTACTTCCATAAACCACATATGGATCCACCTAGTGTGATTGCATGTTTGTTCCTTCCATAAACCACATAAGGTTCCACCAGTATCATTGCATGTCTGTTCTTTTCATGAACCACTCCTAGTGTCAGTGCATGTCTGTTCTTTTCATGAACCACACCCAGTGTCACTACATGTCAGTTCTTTTTATGAACCACATAAGGATCTACCAGAGTCATTGGATGTGTGTTCTTCTCATGAACCACACGTGGATCTATCGGTGTCATTGCATGTCTATTTCTCTAAACAAACCACATAAGGATCCACCAGTGTCATTGCGTGTGTGTTCTTTTCATGAACCACACCTAGTGTCATTGCATGTGTGTTCTTCTAAACAAACCACATAAGGATCCACCAGTGGCATTGCATGTCTGTTGTTTTCATGAACCACATAAGTATGGGCCCACCAGTGTCATTGCATGTCTGTTCTTTTCATGAACCACACCCAGTGTAAGTGCATGAATGTTCTATTCATGAACCACACCCAGTTTCACTGCATGTATGTTCTTTTCATGAACCACATAAGGATCTACCAGTGTCATTGCATGTCTTTTACTTCCATAAACCACATGTGGATCCACCGGTGTCATTGCATATCTGTTCCTCTAAACAAACCACATAAGGATCCACTAGTGTCATTGCGTGTGTGTTCTTCCCATGAACCACACCCAGTGTCATTGCATGTGTGTTCTTCTAAACTAACCACCTAAGGTTCCACCAGTGTCATTTCCTGTCTGTTCTTTTCATGAACCACATAAGGATCCACCAGTGTCATTGCATGTCTGTTCTTTTCATGAATCACAGCTAGAGTCATTGCATGTATTTTACTTCCATAAACCACATATGGATCCACCTAGCGTCATTGCATGTCAGTTCCTCTAAACAAACCACATAAGGATCCACCAGTGTCATTGCATGTATGTTCTTTTCATGAACCACATCCAGTGTCATTGCATACGTGTTCTTCTAAACAAACCACATAAGGATCCACCAGTGTCATTGCATATCTGTTCTTTTCATGAACCACACCCAGTGTCATTGCATGTGTGTTACTTCCATAAACCACATATGGATCCACCCAGTGTGATTGCATGTTTGTTCCTTCCATAAACCACATAAGGTTCCACCAGTGTCATTGCATGTATGTTCTTTTCATGAACCACTCCTAGTGTCAGTGCATGTCTGTTCTTTTCATGAACCCCACCTAGTGTCACTGCATGTCAGTTCTTTTCATGAACCACATAAGGATCTACCAGAGTCATTGGATGTGTGTTCTTCTCATGAACCACACGTGGATCCACTGGTGTCATTGCATGTCTGTTCCTCTAAAAAAACCACATAAGGGTCCACAAGTGTCATTGCGTGTGTGTTATTTTCATGAACCACACCGAGTGTCATTGCATGTGTGTTCTTCTAAACAAACCACATAAGGATCCACCAGTGTCATTGCATGGCTGTTGTTTCAATGAACCACATAAGGATGGGCCCACCAGTGCCATTGCATGTCTGTTCTTTTCATGAACCACACCCAGTGTCAGTGCATGTCTGTTCTATTCATGAACCACACCCAGTTTCACTGCAGGTCTGTTCTTTTCATGAACCACATAAGGATCTACCAGTGTCATTACAAGTCTTTTACTTCCATAAACCACATGTGGATCCACCGGTGTCATTGCATGTATGTTCCTCTAAACAAACCACATAGGGATCCACTAGTGTCATTGTGTGTGTTCTTCTCATGGACCACACCCAGTGTCATTGCATGTGTGTTCTTCTAAACAAACCACGTAAGGATCCACCAGTGTCATTGCCTGTCTGTTCTTTTCATGAATCACAGCTAGAGTCATTGCATGTCTTTTACTTCCATAAACCGCATATGGATCTACCTAGTGTGATTGCATGTATGTTCCTCTAAACAAACCACATAAGGATCCACCAGTGTCATTGCATGTCTGTTCTTTTGATGAACCACACCAAGTGTCATTACATGCGTGTTCTTCTAAACAAACCACATAAGGATCCACCAGTGTCATTGCCTATCTGTTCTTTTCATGAACCACACCCAGTGTCATTGCATGTGTGTTCTTCTAAACAAACCAGATAAGTCATTGCATATCTGTTCTTTTCATGAACCACACCCGGTGTCATTGCATGTCTGTTCTTTTCATGAACCACGGCTAGAGTCATTGCATGTCCTTTCCTCTAAACAAACCACATAAGGATCCACCAGTGTCATTGCATGTCTGTTCTTTTCATGAACCACATAAGGATCTACTAGTGTCATTGCATGTCTGTTCTTTTCATGAACCACACCCAGTGTTATTGCATGTGTGTTACATCCATAAACCACATATGGATCCACCTAGTGTGATTGCATGTTTGTTCCTTCCATAAACCACATACGGATCCACCAGTGTCATTGCCTGTCTATTCTTTTCATGAACCACATAAGGATGGGCCCACCAGTGTCATTGCATGTCTGTTCTTTTCATGAACCACACCCAGTGTCAGTGCATGTCCGTTCTATTCATGAACCACGCCCAGTTTCACTGCATGTCTGTTCTTTTAATGAACCACATAAGGATCTACCAGTGTCATTGCATGTCTTATACTTCCATAAACCACATGTGGATCTACCGGTGTCATTGGATGTGTGTTCTTCTAAACAAACCACATAAGGATCCACCAGTGTAATTACGTGTCTGTTCTTTTCATGAACCACATAAGGATGGGCCCACCAGTGTCATTGCATGTCTGTTCTTTTCATGAACCACACCTAGTGTCAATGCATGTCTGTTCTATTCATGAACCACAAAAGGATGGGCCCACCAGTTTCACTGCATGTCTATTCTTTTCTGGAACCACATAAGGATCTACCAGTGTCATTGCATGTCTTTTACTTCCATAAACCACATGTGGATCCACCGGTGTCATTGCATGTCTGTTCCTCTAAACAAACCACATAAGGATCCACCAGTGTCATTGCGTGTGTGTTCTTCTCATGAACCACACCCAGTGTCATTGCATGTGTGTTCTTCTAAACAAAACACATAAGGATCCACCAGTGTCATTGCATGTCTGTTCTTTGTCATGAACCACATAAGGATGGGCCCACCAGTGTTATTGCATGTCTGTTCTTTTCATGAACCACACCTAGTGTCAATGCATGTCTGTTCTATTCATGAACCACACCTAGTTTCACTGCATGTCTGTTCTTTTCATGAACCACATAAGGATCTACCAGTGTCATTGCATGTCTTTTACTTCCATAAACCACATGTGGATCCACCGGTGTCATTGCATGTCTATTCCTCTAAACAAACGACATAAGGATCCACCAGTGTCATTGCGTGTGTGTTCTTCTCATGAACCACACCCAGTGTCATTGCATGTGTGTTCTTCTAAACAAACCACATAAGGATCAACCAGTGTCATTGCCTGTCTGTTCTTTTCATGAACCACATAAGGATCCACCAGTATCATTGCATGTCTGTTCTTTTCATGAATCACAGCTAGAGTCGTTGCATGTCTTTTACTTCCATAAACCACATATGGATCCACCTAGTGTGATTGCATGTCAGTTCCACTAAACAAACCACATAAGGATCCACCAGTGTCATTGCATGTCTGTTCTTTTCATGAACCACTCCTAGTGTCAGTGCATGTCTGTTCTTTTCGTGAACCACACCCAGTGTCACTACATGTCAGTTCTTTTCATTAACCACATAAGGATCTACCAGAGTCATTGGATGTGTGTTCTTCTCATGAACCACACGTGGATCCATCGGTGTCATTGCATGTCTATTCCTCTAAACAAACCACATAAGGATCCACCAGTGTCATTGCGTGTGTGTTCTTTTCATGAACCACACCAAGTGGCATTGCATGTGTGTTCTTCTAAACAAACCACATAAGGATCCACCAGTGTCATTGCATGTCTGTTGTTTTCATGAACCACATAAGGATGGGCCCACCAGTGTCATTCCATGTCTGTTCTTTTCATGAACCACACCCAGTGCCAGTGCATGTCTGTTCTATTCATGAACCACACCTAGTTTCACTGCATGTCTGTTCTTTTCATGAACCACATAAGGATCTACCAGTGTCATTGCATGTCTTTTACTTCCATAAACCACATGTGGATCCACCGGTGACATTGCATGTCTGTTCCTCTAAACAAACCACATAAGGAGCCACTAGTGTCATTGCGTGTGTGTTCTTCTCATGAACCACACCCAGTGTCATTGCATGTGTGTTCTTCTAAACAAACCACGTATGGTTCCACCAGTGTCATTTCCTGTCTGTTCTTTTCATGAACCACATAAGGATCCACCAGTGTCATTGCATGTCTGTTCTTTTCATGAATCACAGCTAGAGTCATTGCATGTATTTTACTTCCATAAACCACATATGGATCCACCTAGCGTCATTGCATGTCAGTTCCTATAAACAAACCACATAAGGATCACCAGTGTCATTGCATGTATGTTCTTTTCATGAACCACACCCAATGTCATTGCATGCGTGTTCTTCTAAACAAACCACATAAGGATCCACCAGTGTCATTGCCTATCTGTTCTTTTCATGAACCACACCCAGTGTCATTGCATGTCTGTTCTTCTAAACAAACCACATAAGTCATTGCATGTCTGTTCTTTTCATGAACCATGGCTAGAGTCATTGCATGTCCATTCCTATAAACAAACTACATAAAGATCCACCAGTGTCATTGCATGTCTGCTCTTTTCATGAACCACATAAGGATCTACCAGTGTCATTGCATGTCTGTTCTTTTCATGAACCACACCCAGTGTCATTGCATGTGTGTTACTTCCATAAACGACATATGGATCCACCTAGTGTGATGGCATCTTTGTTCCTTCCATAAACCACATAAGGATCCACGAGTGTCATTGCCTGTCTGTTCTTTTCATGCTCCACATAAGTATGGGCCCACCAGTGTCATTGCATGTCTGTTCTTTTCATGAACCACATCCAATGTCAGTGCATGTCTGTTCTATTCATGAACCACACCCAGTTTCACTGCATGTCTGTTCTTTTCATGAACAACATAAGGATCTACTAGTGTCATTCCATGTATTTTACTTCCATAAACCACATGTGGATCCACCGGTGTCATTGCATGTGTGTTCTTCTAAACAAACCACATAAGGATCCACCAGTGTCATTGCGTGTCTGTTCTTTTCATGAAGCACATAAGGATGGGCCCACCAGTGTCATTGCATGTCTGTTCTTTTCATGAACCACACCCAGTGTCAGTCCATGTTTGTTCTATTCATGAACCACACCCAGTTTCACTGCATGTCTGTTATTTTCATGAACCACATAAGGATCTACTAGTGTCATTGCATGTCTTTTACTTCCATAAACCACATGTGGATCCAGCGGTGTCATTGCATGTCTGTTACTCTAAACAAACCACATAAGGATCCACCAGTGTCATTGCGTGTGTGTTCTTCTCATGAACCACACCCAGTGTCATTGCATGTGTGTTCTTCTAAACAAAACACATAAGGATCCACCAGTGTCATTGCATGTCTGTTCTTTGTCATGAACCACATAAGGATTCAGCAGTGTCATTGCATGACTGTTCTTTTCATGAATCACAGCTAGAGTCATTGCATGTCTTTTACTTCCATAAACCACATATGGATCCACCTAGTGTAATTGCATGTCTGTTCCTCTAAACAAACCACATAAGGATCCACTAGTGTCATTGCGTGTCGATTTTTTTCATGAACCACACCCAATGTCATTGCATGCGTGTTCTTCTAAACAAACCACATAAGGATCCACCAGTGTCATTGCCTATTTGTTCTTTTCATGAACCACACCCAGTGTCATTGCATGTGTGTTCTTCTAAACAAACCACATAAGTCATTGCATGTCTGTTCTTTTCATGAACCACACCCGGTGTCATTGCATGTCTGTTCTTTTCATGAACCACGGCTAGATTCATTGCATGTTCATTCCTCTAAGCAAACCATATAAGGATCCACCAGTGTCATTGCATGTCTGTTCTTTTCATGAACCACATAAGGATCTACCAGTGTCATTGCATGTCTGTTCTTTTCATGAACCACACCCAGTGTCATTGCATGTGTGTTATTTCCATAAACCACATATGGATCCACCTAGTGTGATTGCATGTTTGTTCCTTCCATAAACCACATAAGGATCCACAAGTGTCATTGCCTGTCTGTTCTTTTCATGAACCACTCCTAGTGTCAGTGCATGTTTGTTCTTTTCATGAACCACACCCAGTGTCACTGCATGTCTGTTCTATTCATGAACCACATAAGGATCTACCAGAGTCATTGGATGTGTGATCTTCTCATGAACCACACGTGGATCCACCGGTGTCATTGCATGTCTGTTCCTCTAAACAAACCACATAAGGATCCACCAGTGTCATTGCATGTCTATTCTTTTCATGAACCACATAAGGATGGGCCTACCAGTGTCATTGCATGTCTGTTCTTTTCATGACCCACATAAGGATCTACCAGTGTTAGTGCATGTCTTTAACTTCCATAAACCACATTTGGATCCACCGGTGTTATTGCATGTCTGTTCTTCTAAACTAACCACATAATGATCCACCGGTGTCATTGCGTGTGTGTTCTTCTCATGAACCACATAAGGATGGGCCCAGCAGTGTCATTGCATGTCTGTTCTTTTCATGAACCACACCCAGTGTCAGTGCATGTCTGTTTTATTCATGAACCACGCCCAGTTTCACTTCATGTCTATTCTTTTCATGAACCACATAAGGATCTACCAGTGTCATTTCATGTCTTTTACTTCCCTAAACCACGTGTGGATCCACCGGTGTCATTGCATGTCTATTCCTCTAAACAAACCACATAAGGATCCACCAGTGTCATTGCGTGTGTGTTTTTCTCATGAACCACACCCAGTGTCATTACATGTGTGTTCTTATAAACAAACCACATAAGGATCCACCAGTTTCATTGCCTGTCTGTTCTTTTCATAAACCACATAAGGATCCACCAGTGTCATTGCATGTCTGTTCTTTTCATGAATCACAGCTAGAGTCATTGCATGTCTTTTACTTCCATAAACCACATATGGATCCACCTAGTGTGATTGCTTGTTTGTTCCTCTAAACAAACCACATAAGGATCCACCAGTGTCATTGCGTGTCTGTTCTTTTCATGAACCACACCTAGTGTCATTGCATGTGTGTTACTTCCATAAACCACATATGGATCCACCTAGTGTGATTGCATGTTTGTTCTTTCCATAAACCGCATAAGGATCCACCAGTGTCATTGCATGTCTGTTCTTTTCATGAACCACTCCTAGTGTCAGTGCATGTCTGTTCTTTTCATGAACCACACCCAGTGTCACTACATGTCAGTTCTTTTCATGAACCACATAAGGATCTACCAGAGTCATTGGATGTGTGTTCTTCTCATGAACCACACGTGGATCCACCGGTGTCATTGCATGTCTGTTCCTCTAAACAAACCACATAAGGATCCACCAGTGTCATTGCGTGTTTGTTCTTTTCATGAACCACACCCAGTGTCATTGCATGTGTGTTCTTCTAAACAAACCACATAAGGATCCACTAGTGTCATTGTATGTCTGTTCTTTTCATGAATCACATAAGGATGGGCCCACCAGTGTCATTGCATGTCTGTTCTTTTCATGAACCACACCCAGTGTCAGTGCATGTCTGTTCTATTCATGAACCACACCCAGTTTCACTGCATGTCTGTTCTTTTCATGAACAACATAAGGATCTACCAGTGTCATTGCATGTCTTTTACTTCCATAAACCACATGTGGATCCACCGGTGTCATTGCATGTGTGTTCTTCTAAACAAACCACATAAGGATCCACCAGTGTCATTGCATGTCTGTTCTTTTCATGAACCACATAAGGATGGGCCCAGTAGTGTCATTGCATGTGTGTTCTTTTCATGAACCACACACAGTGTCAGTGCATGTCTGTTCTATTCATGAACCACGCCCAGTTTCACTGCATGTCTATTCTTTTCATGAACCACATAAGGATCTACCAGTGTCATTGCATGTCTTTTACTTCCATAAACCACATGTGGATCCACCGGTGTCATTGCATGTCTGTTCCTCTAAACAAACCACATGAGGATCCACTAGTGTCATTGCGTGTGTGTTCTTCTCATGAACCACACCTAGTGTCATTGCATGTGTGTTCTTCCAAACAAACCACATAAGGATCCACCTGTGTCATTGCATATCTGTTCTTTTCATTAACCACATAAGGATCCACCAGTGTCATTGCATGTCTATTCTTTTCATGAATCATAGCTAGAGTCATTGCATGTCTTTTACTTCCATAAACCACATATGGATCCACCTAGTGTGATTGCATGTCTGTTCCTCTAAACAAACCATATAAGGATCCACAAGTGTCATTGCGTGTCTGTTATTTTCATGAACCACAACCAGTGTCATTGCATGTGTTTTCTTCTAAACAAACCACATAAGGATCCACCAGTGTCATTGCCTATCTGTTCTTTTCATGAACCACACCCAGTGTCATTGCATGTGTGTTACTTCCATAAACGACATATGGATCCACCTAGTGTGATGGCATCTTTGTTCCTTCCATAAACCACATAAGGATCCACGAGTGTCACTGCCTGTCTGTTCTTTTCATGCTCCACATAAGTATGGGCCCACCAGTGTCATTGCATGTCTGTTCTTTTCATGAACCACATCCAATGTCAGTGCATGTCTGTTCTATTCATGAACCACACCCAGTTTCACTGCATGTCTGTTCTTTTCATGAACAACATAAGGATCTACTAGTGTCATTCCATGTATTTTACTTCCATAAACCACATGTGGATCCACCGGTGTCATTGCATGTGTGTTCTTCTAAACAAACCACATAAGGATCCACCAGTGTCATTGCGTGTCTGTTCTTTTCATGAAGCACATAAGGATGGGCCCACCAGTGTCATTGCATGTCTGTTCTTTTCATGAACCACACCCAGTGTCAGTCCATGTCTGTTCTATTCATGAACCACACCCAGTTTCACTGCATGTCTGTTATTTTCATGAACCACATAAGGATCTACTAGTGTCATTGCATGTCTTTTACTTCCATAAACCACATGTGGATCCAGCGGTGTCATTGCATGTCTGTTACTCTAAACAAACCACATAAGGATCCACCAGTGTCATTGCGTGTGTGTTCTTCTCATGAACCACACCCAGTGTCATTGCATGTGTGTTCTTCTAAACAAAACACATAAGTATCCACCATTGTCATTGCATGTCTGTTCTTTGTCATGAACCACATAAGGATTCAGCAGTGTCATTGCATGACTGTTCTTTTCATGAATCACAGCTAGAGTCATTGCATGTCTTTTACTTCCATAAACCACATATGGATCCACCTAGTGTAATTGCATGTCTGTTCCTCTAAACAAACCACATAAGGATCCACTAGTGTCATTGCGTGTCGATTTTTTTCATGAACCACACCCAATGTCATTGCATGCGTGTTCTTCTAAACAAACCACATAAGGATCCACCAGTGTCATTGCCTAACTGTTCTTTTCATGAACCACACCCAGTGTCATTGCATGTGTGTTCTTCTAAAGAAACCACATAAGTCATTGCATGTCTATTCTTTTCATGAACCACACCCGGTGTCATTGCATGTCTGTTCTTTTCATGAACCACGGCTAGATTCATTGCATGTTCATTCCTCTAAGCAAACCATATAAGGATCCACCAGTGTCATTGCATGTCTGTTCTTTTCATGAACCACATAAGGATCTACCAGTGTCATTGCATGTCTGTTCTTTTCATGAACCGCACCCAGTGTCATTGCATGTGTGTTATTTCCATAAACCACATATGGATCCACCTAGTGTGATTGCATGTTTGTTCCTTCCATAAACCACATAAGGATCCACAAGTGTCATTGCCTGTCTGTTCTTTTCATGAACCACTGCTAGTGTCAGTGCATGTTTGTTCTTTTCATGAACCACACCCAGTGTCACTGCATGTCTGTTCTATTCATGAACCACATAAGGATCTACCAGAGTCATTGGATGTGTGATCTTCTCATGAACCACACGTGGATCCACCGGTGTCATTGCATGTCTGTTCCTCTAAACAAACCACATAAGGATCCACCAGTGTCATTGCATGTCTATTCTTTTCATGAACCACATAAGGATGGGCCTACCAGTGTCATTGCATGTCTGTTCTTTTCATGACCCACATAAGGATCTACCAGTGTTAGTGCATGTCTTTAACTTCCATAAACCACATGTGGATCCACCGGTGTTATTGCATGTCTGTTCTTCTAAACTAACCACATAATGATCCACCGGTGTCATTGCGTGTGTGTTCTTCTCATGAACCACATAAGGATGGGCCCAGCAGTGTCATTGCATGTCTGTTCTTTTCATGAACCACACCCAGTGTCAGTGCATGTCTGTTTTATTCATGAACCACGCCCAGTTTCACTGCATGTCTATTCTTTTCATGAACCACATAAGGATCTACCAGTGTCATTTCATGTCTTTTACTTCCCTAAACCACGTGTGGATCCACCGGTGTCATTGCATGTCTATTCCTCTAAACAAACCACATAAGGATCCACCAGTGTCATTGCGTGTGTGTTTTTCTCATGAACCACACCCAGTGTCATTACATGTGTGTTCTTATAAACAAACCACATAAGGATCCACCAGTTTCATTGCCTGTCTGTTCTTTTCATAAACCACATAAGGATCCACCAGTGTCATTTCATGTCTGTTCTTTTCATGAATCACAGCTAGAGTCATTGCATGTCTTTTACTTCCATAAACCACATATGGATCCACCTAGTGTGATTGCATGTTTGTTCCTCTAAACAAACCACATAAGGATCCACCAGTGTCATTGCGTGTCTGTTCTTTTCATGAACCACACCTAGTGTCATTGCATGTGTGTTACTTCCATAAACCACATATGGATCCACCTAGTGTGATTGCATGTTTGTTCTTTCCATAAACCGCATAAGGATCCACCAGTGTCATTGCATGTCTGTTCTTTTCATGAACCACTCCTAGTGTCAGTGCATGTCTGTTCTTTTCATGAACCACACCCAGTGTCACTACATGTCAGTTCTTTTCATGAACCACATAAGGATCTACCAGAGTCATTGGATGTGTGTTCTTCTCTTGAACCACACGTGGATCCACCGGTGTCATTGCATGTCTGTTCCTCTAAACAAACCACATAAGGATCCACCAGTGTCATTGCGTGTTTGTTCTTTTCATGAACCACACCCAGTGTCATTGCATGTGTGTTCTTCTAAACAAACCACATAAGGATCCACCAGTGTCATTGCATATCTGTTCTTTTCATGAACCACATAAGGATGGGCCCACCAGTGTCATTGCATGTCTGTTCTTTTCATAAACCACACCCAGTGTCAGTGCATGTCTGTTCTATTCATGAACCACACCCAGTTTCACTGCATGTCTGTTCTTTTCATGAACAACATAAGGATCTACCAGTGTCATTGCATGTCTTTTACTTCCATAAACCACATGTGGATCCACCGGGGTCATTGCATGTGTGTTCTTCTAAACAAACCACATAAGGATCCACCAGTGTCATTGCATGTCTGTTCTTTTCATGAACCACATAAGGATGGGCCCAGCAGTGTCATTGCATGTGTGTTCTTTTCATGAACCACACACAGTGTCAGTGCATGTCTGTTCTATTCATGAACCACGCCCAGTTTCACTGCATGTCTATGCTTTTCATGAACCACATAAGGATCTACCAGTGTCATTGCATGTCTTTTACTTCCATAAACCACATGTGGATCCACCGGTGTCATTGCATGTCTGTTCCTCTAAACAAACCACATGAGGATCCACCAGTGTCATTGCGTGTGTTTTCTTCTCATGAACCACACCTAGTGTCATTGCATGTGTGTTCTTCTAAACAAACCACATAAGGATCCACCTGTGTCATTGCATATCTGTTCTTTTCATGAACCACATAAGGATCCACCAGTGTCATTGCATGTCTATTCTTTTCATGAATCATAGCTAGAGTCATTGCATGTCTTTTACTTCCATAAACCACATATGGATCCACCTAGTGTGATTGCATGTCTGTTCCTCTAAACAAACCATATAAGGATCCACAAGTGTCATTGCGTGTCTGTTATTTTCATGAACCACAACCAGTGTCATTGCATGTGTTTTCTTCTAAACAAACCACATAAGGATCCACCAGTGTCATTGCCTATCTGTTCTTTTCATGAACCACATAAGGATCTACCAGTATCATTGCATGTCTGTTCTTTTCATGAACCACACCTAGTGTCATTGCATGTGTGTTACTTCCATAAACCACATATGGATCCACCTAGTGTGATTGCATGTTTGTTCTTTCCATAAACCGCATAAGGATCCACCAGTGTCATTGCATGTCTGTTCTTTTCATGAACCACTCCTAGTGTCAGTGCATGTCTGTTCTTTTCATGAACCACACCCAGTGTCACTACATGTCAGTTCTTTTCATGAACCACATAAGGATCTACCAGAGTCATTGGATGTGTGTTCTTCTCTTGAACCACACGTGGATCCACCGGTGTCATTGCATGTCTGTTCCTCTAAACAAACCACATAAGGATCCACCAGTGTCATTGCGTGTTTGTTCTTTTCATGAACCACACCCAGTGTCATTGCATGTGTGTTCTTCTAAACAAACCACATAAGGATCCACCAGTGTCATTGCATATCTGTTCTTTTCATGAACCACATAAGGATGGGCCCACCAGTGTCATTGCATGTCTGTTCTTTTCATAAACCACACCCAGTGTCAGTGCATGTCTGTTCTATTCATGAACCACACCCAGTTTCACTGCATGTCTGTTCTTTTCATGAACAACATAAGGATCTACCAGTGTCATTGCATGTCTTTTACTTCCATAAACCACATGTGGATCCACCGGGGTCATTGCATGTGTGTTCTTCTAAACAAACCACATAAGGATCCACCAGTGTCATTGCATGTCTGTTCTTTTCATGAACCACATAAGGATGGGCCCAGCAGTGTCATTGCATGTGTGTTCTTTTCATGAACCACACACAGTGTCAGTGCATGTCTGTTCTATTCATGAACCACGCCCAGTTTCACTGCATGTCTATGCTTTTCATGAACCACATAAGGATCTACCAGTGTCATTGCATGTCTTTTACTTCCATAAACCACATGTGGATCCACCGGTGTCATTGCATGTCTGTTCCTCTAAACAAACCACATGAGGATCCACCAGTGTCATTGCGTGTGTTTTCTTCTCATGAACCACACCTAGTGTCATTGCATGTGTGTTCTTCTAAACAAACCACATAAGGATCCACCTGTGTCATTGCATATCTGTTCTTTTCATGAACCACATAAGGATCCACCAGTGTCATTGCATGTCTATTCTTTTCATGAATCATAGCTAGAGTCATTGCATGTCTTTTACTTCCATAAACCACATATGGATCCACCTAGTGTGATTGCATGTCTGTTCCTCTAAACAAACCATATAAGGATCCACAAGTGTCATTGCGTGTCTGTTATTTTCATGAACCACAACCAGTGTCATTGCATGTGTTTTCTTCTAAACAAACCACATAAGGATCCACCAGTGTCATTGCCTATCTGTTCTTTTCATGAACCACACCCAGTGTCATTGCATGTGTGTTCTTCTAAACAAACCACATAAGTCATTGCATGTATGTTCTTTTAATGAACCACACCCGGTATCATTGCATGTCTGTTCTTTTCATGAACCACGGCTAGAGTCATTGCATGTCCGGTCCTCTAAACAAACCACATAAGGATCCACCAGTGTCATTGCATGTCTGTTCTTTTCATGAAGCACATAAGGATCTACCGGTGTCATTGCATGTCTATTATTTTCATGAACCACACCCAGTGTCATTGCATGTGTGTTACTTCCATAAACTACATATGGATCCACCTAGTGTGATTGCATGTTTGTTCCTTCCATAAACCACATAAGGTTCCACTAGTGTCATTGCACGTATGTTCTTTTCATGAACCACTCCTGGTGTCAGTGCATGTCTGTTCTTTTCATGAACCACACCCAGTGTCACTGCATGTTAGTTCTTTTCATGAACCACATAAGGATCTACCAGAGTCATTGGATGTGTGTTCTTCTCATGAACCACACGTGGATCCACCGGTGTCATTGCATGTCTGTTCCTCTAAAAAAACACATAAGGATCCACTAGTGTCATTGCGTGTGTGTTATTTTCATGAACCACACCCAGTGTCATTGCATGTGTGTTCTTCTAAACAAACCACATAAGGATCCACCAGTGTCATTGCATGTCTGTTGTTTTCATGAACCACATAAGGATGGGCCCAGCAGTGTCATTGCATGTCTGTTCATTTCATGAACCACAACCAGTGTCAGTGCATGTCTGTTCTATTCATGAACCACAATCAGTTTCACTGCATGTCTGTTCTTTTCATGAACCACATAAGGATCTACTAGTGTCATTGCATGTCTTTTACTTCCATAAACCACATGTGGATCCACCGGTGTCATTGCATGTATGTTCCTCTAAACAAACCACTAAGGATCCACCAGTGTCATTGCGTGTGTGTTCTTCTCATGAACCACACCCAGTGTCATTGCATGTGTGTTCTTCTAAACAAACCACGTAAGGATCCACCAGTGTCATTGCCTGTCTGTTCTTTTCATGAACCACATAAGGATCCACCAGTGGCATTGCATCTCTGTTCTTTTCATGAATCACAGCTAGAGTCATTGCATGTCTTTTACTTCCATAAACCACATATGGATCCACCTAGTGTGATTGCATGTCTGTTCCTCTAAACAAACCACATAAGGATCCACCAGTGTCATTGCATGTCTGTTCTTTTCATGAACCACACCCAGTGTCATTGCATGTATGTTCTTCTAAACAAACCACATAAGGATCCACCAGTGTCATTGCCTATCTGTTCTTTTCATGAACCACACCCAGTGTCATTGCATGTGTGTTCTTCTAAACAAACCACATAAGTCATTGCATGTCTGTTCTTTTCATGAACCACACCCGGTGTCATTGCATGTCTGTTCTTTTCATGAACCACGGCTAGAGTCATTGCATGTCTGTTCTTTTCATGAACCACATAAGGATCTACCAGTGTCATTGCATGTCTTTTACTTCCATAAACCACATGTGGATCCACCGATGTCATTGCATGTCTGTTCCTCTAAACAAACCACATAAGGATCCACCAGTGTCATTGCGTGTGTGTTCTTCTCATGAACCACACCCAGTGTCATTGCATGTGTGTTCTTCTAAATAAACCACATAAGGATCCACCAGTGTAATTGCTTGTCTGTTCTTTTCATGAACCACATAAGGATCCACCAGTGTCATTGCATGTCTGTTCTTTTCATGAATCACAGGTAGAGTCATTGCATGTCTATTACTTCCATAAACCACATATGGATCATCCTAGTGTGATTGCATGTTTGTTCCTTCCATAAACCACATAAGGATCCACCAGTGTCATTGTCTGTCTGTTCTTTTCATGAACCACTCCTAGTGTCAGTGCATGTCTGTTCTTTTCATGAACCACACACAGTGTCACTGCATCTTTGTTCTATTCATGAACCACATAAGGATCTACCAGAGTCATTGGATGTGTGTTCTTCTCATGAACCACACGTGGATCCACCGGTGTCATTGCATGTCTGTTCCTCTAAACAAACCACATAAGGATCCACCAGTGTCATTGCGTGTGTGTTCTTTTCATGAACCACACCCAGTGTCATTGCATGTGTGTTCTTCTAAACAAACCCCATAAGGATCCACCAGTGTCATTGCATGTCTGTTGTTTTCATGAACCACATAAGGATGGGCCCACCAGTGTCATTGCATGTCTGTTCTTTTCATGAACCACACCCAGTGTCAGTGCATGTCTGTTCTATTCATGAACCACACCCAGTTTCACTTTATGTCTGTTCTTTTCATGAACCACATAAGGATCTACCAGTGTCATTGCATGTCTTTTACTTCCATAAACCACATGTGGATCCACCGGTGTCATTGCATGTCTGTTTCTCTAAACAAACCACATAAGGATCCACTAGTGTCATTGCGTGTGTGTTATTCTCATGAACCACACCGAGTGTCATTGCATGTGTGCTTCTAAACAAACCACGTAAGGTTCCACCAGTGTCATTTCCTGTCTGTTCTTTTCATGAACCACATAAGGATCCACCAGTGTCATTGCATGTCTGTTCTTTTCATGAATCGCAGCTAGAGTCGTTGCATGTCTTTTACTTCCATAAACCACATATGGATCCACCTAGTGTGATTGCATGTCAGTTCCACTAAACAAACCACATAAGGATCCACCAGTGTCATTGCATGTCTGTTCTTTTCATGAACCACATAAGGATCTACCAGTATCATTGCATGTCTGTTCTCTTCATGAACCACACCCAGTGTCATTGCATGTGTGTTACTTCCATAAACCACATATGGATCCACCTAGTGTGATTGCATGTTTGTTCCTTCCATAAACCACAAAAGGATCCACCAGTGTCATTGCCTGTCTGTTCTTTTCATGAACCACATAAGGATGGGCCCACCAGTGTCATTGCATGTCTGTTCTTTTCATGAACCACACCTAGTGTCAGTGCATGTCTGTTATATTCATGAACCACACCTAGTTTCACTGCATGTCTGTTCTTTTCTTGAACAACATAAGGATCTACTAGTGTCATTGCGTGTCTGTTCTTTTCATGAACCACATAAGGATGGGCCCACCAGTGTCATTGCATGTCTGTTCTTTTCATGAACCACACCCAGTGTCAGTGCATGTCTGTTCTTTTCATGAACCACATAAGGAACTACCAGTGGCATTGCATGTCTTTTACTTCCATAAACCACATGTGGATCCACCGGTGTCATTGCATGTGTGTTCTTCTAAGCAAACCACATAAGGATCCACCAGTGTCATTGCGTGTCTGTTCTTTTCATGAAGCACATAAGGATGGGCCCACCAGTGTCATTGCATGTCTGTTCTTTTCATGAACCACACTAGTGTCAGTGCATGTCTGTTCTATTCATGAACCACACCCAGTTTCACTGCATGTCTGTTCTTTTCATGAACCACATAAGGATCTACTAGTGTCATTGCATGTCTTTTACTTCCATAAACCACATATGGATCCACCTAGTGTGATTGCATGTCTGTTACTCTAAACAAACCACATAAGGATCCACCAGTGTCATTGCGTGTGTGTTCTTCTCATGAACCACACCCAGTGTCATTGCAAGTGTGTTCTTCTAAACAAACCACATAAGGATCTACCAGTGTCATTGCCTGTTTGTTCTTTTCATGAACCACTAAGGATCCACTAGTGTCATTACATGTTTGTTCTTTTCATGAATCATAGCTAGAGTCATTGCATGTCTTTTACTTCCATAAACCACATATGGATCCACCTAGTGTGATTGCATGTGTGTTCCTCTAAAAAAACCACATAAGGATCCACCAGTGTCATTCCATGTCTGTTCTTTTCATGAACCACACCCAGTGTCATTGCATGTGTGTTCTTCTAAACAAACCACATAAGGATCCACCAGTGTCCTTGCATATCTGTTCTTTTCATGAACCACACCCAGTGTCATTGCATGTGTATTACTTCCGTAAACCACATATGGATCCACCTAGTGTGATTGCATGTTTGTTCCTTCCATAAACCACATAAGGATCCACCAGTGTCATTGCATGTTGTTTCTTTTCATGAACCACTCCTAGTGTCAGTGCATGTTTGTTCTTTTCATGAACCACACCCAGTGTCACTGCATGTCAGTTCTTTTCATGAACCACATAAGGATCTACCAGAGTCATTGGATGTGTGTTCTTCTCATGAACCACACGTGGATCCACCGGTGTCATTGCATGTATGTTCCTCTAAACAAACCACATAAGGATCCACCAGTGTCATTGTGTGTGTGTTCTTTTCATGAACCACACCCTGTGTCATTGCATGTGTGTTCTTCTAAACAAACCACATAAGGATCCACCAGTGTCATTTCATGTCTGTTCTTTTCATGAACCAAATAAGGATGGGCCCACCA
This sequence comes from Avena sativa, assembly GCA_916181665.1. Lineage (NCBI taxonomy): Eukaryota > Viridiplantae > Streptophyta > Magnoliopsida > Poales > Poaceae > Avena > Avena sativa. The sequence continues at coordinate 57,293,309 of OV702292.1, forward strand.
GTGTCATTGCATGTCTGTTCTTTTCATGAACCACACCCAATGTCAGTGCATGTCTGTTCTATTCATGAACCAGACCCAGTTTCACTGCATGTCTATTCTTTTCATGAACCACTTAAGGATCTACTAGTGTCATTGCATGTCTTTTACTTCCATAAACCACATGTGGATCCACCGGTGTCATTGCATGTGTGTTCTTCTAAACAAACCACATAAGGATCCACCAGTGTCATTGCATGTCTGTTCTTTTCATGAACCACATAAGGATGGGCCCAGCAGTGTCATTGCATGTCTGTTCTTTTCATGAACCACACACAATGTCAGTGCATGTCTGTTCTATTCATGAACCACGCCCAGTTTCACTGCATGTCTGTTCTTTTCATGAACCACATAAGGATCTACCAGTGTCATTGCATGTCTTTTACTTCCATAAACCACATGTGGATTCATCGGTGTCATTGCATGTCGGTTCCTCTAAACAAACCACATAAGGATCCACCAGTGTCATTGTGTGTGTGTTCTTCTCATGAACCACACCCAGTGTCATTGCATGCGTGTTCTTCTAAACAAACCACATAAGGATCCACCAGTGTCATTGCATGTCTGTTCTTTTCATGAACCACATAAGGATCCACCAGTGTCATTGCATGTCTGTTCTTTTCATGAATCACAGCTAGAGTCATTGCATGTCTTTTACTTCCATAAACCACATATGGATCCACCTAGTGTGATTGCATGTCTATTCCTCTAAACAAACCATATAACGATCCAAAAGTGTCATTGTGTGTCTGTTCTTTTCATGAACCACACCCAGTGTCATTGCATGTGTGTTCTTCTAAACAAACCACATAAGGATCCACCAGTGTCATTGCGTATCTGTTCTTTTCATGAACCACACCTAGTGTCATTGCATGTGTGTTCTTCTAAACAAACCACATAAGTCATTGCACGTATGTTCTTTTCATGAACCACACCCGGTGTCATTGCATGTCTGTTCTTTTCATGAACCACGGCTAGAGTCATTGCATGTCCGTTCCTCTAAGCAAACCATATAAGGATCGACCAGTGTCATTTCATGCCTGTTCTTTTCATGAACCACATAAGGATCTAACAGTGTCATTGCATGTCTGTTATTTTCATGAACCACACCTAGTGTCATTGCATGTGTGTTACTTCCATAAACCACATATGGATCCACCTAGTGTGATTGCATGTTTGTTCCTTCCATAAACCACATAAGGATCCACTAGTGTCATTGCCTGTGTGTTCTTTTCATGAACCACATAAGGATGGGCCCACCAGTGTCAGTGCATGTCTGTTCTATTCATGAATCGCGCCCAGTTTCACTACATGTCTGCTCTTTTCATGAACCACATAAGGATCTACCAGTGTCATTGCATGTCTTATACTTCCATAAACCACATTTGGATCCACCGGTGTCATTGGATGTGTGTTCTTCTAAACAAACCACATAAGGATCCACCAGTGTAATTACGTGTCTGTTCTTTTCATGAACCACATAAGGATGGGCCCACCAGTGTCATTGCATGTCTGTTCTTTTCATGAACCACACCTAGTGTCAATGCATGTCTGTTCTATTCATGAACCACAAAAGGATGGGCCCACCAGTTTCACTGCATGTCTATTCTTTTCTGGAACCACATAAGGATCTACCAGTGTCATTGCATGTCTTTTACTTCCATAAACCACATGTGGATCCACCGGTGTCATTGCATGTCTGTTCCTCTAAACAAACCACATAAGGATCCACTAGTGTCATTGCGTGTGTGTTCTTCTCATGAATCACACCCAGTGTCATTGCATGTGTGTTCTTCTAAACAAACCACATAAGGATCCACCAGTGTCATTGCCTGTCTGTTCTTTTCATGAACGACATAAGGATCCACCAGTGTCATTGCATGTTTGTTCTTTTCACGAATCACAGCTAGAGTCATTGCATGTCTTTTACTTCCATCAACCACATATTGATCCACCAAGTGTGATTGCATGTTTGTTCCTTCCATAAACCACATATGGATCCACCAGTGTCATTGCATGTCTGTTCTTTTCATGAACCACTCCTAGTGTCAGTGCATGTCTGTTCTTTTCATGAACCACACCCAGTGTCACTACATGCCAGTTCTTTTCATGAACCACATAAGGATCTACCAGAGTCATTGCATGTGTGTTCTTCTCATGAACCACACGTGGATGCATCGGTGTCATTGCATGTCTGTTCCTCTAAACAAACCACATAAGGATCCACCAGTGTCATTGCGTGTGTGTTCTGTTCATGAACCACACCCAGTGTCATTGCATGTGTGTTCTTCTAAACAAACCACATAAGGATCCACCAGTGTCATTGCATGTCTATGGTTTTCATTAACCACATAAGGATGGGCCCACCAGTGTCATTGCATGTCTGTTCTTTTCATGAACCACACCCAGTGTCAGTGCATGTCTGTTCTATTCATGAACCACACCCAGTTTCACTGCATGTCTGTTCTTTTCATGAACCACATAAGGATCTACCAGTGTCATTGCATGTCTTTTACTTCCACAAACCACATGTGGATCCACCAGTGTCATTGCATGTCTGTTCCTCTAAACAAACCACATAAGGATCCACTAGTGTCATTCGTGTGTGTTCTTCTCATGAACCACACCCAGTGTCATTGCATGTGTGTTCTTCTAAACTAACCACGTAAGGTTCCACCAGCATCATTTCCTGTCTGTTCTTTTCATGAACCACATCAGGATCCACCAGTTTCATTGCATGTCTATTCTTTTCATGAATCACAGCTAGAGTCATTGCATGTGTTTTACTTCCATAAACCAGATATGGATCCACCTAGCGTGATTGCATGTCAGTTCCTCTAAACAAACCACATAAGGATCCACCAGTGTCATTGCATGTATGTTCTTTTCATGAACCACACCCAGTGTCATTGCATGCATGTTCTTCTAAACAAACCACATAAGGATCCACCAGTTTCATTGCCTATCTATTCTTTTCATGAACCACACCCAGTGTCATTGCATGTGTGTTCTTCTAAACAAACCACATAAGTCATTGCATGTCTGTTCTTTTCATGAACCACGGCTAGAGTCATTGCATGTCCATTCCTCTAAACAAACAACATAAAGATCCACCAGTGTCATTGCATGTCTGTTCTTTTCATGAACCACATAAGGATCTACCAGTGTTATTGCATGTCTGTTCTTTGCATGAACCACACCCAGTGTCATTGCATGTGTGTTACTTCCATAAACCACATATGGATCCACCTAGTGTGATTGCATGTTTGTTCCTTCCATAAACCACATAAGGATCCACCAGTGTCATTGCATGTATGTTCTTTTCATGAACCACATAAGGATGGGCCCACCAGTGTCATTGCATGTCTGTTCTTTTCATGAACCACACCCAATGTCAGTGCATGTCTATTCTATTCATGAACCTCACCCAGTTTCACTACATGTCTGTTCTTTTCATGAACCACATAAGGATCTACTAGTGTCATTGCATGTCTTTTACTTCCTTAAACCACAGGTGGATCCAGCGGTGTCATTGCATGTGTGTTCTTTTAAACAAACCACATAAGGATCCACCAGTGTCATTGCGTGTCTGTTCTTTTCATGAACCACATAAGGATGGGCCCACCAGTGTCATTGCATGTCTGTTCTTTTCATGAACCACACCCAGTTTCACTGCATGTCTGTTCTTTTCATGAAGCACATAAGGATCTACCAATGTCATTGCATGTCTTTTCCTTCCATAAACCACATGTGGATCCACCGGTGTCATTGCATGTCTGTTCCTCTAAACAAACCACATAAGGATCCAATAGTGTCATTGCGCGTGTGTTCTTCTCATGAACCACACCCAGTGTCAGTGCATGTGTGTTCTTCTAAACAAACCACATAAGGATCCACCAGTGTCATTGCATGTCTGTTCTTTTCATGAGCCACATAAGGATTCACCAGTGTCATTGCATGACTGTTCTTTTCATGAATCACAGCTAGAGTCATTGCATGTCTTTTACTTCCATAAACCACATATGGATCCACCTAGTGTGATTGCATGTCTGTTCCTCCAAACAAACCACATAAGGATCCACCAGTGTCATTGCGTGTCTATTCTTTTCATGAACCACAACCAGTGTCATTGCATATGTGTTCTTCTAAACAAACCACATCAGGATCCACCAGTGTCATTGCCTATCTGTTCTTTTCATGAACCACACCCAGTGTCATTGCATGTGTGTTCTTCTAAACAAACCACAAAAGTCATTGCATGTCTGTTCTTTTCATGAACCACACCCGGTGTCATTGCATGTCTGTTCTTTTCATGAACCACACCCAGTTTCACTGCATGTCTGTTCTTTTCATGAACCACATAAGGATCTACCAGTGTCATTGCATGTCTTTTACTTCCATAAACCACATGTGGATCCACCGGTGTCATTGCATGTCTGTTCCTCTAAACAAACCACATAAGGATCCACCAGTGTCATTGCGTGTGTGTTCTTCTCATGAACCACACCCAGTGTCATTGCATGTGTGTTCTTCTAAACAAACCACATAAGGATTCACAAGTGTCATTGCATGTCTGTTCTTTTCATGAACCACATAAGGATTCACCAGTGTCATTGCATGACTGTTCTTTTCATGAATCACAACTAGAGTCATTGCATGTCTTTTACTTCCATAAACCACATATGGATCCACCTAGTGTGATTGCATGTCTGTTCCTCTAAACAAACCACATAAGGATCCACTAGTGTCATTGCGTGTCTATTCTTTTCATGAACCACACCCAGTGTCATTGCATGCGTGTTCTTCTAAACAAACCACATAAGGTTCCACCAGTGTCATTGCCTATCTGTTCTTTTCATGAACCACACCGAGTGTCATAGCATGTGTGTTCTTCTAAACAAACCACATAAGTCATTGCATGTCTGTTCTTTTCATGAACCACACCCGGTGTCATTGCATGTCTGTTCTTTTCATGAACCACGGCTAGAGTGATTGCATGTTCGTTCCTCTAGGCAAACCATATAAGGATCCACCAGTGTCATTGCATGTCTGTTCTTTTCATGAACCACATAAGGATCTACCAGTGTCATTGCATGTCTGTTCTTTTCATGAACCACACCAAGTGTCATTGCATGTGTGTTACTTCCATAAACCACATATGGATCCACCTAGTGTGATTGCATGTTTGTTCCATCCATAAACCACATAAGGATCCACCAGTGTCATTGCTTGTCTGTTCTTGTCATGAACCACTCCTAGTGTCAGTGCATGTTTGTTATTTTCATGAACCACACCCAGTGTCACTGTATGTCTGTTCTATTCATGAACCACATAAGGATCTACCAGAGTCATTGGATGTGTGATCTTCTCATGAACCACACATGGATCCACTGGTGTCATTGCATGTCTGTTCCTCTAAACAAACCACATAAGGATCCACCAGTGTCATTGCGTGTGTGTTCTTTTCATGAACCACACCTAGTATCATTGCATGTGAGTTCTTCTAAACAAACCACATAAGGATCCACCAGTGTCATTGCATGTCTATTCTTTTCATGAACCACATAAGGATGGGCCTACCAGTGTCATTGCATGTCTGTTCTTTTCATGAACCACATAAGGATCTACCAGTGTTAGTGCATGTCTTTTACTTCCATAAACCACATGTGGATCCACCGGTGTCATTGCATGTCTGTTCCTCTAAACTAACCACATAAGGATCCACCAGTGTCATTGCGTGTGTGTTCTTCTCATGAACCACACCCAGTGTCATTGCATGTGTGTTCTTCTAAACAAACCACATAAGGATCCACCAGTGTCATTGCATGTCTGTTCTTTTCATGAACCACATAAGGATGGGCCCACCAGTGTCATTGCATGTCTGTTCTTTTCATGAACCACACCCAGTGTCAGTGCATGTCTGTTCTATTCATGAACCACGCCCAGTTTCACTGCATGTCTGTTCTTTTCATGAACCACATAAGGATCTACTAGTGTCATTGCATGTCTTTTACTTCCATAAACCACATGTGGATCCACCGGTGTCATTGCACGTCTGTTACTCTAAACAAACCACATACGGATCCACCAGTGTCATTGCGTGTGTGTTCTTCTCATGAACCACACCCGGTGTCATTGCATGTGTGTTCTTCTAAACAAACCACATAAGGATCCACAAGTGTCATTGCATATCTGTTCTTTTCATGAACCACATAAGGATTCACCAGTGTCATTGCATGACTGTTCTTTCCATGAATCACAGCTAGAGTCATTGCATGTCTTTTACTTCCATAAACCACATATGGATCCATCTAGTGTGATTGCATGTATGTTCCTCTAAACAAACCACATAAGGATCCACTAGTGTCATTGTGTGTCTATTCTTTTCATGAACGACACCCAATGTCATTGCATGCGTGTTCTTGTAAACAAACCACATATGGATCCACCTAGTGTGATTGCATGTCTGTTCCTCTAAACAAACCACATAAGGATCCACCAGTGGTATTGCATGTCTATTCTTTTCATGAACCACACCCAGTGTCATTGCATGCGTGTTCTTCTAAACAAACCACATAAGGATCCACCAGTGTCATTGCCTATCTATTCTTTTCATGAACCACATCTAGTGTCATTGCATGTGCGTTCTTCTAAACAAACCACATAAGTCATTGCATGTCTGTTCTTTTCATGAACCACACCCGGTGTCATTGCATGTCTGTTCTTTTCATGAACCACACCTAGTGTCATTGCATGTGTGTTACTTCCATAAACCACATATGGATCACCCTAGTGTGATTGCATGTTTGTTCCTTCCATAAACCACATAAGGATCCACCAGTGTCATTGCCTGTCTCTTCTTTTCATGAACCACATAAGGATGGGCCCACCAGTGTCATTGAATGTCTCTTCTTTTCATGAACCACACCCAGTGTCAGTGCATGTCTGTTCTATTCATGAACCACGCCCAGTTTCACTGCATGTCTGTTCTTTTCATGAACCACATAAGGATCTACTAGTGTCATTGCATGTCTTTTACTTCCATAAACCACATGTGGATCCACCGGTGTCATTGCACGTCTGTTACTCTAAACAAACCACATAAGGATCCACCAGTGTCATTGCGTGTGTGTTCTTCTCATGAACCACACCCAGTGTCATTGCATGTGTGTTCTTCTAAACAAACCACATAAGGATCCACAAGTGTCATTGCATATCTGTTCTTTTCATGAACCACACCTAGTGTTAGTGCATGTCTGTTCTTTTCATGAACCACACCCAGTGTCACTGCATGTCAGTTCTTTTCATGAACCACATAAGGATCTACCAGAGTCATTGGATGTGTGTTCTTCTCATGAACCACACGTGGATCCACCGGTGTCATTGCATGTTCGTTCCTCTAAATAAACCACATAAGGATCCACCAGTGTCATTGCGTGTGTGTTCTTTTCATGAACCACACCCAGTGTCATTGCATGTGTGTTCTTCTAAACAAACCACATAAGGATCCACCAGTGTCATTGCATGTCTGTCCTTTTCATGAACCACATAAGGATGGGCCCACCAGTGTCATTGCATGTCTGTTCTTTTCATGAACCACACCCAGTGTCAGTGCATGTCTGTTCTATTCATGAACCACGCCCAGTTTCACTGCATGTCTGTTCTTTTCATGAACCACATAAGGATCTACTAGTGTCATTGCATGTCTTTTACTTCCATAAACCACATGTGGATCCACCGGTGTCATTGCACGTCTGTTACTCTAAACAAACCACATAAGGATCCACCAGTGTCATTGCGTGTGTGTTCTTCTCATGAACCACACCCAGTGTCATTGCATGTGTGTTCTTCTAAACAAACCACATAAGGATCCACAAGTGTCATTGCATATCTGTTCTTTTCATGAACCACATAAGTATTCACCAGTGTCATTGCATGACTGTTCTTTTCATGAATCACAGCTAGAGTCATTGCATGTCTTTTACTTCCATAAACCACATATGGATCCATCTAGTGTGATTGCATGTCTGTTCCTCTAAACAAACCACATAAGGATCCACTAGTGTCATTGTGTGTCTATTCTTTTCATGAACGACACCCAATGTCATTGCATGCGTGTTCTTCTAAACAAACCACATAAGGATCCACCAGTGTCATTGCCTATCTGTTATTTTCATGAACCACACCGAGTGTCATTGCATGTGTGTTCTTCTAAACAAACCACATAAGTCATTGCATGTCTGTTCCTTTCATGAACCACACCCGGTGTCATTGCATGTCTGTTCTTTTCATGAACCACGCCCAGAGCCATTGCATGTTCGTTCCTCTAAGCAAACCATATAAGGATCCACCAGTGTCATTGCATGCCTGTTCTTTTCATGAACCACATAAGGATCTACCAGTGTCATTGCATGTCTGTTCTTTTCATGAACCACACCCAGTGTCATTGCATGTGTGTTACTTCCATAAACCACATATGGATCCACCTAGTGTGATTGCGTGTTTGTTCCTTCCATAAACCACATAAGGATCCACCAGTGTCATTGTCTGTCTTTTCTTTTCATGAACCACTCCTAGTGTCATTGCCTGTCTGTTCTTTTCATGAACCACTCCTAGTGTCACTGCATCTTTGTTCTATTCATGAACCACATAAGGATCTACCAGAGTCATTGGACGTGTGTTCTTCTCATGAACCACACGTGGATCCACCGGTGTCATTGCATGTCTGTTCCTCTAAACAAACCACATAAGGATCCACCAGTGTCATTGCGTGTGTGTTCTTTTCATGAACCACACCCAGTATCATTGCACGTGTGTTCTTCTAAACAAACCACATAAGGATCCACTAGTGTCATTGCATGTCTATTCTTTTCATGAACCACATAAGGATGGGCCTACCAGTGTCATTGCATGTCTTTTATTTTCATGAACCACATAAGGATCTACCAGTGTTAGTGCATGTCTTTTACTTCCATAAACCACATGTGGATCCACCGGTGTCATTGCATGTCTGTTCCTCTAAACAAACCACATAAATATCCACCAGTGTCATTGCGTGTGTGTTCATCTCATGAACCACACCCAGTGTCATTGCATGTGTGTTCTTCTAAACAAACCACATAAGGATCCACCATTGTCATTGCATGTCTGTTCTTTTCATGAACCACATAAGGATTCACCAGTGTCATTGCATGATTGTTCTTTTCATGGATCACAGCTAGAGTCATTGCATGTCTTTTACTTCCATAAACCACATATGGATCCACCTAGTGTGATTGCATGTCTGTTCCTCTAAACAAACCACATAAGGATCCACCAGTGGTATTGCATGTCTATTCTTTTCATGAACCACACCCAGTGTCATTGCATGCGTGTTCTTCTAAACAAACCACATAAGGATCCACCAGTGTCATTGCCTATCTATTCTTTTCATGAACCACATCTAGTGTCATTGCATGTGCGTTCTTCTAAACAAACCACATAAGTCATTGCATGTCTGTTCTTTTCATGAACCACACCCGGTGTCATTGCATGTCTGTTCTTTTCATGAACCACACCTAGTGTCATTGCATGTGTGTTACTTCCATAAACCACATATGGATCACCCTAGTGTGATTGCATGTTTGTTCCTTCCATAAACCACATAAGGATCCACCAGTGTCATTGCCTGTCTCTTCTTTTCATGAACCACATAAGGATGGGCCCACCAGTGTCATTGAATGTCTCTTCTTTTCATGAACCACACCCAGTGTCAGTGCATGTCTGTTCTATTCATGCACCACGCCCAGTTTCACTGCATGTCTTCTCTTTTCATGAACCACATAAGGATCTACTAGTGTCATTGCATGTCTTTTACTTCCATAAACCACATGTGGATCAACCGGTGTCATTGCATGTGTGTTCTTCTAAACAAACCACATAAGGATCCACCAGTGTCATTGCATGTGTGTTCTTTTCATGAACCACATAAGGATGGGCCCACCAGTGTCATTGCATGTCTGTTCTTTTCATGAACCACACCCAGTGTCAGTGCATGTCTGTTCTATTCATGAACCACGCCAAGTTTCACTGCATGTCTATTCTTTTCATGAACCACATAAGGATCTACCAGTGTCATTTCATGTCTTTTACTTCCATAAACCATGTGTGGATCAACCGGTGTCATTGCATGTCTGTTCCTCTAAACAAACCACATAAGGATCCACCAGTGTCATTGCGTGTGTGTTTTTCTCATGAACCACACCCAGTGTCATTGCATGTGTGTTCTTCTAAACAAACCACATAAGGATCCACCAGTTTCATTGCCTGTCTGTTCTTTTCATGAACCACATAAGGATCCACCAGTGTCATTGCATGTCTGTTCTTTTCATGAATCACAGCTAGAGTCATTGCATGTCTTTTACTTCCATAAACCACATATGGATCCACCTAGTGTGATTGCATGTCTGTTCCTCTAAACAAACCACATAAGGATCCACCAGTGTCATTGTGTGTCTGTTCTTTTCATGAACCACACCCAGTGTCATTGCATGCGTGTTCTTCTAAACAAACCACATAAGGATCCACCAGTGTCATTGCCTATCTATTCTTTTCATGAACCACACCTAGTGTCATTGCATGTGTGTTACTTCCATAAACCACATATGGATCCACCTAGTGTGATTGCATGTTTGTTCCTTCCATAAACCACATAAGGATCCACCAGTGTCATTGCATATCTGTTCTTTTCATGAACCACTCCTAGTGTTAGTGCATGTCTGTTCTTTTCATGAACCACACCCAGTGTCACTGCATGTCAGTTCTTTTCATGAACCACATAAGGATCTACCAGAGTCATTGGATGTGTGTTCTTCTAATGAACCACACGTGGATCCACCGGTGTCATTGCATGTTCGTTCCTCTAAACAAACCACATAAGGATCCACCAGTGTCATTGCGTGTGTGTTCTTTTCATGAACCACACCCAGTGTCATTGCATGTGTGTTCTTCTAAACAAACCACATAAGGATCCACCAGTGTCATTGCATGTCTGTCCTTTTCATGAACCACATAAGGATGGGCCCACCAGTGTCATTGCATGTCTGTTCTTTTCATGAACCACACCCAGTGTCAGTGCATGTCTGTTCTATTCATGAACCACGCCCAGTTTCACTGCATGTCTGTTCTTTTCATGAACCACATAAGGATCTACTAGTGTCATTGCATGTCTTTTACTTCCATAAACCACATGTGGATCCACCGGTGTCATTGCACGTCTGTTACTCTAAACAAACCACATAAGGATCCACCAGTGTCATTGCGTGTGTGTTCTTCTCATGAACCACACCCAGTGTCATTGCATGTGTGTTCTTCTAAACAAACCACATAAGGATCCACAAGTGTCATTGCATATCTGTTCTTTTCATGAACCACATAAGGATTCACCAGTGTCATTGCATGACTGTTCTTTTCATGAATCACAGCTAGAGTCATTGCATGTCTTTTACTTCCATAAACCACATATGGATCCATCTAGTGTGATTGCATGTCTGTTCCTCTAAACAAACCACATAAGGATCCACTAGTGTCATTGTGTGTCTATTCTTTTCATGAACGACACCCAATGTCATTGCATGCGTGTTCTTCTAAACAAACCACATAAGGATCCACCAGTGTCATTGCCTATCTGTTATTTTCATGAACCACACCGAGTGTCATTGCATGTGTGTTCTTCTAAACAAACCACATAAGTCATTGCATGTCTGTTCCTTTCATGAACCACACCCGGTGTCATTGCATGTCTGTTCTTTTCATGAACCACGCCCAGAGCCATTGCATGTTCGTTCCTCTAAGCAAACCATATAAGGATCCACCAGTGTCATTGCATGCCTGTTCTTTTCATGAACCACATAAGGATCTACCAGTGTCATTGCATGTCTGTTCTTTTCATGAACCACACCCAGTGTCATTGCATGTGTGTTACTTCCATAAACCACATATGGATCCACCTAGTGTGATTGCGTGTTTGTTCCTTCCATAAACCACATAAGGATCCACCAGTGTCATTGTCTGTCTTTTCTTTTCATGAACCACTCCTAGTGTCATTGCCTGTCTGTTCTTTTCATGAACCACTCCTAGTGTCACTGCATCTTTGTTCTATTCATGAACCACATAAGGATCTACCAGAGTCATTGGACGTGTGTTCTTCTCATGAACCACACGTGGATCCACCGGTGTCATTGCATGTCTGTTCCTCTAAACAAACCACATAAGGATCCACCAGTGTCATTGCGTGTGTGTTCTTTTCATGAACCACACCCAGTATCATTGCACGTGTGTTCTTCTAAACAAACCACATAAGGATCCACTAGTGTCATTGCATGTCTATTCTTTTCATGAACCACATAAGGATGGGCCTACCAGTGTCATTGCATGTCTTTTATTTTCATGAACCACATAAGGATCTACCAGTGTTAGTGCATGTCTTTTACTTCCATAAACCACATGTGGATCCACCGGTGTCATTGCATGTCTGTTCCTCTAAACAAACCACATAAATATCCACCAGTGTCATTGTGTGTGTGTTCATCTCATGAACCACACCCAGTGTCATTGCATGTGTGTTCTTCTAAACAAACCACATAAGGATCCACCATTGTCATTGCATGTCTGTTCTTTTCATGAACCACATAAGGATTCACCAGTGTCATTGCATGATTGTTCTTTTCATGAATCACAGCTAGAGTCATTGCATGTCTTTTACTTCCATAAACCACATATGGATCCACCTAGTGTGATTGCATGTTTGTTCCTCTAAACAAACCACATAAGGATCCACCAGTGGCATTGCATGTCTATTCTTTTCATGAACCACACCCAGTGTCATTGCATGCGTGTTCTTCTAAACAAACCACATAAGGATCCACCAGTGTCATTGCCTATCTATTCTTTTCATGAACCACATCTAGTGTCATTGCATGTGTGTTCTTCTAAACAAACCACATAACTCATTGCATGTCTGTTCTTTTCATGAACCACACCCGGTGTCATTGCATGTCTGTTCTTTTCATGAACCACACCTAGTGTCATTGCATGTGTGTTACTTCCATAAACCACATATGGATCACCCTAGTGTGATTGCATGTTTGTTCCTTCCATAAACCACATAAGGATCCACCAGTGTCATTGCCTGTCTCTTCTTTTCATGAACCACATAAGGATGGGCCCACCAGTGTCATTGAATGTCTCTTCTTTTCATGAACCACACCCAGTGTCAGTGCATGTCTGTTCTATTCATGCACCACACCCAGTTTCACTGCATGTCTTCTCTTTTCATGAACCACATAAGGATCTACTAGTGTCATTGCATGTCTTTTACTTCCATAAACCACATGTGGATCCACCGGTGTCATTGCATGTGTGTTCTTCTAAACAAACCACATAAGGATCCACCAGTGTCATTGCATGTGTGTTCTTTTCATGAACCACATAAGGATGGGCCCACCAGTGTCATTGCATGTCTGTTCTTTTCATGAACCACACCCAGTGTCAGTGCATGTCTGTTCTATTCATGAACCACGCCAAGTTTCACTGCATGTCTATTCTTTTCATGAACCACATAAGGATCTACCAGTGTCATTTCATGTCTTTTACTTCCATAAACCATGTGTGGATCCACCGGTGTCATTGCATGTCTGTTCCTCTAAACAAACCACATAAGGATCCACCAGTGTCATTGCGTGTGTGTTTTTCTCATGAACCACACCCAGTGTCATTGCATGTGTGTTCTTCTAAACAAACCACATAAGGATCCACCAGTTTCATTGCCTGTCTGTTCTTTTCATGAACCACATAAGGATCCACCAGTGTCATTGCATGTCTGTTCTTTTCATGAATCACAGCTAGAGTCATTGCATGTCTTTTACTTCCATAAACCACATATGGATCCACCTAGTGTGATTGCATGTCTGTTCCTCTAAACAAACCACATAAGGATCCACCAGTGTCATTGTGTGTCTGTTCTTTTCATGAACCACACCCAGTGTCATTGCATGCGTGTTCTTCTAAACAAACCACATAAGGATCCACCAGTGTCATTGCCTATCTATTCTTTTCATGAACCACACCTAGTGTCATTGCATGTGTGTTACTTCCATAAACCACATATGGATCCACCTAGTGTGATTGCATGTTTGTTCCTTCCATAAACCACATAAGGATCCACCAGTGTCATTGCATATCTGTTCTTTTCATGAACCACTCCTAGTGTTAGTGCATGTCTGTTCTTTTCATGAACCACACCCAGTGTCACTGCATGTCAGTTCTTTTCATGAACCACATAAGGATCTACCAGAGTCATTGGATGTGTGTTCTTCTGATGAACCACACGTGGATCCACCGGTGTCATTGCATGTTCGTTCCTCTAAACAAACCACATAAGGATCCACCAGTGTCATTGCGTGTGTGTTCTTTTCATGAACCACACCCAGTGTCATTGCATGTGTGTTCTTCTAAACAAACCACATAAGGATCCACCAGTGTCATTGCATGTCTGTCCTTTTCATGAACCACATAAGGATGGGCCCACCAGTGTCATTGCATGTCTGTTCTTTTCATGAACCACACCCAGTGTCAGTGCATGTCTGTTCTATTCATGAACCACGCCTAGTTTCACTGCATGTCTGTTCTTTTCATGAACCACATAAGGATCTACTAGTGTCATTGCATGTCTTTTACTTCCATAAACCACATGTGGATCCACCGGTGTCATTGCACGTCTGTTACTCTAAACAAACCACATAAGGATCCACCAGTGTCATTGCGTGTGTGTTCTTCTCATGAACCACACCCAGTGTCATTGCATGTGTGTTCTTCTAAACAAACCACATAAGGATCCACAAGTGTCATTGCATATCTGTTCTTTTCATGAACCACATAAGGATTCACCAGTGTCATTGCATGACTGTTCTTTTCATGAATCACAGCTAGAGTCATTGCATGTCTTTTACTTCCATAAACCACATATGGATCCATCTAGTGTGATTGCATGTCTGTTCCTCTAAAGAAACCACATAAGGATCCACTAGTGTCATTGTGTGTCTATTCTTTTCATGAACGACACCCAATGTCATTGCATGCGTGTTCTTCTAAACAAACCACATAAGGATCCACCAGTGTCATTGCCTATCTGTTATTTTCATGAACCACACCGAGTGTCATTGCATGTGTGTTCTTCTAAACAAACCACATAAGTCATTGCATGTCTGTTCCTTTCATGAACCACACCCGGTGTCATTGCATGTCTGTTCTTTTCATGAACCACGCCCAGAGCCATTGCATGTTCGTTCCTCTAAGCAAACCATATAAGGATCCACCAGTGTCATTGCATGCCTGTTCTTTTCATGAACCACATAAGGATCTACCAGTGTCATTGCATGTCTGTTCTTTTCATGAACCACACCCAGTGTCATTGCATGTGTGTTACTTCCATAAACCACATATGGATCCACCTAGTGTGATTGCGTGTTTGTTCCTTCCATAAACCACATAAGGATCCACCAGTGTCATTGTCTGTCTTTTCTTTTCATGAACCACTCCTAGTGTCATTGCCTGTCTGTTCTTTTCATGAACCACTCCTAGTGTCACTGCATCTTTGTTCTATTCATGAACCACATAAGGATCTACCAGAGTCATTGGACGTGTGTTCTTCTCATGAACCACACGTGGATCCACCGGTGTCATTGCATGTCTGTTCCTCTAAACAAACCACATAAGGATCCACCAGTGTCATTGCGTGTGTGTTCTTTTCATGAACCACACCCAGTATCATTGCACGTGTGTTCTTCTAAACAAACCACATAAGGATCCACTAGTGTCATTGCATGTCTATTCTTTTCATGAACCACATAAGGATGGGCCTACCAGTGTCATTGCATGTCTTTTATTTTCATGAACCACATAAGGATCTACCAGTGTTAGTGCATGTCTTTTACTTCCATAAACCACATGTGGATCCACCGGTGTCATTGCATGTCTGTTCCTCTAAACAAACCACATAAATATCCACCAGTGTCATTGCGTGTGTGTTCATCTCATGAACCACACCCAGTGTCATTGCATGTGTGTTCTTCTAAACAAACCACATAAGGATCCACCATTGTCATTGCATGTCTGTTCTTTTCATGAACCACATAAGGATTCACCAGTGTCATTGCATGATTGTTCTTTTCATGAATCACAGCTAGAGTCATTGCATGTCTTTTACTTCCATAAACCACATATGGATCCACCTAGTGTGATTGCATGTTTGTTCCTCTAAACAAACCACATAAGGATCCACCAGTGGCATTGCATGTCTATTCTTTTCATGAACCACACCCAGTGTCATTGCATGCGTGTTCTTCTAAACAAACCACATAAGGATCCACCAGTGTCATTGCCTATCTATTCTTTTCATGAACCACATCTAGTGTCATTGCATGTGTGTTCTTCTAAACAAACCACATAAGTCATTGCATGTCTGTTCTTTTCATGAACCACACCCGGTGTCATTGCATGTCTGTTCTTTTCATGAACCACACCTAGTGTCATTGCATGTGTGTTACTTCCATAAACCACATATGGATCACCCTAGTGTGATTGCATGTTTGTTCCTTCCATAAACCACATAAGGATCCACCAGTGTCATTGTCTGTCTCTTCTTTTCATGAACCACATAAGGATGGGCCCACCAGTGTCATTGAATGTCTCTTCTTTTCATGAACCACACCCAGTGTCAGTGCATGTCTGTTCTATTCATGCACCACACCCAGTTTCACTGCATGTCTTCTCTTTTCATGAACCACATAAGGATCTACTAGTGTCATTGCATGTCTTTTACTTCCATAAACCACATGTGGATCCACCGGTGTCATTGCATGTGTGTTCTTCTAAACAAACCACATAAGGATCCACCAGTGTCATTGCATGTCTGTTCTTTTCATGAACCACATAAGGATGGGCCCAGCTGTGTCATTGCATGTCTGTTCTTTTCATGAACCACACCCAGTGTCAGTGCATGTCTGTTCTATTCATGAACCACGCCAAGTTTCACTGCCTGTCTATTCTTTTCATGAACCACATAAGGATCTACCAGTGTCATTTCATGTCTTTTACTTCCATAAACCATGTGTGGATCCACCGGTGTCATGCATGTCTGTTCCTCTAAACAAACCACATAAGGATCCACCAGTGTCATTGCATGTGTGTTTTTCTCATGAACCACACCCAGTGTCATTGCATGTGTGTTCTTCTAAACAAACCACATAAGGATCCACCAGTTTCATTGCCTATCTGTTCTTTTCATGAACCACATAAGGATCCACCAGTGTCATTGCATGTCTGTTCTTTTCATGAATCACAGCTAGAGTCATTGCATGTCTTTTACTTCCATAAACCACATATGGATCCACCTAGTGTGATTGCATGTCTGTTCCTCTAAACAAACCACATAAGGATCCACCAGTGTCATTGTGTGTCTGTTCTTTTCATGAACCACACCCAGTGTCATTGCATGCGTGTTCTTCTAAACAAACCACATAAGGATCCACCAGTGTCATTGCCTATCTATTCTTTTCATGAACCACACCTCGTGTCATTGCATGTGTGTTACTTCCATAAACCACATATGGATCCACCTAGTGTGATTGCATGTTTGTTCCTTCCATAAACCACATAAGGATCCACCAGTGTCATTGCATATCTGTTCTTTTCATGAACCACTCCTAGTGTTAGTGCATGTCTGTTCTTTTCATGAACCACACCCAGTGTCACTGCATGTCAGTTCTTTTCATGAACCACATAAGGATCTACCAGAGTCATTGGATGTCTGTTCTTCTCATGAACCACACGTGGATCCACCGGTGTCATTGCATGTCCGTTCCTCTAAACAAACCACATAAGGATCCACCAGTGTCATTGCGTGTGTGTTCTTTTCATGAACCACACCCAGTGTCATTGCATGTGTGTTCTTCTAAACAAACCACATAAGGATCCACCAGTGTCATTGCATGTCTGTCCTTTTCATGAACCACATAAGGATGGGCCCACCAGTGTCATTGCATGTCTGTTCTTTTCATGAACCACACCCAGTGTCAGTGCATGTCTGTTCTATTCATGAACCACACCCAGTTTCACTGCATGTCTGTTCTTTTCATGAACTACATAAGGATCTACCAGTGTCATTGCATGTCTTTTACTTCCATAAACCACATGTGGATCCACCGGTGCCATTGCATGTGTGTTCTTCTAAACAAACCACATAAGGATCCACCAGTGTCATTGCATGTGTGTTCTTTTCATGAACCACATAAGGATGGGCCCAGCAGTGTCATTGCATGTCTGTTCTTTTCATGAACCACACACAGTGTCAGTGCATGTCTGTTCTATTCGTGAACCACGCCCAGTTTCGCTGCATGTCTATTCTTTTCATGAACCACATAAGGATCTACCAGTGTCATTGCATGTCTTTTACTTCCATAAACCACATGTGGATCCACCGGTGTCATTGCATGTGTGTTCCTCTGATCCACCAGTGTCATTGCGTGTGTGTTCTTCTCATGAACCACACCCAGTGTCATTGCATGTGTGTTCTTCTAAACAAACCACATAAGGATCCACCAGTGTAATTGCATGTCTGTTCTTTTCATGAACCACACCCACTATTAGTGCATGTCTATTCTATTCATGAACCACACCCAGTTTCACTGCATGTCTGTTCTTTTCATGAACCACATAAGGATCTACCAGTGTCATTGCATGTCTTTTACTTCCATAAACCACATGTGGATCCACCGGTGTCATTGCATGTCTGTTGCTCTAAACAAACCACATAAGGATCCACCAGTGTCATTGTGTGTGTGTTCTTCTCATGAACCACACCCAGTGTCATTGCATGTGTGTTCTTCTAAACAAACCACATAAGGATTCACAAGTGTCATTGCATGTCTGGTCTTTTCATGAACCACATAAGGATTCACCAGTGTCATTGCATCACTGTTCTTTTCATGAATCACAGCTAGAGTCATTGCATGTCTTTTACTTCCATAAACCACATATGGATCCACCTAGTGTGATTGCATGTCTGTTCCTCTAAACAAACCACATAAGGATCCACTAGTGTCATTGCGTGTCTATTCTTTTCATGAACCACACCCAGTGTCATTGCATGCGTGTTCTTCTAAAGAAACCACATAAGGATCCACCAGTGTCATTGCCTATCTATTCTTTTCATGAACCACACCGAGTGTCATTGCATGTGTGTTCTTCTAAACAAACCACATAAGTCATTGCATGTATGTTCTTTTCATGAACCACACCCGGTGTCATTGCATGTCTGTTCTTTTCATGAACCACGGCTAGAGTGATTGCATGTTCGTTCCTCTAAGCAAACCATATAAGGATCCACCAGTGTCATTGCATGTCTGTTCTTTTCATGAACCACATAAGGATCTACCAGTGTCATTGCATGTCTGTTCTTTTCATTAACCACACCAAGTGTCATTGCATGTGTGTTACTTCCATAAACTACATATGGATCCACCTAGTGTGATTGCATGTTTGTTCCTTCCATAAACCACATAAGGATCCACCGGTGTCATTGCTTGTCTGTTCTTTTCATGAACCACTCCTAGTGTCAGTGCATGTTTGTTATTTTCATGAACCACGCCCAGTGTCACTGCATGTCTGTTCTATTCATGAACCACATAAGGATCTACCAGAGTCATTGGATGTGTGATCTTCTCAGGAACCACACGTGGATCCACCGGTGTCATTGCATGTCTGTTCCTCTAAACAAACCACATAAGGATCCACCAGTGTCATTGCGTGTGTGTTCTTTTCGTGAACCACACCTAGTATCATTGCATGTGAGTTCTTCTAAACAAACCACATAAGGATCCACCAGTGTCATTGCATGTATATTCTTTTCATGAACCACATAAGGATGGGCTTACCAGTGTCATTGCATGTCTGTTCTTTTCATGAACCACATAAGGATCTACCAGTGTTAGTGCATGTCTTTTACTTCCATAAACCACATGTGGATCCACCTGTGTCATTGCATGTCTGTTCCTCTAAACTAACCACATAAGGATCCACCAGTGTCATTGCGTGTGTGTTCTTCTCATGAACCACACCCAGTGTCAT
Source organism: Avena sativa (assembly GCA_916181665.1). Lineage (NCBI taxonomy): Eukaryota > Viridiplantae > Streptophyta > Magnoliopsida > Poales > Poaceae > Avena > Avena sativa. Next base: position 57,313,508 of record OV702292.1, read on the forward strand.
TGCATGTGTGTTCTTCTAAACAAACCACATAAGGATCCACCAGTGTCATTGCATGTCTGTTCTCTTCATGAACCACATAAGGATGGGCCCACCAGTGTCATTGCATGTCTGTTCTTTTCATGAACCACACCCAGTGTCAGTGCATGTCTGTTCTTTTTATGAACCACATAAGGATCTACTAGTGTCATTGCATGTCTTTTACTTCCATAAACCACATGTGGATCCACCGGTGTCATTGCATGTCTGTTACTCTAAACAAACCACATAAGGATCCACCAGTGTCATTGCGTGTGTGTTCTTCTGATGAACCTGTTGGAATTATGCCCTAGAGGCAATAATAAAGATGTTATTATTATAATTCTTGTTCATGATAAAGTTTATATTCCATGCTAGAATTGTATTAAGCAGAAACTTTAATACTTGTGTGGTTTGTGAACAACACCGTGTCCCTAGTACGCCTCTATGGACTAGCTCATTGATCATTGATGGTTAAGGTTTCCTAACCATAGACATGAGTTGTCAATTGATAATGAGATCATATCATTGAGAGAATGATATGATGGACAGACCCAAACTAAGCGAAGCAATTAGATCGTGTCATTGTGTTCATCTTTGCGAAGCTTTTCCTATGTCAAATATTGTATTCCTTAGACCATGAGATAATGCAACTCCCTGGTATCGGAAGAAAGCTTTGAGGTCATCAAACGTCATCCTATGAGAGGGTGATCATAAAGGTGTCTCTCAGGTGATCGGAAAGTATCTGTTGGGTTGTATGTATCGAGATGGGATTTGTCCCTCCCAAGTCGAAGAGATATACTTCGGGCCCACTCGGAAATCGATATCAACACCGCTTGCAAGCATGTGGTTAAGGAGTTAATCACAAAGTGATATCGGATTACGGAACGAGTAAAGTACTTGCTGTGAACGAGATTGAACTAGGTATGACGATACCGACGATCGAATCTCGGGCAAGTAAAATATCGCGAGACGAAGGGAATATATATATGGGATTGATTGAATCCTGGCATCGTGGTTCATCCGATATGATCATCGATGAATGTGTGGGAGTCAATATGGGTGCCCAGACCCCGCTGTTGATTATTGATAGAAGATCATGTCTGCATATTCTCGAACCCGCAGGGTCACACACTTAACGTGTCTCGACGCTAGGATAGATTGGATAATTGGTTTATGAATTTTTGTTCGGAGTCTCGGATGGGATCCGGGACATCACGAGAGGTTCCGGAGTGGTCCGGAGAATAAGATTCATATAAGGCAGTGCAGTTTTTGGAGTTCGGAATTGCTCTGGGTTAATCGGTATTGTACCGGAAGCTTCTAGAACCTTCCGGAAGGGGGCCAACGTGGTCCCACCTTCCGGGAGGGGGCATGGGCCTATGAGGGAGTGTCCTGGCCGCATTGGGCCAGGGGCACAAGGCCCCATAGGGCCCAGCCGATCCTAGATAAGTTTAAACTCGTTTAAACTAGAGATAGGGTTTCTAGATAAGGGATAAGTTTAAATCGTTTAAACTAGAGATAGGCTTGGAGGATGGGCAAGGGCTGGCCGCACCCCCCCTCTATATATAGAGGGCTGGTGCGCCCCCTCCCCCCAACCTACACCTTCCTCCAAACCCTAGTTGCCCTGCTGCCCTCCTCTCTCCCTCCCGACTGTTTGTAGGCGAAGCCCTGCTGCAGAAATTCTCCACCACATACACCACGCCGTCGTGTTGTAGATCCAATCTATCTCTCCACCCTACTTGCTGGTCCGAGGTAGGAGGAGACGTCGAGGTGCTGCACGTGTGCATCTCACGGAGGCACCGCCACTTGTGGTGCTAGATCGGATCGGATCGCGAGGAGGAGAAGCGAGTACGACTACATCACCCACGTTCCGACGAACGTTCCGCTGTGCGAATCTTCAAGGGTATGAAGATCTAATCCAATCTCTCTCGTTGTTTGAATCTCCTAGATTAGATCTTGGCTTTCCCTCTGTTCGCTTCCGTAGAAAATTTTGATTTACTATGCTGCGAAACCCTTCAGTGGTATCAGAGCTAGATTTATGCGTAGATGTGATTCACGAGTAGAACGCAACATGGTTGTTGCGGGCGTTGATGTTTTCTATTGCAAGCCTCTTGTTTGTGTTCTTCTTATGGCACGGGATAGTGAGATTGAAGCGGTCCAGGCCAACCTTACGCGACGTCGTTCGCGAGACCGGCTCCGCACTTGACGTGTGGCTTGTACCACACATGCGGCTGGTGGATGTCAGTTTCTCTCACTATAGTTGTCATGGGATTAACACCGGAGTTTGGCAACCATAATATCACCGTTGTGGCTTTCCGTAGGTAAGAATCGTTCTTAGCATCTACTCCCATAAGCCACGTAAAACATGCAACAACAAAGTAGAGGCGTCTAACTTGTTTTTGCAGGGAGTGTTTTCTGTGATATGGTATGGCCCAAGATGTGATGGGTATATTGTATGCGATGATCATGTTTTGTAATGTTTCACGACTTGCATGTCGATGAGTACACAACCGGCAGGAGCCATATGGTTGTCTTTATAATTGTGTATGACCTGCGAGTCAACTTCCTATACGCCATGTAATAGCTTTACTTTATCGCTAAGTAGTTAGCAATAGTTGTAGTTGCTATTCGTGGTGGAGGCAGTCATGGTGGAGTGATGGAGATCATGCCGGAACGCACAAGATGGAGATCATTGCGCGAAGATTGGCTATACCATGTCACATAAAGTTATATGCATGTGATGTTTATCCTTTTATGTATCTTATTATGCTTAGATTGCGACGGTAGCATTATAAGATGATTCCTCACTTAAAGATCAAGATAAAAATTGTGTTCTCCCCAAGTATGCACCGTTGCGAAAGTTCGTCGTGTCCAAGCATCACGTGATGATCGGGTGCTATAGACTCTACGCTCACATACAACGGGTGCAAGCCAGTTTTGCACACGCGGAAATACTTGGGTCTAACTTGACGAGCCTAGCATGTACAGACATGGCCTCGGAACACAAGAACCGAAAGGTTAAGCATGAGTCATATGAATGATATGATCGACACTTTGTTGTCCACCATTGAAACCACATCTCTTCTCGTGATGATCGGATTAGGTGTGGTGAATTTGGATCGTGTTCACTAAACAACTTGAGGGATGTTGAATTTAGTGGGAGTTCATCTAGTAATTTGATTAAGTTGAACTATTTATCATGAACATAGTCTAAATTGTACTTGCAAATACTGTAGATCACATGGCCAAGTCCAACTTCAACTTCAACGTTTTTGCTGAGAAAGAAAAGCTTAGAAACAATGGGTCTAACTTCACCAACTGGTTCCGCAATCTAAGAATCATTCTGTCTGGCGGACAAAAGGACTATGTACTTGAGAAAGCGTTAGGTAACCCCCCTGCTGCAACTGCGCCGGATGATGAGAAAGCTGTCTATCAGTCGCGCAAAGATGATTATGGTGTGATTAAGAGCACCATGTTGTTTGCTATGGAACCGGAACTTCAAAATCGTTTTGAAAACTATCCCGGGCCCTTTGAGATTCTCGAGGAGCTGAAAACCATGTTTCAGGCTCAGGCCCGTTCTGAGAGATATGAGATCTCTGAGAAGTTCTTTAACTGCAAGATGGAGGAAGGGAGTTCCGTTAGTGAGCACGCCATTAAGATGTCGAGCTACACTCAACGCCTTGAGCAACTGGACTGCAAGATTCCAGAGGAGCTCAAGATTGACAGGGTTCTGCAATCACTCCCTCCCAGCTACAAAAGTTTTGTAGTGACTCATAATCAGATTGGTTCCACTGATACGATCACCGAGCTCTTCGCGAAGCTGAAGGCTGCGGAGGTGGACATCAAGAAGGATAATCATGTGTTGATGGTCAACAAGCCCTCCTTCAAGAAAGGTAAAGGTGCAAAGAAGCCCTTCAAGAAAGGCGGCGGCAAGCGCGTTGCCCCTGCTGAGAAGAAGCTCAAGTCTGGACCTAAGCCGGACACTGAGTGCTTCTATTGCAAGGACAAGGGTCACTGGAAGCGCAACTGTCCGAAGTACTTAGCGGACAAGAAGGCTGGCACCATCAAAGGTATATTTGATATACATGTTATTGATGTTTTCCTTACTAGCCCTCGTTGTAGTGCCTGGGTATTTGATACCGGTTCAGTTGCTAATATTTGTAACTCGAAACAGGAGCTGCGGAATAGACGGCGGCTTGCGAGGGATGAGGTGACGATGCGCGTTGGCAACGGATCAAGAGTTGATGTGATGGCCGTCGGCACGCTCTCCTTAGTTTTACCTTCGGGGTTAGTTTTAAACCTTAATAAATGTTATTATGTGCCTGCGTTGAGCATGAACATTATTTCTGGATCATGTTTATTGCAAGACGGTTATTCATTTAAATCGGAGAATAATGGTTGTTCTATTTATATGAGTAACATCTTTTATGGTCATGCACCTCTTGTGAGTGGTTTATTTCTTCTAAATCTCGAAAGGGATGAAACACACATCCATAACATTGAGGCTAAGAGATGCAAAGTAGATAGTGATAATACTACTTATTTGTGGCACTATCGTCTAGGTCATATTGGTGTAAAGCATATGAAGAAACTCCATTCTGATGGACTTTTGGAGTCTCTTGATTTTGAATCATTTGACACATGCGAACCATGCCTCATGGGCAAGATGATCAAAACCCCGTTCTCCGGTATGATGGAGCGAGCAACGGACTTGTTGGAAATCATACATACCGATGTATGCGGACCGATGAGTGTTTCGACGCGCGGTGGATATCGCTATTTTCTCACTTTTTCCGATGACTTAAGTAGATATGGGTATATCTATTTAATGAAACATAAAATCTAAAACGTTTGAAAAGTTCAAAGAATTTCAGAATGAAGTGGAGAACCATCGTAACAGAAAGATTAAGTTTCTACGATCCGATCGTGGGGGCGAATATTTGAGTTATGATTTTCTCACGCATCTCAAGGCAAGTGGAATCGTTTCACAACTCACACCACCCGGAACACCACAGCGCAATGGTGTGTCTGAACGCCGGAATCTAACCCTATTAGATATGGTCCGATCGATGATGTCTCTTACTGATTTGCCGTTATCGTTTTGGGGTTATGCATTAGAAACCGCTGCATTCACTTTAAATAGGGCTCCATCTAAATCCGTTGAGACGACACCGTATGAACTATGGTTTGGTGCTAAACCTAAGTTGTCGTTTCTTAAAGTTTGGGGATGCGAATCTTACGTCAAGAAGTTGATGCCGGACAAGCTCGAACCCAAAGCGGAGAAATGCGTCTTCATAGGATACCCTAAGGAAACTATTGGGTATACCTTCTATCACAGAACCGAAGGCAAAGTGTTTGTCGCAAAGAACGGTTCCTTTCTTGAGAAGGAGTTTCTCTCGAAAGAAGTGAGTGGGAGGAAAGTAGAGCTAGACGAGGTTATTGAACCTTCTCTTGAATTGGAGAGTAGCGCAGCACCTGAAATTGTTCCAGTGCCGCCTGCACCAACAATAGAGGAAGCTAATGACAAGGATCATGAAGCTTCGGACGATGCTGCTACTGAAAGTCGCAGGTCGACAAGGTCGCGTGCCCCTCCTGAGTGGTACGGCAACCCTGTCTTGACTGTCTTGTTAGTAGAAGACAGCGAACCTACGAACTATGAGGAAGCGATGATGAGCCCAGACTCTGAGAAATGGCTAGAAGCCATGAAATCCGAATTGGGATCCATGAGCGAAAACCAAGTATGGACTTTGGTGGACCCTCCTAGTGACCGAAAGGCCGTTGAGTGCAAATGGATCTTCAAGAAGAAAACAGACGCGGATGGTAATGTTACCGTCTATAAAGCACGGCTTGTTGCGAAAGGTTTTCGACAAGTTCAAGGTGTTGACTACGATGAGACTTTCTCTCCCGTAGCGATGTTTAAGTCCATTTGGATTTTATTAGCAATTGCTGCGTTTCATGATTATGAAATATGGCAGATGGATGTCAAGACTGCTTTCCTCAATGGCAACATTGATGAAGAGTTGTATATGATGCAACCCGAAGGTTTTGTCGATCCTAAGGATGCTGATAAAGTATGCAAACTTCAGCGTTCCATTTATGGACTAAAGCAAGCGTCTCGGAGTTGGAACCTTCGTTTTGATCAAATGATCAAGAGTTTTGGATTTGTTCCAAATTGCTACGAAGCTTGCATCTACAAGAAAGTGAGTGGGAGCTCGGTGACATTTCTGGTACTATATGTGGATGACATATTGATTATTGGAAATGACATCGACATGCTTAACGATGTGAAGAGTTATTTGAACAAGTGTTTTTCAATGAAAGACCTAGGTGAAGCTGCTTATATATTGGGCATCAAAATCTATAGAGATAGACAAAGACGCCTGATAGCTTTAAGCCAGAGTACATACCTAGACAAAGTTCTGAAAAGGTTCAGGATGGATAAGGCATTGAAAGGTTCAGTGCCTATGTTGTCAGGTAAGATATTGAGCAAGGCTCAGTGTCCAGCTATGGTAAATGATAGGGAAGCTATGAGCAAAGTGCCTTATGCCTCGGCCATAGGTTCCATCATGTATGCCATGCTATGTACTAGACCGGATGTGTCCAATGCTCTTAGTTTGACGAGCAGATATCAAAGTGATCCAGGAGTGGAACACTGGACAGCCGTGAATAACATCCTAAGGTACCTAAATAGGACTAAAGAAATGTTCTTAGTCTATGGGGGTGATGAACAGCTCGTCGTAAAAGGTTACGTCGATGCTAGTTTCGACACCGACAAGGATGATGCTAAATCTCAGATAGGATACGTGTATATTTTGAATGGAGGAGCTGTGAGCTGGAGAAGCTGCAAGCAAAGCGTGGTCGCGGGATCTACAGTAGAGGCGGAATACATGGCTGCTGCAGAAGCGTCAAGTGAAGGAGTTTGGATCAGAAACTTCATCACTGAGCTTGGCGTGGTTCCAAGTGCATTGGACCCACTGGAGATATTGTGTGACAACACTGGCGCCATAGCACTCGCTAAGGAACCAAGATATCATCCAAAGACCAAGCATATCAACCGCAAGTTTCATATAATCCGAGATTATATAGCAGATGGAGATCTGAAGATCAGCAAAGTACATACAGATCTGAATGTCGCAGATCCATTGACTAAACCTCTTCCACGTGTAAAACATGATCAGCACCTCAGTGCCATGGGTGTGAGATTGTTGCCAGATGTAAACTAGATTATTGACTCTAGTGCAAGTGGGAGACTGTTGGAATTATGCCCTAGAGGCAATAATAAAGATGTTATTATTATAATTCTTGTTCATGATAAAGTTTATATTCCATGCTAGAATTGTATTAAGCGGAAACTTTAATACTTGTGTGGTTTGTGAACAACACCGTGTCCCTAGTACGCCTCTATGGACTAGCTCATTGATCATTGATGGTTAAGGTTTCCTAACCATAGACATGAGTTGTCAATTGATAATGAGATCATATCATTGAGAGAATGATATGATGGACAGACCCAAACTAAGCGAAGCAATTAGATCGTGTCATTGTGTTCATCTTTGCGAAGCTTTTCCTATGTCAAATATTGTATTCCTTAGACCATGAGATAATGCAACTCCCTGGTATCGGAAGAAAGCTTTGAGGTCATCAAACGTCATCCTATGAGAGGGTGATCATAAAGGTGTCTCTCAGGTGATCGGAAAGTATCTGTTGGGTTGTATGTATCGAGATGGGATTTGTCCCTCCCAAGTCGGAGAGATATACTTCGGGCCCACTCGGTAATCGATATCAACACCGCTTGCAAGCATGTGGTTAAGGAGTTAATCACAAAGTGATATCGGATTACGGAACGAGTAAAGTACTTGCTGTGAACGAGATTGAACTAGGTATGACGATACCGACGATCGAATCTCGGGCAAGTAAAATATCACGAGACGAAGGGAATATATATATGGGATTGATTGAATCCTGGCATCGTGGTTCATCCGATATGATCATCGATGAATGTGTGGGAGTCAATATGGGTGCCCAGACCCCGCTGTTGATTATTGATACAAGATCATGTCTGCATATTCTCGAACCCGCAGGGTCACACACTTAACGTGTCTCGACGCTAGGATAGATTGGAAAATTGGTTTATGAATATTTGTTCGGAGTCTCGGATGGGATCCGGGACATCACGAGAGGTTCCGGAGTGGTCCGGAGAATAAGATTCATATAAGGCAGTGCAGTTTTTGGAGTTCGGAATTGTTCCGGGTTAATCGGTATTGTACCGGAAGCTTCTAGAACCTTCCGGAAGGGGGCCAACGTGGTCCCACCTTCCGGGAGGGGGCATGGGCCTATGAGGGAGTGTCCTGGCCGCATTGGGCCAGGGGCACAAGGCCCCATAGGGCCCAGCCGATCCTAGATAAGTTTAAACTCGTTTAAACTAGAGATAGGGTTTCTAGATAAGGGATAAGTTTAAATCGTTTAAACTAGAGATAGGCTTGGAGGATGGGCAAGGGCTGGCCGCACCCCCCCTCTATATATAGAGGGCTGGTGCGCCCCCTCCCCCCCAACCTACACCTTCCTCCAAACCCTAGTTGCCCTGCTGCCCTCCTCTCTCCCTCCCGAATGTTTGTAGGCGAAGCCCTGCTGCAGAAATTCTCCACCATATACACCACGCCGTCGTGTTGTAGATCCAATCTATCTCTCCACCCTACTTGCTGGTCCGAGGAAGGAGGAGACGTCGAGGTGCTGCACGTGTGCATCTCACGGAGGCACCGCCACTTGTGGTGCTAGATCGGATCGGATCGCGAGGAGGAGAAGCGAGTACGACTACATCACCCACGTTCCGACGAACGTTCCGCTGTGCGAATCTTCAAGGGTATGAAGATCTAATCCAATCTCTCTCGTTGTTTGCATCTCCTAGATTAGATCTTGGCTTTCCCTCTGTTCGCTTCCGTAGAAAATTTTGATTTACTATGCTGCGAAACCCTTCAGAACCACACCCAGTGTCATTGCATGTGTGTTCTTCTAAACAAACCACATAAGGATCCACAAGTGTCATTGCATGTCTGTTCTTTTCATGAACCACATAAGGATTCACCAGTGTCATTGCATGACTGTTCTTTTCATGAATCACAGCTAGAGTCATTGCATGTCTTTTACTTCCATAAACCACATATGGATCCATCTAGTGTGATTGCATGTCTGTTCCTCTAAACAAACCACATAAGGATCCACTAGTGTCATTGCGTGTCTATTCTTTTCATGAACGACACCCAATGTCATTGCATGCGTGTTCTTCTAAACAAACCACATAAGGATCCACCAGTGTCATTGCCTATCTGTTATTTTCATGAACCACACCGAGTGTCATTGCATGTGTGTTCTTCTAAACAAACCACATAAGTCATTGCATGTCTGTTCGTTTCATGAACCACACCCGGTGTCATTGCATGTCTGTTCTTTTAATGAACCACGGCCAGAGTCATTGCATGTTCGTTCCTCTAAGCAAACCATATAAGGATCCACCAGTGTCATTGCATGCCTGTTCTTTTCATGAACCACATAAGGATCTACCAGTGTCATTGCATGTCTGTTCTTTTCATGAACCACACCCAGTGTCATTGCATGTGTGTTACTTCCATAAACCACATATGGATCCACCTAGTGTGATTGCGTGTTTGTTCCTTCCATAAACCACATAAGGATCCACCAGTGTCATTGTCTGTCTTTTCTTTTCATGAACCACTCCTAGTGTCATTGCCTGTCTGTTCTTTTCTTGAACCACTCCTAGTGTCACTGCATCTCTGTTCTATTCATGAACCACATAAGGATCTACCAGAGTCATTGGATGTGTGTTCTTCTCATGAACCACACGTGGATCCACCGGTGTCATTGCATGTCTGTTCCTCTAAACAAACCACATAAGGATCCACCAGTGTCATTGCGTGTGTGTTCTTTTCATGAACCACACCCAGTATCATTGCATGTGTTCTCTTATAAACAAACCACATAAGGATCCACCAGTGTCATTGCATGTCTATTCTTTTCATGAACCACATAAGGATGGGCCTACCAGTGTCATTGCATGTCTGTTATTTTTATGAACCACATAAGGATCTACCAGTGTTAGTGCATGTCTTTTACTTCCATAAACCACATATGGATCCACAAGTGTCATTGCATGTCTGTTCCTCTAAACAAACCACATAAATATCCACCAGTGTCATTGCGTGTGTGTTCATCTCATGAACCACACCCAGTGTAATTGCATGTGTGTTCTTCTAAACAAACCACATAAGGATCCACCATTGTCATTGCATGTCTGTTCTTTTCATGAACCACATAACGATTCACCAGTGTCATTGCATGATTGTTCTTTTCATGAATCACAGCTAGAGTCATTGCATGTCTTTTACTTCCATAAACCACATATGGATCCACCTAGTGTGATTGCATGTCTGTTCCTCTAAACAAACCACATAAGGATCCACCAGTGGCATTGCATATCTATTCTTTTCATGAACCACACCCAGTGGCATTGCATGCGTGTTCTTCTAAACAAACCACATAAGGATCCACCAGTGTCATTGCCTATCTATTCTTTTCATGAACCACATCCAGTGTCATTGCATGTGTGTTCTTCTAAACAAACCACATAAGTCATTGCATGTCTGTTCTTTTCACGAACCACACCCGGTGTCATTGCATGTCTGTTCTTTTCATGAACCACGGCTAGAGTCATTGCATGTCCGTTCCGCTAAGCAAACCTATAAGGATCCACCAGTGCCATTGCATGTCTGTTCTTTTCATGAACCACATAAGGATCTACAAGTGTCATTGCATGTCTGTTCTTTTCATGAACCACACCTAGTGTCATTGCATGTGTGTTACTTCCATAAACCACATATGGATCACCCTAGTGTGATTGCATGTTTGTTCCTTCCATAAACCACATAAGGATCCACCAGTGTCATTGCCTGTCTGTTCTTTTCATGAACCACATAAGGATGGGCCCACCAGTGTCATTGAATGTCTCTTCTTTTCATGAACCACACCTAGTGTCAGTGCATGTCTGTTCTATTCATGCACCACACCCAGTTTCACTGCATGTCTTCTCTTTTCATGAACCACATAAGGATCTACTAGTGTCATTGCATGTCTTTTACTTCCATAAACCACATGTGGATCCACCGGTCTCATTGCATGTGTGTTCTTCTAAACAAACCACATAAGGATCCACCAGTGTCATTGCGTGTATGTTCTTTTCATGAACCACATAAGGATGGGCCCACCAGTGTCATTGCATCTCTGTTCTTTTCATGAACCACACCCAGTGTCAGTGCATGTGTGTTCTATTCATGAACCACACCCAGTTTCACTACATGTCTGTTCTTTTCATGAACCACATAAGGATCTACCAGTGTCATTGCATGTATTTTACTTCCATAAACCACATGTCGATCCACCGGTGTCATTGCATGTCTGTTCCTCTAAACAAACCACATAAGGATCCACCAGTGTCATTGCGTGTGTGTTCTTCTCATGAACCACACCAAGTGTCATTGCATGTGTGTTCTTCTAAACAAACCACCTAAAGATCCACCAGTGTCATTGCCTGTCTGTTCTTTTCATGAACCACATAAGGACCCACCAGTGTCATTGCATGTCTGTTTTTTTCATGAATAACAGCTAGAGTCATTGCATGTCTTTTACTTCCATAAAGCACATATGGATCCACCTAGTGTGATTGCCTGTCTGTTCCTCTAAACAAACCACATAAGGATCCACCAGTGTCATTGCATGTCTATTCTTTTCATGAACCACACCCAGTGTCATTACATGTGTGTTCTTCTAAACAAACCACATAAGGATCTACCAGTGTCATTGCCTATCTGTTCTTTTCATGAACCACACCCAGTGTCATTGCATGTGTGTTCTTCTAAACAAACCACATAAGTCATTGCATGTCTGTTCTTTTCATGAACCACACCCGGTGCCATGGCATGTCTGTTCTTTTCATGAACCACGGCTAGAGTCATTGCATGTCCGTTCCTCTAAGCAAACCACATAAGGATCCACTAGTGTCATTGCATGTCTGTTCATTTCATGAACCACATAAGGATCTACCAGTGTTATTGCATGTCTGTTCTTTTCATGAACCACACCCAGTGTCATTGCATGTGTGTTACTTCCATAAACCACATATGGATCCACCTAGTGTGATTGCATGTTTGTTCCTTCCATAAACCACATAAGGATCCACAAGTGTCATTGCCTGTCTGGTCTTTTCATGAACCACTCCTAGTGTCAGTGCATGTCTGTTCTTTTCATGAACCACACTCAGTGTCACTTCATGTCTGTTCTATTCATGAACCACATAAGGATCTACCAGATACATTGGATGTGTGTTCTTATCATGAACCACACGTGGATCCACCGGTGTCATTGCATGTCTGTTCCTCTAAACAAACCACATAAGGATCCACTAGTGTCATTGCATGTCTGTTCTTTTCATGAACCACATAAGGATCTACCAGTGTCATTGCATGTCTGTTCTTTTCATGAACCACACCCAGTGTCATTGCGTGTGTGTTACTTCCATAAACCACATATGGATCCACCTAGTGTGATTGCATATTTGTTCCTTCCATAAACCACATAAGGATCCACCAGTGTCATTGCCTGTCTGTTCTTTTTATGAACCACTCCTAGTGTCAGTGCATGTCTGTTATTTTCATGAACCACACCCAGTGTCACTGCATGTCTGTTCTATTCATGAACCACATAAGGATCTACCAGAGTCATTGGATGTGTGTTCTTATCATGAACCACACGTGGATCCACCACTGTCATTGCATGTCTGTTCCTCTAAACAAACCACATAAGGATCCACCAGTGTCATTGCATGTGTGTTCTTTTCATGAACCACACCCAGTATCATTGCATATGTGTTCTTCTAAACAAACCACATAAGGATCCACCAGTGTCATTGCCTGTCTGTTCTTTTCATGAACCACATAAGGATGGGCCCACCAGTGTCATTGCATATCTGTTCTTTTCATGAACCACACCCAGTGTCAGTGCATGTCTGTTCTATTCATGAACCACACCCAGTTTCACTGCATGTCTGTTCTTTTCATGAACCACATAAGGATCTACCAGTGTCATTGCATGTATTTTACTTCCATAAACCACATGTGGATCCACCGGTGTCATTGCATGTGTGTTTTTCTAAACAAACCACATAAGGATCCACCAGTGTCATTGCATGTTTGTTCTTTTCATGAACCACATAAGGATGGGCCCACCAGTGTCATTGCATGTCTGTTCTTTTCATGAACCACAACTAGTGTCAGTGCATGTCTGTTCAATTCATGAACCACACCTAGTTTCACTGCATGTCTGTTCTTTTCATGAACCACATAAGGATCTACCAGTGTCATTGCATGTCTTTTACTTCCATAAACCACATGTGGATCCACCGGTGTCATTGCATGTCTGTTCCTCTAAACAAACCGCATAAAGATCCACCAGTGTCATTGCGTGTGTGTTCTTCTCATGAACCACAGCCAGTGTCATTGCATGTGTGTTCTTCTAAACAAACCACATAAGGATCCACCAGTGTCATTGCCTGTCTATTCTTTTCATGAACCACGTAAGGATCCACCAGTGTTATTGCATGTCTGTTCTTTTCATTAATCACAGCTTGATTCATTGCATGTCTTTTACTTCCATAAACCACATATGGATCCACCTAGTGTGACTGCATGTCTGTTCCTCTAAACAAACCACATAAGGATCCACCAGTGTCATTGCGTGTCTGTTCTTTTCATGAACCACATCCAATGTCATTACATGCGTGTTCTTCTAAACAAACCACATAAGGATCTACCAGTGTCATTGCATGTCTGTTCTTTTCATGAACCACACCCACTGTTATTGCATGTGTGTTACCTCCCTAAACCACATATGGATCCACCTAGTGTGATTGCATGTTTGTTCCTTCTATAAACCACATAAGGATCCACCAGTGTCATTGCCTGTCTGTTCTTTTCATGAACCACTCCTAGTGTCAGTGCATGTATGTTCTTTTCATGAACCACACCCAGTGTCATTGCACATTTGTTTCTCTAAACAAACCAATATGGATCCATCAGTGTCATTGCATGTCTATTCTTTTCATGAACCACATAAGTCATTGCATGTCTGTTTTTTTCATGAACCACACCCGGTGTAATTGCATGTATCTTCTTTTCATGAACCCTGGCTAGAGTCATTGCATGTCTGTTCCTCTAAACAAACCACATAAGGATCCTACGGTCTCATTGTATGTCTGTTCTTTTCATGAACCACATATGGAACCACCAGTGTCATTGGATGTATTTTCTTTTCATGAACCACACCCAGTGTCATTGCATGCGTGTTTTTTCATTAACCATAGCTAGAATCATTGCATGTCTGTTACTTCCATAAACCACGCATGGATCCACCGATGTCATTGCATGTCTGTTCTTTTCATGAACCACACCCAGTGTCATTGCATGTGTAGCCGTTAGACCGAGTCTTTTAGAAGGCACGCCCTAACACAGTTGTTCTGCTTGACGATTGTTACATACCGTTCGATTGGGGCGCTTGGACGATTGGGATGGTCTTCGTGAGAGCGATCCACGAGTAGGCTGTTCTGCGGCATGATTGGCCACGCTTGCTTTGGACAAACTGGCAACACCGGGCGCTCCCCTGTTTCGAGTGTCACGTCTCACGAGTTCAGTGGGCCACATCCTAGTGTCACGTCCCCATTACTTCTCTTCCTCCCCATACTTCTCTTCCTTACCCTCGAAGCCACTTTCCCCACTTCACTCCCATCTTGCCGTAGCCGCTAGCCGACGGCGCCTCCATCCCAATCCCCTCTCCGGCATCCACCCCCCCACCCCTCTCGCCATGGGTTCAAGGGGAGACGGTGAGGAAACGCGTTGTGACGACAGGGACGGTGATTTCGATGTGAGTCGTCTCATCTCTATTTCTATCATCTGTGGCCAGTTATCTATTTTTTGATCTAGATCTAATCTATTTACTCATGCGCGTATGATGTGTTTGGCCAACCAAACGATGTATGACTCCGACTATCACGGTTTAGAGGATGAAGGCAGTCCTCTGGTATGTAAACATGGATATGTGCCCGCTAAATTTGTAGCCTTCGAAGGATGAAACGCAGGCAGGAGGTTTCTACGGTGTCAAGGACATCGTGCAATGATGCAAGGCGGAAGTTGTGGTGTTGTCAAATGGGTAGATCCAGAGTGGCCCAAATCGATGCAGAAAACGCCGGATAAACTATGGGAAATGACTGTCGAGTTGAAAGAATCCGTATTCAGCTCACTTCTTGACAGTGTTGAGATGAAGCTATGGGAACCAGTTAACACGACCAAGCATAAGCGAGATCTCAGGTGGGTGCAAGACAAGGTTATCAAAGTCAAGAAGGAGAAAAGGACGCGGCGTTGGCCCTGAAGGCTAAAGCAGAGCAAGAACTGACTCAAGCAAGGAACGATCTCCACCAGGCCAAAGTCCTGCAGTACACAACTACGAGTATTGACAAGTGCATGAGGAAACATGCAGAGAAACAATTGAAGCTGTGCAAGGAAGATGCTAAAAGGAAGGAGCAGACAAATCGATCCTTGCTCTCGCAGGAAGATGCACATCGGGCCAAGATTAGGAAGATCAAGGAGATGTGTGATAACTAGTTCTATTTAGCTTAAGCTCCACGCCTTTTTAAGTTGTAATATTTGTACTTGTGGACCTAGCGGTCTGAACTATTGGTCCCGGATTCTAGGGAGGAAAAAAATTGCTCTAACACCGCATTAATTTGTGGAAGAATTTGTGATTTAGATCAATTTCTGCCTCGATTTAGATCTCTGTCCCGGATTGGGAATGTAACCATGGACCAAAGACACCTTTTCTACTAGTGTATTCTGACACTGGTGGTTTGTTTAAACGTAATCTACGTGGATTGTGCCGCATGCAAATGGCACAACCACAATTTATAAAGTGGAAGCATGTACACCCGGTTACTGGAGATCCGGGAGCTTCGCCAAATGCAGGGGATGCAGGAGCAGAGAGGCGGTGAGATAGACGGGCTCAAGATTAGGCTAGAAAGTGGTACCCATTTCTTCCTCATTTGGGCATTATCGGTGAGAACATTACTGTTTATGTTGCCACGTTGTTGTGCAGCATCTGAAATAAGTTGCTGCTTTGTGGAGTGTGGCAGCTTAAATAATTTATTTATGTGCCACTTACATTCCGTCGTATTTGGAGACCTCCTGCCCCTCAGCAATCGTGGAACCAGTGGATCATTGTTTTCAGATAGCAGTGGCACAATCACAATTTCGGATTCAACTACTGACTCGGGTGTTTCCAAACCCTAAGTCGTGGTACATTTTACTTAGAGAACATGGGTAGATTGTTTCGCCCAGCAACGTGCCACACACAGAGCAATCAGAATTTAACAGAATTACATATATAGGTTCAAGTTCAACACATTACTATGCATCTTCATTGCCAGCAGCCTTCTTCCGCAGCCTGGGTGCCAAGCCTTCACGTCCAATGGCTTCTTCATTTCCTGCCTTCTTCCTCTTCCTCGGTGCCAATTTTCTTAGCTTCACGTACTCTACATCACCGGGACAATGGGCACCATAATCGTGTCCAGCATCATCTTTCCACTCGTTTTTAATTTCTTCGGGTAGCAAAATGACATCTTTCCACTCATTTTTAATTTCTTCAGGCAGCAAAATGACTGACCCCGCAGTCATGTTTCTAACCTTGCAGCGCTTCCTGTCAAAGAAACAAGACTGTTGCATAACTGCCCAATATCTACAGAGAATAAAACAAAAATTACAATTGAGCACAAACATGCGAACCCCAAGAGACTTTTTCTTACCAGGAGCTAATTGGGTTCGAGCAACCACCATGTCCAAAAATAGAAGGGCGACTCCCAGTTGCAGCAGCTTCCACATCCAGTACATCACATTTCAGCTCAAACATGGCAGCCGAAGCATACCTTTTCATCAACCCAATTAGCTGACTGTCACACATTATAGGAACCATGATGCCACGTTCATCCATGAAGCTGAACTTTGCAGTCTGCTTTGGCCATAATTCAACATGATTACGCAGAGCAGCAACCATACCAGATATAGTGCAGATCTGCGCAGGCGCTTCTTCCATCGTGAAACAATGGTGTCCATACCTATTGCCCTTAGAGTCATACCTATCGCAGATCCCACTTGATAGAAAACTGTGGACAAAATATGTTTGTCAACGATGGGCTAACAAACAATTTGAGGTTCAGTAGCCAACTAGCAGTTGTAACTAGTGCGAATAGCAAAGAGAGGGGTAGATCACCCGCTTGTAGATAAAACTTCTTCTTTCTTGATAGTAGGATCTGCCATCCTCCGAGCTGCTCGGCTCATCGGCGGCGGAGCCGGGCTAGAGCCTCGCAACAACGGCTACGGCGTGCGCCATTGGAGCTCGGTATCAGCGACTAGGCGCAGCAACTGGGCACAGCAACTTGGCCCCGGAAGTCAAATGTCCGAAGGGATCGTCCTGCCTGGAGGGTGGATTCCGACGCTGTTGGTGCTAGGGGAAAGCTGGGAATGGATTTGTGAAATTGGTCAACGCATCCAATCCACTTAGCTGCTCGATTTGCTTAAGAGGTTGCCAAGTTGGAGCCTGCGTCACGGACAGATAACCGACATGTGGGTCCCGACCATCTACTTCACGGGGCGGTGTAACAGAATGTTTGTATTTGGCAGGGGTGAGATGAGTTTGCCTTGAAATGCCCCCTCTCAGTAGTTGGCGGCCCAACTTTTCGAAACACGGTAATTTCAGGCAACTTAGGTACCGCCATGCGCTGGCCTGGCAACTTTGGTACCGCAGACAAACAAGCCCTTACTCGTGACTAAAGTTGAGTAGCATGAGGATCGGTCTTTGTAAGTAAGGGCGTGAAATTTTGGTTTATAACTTGTCAAGCATATCCTCTTAGTTGTGTCACTTTACCCTTGATCACCTTCAAGATGCTTATGATAGGGGCAATGAGAGCTGAAAGCTATAAGTACCATAATTTTTGGAAGATCTTTATGAGACTTGAATCCCTACTTCCTTTTACAAAGGCCTTTCTTCCACCATTATATTGAGTCTCCACCTTCTACCTTTATGCACCTACTTTGAGAGCATAGTGGCCATTCTTAGTTCTATGTGCATTGTCCCAAGACTAGTTGATTGATGCATAACTTGATTTTGCTTGTTTTAAACTATTGTATCTAGTCACTCTTATGAACTTTGAAGGTGTCCTATGCATTTATATTTGCTACTCTATTGAGGGACAAGCTGAATACTATTATGTTATGTTTTCTTTATGTGAAACAAACAAACGTCTTGCAAAGCATTGTTATTCATGAATCTTTTGTTTGTGCCTTTTCATGTTGCATCATAGTTTCTTTGCTTATTGCTAGAACTTTGTCTTTCATGTTATGATTGAAGTACTATGATCCTAGCTTTGAATGTTTTACAAATACTTTGATCAAGTCTTTGATGGTGCATGTCACCTGATGACCCACAAGTATAGGGGGGTGTATCGCAGTATTTTCGAGGGAAGTGAAACCCAATTTATTGATTCGACACAAGGGGAGCCAAAGAATATTTATAAGCCTTAACAACTGAATTGTCAATTCAGCTGCACCTGGAAACAATCTTGCTCACGGCAATTTATCAGTAGCAACAGTTTTGTAGTAGGAATAGTAAAGTTACAGCAGTAGTAAAGCAAAGACAGTAGTAACAAAAGTAGTAAATAGTGGGATTCGAGTGCGGTAGGCATAGAGATGGATGGACGAGCGTTGCATGGACAAGAAAATTCACATAGCAATCAGAACATAGGGCAATTGCAGATAAATAAGATAAAGCATCCAAGTACTAGACAATCCTAGGCATGTGTTCCATATATAGTCATACGTGCTCGCAATGAGAACTTGCACAACATCTTTTGTCCTGCCAGCCCGTTTGCAGCGGGCCTCTAGGGAACTACTGGCAATTAAGGTGCTCCTTTTAATAGAGCACCGGAGCAAAGCATTAACACTCCATGAACACATGTGATCCTCACATCAAAGCCATTCCCTTTCAGTTATCCTGATTACTGTCACTTCGGGGCCATAGGTTCCGGACAACAACGTGTGTATACAACTTGCAGATAAGACCAAAAACAATACTATCATAATGAATCAATAACATGTTCAAATCTGAAATCATGGCAATCGGGCCCTAGTGACAAGCATTAAGCACAACAAGTCGCAACAAAGTCATAAAGCACTAATAAAAGATACTAGGCACCATGCCCTAACAATCTGATGCCATTACATGAACGATCTCATCCAATCCCTACCATCCCCATAGCCTACAGCGGGGGATTACTCACTCATAGATGGAGGAAACATGGATGGTCGATGGAGATGATGGTGGAGATGGATGGAGATGGCTCCGGGGCACTTCCCCGTCCCGGCAGGGTGCCGGAACAGAGACTTTCTGTCCCCCGAATTTCCCCTTCGGTGGCGGCGGCGCAGCGGAACTTTTCGTGGAAAAACGTCGAACCCCTCGGAGTTTTTAGGTCAGAAGGCTTCTTATAGGCGAAGAGGGAGACCGAGGGGGTGCCTGGGGGGCCCACACCATGCCCTGGCGCGGCCAGGCCCATCCCACGCCTAGGGGTGGTGTGGCCAGCCCCTGGCCCTCCTTCGTCTCGTATTCTGGCTCCGTGAGTATTCAGGAAAAATAGGCACTTTGTCTTTTGTCCCGTCCAAATCCGAGAATATTCATTTTCTGACTTTCGTGGAACCAAGAACAGCAGAAAACAAGCAGCTGGCACTGTGGCTCTTGTTAATAGGTTAGTCCAAGAAATCATATGAAAAGTACTCCAAAGTGTGGACAAAACACAAGAAAGTGGATAAAACTAAGCATGGAGCATCAAAAATTATAGATACATTTGCAATGTATCAACATCCCCAAGCTTAACTCCTGCTCGTCCTCGAGTAGGTCAGTGATAAAAAGAAAAAATAATTTTTGAGGTGACATGCACCATCATAAACTTGATCAAAGTACTTGTAAAACATTCAAAGCTGGGATCATAGTACTTCAATCATAACATGAAAGACAAAGTTCTAGCAATAAGACAAAGAAACTATGATGCAACATGAAAAGGCACAAACAAAAGATTCATGAATAACAATGCCTTGCAAGACGTTTGTTTGTTTCACATAAAGAAAACATAGCATGATAGTATTCAGCTTGTCCCTCAATAGAGTAGCAAATAAAAATGCATAGGACACCTTCAAAGTTCATAAGAGTGACTAGATACAATAGTTTAAAACAAGCAATATCAAGTTATGCATCATTCAACTAGTCTTGGGATAATGCACATAAAACTAAGAATGGCCACTATGCTCTCAAAGTAGGTGCATAAAGATAGAAGGTGGAGACTCAATATAATGGTGGAAGAAAGGCCTTTTGTAAAAGGAAGTAGGGATTCAAGTCTCATAAAGAGCTTCCAAAAATTATGGTACTTATAGCTTTCAGCTCTCATTGCCCCTATCATAAGCATCTTGAAGTGATTAAGGTTAAAGTGAACAAACTATGGTGTACATGCTTGACGAAGTATAAGTCAGAAATCTCATGTCCCTTGTATACGAGGGCCGCTCCTCATGCTACTCAAGTTTAGTCACCGGTAAGTTCTTGTCATCGTAAGTATATGTGTATCATAGAGAACCGCCAACGGGGTACCCCTTGCCCGATGATACGGAAGAATCCCCATATCAAAATGACAAGGCAAGCAGACAACAAGCATCTCAGCATTCTTCTTATTTACCATGGGAATATGGTGCTTTTTTTCTCTCTTTCCTCTTTTCATAGTATCTCTTTTTTTCTATTTTCTCTTTTTTTCTCAATAGGACTCTTTTTTTATAAGAAGAATGCTTCATAGACAGCTCATTATGGTTACGCTGTAGGTTTCCACCATGTCAGCATGGATTAGACCAGCGGCCCAGGCGTTTCTCTAACACATATACATAACTCCATGGACTTACTAGCTCCCCTTTCATTTCACACCGACGACATCCATATACAAAAGAGCATGATATCAACTAGGTACAAGTACCAAGTGCAATGTTGAAAGCGTTCCCCATGAAAGCATGGTTCTGCTAATTCCCAACAAATAAGTGCAAGCATATACAACATAGAAGACACAATGGTTCAAGTTTATTAAGGGCAAGTAAAGTAAAGTGTGCCATCAAGTTCATGAGAGCTTTAATCACTAGTTTTCTCATAACAAGTTTAATTTGGAAGGTAAACAAAAGCATGAATATACTTGGAATAGCATAATCTAGTAGGTAGGTATGGTGGACTCTTTGGAATAACTTGGTTTAGGGAGTTGGATGCATGAGTGGAACTCATACTTTATTGTGGAGGCTAGCAAAAGACTGGGAGCGACAAAGTAAGAGAGCAATAATGGCCATAATCATGCAGAGCGACAAAACATCATTGATCAAAGCATAAAGTGATACTACAAGTTGAAAACTAAAGGATCATAAAGGCTTATGGTGACTTGAGATAGTCATAACATGGTGTGAGCATGTGCCAAGTCAACCCAAATAAAGCATCAAAGGAGAATACCACTATACTATGCTTTAATATGCTAAAACAACGCATGATTCATCCAAGGCACATTAAGCAATCTCAATTGTTTATAACAAGTCATGCCATAGCAAAGAATACTAAGCATAAAGCCAAAACAATATCAAGCATGTCATAACAAAGCATAGGCCACAGTCAAAAACGAGCTCTTTTTACCACATAAGCATGAGCTTTCCTACTCTTTTCCAAACCAAACCAAACCAAACTATTTGAACACCAATATATGAAAGAGGAGGTCCAACCAATTTATTCAGCAAACTAAGCAATCCACGCAAACTAAAAACCAAAACGAAAATGAAAAAGAAGACGTTCCAAGAACAACACAATTGTGCACGAAACAATAAAAATGAAGTGTTTGGAAGAAACCTGGGATTTTTATTAATGAAGAAGGGGATGCCTTGGGCATCCCCAAGCTTTGACGCTTGTACTTCTTGGATATTTCTTGGGGTGACACGTGTGGCATCCCCAAGCTTGAGCTTTAGTCCATCCTTCATCTCATTACTCGTTCCTTCCATACACGTGAATTTTTTTTCTTCATACAAAACTTCACACAATCTTTATTAGCAACATTAGTGCACTCAAGATAATAGGTATTAAGGTTCAGTTATAACACCATATAAACTTCCATTAGAACACTAGCTACTATAGAACTTCCCTCAAAAAGCTCAATTCCCCAAAAGAGCTCAAAAAGGAACCCACAAGAAGCAAATGTAGAAAATGGCAGAAATCTGTCAAAACAGACCAGCAGGTAAAGACGAGTTTTTTCCATGACCTTCTGTTGCTCAAATCAAAAAGTGTTGAACTAACGAAAGTTATATAACAACCTGGGGTAGAAGCACAAACAATTACAGCTCAATCCGACATACAGAGCTCTCTCACGACTTTTTACGGTGAAGCACAAAAATCTGTTTCGGGACAGCAACTTTCCCAATCATTACTTCTCTCTCATTAGAGGTTACTCTTGGCACAAAAAGCAAATAAAAAGGATAAAGAGTGGTTATTAATGAAGTAATAACTTACAAGACTCATCTAAAACTTTTGGGTTATCTCCCAATAAGTACTTTTCTTTAATGCCTTTAAGTTAGGCATAAGCAAAAACTAAAATGGATAGAATAGAAGTAAGCGGAGATAATCATGGTGAAAACATTGTTTTGTTCAATGAAATCCTTTTGTTAACAAGGTTGATCAGGTCTTGCTACCAAAACAATTTCATATGAGACAAAACTTCATATTCCACTAATGATTATGTTACCTCAATGTTGATAGCAATGATCCCAATCATAATAGTTTCAAATTTTCTCTTGGTATGGGACAATATATTTCTCCAACTTGAATGCCCTCAACATGTTCAATTGAATTAAAACCATAAGTCCTATCAATCTTCTTGGGGAAATAGATAGTATATTCCTTGTCATTGACATTGAAGGTCACCTTCCCTTGATTACAATTAATAACAGCTCCTGCAGTATTAAGAAAAGGTCTCCCAAGAATAATAGACATATTATCATCTTCAGGCATATTAGTTTGAGAGGATGCTCACATAAGAAATATGAAGTGAAGTAAAAGAGAGCATCAAGAAGCAAATCCAAAACACATTTAAGTCTAACCCACTTCCTATGCATTGGAATCGTGTATCCAAATAAATTCGCAAAGAACAAAGTGACAGGCATAGGAAGATAAAACAAGAGTAACTTGAAAACTTTCACCACATATAGAGGTGTTTCAATACCATGAAAACTTCTACAACCATATTTTCCTCTCTCATAATAATTTTCAGAAGCCTCATGAATAAACTCAATAATATAACTATCACATAAAGCATGCTTTTCATGATCTACAAGCACTAGAGCTTTATCATAAACATCTTCAAAAGAATGCTCAGCAACATAACATTCATCCTTCTTTAGTAAGCATGGGGGACAATCAAATAATGTAAGGGATAAAGAGTTACTCTCATTAGAAGGTAGGCATGGGTAGCTAATCCATTCTTCCTCCTTTTGTTCATCACTCTCCTTCTCTTTTTCATCTAATGAGATTTCAGGTTCATCAATTTCTTCTTCCATGGGATCCTGCAAGGCATTAGTCTCTTCCATTTGTGGAAAGCATCTATTAAAATATTCAAGAATATAGCCATTTTCATCCTTGTAATTATCAAAGCAAAATTTAAGTATACCATAAACCTCATACTTATAAGGAGAATCATCAATATTTTCAAGCAAACTAGCAAGTTCAAATTCACCCTTCCATGCAATAAATTCCTCAAATTGTTCCACATCATAAAGGTCATAATTTCCCTTAACATAGGAAGTTATGGTAACATTATCATTATACTCACATTGAAAAGGGAGGTGTTTGTACCTCCTACAGCAACAAGATTTATCAAGGCAATAAGTAACATTATAAGTAGAGCACACATTTCTAGCAATGGTATACAATCTATCAATTTGTCCCCATAAGTGTTTCCCTTTTTGTGACAAGCGGTGTTCCTTATAATAATATTTTTCATCTTCCGTGAACCCACCTTGCCAATAAGATTCAGTTTCAAAGAAACCAACCATTGACAACAAGCATGATAAAGCAAGACAATAACAGACCAACAAAAATAAAAACTAGAGTAGGAACCAATTGTTTTTGTAGTTTTGATAAAGAAACAAGCAAACAAGGCAGAAATAAACTTAGCTTGAACAATAGTGAATCCAAGTGAACTTGATAAATAAAGCTACGCTCCCAGGCAACGGCGCCAGAAAATAGTCTTGATGACCCACAAGTATAGGGGGTGTATCGCAGTATTTTCGAGGGAAGTGAAACCCAATTTATTGATTCGACACATGGGGAGCCAAAGAATATTTATAAGCCTTAGCAACTGAGTTGTCAATTCAGCTGCACCTGGAAACAATCTTGCTCATAGCAGTTTATCAGTAGCAATAGTTTTGTAGTAGGAACAGTAAAGTAACAGCAGTAGTAAAGCAAAGACATTAGTAACAAAAGCAGTAAACAGTGGGATTCGAGTGTCGTAGGCATAGGGATGGATGGACGGGTGTTGCATGGACAAGACAATTCACATAGCAATCAGAACATAGGGCAATTGCAGATAAATAAGATAAAGCATCCAAGTACTAGACAATCCTAGGCATGTGTTCCATATATAGTCATACGTGCTCGCAATGAGAACTTGCACGACATCTTTTGTCCTGCCAGCCCGTTTGCAGCGGGGCCTCTAGGAAACTACTGGCAATTAAGGTGCTCCTTTTAATAGAGCACTAGACCAAAGCATTAACACTCCATGAACACATGTGATCCTCACATCAAAGCCATTCCCTTCCGGTTATCCCGATTTCTGTCACTTCGGGGCCATAGGTTCCGGACAACAACGTGTGTATACAACTTGCAGATAAGACCAAAAACAATACTATCATAATGAATCAATAACATGTTCAGATCTGAAATCATGGCACTCGGGCCCTAGTGACAAGCATTAAGCACAACAAGTCGCAACAAAGTCATAAAGCACTAATAAAAGATACTAGGCACCATGCCCTAATAATCTGATGCCATTACATGAACAATCTCATCCAATCCCTACCATCCCCATAGCCTACAGCGGGGGATTACTCACTCATAGATGGAGGAAACATGGATGGTCGATGGAGATGATGGTGGAGATGGATGGAGATGGCTCCAGGGCACTTCCCCGTCCCGGCAGGGTGCCGGAACAGAGACTTTCTGTCCCCCGAATCTCCCCTTTGGTGGCGGCAGCGCAGCGGAACTTTTCGTGGAAACACGTCGAACCCCCCGGAGTTTTTAGGTCAGAAGGCTTCTTATAGGCGAAGAGGGAGACCGAGGGGGTGCCTGGGGGGCCCACACCATGCCCTGGCACAGCCAGGCCCAGCCCGCGCCTGGGGGTGGTGTGGCCAGCCCCTGGCCCTCCTTCGTCTCGTATTCTGGCTCCGTGAGTCTTCCGGAAAAATAGGCACTTTAGCTTTTGTCTCGTCCAATTCCGAGAATATTCATTTTCTGACTTTCTTGGAACCAAAAACAATAGAAAACAGGCAGCTGGCATTATGGCTCTTGTTAATAGGTTAGTCTAAGAAATCATATGAAAAGTACTCCAAAGTGTGGAAAAAACACAAGAAAGTGGATAAAACCAAGCATGGAGCATAAAAAATTATAGATACATTTGCAATGTATCATCACCTCAAAAATTATTCTTTCTTTTTATCACTTACCTACTCGAGGACGAGCAGGAGTTAAGCTTGGGGATGTTGATACATTGCAAATGTATCTATAATTTTTGATGTTCCATGCTTGCTTTTATCCACTTTCTTGTGTTTTGTTCCAACTTTGGAGTACTTTTCTTATGATTTCTTGGACTAACCTATTAACAAGAGCCATAGTGCCAGCTGCCTGTTTTCTGCTGTTTTTGGTTCCAGGAAAGTCAGAAAATGAATATTCTCGGAATTGGACGGGACAAAAGCCAAAGTGCCTATTTTTCTGGATGTCATCAGATGCCAGAATACGAGACGGAGAGGGGTTAGAGGCCGGCCACACCACCTGGTCACGTGGCCAGGCTGGGCCCGCGCCAGGGGGTGGTGTGGTGGCCCCTGGCACCCCCTCGGTATCCCCTTCCACCTATAAGATGCCCTCGGGACGGAAACCCTAAGTGCCCGATCAAAAATCCACGAAAGAGTCTGTAGCCACCGTCATCTCCATCCCTAGATCGGGAGGGATCTGAAGCTCTTCCCGGCACCCTGCTGGGGAGGGGAATTCACCCTGGAGGCCTTCTTCATCACCATGCAAGCCTCCGGTGTGATGCGTGAGTAGTTCATCCTTGGACTACGGATCCATGTAATAGCTAGATGGCTGGTTCTCCTCCTTTGTGCTTTCATGTCTAGATCTTGTGAGCTCCGTTCATGATCAAGATCATCTATTTGTAATTCTACATGTTGTGTTTGTGGGGATCCGATGGATATTGAGATGCTATTTCAGATTGATTATTGATTCTATCATGTCTTTGTTATTTGTGATCTTGCATGCGTTCCGTTGTTAGTAGCTATCTTGGCCAAGTAGATGCTAGCAACTCCAAGAGTTAGTATTTATGCTCGATAGTGGGTTCATGCCTCTGGTAATCTAGGGAAGTGACAAAAATCTCTAAGGTACTAGATGTGCTGTTGCTACTAGGGAGAAAACAACAATCATTTGTTCATAGAACAATCGTATTGTTTACTTTACACGCAGTTCTTAAAGCAATAATCTGTTGCTTGCAGCTTAATACTGGAGGGGGTTCGGATGATAACCCGAAGGTGGATTATTAGTCATAGATGCAGTTGGATGGCGGTCTATGTATAATGTTGTAATGCCCAATCAAGTCTCAAAGGAGTCAAGGTGATTAGTATATGCATGTATTGCTTTCTCGATGTTTGTCAATTGCCCCAGTGTAATTTGTTCACCCAACATGTTATCTATCTAAGGAGAGCCACCTCTAGTGAACTATGGATCCCAGTCCTTCTTCTTTTACATACAATCTACAAACTGTTTACTTCTTTGTGTTTACTTTCTGCAAACTTTTACTTCTTTCCATTCGATATGTTTAATCCTTTGTTTTCCGCAAAACACAGTGAGATTGACAACCTCATCGCAAGTTGGGGACAAAGTTTTGTGGTTGTGTTGTGCAGGTCTCCACGTTGCTACTAGCACCGGTAGTGCGCCCTGCCAAAGCTCAGCTAGTAACACCTTTGAGGTGTTTCCTTGCTCCTACTGGTTTGATTAAACCTTGGTTTCATAACTGTGAGAAACTTGCTGCTGTGCTCATCATACCTTCCTCTTGGGGTTCCCAACGAGCTCTACATCAACACCGCCATCAAGCATTTTTCTGGGCGCCGTGCATTGAGCCATCAGATGGCCATGTGACCCCCGTGCATTTCACGTATACAATCGCTCGAACCGTGAGATAGTCATTCCCCATTCCCTTTGTCATTCGATACCTAATTCATCCGAGACTTGATCTTTGGTATCTCCATACCTTAGTTCGATCTCGTTACTGATGAACTTGTTTTCTTGTTCTCATGTTGTTGCATTCCGTGACCTAGTCACATGCTTGCAAGCTTCATCAATGCAACGTCACCAAGATGGCCACATGTATCTGTCTGTTACATGGACTAGAAAAATCCTGGTCTTGATATGTACTCCTCTACGCATTCCTTCGGAAAACCTGAGTGGCACCTTTTTGATCACCCTATTACGAGATGATTTGTGATAAACATCTAAGCTTCTTCCAGAATGGTGATTTGCATTACCTCACAGTCAAAGGATCAGGTTGCCAGGTTCTCTATGTTTTATCATCAATGGTGAACTTTGTAACTAGATCTCATTAAGATATAACGGTCGGATGTTTGTCTATCATGTTATTAAACTAATAACATGACCTCATTATCAGTTGGCATAAATGCCCATGATCTTGAAACAAAGACCATCCTCATGACCAATGAACTAGTTCACTAGAGATAACTAGAGACACGGTTTGTTTACATACCACACGTGTATTAACGTTTCGTATTAACACAGTTATAGCACAGTATGAAACGTATTATGAACATACAAGAGATATATCAAATAATACACTTTATTATTTGCCTCTAGGGCATAACTCCTTCAGTCTCCCGCTTGCACTAGAGTATAAACGAAACTAGTTTACAATAGGCAGGAACCTAACACCAATGGAATATCGGTGTTGTTCGTGCTTATCTAGTTGGAGAGCTTTAGTCAGAGGATCTGCTACATTCAGTTCCGTATCTACTTTACAAATCTTGACTTCACCTTTGTCAACAATCTGCGGGATGACGTGAAATCTAAGCTTGATGTGTTTGGCTGTGGAATGAGTTATTGGTTCCCTTGCATTTGCAATAGCTCCCGTGTTATCACAATAGATCGTCACAGGGTCTTGCTCATTGGGAAGAACTCCCAGTTTGATGACGAAATTTCTTAGCCAAACAGCTTCATTCTCTGCATCAGCTGCAACAATGTATTCAAACTCCATTGAAGATTGTGCCACCACCGGCTGCTTCTTGCTCTTCCAGCTTACCGCCCCACCATTCACCCAAAAAAAATCTTGTTTGAGACTTCGAGTCATCATGATCTGAATTCCATCTCGCCTCTATGTAACCTGTTACGTTTAGAGCTTCATCATTTCCTCCATAGATTAGGAACATATCCTTTGTTCTTCTCAGATACTTTAGGATATTTTTCACAGTTGTCCAATGATCCGGTCCTGGATTACTCTGATATCGGCTCGTTAAACTAAGATCCAATGCCACATCAGGTCGGGTACTAAGCATTGCATACATGATAGATCCTATTGTTGAAGCATAGGGGATGTAAGACATCTTCTCTCTATCATCGTCCGTTACAGGACATTGAGTCATACTCAAGTTGCAATTCTTCATCATAGGTGTAAAACCCCTCTTGGTGTTTTCCATTTTGAACCTCTTCAAAATCTTATTATGTAAGTACTCTGACTCAATGCTATTAGGTGCCTTGATCTAGCTCTATAGATCTTGATTCCTAATATGTATGCAGCTTCACCTAGATCCTTCATGGAAAATTGGTTGCTCAAATATGCTTTCACGCTATTCATAAGATCCACATCGTTTCCCATGAGTAATATGCCATCCATATATACCACTAGGAAAACAACTGAGCTCCCACTCGCTTTCTTGTAAACAAAGAACTCTTGTTGGTTTTGGATAAATCCAAAACTTTTGATCACTTGATCAAAACGTTGGTTCCAGCTCCGAGATGCCTGCTTCAATCCATAAATGGACCGTTGAAGCTTCCATACCTTTCCAGCATCCTTAGGATCAACAAAACCTTCCGGTTGCATCATATACAACTCTTCATCAATGTGACCATTGAGGAATGCGGTCTTGACATCCATCTGCCAAATTTCATAGTCGAAATGTGCAGCAATTGCTATTAAAATCCTAACAGCCTTAAGCATCACTACAGTAGAGTAAGTCTCATCGTAGTCAACTCCTTGAATTTGTCGAAACCCCTTTGCGACAAGTCGAGCTTTGTGAATGGTCACATTACCATTCGCATTTGTCTTTTTCTTAAAGATCCATTTATTTTCCACGGCCTTGCGACCCTCTGGAAGATCCACCAAGGTCCAAACTTGGTTTTCATGCATGGATCCTATTTCGGATTTCATGGCTTCTAGCCATTTCTCAGAGTCAGCACTATCCATAGCTTCTTTGTAGTTTGCAGGTTCTTCTTGTTCATCTAGGATGATAGACATTACAAGGCTACTATACCAATCTGGAGTGGCACGAACCCTTGTAGACCTGCGGACCGCAGGAGTCTCGATGTCATTGTTTTGATCATTATCAATGGGCTCTTCCTCCATGTTGGAGAGCGATTTCGGAACAGCTTCCGTTGCGCTACTCGGAATACGGAGAGAAGGGTCAACAATTTCATCTAACTCAATTTTCCTTCCAATCACCCCTTTTGCAAGAAACTCTTTCTCGAGAAAGGTGCCGGATTTTGCAACAAGCGTTTTTCCTTCGGCTTGATTGTAGAAGGTATATCCAATGGTTTCCCTTGGATATCCTACAAAGATACATTTTTCCGATTTGGGTTCTAGTTTTTCAGGCTGCAGTTTCTTAACATACGCCTCACATCCCCAAACTTTCAGAAAAGAAAACTTTGGCTTCTGCCCATACCATATCTCATATGGGGTTGTCTCCACGGATTTGGATGGTGCTAGATTTAAAATAAAAGCGGCAGTTTCTAACGCGTATCCCCAAAAAGACACAGACAAATCAGTTAAAGACATCATGGACCATACACTATCCAATAGGGTTCGGTTACGGCATTCCGACACACCATTACGTTGTGGTGTTCTAGCTGGCGTAAGTTGTGGGATAATCCCACAGTCCTTCAAGTGCATGTTAAACTCATAACTCAAATACTCGCCACCTCAATCCGATCGAAGGTCCTTGATTTTCTTGTTAAGTTGATTCTCTACCTCTTTCTAAAATTCCTTGAACTTTTCAAAGGTTTCAGACTTGTGCTTCATCAAGTAGATATATCCATATCTGCTTAAGTCGTCAGTAAAGGTAACAAAGTAACGATAACCATTGCGTGTTGAGACACTCATTGGTCCACATACATCCGTATGTATGATCCCAAGTAGGTCTACAGCTCTCTCCACTATTCCGGAGAATTGTGTCCTGGTCATCTTTCCCATGAGGCATGGCTCACATGTATCAAGGGATTCAAAATCCAATGATCCAAGAAGCCCTTCTGAATGAAGCTTCTTCATGTGCTTTATGCCAATATGACCAAGACGGCAATGCCATATGTACATGGAATTATTGTCACTATGCTTACAACGTTTAGCATCAACACTATGGATGTGTGTATCACAATCAAGATCAAGTAAGAATAAACCATCACATACAGGAGCATGAACATAGAAAACATCATTCATATAAATTGAAAAACCATTTGTTCCTGATTTAAACGAATAACGGTCTTGCAACAAGCAAGACCCACTCACAATATTCATACTCAGTGCGGGTACATAATAGCATTTATTCAAAATCAACAATAATCCTGACGGTAGACGGAGATGTAGGGTGCCGACGGCCATCACTTCGACTCTCAAACCATTGCCGACGCGCATCGTCACCTCGTCCTTCCTTAGGCACCTCCTACTCTGCAGATCCTGCTGAGAGTTACAAATGTGAGCAACAGATCCGGTATCAAATACCCAGGTGTTACCTGGCGCTCGTAAGGAATACATCAATAACATGTATATCATATATACCTTTGTCTGGGATGGCTATCTTCCCATCTCACTTGTCTTCAAGGTACTTAGGGCAGTTGTGTTTCCAGTGCCCATCCCCTTTGTAGTAGAAGCACGAAGTGCCGGGCTTAGGGCCAGGCTTGGCAGTCTTTGAGGTGCTAGGAACAAACCTGCCATCCCTCTTAGACTTCTTGCCCTTGCCTTTCCCCTTTTGCCCCGGTTTCTTAAAGTTGGTGGTCTTGTTGACCATCAGCACCATGTGCTCCTTCTTGATTTCAACCTCAGCAGTTTTGAGCATGGCGAACACCTCAGCAAGGGTCTTAGTCATCCATTGCATGTTGTAGTTCATCACAAAACTCTTATAGCTAGGGGCAGCGAGTGCAGTACCCTATCTATAGCGAGCTCCTCCGGGATTTTGCAATCCCGGGCGTTTAGACGCTTAACGTTGCCTGACATTTTGACCACGTGCTCACTAATACTGACGTGCTCTTCCATCTTAGCAGAGAAGAAGAGCTTGGAAGCATCATACCTCTCTGCACAAGCCTACGGAGCAAAGACAGCCTTGAGATCCTCAATGATCTCAAAAGCATTCATCTTCTCAAAACTTTTTTGAAGCTCTGGCTCCATGGCATAGAGCGTTCCACTATGGATAAGGGAGAAATCATCCGCCTTGGACTGCCAGACATTCTTTTCGTCCTGGGAGGCAGAATCTGCAGGCTTAGCCGAAAGCTCAGCCTCGATGACATAAGTCAACTTGTAGGGGACTAGGAGGATCCTAAGATTGTGGAACCATGCGGTGAAGTTGGTTCCATCAGTTTTCAGCTTGTCCTTCTCGAGGAAAGTGCTTAGGTTGAAGGTGGGTGGGCAGGACATCTACAAAGGATTTGCAGTGTTTAGACTATGTTCATAATAATGAGTTCAAATTTTAATAAAGGAACTCCCACTTAAACGAACATCCCTCTACTCGTTTAGTGATCACATGATCCCTATCCCCTGCACCTCCCTCGATCATCACGGCCATCAGTGCAGTATCAAAGGTGGACATTCCCTAATGTCGATCACATCAACTATGCGATTCATGCTCGACTTTTCAGTCTCTTGTATCCCGAGGCCATGTCTGTACATGCTAGGCTTGCCAGTTCTAAATTGTGTGTATTCGCAGTGCAACATGGCTTGCACCCACTGTATGCGAACATAGATATGTCTGACCCCCGATCATCATGGCCGGCCTCATACCGAAGAACTTTCTTGGTGGTGCACACACAAGGGGAATACGATGACTGGAATACTACGAGGGATTATCTTATTATGTACCGTCTAGTAAGTATACTAGCACAATAAATAATACTTCAAAAGTAAAGTGTTATAACATGGCTATAGCTTTATGATCATCATCAACAGCTTCAAAGTTTTGCAAACTTGTTTGTTGACATGATATAATACTTGCCCCTATGCAATAATGAAGATAGACGCTTCTATATTAACTATTGCATGATTTACGCGACTTTAGGGCTTTCGCAGTAGAACCCCTTCCCACCTACGAACGTCGAGCCACAACATGGATTCAATGATTGCCGTTCTTCTTCCCTTTTCAGGGCCCTCCAGTATCAATGTCATATCAACTACTGTAGAGAGATAGACACCCCCCTAAGCCACTTTGATTTGTGGACCAGTCTCGTGAATCACCACGTGAGGTCGGTTGGGGGCCGCTTCATCAAACAGTGTCGTGATATGAACAACGATACTAAAGAGTGTAGCAACTAGAGAATCAATGCCCACGTATTACTATGTGTTCTATCCGTACGACATGTCTACCCATAAACCCGCTCTGATACCACTGAAGGGTTCCGTAGCAGAAAACAAAAAAATTCTATCTACTCGAACACTAATACCAGGATCTATACTATGTAGACATAAGTAACGGAGAAGGAATACAGTATTCATACCTTTGCAGAAAGAGGCACGCCTTACGCAGGAATGCGTATATTGATGAAGACGAGCAGCACCCCAAGTGTGGTGCCTCCGAAGTTCGTCACACGTCCGGTCTAGGAGACGTCAACCGGACTCCGATCTAGCCGAGCAGCGGAAGAAGTAGATGTCGGATCACCGATCACACGACGGTAGTGTAAAGGTGGAGAACTCAACTACGAGGTCCTCCCCAACATTACGAGGAAGTCCTCAGCAGATGAGAGAGAGAGAATGAGAGGAATGGGTGATTTCCAAGGGGGAGGGGGACCCCTTTATATAGTAGGAGGGGTGTGCACCACCTAGGGGCCAGGCAGGGTGGGACTAATCCCCACACCCGCCGGCCACCTTGGGGCAGCCGCCGGCCCTAGGTGGGCCCCACTAGGGCGGCCCACCAGCCCTAGGCCGGCTGGCCCCCACTCCCTAGGCGCCTTGCCCTCTTGGGCCTCCCTTTGGGTGAGGCCCATTAGCAATATGGAGCCTTTAAAAAATAAAATAAAATATATATTTAATATTAATTCTCCAATTACATTCAAATACACATATTATATTATGTCTTCACTCCGGAATAACTTCCGGGCCCCTTTCTGATCTCCATCGGATGTTACCGAAACTATTCTGGTTTCTCTCTCTCTATTTCTCATACGATACCTCATCTACCCTAAGCGTCCCTACCCTTAAGCGTGACATCCTTCGGTTCGGAAACACTCCGAACATGATAGAGACCACTCTCATATCAATGATCAACAGAGGGATCTGGATGGCCATGTGACCCCCGTGCGTTTCACGAATACAATCGCTCGAACCGTGAGATAGTCGTTCCCCATTCCCTTTGTCATTCGATACCTAATTCATCCGAGACTTGATCTTTGGTATCTCCATACCTTAGTTCGATCTCGTTACTGATGAACTTGTTTTCTCGTTCTCATGTTGTTGCATTCCGTGACCTAGTCACTTGCTTGCAAGCTTCATCAATGTAACGTCACCGAGATGGCCACATGTATCTGTCAATTACATGGACTAGACAAATCCTGGTCTTGATATGTACTCCTCTACGCATTTCTTCGGAAAACCTGAGTGGCACCTTTTTGATCACCCTGTTACGAGATGATTCTTGATAACCATCTAAGCTTCTTCCAGAATGGTGATTTGCATTACCTCACAGTCAAAGGATCAGGTTGCGAGGTTCTCTGTGTTTTATCATCAATGGTGAACTTTGTAACTAGATCTCATTAAGATATAACGGTCGGATGTTTGTCTATCATGTTATTGAACTAATAACATGACCTCATTATCAGTTGACATAAATGCCCATGATCTTGAAACAAAGACCATCCTCATGACCAATGAACTAGTTCACTAGAGATAACTAGAGACACGGTTTGTTTACATACCACACGTGTATTAACGTTTCGTATTAACACAGTTATAGCACAGTATGAAATGTATTATGAACATACAAGAGATATATCAAATAATACACTTTATTATTTGCCTCTAGGGCATAACTCCTTCAGTCTCCCGCTTGCACTAGAGTATAAACGAAACTAGTTTACAATAGGCAGGAACCTAACACCAATGGAATCTCGGTGTTGTTCGTGCTTATCCAGTTGGAGAGCTTTAGTCAGAGGATCTGCTACATTCAGTTTCGTATCTACTTTGCAAATCTTGACTTCACCTTTGTCAACAATCTGCCGGATGACGTGAAATCTAAGCTTGATGTGTTTGGCTGTGGAATGAGTTATTGGTTCCCTTGCATTTGCCCTTGAGGCCTTGAGGCCCTTGAGGCACCGTCGGTTTTCTCCACCTCCGGTGCCCTTGAGGCCTCAGGGATCAGGCGGACCACGGCCCCTCGCCGACCTTTTTTTTCTTTGTTTAAGTCTTTTTTTAGAGTCTTTCTCAGGATGTTGGAGGCAACGACTACATCTTAAAATTAGAATAAGATCCCCATTGCCTTATCCTTTCTCTGATGGTGCATCTAGCACCAGTGGAGGACGCATGGACTCGTGTGTCTGGCGTATCTCCTAGGATCCGGTTCATTTTTGGGTTCGTTGGTGTGAGTTCAGGTCAGTATCTTACAAGTTACGAATGTTATCATTGACGATGGTTGTTCCTCTAGTGTGTTGGTCCTTTGAACCTTAGCACAACGACTTCCAGTCTCTCTACTACAACAAGTTCTACTCTAACAGGATTTGTTTGGCTCCGTGTTGAAAATATAAACAATAATCCATATGATTTAATTCGAATAAATAATTGATAAATCATGATCAATTAAATAGATCATGCACACTAATAGAGTAGACGAACAGATTGCATCTAGACAGGATAAACTGATCACATCTACTCCATACGCTAACAGAATCTAAAGGAGAAAGTTCAGGGTCACGTACGGTGCAGCGACGGCATCAGCAGTGGCCGCAACGGTAGCAGCAATAGTAGCCACATCGGTAGCAACACCATTATTGCCCATATTGAGGTTGTTGAAGAGGTTGGTGAGGTCCGGAAAGAAGTAACTCGTTTGGGAACTCGTTATCGGACGACATCATGAATGCTAGTAGTCGTGCATGAGCGCTCCCCAAAAACCTGATCGCCCCTCACCCATACAGGTTCACAAGAGGAGAGGTTCTGGAGGCCTACTGTCTCGATCTGCGGTGCACGCCACAAGCGGGATGGGGAAGACGAAGGCGGCGACACAATGTACTCGAACAAGGTGTGTATGATGCGTTGTTATCACGTAGGGTTTGCAACTCGGTTCATATAATGTCAGCCGGGTAGGTCGTGGGGCGTAGCCCACGTCCGAGTCAACACAACCCACGATCGAAAAGATCTGGCTAATTAGCGCGTCTGTTAATAATTTTATAATCAATTATCCCAAACAGCAAAATAAAGCTCGGCTAGATTTCAGCAACCCGTGTCGTGCCGTCGGAGGAGGAGAAGTGCGCGAGAGCTTCTCTTCTCACTCATTTTGTAGTGCTAGAGTAGCCTCCTAAGGTGGTGCAACTCTCTCCCAATTAGCAATGTGGGACTAAACTTTTAGCTTCACTACGCAACCACATACTGTCATGTACTAATGAGTCAAGGAGAATTTCAGAATTTTTAAATGTTATGGGCCAGTGTGCTCGGTTTGCGGCACCCGAGCGCCAGTGTGCTCGGTTTCCGTCGCCACTGACTGGTCATCGAAAATTCGTGCAAAATCGAAATACCAATCACTGAGAACTGTTTAAAAAAGGGGTTATACATGGAGAATTGTATTGAAGGACCATGCTTGTATGACCGGAAACAGGGAAATAAAACAATTTTTTAACTATGTCGTTGTGCCGTAGTTGTAGTTATGACCATCGCACTAAATCATCTATGTGAGCTGACTGCCACAGTACATAATACACAGTTCTTGTTCACCGATTCCATCGTTGTGCGAGAGGTGGAGAGAAGCCGGCGACACGTTCTCGACCTGATCTGTACAATCGATTCAATCGTGCTTCGTCCTGATAAATCAAAAGAACGGGTGCCCTTGCGATTGTCTCCAACGAGTTATGGATGTGAATCATGACTTAAGGTAAAATTCTGATTCCATCAGCTTATTTCTTGCATAGATGTTTTTTTAGATTGCCTTATCTCCTTCCGATTTGTAGGTGTGAGTCCATTGTTTGGTGCCAGGTGGGGATCCATTGAGCTCCTTGGAAAGGGGATTCAGCTTGTCGTTGGATTGCGGGGCAGGCATGTGTGATGGAACCATGGACGTCGTATAGTAAGAACTTGGGAAGAAAAAGAGGGATGGTGTTGCAAATGATCCAGGAGATCTTTGTGAAGCAGAGGCTGAAGAGAAAATTAATCCGTTGTTCAGGTCTTCGACCAAAAGGTAACTTGATGTACTCGTCGTTGTGCATGCGTTCTGATATATTTGTTAATCGTGGATAATATTCTACCACCAATGTCGAGTGTTTAACTGGATGGCAAAGACAACAGGTTATTCAGTAACTTAGTGGTGTAAGTGGACAATCATATAGATGTCATTTGAATTGGTAACTGGAAAATTACTACTTAATATTTGAAGTTTGTATCTTTTTGCATTGTCATATAAATCGTACATGTTCTCAATATTACATTATTTTCTCTTGCCCGTGTTCCAATACTCGATTATGGTTTGCATTCCAGGAATGCACGGGTTTTTTGGTTATTGTTGAATCTCTAGTTTGGTAATGAGTCATGAGTTTTGGTAAAATTGTCCATTTTTCATATTTTTCTACACAATTGTTTTGTTAAAAATGAATCCCACAGAGTAGATGCATTGGGTAAAATTCTGGAGTGATGTCTAGAAAATTAAATGTATTACTATATTTAAATTTGCAGGATACGGATTGATGTGAGGTACTGCGAGAGCATGCTAAATGTTCAAAGAGTGAAGTGCATGCAAGAACTGGTTTTGTGGATGTGTTGTACGTGTGGATATTTTCTGGGTAATTCTACTCCCTCCATCTCAAAATAGATATCGCAAAATTGTTTAAATTTAGATGTATCTAGTACTAAATAGTGTCTAGATACATCCAAAATTTGACAAATCTTCGACATCTATTTTAAGACAGAGGGAGTAAAAAAAAGTGATTACATTAGCACTGATTATGTAACTTACTAGTTTATGTAATGTTGTTAGGGTAAACCAATAAAGCAAAATATGAGCTTACGATACTTGGATAAAATAGATTAAGCCCTTTCCATATGCACTAAAATTAGTCTGATGGTAAGATATTTTGTCTTTTGCTAAATAAAAAGCATAGAGACAGTGATGATATGATGCTTGGTTTAACAAGTAATAACATCAGCTTGGAAGCAAGGCAGCATACTTGAGAAAATGCCCCTGAAATAACAATTTGTGATATAGTTGACACAATACTCCCCCCAACAAAAAATTGTGCTGATGAAGATGAACACATAGTGCATATGTCTTTGTTCGTCGATTCACCCACTACCAGCATCTTAATGATATTCAGTCAAACAAATGAAGCACTCCTCCGGTGCTTGTCTCTAGAAGATAATGTGCATATCTGAAAACTTTGCCAACAAAATCTGAGTTTGAATGGCTTCTCCATAGTATTGGTTTGTATTCATGAATATAGCGCAAAATCAGGTTGTGTTGTTTCAGAATGTGATCAGGGGAGTCATGTTTGCAAAAATAGTTGTGTTACTCTAGCAAAACTGTAGACATAGCTGTTTTTTCCTCTTTATCCCCGAATTAAGGTTCTTAGATGATGAGACAGTTGGAGAGTACTTGTGCAGATTCATTCCTACTTTTCCATCCAATATGTGTCTGAGGGGTGCGTGTCGTCCTCGTTGACAGCGTGCACTGTTCATCCATGGTCGGCCGAACCGGATCCGAGAACCAACGGTGAACCCAGTCTACCTCACTGCACTTGTTAGGTGGCACAGTTGCCCGGTTGGTATTGACGTGTTCGTGATGAATTGGGAAGCACAGTTGAATACTGATAATAATACAACCAATCGAACACTTAATACATAAAATAGTGTGCATGACTACGGCCCGAGATAGTGCATTAAACAAGTGATGATAGGTCGAGATAACGAGCACACTGTGCTCGGGTGCTGCGGCAAGTTTTCGCTACGTATTTCCGTTATTCTGACAAGCATAACTCATGTCTTTTTTATAGTTAATAATGTTTCGCTCATAATATTACAAGAGGATTAGCTTTATCCTCGCCATATAACATTTCAATAATAATATTTTGACTATTTTGTCATAACAGAAGCACATCATTACAAAGAAGTAATGGTCATACATATGAAAAATCTTGGCACAAGACCTAAAACATTGAACATGAATTATTGTTGCCTCAAAAAGGCTAAATTACCTAATGGAAATATAACTAGATTTTCACTCGATATATCACTTAATGAATGCGCAAACAAGCTAGCATCCAGGTAAGTGCTCCATATTGTGCATGACTATCCCCATCTTGTCTAGTAGAAGAGTACTATGGAATTACATTGAACCATCCATCTTGCTGTTGCGGAGGATGGTGAGACCACGAGGACTGTTGCCACAAATGAGT
This sequence comes from Avena sativa, assembly GCA_916181665.1. Classification (NCBI taxonomy): domain Eukaryota; kingdom Viridiplantae; phylum Streptophyta; class Magnoliopsida; order Poales; family Poaceae; genus Avena; species Avena sativa. Next base: position 57,353,060 of record OV702292.1, read on the forward strand.
AGTTTGTTGGTGATCATATGATATGCTTCCTGGTGGTAGCATGTTTCTCATCATACTCTGGTCTCCAATCTTGTTTTCCTGGCCATGATGCAATTGAGGCAACCGACTTTGATTGTCCTCCCGGACCAGTGAGAGGTCATTGAAGAGTTTATGGAGATCTTCCAGATTAAGATCTTCTTCCTTCGAGAAGACAAGATTTGCTTCCATACCTGGGTTCTCATCTTGGATCTTCTTCATATTTTGGATGGATGTTTGACTTCTATTATCCTTTATCGTGTTATTCATGTCCAACCGAACCACTTCACTTTGCAGCTGCGCAATCTTGGCTTCTTTCTCCTCGTCGATAGATGGAGTTGTTGTTAATAATAAAGCATCAACAATTGGCTTAGCTGATGGCATACCGAATGAGTGCAGATTTCCATTTTCCGGCTCTAGTACGACACCAACCCTAGCACCGGTGAGGACAGAGAGGTCAGCGGAACCTTTGATCAATCCATTGCATCGCTTGTGGAAAGTGATGCCACGCTCTTTGCGGTCACTAATGTGAAAGATACCCACTCGCCTCTCCCTCCTAGGCATACTAACTAGGGTAACTTGAAAGAAACTTACTATGAGAAGTAGGTAGAACAATAATGTAGAAAAAAATGGAGATTTATGAGTACCGTTGGCTATCAAAATAGGAATGTGAGATATGAGGAGAACTATCCCCTCCCCCCCCCCCCTTATATAGAAGAAAATTTATTGTGAATAGAAATAGCATAGGTAAAATTTAATTAGAGAATTATATGCGACCATTACTATTCAAGTAGACACATATCCTGTAAATCTTTGGTACATATTAATATATAATTTGTAAACATGCTAGTTTATAGATATTTTAATTACTATCCAATTATCCTATTGGATACATTCACATTCTTTTTTTGGAATTGCCAATTAATGTATTTATACATAAGCATGAATTCACATCTTTATTTAGTAGCATTTAAACATTGCTATATTATTGCATCCACATCCTTATCTAGACGTATCCAAGCTTTAACAAGAACTTAATTACAAGAAACTACTATTTAATTGCACAACACAATTCTAGTCAAATTCTATTTGGTGTTAATTGCATCCATACATTTGAACAATCACAAGGAGACTTGTCATCTACTCCCTCCGTCCCGGTTCAAAGGACACATATAGAAAATATCTGGGCTCTAGGATTCCTTTGATTGAGGCTAATTTGGCTCTCACTAATCCTTTAATTAAATCTTTCTCCGAAATTAAATACTTATGTGCCTAAGAGGTGGTGGTATTTTGGGATTGCATGATTTCTAATATGTGTCCTTTAAACCGGGAAGGAGGGAGGACAAGTGGTCATTCTATTCATAATATGGTAGTGAAAGTATGGAACTTGCTTGGAGTTTTTTGTGTCTATCTCTATCTCTACTACTAAAAAATAGCAAATATTATGTTCTCTAAAAGCACCCACAAAACGTACACAACTATTACCACCACATGATTAGGCCCACTAAACTTGATCAAACGGCTATCGTTAATCTAAACCTTCTCCCGTGTGCACTTGCGATTTATATTGACTAACCATACTTCACCGGCTGAGGAAAATCCCGGACATGTCTATGTAGCCCGCATCCCCTAAAATCACATCTAATCTGATCGAAAAAAGGAAAGTTAACCGTAATCCATTCCCCTTGCCATCTCCTTGCTTGATACCCTCTGTACAATCATATGCGTGCAATGCCCTCGCAAAAAATCAGAGGTTAACCATCCCACTAGATCCCTCTCCGCCTCTCTTCCGCCCTCCCTCCTAAGTGATGGACGCAAAAGGCGGCTACAAGAATGCCAGGCAACGTGTGGCAGAAGGCGGCGAGTAGGAGATAGCACAGAGCTAGCGATGGTCGAGGCAGCAAGTTGGCCGTTATACATGGTGGCTAGGTCTCGTAGTTGACGCCGACTAGTCGGTCGACCATTGATGGCGGGCATGGACTTTGGGATCCACGAGGTGCTAGGGGCGATGATGTCGAGAAGTAACTTCCGGCTGCACATCTCGGTAGGTACACCAGTTGCTACACTAAATTTTGTTCCTCTGTTTTTCTATCATTTGCTTGTTGATCGTCACCGCGTGATTTCGATCCATAGGTGTCGCGTCAACCGTTGTATTGTTAGGATTTGATATTGGAATCTAATAGACGACTAACCTTATAGCTGGATCTGATGCATTTGTGTGTTGTAGATCACTAGAGGAGAAGTAGGATGAGATGAGGCTTGTGATCGACACAGCCGGATATTGGCCAAGGAGATGCGGATCCTCAGGATGAACCACCACGCTATTAATTGTCCCTTGGCATTAAAATCACTCACACACCCATAGCTGCAAAAATGTGATTCTACAATTCATTTATATACATCTGTATTCACAGTAATATTTTTTTACTAGCACAATTGTGGCTGCCAGTATGAACTGATATTCTGATACACAGTACCACTGGATATAGGAATTACTAGGGAAGCCAAGCACTCTTCTGATGGGGAAGAAGATGGCGCCTCTTCAATCAGGACTGCATGTATGTCCCCTATATGTAGGTGTCGATGGTTCAACAAATGGATGTCTCCAAATGGTAATATTGTTGTACTAATTATTATCTTCCGGATATAAGCATTTGGGAAGGTTGTTGTGTCCGAAGTTTGTCAAGTTTTTTAGGTGGCTGGGAGGAGGATCTATTGTTTGTGTCATTGTGTGTCCATGTCGAAATGGTGCAAACTGTTTGTTTAGAACTGGTTAACTTCATTTTTTATACATGGGACAAATTACTATTTTTTGTATGCCAATTTTCTTATACCTTTACAGTGTCTTCAGGTTGTAGTAGAGCATTTTCTATATAAATTCTTTAGAATAGAGGGCCTTAATCATGAGAAAATCCAGAAGCCTACCCTTACAAAGGTGTGCTGGTTCGTTATATATAGGGATGTAAGCGGATAGGATAATTTCCGCACCGAATTCGTTTCCGAACCCGTTTAGGGACTCCATATCCGATTTGAGTGAATCCGACGGATAAGCATATCCGGATCCGAACTGGACACCCAAAACCGGTATAGGATATGGTATGCGTATTAGCACCCGGATATCCGTATCCGAAAACTATTTAGGATTATCCGATGGATTTACACCGAATAATCCGATTTTTCATCCGAAACATCAGAGTTAATAAAACATGAATAATAGTTAGTGAGTTGGTGAGTTCATTTGTTAAACATCTACACACTTACATAGTCATTTTATCAAATATAAAGTCCAAACTTGTTAGGATATTGAGTTACTTAAGCATGCGTCAGTGCTATTTTAGCTCTTGTGTGTGTTATTTCATACACATCAACTTATTTGTTCATGTGGTCAAGTTATATTTGCTCATTCAATCATGTTACAATTGTTGAATCCATTAGTATTTTGTTAAACTTGTTTTATCAATCAATTTTTGTTGTCGGTCTACTTATGCATGTGCCGATCCGATTACTTCTTTTTTCGTCCCGAATCTGCTTCATTTCTGTTCCGAATCCGCGGTGTAGTATATCCGTATTCGAATCCGTAACCGGTCATTATCCGGTCCGGTCCGAATCCGCGGGAAAGATATGGAATAGGATATGGTAGAGAGGAAATCCGATCCGATCCGATTACATCCCTAGTTATATATATATATATATATATATATGTGTGTGTTGGTTATAATGTTGGTACTTGTTTAGTGGAAGGGCCACACCTTAATGGTTCACCATAATGGTTCAGTACTACATCCAAAAATTTAGTGCAATTTTTGGCATGTCAATAAATCATGGGAGCTTAATTTTCTCCACCAAATTTATACTTTTTTAATTACCTACATAATCTTGTTTGTGCTTGATTCTATCCAGCGGTTCACATATATATAAAGAGATGATTTCCCATAGATAGGTATTTTACTGTCAACTACAAAGAAGTCTATCATGATTTGATACAAATGATATTTTGCTAGATTTCTTGCAAAGTCACCATTCCTCGATATGTTCCAAAAGAGCGTGAGGCTTGGATGCCTTCATGGCTAAAAGGTGAGAGCAGCTTGATCCGTGACAAAACACAGCAGCCCAAGTGGTGCAATCATTGTCTTCATGCCCGTTGGATCCACAGAGCTCGTGCTAGAGAAGAAAAGAAAGGCATTTTCAGGCACGAGTCTATTTTCTTGTTTTGAGCTACTCGGTGATTTGCAAATTGGTTGGTGGCACAATTTCAAGAACAGTGGTGTCTTGGCCGCTATCAGTAATGTCTAGAAGCATGTCTCTCTGATTCTCTGAAGTTGCAGCTCACCGAGTCCCGGGAGGTGACACTGGATGTGTAGCGGATACCTTTAAACATAAAAAAAGGTGTTTCATATAAAATTTCTCAATGTTCCTTCGCTTGAAGGAACAATACTGATTGTATTCCTGCCTCTCTGGCCAGGTTTTTTCACTTCATTCTAAGTATATGTACATGACTATTGTTATTGTATGTTTCAGGCAACAGAACAAGTATATAAGCGAGAATACTAAATGGTTAGGTGTCGATATTGTCTCATGCTTATAAGATTAAAAATTGTGTACTCGGAAACGAGATATGTGCTACTCGGTAACATTCTTAAAAAATATTTGTACATATTACTACAAGCTTGAAAATGAGTAAGATTTATTTATTGAATATGTATTGTATAATTTTGTATGTTAGTCGGCATGTGCATTGCGTGTACATGATTACTGGATCTAGAAATATTTGATTACAATCATCATTTTAACTTCAAAAGTTATTTATTATAATTTTAGCGTATGTAATATGTTTAGTAAGATTATTTATTAGTCCATACGATGAGTGCACGTACATGATAACTAGTAATAGAAAATGGGATACAATTAGGGATCATATATATAGACTAGAAAACACTATATCCCATAAATCATGGTGCACCTTGTATGTTACGCATGGACATGCATGCTCAAAGCCTAAACAATATGTGTTGTACAATTATTACATATGCTTGCGCTAGACCTAGGAATTACGTTAAATTATGCATCTTGTTGCAGGATTTTATTCTTGGACAGAACAAGAGCAATATAATTACGCAAGAAGATAGCAACATCTAATAAAATGAGAACGAATTAACATGTTGGTCTAAAAGACAAATCTTGCATGTCTACCATATTTTGTTGTCTATTAAAAGTACAATTATACAAACCACCATCCAAGATAAAAAATTACAAATGGTGCTATCTACTCAATACAAAAAATATGACAAATTAGAAGATTAGGAACAACTACGGCTGAAAAATTTACTATATCTCCGACCATCTATTAAAACACCTCCATATATATGTTCATATCGCAAGACTGTGTTTCATGCCTCCAAAATTACAACTTGGTTAGTGGTATCATAATCATAGTGCCAGGTTAAACTAACTGTTAGCCATTTATTTTATTGCTAGTTTGACTTAAATTTCCCTTTTGGATTTATTACAATCCTAAAATTCTAGAAAATACAAATGTGGTTAAAACTTAGTCATACCTTTCACTTAGTACCACCCCACATACACATCCACGGTACACATCGATACGACACATTAAATCTTGTCCCTACTTAAATTTTCTAAGGTAAGTAAGTTGTTGGATTGGAGTATGTCAAATCACATGTGTATTATTAATTTTGTAAATCCCTAGAAAAGTCTACCAAGATATGTTGGATCATATCTCACAACATCTCACTACCTAAAAAGAAAGTCAGGTTCCGTCGTCGACCGATACGTCGTTTGCCTTCGTCGACCAGTTCCCGTCGTCCCGCAACCGCACGCGCCAACTGGGCCAAGCCCAAATAATCTCGTCAGAAAGGTACGGGAAACCCAGCACCCGAAACCCTCGCCCCCGAACTCCACAACCTCCTCCTCCCTATGCTGATTCCACGCGTGTAGCTTCTGCGCCGACAACCCTCCCCGACGATCTCGTCCAGATCTCCCCATGGTCCTGCTGGGGGCGAGGATATCATCCACCGCGCGGTGCGGCACCATCGCTGCAAAACTTGGATGGTGTGTATGATGCCGATATCTCACTCCGTCGCAGGGATCCGCCACCGCTGGGTCTTCACCGTGGGCGTCGCTGCCTCCACGCCGGGTGCAGTGGTGGCCGCTGCATCCTAGCAGAGTCCCATTGGTGGACATCTCCATCGACGTCGGCTGTTGGTCCCATGGACTATCTAGGTAAGAACTAATGAGTATACATTTGTTCTGGTTCCTGTGATTGAGGGAGGTGGTTCAGTTCGTGTGATTGCAGGGCCCTAATTTTAGAGGTAAAGACTTGGGCCAAATCGTTGACTAAGATGAGTGCAAGTGCAAATTATATTTTGATGGATATAGGTAGCCTGAATTTACTCATCGATGTGGTAGTTCTTTAATGTTCATCAAAATTTTAAACCCTGTGATGAATAAGAGTTAACCATTTGGTTGGGATTTACGTACTACAGTGCTTCAAAAAATCATGGAATGACATTGGTTACTGCAGCTCCAAGGTGGTCATGGCATTTATGGAATCTCCTTGTAGGCAATCTGTTTTCTCATCATCGAGGTCAGCCTGTGAGATGTTCATACCGTGCTTTAATTCCTGATTAGCGATCATATTATATTAGCAATTATTGGGACTAGAGGCAATCTGTTTTCACATATTAGTTTTAGTTAACTGAACCTGATACTTTATTCTTACCCTATAGATATCCAGAGCATGTTATCTATTTTCCGGAATTGGACAATTGGCACCTCATAAGGTTTAGTATTACAAGTAAGGATTGACTCTGGAGGACTAATACTATTATTTCATTTTGTTTTTGAAACAAGCGGCTTGTAGAATTTTACAAATCCTAAGAAATTCCTATGAGAATATGTGGGAGTACAACATAAACCTACTTTGCGAAAAACTTTGCATATGTGGACTGCACTCTATAAAATAGGGATGAGGTTTAGAAAAGTAAATATGTGCACAGTTTTGTTCTGCACGATCATGAGGAAATACACTTCATGTGAATGTTGATGTATTCAGCACCTGCTGTGTTCATTCAGACTTTATTTTTTTGAAATGCCGATATCTAGAACAAAGGACTTCTCATTTATTTTAATTCCTGCTATGGTATATCAATTAATTAGTCTTCTGGAATGAGGGAAAGCTGACCACCGTGGAATCCGAGGAAGGGGAGGGGAGGGCGGCGCTAGCAAGCAGGAAAATGGGGCGGCCATGTGCTAGCAGAAGGTAGAGTGCAGCGAGGTGGCGTCGTGGATGGAAGGGTAGTGCATTGCGAAAGTTATCTTAGGGGTTAGTGGGGAGGACAGAGGGAATGGATCAAGAGGGTTTTCTTAGCTGGCTACCCTAGCCTGGGAGGTCTCTTCTCATGGAAAAATATAGGTAAGTGATATTTTCCTTTTGCTTGCTATTTGATTTATTTCTATTTCTTGTTTGTTTACAGGAAGCCAAACATGACATGCATGTATATACTCAGAATCCATGCGATTCTTGTATGTTCTCATTTCTTCTACTCTAAATTTATGAAGTTGTTCTTCCACACATTGGCCTCAATTCCTACTCCCTACATATTCGTAAATCCTTGCCCATATGATTTGATTTGATTTGATTTGATTTGATTTGTGAGTCTAGCTTCCTTACATTTCTCGAATTCTTGATGGGAATCAGACTAATGTTGATTCTAATACTGCAGGTTAGGAAGTTGCTTCAACGCAGTTGAACAGGCAACAAAGTTACCTATGCCTTTCACAAGCATAAATTTAGGAAAGCTATTTCTCTAAAAGAATGTAGCACACCATTCATATATAGTTCTTGCACACCAGTTTATTGTGCTTGCATTCACATAGTGCTGACGGACGGTTATATCACAATTGCAGGAAAGCTCTTTCGATATGGTGACTTCTTCAAGTGACTTTCTTCAGGTGGTATTCATACTTTTCCTAGGTGGTGTTTTGTTTCTTAAAATCCCTGATCTTCTTGATGAACATGGCTCACAACAGGGCAAACTGTAGGTAAATGAGGTAGATGCAGGCTTTAGATGACCTGACACAGTTCATGACAAATGATTCTCTCAAAGCGTAGCCGTGTGCATGTATTTTCCCTTGCAACCCAATGGGACAGAGCTACCTGTATTGGTCAACATTAACTGCTCAGTTGATCGCTGTCATGCTTAATATTGCGTTCCTCGGTTAAAGGTATGCCAAGAACTTGCGACCCGGGCTTACATTGACATGGAGAGAATACCAAGACACACGGAAGAAATGCAAGGCACCAAGGTAGCAATTAGTTGGTGTTTTGAGCTGATTTGCATGTGATTTTGATAGGTACTAGCATTTATTTTTGCAGTGAGGGCATTATTAATTTAAATTAATGTCTGAATTCATTATATAGCCTAATTTTTTAACCATATATATGTGCTATATTTTCTGGTAGTAGTTGTGCTTTCAATAATTTTAGGCAAATGCTTTTTAAAGTTAGAAGGTTACATGCCATGTGCAACACGTGAAATAACTTAAATGCATGGAAAATCCTGAATGGTGTTGTGCTGGGCCACTCTAAAAGTCTATTGCAGCTGCTAGCCTGATGTCCTTCATGTCAATCTTCGTACTTTAGGTGAGGTGGGATACTACTGGTGAATTGTTCCTAAGATTTGTTCTTGGGGATAAAATTTGGATATTCCGTCCGTGTTAGAGTTAAGAATTGCGTGGATATGCGGCTGGCCGTAGATTGCATTTATCCTGTCGACGTTCCATACCTCTATTGTCACTGGAATTTACTTACTGCTCTTCTCCTCTAATTTTGTTTCCAGATTGTCACTGGAGCAGGAGTTTCACCTGTGGTGATGTCTTCAGTTATCTGTTGTATTATGGTACCCACCTCTGGATGTTTTCTACTTTTGCATGTTGCAAGAATCATAAAGGAATAGTCTCTGATCGGTGCTCTTCTTGTCATGTTCTTTGGTTGGTGCTCCCTGCTCATATGCCTTGCTGAAACGATGGTTGTAGCTGCAAAGGGACAAGCACGACCTGTGCGTGGTGTCCTATTGGGATTTGCAGCTTGACGTTTGCCGTGCGCGTCGGAGGAGTACAAACGAAATTGAAATTGTCCTGTGAAATGCCATGATCATTCCGGATTGACACTACTGGCCTCGAAGGCTGGTGCCGTCGGTCGCTCCAAATCGCTGGGAGCGCAAGATCATCTCGGCCAGAGGATTCCTCTGCCCCGTGGAGAAATACCATCCATAAATGGGTTGGTCGGTCAGGTCCAAGGACGGAGCATCTCTTCTTGTCCTCGTCCATGTTGATTGGTTTTAAGACCTAGAAAAAGGAATGCTGTGGACGCAAGCGTTTCGTGGTCTATCGATGGACGATGTCTTTACAATGTATTAGTTTCTCTAGGGCAACCTAAAGTTAGATGGTTTTGCTAGCGCCTGTAGCATATAAAAGCAACTTCTGTACATGTTGCTTAGATGCTATTACAAACACTGAACTATTAATATGTAGGAACTCATTCTCTTGCAGTAATTTGTTTGCTTACTGAAAGATTCCTCTTTTAGGTGTATGATTAGTTTAAGAGTCGTGCCCCCTGCAAAAAAAGGTTTACAGTCATAGTTTCCTCTTTGATGTAGAAATTTTCCCTTCACAAGTGTTCATATTTTATATTGCTTTTCAATTTTTGTTCTACAGCCAGGGTACAATATTATAATTACCGTCACATATGTTGTCTATCTACTACAACACATTGGTCTGATCATATCTTAGTTATTCAAAGACACTCTTAATTTGTCATCTAAGACTGGATAATTCCATTCTTACCTTCTTTCTATCAAATTTCAATCTTTTTATGTACAAGTTAGACATAAAGTCCAACCATGTTACTGGCAATGAGGCTATGGCTGCAGTCATGGAGGGCAAGGAGATAATCATGGTGGCAGATTGCAACAACGACGAGCTCATCAGCTGTGAGTCCTTGAGGAGGTTGGTCATGGGTTTGTTGAGTCCTTGCGGAGGTTGGTCAGTCCTTGAGGAGGTTGGTCATGGGTTTGTTGAGTCCTTGCGGAGGTTGGTCATGGGTTTGGTGATGTTATTCGGTTGCTGTCGTTCCAGATCCAGCATTCAGAGAGCGCTGTCTCTTCAACCAGGACCTTCCATTGTCCCCTATCACAACTGACGGACATTTCCCATGTAACTGGAAATTATATATTTTTATACAATTTGGTGATTGATCTTGTAGCTGAATAAAAGATAGACCATTCAATGTCAATTTAGGAATCCATGGATGATCAATATTGTGAAATTTATCACTCACTGTGCATTACCGATTCACATTGTTCTGAGTCGGCTATTACGTACAATGCTTGTGTGCTCAACCATGTTGTAGCAGAAAAAATAGAACTTAACTTCTTTTACTATATATATATTTTGAAATAACTTAATTTAGGATCGTGCAGAGCCAACGCGGTTTGCTGTGCAGGCTGATGGGTCCCGAGCTACATGCTTGGGAATGGGACAGTTCGCTTCGAATTGTTGGGTTTCATGTAGGGTTATCAATTACTTCTGAAACAAACAATCTTGTTCATCCAAAGCGAAATTCGTAGGAGTAGGTACTATTAATACCACCTTTGTTCCACAAATATAAATTAATCCGTAGCAACGCACGGGCATACCACCTAGTTTTCTTTAAAAGAAATCAACGGGTGAGACAATAACGACTAGTGTTTTTCAAACTAAGAATCCAAATTCGCATCTGTGAAGACTTGAACATGTGTGACTAGGTTGCACGTCCACCGCCTAGAAAGATGAGTCAGGCACACTTCTTCATTCCTCGCAGCATTGTCAAGCAACCATTTGATCTTCTATTAAGACATTTGAACATCATTGTCAAACAATCATTTGATCTTCTATTAAAATATTTGAATCTAATTGAAATATGAAAATCTTCTATATTTGGTAAAATCGTGTTTCTTCAAATTCTACCACTTGCTATTTTTATAAAATATCAAATAGCATCATTCATACCTACTTCACATGTACATCACTCGGTCACTAGTTGGCATATTATTTATTTGGTATTCAATATCTTTATTACATGTAAATGTTGAAACTTGCAAATTTAAACCTTTTTCTCTACCCTACCCACACACCTCGAAGGGGATGAAATGTGACCCTTGGACCCACTAACTAACCCTCATCTCCCTACCTCTTATGTGTGGGTACGTCTTTCCAATTTGTAAACTAGTAAATCAGCAATTGCTCCTCTAGTTTAGGTTAGTTATCCCGCACCAAAAATTAGATTAGTTATTGAATTGGTTACTCATTGATCCGATACTTATGCTATTAGTTTTTCTCTTCTTATTTTTCTCTAGTACTGTTCGTTGAGATGATGTTGTAATGGAAAATTATTGAACCTTCTGTTTAGTATTGCAAAAAAATGATGTAATTTCTGAACTATTTTATATAGTGTCGTTATGGAAAAATTTGTGAAACTTTCTATTTATATTGAACAGGTTGTCAATCTTTGTGTTTGTACTCCTATATTAAACAATTTTTTAGCCTTCAGGTTTTGCATTGATTTTTTTTGACTTTGAATACCGATTGCAAATATCATGTGCCCGCCCATGGAGAGCGCTCAACGGTACCAACCACGACAGGGTCGGCGCCCACGATGGACGTGCCCGTCACCGAAAATGTCCTAGTCGAGGATGGTGTCGAGGCGGCCCCTCCAGAATCTCATAGAACGCTGGCAGGGTGAGCTCGGAGAATACCGCGAGGACGCACGTGTCGCTGTTGTTCTCGGCGATCTCCTTGGCGAGCTGAGCGCCCTGTCACCGACAGAGAAGCTGTAGAGGCTAAGTATTGTGCAGGACACGGTGGGGCGGAGGACGAGGAGCGACACCAGGCGGAGGTCGGAGCTCGGGGCCTTGCCGCCGGAGTAAGGTGCTGAAGACAAGGTGGGTAAGATTAGACGTCAGGTGCCCCTAGTCAGCGATGGCCTTCTCGGCGGACGCCATTTCTATGCGAGCGTCGATTACTTATTTTCATGCCACTCATGCACAAGCCAACCACCATCTAAAATGGAGTTTGCATATTCCCTTTCTCATGATAACATGCTTTTTCTTTCACTTTTCCATTTTGATTTGATTGTTTCTATTTTCCCTTTTTGTCGTCTCCTTTTCCTCTCTTCTTTTTCCTTTTTTGTTTATTATCTTAGTTGTTATAAATATATTCTTGCGCTTTTTATTGTTTGTTCTATCATACATACATAACTTTTGTCCTTTCTATTTTTATTTTTATTCATGTTTACTTGTAATTATTTTGTTTACTTTTCCTATTCATTTTTCTTTTAGTTTTTCCCATAAAATATATGAACTTTTTCTAACACGTGCGAACAACATTCTTCTCCTTGAAGAATTACAAGTAACTAAATTGACCCTTAGCCCAGTGTTATATTTGTTATTTATTAAAATACTGTTTTGGGGGAGAATGGTGGATTGTTAGTGTGGAGGATTTAGATCATGTAGTTGTTAGGACATAATTTCGCAATATGAAAAGCCATTGTAACTACTATTAAACAAGAATTGTAAAAATCCTTCTTAGAATAATGTGTTGTATTGAGAGTAGGTTGGCGTGATATGCATTAAGCGAAATCAATTGTTATGTTTTTGATCTTCTTTGCACGAGAAGACCCTTGATTGAGGAGAATCGTTTGGCTTGGATGCTGCTGCTATGCTCCTATTCACTTTAGGAGACCACTACCGCTATGAGTTTGTTGGTAACCCTTTTACTAAGAATATTTTTATCATTAACGAAATACCTCTTTCCTATGCGTGTAGGATAACAGTCATTTTCTGAATCAATAGATTCTGCCATCTAACAAAGTAGACTGGCTCCTATGGCTCTCATATGTGATAACTTACTCAGTTTGTCTGTTTCTATTTTTCTTCTATTTTTATTTGCAATAGAATGTTCATGAAATATCAATATGATAGAATTTTCGCTTTCCAGTCATTGAAATGTGGCACTGAACAAAAAGGAATATATACTAGCTGATAACACATTAATTCTCTAGAATGTAGTTGTGATAATTAGTGGTCAATGTCATGGTATCATTTAGTATCTAATCTCTCTATCATGATCACCAGGTATCGTTTATTTTACTAGATTGGGATACTATCAACAAGCAGAAAACACTTAAGAGGCTCATAGATCACCAATTGTCCTTGAATAGTACTAATACATAATTTTTTGTGGGTGGTATTGGTATCAAGAAAAAGACCATTGTAGGAAAAAAGAGTGAGCTATACTTCTTTTGTGTGGATATAAAACTATAGTTTTGTCTAGGATACACTAGTGGAAAACGGGCCTCCAGTCCCGGTCCATAAGGGGCTTTAGTCCCGGTCCTGGTAACCGGGACTGCAGGGGCGGGACTAAAGGCCTACCCATTAGTCCCGGCCCTCTTACCAGCCGGGACCAATGGTCATCCACGTGGCTGTCTCTGCGGGCGTTGGGTGCCTCCCCATTAGTCCCGGTTCGTATTACGAACCGGGACAAATGGTTCTCTGCCGCGGCAGAATTTTAGGTACTTTCTCTGCCGCGGCAGAGAATTTAATTTGTATTCTTTTTTTTCATTTTAAAATAGTTTTCTACGCTACCACATACCATACATGTTCGTGCATACATAAGATAACTTCTCTTAAGGTCGAGCATACAAATATATACATGATAGTTACACATGGATATCACAATTATCGGGACTAGAGCCCGTCTATTCAATTACACGGTCGGGGATCATCGGCGCCTATTCACACTAAATTCTCCGGTGTCATCTATCATCTCGTTCATCAAGAATCCTGCCAGTTCTTCAGCAATTGCTACTACGCGTTGCTGTGGTAGGAGCTGATCCCGTATTTTCTCGAACTATATAAGAAAAGGAGATCAATATGAATATCAATCATGATAACAAAAAGTGACGGTAATAAAAATAATGTTATGAATGTATTGCTTACATCGACTCTATAATCATTCAGCTCACTGGTAAACGTGCGAATGAACTCGCAAACGTAGAATTCACATAGATCCGTCCTCTGTGACTGCCTCGCGCACTTTACGAGAATAGAATTCAATCAAAATAATAATCATGCATCATAATTGTATTGAAACTAGAAGTAAAGAGATGCGCCTACTACTTACCGAGACCGGCTTAAACGTCAGCTTCTCAGTAAAGTCACCCGTAACCGCACTCTTGAACTGGTTCCAAACCCTACCCGGTAAAGAAAATGAATGAGTTATTTATTACGTAATATCTCAGGAAATCAACGAAAGAGACCGCTGTAGCGTAAAAATTACCTCTGGAGCATGTCCTGCATGTCACTAAACTGTTCCAGGGGTCTCTTTAATGGGTCCATGACTTCAACTCTTCCCTTATCAAGTTGAATGTCCATGAGAATCCAGTGGAAACTGTACACGTTTATATATACATCAGTAACTCATCAATTACACTTAACATCAAGTAAGCAAAAGAGAATGTGTACAATAGAGTAAGACACTCACGCGAAATTGTAAGGAAACAGTATATGGTCACAGAAATTTTGCTCCGTTAGAAACCTTAGAAGGTTTTTCTTTGTTTCCTCGGGTTTATCCTTTAGCGTCTGACAATGTATTTTATCTGGGTCAATGAACCCAACACTAAAGATTGACCTTCTTTTACATTCCATGATCTTCATTCTGCATAATAATAGAGTACAAAAGGATATAATTAGGATAATTACATGCAATGAACTGAACAACTGAAAAAAATGAACAGCTTATATATAGACAATGAATTCAACAACTTACAGACAATAGCAACTCATGAGACTTTTGTCGATGGCGTCTAAAGTGTATAACTAGAAGAGTTCTGGAAACTCAACATGGACCTCATCTTCTCGGAAGTAGTAGTCATGTGGGACTTTCGCCATGATCATTATTCTCTCCTCCTTTACGGCTTTCAAGTACCATTTATGTAAACTCCGCATTTGTGTTGGTAGTTGTTGGAACTGCTCAAAGCTGACCAGAGGCTTCCCTGGGACATATGTAGGGACTACTTGAGCCTTGGGTAACTTGTCGTCCTGGGAACCTAGCAATTCCTCAACAGTCACATTCATAGCGGCCGCAAGCTTCTTAGCTTGTTCCATATCCTGTTGGGGAGTGTCATAGGATACCACCTTGAGGGGTGGGGTCGATTTTTTGGCCTGTTCCCCGAGCTGGGGGACGTCCTTTCTTTTCCCGGTTGCACTTTGACTTGATGATTTGCTCCCGCTTGCACTTCTACTTGATTTTCTCTTCTTCATTCCTTCTGTAGATAGTCATCTAGCTTATGGTGCAAGTCATATTGCGATTTTGTGTTCAGAAAAGAAAGTGCATACGCTTTTTGCTTCTCGGTGTATACCGGGGCGGGCTCGGGTTTCTTCTTTTGAAGCTGTGCAACACATTCGTCCTTTACGATCATGTCGGTTTCCTCGTCAGTACGATCATAAGGTCTGATAGAAAGATTCTTATGAGGTACTCTTGGGAGGGGCGACATTTGTCATTTTGGGCTCCTGCGTCGTTTAGTACTAATCGGAGGCTGTGGCGGAGATCGAGATGGACTCGGGCTATGGTGGTCGTAGTCATGGGGTGGGCTTCTTGGAGGTGATGGAGGTGAAGGTGACATGCGACCACTCGGAGGCGGTGTTGGCTTTGGCGTCCAGCCTGGAAGCTTGATGTTGTTCTTGTCCCATAGAATGATACCACCCAGTACTTCTCCGAGTGTCCTCTCACCTTCAGGTCCAGGGATGCCAAGCTCCATTGAGTCCCACCCCATTGCGATTTCATCCACACCAACTTTAGCATAGCCAGCTAGAATCTCACGGCCATACCAGCGTGCGTCAGGTGGACAAGGTAAAGCACATCCGACCGCCACCTTGATGGATAGGTTCTTCACCTTCTGATGGAGCTCACAAGATGCCTGCTCCTTGATTCCATCCACGGGGTAGCCGGGACCGCCATCTACCATACGTGCATCGTCAGAAGGGACCTCCGATTCAGCCACGCTGCTTTTCCGCTGAGATGGGACGGCGGTAATATTGAGTACAGGATCTTGCAGGCGCGCTGCTCCTCGAAGTTCGTCAATCTGTTGCTGATGCATTCGAAGTGTTCCTATCAACTCGGTGAACTTGTCTCCCTCCTCCTCCTGCCGTCGCCTCTTTGCTCTCTCTCGGCTCCTATAAGTATCTCTGTCTTTGGGAAACCCCATCTCCCACGTATAACTAGGGCCAAGGCCTCGTACACGTCCTCCACGTTCGTCATTCCCGAGGACCTTTGTCAGCAAGTCTTTCTCTCTATCGGGACGGAACTTTGTTGTCCCCGCTTTAATCTCCTTCACCACTTTCTGCCATGTATCCCAGGGTATCCTAATCCCGTCACTGCAAATAAGGTCCCCTGTACTTTCGGCATACTCACTCCCATGCCCAAGGAACCAATTCCTTGCCCTCAGATCCCATTCTTCACGTATTGGTTCTGGAGTGATCCCTTTAGCAAGCAGCTCATTCTCTTTAGCATCCCACTTTGGCATGGCAGCCGCGTAGCCCCCTGGCCCCAGGTGATGGTGATATTTCTTCATCGCGGCATTTTTCTTGTTTTTTCCGACATTTCCATAGCAGGTTGTGACTCCTTGTACTTCACAAATGCATCCCAGTTAGCCTGCTGCTTCGTTAGATAGCATTCAAATTTAGGAGCCTTCTTCGTCTTCTGATACTTTTGCCATAATGCTTTCTTCCAGTTCTTGAATAGTTCGGCCATCTTCGTAAGAGTCCACTGCTTGACTTTCTTCCTCAATGCAGCTGTGTCGGCATCATCCTCACATTCTGGCAGGGTGAAATGTGTCATGAGGTCATTCCAAAGACCCTCTTTGCACCTGTCGGAGACATACTCACCCTCTTTCACCCCTTTGGTCTTATTCCACTCTCGAACGGTGATCGGGATGCGATCCCTAACCATAACTCCGCATTGTTGTTTAAATACAGTTTTAGCCTTTTCGGGTTCCACCGGTTCACCCCGTGGTGATACCCGCGTAATTGTATAACACGTAGATGCGTCCAATTTTTTGGCCGGGCCTTGTTTGGAATATTTTTTGCTCGATGTGGAGGCCTAAGAGAAGAAACATTCGTCAATTTATGTATATACAACTCAGTTAATGCATCTACCGATCACTAGACTTCATATATATATATACCTCGCCGTCGGCTTCTCCACCACCGGAGCCATCGGCTTCTCCTTGATCATTTCGGTCGACCTCCTCTCCCTCACCGGAGGGGTTCAGATAAATCGATGGAGATTCGGGTGGATCAACATGGGGGGTGTCGTTGATCATATCCTCGAGAATTTCTTCCTGTGCTAGGTCTCTCTGGATTGGATCCATAGTTTTCTACAAAATGCACAAAATAACATTTTTCATTCAATATTGCTGCATAAAATAACACTAAATAATAATATGAACACGCAATTTGCTACCACCCTAAGTCCGGGGGCCCGCGAGCACCACCACCCTAACCCTAAGTCCGGCTGCCCGCGAGCACTACCACCCTAACCCTAAGTGCGGGTCCCCGCGAGCACTACCACCCTAACCCTAAGTGCGGGGCCCGCGAGCACTACCACCCTAACCCTAAGTGCGGGGCTCCACGAGCACTACCACCCTAACCCTAAGTGCGGGGCCCGCGAGCACTACCACCCTAACCCTAAGTGCGGGGCCCGCGAGCACTACTACCCTAACCCTAAGTGCGGGGCCCGCGAGCACTACCACCCTAACCCTAAGTGTGGGGCCCCGCGAGCACCACCACCCTAAGTGTGGGGCCCGCGAGCACTACCACCCTAACCCTAAGTGCGGGGGCCCGTGAGCACCACCACCCTAACCCTAAGTCCGGCTGCCCGCGAGCACTACCACCCTAACCCTAAGTGCGGGGCCCGCGAACACTTTATATTACACTACTATATACTACTAAAAAATAAAAAATATACTACACTAATTATTAACATACTACACTAATATATACTACTAAAAAAATAAAAAATACACTTTATATTACACTACTATATACTAATAAAAAAAATATACTACACTAATTATTAACATACTACACTAATCTATTACTATACACAAACATATATATATACTAAATTAAAAAAATTGGCCGGGGCCGGTGGGGACAGAGCCGCTGGAGAGGCAGCGCGCGGTCGGGGGCGCCGCCCGGGCTCGTCGGGGCCGAGGTTGGAGGAGGCGCGACGCCCGGCGGGAGGAGGGAGTTACCTCCGGCGGGGCTCGCCGGGGCCGGGGACGATGGAGGAGGCACGGCGCACGGCGGGGGGAGGGAGGAGGCGCGGTGCGCAGCGGGGCGGACGTCCGTGGCGTCTAGAGAGGTGGCGGCGCGGCGGGGCGGCTGTGCAGACGGCTGGAGAGGCGGCGAGAGGCAGTCCAAATTTTGGCAGCCTGTCGGCGTCGGCGTCGTCCTCGCGCGTCTGCAGAGTGTGGAGATGGAGATTAGGGGAGCGAAGCGGCGCGTATTTAAATGGATGAACCTTTAGTCCCGGTTCGTGGCTCGCACCGGGACTAAAGGTTTTGAATTTTTTTCTCTTTCATAGTAATGTGTTCAAGCGACCTCGAAATTTCAAATGTTTTCCATGATGTTGGTACTAGCAGGGTAACTGGTGTTAATGATGTGTGCATGAAGTATCAATGTTATGTTTCCTCTATGTCTTTGTTTCTTAATATGAAAAGGTCATGTTGTATCATAATATGAATACTCAATATGATAGGTTAGTATTACACCGATGTTTTTATGTTCATAGTGGTATGCATATGGTGTTAATGATTCTTCTAGCCATGACACGCATTGTATCTTCCCAACATGCTTATTCTTGCTTTAGCTAATGACCAAAGCTCATCACGCCACTAAAAAACCTAGGTTTGTCAATAAAAAGTTTGTGAATCTAGATTTAAGGTGTTCTTACATAAAAATTGGTGTACTTGTATTAATTAATAAATTAATGTGTGTGTATATGGGATAGTTGTTACATCATTTAAGATTGTAGTAATTTTCACTAACAGGTGGAGGTAACTCCATGCACTAAAACAACATCCACTTCACAATATATTCATGGACAACAAGATTCAGATTTTCTATGTTGATAATGGTGCATGGATGATATTAATGGAACATTTAGGTAGGCTTCGCGTTTCCATACTTATACTATGTTTCTGGTTTAATGGCAAGGCATGTTGGCATCTGTTGAGAAGAACCGATTTATTGCCATGAGTGTCTTAATGGATTGTTATTAATGCCCACCATATCACTGAACCGGTCTAAGGGAGAAAAGGCGGTTCGGGTACTCCCGTCGGTGACACCGTCGGTTTTCTCCACCTCCGGTGCCCTTGGGGCCTCAGGGATCAGGTGGACCACGGCCCCTCGCCGACCATTTTTTTCTTTGTTTAAGTCTTTTTTAGAGTCTTTCTCAGAATGTTGGAGGCAACGGCTACATCTTAAAATTAGAATAAGATCATTACCGCCTTATCCTTTCTCTGATGGTGCATCTAGCACCAGTGGAGGACGCATGGAGTCGTGTGTCTGGCGTATCTCCTAGGATGCGGTTCATTTTCGGGTTCGTTGGTGTGAGTTCAGGTCAGTATCATACAAGTTACGAATGTTATCATTGGCGATGGTTGTTCCTCTAGTGTGTTGGTCCTTTGAACCTTAGCACAACGACTTCTAGTCTCTTTACTACAACAAGTTCTACTCTGACAAGATTTGTTTGGCTCCGTGTTGAAACTATAAACAATAATCCATATGATTTAATTCGAATAAATAATTGATAAATCATGATTAGTTAAATAGATCATGCATACTAATAGAGTAGACGAACAGAGAACAACAAACTCTAACAAAATCTGAAGGAGAAAGTTCAGGGTCACGTACGGTGCAGCGGCGGCATCAGCAGTGGCCGCAGCGGTAGCAACAATAGTAGCCACATCGGTAGCAACACCATTGTTGCCCATATTGAGGTTATTGAAGAGGTTGGTGAGGTCCGGGAAGAAGTAACCTCGTTTGGGAACTCGTTATCGGACAACATCATGGATGCCAGTAGTCGTGCATGATATCGGACGACATCATGGATGCCAGTAGTCGTGCATGAGCGCTCCCCAAAAACTTGATCGCCTCTCACCCATACAGGTTCACAAGAGGCGAGGTTCCAGAGGCCTACTGTCTCGATCTGCGTTGCACGCCACAAGCGGGATGGGGAAGACGAAGGCGACGACACAATGTACTCGAACAAGGTGCGTATGATGCGTTGTTATCACGTAGGGTTTGCATCTCGGTTTATATAATGTCAGCCGGGTAGGTCGTGGGGCGTAGCCCACGTCCGAGTCAACAAAACCCATGACCGAAAAGATCTGGCTAATTAGCGCGTCTATTAATAATTTATAATTAATTTTCCCAAACAGCAAAATAAAGCTCGGCTAGATTTCAGCAACCCGTGTCGTGCCGTCGGAGGAGGAGGAGTGCGCGAGAGCTGCTTCTCTTCTCACTCATTTTGTAGTGCTAGAATAGCCTCCTAAGGTGGTGCAACTCTCTCTCAATTAGCAATGTGGGACTAAACTTTTAGCTCCACTACACAACCACATACTGTCATGTATTAATGGGCCAAGAAGAATTTCAGAATTATTATTTGTTATGGGCCAAACTAAAATACCTCAAATTCCAACACTCCAGTGATGGGGGCGAGGTTTCGTGCTAGTCTTTGTAGTCATCGCTAGGTGATCCATGGCCCCATTTGTAATGTTTATTACTTACAGAATTCTTTGTACCGTTGTTGATGCTTATTAATAAATCAGGTGAAATTATGAAAAAAATAATTAATGCTCATAACTGGATGGAAGTATGGACAATTTAGCTATGGGGACACTGATTTGCGGCACCCGAGCGCCAGTGTGCTCGGTTTCCGTCGCCACTGACTGGTCATCGGAGATTCGTGCAAAATCGAAATACGAATCACTGAGAACTGTTTAAAAAAGGGGTTATACATGGAGAATTGTATTGAAGGACCATGCTTGTATGACCGGAAACAGGGAAATAAAACATTTTTTTAACTATGTCGTTGTGCCGTAGTTGTAGTTATGACCATCGCACTAAATCATCTATGTGAGCTGACTGCCACAGTACACAATACACAGTTCTTGTTCACCGATTCCATCGTTGTGCGAGAGGTGGAGAGAAGCCGGCGACACGTTCTCGACCTGATCTGTACAATCGATTCAATCGTGCTTCGTCCTGATAAATCAAAAGAACGGGTGCCCTTGCGATTGTCTCCAACGAGTTATGGATGTGTGATGGAGCCATGGTCGTCGTATAGTAAGAACTTGGGAAGAAAAAGAGGGATGGTGTTGCAAATGATCCAGGAGATCTTTGTGAAGCAGAGGCTGAAGAGAAAATTAATCCGTTGTTCAGGTCTTGGACCAAAAGGTAACTTGATGTACTCGTCGTTGTGCATGCGTTCTGATATATTTGTTAATCGTGGATAATATTCTACCACCAATGTCGAGTGTTTAACTGGATGGCAAAGACAACAGGTTATTCAGTAACTTAGTGGTGTAAGTGGACAATCATATAGATGTCATTTGAATTGGTAACTGGAAAATTACTACTTAATATTTGAAGTTTGTATCTTTTTGCATTGTCATATAAATCGTACATGTTCTCAATATTACATTATTTTCTCTTGCCCGTGTTCCAAAACTCGATTGTGGTTTGCATTCCAGGAATGCACGGGTTGTTTGGTTATTGTTGAATCTCTAGTTCGGTGATGAGTCATGAGTTTTGGTAAAATTGTCCATTTTTCATATTTTTCTACACAATTGTTTTGTTAAAAATGAATCCCACAGAGTAGATGCATTGAGTAAAATTCTGGAGTGATGTCTAGAAAATTAAATGTATAACTATATTTAAATTTGCAGGATACGGATTGATGTGAGGTACTGCGGGAGCATGCTAAATGTTCAAAGAGTGAAGTGCATGCAAGAACTGGTTTTGTGGATGTGCAGTAGGTGTGGATATTTTCTGTGTAATTCTACTCCCTCCATCTCAAAATAGATATCGCAAAATTGTTTAAATTTGGATGTATCTCGTAGTAAATAGTGTCTAGATACATCCAAATTTTCGTCATCTATTTTAAGACAGAGGGGGTAAAAAAAAGTGATTACATTAGCACTGATTATGTAACTTACTGGTTTATGTAATGTTGTTAGGGTAAACCAATAAAGCAAAATATGAGCTTACGATACTTGGATAAAATAGATTAAGCCCTTTCCATATGCACTAAAATTAGTCTGATGGTAAGATATTTTGTCTTTTGCTAAATAAAAAGCATAGAGACAGTGATGATATGATGCTTGGTTTAACAAGTAATAACATCAGCTTGGAAGCAAGGCAGCATACTTGAGAAAATGCCCCTGAAAAAACAATTTGTGATATAGTTGACACAATGCTCCCCCCAACAAAAAATTGTGCTGATGAAGATGAACACATAGTGCATATGTCTTTGTTCGTCGATTCACCCACTACCAGCATCTTAATAATATTCAGTCAAACAAATGAAGCACTCCTCCGGTGCTTGTCTCTAGAAGATAATGTGCATATCTGAAAACTTTGCCGACAAAATCTGAGTTTGAATGGCTTCTCCATAGTATTGGTTTGTATTCATGAATATAGCGCAAAATCAGGTTGTGTTGTTTCAGAATTGATCAGGGGAGTCATGTTTACAAAAATAGTTGTGTTACTCTAGCAAAACTGTAGACATAGCTGTTTTTTCCTCTTTATCCCCGAATTAAGGTTCTTAGATGATGAGACAGTTGGAGAGTACTTGTGCAGATTCATTCCTGCTTTTCCATCCAATATGTGTCTAAGGAGTGTGTGTCGTCCTCGTTGACAGCGTGCACTGTTCATCCGTGGTCGGCCGAACCGGATCCGAGAACCAATGGTGAACCCAGTCTACCTCACTGCACCTGTTAGGTGGCACAGTTGCCCGGTTGGTATTGACGTGTTCGTGATGAATTGGCAAGCACAGTTGAATACTGATAAGAATACAACCAGTCGAACATTTAATACATAAAATAGTGTGCATAACTACGGCCCGAGATAATGCATTAAACAAGTGATGATAGGTCGAGATAACGAGCACACTGGTGCTCGGGTGCTGCGGCGAGTTTTCGCTACGTCTTTCCGTTATTCTGACAAGCATAACTCATGTCTTTTTTATAGTTAATAATGTTTGGCTCATAATATTACAAGAGGAGAAGATTTATCCTCGCCATGTAACATTTCAATAATAATATTTTGACTATTTTGTCATAACATAAGCACATCATTATAAAGATGTAATGGTCATACATATGAAAAATCTTGGCACAAGACCTAAAACATTGAACATGAATTATTGTTGCCTCAAAAAGGCTAAATTACCTAAATATAACTAGATTTTCACTCGATATATCACTTAATGAATGCGCAAACAAGCTAGCATCTAGGTAAGTGCTCCATATTGTGCATGACTATCCCCATCTTGTGTAGTAGAAGAGTACTATGGAATTACATTGAACCATCCATCTTGCTGTTGCGGAGGATGGTGAGACCACGAGGACTGTTGCCACAAATGAGTAGTTTGTTGGTGATCATATGATATGCTTCCTGGTGGTAGCATGTTTCTCATCATACTCTGGTCTCCAATCTTGTTTTCCTGGCCATGATGCAATTGAGGCAACCGACTTCGATTGTCCTCCCGGACCAGTGAGAGATCATTGAAGAGTTTATGGAGATCTTCCAGATTAAGATCTTCTTCCTTCGAGAAGACAAGGTTTGCTGCCATACCTGGGTTCTCATCTTGGATCTTCTTCATATTTTGGATGGATGTTTGACTTCTATTATCCTTTATTGTGTTATTCATGTCCAACCGAACCACTTCACTTTGCAACTGCGCAATCTTGGCTTCTTTCTCCTCGTCGATAGACGGAGTTGTTGTTAATAATAAAGCATCAACAATTGGCTTAGCTGATGGTGTACCGAATGAGTGCAGATTTCCATTTTCCGCCTCTAGTACGACACCAATCCTAGCACCGGTGAGGACAGAGAGGTCAGCGGAACCTTTGATCAATCCATTGCGTCGCTTGTGGAAAGTGATGCCACGCTCTTTGCGGTCACTAATGTGAAAGATACCCACTCGCCTCTCCCTCCTAGGCATACTAACTAGGGTAACTTGAAAGAAACTTACTATGAGAAGTAGGTAGAACAATGATTTAGAAAAATAGAGATTTACGAGTACCATTGGCTATCAAAATAGGAATGTGAGATATGAGGAGAACTATCCCCTCCCCCTTATATAGAAGAAAATTTATTGTGAATAGAAATAGCATAGGTAAAATTTAATTAGAGAATTATATGCGACCATTACTATTCAAGTAGACACATATCCTGTAAATCTTTGGTACGTATTAATATATAATTTGTAAACATGCTAGTTTATAGATATTTTAATTACTATCCAATTATCCTATTGGGTACATTCACATTCTTTTTTTGGAATTGCCAATTAATGTATTTATACATAAGCATGAATTCACATCTTTATTTAGTAGCATTTAAACATTGCTATATTATTGCATCCACATCCTTATCTAGACGTATCCAAGCTTTAACAAGAACTTAATTACAAGAAACTGCTATTTTATTGCACAACACAATTCTAGTCAAATTCTATTTGGTGTTAATTGCATCCATACATTTGAACAATCACAAGGAGCCTTGTCATCTACTCCCTCCGTCCTGGTTCAAAGGACACGTATAGAAAATATCTGGGCTCTAGGATTCTTTTGATTGAGGCTAATTTGGCTCTCACTAATCCTTTAATTGGCTCTTTCTCCGAAATTAAATACTTATGTGCCTAAGAGGTGGTGGTATTTTGGGATTGCATGATTTCGAATATGTGTCCTTTAAACCGGGAAGGAGGGAGTACAAGTGGTCATTCTATTCATAATATGGTAGTTAAAGTATGAAACTTGCTTGGAGTTTTTTGTGTCTATCTCTATCTCTACTACTAAAAAATAGCAAATATTATGTTCTCTAAAAGCACCCACAAAACGTACACAACTATTACCACCACATGATTAGGCCCACTAAACTTGATCAAACGGCTATCGTTAATCTAAACCTTCTCCCGTGTGCACTTGCGATTTATGTTGACTAACCATATTTCACCGGCAGAGGAAAATCCCGGACATGTCTATGTAGCCCGCATCCCCTAAAATCACATCTAATCTGATCGAAAAAGGAAAGTTAATCGTAATCCGTTCCCCTCGCCATCTCCTTGCTTGATACCCTATGTACAATCATATGCGTGCAATGCCCTCGCAAAAAATCAGAGGTTAACCATCCCACTGGATCCCTCTCCGCCTCTCCTCCGCCCTCCCTTCTAAGTGATGGACGCAAAAGGCAACTACAAGAATGCCAGGCAACGTGCGGCAGAAGGCGGCGAGTAGGAGATAGCACAGAGCTAGCGATGGTCGAGGCAGCGAGTCGGCCGTTATACACGGTGGCTAGGTCTCGCAGTTGACGCCGACCAGTCGGTTGACCATCGATGGCTGGCATGGACTTTGGGATCCACGAGGTGCTAGGGGCGATGATGTCGAGAAGTATCTTCCGGCTGCACATCTCGGTAGGTACACTGTTTGCTACACTAAATTTTGTTCCTCTGTGTTTCTATCATTTGCTTGTTGATCACCACCACGTGATTTCAATCCATAGGTGTCGCGTCAACCGTTGTATTGTTAGGATTTGATATTGAAATCTAATAGATGACTAACCTTATAGCTGGATCTGATGCATTTGTGTGTTGTAGACCACTAGAGGAGAAGTAGGATGAGATGAGGCTTGTGATCGACACAGCCGGATATTGGCCAAGGAGATGCAGATCCTCAGGATGAACCACCACGCTATTAATTTTCCCTTGGTGTTAAAATCACTCACGCACCCATAGCTGCAAGAATGTGATTCTACAATTCATTTATATACATCTGTATTCACCGTAATATTTTTTTACTAGCACAATTGTGAATGCCAATATGAACTGATATTCTAATACACAGTACTGAAAGAGCATTTCATGTTTTCCTATATTTTGCGTGTTGGATAACAATACTATGGAGACTTTTCATGTGCGCTAAGTGTGCAGGAAGTTTTGAGGGGGGCCGGATTATCCGCCCCTCCAAGGGCCGGATAATCCGGCCTACCTCATCTCTCAAGGAAGCCAAGGCGCGTCGCTCAGTGTCCAGGCGGATTTTCTCCTGAAAAATCCGAACTGGGGCGGTTTTTCCTCCCCAGACCGGATAATCCGGGTTTCGCAAGGGCCGGATAATCCGGCCCCCAGTTTTCGAGCAAAAGGAGCCAAGGCGCGTCGCTCAGTATCCGGTCGGATTTTCCACCGAAAAATCGAACTGGGGCGGTTTTTCTCTCCAGGCCGGATAATCCGGCCTTCGCATAGGGCCGGATTAGGATAATCCGGACCCCAGAAGTTGATCAAGGAAAAGCTCGGCGCGATGCTCAGAGAGGGGGGCGGATTGTCTGCCGGTCATTCCGAGTCTGGGGCGGAGTTTCCCCAGACCGGATAATCCGGCCCTCACTTGGGCCGGATAATCCGGCCCCCAAAGTTTGCAACGGCTGGTTTTGGAAAGGGGTATAAGTACCCCTTCTTCCCCAACGTCCAGTACACTTGATTCATTCGAATTTGACCAGACCCTGTGCAAGAGCTCTAAATCTCGATCTCCCACTTCAACCACCCTAAGGTCTTGATCTTTGGTGGAATTGAAGGAGGAGAAGTTCATCATCAACATCAAGAATCAAGCACTTCAACTCCTCTCCATTCACTTGGAGAAATCCCTGATCTAGTATTCTCATTAATACCTAGATCGTGTTATTGTATTTGACAACTTTGTTCTTGTGGCAGCTTGTTGTCATTTCGGGAGCCTCCAAGTTGTTGTGGAGTTGTTGCCCCGCTAGTTGTGTAAAGGCGCCGGTGCCCGCCTCGAAGGGTACCTATAGTGGAAGGTGGATCAGGCCTGTTGTGGCGAGATCCATCGGAGAACAGGGTGAGGCCTTTTGTGGCGTGGTGGTCTTAGTACCGCCCACCCCTCCAACGCAGACGTACTTCCCTTAACAAGGAAGGAACTGCGGTCAAACAAATCCTGTGTCTCCGCGTGCTTCACTTCGGTTCACTCGTTCCTCTTCCACTCGCTCCTTACTCGCTAGTAGATAGGTTTGCATATAGGGAAATTCCACACATTAGTTGATCTAGAGAATTTACCTTTGTGCTAAGCCTAAAATTGAAAAAGAATTAAAAATTGGTATAGCACCTATTCACCCCCCCACTCTAGGTGCCCATACGATCCATTTCAATTGGTATCAGAGCCCCGACTCTTAATTCGGGCTTAACCGCCTAAGAGTAGTATGGGTACAAGGGATGATGGAAATGAGGCTGTGGATAAGGTCACCATGGATGATCTCAAGTCGTTGGAAACAACCTTGTTGAAATCCTTTGAGGCCAAGATGGAGGAGATGAATCAAATGATTGCTCGCCTTACATCATCCATAGCCCCATCTCCATCCTCCTCTGAGGCTCCCTCACCATCATCTAAGGAAAAGGGTAACACCGGATCCAAGGATGATGATGTGGAAGGTGAAAAACTAAATGGTTCCACCTCCAAAAAGGGAAGTGGTAAGGAGGAATATAGTGAGGTTCGCCACGTATATTCCCCCAACCCACCTATCCCTCATCCTCATATAAACAATAGGGGTGATCCACCCAAGCTCACTACATCTTCTTTTAACCAATGGCAATTTCTAATGAAATCTCATGTTTGCAGCTCCTCTATTGAATGTGGAGGATCATTGAAGAAGCTCTTCATGTTGGAGATCAAACCAATCTAACAAGAAGGGAAGTTGTGGATAGCCAGTTGAATGCCACTGCTCTCCACATGATACAGCTGGGTGTGGGTCCCAAGGACATGCCACACATTGAACATCTCAACACGGCTAAAGAGGCGTGGGATGCTCTTACAAACCTTTTTGTTGGAAATGAAAGCATGAGAAGAAACCGGTATGATGCCCTTAGTAACGAAGCTGAGGGATTCTACATGTTGGATGGTGAAAACCATGAGGACATGTATAGAAGACTCAAGGGCATCGCAACAACATTTCGGAAGCATGGGGCCACTCACATTGATGATGCATGGATAAAAAGGAAGTATGTGAGTGCCTTAATGCCTTTCGAACCGACGGATTTGAAGAGCTTGCAAGGTAGACACAACTATCATTAAATGACATCCAATGAAGTCATGCAAGAAATGGTGTCATTCAAAGTGGCGGCAAAGAATGCTGAAGATGCCCGTGCTCGGGCCATTGGAATGCAAAAGGGTGTCAATATGGCTCTCAAAGTCAATGTTGCTGAGCAAGAGGATGATGAAGGAGCATTTGAGAGGATATCCATGGACTGCCCCGATGAGGTCAAACGTGCTCATGGTGAGTACATGGCATTCTATGCAAGGAACTTTTGGAAGGACCCTGCCAAAGCCAAGTCTGAACTTGAGCGCAAGAACGGGTCAAATGGAAGAAGAGAAAGTGGCCCAAGATTGAGAACTTGCTTCAACTATGGAGATAGACTGCACTTTGTAGCCGAGTGTCCTTATGAAAATAGAGAAGAGAATGGTGGCAGGCTCATTCTTAAAGAGAAATCCAAAGTTCCTAAGAAGCCATTTGCTAAGAAGAATGGTCCTTTCAAGAAGCAACCCAAGATGGTCCTTGTAGATCAAGAGGAATACTCCTCCGCAAGTGAAGATGAAGAGGATGATGATAGTTCCCGCGAAGTGGCTACTATAGCCACCACATCGACTCCCTCCTCTCTCTTCGACTCACTGAATGAGAACGCCATCAACAACAACGCCACTTGCCTAATGGCAAGAGGATCCGAGGTATCGACTTCTAACTCCTCATTTTCTAAGACTAACATAATTTTAGATATGGATGATCATGACAGTCTTGAAATGAAAGAAGAAGTTATTGCCTTTGATATTTTTTTCACTAACCTACAAGGTGAGCACAAACTCCATTTTGATACTCTTATGAGTCAACTTGCTCGAGCCGAAGATCTCCTTGAAGAAAAGGGCAAAATTGAAAGAGAAGATGCTTTGGAGATAGCTTCTTTGAAGAATGCCTTGGAAGAGGAAGAGGAAACTCGAGTTTCTTTGGAAGAAAGACTCGAATCCCTAGAGGAGTCACAATAAGAAGCTATAGCTCATCTCATTAAAGAACGTGACCATGCCCTTGCAAAAGTAAAGAAACTAAAGAAAGAAAAGATTGATTTTGGGGTTGTTCATGCTAGACTTTTGGAGAAGTTTGATGATCTTGAAAGTGCTCACAAGGCATTGAAGATTGATCATTCTACTCTAAATGAGTCTCATGACCAGCTCCAAACTCAATTGAAATGGTATGATGTACCAAGTACCTCATCTTCATCCGTTGGAAAAGAAGATCTTGCAAGGAGTTCTCAATACAAAGGTAAAGGAGTTATTGATGAGATACTGAGCAGGCAAAGGACAAACAACAGTAAAGAAGGTCTTGGTTACATACCCAAGATAAAGAGCAAGAAAAACAAGAAGAAGAAGAAGAAGAAGAAGAACAAGACTGCTCAATCGAAGACTAGCAACATTACCAATTACAAGACTAATTATGATGGTTTTGCAGGGATCAACAATCCTAACTTCGAACTATATTGTGATGCTTATGGTGATGTTTATGCTAGTTATGTAGGGCCTTATGATTGTTACATTCCTTGGTCTATTTGGGTTCCCAAGACCCTTGTTACTCACATGAGAGGACCCATTGAAAAATGGGTACCTAAAACCAAGAAGTAATTTTCTTGCAGGGCTATGCTTCCGGTGGTTCTAAATGGGTACTCGATAGCGGTTGTACGAGTCATATGACCGGAAGCAAGGATATCATCACGGAGATGCGGCCAAACCTTGATCACATTACCGTCTCCTATGGTGACAAGTCAAAATCTGAGGTATTGGGTCTCGGCAAAGTTGTGGTGGCTCACGATATCTCCCTCGTGGACGTCATGCTTGTTGAAACCCTCGGGTATAACTTACTTTCAGTTCGTGCCCTTGGTAAGGTGGGCTTTGCAGTTTACATTGATGCTGATTTGGTGGTACTCTTGTGGAGCAAGTCTCTAAAAGTCGCTTTCGTGGGATATGTCGAAAACGACCTGTACGTGGTAGACTTTTCGGGGAAAACCACTACAGGTCCGATGTGTCTTTTCGGAAAGGCTGACACGGGTTGGCTATGGCATCGCCAACTAGCCCACGTCAATATGAGAACTTTGCAAAGTCTCCACAAGGGTGGCCACATTCTTGGACTAAAAGAAAATGTCTCGTTTGCCAAAGATAGTGTCTGCAGGGCGTGTGTTGAAGGGAAAATGCATGATTCTCCTCATCGAAGGAAAACCATTATCTCTTCAAAAAGGATCTTGGAGCTTCTTCATGTGGATCTTTTCGGACCTCCATCTCATGCAAGCCTCGGTGGGAAAAAGTATTGTCTAGTGATTGTTGATGATTACTCAAGATACACTTGGGTTTATTTCTTCAAGTTGAAGAGTGAAACTCAACAAACTGTCATCGAATTCGCCAACGAGGTTCAACGTCAACACAACATCCCCATTCTGGCTATAAGGAGTGATAACGGCTCGGAGTTCAAGAACTACACCTTAAATGAGTTCCTAAGTGAAGAGGGGATAAGACATCAATATTCCGCTGCGTACACCCCTCAACAAAATGGTGTAGCCGAGAGGAAGAATCGAACTCTAATGGACATGGCAAGATCAATGTTGGCCGAATTCAAATCTCCATATAACTTCTGGGCTGAAGCAATCTCTACTGCTTGTCATTCATCCAATCGTTTATACCTCCGCAAGATTTTGGACAAGACTCCGTATGAAATACTTACCGGTAACAAGCCAAACTTCTCATACTTTCGGGTATTCGGGTGTAAGTGTTTCTTTCTTATTAAAGGAGTTCGTTTATCTAAGTTTGAATCTAAGGCTCTAGAAGGTATTTTTGTTAGTTATGGTGCCGAATCCCACACTTATAGAGTCTACAATAAGCTCTCCGGAACTGTTGTAGAATCTTGTAGTGTGGTGTTCGAGGAAAATGACGGTTCCTATGCGGAGCAAGTTGGTGTTTGTGATGCAGATGTTGAAATACCCCAAGATGCCATAAGAAGAATGGGCATGGGATTCTTCCGCCCCATTGAGGAACCCCTTGTGGTGGACCGGGAAGGACAATGCTCTACTCATATAGAGCCCTCATCTACACATACGCAACACGCTCCAACCACGGGGGCAACTTCTACACCATCTCCATCAACTACTGAAGGTCAAGATGCTCTAGAAAGCTCTAGGCCGGATTTTCCGTCCACCCCGCTCCAGCAGCTCCTGGTGGTGAAGATATCAACACAAGCTCCAGGCCGGATTTTCCGGATGACCCCGGATTATCCGGCTCCTTGCCAGTTCAAGCCAGTCCCAGGCTTCCTGATGATGCTGCTGCAAGTCCTCCCAGGCTGGATTATCCGGCCTCTTCATCGGCCGGATTATCCAGCCTTGACTCTCTAGTTCTGCAGCCTCCTGTTATGGCTACGGACTCACCTCAAGGGCATGCATCTCCACCACCTGCTACTGATGTTCCTGCTACTGATCAAGGCGGAGAAAATGCCTTCAATGAAGACTCAAGTGATGAATCTCCTCCACCAAGAGACAACAAACTTATTGAACTTCGTCGCAAGGCCCGGGCTGATCGCAACCTTGAGTTGAGGGGTCACACTCTCGACAAGGTTGTTGGTGATCTTCGACGAAGGGTGTCTACTAGAAGAGAATTGGCCAGTTTTGGTGAGCATCAAGCTCATATCTCCATGGTGGAACCTAAGAAGGTCTTTGAAGCTCTTGAAGACCCAGACTGGGTTGTTGCTATGCATGAAGAATTGAACAATTTCGAGCGCAACAAAGTCTGGAAACTAGTGGAGAAACCCAAAGAGTGCCGCAATGTTATCGGCACCAAGTGGATTTTCAAGAACAAGCAAGATGATAATGGCATCGTTGTGAGGAACAAGGCAAGACTTGTGGCACAAGGTTACTCCCAAGTTGAGGGCATCGACTTCGGCGAGACCTATGCTCCTGTGGCTCGTCTTGAGTCCATCCGTATCCTACTTGCTTATGCTGCTCATAACAATTTTAAGTTGCAGCAAATGGACGTCAAGAGTGCCTTCCTTAACGGTCCTCTACATGAGTTGGTATACGTAGTCCATTCCCTATGCGCCCTACATTATGTTGCTCATCCGCCACCTGCTTCCTGCCGAGGAGTTTCACATTGACTCGGTGCACAAGGCCAAGAAGATTTACAACAAGGTTCGGAAGACTGCTCAGCCCTCCTCTGCTCCTGAGGGCCTCATGAGGGATGCTCGTCGGCCCCCAGTGCCTCCCGTGGCCCGTGAGATCAAGCAGCTGAACTGGTTCCAGCGTCACATCCTCTACATGGGCGTGGACACACGCAAGGGTCAGTATGAGGCCTACAGGCAGCGCCATGAGTTGGCTCACTCCCAGCATCTCATTCTCCACCATGTGTCTGGCGCTTCGGGTGCTCCTCCGGCTCCTACACCTCCCACTCCATATGCTCGGTGGAACTCTTCCTCCGGGCTGAACTATGGTGAGCTAGAGCGTCACTTGTTCGCCTATGTGCCTGCTGCTGATGCTCATGATGAGGAAGGTGACACTGAGGAGCTTTAAGATGAGGATGAGGAAGAGCATGAGGACGAGGACGAGGACTATCATGAGTGATCTCATGGGGCGCTAGCATCGCTCTTCTCCCTTTTTGGTGTCTTGATGCCAAAGGGGGAGAAGTAGTTCTATTAGGTTGTTCGTGGATTTGCATGGGTAGGGCATAAGCACTTGCACTTTTTATTCATTATTTCTTGCTTATGCCCATTTAGCGTTGAACTTTTATATTCATGGTTTGTGACTTGTGGTTGAGACTTTATGTGGTTGTCTGGATGATACCTATGGACTTCATATCATGGATTATGCTCATGGTTATATCTATTCATATCCTACTGCTGGTGGTTTATCACGGAAGGCGCGCGCTCATAATGGTTATCCACTAATAATGGTGATTTATGTCAAGGATGCCTATTCTCTACTTCGGTGGTATGTGTTTTCGCCCTTTTGTCTATGGAATAGATTCACCGATTTGTGTGCATTTGTATTCCAATGCAAAACTCTATTATGCACACATTGAGGGGCAGTCCTTCCATAGTTATCTCTGTTTGTCTTGTGTCTTTCTCCTGCAAATCCTGGTATTGTCATCTAACACCAAAAAGGGGGAGATTGAAAGAGCATTTCATGTTTTCCTATGTTTTGCGTGTTAGATAACAATACTATGGAGACTTTTCATGTGCGCTAAGTGTGCAGGAAGTTTTGAGGGGGGCCGGATTATCCGCCCCTCCAAGGGCTGGATAATCCGGCCTACCTCATCTCTCAAGGAAGCCAAGGCGCGTCGCTCAGTGTCCAGGCAGATTTTCTCCCGGAAAATCCGAACTGGGGCGGTTTTTCCTCCCCAGGCCGGATAATCCGGGTTTCACAAGGACCGGATAATCCGGCCCCTAGTTTTCGAGCAAAAGGAGCCAAGGCGCGTCGCTCAGTATCCGGTCGGATTTTCCACCGGAAAATCCGAACTAGGGCAGTTTTTCTCCCCAGGCCGGATAATCCGGCCTTCGCATAGGGCCGGATAATCCGGCCCCCAGAAGTTGATCAAGGGCAAGCTCGGCGCGATGCTCAGAGAGGGGGGCGGATTGTCTGCCGGACATTCCGAGTCTGGGGCAGAGTTTCCCCAGACCGGATAATCCGGCCCTCACTTGGGCCGGATAATCCGGCCCCCAAAGTGTGCAACGGCTGGTTTTGGAAAGGGGTATAAGTACCCCTTCTTCCCCAACGTCCAGTACACTTGATTCATTCGAATTTGACCAGACCCTGTGCAAGAGCTCTAAATCTCGATCTCCCACTTTAACCACCCTAAGTTCTTGATCTTTGGTGGAATTGAAGGAGGAGAAGTTCATCATCAACATCAAGAATCAAGCACTTCAACTCCTCTCCATTCACTTGGAGAAATCCCTGATCTAGTATTCTCGTTAATACCTAGATCGTGTTATTGTATTTGACAACTTTGTTCTTGTGGCAGCTTGTTGTCATTTTGGGAGCCTCCAAGTTGTTGTGGAGTTGTTGCCCCGCTAGTTGTGTAAAGGCGCCGGTGCCCGCCTCGAAGGGTACCTATAGTGGAAGGTGGATCAGGCCTGTTGTGGCGAGATCCATCGGAGAACAGGGTGAGGCCTTTTGTGGCGTGGTGGTCTTAGTACCGCCCACCCCTCCAACGCAGACGTACTTCCCTTAACAAGGAAGGAACTGCGGTCAAACAAATCATGTGTCTCCGCGTGCTTCACTTTGGTTCACTCGTTCCTCTTCCACTCGCTCCTTACTCGCTAGTAGATAGGTTTGCATATAGGGAAATTCCACACATTAGTTGATCTAGAGAATTTACCTTTGTGCTAAGCCTAAAATTGAAAAAGAATTAAAAATTGGTATAGCACCTATTCACCCCTCCCCCCTCTAGGTGCTCATACGATCCATTTCAAGTACCACTGGATATAGGAATTACGAGGGAAACCAAGCACTCTTCTGATGGGGAAGAAGATGGTGCTTCTTCAATCAGGACTGCATGTATGTCCCCTATATGTAGGTGTCGATGGTTCAACAAATGGATGTCTCCAAATGGTAATATTGTTGTACTACTTATTATCTTCCGGATATAAGCATTTGGGAAGGTTGTTGTGTCCGAAGCTTGTCAAGTTTTTGAGGTGGCTGGGAGGAGGATCTATTGTTTGTGTCATTGTGTGTCCATGTCTAAATGGTGCAAACTGTTTGTTTAGAACTGGTTAACTTCATTTTTTATACATGGGACAAATTACTATTTTTTGTATGCCAAATTTCTTATACCTTTATAGTGTCTTCAAGTTGTAGTAGAGCATTCTCCATATAAATTCTTTAGAATAGAGGTCCTTAATCATGAGAAAATCCAGAAGCCTACGCCTACAAAGGTATGTTGGTTCGTTATATATATATGTGTGTGTTGGTTATAATGTTGGTACTTGTTTAGTGGAAGGGCCACACCTTAATGGTTCACCTTAATGGTTCAGTACTACATCCAAAATTTTAGTTCAATTTTTGGCATGTCAATAAATCATGGGAGCTTAATTTTCTCCACCAAATTTATACTTTTTTAATTACCTACATAATCTTGTTTGTGCTTGATTCTATCCAGCGGTTCACATATATATAAAGAGGAGATTTCCCATAGATAGGTATTTTACTATCAACTACAAAGAAGTCTATCATGATTTGATACAAATGATTTTTTGCTTGATTTCTTGCAAAGTCACCATTCCTCGATAAAAGAGCGTGAGGCTTGGATGCCTTCATGGCTAAAAGGTGAGAGCAGCTTGATCCGTGACAAAACATAGCAGCCCAAGTGGTGCAATCATTGTCTTCATGCCCATTGGATCCATAGAGCTCGTGCTAGAGAAGAAAAGAAAGGCATTTCCACGCACAAGTGTGTTTTCTTGTTTTGAGCTACTCGGTGATTTGCAAATTGGCTGGTGGCACAATTTCAAGAACAGTGGTGTCTTGGCCGCTATCAGTATTGTCTAGAAGCATGTCTCTCTGATTCTCTGAAGTTGCAGCTCACCGAGTCCCGGGAGGTGACACTGGATGTGTAGTGGATACATTTAAACATAAAAAAGGTGTTTCATATAAAAAATTTCAATGTTCCTTCGTTTGAAGGAACAATACTGATTGTATTCCTGCCTCTCTGGCCAGGTTTTTTCACTTCATTCTAAGTATATGCACATGACTATTGTTATTGTATGTTTCAAGCAACAGAACAAGTATATAAGCGAGAATACTAAATGTTTAGGTGTTGATGTTGTCTCATGCTTATAAGATTAAAATTTTCGTACTCGGAAACGAGATATGTGCTGCTCGGTAACGTTCTTAAAAAATATTTGTACACATTACTACAAGCTTGAAAATGAGTAAGATTTTATTTATTGAATATGTATTGTATAATTTTGTATGTTAGTCGGCATGTGCATTGCATCTACATGATTAGTGGATCTACAAATATTTGATTACAATCATCATTTTAACTTCTAAAGTTATTTATTATAATTTTAACGTATGTAATATGTTTAGTAAGATTATTTATTAGTCCATACGTGAGTGCACGTACATGATAACTAGTAATAGAAAATGGGATACAATTAGGGATCATATGTATAGACTAGAAAACACTATATCCCATAAATCATGGTGCACCTTGTATGTTACGCCTGGACATGCATGCTCAAAGCCTAAACAATATGTATTGTACAATATTACATATGCTTGCGCTAGACCTAGGAATTACGTTAAATTATGCATCTTGTTGCAGGATTTTGTTCTTGGACAGAACAAGAGCAATATAATTACGCAAGAAGATAGCAACATCTAATAAAATGAGAACGAATTAACATGTTGGTCTAAAAGACAAATCTTGCATGTCTACCATATTTTGTTGTCTATTAAAAGTATAATTATACAAACCACCATCCAAGATAAAAAATTACAAATGGTGCTATCTACTCAATAGAAAAAATATGACAAATTAGAAGATTAGGAACAACTACGGCTGAAAAATTTACTATATCTCCGACCATCTATTAAAACACCTCCATATATATGTTCATATCGCAAGACTGTGTTTTATGCCCCCAAAATTACAACTTGGTTAGTGGTATCATAATCATAGTGCCAGGTTAAACTAACTGTTAGCCATTTATTTTATTGCTAGTTTGACTTAAATTTCCCTTTTGGATTTATTACAATCCTAAAATTCTAGAAAATACAAATGTGGTTAAAACTTAGTCATACCTTTCACTTAGTACCACCCCACATACACATCCACGGTACACATCGATACGACACATTGAATCTTGTCCCTACTTAAATTTTCTAAGGTAAGTAAGTTGTTGTATTGGAGTATGTCAAATCACATGTGCATTATTAATTTTGTAAATCCCTAGAAAAGTCTACCAAGATATGATGGATCATACCTCACAACATTTTCTTTAAAAGAAAGCAACGGGTGAGACAATAACGATTAGTGTTTTACAAATACTAAGAATTCAAATTCGCATCTGTGAAGACTTGAACATGTGTGACTAGGTTGCACATCCACCGCCTAGAAAGATGAGCCAGGCGCACTTCTTCATTCCTCGCAGCATTGTCAAGCAACCATTTGATCTTCTATTAAGACATTTGAACAGCATTGTCAAACAATCATTTGATCTTCTATTAAAATATTTGAATCTAATTGAAATATGAAAATCTTCTATATTTTTGTAAAATCGTGTTTCTTCAAATTCTACCACTTGCTATTTTTATAAAATATCAAATAGCATCATTCATACCTACTTCACATGTACATCACTCTGTCACTAGTTGGCATATTATTTCTTTGGTATTCAATATCTTTATTACATGTAAATGTTGAAACTTGCAAATTTAAACCTCGGCTTTTTCTCTACCCTACCCACACACCTAGAAGGGGTTAAAATGTGACCCTTGGACCCACTAACTAACCCTTATCTCCCTACCTCTTATGTGTGGGCACGTCTTTCCATAATCAACATGCCCATACATTTGCCAACACACAATTTAGGACAAGCCAAAGTTGTGTACTATGTTTTTCTACCTCCTCTTGTTCTCCATGTCCCCACACCCTCGTGATTGTTGAGTGAAAGTGCACTCATTTTTAACCTCGCTTAAACTGGAGATTTCTCAACATTTTGACGAGATTATTCCTCTGACCCATCTCTAATTACTAATTATGGCATAGATGTGCAAATCCCTTTGGTTATTTACTTCCTTGCATAAATGGACATGTTAATCATGAAATTTAAGAAAATAGAATAGTTAAGAATCAGGTGCTGAAGGATTTCCCAAGTTACCATTCTCTCAAAGTGAATCATAACTAACTTTAATGAGCTCTAGTACAATCATATCTAACTGCTTTGAATGTATGGCTCACTATACTGCATGTCAGTGGATTTGCTTGGTCAATCCAAGCAATCTTCATGAAGGGACACCCTAGTAATTCACAACAGAAGGCCTCTGAAACCAAGCTTCATCCACTACCCAGCCGCCACAAGAGAATGTCATCCATTCCTCAACGAGGAAGCTCTATAGCCATCACCTCCATCTCCACATCCCTTCCCATAATTCTCCATAGCCATCTACTTCTAATATAGATTCATTCATTGTTGGCGACATCGTAAGACTATTTTGTTATTCATCTTCAAATATTTTTTAATACAATATTTATGATTGTTGATCTAATCATGTGTGAGTAGTCTTCACGGGATAAGGGTTGAGGTCTAACCTCGCAGCAATATGTGCACCTTGATATGTTACTGTTTGTGCAATTGAATACATATATGTGTGTATATTTATGTTCTCTTGTGTTTGTCTTGATCCTAGGACTTGTTAGGTACCCTAGACCCAAAGATCGATAAAGGTAAATGTGTGAGTAGAGGAGAGAATAAAGCTTTGCGTGAAACCTAGTGAGAGTATGGCCACAATGACTTTATATATCTTAATGCTTTTGGTCTATTTATATTAATAATTGAGGCAACCCCACTAGATGGATAGGACCACGGTTGGAGAATTGAATACATAGTGCTATGGTAATATGCTATGGTGTTATCAGGATGCATTGCCGACATATATCCCTGAATGCATAAATATACATTACCACTAACGATGATTCGTTTTATCTTTCATATCCCATTTGTGTGTGCACGGCTATAGGTGAATTCTGGGTCTGACCTTCATAAAAACCACAAAATATAATAGTGGGCCCGGTAAACAAAGATTCTACAAAACTCTACAAGGCTTGTTCAAAGTGATCTTATGCCAGGCAAGTGCTTTCTGGTTTGATAACTACTAGACTCTAGGGGAAAAGATAATGTACTATATTTGTAATCTGGTTCGAACGTAGCAGTGCCATGACACTCTTCTTCAATTTGACAACCACCTCGAGGCCCTATCAACTCTCCTCATCCATGGTAGGATCAAACTCTAGTTCTCGGGGTGGTGTTCACACGTCTACATCTCTTAGCCATGACCCTTATTGATCTCCTCCTTATGTGTTTCCTTTCCACTGCCTGCTAGCAGGCCTACCACAACTTCTCATGTGCTTTAATGCTTCTAAAGGAGATGCATAACTCGGTATTATCTTGAGTCACAGGATGCATCCACTCTATCCAAGCGTCCACCAAGCGACTAAAAGGTACATGCTTATCCTGCATTCCTTTAGCACCTCAGCCATCACATCCCTTAGCCAGGACCCCTACCAATCTCCTCCTTGCGCCTCGTCTTACGACAACTCTCTAACAGGCCTATAAAAACCTCTCAAGTGCTTTGGTACTTCTCTGGGTTTTATTCTTATCCAATATCCATGTGTTGCTTCTAGTGGGCCAAGTGTTCAAACACACACTTTTTAGCAAAACAATAAGATTCTATTCTTATCGAGTGCAAATGATTTTGATTGTTTCTATTTTCCTTTTCTTTTCGTCTCATGTTCATTTTTTTTATTATCTTAGATGTTATAAATATATTCTTTCACCCTTCATTCTCCTTCTTATTATGTGTTTTATCATATGTACATGATTTTTGTCCTTTCTATTTTTTTTTTATTCATGTTTATTTATATTTTTTACTTTTCCACTTTCATATTCATTTTTCTTTTGGTTATCTCCCATAAAATATATGAACTTTTTTCTAACATGGGAGAACAACAATGTTTTTGAGTTCACTTAAACATATTTCCGGATAGACAAAAATGTTCATAGTTAATTTTTCATGTTTTAATTATTTAATATTTTGTAACATAAAAAATAATAATTTTTAAGAACATTTATTTGTAAGTTAAAAAGATGCAGTGTACATCCACATTATTGATATTTATATTAGTTTGGTGAGGTACAATATACATGTAATAGAAAAGGAATTTTTTTTTAAAAAGCTAATATAGAAATGCAAATTAAAAGTGAGGAATGATACGGTAGGAAATAAAAGAATTAAATAAAATATTAACAAAAAGAATAAATGAAAAAGGGAAATGGATACATCAAAAGCTAACATGGCCTAGCCCATTACGTCCTTGTCCCAGTACGTGTAGGTCATGAGTCAGGATTCTACAAGGTCTCATTTACATTAGTACATTTCCTTGGATATATTAGAACAAGTTGTTCATATATGCAAGGCATGCCTTATAGAAGGGGTTGTTGTATTGAGTCATATTCTATAGCTAGATCGGCCAAAAATATAGACATGACTGACAACCATTAATAATGGTGATATAGACATGGTCAACACTCATGGGCCAAGTAAAATATAGAATGACTAAATTAAACATATAGTCACCAATATTTTATTTTTCAATAATATGACGACATTATTAAAAAATAAAATATTTTTGAACTATGTCTCTAGAATCTATTGAAACGATTAAAAAATGAAATCACTCGAACTCTTACTGTAACTGGAAAGTGTGCGGACGGATTGTTTCTTAAATTGATTAAAATATGACTTAAATAATTGATTTTATGAATTATAAAATACATTTTAAATTGAATTTTGTCTATGTATGGTTATATTTTTATAGTTTCCTAAAACAATGAAATATTTGGCACGTATTTGGAATATTTTTGAAAATTATTGAAATATGACTAGAATAATAGAAATTTGTGTGAAATCTCCATCGAACATTTCTGGAAGTGATTTAACTGGTTTGAATATTTATGAAATATATGTGTATTCTCTTTGGAAACAATAATTTTTTATATAAAAGTAAAACATTGTTTTTTAGTGTAACTCGGAAAATTGATTTTGTTAACCAAAATGCCTTATATAAGAGAATATCATGAAAAAAATGATTGTTCAGCTCATGAGATATATTCCAAAATATATGGAAAACCAGAAAAAGGAATACAAAAATACAAAATAATACTATTGGAGCCACC
The DNA here is from genome assembly GCA_916181665.1 of Avena sativa. Lineage (NCBI taxonomy): Eukaryota > Viridiplantae > Streptophyta > Magnoliopsida > Poales > Poaceae > Avena > Avena sativa. The sequence continues at coordinate 57,394,447 of OV702292.1, forward strand.
TGACTGGTCAAGCCCGCCCCTCACATAATTGAGCCATTATAAATAACTTAGCGGTCCATATTTCTGCTATTTCTATGTTGATTTTATCAGGGTCTAAATTCAAGGTTGCATTTGACATTAAAGTTTTCCATATAGTACTGTAGTAGAAAACAATACAGTACTACACAGTACGGTAATAGACTTAACATTTTCGCAAAAAAAGGGTAATAGACTGAACCCCATTTACACTTACAAGTTGCACTTTTGTGATTTCTTTTGATTCGCTTGCCCTATATCTCAATTTATTTTATTTATATGCATCAAGTATGAGAAATAAAGTGCTAATTTTTTGTAGAGAGTAGAGCATAGAGACGTTGAGTGGCTGACACGAGCTACTTTGCTAAACATATACGGTCACTTCCATCTATCTGCCAACTTCTCCAGCTAACTAATTTTCCCGGTGGCATGTGGCGTGCAGCACAAAAATACTAGACCTACGGGCAACTTGCTACGGAATTAGATTTACGGGCTGACGTGCATGCACTCGGTTGGTTCTAATTACCCAGAAGAGGTCGCTCCACGTAGGACTACTGACACCGAGGAACTCGAGCGTGACGATCAGACCGCGCTCGATGTTATTCTTCAGCAGCTTCGGCACCCGGGTGGAGACGTGGAAGTCGAGGCCGCCCTTCATGAGCTGCATGGTGATGTCGTCCTCGGTCCCCGGTATCGTGGTCTGCGTGGCGAAGGCCATGTCGAACAGCGGGCGCTCGATGGTTCCGACCACGACGGGGTCGGCGCCCATGATGGCGGCGCTCACCCCGTCGCCGAAAATGCCCTGGCCGAATATGGTGTCGAGGCGGCCCTCCAGAGGCCCGTAGAACGCCAGGAGGGTGAGCTCGGAGCAGGCCACGAGGACGCGCGCGCCGCGGTTGTTCTCGGTGAGCTCCTTGGCGAGCTGCAGCGCCCTGCCGCCGCCAGAGCAGCCGTTGAGGCTAAGTACGGTGCGGGAGACAGTGGGGCGGAGGCCGAGGAGCGACGCCAGGTGGAGGTTGGCGCTCGGGGCCTTGCCGCCGGAGTAGGTGCTGAAGACGAGGTGGGTTATGTCCGACGCCGGGCGGTTCCACTCGGCGATGGCCTTCTCCGCCGCGGACGTCATTTCTATGCGAGCGTCGAGTGTCGGCAACGTTCGGTCGATGAAGTCCGGATGCGCGCGGAGGAGCTCCTCGTTGAGGTGCGCGTAGCGCTTCTCGATCCCTGAATTCTTACCTGAACAGGAGAATATTTAAATACAGTACGTAGTTATCTCCTGTCAATTTATATGGAAACGATCGTACCCCTTCTAGGGGATCGGGTGCGTGTTATATATTAGTGAAAGGTCCCCTATGTGGCATATACAGAGTTTGTATAGTATACGATCGGAATACTACTCCGTATCGTATACATATACATGTTACATCTCTAACACCCTCCCTAAGCTAAACCTAGCAGAGGTTTAGATTACGTTTAAACTTATTTAATTTCTTAGAACATAGAGTCTTGGTGAAGTCATCAACTATTTGATCTTTACTGGAAATAAACCTGACGTCTAGTTGCTTGCTGGCAACTCGTTCTCGAACAAAATAAAAATCTATCTAAATATGCTTGGTATGAGCATGAAAAACAGGATTTGCATACAAGAATGTAGTACCAAGGTTATCAGACCAGAGACAAGGTTTCTCCTTAAGTGAGACACCAAGCTCACGAATAAGAGCTTCAACCCAAATCAATTATGCAGTAGCATTTGCCAGTGCTTTGTATTCTGCTTCAGTGCTGGATCTAGACACAGTAGGTTGTTTTCTGGCACTCCATGAAATCAGGTTGGGACCAAAGAAAATTGCAAACCCACCAGTAGATCGTAGATCATCAAGATCACCTGTCCAATCTGCATCTAAAAAAGCATCAAGATCACCTGTCCAATCTGTATCTAAAAAAGCACTGAGCAATGTAGATGAGGACTTCTGAAAAGTCAGTCCAAGTTGCCGTGTACCCTGAATATAGCACAATATCCTTTTTACTGCGGTCCAGTGAGTAGTGGTAGGAGCATGAAGAAACTGGCATACCTTATTAACGGAAAAAGCAATATCGGGTCTGGTAACTGTCAAATATTGAAGTGCTCCTACAATGCTCATGTACTGCGTACTATCTTCAGGCCCAAGAGGAGAACCAGTATGTAGAGACAATGTATCATTAACAGACAGGGGTGTCGTACATGGTGTGCAATCCTTCATACCAACACGTGTGATTAAATCTTGAGCATATTTGTCTTGATTCAAGACTAAGGTATTCTGTTGTTTGTGAACCTCAAGACCCAACAAAAAATGAAGATCTCCAAGATCTTTAAGAGCAAACTCATCACCCAATTTTTGAAGTAGTGTAGAGATGGCAGTGTCTGAAGAACTTGTCACAATGATATCATCAACATAAATGAGTATGAACATGGTGATACCTGACTTATCAAAGAGAAACAAAGATGTGTCGGCCTTAGATGGAACAAACCCAAGAGTATGAAGCTTGGAGCTAAGTCTGGAATACCACGCTCGAGGTGCCTGTTTTAGTCCATACAGTGCTTTATCAAGCTTGCAAACATAGTTGGGAGTAGCGGAAGATTGGAACCCAGGTGGTTGTTTCATGTATACTTCCTCTTCTAGAACGCCATGTAAAAACGCATTCTTTACATCTAGCTGTCGTAGACTCCATCCTTTTTTGAGACCGAAATAGATAGAACAAATCTAATTGTACCTATTTTAACAACTGGACTGAAGGTATCATCATAGTCAATCCCATACCTTTGTTTGAAACCTTTGGCGACAAGACGAGTTGTATACCTGTCAATAGTACCATCAGCATGTCGCTTGATTTGATAAACCCACTTGCAGTCAATGATATTATGATGACAACATGGAGGAACAAGATGCCAAGTTTGTTAGCACGAAGAACATCATACTCATCTTGCATAGCTAGTTTCCAGTTTGTATCATTAATAGCCTCATTTAAATTTTTCGGTTCGCCTGTAGATGTTAAAAGAGCATATTTGATTGTGCCATCAGTGTAGATCTTGGGCTGCCTTATACCTTTTTGTAACCTTGTTCTAGGTTCAGGTGGTTGCTCAGCAGCAAGGGAAGCAACAGGGGCTGATGCAGCCGATCCGGGCGAAAAACGCGCCTCAGAGCCACCAGCAGCAGAGCCCACATCCTGGGAGGCATCAGCAGTCACGTCAGGAGCTGAGAAAGGGGAAGTGACATGGGTATACCCTACAGGTACTCGAGCTTGGTATATACAGTCCAAATACGTATAGGCCCATGGTGTCGCCAAGACCCAGATAGAAGGACTCGAGTAACCTGCGGACTCTCGATTGCTTGAAGATCAAGAAAAAGATAAAGATAGAAAGTTTGAAGGGAAGAACCCTAACTTGTAACCGACTCGACCTGCTACCCGAGACTTAGCCTATCTATATAAGGTCTAGGAGGGGGCGGCGAGGAGGACACACGCAACCCTAGCTTCCACAAACCCTCGCCAGATTGCATCTGCGCACTGTTGTAACTTTCGACTCCCTCAATAATTCCACGAGCAGACAAGCAGGAGTAAGGACCTCTACGAGGCCTGAACCTGGGTAAATCCTTTGTCCCCTGTGTGCTTGTTTGCTAGCCAATAGATGTCTCCAGCGCTCCCTCCTTCTCCAAAACCCAAGTCCATAACAATGGGCATTGATGAGTTAAACCCTCGTCAATTGGCGCCGTTTGTGGGAACAGGGAGTGCTGATGTTGCGGCTTCTTCGGCCCCATCAACTACGATCTACAACTCCGCAACAGCGGAGATTCGCGAGCTCTTCAGCGCCTTCGACTTCACCGTCCACACACCGGCCACTCGCCCGGCCTTCGAATCCGTGGGCGACGGAGTCAGCTTGGTGATTGGGAGCTTCCGCTTCCAAGTTGGACAGATGGGCACGCTTCGCCTGCCTGATCAGCCGACAGCACTGGTGATTGCCCCGGCGTCTTGGTTCCCTCCATCGATCGGCACCGCCAGCGAGCTCAATGCTCCGGTGGCAGTTGGGAACATGGTCAGCGACAGCAGTCGCGACTCCGATCTAAGCAATCTGGCCACTGAAGATGGAACTTACGGTTCCGGATCTGAAAGTTGTGGAAGCAACAGCTTCCCTAATCACTTCATGTGCGCCGTCATCAACCCGGGCGACACCTCCTCCAACCGCGGTAACGGTGGCAACACCGGCAACGGCACCGATCCACCCAATCGCGGCAACGGTGGTAACGCCGGCAACGGCACCGACCCACCCAACACCGGCAACGGTGGCAACGGAGGAGCAGTCGAACCTCCTAGCATGATCAACAAGCAAACCGGCGAACGCGTCGTGATCAGGCTCAATGAGCAAGAGTGGGATCGCTGTCACGAAGCCCTACGAGGTGCACCTCTACCCTTCGGGTCCCCGTAGGAACTGCTGATGGGCTACCACTGGCTCCTAAAAGAGGAATCCAAGCACCAAAAACAAGCAATCGCGCAACTTGAGGCGCGTAAAAAGGCGGCGGACGAGTCGAGCCTTCATCGCGCTGGGCTCTCCTCCTACGGAGGATCCTCCTCAAGAGCAACGAGCACCTCGCCAAGAAGAGGCAATCGCGGATGGCTCACCTCACCGAACAAGAGCGCATAGACGCCGCGAAAGTCCTCGACTTCGGCTCTATGACAGTCGACACGAGAGGCAACGTGGTTCCCAGGACACCACAGGCCGCGGTGACAGCAGCCACCATGTACCTTCTCAATAACCAGCCACCAGCTGGAGATCCCCGAACGGCCATGCACCAATCTACGATCGCGGGCCTAGGGCTAATCGAGGCCGCCCTCGACAAGGAACCGGTACCAGACCCAAAAAAAGGGCAAAGCACTAGCAAAGCGCTACTCCTCGCCCTCGTCCAGCGATGACAGTCATGACCTGTCTCGTCGCCGCCGCTCACGGCGACACGATCGCGACTATGATGCACGCGACGAACTCACGTAGCGCAAGATCGACAAGTCAAGGGCATGACGTGCTCAGTCGACTGACTCGGAAGAAGAAGATGGGGAGCTCTGCGGCGCCAGATGCTTCAGCAGATCCATCAGGCAAAAGCGAATGCCTAAAGGGTTTAAACTCCCATCGGAGAACCCGAAATTTGACGGTCTGCAGGACCCCAAGATCTGGCTGGAGGATCACATCTCCTCCGTCAGGCTACATGGAGGCAGTCGAAGTACTGCCATGCAATGCTTGCAGCTACAGCTGCAGGGCGCCGCCCGGGCATGGCTCAATAACCTCTCATGCGGATCCATTCGCAGTTGGGATGAGCTAGTCTACAGCTTCGTGCGCAACTTTAAGGGCACGTATAAACGCCCCGCCTCAATTGAAGAACTGAGGTGCTGCCAGCAAAGATCTGGCGAATCGTTGCGCTCTTACATCCAAAGGTGGTCCATCATCAAGAACTCCACGGAGAACATCTCGGAAGACCGCGCGATTGATGCATTCAACGGTGGTGTCCGCCGCATGGAACTCAGGGAGGAGCTAGGCCGCTCAAAGCCCCAGACCATCGACCACCTGATGGAGATCGCGAATCGGTGGGCAGATGGAGAAGATTCGGTGAAGAATCGCGTTCACTCTGACGAGGAGGCAGAACTCGAACGAAGACGCGACCGCCGGAGTAAGTGTCGCATGCGCATCTACGACGATCGCGATGACGTCAACATGGTCGCAGCTGGCTACGCCGATACACGCGACGATAACCGCAACGGCGGATACCGCAGCGGCGAATACCGCGACTCCGGGAAAACCACGCAAGTGTGGCAACGCCGCACTCGTGATGAAGCACCCGCGACCTCCATCGAGGACAAACTGTCCGGGCCATGCACGGTACACTTCTACATCGACAAGCATGATGGCAAGAGAAAGTCCAGACACCTCATCAAGGACTGTCGCAAGTTCCTCAAGCTATATGAGGGATTGGTTCGGATGAACCGCAATGCAGTCGAAAGAGGCTACGGAGCCGCTCCAGGCGCCGTGGCACATGGCGCACCACCACCACCACCTGGGCCACCCCCGAACGGAGCTGCACCGGACCAGCACCACGGAGGCGAACCGTACCCATGGGCCATGGGTACCATGATGATCCAAAAGGGGCGCCCCTCCAATAGGGTGCAGAAGGCCATCACTCGCCAAGTTAACTTGGCCATGCACTTGCCACCATCCACCACTGAGTACCTCAGTGGCAGTGAGTTGTGCATTACATTTGACAAACGCGACCACCCGCCTCAAGTACCTCGCCCAGGTCATTGCCCCCTCGTACTCGAGGCGCAAATTGGAGGCTTCGACATGAGTCGCGTCTTCATGGATGGCAGAAGTGGAATCAACCTCATATTCGTGAGTACCTTGCGAGCAACGAGGATCCCTCTAACCTGCTTGGAGGCATCAGACACAACGTTCCACGGCATCGTCCTAGGGAAAGGCGTATACCCCCTGGGCAAAATCAACCTCGACATCATATTCGGCACGCCAAGGAACTTCCGGCGCGAGCGCATCGACTTTGAGGTCGTTGATTGTCCCTCAATATACCACTGCATCCTCGGACGCGTCGCGTTCGCTAGGTTCATGGCGGTACCCCCACTACGCATACCTGCAGATGAAAATGCCAGGTCCCAACGGCATCATCACGATCAACGGGAGCTTTGAGCGATCTGACAGTTGCGACAGGGAATTCAACAGAATCTCCCAGTCCTTCGGCATGCAGGAGGAGCTCGCGTGATTGAAGGAAATGACAGACAACAGTCTGCCTCCCCTGAGTAGGCCAAGCTCACCTGACCTCTCCTTCGACTCATCTGTGCACACAAAAAAGGTGCAGGTCCATCCATCAGATCCCTCTAAAACGGCCCTCATCGCCAACAACTTGAGTCCCGCATAGGAACTCACGCTCGTCGAATTCCTCCGTGAGCACTAGGAATTTTTTTCCTGGTGTCCTGCGGACATGCAAGGAGTTCCCAAGAAATTCGCCGAGCATGCACTCAACGTCAACCCTGACGCAAGGCCAGTCAAGCAAACAATCAGGCGACTGTCTGAGCCACGAGCGCAGGCAGTCGGAATGGAGATCAACAGACTCCTCGAGGCCAAATTCATACGCGAGATCAAGGAAAGCACTTGGCTCGCCAATACGGTGTTGGTACCAAAAAAGGACACGGATATCCTACGGATGTGCGTAGAGTTCACTTCTTTAAACAAGCATTGCCCAAAAGATCACTTCCCGCTACCACGGATCGATCAAATCATCGACTCAACCGCCTGATGCGAGCGCCTCTGCTTCCAAATTCGAATGAAGGAGGAAGACCAGGAGAAGACCGCGTTTACAACGCCCTTCGGTGTGTTCTGCTACAACACAATGCCCTTCGGGCTAAAAACACGGGAGCCACATACCAGCGGTGCATGCAGGCTTGCCTCAAGGAACAACTGGGTCGTAACATCCAAGTCTATGTTGACGACATAGTAATCAAAGCCAAGGAAGAAGCCTCTCTAATCGACGACTTGCGCGAAAACTTCGCCAATATCGATCGTTACCGGATAAAGCTCAATCCGGACAAATGCGCCTTCGGCGTACCATCTGGGCAGCTGCTCGGGTATCTCATCTCCGCGAGAGGGATTGAGGCAAACCCGAAAAAGATAAAGGCCATACTGGCCATGGAGAAGCCAAAGAACATAAGAGGCGTCCAGCAACTAGCCGGGCGAATCGCGACCCTCAGTCGAATTATCAGTCGAATGGGAGAAAAGGCACTGCCCTTCTATCAGCTCCTCCGCAAAGCTGACAAATTCGAGTGGACCAATGAAGCGCAAGAAGCATTCGAAGATCTCAAGCGTCTGCTATCCACCTCGCCAGTATTGCTGACTCCACGAGAAAGGGAACCACTACTGCTGTACATCTCCGCTACCAACCAAGTGGTTAGCATAGTGCTCGTCGTCGAGCGGGCCGAGGAAAACAAGGTCCACGGCGTACAACGCCTGGTATACTACCTCAGCGAGGTCCTCACGCCAACAAAACAGCGGTACCCGCACTACCAGAAGCTGGCGTACGGCGTCTTCATGACCGCCCGGCGACTGCGCCATTACTTCCAGGAACACCCAATTGTGGTAGTCAACGACGCCCCATTGGGACATATCCTCAATAACCCCAACGCCACGGGGCCAGTCGCGCTTTGGGGAATCGAACTGTCTCCACGAGACATCACATACGAAAAGCGTGACGCAATCAAGTCGCAAGTTCTCCCTGACTTCCTCATGCATTGGATGGAAAACCAACTCCCGGACAAGCCAGATATGTCCTACCTCTGGACAATGCACTTCGATGGGTCCAAACGGAAAGATGGAGCAGGAGCAGGTGTCATACTGACATCACCTCAAGGGGACAAGCTGAAATACATCCCGCGAATGCAGTTCACAGCCTCAAACAACGAGGCTGAATACGAGGTCCTGTTGCACGGGATAACGATGGCAAAAGCCTGCGGCGCAAAGAGGCTCATCATATATGGCGACTCCAAGCTGGTCGTCAACCAAACAATGCACGAGTGCGACACACTGAACAACAACATGATCGCATACCGCGACCTCTACGACACACTCAAAGGAGACTTCGATGGTTGCGAGTTGCGACACATAGGTCGCGAAAGTAACGAGGAGGCGGACACACTCGCCAACGTAGGCTCCACCTGCGCCCCCATACCACCTGGGGTATTTCTCGAGCACATATGCGAACGCTCCATCAAGACAAAGGCCGCAGAGAAGAAAACAAGCGCAGCAACGGACTCGGGGGCTACGCCACCCAATGAGCCAATGGCACTCGATGACTTGGAGCACACGACTCGAGGGACCAATGAGCGTCATGATGATCGAAGAATCCTGGACGCAGCCGTACATTACGTACCTCCTCAGCAAGCGCCTACCGGATGACCCAACAGACGCACGGCACATCGCACGACGCTCCAAGGCATTCGCCGTTATCAACGGCGAACTGTATAAACGCAGCATCATAGGCGTGTTACAATGATGCGTCTCCCTAGCCGATGGAAGATCAGTCCTCCTCGACATCCATGAAGGGACCTGCGGGCACCACGCCGGCAGTCGCGCCCTCGTTGCCAAAACTCTACGAGCTGGATTTTACTGGCCCACGGCCATGCGTGACACCAAGGACATAGTCCAAAAGTGCAACGCTTGTCAGCGATTCGCGGACAAACCACACGCACCAGGCACAGAACTACGGCCCATTCCATTGGCCTGACCCTTCGCACAATAGGGGCTTGACATGGTGGGCAAGCTCCCAAGGTCCTCGCAAGGAGGCTACGTCTACCTCTTGGTCGCAGTCGACAAGTTCACCAAGTGGATTGAGGCCATGCCAGTGACCAAGTAATTAGGGCACGGCGCGGTCAAGTTCTTCGAATCCATTGTCTACCGTTTCGGCGTGCCGCACAGCATCATCACTGACAACGGGATGAACTTCACATCCAAGGAGTTCCAAGAATTCTGCGGAAACCTGGGGATCAACATCAGTTACACCTCAGTCGCGCATCCACAGACCAACGGTCAGGTGGAAAAAGCAAATGGGCTCGTCTGGAGCGACATCAAGAAGCGACTCCTTCGACCACTCGAGCAAGCCGCGGGTTGCTGGCCAGATGAGCTCCAATCCGTACTTTGGAGTCTACGAACAACTCCAAACAGCGCCACGGGCTACACGCCATTCTTTATGGTGCACGGAGCAGAAGAAGTACTACCCGCCGAAGTGCGATACAAGGCGCCGCGCGTACTCGCTTACAGCGAACAAGAGTCATCTCTTGCACTCGAAGACTCCGTCGACCTCCTCGATGAGGCAAGAGAAATCGCCGCAGAAAGATCCACGATCTACCAGCAGAACCTGCGCAACTACCACAGCAGAAGGCTTCGCCCCAGATCCTTCATCGAAGGTGACCTGGTCCTGCGACTGAAGCATCAGGGGCATCTCAAGCTCGAGTCCCCCTGGGAAGGACCGTACGTGATTACAGAAGTAATCCCAGGTGGTGCCTATCGCCTTCAAGATTTAGAGACAGGAGTCGCATACTCCAACTCTTGGAACGTCGCACAACTGCGACGCTTCTACCCCTAGTTGTTTTACTTTTTACATCAAAAATAAGGCTACTCAGCCAAGGCTACTTAGCCACACATTGTACCTCGTACTGCTCTTCAAATAAATAAAAGCTAAGTGCCCCAAAACTCTGTGTTTTCTTTCACTTTTGTCAATTTTATACTCGGGAGCTACGCCACCCTACCTACATCTGTTCTTCGAACCAATAAACGCGATATCCTGAGTAGCTGGCACATCAATCAAACCCCTTAACGCAAACTCAACCCAGCCGCAACGCGCCTGGCAGGTTGACAAAGGGATGGCCAGGCTAACGAAAAGGAATCGCATAGTGCAACGCACCTGACGCTGACAAAGCTATTTGTACACATTCAACAATAAATTATCTAAAAATATATATGAACTTTACAACACAAATACACTTATGTACAGGATACAAATCTAGCTACTGCTGCAACAGAAGAACATTGGTTTGTTCCTCGAAGAAGTCGACAATCTCCTCTGCTGGACGGTCCACCGCCTGATAGTGTGGTACCATATTCCAAGAAGATCCGGCCGGCGGCGCTGGCGGCCCGGAAGCAATGGCGGCGACATCCACGTCAGGCATGTGCAATCGCACCATTGAGAGGGCAGCCTTGGCACCAGCCACCAACTGCTGCCTCACGCACTCGCGAACCGCGGACATATCTTGAAATTTGGCCAGGAGAGCCAGCAGGCTTGATGGAGTGTCATCCAACGGGAACATCGCCCGATAGATGTTCTTCAAACACGACTGCGACTTCTTCAGGAAGAGCAGCACTCGCGAAGCGCGATCCTGCAGGGTCGCCAATGCAGTCGCACGATCATGATCTACCCAGAAGTATCCACTCTCTTGAAGTTGCTCCTGGGTGAGATCATGAAGGCGGATGGCAATCCTATCCTTCTCCTCCTGCGGACGGCGTGCGCTAACAACTACACGAAGCAGCACCAACAGCATGAGTACAACGTACCATTGCAACTAACTACAAAGGAAACGATGAGGACAAGCAAACTAACACTTAAATTGGTCACCTAGCCGCGTCACCTCGCCAAGCAGATATTGCTCGCGGGCGGTGGATTTTTCCGCCTTCGACTTCCACACGTTTGCATTACCACGGATCAGGGGCAACTCACGCTCTAGCTGCTTCACGCGATCATGAAGTTGCGACAGCAAGGATAGCTCCTCTACCCTGGAGCGCGGTGGTGCCACTGTCTCATCAAGAGATGGCGAATCCTGGTTTCCCCCCACAGGACCACTCGATGTGCCCTACCACAAGTCAAGACAAAAGCAAATAAGGCGACCAAATCAACACAAAGGCAAGGGGAACAGATGCATTCAAGATAAGCATAAGTGTTTACAAACACACTCGCTAGCAGGCATGTTCTCCAATCAAAAGGCCAATTCATCAACTATTACAAAAATTAACTACGGGGCAACTAGCTTCTTCGACTTCGACGGCTTCGGGGGCTTCATCAAGTCCGTGGCAGTATCAGACGCCACAGACTTTCCGCCAGCTCCTAAGGCCGAAGCCTCCGCGATCTTCTTAGCACGCTGGAGCTCCTCCGAATACTTGGCAACAGTATTTATCAAGGAATGGCCATATTTGGCACATGCAGTCGCAAAGGGAGCGAATACTACCTGCTGACCATCCGCGCCAACAGGCATCGTCTTCGACACCGCAGAAGGATCTATTTCGACTCCGGGGGCTTGCACCATGGCAAGTGACATGGTCGTGCCAGCCGCGTGGAGGGAGTTCTTGTACATGGCAGGCACACCCCTGGCGAGCGACTCCACCAGCTCTTCCATATTGTCGACCAGCTCCGCCTTCGGCATCAACTCCTCCCGGAGGCTACTAAGGGTAACCTTGGCCTTGGACAACGTATTTTGGACAGCGGCGCTACGATCCTCGACCGCAGACACCGCGCCCGCCAGAGCGTCATCGCGACAAAGGGCTTGCGGATCAAAACTCAAGTCGCCAGCATCTACACCGAAAATACACACATGGATCAAACTTCTAGTGCCACCGGCAAAAACTCTAGATGCAGAGAAGAACATCAATAAAATATCTACCAGTAAAGGTACCTGAGAGGGCCTTGGCGACTGAGAATAGTTGCTCTCCGAACAACTTCTCCCTGGCCACAAAGGAGGCGCGCAGATCCTCTTCGCGCTTCTGGGCATCATCACGATCCGCGATTGCCTCGTCGCGCCCCTTCACAGCTGCGGCTAATGTCTTCTCCAACGTGGCGATGTTGCGCAGTAAAGCGTTATGCTCAGCTACATGGCAGTCAATAATTGGCTATCAGTCGATTATACCAAAACAGAGAGAAGCCAAAAGGAATAAGTGTAGAGCACTCACTTTCGACCACGCGGTGATGCGTCTCCAGCATTGCATGTTGGCGACCCATCGCCATCACTTGCTCCGCCACCTGCGCGGCTTCCTTTACAAGGAGTTGTCACACAAAACAAGGAGTCAGAAGAGGGCAGCAAAAGGCGTTGACTACCACATTAAAAAAGAAGGAACGATATACTTACATGGTCCTCTGGCGACTCCGAAGAAGTTTGCTGAACCGTCATCCGAGCAACCACTCGATGCTCCCCTACGTGAGGAGTGCTCTAAGAATTGTGCCTGGAGTGGGCCGCCGCCGGAGGAGACGGAACGCGCTCGACCTCTACCTTGGCCCTTGAAGTCGCGACTCCCGATTCTTTCAAAAACTCGACGTCGCCAGAAGATGACGACGCCTCTTGACTACAATACCAAGTCCACATTGAGAAAAGGGCAAACTCCAGGGCAAAACCAACAAGAAGAAAACAGAAAAGAATGAACGACCCAACAAACTTACCAGTTAAAGTTGTCAAGATCAAACGTGGCAGCCGCCGATTCTAACGAAGACTCCTTGGGCAATCGCATCTTCTTGCGAGAAGACGGCGCCACAACCCTCACAGGAACGGCTGGAATTGGCAACTCCGCGCCAACAGCCGCACCTCCTGGAGTCGAAGGAGTCGACGCGTCGGAGTCCTCGCTACGCGAACGCTTGCGAGTATCCGGGCTCTCGGACTCGGGGGCTTCCTCTTCCACATCAGAAGGGACAGTCGACTCAGACTAGTCCTCTTCCAAAGCTTCACGAGGAATAACCCCCTCAGGGAGAGGAGGCATACAAGGCGACACCGCCCAATCCTGCATACAAACAGTGAAGATCAGCAAACATAACAGGTAAGCAATAGAAAACGCAATTGCGAAAATAAGCTACTGCATAGCACAACCGTACCTCAGGAGGAGGATTCGAAGCATCGAAAGGAGGAACGACTAGCTCGTTCGGAAGCACATCCTTGAAGGTGTACTTCGTGACCAGTCGCACCCTCTTACCTACCTCACTCGCGGACATGCCATCAGCAGACACGCGAGTGGCATCATTAGTGCCACCCCATTGAAACATGGGATGGACTCTGGCCTGGAGAGGCTGGACGCGACGACACAGCCAAGTCCTGACAAGGGTGCAGCCTCCCTCTTCTGCGCCTATGCGACTCTCGAGGTCGCAGACGCGTTGATGTAACACGTCTGTCTCCGCGAGTTCGGCAGGCATGACCACATTCTTCCAAGAATGCATCTTCTTGCAGGGAGTCGCGGGATCGAAAGGCACGAGTCCAAAATGCTCGTCCTTGGCCTTCTGGTCGCGAACATAGAACCATTTGTCCCTCCATCCCTGGACGGACTTGGCAAGCTTGATGTCGAAGTAGGTGGCGGATGGGTCGACATGGATACCGCAACCACCTACGTCATAAACTAAAGAGCCAGAGGCGGACTGGCGCTTCAATTTAAACAAGCGCTTGAAAAGGCCAAAGTGCGGCTCGATTCCGAGCCAGCACTCACAAAGAGTAATGAAACAGGTGATGTGGAGAATCAAGTTTGGGGACAGCTGATGGAGCTGGAGCCCATAGAAACAAAGAAGACCCCTAAGAAAGGGGTGGAGAGGCAAAGAAAGTCCACGAATTACAAATGCAAGAAACATCACTCGAAAACCAGTGGGAGGCACAGGAATGATCTCACCGCTGGGGACGCGCGAATCGGCGACTGCTGCAGAAATAACACCGTCTTGGCGAAGAAGACGGAGATCCGACGCCTTGATGATAGAAGGGTGCCATGTGCCATTGGTCACACGGGTGCCCGCGACCTTCTTTTTCCCGCCGGCGGCGGCGCTGGTGCCCGTAGCAGCGGAGCCACCCTTCTTCTTCGTCGCGGCAACGGTGGCCGCGGAATCAGCGGGAGCACCTCCTTTCTTCTTTCCCATTGCGCGGCGGCGATGAGAGCGCAGAAAGTAACTTGGAAACGAATGGAAGTGGTCCAGTGTTGTGGAGGAGACGAGCGCAGGAAAGCAGAAGAACAACAGCAATGGCAATGGCAGCGAGGACGGAAAAGTGCAGATGAAAAATTACCACCGTAGCGCCGCAATTTAACCCCTGGAAGATGCAATCCAACGGTTGACAAAAACCCTATTAGACGCGTGGCGCGCATCGCATTGGACACGTGGAGAAGAGGAAGCGCGAACCGTCCCCCCACTTCTACCATTACGCGCGGAAATCGAGGAGGTGCAGTTAAAAATAAGATTACGCACGCCCAGTCAAATCAAAGTCAGAAAGTAGGACCCACCGCTCGTCATGTCCCGTCAAAATCGCTCACGCGAGCAACTGAGGTCATACAAACGTCAGCACTGACGTCACCAAGGCTACGAAGTGGAAAACTTCGACTATTTTTAGTCCTTGCTGCAGTCTTCGACTCCACCAAGCACCTGGGGGCTACTCCCATAGGGAGCGCTGGCCGCGCACCCTACGACTTTTTCTTTTCTTGTTGCAGGCACGAAGACAATCACAAAAGCAAACCCCACAACTCGAAACACAGTTCGATTATGGACATGGGTTACTCCCATAGGAAGCGCCGGAAACAAATTCGACTGAAACAAGCACGCAAAAGACGACAGTAGTCGTGAAAATATTTAGTCCCTGCCTGAGTCATCGACTGAAACAAATAAGCAAAAAGACGACAGCAGTCGCAAAAGTTCTTTATTCCCTGCCCGAGTCTTCGACTCAACTAGGCACTCGGGGGCTACTCCCATAGGGAGCGCTGGTCGCGCACCCTATGATTATTTGCACAAAAACTGTGTGTTGATAACATCCGCACTCGCAACCTTTGGTGACACCGCCTCGCAAATTTTCCCTACAAAGAGACTACGTCTCCTGGGACGCCCGAATCGTCTCCGCGATGATAAAATTCGGATGCCGCGCTTACGGCGTGAAGGTAAGACCTGAATAAGGTCTAACAACGCATTTAGCTGCGCACTACCAGAAATGTATCCATGCCTACAGGCATGATAAACATGCCTTGACGGACGCGTCGAGTGCTCACACCCATATAACTGGAATTCGACTCCTGTAAGACCTCCGCGGCCTGAGTCGAATTACACCAGCACTTTTCCGGATTCGAGTCCGGGGACTCGAATTTTCACCCTAAGGTGGTTAACTGATACCGATACTTCGGTTATATCAGGCACGCATATCAACAATCCCTATGACGTAAATAAAAGCAGTCGAAAATGTACTCATTCAGGCACTCGAAGACTTCAAAAAAGTCCCCAGTCGAATCTGCGATTCCACTGGACACTCGGGGGCTACTGACATGGGTATACCCTACAGGTACTCGAGCTTGGTATATACGGTCCAAATACGTATAGGCCCACTGTGTCGCCAAGGCCCAGATAGAAGGACTCGAGTAACCTGCGGACTCTCGATTGCTTGAAGATCAAGAAAAAGCTAAAGATAGAAAGTTTGAAAGGGAGAACCCTAACTTGTAACCGACTCGACCTGCTACCCGAGACCTAGCCTATCTATATAAGGGCTAGGAGGGGGCGGCGAGGAGGACACACGCAACCCTAACTTCCACAAACCCTTGCCAGATTGCATCTACGCACCGTTGTAACTTTCGACTCCCTCAATAATTCCACGAGCAGACAAGCAGGAGTAAGGACCTCTACGAGGCCTGAACCTGGGTAAATCCTTTGTCCCCTGTGTTCTTGTTTGCTAGCCGATAGATGTCTCCAGCGCTCCCTCCTTCTCCAAAACCCAAGTCCATAACAATAGGCATTGATGAGTTAAACCCTCGTCAGGAAGACAACGACGGGTCAGTGTCAGCTGGGGTGGACGACTCAGGAGCGGTCGTTGTCACTGCGGGGTCCACCGAGGGCTGCAGCTCGGCATGCACTGGTGGACGCAAACGTGCACGCGCGAACAACGGAGTGCGTTGGTCCACCGCGAGGTCCACCGCGGGCGGGTAGTTTGCATGTCGTGGCGAGAGCTCCTCGGAAACAGCGCCAGGTGGTGTCAGTACAGGATCCGAGACAGATTTTTGCCCAGAATCGTTCTCTGTATCCGTGCTAAGTAATGTTTTCTCATGTGTACCTGTTGTAGCATTATTTGATGTGTTGTTTTGATCGCTGTTTGTAGAATTTGAGCTTGTATCACGACTGACAGCTGCATGTTGATCATCACTAGGGACCTAAGTAGGAGAAACAACATACACAATTTGCAGATAATTGACATTAGTATGCACACCCCTAGTACTAGCGTCGGAAGGAGGATTGTACGTTGGGAGAAGAAGGATCTCTTCATGAAGACGACGACCAGCATTGGGATGAAGTGTAGCAAAAGGAAAAATATTTCCATCGAACACGACATCACGTGAGATATAAACACGTCCAGTAGAAATATCTAGACATTTGACACCTTTGTGAAGGGGACTATAGCCAATAAAGACACACTGTTTGGAGCGAAAAGGGAGTTTGTGCTTATTGTAAGGACGAAGGTTGGGCCAACAGGCACAACCAAAAACACGAAGGGTTTCATAATTTGGTGTAACTTGAAGAAGTTTTTGTGTAGGAGTATCAAAATTGAGAACTTTGGTTGGAAGAAGATTTATGAGAAAAGTGGCAGTAAGAAAAGCATCATCCCAAAACTTCAAAGACATAAATGCATTAGCAAGCAAACCAAGTCCAACTTCGACAATGTGGCGGTGTTTGCGTTCAGCAGATCCATTTTGTTGGTAAGCATGTGGACAGGAGACATGATGAGTGATGCCCACTTTTTGGAAAAAACTGTTGAGTTTTTAATATTCATCACCCCAATCAGTTTGCATGGTAATGATCTTCCTATTAAATTTTCGCTCAACAAATTATTGAAAATTCAGAAACACATTGTACACCTCAGAACGTTTCTTAAGCAAGTAAATCCATGTAAACTTACTAAAGTCATCAATAAAACTTACATAGTATGCATGTTTGCCAATAGAAAGAGGAGCAGGACCCATACATCAGAATTTTTTTGTTTCAAGGGAACTATAGACACACTAGTGGAAACACTATAGGGCAACTGGTGACTCTTGGCCTATTGGCAGGGATCACATATGTGAGCATTTGTATCGGGAGAGTATGATAATTTATTCTTCCTAAGGATTTGCTGAATAATAAAAGACGATGGATGACTGAGACGACGATGCCATGTGGAGGAGGAGGGCTTGATGGTGGCGAGGACGTGCTTGGAGGAAGGCATGGAAGCTGGAACAAGGGGATATAGACCACCATGGCATGGACCTCTAAACATGACGTGCTTCGTTGCCTGATCCTTAATCAAGAAATAGAATGGATAAATTTCAATGAAAGCATTGTTGTCTAGAGTGAGTTTATGTGCAGAAAGTAAATTCATGGAAGCATTAGGGACGTGTAAAATATTGTGAAGTGAAGAGAACTAGTAGGGGTATGCAAAACTGAATGACCAATGTGTGCAATGTCCATACCTTGTCCACTAGCATTGTGGACTTGATCACGCCCCTGATAGTTCTCATGAATATGAAGCTTGTTTAGCTTTCCAGCGACATGATTGGAAGCTCCTGAGTCCATGTACCAGTTTGTATGCACTCCATAGGCACCTTTATGATCAGAGGGTGTATCATCATCATCACCGTAACACCACCAACATTCATTTGCAGGGTGCCCTTCTTTTTTACATATCTGACAGTAGACTCCATCCTACCACGGAGAAGCAACATGACCATGGTCCCCTTTCTTGCCGCACCCCCCTTTGGGACGAGTAGGAGGACGTGGACCAAGAGGCGATGGCTGGGGAGTGGGCGGACGTGCTAGTTGCGGCAGCAGAGGGGGCATGTACGGCATCATATAGGGTTGAGGAGCAAACTATGGCGGATACTGTGGTGGCGGCATATAGGGCATTGACTGCTGAAACTGGTGAGGAGCCGGTGAGTATGTGTACGGAGAAGGCACCGATGGGAAGTGATTGTATGTAGGAGGAGGTGGCATATATGGCGCTGGTGGAGGTGGCCTTGGAGGCCCACCCCCATAAGCAAAATCAGGACGTCGTGGAGCTGCATTGACAGAAGAAGTGAAGGAGCCAGGTGTCTATCCAGAAGCAACAAGCGTATTATCCCGATTCTCATAAGACAGCAATTGTGAGCAAGCATCATTGAGAAATGTAGTGGGAACTGCATTGATGGCGGCAACAAGACCATTATATGTTCCATCAAATCCATTGAGTATGTAATCCTTAAGTTCATCATCATCAACAGGTTTACCCGCGGCAGCAAGTTCATAAGCAAAATCTTTCATCTTGGAAATATAATGTTGGGCCGTCATGTCAAGTTTCTTAGTGTTGGTGAGACTGCCGCGGATAGTGGAGACCCGTGACTTGGACTGAGAGGAGTAAAGCTCATGAAGGGCACGCCACACAAAACTGGCATGAGCAAGACCAAAGACATGCGGGGGAACATCTTCGGAGAGCAAGTTCACAAGGTAGCTGACCACTTGTTGATCCCGCACAATCCAAGCATCATACGCAGGGTTGGGAATTGAAATTGGCTTCTTGTCATCATCCAGAGCACACAAAGTTTCTGGCGGGGCGGGATCCGTACCTTCAAGGAGACGCATAACCCGAGTGCCACGAAGAGTTGGCAATACTTGGGCTTGCCAGTAGAGGAAGTTTTCACGGGTAAGTTTCGTAGCTGGAGGCGCACCGATGGTGGCTGCCATGGGCGTAGTCGAGGCAGACGTAGACATTGTCGAGAGGTGATCTAGGGTTTTGGAGAAAAGTTTGTGGAGAGGCTGATTTAAGTAGGGGAATAGGTGCGGGAGGGAAGGATCTAAAGCTTGGGTGTAGCGATCTGGAGGATCGAGAATCCTAGCGGCGGCAATTTGAAGGATCGCCGGCGGCGGCTAGAGAGAAGAGGAACGGCAATATGATACCATGTTAATTTAGATGGAAACGATCGTACCCCTTCTGGGGGGATCGGGTGCGTGTTATATATTAGGCAAAAGCCCCCTATGTGGCATATACAGAGTTTGTATAGTATACTATCGGATCGTATACATATACATGTTACATCTCTAACAGCTCCTACAAATATGGATGCCATGAAACGTATTGAGAGCGTGCATCATGTTTAAGCTTACAGAGTCTTTTGAGCTTGTCCTTGAGGTCGGCATGGTGCTCGCTCTTTGTGACGCGGAAGTAGTAGTCGGCGTAATTGTCCTGGAGCTTGAAGCTCTCCGGATTAGCCTTGCCGATGGCGAGTACGGCCGCCGGGCCGTCCGAACGATGCTCGCGCCGGATCTGCTGGACGGTGGCCATTTACGCGACCGTTGGGCTCTAAGCACTGAGCAGGGTGTAGGTAGTTCGTATGCTCTGAATTCTTGTATTTTATCTGCCTCCCTGCAGCAGGATCTTCCTCGCCCAAGTCTTTATACAAATAATTTCGTTGACTTAATATTTTTTCTTGATATAAAACTTTATACAAGAATTTGTAACACGAGAAAATGAGGGTTTTGTTGACGAGGGAATTGTCGAGCATACTCCATGTAGGTCGGTGAGCAAAGATAATTCCTCTCTCAAGGAAGATGTGGCTTTGTGTAATGCATTGAAATCAATCAGTCTAGATGTTATTACCAGAAAACCTAGCTCTAACGATGTGTGGCCTAGCATCGATTCCGTGTTGATATATCGGCGGGATACCCTAGGAGTTTGTTACAATGTCTGGTATGCGTACAAGTGAAGTACTACTCCATATTATCACAATATCGAAATACAAAGAGAATACATGTATAAAATATAAGCCTCAATATATCTAACAACCCCCCTTAATCACAACCTTGTCTAAGGTTAAGATTACGCTTAAATTCATCAAGATCTCGTACAGGTAATGACTTTGTGAATCCATCTGCTATTTGATCCTTGGTAGATATAAACCTGATATCCAGCAATTTATTTGCAACTCTCTCTCTCTGACAAAATGAAAATCAATCTCAATATGTTTGGTCATTGCATGAAAAACAGGATTAGCAGACAAGTATGTAGCTCTCAAGTTATCACACCACAAGCACGGCTTTTCTTTTAGTGAAACACCTAGTTCATCAAGAAGAGCTTCAACCCATATTAATTCAGTTGTGGCATTAGCTAAAGCTTTATACTCAACCTCAGTACTTGAACTTGACATTGTTGCTTGTTTTCTGGCACTCCAAGATATTAAATTTGATCCAAAGAATATAGTAAAGCCTCATGTGGATCTTCTATCATCAAGACAACCTGCCCAATCTGCATCGGAGAAAGCACTAAGGAGACTTGAAGAAGACTTATGGAAAACAAGCCCAACTTCCATAGTTCCCTAAATATATCTCAATATTCTCTTCGCGGTTGTCCAATGAGAAGTTGTTGGAGCATGTAAGAACTGAAAAACTTTGTTCACCGAAAAATAAATATCAGGTCTTGTCAATGTCAAATATTGCAAAGCACCTACAATACTTCTATATTCAGTAATATCAGAAGGGCCAAGAAGTGTCCCTTCATGAAGAGACAACTTATCAATGGAAGATAAATGTGTAGGACATGGCGTGCACTGTTTCATGCCAACTCTTGCAATCAAATCAGTGGCATACTTTTCCTGTGTAAGAAGTAAACCATCATTAACTTTCTTTACCTCAATACCCAGAAAGAAATGAAGATCACCTAGATCCTTGAGAGCAAAATCATCCTTTAGATCACGCAGCAACCGAGAGATGGCCTGATCATATGAACTAGTGACAATTAAGTCATCAACATAGATCAGAACAAATATCATAGTTCCCAACTTCTTGTAAAGAAAAAGTGAGGTATCTGCTATAGAGGGAACAAACCCAAGTGACTGCAACTTTGTACTAAGTCTGGAATACCATGCTCGAGGGGCTTGTTTGAGAACATAGAGAGCCTTGTCAAGTTTGCATATATAGTGAGGAGATTGAGAATCTTCAAACCCTAGAGGTTGTCTCATATACACTTCCTCCTACGCCATGAAGAAATGCGTTCTTGACATCTAGCTGCGTCAAGCTCCAGCCACAAGAGACAGCCACTGAGAGAACAAGTCTAATAGTGGTTGCCTTCACAACCGGATTGAAAGTATCTTCATAATCAATATCATACCTTTGCTTGAACCCCTTTGCAACAAGATGTGCTTTGTATTTGTCAACTGTACCATCAGCATGTCTTTTGATACGATACATCCATTTACAATCAATGAGGTTCTTTGTTGAATTTGGAGGTACAAGGTGCCATGTTTTATTTTCCAACAAAGCATCATATTCTTCTTTCATGGCTTTGTTCCAACAATCATGAGAGAGAGCTTCTGAAAGTGATGTCGGTTCCCCTGTAGACAAAAGCAAACCATAACGAATGGTATCGTCAGTATATTGTTTAGGATTACGTATACCCTTCTCAAGTCATGTATGAGGTTCAGGTGGTGCAGGTTGGGGCGACGAAGAAAGTGCCATAGACGATTCCGATCTAGAGCTGGGAACATCGGTCGTGTCACCCGTGTCGGCGTCATCTGCTGCTGAGGAATCACTGCCTAGGACAGAATTGCTTGCATCATCATGATGTGGAGCAGGGGACAGCGGAGGAGACCCCACTGGCGCCACGTCCAGGCGTTGCTCATGCCGTACGGGAGTGGACGCATCCGTTTGTTGCTGCTGCGCAGAGCTCGAGGGCGGGGACCGTGGCGTGTGTCGATGCGTAGGGCTCGTGGGCGGAGACCGCGATGACACGTCCGGCACAGCGTGCGAAGGGGGGCACCGCAGGGACGACCAGTAGGAGGGGTCATGATTGGGTGCATGCATATCTGCTCCGGGATTGCCACCTGAGATTGGCGCATCCGCTTCGGGATTTCCACCTGGTACAGAATCATCTATTCCGTCACTTTCTAGGTGTATTTCTTCATTATTTTTGCACTAT
The DNA here is from genome assembly GCA_916181665.1 of Avena sativa. Lineage (NCBI taxonomy): Eukaryota > Viridiplantae > Streptophyta > Magnoliopsida > Poales > Poaceae > Avena > Avena sativa. Next base: position 57,416,920 of record OV702292.1, read on the forward strand.
TTTCTCCAGAATTTCTTGTTGTTTCATGTTGTAATACAACATAATCATCTGCAACAACATTGTCTACAGGAGCTGGATCAACATTACGTATAATATGAAAATTCATATGATCATCAATGTGTGTCTCCCTATTGTTAGAAGGTAACAAAATAATATCTTCCTTGAGGCGTGTTCCAGCGTTGGGACTAAGATCAGCAAACGAAAAAAACATTCTCATCAAATACTACATCTCGAGAAATGTAAACACGGCCTATTTTAGTATCTAGACACTTGACACCTTTGTGACGAGGACTATACCCCAAGAAGACACACTTGGTAGAACAAAAAGCCAATCTGTGTTTGTTATAGGGACGAAGATTAGGCTAGCAAGAACGGCCAAAAACTCTAAGGGATTCATAGTTGTATTTAGTGTCAAGGAGACGCTCAACGGGGGTGGAAAAAATTATAACTTTGGTAGGAAGAAGATTAATGAGAAAGGTAGCCGTAAGGAAAGCTTTATCCCAAAACTTGAGGGGCATTGATGCATTTGCAAGGAGAGAAAGTCCTACTTCAACAATATGATGGTGTTTGCATTCTGCTGAACCTAGACAAAATCCACTCACGTGTTAGCCTGCCTAGCCTGTAGAACTAGGCCAAGGCCCAAGGCCCAAATTTAGCAGCAGATTTACTACCGTGAGCGGTTCCCTGTCTAGTATCAGACTCCATCGATAGGGAGCGTGACTAGAATAGCTGGGTCTACGGGAAACTATTGTTTTTGGTGGATGGTATATTTGGTGGTAGCAGCATGAATTTGTTAGAGGCGTCCAGATTAAGAAACCATCTAGTACGGCGTTTGCAATCAATTCCCTAACTGCAAACTTTGGAGCAGCTCGGCCTTCGGCGGAACAAAAAAGTTGGCTTGGAGTAAGCCTATTATGGGATCTTTGAAGCTTAATACAGATGCATCATTCCACAGTGATGGTTCGGGATCGGTGGGAGCTATCTTACGTGATCATAATGGAGAGGTAATGGGAGGCTCTTTTGGTCCTATATCGCATGTGCTGGACGCTGCTACAGCGGAGGCTTTGGGGCTACAGAAGGGTCTCGAGTTTCTTGAAAATATTGGATGCTCACGTGTGATTATCGAGTCGGATTCTTCAGAGCTAATCAAAGCTTGTAATAGGGAGTCAAAGATATGGAGCCCCTACTCAGCAATCTTGGCAGAATGTTTTCTAAAAATTGGAGCTATGGCAGAAGTTCGATTTCAGCACTGTTTAAGGGAGGCGAATCAGGTGGCGCATGAACCGGCTAAATTTGCTTATTCTTCAAAGGAGTTTCGTAGTTGGGAGGGTGAACCCCTAGATTTTATTTTTCCGTTTGTAATTCGAGATGTAACTCTGGTTTAACTTTGGAGCAGCAAGTTTCAGACGCACTCTTTTTCTTCCAGGATACCTACGGGGACTGGAAAGTTTTTAATGAGGCGGTTTGCTTGCTTAATATATTGTGTTTTTTTCAAAAAAAAAAAAAGAATAGCCAGTAGATGCAGCGAATTCGTGGCGGCTGCCTGGCAAAGGCGCCGCGACGCGATCAGATAGAAGTGGGAGCCGGGAGGTCGGAGCAAGCAGGGGATTCCGGCGTGGGGTTCAGGCGAGACACTGAAAGTTCTCGCTTCATGCTGCATATTAGGGTTCTGAATCCTCGTTTATTTTTTTCCAATTTGTAAACTAGTAAATCAGCAATTTCTCCTCCAATTTAGATTAGTTATCCCGCACAAAAAATTAGATTAGTTATTGAATTGGTTACTCATTGATCCTATTCTTATGCTATTAGTTTTTCTCTTGTTATTTTTCTCTAGTACTATTTGTTGAGATGATGTTGTAATGGAAAATTATTGAACCTTTTGTTTAGTATTGCAAAAAAATTGATGTAATTTCTGAACTATTTTATATAGTGTCGTTATGGAAAAATTCATGAATCTTTCTATTTATATTGAACAGGTTGTCAATCTTTGTGTTTGTACTCCTGTATTAAACAATTTTTAGCCTTCCGGTTTTGCATTGAGTTTTTTTGACTTTGAATACCGATTGCAAATATCATGTGCCCGCCCATGGCGAGCGCTCGACAGTGCCAACCACGACAGGGTCGGTGCCCACATGGCCGTGCCCGTCACTGAAAATGTCCTGGTCGAGGATGGTGTCGATGCGGCCCCTCCAGAGTCTCATAGAACGCTGGGAGGGTGAGCTCGGAGAAGGCCACGAGGACGCACGTGTCGCCGTTGTTCTCGGCGATCTCCTTGGCGAGCCGCAGCGCCCTGTCACCGACAGAGAAGCTGTAGAGGCTAAGTATTGTGTGGGACACAGCGGGGCGGAGGCTGAGGAGCGACACCAGGCGGAGGTCGGAGCTTGGGGCCTTGCCGTCGGAGTAAGGTGCCGAAGACAAGGTGGGTAAGATTAGACGTCAGGTGCTCCTAGTCAGCGATGGCCTTCTCGGCAGACGCCATTTCTATGCGAGCGTCGATTACTTTTTTTTCATGCCACTCATGCATAAGCCAGCCGAGTTTGCATATTCCCTTTCTCATGATAACATGCTTTTTCTTTCACTTTTACATTTTGATTTGATTGTTTCTATTTTCCCTTTTTGTCGTCTCCTTTTCCTCTCTTCTTTTTCCTTTTTTTTATTATCTTAGTTGTTATAAATATATTCTTACGCCCTTCATTCTCCTTTTTATTGTTTGTTCTATCTTACATACATACATAATTTTTGTCCTTTCTATTTTTATTTTTATTCATGTTTACTTGTAATTATTTTGTTTAGTTTTCCTATTCATTTTCTTTTAGTTTTTCCCATAAAATATATGAACTTTTTCTAACACGTGCGAACAACATTCTTCTCCTTGAAGAATTACGAGTAACTAAATTGGCCCTTAGCCCCAGTGTTATATTTGTTATTTATTAAAATACCGTTTGGGGGGAGAAGGGTGGATTGTTAGTGTGGAGGATTTAGATCATGTAGTTGTTGGGACATAATTTCTCAATCTGAAAAGCCATTATAACTACTATTAAACAAGAATTACAAAAATCCTTCTTAGAATAATGTGTTGTATTGAGAGCGGGTTGGCATGATATGCATTAAGCAAAATCAATTGTTATGTTTTTGATCTTCTTTGCACGAGAAGACCCTTAACTGAGGAGAACTGTTTGGCTTGGATGCTGCTGTTATGCTCCTATTCACTTTAAGACACCACTACTGCTATGAGTTTGTTGGCAACCCTTTCACTAAGAATATGTTTATTAAGGAAATACCTCTTTCCTATGCATGTAGGATAACAATCATTTTATGAATCAATAGATTCTACCATCTAACAAAGTAGACTGGCTCCTATGGCTCTCATGTGTGATAACTTACTCAGTTTGTGTGTTTCTATTTTTTTTCTATTTTTATTTGCAATAGAAGGTTCATGAAATATCAATATTATAGAATTTTGGTTTCCAGTCATTGAAATGTGGCACTGGACGAAAAGGAATATATACTAGCTGATAGCACATTAATTCTCTAGAATGTAGTTGTGATAATTAGTGGTCAATGTCATGGTATCATTTAGTATCTAATCTCTCTATCATGATCACCAGGTATTCGTTTGTTTTACTAGATTGAGATACTATCAACAAGCAGAAAACACTTAAGAGGCTCATAGATCACCAATTGTCCTTGAAGTCCTAATACATAATTTTCTATGTGTCGTATTGGTATTAAGAAAAGACCATTGTAGGAAAAAAGAGTGAGCTCTACTTCTTTTGTGTGGATATAAAACTATAGTTTTGTCTGGGATAGTAATGTGTTCAAGCGACCTCCAAATTTCAAATGTTTTCAATGTTGGTACTAGCAGGGTAACTGGTGTTAATGATGTGTGCATAAACTGTCAATGTTATGTTTCCTCTGTGTCTTTGTTTCTTAATATGAAAAGGTCATGTTGTATCATAATATGAATACTCAATATGATAGGTAAGTATTACACTGATGTTTTTATGTTCGTAGTGGTATGCATATGGTGTTAATGATTCTTGTAGCCACGACATGCATTGTATCTTCCCAACATGCTTATTCTTGCTTTAGCTAATGACCAAAGCTCATCACGCCACTAAAAAACCTAGGTTTATCAATAAAAAGTTTGTGAATCTAGATTTAAGGTGTTCTTACATAAAAATTGGTGTACTTGTATTAATTAATAAATTAATGCCTGTGTATATGGGATAGTTGTTACATCATTTAAGATTGTAGTAATTTTCACTAACAAGTGGAGGTAACTCCATGCGCTAAAACAACATCCACTTCACAATATATTCGTGGACAACAAGATTCAGATTTTCTATGTTGATAATGGTGCATGGATGATATTAATGGAACATTTAGGTAGGCTTAATGTTTCCATACTTCTACTATGTTTCTGTTTTAATGGCAAGGCATGTTGGCATCTGTTGAGAAGAACCGATTTATTGCGATGAGTGTCTTAATGAATTGTTATTAATGCCCACCATATCACTGAACCGGTCTAAGGGAAAAAAGGCGATTGGGAGCTGACGCTAAACCCCATCTAGGGTTCGGGTACTCCCGTCGGTGACACCGTCGGTTTTATCCACCTCTGGTGCCCTTAGGGCCTCAGGGATCTGGCGGACCACGGCCCCTCGCCGACGGTTTTTTTCTTTGTTTAAGTCTTTTTTAGAGTCTTTCTCAGGATATTGGAGGCAACGGCTACATCTTAAAATTAGAATAAGATCCTCACCGCCTTATCCTTTCTCTGATGGTGCATCTAGCACCAGTGGAGGACGCATGGAGTCGTGTGTCTGACGTATCTCCTAGGATCCAGTTCATTTTCAGGTTCGTTGGTGTGAGTTCAGGTCAGTATCTTACAAGTTACGGATGTTATCATTGGCCATGGTTGTTTCTCTAGTGTGTTGGTCCTTTGAACCTTAGCACAACGACTTCCAGTCTCTCTATTACAACAAGTTCTACTCTGACAAGATTTGTTTGGCTCCGTGTTGAAAATATAAACAATAATCCATATGATTTAATCCAAATAAATAATTAGTAAATCATGATCAATTAAATAGATCACGCATACTAATAGAGTAGACGAACATATTGCAGCTAGACAGGATAAACTGATCACATCTACTCCATACGCTAGAACAACAAACTCTAACAAAATCTGAAGGAGAAAATTCAGGATCACGTACAGTGCAGCGGCGGCATCAGCAGTGGCCGTAGCGGTAGAAGCAATAGTAGCCACATCGGTAGCAACACCATTGTTGCCCATATTGAGGTTGTTGAAGAGGTCCGTGAGGTCCGGAAAGAAGTAACTCGTTTGAGAACTCTGTTGTCGGACGACATCATGGATGCCAGTAGTCACGCTTGAGCGCTCCCAAAAAACCTGATTGCCCCTCACCCGTACAGGTTCACAAGAGGCGAGGTTCCAGAGGCCTACTATCCCGATCTGCGGTGCACGCCGCAAGCGGGATGGGGAATTCACAAGAGGCGAGGTTCCAGAGGCCTACTGTCCCGATCTGCGGTGCACGCCGCAAGAAGGATGGGGAAGACGAAGACGGCGACACAATGTACTCGAACAAGGTGTGTGTGATGCGTTGTTATCACGTAGGGTTCCATCTCGGTGTATATAATGTCAGTCGGGTAGGTCGTGGGGCGTAGCCCACGTCCGAGTCAACACAACCCACAATAGAAAAGATCTGGCTAATTAGCGCGTCCGTTAATAATTTATAATTAATTTTCTCAAACAACAAAATAAAGCTTGGCTAGATTTCCATAACCCGTGCCGTGCCGTCGGAGGAGGAGTGTGCAAAAGCTGCTTCTCTTTTCACTCATTTAGTAGTGCTAGAACAGCCTCCTATATAAGATGGTGCAACTCTCTCTCAACTAGCAATGTGAAACTAAACTTTTAGTTCCACTACACAACCACATACTGCCATGTACTAATGGGTCAAGAAGAATTTCAGAATTTTGTATTTGTTATGGGCCAAAAGCCCATCACTAAAATAGCTCAAATTCCAACACTCCGGTGGAGGCGAGGTTTCATGCTAGTGTTTGTAGTCATCGCTAGGTGATCCATAGCCCCATTTATAATGTTTATTACTTACAGAATTCTTTGTACCGTTGTTGATCCTTATTAATAAATCGGGCGGAATTATGAAAAAAATGATTAATGCTCATAACTGGATGGGAGTATGGACAATTTAGCTATGGGGACACTGATTTGCGGCACCCGAGCGCCAGTGTGCTCGGTTTCCGTCGCCACTGACTGGTCATCGGAGATTCGTGCAAAATCGAAATACGAATCACCGAGAACTGTTTAAAAAAGAGGTTATACATGGAGAATTGTATTGAAGGACCATGCTTGTATGACCGGAAACAGGGAAATAAAACAATTTTTTAACTGTGTCGTTGTGTCCTAGTTGTAGTTATGACCATCGCACTGAATCATCTATGCGAGCTGACTGCCACAGTACGCAATACACTGTTCTTGTTCACCGATTCCATCGCTGTGCGAGAGGTGGAGAGAAGCCAGCGACATGTTCTCGACCTGATATGTACAATCGATTCAATCGTGCTTCGTCCTGATAAATCAAAACAACGGGTGCCCTTGCGATTGTCTTCGACGAGTTATGGATGTGAATCATGACTTAAGGTAAAATTCCGATTCCATCAGCTTATTTCTTGCACATATGGTTTTTGAGATTGCCTTATCTCCTTCCGATTTGTAGGTGTGAGTCCATTGTTTGGTACCAGGTGGGGATCCATTGAGCTCCTTGGAGAGGGGATTCAACTTGTCATTGGATTGCGGGGCAGGCATGGGTGATGGAACCATGGGCGTGTCGTATAGTAAGAACTGGGAAGAAAAAGAGGGATGGTGTTGCAGATGCTCCCGGAGATCTTTGTGAAGCAGAGGCTGAAGAGAAAATTAGTCCGCTGTTCAGGTCTTGGACCAAAAGGTAACTTGATGTCCTCGTCGTTGTGCATGCGTTCTGATATACTCCCTCCGTTTTAAAATATAAGATATTTTAGCTTTGTGAAAAGAGTGTATCTAGATCTCTTTTAGTATATAGGTTCACTTTAAACTTAGATGAACCTCCACACTAAAAGAGGTCTAGATAAACTTCATTCACAAAACTACAACATCTTATATTTTGAAAGGAACGAGGGAGTATTTGTTAATGGTGGATAATATTCTACTCCAGTTTGCCACTTATATCTACTATGGGTGCTATTTATACACTGAACAGTTCATATTTTCTTATATAGTTGCTAAACAAGAATATATGTTCTACTCTTTGACATAAGAATATATGTTAAAATTTTCTTATGGTTGCTGGACCCAGGGGCGGAGACAGGGGGGGGGGGGGGGGGGGCAGCAGGGGCTAGACCCCCCCCCCCCCCCTATGGATCGGCCCCCCTCAATAATTTTAGCGATGGCCAGTACTAATGTGCAATCTATAAAGGCAACAATCGTCGTTAGTTTTCGGCCATTAGCGAGAGATCAGCTGGTCTCATGGGCCAAACCCACAGGGCACGCTAATGTACGGGCCTAACTGCCACACTAGACACTACCTTGGACATACGACTTCCGGTAGACAGCTACCTGAGATCTCTCTCGCGTTTAGTCCTCCTCGATTCAGTTGCAGTACGAGCTAGGGCATTGCCATCAGCCGCCGCTCCGACCTGACGCTCCGTTGAGGTGTCGACGGTCGATTTTAGGGACGATGTGCTTGCCGCCCATGTTGATCTCTCTTCTCCTACGCCGGGCACTAATCGTCTCAAGTCTCAGTTCAGGCACCATGTGATGCCAGGATGGCCACGGCTAATCACCACTATTACCTTGACACCACCGTTTAGTTCAGTAAACTCGCTAGGTACCATAAGATCAATTTTTCAAGGTACGCATACGACTGCTTTGCCTTGCCAAGGTGCGTATACTACTGCTAATTGCCTTTCCTGCTATGATAATGCCATAGGTGTGTTCATATAATAGGTATAGATTTATTTCAGTTTAGGTATACTTCTCTAGTTTAACAATGATTTAGAGGAATAGGGCATACTGTTTTTTCTACGCAACCTTATTCAGACTCTAAATATATTCTTGAATTTCAGATTCAACTTTTGTAGTTCAGCTCTAACAAGATTGTTAACTCACACACATCTTCTAGATTATCACAAAGCTAAATTAAATTGGGTTTTCAAACATGTCTTGGAAAAATTGGAACTTGCAGTATCATCGCAAAAAAAAATGATTCTATACATGTTATGTGAGGCTAGACAAGCACATATATTATATAGTCTAACGGGTGTTATCTCCATCGCCCCCCCTATGTCCAAATCCTGGCTCCGTCCCTGGCTGGACCACAAGAATATAAATGCAACCACAAGAATATATGTGTACACTGAACAGTTAATCCTTCCTTATCAATGAATATATATGCTTGAGATCATGGTATAGTTTCTTTTGAAACCATTTCCTTTTAAACACTATGGATCAGAGAAGATGCTACCATTCATCTCTTGAATTTACTTGAATTCTGTCGGGAGTATAAACACTCGAATTTACTGAATTTACTTGATTTGGTCTTGTGCAATCCAGGAATCTGATGGTATAAACACCTGAATTTACTTGATTATGTGTGACTGAATTTTGTCTACTTGTATGATGAGTCCAAATTTAGTCTAATTGTATAAATGTCCCGGTTCACATTTGTGCCTTCAACAATCTCGTTGGGTTCTGAATCATGTGATTACTCAAAGCACGAACATTCGATTGATCAGTGATTTTCTTTCTGAAACATGCAGTGTTGTGTGCCTCCTATATAGATCAGGCATAGTGTTTTGGCTATGTGTGATGTAAGTGCAGATTGACGATATCTGGTTACTCCTACTCCGGGCACACATGATCTGGGAGGGATAACACTTTATATGTCTACATACTTAATCCTAAGAAGGTATGTTCTTCGAAAATACACAAAAGCATTAAGTTTTGATGTAATCATCCAGTGCATCTTCAAGCCTGGCTCAGGCAACATCAGCACACCGTTCAGGCTACACCAGCACACCATTCAGGCTAAACTATGGCATCAGTTTGCCAGCAGCAGGGCTAGACCTGCTGCTCGGGTTCCAGTATTCTTTCTTGAGATTTATTCAGCAATAAAATAATTTGTGATCATTTTGTCTTGTTGATTCAGATAGTACGACTGGACCTATATATTTTAGATAAATTAGTCTGTACAAATCAATTTAATCAGAGCAATTATGCAGAGACGCTGGGACGTCAGGGACGCCGGATACTGCAGGGGAGTGGTGGCGGACGTCAGGGACGCCGGATACTGCAGGGGAGTGGGGGCGGACGCCGGGGACGCCGGGAACTGCGGGAGAGCGGCGGACGCCGGGGACGCTGGGAACTGTGGGAGGGCGGCAGACGTTGGGGACGCCGGGGACTGCAGGGGAGCGGTGGCGGATGTTGGGGACGCCGGGAACTGCGGGAGGGCCGCGGACGTCGGGGACGCCGGAGACTGCAGGGGAGCGGTGGACTGCGGGGAGGCGGCGGATAGCGATAGCCAAGATTTGATTTTGAATCGACTAAATTTGAAACGATGTAGCTGTATTGGGGTGTTTTTTGCAAAATCAAATTTGAACTAAGAGGGGGATGAGTCCCGACATCTTTTCCGGGACGGAGGGAGTACCACCAATGTCGAGTGTTTAACTGGATGGCAAAGACAACTGGTTATTCAGTAAATCAGTGGTGTAAGTGGACAATCAGATGTCATTTGATTGGTAACTAGAAAATTGCAACGTAATATTTGAAGTTCATATCTTTTTTCATTGTCATATAAATCGTATATGTTCTCAATATTACATTATTTTCTCTTGCCCGTGTTCCAAAACTCGATTGTGGTTTGCATTCCAGGAATGCACGGGTTGTTTGGTTATTGTTGAATCTCTAGTTCAGTGATGAGTCATGAGTTTTGGTAAAATTGTCCATTTTTCATATTTTTCTACACAATCGTTTTGTTAAAAATGAATCCCACAAAGTAGATGCATTGGGTAAAATTCTGGAGTGATGTCTAGAAAATTAAATGTATAACTATATTTAAATTTGCAGGATACGGATTGATGTGAGGTACCACTGCGAGAGCATGCTAAATGTTCAAAGAGTGAAGTGCATGCAAGAACTGGTTTTGTGGATGTGCATTACGTGTGGATATTTTCTGTGTAATTCTACTCCCTCCATCTCAAAATAGATATCGCAAAATTGTTTAAATTTGGATGTATCTAATACTAAATAGTGTCTAGATACATCCAAAATTTGACAAATTTTCGACATCTATTTTAAGACAGAGGGAGTAAAAAACAGTGATTACATTAGCACTGATTATGTAACTTACTAGTTTATGTAATGTTGTTAGGGTCAACCAATTAAGCAAAATATGAGCTTACGATACTTGGATAAAATAAATTAAGCCCTTTCCATATGCACTAAAATTAGTCTGATGGTAAGATATTTTGTCTTTTGCTAAATAAAAAGCATAGAGACAGTGATGATATGATGCTTGGTTTAACAAGTAATAACATCAGCTTGGAAGCAAGGCAGCATACTTGAGAAAATGCCTCTGAAAAAACAATTTGTGATATAGTTGACACAATGCTCCCCCCGACAAAAAATTGTGCAGATGAAGATGAACACATAGTGCATATGTCTTTGTTCTCGATTCACCCACTACCAGCATCTTAATGATATTCAGTCAAACAAATTTAAATGAAGCACTCCTCCGGTGCTTGTCTCTAGAAGATAATGTGCATATCTGAAAACTTTGCCGACAAAATCTGAGTTTGAATGGCTTCTCCATAGTATTGGTTTGTATTCATGAATATAGCGCAAAATCAGGTTGTGTTGTTTCAGAATGTGATCAGGGGAGTCATGTTTGCAAAAATAGTTGTGTTACTCTAGCAAAACTGTAGACATAGCTGTTTTTTCCTCTTTATCCCTGAATTAAGGTTCTTAGATGATGAGACAGTTGGAGAGTACTTGTGCAGATTCATTCCTGCTTTTCCATCCAATATGTGTCTGAGGGGTGCGTGTCGTCCTCGTTGACAGCGTGCACTGTTCATCCGTGGTCGGCCGAACCGGATCCAAGAACCAACGATGAACCCAGTCTACCTCACTGCACCTGTTAGGTGGCACAGTTGCCCGGTTGGTATTGACGTGTTCGTGATGAATTGGGAAGCACAGTTGAATACTGGTAAGAATACAACCAGTCGAACATTTAATACATAAAATAGTGTGCATGACTACGGCCCGAGATAGTGCATTAAACAAGTGATGATAGGTCGATATAACGAGCACACTGGTGCTCGGGTGCTGCGGCGAGTTTTCGCTACGTCTTTCCGTTATTCTGACAAGCATAACTCATGTCTTTTTTATAGTTAATAATGTTTGGCTCATAATATTACAAGAGGAGTAGCTTTATCCTCGCCATGTAACATTTCAATAATAATATTTTGACTATTTTGTCATAACATAAGCACATCATTACAAAGATGTAATGGTCATACATATGAAAAATCTTGGCACAAGACCTAAAACATTGAACATGAATTATTGTTGCCTCAAAAAGGCTAAATTACCTAATGGAAATATAACTAGATTTTCACTCGATATATCACTTAATGAATGCGCAAACAAGCTAGCATCTAGGTAAGTGCTCCATATTGTGCAGGACTATCCCCATCTTGTCTAGTAGAAGAGTACTATGGAATTACATTGAACCATCCATCTTGCTGTTGCGGAGGATGGTGAGACCACGAGGACTGTTGCCACAAATGAGTAGTTTGTTGGTGATCATATGATATGCTTCCTGGTGGTAGCATGTTTCTCATCATACTCTGGTCTCCAATCTTGTTTTCCTGGCCATGATGCAATTGAGGCAACCGACTTCGATTGTCCTCCCGGACCAGTGAGAGATCATTGAAGAGTTTATGGAGATCTTCCAGATTAAGATCTTCTTCCTTCGAGAAGACAAGGTTTGCTGCCATACCTGGGTTCTCATCTTGGATCTTCTTCATATTTTGGATGGATGTTTGACTTCTATTATCCTTTATTGTGTTATTCATGTCCAACCGAACCACTTCACTTTGCAGCTGCGCAATCTTGGCTTCTTTCTCCTCGTCGATAGACGGAGTTGTTGTTAATAATAAAGCATCAACAATTGGCTTAGCTGATGGTGTACCGAATGAGTGCAGATTTCCATTTTCCGCCTCTAGTACGACACCAATCCTAGCACCGGTGAGGACAGAGAGGTCAGCGGAACCTTTGATCAATCCATTGCGTCGCTTGTGGAAAGTGATGCCACGCTCTTTGCGGTCACTAATGTGAAAGATACCCACTCGCCTCTCCCTCCTAGGCATACTAACTAGGCTAACTTGAAAGAAACTTACTATGAGAAGTAGGTAGATCAAAATAGGAATGTGAGATATGAGAACTATCCCCTCCCCCCTTATATAGAAGAAACTTTATTGTGAATAGAAATAGCATAGGTAAAATTTAATTAGAGAATTATATGCGACCATTACTATTCAAGTAGACACATATCCTGTAAATCTTTGGTACGTATTAATATATAATTTGTAAACATGCTAGTTTATAGATATTTTAATTACTATCCAATTATCCTATTTGGTACATTCACATTCTTTTTTTGGAATTGCCAATTAATGTATTTATACATAAGCATGAATTCACATCTTTATTTAGTAGCATTTAAACATTGCTATATTATTGCATCCACATCCTTATCTAGACGTATCCAAGCTTTAACAAGAACTTAATTACAAGAAACTGCTATTTAATTGCACAACACAATTCTAGTCAAATTCTATTTGGTGTTAATTGCATCCATACATTTGAACAATCACAAGGAGCCTTGTCATCTACTCCCTCCGTCCTGGTTCAAAGGACACGTATAGAAAATATCTGGGCTCTAGGATTCCTTTGATTGAGGCTAATTTGGCTCTCACTAATCCTTTAATTGGCTCTTTCTCCGAAATTAAATACTTATGTGCCTAAGAGGTGGTGGTATTTTGGGATTGCATGATTTTCAATATGTGTCCTTTAAACCGGGAAGGAGGGAGTACAAGTGGTCATTCTATTCATAATATGGTAGTGAAAGTATGAAACTTGCATGGAGTTTTTTGTGTTTATCTCTATCTCTACTACTAATAAAATAGCGAACATTATGTTCTCTAAACGCACCCACAAAACGTACACAACTATTACCACCACATGATTAGGCCCACTAAACTTGATCAAACGGCTATCGTTAATCTAAACCTTCTCCCGTGTGCACTTGCGATTTATGTTGACTAACCATATTTCACGGGCAGAGGAAAACCCCGAACATGTCTATGTAGCCCGCATCCCCTAAAATCACATCTAATATGATCGAAAAAAGGAAAGTTAACCGTAATCCGTTCCCCTCGCCATCTCCTTGCTTGATACCCTATGTACAATCATATGTGTGCAATGCCCTCACAAAAAATCAGAGGTTACCCATCCCACTGGATCCCTCTCCGCCTCTCTTCCACCCTCCCTCCTAAGTGATGGACGAAAAAGGCGGCTACAAGAATGCCAGGCAACGTGCGGCAGAAGGCGGCGAGTAAGAGATAGCACAAAGCTAGCGATGGTCGAGGCAGCGAGTCGTCTGTTATACACGGTGGCTAGGTCTCACAGTTGACGCTGACCAATCGGTCGACCATCGATGGCTGGCATGGACTTTGGGATCCACGCGGTGCTAGGGGCGATGATGTCGAGAAGTATCTTCCGGCTGCACATCTCGGTAGGTACACTATTTGCTACACTAAATTTTGTTCCTCTGTGTTTCTATCATTTGCTTGTTGATCGCCACCGCGTGATTTCGATCCATAGGTGTCGCGTCAACCATTGTATTGTTAGGGTTTGATATTGGAATCTAATAGACGACTAACCTTATAGCTGGATCTGATGCATTTGTGTGTTGTAGATCACTAGAGGAGAAGTAGGATAAGGTGAGGCTTGTGATCCACACAGCCGGATATTGGCCAAGGAGATGTGGATCCTCAGGATGAACCACCACGCTATTAATTTTCCCTTGGCATTAAAATCACTCACGCACCCATAGCTGCAAGAATGTGATTCTACAATTCATTTATATACATATGTATTCACAGTAATATTTTTTTTACTAGCACAATTGTGGCTGCCAGTATGAACTGATATTCTGATACATAGTACCACTGGATATAGGAATTACGAGGGAAACCAAGCACTCTTCTAATGGGGAAGAAGATGGTGCCTCTTCAATCAGGACTACATGTATGTCTCCTATATGTAGGTGTCGATGGTTCAACAAATGGATGTCTCCAAATGGTAATATTGTTGTACTACTTATTATCTTCCGAATATAAGCATTTGGGAAGGTTGTTGTGTCCGAAGCTTGTCAAGTTTTTGAGGTGGCTGGGAGGAGGATCTATTGTTTGTGTCATTGTGTGTCCATGTCTAAATGGTGCAAACTGTTTGTTTAGAACTGGTTAACTTTATTTTTTATACATGGGACAAATTACTATTTTTTGTATGCCAAATTTCTTATTCCTTTATAGTGTCTTCAGGTTGTAGTAGAGCATTCTCCATATAAATTCTTTAGAATATAGGGCCTTAATCATGAGCAAATCCAGAAGCCTACGCCTACAAAGGTATGTTGGTTCGTTATATATATATATGTGTGTGTTGGTTATAATGTTGGTACTTGTTTAGTGGAAGGGCCACACCATAATGGTTCACCTTAATGGTTCAGTACTACATCCAAAATTTTAGTGCAATTTTTTGCATGTCAATAAATCATGGGAGCTTAATTTTCTCCACCAAATTTATACTTTTTTAATTACCTACATAATCTTGTTTGTGCTTGATTCTATCCAGCGGTTCACATATATATAAAGAGGAGATTTCCCGTAGATAGGTATTTTACTGTCAACTACAAAGAAGTCTATCATGATTTGATACAAATGATTTTTTGCTTGATTTCTTGCAAAGTCACCATTCCTCGATAAAAGAGCGTGAGGCTTGGATGCCTTCATGGCTAAAAGGTGAGAGCAGCTTGATCCGTGACAAAACACAGCAGCCCAAGTGGTGCAATCATTGTCTTCATGCCCGTTGGATCCACAGAGCTTGTGCTAGAGAAGAAAAGAAAGGTATTTCCGGGCACGAGTGTATTTTCTTGTTTTGAGCTACTCGGTGATTTGCAAATTGGCTGGTGGCACAATTTCAAGAACAGTGGTGTATTGGCCGCTATCAGTAATGTCTAGAAGCATGTCTCTCTGATTCTCTGAAGTTGCAGCTCACCGAGTCCCGGGAGGTGACACTGGATGTGTAGTGGATACCTTTAAACATAAAAAAGGTGTTTCATATAAAATTTCACAATGTTCCTTTACTGATTGTATTCCTGCCTCTTTGGCCAGGTTTTTTCACTTCATTCTAAGTATATGCACATGACTATTGTTATTGTATGTTTCAAGCAACAGAACAAGTATATAAGCGAGAATACTAAATGGTTAGGTGTCGATATTGTCTCATGCTTATAAGATTAAAAATTTCGTACTCGGAAACGAGATATGTGCTGCTCGGTAACGTTCTTAAAAAATATTTGTACACATTACTACAAGCTTGAAAATGAGTAAGATTTATTTATTGAATATGTATTGTATAATTTTGTATGTTAGTCGGCATGTGCATTGCATGTATATGATTACTGGATCTACAAATATTTGATTACAATCATCATTTTAACTTCTAAAGTTATTTATTATAATTTTAGCGTATGTAATATGTTTAGTAAGATTATTTATTAGTCCATACGTGAGTGCACGTACATGATAACTAGTAATAGAAAATGGGATACAATTAGGGATCATATGTATAGACTAGAAAACACTATATCCCATAAATCATGGTGCACCTTGTATGTTACGCATGGACATGCATGCTTAAAGGCTAAACAATATGTATTGTACAATTATTACATATGCTTGCACTAGACCTAGGAATTACGTTAAATTATGCATCTTGTTGCAGGATTTTGTTCTTGGACAGAACAAGAGCAATATAATTACGCAAGAAGATAGCAACATCTAATAAAATGAGAACGAATTAACATGTTGGTCTAAAAGATAAATCTTGCATGTCTACCATATTTTGTTGTCTATTAAAAGTACAATTATACAAACCACCATCCAAGATAAAAAATTACAAATGGTGCTATCTACTCAATACAAAAAATATGACAAATTAGAAGATTAGGAACAACTACGGCTGAAAATTTTACTATATCTCCGACCATCTATTAAAACAACTCCATACATATGTTCATATCTCAAGACTGTGTTTCATGCCCCCGAAATTACAACTTGGTTAGTGGTATCATAATCATAGTGCCAGGTTAAACTAACTGTTAGCCATTTATTTTATTGCTAGTTCGACTTAAATTTCCCTTTTGGATTTATTACAATCCTAAAATTCTAGAAAATACAAATGTGGTTAAAACTTAGTCATACCTTTCACTTATTACCACCCCACATACACATCCACGGTACACATCGATACGACACATTGAATCTTGTCCCTACTTAAATTTTCTAAGGTAAGTAAGTTGTTGGAGTATGTCAAATCACATGTGCATTATTAATTTTGTAAATCCCTAGAAAAGTCTACCAAGATATGTTGGATCATACCTCACAACATTTTCTTTAAAAGAAAGCAACGGGTGAGACAATAACGACTAGTGTTTTTCAAATACTAAGAATCCAAATTCGCATCTGTGAAGACTTGAACATGTGTGACTAGGTTGCACATCCACCGCCTAGAAAGATGAGCCAGGCGCACTTCTTCATTCCTCGCAGCATTGTCAAGCAACCATTTGATCTTCTATTAAGACATTTGAACAGCATTGTCAAACAATCATTTGATCTTCTATTAAAATATTTGAATCTAATTGAAATATGAAAATCTTCTATATTTGGTAAAATCGTGTTTCTTCAACTTCTACCACTTGTTATTTTTATAAAATATCAAATAGCATCATTCATACCTACTTCACATGTACATCACTCGGTCACTAGTTGGCATATTATTTCTTTGATATTCAATATCTTTATTACATGTAAATGTTGAAACTTGCAAATTTAAACCTCAGCTTTTTCTCTACCCTACCCACACACCTCGAAGGGGATGAAATGTGACCCTTGGACCCACTAACTAACCCTCATCTCCCTACCTCTTATGTGTGGGCACGTCTTTCCATAATCAACATGCCCATACATTTGCCAACACACAATTTAGGACAAGCCAAAGTTGTGTACTATGTTTTTCTACCTCCTCTTGTTCTCCATGTCCCCACACCCTCGTGATTGTTGAGTGAAAGTGCACTCATTTTTAACCTCGCTTAAACTGGAGATTTCTCAACATTTTGATGAGATTATTCCTCTGACTCATCTCTAATTACTAATTATGGCATAGATGTGCAAATCCCTTTGGTTATTTACTTCCTTGCATAAATGGACATGTTAATCATGAAATTTAAGAAAATAGAATAGTTAAAAATCACGTGCTGAAGGATTTCCCAAGTTACCATTCTCTCAAAGTGAACCATAACTAACTTTAATGAGCTCTAGTACGATCATATCTAACTGCTTCGAATGTATGGCTCACTATACTGCATGTCAGTGGATTTGCCTGGTCAATCCAAGCAATCTTCATGAAGGGACACCCTAGTAATTCACAACAGAAGGCCTCTGAACCTAACTTCGTCCACTGCCCAGCCGCCACAAGAGAATGTCATCCATTCCTCAACGAGGAAGCTCTGTAGCCATCACCTCCATCTCCACATCCCTTCCCATAATTCTCCTTAGCCATCTACTTCCAATATAGATTCATTCATTGTTGGTGACATTGTAAGACTATTTTGTTATTCATCTTCAAATATTTTTTAATACAATATTTATGATTGTTGATCTAATCATGTGTGAGTAGTCTTCACGGGATAAGGGTTGAGGTCTAACCTTGCAGCAATATGTGCACCTTGATATGTTATTGTTTGTGCAATTGAATACATATATATGTGTGTATATTTATGTTCTCTTGTGTTTGTCTCGACCCTAGGACTTGTTAGGTATCCTAGACCCAAAGATCGATAAAGGTAAATGTGTGAGTAGAGGAGAGAATAAAGCTTTGCCTGAAACCTAGTGAGAGTACAGCCACAATGACTTTATATATCTTAATGCTTTTGGTCTATTTATATTAATAATTGAGGCAACCCCACTAGATGGATAGGACCACGGTTGGAGAATTGAATACATAGTGCTATGGTAATATGCTATGGTGTTATCAGGATGCATTGTCCACATATATCCCTGAATGCATAAATATACATTACCACTAACGATGATTCGTTTTATCTTTCATATCCCATTTGCGTGTGCACGGCTATAGGTGAATTATGGGTCTGGCCTTCATAAAAACCACAAAATATAATATTGGGCCCGGTAAACAAAGATTCTACAAAACTCTACAAGGCTTGTTCAAAGTGATCTTATGCCAGGCAAGTGATTTCTGGTTTGATAACTACTAGACTCTAGGGGAAAAGATAATGTACTGTATTTGTAATCTGGTTCGAAGGTAGCAGTGCCACGACACTCTTCTTCAATTTGACAACCACCTCGAGGCCCTATCAACTCTCTTCATCCATGGTAGGATCAAACTCTAGTTCTCGGGGTGGTGTTCACACGTCTACATCTCTTAGCCATGACCCTTATTGATCTCCTCCTTATGTGTTTCCTTTCCACTGCCTGCTAGCAGGCCTACCACGACTTCTCATGTGCTTTAATGCTTCTAAAGGAGATGCATAACTCAGTATTATCTTGAGTCATAGGATGCATCCACTCTATCCAAGCGTCCACCGAGCGACTAAAAGGTACACGCTTATCCTCCATTTCTTCAGCACCTCAGCCATCACATCCCTTAGCCAGGACCCCTACCAATCTCCTCCTTGCGCCTCGTCTTACGACAACCCTCTAATAGGCCTATAAAAACCTCTCAAGTGCTTTGGTACTTCTCTGGGTTTTATTCTTATCCAATACCCATGTGTTGCTTCTAGTGGGCCAAGTGTTCAAACACACAATTTTTTAGCAACACAATAAGATTCTGTTCTTATCGAGTGAAAATGCTTTGATTGTTTCTATTTTCCTTTTTCTTGTCGTCTCATGTTCATTTTTTTATTATCTTAGATGTTATAAATATATTCTTCCACCCTTCATTCTCCTTCTTATTATGTGTTTTATCATATGTACATGATTTTTGTCCTTTCTATTTTTTATTTTTATTCATGTTTATTTATATTTTTTTACTTTCCCACTTTCATAATCATTTTTCTTTTGGTTATCTCCCATAAAATATATGAACTTTTTTCTAACATGGGAGAACAACAATGTTTTTGAGTTCACGAAAACATATTTCTGGATAGACAAAGATGTGCAGTTAATTTTTCATGTGTTAATTATTTAATATTTTGTAGCATAAAAATAATAATTTTAAGAACATTTATTTGTAAGTTCAAAAGATGCAGCGTACATCCACATTATTTATATTTATATTAGTTTGTAACTTTGTATTACTCTATTTTTTCTTTGTTTTCACTTTAAGTATTATAATAAATACAAAGATATGGTTTTTAAACATATAACCATTAAATTCATGAATTTTCTTTTGAAATGTATGTGCATTTACTTTGAGCCATAAACATATTTTTTCGACCAAGTTAGCCTATTTCTATTTGTTTTGAAATCTATGAATTTTTCAATGTGTATTAATATAATAGTTATTATTTTATATGCATTAATAAATCCGATAATATATATATATGTATGTATGAAGAGCGGTGCGGCAAACACATAAAAATTTAAAGCTAGAAGTGACGAACAAAACGGTAAAACCGATGCAAAAGAAAAACTAAAGAATGGTGAGGTACAATATACATGTAATATAAAAGAAATTTCAAAATAAAGAAGCTAATATAGAAATGCAAAATTAAAAGTGAGGAATGATACGATAGAAAATAAAATATTAACAAAAAGAATAAATGAAAAAGGAAAATGGATACATCAAAAGCTAATATGGCCTAGCCCATTACGTCCTTGTCCCAATACGTGTAGGTCATGAGTCAGGATTCTACAAGGTCTCATTTACATTAGTACATTTCCTTGGATATATTAGAACAAGTTGTTCATATATGCAAGGCATGCCTTACAGAAGGGGTTGTTGTATTCGAGTCATATTCTATAGCTAGATCGGCCGAAAATATAGACATTACTGACAACAATTAATAATGGTGATATAGACATGGTCAACACTCATGGGCCAAGTAAAATATAGAATGACTAAATTAAACATATATTCATCAATATTTTATTTTTCAATAATATGATGAAATTATTAAAAAGTAAAATATTTTTGAACTATGTCTCTAGAATCTATTGAAACGATTAAAAAATGAAATCACTCGAACTCTTACTGTAACTGGAAAGTGTGTGGACGGATTGCTTCTTAAATTGATTAAAATATGACTTAAATAATTGATTTTATGAATTATGAAATACATTTTAAATTGAATTTTGTCTATGTATGGTTATATTTTTATAGTTTCCTAAAACAATGAAATATTTGGCACGTATTTGGAATATTTTTGAAAATTATTGAAATATGACTAGAATAATAGAAATTTGTGTGAAATCTCCATCGAACATTTGTGGAAGTGATTTAACTGGTTTGAATATTTATGAAATATATGTGTATTCTCTTTGGAAACAATAATTTTTTATATAAAAGTAAAACATTGTTTTTTAGTGTAACTCAGAAAATTGATTTTGTTAACCAAAATGCCTTATATAAGAGAATATCATGAAAAAAATGATTGTTCAGCTCATGAGATATATTCCAAAATATATGGAAAACCAGAAAAAGGAATACAAAATACAAAATAATACATGTTGATGTATTGGAGCCACCTGACTGATCAAGCCCGCCCCTCACATAATTGAGCCATTATAAATAACTTAGCGGTCCGTAGGTCGGCTATTTCTATGTTGATTTTATCAGGGTCTAAATTCAAGGTTGCATTTGACACTAAAGTTTTCCATATAGTAGTAGAAAACAATACAGTACTACACAGTACGGTAATAGACTTAACATTTTCGCAAAAAAAGGGTAATAGACTGAACCCCATTTACACTTACAAGTTGCACTTTTGTGATTGATTTTGAATCGCTTGCCTTATATCTCAATTTATTTTATATGCATCAAGTATGAGAAATAAAGTGCTAATTTTTCTGTAGAGAGTAGAGGGTACAGACGTTCAGTGGCTGACGCGAGCTACTTTGCTACTAAACATATACCGTCACTTCCATCTGCCAACTTCTCCAACCAACTAATTTTCCTGATGGCATGTGGCGTGCAGGACAATCGTCTCGATTGTGATCCCCGGGCCGAAGGCCATCATTACTCCCCATTCGGCCACCTCCTCTCCCCATGCCATGCGCCTGCGCATTTCATCGAGCACGAAGATCACCGTCGCGCCACTCATGTTACCGAACTCACTCAGCACCCGTCGGCTCGCCGCCAGCTTCCCACCGTCTAGCGCGACGTGGTCCAAGATCGCACGTCCCCCAGGATGGATCGCCCAGAAGAGGTCGTTCCACGTAGGACTACTGACACCGAGGAACTCGAGCGCGTCGATCAGACAGCGCTCGATGTTGTTCTTCAGCAGCTTCGGCACCCGGGTGGAGACGTGGAAGTCGAGGCCGCCCTTCATGAGCTGCATGGTGATCTCGTCCTCGGTCCCCGATATCGTGGTCTGCGTGGCGAAGGCCATCTCGAACAGCGGGCGCTCGACGGTGCCGACCGTGACGGGGTCGGCGCCCACGATGGCGGCGCTCGCCCCGTCGCCGAAAATGCCCTGGCCGAATATGATGTCGAGGCGGCCCTCCAGAGGCCCGTAGAACGCCAGGAGGGTGAGCTCGGAGCAGGCCACGAGGACGCGCGCGCCGCGGTTGTTCTCGGCGAGCTCCTTGGCGAGCTGCAACGCCCTGCCGCCGCCGGAGCAGCCGTTGAGGCTAAGTATGGTGCGGGAGACGGTGGGGCGGAGGCCCAGGAGCGACGCCAGGCGGAGGTCGGCGCTCGGGGCCTTGCCGCCGGAGTAGGTGCTGAAGACGAGGTGGGTTATGTCCGACGCCGGGCGGTTCCACTCGGCGATGGCCTTCTCCGCGGCGGACGCTGCGAGGGCCGGCACCGCCGCGGACGCCATTTCTATGCGAGCGTCGAGTGTCGGCAACGTTCGGTCGATGAAGTCCGGATGCGCGCGGAGTTGCTCCTCGTCGAGGTGCGCGTAGCGCTTCTCGATCCCTGAATTCTTACCTGAACAGGAGAATATTTAAAGCAGTACAGTACGTAGTTAGCTCCTACAAATATGGATGCCATGAAACGTACTGAGAGCGTGCATCATGTTTAAGATTACAGATTCTCTTGAGCTTGTCCTTGAGGTCGGCATGGTGCTCGCTCTTTGTGACGCGGAAGTAGTAGTCGGCGTAATCGTCCTGGAGCTTGAAGCTCTCCGGATTAGCCGTGCCGATGGCGAGGACGGCCGCCGGGCCGTCCGCACGATGCTCGCGCCGGATCTGCTGGACGGTGGCCATTTATTTACGCGATCGTTGCGCTCTGAGCACTGGGAAGGGTGTAGGTAGCTCGTACGCTCCGGAGTCTTGTATTTTATCTGCCTCCCTGCAGGAGGATCTACCTCGCCCAAGTCTTTATATAAACACTGATAGCTAGACAAAAATAATTTCGTTGACTTAATCTTTTTGCTTGATATAAAAATTTATACAAGAATTTGTAACACAAGAAAATGAGGGTTTTGTTGACGAGGAAGTTGATGAGGGAATTGTCGAGCCTACTCCATGTAGGTCGGTGAGCAAAGATGTAATGCATGGAAATCGATCAGTCTAGATGTTATAACCGAGAATGATCAATAAAGCAACACTTATATTGACAACATATCCATGATCATTTCAAGGATAACTCCTAGATGCAATAACCAATGGGAGCAGTGGCGGAGCTAGCACATGTACCCTGGGGGGCAGAACACAAATCTTCATTGTCTGGGGGGGCAAAATATTATAATTTTCCTACTCTAACCCTTGTAGAAAAAAATTCTTTAGCAATTGACTCAAACCTAGGGGGGCGGTGGCCCCTGCTGGGCTCAACATAGCTCCGCCACTGAATGGGAGGTAGAAATGAAAGGAGGGGGAGGGCGAATGGAGGATACAATGTCGGATACAAGGATTCATTGACAACATGATGGTGATAAGGAAGGACATTGCTTCTCGAATGAAGGACTTGCAGACGAAATAGATGAGAGGAAGGACGCCAAGAAGAGAATGATGACCATAGAAGGAGAAGAGGGTCACCGAGGAGAGGATGAGTGAGGGTGGCATCTGAGGAATTGCTCAAGAGGTAAAAAAGAAAACCAACATAGGAGATGGCAGGGAGCCACCAACTCGAAGTCAAACACGAAAACAGGGAACACCATACCACAGGCTTTTGCACCGCTTAATTAATAAATAAAGCCACATGGCCGAGCCAATACAAATTAGAGGGGAAATCCTCATGCGGGTAGGTCAAAAAGAAAACAAACATACGAGATGGCAGCGAGCCACCAACTCGAAGTCGAACAATAAAATGGAACACCACTTAATGCGAGCAACCTAGACTACCGAACAAGACGAAGTAGAAGAAACTTCACGACATGACAATGACTCCAACATGATGCACCCGGATGGAACCTGAGCTCCTCGACAACATCCCCAATAGGGTAATGACGTGACGCGGCACTTCCACCGAGCCTACAACCGGGCAAAAGTTTTCACCCAGTCACACAGAGGATACAAAAAACAACGCCCTAGGAGGGTAACGACACCTGCAAGCATCACGATTGACGGTGCCAAAGCGCGGATCTTTCACTCAAATCCTCACCCATGCCATCAGAGATAAAGGGCCAACCCAAACCGAGGACAAGAACAACTTGCAAGCACGAGGCCTCCCGATCTTCACCAAGGAGTTAACCACACCGACACCAGGATCACCCACTAGCAAGCCCATCAGCATCCACATGGCCAAAGGGAAGACTACCACCGCTATGATATTGCCTGCCAATAGCCCCCATGCAGCCTCTCCTTCTAGGGACGCTGCCCTAGTATCCATGAACACAAGCCCATGGTACAAGAAACAACACACCGCGAAGCTAGTGGATTGGAGGAGCCCGCTTGGCTCGGACCCATGTAGAAAGAGGGTGACACATATGCACTAGATCCAAGCCCGCCTAGGTTGGATCCATGTCGCAACTCGCACTCTGTCTACAGCAGCGTCGCAACCAATCGGAGGAGTCCTACCTCCATCACTGGAGATGGTTGCCGACCGGATGCGGTAGCAGGAACACACCAGTCCTAGATCAGGCCCGACTGAGCACATATGGATCCATAAAGCCCCCTATCACACTGCAGCACTAGTGGTGCAACCGCCACCCAACCACCTTTGTTACTTCCAAGAGCACCGCCGTTTGTCACCGAGGTGGTCCACCGTTCATTTGCACACCACTAGCTAGGGAGCATCCCGCGCATCCCCCACCTGTGGCAGGGGAAAGAGGAGGGAGCTCGGTGTTGGGATCCAGGGTCAGCGATTTGGCTACCTATTTTACAGGAGCAGAGTTTACTCATCACCGCCTTAATTATCACAATGATAAAGGACACTCTCCTTTATTTAAATAAAGGATGATCTCAACTTTAACGGGAATCTTTTTCCTAGAAACAGACTTTTGCGCCGCTTTAAGCTACAAACAGCCTAAACCAATACAGAGTGATGAGGTATCCTATTACAAAGCGCACCAAACATGCCACCGAAGACACCAAAGCAAGGCCGAGAGGGGCCGGAGCTCTATGACGATGCCCCCAAGAAGGTTACGGTGCAATATGCCGCTGTCATCGAGATCAAGACGGTCAAGAGTTTTCACCCAGAGCCCAACATGGAGAATGTACCCACAGAGGTGCTTTCAAGAAGGTTACGACACACACATCCATCGTTGCCGCTGGCAGCGAAGCGCTGAGCTTTCGCCCAAAAAAACATCATACCACTCCCGGTATCTCAGACCGCCCGCTACCATCGAGGCTAGCTACTGATCGTGATCTAAGAGATGACATCGCCGAAGCGCCACCAACACCAGGAATCCCCGCCACCCACATGAGGAAGCCATCACCACCGCCATGTCGCTCAATGAAGAAATGCCCGCGCAATCCACCTTCTGGGGCCGCCACCCAGGTATACAAGATATCACACCCACGAGGTGGTACCACACCATGATAGGACCACCCGAACTGGTGTGGGACATCAGGCTAGGCAGCCAGTTCTCAGACAACATGATTTCGAATCAGCATCACCCGAAGTGGGGCTACTAGGTGGTCACCGGATCCAGGTCGATCTGGCCTAGATCTAGCACCTCAACCACTCTGGCCAAGGGGTGGGCTCCTAGTCCTGCTGGAAGCCCCTGAAACCATGTAAATAGCAGGACCCACCTAGCCCGAATCAGGCCCACATGGGCCCAGATCTAGGCCGAGGGCAGTAGCCCACCGTCGATGGCTAGCTCTGTCTCATGTCGTTCTGAGCCCTATCTGTCCCGCCCTACAACTCCGCCAAGTCTGGGGAGTCGTCATCGCGTCAGGTCCGTGCCGCCAGCGCCGCCAAGGGCCGTAGCAGCCACGAGCACCACCGCCCACTGCCACCTCCAGATGCAAGAAGCCACCTCTCTGGTGCAGCTCGCCGGCCGCCGCCACGCCAGGCCACGTGGACCGCCGCCATTCTGCATCGTCGGGTCTCCTAGCGCTGTGGAGACGAAATCCCGCCACTGGCGGCATACGCTAGTGGCTGCCGGGAGTGGAGGGGGAGAGGAGAGGGGATGGGAGATTTAGGGTTCGCTCCCTGGTCGTGCGGGGGTGACAGAGGAGCGCATCGGGTCATTGGTGGGATGTCTACTATCTAACGGCAACTTTAAACCTCCAGAGCCGCACAATGATCATGGAAGCTTCGAATGAAGTGGGGCAGTATAAAGTCAGTTAACGTATAATTTCAGTTATAAAAAAAATAGACTTTGGAAATGGCTTCCTTTCTGTAGAAAAAGAAAGGGTTGTACGAGCTGATTTTTCTGTGCATTTTGTGGAAATAGACGGAACCACCACTTGCTGCCGCACACGGCGTCAACAAGTGGACTCATGGTGCGACCTGAATTTGAGGAATCAGGAACAAGTGGACACACATGCACGGTCTATCTTTATTACCAGGAAAAAGTCTCCAGTAAAGTGAATAGTAGACACAAACAAACACGAATGCATGGTCAAGGACGCCGATAGACTATTCAATGCAACTCGCCGAGTCCAGTCTATGAAAAATCTCCTTCTCGATGGAAACGGTGAAGTGAACTCTCTCGCGAACTCATGTTGTGCGCTTGTTTGCTCCTTGGTTCAAAATTCTTCGTTTGGTTTTGGCCCTGTCTGATCGCGGCTAGCCACTGTTCGAAACGCCGCGGCATTGTAAAACCGGATCCTGTGTGTACATACTCCCTTGGTTCGAAATTACCTTGTGCTTTACTTTTCGTAAAAGTCGAACTTTACAATGTCGCTGATGTTCACTTTCGTGACAGCTTTCCTGGAACAATAAAACTTTTTTGAATGGATTCCAGCCGTCACTGACATATGCTCGACTTCTATTTACGTAAAGAAATACTACAAGTGTTGCTATTTTTGGAGGGACAGAAAACTAAACAGGGACGCGGTTTTCTGGCCGTCTAGACTTTGAGAACCCTATACGTGTCGCACGAGAAGGTGAGCTGAGATGGAATAGTTTAGTACGTCGTAACTTTGTCTAAATTTAGATCTATCTAGACACTATGTATTATATATAGAGACATCTAAATTTAAATAAGTTTCCGACATCAATTTTGAGACGGAGGGAGTACTTTAATAGAACTGAATACAGTACTTTCTTCATACTCAACTAAATGTCAAAAAAATGTCAAATTCGCATATATCTATACAAAATTTTAGTGTATATAATTACGACAAATTTTAGTGCATATAATTACGACAAATTTTAGTGTATATCTAGACAAATTTGCGACATCTAATTCAAGACAGAGAATACTATAATTACCATATAAGAAAAGTAAGTATGGATAGTGAGGCACAATTTTAGGCCTAGTTCTTCCGCAGCCTTCTGCCTTAAACCTGCGACAATTAAATGGGATCGGAGCTTCTAGGACTTATTGAATAGTTGTATTTCAACATGATGCATAATCCTTTTTCTTCTGGCTCATTTGCAAGTTAAAATTTGGACATGAATAAGTAGAAGCCGCTACATGTAGTCATTCCACCACGAGATGGGCAACAGTCGATACAATGCAAAGGAGACTCCGATTTGGTGGTTCAGCAATGCAACGGAATATGGCGGCTTATCGACAAGCCGTCGATAAAATCCGCAGACACTTTGCTGGCTTCAAGTCCGAGCATACCAATAGATGCAAGAACAAGGCAGCTAACGCCCTGTCAAGATTCGGGTTCATCTAGAGCTGTTGTCCGAGCAAGTGTATTCTTGGAGCACCTGCACAAGTCAATGATCCCAGTGAAGTCAGAGGCTGTTATAGGTAACCCGGATTCGGAAATATCATCCTTGGTCGCCGTCTTTGCTACGAAGCCGGATTGGACCGAGTCATATCTAGCATATTTGCTAAACCTCTCCGATGAGGTCGTTGCACGAAAGATCGTACGCTTGCTAAGTATTACGTTGTTACATTGTCACCAATTCGCAGGTGCGCACCTATGAGCCGAATTGCCGCCTATGAGCCGTTTTTTTAATTTTTTTAACATTTCAAAATATGTTTTCTCACAATGGGTGCGCACCTATGAGCCGAATTGCCGCCTCCATGACCTACTTTAAACATAGTGCGTCTGGCGTATTTTTGTGTTGTGTTTCCTTTTGTTCGGGAGATCGGGTAGATGATATTTAAGAAAGTAGCAAGTTCCACCTTATTTATGGGTGTAGTTGTGCTTGCTAGTTTCAGAGGATCATAGCACCGTTGGATTTCTCCACCTTATTTATATAAATAAGGTGCTATGTATCGAAAATAAACTTTATATAATTTCTTATAAAATCAACAAAATATGTTTGAAGAATATTCATATAAAAATAGTGATAAATTTCATTGTGAAGACAATTCCATGTATAAAAATGTTATCAATCTAAAAAGGGAGCAAGTAATTAAGTGGGAGAAAGATGTAAATATACGCAGCTTCTCATTGTTTGGCTATCTTGCATGTTAATGGGGATAAAGTATTTCCTTTTTTAGTTCATCCGACAAATTTATTTTGCTATTCCATTTGAAAGACACTGGGCCAATATCAGATACAAACGCACATGTGGTCACAAATATAGCACTTTCTATATTTGACGTAATACTCAATAACCAGGAATTGGAATATTAATGATATTACCTGCACATTCCACTTGGTTTGCATAATTGTTTAGGTTGTTGAGGGAAGTATTATTTTTTGTCGCATAATATGACTATCAGAATAAGGTATGAAAATATAAATAATTATGTACTCTCGGGTAACTAAAGACATGCCCTCGCGAATGCGAGGGCCACTATGCTAGTTTCATTAAATAGTCATAGTTTAAAAAAAATCTAGGTTAAAAAGCTGCAGAAAAAGAAAAAAAATGTGGTACCTGTTGGTGGGCCTTTCTGAGGCGAGAATGGGTCAGCATAGATGGGCTTTGTTGAAACCTAGAATTTACTTTCTCGGTGGAGTTTTTATTTAGGGAACTTTCTCGGTGGGGTTGGTTTACAGCAGATTGCTAAAGCAGATCATGGTGTGAACAGTGAACTTGTGACAGTGACAGCAATGATGCTAACAATCATGCCATTAAAGGTCAACCTGTATGTTAACATATCTGTACATACATGAGTGTTCTAAAAGCATTGCTGATTGTAAATGCAATGGCTAATTCGGTGCAGAACTATATTAGTACTATGCCACATAGCACAAGATGATAAACATATCTGGAGGGCACTCGAGAGGCGAAGAAAAGCTAGTTCTTTTACAGAAAAAAAAAACTAGTAGTACTAGACAACTACACGAAGTCACTAGCAGAATAAACATATACTGAAAAGCACTTGAGAGGTGAAGAAAAGCCAGCTCTTTTCGAAAAGAGAAATCTAGTCCACGTGGTGCATGATCAGTGGCCCTGTTTATAGCTGCGGAACAAAGTAGCCAGGAGTGTTAGATCGGTGAAAATACAATAGATCATAGAAAACGGTTTGAAGGTACAGACATAATTGAGTGCCTACTTTCTACTATGCAGCATTCAGGCCTTTTAGATAGACAAAACAATTGCATTACTACTTCTCTCAAAAAAAAAAAACAATTGCACTAGTACAACAAGCTAATGATGACATACAGGGGAAACACAATAATGCCAGGCAAAGCACGCTTCGTACACAGTAGACTATCGTAAACACCAAATTCCGTATAAACTGCCACCGCATTACAAGCTGCAAAGACCGTAATCACAACGCACAGAAGCTAAAGCAAACTATGGTACAGACAGCACACATGGATCCATCCGCAATCATCTGTTGTTGCCCACACGATTTGGCAGTGGTCACGCCTTTCAGGTCACAGGAGTCACACGGACGAGATGAGAAGGGGTGAGATTCTGGTGCCGCGCTCGGTCGTTCTCCCAAGGATTGCTCTGCCAGCGAGAAAAAACTCTCTCAAGTCTCAACCATTTTCATCTCGAGTGTTGATCTCTGGTCGACCGTGAAACATGTCGTGTTCAGTCGGAATGGCAGATGGTTCGAGCCATGCGTCCATGCTGCACGCGTCGTGCACCATCATTGTTTTTGGAGTCATGGGCTCATCCCCATCCTGGACGCCCTGGACACCACCGCGTCGCGCGCCTGCGAGTCGCACACCTGCGTGCTGAACTTGCACCCGTACCGCGACCTCCAGCTACTCGTGGCGCCGCCCGCGCTGCCGGGCGACCCGGGGGCGTCGTCGTCGCGGCCGTCGATCTTCTTGATGGCCCTCCGCATGCTGGAGCACTCCCTCTCCAGGCCCTGCACCCGGCTCCGCATTCCGTCCATGTCCACCCTCAGCACATGGCTATCCTGCACCGCCGTCGTCCGCCACGTCTCGCTCGGGCCAGCCGCCGCCCGCTGCTGCTGCTGCGGACGAGGGGCGCCCGTGGACGCCAGCAGCGTGGCGGTGATGGCGCGCCGGAGCTGCAGCTGCTCGAAGAAGAGCACCTGCAGCACCGCGCGCAGTGGGAGCCGCTCGTTCTGCGCCGCGTGCGTGCACGCCTCCACCGTCAGCTTCCTGCAGTCCACCACGCCGCACACCCTGTCCCGCTCCTCCGCCGTCAGCCGCGGATGCGCCTGCAGCAGTCACGACTCAGCAGCTACTCGGCAAACCGAGACATTCTTTCTTGGACTTGTCAGACACAAGCTTCCAGTATAGCAGAACACGATACTACTAGCAGTGTATGTGTACCTTGAGGTAGATGTCGACCGCGCGGTAGACGCCATCGTCGTAGACACGGGCGTGGTCCGGCAGTGCCAGCGCGAGCTCGCAGAATTTGGCGGGCTTCAGGTTGGCGTCGGACGCCACCTCGGCGAGGTAGTTATCCACCAGCTTCCCCACCTGCACCATTGCCACGGCCGAAGGACGCGACGCCGTCGTCCTCGCGGCTTCCTCTTCGGTGATTGCAGCCGACGACGACGCCTCGTCCTCGCCGACCACATCCTCGGCCAGGAAATGCCTGACGACCCGCTCCACGCAGTCCACGTCGTAGAGCGTCTCCGTGGCGCCGGAGTAGCTCGGGATGAGCACGTCCTCCAGCGTGGCCTGTTCCAGCTGCGTCGCGGCCTTCCGCTCCAGCGCCGCGCGCGCCGCGTCGGACGCGCGCAGGATGTGCGCCGTCCGCAGCAGCGCGAACAGGAACTTGGCGGTCACCACGCGCCCCGAGCACTTGTCGGCGGGGAGGCTGGCGACCACCGCCTCCAGGAGGTCCCTCTGCTCCAGCTCCGACGACACCGGCGCCGACGCGCGGCGCCACCTCATGGACCGCGACAGCCCCGGGAGGGTGGCCTTGGCGTACGACACGAGGCAGCTCTCCATGGCCTCCGTGGTCCTCACGTCCTCGCGCGCGGCCATGGCCGCCATCACCCGCTTGTACATGTGCAGGCCGAGCACGGCCAGGTCGTCGGACCAGGAGCGCGACGACGCGGCCGACGAGCGCGCGGCGATGGCCTCCACGCAGCGAGCGACAATGCCGAGCTCCTCGGCGTGCGGCAGCAGCTCCTCGCAGGACTTGAGCGCCTTGGTGGCCTCGCCGGGGTGCCGGAGCACGGCCTGCGCCAGGTAGGCCTCCGCGCGCGCGGCCAGGTTGTCCTCGGCGTGCTCCTCCGTCATCTCCATGTACTCCGCCGCGCACCGCAGCGGCGCCACGTTCCAGGGGGTGAGCTCGACGCGGACGCCGTAGCAAAACTTGGCCGCCGCCTCGAAAGTGCCCGGCCCGCCGGGGAAGTCCGGGAAGGTGACGCGGTACGACTTCCCGTCATCCATCCTAACCTGCTGCTCCTGCTGCTCGTCCTCCTCATCTTCCTCCTCCTCTGCTTCCTCTATCTCTGTTTCCGGAGCAGGGGCTGCAGCGGCATTGTCTCCGGCGCTCCTGCCTCGCCGCCGCTGGCGTGCCGGACGCTCCTCCTCCTGCTCGGTGAGCATGCGATGGATCTTCCGGCTCTTGGACATGAGCGGGAACTGCGCGCGCAGAAATTAAAATTCTCAGCGGAATTTCGTCGAGCACAGCTCAGGCGGAGAAGCATAACAAGACCCCAATAATCACCACAACTCACACACTCCAAGCAAGATCACCGGCTACCTTGTGGAGGTGGAAGCTCATGTCCTGCACCTCGAACACGACGTCGCTGGGCAGCCCGGTGGTGCAGAACCTGTCGGCGCACAACACAACACAACACAGCCGAGCAGAGCAATTCAACAAACCCGGGCGGTAAACCGACAAACAATTCTGCACCGAAATTCCGATGGCACACACACACACACACTCACCAGGCCTCGCCCCTCGACGGGCCGCGCGGTGGCACGGAGGAAGACGACATGGCAGGCCCAGGCCGACGCCGCCGCTGCTCGGCCTCCTCCTCGCTGTCCTGAATTGTGATTTGGAAGACGACGGCTACGGCATTCACATACCCTCCGCGGTCCGGGCCTCCTCCCCGGTTCGTATAATTGAGGTCGAGGGGTGGGTAGGCGTATTTAGGGCGGCGTCAGTGATCTACCCTGGTCCCCGGCCAAACAAATAAATCGGCCGCCTCCGTCAGTCAGGATCCCACTTCCCTTCCGGTGGCAGCCGCAGGAGGAGGAGGAGGAAGTTATTGCTGCTGACATGTATGGAAAGCCACGGCAAATCCTCTCATCATTCTCTGATTGCCATAGTAAACTTTTGTTTGGAGTGTGTGACGATGACGAGGTGCGTGAGCTAACCGCTCCACCATGGCACCGTGGCGTGACATGGACGGGGCGGCATGCGGATGAGATCATGCCGGGTGGTCGTCACCGTCCTTGTTGTTCCTTCCACGAGAGGAAGGATTGCTTGGCTTTGGAATTGTTGGGAGGTTCTGTGTCTGTGGGGCACGCCGATTTTGTCCCGGTCTACGCTTTGGATTGGGACAAGGAAGAAAAAAGGGTAAAGGCAAAGGTCATATTATTTGGGAAGTGCCTAGATTTCAGGGAAAACTTCTTAGATCTAAGTCGTTGATGTCATCCTAATATTTGTGTTAATTCTCAGTTGCAACCTAGTTGCAACTCATAAGATTTATATTAATTCTCAGTTGCAACATAGTTGCAACTCATCAAATTTTCAGTTACACCCTAGTTGCAACTCATGTGTAACTTCCACTTTGCACGAATCACGAAGTAAATCGAACAGTGAAAGAGGTGACTGAGATCTAAGAAGTTCTCGGGCGCCTGAGAACTAGCAAAACCGAAATAATAAAAGGAGAAAGAAGAGAAAAAAGTCTTCAACACTCAACACCCAGCAAAGTTTTTGTGGAATGGGAAAGGCGCTGAGGAAAATGAAATGAGCGTGCTCTTCCTTGGCGGCTGGATTTTGGCGAGAGATTTTGCAGTAACAGGCCGCTTAATAGTAGTACAATATTAGGTGAAGTATGAAATATGCAACACAAAATCGCATCACCTGTTCAGATATCGTGAGAGCATCTCCAGCCATTGCACGCCACGGGACGAATTGGGTGATCTCAAATACTACGTTGGTCTGCTCTATAAAACATGTGCATGCACCATATGACAGTGGATTCGGCCATGCGTAGATAGTCATCATGTCTATCGTGTATCAGTAGGAGCTTCATATGCAAGCATGCTCACAACAGCGGTGCACTTCTGGAGAAAAAAATCCTACCATGACGGCGCAGTCCTTCTTACATACGAAGTGATAGATTGCGGAATATTCATTGTATTGAGATGATTACATTGAGAGAGCCTTTGGGCTATTTATATAGTACCAGAAAATTTTGGGACTAAGAAGCCTAGTAGAGATATAATCATAAACCACCAAATATAGTAATCCTTGATCTACTGTATACAAAATCATGGTATACTCTACCCCCCCCCCCCTCCCCGCGCGTTGTCGGATTGGTAGTGGCCCTAACAACACGAGCGTCGCTGACGGTCTGACTGGAGCATAACCCGAAGTCGCGGACTAGAGAGGATGTATGTGGATGCTGATGTCGATGTAGCTAGGAGTGAGGCGTTGTAGTTGTGGTCGTTGGTGATGTACTCGAAAATGATGAAGTCGGTGATGTTGATGTTGTCGTGGTGTTGTGGTCGATATCGTCATTGAGTCTTGGATAAATTCGTTGTAGTAATTGAGGTAGACGTAGGTGGAGTTGGAGTAGTCGGGGTAGGCGACACGTCGTACGGAGGTTGCCAAACTCGGGAGCGCACCGGGACGAAGCCACGGGTCGATGGTGCCAATAACGGATGTGCGAAGATAGGAACCATCACGAGCCATGTCAGCCAAAGTCGGAGGGAGTAGCAGAGGCGGGCTCCGTGTACGATCGGTTGCGCGCCGTATGTGCAGGAGTAGACGAAGTGGTTGAAAGAAGAAAATTGAGCACACGCGGTGCAAATAAAAAAGATTGTGACTCTGGTGGCGAGATCGTGGTGGACAAAGATAGCGAGGTGATTGTCGATGGCGATCAGGCTGTAGCGGTAGTAGATGTCGGGGATCCAACCTGTTTTATCCATCCACATGCAGGAGCTTTTTCGCGTTGTTGAAGGCGAGGTAGTAGATATTGGGATCAAACCTATTTTATTCATCTACATGCTGGAACATGGCAATGTAAAACTTGTTGGCGTTGACGAAGACCTTGAGTGGTGATGGCGGCGACGATGTGGTGCGATAGATGGGGTCATTGGTGTATATGGTTGTCGACGATGATGACCACGGATGATGAATGTGCGTCCCTTGTTGATGGAGAGGCGCGTACTCGGGAACGTGCGTCCCGGTTGATGTTGATGAAAACAACCCGGCATGGAGGCGACATGCGGACGGAGAACCCGACAACAGCGCGTGAAGGTGTCCCTCAGAGCGTTGCGTGGAATCTTCTTGGCACGTTCGTTGACGATGATTTGCTAGAGATGAGTTGATGCCGAGATTGGAGTAGAGGAGCGTGATTACAACATGCGGCGACGGTCGGCGGGTGACACAATCCAATCTATGATCGGCGAAATAGTAAAAAACACCGATCAAACTGCCCGGCGAGAAAATTTTGACAAAATTTATTAGATCTAATCTACGAGTTGCGCAGCCCGGGCGAGATCGATCTTCCCGGGGAGGCACGGCGGAAGGGGTGGGCTAAACCCTAGGTCGAGAGACAAAAAGGCTCTGATACCATGATAGATTGCGGAATATTGATTGCATTGATATTATAAGAGGTGATCACATTGAGAGAGCCATTGGGCTGTTTATATATTACTAGAATACTTGAGGACTAAGAAGCCTAGTAGAGATAGAATCCTAAACTACTAAATATAGTAATCCTTGATCTACTGTAATACAAAACCGTGGTATACTCTAACATGAAGTAGTCATCGAACTTCCGAATGGCAAAATCTTTAGGAAGAGCTTTCGGTTCATCCTAAAATGGCACCAAATACCTCAGTGTCATGCAATGGATCATCACAAACTAGTCGGTGTACAACATGAAGTAGCCCTCCAACCGCTGCCTCGGCTTGCTCATGTGGCACCCTGAATTGGATCCTTCATGGCACGACTATGCGGCTCGGGAGTACACACCGACCAGATAAGAGAGGATCTTCAAATGCTCTTCATTGTCGGTAGTAGTGGTGGCTTCCCCTTCCATCATAGCGGCGAACATGAGCTCGTTGTCCGAGTCCATCGCGGGTAGGGTGTCCGAGAGGTCAGCTAGGGAGATGACTGCGGCAGGCCTAGACAGCAAAGCCCGGCCGCAAGAGAAGGTGGAGGATGGTCTGGTGATGCTCGGCGTTGTGGACGGCATAGGGGTAGTGCCGGTGGCGCTTGACGACGCGGGGTGGAGATGGGTGCATGCTGTGAGAAAAGGGCGAAATGGGAGAGGCGATTCCGTGTTGCACCACCGACAGCTCTACCCCACGCGCCTTTTCCTTGATTCGGCATTCCCACACGCCTTGGGTTCAGCCTGGGTTCGCCGGGGTCAAAATTGGCCCGTACCATCGAAAAAATAGACCCCGAGGGACCGGCTAGGTGAAAGCAGTCTAGAGCATATCCACTCGCCCCCGCCCATTTATGGCTCCATCCGGCGAAAACTCCCCCAACCACGCCCCCGGGAGCCCGAAATTAGCCGGATTGGGCCCAAAAACCATCCGGCGGACTCAGGCTCAACTAAACGCCCCGGGGTTCGCCGGATGGAGAGGAACTGGCGGGAAACAGCAGAACCGCCAAGTGGAGCCAAGGTGTCGCGCGAGAGAGGTTGTTCATCCTCATCGCCTCTTCTCCCGCATGAATCAATGCCACCATCGGTCAGACTTTCCGTAGACGCCGCAGGCCGACACGTCCAATCGCTATCCACGTAGCGTAGCTACGGTGAGCTAGTGCCTCGGCTTCTTCCGCCAGTTTCCCTGCGCGTGCTACACTTCTCTCACCTCCCCGCCGCCAATAAATAGGCTTCCCTCTTCGACGTCAGTTTCACTGCCAAAATTCTCTAGCACCTATCCTCTCCACCTCAAGCACTGGCAAAACCTCGTCATCCATGGAGGAGTACTACTCCGGTGTTGGTGTAGCGGCGAACAACTTTGGCAGCCGCTCGCTCAATGAGTGGGAGGGCCGCCTCTTGTACGGGACCAACTACCCAGTGTCGTTGAACTTCTGCGTGCCGCTAGGCTGGGCGCTGAACGTCGGCGGCGTCCCGATGCTCCTCCTCCCTAAGGCATCAACATGGTAGGAGAGATCCAGGCGGTACTTCCCCGACAACCACATGGTGTGGATGGAGTACTTCCGTGCGCCGCCAAGCTGGGCGCTGAACATCGGTGGCGTGTTGATCCCCTTCTCCCCAGGGCATCAACATGGTAGGCAAGATCCAGGTGGTACTTCCTCGACAACCATACGGTGTGGATGGAGTACTTCCACGAGCACCACGAGCGGGAGATGGGGGCCTAAAAAGGGCCGCCAACGGCGCCGACCAAGAGGAACGTTGTAGGACGACGCCTGTGGAGGGGCATGCATGAGGGCGCACGCTCGTCGCTGTCCTCGAGCACATCGTGGCCGACGACTCGCCAAGCCTAACATACCTGGCGAGGACACCGGCGAGCCTCTCGCGCCGGCACGGCAGCTACTAACTGTCGAGGAGGATGGGAGGCGTCTCCTCATCGTCCTCGGCCTCGGCCTCCCGCTCTTTCAGCGAGGCTCGGCACGACGCATCAGTCCACCGCTCCTTCTTGTGAAGCGCAAGCTGTCCTCGCCACCGTCTTCGGTGATGGCCCCGACGCGCCACTAGCCCCCTCGGGGTTTGCGTGGCATTATCATCGGCGAGCCTCGCGCGACGCCTCCGTCCTAGGCAACCCCACCTTCCGGCCTCCTCCGTCTCATCAGGTTGAAGAGAGAGCCGGTGGATACTACCGATGGCGAGAAGGACAATTACGTCCTCAAGATGGCGATGGAGGCCTCCCTCAACGACGTGCCACCGATGCGTCTCGCCGACGCTCTCTCGCCTGGTCCAGGGAGGAGCACGAGCGGGTGGAGACCAAACGTCAACGGACGCTCTTGCAGGCAGCCAATCGCCTGGTTCACTGTTGTGGCACGTCGTTGTATTGGATGACAACGAATCCTACGAAGGGCCGAGCAGCAGGCCTACATGAGTCGGCGACACAGACAGGGAAGCAGCCGCTAGCCGTCTAGCGACGACGACGGCGACGTAGTCGACGACACGCAGTCTACCGGAGCCTCAGCATGTACTAGGCCGCTCCCGACGCCAGCGAGCTGCGTTTAGTTTATTTTTTACCAGTTTTAGTTAGATTTCAGTCAAATAGCCTATGTGATGAACCAAATCGCTATATGCTATATATCAATAGATTAGTATAAAATTCGTCCAAATTTACTCATTTTTCGCATAATTTTAATTAAAATTTCACGAAATCAAGTGCATTCGCTGGCATGACATGGGCTCGTAACTAGAAAGTTTTAGACCTCCAGGCCCAATGCTCGTCCAATCCGGTGAAAAAAATTCCCGGATTTCAGCCGGATGATTTCGCTGGATTTCGGAGCGAGGACCTCTCAAGAGTGGAGATGCTCTCAGGATGTGTTTCATAGCCCGGGCCACCTCAGAATCAATATCTCTGTTGAGCCAAGCTGAGTTTAACATGTTTGAGTTGCGATTTTAGCATGTGTTTGGTAGCACGTGTCTTGAGAAATTCTAAATTCATCCGTTGTTTGGTGGATGTATGTGTTGAGATATTCTGAGAAGGTCTAAAATGTATACAAAAGGCCTGAATACACAAATGAAATGCAGTGGGGTGTCTATATACACAAATAAAAAGCAATCGGGTCCCTATGTACATAAATAAAAAAGCAATGGATCCCTACGCCGGCGAGCTCCGGCCAGGGATCTCCGGCGGAGACGCGGGGTTGGCCGTGGCGGGCCTGGCGGGAGGCGCGAGGTCGCTGGGGGTCGGTGAGACGAGCTTCGACCCCTCCTTGGTGGAGCTGGGTTGCTTAGCATAGGGAGGTGACGCGATGAGGCTGTGCGTAGCGCAACTCTGGGGATGCGGCGAACGAGGCTAGGCAGGGAGGTGACGCGAGGATACTGGGCGGCGAACGAGGATGGGCGAGGAGGTGGCTGGTCGTGGAAGGCCTGGCGGGATGTGGGGTTGGCCATGACGGTCCTGGCGGGATGCGGGGTTGGCCATGACGGGCCTGGCGGGAGGCGGTCCTGGCGGCGACGCTTGTCGAGGAGGCGACGTCGACCCTCGCCGAGGAGGCATCGGCGGTAGTCCTCGTCAAGGAGGCTACAGCGGCGGTCCTCATCGAGGAGGTGCGGGGTTGGAGGTTGCTCCGTGGAGGAATCAAGGACGCGCGAGCGGAATAGGGGTTGGGACGAATGGGGGTGGGGCAAACCGACCCCTGTTGGATTCGATCGAGGGATGGAAGGGCGAGGGGACTTTTCGGGCGAGCTCAGCCCTGCCCACATGCGAAACTTGTTTTCATCTTCACAACCGGGTAGGGCTGAGGGGGCGTTTCCGAGCGAGGTGGACAGTGCCAAAGGAGAAAAACCGGGCTAACAAATACCTAAAACTCGGCTGAGGTGGAATTTTCTGGGTTGGACCGATCTACCAAACACATCCTCAGTATCGCCAAGTTTGGTTGCGGAAGTATGTATTCTTTGCTTTGCGGCCGATAGGTGAGGACTGTTTGAATCAGTGCTCTGCTTTGACGCTAGCTGACGTACAGTTCCATCGATCTTCTCGTCCTCGATCACAAAATTCCTTCATTTCTGCTTTATCCTCAAGTCCGTGTCTACCCGCTCTATGCACGGGCACTGTCGGCGTGGGATCTATATTGTAGGCCGTGGAAGCAGCGGCAGCCGGCAGGACGAGCGGGTACCATGCCGATACAGCGCACTGAAGCTGCGCACTCGGTCCGAATAGGGAAGCGTGGCCAGGCACATAAATGTGATGCGGTCGGATGAGTTCGCACGCACGGTCGCAAGCTACGGACAGGTAGCTCTGGCCGTTTACGTGCACGGAATTCGCGAGGCGCCTTCGCTAACCAGCTGCTAGCGAAACAGAACACAGAGAGGGTTCTACCATGGTTAAATTCAGATGGTCCCGCCTGCTCCCTGCCGGAGACGGCCAAGGCAGCAGCTGAAAGCGGCGGTTTGGGTCGCCGACAGCGGGGATCGCGGCTCAACCGACGGAGACACCTGAGTTCTGACTCGAGGTGGCTCTCTACCTGCACTCGAGCAGACAAGATTGGACTAGTAACTGCACGCTGCCAAGCCCCTACCGGCCGAACCAGAGGGTGGATTGAAGAATGAAGAGTTTAGGCATTAAACTCTGCCACGTCGCATGGCCCACCGGACAAAATGTTCTCGGTTCTAGTGCCATTACTTCTTCTTCCAGCTTGGGTGGGTTTATAGGATCCTGGCTTTGGATCGTAAATCTGGACCCTTGTTTTTTCTCGCCATTGTTGCGCGCTTTCTAAGACCGTGACCGGTGATGCGGCTAGGCAAAGCGCCGATGCATCGGAAGCAGTCGCTCCACCGGTGCACCGTACACGGCCAATGGAAAATAATACGAGCGTTTTACGTGGATTATTTGGCGGAGACAAAAGTAGTATCCGCACTACTACTCCCTCTTCTCCTCCGGTTCATATTAATGGTCTCAACTCTGTCTAGACACAAATTTATCTAGTCTAAATACTAACTAAATAGTACATACTATGAATCTAGATAAAATTTAGACTATTAATATAAACCGGATGGAGTACCTCATTTACTCTGGCAGTGACGGCTGAGAGAAGAGGCAAAGTATGTGATCCTCCTCGATCGTACACAGTCATCAAGCCATTCCTGCGCTCCTGCATACGGCAACACTGTCTCTCAGCGTCGGAGAGAATCTGCCAGCGCCGCAGACCGCCGACGAGCCGCTCTACGTGATGAGACGCTCAGGCACGTGCATGCGGCGGCGTAGGGACAGGAGTTGGTGCGATTTGGCCGCCGCGACCATGGACAGCGACGAAGATTCAGAAAAGGCGACGGTAGCGGCTACCTTTTCCCTGCAATTTGCCTAGCCAGTAGCCACATCTCCCTCTTTCTTTTCTCGGACTGTGGCGCGCATGATGCCTTCCTTTTGGCGAGATATCGCCTTTCCTCGCATGATCATGATCCTTGTGGAGGAGGAGGACCCGTTCGGGTTCAGACTTCAGACCGAGCCGATCTAGCCGACCCTGATGGTGTCCCGGACTCCCGGCGACGGGCCTTGATAATTCGAGAAAGCAGTGTTTGGTGCCGCGTCGACCTCAGCGGCAGCGGCGTCAGTTCTTGTTTAGCCGTATTTGGCAAAGATGGTTGTCTCTATAGGGGCATCCACCGTCGACCGTGTAGGCTTGCACTTGGGCTCGCGGTCGTAAGTCCGCTCCCTTGCTACGTCGATTTGCAGCACCGAAAGTCGTTAGACAGTTCACTGAATCACGGTACGGTGCTGTACTAATAGTAGCTGCTAATGAGTGGACTAAACGACTATAATCCGTGGATTAGGTGTCGGTAATGGAAACGAGTATGAATATAGCTGAGATGGCTCAACCACCGCCCGCCGAGCGGCGACCGCCGAGCGGTGCTCAAGTGGGGTTCAGTAATCCGGCGTTTCTATCTGAACATTTTTCAAAATCTGAACATTTTTTATCTGAGCATTTCTAATTCTTTTTGAAAATCTGAAAATTTTAGTCTAACCTTTTTCATAAACATGATTTTTTATTACAGTAAAAAAAGAGAAAAAAAAAAGAAAAAAGGGAATTTTACTGTTATTGGGTCATATTTAGATCGGCCCATGGAGGGAAGCGTGTGTGTGCGTGCCTCTGTCCGTCCCGTAGTGCGCAAGCGATAGGGCCTCCCGGTGCTGTATTTATATACATAGAAACAAAATTAATCGAAGCCCATCTCGTCCTTCATTCTGGGCCTTTCCGGCCTTTGTTCGAAGTACATTGTTGGAGCGTCGAACTCCATGCAAAGACCTAATTGTCGTTTATTGCGCCGATGGACGTGTGTCAACACTGAAACACATCTCCGTGGTTGCATTTTCACATATATGAACTCTTTACTCTCTCTTTTTTTGAGAATGATGAACTCTTTACTCGTTGATACATTTATTTGCGAAAATTTCACCGATCTATTAATAGTCATTAATAGCAAGACAAAAAATCGCAAAAGCAATAAAAATTATAACTAGGTCTTTGGACCACTTAATGGACGACTGTAGACACTAGCACGAACCGAACACGTGCCACCGTCCTCGTCCCTCTATCACTCGAGCCGGGCAAACCTTGCCATAGTAAAACTTGTAATAGAAGACATATGGAAAGTCATCGTGATAAGGCTCCAAGGAACCAGTGCACCAGAGCAACAACCATGACCAATAAAGCCAACCATATATCGAAATAGACCGGTCTGAAACCACACAAACGAACACGATGGACTAGATCTCAGAATACCCGGTGGATACATGATTCCATGCGCCCTCCGTCGGCGCTAGAGAGCGAGGATAGAGCGGGAGAACCTTATTCTAGCTTTAAAATGTAGTAGTCACCTCACCATCTTGAAGAATACACTAGAAAACAAGCTAAATAAAGAACAGAGAACTCGCCGTCGGTGAGGGGCATGATCCGCCACACCACCACCAAGGCCCCAAGGACACCAAAGGCAGAGCGTACCAGCGGTGTCACCGGCGAACAATACAACAGAACACGTAGTCCCAAGCGGTTATAAATGCCGAGGCACACATCTACTCGCCATGCTCGCGCTAGGGTGGCAAAAAACCTGCCAAGGATAATCATGTCGGGGAAATGCGTATGCGGCGCCTTTTTCACTCAACGCGTCGTCATCTGTCGCACTAGTGCTAGCACAATAGCTCCGCCTTCACGCTGTGGCCCATGGCACAAAACTTGGATGCCATTCTTCTATTCTACTTGAACCACCAATCTCATGAATTCTATGGGTCTATTGTCTACGAAGGAGTCATCACCGTTCTCGCAAACTCTCTTCACCTCTATAGGTAACCTACGTCCATTGAAAGGTGAGAGACGTCTTGTCTTTCAAGCTCTTAAAGCCTGTGACATGCTCACAAAAAGAAATGGGAATTATTTTGTTCACATACTAGAGAATGGCACCCATACCCTACTCTTTTACCTAACTATCTATTCTCTATTGAGGATGGACTTCTACATTATGATGCGCAGGTAGAACAATATCACCCACACATGAACGTCCCGAGGAGGAGGAGGTAGTAGAGGAGGAATGGAGAGAACCCGAACAACAAGTGCAGCCATAGAACCCCTACACCATGCATAACGACTTACAAGCGCAAGGCACTACCGACAACATGTACAATATTGCCATCAACCTTCGAGACACCATATCGAACATGTCATCTCACTTCGGTCATTGGAGAAAGCAATGGCATTTAGAGAACTATCAACTACCACCGCAATGATTCACAAGAAGGCTTTCAAAATCCTAAGCTTAGTGAAGTCTTCCGAAGATCAAGAGTGGCATTTTTTGTAATAATGAGGTTGCACTGTAGCTCCACGAGAGCTTTGAAACACTCGCGCTAGACTAGTTCATTCCAACACTTCGCCTTTTGCTTTCTTTTGCTTTTTAATTTGAAGTTTTTCTAACCGAGCTTTGTCGCCAATTTTATGTTCTTCATTTCCAATCTTCAAAAAAATATTAATCATTGTTCATAAAGTGGTGTTCCATTTTCCTCTATTGCTCCAATGTTTTGCAGGAGAGTGGTCTACTCCTAGTTTAGAAGGAAAACATCATATGGAAGAGAAACATGAATTCAATTACGAGAGGTATGTCTTATGACTTCCACTTTGGAAATTGTAATGCCCATGCTATTTAGTTGTATTATTGAGATGTTATATTAAGTGGGAGTACGACTTGATATTCAGAGTAAATCTTTTATTCACATGGGTAATTAGTTTAGTAGATATTACTCCATTTCCTTTAGTTAACGAAATCTTGCCTTAGAAATAACTTTTTAAGTAATATAGAACAAGAGAAAGTCTCTCTATGATGGCTTGGGAGTCAGTACAATTTCCCTAGAGACACTTAACTCCATAGACTTTTTGATTGACTTGATAGCACTTATGAAAAGAGTTGTTCAATAAAACCAATGTCCAACGGTAATTCAGATGCATGCCAAAAAATTGCCTAGTTGATTAAAGCAAGATATAGCTTTAAGCATGTCTGCAACTCTGTTGCACTCCATGGTATCCCAACAACTCTGATGTCCTACAGACGATCCCATAGAGGAATCTCTTTGATTTTGGCTATGAGTTGATTAAACATATGTAATAGAAATGTTATGATGAGTAAGAGTCTTGTATTTCTCATGGGTATGCGTTGCAAACAAAAGTTGGAAAAATTCTCTAACTAATATGAGAAATTTTGATACCGAAAAGGGGAAACCTTGGTAATAGTCATAGGTGTCCTACACAACCTGATTAAACTAACTAAGTTTTTGGCATGGTCTCTTCACTAAAGAGTTGAAGTACTTGAAGAACAACAAATAGAAAGAAGTGTCTGATATACTTGATATTATTATGTGGGTGTTAATGAGACACTATAAT
Organism: Avena sativa; assembly: GCA_916181665.1. Lineage (NCBI taxonomy): Eukaryota > Viridiplantae > Streptophyta > Magnoliopsida > Poales > Poaceae > Avena > Avena sativa. Next base: position 57,461,063 of record OV702292.1, read on the forward strand.
GCTATGTTTCTTTTGAAATGCTCTCGCACTCATAATTGTGATTGAAATAAATTTTCCAAGTGTTCCTCGGCAAGCAAGTGTTAACTAGAAGAATTAAAATATTTTTTACTCATCTAAAACTTTGTTGTAATTGTCTTAGCATAGCAAAGCATGTATGATAATCTTGCCACTACTGTATCTATGCTAATATTTTATGTGAAAGAAGTGGTTGCTACATATGACTACCAATTGTAAGTGGACTTGCTTTCTCATTCTTTAGGTTTAAACTCCAAGTTCTATATGATATTTGCTTTATTACTCATGGACAATCAGTTTACGCTTGGGGATGTTGATGAGGAGAAAACACACACATTTTTATCTTTGTTTAAACCAGACATTACTCATAGATTTGATGAGATATCTCTCTAGATCTGCCGCTAATCACTAGTTATTGCATAGGTGTGCAAATCATTTCTTTTATTTTTCTCCCTGTAGAAATAGACACTTTTATGATGAAATCTGGAATAATTAATGAAGAATTGACACTTTTATGATGAAATCTGGACTAATTAATGAAGAATCTCGAGCTGACATTTTTCCAAGTCAAAGGGGTCATGAAGTCAAGTGTAAGGATCTCTAGAGACTTGTAGTTGGGCGGGCGCGGCCATACCATGCTGCCAAACCGTGTGCCACCGCCTTGGGACCGTCAACCAAACAAATTTCATGAAGGATACTATATCATATTCGCAACATAGCCTCCTAGAACCCGAACTCCATTCACAATAACACCACAGAGGAGAGGAGATACACTACATAGCCCATGCCGTCTTCATCACCATAGCCACACCTCCAACTCCAACTCCAACTCCATTTCCCTCTATAGCCATAATCCAGTACTTGTAATCTTAATTTCGTTGTGATTGGTGGAATTGTAAGACTAGTTGATTTTTATCTCAAGAATTCTTATATAATGTTTATGATTATTGATGAAATATTGAGTGAGTAGTCCTTATGGACTGAGTACTGAGGCCTAGCCTCACAATTTATGTGCATCTTTTGATATCAGATTTTTTGTATATTTGAAGTAATCTAGATCTATATATTTGTCACTAGTATTTTTTCTCGATCCTAGGACTTGTCAGGTACCCAAGAACCCAAAGGTTGGTGGAGTTAAAGAGGAAATAGTAGGGGAGATCCCGTAGCTACGAGGGGAAACCTGGTGACAATAAGGGGAGTCCAATATGTTGTAGGAGATTCTCTAGGGAGTAATAGTGACATCACAAATCTTAATGGTTTTGGTATGTTTATCTTAATAGCTGCTAGAGCCCTGCGCTAGTTGGAGGAGTAGTGCTTGGACAAATGAGTATGTAGAGTTGTGGTAGTATATTATGGTGTCTCAAGGATGCATGACCCAATTTATCCCTAAAACTTTATTATGTTCTTATACATAGTGCGCTTAATATTATCTTTGCATCACATTTGTATGTTCAAAGCTGCAGGTGAAACCTTGGTCCTAGCCTATTTTCATCCATTGATAAAACTCCACAAAAAGTAACGTTTTGGTCCGACAAACAAAAGTTCTACAAAAGTATCATGGTCTCGTTCGAGTAATCTTACACCAAGATGGTTCTTACCAAGGATTCGATAAACTCGGGTCTTCTAGGAAAAAAATCAAGCTATACTTGTATGTAATCTAGATCAAAGGTATCAATGATGACAATGAGAGGTAATGTTGTCATTAATAGATTTTCTGAGTTCATTGATGTGGAGAAAAGTATATGAGAGTAGGAATTGCTTAATGATATTTTATGTCCAATGGATGCTCAAAGGATTTGAAATATTCCTTTGTCTTAGCATTATGATGGAATATTTTGTTTCATGGCACTTGAATAAGAATGAGATCTTTATGGTCAAATCTGCATACCATATGGAATGGGATCAACATGGCCGAAAGATTACAAGGGAATTTTTGCTAGATCCATCACGCTTTTCACTAATTTGGAGGATAGTCTAGTCGATGTAAACACTAGCTAAGGTTAAAATCCACTGCTAGTTGGCACGATGGGGAACTATACCATGCAACGGTGTTTTGGAAAATATACACATACAACACTCATGTCTTAGTGCCCTCTATGTCTAACCGAGTGTAAGACCATCATACATGTATTTTTTCTAATGCCCACGGCTACGGGAAATCTGAGATCACCAAGGTTATGTGATGACTATCCAGAACACATGCGATATGAATGGGATCAGTTTCGGTTATTACTGATCTATTGCTAACACAAAAAATGGAGGCTCCTTATCTTCAGGGTGTTAGCTGTACTAAACTAATCACCTATACAATATGCCTAGTGGGAACACATACAAGCAATACGTGGGGTGATGGGCCGCTACCCAGGTCGCATGGCTCAGGACATCAGAGCTCTAATACCAAATTAAACCAGAGCACAGAAGAAGGAGAATCGTTGAATCTTGCACCAAGGATGGAAGAATCTGAAAGAAAACTACGCCAAGCTTAATGTGGATGCGACGTTGGATGTAAATAAAGGATCCGGTGCAACTGGATCAATTAATATTAAAGGATTAACAGGGGTGTTTTTATCGCTGGTAGCTGCACCATATTACCCTTAGTTGAAGTAGCGGCGACATCGGAGGAGGCTACGCTTCAATATGTTATGCAACTATCTGAATCAATATTATGGGTTACAACCGATTGATTATAAATTTGGATTCCTCTGAAGTTATTAAGGTAAGAGCATCTCCAATAGCCTTCCTATAATTCCACAAGATTGCTAAAAACTGCCATTTACCAATTGGGCCAAAAAAAAGAGCTCCAACAACATTGCTATAAATGGTCCCCACACCAAAAAATTTAGGCAGCTAAGCAAAATGGTACTCTCGATTGGTAAATATACCAAGTCTATGGCCACCTCCTATAATCTCAAAATCAACACGGGAGTGGCCAACTACATTCGTCCGGAAACTTCATCGTGTGGCTAGCTCCCGACGGCCATCGGCCCACCACCCCTGCCGTTGTTCGCCCCTCCGCCGCGGTGTTGCTCCCCATGTTATGTGGATGATTCTCCCTCTGTCCACCTCGTCCATGTTATCACCACTATTCCACTTCCATGGGAAACTCTTCTCCACGGTTCGTTTTGCACTTATGTAGAATATTTAATCATTGTTAGTTAGGATAGTATCAACATACATGTTGTCCACCCTGGCCGAGTACAATTCCAATTTTCCTATGCTCGAGCATTTACGTCATGATCATTTTTGGGTGAATGCATTGTATTTGGTGGGTATGCCTTTTGGGTTTTATAGATAAGGGTTTATTTGGGTTGTTCTCTAGCAAAGCCAATCATTCTATCTTCTACCTATAGTGATTGACTTTTATTTATCTTGAGTTGTTGGACTACACCATCTTCATCGATTATGCTCGGAGGTCTTATGATTCTTCTTCATCTGGTGGTCCCTGATTTTCCCGTGGCACATTGTTGTGAGTGTCCCTAGCGATTTTCAATCCATGTTATCTCACATCTCTCTTCATGTCTTCCTCTTTTTGAGAATGTGATGGGAGATGGGGAACTCAATGCCTAGATATGGAGAAGGCAATTGCATTGCTTAGGGGTGTTGTTGTTGATATATGTTCACCATTAACACATACTTTTATCTTTTGGTCAATAATTGGGGGATTTTTTTTGTATGGACAACTTCCCTATTTGTCCTTGGTGCGAGGTCGGTTCCCACGGTTTGCGCCAAAAGGAATGAATGAAATGGTGCAAGGGAGTCCCCGGTTCTAGATCTGTGTTTTGTTTCTAGGTATTCTTTTTAGTATCTCAACTTAATGTGTTCAAGTTTCTAAGCTTTTTAAGGGAAGTTTTATTTCAAGTTTTAACTAAATCTTGGTGTGCTTATACAAATGAAAGATTCTCTCATACACTAAAACTACCCATTTGAAGATAATTTGGAATGGTTATATCCATGGACAAGGCAGATAATTCTATATTATTATCTAACAGTAATGATTACAACTTGTTTGGTAGTAGTTATGCTTCTTGCTTTTACTTTTTTTCTTGCAGTTTCCTTGAAGGGATAGATTTGAATGGTAGAACACCTAAAGGATGAGGAAATCATGTGCCCTCAACCGTCCTCTTTGGTACATCCATGTATTTCTTCGATTAGCCCCTAAATAACTCCAATATGCAAGGAAGCCCTTGGCTTGATTTGATTTTACATAAAAGTTTTCTAACTTTATTTGAGTCCTCCAAAAATGGTGGCCCATTACCGTTAAAGGAAAAAAAGGGTGGCGCTGCAAAGGCACAACTTGCATTCTATTACTATTTACTCCCTTATTATGGGTCCATTCCGTTTTTTCATAAACCAACTTGGTTAATTCATTTTTTTCTCAAACATGGTTCATTTCAGTTTGACTAACTGTTTGATTACAATATAAGGTTCAGAGAAAGAAGGGAACAAAGCAATACAGATAAACATGTACATATTGGTTATGATTACAAACCAAGTAGTACAATAATCTAATAGATAAAGAAAATCCATATTGTTAGAACTTAATTGGTCCTTTATTGATATTTTCCATAATACAAAATCAAGTTAAGTTCAACTATATATTACACAACAAATATATGAGCATGTATCGAGATTTCCCCTTAGCCGTGACGCTCTGAAAGCAAACTTACCTAGATTTCATCGCTATACCACAAGTCCAGATGTATGATGCCCGGGCCATGATGTCGTTCTTCAATTCTCACTCGTCGTCTTCAATCAACAGTATATATTACGAACAGTGTCCAGAAACTCCTTTGGTTAATCCGTACGTCGAGATTAGGATCGCCCTCTGAAGTGTGTGGACTCTTCTTGTTGCAACTGATCAAAACTGGTGCATTGCGTACGTTGGCGCGTGTCAGAGGACTTAGCGGAATGATGACGAGCTGCCTCCGGCCCCGAACGGGTCGCCGGGGTACCGGTCGAACATCTGCGACCCCTCGCCGTGGCTCTGTAGCAGTGGGTCGGCCGCCTCGTCGGTGACGCGCCACACCTTGATGGACTTGTCGAGGCTTCCGCTGTACACGATCCACCGCGAGACGGCGGTGTTGTCTAGGTTCTCGTTGGCGGCGGCTGCGACGTTTTCCTTGTTGTACTCGACGACGGCGAGGCACCTGATGGGCTCGGTGTGGCCGGTGAGCACGGAGAGGCAGGAGTGCACTCCGGCGTCGCGTCGCCAGACCATAATGGTGTTGTCGGCGGAACCGCTGAAGAGGAGCGCCCCCGCCGCGGAGAGGCAGAAGACGGCCTTCTTGTGGCCGCGCAGCACTCCTCCGTGCACGAGGTTGCGCTCGCCCTCCCAGCAGTTGACGAGCCCGTCGGAGGAGCCGCAGTAGAGCACGGGGGCCACGGCGCTGACGGCGAGCGCGTTCACGGCGTGCTCCTGCTTGAGCAGCGTCTGCACGGGCAAGTGCTTGGTCCCCTTCCCCTGCACCTCCCGCTTCCACACCTTGACGGTGCCGTCCGCGGAGCCGGTGAAGACCATGCCGTCGAACGCGGCCACGATGGCGTTCACGTTGTCGTCGTGCGCCACCACGGACTCGAGGCACTTGGAGTCGCTGATGCGCCACACCTTGAAGGTGCGGTCCCAGGAGCCGGAGTAGAGCAGGCCCTGCGCCGCGTCCGTCGGGCTCAGGCACGACACGGCGTCGCTGTGCCGGATCCACAGCGCCGACCGGTTCTTGCGCACCTCCACGTAGTTGGACGGGTTGAGCGAGCCGCGCAGGAAGTCGCGCAGCCGGGGCAGGCTGCCGACGCGCTTGTGCAGGCCGTTCTTGGGCGACACCTTCCACACCCGGATCTTCCCGTCCTGGTGGCCCGTGAAGATGCGCTCGCCGGAGATGACGATGGCCTTCACCAGGCCGCTCGACGACTTGAAGCCGCCAGAGTCCTTCTGCTTTTTCCACACGCGGATGTTCTTGCTGTCCGAGCCAGTGTAGAGCGCGTCGCCCTTGGCGGCGAGAGAGTAGATGTGGCCTTCTTCCCTGACCAGAGAGCTGATGAGGCTGGTGCCGGGCGCCATCGTGGGCGCCCCGCCCTGGCCGGCCATGGACGCCTCGCTGTGGTGGGACCAGGGGGACGCCATGGTCTGGTTCCAGGGAGACATGTTGTAGGGCGAGCACTCGCCGCTGAAGCTGGACGGGTAGTCATTGTAGAAGCCTGGGCTGGCACCGCCCGTCGCCGACGAGCTGCTCTGCCTGTTGGAGCACTCATCGTCGGTGCCCGAGTAGTTGGGGTCGGAGTGATGCATCGGCAGCGGGATGTTGGAGGGGTGCGAGCGCGGGAGTCCGCCGCCGGCACCTTCCCCGTCGCTATCTCTCATAGGCTCTTGCCTGATCGAGGCGTGGCGGCGCTGCGCGCGAGACCGTGGTGAAGAGAATTGCGAATGGAGAAGGGAGGGAATGTGTATGTGCGGAGGGGAGGGGAGTGAGAGGCAAAGAGAGAGTGGCGGGAACCGAGAAAGCCGTTGAGACCGTTACCATGTTGGGGGCGGGGAACAAAAGCCGTTGAGCCCGCGAACTGCTCCCTTTCACTGCTATACAAGGAATGGCTAAGTTCATTTTCTAAAAAAAAAGAGAGGCTAGTTCCCTCCTCGATTTCCCTTCCAAGGGCCACTGAACAAAATTCTGATAAATTACTATACGTAGCCTCCTAAAGATGAGTAGCTTCATGTGGACGCCTTCATTGATCCATGCAACACATATGTTTCGTAGTATCTTGAATACTAGCGTTTTGCTAAGTATTCATATATTTTTTGCTACTATCTTAAAGGTGGGGTGTGCTACGGTCCCCGGGGGATATTTCCCCCGATCCCACATCTCTCCCTACTGCTGACAAGTGTCCTCCAAAAAGTCTCCAAATCCTCTTTTTGCTATAAATATTTTTGTTTTTGCTACATGTACCAGAAAACTGATCATTGCAGAAAAAGAACGGACAGACTGGACCTCGCCGGAGATTTCGCCGGAGACCTTGTAGCAAAAAAAATATATCCTAATGTCGCAAAACCGACTTCGCGGGAGACTCTCGCCAGAAAAAACTTCGCCGGCGACCTCGTAGCAAAAAATTACACTATTGTAGCAAAACCATAAAACTGTTGTAGCAAAATGTTTTTTCTAATGTAATAAAACCGACTTCGTCGGAGACTCTCGCCGGAGACCATGTAGGACAACCATAGAAATCGGTTGTAGCAAAATAATTGTGTGAAAGTAGCAAAAAATATATGAATACTTAGCAAAAATAATATAAAATAATATGCTAAAGTAGCAAAACGCTAGTAGCAATGATGGACACAAAAGTAGCAACACCGGCCAACTAAAGTAGCAAACACTCTAAACTGTGGTAGAAACGCCGGACACCATATGTAGCAGAGGGGTAATATTATGGTGGGTTAAAAATAAGAAACGCCGGACACCGTATGTAGAAGAGCGTCGCCGCAATGCCATCGTCGTCGGGATCGTGCTCGCAGCCGTGGTGGTTGCCTCCCCTCGAAGCAGCACCGCTGTCCTCTGCAAAGGTCACCGGCGAGATGCGAGAGGAGAGCCGAAGCTCGGTGGAGCGCGGTGGCGGCAGGAACCGGAGGCAGCGGGCGCATAGGAAATGGAGGTGGCGGCCGTTCGCGTGAAGTGAGGAAGGAGAAGAAGGGAGAAGGAGGGAGCTCCGACGGTGATGTGGGGCAAGGAGCGGCACAACAAGCTCCGGCGGCTGCGCCTGTGGCGGCGCACAGTTAGGGTAGGACGGCACGCGGCAATGACGGGCAGGCGCGCGGCAGCTAAAAAAAAGATGCGGTCGGGAACGGAAGGAAGAAGGTAGAGGAAGGAGAAGATAAGGCCAGCCCACCCACGTGCACTCGCGAGGCCGTTTGGTGCAATCCGGGGGATGAAAGCTAGCGATCCGCTGGAGGACCCTATCATTTCCTATTATTAAATTGTTAAGTTTAATAAAACACATACTTTCACCTGGTTTAGCATGAAACTAGCACAACTCCCCCAAATCCCGATTGAAATCCTCTACTCCCTCTGACCCATATTACTTGACTTGGATTTGTCTAGATTCGGATGTATCTAGACATGTTTTAGTACTAGATACATTCGAATCTAGATAAATCTAAGTCAACTAATATGGGTGGAGTACATCAAATGGAACTCTGCCACCGTAACGTGATGATCTTGATCTGGGCGAAACCACAAAAATGGAAAAGAAAAAAGTGTCCATGTTCTTCCGTAGTTTGGTATTCCTTTTCAAGAAATCATATGTTATAGGCAACATTTGCGATAATATTAATTTATACCCCCTCCGTTTCAAAATATAAGGTATTTTAGCTTTGTGAAAGAAGTGTATCTAGACTCCTTTTAGTGTGTAGGTTCACTCCAAACCTTCCTTTTTAGACTTATTTTAGTGTGTAAGTTTACTCCAAACCTAAATAAATCTACATATCAAAAGAGGTCTAGATACCCTCTTTTCACAAAGCTAAAATATTTTATATTTTAAAACGGAGAAAGTATGTACTAGTCGTCGACCGTGCACTCATGAATATTTGAAATACATAAAGTTCTATTGACTCTTTATATGGTTTGGAACGTGTTGAAACACATGAATTTATTATATACTAAAAGCAATATAAATTTGTTTTTCGAGGCTTTAGGTTAATCCACATCACCTAAATTATTTAGACCGTTAGATATATTATTAGTGGCTATGAGTTAATTTAAGTTATATATTACGTAACAGACTAGATCGTGACAGCCGGGTCACCGGCGTACGCCGGCCGTGTAAGTCCTTAACTCCACGTTTTTTTTTTTGAGAAAGTCCTTAACTCCACGTTATGTTTTTTTTTAGATTATCCACGTTATGTTAGTATAAGAAGCTGTACCCGGCCCCATGTCAAAAAAAAAAAAAAAAAGCTGTACCCAACCAATGTAAAAAAAAAGCTCACGCAGAGAGGCATAATCTCTGGATCTGTATCCATCCAGGTTGTATAAGAAAAGGGCCGAAGCATTTATTTAAAGAAAAAGGCAGAGGCTACTAAAACGAAAAGAATCCATGAATTCCATCTTGAACTAGCTAGCTAGCTCGCTCTCTACCAGATCGCTCAGCTACCTTACTACGTGCATTAGCTAGCTAGCAAGCATGAAATGGGCAGAACTACAAAAGAAAAAAGCTACTGCTACTACAAGAACTGATCGAATTAGCTAGCTAGGTTGGTCGATCAGCTCGCCTAGCACTACCTCATAATCGGTCAGCTAGCTTGGTAGTAGTATATTTTGGTAGACTCTTTTAGCCTACCAAAGCATATACTATATTTAGAAAAAGAGGTAGTGTGTGTAAAGCTAACTTAAAAACTGATGGGTGATAAAAACAATGCTAAAAAAATGATAGGAGATGAAAAAGAGAACTTCAAAGCAGATCGATACGATTAGATATTGCCTAATGCGTAGTAGGAGTTGTATATAAAAACTGGCAAAAATATGAGAGGCTCTATGGTTAGACTGATATATACATATACAAATATATATCTCTGAATACAAAAAAATTTAAAATTTAATTTGTATCAGTTTAGTTAACTTCGCTGATTTGAAAATGCGAGTGACTTCAGTGAGTAGGATCTAAGTTGTCGGATGCATGGTAATTTCAGAGACACAATTCTCGCAAAAAAAAGATTGTCCAATCAGTCTATCGCAAAATCATTAAACTTTGTCAATACAAAAAATCAATAAGATAAGCCATGAGAACATCTGGTTTCATGAACTATCGCACGATAAATGGTTGATCCATAAGAAATACCAATAACTAAACAAAGCCAAGACATCTTTATTCTAAACCACACCATATCAACCATCAAGACATTGTCGCAAAAACACACTGACAAAACAGACATAAACTTCCTTAAAAAAAAATACATAAACTACAATTTAGAGATTCTTCAGTACTTCACTCACCTCCCTTCACCAGTTGTTTAAAGTTAGTTAAAGCGAAGGATATTGAAACAAGATCTTTTCGGTGAAAAGGGAAAGCCTACATACAAGGTTCGAGGCGAAGCTAATCTCATAGTTAAAGAAGTGGTGGGCTCCTTATTATACGAATCATGTGGCCCGTACATTTTATTCTTACAAGAGAAGGAATAGAAATTTCACAAAAAGATAAGAAGAATAACATCCACACAAAATCCAATGGCATCACATACCAAAAGCAATGATTATTCTTATAAAAATTTGCTAAATGCCACTCGCATCAACTTTCTTGATCAATAAATACTCACACTTATAAATTACACAATCAAGGCACAATACGATATAAAAAGTGAGTTGTACCAACCCATATATGTATGATTTATTAGTGCACTTAAAGATAAAATTATTAATGCATCATCATATTTAAATTGTCCATATTAGAAAGGAAAACAATTTTACAATAAAAATGATAAAAAAGTACAATGTGGTACATAAAGAGATAAGATAGAAGTTCGTGATAGAATCAAATAAAAATGATCCTAACTATGTGGAAGCAGAATCAAACCAACATATTATCATAATTCATTGTTTAAATAAACTACAATCAATAACAAATCAAATTCAATAGATCGTCATACTTATTGCACCTAAAACAAACAGATGTTCCAAAAGTGCATGGGGTTTAACAGCAAGTAATAGAGCTTCCTAAATTGTATCAAGTTATCAATAGTTTGTGATAAACAGTCTAAATTCTTTGCAGGACAAACATACCATAGTTTAATAAAATGTTATATATAAGCATAATCCAATAATAGTATAGTTGGAAGGATTAAAGCTACAAAAGCTTTCAATTAGCTAAAATTTGAGCAACCACTATAATAGTATGTCACCTTATTACTTTGTGTAGATGATATAATGAAGTTGTGCATTTCCCTAGATAACATTACAATTTAGTGAGCTTTGTAACTCGATTTGAGCTCTAGGACATAATCAACCTTAACCCGTTGGAACGATTGGGGTAAGAGACATATAGTGGTATCAAGTTAAATATGTGCATGGGTGTGGATAATCGGCCATCTGTCATTAAGCATGTGATTGGTGGAGGTATATGAATGATACTATTACATAAGTACCAATACCAACAACATTGGTTGTTGTGAAGACATTTACAATGTATTCCCACAATTTTAATCAAGATTACCTTAAAGTACTGGAATATTTTGAATTCTTTGGATTTTCTAGGGATCAAGGTTATTTACTCCTGAGGACTACAAAAACTAGAAAGTATTTGTATAAATAACGGTCAAGTGGAAATAAATTTATTTTCAGTATAACCTTTTGAAACTTATTTATATATAATCAGTTCATATGATTTTCCTATGATGTGCGTGATTAAATAAAATATTATGTGAACTAAAAAAATCTGAGAAAGTTTATGGTTTCTTGGATCCTTACAATTTATTAGGATACATCATTGGAATCTACAATCATGTATAAAAATGGCGGCTGATTAGGATCTCAGAACTATGTTGTCCATACATGACAATGCAATCATGTTATATGACAAGACAAATGCAACCGAGAGAAAGAGTGCATAATGACTTGATTGAATAGTACGGTTCAAAATAATTCAGCAGAATACTACATCCACTATAAAATAAAAGATACGTTATTGTTATTGTATGTAAAATTTGTTGGAACCTTAAAAATAAATTCATGCCGATAAATATTTCCTTAATTCTGTAATAACGTAACTATTGGTCCAGTTGTATATTTTAGTCAGGCCATTTCTAAGATGTCAAACATTTCAAATCAGCATAACAATGTCGTGTACTTTTACGAGGTAAATTTATCCGATAAAAATAGAATTAAAATTCTTAATGTTTAGTCGACCATTAATGAGGATAAAATCTTTGTATGAAAAAAGAAGGGGCGAAAAATTATTGACCTTATTAACAAAAATATATTTTCTATTCACTCAAAATGGTCTATACCCTAATTATCTAAGAATGTGTATGTTAGCCTTGCATCCTAATCTAAGATGACATAAAAATAGAAGCAATGACACAATTTAAACTCAAATTGTACATATCCATTTTAATATCATGCAGAAATTTCAAATATGTTCATTAATGTAGTGTGTTGAAATATACCAATAGTCTTTCACCCATAAACTAAATACGGTTAAAGAACTCTTCTACGGATGCGATATATATTTACTTTGGATATACAAAATTGTGGATGCATAATGTATTACTCTCAGTCATGTAATGTTAAGAATTTATGAAGGTATTTTTTACTATTTTTGACACACTAAAGATGATGCTCTTCTTCTTTTTTGCGGGGAAAAGATGATGCTCTTCAATAAAAAATAAATAAAGACGGTGCCCTCGCATTTGCGAGGGCCACCATGCTAGTTTATTATATAACATTACTATTTAACCATACATTCACAAAGATGGAACGAATCAAGAAGAGAAAACTTAAATCTCGAAATAGAACGTATCCCTACTTAACTCTGCAAACCGTACTTCGACTGAATCCGTGGTGTTGTTGCCATCAGAGCCACCGGGCTCCCTGACCATGCTCGCGGTCCTCGAGACGATGGCGATGTCCGATCGTACCTATTCACAGCAATCCGAGCGACGAGGCTCGACAGTAATGGCTAAAAATGTGGGAGGCATTTTCAAGAGGAAATTGCAGATTTCACCATCTTCTCTACATGCTTTTACAAGGATCATCACTTTTACAGTTTTTTGCAGTTTTCACCACCTCTACGTCTAATCAGTTGCATATTTCACAAGTTATTCACTAATACGTTACTTACCTCAGTTGATAGTAGAACTGATTATTAGATCCCGCATATTAGTGCTCCCGAATCATGCACAAAATTTACAAAACGATAAAATATATAAAAATTTGTATCCAAAAAAAATTATGAGTGTGTGTACTCTAGGCTGTAATAGATCAATTTTATGTAAAATATTGATGTTTACTCATGAATATTTTGTATGTTTATTTCTGCAAAACTAATAATCGTGTCCAACTAAATAAATCATAGAAACATAATTGTGTGCCAAAAATTATGATTGTGTATGCTTTATAAGTTGTAATGGACTTAATTTTAATTCAACATTTATAGAACTAGGGAATGTGGCACGGCGACACGCCATGTCCGTGGTGACAACATTTTTTATCTGAGTACATAATTAGGTATGTGTGTAGAATTACTTCAATGATGTGCTATGGATAAGCAGACCTAACCAAATGCTTAATTCTTTCTGAATCAGTGCACACGTTGAGGCAATCCTTTTTTAAGAAGTATGATAGGCTATACTGATAGCTTAGCGGCAAGATTTTAAATATAAAATAAATTACTGTGAATTATGGTGAGGGAAGTACTTGCGGCCAAGAAGTTACCGTAGGGCAACCACTAGCGAGAAATCACCAGCAGAAAACTGTGTGTCGGAAAAAGTTTATCATTCAAAGAATAAGAAAATAAAAAACACTTTAGTAAGACCTAGCTGAAAATTACTGTCAAAGTTACTTGTGTGGGAAAATATTTGCATTAAAAAATTACCGTGAATTACCGACGTAAGGTTGCAATATGTAGGAGGAGAAGTTATTGTCAAGAAATTCCTATTCATGTACTGTTGGGGAAAGACAGTTGGAGAATTACCCAAAGAAAATTATACGCAGCTGAAAATTGCTGCAACATAAATCATTTGGGAAAGGCTACCGGTAAAAAATAATGGCGGTAAAAGCGTGTAAAAACATTACCGTGAAAGAATAACGGTTGATAAATTACAGTGATAGAGCCACTCACCCACCATCGAGATGTTATGGTGGGATAACTACCAGCAGGAAATTAAGGAAGGGAAAATGTGTCAAGAATTATCGTCAAAGAGTACAAAAAAAGTCCAGGTGATATAAATTACTGTGGGCGAATTACAATGAGTTAAGTACTCGCAGCCAAAGATTACCGTAAAGTAACTACCAGCGAGAAGTCACCGACGGAAAATTGTGAAAAATAATTATCGGTTGAAGTATGGAAAAGCACAAAAATAATTAGGTAAGACCGACGTGAAATTACCCTCAAAAAGATAATGTCGCATGTTCAAGTAGACATTAATATATATACAAAAGTAGATAGATTAACCGAGCTAAGTGGTGGATTAACAATAAACTGGTGGGATGTGCAATAGATTAGACGTAAATGTGGTGAAAACTGCAAAAATATTGTAGAAGTGGCGATTCTTGTGAAAACATGTAGTGAAGATGGTGTATAGTGCAATTTCCTCCATTTTTAACAAGGCTAAAGGAAGGTACCGTTATTTAAGTTTGGGTGAACACATTACACACGATTTGTGGTACAAAAGACGTGTGTGAATAGAAGCATACCATTTTATAACTACCATTGTGTGCAATACAATGATGGACCATTCACTAGTACAAACTCGTTACTTAAAGACTATGCCTAGAGCCGGTTTACCCCAAAAATACAAACCACCGACTGTGTTCATCAACCTCAGACGGTCGTAATTTTTTGACCGCCTCTAATTATAACCAGGCCGGCCCATAGGGCAGGGCAGAGGGGCGCTCGCCTTAGGCCATAAGGAGGTAGGGGCCTAGCCTAAGACTTGTATGTGTACCTATATTTGTCTTCTACTCGTCAGATCCACTAGTTTTCAATATCTTCATGGAGATTCCAAAGATCATAGATCTATCAAATGTATGGATAATAAAATTGTTTAGAGGTCTAAGAATGCTAATTATGCTTAAATTTGAGTAATACAGCTATTTTAGCATAAATCTTAAAGATGTATTTAAGAAATTTTCTGAAGTAGGGGGGCCATTGCCCCCTCCCCTTGAGTCGATGGAACTTTGCTACTTTAAAGCAGGGGCCTTTGGTGCATGTTGCCCTAGGGTCCCCAAAATCTATGGACCGGCCCTAACTGTAACCTTAGACGGTTGTTAATCTGCACCGTCTCTAGTACAAGTCTCCCTCAGCCGGCTTATAGAGGAAACCGCCTCTAAATTGAACCTGAGATGACAGAAATTATTGGTCGTGTCTCTAGATCACTCAACCACAGCCGGTCAGAAATATTAATCGCCTCTATGTGTCTACTAAGGCGGACTATTATGCCGCTCATCTCGAAAATTGGCGTCATGCACGTTCGCAAGGTAGCATGCGCGTGTTTTTTCGAGTGAAAGCATGCGCGTGTTGTTAATGCAGTTAGAAAGTGGAGATCGTGCTAGCCCCTCACCCACACGAGTCCACACCCACGTGTCTACTCGAGGACTACCAATGGTCCCGCGTATATAAACCTGCTCGGCCTTCTTCTTCCACGAGCTCATGTCATTTTTCCTAATTTGGCTAGTCACAAAACCCCAATCTGCACCTTCTGTGCGCGCCGAAACTCCTTTGCTTGCAACACCGCCCCTCCCTAGCTGCGCCATGAAGTGTACGCGTGGAGATGAGCCGAAGGTGAAGCCAGTTGGAGGCGCAACAACAGATGGCTCGGTCGTTGCTGAGCAGGCGGAGGCGGCTTCTCCGAGCACGCACGCCGCTCATCATCGCGCCGTCAAGGCTTTGAGCTCCGTCAAGCCAGTCGGTATCGCCGTCGAGCAGCAGGTGGCTGACAACATCGTGGTGCCAGCGACAGATCTGGATGAGGGGCATGCGGTAGGCGGAGACAACCCGGTGCTCTACATCAACGACCCCATCCCCCACAAAGAAATCCTCGACGCAGTCACGGAGAAGGACGAGTTCGAGGAGGAGGTCTCCGATAAGGAGTCCGAGGTACTACTTTGCAGGCTTCTCTAGTTGCAGCCGTAGATTTCACTATTCATACGTAGAATTTGCTTAGTCGTCTATATATTCTTTTACTCTTGAAGTAGGGAATATATATGGTTTGAACAGTCGATTGTTTTGGAGATTTGATTAGATCTGTTCATATGCCATCTAGTAAATTTACATTTGCTTAACTTCTTGTTGTTCATACGGTTCTTCTTGTGATGTAAATTTAATCGATCTGTAACATTTGATTTAGGGGTTTTAGGGTTTTCTAGATGAGTGTTGATTTTGATACACAACATGCATACTATTCCTTAATGAGGCCAATGATTTGATTTTGCCCCAAAAGAGTGCAAGGGGAGACACATATGATGGTGTCGGATTTTTTTAGGGATGGTTAGTGAACCCGAGGCAATGTACAACAATATAAGTTGTGAAATTGGTACTTTTGTTCACTAACTCCATCTCTAAAAAATTTATGAGGCCCCAGATTTATTCTACACATATGAACTATGATCTTTGAACTGTTTGTCACTGAGGTCGATGATTGAAATTTGCCCCAAATAAGTGCAAGGGGAGAGACATATGATGGTGCCAGATTTTTTAGGAATGGTTAGTGAACCTGAGGCAATGTACAATAATATAAGTTGTGCAATTGGTACTTTGGTTTGCTAACTTCATCTTTAAAAAAATTATGAGACCCTAGATTTATTCTACACATATGAACTATGATCTTTGAACTATTTCTCATTGAGACCGATGATTGAAATTTGCCACAAAAGAGTACAAGGGGAGACACATATGATGATGTTTTTTAGCAATGGGTTGGTGAACCTGAGGCAACAATGTACACAAATAATATAGGTTGTGATGTTGGTACTTTGGTTCTCCAACTCCATCTCTGAAAAAATTAAGAGGCCCTTAATTTATTCTCATATGGAACTATATATATGATCTTTGAATTGTTTCTAATCTTTGAATGATTCGTATGATGCATATGTATATGCATGGTTTTGAACATAAGTTGTTTCTATATGTACATGAAGATTGTTTGTTTTTTTGTTATTTATAATTACAATATTTATGATTGTTTTTGTTACATTTCAATTTCTTATTATGGACAATGATCCAAATTTGCCCCAAATGAGAGGCAGTCACATTGGTGTCAGATTTTTTCAGGGATGAGTTAGCGAACCCGAGGCAATGGCAAGAACAATAGGTGGTGAAATTTGTACTTGGTTCACTTACGCCATCCCTGAAGAAACTTGTGAGGTCCCCAGATTTATTCTACATATACTCTGATCCAATTAATTGTCATTTTGTTCAGATGGATATGAACTAATCAAACTATATATTGCTGAGATACATTCTCTTTGATATATGTTGTAATACAATTTAATCATATGTATGAGTTATAAGTTATGTTCTTAAAAATCAATAGGAGGATACTGATAAAGTGGAAAATAGAAAATATTCTAGGGACAACAAGAGCCGCTACGTACTGAGGCGGCTACGGTGTGGGTAAATCCCTTTCTACCGTAGGGGGAACTGTTTTTCCCATCCTGTGGCAAAGCCATCGACATAGACCTCGACAGCATGATTCAGCACGCGGTGGATGTTGGCAAAAGCCGAGGCCGAAGGCATCGACCGAAGAACTTGACGCAGCATGCAGCCTTTGGCAAATTCCTCCGGGAATATGTCAGGACTGTCCTGTATCCCCTCAAGTAGGTTGTCCCTGCCTCCTGCTACTTCCCCTGCTAGGCATCTCCATGTCCCGACCTCCTACTGTTGCCCCTGCTTTTATTTTGTTTAAGTTAATTATTATCTGGTTGCATATAAGACAATATATCCGTGATGTCTCTCGTGAACCTCGTATATATATATATATATATTAATCTACTCTTTTATATAGAGTTCCTTAAAATTTCTAGTGTTTAAGTATATTACTAATCATGCTCATGCACACTAGCAAATATTTCTAGTACTCGATTGTATTATAATTGTCAAGGAATATATCAACAAGATTTTAAATTAGTGGAAAATTTGTATTGAAGTAACTAAATAATCTCACATCGGCATAAAACATTTGAATTAGTCAAATTCAAAATAGTTGCACCTTATTGCTCTTGAAATTTAGGATTAACAAAATCCGGAGTTCTGAATATATCCGGATGTTTGAATATTCACTCAACGAGATTTCCTTCAAAGACTACATGAAAAATATATTGGTGAAAATTTCATAATTAAGTAACCAAATGATCTCACTTCGTGATTAAACATTTGAATTAGTCAAATTCAAAACACTCGCACCTTATTTCTATGCAGCAAAGCGCATGAACACCGGTGTCATGCCTTTCAGGGTAAAGATCCAAGGTTTGTACTACGCCAATTATTTTCTTCAATTTATGAACCTCATTTAGTCTTAGGGGACTCAATTTCACTCTAGCAAGAATGTATACAAACCTTTTTTTCTTTAAATTATGAATAATTCTCAAATTTTAGGATAATCAAACGCTGGAGTTCTGAATATATCCAGAGTACCGAATATTAGCTCTTTTCAAATTACTAGTCGTCAAGTACTTGGCGGAAAAATGTGAAATATTCGGCGAATGGACGTTCTTAGAGACTTTTACACTTGCATCCGTCTGAGGATTGGCACCAAATATCTGAAAATATTTGGACAAATATTTCAGATCTGTGCCACTCTTGTACTTCCCCGCCCGCCCAGACCACTGTCCACTGCCGCCTCCGGTCCCCTGCCTCTCCACCACCTCCGCCTCCGGTCCCCTGCAGTGTGGATGCTCTCCCTCGCCTCTGAGGACCCCTTCATCTTCCATGTAAGTATGCGTGAAAACCAAACCCCCAAAACCCTAAATCAACAGCTTCGATTTAGGAAGTTTGCCATGGAATTTGCCATTTTTCTTCTCGAAATTAAGGTTCAAGGTTACCGAGCTGCAAAGACCCAATAGCGCGATTGGGAGAGCCTCCCCCAGTCGGCCTGCATCTGTCACAACTCTAGAGCCAAGTTTAGCCTACCATGGGAGACTAGAAGATCCTCATGTGAGCTTGAGATCTTAACATGAATTTCTTCTAATTTCCCACAGTTACTAGTTAACAAAGCAAGTTGAGCCTTTAGCTCAACATTCTCCTTCAAAAAAGATGCTTCACAAGAAGTAGAGTTAGTAGCAAAATCATAATCATTAATAGCGAGAGGTGAGGGCAACTTGGCGAGCTTTTTTAAATATGAAGCTTTAAGTTTCTCATGCGACTCGGTGAGTTTGATGAGCTCACTCTTAATGATCCGAGATCCATTTTCGAGGTTCTTAAAATCCTCAATGAGTTTAGCATGGGCAACTACAAGCTCATTATTTTTAGTTTTGAAAACCTTTTCCACCACAAGTTCTCCATCATGGTTTTCCTTTACTCTAGATAATTCTAGAACAAAAGTCTCCTCAAGAGATTCCTTGGTGGTTTGTTCTTCTTCAAGGAAGCTCGTTAGATAAGAAATCTTGAGTGCATACTCACGCTCATGTTCATTTTTTGAAAAATAATGCATGTTCTCTTGCTCTCAATAAGTTTCTTGCTCTCAATAGCAATAGACATAATTTCTACAAAGTTGGAGCAAGAAATTTATTTTTACGAAGAGCAAGAAAGACAATCTCTCCCTTCTCTTAAATGGAGGCTACATCACAATCAACAAGATTATTATCATCATCATCATCATGTGATAAAATGGGATCTAAAGAAGGAGTTACCTTTGTGCCCCTAGCCATAAGGCATATGTGAGAACCGGAAGAAGGTGATGATGAGAGTCTATTCAAAGCTTCATTCAAAACCTTCTATTGACCCATAGAGTCTTTGGTTTCCTCTACAAGGTTAGCATCAAACGTAGTAGAGGAAATAGAAGCATTTTTATCATGGCAACAAGACAACATGTATATCATCATGAGATTTATTCAAGCCATTTCTACATGATATGCAAGGACTATCAACACAAGAATGTAAGGAATTTTGAGTGCTAGAAATGTTAAGGTCCAAAGATAAAACATTTCAACAAGATAGAGAAGATGGATTACAAATATTTAGATCACTATCCACATTGCAATTTATATCACCACTCACCATATTATTACCTTGTGACGAATCACATGTTGGTGAAGTGGAAGAAGATGGAATCTCACTGCGACCGGAGGTGGAGGGAAAACAATCATCCTCAATAATTTTGGACACATCATATTTATCTTGAAGCTTTGTCCATATCTGATGAGAACTCTGATAAGGCATGTTTGAAGAAATAACTACATTGAAAACAACAAATAAAAGAACTTTAGTAGCTTGAGCATCTATATAAGAGTTTATCTTGTCCTATAAAGATTAATTTTGGGGATCCATCAGAGGAGAGAAACCCATATATAGAATTCCCTCAATATTTGGGTGAATGCCGTGGAAGTAATCAAGAATGCGAGATTTCCAAACACCAAAATTATTTGTGCTGTCAAATATATAAAGAGAATCTTGCACTACTCCCCTAGTCGACATCTTTATTCTCTAGGCAGTGAAGCCTAAAAGAGAGAGACCTTGCTCTGATACTAATTGAAAGGACACAAATGCCGCCTGGGGGGGGGGTGAATAGGAGGTTTAAAATTTTTACGAGATGGGCTTCACAAAGGCAGAATTAAACTAGCATTTACTTTGTCAAGCACAAATCCTATATACTATGGTTCACCTATGTGTACCAACAACTTATGCTAGGCAAAACAAGCAACTATGTGATAGAAGATATATGACTTCAAGCACGAAGGCTAACACAAAGTAAAGTGCATAAGTAAAGGCTCATGGATAGAGATAACTGAGGCACATGGAGACGATGATGTTTTACCGAGCTCCTCCCTATAAGAGAGTACGTCTCGCTGGAGGGGTGGGCGGTACTAAGATCACCAGTGCCACAAGAGGCCTCACCCAATTCTCCTGAGCACCCTTCGCACGAAAAGCACCTAATCCACTATGGGACACTTGAGGGCAATCACCAAACCCGTACAAGATTGGGGCAATCTCCACAGCTTAATTGGAGGCTCCCAATAATAACCACCAAGGCCACTAACTTGGGGAGAGCTCCACAACTTAATTGGAGGCCCCAAGAACTCACCACAAAGGCCACTTAACCGTATAGGGTTCCAAGAACACAAGAGTAACAAGCTTCTTGATTTCACCAACCAAATCCTCCGAGGAGAACTGAAATGGATGCACCTAATGCAATGACAAATCCTTCACTACCAAATTCCACCAAAGCTACAAAAGCTATTGGGGGAATAAGAGAGGAAGAACACAAGACGAAAACCACAAAAGTCTCCCAGATCTAGATCC
This sequence comes from Avena sativa, assembly GCA_916181665.1. Classification (NCBI taxonomy): domain Eukaryota; kingdom Viridiplantae; phylum Streptophyta; class Magnoliopsida; order Poales; family Poaceae; genus Avena; species Avena sativa. The sequence continues at coordinate 57,482,219 of OV702292.1, forward strand.
CAAGATATTCCCCTGACTTAGAGGAGAGATGGATTGGTGGGATTGTAGATCTAGATCTCCTCTCTCTTTTCCCTCAAATATATGCAAGAATCATGGGAGGAATAGAGAGAAAGGGCAAGCTCTTGAAGGTCAACAATGGAGGAGAGAGAATGGGGAAGAGTAAAAACCACTTGGTGAAGAAGGGGGGCCTTTTATAGGTCCCCCCATGTCAACTAGCCGTTGTAGAACACTTACCCTGGAGTCTCCGACCTTCAGGACTGTAACACCCCAAAAATATTTAATCAAGATTATCAAGTTCTAATTACCTAAGTTTAGGGTTAATAAAAACTTTTATTATTAAATCTAATATGAGTGTATGTGTGAATATCATTAGTGTATGAATGAGTGCAATTGCCATGTTTGATTGCTACAAATGATAAAGAATGGTTTAAATATGAATACTACATCATCTAGGCCAATTATAAATAGATTCAAAAGAAAAGAAATTCAAATATGAATCATATGATCAAATGGTCATTTTGACCAAAGTTAACCACTAGACCACTTTGAGTATTCCTAGTAAAAGATTTCTAATATAAACTTTCTCAATTCTTTTCACCCCTTGCTAGACCAAGTAAAAGTGAACCCAAGCCCACTTTAAAAATCAACAGAAACAAATTCCAAATCTATTTAAAGGACAATTCAAAATTGAATCAAGTTCATATGCTAGATCACCATTTTGCAAAAAACCACTCAAACCAATTCAACTTGACTTTTCCAAGCAACCATAGACACTCAAGCATGTGACAAGCACACTCACCAAAATTCATTCAAAAATTCAAACCTTTATCTCACGCGGCCATTTTGTCGAGCACCTTGCAGACACAAATTAAAACTGGCCTAATTTCTATTGTTCTGTGCAGTGATCACTTGCCACTAGCCCCTCATTTCACTCCCCTGGTCTCCCTTAGCGCCTAGCAGTGCAGCAGACCAGCTCCCCCTCTGCCGTTTGCGCCAGTGCCGTGCCGCCCGACCCTCACCGCGCCGGTCGACCATGGACAGCTCGCAGCAGCCAGTGCCTCCCTCTCCCACGACGCCCATGAGACATGTGACCGTCCACCGCCACCCTCTGTCCACCCCTCGATCACAGGGAAGCCATGGACCAGCCGTATTAGCCGTGCCCACCTTTCTGTCCGCCATGCCGAGAGCACGCTAGAGCGTCGCAGCCGACATGTGCACACACGCCGCACCTCGCCCTCTCCACGCGTGCTCGCACTCGCTGTGACCCTAGCTACCTCCCAGACACGCCCGTTCGCCGCCGCGCGACCCGTAGCCCCTGTGCATCGTGTCGAACGCCACCGTGTCTGCCCAGAGCACCGACCGTTCCCGACCGTTCTCGACCTCCCCTTGTGATACATTGCAAATGTATCTATAATTTTTGATGTTCCATGCTTGGTTTTATCCTCTTTCTTGTGTTTTGTTCCAACTTTGGAGTACTTTTCATATGATTTCTTGGACTAACCTATTAACAAGAGCCACAGTGCCAGCTGCCTATTTTCTGCTGTTTTTTGTTCCAGGAAATTCAGAAAATGAATATTCTCAGAATTGGACGGGACAAAAGCCAAAGTGCCTATTTTTCCGAATGTCATCAAGTGCCAGAATACGAGACGAAGAGGGGCCAGAGGGAGGCCACACCACCTGGCCGCGCGGCTAGGCCTGGCCCACGCCAGGGGGTGGTGTGGCTAGCCCAGGCACCCCCTCGGCCTCCCCTTCCGACTATAAGATGCCCTCAGGATGAAAACCCTAAGTAACCGATCAAAAATCCACGAAAGAGTCTATAGCCGCTATCATCTCCATCCCTAGATCGAGAGGGATCTAAATCTCTCCCCGGCACCCTGCCGGAGAGGGGAATTCACCCTGGAGGCCTTCTTCATCACCATGCAAGCCTCCGGTGTGATGCGTGAGTAGTTCATCCTTGGACTACGGATCCATGTAGTAGCTAGATGGCTGGTTCTCCTCCTTTGTGCTTTCATGTTTAGATCTTTTGAGCTCCGTTCATGATCAAGATCATCTATTTGTAATTCTGCATGTTGTGTTTGTGGGGATCCGATGGATATTGAGATGCTATTTCAGATTGATTATTGATTCTATCATGTCTTTGTTATTTGTGATCTTGCATGCTTTCCGTTGTTAGTAGCTATCTTGGCCAAGTAGATGCTAGCAACTCCAAGAGTTAGTATTTATGCTCGATAGTGGGTTCATGCCTCTGGTAATCTGGGGAAGTGACAGAAATCTCTAAGGTACTAGATGTGCTATTGCTACTAGGGAGAAAACAACAATCCTTTGTTCATAGAACAATCGTATTGTTTACTTTACACGCAATTCGTAAAGCAATAATCTGTTGCTTGCAACTTAATACTGGAGGGGGTTCGGATGATAACCTAAAGGTGGATTATTAGTCATAGATGTAGTTGGATGGCGGTCTATGTATAATGTTGTAATGCCCAATCAAGTCTTAAAGGAGTCAATATGATTAGTATATGCATGTATTTCTTTCTCGGTGTTTGTCAATTGCCCCGCTGTAATTTGTTCACCCAGCATGTTATCTATCTAAGGAGAGCCACCTCTAGTGAACTATGGATCCCGGTCCTCTTTCTTTACATACAATCTATAAACTGTTTCTGCTTTGTGTTTACTTTCTGCAAACTTTTACTTCTTTCCATTCGATACGTTTAATCCTTTGTTTTCCACAAAACACGATGAGATTGACAACCTCATCGCAAGTTGGGGACAAAGTTCTGTGGTTGTGTTGTGCAGGTCTCCACGTTGCTACTAGCACCGGTAGTGCGCCCTGCCAAAGCTCAGCTAGTAACACCTTTGGGGTGTTTCCTTGCTCCTACTAGTTCGATTAAACCTTGGTTTCATAACTAAGGTAAACTTGCTGCTCTGCTCATCATACCTTCCTCTTGGGGTTCCCAACAAGCTCTACATCAACACCGCCATCAAGCATTTTTCTGGGCGCCGTGCATTGAGCCATCAAGCGGTTTTCTGGCGCCGTTGCCGGGGAGTCAAGGACATCTTTGCAAGGGGAGTCCCTCATAACCAATCTCTTTACTTTGTTGTTTTTGTTTTGCTTAGTTCTCTTTTTGCTTTGTTTGCTTGTTTTGTTCTTCAAAAATAACACAAAAAAATTACTTTTACAAGTTTGCTTTCTTATTTGAAAACCCAAAAAAATGACTACTCTTGAAAACACTAAGTTGTGTGACTTCACTAGCACCAACAATAATGATTTTATGAGCACACCTATTGCTCCACCTGTGGCTGAAAATACTTTCTTTGAGATAAAACCTGCTTTGCTCAATCTTGTTATGAGAGAACAATTTTCTGGTATTGGTAATGAAGATGCTGCTTCCCATCTAAATAACTTTGTTGAACTTTGTGAGATGCAAAAGCATAGGGATATAGATGGTGATATTATTAAGCTGAAATTGTTTCCTTTCTCTTTGAGAGGAAAAGCTAAAGAATGGTTGAATTCCTTAACTAGGAATAATATTGATTCTTGGACTAAATACAAAGATGCTTTTATTGGAAAATACTATCCTCCTACTAAGATTATATCCATGAGAAGTGAAATAATGAAGTTTAAACAACTTGATAATGAGCATGTTGCTCAAGCTTGGGAAAGAATGAAATCTTTGGTAAAGAATTGTCCCACTCATGGACTGACTGCTTGGATGATCATCCAAACTTTTTATGCAGGATTGAACTATTCTTCAAGGAACCTATTGGATTCTGCTGCTGGAGGTACCTTTATGACCATCACTTTGGGTGCTGCAACAAAACTTTTGGACAATATGATGGTTAATTATTCTGAATGGCATACTGAGAGAGCTCCACAAGGTAAGAATGTAAATTCTGTTGAGGAAGCCTCCTCCTTGAGTGATAAAATTGATATTATTATGTCTATGCTTGTTAATAGGAAAGCCCATATTGATCCAAATAATGTTCCCTTAGCCTCTTTGGTTGCTCAAGAAGAGCAAGTTGATGTGAACTTCATAAGAAATAACAATTTTGGCAACAATGCTTATGGTAATAATGCTTATAGGAACAATTTTGGTAACAACAATTATAAGCCATATCCTCCCAATAATGGTAATGCTTATGGAAATTCTTACAACAATAATAAGAGTGCTCTCTCTGAACTTGAAGTCATTCTTAAAGAGTTTATTAGTAAACAAACTGCTTTCAATAAAACTATTAAGGAAAAACTCTCTAATGCTGAAAGAAATATATCATCTTTAGCTGAAGCTCAATCTACTTTGAATAAAATGGCTGCTAAACCTGAAACTAATGATAATCCCTTTGCAGCTACTAATGCCATACAAGTAAGAATTGATGAAAATGTTAGACTATTAGCTGAATTACATGCTAAGTGGGAAAGAGAAGATGAAATTGCTAGAAACATTAGTGTTTCTACTATTACCACCACTAGTGTTGAGGATAGTAATAGTTCTATTACTTTAGATTATAAATTTTATTTTGATCTTGATGGTTGTAACATCTCTGAAGTTATTAAGTTCCTACAAAAGCTTGCTAAAAGTCCTAATGCTAGTGCTATGAACATGGCCTTTATAATACACATTACTGATGCTCTCATAAAGATTAAAGAAGAAAAGATGAAACATAAAGCTTCTATTCCTATAAAACAAGAATATGGTTGGGAACTCATCATTAATATGAAAGTGAATGAATTTGATTTCAAAGCTTTGTGTGATCTTGATAGTAGTGTTTCTATTATGCCTAGAAGGATTTATGATATGCTTGATTTGCCTCCTCTTGAAGATTGCTATTTGAATGTCCCACTTGATGATAATGTTAAAAGGAAACTCATGGGGAGTCTTAATGATGTTATTATTATGGTTAACAATTCCTATGTCCCTATTGATTTCTATGTTTTGGATGTTGAATACAATGCTTCTTGTCCTATTACTTTGGGAAGACCTTTTCTTAGAACTGTTGGTGCCATCATTGATATGAAAGAAGGCATCATTAAATATCAACTCCCACTCAAGAAAGGTATAGAACACTTCCCTAAAAAGAGAGAAAAGATTTCTTTTACTTCTCCTATAAAAACAAAATTTGGTTTTAATGCTTCTTCATTTGAGAACACTTGATTCTTTCTTTGGTTCTTATGCCTAACTTAAAGGCGTTAAAGAAAAGTACTTATTGGGAGATAACCCAAAAGTGTTAGATGAGTCTTGGAAGTTATTACTTCAGTAATAACCTCTCCTTATCCTTTTTATTTGCTTTTTGTGCCAAGAGTAACCTCTAATGAGAGAGAAGTAATGATTGGGAAAGTTGCTGTCCCGAAACAGATTTTGTGCTTCACCGTAAAAATTCGTGAGAGAGATCTGTATGTCAGATTTAGCTGTACTTTTTTGTGATTCTGCCCCAAGTTGTTATCTAACTTTCATTAGTTCAACACTTTTTTATTTGAGCAACAGAAGGTCTTCGAAAAAATTCGTATTTACCTGCTGGTCTGTTTTGACAGATTTCTGCCATTTTCTGCATTTGCTTCTTGTGGGTTCCCTTTTGAGTTCTTTTGGGGAATTGAGATTTTTGAGAGAAGTGCTAAAGTATCTAGTGTTCTAATGGAAGTTTATTTGGTGTTAGAACTGAACCTTAAGACCTTTTATCTTGAGTGCACTAATGTTGCTAATAAAGATTGTGTGAAGTTTTGTATGAAGGAAAAATTTCAGGTGTATGGAAGGAATGAGTAATGAGATGAAGGATGGACTAAAGCTCAAGCTTGGGGATGCCAGCGTGTCACCCCAAGAAATATCCAAGAAGTACAAGCGTCAAATCTTGGGGATGCCCAAGGCATCCCCTTCTTCATCAATAAAAATCCCAGGTTTCTTCCAAACGCTTCATTTTTATTGTTTCATGCACAGTTGTGTTGTTCTTGGAGCGTCTTCTTTTTGTTTTCGTTTTGTTTTTTTGTTTGCTTTTGTTTGCTTAGTTTTCTGAATAAATTGGTTGGACCCCCTCTTTCATACATTGGTTTGCAAATAGTTTGGTTTAGTTTGGAAAAGAGTAGGAAAGTTCATGCTTATGTGGTAAAAAGAGCTTGTTTTTGACTGTGGCCTATGTTTTGTCATGCCATGCTTGATATTTTTTTGGCTTTATGCTTAGTATTCTTTGCTGTAGCATGACTTGTTATAAACAATTGAGATTGCTTAATGTGCCTTGGATGAATCATGCGTTGTTTTAGCATATTAAAGCATAGTATAGTGGTATTCTCCTTTGATGCTTTATTTGGGTTGACTTGGCACATGCTCACACCATGTTATGACTATCTCAAGTCACCATAGCCTTTATGGTCCTTTAGTTTTCAACTTGTAGTATCACTTTATGCTTTGATCAATGATGTTTTGTCGCTCTGCATGATTATGGCCATTATTGCTCTCTTAGTTTGTCGCTCCCAGTCTTTTGCTAGCCTCCACAACCAAGTATGAGTTCCACTCATGCATCCAACTCCCTAAACCAAGTTATTCCAAAGAGTCCACCATACCTACCCACTAGCTTATGCTATTCCAAGTATATTCATGCTTTTGTTTACCTTCCAAATTAAACTTGTTATGAGAAAACTAGTGATTAAAGCTCTCACGAACTTGATGGCACACTTTACTTTACTTGCCCTTAATAAACTTGAACCATTGTGTCGTCTATGTTGTATATGCTTGCACTTATTTGTCGGGAATTAGCAGAACCATGCTTTCATGGGGAACGCTTTCAACATTGCACTTGGTACTTGTACCTAGTTGATATCATGCTCTTTTGTATATGGATGTCGTCGGTGTGAAATGAAAGGGGAGCTTGTAAGTCCATGGAGTTATGTATATGTGTTAGAGAAATGCTTGGGCCGCTGGTCTAATCCATGCTAACATGGTGGAAACCTGCAACGTAACCATAATGAGCTGTCTATGAAGCATTCTTCTTATAAAAAAGAGTCCTATGTTGAGAAAAAAAGAGAAAAGAAAAAAAAGATACTACGAAAAGAGGAAAGAGAGAAAAAAAGCACCATATTCCCATGGTAAATAAGAAGAATACTGAGATGCTCGTTGTCTGCTTGCCTTGTCATTTTGATATGGGGATTCTTCCGTATCATCGGGCAAGGGGTACCCTGTTGGCAGTTCTCTATGATGCACATATACTTGCAATGACAAGAACTTACCGGTGACTAAACTTGAGTAGCATGAAGAGCGTCCCTCGTATACAAGGGACATGAGATTTTTGACTTATACTTCGTCAAGCATGTACACCATAGTTTGTTCACTTTAACCTTAATCACTTCAAGATGCTTATGATAGGGGCAATGAGAGCTGAAAGCTATAAGTACCATAATTTTTGGAAGCTCTTTATGAGACTTGAATCCCTACTTCCTTTTACAAAAGGCCTTTCTTCCACCATTATATTGAGTCTCCACCTTCTATCTTTATGCACCTACTTTGAGAGCATAGTGGCCATTCTTAGTTCTATGTGCATTGTCCCAAGACTAGTTGATTGATGCATACTTTGATATTGCTTGTTTTAAACTATTGTATCTAGTCACTCTTATGAACTTTGAAGGTGTCCTATGCATTTATATTCGCTACTTTATTGAGGGACAAGCTGAGTGCTATTATGCTATGTTTTCTTTATGTGAAACAAACAAACGTCTTGCAAAGCATTGTTATTGTCGTGGTGGTGTCACGGCAGATGCCATGGATAGGCTAAAGGTGGGGACTAATACACGCTAGGGGAATCCAGGGAGGGATAGTGGAGTGATTCTCCACACAGAAGTTTGTATTGCTATATATCGAGATTACAAGTGCTCCTTGAGCTGTATTGGCGAGAGGAGGAAGAAGGAGCTCTCTTGCTCTTGCCTACTATTTTTCCCTAGAACCCTAGATCAACTGGCCCTATGGAATCACCAAACCAACTAGAGCTCAACCAACCCCCTCTACCAGAAACCTAGCCCCCCTTATATAGAGGAAGTTCAGTCCCTGCCTAGGGCATACGTGGAGGCATATTCCTAAGAATATGCCCCCTCCCAAAGTGGTAACCCGACCGGGGTGCTTTTCTCCCACGTCACACATGCTTTAGTGACGTAAGCCTCTGCGGTGCCCGCGTCAGCCGACATGGGCGTCGTCACCCTTGTCGGCCACGACCCGGTGGTCATTCCCTTGCTTTCTCCGCTCATGCAGTGCGTACCGGACCTTCTTTTTGACCAGAGAGATTCCTTCCTTCTCCCAGAAGCTAAGCGAGGACCCGGATCATAGTAGATCCGGCCACGCTGTTCCTGCATATAAGTTAGACAAGCACTTCCGACTTACTCCTTAAGTCGGATGAGACAATGTAAGGGGACCCCCCTGGTCCGGGTTACTCCGTGATCCGGCCTGCCTTGAGGTGACCTGGCCAGCATCCGCTTTGACCTTGCCGAACCTCGGCTAACTCGGCACTTATACCCTGGAGTGACCCTACCCGGGGGTATCCCCCCAACATTAGTCCCCGAAGCTAGTGCGGTCTTAGCTGCCTTGGCCGCTAAGGCCACATCAGGTTCATTTATGTTCGAGCCTCAGACGTTTAATTCCGGGTCAGCTCCTTCTCTCGAACTATATGGATTTACGTTCCCTTCGCACGTTCCAAGTTTTCACTTGCCGGCCGGGTCACCACTTTGGCTCGGATTCCATGGTTATCATGGTTTGATCCGGGCCCCGTTTCCTTCTCTCATACGCCAACCCACATGGAGGCTAATCATTACCTCGTCTTATTTTAAGGGCCCGTACAGTAACCGCCGCAGTAATTGTCAGTTATCACTGTGCGTGGGTCACGTCATGCCTGCCTCCTCGTTTACCGCATCAGCGCGTCGCGTCATGGGATTGCTTCTACTCTGTGGCCCCTTGTGTGGCTTTTCTTTGATTGGCTGATGCAGGCGATACACGGCCACACCGTGTGGCTCGTTGGCGCAACGCGATCCCACTCATCCATCTCTGGGGGTGGTTAAGTAGTGGAGGGGCGCACCCCTTAGCGTTTTTCTACTTCTGCGCCCCTCTGCTCGTTGCCTTTCTCCTTCGTCTTCCTAGCGACCGCGCCGCCGCCGGTACTTCTAGCAGCAGCGCCACCACCGCACCTTCCTCGTGCCTCTACATCACAGCCACCGCTGCGCAGCTTCTTCGCCATGGGTCCACGCCAATCCAGGCCTCAAATCCCCACCGCCGCTAGCTCCAGCGAGGATAGTGGATACGAGATGACGGAGGAGGAGCTCGTCGTCGCCGAGCAGGAGATGGAGGAGGACGCCGGCGTGGCGGATCGTGGCGCGTGGACCGGATCATGGGTGTGTCAATATGATCTTGACTGGTTCTACCGGACCAGGTGCATTCCTGCCGGCGTCACCGCTCATCTCCCCTCCGCCGAACTGGCCCCCTCACCCAATCCGGGTGAGTTCGTTGTGTTCCTGTCCCACTTCCAACGGGGATTCGGTCTGCCAGTGAGCGATTTCTTTCGGGATTGGGTTAGGACCTACCACTTGCAGCCGCACCATCTCCCAGCCAACGCTATCACCTCTCTTTCCGCCTTTGCCTCTATGATCGAAGGCTACACCGGACTATGGCCCACGAAGGAGCTGTGGATTCGGTTCTTCGGCCTTCATCGCAACGTCATCCCCAATATCCAAGTAGAGTCGGAGGATAAGCAGCTCACCCAATTCGGAGCTGCCTCCATCTTGCCCTGGAGACTTTCCGTCTTTCCCCGGGTTACCGGGCTTGACTCCTGCAAAGGATGGGCCCGGACCTTCTTCTACATCCGGAATGAGGGTACTGAAGATTTGATTCGGTTGCTTCCCTACGCTTCGGGTCTACCTGACACGGATTTCTGGGAGGAGGTCCCCAAGAAGCCTACAGCTCTGGCCAACCAAGTTAACAAGAGGTTCGTGGAGCTGAAGAGACTCGGATTGCGCAACGAGGATGCTATGATCACGTTCGTGCGCAACCAAATCTCTCCTCTCCAGAAGCGCACCCACAAGTTGTGCCACATGAGTTTCGGCCGCGACCCCAACCGAACCTCCTCCTTTGAATTGAGCAACACGGAGATCTTTCGCCGGGTTAAGGCTCTTTTCACCACCCACAAGGATTTCTCCGCCGAATGGACGTGGGGAATTGAGCACTACTGTCGTGACAGGCTCCCTCCCGCGGTAAGCTTCGCGGGGCAAACTTATTTCGGATCAAGTATGTGACGGTTTTTGTTGTATTTTTGACTCTGTTCTTCATGCTTTTTCTCAGCTGTTCCTTCAGCAGACTCTCGAGGATGGTACGGACCCGACCCTTAAGTGGGCGCCGGACCGAGAAATCCCAGATGAGGAGGAGCCGGACCAGGAGATGTTCCTCCCTATGACCGACGCTACCAAACGACCCAGCGGTAAATTATCTTCCCTTAGAGATTGACCCGATGATGAGGATGACTCGGATGTCGACGTGATTGAACCTGTTGAGGCTGTCCCTCTTTCTTTTGCCTTTCCGGCATCAGCTAACCCCGGTGGGCATATCCACGAGGATCCTCCACTTGCTACGGGCGAGCCGGTTCCGGTGGCGTCGAAGAAGAAGCGCGGAGCCGCATCAAGTTCTTCCTCCGAACCTTCTCAGCCCACAAAAAGGCAAAAGAAGGCCGGAGACAAGACTGCCTCCAAGCGGGCAGGCAAAGCCCCGGCACGGAGGGCCCGGAAACCCAAGGAGGCCGAAACCTCGGATGCGTAAGTCATTTTTCATTGCGTAACTCACTTTTCCTTGCATCGTGGTAATTTCTCTCCTGACATATTCTCTTTTTCAGGCCTCCGGTGGAGGTCCCTCAGAGCGGATCGAGCATCTCTTCACCCCTTCGGTCTGGCCCTTCTCCTCCTCATGACGACGAGTCACGCCCGCTGAGCCCTATTCCGGAGGGTTCTGCGGGTGCTCCGGGTTCCGCAGTGCCTCATCGAGAGGAACGCGACCTTGGAGCGGGAGGGGTCGGTCCAGCCGAGGCGACGGTGTGCACCACTTCGGCATCGCTGCAACCAGCAACCACCGAGTCTATCACAACACCAGCACCAGCACCAGCTCCAGTACCAGCGACCGAGCCAGCACTTGTCCCGGCACCAAGGAAACCAACAATAGCTCCAAGTCCAGCTACAAGAGCTCCAGTGCCAAGTTCTTCTGCCTCGTCCGAGTCATCTCAGCCTCGACGAGGAACTGCTCCAGCAACTTCTAAAGGGAAATCCACCACAGTTACTTCTTCCCAACAAGCTAAGGGCAAAAAGGCTCCGGATACTACCAAGTCTGCATCCATTGAGGCGGGCAGCGAACCCTATCGTCGATGATTCCAAAGAAATCACCAGCAGCGAAGGATGTTCCTGCCGAGCCAACTGATGCGCAGCAGATGGTTCTGCATACCAGCCCAGCTCTTGCCCTAGTTGAGAGGAAAGAAGCTCATGCGAAGGGCTTGGTGGCACCCCATATGCCCACTGGCGAGCGGTACCCTCCGAGCCTTATCGAGTTCGTCATGAACTGGAACAAGGCGGAGTTCGTCCACAACGACGATCTCCCGGAAAAGTTCGGCCCCGCAGAATTTTCCGCCTAGATGAATACCGCCGCTAAGGCAATTAACCTCGTGGGGCGAATGATGGAGGTATGTCGTTTCTCCTTTACATGCTGTAGATAATAACCATTAGTCCCTGAGCCTCCGGTGGAGTAGCTTGTTACTCGGCCGGATGCTCATTAGAAAACTAACGTAGCTGCATGTAAACTTCGAATCTGCACACACCTAGAGCCGGGTTAAGTTCCACTTGGCCCGGATCTTGTACACTTTGAATATGCACACACCTAGAGCCGGGTTAAGTTCCACTTGGCCCGGATCTTGTACACTTCGAATCTGCACACACCTAGAGCCGGGTTAAGTTCCACTTGGCCCGGATCTTGTACACTTTGAATATGCACACACCTAGAGCCGGGTTAAGTTCCACTTGGCCCGGATCTTGTACACTTCGAATATGCACACACCTAGAGCCGGGTTAAGTTCCACTTGGCCCGGATCTTGTACACTTCGAATATGCACACATCTAGAGCCGGGTTAAGTTCCACTTGGCCCAGATCTTGTACACTTCGAATATGCACACACCTAGAGCCGGGTTAAGTTCCACTTGGCCCGGATCTTGTACACTTCGAATATGCACCAAGCTAATTTTACACTTCTGTACTTTTTTCAGGTAACCACCAATCGTCGGAGCGCTGAATTCCAATGCCTGCTTGATACCCACAAGATGCTACGCGCAAAACATGTTGCACTTGGTGCAGAGCATGAAAAGAGGGGTAATTTTCTCCCTCGGCACATCTCCGTTCTTCTTCACTTTCTTCGGCCGAACTAATCTCCTCATTCGGTTTCTGCAGCTGGGGTGGAGGCTGAGAACAAGATCATGCGAAAGAACTTGGAGGAAATCCGGGGTATGTCCTCTTTTGTTCGACCTCGTAGTGTTTTCCACTTCTTCTTCTCCTTGGCTCGGCAAACATTCACTCCTCGGCTCTGCCGGGTCAACATACTATTTCAGCATCGCTTGAGGATAGTGTGCCCGTGCCTGATATGATGCTGCATTTTCTCGAACAAGCAGGGCAGCATCAAGCCTTGCTGAAGAAAAAGGATGATGAGCTTGTTCTCCTCCGGACTAAGGACGACGAGATTGCCAAGCTCAAGGCTGAGATGGAGAAGATGAAGGCCCAGCACCAAACCGAGCTCCAAAAGGTTGGCCAGAACTTCACAGAAGAGCGTGAGCGCCTTACTCTCCAGATCTCCAAGGACCAGGACCTACTCAGAGAATCCGACCTCCAGCTTGGGTCGGCAAACGCTAAGCTTGAGCAACTTCGCAAAAGACGTGATGCCTGCATCAAGGAGTTAACCCGGATCCATAGCCATATTTCTTGTAAGTTCCTTTCCCTTGTCCGACATAATTCTCCGGGTTACCTCATATGTCTTTTCTTTACCTTCTTCCTTTGCCTTGTTTCCAGACCACTTTCCAGAGGGTACTTCTATTGCAAGCGCTGCTGTTGCCAAATTTCGCCGAGAGAGGGGTACTCCCGTCGTTCCTGACGGTGAGAGCATTCCCTTAGACATGGAGGACCTATTGGTCAGCCTGTCATCTCGCGTGGAGACCATGAAGAATTATGGCAAGGATATCCTCGACGTTGCAGTTTGCATTTTCAATACGTTCTGGCCCGGAGAGAGTAGCCCGGAGACCATCACGACTCTCGTCGAGAAGTTAATGGAGATTGAGACCCAGCTTGACCTCTGGAGAGAGTCCGCTGGTCGTGCCGCAGCTGATACCATCCTTCACCATATTCTCACATGGTACGAGAAGATCGACCTCAGCCTCCTTACACGCCGGTGCACCGGATCCAGATGGACCGATGATCCGGAGTGTGTAGCTCGGCGCTAGGCTTGCGCCTACAGCCTCGTCGAATATTCTCCTATTCATGACTGGGTTGAAGGACCGAGCTTCCTGGAATCCGCTGGGGATGAGCACAATGAGAACGTTGAAGATGGGTCATATGAGGGCGGAGAAGATGATGCTTCAGATATTGAAGACAGCGACGACGACGCCGAACTTCCTCCTCCTGCTGCTCCTTAGTTCCAAAAATCTTGAAAATTTATCAGATCCCCGGTATGCCGGGTGCAATTGTATGCTGGATATGCGATATTTTGCTACTACATTTCTATGCGGGATTAACTTGGGCGCAGTCCCCGAGTTTCATTTTCTTGTTCGTCCAATTCTCTGGCTCGGTCCGTGTCTACCTTGATTCGGTTTTATGACTTAGGAACCCGAGCTTCAAAAATCGTTTTAACAATACTTAGAAACTTTTAGGCTTGGCTCAAAATAATTCAGCATAATAACTTGAAAATAAATAGAGGGTTAGTCCGAAAAACAAGCGTTAGCTCGAATAAACTCGTTTCCTTAGTCGTTTTTCATGTGCTACGCAATTCCAAACTTGTTCCCTTGCTTGCCATGAAGCCAATTCTTGTTGGACAGCAGCAAGTCGAAGAGTTGGGTTTTTGGTGCTCACACATTACTAATCCGGGTTAAGTAGAGCGACTTATTCCAGCTATCGCATAAGAAGTAACAACAAACATTATTAAGGCAGTCCCCGAGTTACTGCTCGAGGCGCTGCTATTTCATTGATAAGCTCATTGCCGACATACATACCGACATATGAGACGACTCGCATACATACACTTCTTAGCTAGGTGTAGAAGGGACGAAGTAGTGCTACATTCCATGGTCGCTTGGATTCCTCTCCGGACCTGTCCGCCTTGTTCTTTTCCTGTGGCTTTGCATCTATGAGATAGTAAGAATCATTGTGCAATGCTTTGCTCACAATGAATGGCCCTTCCCATGGGGGGGGATAATTTATGCATGCCAGTAGTACGTTGTACCAACCGGAGCACCATATCGCCTTCCCGAAAGACTCGGGGGCACACTTTCCGGCTATGATAGCGTCGGAGATTTTGCTGATATATGGCAGATCTGGATAGTGCCAGTTCTCTCGCTTCTTCCAGCAGATCAACATCATTTTGCCGGGCTTCTTGCACTTCGGCTTCTGTGTATTGTGTGACCCTAGGCGAATCATGCTCTATGCCGGCTGGTAAAACAGCTTCTGCCCCATATACCAGAAAAAATGGCGTATAGCCTGTTGATTGATTCGGAGTTGTTCTTAAGCTCCACAGTACCGCTGGTAGTTCTTCTATCCAGCACCCCGCTGATCTTTGCAGCGGCTCAATGAGCCGGGGTTTTATCCCGGATAATACTAATCCGTTGGATCTTTCCACTTGTCCGTTCGATGCGGGGTGGGCTACCGAGGCGACATCGAGTCAGATCTTCTTATCTCGACAGAAGCGCGCAAATTCTCCTTCCGAAAAATTTGTTCCATTATCGGTTATAATACTGTGTGGATAACCGTATCTCAAGATGATGTCTTTGAGAAATGTCACGGCCGTAGCTCCATCACATTTTCTTATAGGTTTCACTTCAATCCATTTTGTAAACTTGTCCACCATGACCAAAATGTGTGTCATGTTTCCTCTTGCCAGTTTGAACGGGCCAACCATATCCAAGCACCATACAGCAAATGGCCACGTAATTGGTATGGTCTTGAGTTCCGACATAGGCATATGTGTCTTGGTGGTCTACCTTTGACAACCATTGCATTTTCTCACCAGATCTTCTGCTTGTTCCAAGGCACTTGGCCAGTAGAATCCATGCCGGAACGCCTTTGCCACCAAGGCTCGGGATGAGGCATGATGCCCGTATTCTCCTTGGTGTATATCTCGGAGGATGTCAAGCCCTTCTTCCGGGTCAACGCATCGTTGGAGGACATTGGTTACACTCCGTTTGTACAACTCGGAATTAATGATTGTGTATGCTTTTGCTCTCCTCTGAGTTTGCCTGGCTAACACCTCCTCAGCGGGTAATGTTCCGTCTTTCAGGAATTGGAATATAGGCAGTGCCCAAGCTGGTATTGCTCGTGGAGGGAACATGTCCTCATCAATTTCCATCTGATCCACCGGCATAACTTCAGCCGTATCACGCTGAGCAGTCCCTGGGTCTAGCGAGGTAGTCCCCGGGTTTGCCGAGGCAGTCCCCGGGTCTCGCGCACTACCTCCCGTGTCAATGTCCATGGGCTCAGCTCTAGATTCCGTATTTTCCGGGACATAGATCGAGTCGGTTTCTGGGGACGGCCTGATAGATGGTTTTCTGAGGTGTTCCAATGCTACACCTGATGGAATTGCCTATCTGGTCGATCCGAGCTTTGACAACATGTCGGCAGCCTCGTTTTCCACTCGGGGTACATGGTGAAATTCACACCCCTCTAAGTAACCAGATATTTTCTGCACGTGAAATTTGTATAGTGCCATGTTTGGATCCAGGGCGTCCCACACTCCGGACACCTGCTGCACCACCAGATCCGAGTCTCCAAAGCATATTATCCGACGTATGCCAATCTCCTTTGCCACTTTGAGCCCATGCACAAGAGCCTCATACTCAGCGACATTGTTCGATGCCATGAAATGGATCTGCAATACGTACTTTAGCTGGTCCTTCTTTGGCGAGGTAAGCACAACCCCGGCGCCTAGTCCGGTTTTGGTTTTCGACCCGTCAAAGTGCATCCTCCAGTAATCCGGATCTGGTGGCGGTGGTTCGTATTGTACCTTGGCCCAATCCACAAAAAAGTCCGCCACAGCCTGAGATTTGATCGCTTCTCTTCTGTCGTATTGGGGCGCATAAGGGGATAACTCAATTGCCCATTTGGCAATTCTACCACTCACATCCTTGTTACCCATTATCTCGGATATGGGAGCTTCACATATTACTTTGATGGGGTTCTCCTCAAAGTAATGCTTTAACTTCTTTGCCGCCATATAGACACCGTATGCCACCTTTTGAAAGTGCGGGTAGTTCTGTTTTGAGGCAGACAATACCTCGCTCAGGTAATATACTAGCCTCTGCACCGACTTACCCTCTTCATTGCGCTCCACTACAATTACTGCACTTACAACTCGGTTGGTTGCGGCTATGTAGAGCAACATTGGCTCCTTTGATAGTGGAGAGGCTAACACTGGCGCAGTGGCCAACATCTTTTTTAAGTGGGCAAAGGCTTCATCGGCCTGTGGCGTCCAAACGAATTTATCCGACTTTTTCATGAGTTGGTAGAGAGGCAGTGCCTTTTCTCCCAACCGACACACAAACCGACTCAACGATGCCAGACATCCAGTGAACTTCTGGACATCGTTAAGACACTTTGGCAGCTCCATTCGTTCGATGGCTCGGATCTTAGTTGGATTAACTTCGATACCTCGGCTGGAGACGAGAAATCCGAGTAATTTTCCAGCCGGGACACCGAAGGTACATTTTTTTGGGTTAAGCTTCATCCGGAACCTTCTCAAGTTCGCGAATGTTTGCCTTATGTCGTCAAGGAGCGTTCTGCTTTCCTTGGTCTTGATAACCACATCATCCACGTATACTTGTACGTTTTGACCTATTTGGTCGTGCAAATATTTTTGCATACATCTTTGGTACGTTGCACCTGCATTACGTAAACCGAACGGCATAGTGCGATAGCAGTAAGCCCCGTACGGGGTAATAAACGCGGTCTTTATTTGATCATCCGGGTTCAGAGGTATCTGGTGGAAGCCAGAATATGCATCAATGAATGACAACAGTTCGCATCCCGCGGTCGAGTCTATGACATGATATATCCTCGGCAGTGGAAATGGATCTTTTGGACACGCCTTGTTCAGGTTCGTGTAATCGATACACATACGCCAAACCACTGCCACGTTCGGATCGTCCTTCTTCTTTTCTACCAGCACCGGATTAGAGAGCCAATCCGGATATAGTACCTCCATGATAAATCCTGCTGCTAGTAACCGAGCTATATCGTCTCCAATGACTTTTCTCCTATCCTCGGCGAAGCGGCGGAGAGGTTGCTTCACCGGCCTTGCTCCGGGTCTTACGTTCAAAGAGTGCTCAGCCAACTCCCTCGGAACACCTTGCAAGTCCTGTGTAGACCAAGCAAAAATATCCCGATTCTCACGGAGGAAGTTGACGAGCTCGCTTTCCTATTTGTCAGTTAACCCGGCACCAATTGTTACGGTGCGCTTCGGGAACATGTTATCAACTGGAACCTTCTTGGTGTCCTTTGCGGCTTGAAATGAAACGCTGCCATGCGGGTTACTTAACACCGGCATATATTGCTGCGCGGACTGAGCTAATGCCGCCACCTCTTGGATTTTTCTTTTCTCCTGCGCAATCACGAGTGACTCGGCTAGGTTAGACCCGGCTGAAGCACACTCAATGGAACGTCGGAAATCTCCAGCAATGGTGATCACTCCATTTGGCTCGGGCAACTTTATCTTCAGATAACTGATGTGACAGCTTGCCATGAATTTGTTCAATGCTGGTCTTCCGAGTAACGCATGATATGCACTTTCCAAGTTTACCACCTCAAACTCCAGATTTTCAGTTCGGCAGTTATCTCTTGTGCCGAATAGCACGTCGACCCGGACTTTACCTATGGGCTCACAAGAAATGCCTGGTACAATGCCATGGAAAATTGTTCTTGTAGCCTGGAGCATGTTCTCCGAGATGCCCAACTTGCGCATCGTATCCGCATACATGATGTTAATGCTACTGCCATTATCAATCAAAACCTTGGAGAACCTCACATTGATGTTCGGTCCAATGAATGTCGGATCTAGCACTAGCGCATACGAACCTGGACTCAGCATAAGTTTAGGATGATCTTTGATGTTCCAGGTGATTTCCTGGTCCGACCAAGGCATGTACCTCGTCACTGCTGGCATGACCGCATTGACCTCCATATGACGGCGCTGCAAGCTCTTTCTATCTGTTTCCTCAGTCGTGAACACACAATAACTCTGGTGATGTTCCCTGCACTCATTCCTTCCCTCGTTTCCGGGGTACCTCTGATCCGGTTGTTGCTGATTTTCCACCTGATGCACTGCATCCCTTCTCTCATTGTTGTCATACCTCGGCGGAGGGGGAGGCAACATTAGCTGCTGCATGTTCGCCCCGAAGAGCAATTGCTGCCGAGGTAACTCCTGCCGAGGCTGATCATTCCGGGGTGCCTGAGCATTCCTCGAACCACCTTGCTCTATCTTACGCATCCACTCACATTGCCTCGTCGTGTGACCCGCCAGGCTATTCGGATTTGGCGTGTGAAACTTACACGACTGGTCCAACATCGACTCATAGGTATACCTCGGACGGTCTTTCTTTTCCTGCCACTGTTTCTTTTGCTCTAGAGTCTATGTTTTCTTGCCATCATTTCTTGGAGTCCATTGCCCTCCCGTTCCCTGGCGTTGGTTGCTCCCTGCTCTGGGCTGATCTTGATTCACAGCTGCAACTTGTTGTGAACCGTAGCGATGATCCGGTCTATCATCTCTCCTTTTTCCTCTGTAATCGTTCCTCCGGGATGACCCAGCTCCATCCCTCTGATAGTATTCCTCATTTGATTCATTTGACGCGAGCCTAGGTTGAGTCGGATCGCCCAAAGCATACAAATCAGCAATCCGGATCATCTCTGCCAGCGTAATTGGCATTTTCCTTTGCAACTTCATCCATAGCTCGCTGCCATATCTGCACCCTTGCGCAAACCACGCTATGGCCTGTGACTCTATGACACCCTCACACGAGTTTCTCACGGTACACCACCGGGTCAAGAATTCACGATCCGTCTCGTTAGGTCTTTGCTTGCACATTGCTAGGGTCTGCGGTCTATTCGGCCTCTGATATATACTCGAGAAGTTGCTGATAAACATTTCTTCAAAATCTATCTAGCAGTTGATGCTTCCGGGTGGTAAATTATTCAGCCATACTCTGGCCGGGCCTTCCAACATCTGGGGTACGTAATGTACAGCCCATCTCAAGTTGCTAGTTGCAATTTTCACCGCCGTAGCATAGTTTATCAGCCAATCCTCCGGCTTGGTACTGCCGTCATACGTCTTCGTGCCTCTGGGTAACTGAAAGTTTGGTACCGGCGGTTCCTTCATGATCCGGGGTCCAAAGCACTCTGGACCCGGAGGACCATGACATTCGATCTGTTCCGACCTATACAGGCGATCCAGTTTTAACCTGGCGTCATCCGGCATTAAATCCCTGCTTCCCAATCTTGACCCTATCAAACGATAGTCTGGTCTGGGGTACCCTGCGTTCACCATCTCCGAATCACCGTTGTTGTATCGGTTTTGCTCTCGTTGCGCACCTTTCTGCTGCATACCTCGGCCGACGCTTTGCTCTTGCCTTGGTATATTCCGCTGCTGCGGTTGTCCTGCTCCTGCGGAGTTGCGCTGTCCGGCATTGCTGTTGGCAGCGTTCCCTTGACCGGCATTGCCTTGGTCGTGATTACCTCGGCCAGCTTCACCTCGGCTCACACTCCGTTGATCATCACCTTTCCGCATCTCTTTTTCTTTTCCCGCACGCGTCGGGTCGTATGGGACAATCTGTTTGTTCCGTCTGGCCGAGGTTACTACCTCTTCTCTCCTTGGACCACCATGAGGCGATGATGCGGCTCCAGCGGACTTCTCCGGGTTACCCATCACCGAATGGACGATTGTGGAAGCTCCAGCTCTCTCCGGGTTAGCTCTCAGCAGCTCTTTGTTCTGTCTGTTCGCGATCCGAACCAGCTCGTTAACCCTATCTTACTGTCTTTGACGGGCCTCACCTGTCAGACCCTCTAACTCGAACGCAGCCGCATCTGCTGCTCTGAGGTTCTTCGCCGGGGTACTATACTTCGGCAACCCCACAGACAGATAGTTTTCCGACCCTTCTGCTCCATCATCACCTTCTCTGTTCATCTCTCTTATGAGATTTCTCCCTTTTACTTTTACCGTATCAACTTTGTTTGCCTATGCATACTCACGCAGCGTCATGTTCAGCAACTGCTGAGCCGCGGCTATTTTCTTTGCGCCCTCCAGTATCTTTTGCCTAGTTTCCTCTAGCTCGGCCTGTGCCTGAGCCGGATCTACCACTGCTGCAACCGGGTGAGCCAAGCTATCCATAGCTTCTCTCAGTATGTTCTCAGACCTCTCTAGTGGAGGTCCTCTACCTTTCCTCGGTGCCTTAGGTGTTACCTCCGGGTCTGGTGCTGGGTCCTTGCTTGCGCCTGCACCTGGCGCAGTCATCATCACCTCCGCATGGTCCGGGGAGCGAGCGATACGCGCCCCGCGAGCCACAGTGAGGGGTGGTTCCCCCGCATCGATGACGCGGCGTGGATGAACGCATGATACGTCCACAGCAACGTAGACCTTGTGTGCACCGAGCTTGAAGAAGAGGCCGTTGCACGGAAGTGGGCGCGTGCCGAAGCACCCAGCGTTGTCGCTGACGAAATCCAGCGCTCCAAAGCGCTGAACGAGCCCGGAGACGACGCGTTCGCCGGTGCCGATGAGGTTTCCCGTCCGGATCTTCACCCCTGCTAGCGCCGCTAGCCCCACGGTGGGCGCCAACTGTCGTGGTGGTTTCACGGCAGATGCCATGGATAGGCTAAAGGTAGGGACTAATACATGCTAGGGGAATCCAGGGAGGGATAGTGGAGTGATTCTCCACACAGAAGTTTGTATTGCTATATGTCGAGATTACAGCTCCTTGAGTTGTATTGGCGAGAGGAGGAAGAAGGAGATCTCTTACTCTTGCCTACTATTTTTCCCTAGAACCCTAGATCAACTGGCCCTATGGAATCACCAAACCAACTAGAGCTCAACCAACCCCCTCTACCAGAAACCTAGCCCCCCTTATATAGAGGAAGTTCAGTCCCTGCCTAGGGCATACGTGGAGGCATATTCCTAAGAATATGCCCCCTCCCAAAGTGGTAACCCGACCGGGGTGCTTTTCTCCCACGTCACACATGCTTTAGCGACGTAAGCCTCTGTGGCGCCCGCGTCAGCCGACATGGGCGTCGCCACCCTTGTCGGCCACGACTCGGTGGTCCTGCCCTTGCTTTCTCCGCTCATGCAGTGCGTACCGGACCTTCCCTTTGACCAGAGAGATTCCTTCCTTCTCCCAGAAGCTAAGCGAGGACCCGGATCATAGTAGATCCGGCCACACCTGTTCCTGCATATAAGTTAGATGAGACAATGTTAGGCGACCCCCCCCTGGTCCGGGTTACTCCGTGATCCGGCCTGCCTTGAGGTGACCCGGCCAGCATCCGCTTTGACCTTGCCGAACCTCGGCTAACTCGGCCCTTATACCCTGGAGTGACCCTACCCAGGGGTATCCCCCCAACAGTTATTCATGAATCTTTTGTTTGTGCATTTTCATGTTGCATCACAGTTTCTTTGTCTTATTGCTAGAACCTTGTCTTTCATGTTATGATTGAAGTACTATGATCCCAGCTTTGAATGTTTTGCAAATACTTTGATCAAGTCTTTGACGGTGCATGTCACCTCAAAAATTATTCTTTCTTTTTATCACTTACCTACTCGAGGACGAGCAGGAGTTAAGCTTGGGGATGTTGATACATTGCAAATGTATCTATAATTTTTCATGTTCCATGCTTGGTTTTATCCACTTTCTTGTGTTTTGTTCCAACTTTGGAGTACTTTTCATATGATTTCTTGGACTAACCTATTAACAAGAGCCATAGTGCCAGCTGTCTGTTTTCTGCTGTTTTTGGTTTTAGGAAAGTCAGAAAATGAATATTCTCGGAATTGGACGGGACAAAAGCCAAAGTGCCTATTTTTCCGGATGTCATCAAGTGCCAGAATACGAGACGGAGAGGGGCCAGAGGGCGGCCACACCACCTGGCCGCGCGGCCAGGCCTGGCCCGCGCCAGGGGGTGGTGTGGCCAGCCCAGGCACCCCCTCGGCCTCTCCTTCCGACTATAAGATGCTCTTGGGACGAAAACCCTACGTACCCGATCAAAAATCCACGAAAGAGTCTATAGCCGTTGTCATCTCCATCCCTAGATCGGGAGGGATCTGAAGCTCTCCCCGGCACCCTGCCGGAGAGGGGAATTCACCCTGGAGGCCTTCTTCATCACCATGCAAGCCTCCAGTGTGATGCGTGAGTATTTCATCCTTGGACTACAGATCCATGTAGTAGCTAGATGGCTAGTTCTCCTCCTTTGTGCTTTCATGTTTAGATCTTGTGAGCTCCGTTCATGATCAAGATCATCTATTTGTAATTCTGCATGTTGTGTTTGCGGGGCTCCGATGGATATTGAGATGCTATTTCAGATTGATTATTGATTCTATCATGTCTTTGTTATTTGTGATCTTGCATGCTTTCTGTTGTTAGTAGCTATCTTGGCCAAGTAGATGCTAGCAACTCCAAGAGTTAGTATTTATGCTCGATAGTGGGTTCATGCCTCTGGTAATCTGGGGAAGTGACAGAAATCTCTAAGGTACTAGATGTGCTGTTGCTACTAGGGAGAAAACAACAATCCTTTGTTCATAGAACAATCGTATTGTTTACTTTACACGCAGTTCGTAAAGCAATAATCTGTTGCTTGCAACTTAATACTGGAGGGGGTGCGGATGATAACCTGAATGTGGATTATTAGTCATAGATGCAGTTGGATGGCGGTCTATGTATAATGTTGTAATGCCCAATCAAGTCTCAAAGGAGTCAAGATGATTAGTATATGCATGTATTGCTTTCTCGATGTTTGTCAATTGCCCCACTTTAATTTGTTCACCCAGCATGTTATCTATCTAAGGAGAGCCACCTCTAGTGAACTATGGATCCCGGTCCTCCTTCTTTACATACAATCTATAAACTGTTTCTGCTTTGTGTTTACTTTCTGCAAACTTTTACTTCTTTCCATTCGATACGTTTAATCCTTTGTTTTCCGCAAAACACGGTGAGATTGACAACCTCATCGCAAGTTGGGGACAAAGTTATGTGGTTGTGTTGTGCAGGTCTCCACGTTGCTACTAGCACCGGTAGTGTGCCCTGCCAAAGCTCAGCTAGTAACACCTTTGGGGTGTTTCCTTGCTCCTACTGGTTCGATTAAACCTTGGTTTCATAACTGAGGGAAACTTGCTGTTGTGCTCATCATACCTTCCTCTTGGGATTCCCAACGAACTCTACATCAACACCACCATCAAGCATTTTTCTGGGCGCCGTGCATTGAGACATCACCTTGCCGCGCCATCAATCGCACGACGATTACCCTGAAGTACCGCGTCGCCCCCTACCCTCATCCACGCCGCTAGCCCCTGTATCACCGTCACCGACGAGCCCGAGCCATCCTGCTCTGTCCCCAATGCTGGTGTATAAACAGAGGTCGCCCCAACTCCAATTCACCACACCATTCCACTCCCCTCTCTCTCAGACACCTCCCACACCTCTCCCCGGAGCAAGACGAGAACCACATCGCCAGAATTTCACCGGAGCCCGCCGCTGAAGAGGAGAAGAGGAACCGAAGCTAGTTGCCGCCCCAGGAGCCGCTGCGACCACCATTCGAACCGCCGTCGTCTACAAAGTCGTTCACCCCCATCACCGATCGTAGCTGGAGCCCTGGTGAGCCCCCACGTATGAAGGAAATATGCCCTGAGAGTCAATAATAAAGTTGTTATTATGTATTCCTTATATATGATAGATGTTTATTTTACATGCTAGAATTGTATTGATCGGAAACATCAATACATGTGTGTTTAATAAACAAAAAGGGTTCCTAGTTATGCCTCTCTTATAGACTAGCTTGTTGATTAACAAGATGATCAAGGTTTCCTGATCATGGACATTGGATGTTGTTAATAACAAGGTCACACCATTGGTGGAATGATGTGATGAACATTCATCCGAAGTATAGCATTATGATCAAGTCATTATGTTTATATTTCTATAACATCATATGAAGTAATCTTTATCCTTAGACCATGAGATCATGTTAATTGCTAACACCGGAAGAGTATCTTGATAACATCAAACGTCACACCGTAACAGGGTGACTATAAAGATGGGTTCAGTACTACGAAGCTGTTATGTTGAGGCTCATGGATCAAGAGTGGAATTTGTCAGTCCCGATGACGGATAGATATACTCTAGGCCCTCTCGGTGATATCACATTGAGATAGCTTGCAAGCAAGTGATGTGATCACTAGAATGTTATATCACGGGAACGAGAAAAGAGTGCATGTCGGTAACGAGATCAAACTAGGTATGGAGATACCGATGAACGAATCTCGGACATGTAATATATCACGAGACAAAGGGATTTAGTTACAAGCGTTAAAGGTTCTCACGATCACAGAAGTCATCGTTGAATGTGTAGGAGTCAGTACGGATCTCCAGGTCCCGCTGCTGATTATTGAACGGAGAAGGGTCTCGATCATGTCTGCATTATTCGTGAACCGTAGGGTGACACACTTAAGAGTTACCGAACACCATTTTGGAGCACATATGTTTCAGACGAAAGAATTGCAAAGCGCAGGAATTGTTTCAATAGAAACTGGAAATTGTTTCGGGTGAAATTGCAGAAAGTGGTTCTGCATGTGATATTGAAATATTGCAAGGGGCTATATGTGAATGTTTGTTAATTAAAGTAATTAAAAAAATTCTGAATAAATTTAATAAAAGAGTTTTATTAAATGAGAGAGCATTAAACTTGGAGAATTTTAATGCATTTAAAGTGGAGACTTTAAAAGGGAATGTGAATAGGCATTTTAATGTGGAGGGGTTACCACCACATGAATGGGAGAGGTGAGGGGTCACCCCCATGCGCCGGCCATGGAGAGGAGGGGCACCCCCCTCCTCCTATAAAAGGCCACCCATTCCCTCCTTCATCCACACACCTCCCTATGAAGGATCTCTCTCCCCCTCTAGAATTATTCCCCCATGGTCTCGGATTAGCGAGATACATGTTCCCGGTGGCATTTCGTCTGGAAGGAGTTGTTGCTTCCGCTGGATCGCTGGAGCGAGGAGGTGGAGGTTGTCCGGTGGCTTGAACGTGTGTGCGAGTACGGATGCGCTGCTGAGTTGCGGCGCTCGGACTTCCTCACGATCTTGAGATCAGCAAGTGTACGACTACATTTTTTTGAGGGTAAAACAGTAGGGCAAAAAGACCCCACTGCAATTTTTATATATTGTAGAGAGTTACAAAAGAATATTTACAAGACTCATTCCACCTCAAAGAAGAGGGATAAATTCTAATCAGCTATCTCCTGTCTAAATTAGTTTCAATCCAAACCTTAAGGCCCTGATAATACTTCTTCTTAATTCTAAAAAGGACCCATCTTAATTCCTGGGCTACAATAGCCTTCCAGGTTTCAATCGATGCATGCTGATTATTGGAAATTTCATTATTCCTGCAAATCCAAATGCCCCAAGTTCCAAGTAGCAGAATTTCCATTGCAAAAGGGACATTGAGGTCTTTTTTAATACTGACTAACACTTCAAAGATAGTTGGATCAGCCAAATTGACCTGAGAAATTTCAGCCCAGCAGGCTCTTGCAAAAGAACATTCCCAAAACAAATGTAGGCTGGTTTCTTCACTATTGCAGCCCTGGAAGACACAGTCATAAGATGCCAGCGAGAAACATTTCCTTTTCAGAAGGTTTCTAGTGTTGAGTCTATCAAGCAGTAAGAGCCAGAAGAAGAATTTGTGTTTTTGCTGACAAGAAGATTTCCATAACCAAGAGAAATGTGGCTGAACCGGCTGGTAACCAGCTAAGGAGCAGTAAGCCTTTTCACCGAATAATTACTGCCCCAAATGTAAGACCAACAATTAGAATCCCCTTCCCTGCCAGAATTGAGAATTTGTTCAAGACTTTGATATTCCTGATAAGCTTGCTGTGACAAAGGAAGGTAAAAAAGGTCCTGAGTATTTGGGGTATGCAGGAACTCACTGACAGAGATGTGAGGTTTTTTTGCATAAGAGAGGAGGTGAGGAAGCTTATGTTGGAGGCAGCTATCATTCCACATATCAGACCAGAAAAGTGTGGTTTTCCCATTTCCAACCAAGCACTTTGCAAGTCCTTTAAAAATGTCAATCAGTTTGAGGTGAGCTTTCCACCAAAAGGATCCCTCAAGACTTCTTCCAGGGAGCTTATCATTACAATAGTAAGTGTTCCAAACCAGATGAACCCAAGGAATATCCTTATGATTATAAAATTTATCCAAATTCTTCAAAAGAAGAGCAGAATTTTGAACATTAAGATCAAGAACACCCAAACCTCCCTGGTTCTTGGGTTTACAAACTTTCTCCCATGCTACAAGAGCAGTACCTCTAGCTTGAACATCAGTAGTTTTCTTTCTCCACAAGCATTGCCTCATATATTTAACCAACTGCTCCTTGATAGTGACAGGAAGCTCAAAACAGCTCATGTAATATATGGGAAGGGAAGATAACACAGATTTGACTAACTGCAATTTCCCCCCATAATTAAGAAAGTCAGCAATTCCACACAACCTTCTTTCAATTCTCTGAACAATAGGCAGGAAATGTTCCACAGCAGGTTTATTCAAGCTCAAGGGCAAACCAAGGTATGTAAAAGGCAAGGAACCAGTGAGGCAAGAAAGGGTATTAGCAAAATGCCCAAGCCTCTCAGAGTCCATGTTAATAGGCATCATGCTGGACTTGGAATAATTGACTTTGAGTCCAGAGGAGAGAGCAAAAGTATGTAAAATTGCCTTAAGACACAGGAGTTGCTCAGAATCAGCCTTAAGGATTATTAAAGTGTCATCTGCATACTGAATCACAGGGAAGTCAGGATAGAAAACATTCTCAGTGGGCAAAGAAAGAAGACCCAGGTTCATTGCTTTATTGAGGATACTTTGAAGAAGATCAGCAGCCAGAACAAACAATAAAGGAGACAAAGGATCTCCTTGTCTGACACCCCTTCTATAGTAAAAAAATTTCCCAGGCACACCATTTAAAAGCACAGAAGAAGAAGCAGACCCAAAGATCATCTGAATCCAAGAAATCCATTTAGCTCCAAAACCTTTGGCTTTAAGGATATTGATGATAGTAGAATGCTCAATTCTGTCAAAAGCCTTCTCAAAATCCAACTTAAGAATTAAAATTTCCTCTTTTGACTTGTGGCATTGATCAAGAAATTCAAATGCCCAACCTAAACAGTCTTGGATAGATCTTTGCTTGAGGAAACCATATTGATTCTTGTGAACAAGTTTAAGAATGACTTTTTGCAGTCTGTTGGCCAGAATCTTGGTGATAATCTTAAGGACACTATTTAGCAAAGAAATAGGCCTAAAATCAGCAGGGGTCAAAGGAGCAGCAATTTTTGGAATTAGGGTGATAAAGGAAGAATTGATGCTTTCCAAAGAGGCATTCCCTTCATAGAATTCCACAAGAAGACTCTTCACATCATCCTTAATAATAGGCCAGCAAAGCTTCATGAATTCATTATTAAAGCCATCAGGGCCTGGGGACTTATCATTAGGCAAATTTGTGATGACTTCCTCAATCTCCTCATCCGAGAAAGGCTTTTCCAAAGCATCCCTTTCTTCCTGGCTTAAGCAATCACCAGCCAAGTCATTAAGATTGAAATGCATTTCAGGCTTATCAGAAGAGCCCATTCTATTTTTAAAGGCATTCCAAAGAAGATTTGCTTTGCCATCATGATCATAGACCTCAAGATCAGAATCATCCTTGAGCATGGAAATGTAATTGTGCCTAAAACTTATGGTAGCTCTGGAGTGAAAGAACTTGGTGTTCTCATCCCCCAGCTTAACCCATTTGATTTTTCCTCTCTGTTTCCAATAAGTATTCTGGTCTTGTAAAAGAGAAATAATAAGATTTTTCAGGATATCCCTAAGATTCCATTCTTGAACAGTAAGAGTTCTCATTTCCTCCATGATATCAAGCAAGTCAATGGTGGCATTGACATTACAGATTTGTGCCTTTAGGCAAGGGAGCTGTTTGGCCCAAAGCTTCAGCCCTCTTCTCACATTTTTGAATTTAGCATTGATTTTTTTTGCAGAATCCATAAAACCCACAGGAATGTTCCAGGCATTTTGAACAATAGCTTTAAACTCCTTATGATGTAACCAATGATTTTCAAATCTGAACACCTGAGCTTTGGGAATCATTGTACCAATGGAAATGACACAGGGAGTGTGATCAGAAGTGGGCTTTGAAAGAGGAGCAACAAAAGTTGAGGGAAAACTCTGAGTCCAGGTAGCAGAAGTAAAAAACCAATCCAATCTTTCCAAGAGTGGATCCTTCTGCATGTTACTCCAAGTGAACTTTCTACCCTTAAGTGGTAATTCAATGAGACCCAAATTATTAATGGCTTCATTGAAGAGAAGCATACCATTCACATCTCCACCCAATTTATTTCTATCTGAAGGCTGTCTACAGAAGTTAAAATCTCCCATAATAAGCCAATCCACATCATCAGGCATATCAATGCTGCCAAACCAGTCCAAAAATTCAGACTTTTTTTCAGATAAACATGGCCCATAAATGTTGGAGAGGATCCAGGATTTATTGGACAAGAGGGAAGTCAAGGTTATGGAGATAGAAAACTCATTGAGAAAAGAAAGCTGTCCAGAAAACAGGGAGCCATTCCAAATGGTGATCAAGCCTCCAGATGCACCTCTGGAGGGAAGAAATTCAAACTTGGTAAATTTGGAGGGGCAAAATTTTTTAATGTAGGAGCTATCAAAATCCTCGCGCTTAGTTTCTTGGAGACAGATAATGTCACAACCAGACTCCTCAATTTTGCTTCTGAGAGCAGACCATTTTTTTCAGAGTTGATTCCCCTGATATTCCAATTCAAGATCTTCCAAGTTCTTGTGTTATTCATTAAGAAACCAGAAGTAAGTATAGATATGGGGTGATATAAATAGTGTAATCACCCAGGAGAGGAAACAGCAAAAATAGAGACAAAAGTCAACCCAATTCAGGTTACCATAGAGATTATCCATAATAAGTACCATCCACATTGCAAATCCACAAACACAACACACATAACAGGGAGTCAACAAGACTCCAGCAAAAGATATAGTTTGATACATTAGCACACTTAAGAAGAGGTCTTCTTCTTGGCTTGCTGTCCATAGGTACCAGCAGCCCCTGGCTTCTTCTTGCCACCAAATCCCAAGCTGGAAGAGGGCCCTCCTTTAGTGCTGCCTTTTGTAGGAGCCTTAACTGCCACATCATTGACCTTCCCTTTCTTGAGCAGCCTCTTTTCCAGGTCCCCATCCTTGACCTTGCAGAATGAAGCAGCAAGATTTTTAACCACTTTGGAATTCAGGCAAGGAGGAGCAGCATTACAAACCAGGCAATCAACAATTTGACAATTTAAGTGACTTTTAAAACCCCCATTTAATTCAACAATTCTAGGGCTTCTTCTCACCTCAGATTCCACAAGAGGTTCCTTGCCCTTTCTCTTTCTAGCAGGGGTAGAAGGAGAGCCTGAAGATTTATTTGCTTCAATACCCAGGCAAGAAGGAGGCATCTGGGAAAAGCTCTTATTAGGAATGATGAAAGAGATTGAACTTTCCTCAGCAATAGGTTCTTTAATAATTTCCCATAAAGGAGAAGTAAGAAATCCCTTGACCCAGATAAACTTCTCAGGAGTAGCAAGCATTAGAGTAATGAAGTTAAACCAACTTACAGGAATATCACACTTAAGAGAGCCCATTGGAGAAGATTCCTTCTGAATATGAGGAGCAAAATAATTCTCCCAGAGCTCCAAGCCTTGTTGGGAAAATCCCTGCTTGGCAACATGCACATCAGGGATGGAAATAAAAGTTCTCACCATCCCAATCTGAAGGTGAGCCTCATTTGGAGAAAGAAGATGCTGATCCTCCATCATCCAATCATCATTCCCAGGGGCCACCGTACTTGAATCCATAGGACTTCCTGCCCCCTCCTCAGCATCAGCATTGTCCTCCTCCTCATCAGCCAGATAGTTTTGAAGAATGTTCTGCAGGCCATCACCAATGCCAACCCCTTGTGGAGCCACTGCAACACCAAGCTCCTCCACAGCCTCAGGCTCATTCACAGATTCATCATCAGACTCCCAGTCTTGAACAATGATAGCACCAGTAACTCCACTGTTCACATCCTGAGGTGGCAGATGTTGATTGTCAATAGGCATATCTTCTCCAGGAGCAATGACAGGGCCTTGAACAGGGGCAGCAGCAGCCTCCCAAGGACCCCAACCTTCAGCGTGCCCACCAGCAGGAGCAGGGTATTGCACAGGGGCCATCCACTGACCCCACTCACCCCCAGGAGCAGGAGGGGGAGGGGGGAGGTGGAACCTGGGGCCCAAAGACTGGACCTTTCTCAGGAACTGGGTGTGGGTCCACATTGTCATCTGGCAGTGGGTCCTCCTCGGGTGGGCCCCCACCAAGCAAGTGACTCTGAAGAACTTCAACAGAAAAAGTCCATGACTCTGTCTCTACCAAGTCACCAATGGTAAACCTCACGCTCTTGGGGATGTCAACCAAGTCAGTAACACGAATCTTAGCAATAATCCTACCCTTCTGATCAGGGTCCCTCTCCCACAGAAGAACTTTCCCAATGTCAGCAAAGATAGCATTCAGATCCTCCGTATGCCAGTGGTCAAGGGGAGGTCCTACCAACATCACCCAGCACTCATTATTGAACTGAGTCCTACGCCAGTTATCACCCTCGTTGTGCTTCACAAAAGAGACATGCGCATCTTGAAACGGAATCGGGCTCGCCGCAATGAGCCTGTCACAGTCGCTGACATGATGCAACTGCACATACGCAGACCCAAAGGGACAATCTTGAATATCTCTGAAATGCACTCCAACCTCATTGTTGAAGAAATCCACCAGGACACCATGAATATTCAAGAACGGAATAGGACCAGGAGGGAGGGGGAAAATGTTAGCAATAGCATACTGTTCATGCGCTCTTGACCTCCGAGGCACCACCACCCTTCTAACACAATTTCTCCCAGCCACCTGCATAATCTGGAAGCCATTCGGCAGGAAAGGCGCAGGATCAATCGGAATGTTCGCCATTTCGACGTCCTTCGCCGGCGACGAGCAGGAGGGGAATGGGGTTTCAGCAGGCGGGGGAGTTGAGGAGACAGGGGAAGTGGTAGTTGTTTTTTTCAGCGAAGAGATGAACTCGTGAAAACTGCCGTGAAAGATGGGCCGGGAATGAGAAACCACCTGGGCCTTAAACCACCCCTCATACGATTTGTTGGGCCAGCTACATTTAGGGAAAGAGGGAAATTTTAGAAAAGGAAGGAGACCAGGCAATTTAAATGCCGCGCGATTGGCGCCTCCCCCAGACCTGACCGGCGTTACCATCGACTTAACACCAACATTAGTGAGCACCTGAGCATAAGATCTGCCTTGAAGACTTGATTTGATCTCACCATTAATACGTTGCTCAATCACGGGCGAATGACCCACAGGTGATGCAGGAAATTTGAGTCTTTGAAAAACCGAGCCACATTTACTGGAATGCTTTAAAGAAGGAGATTTTTTTGCACTTTCTTTTTTGTACGTGACAACTTTCCATTCCTTAGCAGATTCCTTGTAGAATTCCCTTTCTTCATGAATCCAGTTCGGACCCCCATTACCCCAAAGATTGACATGAATCACAAAAGAATGACATGAAAACTTTGAGATATTGTAGATCTCAAAACCCACTGCCCTTGAAGCAACCGAGAATCGAAAAGTTCTATCTTGAAGAAGCTTCACCTGGAATTTAGAAGCATTACCTCCAAAACAAGCTTGAAGAGCAAGACTAACAGTATGAAAGTCCAATTTAAAATTTGCTCGTCCAAAAGAACAGACCAGATAAAAAGGTCTCTTCCTGAAACCACCAATGAAATTAACTTGATGCCTAAATTTATCAAAAATCTTCTTCTCAAAATCACGCCCTAAAGAAAAATCCAGGGCAGGTCGGCACGAGGCAGCATCTTCAGAAGCACACCCAGAGGGGAGATTTTCCGAGAAATCCAGAGATCTAGGCACCAACTTCTCAATATTGGAGGAAAATTTCTTAACCAAAGGGCTTGGTAAAATTTGAGTACCAACCACCACCCTCTTCACCTGGAGATCAATAGAGATGCCAGAAGCCACCACCTCACCATGGACCAAGTATCTAGCATCGATCACAACCTCATTATGATTGAGGAGAACAAGCCTTTTTCAACTAGGAAAAAGCATGAGGAAACCTTTAGAAGGCTCAAGATCATCAGTCGGCAAAGAGGAGCAAAGGGCATGCCATTTAAGACCAGTGTCTTCATCTGATCCAGAGATGGTAGGAGATCTACCAAGAAAGCCATATGAGGGAACCAAAGAATCATTAACACGAGAAAGGTGAGAGGGGAACCTCAAAACAGATCCAACAGAGATCTTTTCCCCAATTTCCAGACATCGCCCCTCACGTGGGGAGCCTTTGGCGTTGAGAAGAACCAGCCAAGAATCAGCCGAGACAGCGAGAGATCCTTCTAGAAACTTACCACCTGTGGTCACACCAGAGTAGGTGACCTTCCAGCAACCTCCAGAGGAATCCATGTCGGGCCTATGCCGGCGAGGCGCCAGCGAGAGCCGGAGGCCGACCAAACGGTCACCTCAGAGGAGCCTCATGCCTCACCGCCGTGTACGACTACATCAACCACGAGTTCCTACTCGTTAACAAAACTCGTTGTCTTCGAGGGTAAGTTCTCGTTGGATATATGTCCACCCGTTGCTTTGTACCTAGTAGATAGATCTTGGCGTATAGTTCACACCGTAGGAATTTTTTTGTTTTCTATGCTACGGACCCAACAGTGGTATCAGAGCCTGATCTATGCATAGGTGCTTTGCACGGGTAGTACACATATGTTTATATGTGGGTGATGATGATCATGTTATTGCATCTTCTATGTATTTTGGATATTGGTGGCATAGTGGGATGAAGCGGCCCGGACCAACCTTACATGTCATCGTACATGAGACCGGTTCCACGACTGACATGCAACTTGTTTTGCATAAGTGGCTGGCGGGTGTCTGTCTCTCCTACTGTAGTCAATATCTGATTTACAACGAGTTGCTAATAACTTAGTTATCCTTGTTGTGGTTCATGTTCGTAGGTAAGAACGGTTCTATCTCCGAAAGCCCTAAGCCACGTAAAACTTGCAATTGATAAATTAGAGGCGTCTAGTTTAGATCGTTGCTGGGCTAGTGTATTGATATGGTATTGTTGTAAGTAGATGTATGATAGATACTCTTACAACACATTCAAAGTGTAAGTTCCATAGACCTTAGACTTACACACAAAGGAATGATAGAGATCATACCACGATGCAAATGATAGAGATCAAATGCATGGACCATATCATCTCACTTTACACATTAGATGTTAGCATCTTATACTGCTAGTTTGGCGCTTTTGGTAGCATTATAAGATGATCCCTCATTTAGATATCAAGATAAAATGTGTTCTTCCTTGAGTATGCACTGTTCTATGGATCGTGTTTCGAGACATCACGTGATGATCGGGTGTACTCGACTCTACGCTTTCATACAACGGGTGTAAGACAGTTTTACACATGCGAGTACTAAGGTTCTTACTTGACGAGCCTAGCATGTACAGACATGGCCTCGGAACACGGACCGAAAGGTTAAGCATGAGTCATATGGTTGATATGATGCCCATATAGATGCTCGCCTTTGAAACTACACCGACTCACGTGATGATCAGACTTGGTGTAGTGTATTTGGTTCATGTAATCACCAAAAAGGCACGAGGGATGTCGTTTTTGAGTGGGAGTTCATTAGTAATTTGGACTAGTTGAACTCAGTCTATCATAAACTTAGTCTAAATAAACTTTACAAATTCTGTTTAGATGGCACGACCTGTTTTTAATTTCAATGTGTTCATGGAGAAAGAGAAACTTGCTGCGAATGGTAGCAACTTCACCAACTGGGCTATGAATTTGAGGATTCTCCTCACTGCTGCACAAAAGCAATATGTGCTAGATGCGCCTCTAGGCACCCCACCAGCTCCTGATGCCCCTGACGAGGAAAAGAATGTCTATGTGACTCGTCAGGAGGACCACAACTTAGTTCATTGCGGCATACTGTATGGGCAAGAGCCAGAACTTCAAAAGCGTTTCGAAAATGGCAATGCCTTTGATACCATGGGAGAATTGAAAATGATTTTCGATACCCATGTTGCCGTAGAGAGTTATAATGCTACTGAAAAGTTCTTTAGCTGCATGATGGAGGAGAACATCTCCGTTAGTGAGCATGTACTAAAAATGTTTGGGTACGCCGATAAGCTTGTGTCCTTGGGAATAACGATTCCCATTGACTTGGGCATACATCATGTTCTCCAATCTCTGCCACCTAGCTACAAGAGCTTCGTGATGAACTATAATATGCAGGGCATGAAGAAGACTCTTCCCGAGCTTCTGTCAATGCTTAAGACTGCAGAAGTGGAGATTAGGAAAGAACATCAAGTGTTGATGATCAATGGGACTACCGGTTTCAAGAAGGACAAGAGAGGCAAGCACAAGGGAAAGAAGGGTGGCAAATCTGTTGTCGCGCCTGAAAAGAAACCCCGAGATGGCCCTAAGTCCGATACCGAGTGCTACTATTGCAAGGGGACTGGCCATTGGAAGTGCAACTGCCCCAAGTGTTTGGCGGACAAGAAGTCCGACAAGGCAAACAAAGGTATATGTGATATACATGTTATTGATGTGTACTTGACTAGAACTCGCAGTAGCACCTGGGTATTTGATACAGGATTAGTTGCTAATATATGTAACTCGATTCAGGGGCTGCGGAACAAGCGACAACTAGCAAGGGATGAGGTCACAATGCGGGTCGGCAATGGATCAAGAGTTGATGTGATCGCCGTCGGAACGCTGCCTCTCCATATGCCACCGAGATTAGTCATAAACCTAAATAATTGTTATTTGGTGCCTGCACTTAGCATGAACATTGTATCCGGATCATGTTTGATGCAAAGTGGTTATTCGTTTAAATTTGAAAACAATGGTTGTTCGATTTATATGGATAATATATTTTATGGTCATGCACCTATGTTGAATGGTTTATTTCTGATGGATCTCGATAGTAATATTACGCACATTCATAATGTTAATGCTAAAAATATTAAACTTGATGATGATATATCTGCATATATGTGGCACTGCTGTCTAGGTCATATTGGCGTTAAACGCATGAAGAAACTCCATTTTGATGGACTTTTGGAATCACTTGATTTTGAATCATTTGATACATGTGAGCCATGCCTTATGGGCAAGATGACTAGAACGCTGTTTTTCGGTTCAATGGAACGAGCGACAGATCTATTGGAAATCATACATACTGATGTGTGTGGACCAATGAGTGTGTCGGCGCGAGGTGGATATCGTTATTTTGTTACTTTCACGGATGATTTGAGTAGATACGGGTATATCTATTTGATGAAACACAAGTCTAAAACTTTTGAAAAGTTCAAGGAATTTCAGAATGAAGTGGAAAATCATCGTAATAGAAAGATCAAATTTCTATGGTCTGACCGTGGAGGAGAGTATCTAAGTTACGAGTTTAGCACACACATGAAAGAGTGTGGAATAGTTTCACAACTCACGCCTGCCGGAACACCACAACATAATGGTGTGTCGGAACGTCGTAATCGTACCTTATTGGATATGGTTCGATCTATGATGTCTCTGACTGACTTGCCACTATCATTTTGGGGTTATGCACTGGAAACAACTGCATTCACTTTAAATCGAGCACCATCTAAATTCGTTGAAACGACACCGTATGAATTATGGTTTGGAAACAAACCTAAGCTGTCATTTCTTAAAGTTTGGGGATGCGATGTTTATGTGAAGAAACTTCAACTAGATAAACTAGAACCCAAAGTGGAAAAATGCGTCTTCGTAGGATACCCTAAGGAAACAATTGGGTATACCTTCTATCACAGATCCGAGGGCAAGGTCTTTGTTGCCAAGAATGGATCCTTTCTTGAGAAGGAGTTTCTCGCGAAAGGTGTGAGTAGTCGGAAGGTAGAACTCGAAGAGGTTATTGAACCTTCTCTTCATGAAATGGCGAGTAGCGCAGCACCGGAAGTTGTTTCAGAGTTGACTTCACCTAATGAAGAGAGCTAATGATATTGATCATGAAACTCCGAAAGAGGACACTACCGAACCTCGCAGTTCAAGCAGGACACGTGCAGCTCCTGAACTGTACGGCAATCCTATTGTGAATTTCAGGGTTGATGAAATGGATGACCCTGCGACGTATGAAGAAGTGATGATGAGCCTGGATTCCAACAAATGGCTAGAAGCCATGAAATACGAGATGGAATCCATGTACGAGAACCAAGTTTGGACCTTGGTGGACTTACCTCACGATCGAAAGGCCGTTGAGAATAAATGGATTTTCAAAAGAAAAACTGATGCTGATGGTAATGTGACCATCTATAAGGCTCGAACTATCGCAAAGGGGTTTCAACAAATTCAAGGAGTTGACTACAATGAGACATTCTCTCCCGTAGCGATGCTTAAGTCAGTTAGGATTATGTTAGCAATTGCTGCATATTTCGATTATGAAATATGGCAGATGGATGTCAAAAACTGTGTTCCTCAATGGTAATATTGAAGAAGAGTTGTATATGATACAACCTAAGGGTTTTGTCGATCCTAAGGATGCTAATAAGGTATGCAAACTTCAGCGATCCATCTATGGACTGAAGCAAGCATCCCGGAGTTGGAATCTCCGCTTTGATGAGGTGATCAAAGAGTTTGGATTTGTCCAAACTTATGGAGAGGCTTGTATTTACAAGAAAGTGAGTGGGAGAAATGTGGCATTTCTGATATTATATGTGGATGACATATTATTGATTGGAAATGATATAGATCTTTTAAACAGTGTTAAAAGTTATCTAAACAACAAATTTTTAATGAAATACCTTGGTGAAGCGTCATATATATTAGGCATTAAAATCTATAGAGATAGATCAAGGTGCCTAATTGGGCTATCGCAGAGTACATACCTTGATAAGATATTAAAGAAGTTTAATATGGACGAAAGTAAGAAGGGGTTCTTACCTATGTTGCAAGGCAAGACATTGAGTAAGACTCAAAGTCCGGCTATGGCGGAAGAAAGAGAGGTGATGGATAAGATCCCCTATGCCTCGGCCATAGGCTCTATAATATATGTCATGCTATGTACAAGACCGGATGTGGCACATGCTATTAGTTTGACTAGTAGGTACCAATCTGATCCAGGTTCGGAACACTAGATAGCGGTAAAGAACATCCTCAAGTACTTGAGAAGGACTAGGGATATGTTTCTTATATACGGAGGTGAAGAAGAGCTAGTCGCTAAGTGTTATGTCGATGCTAGCTTTGACACCGATCCGGATGACTCTAAGTCTCAATCCGGATACATATTTCTCTTGAACGGAGCAGCAGTTAGTTGGAGGAGTTCCAAACAACCTGTGGTGACTGGATCAACGACGGAGGTGGAATATGTTGCTGCTTCAGAAGCAGCGCAGGAAGCGGTTTGGATGAAAGAGTTCATTACAGAACTAGGTGTGGTTCCTAGTGCATTGGACCCAATGGTGATCTATTGTGACAACAATGGAGCCATAGCCAACGCAAAGGAACCGAGGTCTCACAAGAATTCCAAGCATATTAAGTGCCGGTTTCACTCCATCCGCGAGCATGTCAAGGATGGAGATATAAAGATTTGTAAAGTACACACGGACCTAAATGTAGAAGATCCGTTGACTAAAGTTCTCCCTAGGGCAAAACATGATCAACACCAGAACTCCATGGGTGTTAGATTTATCACTATGTGAACTAGATTATTGTCTCTAGTGCAAGTGGGAGACTGAAGGAAATATGCCCTGAGAGGCAATAATAAAGTTGTTATTATGTATTCCTTATATATGATAGATGTTTATTTTACATGCTAGAATTGTATTGATCGGAAACATCAATACATGTGTGTTTAATAAACAAAAAGGGTTCCTAGTTATGCCTCTCTTATAGACTAGCTTGTTGATTAACAAGATGATCAAGGTTTCCTGATCATGGACATTGGATGTTGTTAATAACAAGGTCACATCATTGGTGGAATGATGTGATGAATATTCATCCGAAGTATAGCATTACGATCAAGTCATTATGTTTATATTGCTATAACATCATATGAAGTAATCTTTATCCTTAGACCATGAGATCATGTTACTTGCTAACACCGGAAGAGTATCTTGATAACATCAAACATCACACCGTTCAGTACTACGAAGCTGTTATGTTGAGGCTCATGGATCAAGAGTGGAATTTGTCAATCCCGATGACGGATAGATATACTCTAGGCCCTCTCGGTGATATCACATTGAGATAGCTTGCAAGCAAGTGATGTGATCACTAGAATGTTATATCACGGGAACGAGAAAAGAGTGCATGTCGGTAACGAGATCAAACTAGGTATGGAGATACCGATGATCGAATCTCGGACATGTAATATATCACGAGACAAAGGGATTTAGTTACAAGCGTTAAAGGTTCTCACGATCACAGAAGTCATCGTTGAATGTGTAGGAGTCAGTACGGATCTCCAGGTCCCGCTGCTGATTATTGATCGGAGAAGGGTCTCGATCATGTCTGCATTATTCGTGAACCGTAGGGTGACACACTTAAGAGTTATCGAACACCATTTTGGAGCACATATGTTTCAGACGAAAGAATTGCAAAGCGCAGGAATTGTTTCAATAGAAACTGGAAATTGTTTCGGGTGAAATTGCAGAAAGTGGTTCTGCATGTGATATTGAAATATTGCAAGGGGCTATATGTGAATGTTTGTTAATTAAAGTAATTAACAAAATTCTGAATAAATTTAATAAAAGAGTTTTATTAAATGAGAGAGCATTAAATTTGGGGAATTTTAATGCATTTAAAGTGGAGACTTTAAAAGGGAATGTGAAGAGGAATTTTAATGTGGAGGGGTTACCACCACATGAATGGGGGAGGTGAGGGGTCACCCCCCATGCGCCGGCCATGGAGAGGAGGGGCACCCCCTCCTCATATAAAAGGCCACCCATTCCCTCCTTCATCCACACACCTCCTTGTGAAGGATCTCTCTCCCCCTCTAGAATTATTCCCCCATGGTCTCGGATTAGCGAGATACATGTTCCCGGTGGCATTTCGTCTGGAAGGAGTTGCTGCTTCTGCTGGATCGCTAGAGCGAGGAGGTGGAGGTTGTCCAGTGGCTTGAACGTGTGTACGAGTACGGATGCGCTGCTGAGTTGCGGCGCTCGGACTTCCTCACGATCTTGAGATTGGCAAGTGTACGACTACATCAACCACGAGTTCCTACTCGTTAACAAAACTCATTGTCTTCGAGGGTAAGTTCTTGTTGGATGTATGTCCACCCGTTGCTTTGTACCTAGTAGATAGATCTTGGCGTATAGTTGACACCGTAGGAAATTTTTTGTTTTCTATGCTGCGGACCCAACAACGTACCCCCACCGTCACCGTTAGGGTTCAGTCTTGTCGGAGCTGTTCGTCGTAGACGATGCATGTCAGCCGTTAGATCCTAGTCTAATTGCATGACCCAGATTGAAAGATGCCATTTTAGTTAGAATAAGTCGCTGACTAGTGGAACTGTCCTGGCAGTAGCCCGCTGCGCCAGCGCAGTGCAGCTGGGCCGGCCCATTTGGTTTCCCGCGCAGAGCCCGTAGATTCAAATAGAATTTTTCCAATTTAGTTAAATCTAGAGTCTTTCAGTAGATTCAAAAATCAATTCAAAGAGATTCACTAAACCGAATTGCATGATTCCAATTTTGTTAGAAAGTTATACAAAATATCTATCCAAGACCATTGGATTCAAATCATTTGAAATTATAGATCACCTATACCAAAAATAACAAGACAACGACTTTTCCACATTCAAACATTTTTCAAAAATCAACCATAAATGCTTTTGAGTTGATTCCAACTCTCAAAAATCACATTTGACAAGGTCTATCTGAATATGTAAAAATATTTAGGTTTGCATGCAGTGACATTGGAATAGTACCAAAACAATGCTATTTAGGCATTTCTATTCACTTTAATTGTATTAAATAGTAATTTTAAACTTTATAAAATATGACCAACACTTTAAATCACATTCACAAGTATTAGAATATGTGGTGATGACATGTGTCGACATGATCCCATATTTTAATTGGAGAATATTAAATCTTAAGTATTTTCAATGAGTAGAAACTACTTTTCTAAAACAAGATAAATAAAACTAGGTCTTTATTTCATGTAATGATTGTGATGATGCTAGATCATCAAGTGTGAGCCTTAGTATGATAAATAGAAGTAGTTAAGTATTTTTTGGTGATTGTGTACCTCGCATTCATTTATAGACAATAGTACCGAACTAGGATACGAGGAGGAGGAGTACTACGAAGAAGAAGAGAACTATAATCACTGCACTACGCAAGGCAAGCCATCATTAGCTATGCAAGCCTAACACTACAAGTTAACTATGCAAGCCATCCTTGCAAGATAACCTATGCAAGATGCATTAGGCATGCTTGGTTATACAACTTTGCTTATACCAATCCCAAGTTTTACTTGCAAGCTTTATTATTTTACTTTACCAAAGTTCTTTACTTTTAGTTAGTGCTTTGTGATTATTGGAAAAATAGTATAGATACAATAAAGAGTATAAAACTAGGCCTAAGTAGTTATACTTAGATGTCATCAAAAGTCATAAAACTAGAGTTGGATAGTTACACTTGATTAGCACCCCTCATTAGTGAATACCCTCAACTATAGTGGCTAGTGCTAAGCATAAAAGTTGATCACTTTAGATGGGAATACTTGGTGAAAATGATTGTTAAAACCTTGGAATGAGGATTCATTCTATTGAAATGTTTTGACATGCGTTATAAACATAAAAGGATTTGATGATGAAACTTGTTGAGGCATGAGCCTTGGCCCTTTATAAAAACTGATGGTTGGGTTCGGATGCGATACCATTCCAATTTTACCATACAACCACAATACCTGAATTGGGTAGGGATTAACTGGAAGTTTATATGCCTTAGTATGGGTTCCCTCACGGAAAGAGGTTGAGCTGAGGCTACCTCGTGAGTGTGAATGTCCACCTATGCAGTGCCTAGGATGGCAGATGGCCATGGCTGGGAGGCCAAGCTCATAGGGGAGGTGCCTATCCTTGAGTGTGTAATTGAAAGGTTATGATGATTCAGGGTTACCCTTGATGGATGTATCGAATTTTGTGGTGAAAGTGTACCACCTCTGCAGAGTTTCAAACTATTCGAATAGCCACGTCCGCGGTCATGGACAGTTGGAGTGGCCATATTGTTCCGTTGTTAGATGTTTTCAAAATGACTTGTGAATTGAACTATGAGTTTGACTTGACCACAACAGGGTTGTGAACATGAAAACTAAGTTCCCACTTAGGTGATGTAGAAAATTAAATTAGTTTTCTTTACTTTTGAACTTAGTATGAAATAAACCTGGCCTTTTGCAAATAAACTTAGAGCTTAAGATTCCTACTAGATCTATCTTACTTGTTAGTGATAGTTTGCCAGTACTTAAAGAGTACTCATGGCTTTGTCCCTGGCTATTCCCGTGGCCAGACTATGAGGAGGACTACCAGGAAGATGGACAGCAGGAGGTCTATGAAAACTAGGATCATCTCCCATCGTCAGCATTACCCGTGACCCTGAAGATGGAGCCCCTACTATGTTTATTTTCCGCTGCTTTGATTGTATTAAGACTAGATCATGAGAACCTTTATTTGTAAGACCTTTATTATGGTTTGTAATGGATGATGTACTGTGGTACCAATTCTATTATGTCTCGCAAAAATGGTAATCCTGGGATTGCGATGTATGGCATAACAGGCATCTGGGATTAAAAATCCGGGTGTTGACAAGTTGGTATCAGAGCCATCCTGACCATAGGAGACCCTAGTTAGAATGGATGGCTGAACAAAAACTTAGTTCCAAAACAAAAGAAGTGAATATTTATGAAAACATATTCCCACTCTTATCCTTGAGATTCTTTCAAAAAAAATCATGTTCCTCAAAAATTCTTGCAATCATACATAAAATTTGACACACTTGATCACTGCACTAACTTACTCACCCTAAATTCTTATAGATGGAGGTAAAGTATAGCATGTTCTACCAGCTGGGAAATGGAGGTCACCTGATCTTTGAGAGGGATCTCGATGCACTCGCAGAGTATCTTGAGCGCCCGCACCCGGAATTCTTCGGTGCCCAACTCAATTATCAACAAGGAGGAGAACTACCGTGGCTAATAATTGCAGATCTCAGAGGCAAGATGGAAGCACCCACTTCGGAGAATATCCAATTCAGAGTTCTGGAGAATAACTAGCTAGATGGATTAGCCAGGGCTATGCAAGAAGCTCTTACCCGTCTATGTGGGCAAAACATCAACAAGATCCAAGGAACTCGCTTTGCTCACTAAGGCGTGATTCTATGGGAATGCCCTTGGAGATGCAAGGACACCAGGAGCTGAAGCACCAAGTGGATAATCTCGACTTCATGTTGTATGATAGACAGCAAGAGTTGGACAATGCTCATGCCTACGCCAACCACAACCATGCCATTGTAGTCAAGAAAGATCAGACCCTCGCCATCCTCGCCAGGAACGCCAATCACTTCGCCATTAGTGTGACAAGAAGGATCACATCATCGATCATCTTCACAAGAAGGTGGCCACTCTCGAGAAGACCATCCGCGAACAAGAGATCCAACTTGAAGTGAAGGAGGAGGAACGTGAAGATATCCGTGGAGATCTCTACTCTTACCTCAGTGATGATGATGACTACCTGGAGGATGATGCCATGGAGTTCCACACTGATGATGATGATTCCGACTTCATTGATGATGATTAGATGCACTTAAGCACTACCGTAGGAATGAGTTGTATCCAGTCCCACTGTATCGTAGTTTCACAGAATGGTTCTTAAAACCATCTGTTTTCTATTGGTGTTGT
The DNA here is from genome assembly GCA_916181665.1 of Avena sativa. Classification (NCBI taxonomy): domain Eukaryota; kingdom Viridiplantae; phylum Streptophyta; class Magnoliopsida; order Poales; family Poaceae; genus Avena; species Avena sativa. The sequence goes on from OV702292.1 coordinate 57,525,731, forward strand.
GGTGTGTGTTTGTATTGTGTGCTTTGAATGAATGAATGAATGAATGAGAGGAAGTTGTTAGTTTTCAAAACCTGAGTCAAACTCAAAGTTTGAAGTTTTTTGAAACAAAGCCATCAACCTTAGAAATTTCCCTCTTATCTCATTATTTATCTCCATCTTCAGATTAAAAATCCCAGAGGAAGCAGCTCATCTCAGGACCCAATGCTGCAGATTCTGCAAATGCTAGTTTCTGACCGTGAAGCTAGTAGAGCCAAACGTCAAGCCAACCTAGCCACCCTTCAACAAGTAGCTCAGATGGCCCACAATAATCAAGGTCACGGAAACCAGGATAACCATGGATCCAAGCTCAAGAAATTTCAGAATACCAACCTGTCAACACCCGGATTTTTAATCCCAGATGCCTGTTATGCCATACCTCGTAATCCCGGGATTACCATTTTTGTGAGACATGACAGATTGGATATCACAGTACATCATCCATTACAAACCATAATAAGGTCTTACACAAATAAGGGATCTCATGATCCAGTCTTCATACAAACAAGCAGCGGAATAATAATCATAGCAGTGGGCTCCATCTTCAGTGTCATGGGCAATGCTGATGATGGGAGATGATCCTAGTTGTCGTAGCCGTCCTGCTGCCCATCTTTCTGATAGTCCTCCTCATAGTCTGGCCACAGGAATAGCCAGGGACAAAGCCATGAGTACTCTTTAAGTACTCGCAAACTATCACTAACAAGTAAGGTAGTTCTAGTAGGAATCCTAAGCTCTAAGTTTATTTCTAAAAAGCCAGATTTATCTAAACCGAGTTCAGAAGTAAAGAAAACTAAGTAAATGTTCTAAATCACTTTAAGTTGGTAACCTAGTTTTCATACTCACAACCCTGTTGTGGTCAAGTCAAAATCATAGTTCACTTCACAAGTCATTTTGAAAAACATCTGACGACGGAACAGTATGGCCACTCCAATTGTCCATGACCGCGGACGCGGCTATTCGAATAGTTTGACACTCTGCAGAGGTGGTACACTTTCACCACAAATTCGATACATCCATCAGGGATAACCCTGAATCATCATACTTAGTATGTGGATAATCAATCATAACCTTTCAATTACACACTCTAGTATAGGCACCTCCCCTATGAGCTTGGCCTCCCAGCCATGGCCATCTGCCATCCTGGGCACTGCATAGGTGGACATCATCAAGAGGTAGCCTCAGCTCAAAACTCTTCCGGCAAGGGAACCAATACTAATGCATATAAACTTCTGGCTAAGCCTTACCCAATTCAGGTATTGTGGTTGTACGCTAAAATTGGAATGGTATCGCATCCGAACCCAACCATCAGTTTTTATAAAGGGCTAAGGCTCATGCCTCAACATTTTCATCATCAAATCCATTTGTGTTTCTCAACACATGTCAAAACATTTCAATAGAGTGATTCATCATTCCAAGGTTTTCATAATCATTTTCACCAAGTATTCCCATCTAAAGTGATCAAGTTTTATGCTTAGCACTAGCCACTAAGTTAAGAGTGTTCACTAATGAGGGATACTAATCTCAATTTCATGCCATAGAATGACATCTAGTATAGGCCTAGTTTTATACTCTTTATGCTATCTATACTATCTTTCGAAAAATCACAAAGTACTAACTAAAAGTAAGAACTTTGGTAAAGTAAAAGAGTAAAGCTTGCAAGTAAAATTTGGGATGGGTATAAATCAAAGTGTGTAACCAAGCATGCCTAATGCATCTTGCTTAGGTTAACTTGTATAATTCTAGCTTGCCAATAATAGCTTGCATAGATCTAGCTTGCCTTGATTGGTGCAGTGGTTGAAGTTTTCCTCCTCTTCTTCAAGGTAGAACTCCTCCTCCTCTAAGCTTGGGTCGGTACTATCGTCTATAAATAAATACGGGATACACAATCACCAAACAATACTTAACCAAGTCTATTCAGCACACTAAGGCTCAAACTTGATGATCTAGCATCATCACAATCATCACATGAAATAAAGAACTAGTTTTATTTAGTTTATTTGAGAAAAGTAATTTCTAGTCATTCAAATTAATTAAGATTTAATATTCTCCAATTAAAATATGGGATCATGTGGACACATGTCATCAGCACATATTCTAATACATGGGAATGTAATTTAAAGGGTTGATCATATTTTATAAAGTTTAAGATTATTATTTAATATATTTAAAGTGACTAGAAATGCCCTAATAGCATTCTTTTGGTACTAGTCCAATGTCACTGCATGCAAACCTAGATATTTTTACATATTCAGATAGATATTATCAAATGTGATTTTTGAGAGTTGCAATCAACTCAAAAGCTATTATGGTTAATTTTTGAAAAATGTTTGAAGTTGCAAAAGTATCTGTCTTATTATTTTTGCTATAGAATATCTCTAACTCCAAATGATTTAAATCCAACGGGCTTGGATAGATATTTTAATTATCTTTCTATCAAAATTTGAATCATGCAATTTGGTTAAGTGAAACTCTCTGAATTAAGTTTTGAATATGTGGACAGAAACTAGTTTAAACCTAAATTGGAAAAACGATTATTTGAATTTCCAAGCCAGCGCGGGAAGTTAAACGGGCCGACCTAGCTACAATACATGGCGCAGCAGGCTGCTGACAGTTGGGGTCCACCAGTCAGCGACTTACTCTACGCAAAACGGTATCTTTCAACCAGAGCCCCACGATCTAATTCTAATCCAACAACCATGGTTCATCGTCGATGACGAACAGCTCCGACGAGGAACTAAACCTAGCGCGGTAGTGAGGCTCTTGCGGGGCTCACCTGGGCTCCAGCTAGGGTCGGTGACGGGGGCAATCGACATGGTAGACGATGGGCGAGGCGAGGCGCAGTCACGATAGGGCTTGGGGTGGTCGGAATCAACGACACCCTTCTCCTCCAGCAGCGGCGGGCTCCGGTGAAATTCCGGCGTGGTGGTGCTCGACTTGCTCCGGGGAGAAGTTTGGGAGTGTCTATGAGGAGTGGGGAGTGGAGAGGTGTGGAGAATGGAGGCGGGGTGGCTCCTTTTATAACGTGGCGAGGGGACCGAGCGGTGCGGCATGAGCTCAACGGTGGTGTCGCTATAGGCGGATATTGTCGTGACGGAGGTAGGTGGATGGTGCGGTGTTCCCTGGCGGTTCTTACGGGCATAATGGCGAGGCATGGGGTGGCGTGGTTTGGTCGGGAGTGTGTCGTGCTCCGCGCGGAGGAAGAGGTGTTTGCGGCGGCGTGCGGGAGCTGCGGGTCGCGCGACGGCGAACGGGGTTGTCTGCTGGGGTGTTGTGATCATGGCGGGCGTGCGCGTGCATGGTGAGGGAAAGGCGCAATCTAGGCGAGCTGGTCGGGCGCGGCGAGCTGGCGCGCTCTGGACATGGTGCAGAGAGGCGGGGCGCGGCATGCTCAGGTGGTCCAGGGCTTGGCTTCGATCGTGGGGTGGACAGGGGATGGCGGTGGACTGTGATGCACCTCCTGGACATCCTGGATGGGCATGGGGTGGTCTGCTGCGAGTGGTCCTTGGTCGGACGGCGGTGACCAAAACTGGCAGCGCTCCACTGTGCATACGGCGAAGGGGGGCTTGTCTAGGTGCTGGCTAGGCTCAAGGGAGACAGGGGAGTAAAGTGGAGACCAAATGGTCGAGGATTACTATGCACAACAGTGAAGTTAGGCCAGGGGTTAATTAGTGCAGGTCAGGTGTTTATGTAAATGGCCACATGGATTTTACTTTGGAATTTTTGATTCAAATTTTTTGAGTGATCTTAAGTTAAGCTTGAGAGTCTATGTTTTCTTAGAGAGGTCAAGGGGAATTGATTTGGTGGGTTTTTGAAAAATTGGGATCTTAACATATGAACTAGATTCAATTTTCAACTGTCCATTAAATTGATTTGAAAAATGTTTTTGTAAGTTTGTAAAGTGGGCCTTGATACACTTTTACTTGGTCTACCAAGGGGTGAAAAGAGTTGAAAATGTTTATGTTAGAATTTCTCTTCTAGGAACACTCAAAGTGACCTAGTGGTTTACTTTGGTCAAAATGACCATTTGGTTTATTTATGCATATTTGATTTCTTTCTTTTTGGATTTAGTTTGTAATTGGTCTATATGATGTAGTATTCACCTTTACACCATTTCACATCATTTAGAACAATCAAGCATGGCATATACACTCAATTCTACACTAATGCAAACACACATGCATTCATATTCTTTTTCTTAATAAAAGTTTTTGTTAACCCTAAATTGGGTGATTAGAACTTGATAATCTTGATTAGAAGTTTTGGGGTGTTACAAAGCTTCCCTCCTTAAACAAAATCTCGTCCCGAGATTTAAGAAAAACTAGGAACTAAAGAGATCTGGAAACTCAGTCCTAATGTAATCTTCTCGCTCCCAAGTAGCTTCTTCTTCGGTATGGTTGCTCCATTGGATCTTGAGAAATTTGATACTTCGGGTCCTGGTGGTTCTTAAGGCTTATTCCAAGATACGAATGGGCACTTCACGATACATCAGATCCTTGTTGATATCAATGGCTTGGTGATCAATGTTCTTGAACACTTCGGTCTTCTCCGGAACTTCTAGGCATTTGCGAAGTAACGAGATATGGAACACATTATGGATGGCTGACATATCCTATGGCAGTTCTAGTTGATATGATACTTCTCCTCAGCGATTCAGAATCTTGAAGGGTCCAATATATCTAGGGGCTAACTTTCCTTTTAGCTGAAAACGCTGCATTCCTTTCAACGACGAAACTTTGAGATACACAAAATCTCCGACATTGAAAGTTAGGTCTCTACGTCTCTTGTTAGCATAACTCTTCTGTCTGGATTGGGCAGTCTTGAGGTGCTCATGGACTTTGTGAACCTTCTCTTCGGCTTCTCGTAGGATGTCGGGTCCAAAAATCTGACTCTCTCCTACTTGCGACTAAATCAAGGGGTACGACATTTCCTTCCATACAGAAATTCAAATGGGGCCATTTGCAAACTGGCTTGATAACTGTTGTTGTATGAGAATTCTGTGAAAGGCAGAAAATCTTCCCATTTTGATCCATACTCTAGAACACAAGCTCTCAACACATCTTCTAAGATTTTGTTAACTCTTTCAGTCTGTCCATCGGTCTGCGGGTGATAAGTTGTGCTGAAATTCAGCTTGGTTCCTAATCCCTCTTGGACTTTCTGCCAAAATCTTGAGGTAAATTGGGTTCCTCGATCTGACACTATGGTCTTGGGGGTTCCATGCAAACTGACGATTCTAGAAATGTACAACTCTGCTAGCTTCGAACTCAGTAGGTTGTCTTGATGGGTATGAAATGGGCTACTTTGGACAATCTATCAACTATGACCCAAATAGAGTCATTTCCCCTACTAGAAGTAGGTAAACCGGTGATAAAGTCCATTCCGATGGAATCCCATTCCATTCTGGAATTTGCAATGGTTGCAAAAGTCCTGCGGGTCTCTGATGTTCCTCTTTGACTCTCTGATAGATATCACACTTGGCTATGTAGCTTCCGATTTCTCTCTTCAACTTGTGCCACCAAAATTGCTCCTTCAAATCCTGATACATCTTCGTTCCTCTAGGGTGGATAGAATAAAGAGTATCATGAGCTTCTTGCATGATAACTTGCTTCAACTCCGAATCTGCTGGCACACAGATACGTCCTTTGTACCACAAAACTCATTCTTCATCTTCGGTGAATCTAGGTACCTTTCCTGTACCGACACAATGTTTGATTCCGTCCATACTTGCATTTCCCTTCCATGCCTCCTTGATCTGACTGATCAAAGTGGGTTGAAGTTCAATGCTAGCTAAAAAAATCCTTTGCTAACTAGCTTCGTTCTAAACTGCTCCAACTCTTCATGCAAACTTGGCTGGGCTTCTTTGATCATAGTGTTTAATCTACACGACAATCTGCTAAGAGCATCCGCTACCACATTGGCTTTGTCGGGGTGATAGTGAATGTCAAGGTCATAATCCTTGATTAACTCTATCCATCTTCTTTGCCTCATATTCAGCTCCTTCTGAGTGAAAATATACTTCAGGCTCTTGTGATCCGAATAAATCTCACAGCGATTACCCATAAGGTAATGATGCCATGTCTTCAAAGCTAAAGCTATAGCTGCTAGTTCAAGATCATGGGTAGCGTAGTTTTGCTCATGCTGCTTCAGTTGTCGAGACAGATATGCTATGACTTTGCCTTCCGCATCAACACACATCCGAGACCAATCTTGGATGCATCACAATACACATCAAAAGGCTTCTTGATATCAGGCATAATCAAGATTGGGGCTGAAATCAATCTCTTCTTAACCTCTTGAAAACTTGCTTCACATTTGTCGGTCCATTCAAACTTCTTGTCTTTCTTCAACAGTTCGGTCATCGGTCTTGCGATGCTTGAAAATCCTTCAACGAACTTGCGGTAATATCCCGCTAATCCGAGAAATGCACGGACTTGGGTTTGAGTGGTTGGGGCTTTCCATTCTTCAACATCTTTGATCTTGGCGGGATCGACAGCAACTCCTCCCGCCGACACAATATGTCCGAGGAATCCTACTTCTTTCAACCAGAACTCACATTTGCTAAACTTGGCATACAACTGATGCTCTCTAAGGGTTTCAAGGATGGTTCTCAAATGTTGCTCATGGTCTTCTTCTGACTTGGAATAGATTAGAATATCATTGATAAAAACAACGACAAACTTATCCAGCAAATTCATAAAAATCTTATTCATGAGATTCATGAAATAAGTGGGGGCATTGGTTAATCCAAAAGACATGACCGTATACTCATACAATCCATATCTGGTGGTAAAGGCGGTCTTTGGAATATCCGTTGCACGAATCTTGAGTTGGTGATAACCAGTTCTAAGATCAATCTTAGAAAACACTCTGGCACCATTCAACTGATCAAACAGATCCTCAATCTTGGGCAGTGGGTACTTGTTCTTGATGGTGACATCATTCAGCTTCCGGTAATCCATGCATAAACGGTTACCTCCATCTTTCTTATCCATAAACAGAACATACGATCTCCATGGGGACACGCTTGGTTGAATCAGACCTTTCTCCAGCATAGCATCAAGTTGCTTCTTCATATCCACTAATTCTGATGGTATCATACTATAAGGTCTCTGGGCTATGGATCCAGTTCCAGGAATTAGTTCAGTAATGAACTCGATATCCCGATCTGGGGGCTTACCGGGCAATTCAGCTGGGAATACGTTGGGGTATTCACAGACTACTCTGACTTAGTCTAGGGTTGGTTGGGCTAGATTCTTGTTGCATTTGAATTGACATGGCAAGGTTTCAGATACATGCTCTACTGATACTCCAGAGCTATTGGTCATGGTTATGGCTTTCTACTTTATGTTTCGACATCCAATTGATTCCTAGTACTACTTCCAAACCTTTAGTTCCAAGTACTATTAGATTGGCATAAAAATCTATCCCATGGATTCTGATAGGTACATCCTTGCAAATTTTTCTAGCTTTGGTGGTTGAACCAGGAATTTGAACTATCATAACATGCTTCAATTTTGTTGGTCGAACCTTACTAGTGCATGCAAATTCTTCTATAACAAACGAGTGCGATGCTCCAGAATCAAACAACACTCTTGCAAGTACTGATTTAATACAAAACATACCCAGCATGACATCGGGTGCTTCCTAGGCTTCTTCAGCATTCATGTGAAACAGACGGCCGTTATAGGTGAGCAAATTCCCTGGGGCAAATCTTCTTCTAGGCTGAACACGGCGCTGCTGCTGAGCTGGGGCATTCACATTAGGGGTTGCTGCAATCTTCTTGGGGCACTCATTGGAGTAGTGACCCTTAACTCCACATTTAAAGCAAGTAATCTGGGACTTGCCTTTGGCTGCAATAGGCACGACATTGCTTCTAGTCCTTGGGGTAGTATTGTTGTTGTTGTTGTTGGACTTGGGCGGTGCATGGTTGAAATTGTTGGAGTTGCCGGGGTTGTTGTTTTGGTTTCCTTCAGACTTCAAGTTTCCTCTGCTATGATTGGGGTAGCTTGGACGAGACATCAGGGGTCTATTTTTTCTTGGGGCATATCCTGCAGACGGGTTGGGGCGATACTTCTAGGTATTGTGGGACCCAGTCTGGTGCATCATTCTATGCTTGCGGTTGTCATTTGCTTGGTTGATCTTCCCTTCCATCTGGATGGCAGAGTCTACTAGCTCTTCTAGATCTTCAAAACGAATGTTGACTAACACCGTCTTCATCTCATCATGCAATCCATTCAGGAACCTTTCCTTCTTCTTGGCTTCAGTGTTGATCTCATCAGGGGCATATCTAGCTAGGGACAGAAATTTGTCACGGTACTCAACTACCGTCATCCTTCCTTGCTTCAGTTCCCTGAACTCATCTCTCATTCTAGTGACCAAACCTTGTGGCACATGGGTGCGACTGAACTTGATCTTGAAAGCTTCCCAAGTCATCACTTGACCGTGGTTCATAGTACGGGTGCTATTCCACCAGACTCTTGCATCTCCTGCCAGATAGTGGGTGGCAAACAGTACCTTCTCGTTGGCGTCAACTCCTGCGACTTCCAGATTATTCTCCATGGTTTGCAGCCAGTCGTCAGCATCTAAGGGGTCCTCAGATTTGTTAAAGATAGGGGGATTGGTATTCTGAAAGTTCTTAAGCTTGGATCCATGATGATCCTGATTTCCATGGACTTGATTATTGTGGTCCATCTGAGCTATCCGTTCAAGAGTGGCTAGGTTGGCTTGGCGTTCGGCTCTACTAGCTTCACGGTCGGAAACTAGCATTTGCAGAATCTGCAGCATCGGGTCCTACAATGAGCTGCTTCCTCTGGGGTTTCCACGAGTCATCTGAAGATTGAGATAGATAATGAGGTAAGAGGGAAAGTTCTAAGGTTCATGAGTTTGTTTCAAAAGCTTTAAACTTTGAGTTTGAACTCAGGTTTTACAAACTAACTTCTTCTCATTCATTCATTCATTCAAGCACACAATACAAACACACACCACACACAAACGGGAAAATAGATGGTTTTAAGAACCATTCTGTGAACTAAGATACAGTGGGACCGATACAACTCATTCCTACGGTAGTGATCAAGTGCATCTACTCATCATCAATGAAGTCGGAATCATCATCATCAGTGTAGAAATCCATGGCATCATCCTCCAGGTAGTCATTGTCATCACTGAGGTACGAGTGAAGATCTCCCTGGATGTCTTCACCTTCTTCCTCTTCCTTTGCTTCAAGCTGGACTTCTTGCTCACGGATGTTCTTCTCGAGAGCGGCCACCTTCTTGCGAAGATGAGCGATGATGCGATCCTTATTCTTGCGTTGACGACAAAGTGATTGGTGATCCTTGACGAGCATGGTGAGAGTCTGGTCCTTCTTGGCGGCAATGGCAAGGTTGTGGTTGGCATAGGCTCGAGCATTGTCCAATTCCTTATACCTATCATACAGCAGGAAGTCAAGATTTTCCACCTGGCGCTTCAACTCCGATTGACTTGGCATCTCCAATGGTATTCCCATAGAATCACGCCTTGCAAAGTGAGCAAAGCGAGTTCCCTGGATCAAGTTGATGTTTTTCCCATACAGACGGGCAAGAGCTTCATGCATAGCCCTGGATAATCCATCTATCCAGTTGTTCTCTCGCACGGTAAATTGAATCTTCTCAGAAAGGGGTGCTTCCATCTTGCCTCTGAGATCTGCAACTATCAGCCACTGTAGATCTCCTCCTGGGTGATCCTTGAGGTTTGCCCAGAAGAATTCCAGATGCGGGCGCTCAAGATACTCTGACAGTGCATCTAGACCCCTCTCAAAGATCAGTTGGCCTCCGTTGCCCAACTGGTAGAACTTGCAATACTGAACTTCCATCTATAAGAATTTAGGATGAGTAAGTTAGTGAGGTGATCAAGTGTGTCAAATTTTATGTAGTAATGTAAGAGTTTTTGAGGAACATGTATTTTTTTGAAAGAATCAAGGATAAGAGCAGGAATAGGTTTTCATAAATGCTCACTTCTTTTGTTTTGAAACTAAGTTTTTGTTTGGACGTCCAATCTAACTAGGGTCTCCTATGGTCAGGATGGCTCTGATACCAACTTGTCAACACCCGGATTTTTAATCCCAGATGCCTGTTATGCCATACCTCACAATCCCAGGATTACCATTTTTGCGAGACATAACAGATTGGATATCACAGTACATCATCCATTACAAACCATAATAAGGTCTTACACAAATAAGGGATCTCATGATCCAGTCTTAATACAAACAAGCAGCTGAATAATAAGCGTAGCAGTGGGCTCCATCTTCAGTGTCACAGGCAATGCTGACGATGGGAGATGATCCTAGTTGTCGTAGCCGTCCTGCTGTCCATCTTCCTGATAGTTCTCCTCATAGTCTGGCCACGGGAATAGCCAGGGACAAAGCCATGAGTACTCTTTATGTACTCACAAACTATCACTAATAAGTAAGGTAGTTCTAGTAGGAATCCTAAGCTCTAAGTTTATTTTCAAAAAGCTAGATTTATCTAAATTGAGTTTAGAAGTAAAGAAAACTAAGTAAATGTTCTAAATCACTTTAAGTTGGGAACCTAGTTTTCATACTCACAACCCTATTGTGGTCAAGTCAAAATCATAGTTCACTTCACAAGTCATTTTGAAAAACATCTGACGATGGAACAGTATGGCCACTCCAACTGTCCATGACCGTGGACGCGGCTATTCGAATAGTTTGACACTCTGTAGAGGTGGTACACTTTCACCACAAAATTCGATACATCCGTTAGGGATAACCCTAAATCATCATACTTAGTATGCGGATAATCAATCATAACCTTTCAATTACACACTCTAGTATAGGCACCTCTCCTATGAGCTTGGCCTCCCAGCCATGGCCATCTGCCATCCTGGGCACTGCATAGGTGGACATCATCAAGAGGTAGCCTCAGCTCAAACCTCTTCCGCGAGGGAACCCATACTAATGCATATAAACTTCCGGCTAAGCCTTACCCAATTCAGGTATTGTGGTTGTATGGTAAAATTGGAATGGTATCGCATCCGAACCCAACCATCAGTTTTTATAAAGGGCTAAGGCTCATGACTCAACATTTTCATCATCAAATCCATTTGTGTCTCTCAACACATGTCAAAACACTTCAATATAATGAATCATCATTCCAAGGTTTTCATAATCATTTTAACCAAGTATTTCCATCTAAAGTGATCAATTTTTATGCTTAGCATTAGCCACTAAGTGAAGAGTGTTCACTAATGAGGGATACTAATCTCAATCTCATGCCATAGAATGACATCTAGTATAGGCCTAGTTTTATACTCTTTATGCTATCTATACTATCTTTCCAAAACTCACAAAGCACTAACTAAAGTAAGAACTTTGGTAAAGTAAAAGAGTAAAGCTTGCAAGTAAAACTTGGGATGGGTATAAATCAAAGTGTGTAACCAAGCATGCCTAATGCATCTTGCTTAGGTTAACTTGTATAATTCTAGCTTGCCAATAATAGCTTGCCTTGATTGGTGCAGTGATTGAAGTTTTCCTCCTCTTCTTCGGGGTAGAACTCCTCCTCCTCGTAGCTTGGGTCGGTACTATCGTCTATAAATAAATACGGGATACACAATCACCAAACAATACTTAACTAAGTCTATTCAGCACACTAAGGCTCAAACTTGAGGATCTAGCATCATCACAATCATCACATGAAATAAAGAACTAGTTTTATTTAGTTTATTTGAGAAAAGTAATTTCTACTCATTGAAATTAATTAAGATTTAACATTCTCCAATTAAAATATGGGATCATGTGGACACATGTCATCACCACATATTCTAATACATGGGAATGTGATTTAAAGGGTTGATCATATTTTATAAAGTTTAAGAATATTATTTAATAGATTTAAAGTGACTAGAAATGTCCTAATAACATTATTTTGGTACTAGTGCAATGTCACTGCATGCAAACCTAGATATTTTTACATATTCAGATAGATATTACCAAATTGGATTTTTGAGAGTTGGAATCAACTCAAAAGCTATTATGGTTGATTTTTGAAAAATGTTTGAAGTTGCAAAAGTCTCTGTCTTATTATTTTTGCTATAGAATATCTCTAACTCCAAATGATTTAAATCCAACAGGCTTGGATAGATATTTTAATTATATTTCTAACAAAATTTGAATCATGCAATTTGGTTAAGTGAAACTCTCTGAATTGAGTTTTTAATATGTGGATAGAAACTAGTTTAAACCTAAATGGAAAAACTATTATTTCAATTTCCAGGCCAGCACGGGAAGTTAAACGGGCCGGCCCAGCTGCACTACGCAACGTAGCGGGCTACTAACAGATGGTCTCCACCAGTCGGCGACTTACTCTACGCGAAACGATATCTTTCAACCAGAGCCCTATGATCTAATTCTAATCCAACGGCCGTGGTTCATCGTCGACGACGAACAACTCCGACAAGGAACTAAACCTAGCGCGATAGTGGGGGTCTCGCGGGGCTCACCTGGTCTCCAGCTAGGATCGGCGACAGGGGCAATCGACGTGGTAGATGACGGCGAGGCGAGGCGCGGTCATGACAGGGCTTGGGGTGGTCGGAATCAACGACACCCTTCTCCTCCAGCAGCGGCGGGCTCCAGTGAAATTCCGGCGTGGTGGTGCTCGCCTTGCTCTAAGGAGAAGTGTGGGTGTGTCTATGAGGAGTGGGGAGTGGAGAGGTATGGAGAACGGAGGCGGGGATGGCCTCCTTTTATAGCGCGGCGAGGGGACCGAGCAGTGAGGAGTGAGCTCGACGGTGGCGTCACTACAAGCGGCTATTGTCATGGCGGAGGTAGGTGGACAGTGCGGTGTTCCCTGGCGGTTCTTACGGGCATAATGGTGAGGCATGGGGCTACGTGGTTCGGTCGGGAGCGTGCGGTGCTCCGCATGGAGGAAGAGGTGTTTGCGGCAGCGTGCGTGAGCTGCGGGTCGCACGGCGGCGAACGAGGTTGTCTGCTGGGGTGCTGTGATCATGGCGGGCGTGCGCGTGCACGGTGAGGGCAAGGCGCGAGCTGGGCGAGCTGTCGCGCTCTGGACATGGTGCAGAGAGGCGGGGCGCAGCGTGCTCAGGTGGTCCAGGGCTTGGCTTTGATCGTGGGGTGGACAGGGGGTGGCGGTGGACTATGGCGCACCTCCTGGACATCCTGGATGGGTGCGGGGTGGTCTGCTGTGAGCGGTCCTTGGTCGGCCGGCGGTGACCAAAACTGGGAGGTGCTCCACTGTGCATATGACGAAGGGGGGATTGTCTAGGTGCTGGCTAGGCTCAAGGGAGACGGGGGAGTAAAGTGGAGACCAAATGGTCGAGGATTACTGTGCACAACAGTGAAGTTAGGCCAGGGGTTAATTAGTGTAGGTCAGGTATTTGTGTAAATGGCCGCATGGATTTTACTTTGGAATTTTTTATTCCAATTTTTTGAGTGATCTTAAGTTCATCTTGAGAGTCTATGTTTGCTTGGAGAGGTCAAGGGGAATTGATTTGGTGGGTTTTTGAAAGTGGGATCTTAACATATGAACTAGATTCAATTTTCAACTGTCCATTAAATTGATTTCAAAAATGTTTTAGTAAGTTTGTAAAGTGGGCCTTGATACACTTTTACTTGGTCTAGCAAGGGGTGAAAAGAGTTGAAAATGTTTCTGTTAGAATTTCTCTTCTAGGAACACTCAAAGTGACCTAGTGGTTTACTTTGGTCAAAATGACCATTTGGTTTATTTATTCATATTTGATTTCTTTATCTTTAGATTTAGTTTGTAATTGGTCTAGTGGTTTACTTCTAGGAACACTCAAAGTGACCTAGTGGTTTACACAACCCACCTATCTTTAGTAAGTTTGAAGAGCCCTTAGATGTTGATGACTTGCTGCAAACCATGGAGAACAACTTAGAGATCGCAGGAGTTGAAGCCAATGAAAAAGTACTGTTTTTCACCCATTATCTGGTAGGTGATGCAAGAGCCTGGTGGAATAGCATCCGTACCATGAACGGAGGTCATATGATGACTTGGGATGAGTTCAAAATCAAGTTCAACATGACTCATGTGCCCCCGGGTCTAATTAAGAGGATGAGGGATGAGTTCAAAGAATTAAAACAAGGAAGAATGACTGTGGTTGAGTACCGTGACAAATTCTTATCTTTAGCTAGATATGCCCCTGATGAGATTGACACAAAAGCAAAGAAGAAAGAGAGATTCCTGAACGGACTGCATGATGAGATGCAAATCGTGCTAGTCAACATTCCGTTTGATGATATTGAAGCTTTAGTGGATTCAACCATTCATATGGAAGCGAAGATCAACCAAGCCAATGACAACCGCAAACGTCGCATGATGCACCAGCCTGGATCCCACAATACCCAGAAGTATCGCCCCAACCCGTCTGCAGGATATGCCCTAAGAAACAACAGACCCCCTATGTCCCGTCCAAGCTATCCCAATCGTGGAGGAGGAAACCCAAGGTCTGGAGGAAACCACAACAATAACTCCAGCAACTCCAATAACTTCAACCGTGCACCGCCCAAGTCCAACAACAACAACAATACTGCCCCAATGACTGGAAGCAATGATGTGCCTATCGCATGAAAAGACAAGTCCCAGAATTACTTGCTTTGAATGTGGAGTCAAGGGTCACTACTCCAACGAGTGTCCCAAGAAGCTTGCCGCAGCAACCAATGTGAATGCACCCGCTCAGCAGCAACGCCATGTTCAGCCTGGAAGGAGATTTTCACCAGGGAACTCGCTCAACCGCAACAACTGTCTGTTCTACATGAATGCTAAAGAAGCTCAGGAAGCGCCAGATGTCGTACTGGGTATGTTTTCTGTTAACTCAGTACTTGCAAGAGTGTTGTTTGATTCTAGAGCATCGCACTCGTTTGTTATAGAATAATTTGCATGCACTAGTAAGATTCAACCAACAAAATTGAAGCATGTTATTATAGTTCAAATACCTGGTTCAACCACCAAAGCTAGAAAAATTTGCAAGGCTGTACCTATCAGAATCCATGGAATGGATTTTTATGCCAATCTAATAGTACTTGGAACCAAAGGTTTGGAAGTAGTACTAGGAATGGATTGGATGTCGAAACATAAAGGATTAATCGACTGTGCCAAGAAAGCCATAACCATGACCAGTAGCACTGGAGTATCAGTAGAGCATATATCTGAGACATTGCCCCGTCATGTCAAATGCATCAAGAGTCTAGCCCAACCAACCCTAGACCAAGTCAGAGTAGTCTATGAATACCCCTACGTGTTCCCAGACGAATTGCCCGGTATGCCCCCAGATCGGGATATCGAGTGAACTAGTTCCTGGAACTGGACCCATAGCTCAGAGACCTTATAGTATGAACCCATCAGATTTAGTGGAGCTGAAGAAGCAACTTGATGCTATGCTGGAGAAAGGTTTGATTCAACCAAGTGTGTCGCCATGGAGATTACCTATTTTGTTTGTGGATAAGAAAGATGGAGGTAACTGTTTGTGGACGGATAACCGAAAGCTGAATGATGTCACCATCAAGAACAAGTACCCACTGCTGAAGATAGAGGATCTGTTTAACCAGTTGACTGGTGCCAGAGTGCTTTCAAGATTGATCTTAGAACTGGTTATCATCAACACAATATTCATGAAATGGATATTCCAAAGACCGCCTTTACCACCAGATATGGATTGTATGAGTACACTATCATGTCTTTTGGATTAACCAATGCCCCCGCTTATTTCATGAATCTCATGAATAAGATTTTTATGAACTTCCTGGATAAGTTTGTTGTTGTTTTTATCGACGATATTCTGATCTATTCCAAGTCAGAAGAAGACCATGAGCTACACCTGAGAACCATCCTTGAAACCCTTAGAGAGCATCAGTTGTATGCCAAGTTTAGCAAATGTGAGTTCTGGTTGAAGGAAGTAGGATTCCTAGGACATATTGTGTCGGCAGGAGGAGTCACTGTTGATCCCGCCAAGATTAAGGATGTTGAAGAATGGAAAGCCCCAACCACTCAAACCCAAGTCCGTGCATTTCTCAGATTAGCGGGATATTACCGCAAGTTTGTAGAAGGATTTTCAAGCATCGCAAGACCAATGACCCAACTGTTGAAGAAAGATAAGAAGTTTCAATGGACGGACAAATGTGAAGCAAGTTTTCAAGAGCTCAAGAAGAGATTGATTTCAACCCCAATTTTGATTATGCCGGATATCAAGAAGCCTTTTGATGTGTATTGTGATGCATCCAAGATTGGTCACGGATGTGTGTTGATGCAAGAAGGCAAAGTCATATCATATCTGTCCAAACAACTGAAGCAACATGAGCAAATCTACCCTACCCATGACTTAGAACTAGCAGCTGTATTTTTAGCTTTGAAGACATGGCGTCATTACCTTATGGGTAATTGCTGTGAGATTTATTCGGATCACAAGAGTCTGAAGTATATTTTCACCCAGAAGGAGATGAATATGAGGCAAAGGAGATGGATAGAGTTAATCAAGGATTATGACCTTGACATTCACTATCACCCATGCAAGCATTGAAACTCTTCATGGTGTCATTACCATGTATAAACTGCTTCAATATAGAGTTTCAATGCTTGCTTCAATATATACCATGTATTGAATTCCGGATATCAAGAAGCCAATGTGGTAGCGGATGCTCTTAGCAGATTGCCATGTAGATTAAACACCATGATTAAAGAAGCCCAACCAAGTTTGCATGAAGAGTTGGAGCAGTTTTGAACGGAGCTAGTTAGCAAAGGATTTTTAGCTAGCATTGAACTTCAACCCACTTTGATCAGTCAGATCAAGGAGGCGTAGAAAGGAAATGCAAGTATCGACGGAATCAAGCGTCATATCGGTACAGGAAGGTACCCGGATTCACCGAAGATGAAGAATGAGTTTTGTGGTACAAAGGACGCATCTGTGTGCCAACAGATTCAGAGTTGAAGCAAGTCATTATGCAGGAAGCTCATGATACTTTTTATTCTATCCATCCCAGAGGAACGAAGATGTATCAGGATTTGAAGGAGCAATTTTGGTGGCACAAAATGAAGAGAGAAATCAGAAGCTACATAGCCAAGTGTGATATCTATCAGAGAGTCAAAGCAGAACATCAACGACCCGCATGACTTTTGCAACCATTATAGATTCCAGAATGGAAATGGGATTCTGTCGGAATGGACTTTATCACCGGTTTGCCTACATCTAGTAGGGGAAATGACTCTATTTGGGTCATAGTGGATAGACTGTCCAAGGTAGCCCATTTTATACCTGTCAAGACCACCTACCAGAGTTCAAAGCTAGCAGAGTTGTACATTGCTAGAATCATCAGTTTGCATGGAACCCCTAAGACCATAGTATCAGATCGAGGAACCCAGTTTACCTCACGATTTTGGCAGAAAGTCCAAGAAGGATTAGGAACCAAGCTGAACTTCAGCACAACTTATCACCCACAAACCAATGGAGAAACTGAAAGAGTCAACCAAATCTTAGAAGATATGTTGAGAGCTTGTGTGCTAGAATATGGATCAAAATGGGAAGATTGTCTGCCTTTCGCAGAATTCTCATACAACAGTTATCAAGCCAGTTTGCAAATGGCCCCCTTTGAATTTCTGTATATGGAAGGAAGTGCCGTACCCCCTTGAATTGGTCGCAAGTAGGAGAGAGTCAGATTTTTGGACCCGACATCCTAAGAGAAGCCGAAGAGAAGGTTCACAAAGTCCGTGAACACCTCAAGACCGCCCAATCCAGATAGAAGAGTTATGCTGACAAGAGACGTCGAGACCTGACCTTCAATGTTAGAGATTTTGTGTATCTCAAAGTGTCACCCTTGAAAGGAATGCAACATTTTCAACTGAAAGGGAGTTAGCCCTAGATATATTTGACCCTTCAAGATTTTGAATCGCCGAGGAGAAGTATCATATCAATTGGAACTGCCAGAGGAGATGTCATCCATACATAATGTGTTCCATATCTCGTTACTTCGGAAATGCCTAGATGTTCCGGAGAAGACCAAACTTTTCAAGAATATCGATCACCGATCCATAGATATCAACAAGGATCTAACCTATCATGAAGTACCCATTCGTATTTTGGAAGAAGCCTTCAGAACCACCAGGACCCAGAGTATCAAGTTTCTCAAGATCCAGTGGAGCAACCATACTGAAGAAGAAGCTACTTGGGAGCGAGAAGATTATATTAGGACTAAGTTTCCAAATCTCTTTAGTTCCTAGTTTTTCTTAAATCTTGGGACGAGATTTTGTTTAAGGAGGGAAGGTTTTTAACACCCCAAAAATATTAATCAAGATTATCAAGTTCTAATTACCCAAGTTTAAGGTTAACAAAAACTTTTATTATTAAATCTAATATGAGTGTATGTGTGAATAGCATTAGTATATGAATGAGTGCAATTGCCATGTTTGATTGCTACAAATGATAAAGAATGGTTTAAAGATGAATACTGCATCATATAGGCCAATTACAAACAAATTCAAAAGAAAATAAATTCAAATATGAATCATATGATCAAATGGTCATTTTGACCAAAGTTAACCACTAGACCACTTTGAGTATTCCTAGTAAAAGATTTATAATATAAACTTTCTCAATTCTTTTCACCCCTTGCTAGACCAAGTAAAAGTGAACCCAAGCCCACTTTACAAATCAACATAAACAAATTCCAAATCTATTTAAAGGACAATTCAAAATTGAATCAAGTTCGTTGCAAAAACCACTCAAATCAATTCAACTTGACTTTTCCAAGCAACCATAGACACTCAAGCATGTAACAAGCACACTCACCAAAATTCATTCAAAAATTCAAACCTTTATCTCGTGCGGCCATTTGGTCGAGCACCTTGCAGACACAGATTAAAACTTGCCTAACTTCTACTACTCTGTGCAGTGATCACTTGCCACTAGCCCCTCATTTCACTCCCCTGGTCTCCTTTAGTGCCTAGAAGTGTAGCAGACCAGCTCCCCCTCTGCCATTTGCGCCAGTGCCGTGCCGCCCGACCCTCATTGCGTCGGTCGACCATGGACAGCTCGCAGCAGCCAGCGCTGCCCTATCCCACGATGCCCAGGATACAGGCGACCATCCACCGCCACCCTTTATCCACCCCTCAATCACAGGCAAGCCATGGACCAGCCGCATTAGCCGCGCCTACCTTTCTGTCTGCCATGCCGAGAGCACACTAGAGCGCCGCAGCCGACACGTACACACACTCCACGCCTCGCCCTCTCCACGTGTGCCCGTACTCGCCGTGACCCTAGCTACCTCCCAGACATGCCCGTTCGCTGACGCGTGACCCGTAGCCCCTGTGCACCGTGCCGAACGCGGCCATGTCCGCCTAGAGCACTGACCGTTCCCGACCATTCTCGACCGCCCCTTGCCACGCCATTAATCGCACGACGACCTCCCCTTGAAGCACCGCGTCGCCCTACCCTCAGCCACACTGCTAGCCCCCTGTATCACCGTCACCGACGAGCCCGAGCCATCCCGCTCTGTCCCCATCGCCGGTGTATAAATAGAGGTCGCCCCAGCTCCAATTCGCCACACCATCCCACTCCCCTCTCTCTCTCAGACACCTCCCACACCTCTCCCCGGAGCAAGGCAAGCACCACATCGCTGGAATTTCACCGGAGCCCGTTGCTGTAGAGGAGAAGAGGAACTGGAGCTAGGAGCCGCCCCAGGAGCCGCCGCGACCACCATTCGAACCGTCATCGTCTACAACATCGTTCTCCCCCATCACCGACCGTAGCTGGAGACCTGGTGAGCCCCACGTACCCTCACCGTCGTTGTTAGGGTTCAGTCTCGCCGGAGCTGTTCGTCGTAGACGATGCATGTTAGTCATTAGATCCTAGTCTAATCGCACGACCCAGATTGAAAGATACTGTTTCAGTTAGAATAAGTCGTTGACTAGTGGGACCGTCCTATCAGTAGCCTGCTGCGCCAGCGCAGTGCAGCTGAGCCGGACCATTTGGTTTCCTGCGTAGAGCCCGTAGATTCAAATAATTTTTTTCCAATTTAGTTAAATCTAGATTATGTCAGTAGATTCAAAAATAAATTCAAAGAGATTCACTGAACCAAATTGCATGATTCCAATTTTGTTAGAAAGGTATTCAAAATATATATCCAAGCCCTTTGGATTCAAATCATTTGAAATTATTGATCACCTATACCAAAAATAACAAGACAGAGACTTTTCCACATTCAAACACTTTTCAAAAATCAACCATAAATGCTTTTGAGTTGATTCCAACTCTCAAAAATCACATTTGACAAGGTCTATCTGAATATGTAAAATTAAATAGGTTTGCATGTAGTGACATTGGACTAGTACCAAAAGAATGCTATTTAGGCATTTCCAGTCACTTTAATTGTATTAACTAGTAATTTTAAACTTTATAAAATATGACCAACACTTTAAATCACATTCCCAAGTATTATAATATGTGATGATGACATGTGTCAACATGATCCCATATGTTAATTAGAGAATATTAAATCTTAAGTATTTTCAATGAGTAGAAATTACTTTTCTAAAACAAGATAAATAAAACTAGGTCTTTATTTCATGTAATGATTGTGATGATGCTAGATCATCAAGTGTGAGCCTTAGTGTGCTAAATAGAAGTAGTTAAGTATTGTTTGGTGATTGTGTACCTCGCATTCATTTATAGACAATAGTACCGAACTAGGATACGAGGAGGAGGAGTACTACGAAGAAGAAGAGAACTTCAATCACTACACTACTAAAGGCAAGCCATCATTAACTATGCAAGCCTAACACTACAAGTTAACTATGCAAGCCATCCTTGCAAGATAACCTATGCAAGATGCATTAGGCATGCTTGGTTATACAACTTTGTTTATACCAATCCCAAGTTTTACTTGCAAGCTTTATTCTTTTACTTTACCAAAGTTCTTTACTTTTAGTTAGTGCTTTGTGAGTATTAGAAAAATAGTATAGATAGCATAAAGAGTATAAAACTAGGCCTAAGTAGTTATACTTAGATGTCATCAAAAGTCATAAAACTAGAGTTGGATAATTACACTTGATTAGCACCCCTCATTAGTGAATACCCTCAACTATAGTGGCTACTGCTAAGCATAAAAGTTAATCACTTTAGATGGGAATACTTGGTGAAAATGATTGTGAAAATCTTGGAATGAGGTTTCATTCTATTGAAATGTTTTGACATGTGTTATGAACACAAAAGGATTTGATGATGAAACTTGTTGAGGCATGAGCCTTGGCCCTTTATAAAAACTGATGGTTGGGTTCGGATGCGATACCATTCCAATTTTACCGTACAACCACAATACTTGAATTGGATAGGGCTTAACTGGAAGTTTATATGCCTTAGTATGGGTTCCCTCGTGGAAAGAGGTTGAGCTGAGGCTACCTCGTGAGTGTGAATGTCCACCTATGCATCACCCAGGATGGCAGATGGCCATGGCTGGGAGGCCAAGATCATAGGGGAGGTGCCTATCCTAGAGTGTGTAATTGAAAGGTTATGATTGGTTATTCGCATACTAAGTATGATGATTTAGGGTTACCCCTGACGGATGTATCGAATTTTGTGGTGAAAGTGTACCACCTCAGCAGAGTGTCAAACTATTCGAATAAACCACTACAAGAGAAAAGAGGTTTTGTGACAAATCACTTTCGTCACCAAAAATGCCACTTCCGTCACTAAGTACTCCCTCGTGACGAAAACGTGGCGTCACCAGGGTTGTCACGGAAGCTCCATCACAGATTCTTTTATAGTGACGGAATACAAATTTTCATCACGCAAGATTGAGCTTTGGTGGCGGTCCTTACGGCGTCACCTAAGATAGGTTATCTGTGATGGACCTTCTACGTCACCTAAAATAGGAAAATCTATCACCGTTTAGCATATTCGTTGACGAAATATGCCGTCACGGAAGATTTATGGCGTCACGAGGATTCTGGCAGGTGGGACCTGCAATGCTGACGTGGCAGCTGGAAGGTGGGTCCCACCATGATGACGTGGCATCTGACAGGTGGGTCCAACGATGCTAACGTGGCAGCTGGCAGGTGGGTCCGACGATGATGACGTGGCAGCTGGCAGGTGGGTCCGACGATGCTGACGTGGCAGCTGGCAGGTGGGTCCGACAATGCTGACGTGGCAGCTGGCAGGTGGGTCCGACGATGCTGACGTGGCAGGTGGGTCCCACTATGATGACGTGGCATCTGATAGGTGGGCCAACGATGCTGACGTGGCAGCTGGCAGGTGGGTCCGATGATGATGTGGCAGCTGGCAGGTGAGTCCGACGATGCTGACGTGGCAGCTGGCAGGTGGGTCCGACGATGCTGACGTGGCAGCTGGCAGGTGGGTCCGGCGATGATGACGTGGCAGCTGGCAGGTGGGTCCCACCACGATGACGTGGCAGCTGGCAGGTGGGTCCCACCACGATGACGTGGCAGCTGACAGGTGGGGCCAATGCGATGACGTGTCACCTTCGTGTGGGGCCTGCGGGGATGATGTGGCAGCTGGCAGGTGGGTCCAGCGACGCTGACATGGCAGTATGTAGGTGGGGCCGTCAACAATGACGTGGCGTCTGCATGTGGGGCCCGCGATGATGACGTGTCATTTTTTGGGCCGACCCATTCGGAACTGCCTTGTGGGCCGGGAGGAATGTGACGCCGTCACCAATTTTTTTGCACGGACAAATTTGATTAAAAATTGAAATTCCACGCAAATTACGAAACAAAATTAAATGGAAGCACATATTTGAAATGGCAGAAAATTTATAAATATGAATTGTATCACACGCAAACTTTAAAATTCTGGTAGACTAAAACTGCTTTATCAAACTCGAATGACTAAAGGAATAAAAAACAATGTTTCGGCCCACCCGGCCCATTAGCGCGCAGAGATTTTTGGCCCAAGTCACGGGGACTGGGACTGTGAGTTTTGCGACATCCTCAACAGGTAACTAAGCATGCCATCCATTTCCTTCTGCCTCTTCTCAAATGCCAGACGATTCGCTTCGCTGGACTTTTTCACTGCTTCAAGATCATCATCCTGCTTCTTTCTCATCTCTTCAAATCTCCTTTCCTGCTCTTGCATCCGTTCCTCCATCTCGCGTTGAACCCTTTCAGCTGCATTCAACGAATCTTGCTCCTGACTTGATAACTTTTCTTCTAAATCACGGATGCGCCCAACTGAGGCGCTAGACCTCTTGGAAGCAGATGAAACTCTGATGCTGGAAAGGAAAGTAATTGATCTTGAATTATTCTGGTCTCTCAGGACTTCTTCAACAATCTCCAGATCAGTTTTGGGAATCCAATCTTCTGGGTGTGGTCCCATTTTCTGAAGCACCATCTCAGTCTACAATAGGATAAAAAAATAGCAAGTCCAGAGTTAGAAGAAATCAAATAATTAGACAAACTAATGAGAAATGCGTAGCACATAAAATAATTTACTTACATAAGCTTCTGCTGATTTCTGGGACATCATACCATCCTTGTTAGTGTGGCTTGCTTTAAAGAAAGCAATCGGGGAGGTATCGACGTCCTCGGTCTTCTGAGATTTCTACAAGAATTATGACACGATGAATTATAAGTGTGTATGGCATGTTCACAAAAAGAAGTAGCTGTTGCATCTGAAGAGTTAGAATACTCAGAAGTGCATCGTAATGTGCAACAAAGCTTCTTGAGCCAATGGTGTGTTTCTTCGTCACAGCATCTCTGTTCTTCTTGTTACTCTCGCAGATTGCCTATGTACACATGCATGAATTTAGTATTCCATAGAACAGTAGTATGTCTGCGATAGATGTAGCTGAAACAACAGGAATCGTGTACCTTGTAGTGCTCATCATGCCATATATCAAGAAGCTCTGCCCAGCTTTCCTCGTCTACCTCTTTTGGTTTCAACAATAAAGCTTGCTCGCGGATTAGATCTTTAACATCTTTCCAATAGACCTTTTTCAGCCTCCAACGTTATTGGCGAATACCTTTCTGTCAAATGTTGGTGCAAATGTCTTTGCCAAGGTCACCACTGCTGTCCGTTGCAAATTTTCCCTGCAGATAACATGGAACACAAATTCATATCAGCATCGAATGACAGAATTGTTAAAAAATCATCCACCAATGAGACATTTTATATGGAAAATGAATAAGAGGTTAACAGACTTATAGTTATAGACTTAATGGTTTCCGGAATAGTATCTTTCAGACGACCTTCCTTGTCACCATACTGCTTCCAGTGGGTTGCCAGTGGCATCTTGCTGCGTATGTCAATGCCACACTCTGAACTCAGTTTTGCTGCTTGCACAGGATCAGTGGGTCTCCTCATGCCAGGAGTGAAGTTGATCTGCATCTTAGCCCCTCCATTCCTTCTAGACCACTCATGTACCCCATGCCCCATAGTAGGTTTGCGTACATTACGCTTTTCCTTTAGATCACCCGTGTCTACAATTGCAACTGAAACTAGTGACAAAACGAGAGTCAAGACTTCAATTGAAAATTTTGCAACTAAACTAGTGAATAAATTGTAAGATGTGCTGTCAATACCTTCCCGTTCGCTGCAAACAAGTACATTCTCCTCAGGTGAGTTGCTGCCTCTAGAGGTTTGAATTAGCATGGGCGAGGATTCATTTCCATTAGTACCCCCTTCCCCTGCTTTCTGGGTAGGGGTCTCTATTTCACCATCATCTTGAGTCTCTGCATTTGCTGCTAACCTTGTTACAACATTTGGAGGCACAGAGGTTTTTGAGCGCTTCTGCTTCTTTTCTTTTGTAGAACCTTCCATCACCTGCATTTTAATAGATCAAGCCATAAATATTAAAGCAATCTGTACATATCCTACATGTGAAGGCAGGAGAATGTTGCATTTCTTCACCTTAGAGGAAGATTTAACAACATCATGGTCCTCTTCATCCGGAACAAACACATCATCATTAGTGGGCTCGTCGACAGGATCAAGTTCATAATTAGGGTCCTCGGTGATATCCTTATCCTGCGGCTGTGCCTCTTTCCGTGTTGTCACTGCCACCGGTTTCTTAGCAGTACCAAACACAAATTCACGGGCCATCGCCGTGAAATCCAACATTGGCTTGCCATGTTCAATAGCATTCTGCTTCAGTGCTTCAGACATAC
Organism: Avena sativa; assembly: GCA_916181665.1. Lineage (NCBI taxonomy): Eukaryota > Viridiplantae > Streptophyta > Magnoliopsida > Poales > Poaceae > Avena > Avena sativa. The sequence goes on from OV702292.1 coordinate 57,550,903, forward strand.
GAGACACGTTCTCATCCATCACTTGTTTCCTAACATTTTCATATTCATTTGCTATTTTGACTTGAGTAACTGAAAACAATCAAGCAAAGGCAAGTCATGATCATAATCATTAGTACAAACAGATTAGACAAGATCATTAAAGCAAAAATTATGTGATCCATACTGTAAAATTAACATCCTCACAAAACATTATTCTATTGCCTCCAAATCTCGTATCGTCATTCAGTTAACTGTCTAAACCCTACTGTCAACAAGTTCAATTAAGTGTCAGGTTCAGTGTATTAGGTATCAAGTTGTTCAGTTGCGTTAGTTAAGACGCCAAGCAGCAGGGTTTATCCAACAAGTTGTGCCCTATTACCTGAACCATTATGTAGGAACAGAAACCTAAATCTAACACATAGTTATAAGATCGGATCATAGGGTGTCATGCTCAACACATTCATGGCATCTGGAACCATGATCTATGAAATTAAAACCCAAGACAAGCACATTGTCGAAGGATTCGGATCATAGGGTGTCACATTCAACACGTGCTAGGCATCTCGAACCATGTCTATGATCTAAAACCTAGATCTTGCACATAAGCTGCAGCATCTTGAACAACAATCTACACATGTTGATCTACTAGAACTCATGCTTGACTGATCTAGAAAGAGGCATAGACCTAGGGCGGCAGAAAAATGACCTGGGCGTTTACGTTTTTGCTTCGGTGTCGGTGGTAGCACATTCCGGCGTGGTGTGCCGCTTCGAAGACTGCCGGACATGTCGCCCGCCATAGAGGGGAAATCCGCCGGCAACCAATGCCTTGCTTGACGGATCTGGGGTCGAGGAAAGTGGCGATGGGGTTCTAGGTGGGCGGTGAACAAGGAACAGAATTAGGGGATGGGTATGCGGGAGGTGGGGGCACGCCGTTTTTAAAGTGTCGTGGGGGCGGCAAATTATTAGCGCCAAAATGGGCGGGCGGGTGGAAAACAAAAGAGGTGGGAACGAAATTTTTCGGTACACAAGTGGAGGGAACGAAAACCATTCATTGTAAATTTGATTGGAAAAAACAGAGGGAACGGAACGGGAGGTTTACAAGCGGGGATTATCTCTAATTACATATTGTAATTAAATAAATCCTAACACATGCAACGGTTTAGGTTTTTCCACTACTTAGACCTCCCGTGCGGAATTTGTAATATGGTTTACAAGCCGGGATTATCTCTAATTCATTGTACTATAAATTTATTTGGCCATGAACCATATTAAATTATTTGAATAAGTCATTTGTTTATATATGAAAAGGAAAACAAAATATGTTCATTCACGTACAACAGTTGGATTACTGAGCAAACAATACCATTAGTTTCCTTCATTCCACAACTCAAACTTGAAAGCTGAAGCACAATATCACTTAAACAAGTAAACCTCATTGATTAGAAAAACAAACAGAAGAGCAGAATTATTTCACATATTAGATATGTAGCTAGCAAAATTTTCTAACATCCACCAAAAGGTGGGTGATCTCATTATACTTTACACCTAGAAACTCAGCAAATAGTTTTGCAACTAGGAACAGGGGCGGATCTGCTTGGTCACACCCTGATGCACATGCAACAGGGTAGAAAAAGCATTTTTAGTCTTACATATTAGACTTAAGCATAGTGTATCAGGAAAACTTAAACAGAGTGCATCAGGGTAAGTTTAATCCTAGATCCTCTTTCTAGTCTAGGAAGAGGCATACATGAAAATCTGATAGGGTCAGGACACGGTCTGGACGTCCGTACTAGCCCTCTGACATCTCCTCCTCCTTGACGGGCATGGTCTGCGTGTCCCTGTCACCGCCACTGCCATCATCGTCGCTGTCATCGTCGCTGCTGGTGTCGTACTCCTGGCGGGAGAGCCTACCGTCGTATATTGTGACGACCAGCTCCCTGTTGCCAGCATAGTAGTTGAACGCTAGGATGTTGCCTTGCGAAATAGTGTAGCACTTGACGAACTTGGGCCAGCCCCTGCGGAGGTACAAGCGGCCATCTCGATGATCGAAATACATCTCCACATCGAAGGTCAGCTTGCTGTTACGCTCCCGGACGCGCACAGTGTTGGGCTGGTCGTCGCTGATGTAATCTTTGAAAGCATGGCATAGGAAGAGCTTGTCCCACTTGTCCTCGTGAAGGATGCAGATGAACATAAAGTCGGGGTTCGGATACAGCGGCAGATGGGGTGGTGGAGACGGTGACGGCGACGGCGACGGCAAGGGCGATGGCGACAGAGAAGTGGCCCCGCCCTTGCCGCTGCCCCTGCCCGTACGACGGACAACGCGCGTTGCCGGCGTACGCGTCTGTCCTTCATGTCCCCTGCCCGCCGTCGCCTTGGCACCCCTGAGCATGGACACCGGCGTAGGCGACAAATCATTTATTCTTCTCAATATGAAGACGAAACCCTCTCGGTTACGCCACCCTTCTGAATGCGCTTTCTTCGAGTATATGAGAACAGCTTGTCTCTCTTCTAGATCTGTGCTCTGTATGAAACACTTCCACCCATCTGGATCGAAGAAGAGGCGATCATCCTTTTCTATCTTGAAGTCGATGGGGGTGATCTCCTCTTTGGGAAGACACACTCCAGTTGAGCCTCCCTCACAGATTTGTAGAGCATTAACAACCTTCTTAGGCAATTTCTGATCAATACAAAACAAGATATATAAGTTAGTAAGTCGATGTCATAAACCACATAGACAAATTGCATACACGCATGGCAACAAAAAAGAATTAAAAGAAAGTTATATGAATGTACCATGTGGTACAGCTTAAGATTTGTTATGGTAAAGCGGGTTACGAATGGCAACCCGACAATTTTGCCCATGTTCGATTGAAGTTCCAGCAGATGCTCTTGCTCACTCTCAGTAAGCCGGCATCTTTGGGCGATGAGTGGTCCGAGATCACGCTTCTGCGAAGATGCTCCTGCCATGTTAAAGAATGGGCTGCGCATACAAATTTAGCACACATTAAAAAATGGTAAAAGTGTAGGAAACACATTATAGGTATTACAGCGTCACAGCAACGTATTTCATCATGACAATACAAATATTGTTTCTGCAAATACTTGCAAGTTATTTCAATGCTACAAGCACTAGTCATAGCATAGGAAAGCTCCAGACTCCTATTCTGGCTTGTCAGTATTGTACATTAGATTTACTTTTTCATGCCTGATGTGCTAAGTTATAGCTATAGTGTATTCCTACCTATTAGGAAAACATTTATTAACAAGTGTTATCTGTTGGCTTACCCTTGGCTAAGATTTTCAAGAAGTGGCACATGTTCTAACATGTTCTAGTTTCTCTTATTTGCAGGCACACAACGATGCAACTTCCTATAAGTACAAAGTTATCAAGTATTGGGATATAATTAGCACACTTTACTCAAGGGATCGAGCTACTGAGCGGGGGCTAGGACTGCAGCTGAAAGCCATGCGGAAATGGCGGACGAGAACGCTAACAATGACAACATCATTGATCAAGCTATGTTGATATAATGAGCAGACAAGTGTATTTGTGGATACATTGATCTTTATTCATGTTGTAGTTGATTTTTATTTTGAAAATATCATATTTTATTTACATTATGTAATTGAATTTTGAAGCCAAATGTGTTGTTGATTTCACAATTGGCTTAAAATGGCAGCCAAACAGAAGCTGTAAATCATTTCATTTCAGAATTCCAGGTGGCAGCCAAACATAAAAAATCATTAAGGAATTTAAATTCCATCCAAATGAAGTGACATGGGGATTTCATTTCATTTCATTTCAACTAAATGAAATGAATGCATAGGAGCCAAACGAGCCCTAATATATTTTCCTACACATGCATTGTAGAGTTCAGACCTTATGCAATGTTTCCTTCCAGTAGTGTTTGATTCATGGGATTGTAATGTGCAGGAATTATTCCAGTAGGTACACTAGTGTATTTTCATGGGAAATCTAGCTTCAGCACATAGCTCGTGGAAAACCCTACTGGACAAACAATGCAGACATGATTTCAGTGGGCAGCACAAGTAAATCCAACATGATTGGGCTCACCTTCAGCGCGAAGCAAGGTTGCGGAGATGCGGTCAACGCCGACGGGCCGACGTCGCCGTGGTGTGGCCGGAGTCGATGCGGACGTGCACGTCGTTACGAGCGGCGGATGGGTTGCGGAGATGTGTGGCGGCATGGCTGTGGAGAAGCGCGGTGACGGGCTTGCAGAAATACGGTCGTCGGTGGCTGGACGATCCTGACGGAGGCGATGCGGACGGCCACGACGGTGCGGAGATGCGGCGGCGATGCGGAGATGCAGATGGAGAGTAGCAGTTTGGGTAAAGTACGAGAAGGGGCTAGGATATCTGCAGGGATAGATTTTTCCCCAATTAGGTAAACTATTATTTGTACTAACATTGGTGCATGTGGGACCCACTTATCAATGTTTGAAATAGCGGGCTATTTGATTTAGCGGCACTGATTTTAAAAGCTATCAAAAGCCATAGCGGAGCTATAGCGCGCTATGCCCATTTAGCGGGTTTGCTAAATAATGATTTTTTTTAAAAAAAAGAGCAGTGCATATTGGTATATATATCAATAATTTACAAATATTTGACAGTTTTATAGATCAATGCTCTGATCAACTCACTTATAACAGGTTTGACAGTGCATAGTGCATATTACATAGTAAAATTTGAAACAGAGCCACTTATACTAGCATTGGTGCATGTGGGACCCAATGGCATCTGTGGTTCCTGTTTGGCTGAGTTTGGGCAAAATTTGACCCTGATGACACATGTGGGTCTAGTTACACTAGCATCGGTGCATGCGAGTACCGATGGCATCTGTGGTTATAGTCTGAGTGAGTTTGGGCAAAAGTTTGACTGAAATTGTGCTTAAGTTGACCCTGATGACACACGTGGGTCCACATACACTAGCATTGGTGCATGTGGGCCCAATGGCATCTGTGGGTTCTATGTTGACTCATATCGCCGCAAGAGTTGACCCTGATGACACATGTGGGTCCACTTAGCTAACATTGTTGCATGTGGGACCCTATGGCATCTGTGGGTCTAGTTTGACTAAGATTGGGCTTAAGTTGACCCCCATGACACATGTGGGCCCACATAGCTAGCAGCGGTGCATGTGGGACCCTATGGCATCTGTGGGTCCAATTTGACTAAGATTGGGCTTAAGTTGACCCCGATGACACATGTGGGCCCACTTACACTAGCAATGGTGCATGTGGGACCTAATGGCATATGTGGTTTCAGTTTAACTGAGATTGGGCAAAAGTTGATCCCGATGACAAATGTGGGTCCAATAACACTAGCTTAAAATAACTTTGTAACGCATGCGTTTACAATTCTAGACTTTCATTAAGGCAAGTTTATATCTGTTGACAATCATATTCCTTTGAACTAGTATAGCCAGTGCACAAACACAACTGAACACACATATAACATTACATAGATATGTTTGCTAGCTCACGGTACTTTAAGAAACAAGCATACTAAAGTAGTTCAACTTAGAAAGTAAACAACAACAAAGTACCACGATTTGTACTACATAAACAACATACAACATCACGAATATAACTGGCTATAGTCTAGTAACATGCATTAATTCTAGCTGGTGGCGTTGGAGGCGGTGGGGTCGGTGGCTGTGTCGCCCCAGGCAGCGGTGGTGGCGTCACCCCAACCAGTGGTGTCGTTCTGCTCGCCGTCCTGGTCATCTTCGCCCGCTTCCCGTTTGCGTTTGGCGACATGCACCACCTCTCCATCCGCCTCTTCCGCTCCCCAGACCTCTTGCTGCTCTTCCCAGATCGTCGTCGCCTGTTCCCTTTCAGCCTGCTGCGTTGCATCATCCTGCTCGTCATCTGCATCACTCTGGTCTGCAGCAGCTGCCGCCTCGGCTTCTGTCGCCTCAGCCTTAGCTGCTGCCGCCTTTTCTGCTGCATTAATTGCAGCCTTGCGAGTCCCTCGGTCTAGCCCGTCCCTTGCGGTAATGAGCCTACGATATAGCTCGTAGGCAACATACCCGTCTCTTGCTGCATACTCTAGGTTCATCGCGGAAAGTGGCTTGTTCTCCCATACTTCATGGCCATCCTTCGGGAGTGCCTTGCAATTCCCGAGATCTCTGTCAATGATGATCACTGCTAGAGATAACATCCCGTCCCTGTCATACGGCTGATTCCAATGGAACCGTTCTTCGGTCTTAAACATGTCTTGGATGTCGATGTGGTACTTTTCTGGAATGGTGATATCCTCATGTGCAAGCTTCTCTTTATCACTCCTGATGTCCACGCTAGCGAAACTGATCCCCTTTTCCTGAAGGAACTCTGCCAGTTTCGGACAAGGCTCCCTTCTCCTGCAGTATAAATGCAAATTAAGAAATGAAAATAATTTGGATGATGTACAATTATTTGATGATAATGTTAAACAAGATAATTGCATAACCGTACCATTAGGCCATGTATAACACCCACAGATCATGCATAATACTTGAACTAACATGTCTAAGTATTTGAAATAAACGAGTGCAAGCAATATATTTGCATTGGCTAATTATACATGATCTCAAATGGAAAATAAAAATATGCACATAACCAGTTTCGGATAAGGCTCCTTTCTCCTGCAGTATAGATGCAAACTATGACATGAAAATAATTTGGATGGTGTATAATTATTTGATGACAACGTTGAACAAGAAAATTGCGAAACCGTGATATTAGGCCACGTACAACGCCCATAGATCATGCATAATACTTGATCTAAAAAAATCCACAAGGACTAAACCTATAGGAATTAAACAATGCACATAGGAAAAATTTTTAAGGATCAAAATCCTCCAAAATTCATATGAGATTCCTTTGAATCAAACAAGCCCTGCATCAAAGGAGGCCTGATGTGAAAACGTTCGTACAGGGTACAATCCTATGAATCAAACATGTGCTGATGGAAAAAACATAGGGATTGAATCATGTACAAACCCATAGCAAATCCTTTGAATCAAAGGAGGCCTGAAATAGAAATGCCCATCCTGTGCAGTAGTGGAACACGAGGACAGTCTCCTTCAGGGTGATCTGGACGACGGCGAGCTTTTGTGACGGAGCTTCGTCTCGCCTATTCCTTGTGTACTCGAGGTCGAGTCCGAGGAAGTTGTAAGTCTCTTTCTCGAGCAATTGCTCGAACTTCTCCAGTATGTGATTCAAGTAGTTCACATCGTTGGTGTACACCACCTCCATAATCTTCGTGCCATAGGCACAGATGGGCTTGATGTCAACCGTGGTTTTCTCGTCATCGAGGATGTCTCCATAGGGATCCATGGATGCTGAGTTCCCCGTCGTGTGGAGGAGGAAGACGCGAGAGGAAGAAGAACAGACGAGAAGCGGACGCGTTGCGGTTATTGTGGTGTTACGGCGGCGGTGGAGTCGAGGCGGAGGGCCCGTACATCGATGTAGTCGACCCGTTACGGTGCGATGCGGTTAGTGTGGTCAGTTTTGTTACGGTGCGACGCGTTTAGGAGTGGTGCGATGCGGTTATTGCAGTGCAGTGGGGTAAGTTTGAATTTGTTACGGTGCGACGTGTTTAGGTGTGGTGCATGCGATGCGGTTATTGCGGTGCAGCAGTGGGATCAGTTTTGTTATGATGCGACGCGTGTAGGTGTGGTGCGGTCCGGTCGTGGCTGCAAACTTTCAACAATTGAACGCACGGGGCTTTCACCAATCCTCTGGTTATGGATGCAACTTAATTTCAAAAATTGAACCCACGGCTTTTCTACAACTTTCAACTCAAGTTTGACCTAAGCTTGTACAGTGCATAACTAATTCAAAATATCTCATAAAAATTGAAAACCTACACACTGATAAATTTTACGTGAACTAGTTAACACGAACAACTTTAAACTTGAAACATTTCATTCTCATCAAAATAACAATCCCACATATGAGCTTAAGTTGACCCCGATGACAAATGTGGGCCCACATAGCTAGCACCAAGTGTTTCCACGAAGCCGTGGATTTTTGTCCGGTTTCCATGTTTTGGCCGTTCGGTCCAACGTATCGCCCAGTTTTGGCATGTTTTGAGCGTAACCGACACACGCGAGACGCTACTCGTGTTTTCCACGATGTCGGGTTGTTTTTCACGATGTCTCCTGGTTTCCACGTTTTGCCCGTTCGGTCCAACGTATCGCCCAGATTTGGCCTGTTTTGAGCGTAACCGACACACGCGAGACGCTAGTCGTGTTTTCCACGATGTCGAGCACCAAGTGTTTCCGCTACTATATGCCAAGATACTTCCATGATGTTGAGGTACGTTCTTCCAGACTTGTTCAGTCTTTTGTTTCGCCGGGTTGTTATGGATTTTTTTCCTTCTGGCAATGTTGTCATCTTGCTGTCTTGTTCGAATAGAAATGACCGAGTGTTAGCTTTTTAGATGCATGATGTTCAAACTCATGAACTTGGCTTGGTCAAAATCACGTCAAACAAATATAATGTATTATAATGTGCAAGCTCTCTTTCAAAGTTCTACCAATGTACAAACCACATGTTATACCTCCATTTTAACAACATATAAAAATATGGTATTAAAAATTGAAAGTTAACTTGCTCAAAATTCAAATTTGATTTGGAGGTGATTTAGTATTTTCAAATTTCTACATGCACCAAGTTTTGAATCTGAAAAAACTCTACAAACGAATAATGTGGCCCCTACATTCCTTCAAACAATGGTGAAAACCTCATGGAATTCAGACAAACATAGCTCCTCAAATCCAAATCTGAATTTTTCTAAAATTCATGTCAAAACCACCTATTTGATGTGTTTAACTGAATTTTCAAATTTGTACATGCACCAAGTTTTGAATATCAAAAAACTCTACAAATAAATAATGTGGCCCCTACAGTCCTCCAAACATTGGTAAAACCCTTATGCAATTCAGACAAACACAGCTCGTCAAATCCAAATCTGAATTTTTATCAAAAAATTCTGAAAACTAGTCGGAATCTGCAAAATATTTAAAAATGATAAAAACAAGAGTAAAAAACCTAAGTACATAAAAATATTACATTTATTTTACATACAGTTATCGAATCTTTATTACAAGCTATATTACAACTTACAAGTAATATTGAAATAATAACAAAATGTTAAAAAAAAGGAACTCAGCCCAGACAAGCTACCTATGACCGAACTGGGCCTCTTTTAGCCCATTATGTCCCTAATGCCGCACGACGTCAGATGGGTCAGACGGCTGGGAGTTTAGTCCCACCTCGCCAACTGGAGAGGATTCCGACCAGCTTAAATAGCCGCGCGTTCGGCTGCTATCAACAACCTCTCTATTCTATCTTACTTGCTATCAGGAATTCTACTTTGGGCCGTTGGGCCTACTGGCAGGTCACGAGCCTGCATCCTGGCCATTCATTTGGTTTCTAGTCGTATGCAGGCCGTGATTCCCTTGAGAAATATCCTGCCAGTGGGTGGCCTTTTTTTGCTTTATTTGATTTTTTTGTCCTATATTTTAACATAAATTCATACGTTTTTAATACAAATTTACATGGCATAGTGCATATACAACACTATCTCTACACTTTAAAGGCCCAAAACATTTTAAATTTTGAAACACTACTACAATTTGCTACACCTATCAAAACCTTTCAATTTAGAATTGACGCAATGAAATACATTTTTCTAACTGGCAGCACAACTATCATGGCACAACACAGATACATATGTAAGAAACAAGCAATTAAGAGCATGTAACCATAACCTTACTAACAGCATAATAACATAGTAGTCTTACGGGAACTTCACCCTACCATCACAAGGTTACCACTTATAACCACAGTACCAAAAGAACATAGTTCTCAACCACTTCTACCTAGTTAACCAGTTCGACATATTAACCATATATACATAAAAATCATCGCTATACTGATGATATGACCATACATACTAGCAGCTGATATCAATATTCACTCCTCTTCAGTCTCGGAGTCGCTGAACACAAACTCATCTGGCTGGAGGACCCTGAGTAGAGCTTCGTGCCTGCCACGATCACGCAGGTCACCCTCAAAGTAGTCCTCACCCAGACGTCCACGAGTGGCTACCTCTCGGACATGTTGCACAAGCCCCACCCTCAATCCCCCATGTGGCTTGAAATGGTGGAATGGGCACCTGTAGAACTCGGTGCTGAATGGCAGGTAAGCAGAAATCCCCTTGCGCCTGAGCTTCTTTTCTTCTTTCCTCACAAAGGACTTGTATGTCCATTGCTCCACTTCAACATCTGAACCAGAGAAGTGCTGCACAATAAATAAAACAAGAAAACAATTAGTACTGCCTACTAAATATAAAAACCTACTACTTTTGTGCATGTCCAAATGGACTACAGCTGCTTGGAATAACATACCTCCTCATCAGGCCACAGGGAGAGTACATCATAGGCATCACCTGGGGTTGGTGCCTGCTAGACAATTAAGATAAATGAACACTAGCATTTAAGGTAATTACTAAAATCATTCAATATTAATAAATGAAAAACACTAGCAAAAATTAATAGCACAATAATTCCACTTCACAAATCTGATCAAAAAAACAACATTGATTCAAGAAGCAAATCATTAAACTACATCAATGCTTTTTATACTACATTCCATTAAATTACAATGATTATTTGGAGGTTGAAATTGAAGGTAAAGAAATTAGACTATACATTCAAAAAAAATATCAAGGATCAATCAGTTTAGTATCAGGTTGCATGAAGCTCCAGCAAGTCAAAATAGAGTAGTACAAAGTCTGTAAACTAATTAGTCTACACAAATCTGTTCATACAAGCGTCAGCATCTAAAGAAATGTGTCTTAAAAGCAATTGGTACAAGTAAAGGAAAACAAAAGTAAGTACACAGATCACTGCTTTGCACACTATTATGAGGCACCACTACAATCAATTAATAACATACATGCCATATGGTTATAACCACATTGTTCAGATCTAGTGCTAGAAGTTGATAAAATTCTATAAGTAATTTTAACACATTTCCCGTAAAAGAAATTAAAGCAAAAAAAGAAAACTACAAAAGTATACCGAAGCTAGATAACCATATTATATCACAACAGCTAATTCAGACTAGTTGAATAGTTGTAGCCATCTAACCACATTATACCACATGTACCAAAAAAAAAGTCATACTGTTAACAAGTTGAAACTAACTAACCACATTATATCACAGCGGCTCAAATGAGAATCATGTAAACCATGTTCCTTCAACATAATACGAATTAACTATAAATTAAACTCTGTCAATTTCACAACAAATAAACCATCTTCCTACTAATTGGAAAAACTTCACCAATGGACTATCAGCATTGGTCATCTATACAAAATTACACAACGAATCTACAGACCCAGCCTTCCATCCAATAAATCCCTAAGGCCCCGGTCGTTTTACTTTGGATTGTCCTGGTTTGACATGGATTGATGTGGTTTAAATCCTATCTAAGTCAAAATATACTCTAATCCAATCTAATCCAGTCCAATCTAACGTAGAGGTGGGTTAACCGAACATAGCCCAAAGGATATGAATCCCTAACACTGAAAGAGCTAAATCTACAAAACACATCTTATTTCCAAATAATTTGAAGGGATTGAACGAAAATTAGAAGAAAATAATACTAACCTGCATCGCGGCGACCTGTGGAGACTGGACCGGTGCCAGATCCTCCGCGCCGCCGACCGGCACGTTCAGATCCAGCATTTCCACCTCGCCGAGGTCCGCATGCACCAACTCCTCCTCTCCGAGCGCCGCATCGACTAGAGCGACCAGCGCGGACCGACGACCTCCTCTACCGCCATGGCCTCCACCACCTCGACCGCATCTGGGTGGCTCACGGCTCCAAACCCCGCCCTTGCAGAACCGCCTGCATCGCCGCCGGACCCCACTCCCGCCATAGTCGGCGTCGAAATATCGCGGTATGGGAGAGCTCGAAGGCCTTAGGTGGAGGAGACGATGGGGAGAGCTAGGGTTTTCTCCCGCGCTCTTCTTTCCGTATCTGGTAAGGCAAAAGGGGGCAAATGGTGGGGATGAGGCCAGGCGAAGCAGTCGAGGGAGCTCTTATACGTCGCGTCGGTTCGTTTCAGCTGACGTCACCCGCGCACGTGACACCCACCCGTACAAAACTGAATTTTTTCAGCAGACTACTTCTATTTTCTGGATAACTGAATTTTCAAATTTCTACATGAACCAAGTTTTGAATCTGAAAAAACTCTACAAATGGAAAATGTGTCCCTTGGAGTCCTTCAAACAATGGTGAAAACCTCATGGAATTCAGACATACACAACTCCTGAAATCCAAATCTGAATTTTTAGGTCAAATTCGCGTCGAACGCAGAGGACGCATATGTACGAACCAAGCTGACCTAACAATATATCCATGATTAAACCACATCTTGTGGACCTAAAAATGATTTTTGCCAAAACAAATTAGGTTGCAATGATGTAGATGTAGATCGATATTTCAATGTTTTGACCATATTGACCAAAATTTGACTTGAGGTAAAATTTGAGCAAACAATCATTTGACAATGAACAAAGTGGTCACATTCCAACTAAATGACCCCAAATACCATACCATGTTGGTGAAATACAAATTTTATTCAAATATTTGAACTACCTTTACAAAATGTAGTTGAATTTCAATTATTAAAATGGAAAATGGTATTTTAAATCATAATTGGACCAAAAACCCAAAAGATGAAATGTGTGCTATGACAAGATACACCTACATGCCAAATCTTAGACCATTCTGAGAAAGTATGCCATGGAGTTGGACATCTCCTAGGTAATTTGGGTACTTACACATGAGACTCACACTTGAAACCAAGTGTGAGAGAGCAACCTCAACTTTCATTCAACAAACTCAAGGTTTATTATTTTTTGTACAAACTAGGGTACAATGTAAGACACATGGCCAATGTTTTACTTGTTTTACATTGTGGGTCCAATGTGAAAGCAGTGGGAAAGTGGACTACATGCAAGACTACATGATTCCACACCCACGCGTGCACCAGAGGAAACCGAACCGCCAACATCTATATAACACATCGGTCTCATCGTCTCTCCCACCATCGTCCACTTCTTCCCCAATCTGCCGAAAACCCCAATCCGCTCCCACCACCGCACCACCAATCTCATCCTTTAGTGAGTCTGCAAGATGAAGCACGCTCGCGAAGACGAGCCGGAGTCGAAGGCGGTCGGCGGCTCTGGCGATGCACCCGCGGTCGTCGCCGTGGTGGTGGGCGAGGAGTCTTCTTCGGGAGCACCTGCCGCTCGTCGGCACGCCGTGACCGTTCCGGACTCCACCGTACCCATCGTGATCGCCGTCGATGATGAGAAGAAGGAGGACGTCGTGGCTCCCGCGGCAGATCTACAGAACCCGCATGCAGGCCGCCAGGTCATCGTCGTGCCGGACGATGAGTACTACGACGGCGAAGACCCTGACTCCATCGAGTACCTCTATGAACAAGCGCGCAAAGAAGATGTATCATTCAAGGAGGAGGCCTCCGACGATGGCACCGAGGTTCTCAGCTGTTCTGTTCGATCTCCTCTGTTCATCTTACTATTCACATAGGGTTTGTTTGTAGAGTAGATTGATTTGTGTTGTCTAGGTGGTCTTCTAGATATTCTTGATTCTAGGGTTCGTACGGTTCCTTTGTAGTTGACTTTGATTTGATCTGCCATATAGTATTCTTACTCATATGATATATATGGGTTCATGGTTATCAGATTAATTTCTGAATGTTGTGCCTTAAATTCATCCGAGTCTGATTTGATTGTAGAGATTATGATAACAAAGATTTTTGTTTGGGAAGAAAAGATTGATCTGATGCATAGAATTTATAATTACCATTTTCTTAATTTGCTGCTTATTAATGTGTTGATTCCATAGTGTGTATCAATTAGTATCCTGTTAAGTGTAATGATCAATGCGTTTGAAACTTAAATTCATCCGAGTCTTGTTTCATTCTAGTGATTATGATTCCTCATATGATATCTATCAGTTAATAGTTATCAGATTACATTCTGAATGTGTTAAGGTAGTTACCTTGCACATGATTGATCAACACAAGCGGCTTAAATTTATTTGAGTCTAATTTGATTATAGAGATTATGATAGCAAGAATTTTGTTTGGGAATAAAGGATTGATCTGATGCATGGAATTCATAATTACCATTATCTAAATTTGGTGCTTATTAATGCGATGATTCCATAGTGTGTTTGAATCAGTATCCTGTTTAGTGTAATGATCAATGCGTTTAAAACTTAAATTCATCCAAGCCTTCTTTAATTCTACTTATTATGATTGCTCATATGATATCTATTGGTTCATAGTTATCAGATAACTTTCTGAATGTGTTAAGGTAGTTAACTTGTAAATGATTCATCATTAAGTGCCTTAAATTCATCTGAGTCTAATTTGATTGTAGAGATTATGATAACAAGAATTTTATTTGGGAAGAAATGATTGATCTGATGAATGGAATTTAATGTGTAATGATCAATGCGTTTGAAACTTAAATTCATCTGAGTCTTCTTTCATTCTAGTGATTATGATTGCAAGAATTTTATTTAGGCAAAATTGGTTATTTGCCCCTAAACTTCACATGCCTTGAATTATGTCCCCAAAGAATATTGTTATTTAATAAATTATCCATTATGGACTTTGAAGGAGATAGAAATGAATGCTCAGGCGTTCCGGCGCTCACTAGACATGATAAGACAAAATTGTCCTCGATTCATCAAATATTGGTCACACAACATTATCCTCGATTCATCAAATGTTAGTACTATCATCGCAACACAAAACTGTCCTCGATTCATCAAATGTTAGTACTATCACCGCAACAATTTAGAATAATTTTGGCAGCATTGTTAATTTTTTACAGCTTATTTCGTTTGATCGTTGTTGTGCTCCTGTTTATCTCACTTCTTACGTATTTCAAAATTCACAGGAAGACTCTGACGACGTGGGCCACGGCAAGGACGACAGGGACCACAAGAGCTTTGTTCTTAAGCGGTTGGTGAGTGGACAGATACCTTTCCGCAGTCGCGGGGAGCTATCTTACCCATTCTGCGGCAAGGTCATCACCAAGAACTTAGAAAGCATGATCCAGCACGCGGATGGCGTTGGCGTAGGCAGCAGGCAGAAGCACAAGGGCCACACCAAGGCGAAGCATGCTGCCTTTGGCAGATTCCTCAACAAGTACATCAAGGGTGGCCTCATCCCGGTTATCGGTCCTGCTATTGGCCCTCATGTTCTGTTTCCACAAGTTTAGTTTATGTTTGTGTTGTCCCCCTGGAGATGAAGAGAAACTGTGTGCTGTTTGAAGACTAAGTTTTTATTATGTATGGTGGAAGCTGGGCAATCATACCCAGTTGTTTAAGACTATGCTAATGTGTATGGAGTTTGCTGTTGCGTTACTGGTGCACTTGTTATCTGAATTCTCATGTTGATGCACACTGCATTTGTTTACTAAATTAGATGGTTTGATGCTTTATTTTGTAGCTAAGAAAGTTTGAAGTAAGTTTGGACTACAAAAATTTTTTGAAACCAATCTCAAACCAGAAACTTATGTACTTTACATACTGATGATCCTTCAGAATGTCTAAAAACAACCACAAACATGAAAGGCAAACTCCTTATTTCCAATACTATTCATAAAATTTGCAAAATATTCTAAGTAAAGGATTTAATTAATATAGCTAATTCTTTCCTTGTTAGTCTCAAGATTCTATTTTAGA
Source organism: Avena sativa (assembly GCA_916181665.1). Classification (NCBI taxonomy): domain Eukaryota; kingdom Viridiplantae; phylum Streptophyta; class Magnoliopsida; order Poales; family Poaceae; genus Avena; species Avena sativa. The sequence goes on from OV702292.1 coordinate 57,566,695, forward strand.
GGATCTTACAGGACCTAACTATGACGACTAAGTCAGAGCAATAAAAACCAAATCAATTTCCTTGCTCTGCGCACTAAATGTAATCAATATATTTCCTTGTTTTGCCTAACTACTAAAGCTAATCACGTCGAGCCCACAAATTAAGCTTACAACTGGGTCCAGGCCCGGCATGCAAGCATAGTCGGACCATATATATACGCTCTCCCTCCAACAAACCCTAAAGGCATAGTTGGAGTCAGTGCCGCCATCTAAACCACCTTTGCCTAGGCCGCAGATCTGTCGAGAGAGAGGGATGACGAAGGGCAAGATCGTTGCGGTAAAAATCTAACCTATCTAGTTCGCATGTACTGGATCTATTTGGACAAAAATGTACGGCCAATGATCTTTAAATTTTCTTTTTTTGATTCGTAGTGTCCTTGGTGTTTTGACACCAAGGGTCTATGCGGCCCGGGCGATAAGATCAAGTCCAATTTCGTTCTCACCCTTGTAGAGAATTTTGAAGAAATGACGGTACTGGTTTTATTTTTTGTATTATCATCAGTCTTTCTTGTTCCACCCTTTTGTCATGAATTATAGCATCTGTTAGTTTGTCATGTAGTAAACATGTTCCATTTTTCTTCAGTTAATACCCTGCTATGCTAGAGCGAATTTCCTTAAGAAATTTGCCATCGACTCTGTCGACCACGAGAATGAGTTTGTGGTCGAGGTGGTTACGGAAGAAGGGTTAAAATTCAACGTTGATTGTATCAACAAGGATGGCAAAACATATCTTGAAGGCCAATATTGGAGAGAATTTGCTAGAGTCTACAATCTGGATGTTGGAACAGAGCTTGTCTTCTCTACTGACACACAAGGTCCATCTACCCCTCTGACGTCGATCAACCTACCGATCACCCACCCATGTAAGTAACTGCTTATTTGAAGTACTCCCTCCGTTTACAAATATACGATGTTTACAAATATACGATGTTTACGAGTTTGTAGATATGTAGATCCACTAAAATATTTAGGTTCACCCATTTTGCTCGGTTTCTAGTCTACTTTGTAATGTGTAGAATGTCACCGATGGAATTGTCTCTAGTTTTTTTCTTATGAAAAAAGAAGTAGTTGCTTTGTGTTTAGCATGATATTTTTTCCTTGTTCCTAAATAATCTTAATGTTGACGTACCTACCATGCATTAATCTTAATTTTGATTCAGTAATATTCATTTAATTAAGTATTTGAACTTGTACAGCATATTACAATCTGACCCAGGATAAGAAAAGCATACTTGACGCTATGCATGCCACTGATGGAACCATAATTAACTGGAGAATGATGGAGTCAGTGGTCAGCAATGTTGACATCATTGACATGATGGTTGATGAACATGGAGCTGGGCCTTATCAAGTTGGAAAATGTGAGTCTCTGATCCACACATTAAGCTGGACAAATTGCAGGAAGAAAGAGCTGGTAAGTATGAGTGATCTACTTTGTTGTGCCTGTAATTTTCCGATTAACAAATGTTCACATTGTGCATGTGGACCAAGAACAGAAACTCCCGCGACGCCTTGTCCCTGAAGACATGGTTGAATATGGTGATATCACAATTGTGTGTGATAAATACACAAAGGTCAAAGGGTCGTACTCAATTTCTCCTGAGGATGGCCGAGTATGCTGCGCTGGGTGGAGGGAAGTGATGTCACATGAGGAGGATTTTCGGCGAATTGGAGACAAGATGTTTTTCATGCTGTACGTGGGACGTAAGGGGGCTTTCCTATTTGCCTTCTATGTTCCAAATGTGGAACTTTAGTAGCCTTGATCATTTTCACTATGATGGTCATGGGTCATTTGTCGACCTAATAATATGAGATGTTAAGACAATATTTTACGGTCCTTTCATTATGTGACATTAGTATGTCTGAAGACATGGTTAAATGTAATGGTACTATTAAATTTTTTATGAGATGAAATATATTATGCATGTCGTTGCTGCCAATTATAGTGAAATCGTGTTAATTGAGTTCATTGCATCGGTATCTATGAATATTTTATGAGCTAGAATTTTTATGCGTGCACAACTTACTAGACGGACATGTCTGTCGCGTAGGTTGTGTCACGTAAAGAAGTATCTATCTCCAGTAAATCTATTTTGCTGCTCGAAGTAAGTATGACAAAAACAAGCAAAAACATCTAGGTACGACCATATATATCATTGTAATTAAAAATTTTGTGTATAACATGGTTACTGGGAATTGAATGCAACAGTCTCCATAACTAGTATCAAACAGTACAACTGCGTGCTAGTATTTTAGTAACGCATTTTCACAAGGTACTAGTCAATATCACTATCAACATCTGAAATACTCCTCCCAAATTCATCGACAACCGGTTCCAAGTCTTCTTGTTCTTCGTCGCTCAGGTCCATATCATTGTTTACACCATTTTTTCCTACTAGTTGTCTAACAGTCTGAGAGTCAACAAATATCACATCATCAGAGCGATCAGCCATGTCATCTTCATGATCATCAACATATTCATCTTCCTCGTCCTCAATTTGGTGAACAATGGGATCTTCCGAGCCTAGGTCTTCCTGGTATGCACCTGCATTGCCTTCATCATCTTTTTCTGGAACATCGTATACATTCCTGTGCTTGAAAGTTTGCACCACCTTCCAAGGATCACCAAATTTTGTGTCTTCCAAGTAAAAACAAGTATCTGCTTGGTGAGCTAATATTTAAGGGGCGTTCTTGTACCACAATACAGACGTATTGATGCTTTTAAAGTATCCATCATCCTTCATCTCCGTGGTGTTCCTATTTCTAAGGTCAAACCAATCACAGCGGAACAAGAACACGGATCTGTCGCCATGCTTGTTTCTCGGGTACTGTAACTCAAGAACCTCCTTCATCACACCATAGTATTCTTGATCTTGTTTGTCAGAAACGGATCCCCTTGTCATTATGCCTGAGTTTTGAGTCCTCGTGTTCTTCTCACGCTCGACGGAACGGAACCTAGCGCCATTTACATTGCACATAGGGTGTACAACTACACGAGCATCTGGACCAAGTGCTAGTGATTTTAAATCTTCTGGAGCATTGTCCAAATTACTGACATGTTTTTTAAACTACGTAGGGAATTCTTTCTCTAGTTCCGCCTCAATGTTGTTCACACCCCTGTTCTGTAGTTGTTGTCGGAAATTCCTAAAAATCAAAAACAAATTAGTAATGGTACTGCTATAACACAAAATATTACTGAAATTTTTGAATGATTAATAAAAAGGTAAATAGACCTACCGAATATAATTTTGTGCCTCATCACAGTTCTGAAGTACATACCAAACCATACTATCAAATTCTTTGGAAAAATACTTCAACTTGGATAGTCCTAAACCTCTGGCTCCATCTGAAAAAATATCAAACTCTAGCGGATCAACTCTTTGATTCTTATCTTGGTTCCTCTCAGGCTTGTTATGTCTGGTTTCTATGACATCGCCCAAAAATTTAGAGCAATGATGCAAGCACTCATCCACGATATATCCCTCAGCAATTGAACCTTCAGGCCTTGATTTGCTACGCACAGTTGATTTCAGGTACCCGAGCCTTCTTTCAACTGGATACATCCAACCATATTGAACAGGCCCCCTCTGAAGTGCCTCATCAGGTAGATGAATAGCCAGGTGCACCATTACATCAAAGAATGATGGGGGAAATAGCAGCTCAATCTTGCAAAGAATTATGACAATTTCAACCTTCATTCGACGCAGCACAGATGCTCTTAGAGTTTTGGCACACAACTCCCTGAAAAAGTTTCCCAGTTCAGCAATGTTCTCATACATCGCCTTTGATGCAATCCCTCTCAGACCAGCTGGCAACACACGCTGCATAAGTATGTGGCAGTCATGCGTCTTCAGACCGTGCACTTTACCCCCTGGGATGTCCACACATCTTGCTAAGTTTCCAGCAAAACCATCTGTGAACCTAGTGTTGGCCAAATACTTGCACAATTTTTGTTTGCCTTCCTTTTGAAGCGTCCATGGTGCTTTCTCCTTTAAAAAACCCTTGGCCTCAGGTTTCATCCAGAACTTCTTCCTGACATTAAATTTCTCCAAATCCATTCTACCACCAACAGTGTCCTTGTTCTTTCCATCAAGCTCAAGAAGGGTACCAAGGATATTGTCCAATATGTCCTTCTCAATGTGCATCACATCTAGGTTGTGAACAAACTTCAATCTTGACCAGTATGGCAGATCATATAAGTTGATCTTGAGGTGCCAGGTTGGCTCACCAGTCATGCCACGCTTTCTCTTCCTAGTTGATGGATTTTTCCCTGGCCTGTAATCCTGAACTCTCTGTACCCTCTCCTCTCTTTCTGCAAGTGTGAAACTTGTTGGTGCATCCTTAGGTTCAGGTTTTCCATTGAAGGCTCTGCTACTCCTCCACTTGTGATCGTGAGGCAGAAATCGACGATGACCAATATAACCAATTTTATTATGCAAAGACTCGTAGCAAGGATCCTTATCGCAGTGCGCACATGCGAAAAACCCTCTTATGCTACGGCCAGACATCGTGGCATATCCAGGATAGTCATGAATCGACCAAAGAAAGGCAGCATGCAACAGAAACTATCTACATGTGCACGCATCATATGTGCCCACGCCGCTCCATAGCTTCATCATATCTTTTATCAATGGCTGCATAAATACATGAAAATCCTTTCCTAGTGAATTTTTTCCAGGGATTAGCAATGACATCATGAAGTTGGATTGATCCATGCACATCCATGGTGGGAAGTTATATGGAATGACAAAAACTGGCCACATACTGTATGAACTACTCATGTTTCCGTATGGGTTGAATCCATCTGTCGCAATACCAAGCCTTATGTTACGGGCATCTGAAGCAAACCATCCAAACTCCTTGTCAAAGTGCTTCCATGCTTCACCATCAGCTGGGTGCCTCAAAATACCCGGTTGTGCAACCCTCTTCTCCTTATGCCACTTGGTGTTCATCGACGCTTCCTTGGAAACAAAAAATCTCTGTAACCTTGGGATTATAGGAAAGTACCGAAGCACCTTGTGGGGAATCTTTCTCTTTGCTTCCGGGTCTTTCCACCTTGAAAATCCACACTCAGGACAATGAGTTTTTTTGGCATGGTCTCCCCAAAACAGAGCACAGTCATACTTGCAAACATGAATTGTGTCATAACCAAGCCCAACCTCAGAAAGAACACTCTTAGCTTCAGCATAGGACTTGGGAAAATTCACTTTTGGCAAAGCAGCACATAAGACAGCCATAAATTGATCAAAAGCTCTATTTCTGACCCGGTTGTATGATTTCACGTAAAGCATCTTCATAATGAATGACAACCTCGTCTCAGTGGTGCATCCCTCGTGAAGCTCTTTCTTAGCTTCTTCGATGAGTTTCGCATAGAAATTAGTGTCACTTGGGCCTCTGTCACCAGAATCATGCTGCTCATCTAACATCTTGTCAACATGATCATTATGATTCTCATTTCCATCATCATAATCATCATCGTCATCGCTTTGATACAAACTATGATCATAGTTTTCATCAGGACCATCATCTTCTCCATGACAACTCCACTTTGTGTACGAAACAGCCATACCATTGAAGTGTAAGTGATACTCAACAGTTTCCTGAGTCTGGTGCGTAATATTAAGGCATTTTTGGCATGGGCACAATATTGATGCACCTTTGTTGAAGTTTGCACGCGCAAACTCCATAAACTCGCGGACACCTTGTAGGTAAAAAGGGGTGAACTTGCGCCCATGAGTAATCCACTGTCGATCCATCGCCTACAAAAATATATATAATGTGTTCCACTCGAGTCATGATGCCATTCAATTTGTACTAATCGATGTGAAAATTGTTTATCAAAGTCCAAATAAATCACAATGTGTAACATAAACACCAATCCAAATCAATTTCATAACAGATCTCAAAGGAACTCACATGTGCTTCCTATCGCCGTGCGCCAGATCCAGGGAAGCTTATAATAAAGGGCTTCGACAGGCTCAATCTCGGTGGTGACGCGCAGGATGGGCGCGATGCTGCTGAGCATGTACGGACGACCTCGTTGTCGAACCTGCAACTCGCGATTTTCGCGAGAGAACCAAATCCAAGTTGGTGAAGATCGTGATTTGAGCCTGCCGCGAAGCCTCGCTAGCTGGGATCATGATCGATCGTCGTGAACACGTGGCGCAAGTCGCCGGGACTTATAGATGAAGGGCCAGCGAATGTCGTGATCGCCTGGACAAGGGATACCCTAGACGGCGCTCGTTTGCAAGAACAGAGAAGAAAACTGTTTGGAAGATCGCACAAGACCTAACTATAACGATCCGTGTTTGTACATGCCACGTACTGCACATAGAGTTTACAAAATGGTAGGCCAATCAAACAATTCAAAAACCGAACGGTAGCCCAGCGGTAATGAAACGTTTTACTTTGTACTAGGTCCTCGGTTTGAAACCCATCTTTGCCCTTTTATCGTTTTTAACACAATTGCTAACTCGTTGGTCCCACGAACAATCGGTGACGGCTTAATCTACGACGCTCTAGAATCCGTCGTGCGGATAATCGGCGACGGTTTGCCGTGACGCGAAACGCGACCATCACGCATTATCAAGCATACGTGACGCCCAAAACTAATCCGTCACCTATGGTTACTTTCGGTGACGGTTCTGAATTTTGTCACGAGGCAATTCATCACCGATTCTAGGATCTGTTGTAGTGACCGCGTCCACGGTCATGGACAGTTGGAGTGGCCATACTGTTCCGTTGTCAGATGTTTTCAAAATAACTTGTGAATTGAACTATGACTTTGACTTGACCACAACAGGGTTGTGAACATAAAAACTAAGTTCCCACTTAGGTGATGTAGAAAATTAAATTAGTTTTCTTTACTTTTGAACTCAGTATGAAATAAACCTAGCTTTTTTCAAATAAACTTAGAGCTTAAGATTCCTACTAGATCTATCTTACTTGTTAGTGATAGTTTGTGAGTACTTAAAGAGTACTCATGGCTTTGTTCCTGGCTATTACCGTGGCCAGACTATGAGGAGGACTATCAGAAAGATGGGCAGCAGGACGGCTACGACAACTAGGATCATCTCCCATCATCAGCATTGCCCATGACACTGAAGATGGAGCCCACTGCTATGATTATTATTCCGCTGCTTGTTTGTATGAAGACTGGATCATGAGATCCCTTATTTGTGTAAGACCTTATTATGGTTTGTAATGGATGATGTACTGTGATATCCAATCTGTCATGTCTCACAAAAATGGTAATCCCGGGATTACGAGGTATGGCATAACAGGCATCTGGGATTAAAAATCCGGGTGTTGACAGGTTGGTATTCTGAAATTTCTTGAGCTTGGATCCATGGTTATCCTGGTTTCCGTGACCTTGATTATTGTGGGCCATCTGAGCTAGTTGTTGAAGGGTGGCTAGGTTGGCTTGACGTTTGGCTCTACTAGCTTCACGGTCAGAAACTAGCATTTGCAGAATCTGCAGCATTGGGTCCTGAGATGAGCTGCTTCCTCTGGGATTTTTAATCTGAAGATGGAGATAAATAATGAGATAAGAGGGAAATTTCTAAGGTTGATGGCTTTGTTTCAAAAAACTTCAAACTTTGAGTTTGACTCAGGTTTTGAAAACTAACAACTTCCTCTCATTCATTCATTCATTCATTCAAAGCACACAATACAAACACACACCACAACACCAATAGAAAACATATGGTTTTAAGAACCATTCTGTGAAACTACGATACAGTGGGACTGGATACAACTCATTCCTACGGTAGTGCTTAAGTGCATCTAATCATCATCAATGAAGTCGGAATCATCATCACCAGTGTGGAACTCCATGGCATCATCCTCCAGGTAGTCATCATCATCTTTGAGGTAAGAGTAGAGATCTCCACGGATATCTTCACGTTCCTCCTCCTTCACTTCAAGTTGGATCTCTTGTTCGCGGATGGTCTTCTCGAGAGTGGCCACCTTCTTGCGAAGATGATCGATGATGTGATCCTTCTTGTCACACTAATGGCGAAGTGATTGGCGTTCCTGGCGAGGATGGCGAGGGTCTGATCTTTCTTGACTACAATGGCATGGTTGTGGTTGGCGTAGGCATGAGCATTGTCCAACTCTTGCTGTCTATCATACAACATGAAGTCGAGATTATCCACTTGGTGCTTCAGCTCCTGGTGTCCTTGCATCTCCAAGGGCATTCCCATAGAATCACGCCTTAGTGAGCAAAGCGAGTTCCTTGGATCTTGTTGATGTTTTGCCCACATAGACGGGTAAGAGCTTCTTGCATAGCCCTGGCTAATCCATCTAGCTAGTTATTCTCCAGAACTCTGAATTGGATATTCTCCGAAGTGGGTGCTTCCATCTTGCCTCTGAGATCTGCAATTATTAGCCACGGTAGTTCTCCTCCTTGTTGATAATTGAGTTGGGCACCGAAGAATTCCGGGTGCGGGCGCTCAAGATACTCTGCGAGTGCATCGAGATCCCTCTCAAAGATCAGGTGACCTCCATTTCCCAGCTGGTAGAACATGCTATACTTTACCTCCATCTATAAGAATTTAGGGTGAGTAAGTTAGTGCAGTGATCAAGTGTGTCAAATTTTATGTATGATTGCAAGAATTTTTGAGGAACATGATTTTTTTTGAAAGAATCTCAAGGATAAGAGTGGGAATATGTTTTCATAAATATTCACTTCTTTTGTTTTGGAACTAAGTTTTTGTTCAGCCATCCATTCTAACTAGGGTCTCCTATGGTCAGGATGGCTCTGATACCAACTTGTCAACACCCGGATTTTTAATCCCAGATGCCTGTTATGCCATACATCGCAATCCCAGGATTACCATTTTTGCGAGACATAATAGAATTGGTACCACAGTACATCATCCATTACAAACCATAATAAAGGTCTTACAAATAAAGGTTCTCATGATCTAGTCTTAATACAATCAAAGCAGCGGAAAATAAACATAGTAGGGGATCCATCTTCAGGGTCACGGGTAATGCTGACGATGGGAGATGATCCTAGTTTTCATAGACCTCCTGCTGTCCATCTTCCTGGTAGTCCTCCTCATAGTCTGGCCACGGGAATAGCCAGGGACAAAGCCATGAGTACTCTTTAAGTACTGGCAAACTATCACTAACAAGTAAGATAGATCTAGTAGGAATCTTAAGCTCTAAGTTTATTTGCAAAAGGCCAGGTTTATTTCATACTAAGTTCAAAAGTAAAGAAAACTAATTTAATTTTCTACATCACCTAAGTGGGAACTTAGTTTTCATGTTCACAACCCTGTTGTGGTCAAGTCAAACTCATAGTTCAATTCACAAGTCATTTTGAAAACATCTAACAACGGAACAATATGGCCACTCCAACTGTCCATGACCGCGGACGTGGCTATTCGAATAGTTTGAAACTCTGCAGAGGTGGTACACTTTCACCACAAAATTCGATACATCCATCAAGGGTAACCCTGAATCATCATAACCTTTCAATTACACACTCAAGGATAGGCACCTCCCCTATGAGCTTGGCCTCCCAGCCATGGCCATCTGCCATCCTAGGCACTGCATAGGTGGACATTCACACTCACGAGGTAGCCTCAGCTCAACCTCTTTCCGTGAGGGAACCCATACTAAGGCATATAAACTTCCAATTAATCCCTACCCAATTCAGGTATTGTGGTTGTATGGTAAAATTGGAATGGTATCGCATCCGAACCCAACCATCAGTTTTTATAAAGGGCCAAGGCTCATGCCTCAACAAGTTTCATCATCAAATCCTTTTATGTTTATAACGCATGTCAAAACATTTCAATAGAATGAATCCTCATTCCAAGGTTTTAACAATCATTTTCACCAAGTATTCCCATCTAAAGTGATCAACTTTTATGCTTAGCACTAGCCACTATAGTTGAGGGTATTCACTAATGAGGGGTGCTAATCAAGTGTAACTATCCAACTCTAGTTTTATGACTTTTGATGACATCTAAGTATAACTACTTAGGCCTAGTTTTATACTCTTTATTGTATCTATACTATTTTTCCAATAATCACAAAGCACTAACTAAAAGTAAAGAACTTTGGTAAAGTAAAATAATAAAGCTTGCAAGTAAAACTTAGGATTGGTATAAGCAAAGTTGTATAACCAAGCATGCCTAATGCATCTTGCATAGGTTATCTTGCAAGGATGGCTTGCATAGTTAACTTGTAGTGTTAGGCTTGCATAGCTAATGATGGCTTGCCTTGCGTAGTGCAGTGATTATAGTTCTCTTCTTCTTCGTAGTACTCCTCCTCCTCGTATCCTAGTTCGGTACTATTGTCTATAAATGAATGCGAGGTACACAATCACCAAAAAATACTTAACTACTTCTATTTATCACACTAAGGCTCACACTTGATGATCTAGCATCATCACAATCATTACATGAAATAAAGACCTAGTTTTATTTATCTTGTTTTAGAAAAGTAATTTCTACTCATTGAAAATACTTAAGATTTAATATTCTCCAATTAAAATATGGGATCATGTCGACACATGTCATCACCACATATTCTAATACTTGTGAATGTGATTTAAAGTGTTGGTCATATTTTATAAAGTTTAAAATTACTATTTAATACAATTAAAGTGAATAGAAATGCCTAAATAGCATTGTTTTGGTACTATTCCAATGTCACTGCATGCAAACCTAAATATTTTTACATATTCAGATAGACCTTGTCAAATGTGATTTTTGAGAGTTGGAATCAACTCAAAAGCATTTATGGTTGATTTTTGAAAAATGTTTGAATGTGGAAAAGTCGTTGTCTTGTTATTTTTGGTATAGGTGATCTATAATTTCAAATGATTTGAATCCAATGGTCTTGGATAGATATTTTGTATAACTTTCTAACAAAATTGGAATCATGCAATTCGGTTTAGTGAATCTCTTTGAATTGATTTTTGAATCTACTGAAAGACTCTAGATTTAACTAAATTGGAAAAATTCTATTTGAATCTACGGGCTCTGCGCGGGAAACCAAATGGGCCGGCCCAGCTGCACTGCGCTGGCGCAGCGGGCTACTGCCAGGACAGTTCCACTAGTCAGCGACTTATTCTAACTAAAATGGCATCTTTCAATCTGGGTCGTGCAATTAGACTAGGATCTAACGGCTGACATGCATCGTCTACGACGAACAGCTCCGACGAGACTGAACCCTAACGGTGACGGTGGGGGTACGTTGTTGGGTCCGCAGCATAGAAAACAAAAAATTTCCTACGGTGTCAACTATACGCCAAGATCTATCTACTAGGTACAAAGCAACGGGTGGACATACATCCAACAAGAACTTACCCTCGAAGACAATGAGTTTTGTTAACGAGTAGGAACTCGTGGTTGATGTAGTCGTACACTTGCCAATCTCAAGATCGTGAGGAAGTCCGAGCGCCGCAACTCAGCAGCGCATCCGTACTCGTACATACGTTCAAGCCACTGGACAACCTCCACCTCCTCGCTCCAGCGATCCAGCGGAAGCAGCAACTCCTTCCAGACGAAATGCCACCGGGAACATGTATCTCGCTAATCCGAGACCATGGGGGAATAATTCTAGAGGGGGAGAGAGATCCTTCACAAGGAGGTGTGTGGATGAAGGAGGGAATGGGTGGCCTTTTATATGAGGAGGGGGTGCCCCTCCTCTCCATGGCCGGCGCATGGGGAGTGACCCCTCACCTCCCCCATTCATGTGGTGGTAACCCCTCCACATTAAAATTCCTCTTCACATTCCCTTTTAAAGTCTCCACTTTAAATGCATTAAAATTCCCCAAATTTAATGCTCTCTCATTTAATAAAACTCTTTTATTAAATTTATTCAGAATTTTGTTAATTACTTTAATTAACAAACATTCACATATAGCCCCTTGCAATATTTCAATATCACATGCAGAACCACTTTCTGCAATTTCACCCGAAACAATTTCCAGTTTCTATTGAAACAATTCCTGCGCTTTGCAATTCTTTCGTCTGAAACATATGTGCTCCAAAATAGTGTTCGGTAACTCTTAAGTGTGTCACCCTACGGTTCACGAATAATGCAGACATGATCGAGACCCTTCTCCGATCAATAATCAGCAGCGGGACCTGGAGATCCGTACTGACTCCTACACATTCAACGATGACTTCTGTGATCGTGAGAACCTTTAACGCTTGTAACTAAATCCCTTTGTCTCGTGATATATTACGGTTTGATTGTATTAAGACTTGATCATGAGATCCTTTATTTGTAAGACCTTTATTATGGTTTGTAATGGATGATGTACTGTGGTACCAATTCTGTTATGTCTCACAAAAATGGTAATCTTGGGATTGCGATGTATGGCATAACATGCATCTGAGATTAAAAATCCGGGTGTTAACAAGGACTAGAGTCTCCATCCCAAAGGACAGGAGTCTCTGGGGTCCAGACTTCGGACATGACTCCGGGGGAGCCTCTAGATGGTCCTACTACACTCCTCGAAGTCTGATCCAGAATTTGGGCAGGAGTGTCCCCCCCGAGTCTCTGGGGTGCAACACTGGAGTCTCCGCCACCTCGAAAACTGACAGAAAACCAATACAAAAACGACCATAATTTTTTGCATCAGGACACCGATTTTGATGACCTTGAGCTTGTTGCAAAGATAGTAATAAGATCTAAAAGATCATGTAGGGAAATATCATAGTCCAACAAGGAAGGATAGAATAAAATGATGAAGGGGTTAACCTATCTATAAAAGACAAACATGTAAAACCTCACAGTCAAAAACGCAATAGATAATGCACATGTAATCCTTTTTCGATGAACTTGATCTTGTCATGGAGATTAAAACAAGCTATAAATACTCTCATGGATAAGAACCAAATAAAAACAAAGAAATATGATGCCAAGTATGCAAAGGTTTGTTCTCTCTAAAAGATATGATCAAGTTACTCACTCGAGAGCCCCTTTTGATAGTACGGTTATCTATCCTATAAACCGGTCTCCCAACTAACAACATGAGACCGGAAAAGGGAGAACCTATCAATATCATACCTTTTCCTTGAGCATGGCACTTGATCTTTATGTAGATGACCTTATCCTCCTCGAGATGGAACTTCTTTCTTAATTGCTCTTGCTCGCGCTTGCTTGATGAAGACTTGCGAATTGCTCCCCATACACCACGGGGAAACCCCTTCTTTGAACTTGTCTTCATCAATCCATGATCACCGAGTATGGCAAGCTTCAAGCATGTGTTCTCCTAGAGAAGGCGCATTTTAAGCTTGCACTTCATTTCTTCTAACTCCATTAGGATGATGTCTTGAATATATACATGAGGAACTCCATCTTCTTCTTCAATACACTCTTGATCTTATTTTCTTTATTCTTTTTCTTCTTCTTCTTCTCCAACATGATTCCAATAGGCCCAAAGCCCTTGGACATTGCTTCTTCTTCATTTCTTCTACCTTGAAGCCAACACATGGTCCAAGCAATGTCAATGGACAGTTCGTACAAGTGTAACTCAATGCACACATTAGTCCAAAGAGATTGTCATTAATTACCAAAACCACACATCGGGGAACACATGCCCTTTCAGCAGCCCTCCCTCGGTTACTCCCTTGGATTGATTCATGTCGATCTCAACCGCTCGTCGACGAATCTGCGAGCTCTAGAAAGCAGACCATGATTCGCTTGCGAAGCAAACTATGGGTGTTGTTTCCCATATTTATCCTCTTTCAAGATCCATGCGTGCACTGCACTTATATGTGGGCTGGGTATGGAGGATGGTAAGGGGATTTTGCATAGGGATCTACTGAATGTGTTGCGACATGCAGATGTAAGGAATTGGGAAGATCTTATTGGTCTGAGATGATATGGACTAGAATCTCTGTTAGAATTACAATGGTAAGAGCTAAGAGTTTCGCTTTGCTACACAGAACACCTAGAAACATTATTGATTTATATTTTATCTACGCATCTTCAATCCTCGATCGTGATGGAGAGTTGTTTACACTCTACTTCTGAATTTGTCACAAGCTTCTTCTTCTTATAATGAAACACTCCAGTAAAACACACTCTTCGTTTTTTAAGGTAACTTGATAAGACTAGTAGAGTAACTTGATAAGCTTTAGTACTTCACCTGACCTATTATTGTATTGTACATTAAACTACACCGTTTTTCTTCAAGCAGAGATGTAACTATTCTTTGCTCTAATAGGGCACCGTAAAGCCAACACTAAGTCAAATCAAGATCATGAGATAATATAATTCCATGATTGAAGCTATCCAAAACCTATGCCATCTTGTTGATGGTAGTTTCTCTTACACAACTACTAATTATTAGAAAATAATATGTAACTATGATTTCTTACTACAAATCTACTTATTACCTAGCTTGTCGATGGTAATTCATCTTATAGAAAATTAATTATCACAAAAAATATAATACTATGATAAATTGTGCATGATTTCTCTTAATTTCTCTAGTTCATTTTACTCTGAATGGCACAAACCATGAATCCATGATCCTAACTCAATCTTAGAATTTTACCAATGGGATTGACCACAAATGTAGGCATGAATTAACTATAGGGCTCTTAGTGTGCATCCTCTGTGATAAAAAACAGTCCCCGTCATGAGATGACCCTCAAGAATTAGTAAATAAAGCACCAGGTATGGGATAGTTAGAAAAACTTGATGGACATATGAATTACGGAATTACTGAAGGAAAAATGCACATAATAATAGTTGTAAAGTAGTTGTTTGGACTTAATTGAACTAATATAGTTGTTAGAGGCAATGGAGGAAAGCATGTACCAGCTCCGTGGACAACTTGGCAAACTCATCTTTCATCAGTAGCTCATCAACACCCGCGGAACACACAGAAGTATAGAAAGTATAGTGTGTCAGTGGCATTTCCAACTGGAAACTTGTACTATATTGAACTGACCAGCACATCTCAAGTACAATTCAAAGTACCTAGACAATAATCATGACTTATGATATTTGAATTTCTCCATGGTGCAACAACAGCTTGAGCTGGTCTTCTTCTCTCTTCAACCTAATATGGCAATCATAGTGTAAAAGGTTATCCCTGCTATAAATAAAACTTAAAAAATCAGTTTGTAGAATCTCAGTAGAGAATAGAAACATAAGCATATTGCAAAGATTTAAAAGCTATGCGAGAACACACTGTGAATTTGTGACAAATTCCAGAATTATAATCTATTTTCCACACGAAAAAGTTTGATAACTGCAGAAAACAAATTTGCGGGATTTTTCTGAAATATTTTGGCAGTACACAAGTTCCTCAACAACAGTCAAACCTTCCCTGATATTTTGTTGTATCAATCATTAGCGCTGAAAGAACAGTGAACAAGAAAGAAAAAAGTGAGAAATCAACAAACCAACCTGAAATCCCCAAGCATAAACTCTACCGTCATTTTGCCTTCCAAGGTCCACAAAGAACTCGCACAGTACAAATCAATCATAGTGGACTCCAGAATGCCTTTTAAGCTTGCAAGACAGAGCGTGAGTAGAACGAGAGAATAAGTCACCTGTGGCTTGTTGATGATTCCAATTCCACCCGATCTAAACTCTTCTCCATTTTATTCGCCATCTCTTTATCCTTCCGTCTCTGTTGTCGTGCAAAGCTTAGCATCCCTGCAACCACTCTCACCCTGCTACCTCCTCGCGGCCACACTCCGCGGTTGCCATTTAGAGATTCACACCAGTGACGAGGAAATCGGAACATGCCAAGATCCCTAGCACATCAATGACTACCTTCCTGTGGCGCTGATCCACACCGTGCAGGATCCGCTAGACCTCTGCCGCTGCTAGATCCGTGGCTAGCGTCATAGCTTAGAAGTTTAGGGCATGGAGAGACTCGAGAGATGAGAAGGAGGTGTGGGGCATTGGCACAGTGCTTGCGGAAGAGATTGGTGCCGACCACGAGGAAGAGAAAGATGCGCCTATGGTAAGATGAGATGAGAGTGGGAGGGATCGACAATGAAATCGGAAATGCTCGAAGGAAATCACAGAGTGATTTATCAGCAAGCGAGATCATCAGGACAGGTGGGACTAGGAGAGGGGGGCGCGATGAAGGATGAGGACGGGCGGAGCGTGCTTGATGAAGGCAAAGATGGAGTGGCAGAAAATGGAACGGTGAAATTCTTTTTAGATAGTAGAGATACAGAAACACATGCGGTCAATAAGGAAACCACTATGCGAAGGCCCTGTATTTCGGAGACGGTTGGATTTACGAAATCGTATGCCCCATCACACACGACAGGTTAAACAGTGGGTGCTCATCTCCTACCCACAGGTAGCGACAGTTCGATTCACGTGTAAACGGCGATTTCCACCGTGTGCGAAGATCTGATTTGTACTAGTGAAAGTAGTTTCTAACTTATAACCACCACGTAGTGTTGCAAATGCATTTGGCAACTGGTTACATGGTAACAATCACAAGTTTAAAATTCTTATTAGGGTGAGATTGCCGTAATATGGTCACTTTGGCTATATAGAAATAACAAGATTTTTAATGGTAACTTTTTTCCTATTTTGTAGGTAATCTACCAGTGCACTCATTTGGTATGTTCTAGGTCATCTATACAACAACACATGAATAATCACAACCTTCTTGTGGAGGTGTCTAGGATATGACACGGGACATTTTTATCCCACATGCATGAATGATAGTGTGATCTACCGACTGGACCTCCAACATCATAGGCTTCACACAAGCTCCGTTTTGTTTTCGTATTTCGTCGATGTAAATTTTGTTACTTTTTATGGCTGTGTGCATCTTATTCATGCGGAGGCTAAATATTCTCACGAATTGTATCTTGGCAATGCCATATTTAAGTAATAAAGCCCTTTATCGGAAAAATACCATCTGGAACCACGAGAGGTATGCTTCTGTCCATCGCACGTCAAGCATACACATGCCTACATCCATTCTCTTGTAGTAGTACTTGAGATTAGAGAAAACAAGGGCTCACAAAGTCTGATTTAATTTACTTTTAACACACACGTAGAGCAAAAAAAAAAAAGTGTATTAGTGGGCTGCACCAGATCAACTGGATCCAGCAATTGATTTCCCATTGGAGTGGAAAGTTTCTTTATTATTACCACTATTAGTCTGAAGCTTCGACGCTAGCTGGAATAAAACATTTGCATACAGGGCGGAATAAGATATTCGGCCCAGTTTTATGAAGGTGAAAGATCAACCTTTTTAAGAGTGACATGTATAAAAAAATTCCATGGAATAACCGTGGAATCCTGGATCGTTTTGCACGGCACGTATTATTGATGCATTATTGCTTAATAACGGACATCTTACCAGAATATGGATACGTATTTCAGTGTATTGATTGATGATGTTTCTTCATCTATTTTGTGCTATATCGGCTCATTTAGATCGACTTTGAGTAGTAGGAAAGGATATGTGACATAAAACGGCATGGGACGAAAAATGTGAAGGATAATCCGGCGCTGAAATGAAAAGTGGGCCGCCCCATAATGCCAAGGTGATGACCATGCCACTGTGGGCGGTGTATAGTATTCGTGTGTCCAGCAGGCTGCTGCTTGTTGACTAGCCAGATAGCCTAGCTCCGAACGTGATTGAGCCACGGTTTGTGAGCTGACCCAAAGGTTAGCAGCGACGCGATACAGTAACTGAGCGCTTCGGAGCGGCCCCGCGTATTTCACGTACGCAATCTGACGCTCTGGCCCAATCTTGCCATGGAGATGTGACACATGAAGCCCGCAACCCGCAGGACAATTAGATCACGAGTTCGTGACACTGCAAGTCGATCCAATAGTACACTCGCCTCCGTTTGTGGGTTTCTTCATCAACCGACGACCTCAACACCACCATGGATGATATCGACAAAGAATAGGCTGCTGCTGCGGTGATGATCTTCCTAGTCAACTTGTACATATTATTCCTCTCTTTGTAAATCTAGTTTTTGCTAGATTTACAGATATACTAGATGTGCTTCTTTGATTGCAAGTGTTTAGATCTACTAGTGCTTATATACTCTTAATTTCGGTAAGTAATCTCATGCGGAAATTGTCTAATAATCCAATATAGTATTAGTATTGATGCATTATTGCTTAACGGACATCTTACCAGAATATGGATACGTATTTCAGTGTATTGATTGATGATGTTTCTTCATATATTTTGTGTTATTGGCTCATTTAGATCGACTTTGAGTAGTAGGAAAGGATATATGACATAATAAAACGGCATGGAACGAAAAATGTGAAGAATAATCCGGCGCTGAAATGAAAGTGGGCCGCCCCAGAATGCCAAGGTGGTGCCCATGCCACTGCGGGCGGTGTATAGTATTCGTGTATCCAGCAGGCTGCTGCTTGTTGAAAAGCCGGATAGCCCAGCTCTGAACGTGATCGAGCCACGGTTTCTGGGCTGACCCAAAGGTTAGCAGCGACGTGATACAGCAACCGAGCGCTTCGGGGCGGCCCCGAGTTTTTCACGTACCCAATCTGGCCCTCTGGCCCAATCTTGGTATGGAGAGGTCACAGACGAAGCCCGCAACACGCGGGACAATTAGATCACGGCACTGCAAGTCGATCAAATAATACACCGGAAGAGGATTAGATGAATGACCGCTAGGTTGCGGTAGATCCATGATGATGGTTCCAGCGATGGTAGCTGTGATGACGGTTCACACGAGCATCTTGCCATCCCAGTTGCAATGGGAATGGAGAGGGTGGAGATTAATTTCCCAGTTGCAATGGGAATGGGGAGGGTGGAGATTAATTTGACGGCAGGACTGATAGTACTAGATGGTATAACTATTAAGCGAGTCCGTAAACTTTTGATGAGGTTAAGTAATGCAGTACGTCCGTAGTAACTTTTGATTTTCTCACTCCGTCCAAAAATAACTGACTTGAATTTATCTAAATTCGAATGTATCTATACACTAAAATATTTCTAAATAAATTTAAATCTATAAATTGAAGCCACTTATTTTTTAACGGAGAGAACTATCTAATATACTCGATACATCCAACCTAAATTACTTATTTTAGGGCCCGAGATTAGTACCAGTATGTAGCATGCGTGATTAGCCCCCCTCCTCAATTGGCAGCTATATAGATGTCACAATGACAGCGTTATCAAGAATTCAGAATAACACTATTAGTACGTCTGGTTCACAAGCATGTAGCAGTAGACTTGTTTTACATGTTTGGTGACAACCGCTCTTTTGTACGTGACCGAAAAGATAATATCAGTTTATGCTGGTTGCCGCTACGTGATCAGCATGGTAGGGATGCACACGACCAAAGAAGATAAGAACGCTGCACGCCTGCACGGTCCCGGGTCCCGACAGATACGTGCATCGCGTGGCCAGTTTTGTACTAAGTACCTAAGACTAATCATTAGAGCGCTGGGGATCTGTCCAACTTAGCAATTTTGGTCCTAACAAGTGGGTCTCACTGATCAGAAATGGTGTCAATTTGCTCCAAATTGAGTCTTAGTGCGAATTGCAATAAATTTACAGAATAGTTGTCATATTTTATGATTTCGTGATCAGTACATGTAGTTCCTGGCTAAACAAGTAGGACAGTAATGTGGAGGGCATGTTCTCTCTAGGGATCCCACCTCGACTAACACAAGAAATTGCCAGGGTTTTTCATCGTGGGCGCTGGCAAGTTGCCATGTGGCACAAAAAACAAAAGTTGACATCCATATTGTACACCTGAAAATCCAGAAGTTGCCAACCACCATGCCCTTGAAAATCTAGCAGCTCCTGATACGTTTGATCCGCGGGATGAAAATCCTAATGTTTGTCCCTCTCATTTAGGAACAAGTAAAGAGAATAGAGAATTAATTTTCAAGATCGATGATCCTCCCTTGCTTCGCCTCCTATAGTGCGATGAGGAGGGGTATGGGAGGAGCCAAACCCTAGCCCACAGTCACCACCCCTCCCCAGAGGCTTCCACTGGAAAGACGCGTGCGGCGCTAGTGAAGGGTGCGGCGCGGATTTGGCATCTAGGGGCCTATGTGTGGTGGTTTGGAGGGAGCTGCACCTGATGGTGAGAGGAGCGTCCACCCACGACGAGAAGTAGCAACAGAGCGGTGGAGCACATTGGGGGGCATAGGATTGCGACATGGGGCTCTAGAGGAGGCGGCACATGGAGCAAGGTGACAACGCAAAATTGCGGCGGTGCGGGCTTGTACCAATCTAAGGAGGCAGACATGATGGCACGGTAGAGGTATTTCTTGTGTTACATCTCGGAGGTGGCGATTGTGCTATGACAGAGGCATCGTGGGTGGAACCAGAGTCTGTGGTGTGGCCCATATCTGGGCCCATCTGAGGCCCGATATCTTCCCATTCTTGAGAGAGTCGTGGTGTGTCGACACTTCACTCGCTCACTCCCCGATTGGTGTTGTCCTTGAAATGAAGGCTAGGTCTGGAGTTGGATCGACGCGATGGCGGCGTCCTTGACGTCGTCATTCCGATGCGGAGCATTGTGTGAAACACGACGTGGAGGTTGCTCGCCGTTGTCCAAGGTTGATCTTCAGGGGCACAATGCGCGCCATTGTCTTGAGTCTAAGATGATGTCTTTCTTGGGCTGACCAAGTCCCGAAATCTACTCTTCTTGATGAATGGTTCGTCGACGAGGAGTGTCCAGGTGAAGCTTCGATCTTCGGAGGTGTCCGGCTTTGATCGAGACATGGCCTTGTTGCTTAGTTTAGGACAAACTTTTTTGTGTTATAGTTATTACTCCCTCCATAAACAATTATCTCGCATCCTAGGTTTAGTCAAAGTCAAAATTTGTAAACTTTGACCACATATTTAGAAAAAAATATCAACACAAAAAATATATAATCTATCGTATTAGAATTTTCATAATCTATATTTTTATATTATATACACCGAAAACAATAGATGTCAAGCATAATCAGTTGGTGCGGAACCATTCATTATTACATGCGGCCACGCCAAGGTGCGGTGACAAGGCAATGAGAAAGACCAATTATCGCAGCGGTGGTAGGGCCGATTGAGGCATATACTTACGGCGACCACAGTTGTATATTTTTCAGTTGCTGGAGAATCGGACAAATGGCTGGATGATTATATTTGCGATGAGCATCTCCACGTGGTTAATTCGTCGCTATCAGTTCGGAGCCGCAGGAGCGATCGATGGTGTACTGGGGATTGAACCTATATATCTCCACGGATACCTCGTGCTAGAAAACGATTTTATCACCTTTTATACTTACAAGAATCACAATGTTTGGATGGCCGTAGAAGTAGAAATAGAATAGATAATGGAGATGAGGTAATTCCAACCTACCTACGTCTCTCCCACCTAATATCCCTAGGTAATTAAGAACACAATTGAGATCGTTCTCCTTGATCCATCCTACGCTATCCCTAATTAAGATATAATACTAGTGTCCACATTTCATATCTTATCTTATCCACGTATTAGTAATAATCAAACCGATTGATCACACACAAGTAAACACCAGATTCCATGGTCGTCCACACAGTAGCCAACGCTAGCTCGCACACCCAACCCCTCCATCCATCTATAAATAGCACGGCTGCTCTTCAGTTTCTCACACACCATCCACAGCCAGCTACCTACACTACCACCACTACAACTCTTTTTCTCTCTTGCAAGCATACGATCGAAGATGTTCGGCGGCCTGGATATCATCGGCAACCTGACGGGAGGAGCCCATATCAAGGGCTCGGTGGTCCTGATGCGCAAGAACGCGCTCGACTTCAATGACTTTGGCGCCACCGTCATGGACAGCATCACCGAGTTCCTCGGCCGTGGCGTCACCTGCCAGCTCATCAGCTCCACCGTCGCCGATCCCAGTGAGCAGAACTCTCCCTGCAATTAATGGACTTTTGATGCGACACACTAGCTAGCTCTCACTTACACTATTTGTATACGTGTGTGTTGTGCAGACAATGGCAACCGTGGAAAGGTGGGCACTGAAGCGAGCCTGGAGCAGTGGATCACGAGCCTGCCATTGATCACGGTGGGCGAGTCCAAGTTCAACGTCAAGTTCGACTGGGACGTGGAGAAGCTGGGCGCCATCATCGTCAAGAACAACCACGCCTCCGAGTTCTTCCTCAAGACCATTACCCTCGACGATGTCCCCGGCCGCGGCACCATCGTCTTCGTCGCCAACTCATGGGTATACCCCCAGGGCAACTACCGCTACAACCGCGTCTTCTTCGCCAACGATGTGAGTTTGCTCGCCAGACTTACAGTATGTTGTTTTAATGGAAGAAACATTGTTGCTTGGTCGCCGACTCCGTACAACCTGCGTAGACCTACCTGCCCAGCAAGATGCCGGCGGCGCTGAAGCCTTACCGCGAAGACGAGCTCCGGAACCTGAGGGGCGACGACACGCAGGGACCGTACCAGGTGTACGACCGTGTCTACCGCTACGACGTGTACCACGACCTCGGTGACGGCAGACAAGTCCTCGGCGGCTCCGAGGATTTCCCCTACCCTCGCCGTTGCCGCACAGGCCGCAAGCTTTCACAAACCAGTGCGTTTCCGTGTCTCTCCTCCACCCGTTGTTGAATATTTAATAGCACTCGAGTTACCAGCAAATCATATCCTTGCATGCGCAGATCCCGAACGCGAGAGCCGGCCTTTGCCGCTGATCCAGAGCATCTACGTGCCGCGGGATGAGGTGTTCGGGCATCTCAAGCAGTCGGACTTCCTCGGCTACTCACTCAAGGCGCTCATTGACGGCATCATTCCGGCAATCCGCACGTACGTCGACTTCTCCCCCGGCGAGTTCGACTCCTTCCAGGACATCCTCAAGCTCTATGAGGGCGGCATCAAGCTGCCCGACATCCCGGCCCTGGAGGAGATGCGCAAGCAGTTCCCGCTCCAGCTCGTCAAGGATCTTATGCCCATGGGCGGCGACTACATCCTCAAGCTTCCTAAGCCACAAATCATAAAGGGTATGTTACTTAATGATTAATAGATTCACATGTTTATACTTTGTACCTCATTGATACACAAGCTTATGTGAAATTATGCACGTCGCAGCCGACGAGAAAGCATGGATGACTGATGATGAGTTTGCGAGGGAGTTTCTTGCTGGCGTGAACCCGATGATGATCACACGTGTCACGGTGAGTCGACGAAAATCGGTCAACCAATTGTAGTTTGCGTAGGAGGAGATTCTTGCAGTTTTTGTGCATAGAGTTGCATTTTTCTAATGAGTTAGCTACTAACTGAGAACAAATGGTCCAATCAATTAACTGGATGGATGGATGCAGGAGTTCCCACCCAAGAGTACTCTTGATCCCAGCAAGTACGGCGACCACACCAGCACCATCACCGAAGATCACATCGGGAAGAACCTTGAGGGCCTCACCGCGCAGAAGGCGGTCGCCAGCAACAGGCTCTACATCCTTGACCACCACGACCACATGATGCCATACCTCATCAAGCTCAACAACCTTGACGACACCTTCCTCTATGCCACGAGGACTTTGCTCTTCCTAAGAGGTGATGGCACGCTAGCGCCAATCGCCATTGAGCTGAGCACACCTCTCATCCAGGGCGACCTCACGACCCCGAAGAGCACCGTGTACATGCCATCTTCCACCGGTGTCGAGGCCTGGATATGGCAGCTCGCCAAGGCCTACGTCTGTGTGAACGACTACGGTTGGCACCAGCTGATCAGCCACTGGCTCAACACGCACGCCGTGATGGAGCCCTTCATCATCGCCACAAATCGGCAACTGAGCGTGACCCACCCGGTGCACAAGCTCCTTCACCCACACTACCGTGACACGATGAACATCAACTCACGGGCACGGGAGTTGCTCGTCAACGCCGGCGGGATCATCGAGACAACCGTATTCCAGCGCAAATACGCCATGGAGATGTCATCCGTCACCTACAAGAACTGGAACTTCGCGGAGCAGGCCCTCCCCGACGATCTAATCAAGAGGTAAGTAATAAACAAACAAATCAAAGTAGCACCGTTCCATAACTACTTCAATGGTAATGAACTAATGACCATCAAATCCAGGGGCATGGCCGTGCGAGACCCATCAAACCCAAACAAGGTCAAACTGTTGCTGGAGGACTATCCTTATGCGGTGGACGGGCTAGCCATTTGGCATGCCATCGAGCAATGGGTGCAAGAGTATGTAGCCATCTACTACCCCACTGATAGTGTGCTTCAGGGCGACGTGGAGCTGCAGGCATGGTGGAAAGAGGTTCGCGAGGTCGGGCATGGCGACCTCAAGGATGCGAAGTGGTGGCCAAAGATGGAGACCGTGGTGGAGCTGGTCAAGGCATGCACCACCATCATCTGGATAGGATCCGCGCTACATGCGGCTGTGAATTTTGGGCAGTACCCATATGCAGGTTACCACCCTAACAAGCCATCAGTAAGCCGTCGGCCGATGCCAGAGCCAAACACTGAGGAGTATGCGTTGCTAGCTCGTGCCCCGGAAAAGGTGTTCATCCGCACCATCACCAACCAGTTCCAGGCCCTCGTCGACATATCATTGCTGGAGATCCTGTCCAAACACTCATCTGACGAGGTTTACCTCGGGCAACGTGATACACTGGAGTGGACCTCAGACGCCAAGGCGCTAGAGGCATTCAAGCGGTTCGGTGCCACATTGGAAGGCATCGAGAGTCAAGTGGTGGCCTTGAATGGAAACCCTCAACTCAAGAACCGCAATGGGCCGGCAAAGTTCCCGTACATGCTACTATACCCAAACACCTCTGACAACGCGGGTGATGCCACTGGGCTTACGGCCAGGGGCATCCCCAACAGCATCTCCATCTAATGAGATATGTGGAGGAGGGCGTTGTGCCAGCATGTGAAGTTTGGAGTGTGTTTACAAATTTGTGATCATTAAATGAATAATCGATGTATGATGGTCTTTGTATAATTTCCCTTCCAAAATTTCGTAATAAATTAAGCTTTCTGTATACAAGTTTTTCCATGATTTATATCCTTTCCTAGTTGTGCTATCTTGCTATTTATATGGGTCCATGCTTAAGGTTAAAGCTCATCTTATCTTATACATAGTATATGATTTTATAAGACAAGTGAGTCTGATCTTATGGCTAAAGTTCACCTTATATAGTAGTAGGGCAGTAATGTGGAGGTAATTGTTTCTCCCGGCGACTCACACAAGAAATTGTCATGGTTTGTTTTGCTATGGGGCCCAGACAATATGCCATGTGTCACAAAAAAGATGTAGTTTCCACCTACCATATACATAATAATCCGGAAGCTCATGGTACGTTTGCTCGCGGGATATTAAAATCCTAACATTCGCTCTCCAAGGAGATGAGGGGGGATACAAACCCTAGCCCACCACCTCCATCCCTCTCCCTCACCTCGTCGTCCCCTAAGGCGGCGGACAGAAAGCCACGCATGACGATTGCACCCATGGGTGAAGTTCCCCTTCTTGGAGGAGTTGTCAAGGTGCGTCGACATTTCACTCGCTCTCTCTCTTGGTAGATGTCCCTGGGCAAAAACCTAGGTCGGGAGTTGGATCAATGTTATGGCAGCGTCTTGGATGTCGTCATTCCACTGGGAGCATCATGTTTGGAAACACTGCATGGAGGTTCCATGTTTCCCTCCTCCAATGGTCAACTTACGGTGTCCAAGGTTGATCTTCAAGGGGGCAGTGCACGCCATTGTCAGCGAGTCCAAGACATGTCTTTCTCGGGGCCGACCAAGTACTGGTATCTATTCTTCTTGTTGCCTTGTAGCCTACTTTAGAACGGACTCTTCTATGTTGCAGTCGTTATGTCTGCGGTAGCTCTCTTCTGACTAGCCGTGCTGTGAAGTCAGTATTACGCTCGTTATTCAGAGCGAGTGGTACATGAAATTATGTCTTGTATAGAATTATTGTGGCTCGGTGTACTTTGGAAGAAAAAAGAATTTTCAAGATCGAGCTTGAGTGTTTCAACTTTAACTTTGCGGTAAGGACATATTTTCACTAAATATAGACCTACATACTAGTACGGACTAAAGGCTAGGGGATATCATCACCAATTAATGCTTGGCAGAAGCTGCAAGATGGAATCTACTCTCTCGCTGCGTCGCGTTCTCACGCGCATGCATGCACATGCATGTAACACGAGCGGGCCGGGCAGGTCGCCGCGTCGATGGTTGGTGCGGTGTGGTGACATTGCAATGAGATAGACCAATAATCGCAACTGTGGCATATACGTACGACGACCACACTTGTATATTTCCCAGTTGCTGAGAATCACGAGAAATTGCTGGATGATTATATCTGTGATTAGATGCCATGCATCTTCACGCACTGTACCAACAGGCCGACTACGTGGAAAGACTGCAGGAGCGTGGTGTACTACATAGTACTACTGGATTGAACTTACCTCCACGGATAGCTCGTGCATGACGTGACAACTTTAGAATCGCAGTTTTATTTTGGCCGACGCGGCGCACGTGTCACTATATCACGTCCACGTCCACCATTTAGAGGCACTAAAAAGTGCCTCTGATAGTCTAATTAGTGCCTCGCAAATTTTTAAAGTCATATCGCAAGCATTTTCTGTTGAGAACATAACATCTCAGCCTAACAAGACACTAGTTCATGCACAAGCAGAAGTACAAGATGGGGTATTACAAATACAAACAGTCACACGTCTATTCATTGCCTAGTACTATTGTCGTGTCTAGATTTTCAACACCGGGATGAATATCCCCTTTGTTATTTCGGTCAGGGGCGCAACATCCAGCGAGCTTGACGAACACACACATAGAGAGACACAGTTATTTTTAGCTAAGTTCAGGTTCGCGGTGTGCGGATCCCTACATCCTGCAACTATCTGCTATCTGAGGTTGATCACAATTACACATGCTATTTCCCCAGAAGGCTCTTGCTAGTTCCCACACCCTCCTCTCTAACCATTAACACCATTATTCCATATGCCAGAGGCATTTTCTACGCCGACGGCTGTCCTCGGTCCAGGTTGCACTACGCCGACGGCTTTTGCGTACCGACGACCGGTCTAGTGGGCTGACCTGGCCTGGGGCATACGCCAACGGCCCAGATAAATTACCGTCGGCGTACAACCCTGGCCGTCGGCACCTTGTCTCGTTCCTTGTCAGCTAAGTAAGGTATAAAAATGAGACTATGAGCTGACCCGACTATGAGAGCGTTTTAACTGTTTTATGTCCATGACATGTAGTACGCTTAATGATTCACAAGCAGGGGAACATCAGACTTGTTTTACGCGTTTGTGTGACCAGCTTGCATGCGTGGCAGTGGCAGGGATGCATACGATACGATCGACGAAAGGAGATTAGACGCATGCAGCTGCGTGCACCGCGTGGTCTATTTCTACTTGAGTTCAACCAGTAGCTGGAACTAGGGACCGGATCGAGGAACTTAAGGTTTTTTCCTGTTAAGACTTCCCACACAGTACAAGTGGACAGCGATGTCCACAGATGGAGAGATCCTCTCAATCCAACACCAACCAAAATGAGTTCCGAGATGGAAAGCCGGGCTGCATTACCTCACAATCTGACAGAATACTACTGTAGATCCAAATGAAAGCTTGCGAAGGTTTCTCTGTAGGTAGCTGCATGTGGTCCCCGGGTAAACAAGTTCAGAGATAGATTCGACGGTGTATCCTCGAGATAGATTTGAGAGGTCGAAGTTCAACTTCGCAGCGGTAAGGATATGTTTTCAACGCTGGTGTACGTACGGCACATGCACATCATCGACGCCTACTCTTTTTTTCTCTTTTGAGATGTACACCTACTCTTTTTGAGATGTACATGTTGAGAATACTGATACATCCTCCGTATGTTAGTTTGCCAAAACATACTCATTACATATGGCAGAGGTAGTAATTGAAAAGCGGCTCTAACAATTCCCTCTGTCTCAAAATAGAGTTTTTTTTTCTGGTCCGAGCTGAAAAACAAGAACAGAAAGCAAAACCAATAGTGGCTTTCCCCCCGCTCACCCGTCTCGCTCACCCCCCACGAGCGACGGGGCGGGCCCTGTGATGCCGCTGCTCCCGGCCCCTCCCCTCCCCCTCCCACCGCCGGGCAAAGCCCGTGCGGTGCCGGCGGCGGCGGGTCTTGTTTCTCCTGGCGGCAGCGGTGGAGGCGCGGGGATCTGCTTCCGGCGGTGGTGCACCTGGGGGCATTGGGGGGCAGAGGGTCGAGTCTCCAGCGGGCCTGGCGCTTCTTCTGCTGCGGTGGAGGTTCCTCAAGGTGGGTGACGGGAGGCACGAGGGGATCCTGGCTGCAGCGCCTATAGGGCCCGATCTAGGCCAGGTTGGGCCCGATCTGGTCCAGGCGGGCACCGGCCAGGGCCCCTGCTCACCACCGGTGGGCACCTCCCCCTGGCTGCGTTGTGGCCGAGGTACTGGATCTAGGTCGGGCGGGCCTAGATCTGGTACTCATCTGACAATCTTGCTCGGGGGCCCCATGAGAGGCATAGAGCTGATGTGCCCACCATGATCGTCTCCTCGCGTCCTTGCGGGTCCAGGTGATGTTCCTCAGATCAGCAATGGTCTGGTTTTCCCGGGTGAGTGCGGTGGTGGTGCTACTGCTACTTGGCGGCAGGGTCGACGATGGCGGTTGATCTCCTAGTGGACAGAGAAGTAGGGGCTAGTGTGGGGTTTGCTTTGGACGACGGTTCACCTGCTGCAGTGCGGCGCCGGGGCTTCATGGACCCTTGGGGGTTCAGCCGGGCCAGGAGGGCCTGGTTTCCCTCTGTAGCTGTATCCGGTCGGCTACCGCCTTCTGGTGGTGGAGGTTGTTCCCTCCCGCATGTCGTTGTTCCGGCAACCCCTGTCGAAGTTCCTTTTCTCTATCTTACCGGCATTGCTTCGTGTGTCATGGTGAGACGGCGATGGTGGCTGCAAGACCATGGTGGCGTGCGTTGGCGGGTGACGAGCATG
Source organism: Avena sativa (assembly GCA_916181665.1). Lineage (NCBI taxonomy): Eukaryota > Viridiplantae > Streptophyta > Magnoliopsida > Poales > Poaceae > Avena > Avena sativa. The sequence goes on from OV702292.1 coordinate 57,595,663, forward strand.
GTGCAGCACTATGAAGCGTCCGAGAGGGTGTTTTTTTCAAGGATCAGGAGAAATCCTTGTCATCTTGATACCGACACGGTGACACCTGCAGGTGCCACCGTCCTTCACGAAGGGCGTCAGGTGTACCTCTTTCCCACCTCTCGGAGCGCACTAGGGGGAAAACCTAGAACTAGTCCAGACAGAAGCGTCGTCATTGTCGCCTTCCTTCTTGGAGGTGTTGCTTGGTGCGTGGCGCTTCGGAAGGCTAGGCATGTGGTGGAATGCACCTGGAGGGCGCAACGGTGGCGGGTTTTTTTGTTTTCATCAAGCCACTGTTGTCGGCTTTGTTTTCTCTTCTTTTTCTTCTTCTTTTATTTGTTGTTTTTCTTTGGGCCTAGTGCTGTCTGGCCCAACAGCTGTCTCAATCGTGTTTGATATATTAATATAGCTGGGTGTATGCCTGTTTTGAGGAAATAGAATTTTTTTTAAGCATTACACTCGGTCTCTGCATAACTAGGATACACACAGCCGATTATCCATATCGCACACAAATAATAATAATAATAATAATAAAACACAAGAAGAATTACAAGACTAGATGTCGTGGATTAGTTTAAATTTTGATTTATCTATATACAAATTAGAGTCTAGATACATTTAAATTTTGGAAAAAATTATGGCATCTATTCCGAGACAGATGGAGTAAAAAAAAGAGAAATGAAAGAAAGAACTCGAGAAAGTAAAGCATTTGTTATTATGCAGTAATTTGAACGGTAGATCCACCATCTATGGGCGTTGAAAAAATTCCTGCAAACACGAACTTGTAGTCCGTATTCTCTTGAAGCATAGACCAAGTACGCAGGATTTAATTCGGCTTATGGATGCAAATGAACCTATTATTATACAGCACATTTTAAAATGTTAAAATAATTATAAGAAAATATACGCATGTACATCTAGACATTATATGTGCTTACACAAGTTTTTGGGAAAAGAACATTTTTTGTGACATGTAGAAAAGACAAATTTCTATGCTGCAACTTGATCTGTTTCTTCTTTTTTACACAAGCCACATAAAATTGTGTGTAAACATAGAATATTGAGATGTACATGCAAATTTTTTGTTTAATTTTTTTGACATTTTAAATTTTATTTTTAATGCATTTTCTATAATATATTTATTTACACCCGTTAGCCAAAACACCACCTCCCAAGTATGCAGTCTTACATGAGCACTATACAGTCTTACATGAGCACATGTAAGAATTTAGAATGGGGAGTGCTAGGCGTCCCGGGGATATTTCCCCAGATCAACCACCTCCCTCTACTGACATGTGTCCTCGAATCCTGCTTTTGATGCAAACTTTCCTTAAGGAGTCTCGGTTGTTCGTCCATTGGACAAAAATGAAAAAGATAGATCTCGCTGAAGACCTCACTGGAATCCTCGCCGCAGTTTTTGTAGCAAAAATTTTGTGCTAATGTAGCAAATCCGACTTCATCGGAGTCTTGTCGGGACCTTATAGCAAAAACTTTACTCTATTGTAGTAAGACAACAAAATGGTGGTAGCAAAAATATGCGCTAATTAGCAAAAAGAACGACCTCACCGGAGATATTGCCAGTGGCTTGGTAGCAAAAAAAAAATTTGGGATGCCAGAGCAAAACCGACTTTGCTGAGGACTTTGGTCGAAAATGTTGTAGAAAATACTTTATACTATTGAAGAAAAAACATAGAACATAAATAGTAAAAACTTGCTACTATTGTAGCATCGTCCTGTAGCAAAATTTCAAAACGCATCCATTGGTCGGTAGCATCACGACCCTTCATCTGTTGCAACGACGACCACTTCTAGTAGCATCGCCATCCTGCCTGTGTAGCACCGTGTCGTGGCTCCACTTCAAACACCGTTGACCACACAGGATCCATGACATCTGGGTTATGGCTGCGCGGGTGTGCTTGTCGGGTGGAGGTCACCGGCAGCTTCCGGCGAGCTTTAGAGGAGGATGGCAGCCACTAGCAAGATTTAGGGGAGGGCGGTAGCGCGCTCTGGCCGGCAAGAAGGGGAGATGGCGCCGACAGCGACTCCGACAAGGACTTCCCTAACGGGACTAGCTCGGCGGCGACAGTCGATTCATGGTGGCACGAGCAGTGTGACGGGCCGGCCAGGGAGGCGCATGGCGCGGGAAGCAGAACACAGCCAGGCGAGAGCGGAGGCACGCGACTAGGCATCAACGGAGGCGGGCATGGAGGCGCGAGTGGCGGCGGTGGGCCGGCCAGGGAGGCGCGTGTCGCGGGAAGCGGCGCACGACTAGGCGGCAGCAGACGCGGGCATGGCGGTGCTAGCGGCCGGCAAGGGAGGTGCGCTGCGTGCGGCCAAGTAGAGTCACGCCAGGCGGCGATGGAGAAGACGTGCGGAAATGCAAAAACTCCCGTAATTTGGGCCCCCGCCATCATCATTACCCTCGATTTGTTGGATATTCATGCTACTCGTTTTACAGAACATCCCTCCCACCTTACTTTTTGAGTCCATCACAGTTTTGCTTCTTGTTCCCTACTGTTTTTACATTTTATACATGTTTCATCGCTATTTTGTCTCTCCACAGGTTACATAGAGAAAATATTATTTGTTTTTCATAAATCTTGAGTTCACGGTTTAAGAGAAGCTTAACAATTTTAAAAAGTGTTTTTGTCCATATATAAGAATAAAACAAAAAAAGTTATTCATAAATCTTGTTAGTCAAAAGAACACACATGCAATGACACTGGTGGATCCATGTGTGATCTCTAAAGAGAACACACATTTCAATGACACTGGTGGATCCATAGGTGGTATGTGAAAAGAACACACATATAAAATGACTCTGGTTGTTGTTACTAAAAAGAACACACATGCAATGACTCTGGTGGATCCATGTGAAAAGAACACACATGCAATGACACTAGTGGATCCATAGGTGGTATGTGAAAAGAACACACATTTCAATGCCTCTGGTTGTTGTTACTAAAAAGAACACACATGCAATGACACTGGTGGATCCATGGGTAGATTGTGAAAAGAACACACATGCAATGACACTGGTGGATCCATAGGTGGTATGTGAAAAGAACACACATTTCAATGACTCTGGTTGTTGTTACTAAAAAGAACACACATGCAATGACACTGGTGGATCCATGTGTGGGTTGTGAAGAGAACACACATGCAATGACTCTAGTTGTTGTTAGTGAAAAGAACATACATGCAATGACACCGGTGGATCCATGTGTGGTCTCTGTAGAGAACACACATTTCAATGACACTGGTGGATCCATAGGTGGAATGTGAAAAGAACACACATGCAAAATGACTCTGGTTGTTGTTAGTGAAAAGAACACACATGCAATGACACTGGTGTATCCATAGGTGGTATGTGAAAAGAACACACATGCAAAATGACTCTGGTTGTTGTTACTAAAAAGAACACACCTGCAATGACTCTCGTGGATCCATGGGTGGATTGTGAAAAGAACACACATGCAATGACACTGGTGGATCCATAGGTGGTATGTGAAAAGAACACACATGAAAAATGACTCTGGTTGTTACTACTAAAAGAACACACATGCAATGACACTGGTGGATCCATAGGTGGTATGTGAAGAGAACACACATGCAAAATGACTCTGGTTGTTGTTACTAAAAAGAACACACATGCAATGACACTGGTGGATCCATATCTGGTCTCTGTAGAGAACACACATTTCAATGACACCGGTGGATCCATATGTGGTATGTGAAAAGAACACACATGCAATGACTTTGGTTGTTGTTAGTGAAAAGAACACACATGCAATGACACTGGTGGATCCATAGGTGGTATGTGAGAAGAACACACATGCAAAATGACTCTAGTTGTTGTTACTAAAAAGAACACACATGCAATGACACTAGTGGATCCATAGGTGGATTATGAAATGAACACACATGCAATGACACTGGTGGATCCATAGGTGGTATGTGAGAAGAACACACATGCAAAATGACTCTGGTTGTTGTTACTAAAAAGAACACACATGCAATGACACTGGTGGATCCATAGGTGGTATGTGAAAAGAACACACATGCAAAATGACTCTGGTTGTTACTAAAAAGAACACACATGCAATGACACTGGTGGATCCATGTGTGGTCTCTGTAGAGAACACACATTTCAATAACACTGGTGGATCCATAGGTGGTATGTGAAAAGAACACACGTGCAATGACTCTGGTTGTTGTTAGTGAAAAGAACACACATGCAATGACACTGGTGGATCCATAGGTGGTATGTGAGAAGAACACACATGCAAAATGACTCTGGTTGTTGTTACTAAAAAGAACACACATGCAATGACACTGGTGGATCCATAGGTGGATTATGAAGTGAACACACATGCAATGACACTGTTAGATCCATAGGTGGTATGTGAGAAGAACACACATGCAAAATGACTCTGGTTGTTGTTACTAAAAAGAACACACATGCAATGACACCGGTGGATCCATGGGTGGATTGTGAAAAGAACACACATGCAATGACAATGGTGGATCCATAGGTGGTATGTGAAAAGAACACACATGCAAAATGACTCTGGTTGTTGTTACTAAAAAGAACACACATGCAATGACACTTGTGGATCCATAGGTGGATTATGAAATGAACACACATGCAATCACACTGGTGGATCCATAGGTGGTATGTGAGAAGAACACACATTTCAATGACTCTGGTTGTTGTTACTAAAAAGAACACACATGCAATGACACTGGTGGATCCATAGGTGGTATGTGAAGAGATAACACATGCAAAATGACTCTGGTGGATCCATAGGTGGTATGTGAAAAGAACACACATGCAAAATGACTCTGGTTGTTGTTAGTAAAAAGAACACACATGCAATGACACTGGTGGATCCATAGGTGGATTGTGAAAAGAGCACAAATGCAATGACATTTGAATGGTACGGGTGGATCCATAGGCGGATTGTGAAAAGAGATTTTCCCTCTCTCTCGGTCACAAATCTCACAAAAGCCCAAACGTGTGGAGATCCCAAACATGTGCTCACTCTGGGTGCTATGCCCTGATTGGCTGACACAGATGTCATGCGGATCGTCTCCACCAACCGTTGATCCCATGTGATCCAACGGGCAGGATAACCCCTCCCTTCTCCACTTTTTTTATGCATGGTCAATCCGTGCCACCTCTCTATCCGTGCCACCGATACTAAACCCCCATAAACAAGTGAAAATCCATCTATCTAACTAAAATAAATAAAATAAATGATCATATTTCGAAGAAGCCATCGTCTTCGTCTTCCGGTTTGTTCTCGTCTTCGTCAACGCCATGGTCCCCGCCATCGCCGCTGTTGGTGCCCTCCTCTGACGACTCGACACCGCCCCCTTCCTCGAATAAGCGCGTTATCTCCTCGTTGGAGTCCTCCTCCTCTTCCTCTTCGTAGTCCCATGGGTCCATGTCACTATCCTCCGCTTCTGCCTCCAACTGATCGATGAACGCCTCCTCATTGGCCGAGTCAGACTCGTCGAAATAGCTATCTCCTTTCTTCTTCCTGGTCTTCTTCTCGTTCCTCTTCTTGTCCGTACTCGCCGGTGCAACACGCGCCCCGTCCTGGCTGCTACTTTGCGCTCGTCCGACGCTGCAGGTACCCCACGCTCCTCCTGCGCGGCCGGTACGAGCTTCGACGTCGCGGTGTCCTCGAGTGCCGATGTCGTTGGATCTTGGCGCGGTCGGACACGACGTGCTGCCTCAGCAGGCGACTCGCGAGCTCGGACGATGCAGCGAAGAGCCGGGGACGCATGACGGTCAGTGAACGGCTTGGACCTGCCATTGCCATGGTGAGGGGGCATCATGCTCGAGGAAGTTGCTCCGAATGGTCGATGGCGGGTACACAGAGTGGGGTGCCGGTCTGATCAAGGACGAGCAGCGGTTTTGTGCGTCATGTCCACGTGTGCATTTGTCGATTATCAAAAAAAAGTAATATCTCGCGTACTGAACATAATTTGATCACAACTAAAGTGGCACAGCGTATTCTAGACTCGTAAATATCCCGTGCGTGCCTATCACGTGGAGTTCGACGGAGTTGGATCTGCTGACGTGATCGTGCAGCAGTTGCGCGCGCCATTGCCCCATCAACACGTGACACGCGCACGCGGGATGTGCGCGCCGATTCCCGTGACGACCACCCGGCTCGCACTCCCCTTATTATATACTGGATTTTGGGCGGCGCCGAAGACCATTGAAGTGTCCATCGCAATAAAGACAAGTCCCATCGATTCCCTACCCCTGCCTCCCTGGCTTCTTTGAGAAGGTAGACCGTACACGGTGGTCTTGTATATTAGTACTAGTACTACTGGACCACGACATATACTCTTTACTCTTCTCCCACACTAATAATCACTATCTCCTTCCTCCTGCCTCCGCCACACTCACCCTGCAAGCCATGGCTCCACTGAGGAGGGGGAGAGGCCGGTCGACGATCCTCGCGGAGAAAAAGGAGAGAAATCGCCGCGAGGCACTTATTTCTCTACCATCCGCTCAAGCCCACCCTCTCATCGAGGCCCAATCTCCCCCGACAATGGCGCTGAATGTTCTAGCAGGCGAGGGCTCCTCCCGGTACGGTCTCCTTATTCTACTTCTTCTCCATCTCCCTCTCCATCATGATCTTAATCAGCTTCTTCTTGTTTTTCTTCTTCTTCTGGCTCTTCCTCTTCTACGTATTACAGGTCGGCCGTGGAGCCCGAATCCACCACGACGGAGGCGTTGCAGGACCCGTTCGGCCCGTTCCATGTCTCAGCGAGGTAGAAAATCTCCACGCTGTTATTTCTCCGAGTTATGATGTGGATTTCTTAGATGTTGTCCGCCCCACATTGGTTTTTATTCTTCTTTTGCGAGTTGTATTTGTTTTCATGAATATGACTGGATCTCTTGGTCTTTCCTTAATACCTCTGTTCATAGATTCACTATGGATTTTTTGTGATTAGGATTAGTTTATCGTGGTCATGAATATATCTCCAGGTCCATTTTTTAATACTGCGGCCAATAGATTCAACGGGGATTTTTTTGATCTATATTAGTATTCACCTGGGACCTGGAGTGTAATTGTAGAATTCCTATTTCAATTAACATGAACGATGCAGCGATCGAAGGCCGAGTACCGTGAGAAGGTGGCCGCGATCAGTTCCAAGACTGCCAACCAACATGAGCTTGCACGCTCCCTCACCCAAGCTAATGAGAGCCTACGCAAGCAATTATCTGTGCAGAAGGAGATATCGCTAGATTTTGCACGTGACGTCGTTAGGCTGCAGAAAGTGCTCGACCGTAACTTGATCAGGCAAGAACAGGCCATCAAGATAATCAATGAGCTCACAGAGGAGAAAAGGAATCTCGTGGAAAGGTGCATTCTCCTGCAGGACGAAGTCAGCGAGGCACTCAGAGGACGCGTCGAGGAAACCAAGGCTACCATCCGAGCCTACCATGACAGAAACCGTTGCCTGGATGCAGTCAAGGAGATGAAGGCGGACATGAGCAGAGGGATCACCATACTCGAGGGTGTTCGGAAAGAGAACAAGGAGCTAAGGGTATGTCTGGAGGCATACCGGAGCAATGCCCAAGTCTGATTCCCGTTAGCGGGGACACGAATACCAGTTCGTCCTCCTCTCCTTTTGTAATGTTTAGGGTTCAGGGAGCAATGCCCATGTCTGCTTCCCATTACAGGGTGCAATAAGAATCCTAGGGCAACTCCTTATCTATCTGGACATGTGTTGGTGTTCATGTTCATGAATGGACAGCATGTTCTCTTTCCATATGTATCTGGACATGGGTTTCTACATTATGAGTTTGCCACTGTCCTACTACTATTTGGTGATATTGGGAAAAACCCACAGCACACTAAACTGCTGATAAATCTTATTTGTCTTCAAAATTGAAATTATGACAGTGCCACTAGTCGATTCATAAAATGTTGATTAGTCCTAGATTGCTTCTTCCTTGAAATTATGACAGTGCCACTAGTCGATTCAGTTAATTATGGAAACTAACCAGCTTGTCCTGGTGAACTGAACAAACCATACCATGTATTTTTGTTGCAGGGAAAGAGGCGAAAGATCGACCAGGACCTGGCGACCTGGCTAAATGACAAGATAGCAATCCAAAGGGAGAAGCGGAATTCCTAGAAACTAGCCTTTGACCAACTACGCGCTGAATTCGCGGTCCTTTCTGACAAGTGCCAGAAACTCAAGGAGTTAAACGCCAACTGGGCGAAGCTACACAGTGAAGGTCGCGCCTTGGCTAGGAAGCAGACGGAGATCATGAAAGGGATCTTGAAGGAAAATCGTATGGCTACGGACAAAATTCTCCAATCCGTGACGGAGCGCTAGAACCTACAGCTGAAGCACGACATAGTATTGAAGGAGCTGGCCAATCTTAGGTAGGAAAACAGGCAGCTTCGGGCCAGGCTCGCTTGAACACAACATATGTCTATTTAGTACTGAACTGCTTGGTTTATCCTCTGCAGTGGTGATTTTGTAAGCGAGAACTTAACTCTATGCACGATATGTGTGTTCGTATGAAATTAGTTTGCTCGAGGATTGAGTTTGGCTTAGTTCGGAAAGCACAACTGCAAGTCCTACAATTAACTAGTTTCAGGCATTGGTACAACATAAATTATTCATCTCGAATTTCCTTTATCCTCTATAGTCTGTCCTTGTTCACCCTCGCGCGCCTTCTTCAGTTCCTTCAACAGATCCGCAATGCAGCACTCTAGCTTCTTCTTCTCTTCCCTGAGCTGATCCCTCTCCTTTTTTGCATTATGAATCAGCAACCTGTGACTATCCTGAAGCTTCTTTGCAGTTCCAATAACCAAGCTCCCATCGATTACGTCAGTTAGCTTTGACTGCAAATTCTCGGTTTCTTGTTCCAGCTCCTTATTTCGTACCGACAGCTTATAATTTTTTTCAGCTGCATCACTTACATCAGTAAATCTCCCCGAGCTTTCCAACTCATACATCTCCCATAACTGTGCCAAACATTTCTTAAGTGCATCTGGCCACTCAAGATCCACCCACTCTACTGCTTTACACACCGGACCAACCTAAAAACACACACACTATAGTGTTATGAACATGCACGATACATTTTACTTCATGTCACAGTTGCACATAATGTAAACAAACCTGATTTGTACAGCCCAAAAACCTTCTCCCAGTGTTACTGCCTTCAAATGCAACATATCTCCTCAGTTTTAGCCCATGGTCACATGGCACTTCTCCATCGAGATCTAGGCCCTCCCATTCGGAGTCGTAGATCGTCCTTGGTACCTATAGGTAAACACAAAGCTGAAATCGAACACGAATGCATGCACATCTGGTCGGGCTCAGATCGAGTGATTTACCATTGCCTAACCCTAGCCCGAGAAAACAGAGGAACTCACATCGTGGAAGGAATACTCGATGTCGGAGAGAAGGCTGTCGCTGCTCGTCCTCGCCGTTCAAGGACAGCATGGCGAATGCGACGGCGACGGTGTCGGTGAGAGAGAGAGAGAGAGAGAGAGAGAGAGAGAGAGAGAGAGAGAGAGAGAGAGAGAGAGAGACAGAGAGAGCAGCCCTTCTACCGCTGCAATGATGACTAAATTGGCATGTTACAATAGTTTAATAGATACCATGCCCTTTCCCTGGATTACTGTCTCCTGCCTGATATGGATTCTCTTCACACATTCTCATTTCAAATATTAAACCTGCACTCCCTCCATTCCAATTTCATTGCCTAACGAAAACATACCAGTATATTACATCATCCAAAGAAACAAAATCATGTAAACTACAAGGTACTTATGCATCACTTCTTCAGTCATGGTTTCACAAAACATTACATTATAATCTCCCAACAAACATAACCACAACATGGTTTCACAAAACATCACATTACAATCTCTCAACAAACATAATCACAGAAACAAGTATATTACATCAACTCAAGAAACAAAATCATGTCGACTACAAGGTACTTACACATCACTTGTCCTGTCATGGTTTCGCAAAACATTACATTACAGTCTCTCAATAAACAAAATATCAGAAACAAGTACAGTACATCATCTCAAGAAACATAATCATGTCAACTACAATGTATTTATGCATCACTAGTCCAGTCATGGTTTCACAAAACATTACATTACAATGTCCCAACAAACATAATAACTGAAACAAGTACGGTACGTCATCTTAAGAAACATAATCATGTCAACTACAAAGTACTTATGTCTTATTACAACAACGATGGTTTCAGTGAGTGACATGTCCGAAAATATCAATAGCTCGCACAACATTATATCGCAATCTCTCAACAAACATAATCACAGAAGCACGCTCTAAATGCAACAGCAGTCAATATTACAAATACAGGCAGGGGAACCCCGCGGTCCATATGACAAGCCCAGGGTAGCAGCTCTCATCAGATCTCATCCATGTCGACCACCTCATTCTGTTCAGCCACTACAGGGACATCTACATCCACTATAACCTGTTCAACAACATCAGAAATGGTACCAAGGAAGAACACCTTCCTGGTTCGCTTCTTTCGCTGCATAATCTGCATAAGATCTTCAGTATCCAAAACATCTATGAATTGCTGCCTCTTATGATGCCACCACCGGATTTTTGCCATCTGCTTAGGGCCAATACTGATTTCCTTACCGATCATCTCTCTCATTTCATCAAGAGTTATGTTTTTGGAATCGACAGTGATCTCCACAGTACATGACGAAACTGGCTTATTAACTCCCTCATCAAGTTTTGCCATGTATGAATCCACCTCTATGCGTATACTGAACTTATCTAGATCAGCATCTATTGGTCCGTATTCTCTAGGAGCAGAAGCTCTGGCAGCAAGATCTCCAGCATCTGCATACATATCATCAATCATCGCTTCAACTTTCACCTTACGATCAGCTGCACAACACTCCCAAACCATCTGAAGCTCGTGGGAGTGCTCAATTTGCTGATAGGTATCATTCATCTTGCGCCACACCAATTTTGTCCTCTGTCTAGAACCCCAGGGAATTCTAGCGGCAAGCATATCTACCAGCTATGAAACAGACGCAACCTCTTTGCAATTCACAAGCAGATGCACATCTTGCCCGAACACAACCCTCTCGCAACCAAAATCAAGCTTTGCAGTGTACTGCCGAACATGAACTGTGAACTCATATAGGTCACTTGTATCAAAACTATGCCTAATTTGATTAAAAAGGGGAACATTTCAGTTCATTCGATTCTATTATGCCGTAACTAATCTACTTGCAAGATAAGGCACAGATAAGAAAAATTCACCTCTCGCTCTTCTCCCGGGTTTTTTCTTTGAGATCTAAGTGCTGCATCCGCCCACCGGAGCCGAACAATCTGCCGCCAGCCTTGCTTTTCTCTTCAACCCGCTGCTCGTAGGTACCTTGGGAGCAGAATCCTTGCTGGCCTCCTCGCTAACCGGGGCTGAAGACCTCGCCGCAGCTACGTGTTGATTCCCAGACTTGGGCCCCGACGGACCCTTTTCAGTCGGTGACGTGGCTACAACCTTCGCCTTGCAAGACATGCTGGGCCGCCGCTGCCGGATTCAGTGTCGGGGGAGGGAGAAAAAAGGTCCTCCGCCGCCAGCAGATTTAGGGTCGGGGAAGGGAAGAAAAGGGACCGCTGCTACCACCGCAGCAAGATTCAATGTCGAGAGTTAGGAAAGTACAGTAATGGATTTTCCCCTACGACACGTGCAGGGTGGCTAAGAAGAGTGACCGGCGAAGGAGGGGCACAGCAGGAACTAGTGTAACGGAATATCCTGACTTAACGGGCGCGATTTGAAAATATTTAGTTTGGCCATCATTCACTCGAAAGACCCCCTCCCAGCAATTGGCGCCCCAACTTTTCGAGTCGTGGTGATAAAAATCAACTTGGGTACCGTGTTGCCTGTCCACCCCAACTTTCGGGCCGCAAAATGATATTCTCGCGAAGGAGCGAGGCACGAGGACCCGACCTCCTTGACATGCGTGTACCTACAGATGGTGGGGACGTGTTCTAGCAACGGCGGGTTGTTCCACTCCGCGGCCGGAGCGTAGTGACGGAGGGATGGCGGGGGTAATATCCCCCGGTTGGTCCATTGCCTCGCTACGCACTTCCAGGGACCCTCCGACCGCACAAGCCGCTTCCTCTCCTCCTCGGATAGCTCGCCACAGCGTTGTGGGGGACGGTTTCTATCACCGCCGCCTCCGATACGACCGCCCTCTAACACAAACAGCCTGCGGCGGCAAGACATCGGCGGATCTGGTTGTTAGAATATAACATGGTTTCATATTATAATAGGTCACAATTTTTATACTTGATAGTTCTCTACTAGGCTTCTTAGCTCCCAAGTCTTATACTCCTATATAAATAGCATAAGGGCTCACAATGTAACACAATCAACTATTATTGCCTTCATGGTATAAGATCTTCTCGGTTCTCGACCTAGGATTTAGTCCATCAGTTTCGCCGCGCCGCCCCGGGGGAGAACAATCTCTACACGCGCAATTCGTTGATTAGATCCAATAGATTTTGTTAAAATTTTATCGCCAGCCACTTGACCGGCGTTTCTTCTGCTTTCTCCGATCATAGATCGGATCGTGTCGCCCACCATCGAATGTCGACATAACGCGCCTCTACTCCAACCTTGGCATCAACCATGACATCGCCCCTATAGTTGCAGTATAATTTTTATTTGCACTCCTTGTGCTAAATTTTCTACTCACAACCACTTCGTCTATCCTGGCGCAACCGACCATACACAGAGGTATTCTTTGCTGCTCCCTCTAACTCTAGATCACATTGTTTGTGATGGTCCATGTCTTCACACGTCCGGTATTGACAACACCAACGCGCTCCTTCATCCCCGGCGTGCTCCCGAGTTTGGCAAGCTCGACACGATGTGTCTCTTACCTCTAATACCACAACTCTAGATATGTCTACTTTGAGTTGACTACCACTGCAACCACCTTTTACTATTTTATTACTCGGGTGACTTCCCCCGGGCTCAATGACGACACTGACCACAACTACATCAACCTCAACGACTTCATCAATGACGAATAAATCACCAACACTCCAACAACACTGCCGACCATGACTACATTGACATTGAAATCAAGGGCTATCATCCACCGACATCCTCTCTCCAGTCGGCGCATTCGTCTTATGCTCCAGTCAAATCGTCTGTGTTGCTCCTGCAGTTCGCGTCACTATCGATCTGACTAGGGGGTGGGGTTGTTAGAGTATAACACGGTTTCATATTAGAGTAGGTCACAATTATTATATTTGGTAGTGCTCTATTATGCTTCTTGGCTCCCAAGTCTTGTACTCTTATATAAATAGCCCAAGGGCTCACAATGTAATCACGCAATACTCAATATCAATCCATCAATAGAATCAACTATTATTGCCTTCACTGGTGGTGGATCAGGCGGAATCGCTCACCAGAGTAGTAGTTAGGCAGCGGCGGCTGATAGCGGAGCTAGGGAGGAGAATGGGAGAAATGAGGGTTTCAATCCTCACCCGTCGCTATTGGTCGGTACATATACTGACCCAACTCGCATTTCACAGGCCACTGCAAAAAAATCATGGGCCTGGCCTTAATATGGTGTCTGCTAGCTCGCACAGATTCGCGTGGACTTGTAAAATCGCTAGAAATTCACATGTCTGGCCTGTTTACACAATCTCTAAAGTTGATCTTTGCTAGATATGCAATCTTGATAGGATTCGTACACTTGATATGTAGAGTGTAGCTTGATACATAGCCTTTGATCTAAAAAATTGTTGCTTGACTCGTAGCCTTGATCAGTTGTACAATGTAGCATGATTAGTAGCCTTTGATCTGTTGTACATTATATCTTCATTCATAGTCTTGATCAGGTGTACATTCTAGTTTGTTTCAAAGCTAGGTTTAGATATTGGATACCGCATGTTGAAGTTCACCTTTCTATATTGCGTGATGAATGTAGGACTTGTTCTGCAATGAATTTACCCAAGCTATGATCCCTATTGGGGAGTCCTAGATCTCTTCCTATCTTGTTGATAGTCAGCCCTTGACGCCCAATGCATTATATCCTACATGACAAACCCTACTAGTGCAATTGTTTCTCTAGACCCCACTATGAAAACCTTTGTCACCACCGTTGCTCCAAAATTTGTAGCAGTGCTAGCAAATGCGTAGAAGAAGGCGCATATGAAGGGGACCATGAAATGGATCCCCTATATGTCCACCTTTGTCATGAAGAGCAGCGTCAGGACTCAAAAGGTATTCAAAGAGATCCATCTGAATGTTTGCGCAAAAGCTTTGTTCGAGCACTGTGACGCTGAGGTTTTAGGAACTCTAGTGTACAACCACCTTAGGAAGTGGAGGGTGCATTGGATCCAGATTAGCAATCGAGGAGACCTCAATTGCACGCAATGGTATGAGGACACTACACTATTCTTCTTGCCAATGAGCACTTCCACGAGCATGTTTAGGTTAGAACACATCATCACTGCCTTCACCAATTGTCCCACATGATCTCTATCATTCACAACTGACACTCTCTCTTGCAATCATAGGAGCACCCAAGGGACGCCGAATACCTGAACAAGCCCATCCTAAAACTAGGTCTACATGCAGACCATCTTCATTTAGGACCTTGTCGCTGATAGGTAAGCCATGGGGTCAGGAGAGCCCCTTGGTACTCATGCAACTGAGGATGCTGACACCCAAGAATCTAACACCGTTGAAAGATCACGGATGTCGCCTAGAGGGGGTGAATAGGCGGTTTGAAACTTTTACGAGATGAGCTTAACAATGGCAGAATAAAAGTAGCATTTTATTTTGTCAAGCACAAAGCCTTGATATACTAAGGTTCACCTATGTGCACCAACAACTTATGCTAAGCAAGACAAGCAACAATGTGATAGCAATATAGATTACTTCAAGCACGAAGGCTATCACAATGTAAAGTGCATAAGTAAAGAGCTCGGGTATAGACATAACCGAGGCACACAGGGACGGTGATATTTTACCGAGTTCCTCCCTACAAGGGAGTACGTCTTGTTGGGGAGGTGGGCGATACTAAGACCACCAACGCCACAAGAGGCCTCACCCTATTCTCCCGAGCACCCACCATGCGACAAGCACCCGTTCCACTATGGGACACTTGAGGGCGGTCACCAAACCCATACAAGATTGGGGCTATCTCAACAACTTAATTGGAGGCTCCCTATAATCGCCACCAAGGCCACAATCTTGGGGAGAGCTTCACAACTTAATTGAAGGCCCCAAGAATAGGCCACAAAGGCCACACAACCTTCTAGGGTTCCAAGAACCCAAGAGGGACAAGCTTCTTGATTTCACCAAGCAAATCCTCCAGGGAGAACACAAACCGAAGAACCTAATGCAAATGGCAAGAACACCACAAAGATGCCCCAATCCTTCACTCTCAAGTTCCAACAAGGCTACTAAAGCAATTAGGGAACAAGATTGGAAGAACACAAGGAGAACACAAAATCCTCCAAGATCTAGATCCCAAAGATTCACTCACAAAGAGGTGATTTGGTTTGGTCAAAATGTAGATCAAGATCTCCCCTATCTTCCTCTCAAATATTGGCAAGAATCATTGCAGGGGAAGAAAGAAATCAAGCACAAAGATATGTCAAAGCAATGGGGAAAAGGCTTGAAGAAAATAAGAGAAGAACTACTGATACGTCCATAACGTATCTATAATTTTTGATGGTTTTATGCTTATAATATGCTTTTGATACTCGTTTTTATATAAAGTTTATGATTTATTTGGACTAACCTACTAATAGTTGCAAAAGTGCACAATATTCTGGTTGTACACTTTGATGTGTACAATTACCAAGAATACAAGTAGAAACCTTGTTGGAGTCAAATTGGGATTTTCCAGAAATCTGTCTCATAACTCTTTTTGAAGATGGTCACGTTTTGGGTCGAAGACAGCGTCAAACGGAAAACTCTTCAACTACATAGTTGTTGGAAATTTTGCGACAAACGTTCTGGACATAAAAGTTAGCTGATTCCGAGTCGGGACGGGCCTGATAGGCCCGATTTACTGCAGCCCAAGATGGGGTGACGGGAATCCGAGAAGCCATATAAAGGAGGAAACCTAATTCATGGGAGACACCTCCACCCACGAATTTGCAGCCACCAAAGCCATGTTTTGGCCTCCCCCATAGATCCCATCTCCATGGGAGAGGACTCCCAATAAGCCATGAAGGAAGGGGGCTAAGGGGCGGTGCTCCCCTGTGATACCAACGGCGGAGAAGGAGTCCTCCGCGCCGCCGCCTCTTCACCATCTTCATTAACTCCACCGCCATCTCCATTGTCGTTGCTGACTCCTATGATGAGGAGGGAGTAGTTCTCTCCCGAGGCTAAGGGTTCTACCGGTAGCTATGTGTTCATCTCTCTCTCTCTCTATGCATGATCATATTGTGATCATGAGCTTTGTAATAAAGTAGATCTACTTTGCTACTCAAGTGCTTTAATAGATCTCTGCTCTCCCCATGTGTGTGAAAGTGACAGCGTGCACACCATGGTGGCACTTAGGCTAGAGATTACAAATACTTGTTATGAGTTATATTTGGACTTAGATGTTTCTATGAAATTGTGGTGTTTGTTGGAACCATCTAGAGCTCAAGGTGATAGTATGGGGTTATCTAGATGGGGAAAGCGAACTTTGAGGAGTGTTGTTATAGCCCTACCATGGATTAGAGTGTCCAACCGGAGAGTAATTCAGAGTAGTATCATAAAGAGAAGATATTTATATGAGAGTGTTCACTAGTGAAAGTATGATCCCTAGGCCTTGTTTCTAAGCATTGAAACACCGTTTGCAACTAGATTTGTTACATGTTTGCTTGCTTCCATCTTTATTTCAGTTTACCTTTAGTCTCTTCCACGCCATCAAGCTATTTTCTGGCACCGTTGTCTTATATCCATACCACTTGTATTTTACTATCTCTTCGCCGAACTAGTGCACCTATACACCTGACAAGTGTATTGGGTGTGTTGGGGGCACAAGAGACTTCTTGTATCTTGATTGCAGGGTTGCTTGAGAGGGGATACCTTTGACCACTTCCTCCCTGAGTTCGATAAACCTTGGGTGATCCACTTAAGGGAAAACTTGCTACTGTTCTACAAACCTCTGCACTTGGAGGCCAAACAACTGTCTACAAGAATAGAAGTGCGTAGACATCAACTACTCAAAAGGATAAGGAGAAAAGCCTTAAATAGGGGGGCCAAAAATCTGCCCGTTGGGGCCTTTTTTTGGCCTAGGACGGTAGTACCGGACTGGGTCGGTACTACCGGTAATTGGGCCGGTACAACCGGAACCCGATCTGGCGATGCGAACGAAAAAGGAAGCGATTGAGGCAGCGGTCAACGCGGGCGGCTGCACGGCGATCTGGTGAGCAAACAGCAAAGGGGATCGGGAGGAGCGGCGCGCGGGCCAGCGAGAGCGAGCGGGAGAAGTGGGCCAGCACGCGATCGAGCTGCGCGAGGGAGCTCGGCCTGCTAGCGAGCGGCCTGTTGAGCAAGCGGCTGCGCAGGAAGCTGGCAAGCTGGGATGGGTCGGTAGTACCGCTTGGCCGGCCTGGTACTACCGTCCAGCACAGCCGAGCCGACCAGAGGCGTGCGAGAAATGTTCGTTGCCGCCCGGTACTGCGTGCGGTAGTACCGTCCGACCCAAAAAATTGCTTCCCCTTTTTTCTTTTTAAAACAAATAAGAGGCAATATTCAAATAGCAATAACTTGAGTTAGGAAACTCCGATTGACCCGAAACCAATTTTGTTGAAAATATTGGATATCACCAAGTGAGAATGTATCAAGTATTATAATGTGAGATACCTCACTTGGTAAGGATCCGGAAAACCTCCAAGAACAAAATCACAATAAGATATAAAAGGGAGATTCGATTTTGATGATCTAGAGCTTGTAATAAACACAAGCTCTAGAACCAAACATGGATAAGATCCAACAAACAACCAAGAAAGATGATGCTAAGAATGCAATGGTTTGAGCTCTCTCTAAAAGATATGATCGAGCTACTCACTCGAGAGCCCCTCTTGATAGTACGGTTATCTATCCTAAACCCAGTCTCCCAACTACCAACTTGAGACCGGCAAAAGGGAAAACCTATCAAGATTATACCTTTGCGTTGAGCAAACCACTTGATCATGACACCTTTCTTGATTGTTGTTGAACGCACTCGCTTGATAGCCACTCCATTGACCTTGTCTTCATCGATCCATGACCACCGAGAATGGCAAGCTTCAAGCATGAGATCTTCTAGAGATAGCGCGTCTTGATCTTGCACAACATTACTCCAAACTTCATATGACTCCAAAAGGCCCAAGGACCTTGGACAATGCTTCTCCTTCTTCATTTCTTCCACCTTGAATCCAACACATGGTCCAAGCAAAGCTAATGGAAAAATCCTACAAGTGTAACTTAATACAAACATTAGTCTATAGAGATTGTCATTAATTACTAAAACCACACATGGGGGCCCACATGCTCTTTCAACCATAATCCTTGATGGCCCCGACAAGCCTAGAGATGCTTGGACTACTGCTGCTCCTTCCGCTAATAGGGAGAGGAACAGGGGTGTGCTAGGATATGCCGAGATCCAAGCCTTCGCCAGCATGACTGACATTGTCAAGGATGTTCCACAGGCCATTACGGATAACAAGCCCACTATCATGCAACCTTACTTGTACCAGGATGTGATGGACATTGTTGGCTTCACTAGGAGCATCTCATGGAAGCTCTCGGCAACCTGGTTGACCACAAAGCACAGGGCACCAGCTTCGTCGTCATGCGTGAGCTGCACATGATCCTTTGGCTCAGGATCTTCTTGTCCACGTACTATGACTAAAAGCTTTGATGGCTTTGTTCGGTCCTGGAGGTGGTGTGCATGATGGTGATGGTGTTGAGGATGAACTGATGATGCCTACGATGTACATTTTGGTTGTATCTAGGTCCTAAAAACTTCTTATGGCTTGTATATTTCATAGGTGGTATATACTAACCCCTCATGTGATGATGAACTAGTGGTTGTAGTGTGACATCCACTTTTGATGTGGTGGTAGGTCAACACCTGATGCATGTAAAATGCATACATGAACTTTGTAGTTTATCGGTACATATTCCCATATATTTGCATCATATAGAATATTATATTCATGTTTTATATTGATTTATGGGGATTTACCAATAATCCCATTTATTTGGGTCATAACTCTACAAGACAAGAAAACCCTATTTTGCGTATTTTTAACTTTTAGGGACCTAAACGAAGTCAAACGGACTTGAAATTTTCTGAGGATTAATTTTTCATGAGGACAATAACCCAGAGCACTGGAACCTCGGGAGGGGAGCCTTGAGGCCCAAAAATTCCTAGGCGGCATGGGCCCCACCCAAGGCCATGTCACCCATGCTCATTCCCTCCTCGAGCGTCCGCAGTTGTCTGTCTTCATCTCAGCCTCAAAGCCTTGACCTTAAAACATCTATAAAAAGGTCCTTGATGGCCCAAAATATATCGAGCTCGTTGGGGAACCCCAAGAGGAAGGTATGATGAGCACAGCAGCAAGTTTTCCCTTAGTACGAAACCAAGGTTATCAATCCAGTAGGAGCAAGGAAACACCCCAAAGGTGTAGCTAGCTGAACGTTGGCAGGGCACACTACCGGTGCCAGTAGCAACGTGGAGACCTGCACAACACAACCACATAACTCTATCCCCAACTTGCGGTGAGGTTGTCAATCTCACCGGTTTTGCTGAAAACAAAGGATTAAACGTATCGAATGGAAGGAAGTAAAAGTTTGCAGAAAGTAAACACAAAGCAGTAAACAGTTGATTGTAGATTGAATGTAAAAGAAAGGACCGGGGTCCATAGTTCACTAGAGGTGGCTCTCCTTAAGATAGATAACATGCTGGGTGAACAAATTACAGTGGGGCAATTGACAAACATCGAGAAAGCATACAAGCATATACTACTCATCTTGACTCCCTTGAGATTCGATTGGGCATTACAACATTATACATAGACCGCCATCCAACTGCATCTATGACTAATAATCCACCTTCAGGTTATCATCCGAACCCCCTCCAGTATTAAGTTGCAAGCAACAAATAATTACATTACGAATTGCGTGTAAAGTAAACAATACAATTGTTCTATGAACAAAGGATTGTTGTTTTCTCCCTAGTAGCAACAACACATCTAGGATCTTAGAGATTTCTGTCACTTCCCCAGATTACCAGAGGCATGAACCCACTATCGAGCATAAATACTAACTCTTGGAGTTGATAGCATCTACTCGGCCAAGATAGCTACTAACAACGGAAAGCATGCAAGATCACAAATAACAAAGACGTGATAGAATCAATAATCAATCTGAAATAGCATCTCAATATCCATCGGATCCCCGCAAACACAACATGCAAATTACAAATAGATGATCTTGATCATGAACGAAGCTCACAAGATCTAGATATGAAAGCACAAAGGAGGATAACCGGCCATCTAGGTACTACATGGACCCGTAGTCCAAAGATGAACTACTCACGCATCACACTGAAGGCTTGCATGATGATGAAGAAGGCCTCCAGGGTGAATTCCCCTCTCCGGCAGGGTGCCGGGAAGAGCTTCAGATCCCTCTCGATCTAGGGATGGAGATGACGGCGGCTACAAACTCTTTCGTGGAATTTTGATCGGGTACTTCGGGTTTCTGTATCAAAGGAAATATATAGGCGGAAGGAGAGGCCAAGGGGGGTCCTGGGGCGGCCAGACCACCCGCTGGCACGGGCCAGGCCTGGCCGCGTGGCCAGATGGTGTGGCCAGGCCCCAGCCCCTCTCCATCTCGTATTCTGGCTCTAGGTGTCCCTCGGTAAAATAATAACTTTGGCTTTTGTCCCGTCCAATTCCGAGAATATTCATTTTCTGACTTTCCTGGAACCAAAAATAGCAGAAAACTGGCAGCTAGCACTGTGGCTCTTGTTAATAGGTTAGTCTAAGAAATCATATGAAAAGTACTCCAAAGTGTGGACAAAACATAAGAAAGTAGATAAAACCAAGAATGGAACATCGAAAATTATAGATACATTTGCAATGTATCAACATCCCCAAGCTTAACTCCTGCTCGTCCTCGAGTAGGTAAGTGATAAAAAGAAAGAATAATTTTTTAGGGGGCATGCACCATCATAAACTTGATCAAAGTATTTGTAAAACATTCAAATCTGGGATCATAGTACTTCAATCATAACATGAAAGACAAAGTTCTAGAAATAAGACAAAGAAACTATGATGCAACATGAAAAGGCACAAACAAAAGATTCATGAATAACAATGCTTTGCAAGACGTTTGTTTGTTTCACATAAAGAAAACATAGCATAGTGGCATTCAGCTTGTCCCTCATAGAGTAGAAAACATAAATGCATAGGACACCTTCAAAGTTTACAAGAGTGACTAGATACAAATAGTTTAAAACAAGCAATATCAAGGTATGCATCAATCAACAAGTCTTGGGACAATGCACATAGAACTAAGAATGGCCACTATGCTCTCAAAGTAGGTGCATAAAGATAGAAGGTGGAGACTCAATATATAAGTGGAAGAAAGGCCTTCATAGAAGGAAGTAGGGATTCAAGTTTCATAAAGAGCTTCCAAAAATTATGGTACTTAATAGCTTTCAGCTCTCATTGCCCCTATCATAAGCATCTTGAAGGTGATTAAGGTTAAAGTGACACAACTAAGAGGATATGCTTGACAAGTTATAAACCGAAATCTCATGCCCATTACTTACAAAGACCGAACCTCATGCTACTCAACTTTAGTCACGAGTAAGATCTTGTCATTGTAAGTACATATGTATCATAAAGAACCGCCAATGGGGTACCCCTTGCACATGATACAGGAGCTATCCCATAATCAAAATGACAAGGCAAGCAGACAATGAGCATCTCAGTGATCTTTTTATTTGCTATTTGCATAGGTTTTTATTGAGGATGCTTCATAGAGTGCTCATTATGGTGATGCTGCAAGTTTCCACCATGATTAGGCATGGCTTAGGCTAGCGGCCCAGGCGTTTCTCTAACACACATACAAACTCCATGATCTTACAAGTTCCACTTTTATTTCACACCGCCGGGATCCATAAGCAAACGAACATGATATCAACGGGGTACAAAGTACAAGTGCAATGTTGAAAGCATTCCCCATGATACATGGTTCTGCTAATTTCAACTTATAAAGCGCAAGCATATACGCAACAAAGAAGGACCCAATGGTTCAAGTTTATTAAATGCAAAAAAGTAAAGTGTGCCATCAATTTCGTGAGAGATTTAATCACTAGTTTTCACATAACAAGTTTAATTTGGAAGGTAGACAAAAACATGAATATACTTGGAATAGCATATGCTAGTAGGTAGGTATGGTGGACTCTTTGGAATAACTTGGTTTAAGGAGTTAGATGCATGAGTGGAACTCATACTTGGTTGTGGAGGCTAGCAAAAGACTGGGAGCGACAAACTAAGAGAGCAATAATGGCCATAATCATGCAGAGCGACAAAACATCATTGATCAAAGCATAAAGTGATACTACAAGTTGAAAACTAAAGGATCATAAAGTCTATGGTGAATTGGGATAGTCATAACATGGTGTGAGCATGCGCCAAGTCAACCCAAATAAAGCATCAAAGGAGAATACTACAATACTATGCTTTAATATGCTAAAACAACGCATGATTCATCCAAGGCACATTAAGCAATCTCAATTGTTTATAACAAGTAATGCTACAGCAAATAATACTAAGCATAAAGCCAAAACAATATCAAGCATGGCATGACAAAGCATAGGCCACAGTCAAAAACAAGCTCTCTTTACCACTTAAGCATGAGCTTTCCTACTCTTTTCCAATCCAAACCAAACTATTTGAAAACCAATGTATGAAAGAGGGGGTCCAACCAATTTATTCAGCAAACTAAGCAAACTAAAAACCAAAACAAAAATGAAAAAAAAGAAGACGCTCCAAGAACAACACAATTGTGCATGAAACAATAAAAATAAAGCGTTTGAAAGAAACCTGGGATTTTTATTGATGAAGAAGGGGATGCCTTGGGCATCCCCAAGCTTTGACGCTTGTACTTCTTGTATATTTCTTGGGGTGACACGCGAGGCATCTCCAAGCTTGATCTTTAGTCCATTCTTCATCTCATTACTCATTCCTTTCATACACCTGAAATTTTTCCTTCATACAAAACTTCACACAATCTTTATTAGCAACATTAGTGCACTCAAGATAATAGGTCTTTAGGTTCAGTTATAACACCAATAAAAGTTCCATTAAAACCCTTAGATACTGTATCACTTCCCTCAAAAATCCCAATTCCCCAAAAGAACTCAAAAAGGAACCAACAAGAAGCAAATGCAAAAAATGGCAGAAATCTGTCAAAACAGACCAGCAGGTAAAGACGAATTTTTTCGAAGACCTTCTGTTGCTCAAATCGAAAAGTGTTGAGCTAACTAAAGTTAGAAAACAACCTAGGGCAGAAGCACAAAAATTCACGCCTAAAAAAGACGTACAGAGATTTTACACGAATTTTTACGGTGAATCATAGAAATCTGTTTCAGGACAGCAACTTTCCCAATCATTACTTCTCTCTCATTAGAGGTTACTCTTGGCACAAAAAGCAAATAAAAAGAACTTCAAATACTCATCTAAAACTTTTGAGTTATCTCCCAATAAGTATTTTTCTTTAACGCCTTTAAGTTAGGCATGATAGTTTGAGAAGATGCTCACATAAAAAATATGAATTGAAGTAAAAGAGAGCATCAAGAAGCAAATTCAATACACATTTAAGTCTAACCCACTTCCTATGCATAGGAATCTCGTATGCAAATAAATTCAAAAAGAACAAAGTGACATGCATAGGAAGATAAAACGAGAATAACTTCAAAACTTTCAGCACATAGAGAGGTGTTTCAATACCATGAAAATTTCTACAACCATATTTTCCTCTCTCATAATAATTTTCAGTAGCCTCATGAATAAACTCAACAATATAACCATAACATAAAGCATGCTTTTCATGATCTTCAAGCACTAGTGCTTTATTATAAACATTTTCAAAAGAATCCTCAGGAACATAACATTCATCCTCCTTTAGTAAGCATGGGGGACAATCAAATATTGTAAGGGGTAAAGAGTTACTCTCAGTAGAAGGTAGGAATGGGTAGATCCATTCTTCCTCCTCTTGATCATCACTCTCCTCCTTTTTTTCATCCAATGAGCTTCCAGTTTCAACAATTTCTTCTTCCATAGGCTCCTGCAAGGCATTAGTCTCTTTCGCTGGTGGAGGGCATCTATTAAGATATTCAAGAATATAGCCATTTTCTTCCTTGTAATTATCAAAGAAAAATTGAAGTATATCATAAACCTCATATTTATAAGGTGCATCATCAGTATTTTCAAGCAAACTAGCAAGTTCAAATGCACCCTTCCAAGCAATAAATTCTTCAATTTGTTCCATATCATAAAAGTCATAATTTCCTTTAACATAAGAAGATATGGTAACATTATCATTATACTCACATTGAAAAGGGAGGTGCTTATACCTCCAACAACAACAAGATTTATCAAAGCAATAAGTAACATTATAAGTAGAGCACACGTTTATAGCAATGGTATACAATTTATCAATTTGTCCCCATAAGTGTTTCCCTTTTTGTGACAAGCGGTGTTACTTATAATAATATTTTTGTTCTTCCGTGAACCCACCTTGCCAATTAGATTCAGTTTCAAAGAAACCAACCATTGATAGTGAGCATGATAAAGCAAGACAATAACAGACCAACCAAAATACCAACTATAGTACGAACTATTTTTTGTGTGTTTTTTATAAAGAAACAAGCAAACAAAGCAAAAGTAAACTAAGCAAAACAAAAATAACAAAGTAAAGAGATTGGTTATGAGGGACTCCCCTTGTGAAGATGTCCTTGACTCCCCGGCAATGGCGCCAGAAAATATGCTTGATGGCCCAAAATATATCGAGCTCGTTGGGGAACCCCAAGAGGCAGATATGATGAGCACACCAGCAAGTTTTCCCTCAGTACGAAACCAAGGTTATCAATCCAGTAGGATCAAGGAAACACCCCAAAGGTGTAGCTAGCTGAACATCGGCAGGGCGCACTACCGGTGCTAGCGGCAACGTGGAGACCTGCACAACACAACCACATAACTCTGTCCCCAACTTGCGATGAGGTTGTCAATCTCACCGGTTTTGCTGAAAACAAAGGATTAAACGTATCGAATGGAAGGAAGTAAAAGTTTGCAGAAAGTAAACACAAAGCAATAAACAGTTGATTGTAGATTGAATGTAAAAGAAAGGACCAGGGTCCATAGTTCACTAGAGGTGGCTCTCCTTAAGATAGATAACATGCTGGGTGAACAAATTACAGCGGGGCAATTGACAAACATCGAGAAAGCATACAAGCATATACTACTCATCTTGACTCCTTTGAGATTCGATTGGGCATTACAACATTATACATAGACCACCATCCAACTACATCTATCACTAATAATCCACCTTTAGGTTATCATCCGAACCCCCTCTAGTATTAAGTTGCAAGCAACAGATAATTGCATTACGAATTGCGTGTAAAGTAAACAATATGATTGTTTTATGAACAAAGGATTGTTGTTTTATCCCTAGTAGCAACAACACATCTAGTACCTTAGAGATTTCTGTCACTTCCCCAGATTACCAGAGGCATGAACCCACTATCGAGCATAAATACTAACTCTTGGAGTTGCTAGCATCTACTCGGCCAAGATAGCTACTAACAACGGAAAGCATGCAAGATCACAAATAACAAAGACATGATAGAATCAATAATCAATCTGAAATAGCATCTCAATATCCATCAGATCCCCGCAAACACAACATGCAGAATTACAAATAGATGATCTTGATCATGAACGGAACTCACAAGATATAGACATGAAAGCACAAAGGAGGAGAACTAGCCATCTAGCTACTACATGGACCCGTAGTCCAGAGATGAACTACTCACGCATCACACCGGAGGCTTGCATGATGATGAAGAAGGCCTCCAGGGTGAATTCCCCTCTCCGGCAGGGTGTCGGGAAGAGCTTCAGATCCCTCCTGATCTAGAGATGGAGATGACGGCGGCTACAGACTCTTTCGTGGAATTTTCATCAGGTACTTAGGGTTTCTGTATCAGAGGCAATATATAGGTGAAAGGAGAGGCCGAGGGGGTGCCTGGGGCAGCCAGACCACCCCCTGGCACGGGCCAGGCCTGGCCGTGCGGCCAGGTGATGTGGCCGGGCCCCAGCCCCTCTCTATCTCGTATTCTGGCTCCAGGTGTCCCTCGGTAAAATAATAACTTTGGCTTTTGTCCCGTCCAATTCCGAGAATATTCTTTTTCTTTCTTTCCTGGAACCAAAAACAGCAGAAAACAGGCAGCTGGCACTGTGGCTCTTGTTAATAGGTTAGTCTAAGAAATCATATGAAAAGTACTCCAAAGTGTGGACAAAACATAAGAAAGTAGATAAAACCAAGCATGGAACATCAAAAATTATAGATACATTTGCAATGTATCAGTCCCCTAATGTGTCCTCAAAGGAGGAGATGCAAAAACACAAAAACACCAAAACAGATCTAGAGCGAGCAAAAATTGGAGGTCGAAAGGCACCGCAGCCGCCACTGGTTGGGTCTCCATGTTCTCCATCATCATCTACGTTATCTCCATGATGAAGAGGGAGTATCCCTCCTCTGGACTATGGGTTTGTGGCAATAGGTTGATTTTATCTCTCTCTCTTGTGTTATCATTGTTTTAGTACCATATGAACCACCCAACATGATTATGGTCATGTATGTAATTTCTATGTGGTGGATCTTTGTTTTATGAGTTGATATTTGAGATTGAAATTCTATTATGTGTAAGAACTATTGATAGATGCATATTATGTACTCCGTTTTTAAGTACTTGTTATGATCAAACTTGTATGGAGAAGCATGTGTGGGGGAACGTGTGTATTAGATGGAGTAACATGGTGGTGGGGATTGGGCATTGATAGAAAACTCGAGATCCACTATGCTTTTTACCTTTGTTTTGTTACCTTACTAGGGATAAAGTGAATGCATGTGTTACATCTAGTGATAGCCAAGGTGATCATTTTTTTCAAGTGAGCACATTTGTTACTCAAACATCATGGCAAAGTATCTAAGGCTATACTCGGCTTATTCTTAATTCTAGATTGCATGGAGTTTTCCCTTTTTAGGAGTATAAGTGAGATGTGTTACATCATCTTTGTATTAGGACGTGATGACCATATGAATATTAATAAAATACATAATGAAGTTTCATCAATATTATATCTTCTATGAACAGTTTTATGTCCATTACACCTTATGAGAGAGTAGACAAGTGAACCCATGAACCACGGTCCACTTTTTATTATAAGATACCACTTTTCATTACTTTTATTGCCTTTTATATTTTTTTGCATTAATTAAATACTTTTACTATTAGAAAACACACAAAAACCAAAAGAAATTAACTTTATTGTTTTTAATTTTCTTGTCTAGTAATAGATTGTTTACTTTTATTTATTTATAGTTTTATTTTAGTTTTACTAAGACGAAACCTTGTGCTTGACAACCACATAGTGGATTTGGGGACACAAGACAAAAAGTTTGTTTTGTAGGTTGCTAGAAGAGGATAAGAGAGGAGTTTCCCTTCCAATTCCCCGAGAGTTTGATATAAACCTCGAGTCACCTTTGTGGGAAAAAGACGCTTGCTACAACATTCTACACTTGGAGTTCCAATGAGTTGGTACACACAGAGTTGTTTTCATCAAGAACATTTTTACGCCATTGCCGGGGAGTTCAGGAACAACACCACAGTCATCACTTCATCAAGTTTGGGAGCACAAGATAATTCCCTCATCCACTGCAAGATGATTTTCTAGTGCCGTTGTCGGGGAATTGTAGAGGAGCATCTCATAGTGGTTACAGTGAGGTTTTCCATGACAACTGCTAGAACACCTTCTAGCATCGTCTTCGTCAACTTGTGGATACACCTAAGCTTGGGGAGGTTGCACCACTCTGAGCTTTTCTTGTCCTTTAGATTTAGAAAGCAATTTCCTTTTGTCTTGTTTTTTTTGTCTTTTTCTTGTTCTTTTGTTTGGTTTCTTAGTCTTGTTATTACCTTTCTACTATATACAAAAATCCATAAAAATGGTTAAAATTTTGGACTTGTTATTTCTCTTGCAAGATGGAGAGAGAGGACTTTTTGGACTTTTAGTGTTAAATTTTTCCCCCAAAAGGACGATTTCCCTATGAAACCTTTTGAGATTGATCCTGCCATAGCAAAGTTAATATATGAAGAACGTTTTCATGGAAATCCAAAAGAAGATCACATGATACATTTAAACAAGTTTATTGATATATGTAAAGCTTTCAAGATAAGTAATACTAATAACAATAGAATCAAAGCTAATCTTTTCCTTATTCACTTGTTAGAAAAGCTCTAGATTGGGTATTAAAATGGCTAATGGGAAACTTCAGTTCTTGGTTTAATATTAAAGCTGCATTTGTAGAAAGCTTTTGGTTCTCCTGAGATATTGAGACACCTTAGAAAAATAATATTTTATTTTAAACAAATGGATGATGAACTACTTGTAAAATCTTGGAGATACTTAGGGGACTTGTCTACGGAATTGAACATGTTCTGAGAGATCGAATGTTAATGCACACATTTTACAAAGGGTTAACTAGTAATTCTATGCCTTATTTAGATAATAAATGTGGCAATGCTTTTATGAATATGACTACATCTAATGCCTATGTTTTATTAGATGGACTATTATTGGAAGTAAAAATTATGGAGAGTTTAGAGAAGGGAGGAGTTCCAGAAGAAGTATTTGATGATCTTTATGAACTATTTAATCTTAAAAATAAAAAGATAGATAAGAGAAAGTTAAAATCCTTAGTGAAATGAATGAACCTTTACTAGATCTTAATAGATGTATCTTGCATGAACTTATTAATATCTTACAAAAAATCTAATAATTCCTCTATTAAAGTTCATTAAGAAGGATTTGGATCATAAATAGCAAACTTTGTCATTAAATAAAAGATAGCAAGATACAATAATGAATTTATGATAGCACCAAAGCTTGGGGATGCTTGACTCCCTAAAATATTAATTACCATCGGCAAACAAAATTACCATGCTATATTAAATCTAGGATCTGGTATTTAGTTTTGTCAAAAAGAATTATATGACTTGATTGAACTTAAAAGTATGGAAAATGCACCATAGATCTTTTACTTGCTTATGATTCTACCAAGCATGCTTTAGGTAGAGTTAATGATGTTATGGTTGATTTACATATGAACTTTGTTCTTGTTGATTTTATTGTTATGGACATGAGGAGTAAAACCTCTAGTCGTATAATTTTGGTAAGACCTTTTTGAGAACCACAGGGGTTGTCATTGGATCAAAGCAATGGAATGTTAAGTTTCAATTCTCTCATAAGAAGTGCATGAAACACTTTGCAAGGAAGTAGGAGATGTCACCAAGGCACAAGCTACCACATGTTTTTCACCCATCTTAAATCATATCACACTTATCCCACTTAGTCTAGAGTTACAATAGGGGTGTAGAAGTGAGATATCGTTTATCCTACTTGTCCCACTTATGCATCCCTAGTTAGAGTCCACCTGGTCTATTTTTGTGGTGCTTTTATTTTTGAACTATAGCAGGCTCTCTATGAGACACCTTGTTTTTTCGCTTTGCAGCTTTGTACAAAAAGGTGCTTCATTTGGCTTTTGTTCTAAAATACGTGAAAGTGTTAGGTATGTACTAGAATTAGCAAAAGAAAAGCTCCATCCAATGTTGTAGTTCTGTCTTCCGTGATAGCTTAGCAAAACAAAATTCTTGCAGTTTTGCGAACATTTATTATTCTAACTTGTCTGCTAAGGATCTTGTCATACTTATTCATTTTAAATAAAATTATTAATATTTGGTTGACATTCGACACTCATATAGCATGTATAAGAGGACCTCCTTACCTTTTTTTTTTTTTTTTGAAACTGACCTCCTTACCTCCTTACCTTTAAATTTGAATGCATGAATGCAATGTATGCACTGATTTTTTGTAGAAGTAAAATAGATATGGGGTTAGGAGGTCATTCGGCATCTTACCATCCCTAGGTAACAATTGAGATATTTTGTCTTGATCTATCTCACGCTATCCCTGGGTATATATTAATAGATCTTATCTTATCCACTAGTAATAATCAAATCGATTGATCACAAAACAAGACCACAAAAGTCCAAGTGTCCACGCTCCACAGTAGCGATAGCCAACGCTAAGCTCGCACCCGCAATCCCTCCATCCATCTATAAATAGCCTGGTTGCTCTTCAGCATCTCACACACCATCCACGGCTAGCAGCCACTCCTAGAGTTTTTCTGTCTTACAAGCATACACGAAGATGTTTGGCGGCGGTCTTGATGTCATTGGCAACCTTACGGGAGGGCATAGGAATGCCCAGCTCAAGGGCTCGGTGGTCCTGATGCGCAAGAACGCGCTCGACTTCAACGACTTTGGCGCCGCCGCCATGGACAGCGTCACCGAGTTCCTCGGCCGTGGCGTCACCTGCCAGCTCATCAGCTCCACCGTCGCCGATCCCAGTGAGCAGAACACTCCCCTTAATTAATTCGCTATCCACATGCGATACCCTGTGATGTGAATGCGAGACGTACATGAGTGACATACTAGCTCTCACACTTGCACTATTTACGCGTACCTGTGCAGACAACGGCAACCGTGGAAAGGTGGGCACTGAGGCGAGCCTGGAGCAGTGGATCACGAGCCTGCCATTGATCACAGTGGGCGAGTCCAAGTTCAACGTCAAGTTCGACTGGGACGTGGAGAAGCTGGGGGTGCCCGGCGCCATGATCGTCAAGAACAACCATGCCTCCGAGTTCTTCCTCAAGACCATCACCCTCGACAACGTCCCCGGCCGCGGCACCATCGTCTTCGTCGCCAACTCATGGGTCTATCCCCAGCGCAACTACCGCTACAACCGCGTCTTCTTCGCCAACGATGTAAGTTCGCGACCCTGATTGTCATCTTGTAATTCTGTACAGTACGACGTTCCAGTGGTCAGTGGACTGATTATTATGCTGATTCTGTACAACGCGTGTTTGGTCCGTTCACAGACGTACCTGCCCAGCAAGATGCCGGCGGCGCTGAAGCCTTACCGCGACGACGAGCTCCGGAACCTGAGGGGCGACGACACGCAGGGAGAATACCAGGAGTACGATCGTGTCTACCGCTACGACCTGTACAATGACCTCGGCGACGACCGCCAAGTCCTCGGCGGCTCAAAGGATTTCCCTTATCCTCGCCGCTGCCGCACCGGCCGCAAGCTCTCAGAAACCAGTACGTTTCTCTGTCTCAACTCCACTTACCAACGAATTAAATTATTAGCACTCCACTTACCGACGAATCGTACCCTGCATGCGCAGATCCCGACCGCGAGAGCCGGCCATTGCCGCTGGTCCAGAGCATCTATGTGCCGCGGGACGAGGTGTTCGGGCATCTCAAGCAGTCGGACTTCCTCGGCTACTCACTCAAGGCGCTCGTCGATGGCATCATTCCAGCCATCCGCACGTACGTCGACCTCTCCCCAAAAGAGTTCGACTCCTTCGCGGACATCCTCAAGCTCTACGAGGGTGGCATCAAGCTACCCGACATCCCAGCGCGCAAGCAGTTCCCGCTCCAGCTCGTCAAGGATCTCATCCCCATGGGCGGCGACTACATCCTCAAGCTCCCCAAGCCACAAATCATCAAGAGTACGTATTCTCTTCATTATCCATCCTCCTAGAGAATTCTCTAGGCGGTACGTACAATTATTGACCATGTGAAGCACTTGCAGCGGACGAAAAAGCATGGATGACCGACGATGAGTTCGCCAGGGAGATCCTTGCCGGTGTGAACCCGATGATGATCACACGTGTCACGGTGAGCCAACGATTCATTTGTAGGTCAACCACTGTTTGTAAACTGTCTAGTTAATTAATGTTGCTACTATTCCCTAAGAAAGTAAGAACTGGATGGTCCAATTAATCTATTAACTGGATGCAGGAGTTTCCTCCCAAGAGTACGCTTGATCCTAGCAAGTACGGTGACCACACCAGCACCATCACGGAGGCGCAGATCGGGGAGAGCCTCGAGGGCCTCACCGCGCAGCAGGCGATCGCCAGCAACAGGCTCTACCTCCTTGACCACCACGACCACATGATGCCATACCTCATCGAGCTCAACAACCTTGATGATACCTTCCTCTACGCCACGAGGACTCTGCTCTTCCTGAGAGGTGATGGCACCCTAGCACCGATTGCCATCGAGCTAAGCACGCCTCTGACCCAGGGCGACCTCACCACCTCGAAGAGCACCGTCTACACACCAGCCACCACCGGCATCGAGGCCTGGATATGGCAGCTCGCCAAGGCGTACGTCTGCGTGAACGACTACGGTTGGCACCAGCTGGTTAGCCACTGGCTCAACACACATGCTGTGATGGAGCCCTTCATCATTGCCACGAACCGGCAGCTGAGCGTGACCCACCCGGTGAACAAGCTCCTGGTGCCACACTACCGTGACACCATGAACATAAACGCACGGGCACGGGAGTTGCTCGTCAACGCCGGCGGGATCATCGAGACAACTGTATTCCAACGCAAGTACGCCATGGAGATGTCGTCCGTCACCTACAAGAACTGGAACTTCACGGAGCAGGCCCTCCCCGACGACTTAATCAAGAGGTAAGTAACACAAAAAAAATCAAATGATTCAATAAGTGATGACATGGTAATGAACTAATGATCATGAAATCCAGGGGCATGGCGGTGCAAGACCCATCAAACCCAAAGAAAGTCAAGCTGCTGCTTGAGGACTATCCTTATGCAGTGGACGGGCTAGCCATATGGCATGTCATCGAGCAGTGGGTGCAGGAGTATCTAGCCATCTACTACCCTACTAACAATGTGCTTCAAGGCGATGTGGAGCTGCAGGCATGGTGGAAAGAGATTCGCGAGGTCGGACATGGTGACCTCAAGGATGCGACTTGGTGGGCCAAGATGCAGACGGTGCCTGAGCTTGTCAAGGCATGCACCACCATCATCTGGACAGGATCCACGCTACACGCAGCTGTAAACTTTGGGCAGTACCCATATGCAGGTTACCACCCAAACAAGCCATCAGCAAGCCGTCGCCCGATGCCCGAGCCAAATACTGAGGAGTACGCATTGCTGGCCCGCGAACCGGAAAAGGTGTTCATCCGCACCATCACCAACCAGCTACAGACCATCATTGGCATATCATTACTGGAGATCCTGTCCAAGCACTCATCCGACGAGGTTTACCTCGGGCAGCGTGATACGCCAGAGTGGACCTCAGACGCCAGGGCGCTGGAGGCATTCAAGCGATTTGGGACCACGTTGGAGGGCATCGAGAGCCAGGTGGTGGCCTTGAACGGAAATCCCCAACTCAAGAACCGCAATGGACCGGCCAAGTTCCCCTACATGCTGCTCTACCCAAACACCTCTGACCACAAGGGTGATGCCGCTGGGCTCACTGCCAGGGGCATCCCTAATAGCATCTCCATCTAATGTGCTACATGGAAGGATGTGCGCCGTGCCACCATGGAGGATGTGCGTTGTGCCAGCATGTGAAAGTGTTATGTGTGTACTAGTGATCGTTGCTTGAATAATCGATGTATGATGGTGCTTCATGACACGGGAAGTGTTATGTAAGTGGTCCGCCATAAATGTTCGTGTTAATTTCCCTTCCAAGTTTTATTTTGAATAAAATAAGCTTTCTTGGTCTTGTACTATATGTTTGTCCGATATGATAAAAAAATCCATGTCCTTTGGTATTGTCGTTTATTTTAGAGAGATATTTGCATAACTTCATTTCAACCGTGCCCTACTTGAAAAGAACTTTTGATAAGCTGCAACGATTTTTCTTTTCCACTGATCTTTAGCTAGATGCTATTTCATTCCGTCAATTATTTCTGCATGTTTCATTTGCATATTTATTTTGCTATGTATCCTATGTCATTCCGCTAGTAGTCATTAATAATAGACCTATAGCACCCTTTGTTTGTTTCACGTGATTTTCCTCAGTCTCACAAATAGAGTTTTTCTTTACAACGTAGCACTCCCAACTTACTCCACTAGTAGTTCAACTCTGTAACTAACACTATTAATTCTTAACGTTCTATTAACCTCTCATTATGTTTCCCTATTCACTCTTTTCATTTAATAATTATGAATTTCTATCTGCACTTATGATTTTGTTTTGATTATTTTAAATTCTCCAAGATTTTTTTACATGGAACATGGTCAAATTTAGGAGTTTTTACGAATTCATTTTCTAAGGCACAACTTTACATATAAAGAGTTGTCAGATTTTGCAGCAGGTTATTTAGGATTAAATGAACTTATTATTATTTACTAGATATAATTCAAATTTGATATAAGTTTAACAAAAAGAAGGCCTAAAATTTCAAGAAAATATCATATTTAGTACTCTAGTGACTTGGTAGCTCCTACTGTGGCAAATGGCGGAAACAATTAAGGTCGGCTGAACTCTAAAGTATAAAAAAGGATTGATGCAAAAAAAATCAAAATTGTCTAGACATATGAAAAAATTATATGATTTTAAGCATAATCACTTAATACAATGCTAATAGCAACATATTTAAATAGAAGTACCGACAATGGAACTTTAATGTTATCTGGAAGTCCCAGGTAATGGCAAAGCTCTACCTTCTATCTGAAGGTCTTTTAGTTTCACCAGGACCAAGAATTTTGAATATCCCTCGCTCGATGTAGCACACCATCAAATCATTAAGCCAATGATCAGACATCTTGTTGCGCAACTCGGTCTTGATGATCTTCATAGCATATCCAAAATAAAATCCTTTGTTCAAAGAAGAGGATTCGCATAGTGTCCACAGAATGGTCCATAGAATTTTGTCGGATTTGTCACGGTCGGTCGATGGTTCGAAGTTTTCTTTGAGGAGTAGTCTCACGTCGCTGTTGTGCACAACACTCGTGTTGCAAGTTTTGTGATTCAGTGATTATAGACGATTCTTCCTTTCACGTACATGTTTGCAGGTTCAGTTTCAGTTCCAAGTTCATTGTTCACTTCATAAGATGGTCATTGCTTTGTTCTTATTCATACACAAAGAGAGTGAGAGATTGCAACGACAAGAGTGAGCACTGCACCGACGACTGGGAAGCTGAGGACGACCGGTTTTGGCTCGGCGATGAGGGTGACCTCGAGTTGTATCGTGAGCGTCTACATCGGCGCCCACTGCATGAACCGAAGTGCCACCGCTGCGCGTTGTGGGGCACCTTGCTCCCACAGCGGCACTCTCAGATGGTCCCTCACCACACCGGTGTTCTACTTCCCTGCTGCCTCCGCCGTGGTTTCGTCCATGGTTCCTAGTTGTGGTGGTGTGAGATAAGTGTGTTTAGCTAGTGTGGTTGTTGATGGGTCACCCTACTGGATGCAGCCAACCAATCAAAATGACATATGCGTTGCAACCCATGCGATCCGGGGTACCAAAGAAAATACACAACATAGCTCTAGTGTTGTTTCTACGTGACCATGTTCCCGGAAGCCTGCACCAAGGAGTTTAAAATTTTGCCCGGGCTACACACACCCTTGGTATTAGGGCAGGGACGGAGGAAGAGGGGGACGAGCAGGGGCTTAGCGACCCCCAAGAATTTGATTTTCTTCATAAATCACTTGATACCCATGCTTGTCCTTAGCAAGTTTGAGCTACTTTGCCCCCTCCAACATGATTCTGCCCCCTCTAAGCCTAATGGCTGGCTCCGTCCCTGTAGGGGGGTGACGGTCGGTACGCTGCATGTTGTCATCAGTACAGCTTAGTAGTGGCGCTGTAACAGTGGCGTGTCAAAAACGCGCCGCAAACACTTTTTTGCCACGCCTTCTCTACTAGTGGAACTTTTTTGCAAGAAAACATTCCACTATCGTTGGTCAACCGATGAGTCAACACGCCACTTAAGCTCCACGTATCCCTGTTGTCTCGGTTTTGACGTGTATGCTCATCTTCGAGAGTCTAGTGACCAACGGCCACAACGTGTCGCGGGTTTCGGTGACTAAAGTGGACCAATGAGTAATGATGCACATATATCTCTTAGGGCACGTATAATAGTCTTATCTTAGTAATGCCACGTAAGATGATTGCTGAGTTGGAGAAGAGAGGAATAAAAAACGACCTCTGTCTTATCTTAGCCAAGAGATAATCTCTTAAGGCATGTACAATGCTGGAGAAGGCATGCCTTCCCTTAATCCTCCATATCATCTAGAGAAGACACTATATACAAGTTACACAATGCATTCTCTTTTATTGCCATCTCTAGCAATTAATGAGAGCTAACTATTTTTAGTAAGAAATTGTTTTTCTAAGAGAACACATGTGGTACAATGAAAAAATAGGCTTCTCTTATTTCTAAGAGATCATCCCTTAGCTAAGGGAAGACAATCTTCTTTTTCTTATTTCCTCACCTCCAACTAAGCAAAAATCTAATGTGACAACCATAAGAAAAAGCTGACATCACCGCATTATACGTACCCTTAGCACGATAAGTCTCACCACCTAGCGGCAGAAAAGGAGGAGGAAACTTCTCTTGCCCACGAAATCGTGTCCATCGACACAACCAGACGGGCCCCCACACCACCTAGGACCACCGTCAGCGAAAGGAAGCAGTCCACCAACCGTCTATCAGAAAAGGAAAGGAGTGGGGGGGGGGGGGGGGGGGGGATGGATCAGAAGGCAAGCAGCGGGCGGTTAAAGTGCATGCGCGATCGGACGGAGGAAGTTAGGAGCGCGAGGGAGCTCGGAAGAGGCGGGTAGTCCACGCACAGGAGAAATGATCTAGCCACGAATCTGCAGCATCCTTTTACTGCATGGTGTATGTGTTACGTTCAGCCACAGGCACCCGTAGGCGTGGGCGGTTAGAGCATCTCCACTCAGCTTCCCGGCACGCTATTTTCAGAGCGTATTTTTGGTCTGGACGTCGAAATTCGGCTCAGTCGCGTTTCCAGAACCCCGGTTTCGTTTGGATTTGGCTCAAAATACGTCCAGCCTTTCCAGGCCGTTTCCGGGGCGACGAGAACGCGCTGGGAACACCGGACGAAGCGATTTCGGCGGGAAAAGAGTCGTTCGGCGAGTGGACCCGCCCAGTCAGCGGCAGAAGCTGAGTCGTCCTCATCCTCCCGCATCGGGACGCCGCGAGGGACCGCTGGCCATTAACCACCGGTCTCACCGGCCACACGTCGTTGTAATGGCGCGCCACCGTCGCCTCGGCTCCCGCGATGAACCGGCGGGCATTAACTTCCCGTCGCTTCCCCTTTTTCCCGCCCTCGCCGCTACACCCCTCCCGCCTTCGCCGCCCTCGCTCGGCCTATAAAACACGGCCTCACCGCCGGCGCGCAGCACACTTCCACCTCCAACCCGCACCACCCCCGAACTCCGGCGAAAAAGGAAGATGGCGGAGAGGTACCCAGGGGATCCCGCGGCGGTGAACGGCTTCGGCCGGCAAACGCTCCAGCCGTGGGAGGCAAGGATGCTCCACGACGCCGGGTACATGGCGCCACCGGACTTCCGCTGCCCCCCCCCCCCCCACGATGGAGGCAGAGCGTCGCGCCAGAGGGCACCGCGATCCCGCCTCGCCCAGAGCGCGCCCCGAGCCCGCCTACCTAGGCGCGTCCCTCGTCGTCCTCGACGACAACAGCGACACCGGCCCTTCCTACCAGCCGTGGAGGTACGGCGACCCAGGCCAGGGCAGCTCGCGGCCACCGCAGACTCCGGACGACGATGGCGGCGACGACAGCACGGCTGATCCCGAGTACACCAACTTCTACCGCCACTTCATCATGTGAGGCGGCGTCATCGGCATCGGCATCGGCATCAGCATCGCCGTTTTTTTACTGTTTTTAGGTTTAGTTTATCCTAATTTGGCCAAAGTTCGAGTATATGTCCGAATTTGGCCAACTATTGTTCGAACTCGCCGTTGTTTAATTAAAATCGCCTATATTCGTCCAAACTTCGCCGTGTTTGATCAAATTTCGGCCAAACGTGGGGACTCGGTCTGAGAACGCGGGCGGGAAAAAGGCCGTTCCTAGGCCGAAAGTTGCATCCATCCGGCGCAAAATAGCACCGGATTTCGGCCTGGGAACGGCCAACGAGTGAAGATGCTCTTAGAGTAATTATATAAGATTTTCGACCCGCAAAAGCCGAATGCAAGAACCATAAAGCGGTTTTTTGCGTGAAAAAATAGCCACGCGAAACAGATCCTCCAAACTCAAACCGCAAAACCAAATATTCGTTTCCACTATCGCTGGGTTTTTTCCGCGCCCCGACGTCTTCGGCTTTGTAGCCGGTTTCTTTGAGTAAATTGCAGGAAGCTACCACAATTCGGGCTGTCAGAATGAGTCAGTGCCAACATTCGTAATTTTTGCGCGTCAGTACCATGTTTCGAACGGACCTTCTCAAATCGCGATGATTCCTGTCTGATGTTGTTTCTGACAGCAAGACCCCACTATCAGGGCAAACGGCCGTTGCTGCGCCGTTTGGACCGCATCGTCTAAGACAGGCCCCGTCCACGCAT
The DNA here is from genome assembly GCA_916181665.1 of Avena sativa. Lineage (NCBI taxonomy): Eukaryota > Viridiplantae > Streptophyta > Magnoliopsida > Poales > Poaceae > Avena > Avena sativa. The sequence continues at coordinate 57,634,478 of OV702292.1, forward strand.
CGGTCAACAGCTCACTCCACTTGACCCGTTCCTATCACCGCCGCGCAGCAGCTCAGTTGCCGCCGCCACCACCTCTCGGCTGTCACCGTCGTTCGAGGCAGCTAGCCGCGGCCAGCATGCCTAGCTGGGACGATGGGGAGAGTTCTAGCCCTTCTCTCTCCACGCTTGGAGTTGGGGTAAGCTCATCCTCTAGGGTTAGGTTTTTTTGGGAGATTGGGGAATTGTTCATGTACCTCATTTATCTTTGCACTTTTCTGCTTGATTAGGACCTAACGGACCTAGATTATGCTCCTGTATTTGTTGAGGATCCAACATTTTGCGGGATAGCACCTGATTGCACCCTGGTTTGTAGCAAGCACAAAATGTCACCGTGGCAGTGCATTGCTTTTGAAGGAAGCAACACTGGATGTATATTTTATTTGTGCCCTGTGGAAAATGTGAGTTTCATTCCCAAATTAATTTCAATAGTTTCAGTAAATTGTTCAATCCCTAGTTGTTTTGCTCACTTAGTTTTATTCTTAGAAATTTCAATAGTTTTATTCCCTTACAGGTATCAGTATTTGTTGTTAGTTTAATCCATGTATTATATGAAATCTGCTTTGTCTCATATGGTTTTATTTATTTGTAATAGCAAGTGATGAACTGTGGGTTTGTTGCATGGAAAGATGAAAAGTGGCCAGATCATTTGAGCAATGCAATAGTTAGTTTGTGGGCAATGTATCATGAAAGTAATGATGCTAGAATAGATGAGAGGGTGGAAAATGGTAAGGCGGTTGGTCAGCTTGTTGAAGAAAAATCCAAGTTAGAGAAGAAGCATGCCACCCTCCTTGCTAATGTCAAAAATTTCATGGAGTCCACTCAGAAGAAGGTTATAGTGGAAAATTTGGCTAAGATGAATGCTGAGAATGCAGATGAAGTGATGGAAGAAAGTGAGATGGATAGGAATAGGCTGAAGAAAGAAGTGGAGGTTTTAAAGAATGAAATTGCCATGCTTAAACAGGTTCAGATATCACAAGCTGATGTGCTTAGGGTTGGGAAGAAGGAATGGGCTGAAGAAAAGCAAGCTATGAAGGAAGAAAAAGATGTTGTCAAGGCAGAAGAAAAGCTAGAGTATTTGCTTTTTGATCTTTTTAAAGCAAATAGTGACAACAAGGATAAACTGAAGAAGATTGTTGAAATCTGTGCTGAGTGAGATGTGAGTTGTCAGGCTATCATGTTTCAGATATATGTGTTGTGTATGCTGTGTTGAACCATTTGTTCTATGTTCTGTGTTATGGAAGGCTGTGTTGAACCATTTGCTCAAATTTGTGTAATGTTGAACCATTTGAGATATGTTGAACCATTTGTGCTGTGTTATGTTGAACCATTTGAGATATGTTGAGATATGTTGAACCATTTGAGATATGTTGAACCATTTCACCTTGTTTATTTGTGGTAATGGTGAACAAATCACAGAAGAACAACAGAACATAACATGTCCATCTTGACCATTATCTTTAGCAAAACATTCAGTTTTAGTACATCACCAAAAGTAGCAGCTAATGTAAGCCGCATCACTAGTAGTTTTAGCAACATATTCATCACCAAAAGAGGCAAACAACTAGAGTAAGGCAAGAATGTACTACATGTCTATTACAACAGCTTTTGCACATAGAATTACTAGTACATGTCTTTTTCAATGGTTTGATAACCCAGCTTCTCCATCACCATCACCTCCAACATAACCACAATTGAAATATCCCCAGGTCTTGCTCTTCTTGTATCCAGGAACAAAACCCCCATCATCTTATCTCTCTCTTGTTGTTATTCTTGGAGGAACAAAGGAAGTAGCTGCTGGGGGTGCCCTTGTAGCTGATGTTGTTCTTGTTGGGTCCGCAGCATAGAAAACAAAAAATTTCTACGATGAGAACTATACGCCAAGATCTATCTACTAGATACAGAGCAACGGGTGGACATACATCCATGGATAACTTACCCTCGAAGACAACGAGTTTTGTTAACGAGTAGGAACTCGTGGTTGATGTAGTCGTACACTTGCCGATCTCAAGATCGTGTGGAAGTCCGAGCGCCACAAATCAGCATCGCATCCGTCCTCGCACACACGTTCAAGCCACCGGACAACCTCCACCTCCTCGCTCCAGCGAATCAGCGGAAGCAGCAACTCCTTCCAGATGCAAGGCCACCGGGAACATGTATCTCGCTAATCCGAGACCATGGGGGAATATCTAGAGGGGGAGAGATCCTTCACGAGGAGGTGTGTTTTGTGAGAGGGGAGAGGGGGGCTTTATATAGGAGGGAGGGAGACCCCTCCCCTCCCATAGCCGGCGCATGAGGGGGGACTCCTCCCCTCCTTCATTCATGTGGTGAACCTCCACTCACATAAACATGGCCTCCACCCAAAATCCCACTCACATGTATTTAATTTCCACCAAATTAAATGCAACTCTCAATTAATAAAACTCTTTTATTTATTTTATTCAGAATTTTGTTAATTACTTTAATTAACAAACATTCACATAAAACCCCTTGCAACATTTCAATATCACATGCAGAACCACTTTCTGCAATTTCACCCGAAACAATTCCGGTTTCTATCGAAACAATTCCTGTTTCTATCGAAACATTTCCTGCGCTTTGCAAACCTTTTGTCTGGAACATATGTGCTCCTAAATGGTGTCCGGCAACCCTTAAGTGTGTCACCCTACGGTTCGCGAATAATGCAGACATGATTGAGACTCCTCTCAGATCAATAATCAGAAGCGGGACCTGGAGATCCATACTGACTCCTGCATATTCAACGATGACTTCTGTGATCGTGAGAACCTTTAACGTCAGCAATTTAATCCCTTTGTCTCATGATATAATACATGTCCGAGATTCGATCATCGGTATCCAAATACCTAGTTTGATCTCGTTACCGACATGCACTCTTTTCTCGTTCCCGTGATATAACATTCTAGTGATCACATCACTTGCTTGCAAGCTATCTTAATGTGATATCACCGAGAGGGCCCAGAGTATATCTATCCGTCATCGGGATTGACAAATTCCACTCTTGATCCATGAGCCTCAACATAACACCTTCATAGCACTGAACCCACCATTATAGTCACCCTGTTACGGTGTGACGTTTGATGTTATCAAGATACTCTTCCGGTGTTAGCAATTAACATGATCTCATGGTCTAAGGACTAAGACTACTTTGTATGATGTTATAGCAATATAAACATAATGACCTGATCGTAATGCTATACTTCGGATGAATGTTCATCACATCATTTCACAAATGTTGTGACCTTGTTATTAACAACATCTAATGTCCATGATGAGGAAACCTTGATCATCTTGTTAATCAACAAGCTAGTCTATAAGAGAGGCATAACTAGAAACCCTTTTTGTTTATTAAACACACATGTATTGATGTTTCCTATCAATACAATTATAGCATGCAAAATAAACATCTATCATATACAAGGAATACATAATAACAACTTTATTATTGCCTCTCAGGGCATATTTCCTTCAGTTCTAGCTGGAGGTGGTGCCCTTGTAGCTTGTGTAGAACCTGACCTTCTAGCTGGAGGTGGTGTAGGTGTTGTTGTTCTTGCTGGAGGTGGTGCATCTGCTGATGTGTTGGGCTGGCAAGAAACAACAGGAAACACCATTAGATGACAGATAACACATAACATACTATGAATAAACTCACTATAAATAAACTCACCACATGCTTGTTCTTTCTAATCACCAGATCAGGCCTCAAAGGCTGTGTGCAGCTAGTGTATCTATGGCCCTGCAGCTTACAGTTAGAGCATGTTGTGGTTCCCATTCTTGATGCCTGTTTAGGTTTTGGCACCTCAAACCTCCCCTTTCTCCTCTTTTCTTGCTTTCTCCCTTTCTTGATGTGGAAGAGAGGTGGAATGATGTCAGCTATCCCTGTCTTGGGCCAGCCATGTTGTCTAGGGACTGGGTAAATTATGGGCTTGAATGCTCTAACATACATCTCTTTCCTGAAGAAGTGGCTAACAAAGGACTCTGGTCTTTGCTTGGATTTTATGATAGAAGAGCATGCATGGCTACAAGGTAGGCCTGTGACATACCACTTCCTACATCCACATGTCTTGTCCACCAGGTTGACAGCATATGTTGCATCACCCCTTTCATTAGTCACTTGCCACAAACCTACATCTGCAATCCTTGGTGTGCAGAATCTAGAGTTCTTCTTGGATATTTCAAGTTGCTCACTGAAGTGGGGAGTGATTTCCCATCTAGCAGTACCAGCACTTGTCCTCTTCTCATGATTCCTCACCACCATCTTGTCTTTTATCCCTTCTATCATTGTTCTTATTGGTTTCTTCCTAACATCAAGGATGTATCTATTGAATACCTCACTCAAGTTGTTTACCACAAGGTCAGTCTTGTAGGTAGTGCCAAATGCATGCCTGACCCATGTGTGCACAGGGATTTCACTTAGCCATTGATGACCCACAAGTATAGGGGGTGTATCGCAGTATTTTTGAGGGAAGTGAAACCCAATTTATTGATTCGACACAAGGGAGCCAAAGAATATTTATAAGCCTTAACAACTGAGTTGTCAATTCAGCTGCACCTGGAAACAATCTTGCGCATAGCAGTTTATCAGTAGCAACAGTTTTGTAGTAGGAATAGTAAAGTAGCAGCAGTAGTAAAGTAAAGACAGTAGTAACAATAGCAGTAAACAATAGGATTCGAGTGCGGTAGGCATAGGGATGGATGGACGGGCATTGCATGGACAAGAAAATTCACATAGCAATCAGAACATAGGGCAATTGTAGATAAATAAGATAAAGCATCCAAGTACTAGATAATCCTAGGCATGTGTTCCATATATAGTCATACGTGCTCGTAATGAGAACTTGCACAACATCTTTTGTCCTGTCAACCCGTTTGCAGCGGGGCCTCAAGGGAACTACTAGCAATTAAGGTGCTCCTTTTAATAGAGCACCGGAGCAAAGCATTAACACTCCTTGAACACATGTGATCCTCACATCAAAGCCATTCCCTCCGGTTATCCCGATTTCTGTCACTTCGGGGCCATTGGTTCCGGGCAACAACGTGTGTATACAACTTGCAGATAAGACCATAAACAATACTATCATAATGAATCAATAACATGTTCAGATCTGATATCATGGCACTCGGGCCCTAGTGACAAGCATTAAGCACAACAAGTCGCAACAAAGTCATAAAGCACTAATAAAAGATACTAGGCACCATGCCCTAACAATCTGATGCCATTACATGAATGATCTCATCCAATCCCTACCATCCCCATAGCCTACAGCGGGGGATTACTCACTCATGGATGGGGGAAACATGGATGGTCGATGGAGAAGCGATGGTGATGATGATGGCGATGATCTCCTCCAAGTCCCCGTCCCGGCAGGGTGCCAGAACGGAGTTTCTGGTGCTGTTTCGTGGAATCTGGTGGTGGCGGCGGAGCGGAACTCCTTCTAGAAAAACGTCGAACCCCCCTGAGTTTTTAGGTCAGTAGGCAACTTATAGGCGAAGAGGGAGACCGAGGGGCAGTCTAGGGCAGCCAGACCACCCCCTGGCGCGGCCAGGCCCAGCCCGCGTGGCCAGGTGGTGTGGTTGGGCCCTAGCCCCTCTTCGTCTCATATTCTGGCTCCTGGTGTCCCCTGGTAAAATAATGACTTTGGCTTTTGTCCCGTCCAATTCCGAGAATATTCATTTTGTGACTTTCCTAGAACCAAAAACAGCAGAAAACAGGCAGCTGGCACTGTGGCTCTTGTTAATAGGTTAGTCCAAGAAATCATATGAAAAGTACTCCAAAGTGTGGACAAAACATAAGAAAGTAGATAAAACCAAGCATGGAACATCAAAAATTATAGATACATTTGCAATGTATCAGCCACTTCCAAGCTGCCTCACTTTCCTTTCTCAAATTCTTCATGGCAAGATCATGGTGGTGCTTTTGATAAGCTTAGGCAGCAGAATCCATTATCTTCTTCAGGTCTTCACCCCTAAACCCAGCAGTTTGGAAGTTGGCATATATGTGCGTTAAGCAGAATCTTTGTGGGCTTTGAGGGAAAACTATGTTGATGGCTGAAATGAGTCCCTATGTTGATAAGACAAACTAGTTAACTATTGCAAGAAAAACTAGTTAACTATTGCAAGAAAAACTACTTAACTATTGCAAGAAAAACTACTTAACTATCACAAGATAAGCACAAACCTTTTGTCTATCAGACATGAATGTGTATCTACCAAACTGCCCCTCTTCTCCACCAAGTGCATATTTCAACTGAGTTAGGAACCAACACCAATTGGCTTTGTCCTCTTTGGGTACAACAGCAAAGGCAATAGGGTACATGTTATTGCCATCCCTTCCTGTTGCAGCCAGAATTTGTGCACTAGTGCACAGCTTCACAAAGCAACCATCAAGCCCTGTAGACAAAAAAAGTAGAGTTACACCAGGGAAAAGATAAGTGGGTGCACAATAAAAATAATATGAAACTAGTGATCACCTATGAATGGCCTACAACCATTAAGAAAACCCTCCCTGGCTCCATTGATACAAAAGAAGAAACCATGGAATGTTGGGCCAGGATGGGGGTTTTCTGCTGTAGGTGCTGGTGTCACAGTTGTCACAACCACCCTGCTACCAGGGTTAGTATCAATGATACTTTGGGAAAAATCTCTAAGCCTTACATACTGCTCCCTGTGATCACCCAACACAGCATCTAGAGCCAAATTTTTTGCCATGTAGGCCATATCCTTGCTGACTTCCACACCATGTTGTTGCCTTGCTGCATCTATGAGTGACTGAATTCCTGTATTTGGATCTGACCTAAACATTCTTTCATATGTGTGAGCTAACCATTTAGCACTAACTCTGGTACTTTCAGTAGTAGTATCACAAGTGTGTTGTAGTCTCATATTCCTAATGACAAAGGTTTTCTCACCTTTTATCTCAGATGCCACCATAAGGAAGGGACAACCCTGGTTGATGCAATGAACAATGACTCTAACATTAGAGTTCCTCCAATACTTGAAATTCCTATTTTGAGCAATGTGCAAATCTATCAAAGCATCCCTGAATTGTTGCACATTGACAAAGCACATCTTCAAGCATAGTTGCTCATGTGCCTACAGCCTTGTATCATCATACCACTTCCTCTCTGGTCTTTTCTTTGCTCTACTCTTTCTGCCTTTTGGTGGCACCATTGACAATGGTTGAAATTCATCCTCCTCCTCCTCCTCCTCCAGGAAACCAGTGTCTTTGTCTTCATCTGATGATGGTATGTAGTATGGTTCCTCTTGTATCTCCACTTATGAATGACACCTCAAAGTGGGGCCTCTTTTTACAGGCAATTTCTTCTTATTTACTGAGACAGGTGCTGGTACCAACTCATGTGCAACTTCTTCTTCTGCAGTCACAAACAAATCTTCAATATATGTGTCCCCTTCACAGTGCAGCAGGGGATCCTCTCTCTTACTCCTCATCTCCTCAATCCTCTCAGCCACTTCTCTCATTTCCTTCTTCCTCATTTCTTCCAAATGTGCAAAATCAACTTGTCCACTGGCAATGTCCCACCAGGAATCATCAAGGTCATGGTCTGAACCCATGCTGCCATCAGTATCAGCATCATCACCTTCTTCCTCATTTTGTATTGCTTTACCCTTATCCACAATCTGACTCTCTTGAGTTGGAAGATAGTCGTTTTTACTAGTAGGTGCACATTCATCACCTAAGACAGTGCTACCAGTCTGACTTGTAAAAATGGAACCTTCGCTATCAACAACATAGACACTAGGCTCATTGCAATCATAAGGAGCAGGTTCTTCAAGTAGCACAATAGAAGATTCAGTGGATTGGCTACACTTGCCTGAATATTTATTCTTCTTCTTCTTTGTAGCTAAAGTAGGCTTGCCCCTCTTAATAAATAAAGACAGCACCCTACTTGACTCAAAATGATTCAATAGTTCATAGATCTTGCAGTTATTCTGAACCAATTCATGTACACCCAACATTGTGCAGTAAATGGAATCCTGAAAACTAAAGCCCTTTTCCTCAATCACTGCAACTATATTCATATATGTAATGTCTTCTCTGCATATTCTCCTCTCTAGATTGTCTACACCATCCAACTGAATTCGGACTTCCCAAATTTCAGGATCCATGCTACAGAAATCAAGAGAAAATGGCAAAATTCAGCAAAACCTAACCCTAAACAGAAAAATTCAGAGAGAAAAAAAGGGGAAAAGTGAACACATACTCTACTCCACCGAGGTTGCTGGTCCACCTTTCGCTTTGCGCCGGATTCTCCACCCAGAGCTGCGCCAGCGTCGCTGCCGCTGTCGATGGCCGAGACGGCCATAGCTCGCCCTGGTCGTCCTGGTCAGCCACTCTGCCTCCGCCTCTTGCGCAGTCTCCGCCGCCAACAGCACTTGAGCTCCCAGTGCCGCCCTTGACGCCGCCGCCGCCTCCAGGACTCACCGGCTCCTCCATCTCCTCCTGGTCAAGCGAGAACGGTAGCAGGAGAAATAGAGTGTGTTGTTGACCTGTGCGTGGACGGGGCCTGTCTTAGACGATGCGGTCCAAACGGCGCAGCAACGGCCGTTTGCCCTGACAGTGGGGTATTGCTGTCAGAAACAGCATCAGACAGGAATCAACGCGATTTGAGAAGGTCCGTCTGAAACATGGTACTGACGCGCAAAAATTACGAATGTTGGCACTGACTCGTTCTGACAGCCCGAATTGTGGTAGCTTCCTGCAATTTACTCGGTTTCTTTGGCCATGCGTGCGGCTGCAGGGAGGGGGAAGCGCGGATCGATCCGCGGTGGTGAGACCGGAGGGGGCGAGGTGTTGAGGCCGTACGTGGCCGCGGGGCTGAGGCCTGGAGTCGCCGTCGACTACCCAGCCACTTCTGTTTAGGCGCGGCGGCCAACGCTGCTCCAGTCGGCGCGTTGGTGACAGCCGACACGGATGGGGGTGCCTCGAGTAAGGGAACCACAACCAGAGGTAGCTACTGGTTCATGGCGACGTAGGCGAGGGGAGGGAATGGTGGACGGTGCGGGGGTGAGGAGATGGGAGGTGGCGACGGTGGGCAGGCGGGAAGAGGGGTCGGTGAAATGTCCCTCCCACCAAGATCTACGCGATGATGCGGGAAACCAGAAAGCCGGCCCTCGGAACCGTGTATATCCGGGTTGGGAGGGGGGATGCAGTTCCCCGCAAAAAAAAATTTGCGAGTCGATGGATTTCACGGTATCTACGCGGGCAGATTTTTCGCCGCGGACAAAATGGCCGTTATTTTGCTGGTTAGGGACTTTTGCGGTATTGCTAGAAGTGCTCTTCGCTAGAGCAGTGGGTGCCGTAGCGAAAATGATTGCACATGAGAGTAAATCAGCCAATATGTTGCTGCAGTTCCAATCTTATCAAAACTAGAAGAAATCACACTGAAAACAAACTGGTGGCATGTAGAGTGTAGACTCAATGCCTTGCTCACACACTATTCCTGTCATGCAACGGGGAACCAGCTAAATTACTCACCCAGTATTTTCAGTGAACTCCCATCTCTAATACAGTAGCTGAACTGTCGCTGCTGCCATGAACATTTGCCTGCTGATAGGGTTGGACGGCGGTTAGTTACGTGAACCAATCTTTCTCAGGATTTGCAGGAAGAGAACAGCTTGAGCTCACGAACTGCTCCAGATCTCTGAAGCATGTGCCACTATTAACAAAAGCAGGCTCCTGATGAACTCTGATCATCCTTCCGTTGGCTGTGCTCATTGAAGACCCGTTCAGCCATCATCCCCGTTCAACGGGGCGCAACCAGACAAAAATAATCCACAATGCACTGAAGACCTAACCTCTACGAGCAAATTCTCACAAACACGACGATACCACAAGCATAAAGATTATTTGTAGAACACACAGAAAAATATTTGTAAGTAACTGCTGTTTGTCCAAGAAGAGTGTGTGGCGGTTAATATAGCATGTGGGCATAGCATCTTACAGTAGGTGACTACAATAAGAACTATTGACAAAGTTCCCACATTCTGTAAAAATGCCTGGATTCCTTTTACATAAGATGGCGCTTCATCATGGATCTATGTTTACATGGACTTAACAATTTGGGTAATCATCTCAACACATGGCTTCTTCGTTTGCTTCCTGCAAGAAAAAGGCAAAAGTAAGAATTATGTGATTGCGAGAGAAGCAGCATTCATCGCATATGTGCTTCCACAAAGGGGAAAGGAGGACGGGCCAAAAGAAATCGTAGATGCAAGCTTCATGTACTACTAGTATGTTTATATGTTTCTAAGAAAAAAATTATTTCTTGGGGCATACCTTGCTGTTGCAACACAACACTTCTTAGTTCTTGTACTTCATGGTCTCCTTCTCAAATCCAATTGTTGGGAATTGTTTTGCATATTCCTCCACATCGTGGCGAAGCTTTGCAATTTCAGCTTGGATGCTGCTGTCAGAATTCAAAGTGGCAACGAAGTCCTTCAGTTTGGTCCCACCTGAATTACAAGAGAAAGAACATCAATAATATGATCCATGTGGTTGTAAGGGAAACAGCAATGTGTTCTCGGAGAGCAACAGAAAAAACAAAACATGAAAAGGTTACCTGTTGTGGCAGCTTTAACCTTCAAGGCCAAGTTCACTGCAGAATCAAAGAATTCAGCCACCTTGGCGAAGTCCTCCTCAACAAACCCTCTCGATGTAAGCGCAGGGGTCCCTGCAAGACCACAGAGTAACTAATTAGATTTTGCAAACTTATTTTAAATAAAATTAAGAGCAGCCATTATATGAGCATATAGTTTACCCATCCTGATGCCTCCAGGTACCATAGCTGAAACATCACCAGGAACTGTGTTCTTGTTTGCTGCAATATGCACATTTTCTAAAACCTTCTCCACTCTTGAACCATCTATCCCCTAGACATGAAATTAGAAAGGGATGATAAGTGTCCTGACATGACATAAGATTCTAGATATTTTTTCCTGTATTTCGTAAATTTAGCTATGATGTACAAAGAAACAGCTAAGTTAGGTCAGATGGATATCAACCAACATTCTAGGACAGGAATAGACTGAAGGGTTAATTGTTAATGATGAATAAGAAGAATGGACTGATAAAATTAAAAACATCTCAAGTCAAACTTCTATCTTACCTTTTTCTTGAGGTTTACCAAGACTAAATGGTTATCAGTCCCACCAGAGACAATTTCGTAGCCTTTTGCACTCAAGGTCTGGAAATGAGAATATTTTCAAATAAGGACATGGTTTTATTTATTTAAAGTGCAATTAATCATGCTAGAGTGCTAGATATTTGCATTTCCTAACATCCTGAGGTGAATGAAAATGAAAACAAATACCTGAGCAAATCTAGCACAGTTACTCATAACTTGCTCTTGATAAGCTCTGTACTCCTGAGTAGTTGCCTGAAAGTTAAACGACATATTAGAGCCTTAATTAGGCAAGACGTCAAACTATATGAAATACTAAATAACATAGAACACAAGGAACAGAAGTGGTGCAGACCTGCTTAAGCGCAACGGCCAAGCCAGTGATAGTATGGTTGTGAGGCCCACCTTGCAGACCCGGGAAGACAGCAGCATTGATCTTGTCCTCAAAATCATACTTAACCTATATTAAAATAGACTGTTAGGCCCTTTTGTTCCGAAATTAACAAAATTACTACAAGTTAAGCTCAGTCGAGAAGAACAGATTCAACATTCTATGTTACTACCATTTTATGGTTTTCCTCCAGCATTACCTCTTTCCCTTGCTTGTTTATTTCTTTCACACCCTTCCTGAAAAAGATCATGGCTCCACGTGGTCCACGGAGTGACTTGTGAGTAGTGGTAGTAACGATATCTGCATATTCAAAAGGAGATGGGATGACACCAGCAGCAACTAGGCCACTAATATGTGCCATGTCTGCGAGAAGTATTGCCTTCTGCTTGTTACAGATCTGCCAATTGCACAATACAAATGGAATTACCGACTGAGTAGAGAAGAGAAATATGCATTGTTCAATACCAAAGAACAAAACTTGCCTTGCGCATGCGGTCGTAATCATAAAGGCGAGCATACGCACTTGCACCAGCAACAATCAACTTTGGCCTAAAAAGAACAGCACTTTTCTCCAACTGTTCAGAAGTAGCAAATGAAGCTTAGCAACACAAGGACATAGAGTAACTCATCTTGAAATAATTTAACTACTGCAAGGGACATGAAACAGTCATAGACAATGCAGTAAGAAACCATCTCTTTTGACTGACAAAGCTGATAAACACATGCACTTTGTCCATTTCAAGAGACATGGATAACTATATAAAAATGATCAGGAGATCCAAAAAGGCTGATGCCATAAAATAAAATGATTAAGGAGGAAAAATCACCTGGTCATAATCAATCAAACCAGTGCTTTCATCCAGTCTGTAAGGCATTGTCTCAAAGAATATTGAAGTTGCTGAGATTTTCTTTGTGTCAGTCTGCAAACATCAAGAATTAGAACCACTGAGCCATGGGAGTTTCGCAAGCATCGTATCTGAATATAACTAAGATCTACAATACACTATCAAGTGTTATATCTAACACTTCATTTCATACTGCAAACATTAATGCAAGAACAGAACAACCATATAAAAACTGACGAAACAGCAGACTGCACAGTGACAAAAACATGACAGCAAGCAAGCAAGGGCTCCTCATGCTTACATGCCACCTGAGAAACACAAAAAGCAGTAAGGAGGTAGTAAATAAGAAACATCAAAACATATACATGTACCTGGTAACCATGAGAAAGATGTCCACCGTGAGGAAGATCCAGAGCCATGATTCTATCATGTGGCTTCAGCACAGCAGTGTATACTTGGAAGTTCGCAGGTGAACCCGATAGTGGTTGCACATTCACTGCAGAGTTAGAAATTGGTCAAGCAATTAACTTGACACCAATTTGGTGGAAGGAAAATTACCCTTCGAGAACACGGTAGTTACGGATGCAATCTAACCTAAATATTAAAAATACTGTATGAACCCGGTTGTGTACCATATTAAGGTTTTGGAATTGACTTGGCATATTTTTGTTTGTAAACAGTGTGATGCACATATGCCAAACAGAAATGAATTAAGCAGATCAAGAACCTACTCTGGACAATACCCATGAGTTTATGATTCATCTTCTTTAGATTATTATCCCATCAACACCCTGAAAACTTTTTCATATAGGGAATATTTTACAAGATTGGCTCAAACCAAATCACTTTCTCTTATTCCAAACATGTTTTATCTTCACTCTCATTTTCATCACCAAAAACAGGAGAAAGGATGAAAGTCCACATAAAGGTTTTACTGTCGGGGCCTCCATTAAAAAATTCGGTCAAAAAAAGGTCCACATAAAGGCTACTAGAATTATAGAGAAATATTCTACGCTGTAGTTAATGCAACTGGGCGAAACATGGCAAGGCATCATAATAAGGAACATCTACAAGATTTTACCTCCCCACTTCTCTGGGTCCAAATTGAAAGCCTCCAGAGCACGTTTCTGACACAACGATTCTGCCATATCAATGTATCTGCAGGCAAGCAAAGCCAAAATAGCCACCAGTTCACCATTATTGGCTCCAACATCCATTTAATTTCGGTTTCCAACACTCGAATATTACAGAGAAGAAGGGGCAAAACGTCCTACTCGTTTCCACCATAGTATCTTGCGCCAGGGTACCCCTCGCTGTACTTGTTTGTCATGACGGATCCCACCGCCTGCATCACCGACAGGGACGTGAAGTTCTCCGACGGGATGAGCTCCAGCCCCTGCACCATACAGATTGACGCAATTCAGTAATGTTCTGAAGAAGAATAAGAACCCAAGCACAACAGTAGCGATAGCTGATGCTGGCAGTGGCAGCAGAGACCTTCCACTGGCGGGCCTTCTCGAGCTCAATGATGTCGGCAATCTCGGGGTCGACCTCCTCCAGCGGCGCGTTCAGCTGCTTCGGCCACTGCACCCAATTCGCAAGGACAAAAAACAAGATAAACACAGGCAGGCAACAAACGGATGGACACGTGAAACGCAGGAATGGGGAGAACATACTGTGACTCCGGATCTCTCCTCCGTCGCCGGCAGGGACGCCTGTGAACCCAAATCAAATAAGAACAACGGATGAACACCGGGCCGAGATTGCTCCCGGGGAGCAGGAACGGATAACAACAATATCGCCACCGCCAGAGGAGCACCAAAAATGGTTTCAGAAAAAGAAAAAAAAAGCAGAGGGGGGCGCACCATGGAGTAGAGCGGCATGAGGCGGGAGGCGGGCTGGCCGCGGAGGGCGCTGGAGGAGAGCTTGCGGAGCGCGGTCGCCATGGCCATGGTGGGTGGTGGTGGTGGTGGGCGGCCTCGCCTCCTGCTCCTCCTCTCGGGTAGGGGTTGGGGTCTCGGGTTTGGGAGGTAGTGGATCGCATGGAGTCTCTTATTCTAACCGGAGGCAGATGTGGGCAGTGGCTGAGTGATCAGCGTCCACCAGACGCATCGCCGTCACCAACCCCCTCCCCCATGAAAATTGCAATTTCAGTTTATCTTTTTTTTTTCATTTTTTATTCTTTTTCTTGGTTTTAGAAAAGGGGAAAGGGGAAGCTTTGTTCTCTTGTTACTTGTTTTTTGGATGGTATTTGCCACTGCCATGACGCCCATATATTTATGCCAATAACTGTTTTATGGCATTTTTTCTTGTAGGGATTTTCAATAGGAATTTATCTGGTTACCATTGGGACTTGGCATTTACCAGTAGCTAGATGCTCTCGAGTTTTCCTTTTTATTTACACTTTTTTGAAGGGGTTATTTTTTTTACATTATTATCATATATCAGTTTTTGCTAAACTCTGAAACACTGAAAATAACTTGAAATTGAACTGTTCCATGCAAAATTCATGGTTTCAGGCAGCCCTAGATTCGTATCTGGAGCACTCAGATGCTGATTAATGGGAGTCTTAGCCCCATAGGTCAGGGGTCCCTGCAACTCCAATCTAGTTTATGTGAGTGTTAGCTTAAAGTATTCTTAAGCTTTCCCCATCACCACCAACCAAAGCAGACAAGATTCTTCACCGGGAAAATTGTATCGAACCAAACAAGATCTTGTGCCCCAGATGTTTTAATTATAAAAGTGGCGTGGTTAACTACCGTAATCAGAAGGCACGACACCAAATCGCAAAGGGAGCAACAGCTCCGGCAAGCACTTTGTCATCAATCACCTAACAAAGGAAAGCGACACTCCATTTCTTCATTTCTTCAATGCAGAAGCAGAAGAAGTAAATATGTTAATCAATCACACCACAACCGACTTTTTTTTATCTCTGAAATGTAGTATTTATTTGTTACAAAAATGCACACCTATTTATTAGAAAAAGTAGGAGTATTACTAGATATTGCTGGGAACGCACCTGTTGTGCCATAAAAAAGCATCAGAAAAATAATTAACTGCGTGAAAAAATATCCAACGAGAGGACGAGGCCAGGGTGTTGCTGCACTGCTTACGTGCATACAGGCCACCCGAGCCCTATCTTTTCCATGACCACAAGCGAAGAGCTCTCGTACTGGGATGTGGATAAAGCGATCAATCTCTGTCCCAAATAATAAACAATAGAAGGAACAGGAATTAATTCATGATGATAAGCAGCAGATTTTCTTTCCCGCTGTCACGAGCACACCAGTAACGTGTCACCTTGCAAGACTTTACTTGAAGATTTCCTGTCAATCTGCAGCTAGACAAAAAAAATAAAAAATAGAAAGCAACAAGAGTGGACATAAGTTACTGCAAGGATCCCATCCAGGGAATAATCGACGCATTCACATTATTACTTGTACACCGAATATTCTTACACTCATTTTACTCGAACCGATATATATACTGTGATATCTGGGCTATGATCATCCGCACTGACATTAGAAATTTCTATTTACACAGAGTCCATGCGGAAACAACAGAATTATAGCTGCATTTCCAGACTTGCAGGTCCAGTACCTATGCTTCCCAAGATGCTAATTGTCTCATAAAAAGAGCTTCTAAATTATCACATGTATGTACATTTTACTTGAACAAGATAAGTTCGTCGTTATGGGGCAATGCAAGGCTGTGCTCTTAAAACTTCCTTACACGACTTCTTCATGCTCATCCCGGGCATTACAGCTCTCCCAGTTTTGAATCCAGTGGTAGTAGAGCATGCTGCGGTGTCCATGCAAATTCCGTATTCAGTCCATACTACAGATTCAGCATTCAACAATGTCATGTCCAGATCCTGGGATGCATGTGCATGGATACAGATATTGTAGATGAAGATGTAATACTTGTTTGCTTGGAGCCGTCCATACACAGCAGGCTGCGGAGAAGTCGAGCCTCTCTGGATTATAAAATGACCTGCAAGCTGGATCAAATTCAAACACCTGCTATATTAAATGCTTAAACAGTTGAGCGCAGCCATGCGAGAATAATAGTAGACACAGCCAAACCTCTTTAACTTGGTTCACCGTCATGCTAAGCTAATCCTGCTTTTGCTAGGGGTTGTCTTCTGCCCAAACTCTGAAAAAGGCATTAACATGTTTTGGGTAAACCACTTGTATTTGAGAGCTAATCTAAATAAATCAGAAGTCAAGATTGATAAATGAGCATGAAAAATAATTTGGGTAAATCACTTGTAAAAGCTTCCAGACACAAGTGACATGGTACAAATTAGGAACCTGTAGTGTAGTTTAGGCTTGTAAATTTGGGGGTAAATGAAAATAGGCTAATAGACTGGCTTTTCCTTTTAAATTAGGCTATTTTTACAAGCTAACCCATTTATTGGGCACTGACTGGTCCAAGGTTAAGACAAAGAAGGCCGTCAATTTAGTTTCATCAGAAATTCTCACTGTTTGAACAGCCCTTTATATCTCAAGGTCTCTAAACAGATTTCATCAGAAATTGCTACTGTTTAAACAGCCCCTTTCCATTTTGAGGTCACTAAACGGACAGTGGAGAAATGGACACAAATACTCACATAGGGAGACCTTGCATTTTTAAATCATAGAGATAAACAAAACGAGTTACTTAGTACAGGGCTTCGGCAGAATATTCAGCTAGTACCTGGACAGCGGTACATTGATTCAATCATATCCAAGGTGTCCATCCTTCATACATATTACACAAATTGTCGATGCTTGTTGCCTGCTTAAGAAGATGGTCGACTTGCTCTGAAATTTTCAAGGACCTAACAGAATGGTGAGAGAATGAGATCAACAAAACCAGAAAATGTAAACAATAGATCTGGAAAAGATTATGAAAACTCTTTCCCCTTATTTTCTCACCTGGTACCATCTATATCCCGTCCATGTAACTTATGCTCCACTTGCTTCAGGATAGACAGAGCAAAAGGATTTTTACCTGCAGAGCAGAAACAATAGCTATAATTCTATCTCAGCTTCAGAATCCTCAAAGGCCTAATTTTTCATGAAAATATCAGAGACAGACAGAACTACGAAAGTACTCCCTCCGTCTCAAAATAGATGTCTCAAAGTTGTCAAAATTTGGATGTATCTAGACACTATTTAGTACTAGATACATCCAAATTTAGAGAAATTTAAGACATCTATTTTGAGACGGAGGGAGTAGAAAGGCTTATGATGATCAACAATATTGATTTCACGTAGCAATGGTGCAATTTGAAAATTTCAAATTTATCCATTTCTTGCGTTAGTATTCTTGTACAAGTAAAAGGAAAGATTAGTATTAGACACAGATGGTTGAGAAAATCAGAGATAAAGTTGCGTTGTAATTCTGCATTATGTAAATGTACAACTGTTAGTTCTTTCTGTGGAGAAAACCAAAAAGGTCTGTAGTGTTAAAAGGTGCTGACAGAGCATTTACAACTTAATCAAAATTCAATGCTCTAACAAATATCAAGGAGTGTTGGGCGTGATATACACTGCTAACAAGATGTTCAAGGGCTTCCTAGTTGATGTCAAATAGAAGTAATGAAAATATATTTATGGCTAAGACGTCTTACCTCTGTTCGTTCGAGTATCTGAATAGGATTTATTATCAGTGCTGTCGCATTCTTGTCCTCTAACCTGTTTGAAGGCTCCAGTGTTATCCTCAGTTTCAGTTCTTCCCTCCCCCAAAGAGGTTTCAGCCTCATGAACATTGCTAGCTTGTGTCAACGTTACATTGTTTAGTAATATCTGCTTATTGCTGCTTGAGTCTGATTCTGAATCAGTTCTACCATCTCTCGTTTCCTGACTATTAACACCAGGACCTTCTATTCCAGGCCCGCTGTCCAAAAGGGCATCTATTTGCTCCAATTCAGAAGTAAGCTGGGTCAACCCTGTTGTACATCCCGAACTGCTAGTATACGAGTGCTCTGGTGGAGAAATCCAGCATTCATCTTGTAGAGAACCATAAGTGTCCATAACAAGATCCTGAGAAGCACCTTCCCTGCTTCCAGAAGAGCTTTTATCCTTCTCAATTGATGAATCATTTTCCAAAATATCGGGACGTGCAGAGGGCATATCCTGCGATCTCACAGTTTCACTTTCTTCAAGAACTTCTAAAGCCTGCGAGTAAGAGAATAGTGAAATACATGTACCTAGAGACATGCAAAATTCTGGTGAAGCCTAAAAAGTAAAAGTGCATGTCTTAGCTACGTACCTTGTGAAGATTCCCTGCATGAAGACTTGAAAGGCGTCCAAGCCTAATCACCATGGAATGCAGTTCCTTCACATATTCAGTAAATAGGGGCACCAAAGGCTCCAAATTTTTGCAAGCTTCCCTTACTCTAGTGATGTAAGATTGGTATAGTGCCTTTCCATGAATAAGAGGCATACTGGTGTTATTCTTCTCTCTTTCCTTTGACATCGCTTCAGACATGACAGCTACATCAGCAGATAACAAAGCTTCAAGTGGAAGTAAGATTGTATTTGCCTGCCAAGAATCAAACAAACTTTTTTGTTATTAGAGAAAAAAGGAAATCATATATATTCTAACAATTATGCTAATGATGCCACGTATTCGTCCATCCTTCTAGACACAAAATTAAGCATTTCCGAGGATTCCTTGTACGAGCCAAAAAATAAAATCACCACGTTAATATTGCATTTAAATTTCAATGGAAGTCCTCAAACAGCATGCACATGTGATGTACAGTACAAGATAAATATCACCACGAGTAGCTAGGAGCAAAAGTATTTATATTGATCTTGGGAGAAGGAAATTCAATAGGTACAATGCATGACAAACCTTGGAAATATTAGTCGTAAGGGAGCTGTGCAACACAGCAGCTTCCTTTCCCAAAGTGTAAACATCATGCAACCCCTCTGCTATAGCCAAGACCTGCAAATAATTTGCCAGGAAATTAAGAGCAAGTTTTCGGACTGATCAACAAGAAAACTATAAAAGGAACCTAGCTGCATAAAATATGCATACCATAGATGAGACATGTAAATGCTCAGATTTGCGTAGCTGAAGATTTTTTTTATCACCATGCATTACAAGTATGAAGCTCAATAATATTAGTTCCTCGATTAAAGACTAAATCAGTTAAGGGTTCCTGATCATTTAAACTTGCAAAGAGGTTGAAGCATACAACTGAATTCACAACTAGTAACCCCATCAGTAGAAGTACTCCCTCCGACCCATATTAGTTGACTTGGATTTATCTAGATTCGGATGTATCTAGCACTAAAACATGTCTAGATACATCCGAATCTAGACAAATCCAAGTCAAGTAATATGGGTCGGAGGGAGTAGCAATATTCAATAAAAAGGAATTAAATCATGTACCTCCTCGAGCAAGGAGCCACATTCAGTAGTCAAGGCAGTGCGGTCCTGCGAAATATGTTTGAATCCAGATAATGATACGCTGACTTCACAAGCACGTTCATACATGTCTACAAGAGTATCCTGCAGATTAACTGGGAAAAGATATACACAGCATTATTCCACAAGGTCAAAAGAAAAAATATTTTACAAATTCTGACATTGGATGATAAAAGCAAACCAGCTATTTCAGGATAGGTAGGAGAGGACAGACCTAAGGCAGATTTCGCATTGACAGAGACTGCAGAAAGTTGATTGCTTGCTGAATACAAGCCTTTTCCAGCAGTTTCCATGTTAAGCTCGCCAAGTTTCCACTCTTTTTCTGCACCTGCTTGCAGCAAGGAACAAAAGGAAAAGTAATTAAACAGAAGAAAGTCAAGAACTCATATTATAAAGCAGGAGGAACTATTAGGTCAGAATTATGCAGAATTTCTAAACTCTGACTAGACATTGGTGGCCCCATGAGTAAATACGGTGAGGAAGATGTCCAGGCGGCACAGTTGATTGTAAAGAGGGTTAGATTAGGGGTTGGCCGGTTGGAAGGACGAAGGAGGCGGGGAACAAATTGCATTTTTTTTTTGCTTGATTAATTCATCTAAGGGGGTCCTCTTTACATAGAGCCATAACAATCCAAACTAAGTAATAAACCCAATATATAACCTCTAAGGAATAATCTAGCTCTAATTGACTTCCTGATTAAAATCATGCAATTTCTAACTGAAAGGTAGCAGGGATTCCATCCCATAACTGGAATGGCAGGGCTTAGCACATCGGTGAAGCCACATGACATATCCATATATCTTGTTCCAATGGTGTATGCTTCGGCCACTAAGCTTGAGTTAGCTGATCAAAAGCAGGAAACAAGCAGTTGTGGTATGCCGCTTGCACCCCTGATCACAGCATATATGGCTGTTTGTTGTGATTTATTGCACTAGACTAGGAAGCACACCAGCACAAATATATGGCAAAGGAATTCACTTTTTACAGGCCAGGAACAAGTTTCGGGGCCTTGATAAATATTCAGTGCAGTTTTTATGACAAAAATCACCCACATAATGTTGGATATCCCTTGTGCATTCCAAAGTATCTAAGCACATCTGTATATGTAACAAAAGTACAGAAAGAAAGTAATCAACTTACATGTAAAGGAATGATATGCTGCATCTAAGCGTGTCAGGAGATTCAGGAAAGTTTGCTGCCATGCCCTGCCATTATCAGTAGATTGTCCAGAAGATTTATCCTCAGACACAAAGTAGAGTCCATCTCTAGATGCTTCAAACTCCAAAACGGATGTGCAGGACTTAACAAGGTCAGATGCCTGCTCTTGAACGCCCCCAAGCAATTTCCTCCTTTTCAGTAGGTGATCATGAAACTCAGGGGGAATTCCTGAACCCTTTGCGGTTGAACCGCCTGCTCCTGAAGTATTTGGACCAGCACAGGCCCATCCCATCGCTCTCTCAAGTTGTCCTTCAGCTGAACAAGAAGTGCTTTCACAAGCCTGCAGACACTCGATTGATCTTGTTACCAATGACACCGAAGACTGGATCTTATCTAACAAGTTCCTTCTGCTCAGATTTAAAAGCATGGACATGAACTTATCATCATTAAGAATATTTTGTGAGAAAATCTTGGCCTTCTGTGCATGAGGTGATGAAAGATCATGCAGCCATTCAACCTGAACCATTTCCAAAACTATTTTGCGTAAAGCCTCCGTGAGGTCATTTAATTGCCTTTGCATTAGGGAAACTGCTGTCCGGGCAGCTCTAGCTGTCTCGTGAGCATTACAGTACTCCTCAAGCATTGATGCAACCCTTCCTACAGCTGCAGTAGGTTGACCTGATTCTCTTCTTCCTTGACTCGACTGCAGCAAATCACAAATTTCTTTGTCTAAATGTAGGATGAGTGCAGGAGCAATCCTTCTTAGAATATATTGACCAACTTGTTTTTCCACATGGATCGCGAGTTTCTTCTTAAGAGTAGTGTAAAGCTGGTTGGTTGTACAACTGTGCTCAACAGAAGATGAAATCTCATGCATGCACAAGTCAAGAACTGAATCAAGCAAACCGAGCTTCCAAACGAAAAAAGCATGATCCTTCAACAAGCCAGATAAAGGCCACATAACATCAGATAATGAAGACTTGGTAGCCAAAACATCTCTTAGATTAGAAATTGATCCAGTCATGTGAGAAGGAAAAGCGCCACGTGATGATAGCATATGATCAAGTGATTCCAGGTCAGCAAAGGGCTTTATCAAGATTGAAAGCAGAGCCTTGCTTCTCAAATGAAATTCACTCTCCTGATCAACATTCACCAAAGAAGAGAAGTATTGTTCAGAAGAAAATAATGAATTCATAACATTGGCTTCTACTTTCATAAGTGATGAAATTCTCATATCCTTCTGGCTCCAAGTTTTCTGAAGTTGTTCCAATTGTGCTCTACAGGCCTCCTCCTGTGAAGCTAGTTCCTCTGCTTCTTCCCAAGATAGATGGTCTCTACCCCTCATAGCAGCTTCTTCAAGAGCTGCTTTCTGCTCAGTGATTCGGCCAACTTTCATAAAGTAGCTCTGTTCGAGTTCAGTTAGTGATGCTCTCTCAAGTTCTACCTCAGCCAACTTCTCAAGAGCTGTGTCAATAGAACCACGTATCCGAGAAATTGAACCAAAGGCTTCCATTACTTCTGAATTGTATGAGACAAATGATCTAATAATTTCCGGAAGAAGAACTTCGGTCATTTGCTCAATCATGTTGGTACTTGAGTGCAAAATGGCCTGAAAAGTATATGCCCATTGCCCAGGCCGATGCTTTGCATAATCAGTGTTCATTTCAGCTAATTTTATCCCTATCACTTCATGCACTTCATTAACAAATCCAGAAATTAATGCAAATTTTTCTATCTGCTGATCAAACAATTGCAAACTCATTCCAGCATCAGCTTGAAGATCAGCTTCATCTGTCCTGAACTTAGATATCCCAACAGCTTTAGTTGAGAGTTCAGACATTCTGACTCTAACCTCACTATATAACTGGCTCACAGCATTTCCAAGAATAGATAGAACCTTACTTGTTTTCTCTTGTACATCCTCCTGGGCTGGAGTTTTGGCCTTCAAAGTATCTGCTTGCGAGAAAGGAATGTTGTCCTCATCATTCTTTTGTGATGGCAACTGAACAAAGTTCATGAATGCAGAAAGTATCCGATCTTTAGACTGTGCTTCATTGTTCAATCCAACAGAATTCATCAATTCAGAACATTCCCTCGTAATTCTTTCTACACATGCAACATAACTTTCCATCTGATTTAAGAGATCCCGGTATCTTTGCTGCACTAGATTACTACCTTCGCCCTGAACCTTAGCAATGACTTCTGCAGCCTGCCTTTTGGCAAGAGAAAGCATATCTTGTGATGTACTGGTTACAGATAGCTGCAAAGCTTGTGCCCAGCCAGTAATTGGACTGGTCGTGATGTAGTTAACTGGAAGAACTTGCTGCAAGACTAAAGCATATTCACCAAGTGCCTCTAAAGCAGAGGACCGCCCAGCATGCAGCTCAGTGATTAGTTCAGAAACCTCCCTGTCCAACTCATAGCAATGTTCTCTAGTTGGCTCTGGTACAACCGTAAGTGGAACCCCTGATACAAGGACAGCTGAAACAAGGCTTAAGGCCTCGTCCTTGCTGTTTAGTTGCATTAAGAGCTCTGCCCCTGTAATTGAATTGTCCCTAATGGCCTCAAGAACCCTTCCATGTTTTTCCACCCATATTGCAAGCGTGTTTGCTTCATCAACCGCTGCAGTTTTCGCTTCTGCTAATTCGTGAGCATGAAGCTCAAAAGAACTGCGGGATTTTTCAGCAACTGAAGTAGCTTCAGCAAGGATTGACTTCACTGATGTTTCCTTGTGTAAAGCACTTGACCGCTCTTTCTCAGCATGATAAAACATAGCAGACATAACTTCATACTGATCTAGAGAATCCAAGAATTTCTGCATATAGTGGGATAAAACTAGAATCAGGTGTTCAAATGTGTTATTTGAGATACTTGCACTTCATGGTTACAAGTTAAAAAATAATACCTTTAGAACAGATAGTGTAGCTGGCAAGTTAGTCACAAAAAGATCCTGATGCTCCTGAACATCACAAAGAGTTCAATTGGACTGGGAACAAATTCTATGATCGAAAATAAATCAAAACTCGTAATTTAGTAGATGCTAGAACTGCAAATATGCCTAACGCCTCACTCTTAAAATACTACTTCCCAATCGATACTGGAATATATCAATACCAAGATGCAAAAGAAAAATTTCAACACCAAGAGACAATTACCTGCAAAGGAACGCGACTTTCTTGAATCCTAGAAGAGAACAAGCTTAAACTAACTGCTAATTCCATTCCTTTCTTCTCTTCACCAGCTATTCCAGCTTCATCTTGCATATTTCCATGTGTCCACTCGATCAATGGGTCCCAAACAAATACTTCCATTAACATTAAGATGATATCTTTGTTCTTCATGAGGGCATCCATAACTGTCTCACAAGTAACTCTAAAGACGCCTTCAACTCCAGCCAATCCCAAGGCTGATTCCATAGTTTGAGTAAGACGGAACGGAACAATTTCTGGAATCTTCAACCTTTTCCCTTTATCAAAGCATATGTTGTAATCTATGTGAACCACATCACCGTTGCTGAAGTCCATAAGGATATTATCTAAATGCCTATCTCCAAGGCCCAGGATATGGCCAACCATGCTCATGGCTGCTAGACTGCTCGAGAATCTGCAAACAGGAAAATGACTGATAGCTAAGCACTCACAGACAATAGCAAATTCTATCAACAACAAAAAAATAGACGAAATAAATCGTAGTAGCATAGCATTCTATTTCTAAAATTAAGATACCTTGATGAATTTGAACAAACTAGTTGATAAAAAGCCTCAAGACACTCTTGGTTTCTTGACATTTCAGTTACGTACCATTTACGTATATGTTGGAGAAGAATAAATTGGATAGCAAGTACTTCATGAATCACTACTTACAACAAAACACACAATCTTACCAAAGTTCCCACCAAAATTCAAATCCAAATCCTATAATGGAAACTATATGGCATCATCTAACTCATAAGGAAGCTTGTCGACACTAGCATCCTGAAGAGCCTTCTCAGCCTCCCCATATTCCAAATTATGACTTCCGCAATCATTTAACTGAGCAGAACTTTTTATTGGTCCTCTCTCTGGAAAAGAGTAGTGATTTTCTCTTCTTTCAAAATTTTGTGAGGGAGTCATTAGAGATTAAGAGCAAGTGAGCAACAACTAACTGAAACAGAATTGTTCAGTTTCAAATATGCCATCTATTTTTACCGCGGGCTTGATTTACCAGAATTTTCCATAGAAGTGCATACTTATTCTTGACAAGAATGATAACCGGAAAATGTTTAAACAAAGTTTTAGTATAGGGTGAAGTGAAAACTCTTGAGATCGTACTTCTATTTTACCTTGCAGTGGAAACAAAGGGCACATGGTGAATCTAAACAGAGTGATCAATGCAGAATTGACATGCACTATACATACCTCTTTACTTTGGAGTTAAAGTTTTTGAACCCCTCACTTGAACACCACATTTCTTGCCACAGAATTTGCTTTGGAGTCTCCTTCATAAGCTCCAACAGAACTTTTTTCTTAACGTCTAGTGGCCAATCTCTTCGTGAGATTACTCTTTTGATCCCTTTTTCTTTCAGTGCTGGTATTATTTTTCCATAGAACATATCACTTGGACGGGGAACATGAGGTACTGGGTTCTGTGCATTACCATTGCTAACTGAAGAAAGCTGCGCATGTGCCACCTGAGAACGTTTTTGCCATGACTTGTACACATTGTATATGCTGCTTACATTTTCTACCCACTGGATTAGCCCAGCTCGTCCGCTAATTGGTGTAACAGAATAAAATCGTATTGCAATATTTCGACTTCGAGTGTCAGAAGATGAATACAAGAAGCTATTTATCGCCTCCAGCAGCTGCATGATCCGAGAATCAAGACGTAAATCCTCCCGTCCCTTGAGAAGATAAATATACTTCTGTCCATCTGATCCTTGCAAGATGAGCTTCTTAGGTCTTGTCTTTGTAGAAAGTATGGTTACTTCTTTGCAGAAAGAAGATACTGTAATTGTGCCATGATTTGCAGCAAAAGAAGATTCTGAGGAATCAAGTATCTGCTTCTCAAAACCAGGCATTGGAATGTCAGAGGTTGACAAAGCTGCTAGCTGTGGAGCAATTTCACTCAACAATATACGTGACTTTCTTTGATGAGTGGCTAAGGAAGCTGCAATCGTATCAAAAGGCCGCCAAATCTCTCCTAATGATGATGGAGACCCAGGGGCCACCTTAAGGCTCGTGATTGCAGATCTCAGCTGAGCATTATATTCCTTATGGAACCACATCTCATGAGGTGTTCTTGGTTCACGAGATGTAGATGCTAGACGACGCTCCAAGGCTACAACAATTGGAGTCATAATAGCAGAATACTTTGCAGCATTGATCTTGTTCTTTTCACCTGAAGTCAGTGTAGAATTTGAAGCAACCCTTGCAGCTTCCTCTTTAAGTATACCGATTCTCCTTAAAACATCTACATTTGCAACATAAAAAATGTCTCATCAATAACTCATGAACTGGCATTCAAAGTATATATGATATAAATATTGGTTATTGGTTATAATGTCCTAAAAGGTCATAGATGCATGTTTGTACAGAGAACAGCATATACCAGACAAGAACCAAGAATTCAAGAACACCATATACCAGACAAGAACCCCTGTACATAGATTAAATTTAATGCAATAATGAAATAGTAGACACTTAGACAATATCCCTCCAACATAACTTCTAGAAATATTGCAAGTGACGAGGAAATTTCAATTTCACACGCGAGCATATATTCTTACAGTATTGAAACTTAGTAAGCTAAAGAATCTCGTTAAAATTCTAGGGAGGCACCACCCTAGAGATCATATGCAACAATATTTTCAGCATTTGTATTAACCAGAGGATTCCATAATCAACTCTAAATGAAGACTGCCATAAGCCAGAGTAAAGAAAAATAATAGTTACTAGCTGAGCCCTTAAGGGTGTGTTTGGAATTATGGTGGCCTTCTTAACTAACCATCATTTTCTTACGGCATAGAGGAGATATTTTACTTGGTTCAGTAAAGATCCCCTTAACTAACTAGATCCAGTAGTAAGCACAACAATGTCAACTGGAGCATAGGCTAACTCCTGCGTAGGTGTATCCATTTTCCACAAAAGCCTGCCTCAGGTAGCTGATTTCACAGGACTTCAGGAGTGGAGGGGAGGCTTACCTGAATGGAGATCTTGTAAGGTACTCAGCCATTGTTCCTCCCACAGAACAGTAATCATTCCTAGCTCGTCAATTGCAAGCTTAACATCCTTAATTAATTTGGGGTATAGCTTAACCTATGAAAGAATAACAGGAAGTGTTCACAAATATTAAGTCAGATGTATATCATTCATAGCCTAAAGCAGGTGGCCATCTTATAAGTACCAACCAAACCGTACCAGAAAGTTCAATATTCGCTGAAGCTCCTCAGACGGTTCTCCTTCACAAGCATTGATATCAACTAATGTAGGATATATGATAGAATAAGGAGAAAGTTTCCCTAGCTTCACCAATATGCTCTCCAACTGCTTCCTTACTATCTTCTCTGGGTGGGAACTCAAGCGAGCAAAAAGTTGTGGTATAATATCCTGCACAGATCCAAACATATAATTATACATTAATCGTACCATAATTATAGAACAGATGCCACTATCATGATTTACCTGCCATGGTAATAAAGGAACTGCTGAAAGCCCACTTTCAAGTGTTTGTTTCAGCTCCACCCCATAGTTCAAAATTATGTGGAGGAGATACAACAATGCTCTCAGAGTGTAGCCCCTGGTTTTCCCTTTCAAAGCATCACGGTGATATGAAGGTTGAAGCTCAGTTGACGAATGAGAAAGGTACTGAAAATAAGCATTTGCAGCATGACCAAAGAGTGATACCCTCCTTTGCCTTAAAGACCACCAAGTTTCAATGAGATTGCTAATCAAAGGCATGGCATTGCCCTTTGCCGAATCGTATTTACAAAAGAGAACTGTTAGTTCTGATGATAGCAGTGCATAGGCTCCTTCACCATCACTGGCCTCAAAACCTGGTGCTCCAGCTGCAGTTTCTAACAGATCGGTTACATGTTCAATTAGTGTGGTCATGGGGTACTCCTGCTCAGAACTGTAACTGCATCCTGTTGTCGCTGGAGAATTATGATCTGCATAATTAGCAGATTTATCTACATAGAAACTTCTTATTGTTTGCTCCATCTCAGACTTCTCATTATCTGTCAAGTGAAATCTATCTGGAGAAAGTTCAGATTGGAGAATGGAGGACACATTGTTCTGGACATTTGAATCAATTCCAGACAGTGAGTGATTGGCATGCGTAAAGCACCAGGATGCATAAGAAAGCCATGCCTTACCCATGCTTGGACAAAGTTGGCAGGATATCTTTTGAGCGCTGCCTATGATTTCTTGGGAAAGCACATCACAGTTCGCAGTAGAAACTGACCCACTATCACAAGACAGAAGTTTCTCTGCCCCATTCTGAAAGCCACTAAAATCACTAAAATCTTTGACCACCTTTGGAAGGATCATATTCAGAGCAGAAGTTGAACTCTCTTGCTCCATCCAGGTCGAGAATTTCAAACAAGCCTTAGCAATCAGTGGTTTGCCAATGCCAGATGAATCACTAACTGTAGAAAGGACACTAGGACGAACCAGTGACCACAGATCAGTTAAAGCCGCTTCACTGTTTCCTTCGCAATGCTTCAGCAAGGCACCTTCATATTTAATGTTCAAAGTAAGAATTTCCTTGTCCGCCTCATCAGATGAATCCAAAGGATGGTTAATGAGGTACTGGTTTAAGCGGTTAGCCAACATAAAGTTGCTCTGCTTTCTAGCAAGACTAGCAAGCTTGCGACATAGAAGAAGAGTGGGCAAGGAAGATGGATGTGCAGTACGATACACTTTAAAGACCTTCAGCCACATGCTGCAATCTTGATGAATCCTGTCGATAGGATCCTGCAATAGTCTTAGTAAGTAATCCATGAGCGCTGGTGGTTGATTAGGTCCATTTTGGCAGGTCAACCCAGTGGCTTCTTCAAATGCAAAGATGCAATGAAGCTGGCCAGCACATGCTGCAGCATCAGTCAATCCATTGAGAGGGGCCACAGAGAGTGCTTCATCCAATATCAGTTTAGCCTTACCAAGCTCCTCTCTTGCCCTGTCAGACTTGCTGTCAGATTGAAGCATTGCACGCAGGAGCATTAATTCACTTCTCTCAAGTGCAACCTTGGGATCAAGGGTGAGCTCGCTGCTGCTTTTAGGAGTCAAATCAAGATAACTCCAAGCTGAATGGAAGTCCCCCTCATCAAAGCATGCCATTGCATGAATAGCATTAAGCTCATTGCCAGCACTTGTTAAAGCACCTGAATAAGGTTTGCCAGCATGTACAGCACGGAGCTCTTGTAACTCTGCAAGCCAGCCCTCCAAGCATTTCCAGTCGGACAGGGCTGTATAACACTCAATAACACGTGCGATGATGTACTGGATGACATCAGACTCCATGGAGGTAAGGGCTTCCTCAGACTGCAAAAGATGGGAATAATGTGCAGCAGCCTTTTCATACTGCCCCTGGGATTGATAGATGAGTCCTGACATCCAGGAAAAGTGCTTGTGGGTATCAGATAAACCACGTGTTAGTTGCTTTTCTTGCTCAAAGTATGTGTAGAATGTTGACACAGCCCACCTCTGGAGTCCAACTAAAGCATCTGTTTCATGACACCTGCACAATGCCAGAGAAGCATGTCGCAAGACCTTCAGAATATCTATTTCTAACCTTGTTCTATAAGCATGATGACTTTCAGTGGCTCCTCCTATGCGACTGCTGTCCTTGAGGGATGATGCAGCCAAGTTTCCGAGATCTAGTAACCGCGATGAACAGTAGTGAATAACTGCATCGTTGCACTGCAAAGCTAGACCTGCATTTAGCATTGGATCACAAATTCGAGAAAACCACTCTTCACAGACTCGTTTGTTTGCTCGGAAAAACAAGGAACTTGCTTTTGGAGGGGCTGGAAGAACAAAGGAACCTTCGTATGCATTATAAACATATTTCTTTAATGCCTCAACAAAATCCAATAGCAGGCGCATAGGTAAAAGGCATATGTCAGATGGTCCTATATACCTGCCTTCACCCTCATTAGCCTCCAGTGCCAATAAATTTGGCACATCCAAAAGCATGCGTTCTAAAGCGGCAAATGTCTGTGTGGGACCACCGAGATGAGTTCGAAGCCTAAGGTTTATGCAGTGCCGAGCAGCTTCATGGATGCCCCACCAAACTGCAGCAAGATTGTTCACTGAATATATCCTATCAATAGTAGTTCCATCCACATTGGGCCCTTTGAATAATTCATTCCAATCAGCATCTCCCGAGACATCGATTTGACCAGAAAACATATCTTTCTTGCCACGGTAACTGAAGACCAGCCGTTGTACCCAAGAAGAAAGAGGCAACTTCAATCTAAGAGAAAGGTAACTCAGAATAGAAACAAGTTGCTGCCAGTGGAGTTTCCTAGGCTGTTGCTTCACAGCAAGCACATGCCTCAGACTCATGCAGTGCTTGCTAATGTTAGAAATATCTACAGGATTCTGGTAACTATATCCATCCTCAAGCAAGCCAAATGCGTATGTTGTAATAGGCAAAGCAATTGAATATAACCTCAGAAATCCATTCTTTACAGAATTATCTGGATCACTGAGCTTGTCAAGAAGAACCTGAGTGACAACGGAGAAGCTCATGGGATTGATAAGCCTACTCAGAAAGAGTACTTCCAAGGATAATGCAACATGGCATCTTACTTTAGTCTCCCTATCATATGCGCAATCCAAGATAGTGAAAAGGATAGTATTCGCAAGGGTAGAATCCCCAGAATCGTAAGAGAGACTACCCTTATTCAGATCCCTTTCCATGGCAAGAACCAGTTTTGCAAAAGCATTTATCCAATCTAAAGCATCTAATTTCAGTGTCATGGGTGATGATGCACTAAGGGCCCGAACTATGTGTTTTCCATACTTATGCATGAACTTCATTTTACAGTCACAAAATGACTTCTTTGATTCAGTAATCATCTGAGTTTGACTGCCTAAATCACCAGAGCCTCGGTTACATGCTTCAGATGTTTCGATATTACTTGTCAGTTCCACATTGCTCAATTTATGAAGTGCAGAGAAAATCTGAAACTGCATCTCAAGGAAATTATGAAAGGGGTTGCCAAATGGGTCGAGTTTCTCTGAAATGAAGGATGTCAGCCTAGTTACTCTCCCGTTAATCTTTTCGGAATTAGCAGAAACAGTGGCCAGTAGAATCTTCAGATCAAATTTCATTAAAGAAAGTAACTGATGCTCTGAATACCCAACCGGAGTGTTATTATCTATGGGGCGACTCTGGATATCATGGTAGCATACTTGCACATTCTCAAGCAGAAATTTCAATTGCTCCAACTCTTTCATCAATGATGCAATCGCTTGCTCGGCTACATCTTCCAATCCATGCTGCAGGCAAAAAAGGTAAGTGGCTGCTGAGTTTACGACCACGTTATGGTTTGGATGAAGACGCGTCCGAGATAAAAGTGAGCTGAAGTCAAGCAAGTGCTCCACAGCAGATGAACGGAGCCCCAAATTTTGCAGCGACAGCACTTGCAGGTTAGTCTTGAGTGCTGCCACCAACTGCAGTGATGACGCACTATCGAAACCCTGGGTCAACACATCCACAAACCTAACATAGAACTCAGCGAACCTTTCCTGCAGAATCTCTGCGAGCAAGACCAAACATCTGGATGCTTCTTCCATCCTCTCAGACCAGCCAAGCTTCGAAGCTATCACTGATGCGCACCTTAAAAGCTGAGGAGCCAACCCCTCAAGTGGCCCTACTACGAGTTCTCTGAAATTATTTCTCTCCGCCACACCAGCCGCCATAATCTGCAATACTGTCGAGAAGCAAGCAAAGAGCGGACGAAGCCGCCCAGAGTTATGGCTGGCTGCAAGGTTGGGATCATGCACAAGCACCTCCATATCAGCCAGGAACTTGGGCAACAACCCAAGAGAGAACTGCAGATTACCGAGCCAGTGCCACTGGAACTGAGAGAAACTATCCAATATTGTGCAGCAATCAGTGTCGGCGAGGTCTGGGACAAACAACCACCCAAGGAGCAAGTCCACGATATCAACAAACTGCGGCCGGAAGCAATGGGGGAACTTGGCGGCGACCAGCGTGAGCAGGCCGAGCAGGCACCTGAGCACAGCGAGAGACGTCCGGTCATCCTCGAGCACGTCACGGCAGGCGGCTAGGAGCGGTGGCACGAAACGCTCGACCGTGGGGACGTCCCCGGTGGCCAGGAGCTCCCTGAGCCCCTCGGCGACGAGGGCGGACGAGGCGGGCTCCCCCAGGAGCGGCAGCGCCCAGGCGACGAACCCATCCGGCAGGCCCCCGGGCGCCTCGTGCGCGCACAGCACCGCGCTTAGCGCCGCGTAGGCCGCCACCGCCGCGCGCCGCACGGCATAGGACCTGCGCAACAACCACGAACGAACAGATGAGTAGTAAAATCGTGTTACCTAGAGATGCGCGAGGGGGAGGGGGCAGGAGGAGGAAGGGGGTACGCTTACGCATCGTCGGCGAGGAGCACGGAGAGGGGCGGGGCGAGGAAGGGCGCGAGGGAGGGGAGGAGCGGGCGATTGGGTGGATGGAGGAGGGAGAGGCGGAGGCTGGAGAGGGCGGCGGCGCGGGAGGCGTCGTCGGAGGGGTGCGGGGGCTCGCCGGCGGCGGCGGAGAGGAGGGAGGCGAGGTGCTGCTGCAGCTGGTGGTGGGCGTAGGAGGGGTGAGGGTTTTGCATTGCAACCCGCCCGTCGCGTTCCGCTCGCCGCCCGGCAAGAGGAAACAAGACAGCGGAGCCTGGCCGCCGGGGAGACTAGAGAGAGAGCCCCCGTTTCGCCGTGTTCTCTTTTGAGTCGTCCGATCTCCTTTTCTAGTTGACAACCGCCCGATCGATAGCTTGTGTTGCTAAGTTGAATTATGTAGAAACATAACTACAGCACATTAGCACATAGGATAACTACTTATGTATATCCCAAAAAGAATAATTAAATTTTTTTAGGGTTGAAAAAGAATTATTACTTTATATGTAAAAAAGGAGTTGATAGCATAAAACTACCAGTTTTCATGTCAATTTTCCCAATTCATATCGGTCGCCTTCCAAATCGTAGAAAACTACCAGATTGAATTCAAGTTGTCGCAAAAAAGATTGATCGATGTCTGATGGCGAATTGCCAAGGTTTATGACAAGGGGGCCCACCTGTCAGGCTCATGTGGCACTCGTTAGGCGCCGCCCCGACACGCCCGGTAACGGCCATTAACCGGCTCGCTTCGGACACGCTAGGGTATCAGTTAGTACCCGCACGCGGATGTCCGTCTCTCCCCCCTCACTGCCGATGGCGACGGCGACTCCTGGCGGCGGCGACGAGCTCGTCGCCGGCGGAGATTTTGAGGCCAGCTCGTGTGGAGGCGGTGCGGGGCATTACTCCCCCGATGCCTCGCCACTGCATCGTTCTGCCGCCGCGCTGGCCAAGGCGGTGCTGGCCTCACCGGCAAAGAGTAGCCATCGCTGGGCTTCGTCCTTCGGCACAGCAGTCGAGTAAGTTCTCCTCCCTCGACAACCCTGTTTTTATTGATTATTTTCTCAGAGATGTGGAAATAGCATTATTCTTGTCAGATTTGGAAGTAATCATGGTTCATCCTTTAAATTAGATAGTGAACTTGTTTTTAGTAAATATTAGTTTAGTTAATTGACTGTATTTAGGAAATTTCATATGTTTTGTCATTAGTGGTGCACATTTAGCAGTAAATAAGGTAATTCATCGTAACTAATTGACTGTATTGCTGTTTTTTATTTCACTTATGCAGTTTAGATGATGACGTATGGGAGATAAGGTTCAATTTTCCTGGGCTAGACAATTTAGAGAAAACATTAGACCAATCAGACATAACAGTGCTAAATTTGTTAAAACTTATATAAGGACATGGATATAGAACCAACAATAAGATGTATTATGTTGAAGAAATAAGAAAAGAAAAGACTGGAATGGAGACAATTGACAATGTGAGAAAGGTGTACAAGATGTTAAAGAAATTTGAGGATGACAACCTGCTCAACACCACTGTACCGGATTCAACTGCCCCATGGCCTGTTGAGTTGAATAGTGAAGGCACAGAAGCTCGGCCTTTGCATGAAGATGTTGTGTTTTCAGTTAACAAAGAAGGTGTCACTTATTTGTCAGATGATCAAGTACAAGAACAAGAAATAATCCCTGTTGATGATGATGGTTTTTTCCTGGTAGCTATTGATATTACAGAAGCCTTGTATTTTGGCACACAGCAAAGCTCTAATCTATAGAAGGGAAAGGCAATTGATGTTGAATGCATTAGTGATGACGAAGAGGACTGGTTCCAGTATAACACATGTGAATTTAATCCTGAAGAGTAGAATAAAGGAGTTGAAGCTGAGCTGGCCTTAATTAGAAAATTGAGGGAGGAGAGGAAACATAGACAACAGGATGATGAGCACAATATTGCAGTGGGAGCTGAGGTTGACCTTGTTAGGAAATTAAAGGAGCATCAACAACATAGAGAAGTAGAGGATAATGAGGAGACAGAAATCTTGGAGCTTCTCAATGAACAGAAGAGGCAGAGAGAAGACCCTCTTCTTCACTATGAAGGAGATACTGAGGTTGAGGAGTTCTTCTAGTATGAAGGAGATAAGGAATCATATGTTGAAGAATTATTTGAACCAGACATATTTGCAAAGAAGCTAGCAAAGAGGCCAGGTCCTACTGCTAGGTCTCATCATGAGGCTGCTTTTGAAGAACCTTATTATTTTATCCCAAGTGATGATGAGATGTGTAGCCCTGATGAGTTGTGCTCTGATGATGATGGTGGATTTGTGTCAAAGTTTGTTGTTAGTTATGGAAGGAAGAGGAAATTGAAGAAACCAGCCAAGAGGATATGGTATGATCCAAACAGAGCTAACCCCCATGAGCAATTTTGTCTCAAACTTTGCTTCAACTGTGTATGATTTTATAATTGCTCTTTGGACTTACCATATTGCACCAATGAGAAATTATCACTATCACAGAAATAGTAGTGAAAGGACCATTATTGATTATACTGAGAGAGGACCCCCTCAGAAATGTCCTTTCTATATATCTGCTTCCAAGATTGCACATGAGAAGACCTTCACAATTAGGAACTTTAGAGCCTTGCATACATGTATACCTAGTGGAGAGAACACCAAGATCACTATTAATTGGGTAGCTCATCAATCTGAGCAGGCTATGAGAGTTGATCCTAATACAAGTGTGGATACTCTTATGGACAATGCTAGGCAGAAATTTGGTGTACAAATTCCAAGAAGCAGAGCTTATAGGGCTAGGACTAAAGCATTCAAGGCTGTGATTGGTGATCAAAAGAGTCAGTACAGACGTCTAAGGGATTATTTGCAGGATGTGCTTGATACAAATCCAGGAAGCAGGTGTGTGGTGACAACTAAGCAGCTTGTTGAGCATCCTAGCCCAAATCCTAGATTTCATGGGTTGTTTATTTGCCTAAATGCTTCAAAGGAGGGATTTTTAAATGGATGTAGGCCTTTTATAGGTAACCTTAATGCTACTTATTTGTTTAGATTCATGGATGTTTCATAATATCAATCCGAGCTAGCTTTCCTTTTGGCTAATTTTTCTTTGTTATGCAATCTAGGTTTGGATGGATGTTTCATAAAGCCCACCACTAGACAACAAATTCTTGCAGCTACTGGAAGGGATGGGAATAACAATATTTTTCCCATTGCCTTTGGTGTAGTTCACAAAGAATACACAGCTAGCTGGATGTGGCTTTTAACCCAGCTAAAGTATTGCTTAGGAGAGGCTTCTAACTTTGGTAACTATACCATCATCTTTGGTAGGCAAAAGGTACTAAACCTAGCTAAATCATTTTTTCTGGTGCATTTATTATTATAGTATTGCATTGCCATGAACTCTGATAAGCAGAAGGTACTAAACCTGGCTAAAAATAATTTCGTGGGGACTACTCAAAGCAATATGCACATTATTCCCGAACTCACCATAGAGATATTGTCTTAGGCATATATATATGCAAATTTCTAGACAGCTGGTTTCAGAGGAGAAGAACTTAAGAAACACATGTTTGCAGTTTCATATTCATACACTAGAGCAGGTTTTGACCTTGCAATGCAAGCTCTAAAAGATGATTGTGAAGAAGCTTACAATTGGCCAGTTCAAATCCCACCTGAAACTTGGGTTATAGGCATTTGTTTGACACAACATGCAAGACAAACCTAGTAGTGAACAACCTTAGTGAGGTTTTGAATAAGATGATCTTGAATGTTAGAAACAAGCCAATTAGAACAATGCTTGAAGGTATAAGAGACAGATTGATGGTGAGGTATAGTGGGATCAGGGAAAAGATGGAGAGATCCTATTGGGAAATTACACCTACTTATTCTGAACTCCTGGTAGAATCCAAGAAGTATTCTAGGGATTGCATTGCTAAGAACTCTGAGGTTGGTTTATGGAAAGTCACATCTGGGGATAGAATCCTTGCAGTGGACCTAAGGGCAAAAACATGCTCATGCAGGAAATGGAATGTCACAAGGATTCCCTGCAATCATGTAGTGGCTGCAATCATGAAAATTAAGCAACAACATGAGGACTATGTGCATGATTTCTTAAAAAAAACTTACCTAGCTACCTATCAGCACATAATTTACCATGTACCTGGACCTGATGACTGGACAAGGATAGACACTACAGATATTGATCCTCTAGTCTTTAGAGACAAACTTGGAAGGAAGCAAACAGCAAGGAGGAAAGGAACATTTGAGGTGCCAACACCTATAGATACTTCTAGAATGGGGCAATAACTTGCAGCAATTGCAAGCTCACAGGCCATAGGTACACCACCTGCAATGTTCCATTGAAACCTCACCTGGCAACTAGGAAACAAATCAACATGGTAATGTGCATCTACATCTGGTTTACTAATTCCTCACCCTTTTTGCATTCAGAATGTTTATTAACTCCTCACCTTGTTTATTGTTTGTAGTCACAATGTGCATCTACATATGGTAGTACAGCAGCAGCACCTCCAAGGCAGCCTGGTACTAGTCCAGCAAGAACTGCACCAGCCCCTCCAACAGCACCAGCACCTCCAAGGAAGCTTGGTACTAGTCTAGCAAGAACTACACCAGACCCTCCAACAGCACCAACACCTCCAAGGGATACTACTCTAGCAAGAACTATGTCAGCCCCTCCAAGAGCTATAGGCCTAAGACCCTTCTCTACACCTAGGAGTGTTGCTGAAGGTGGTTCCAGATCTGCACCAACAAGACCTAGCAAAAGGCCAACCAAACTCACAATAAGGATGGTAGGGTACCTTAATGCTAGGAAGCATTCAAGCTACAAGAAGAAGAAATTTGATTCTGTCAAGGATGCTTGAAATGTGGGCATGTCCATTTCAAACAACTTGGAACTGAGTATGTGTAAGACTATGTACTGATGTCCGGGGAAGAACTTGTTTAAGACTATCATGTGTGCAAAACTATGTATGAATCTAATTGTCTTCAAAACTATGTACGAATCTTTGTTGTTTAAGACTACCTTTCAATTTGATGGTGATGTTGTGATTGGTGTTGAATTATGTTTGTTAATGTGTCAATAGTTTTGTTTTATGAATGCATTTAAGAAAGTTCTATTAAAGGTGTCTTCAAAAAGTTGTCGAGACCCCTCGAGGGTTCTCAACAACATAGTATAGCTTCTATTAAAGGTGGCTATAAAAAGTTGTCGAGACCCCTCGAGGGTTCTCGACAACATAGTATAGCTTCTATTAAAGGTGGCTATAAAAAGTTGTCGAGACCCCTCGAGGGTTCTTGACAACATAGTATAGCTTCTATTAAAGGTGGCTATAAAAAGTTGTCGAGACTCCTCGAGGGTTCTCGACAACATAGTATAGCTTCTATTAAAGGTGGCTATAAAAAGTTGTCGAGACCCCTCGAGAATTCTCGATAACATAGTATAGCTTCTATTAAAGGTGCATTTGACAAACAAAGATCCCAACTACACAAGCTACTAGTATTACAACAATAATTCATAATTTTAAACACATAGACCCAAATTATCACAAAAAGTTCAACATCCATTACTAGCTTGACATCCATTACCACAATAAGTTCAACATCCATTCTAACAATGGATTGCACAAATAGGTTATTACACAAGACATAGAATAGGGTTCTTACACAACACATATAAAAGGGTTCTTACACATGCATTACATAAATGGGCAACAAACTAGGTAGGTACTCCATCACTACTCATCACATGTTGCTTTGATCCTCTTGATCTTCTCCTTGCTACTATCAGAGGCATTGAAAAGTTCAAACAAACTATACTCTAATTTTTTCTTCTCCTCTTTTAGAGCATGTTTTTCATCCTCCAACTTCTTCTGTTTTCTTTATAAACTCCTGCCTGGGTTTTCAACACATTCTTCAATTCTCCATTAGCTTTCTTGTAGACCTACACTTCATTCTTCAACCCTGCTATGTACTTCTCCATCTGTTCTTCCTGCTCAGCCTCACTTTAATCCTCCTCCTGTTTTCTTCCACAGCCTTCTTCCCAGTCTCCTCAACAAACTTGTTACATTCTGCAATAAGGCATGCATGTTTCTTGATAGCTTTTTCCTTCTCTTCAGCAATATCCTTCAGCATCCTGGAACTCTCATACCTCTCTTCAATTATTGCACTATTACTTTCATTGTACATTTCCCACAACCTGGCCAATGCATTCTTCATAGTGTTAGGCCACTCTGGATCTATCCAACTATGAAATCCACAATTATTGACCTGATGTACAAGGATTAAAACAGTGTTCCAGATCAGTCTACATATATGAGTTCATGTCCTTCTTGTTGTAACAAAAACAACAATTATACTGGGCTTATACTACCTATATGTTCAGAGCTAAGATGATGGTCACTATATAAGAACAATAACAGTTTTGTTCACTAAGCATTCCATATTAACTAAACAAGATGATGTTCTGAACAAGATTATGGTTCCACATTAACTAATCATTCCATAATAACTATTCTGGTCACTAAGCATTACATGTAAGCATATGATGATTGCAACAACAATTTCCATATTACATAGCCTAAGGAAACTTACATGTCCCACTTGACATAGGTAGAACTTTCTGCCCGTGTTGAACCCTTCAAATGCAACACATTTGTGTAGTGGCAACTTGTGGCCACGACAGAGCTCAGGGAAATCATCAACGATTCCATAGAATGTTGGGTCATCAGCCATAGCAGGAGCATGGTCAAGCGCAGTGAATTCCTAATCGAAGAGGAAATCGAGTTTAATCCACGGGAATCTGGGGAAATCAAAGAAATCCCAAATCGACCGAAACCCTAACCCTAAATCGCTGGAGGAATCGGAGCTATTACCTCTAAAATGCTCCCGCTGGAGGAGGACCCGTCATGCCAGCTGGGCATGGCGATGACATCGGTGGCAAGGCACAGGCGGACGGCGGCGGGCAAGCGGCGGTAGCGACGCAACACCGAGCTCGGGGAAGAAGACAGTAGGAGAAGGATGGAGACTGAGTTCCACCCTGAGGTGGGCCCCATTTAAGAAGCGATGTCGGTTAACGGTCGTTACCGGGCGTGTCGGGGCGGCGCCTAATGAGTGCCACATGGCCCTGACAGGTGGGTCCCCTTGTCATAAACCGTGTCAATTCGCCATCAGACAACGATTAGTCTTTTTTGCAACAACTTGAATTCAATCTGGTAGTTTTTTGCGATTTGGAAGGTGACTGGTATGAATTGGGAAAATTGACATGTAAACTGGTAGTTTTATGCTATCAACTCATAAAAAAGAGTGTAGAAGAAAAGAGAAGAACCGCTCTAGTGGTAGTTAGTTATTCTCTCGGTGGGTCTCAACCTCTCCTCATCCTCGTTGGACTAGTCCACTCTATATCTCTCATAGAGCATGTACAATGGTAGGTGCTTAGGGTGTGCTTACAAAAATAAATCAACCATTTTGCTAAGCATTGGTGCTTATTTGTATAGAAGAGGTGCTTAGTTAGGCATCTACCTAGTATAAATAAGCACCGGTGCTTAATGAAAAACCGGTTTATTTTCCAAAGCACTGTCCTAAGCACCTTGCATTGTACATGCTCTTAGAGCATCTCTAGCAGATACCACAAGACGCGTATGCGGTAAACCGCAACTCGACTTTGCAGTGCGAAAAGGGCGGGGCGAATCAAATCCCCGCATAGTTGTACTGCGAAACAGAATATTTTATTTTACGGTTTAGTTATGCGGCATCTGTTTCGCCCCGTCGCATGTACTGCAAAAATGCGTATATCACAAAACAAATTCTACCCCTAACAACTGAAACCAATTCAAAAATTTCAAAGTTTATAATAGCACAAACAAACTGAAAACTAACATACTAGGCTTCCTCACGACCATGATGATCATCTCCACCATTCGCAACAGCACTTGCAGTAGCTCTGCGAGCTTTCCTTTCCTCGATGATCTCCAACCTTCTATCGTTCGACCACTCTTTTGTGATCGGATCCATCTTGTCAGGATCCATAGTCATCACTCGTGTTTCATCAGTAATCACTGTTGCTCTAGCCTTTTCCTCTTCAAGATGAATCCTCCGCTCCTCAAACACAGCCTTGCACTTCTCATCTTCACGAGTTGCAAGCCACATTTTCATCTAGTCCTCTTCTTTCTTATCGGCCGACTTGATATTGGCTTCCAATTGTTGTTGCGCACTAGCACCTTGTGCTTCATCATGTTGTCAATCTTGTCCCTCAACTTTTCATGCTCAACCTTCTCTTCAACTCTTCCTTCACCTTCTTTGTACCATCTAGCCTTTTTCTTTTGGCTTTCGGTTCATCGTCTTCCTATTCATCTTCTTCATCTGAAAGCAGCAGGTCCAGTCTCGGTAGGTAGGGCGACCACCATTGACCTTCACCCTGACGTCGGCCATCATGTCAATGAATGAACATGGAACCGAGAGAAGATCCTCGCTACAAACACAAAAATATGGCAATTTTGAGGAAATTAATTTCTACACGGCATCTGCGACATATTTACATGGAAACATACCTTGCATGAACATGGGCGAATTGGGTGGCCGGTCGCGGGGGAGGCGCTATCACCAGCGTGCATGCGGAGAGGGGCTTTCGCCTCACTGGTTTCTTCGTCTTGGATCCGCTGATTTTCTTCAACTTCGGAGCGTCGGAAGGCATATGGGGCCAATCGAACCACAGGGGCAGTGCGGGGCTATGCGCCTAGTCCCTTCCTCGCTGGTTTCATCACCGGCAGAAGCGGAAGGCTATCATCGACAACATCCACAGCGGCAGGGGTTACTGGCTGGGCTTCCGCGGTGGAATCGCCGGCGGAGGCTAGGGAGGGTTCATGGTGGCGGTTGTGGGCAACGGTACGGTGGGGAAAGGCTAGAGGCACGGTGACAAGGAGATCGGAAAATGGTGGCGGAGGCAGAAATGTCGCTGGCTCCAGGTGAAAGGCAGGATGCGGTTCACCACATCCATAGCCCTCGATACGGGAAATATGTCGCATGGAAGCGATATTTTGCGGTGAACCGCAAAAATATTTCGGATGCGATACGGTTTAGGGCATCTAGAGTGACCACTTTTTAGCTTTGTACCGCAAACGAGCGGTTATTTTGCGGGATGGGGCCGGATGCAGTATCTGCTAGAGATGCTCTTACTTCCTCTTTGGCGGCCAGAGAGGCATGGGACGGAGGATCGGCTCTATCTATAGTTTTATGTATGTACATTATGATTTTTTCCATCTTCAATTAGCATGTGATTGGAGGATTGGTGGAGAACTCGGTCATAAGTCAACGATCGACATCTACCTAGGACCATAAATGTGACCTTGTTGATGGTAAACAAAATAATTAAGTTGAAAGGTTTACCGCAATTAGGGGATTCTATGAAATGTACATATGCATAGAGATCTTCGGGACTTTCTTGTTCACCTGTTCCTTGATCAACCATTGGATCCAGGCCTTGTATTCCTTTGAGGGAATCTGGTTCGGGCTGACCCTCAGGTTGTCCTTCTTATTAAGGGTAATCGAATGCATCTACCGGTTGTCGTGGTGCTATAGATATTGAATCTGATGTTCCATCCAGCAGTGCACCATGTCTAATCCTTTCAAACCTTTCT
The DNA here is from genome assembly GCA_916181665.1 of Avena sativa. Taxonomy (NCBI): domain Eukaryota; kingdom Viridiplantae; phylum Streptophyta; class Magnoliopsida; order Poales; family Poaceae; genus Avena; species Avena sativa. Next base: position 57,676,756 of record OV702292.1, read on the forward strand.
CCTTCATCAGAAACTCGATCCACCTCTTGGACCGGATCAAGTCATCAGATAATTCTGGCACCTTTGCGTCCCACGAATCATTGTGGGTTGCAACACCGTCAACAAAATCCGACACGCTCTCTGGCTTGATGGGAGCCGACATGTCCTTATGGTAAAAGAATGTTGTCGACCACCTCTTCACAGAATCACTAGCTAAAATCATGGGGTAGACTGGATCTCTCCTTAGGAATAAGCTAAGAGTACCATTGTTGTAAGGAACACCGACAATAATAGAATTCTTCCAGGTACCATAGTAGTACCCCAAAAGAGTAAGACTCGGTTTTTTCTGAGAAATCCCTCACTAAGAGCCACATGGGCACTAAGATTTAAAAGAGAGTTGGGAGGAAGATTGTGGAGTTGGACGAGATAGTACCTTAGTACCTCGAAGAAGAACTTCGACAGCGGGAAGCTAAGTCCACGGTCAACGTTCATCCCAAAGTGGAAGCGTTCGCCGTTGCATGGCACCAGAACAACTTCGTTGAGGCTACTCCACCATACATCAGCGGGAAGGTAACCCTCTTCCTCCATTTGTTGCAGTTTCTCATCATCGGGGGATCCAGATCTCGCGCCACTTCTTCTCTTCCACCGTAGTCGACATCGCCGCTGCACCCACCACATATGTAGATTCAGACATCTCGCTGGAAAACCAGGAATGGGAAATGGGAAGGCACGAAAGGTAATGAGGAAGAATACACTAGCGCAAATCAATGAAGAAAATGAGGAGATTTCCCCCTCTTTATAACAGCTCTACACCAGGATTCGTGCTAAACGCGCCAAATTTTCTCCATGCGTCACGTAACGCTCGAGGCAACTTCTCTCCGAAGCCTCCGCCTCCACCTCCATGATCTTCGTGCATGCATTGAAACGACACCTCGGATCCGCATGATGCAGGACCCGTCAACGATCAAACTGACAAAATATATGTTAGTGACGTTACAAGTCCTAAAAAGTTGTCGGGATACGTCACCTAAGATATTTTCGTCTCAGTTTGAAATGAGTGTGGGAATAAGAATAATGAATCAACAGATCTGACTAAACAATAGGGATGGCACCCGTCAGGTTTGGGTCTGGGTCCAGTCCCCCATATGTGCCCCCGCCTTGTTTGCCCACCCCGTCACCCGCCCTATTTACACCACCGGGTCCAGATCCCTACCAGACCCCCACCCGACGGGTACCCGCGACCCGCGAAAAAATGACAACAAATATGCCTTAACTCGTTACAACAAAGACAACAAAGAATTGAGAGCAAGTATACAACAAAAAATTGACAGCAAGTATACAGGTTCCCATGTGCACAACACAATCACAAATTCATAGTTCATGACTCAAGAGTCATGGAAACAACAGCAATCAACATAGTCCATGGCGTGCTTGGTCTTCTTCTCTATGTGCTTGCCCTTCTTCTCTTTCTCCTTCCCCTTCTCCTCGACTCGCCAGCTGCCACCGAAGAAGCCAGCAACTAGCGAAGCATAGCCAGCGGCAGGCAACCTCCTTTTGCTTCCATGTGGAAGGATCTGGGGAGTCTCGGCCTCCTCTCCATGCGGCAGTGGCAGCGGTGTGATCTCAGCGTCGCTACCCTCTTCCCCTCGACCTCGAGTGGTTCAGCTTTCCATGGCGCGCGGGGGGGCGACAGTGGTGCAAGGGCTAGCTGGTGGCATAGGGAGGGGGTAGCTAGGGCGCAAGATGCGGTGTGCAGCTATGCGGGAGCGGGATAGAGGAGAAATGACATGGGGAGTGGGGACTGGGGTGGCTTCGGACGGGAACGCGGGAGGGGAAAAGTGGGGGTGCGATGTGACCCGGGATGGGTTTGGCAGTTGGTGGGCTCTAGATGGGCAGTTGGTGGGCTTCAACCGGAGTAGTAGTAGGCATGGACGACAACCAGTTAGGCTATTCATATACAATAAACGGGTGGGTCGGTCTGTAGGTATGGGTTTGGCACCCCTATACCCACCCCTGCTAGACCCGACGGGTCCAGGTTTTTACCAATAAGCAGACCTGTTTTATTACCAAACCCTCCCTGTTTAAGGCAGGTACTCGTTGGGTTATCGGGTATCGGGTACCCATTGCCATCCCTACTCAACAATGACTCGGATACTACAACTTTCATTTGGAGTTTTAGGAACCCTTCAAGATTCTACAGCCGAGGTACACTAAAGTTAGATGTGGAAATCCAACTTGGAATATTGGAGACTTCCAGGTATACCCACATATACTTTCCAGGTATACCCACATATACTCACTGAATAGGGTGGCCTACCTCCAGGTTAGAGCTTTACTCCACAGACAGCCCAGTTAGGGAAAGAAGACGAAGGCCCATCTGGCTACGGGAAGGCCTAGAAGACTTACCGAACTTAGGCTTGTAGTTTGATTTGTAGTCCAAGTTGTATTGTGTACCAACTTTGTATCGTAGCCGGATAGGATTCTCCTATAAACCCTAGGTCGAATGTCTATATAAGCCGACCTAGGGGCCAGCCTTTAGGGCATCATAACCATCATCATACACAACTTGCACAGGCAATACCAATCCTTGTAATCCTCTATAATCCTCTGGCCCTGCCGTTATAGTGGATTCTAGCAGGAAGTAGGATCCGACCACCGCTGTCCGATCTGGACCTGTGTAAACTTGTGTGCTCACCATCACAGACAACTGTATGTCTTACACCCCATCTTTTCCCACGCATCAAGGCCCCCTCATGGTGTACTTGTCTTCAATGCGACGACACTCTTCATGTGTGGTTCTTAGATTTCATGATCAAGGACCCCCTCATGGTTCTACCCTTCTCCCGTCTTATTCTTCAGGATATTACACTAGTCCCACCTATACCCGAGAGAAGCCCCCACCTACCCATCTAAATTCTATCTCCCTCCCCTGATTCATCTATCTATGTTTGACCAAAAACCACCACCTCCTTGTCCTTGCATGGCCAACCTGCCGTCATGACCATTGATCTCTAGTCCACTCCTAGACCCATCGTTGGTAGTTATTTCTTCTACATTCTACAATTGTGGGCGACAAATGGAACCAACCACCAACGCACCTAAAAGTCTTGTTGCCTATGCCATGGGAGGTTGAGCGAGCTCATTGTGAGATCGACCAACTTCCCTACCGCAATCATTGCCTGAGATCCTCTAGCAGACCCCACTATATCTTAAAAGCCTCGGTATCCACCTTGATCTCTCCACACGAAGGTGTTCCGCCTTTTGACTGAACAAGCCTATAGTTTTGTTTTTTGCAAAATCTTTGGGATGACATTGATGGGGGTTTTGTGATCAAGGTTACTTTTTATGTATAGATCATGGATAGTGATGATGAGTTCTTCCACAACAAAAGTATGGAAACATTGGCGAATGGTGATTCTGATGATGATGTCGAAGACATATTGATCGTGAAGGCTCTTATCAAAGGATAGGATGAGCATAATGTGTTGTCAAAGTTCAAAAGTTCGACAGCGGGGCACGTAATGGTCAATCGTGACGGGGCGACTTGCCATGTTCTTATATACCACGACTACTTCAAAAACAGTGAACGCTTCCCCAGATAAGTTTTGATGATGAAGCAGGATGGGAAACATTATGTTCGATCATCTTATGCATGGGTAGGAGGGTCTATGATGACTACTCAACATTAAACAGAGATTGCACAATATTGCTTAAGTTTACTTCTATTCAGAAATGCACAATTGCTATTTGGATACTTACATATGGAGTTGCTGCTTGTTGATCATATTAATTAGTGCCTTTGTGTTGGCAAGTCCACGTGCCTTGATGCCATGTATTGTTTCTCTACGGTAGTGGTAAATGTGTTGGAGAGGGATACGTGAGACAACCAAATTCTCATGACACAACATGAATCTTGGCTATTGGAAATGAAAGAGTGGAGGATCAAAGATGGCGCCTAGAGGGGGTGAATAGGCGACTACAAGTTTTAACCAATCATTGTTTGGGGATGGTAATTGTGAATAAATCAAGTAACCCTAAAAAACTAGGTGAACAATCCTATATGATGTGATACAAGGTAAGAACAAGTAAATGCAAGGATATAAATAACTGAAACTAGTTGTAGAGGATGACTCAATGATGTATTGGTTATTTCAAGTCCTTTGGGGGAATCTAGTCTCCATTGGAGAGACTCTGGCAAATAAATCCCCACATGTTATCTTCCTGGATCTAGCCTTATTCTCCCTTGAGATCTTCAAACCAAGCAATATACTTTGAGCTCTCCACACTTAATGGAGCCCTTTCTACTAACGGGATTTTGAGGTGATCCTCGCACCTTTTACAAAATTCTCGGAGTGATTCCACACATACTAGAAGCTTTCGGATAACCCTAACCGCCTAGGGTTCCCTAACAAACCCAATAGTAACAAGATCTCAATGAACTCAAGTGGATTCAACTTTGGGTTGGAAGTGTAGATCTGGGTCTCATATTTCCATTCCCACAAAGATTAAAGGAATTGAGTGGGGGAATCAAGAGGAACCAAGCTTTTGAGATGCAACAACGGTGGAGAATGGTCAATGGAAGTGGTGAGTTGATTGGGAAGAAGATGCATTTTATAGGCCCCCTAGATTCGACTTTTACCACCTAGGTTATGACATCTGGCAAAGTCCATGATTATGTATGTGCTATGTTTGTTCTTGTCACGTGCATCTCGACCATAGTCCGACCATAGGGCGAGGGATAGCCAAGACTAGGAACAAGGGAAACAAGAGGCAACCATATGGATATATAGTGAATATTTGACATGGGAAATATGTCAAAGAATGTATATGGAATAAGTATCATCCCCCCAAGTAGTTCAAATAGAGTGTCATATTAATAATTTGGATTTTACTAGGACTCAATAAAGCAAGAGAAACCAAAAAATAAACCTTTAAGCTTCTTTTCCCTTTTGTAGATTTGGGGTGTAAACATCCATCGAGTACCTCACTTCTCTTGATTAATACCTATAATGGAACTCATTAAAAATATTAGTTCCATAATCATATGTTATTAACACCAAAACCCACTTAGGTATGGAGTTTTCCCTTCAAAGAGACTTTCCTAGGATGCTTTGATGCATCAATTGTGTGCACTAGGAATGGAAGAATTGTCCAATTAGTTGGTAGGTACAATTTAGAGGTCATGTTAGAGAGTCTGCAATACTTGAAGCCATCGCCTCATATGATCTTTGGATTGGCACTCCTTCTTATGCATGGAAAGTTCTCATAATGACATCAACATGTTGCAATGTACACTTTGTTGCTTCCAAGACTTGATGAAGGAAAAGCTCCGGAGTGCAATTTTCACATAAATGGTCACCACTATGATAAGAGGTACTACATTGGTGATGGTATTTATCCTTAGAGGACGGCGTATATCATGCACAACACGATTATGGACATGAGCATGTGATGCGTGTAAAATGTATACTTGAACTTTGTAGTTTATTGTGTTATACTCAAATATATTTGCATCATATCTTTAGTTATTTCCATGAATTGCCATGTTTATTGGGATTTTCCAATGATCCCCTATTTTGGTAATAACTGCAGAATAGGAAAACTCTATTTTGAGATTTTTTACTTCTAGGGACCTTTGCAAACTCAAAAGGCCCCAGAATTTTTTCTATGAAAGTTTTTCACGAGAATACACACCTATGCCCAAGGGGGAGAAAAGGGCCTCGGGAAGGCCATGAATCCCTCCATGGCACAGCCTAAAAGCCCCATTGCACCATGGAGTGGTTCACCGCCCTCCACCATCTGATTGACCTCAATCTTTCACATGGACTTCCGTCTTGACCAAAAACATACTAAACATATGCCCCTTTTGCGATTTCTCAACGGGGCGGAGGAGAAGAGCTGATAAAACATACAAAATAGAGAAACAAAGAGAACTTGAAGATTGGAGGGGAAACGATTTCACCCCTAGTTGCATCTCCAATCTCTCTAACAACATCTATGTCATCTCCATGATGAAGAGAGAGTAGTCAACCCCCAGACTATTGGTTTGTGGCAGTAGTTTGGTATCTATCTCTTGTGCTCATTATTCAAGAACCATATGTGCTACCCTACATGATTATTGTCACATATGTAATTCCCTTATGGTGAATCTTTTGATAGGTAAATGGTCATATGAGATTGAAAATTTCCGATTGTATTTGTAGATGTATATTACTATCTCGCTTTTGCATGCATGTTCTAATTAAACTAGTATACTAGGTCATGCGATGGGGAACATGTGAATTAGATGGAGCAATTGTTAGTAGCAATAAGGTAGTGACAGCAATCTTGGGACCTACTATAGTTTTTATCTTTCTATTGTTTCCTCACTAGGGATACATAAGTGCATATATAATATATTACACCCACCTAGTGGTAGAAAAGGCGATCTTGGTGTTGGTCTACGTAGAGATAAAAAAATTCCCTATGTAGTACACCCAAGATCTTAGCCGAGGTAGAAGGCCACGAGGATTACCACAAGACGCGCAGTTGCGGATTACCGATGAAGCGTGTCAGTTGTGGTGGTTTATGAAAAGAACACACATGCAAATGACACTGGTGGATCCATGTGGTTTATTAAATAACACACCTGCAATGTGTAATATCCCAGCAATAGAGCTTAGAAATAAGCTGAACACAGGTGTGTGCATTGCATTCATGCATATAAAATCCGAATAATTTTCACGCTTTTAAATAAAACTTGTCAAAGTGATTGAAGCTTCTCTTAACTTGGTGGAACTGAAGTAAATCATCAAGTTGACTTCGATAAGTTTCAATATGACCTTTGCTAAAACCTTACCTTTGGGTAATATAATTTGATCTAAGGGTAGATCAAATGTAATAAAACTAAGTCACAACACACTACTTAATAAGGAGTACTTGATCTTCTAGAGATCATTACATGGTATTTCCTACAACAACTCAAGGATGAAGACTTAATACTCTAAAGATGATATCAAGGTATTATCTACCACAAACCAGAATACCAAGTCAAGCATATGACTTAAGTAAAGAAACTCTATAACTAAATCTAGAAACACTTGTTTACTATAGTTTTTCCTACCATGGGTATCATGGTAGTTCTTAAACATTAACTCTTATCACAAATAAAGTAGAATGGAAGACAAGCCAAGGCCATTCACCTCATATCTTTGTTACCATAGTAGTACGTAACATTCCTATTTAACCAAGTCCTAGTGCCAAGTGATCATCAGTGTTGAGTGATCAATTCTTAATCTAGCACTTGTTAACCTTTAGCTTTGACCTATTATATTGACCTTTCAAAGACCTTAAGTAAACTTAATAAGAAGGATAAACTAGCTATGGTGAAGTATGCCATCATCAATGTAATGAGATCCTTAGTGGTGATCAAACCATTTCATGTTGGAGGAGTTAACTCACTCATGAGTTAACTAGAAGAAGCATTTAAACCCAAGAGTTTAGATAGTAATTATGAAGCTATGAGAAAGCTAGTACTATTAGTGAAGGGAATATGCCCGAGAGGCAATAATAAAGTGGTTATTATCTTATTCCATGTTTATGATAAATGTTTATTTTACATGCTAGAATTGTATTGATTCGGAAACATCAATACATGTGTGTTTAATAAACAAAAGGGTTCCTAGTCATGCCTCTCTTATAGACTAGCTTGTTGATTAACAAGATGATCAAGGTTTCCTGATCATGGACATTGGATGTTGTTAATAACAAGGTCACACCATTGGTGGAATGATGTGATGAACATTCATCCGAAGTATAGCATTGCGATCAAAGTCATTATGTTTATATTGCTATAACATCATACGAAGTAATCTTAGTCCTTAGACCATGAGATCATGTTAATTGCTAACACCGGAAGAGTATCTTGATAACATCAAACGTCACACCGTATCAGGGTGACTATAAAGGTGGTTTCAGTGCTACGAAGGTGTTATGTTGAGGCTCATGGATCAAGAGTGGGATTTGTCCATCCCGATGACGGATAGATATACTCTGGGCCCTCTCGGTGATATCACATTGAAATAGCTTGCAAGCAAGTGATGTGATCACTAGAATGTTATATCACTGGAACGAGAAAAGAGTGCATGTCGGCAATGAGATCAAACTAGGTATTTGGATGCCAATGATCGAATCTTGGACATGTAATATATCGCGAGACAAAGGGATTTAGTTACGACGTTAAAGGTTCACATGATCACAAGAGTCATCGTTGAATATGTGGGAGTCAGTACGGATCTCCAGGTCCCGCTGCTGATTATTGATCGGAGAGGGGTCTCGATCATGTCTACATTATTCACGAACCATAGGGTGACACACTTAAGGGATACCGACACCATTTGGAGCAAATATGTTTCAGATAAAGATTTAAGAAAGCGCTGGAATCATTTCGATGGAAACCGGAATTGTTTCGGGTGAAATTGCATAAACTGGTTCTGCATGTGATATGGAAATGTTGCAGGGAGTTTTATGTGAATGTTTGTTAATTAATGTAATTGACAAAATTCTGAATAAAATAAATAAAAGTGTTTTATTTAATGAGAACTTTCATTAAATTTGGTGGAAATTTAATGGAGGTGAGTGGAATTTTGAGTGGGTGGCTAATTATGTGAGTGGGAGCTCCACCCACATGAATGTGGAAGAGGTGGGGGCACCTCCCTTGGCCGCCGGCCATGGTGAGGGGCTGCCCCCCTCTCCCTGTAAAAGGCACCCCACTCCCTCCTCTCATCTTGCACCACCTCCTCGTGAAGGTTCTCTTCTCCCTCTAGTTATTCCCCATGGTCTCGGATTAGCGAGATACATGTTCCCGGTGGCTTTATCTGAAAAGGAGTTGCTGCTTCTGCTGCATCGCTGGAGCGAGGAGGCGGGGGTTGTTCGGTGGACCGAACGTGTGTGCGATCATGGATGCACCGCTACTTTGTGGTGCTAGACTTGATGGTGCTGGACCTGATGGTGCTGGAGCTACTGGACCTGAAGGACTTCATCACGATCTTGAGATCGGCAAGCGTACGACTACATCAACCACGAGTTCCTACTCGTTAACAAAACTCGTTGTCTTCGAGGGTAAGTTCTCCATGGATGTATGTCCACCTGTTGCTCTGTATCTAGTAGATAGATCTTGGCATATAGTTCTCATCGTAGGAAAATTTTTGTTTTCTATGTTGCGGACCCAACAGTGGTATCAGAGCCTGATCTATGCGTAGGTGCTTTGCACGGGTAGTACACATATGTTTATATGTGGGCGATGATGATCATGTTATTGCTTCTTTCATGTATTTTGGATATTGGTGGCATAGTGGGATGAAGCGGCCCGGACCAACCTTACATGTCATCGTACATGAGACCGGTTCCACGACTGACATGCAACTTGTTTTGCATAAGTGGCTGGCGGGTGTCTGTCTCTCCTACTATAGTCAATATCTGATTTACAACGAGTTGCTAATAACTTAGTTATCCTCGTTGTGGTTCATGTTCATAGGTAAGAACGGTTCTATCTCCAAAAGCCCTAAGCCACGTAAAACTTGCAATTGATAAATTAGCGGCGTCTAGTTTAGATCGTTGCTGGGCTAGTGTCTTGATATGGTATTGTTGTAAGTAGATGTATGATAGATACGCTTACAACACATTCAATGTGTAAGTTCCATAGACCTTGGCCTTACACACAAGGAATGATAGAGATCATACCACGATGCAAATGATAGAGATCAAATGCATGGACCATATCATCTCACTTTACACATTAGATGTTAGCATCTTATACTGCTAGTTTGGCGCTTTCTGTAGCATTGTAAGATGATCCCTCATTTAAATATCAAGATAAAATGTGTTCTTCCTTAAGTATGCACCGTTCTATGGATCGTGTTTCGAGACGTCACGTGATGATCGGGTGTTCTCAACTCTACGCTTTCATGCAACGGGTGTAAGACAGTTTTACACACGCGAATACTAAGGTTCTTACTTGGCGAGCCTAGCATGTACAGACATGGCCTTGGAACACGGACCGAAAGGTTAAGCATGAGTCATATAGTTGATGTGATGACCATATTGATGCTCGCCTTTGAAGCTGCACTAACTCACGTGATGATCGGACTTGGTGTAGTGGATTTGGTTCATGTAATCACCAAAAAGGCACGAGGGATGTCGTTTTTGAGTGGGAGTTCATTTCTAATTTGGATTAGTCGAACTCGATTTGTCATAAACTAAATCGAAGTGAATTTGCATAATTTGTTGTAGTCATTCGCATCTGTTCACTACCTTATGCTTAGTTTTATTGAGATAATAGAACTATAGAATTCTGGATATTTACTTTACGAACTGGTATCGTATTGTTTTGAATGTCAATTTAAAGTTTATAAGTCCTATTGCAAACTTTCAGCAAACTCTATTTACTCCATGAAGTTTAATAAGTAGTATTAAATCAAGAGTAAGAATTCCAATGTTAGTATCTAAAGTATCATGTTTGCCTCCATGATTATTGATATTCAAAAAAGGTTGTTTTAATATCAAAATTATATTGGAGCTGAAAATTGTTTCAGAAACCATCATGTGTGAAAGATATTGTTATATTTGAAACAATGTTTTTGGTTGCATTATGATAGAGTATAATTTAGCAAAATACATGTTCTCATATTGTATGAGAATTTGTGAAGGATGGAGATGCTAGGCATCCGAATCTACCAAAAGGGTTTTGGGAACTGATATTATGCTCGCGATTCTTCCTTATAGGCTATAGTAGCTTGATCATTAAAGTTGTCATGATAAGGATGAATAGAAGATGTAAGTAAAATGTTTACTACATTAATAGATTACTAAAGAATGGATTTTTGAAAGAACACCAAACATTTGATGATGGTGATCCACTTCAAAGTGCAAGTCCAAAGGTATTAGTATTTGACTATATACGCTTTGTACCATGTGTCATGTTGATGACACCACTATTGATGTTTATAGATTCTTTTAAAAGAAAAGGAATTGCTGAAAGAGAATCTATAAAATATTTGGCAGAAAATAAAAGGTTGGAGATGTCCAACTTAGGTAATAGAAGATATACATGTTATGGCTATATTCCTTGCTTGTTAAACAATGTGGTTCTTAGGTATTGGATACCGGTATTGGATACCGAATTGGTTGGTATGAAGTGTCATACAGGACAACGCAATTCATGAACTACAATGGCCTAAGTAACCAGCAAGAGAATGAGTGATGATGTTCATCGAAAACAAATAAAGTGTTATTGTGTTTTTCGTTGTCATCAAACCAAGCCTTCAAGATTTGTTTAAATAATTGTTATTTTGTTCCGGTATCATGAGAACAATGGTTGTTCAAATAATTACCATATTCCATAAAGGATGGATGAACTTTTACAAGTCTAGTTGGTGAAATCACATCCATAAACACTATTGCTAAAATGTCGCAAGACAAATGATTGAAAGATCATTTATTAAGTGACATCGCTGTTTAAATTATATTTGAAAGAAAACATGAAGAAACTCCATGTTGATGGATTTTTGGAGTCTTTGGTTTTGATCAATTGACGCATGTGAGACTTTCCTCGAGATAATTGAAACTCCGTCCATAGGCCAAAGAGGAACGAATGACTAACTTATTGGATATTATGCATGTTGATGTATATAGTCCATTATGTGTAGCCATATGCGATGGATCTTTTTGCTTCTCCAGAAATTTGAGTGAATATATCTATATATTTACTTAATAAGGAAGAAGTATGAAACATTTGAAAATTGTTCAAAGACTTTCAAGATGAAGTGAAAAATCATTGTAACAAGAAAATAAAAGAGTTTATGATTTGGTCATAAAGGAAGATATTTGAGTTACAGGTTTAGCAAAACACCTAAGATTTCAGGAATTGTTCCATGAATTTGCACTTCCCGATAAACCACAGGAATATGGTATGTTTGAGAGATCAAATCAAACCTTGTTTGACATGGTAAGATCAAAGGTGTCATTTATAACACTACCATTATGTTTTAAGGATTAAAGCTTTAGAGACTACCGCTTTTTCACTGAAAAGAGCCCCATCGTGATCCGTTGAAATGACACCATATGAGTTATGGTTTGGGATAAAACCCGAATTGTCTTTTCTTAAATTTTGGTATGCTATGCATAAGTAAAATGTTTACAACCAAAGTCGGATAAGCACGTCTTTGTAGGTTATCCCAAAGAATTTGTTGGGAATTCCTCCATAACACCGAGGATAAAAGAGTTTGTCGCTTAGAACGTCAAGTTTCTTGAGAAGGAATTTTTCGCGAAAAGTTAAGTGGGAGGACAATAGAACTTTGATAAGGTTGTTGAACCTTAGCTGTATGTGCTAAGTAGCACAGCGCCAAAAAGTGTCCTGGTGGTGGCCACAATGCTCATGGCTCTCGTGATTACAAAGGGTGTGATCTTGGAGATTAGAGTTCCTATTGAACCATGTGGGTCGGTAAGAATCAAATAGTAAGATTTGAAACACAAGTCGTTATTGTTTTGACAATGATGAACCGACTGCATGCAAAGAAGCGATGATGGGCCCTGACTCCATAAAATGACTAGAATTCATAGAATCTGTGATAGTATCCATACACGAGAAATCAAGTTTCTGAACTTGGAAGACCCTCCAGAAAGGCGTGAAGCCTATCGGTCGTGTTTGGATCTATAAAGAAATAGACATGGATGTTTGACATCTATGAAATAGTCGACATGTCGGAAAGAAGTTTATGGCAATGTTCAAGGAGTTGACTATGACAAGATATGATCCTTCATAGCGATATATAGTCTTGACGGATTAATGTAGCAACCACTACATATAATTTGGTATATGGTAGTTGAATAAACAAAACAAGGTTCTTCTAATAGAATGGTTACCTAGGACGTGTACATGACATGGTCCGAAGGGTTTTGTTAATTCAAAGGGCGCTAAAAGGGCATGTAAACTTCAATAGTTGAAGTAAGCATAGCGGAGTTGGAATCTTCACCATGATGAAACTGTTAAAAGAGTTTAAATTCATCGGAGATGATGAAGATGCTTGCATTTGCAAGAAGTTAAGTGGGAGCGCTGAGACATATTTCTAATACATTATGTAGAGGACATATTGTTGATTGGAAATGATGTATCTTGAATTGACACAGGTTAAGGATTTCATTAAAATAACATTTCGATGAAAGACTTGGGCAAACCCAGAATATTAGGCATCAATATCTATATGGATAGATTAAGGCGCTAATATGGTTGTGCCAGACATACATATATAAGATATTGAAAGGGTTCAATATGAGATATTGAACGGGTTCAATATGGAAACAACTAGAAAGGTTCTTGCTGCATGAAAAGGATTGTATCAAGATTCAAGTGTTTCAACACTTGGTGAGTAAAATCACATGAAAATTTTGATCGATTATACCATGATATGTATATATCCAGAATGTCCTATGCTCTAAATGTTATGAGCATATACCAGAATGATTCATAAGATGATCATTGGATAATAGTAAAGATATTCTTATGAGCTTTGGAAGAACTAAGAATATATCATGTATAAGTGATAAATAGTTAAAGTTAGTTCATTGTAAAGTGTTACATTGATACTACTTTTGTCATAAGATACAAATTAAATGTATCTCAATTTAGACTATGGGTGGCACAATGTAATGGAAAGGATGTTCCATGATGGATTTGGATGAGTTCCAAAGTTGAGACATTGTGACGGATACTACAACAAAAGGCTAAGTATATGACTGCTATAGTAGCAGCAAAGGAGGGCATTTGTGTTAAGTAGTTTGTTATCAAACTAGGTGTGGTTCAAAGTGGGCTAATACTATGAAGATATATTGTATGACAATAATATCAACATATTTTAAACCCGAACGAACTGAAGGTCTCACCAAAGGACCAAATTTATACAATGCCATCTCATTTGAGAATGAGTGATGCGTAGAGACGCAAAGACATGCAAATACACACGGACCTGAAACTGTCAGATCTGGAGATTATGTTAACCACTAGCAATAGCGTATATGCAACACCAGAAAGCCATAGGTGTTCAATGCGCAAAGTTTTTCAAACTAGATTATTGACTCTAGTGCAAGTGGGAGACTGAAGGGAATATGCCCGAGAGGCAATAATAAAGTGGTTATTATCTTATTCCATGTTTATGATAAATGTTTATTTTACATGCTAGAATTGTATTGATTCGGAAACATCAATACATGTGTGTTTAATAAACAAAAAGGGTTCCTAGTCATGCCTCTCTTATAGACTAGCTTATTGATTAACAAGATGATCAATGTTTCCTGATCATGGACATTGGATGTTGTTAATAACAAGGTCACACCATTGGTGGAATGACGTGATGAACATTCATCCGAAGTATAGCATTACGATCAAAGTCATTATGTTTATATTTCTATAACATCATACGAAGTAATCTTAGTCCTTAGACCATGAGATCATGTTAATTGCTAACACCGGAAGAGTATCTTGATAACATCAAACGTCACACCGTAACAGGGTGACTATAAAGGTGGGTTCAGTGCTATGAAGGTGTTATGTTGAGGCTCATGGATCAAGAGTGGTATTTGTCCATCCCTATGACAGATATATATACTCTGGGCCCTCTCGGTGATATCACATTGAAATAGCTTGCAAGAAAGTGATGTGATCACTAGAATGTTATATCACTGGAACGAGAAAAGAGTGCATGTCGGCAACGAGATCAAACTAGGTATTTGGATGCCAATGATCGAATCTTGGACATGTAATATATCGCGAGACAAAGGGATTTAGTTACGACGTTAAAGGTTCACATGATCACAAGAGTCATCGTTGAATATGTGGGAGTCAGTACGGATCTCCAGGTCCCGCTGCTAATTATTGATCGGAGAGGGGTCTCGATCATGTCTACATTATTCACGAACCGTAGGGTGACACACTTAAGGGATACCGACACCATTTGGAGCAAATATGTTTCAGATAAAGATTTAAGAAAGCGCTGGAATCATTTCGATGGAAACCGGAATTGTTTCGGGTGAAATTGCAGAAACTGGTTCTGCATGTGATATTGAAATGTTGCAGGGAGTTTTATGTGAATGTTTGTTAATTAATGTAATTGACAAAATTCTGAATAAAATAAATAAAAGTGTTTTATTTAATGAGAACTTTCATTAAATTTGGTGGAAATTTAATGGAGGTGAGTGGAATTTTGAGTGGGTGGCTAATTATGTGAGTGGGAGCTCCACCCACATGAATGTGGAAGAGGTGGGGGCACCTCCCTTGGCCACCGGCCATGGTGAGGGGCTGCCCCCCTCTCCCTATAAAAGCCCCCCCACTCCCTCCTCTCATCTTGCACCACCTCCTCGTGAAGGTTCTCTTCTCCCTCTAGTTATTCCCCATGGTCTCGGATTAGCGAGATACATGTTCCCGGTGGCTTTATCTGGAAAGGAGTTGCTGCTTCCGCTACATCGCTGGAGCGAGGAGGCGGGGGTTGTTCGGTGGACCGAACGTGTGTGCGATCACGGATGCACCGCTACTTTGTGGTGCTGGACTTGATGGTGCTGGACCTGATGGTGCTGGAGCTACTGGACCTGAAGGACTTCATCACGATCTTGAGATCGGCAAGCGTACGACTACATCAACCACGAGTTCCTACTCGTTAACAAAACTCGTTGTCTTCGAGGGTAAGTTCTCCATGGATGTATGTCCACCCGTTGCTCTGTATCTAGTAGATAGATCTTGGCGTATAGTTCTCATCGTAGGAAATTTTTTGTTTTCTATGCTGCGGACCCAACAATTAGTAAATTAAATAATAATCTTGTTAGGACAAGTTGATATAGACTTAGAGTAAGGTTGCTTAACGAGATAAGCCTATAGAGAGACCAGTACAAGTCTACTACTTAGTTGATGATGGGTGTTGATCAAACAATTAGAAGCCTAAGCTTAGTTTGATCAAATGATGGTGGTCATTATTCTCAAGTCACTTGAGAATAGATGACTAGGTGTTGAAGAAGAGTTGTGAGTATACCACATTAGGCAAAACCCTAGTAAGATGAATCATGTAGCTTGATTATGAGAAGTCAAGCTAGAGTATAATGAAGTATATAACATAAGTTGTAGGAGTAGTTGGAAGTATAATAGTTTAACATAAGTAGTACCATATCTATTCCAGAGGATTGATATCCTTTGTTATATATAGTGAGGATTATAGTCTTGCAACCCTTGGTGGCAGTTGCAATATGGAATTAAAGGAATTAATGGATGGAGTTAGAAGTAACTACATTGATGAATTCATCAAGGGTAGTTTAGTAATGTAAGTTATATAGATACTAGGAGAAGACTGGAGAATGAGTATTGTTGAAGTGGCATGACCACGTCATCATATGTTGATGGATATGGTGGAGACGGATGATTGACTTATTCAGGAAGATGTGATCTTTGTGAATAAGATAAGAGAGATTTATAGAGTATATTTAGGAAAGGAATTCCTTATCTCAAGATAATCCTAGTGAGGTATTAAGGTAAGGATTCTTTAGACACCTTTAATCAACAGTATATCAAGCCATGATAGAATCATGTCTACCTTTTTGTTTAACATCCTAGAATAAAGAGGGTAATTAAATCAATTCCTATTTTAGGCAGCCAAAGAATAGTAGCTCTTAGTCAAGTAAAGTTTCCAAGAGATAAGTAGAAACTAGATGAGTGTTTTAGATGGAAGCCTTGTCCACCTTATTGTCTTAAATACTAATAAAGACCTAGCCTCATATACTATCAATATATCGCTCTAAGATGAGTTATTATCCATGGTCACAATACATGATAGTAATATGTCGTAGCCTTAATACTCATCCATGTCTCTAATTGAAAATGAGTTATTAAATCCTCTCGAAACCCTAATACCTATATTGGAATAAACATTGTCATTTCTCCACCAATGTTTATTATTGATTCACCATTACCAAACCAAAAGTTTTCTATGGTAATTCTAAACTCTACAAACCAAGTAGAATTGGATTTGGCAAATCACCAAATATGGAGGACCATGAAACTTATATCACTATATTATGAACCGCAAAGATTAATACCTTATAATGAATATGTATAATGCCTTCAAGAAGTTAAGCATTAATAAGATTCTATATGTATCCTTCACCATTTTAAATCTTTACCATTATAATTATTAAGTGAAAACAAAATCATCTTTGTGAAATCTTATTATAAGAAACAAATTCCTAAAACCCTAATCTTTATTAATACTTCCTAATGAAAAGGACTTTCATATAATTATGATTATATTTTAATGCATAATAAGAAATCAGGAGAAGAGAGTCATACTTGCTTTATACAATACTATTCTTGACTTATAAATTCTCTGGATATTTAAATCCTTGAGGCAATTCATATTTGAAATGGTTTGTAAAAAACAGAAAATAGAAAATCGAAATAGAAAAAGAAAAAGGATAGAAGCAGCGTAGTAGCTCGGCCCACGGCCCAGGTCGTCTCAGCTCTAACTGTCGCTCACGTGCAGCCCTAAGTACAACTCGCTCACTCAGCCATGGCCCATTAGTAGCCTGGCCCGAGTACCGTTTCGTCCAGGCTATCGTTGTCGTCCACCTCGCGTACGACCAGTGAAGCAGCTCGCTGGCGGCAGCGCCGCTGTCGCCGCGCCAAGATCTGTGTCGCGGTCGCTGGGAAGGGATAAGATTGCCACCGAGGCACTCTAGGCCATCCTCATCCCTATTTCCCCTTATTCTCGTTCCTATCCTCTCCAAAGAAGAGGACCCTGAAACCCTAGCTTGTTAGTGGTTGTCGTTCCGGCCGTTCCTGATCGCCCCATGCCTCGCTGAAGCCACCGCTGGTAGCGTCGTCGTGTCCTCGTTCGCCTTGGACCAAGCACGAGAGCTGGCGTGCCATGAGTCGTGCGTAATCGAAGTTTGCCTTCCGTCAGCCATCGTGGCCATTGTCGTCGATTCGCCGTCTCCTGACCACCCCCGGCCTCACCAACCCCTTCACAGTGTTTGTGGTGAGCTCCTGCATCCTCCCATACCTATCTCGCTCTCTATAGTAGTCTGGATCATTGTAACGTCGTACACCATCGTCGGCCGCCGCAAAAGAGGGTCGCTAGAGTACCTCTGGTGACAAAAAGGGGCGGCGACGCTACTCCTAGGTTCGCCTTGATGCCCTCCGTCGAGCGCGCCCTTCCATTTTGCCTTGCGCGCTCTCCAGCGACCTGTCCTTGCTCGACAGTGAGCTCCGACCGTCGCTGACGTCACCGTGTCATCACGCTTGCGTCACCTCGGTCCCGCAACCTCTATTTGACTAGGTCCTTGCCTAGGTGGCAAGTGACATGGCCCTGACCCCACGGGTTAGTGGCTGGGACTAGGTTAGTCTGAGTATAAAAGGTTTTCTCTATTTAGTAAATAGATAAAACAAAATAAGTTTAAATATAAATATAATTTCAGGAATTTAATAAAATGATTAAATCTTAGAAGTTGAATATCTTTTGTTTTATAATTCAGAAAAATATGTTTAATATATGAAAATTTACAGAAAAATAAAATCTATAATTTAAATTTTATATCAAACATTATTGTGTTAACTATTTAAATGATTATTATTTAATAAAGATTTTATAAGTAATAATACTTTGAAAAATCATATTGTAATATTGGTAAATGAGAAAAATATAAATAATATACTAAAATTCTTAGAAAAACAAAACCTACACTTACAAAGTTGTTCATAAATTTTTGGTTTCACTTAGATAAATATTATTATTTATTAAGTATTTGTAAAGTGATAAAACTTATAAAAATCATAGTTTGATATTTAAAAATCACAAAAATACATATAATATACCAAAATGATCACAAAAATAAATTCTACACTTTAAAAATATTCACTTTCATAATTGAGGTTAAATAAAATTTAAAGGTCTAATAAATCTTGTTTAAACCCCTTTTCTTTTATTTTAATTCATTGAAAATATATAAATATTTACTATTGCCTTTAGCATTATTTGTTTAAAGTTTAAAAATGTAATAACAAGTTCAATTGATGTTTAAGTAAAGTCAAAATAGGTCTAACCATTTTAAGTTGTACTTACTAAACTACCATTTAAAAGTTAAGTAAATTTTACTCTCCAAAAATATTTTATCAATTATAAAATCATCAAGATTTGAGTACTAATTCTTTTACTAGTTTAGGAATCCACCTAAAGAATTAAACTAAGTTTTTAAGTAATTTTAGCAATACTCTATCTATGTTTATAAAAGATAAGCATTAATAATAAAGTAATTCTATTTACTTATAATTTTAATAAAACACCACCTCATTCAAGTAATAATACTTAAATTCTAACTTTGTGGAATGTTAAGAAGTCAACCATCTACAATGTGGTGCCTTGTTCAAAACATGTAAATCTCCACCACTTATGTTATGATTGTTTAATGTAGTAATGTTTTCCTCTTTAATAATCTTAGCTAATAAGAAAACCTTAAAGTGTTAGCCTTAAGTTTAAATACTTTTTACTTTGTAAAGTAATATTTTCCTCACAAGTTGTTCTTTTAAGAAACATTAAAAGTGATTCTTGAACACTTCTTTAAAAGCTCTAATTGATTCTTAATCTTGATTAAGAAATATTTCAAATACCATGCCCCATTTGAGTGCTTTAGTATTGCATACTATTTTTTGTATTTACATATTGTTTCACACACTCTCACAAGACTTAATAAGAAGCACAAGTGTGAAGCTGATATAAAAATGCAAAACATTCCAAAGAACTCATCACAAACTCCAAACCCTAGATCAGATACGATTGTCTCGAGGATTCTCGTTTATCAAATTGCATTACGTTACTTATGCATAATTGCATCTTGTTTCTTGAAACATTTGTCCTTACCGGACCAATGATGCTACTTTTAGAATTTGGATCTTCTAGTGTCTTGAAGACTGTGAGTGCATAATCTTGCAATCACAAAAGGCAAGTTCACAACTTGCTCATGTCCTTTGATTATTTTCTATCAAATTCTTGTAACTCAAATGTTGTCATCACCTGCATTTCAAAAAGGACAGAAAAGACTATTTTCATAATAATATGATTATGGATTATTTAGCAAATGGTAATAATCTATTGATATAGTTCCAGTGGTAAAGGAACATAGTATCTAGGACTTAACAACCATTGTCGCCAGTGATTCTAGCACCGTATATTAAGCGTCAACCATGAGATTTGGAATGGGACAGAGAAGTCAGTTGTATCTTCTTCCTCTGGCATGCATCCAGATGGCCAGGTCGTGGTTGTTATCCTCGTAGCATGCATTAATTGGTAATTCGTAGAGGATATGCAGCATATGGGTGGGATCCCTCAATATCCCATGATAGTTCTGGCATCTGATGGTCTGTACTAACCATTGCCGTAATTCAAGATATGGGAATGGCGTACACCAAGGGGACATGCGGGGTCATGAAGGGGGCAGTGATTGACTTGGATCTTAGGTTGGGCCTCAAACCATGGAAGTTTGAACGGGGACATACACCCGACCGTGCAACAAAGCTTAAGGTCTCTTATGGGAAAAGTGACGCACCTCTGCAGAGTGTAAGAACTGTGACATGTTACTCCCTGTTCCAGGAAGGAGCTACGAACGCGACAGGAAAGGAACCCCCACGAAGGTTCTGGTCAACCTGTAAAGGCTGTCGGACATAGATTTTAGAATAAAAGCAACCTTTGAAGAAATGTTTACGAAAACCTGCATTGCCTACGACCTTTGGTCTGTGGCTATAGAGATAGTGTATCATACACTCCTTTTTAGTGAACTTGCTGAGTACGCTCATACTCAACCGTACCTTCTTAACCCTTGCTAGGTTCTAAGCCGTTGAAGACGACGTCAACATCAATTTCTGCTCAAGAAACCATCATCGACAGCTCAAGTTCTTCAATAAAGTCTATGAAGGTCAAAATATACATCAGCTGAAGTGAAGACAAAGTCTCTATTTAGATAGGAGTAGATACTCTAGCCTTAAAACCTACTTCTATAGAGCATTGCATTAGTAGAAATTGCAAGCCAAATAGTTTAGGTGTTAGTCTTATTAGCCAGATAGTTCTGAATTATTATTTCTGGTTCCTTTTTGTAAGAAGTTCTTTATCTCTCTTTAACCTAGAGTGTTCTCTAGATCTTTTGTAAACAGTCAAGTTGTAATCTATAGTCATGTCTTGGACCTGCTGTGTTTCTGTTGTACCACTCTGAGGGATGTAATACTAGTGAACGGTGTTTCATTGGTGTTATCTCAATGACTATAGTGTACTACATCATGCAGTGGTATGCTGGGTCACCGCAGCTGGTATCAGAGCATATGCTTTGACCTTAGGATTAAAACCCTTTTAGGAAGATCTGTAGGTTGGATAGTGACTATAGGAGACATCTTATCTAAACCAAGACTTGTGATGGATATCCACTTGAGGATAAACCTTGTCACACTTAAGTTGGATGTTTTTGTCATCTTTCTTAAGGATTAGTTATATATCTTCTCAAGAGAAAGGTCATTTGAGTGTAGCTCTAAATAGGCATACCACCACTAACATGTCTTAAGTAAGTTAAAATATCGAAGAAGATTACGACTAAGATTACGATATCATGTGGAGTAGTATTAGTGATGGAGTCTATATTTTGAATTCCTGTAAATTAGAAGAATCTTACCACTAGTTGATACCACTATACCACTTAAGGTAGACTATTAAAGTATGTATAGATACAATTGGAAGTGAATCATGAGGCATTCACTTGAGAATTCTATGTGATGAAGTAGAATTTGGTTGGGAATCAACAACTGTAAGTTAATAATAAGAATTATCATGATGGGATTAGTTCTCAAATCCCGAGGAACAGGTAAATCATAACCATATCATGGTGAGATTATCTCTGAAACCATGAAATAGGTATAAAAATGACAAGTGTATAGTAAATAATCTTGAAGTAGAAGTAAGTAAAGAATGGTGTAGGTCTATGATAGAAGTCATATGTATCATAATATTATGATAATTGTGTAGGGGATTCACAGTAGAAAACAAAAAAATCCTATGATGGAACCCCAAAACTGCCTAGGATCTATTTATGTAGTAATGCGGTAACGGCCGGAGCGTAGAGAATACATACCCTTGTAGACCGTACGCGGTTAAAGTTCCGCGAGGAACGTGGTTGAAGTAGTCGTACTCGTAGCCGATGATGGCTCAATGCACGGCGCCCAGAAAAGTGCTGGTGCGGTGTTGATGTAGAGCTCGTTGGGAACCCCAAGAGGAAGGTATGATGAGCACAACAACAAGTTTTCCTTAGTTATGAAACCAAGGTTTAATCGAACCAGTAGGAGCAAGGAATCACCCTAAACGTGTTACTAGCTGAGCTTTGGCAGGGCGCACTACCGGTGCTAGTAGCAACGTGGAGACCTGCACAACACAACCACAGAACTTTGTCCCCAACTTGCGATGAGGTTGTCAATCTCACCGTGTTTTGCGGAAAACAAAGGATTAAACGTATTGAATGGAAAGAAGTAATAGTTTGCAGAAAGGAAACACAAAACAGTAAACAGTTTGTAGATTGTATGTAAAAGAAAAGGACCGGGATCCATAGTTCACTAGAGGTGGCTCTCCTTAAGATAGATAACATGCCGGGTGAACAAATTACAGCGGGGCAATTGACAAACATCGAGAAAACAATACATGCATCTACTAATCATCTTGACTCCTTTGGAACTTGATTGGGCATTACAACATTATACATAGACTGCCATCCAACTGCATCTATGACTAATAATCCACCTTCAGGTTATCATCCGAACCCCCTCCAGTATTAAGTTGCAAGCAACAGATTATTGCTTTACGAACTGCGTGTAAAGTAAAAAATACGATTGTTCTATGAACAAAGGATTGTTGTTTTCTCCCTAGTAGCAACAACACATCTAGTACCTTAGAGATTTCTGTCACTTCCCTAGATTACCAGAGGCATGAACCCACTATCGAGCATAAATACTAACTCTTGGAGTTGCTAGCATCTACTTGGCCAAGATAGCTACTAACAACAGAAAGCATGCAAGATCACAAATAACAAAGACATGATAGAATCAATAATCAATCTGAAATAGCATCTCAATATCCATCGGATCCCCGCAAACACAACATGTAGAATTACAAATAGATGATCTTGATCATGAACGGAGATCACAAGATCTAGACATGAAAGCACAAAGGAGGAGAACCAGCCATCTAGCTACTACATGGATCCGTAGTCCAAGGATGAACTACTCACACATCACACCGGAGGCTTGCATGATGATGAAGAAGACCTCCAGGGTGAATTCCCCTCTCCGGCAGGGTGCCGAGAAGAGCTTCAGATCCCTCCCGATCTAGGGATGGAGATGACGGTGGCTATAGACTCTTTCGTGGATTTTTGATCGGGCCCTTAGGGTTTTCGTCCCAAGGGCAATATATAGGCGGAAAGAGAGGCCGAGGGGGTGCTGGGAGCGGCCAAACCACCCCCTGGCGCGGGCTAGGCCTGGCCGCACGGCCAGGTGGTGTGGTGCCCCCCTGGCCCCTCTCTGTCTCGTATTCTGGCACTTAATGACATCCGGAAAATAGGCACTTTGGCTTTTGTCCCGTCCAATTCCGAGAATATTCATTTTCTGACTTTCCTAGAACCAAAAACAGCAGAAAACAGGCAGCTGGCACTGTGGATCTTGTTAATAGGTTAGTCCAAGAAATCATATGAAAAGTACTCCAAAGTTGGAACAAAACACAAGAAAGTGGATAAAACCAAGCATGGAACATAAAAAATTATAGATACATTTGCAATGTATCAGCCGACCTCAAGGTCGCGAAGCTCCTCGCAGGTCACCCCTTGCTCCTTCTTCATCTTCATCGTGCAATAGCTCTGGCTCACGACATTTAAGCGCCCCAAGTGTTGCGCCTCGTGTATTCGTACACATCAGGTGCATGATGAGACCTCTGGCTCCCCGATCCCGTCGAGAGTGCGGAAGTTGATATCCGGCTAGGAATCCCTACAGCGCAATAACATACTGCAGGAGTGCCTCGATCGCACAACCCAGACTTGGGGCCATGGCCACAAGGTATAGAGAGAGAGAGGGAGAAAGTCAACCAAAGGACTTCTCAAATTGTGTGTTTAATCCCACCCATGGGCACCCCTTTATATAGGCGGAGGGAGTGTGCCCTCCCCATTAGGTTAGCCATGTGGGACTAATAGTCAAAAGAAAAATACAGGAATTTTCATCCTGGACGATTGGGCCGAATCACCTCAGCCCAATAGTCAAAACAGAAAATAGATAAATAAAAGAAAAGCGGCAGTAGCTAACAGCAGCCAGCCAGGTGGGCCTGGCACCACACCGGCGGTCCAGCTTGCCGCGAGGCTGAGCCAGCCCCAGGTGGGCCTTGGCGTCCCGGCGGCCCAGCATGCGGCAGCGGCTAGCGCCCGGATGGGCTGGCTGCTCCCCTGCGGCCCAGCTTGCCCTGCTGTGTGTCGCCCGGATGGGCCGGCCAGCTGCGGCGGCCCGCTGGCGACCCCGCGCGGCACGCGGTTATCCACCGCCCGCGCGGCCGACTATTCGTCAACGCCCGCTCTTAGTGGGCCACCTAGCCCACAACAACTGCCTTTTCTTTTTTCTTTTTTCTTTTTCTTTTCTGCAGTTTTATTTCTAGGCTATTTGCCTCTGGGGATTTAGCCTAATATAAAAGTTGCCTTTATAAATCTTAATATAAATATTATTTAGAATATATTAATTCACAGTTAACACATAATAAATATATATTTAAATTCCCATTTATCCGAAAACAATTTTCTGGGTCTTTTCCTTTATTCTTTCTCCGAATAACTTCGGATCTCTCCGCGGAACGATTCCGGCTTTCTCTTTCTCTACTGTGATTCCGTCTTACGAATGATCGCTCTCATCGTACCTTTAAGTGTATCCTCTCAGGGCTCGGGAATGCTCTAGACATGATCTGAATCAATGATCAACAGAGGGACCCGGGATGTCCATGTGACCCCTATGCATTCCTGATGACAATGTCATTTGAACCACTAAATGTAGCATCCTCTTCCTTTTGTTTCTCGATACAACTTGTCCGAGATCCGATCATTGGTATCCCATACCTTGTTCAATCTTGTTCACAACAAGTTCTGTTTTCTTGTTACCGTGATATTACATCCCCATGACCGAGTCACGTGTTGCAACATTTATGGATGTAATCTCACCAAGCCGGCCGTATGTATCTTTACCCATCATGTGGGCGAACAAATCCCGGTCTTGCAGTCACATGTCATCTACTATTCCTTCGGAATACCCAACGTACACCTTTATAACCACTGTATTACCAAGTGGCGCTTGATGTAGTCTAAGCAGCCTCGGGAAACAGTGAGTAATATGAGCTCACGGTCTAAGGAGAAGGAGTCTAGGTATAGCTGTTGCAATAATGAACTATATGACTTGATCGTGTTGCAATCCTTCGAGGAATGTCCAATCACATCATTCTCCAATGATATGATCCCGTTGTCAGTCGGCATAAATGCCCATGATCTTGAAACCCAGATCATCTTCGTGACCAACGAACTAGTATGAATAGAGGCTACTAGGCACTTGGTTGTTTCATACCACACCTATGCCAATGTTTCTACTTGGCACAGTTATAGCATAATATGAAACTATTATAAACTAATTGAGATATGACAATAAAAACGTATTTATTATTTGCCTCTAGGGCATATCTCCTTCAGTCTCGCACTTGCACTAGAGTACAAATAATCCAGCTTGCATTTTACTCATATAAACCATCTACCATATGCGTTTATAGATCATGCATTCTCATGGGAAACATCATGTCCATGTTCTGTTTTACCAGATCATTATGTCTTTTGCAAATTGTTAATGTCTTCCTAATTTTGACATTCACACCATTATTGTATAATGGGTCGAAGTAGTTGTTTGGCAACAAAGCGAGACTTTTGTTTCTAGTGTTTATGATGACGGTCGTTTTCACCGTTGTCATCTATACTTCGAAACACACTTTGCTATCCTTTGTGTATATACTATAGTCATGGCAGCAGAACAAGGCAGGATTCCAGGAGCTTACAGTGACTTTAGATCAACCTCGAGGGCTTTCTCATGGGCACTGGGCCCTAGGACACATCATTCTATGTTAAAAGCGAACTAGCCCCACCATAACATTATGCATCACATTAGATGTAGCCTTTATACTTCTATATCTATGTAGATCCTAGTGCATGAAATGCAACTATGCCACTTACTTTGCTTCTTGCCATTTATGTACAAACTTAATTCTGGTTTAGTGATCAACTCAGGAATCACTTAAAGACACATTCTTATAGTTAAGACTTTGTCCTACCAACCAGAACCTCGGGTCACTTTGTGTCGAGTATACAACATGGTTATATGGAAGACCCTATGGCTGAGGCATAGGAGATGCAACACAACTTTCAACCATAGTTGCAATACTAACTCAATGCTTCATACAGTAAGAACTACTTTCTCACCTTGTTCCATTCTAAACTTCTTCAGAATCTTGCCTAGGACATTCTGTACATCTTTTAGAGTCAAGTCCAGGAAGCATTCGACATTTAGTGTTTATTAAACTCACCAATCTATCTCGATAGATCTTATTGTTTAATAACTTCAACTTCATCCTTATTTATCTAACTTAAACTTTATTAACACCAATCACATCATTCATATATGTTGTCCACATATCCCAGAATGATTTCATGCTCCCACTAAAATATGACATTCATGTTTGAGATCCAGGGATTTCACTTAGCTCCCACTCAAAATATGTCAGCTACATATTATGAATTAGCTAAGCTGATTTGCTCCCACTCAAATCTAGGCCCTCTCGATAATCTTGGACATTCCAAAATTCTTTGATCATCATTAAATCGAGAATTCCACTAACAAGATTTCAATGACCATTCATTTCTCGTACTTAGGTCCATCACGCTTCTTTGCAATTCGTAGGTATGTCTTGTTCAAAACATGACAAGTGAATCAACAATATAATTCCACAAACTTGTAGAATATATATAGTTGAATCCTACTTTCTTTAGTAAAAGTATTCACTGAAACTTTATGATCATTTTCATTGGTTTCTCCTCTATTTGCAGAGTTTGGATTCACGAAACAAATTCCACCGCGCCACTCAACAATTCGGAGGAAATGTCAAATACCTTGTTTTGATCTTCCACCTGTATCTTCATTAAGACACGTTGACTTTGGACAACAATAGTTTTGCCCCTTTTATGGAAGATGCATTCATAGCTTCCTAAGAATGCTCTACAAAGACTTGTTTATTCACCATGATTTTGACTTATCGAAATCTCTAGAAACTCGAACTTGCCATAACACTTATGGTGTTGTTTCCACGAATCTTTAGATGTTCCTTTGCATTTCAAATGAGCGTTTGCTTATTTTGATCTCTAACTCTAAACGACAACTATAACCCTGATAAGAGATAATATTATACCATATGTATCTAATACATAATGATTATGATGTTTAGATATTTCAACACAATTTGAATTCGTCCAATTATCATAATTTGTGAAACATCTTTCACAAGTTCGTTTTATGCTAAACTTAACTTGAATACTTTAGTCGTGTCGATCAAATCGAAGAGACTTCATATTCTTGTTAATTTCAATATCCTACTTTTGTTGTGAACTCATTTGAACAATTCAAATCATTTCAAACTTATGTTTCATTAAGTAAATACGCTTATTCACTTAAGTCCGCAATTACCTAATGATTTCCACTACTTGTTGAAAATACGATACATCATTATGTATAAGTTTCAACATTTCTTCGCATATCACGGTTTTACCAGAATGCGGAGTTTTAGTCATTCTGCCTAAGAGGCATGGTTTTGCAAAGTCTCTAGATTAAGCATCTAGGACCCCGAGCTTTCATAAAGAACCTGCAATAACCAAAATGACTTAAACTATAGTGTCATTTCATTATTAAACTTTGGATATATTTTAGCATTCTAATCCTTTATAAATGTTTAAACTATTATCATTAACATAGTGATGAGAATAACTTGTTTGTAATCGTAATGTGACCATAACGGTATTGTTCATAATAATAGTACAAACTGTCTTGTAACTTGTTCATATGAATAATCGTCTCACCAAAAGCAAGACACACAAACTAGGATTACAAATTATATTCAAGTCCACTAATCCAAATGATAAACTCTGAGGGAA
The DNA here is from genome assembly GCA_916181665.1 of Avena sativa. Classification (NCBI taxonomy): domain Eukaryota; kingdom Viridiplantae; phylum Streptophyta; class Magnoliopsida; order Poales; family Poaceae; genus Avena; species Avena sativa. The sequence goes on from OV702292.1 coordinate 57,705,031, forward strand.
GAGGTGATGTCAGTCATCAACTGTTTTGCTTGCCGTCATCAAGTGACTTTGCCTCAAATCCAGCAATTCTCAAGCAGATCCTCCCGTTTCACAAAACAGGACAAGTATCAAATACTTTGCAAACTGCAACGAGTATTGCAAGAACCACATCTATAATTTTGTATATCTAACATATACCTTTTCATCCATGACCTCCATTCGCAATCAAGCCCTTTCAATAGTTCTTAACTCTTATGCAAGATTGCTAAGTGTTTTTCCAAACATTCTGGAGTCATCGAATTATCTCCTAATGGTTATTGTATCAAGAAGAGAAGATCACCTTTTACGAGGATATCCCTCAGGCGTGGGTATTAATCTATGAAGTTGGACCCTTTTGCTAAGTTCCATATTATGCAATATATTCCCATGGTCGCAAAGGACCTCAATGGGATAGGCCAAGGTCTACTAAGATATTTGCAAACAGACATCTAGACTAAGTTTATAATTAGAGATCAATTTATAATTGGTCTTCACTAAAATTGTCATCCCCTGGACGATTTTAGTGATCACATGATCCCTATCCTCTGCACCTCCCCCGATCGTCACGACCATCAGTGCATTATCAAAGGTAGACATTCACTAATGTCAATCACATCATCCATGTGACTCATGCTCGATATTTCGATCTCTTGTGTTTTGAGGCCATGTCTGCACATGCTAGGCTCGCCAAATCTAACTTGTATGTATTCGTTGTACAACATGGCTTACACCCACTGTATACGAACGTAGATATGTCTGACCCCTACTCACCGCAGGGCGCCTCATACCGAAGAACTTTCTTGGTGGTGCACACACAAGGGGAACACGGAACATTGGAATTAAATAGGGATTATCTTATTTGCTACCGTTGGGTATCTAATACTAGCACACAATAAGATGTAAAATAGGTATCAACATCATATGTATAATGTGATATGATATGGTCTTTCTTGCGCCTTGATCTCCATCGAGCGCTCCGACATGATCTCCATCTTGCCCTTGGTTTGATGCCAAGTCCACGACGCCTCCACCAGATTGTCCATCGGAACGATGACTATTACTATACTGCTTAGTAACAGAAAAGTAAACTACTTTACCTTCGTAACGACTATTGCCATATTATAATCACATGCCCCCTGCAAAATAAAGTTAGACACCTCTACTTTATCTATTGCAAGTTTTACATGGTTGTTAGGGCTTTCGCACTAGAACCTTTTCTAAACTACGAACTTTCCAACCACAACATGCATCCGATAGTTGTCTCTACTACACCCCTTTCGGGGCCCTCCGTTGTAAATGCTATATCAACTATTGAATGAGAGACAGACACCCGCTAGCCACTTATACGGTACAAGCCGTATGTTGAGCGTGGAACCAGTCTCGTGTACGAATACGCGTAAGGTAGGTCCGGGCCGCTTCATCAAACAATACCGCGATATAAACAAGTACACGTTAGAGGGTAACAACTAAGGGATCAATGCCCGCACAATACATGTGCGTACTGGCCGTATAGCACTCCTACGCATAGATCGGCTCTGATACCACTATAGGGGATCTGCAGCAGAAAACAAAAAAAATTCCTACAATGGAACCCCAAAACTGCCTAGGATCTATCTATGTAGTAATGCGGTAACGGCCAGAGCATAGAGAATACATACCCTTGTAGACCATACGCGGTTAACGTTCCGCGGGGAACGTGGTTGAAATAGTCGTACTCGTAGCCAACCTCAAGGTCGCGAAGCTCCTCACAGGTCATCCCTTGCTCCTTCTTCATCTTCATCGTGCAACAGCTCCGGCTCATGACATTTAAGCGCCCCAAGTGTTGCGCCTCGTGTCTTCGTACACATCCGGTGCACGATGAGACCTCTGGCTCCCCGATCCCGTCGGGAGTGCGGAAGTTGATATCCGGCTAAGAATCCCTGCAGCACAATGGCATACTGCAGGTGTGCCTCAATCGCACAGCCCAGACTTGGGGCCATGGTCACAAGGTATAGAGAGAGGGAGGGAGAAAGTCAACCAAAGGACTTCTCAAATTGTGTGTTTAATCCCACCCATGGGCACCCCTTTATATAGGCGGAGGGGGTGTGCCCTCCCCATTAGGTTAGCCATGTGGGACTAATAGTCAAAAGAAAAATACAGAAATTTTTGTCCTGACCGATTGGGCCGAATCAACTCAGCCCAATAGTCAAAACAGAAAAATAGACAACAAAAAGAAAAGGGGCAGCAGCTAACAGCAGCCAGCCGGGTGGGCCTGGCACCACACCGGTGGCCCAGCTTGCCGCGAGGCCGAGCCAGCCCCGGGAGGGCCTTGGCGTCCCGGCGGCCCAGCATGCGGCGGTGGCTGGCGCCCGGGTGGATCGGCTGCTCCCCCTGCGGCCCAGCTTGCCCTGCTGTGTGTCGTCCGGATGGGCCGGCCAGCTGCGGCGGCCCGCTGGCGACCCTGCATGACGCGCGGTTATCCGCTGCCCGCGCGGCCGACTGTTCGTCAGCGTTCGCTCTTAGTGGGCCATCTGGCCCACAACAGCTGCCTTTTCTTTTTTCTTTTTCCTTTTTCTTTTCTGCAGTTTTATTTCTAGGCTATTTCCCTCCAAGGATTTAGCCTAATATAAAAGTTGCCTTTATAAATCTTAATATAAATATTATTTAGAATATACTAATTCACAATTAACATATAACAAATATATATTTAAATTCCCATTTATCCGAAAACACTTTTTGGGTCTTTTCCTTTATTCTTTCTACGAACAATTCGGAACTCTCCGCGGAACGATTCTGGCTTTCTCTTTCTCTACTGTGATTCCATCTTACGAATGATCGCTCTCATCGTACCCTTAAGTGTATCCTCTCACGACTCGGGAATGCTCTAGACATGATCTAAATCAATGATCAACAGAGGGACCAGGGATGTCCATGTGACCCCTATGCATTCCTGATGACAATGTCGTTTGAACCGCTAAATGTAGCATCCTCTTCCTTTTTTTTCTCGATACAACTTGTTCGAGATCCAATCATTGGTATCCCATACCTTGTTCAATCTCGTTCACAACAAGTTCTGTTTTCTTGTTACCATGATATTACATCCCCTTGACCGAGTCACATGTTGCAACATTTATGGATGTAATCTCACCAAGCCGATCGTATGTATCTTTACCCGTCATGTGGGAAAACAAATCCCAGTCTTGTAGTCACATGTCATCTACTGTTCCTTCGGAATACCTAACGTACATCTTTATAACCACTGTATTACCAAGTGGCGCTTGATGAAGTCTAAGCAGCCTCGGGAAACAGTGAGTAATATGAGCTCACGGTCTAAGGAGAAAGAGTCTAGGTATATCTGTTGCAACAATGAACTATATGACTTGATCGTGTTGAAATCCTTCGAGGAATGTCCAATCACATCATTCTCCAATGATATGATCCCGTTGTCAGTCGGCATAAATGCCCATGATCTTGAAACCCAGATCATCTTCGTGACCAACGAACTAGTATGAATAGAGACTACTAGGGACTTGGTTGTTTCATAACACACACGTGCCAATGTTTCTACTTGGCACAATTATAGCATAATATGAAACTATTATAAACTAATTGAGATATGACAATAAAAACCTATTTATTATTTGTCTCTTGGGCATATCTCCTTCAAATTATTGGATTAATGTAGGAACTACAGTGTTGTTAGTAGTTTTGAGAGATCATGTGAGGATAGTTTACGAATGAAAAATTGATCGACTTTAGTAGTCCCGAAAGAAAGGTAAGAGGTTAGTCAGAACCAAAGTGAGATCACTTTGCTCAAAATTATCCAATTGCAATTGAGCAATTTGGGTAAATATTGAGACAAAGAGTAGTTAAACCCTTAAGTGCTAAGTATCACGATGTAAACCTATACTAGGAGGTGTCATAGACTACACAGTTAAGCCTCAATTCTAGAGGTATTATACTCAACTACTATATTCTGGGCTTAGAATGATGTGTATTATATGTACCACATTTGGATTTCTTGGTTTTTCTTGCATCTTCTTGATTGACTAGATCTGTGCATGAAGTTTGACTTGATGTGCAAATGCATGTCGCATCACCAAGTTATTACTTGATGTTATGGACCTAGATACATAAGGGAATTCGTGAAAGGGAGTGACGAGTTCCGAAGATCAAGATGAAGACTTGCACGAAGAAGGAAGTTAAATATAAGGTGTATCGACACTAATTTGAAGGATGGATCAATTCCAACTCATTATGAGCTGGCAATAAGAAGGAATTTTAGTGCAGAAAAAGGTGGAGAGCAACATGAAGGAAAGAACTTAAGTTCACTCAAGATAGGTGATGTTGCTCAGAAGCTAATGAAGTACTTGTCCCAAAGTCATGGAAGTAACTTGGAAGGGTACAAAGAAGAAGTCTTGGAACAAAACGGGTATTCAAGATCTGACAACTCAGAGGGAATGCCAATAAGTAGAAAATCCGTAGGGTAATCGATACACCTAGGAGGATCCACAGGTGGTATGCTAGCGGTTTAGCTAATTAGGTCATCTTTTGTATAGTTTAAAGAGCATAAAACTTGGCCTAAGTTAAGAAAGGCATAAAGAAGTATAAATTTAAAAGCGAACGACTTTCGAGATATTTTCGTGACATCGGATTTACCGGTAAGAAATAATGTCTAAGAAGATAAAAGTAAGGTAAGTAACGTTGGAAGATTCATTTCGGAGATCCACAATTGTGTGGGTGTACCGCAAATTCTTTCGTGAGACCTTATATAGGTAAGATATGAGCTAGGTAGAGACCAATATCCTTAGTATCGAGTTAATGGATGTTATACATGCAAATTAGAGACCATTAGGAAACCCCAAGGGGGAGAGTAAACAATAAACATTGAAGTGTTGTTGTCTAACTTTCTGACTAAAGGTTGGAGAAGAAGTATAAAGTAATGATGAGGTTAAGCCTTATTCTCATAAGGTTATAAGAAGTCATCACCATATAGTATTTCCGAGCGTATGTCTGGATGAATGATCGAAGTAAACATAACACTTAAACCTAGTGGACTAGTTCTTACAGAAACAACTCCTAAGTTGTCCTTAAAGGGGGAATAAGGTACTCCAATATAAGCCAGTATAGGGTAATAGGAAAGCCTGGTCGGAATGGATTAAATGTGTCCAAAAATCAATCCTAAGTAGGACTATGAAGACATAACCCCAGGGATTATAGCAGAAGGAGTTATGTTATAGATTGGAAACGATAGTTGGAAGTTACCAGGTATGCAGAGAATACAAGGAAAAAGATCTGGATACGAGATACCACAATAATCCCCACTTGTGATCACAATGGAATTGAGAAATGTCATGATAAAAACAAGTCAACACCTTATTCTGAAACATAAGAGAGTACAAACTTCGGGGACGAAGTTTATTTTAAGGGGGAGAGTCTGTAACATCCCAACATTAGAGCTTAGAAATAAGCTGAACACAGGTGTGTGCATTGCATTCATGCATAGAAAATCTGAATAATTTTTGCGCTTTTAAATAAAACTTGTCAAAGTGATTGAAGCTTCTCTTAACTTGGTGGAACTAAAGTAGATCATCAAGTTGACTGCGATAAGTTTCAATATGACCTTTGCTAAGACTTACCTTTGGGTAATATAATTTGATCTAAGTGTAGATCAAATGTAATAAAACTAAGTCACAACACACTACTTAATAAGGAGTACTTGATCTTCTAGAGATCATTACATGGTATTTCCTGCAACAACTCAAGGATGAAGACTTAATACTCTAAAGATGATATCAAGGTATTATCTACCACAAACCAGAATACCAAGTCAAGCATATGACTTAAGTAAAGAAACTCTATAACTAAATCTAGAAACACTTGTTTACTATAGTTGTTCCTACCATGGGTATCATGGTAGTTCTTAAACATTAACTCTTATCACAAATAAAATAGAATGGAAGACAAGCCAAGACCATTCACCTCATATCTTTGTTGCCATATTAGTAGGTAACATTCCTATTTAACCAATTCCTAGTGCCAAGTGATAATCAGTGTTGAGTGATCAATTCTTGATCTAGCACTTGTTAACCTTTAGCTTTGACCTATTATATTGACCTTTCAAAGACCTTAAGTAAACTTAATAAGAAGGATAAACTAGCTATGGTGAAGTATGCCATCATCAATGTAATGAGATCCTTAGTGGTGATCAAACCATTTGATGTTGGAGGAGTTAACTCACTCATGAGTTAACTAGAAGAAGTATTTAAACCTAAGAGTTTAGATAGTAATTATGAAGCTATGAGAAAGCTAGTAGTATTAGTACATTAAATAATAATCTTGTTAGGACAAGTGGATATACACTTAGAGTAAGCTTGCTTAACAAGATAAGCCTATAGAGAGACCATTACAAGTCTACTACTTAGTTGATGATAGATGTTGATTAGACAATTAGAAGCCTAAGCTTAGTTTGATCAAATGATGGTGGTCATTATTCTCAAGTCACTTGAGAATAGATGACTAGGTGTTGAAGAAGAGTTGTGAGTATACCACATTAGGTAAAACCCTAGTAAGCTGAACCATCTAGCTTGATTATGAGAAGTCAAGCTAGAGTATAATGAAGTATATAACATAAGTTGTAGGAGTAGTTGGAAGTATAATAGTTTAACCAAGGTCATGTTAGCTCTAACTGTCTCTCATGTGCATCCCCAGGAATAACTCGCTCACTCAGCCATGACCCAGTAGCAGCCCGACTCGAGTACCATTTCATCCAGGCTATCGTCGTCGTCCACCTCGCGTACGGCCGGCGAAGCAGCTCGCTGGCGGCAACACCGCCGTCACCGCGCCAAGATCTATGCCGCGGTCACTAGGGAGGTATAAGATCACCGCCGAGACGCTCCAGGCCATCCTCATCCCCGTTTTCCCTTCTTCTCGTTCCTATCCTCTCCACAGAAGAGGACCCTGAAACCCTAGCTTGTCAGTGGTTGTTGTTCCGGCCGTTCCTGATTGCCCCATGCCTCACCGAAGCCACCTTTGGTAGCGCCGTTTAGTCCTCGTTCGCCTTGGACCAAGCACGAGAGCCGGAGTGTCGTGAGTCATGCGGAATCAAACTTTGCCTTCCGTCAGACATCGTGGCCATTGTCGTCGATTCACTGTCTCCTGACCACCCCTGGCCTCACCAACCCCTTCACGACGTTTGTGGTGAGCTCCTGCATCGTCCCATACCTCTCTTGCTCTCTGTAGTAGTCTGGATCATTGTAACACCATACACCATCGTCGGCCGCCGCAAAAGAGGGTCGCCGGAGTACCTCCGGTGACCAAAAAGGGGCGGCGACACCACTCCTAGGTTGTCCTTGATGCCCTACGTCGAGCGCGCCCTTCCATTTTGCCCCGCGCGCTCTCCAGCGACCTGTCCTTGCTCAATAGTGAGCTCTGGCTGTCGTTGACGTCATCGTGTCATCACGCTTGCGTCACCTTAGTCCCGCCAGCTCTTTTTGACTGGATCCTTGCCTAGGTGGCAAGTGACGTGGCCCTGACCCCACGGGTCAGTGGCTGGGACTAGGTTAGTCTGAGTATAAAAGGTTTTCTTTGTTTAGTAAATAGATAAAACAAAATAAGTTTAAATATAAATATAATTTCAGGAATTTAATAAAATGATTAAATCTTAGAAATTGAATATCTTTTGTTTTATAATTCAGAAAAATATGTTTAATATATGAAAATTTACAAAAAATAAAATATATATAGTTTAACTTTATTATCAAACATTATTGTGTTAACTATTTAAATAATTATTATTTAATAAAGATTTTATAAGTAATAATACTTTGAAAATTCATATTTTAATATCGGTAAATGAGAAAAATATAAATAATATACCAAAATTCTTAGAAAAACAAAACCTACATTTACAAAGTTGTTCATAGATTTTTGGTATAACTTAGATAAATATTATTATTTATAAAGTAATAAAACTTATAAAAACCATAGTTTAATATTTAAAAATCACAAAAATACATATAATATACCAAAATGATCACAAAAATAAATTCTGCACATTAAAAATATCCTCTTTCATAACTGAGGTTAAATAAAAGGTAAAGGTAGAATAAATCTTGTTTAAAACCTTTTTTTATTTTAATTCATTGAAATATATAAATATTTACTATTGCCTTTAGCATTATTTGTTTAAAGTTTAAAAATGTAATAACAAGTTCAATTGATGTTTAAGTAAATTGAAAAGAGGTCTAACCTTTTTAAGTTGTACTTACTAAACTACCATTTAAAAGTTAAGTAAATTTTACTCTGGAAAAATATTTTATCAATTATAAAATCATCAAGATTTGAGTACTAATTCTTTTACCAGTTTAGGAATCCACCTAAAGAATTAAACTAAGTTTTACGTAATTTTAGCAATACTCTATCTATGTTTATAAAGATAAGCATTAATAATAAAGTAATTATATTCACTTATAATTTTAATAAAACACCACCTCATTCAACTAATAATACTTAAATTCTAACTTTGTGGAATGTTAAGAAGTCAACCATCTACAATGTGGTGCCTTGTTCAAAACATGTAAATCTCCACCACTTATGCTATGATTGTTTAATGTAGTAATGTTTTCCTCTTTAATAATATTAGCTAATAAGAAAACCTTAAAGTGTTAGCCTTAAGTTTAAATACTTTTTACTTTGGAAAGTAATATTTTCCTCACAAGTTATTATTTTAAGAAACATTAAAAGTGATTCTTGAACACTTCTTTAAAAGCTCTAATTGATTCTTAATCTTGTTTAAGAAATATTTCAAATACCATGCCCCATTTGAGTGCTTTAGTATTGCATACTATTTGTTGTATTTACATATTGTTTCACACACTCTCACAAACCTTAATAAGAAGCACAAGTGTGAAGCTGATATAAAAATGCAAAACATTCCGAAGAACTCATCACAAACTCCAAACCCTAGATCAAATACGATTGTCTCAGGGATTCGCGTTTATCAAATTGCATTACATTACTTATGCATAATTGCATCTTGTTTCTTTAAACATTCATCCTTACCGGACCAATGATGCTACTTTCAGAATTTGGATCTTCTAATGTCTTGAAGACCATGAGTGCATAATATTGCAATCACAAAAGGCAAGTTCACAACTTGCTCATGTCCTTTGATTATTTTCTATCAAATGCTTGTAACTCAAACGTTGTCATCACCTACATTTCAAAAAGGACAGAAAAGACTATTTTCATAATAATATGATTATGGATTATTTACCAAATGGTAATAATCTATTGATACAGTTCCAGTGGTAAAGTAACATAATATCTAGGACTTAACAACCAATGTCGCCAGTGATTCTAGCACCGTATATTAAGCGTCAACCATGAGATTTGGAATGGGACAAAGAAGTCAGCTGTATCTTCTTCCTTTCGCATGCATCCGGATGGCCAGGTCGTGGCTATTATCCTCGTAGCGTGCATTAATTAGTAATTCCTAGAGGATATGCAGCATATGGCTGGGAGCCCTCAACATCCCACGATAGTTCTGTCGTCTGACGGTCTATACTAACCATTGCCGTAATTCAAGATGTGGGGATGGCGTACACCAAGGGGACATGCGGGGTCGCGAAGGGGGCAGTGATTGGCTTGGATCTTAGGTTGGGCCTAAAACCATGGAAGTTTGAACGGGGACATACTCTCGGCCGTGCAACAAAGCTTAAGGTCTCTTGTGGGAAAAGTGATGCACCTCTTAGAGTGTAAGAATTGTGACATGTTACTCCCTGTTCCGGGAAGGAGCTACGAACGCGGCAGGAAAGGAACCCCACGAAGGTTCTGGTCAACCTGTGAAGGCTGTCGGACATAGTTTTCAGAATAAAAGCAACCTTTGAAGAAATGTTTATGAAAACCTGTATTTCCTACGACCTTCGGTCTATGGTTGTAGAGATAGTGCATCATGCACTCCTTTTTAGTGAACTTGCTAAGTACGCTCATACGCAACTGTACCTTCTTAACCCTTGCTAGGTTCTAAGCCATTGAAGACGATGTCAACATCAATTTTTGCTCAAAAAACCATCATCGACAACTCAAGTTCTTCAATAAAGTCTATGAAGGCAAAATATACATCAGCCGAAGTGAAGACAAAGTCTCTGTTTAGATAGGAGTAGATACTCTAGCCTTAAAACCTACTTCTATAGAGCATTACATTAGTAGCAATTGCAAGCCAAATAGTTTAGGTGTTAGTCTTATTAGCCAGATAGTTCTAAATTATTATTTATGGTTCCTCTTTGTAAGAAGTTATTTCTCTCTCTTTAACCTAGAGTGTTCTCTGGATATTTTGTAAAGAGTCGAGTTGTAATCTATAGTCATGTCTTGGACCTGCTGTGTTTCTATTGTACCACTCTAAGGAATGTAATACTAGTGAACGGTGTTTCATTTGTGTTATGTCAACGACTATAGTGTACTACATCATGTAGTGGTATGATGGGTCACCGTGCAATGACACTAGTGGTGGATTAGGAAAAGAACACACATGCAAAGATATGCAATGGCACTGGTGGATCCATGTGGTTTAGGAAAGGAACACACATGCAATTACACTGGTGGTGGTCATTGAAAAGGACACATGTAAATGACTCTCGTGGATCCATGTCGTTTATGGAAAGAACACACATGCAATGACACTAGGGTGGTTTATGAAAAGAACACACATGCAAATGACTCTAGTTGTGGTTCCATGTGGTTTAGTAAAATAACACACATGGAATGACACTAGTGGTGGTTTAGGAAAAGAACACACATGCAAATGCCTCTGGTGGATCCAAGTGGTCTATGAAAAGAACACACATGCAATGACTCTGATGGATCCATGTGGTTTATGGAAAGAACACACATGCAATGAATCTAGTGGTGGTTTATGAAAAGAACACACATGCAATGACACTAGTGGATCCATGTGGTTTATGAAAAGAACAAACATGCAATGACTCTAGTTGTGGTCTATGAAAAGAACACACATGCAATGACACTGGTGGATCCATGTGGTTTAGTAAAACAACACACATGCAATGACACTAGTGGTGGTTTAGGAAAAGAACACACATGCAAATGACATTGGTGGATCCATGTGGTTTAGTAAAATAACACACATGTAATGACTCTAGTTGTGGTTTAGTAAAAGGACAAACATGTAATGACATCGGTGGTGGTTTAGTAAAATAACACATATGCAATGACACTAGTGGTGGTTTAGGAAAAGAACACACATGCAAAGACATGCAATGACACTGGTGGATCCATGTGGTTTAGGAAAGGAACACACATGCAATGACACTGGTGGTGGTTAATGAAAAGAAAACACATGCAAATGACTCTGGTGGATCCATGTGGTTTATGGAAATAACACACATGTAATGAATCTAGTGTTGGTTTATTAAAAGAACACACATGCAATAACACTGGTGGAACCAAGTGGTTTATGAAAAGAACAAATATGCAATGACTCTAGTTGTGGTTTATGAAAAGTACACACATGCAATGACTCTAGTGGTTGTTTAGGAAAAGAACACACATGCAATGACACTGGTGGATCCATGTGGTTTTGGAAAGGAACACACATGCAATGACACTAGTGGTGGTTAATGAAAAGAACACACATGCAAATGACTCTGGTGGATCCATGTGGTTTATGGAAAGAATACACATGCAATGAATCTAGTGGTAGTTTAGGAAAATAACACACTGATACGTTGTAAACGTATCTATAATTTTTGATGTTCCATGCTTGTTTAGTATCTACTTTGCTTTGCTTTGTCAACACTTTGAGGTATTTTTATATGTTTTCTGGGACTAACCTATTAACAAGATGCCACAGTGCCAGTTGCCTGTTTTCTTCTATTTTTGGTTCCAGAAAAGGCAGAAAATCAATATTCTCGGAATTGGACGGGACAAAAGCCAATATGCCTATTTTTCCCAGAGCAACACGGAAACATGAAGCAGAGACGGAGTAGGGCACCAGGGTGGGCACACCATATGGTGGCGCGGGCTAGCCCTGGCTGTGCCACCAAGTGGTGTGGGCCCCCTGGATACCCACCGACCTTGCCTCTTCGCCTATAAGATGCCTCCCGATGCAAAAACCCTAAATCGTCAAGCCTCTAGCCACGAAAAGTTCTGCAGCGCCGCCGCCACTAAAGGGGTGATTCGGGGGACAGACAGTCTCTGTTCTAGCACCCTGCCAGGATGGGGAAGTGCCCCCGGAGCCATCTCCATCGATCTCCACCACCATCTCCATCGCCGTTGCTGATTCCCATGATGAGGAGGGAGTAGTTCTCTCTCGAGGCTAAGGGTTTTACCGGTAGATATGTGTTCATCTCTCTCTGTGCATGATCATATTGTGATCATGAGCTTTGTAATCAAGTAGATCTACTTTGCTACTCAAGTGCTTTAATAGATCTCTGCTCTCCCCATGTGTGTGAAAGTGACAGCGTGCACACCATGGTGGCACTTAGGCTAGAGATTACAAATACTTGTTATGAGTTTTATTTGGAGTTGGATGTTTCTATGAAATTGTGGTGTTTGTTGGAACCATCTAGAGCTCAAGGTGACAGTGTGGGGTTATCCAGATGGGAAAGGCTTACTTTGAGGTGTGCTGTTATAGCCCTACCATGTATTAGAGTGTCCAACCGGAGAGTAGTTCAGGGTAGTATCATGAAGATAATATATTTATATGAGAGTGTTCACTAGCGAAAGTATGATCCCTAGGCCTTGTTTCTTAGCATTGAAACACCGTTTGCAACTAGATCTGTTACATGTTTGCTTGATTCCATATTTATTTCAGTTTGCCTTTAGTCTCTTCCATGCCATTAAAGTATTTTCTAGCACTGTTATCTTATATACAAACCACTTGTATTTCACTATCTCTTTGTTGAACTAGTGCACCTATACACCTGACAAGTGTATTGGGTGTGTTGGGAACACAAGAGACTTCTTTTATCTTGATTGCAGGGTTGCTTGAGAGGGGATACCTTTGACCACTTCCTCCCTGGGTTTGATAAACCTTGGGTAATCCACTTAAGGGAAAACTTGCTGCTGTTCTACAAATCTCTACACTTGGTGGCCCAACAACTGTCTACAAGAATAGAAGTGCGTAGACATCAAACTATTTTCTGGCGCCGTTGCCGGGGAGGTAAGGTAAAAGGTACTCACATCCTCCGGTGTGAGTGCTCAAAGTTATTTTCTTTAGATTCTGCAATTTTGTCTTTTTGTTTCTTGTTTTCACTAGTTAGGCTTAATGGAAAACAAAAAAAAATTAGAGAGCTTTATAGTATTTATCTTGAGTTAGGACATGAAGTGTTTGAAGAGAAAATTTAAAAACCTATGGAACTTTATTTGCATGCTAATAGCAATGTTATTAGTATGAATTCTTTGAACACCATTATTGCTAATGCTATGGAAAATTCTAAGCTTGGGGAAGCTGGTTTTGATGAGCATGATATTTTTAGTCCCCCAAGCACAGAGGAGAAAATTTACTTTGATGATACTATGCCTTCAATATATGATGATTATAATGATGAATATGATATTTGCAGTCCACCTACTATTGAGGAGAAAATTAATTATGTTTACAATATGCCTCCTATATTTGATGATTATGGTGATGAGAATAATAATGATAGCTATTTTGTTGAATTTGCTCCCACCATAATTAATAAGAATGACTATGCTTATGTGGAGAGTAATAATTATTATATGCATGTGGATCATGATAAGAATGTTTTATGTGATAGTTATATTGTTAATTTTATTCATGATGCTACTGGAAGTTATTATGAGAGAGGGAAACATGGTTTTATGCATCTCAATAATATTAAGTTTCCCCTCTTTATGTTGAAAGTCTTGAAGTTGCACTTGTTTTGCTTTACTATGCTTGTTGCTTTGTGCTTTCATGACTTGTTTATTTACAAGATTCCTATGCATAGGAAGTGGGTTAGACTTAAATGTGCTTTGAATTTGCTTCTTGATGCTCTCTTTTACTCAATTCATATTTCTTATGTCAGCATCTTCTCAAACTACCATGACTAACTTAAAGGCGTTAAAGAAAAATACTTATTGGGAGATAACCCAAAAGTTTTAGTTGAGTCTTGGAACTTATTGCTTCAGTAATAACCTCTCATTGTCATTTTTGTGTGGTTTTTGTGCCAAGAGTAACCTCTAATGAGAGGGAAGTAAGACTTGGGAAAGTTGCTGTCCCGAAACAGATTTTTGTGCTTTGCTGTAAAAATTCGTGAAAAATCTCTGTATGTCAGTTTGAGCTGTAATTTTTTCTGCTTCTGCCCCAGGTTGTTATCCAACTTTCATTAGTTCAGTACTTTTCGATTTGAGCAACAGAAGGTCTTCGAAAAAATTAGTTTTTACCTGCTGGTCTGTTTTGACAGATTTCTGCCATTATTTGCATTTGCTTCCTGTTAATTCCTTTTTGAGTTCTCTTTGGGGAGTTGAGCTTTTTGAGGGAAGTGCTACAGTAGCTTGTGTTTTAGTGGAAGCTTTATTGGTGTTGAAACTGAACCCAAAGACTTATTATCTTGAGTGCACTAATGTTGCTAATAAAGATTGTGTGAAGTTTTGTATGAAGGAAAAATTTCAGGTGTATGGAGAGAATGATGTAATGAGATGAAGAATGGACTAAAGATCAAGATTGGGGATGCCACGCGTGTCACCCCAAGAAATATCCAAGAAGTACAAGCATCAAAGCTTGGGGATGTCCAAGGCATCCCCTTCTTCATCAATAAAAATCTCAATATTTTCTTCCAAACACTTCATTTTTATTGTTTCATGCACATTTGTGTTGTTCTTGGAGCGTCTTCATCTTTGTTTTCGTTTGATTTGTTTGTTTAGTTTTCTTGAATAAATTGGTTGGACCCATTCATTCATACATTAGTTTACAAATAAGTTGGTTTGGATCGGAAAAGAGTAGGAAAAGTTCATGCTTAAGTGGTAAAAGGAGCTTGTTTTTGACTATGGCCTATGCTTTGTCATGTCATGCTTGATATTGTTTTGGCTTTATGCTTAGTGATTTTTGCTGTAGCATGACATGTTATAAACAATTGAGATTTCTTAATGTGCCTTGAAAGAATCATGCGTTGTTTTAGCATATTAAAGCATAGTATTGTGGTATTCTCCTTTGATGCTTTATTTGGGTTGACTTGGCGCATGCTCACACCATGTTATGACTATCCCAAGTCACCATAGCCTTTATGATCCTTTAGTTTTTGACTTGTAATATCACTTTATGCTTTTATTAATGATGTTTTGTCGCTTTGCATGATTATGGCCATTATTGCTCTCTTAGTTGGTCGCTCCTAGTCTTTTTCTAGCCTCCGTAACCAAGTATGAGTTCCACTCATGCATCCAACTCCTAAAACCAAGTTATTCCAAAGAGTCCACCATACCTACCTATTAGCATTTGCTATTCCAAGTATATTCATGTTTTTATCTACCTTCCAAATTAAACTTGTTATGAGAAAACTAGTGATTAAAGCTCTCACGAACTTGATGGCACACTTTACTTTTCTTGACCTTAATAAACTTGAACCATTATGTCATCTATGTTGTATATGCTTGCACTTATATGTTGGGGATTAGCAGAACCATGCTATCATGGGGAATGCTTTAAACACTGCACTTGTACTTTGTACCTAGTTGATATCATGCTCTTTTGTCTATGGATGTCGTCGGTGTGAAATGAAAGAGTAGCTTGTAAGTCCACGGAGTTATGTATGTGTGTTAGAGAAACGCCTGGGCCGCCGGTCTAATCCATGCTGTCATGGTGGAAACCTGCAGTGTAACCATAATGAGCTGTCTATGAAGTATTCTTCTTATAAAAAAAGAGTCAGATATTGAGAAAAAAGAGAAAAAGAAAAAAAGAGATATGAGAAAAGAGGAAAGAGAGAAAAAAGCACCATTTTCCCATGGTAAATAAGAAGATTGCTGAGATGCTCGTTGTCTGCTTGCCTTGTCATTTTGATATGGGGATTCTTCCGTATCATCGGGCAAGGGGTACCCCGTTGGCGGTTCTCTATGATACACATGTACTTACTATGACAAGAACTTACCGGTAACTAAACTTGAGTAGCATGAGGAGCGGCCCTCGTATTCAAGGGATATGAGATTTCCAACTTATACTTTGTCAAGCATATACACCATAGTTTGTTCACTTTAACCTTAATCACTTCAAGATGCTTATGATAGGGGCAATGAGAGGTAAGCTAATAAGTACCATAATTTTTGGAAGCTCTTTATGAAACTTGAATCCCTGCTTCCTTCTATGAAGGCCTTTCTTCCACTTTTATATTGAGTCTCCACCTTCTATCTTTATGCACCTATTGAGAGAGCATAGTGGCCATTCTTAGTTCTATGTGCATTATCCCAAGACTTGTTGATTGATGCATAACTTTGATATTGCTTGTTCTTAAACTAATTGTATCTAGTCACCCTTATAAACTTTGAAGGTGTCCTATGCATTTATGTTTGCTACTCTATGAGGGACAAGCTGAATGCCACTATGCTATCTTTTCTTTATGTGAAACAAACAAACGTCTTGCAAATCATTGTTATTCATGAATATTTTGTTTGTGCCTTTTCATGTTGCAACATAGTTGCTATGTCTTATTGCTAGAACTTTATCCTTCATGCTATGTTGAAGTACTATGATCCCAGCTATCCATGTTTTACAAACACTTTGATCAAGTTTATGATGGTGCATGTCACCTAAAAAATTATTCTTTCTTTTTATCACTTACCTACTCAAGGACTAGTAGGAGTTAAGCTTGGGGATGTTGATACGTTGCAAACGTATCTATAATTTTTGATGTTCCATGCTTGTTTAGTATCTACTTTGCTTTGCTTTGTCAACACTTGGGTATTTTTATATGTTTTCTGGGACTAACCTATTAACAAGATGCCACAGTGCCAGTTGCCTGTTTTCTTCTGTTTTTGGTTCCAGAAAAGGCAGAAAACCAATATTCTCGGAATTGGACGGGACAAAACCAATATGCCTATTTTTCCCGGAGCAACACGGAAACACGAAGCAGAGACGGAGTAGGGCACCAGGGTGGGCACACCATATGGTGGCGCGGGCTAGCCCTGGTCGCGCCACCAGGTGGTGTGGCCCCTGGCCGCCCATCGACCTTGCCTCTTCGCCTATAAGATGCCCCCCGATGCAAAAACCCTAAATCGTCAAGCCTCCAGCCACGAAAAGTTCCACAACATCGCCGCCACCGAAGGGGAGATTCAGGGGACAGAAAGTCCCTGTCCGGCACCCTGCCGGGACGGGGAAGTGCCCTGGAGCCATCTCCATCGATCTCCACCACCATCTCCATCGCCATTGCTGAATCCCATGACGAGGAGGGAGTAGTTCTCTCTCGAGGCTAAGGGTTCTATGGTAGCTATGTGTTCATCTCTCTCTCTCTATGCATGATCATATTGTGATCATGAGCTTTGTAATCAAGTAGATCTACTTTGCTACTCAAGTGCTTTAATAGATCTCTGCTCTCCCCATGTGTGTGAAAGTGACAGCGTGCACACCATGGTGGCACTTAGGCTAGAGATTACAAATACTTGTTATGAGTTTTATTTGGAGTTGGATGTTTCTATGAAATTGTGGTGTTTGTTGGAACCATCTAGAGCTCAAGGTGACAGTGTGGGGTTATCTAGATGGGAAAGGCTTACTTTGAGGTGTGTTGTTATAGCCCTACCATGGATTAGAGTGTCCAACCGGAGAGTAGTTCAGGGTAGTATCATGAAGATAATATATGTATATGAGAGTGTTTACTAGCGAAAGTATGACCCCTAGGCCTTGTTTCTTAGCATTGAAACACCGTTTGCAACTAGATCTGTTACATGTTTGCTTGCTTCCATCTTTATTTTAGTTTTCCTTTAGTCTCTTCCACGCCATCAAAGTATTTTATATCCATACCACTTGTATTTCACTATCTCTTTGTCGAACTAGTGCACCTATACACCTGACAAGTGTATTGGGTGTGTTGGGGACACAAGAGACTTCTTATATCTTGATTGTAGGGTTGCTTGAGAGGGGATACCTTTGACAACTTCCTCCCTGAGTTCGATAAACCTTGGGTAATCCACTTAAGGGAAAACTTGCTGCTGTTCTACAAACCTCTGCACTTGGAGGCCCAACAACTGTCTACAAGAATAGAAGTGCTTAGACATCACACACATGCAATGACACTGGTGGATCCATGTGGTTTATGAAAAGAACAGGCATGCAATGACTCTAGTTGTGGTTTATGAAAAGAATAAACATGCAATGACTCTAGTGGTGGTTTATGAAAAGGACACACATGCAATGACACTGGTTGATCCATGTGGTTTAGTAAAATAACACACATGCAATGACACTA
Source organism: Avena sativa (assembly GCA_916181665.1). Taxonomy (NCBI): domain Eukaryota; kingdom Viridiplantae; phylum Streptophyta; class Magnoliopsida; order Poales; family Poaceae; genus Avena; species Avena sativa. Next base: position 57,723,444 of record OV702292.1, read on the forward strand.
GTGATGGTTTAGAAAAAGAACACACATGCAAAGACATGCAATGACACTGGTGGATCCATGTGGTTTAGGAAAAAACACACGTGCAATGTCTCTAGTTATGGTTTAGGAAAAGAACAAACATGCAATGACTCTAGTGGTGGTTTGTGAAAAGGACACACATGCATTAACACTGGTGGATCCATGTGGTTTAGTAAAATAACACACATGCAATGACACTAGTGGTTGTTTAGGAAAAGAACACACATGCAAAGATATGCAATGACGCCGGTGGATCCATGTGGTTTTGGAAAGGAATTCACATGCAATGACACTAGTGGTGTTCATTGAAAAGAACACACATGCAAATGACTCTGGTGGATCCATGTGGTTTATGGAAAGAACACACATGCAATGACACTGGTGGTGGTTAATGAAAAGAACACACATGCAAATGACTCTGGTGGATCCATGTGGTTTATAGAAAGAACACACATGCAATGAATCTAGTGGTGGTTTATGAAAAGAACACACATGCAATGACACTAGTGGATCCAAGTGGTTTATGAAAAGAACAAACATGCAATGACTCTAGTTGTGGTTTAGGAAAGGAACACACATGCAATGACACTGGTGGTGGTCAATGAAAAGAACACACGTGCAAATGACTTTGGTGGATCCATGTGGTTTATGGAAAGAACACACATGCAATGACATTGGTGGTGGTTTATGAAAAGTACACACATGTAATGACTCTAGTGGTGGTTTAGAAAAAGAACACACATGCAATGACACTGGTGGATCCATGTGGTTTAGGAAAGGAACACACATGCAATGACACTAGTGGTGGTTTATGAAAATAAGACACATGCAAATGGCACTAGTGAATTCATGTGGTTTAGTAAAATAACACACATGCAATGACACTAGTGGTGGTTTAGGAAAAGAACACACCTGCAAAGATATGCAATGACACTGGTGGATCCATGTAGTTTAGGAAAGGAACATACATGCAATGACACTGGTGGTGGTCATTGAAAAGAACACACATGCAAATGACTCTAGTGGATCCATGTGGTTTATGTAAAGAACACACATGCAATGACACTGGTGGTGGTTTATGAAAAGGACACACATGCAAATGACTCTAGTTGTGGTTCCATGTGGTTTAGTAAAATAACACACATGCAATGACACTAGTGGTGGTTTAGGAAAAGAACACACATGCAATGTCTCTGGTGGATCCAAGTGGTTTATGAAAAGAACACACATGCAATGACTCTGGTGGATCCATGTGGTTTATGGAAATAATACACATGCAATGAATCTAGTGGTGGTTTATGAAAATAACACACATGCAATGACACTAGTGGATCCATGTGGTTTATGAAAAGAATAAACATGCAATGACTCTTTTTGTGGTTTATGAAAAGAACACACATGCAATGACACTGGTGGATCCATGTGGTTTAGTAAAACAACACACATGAAATGACACCAATGGTGGTTTAGGAAAAGAACACACATGCAAATGACATTGGTGGATCTATGTGGTTTAGTAAAATAACACACATGCAATGACTCTAGTTGTGGTTTAGTAAAAGGACAAACATGCAATGACATCGGTGGTGGTTTAGGAAAATAACACACATGCAATGGACACCGGTGGATCCATATGGTTTAGTACGAAACATGCATTTTCCATTTTTTAAAGGAACACATGCCTACTCTTTCTATTGTCTATTTGAATCCCTTATTATGTCTTGCCCTTAGTTTTTTGATACTACTTAGTTTTGCCCTCTCTCTCGGTCACAAATCTCACAAAATCCCAAACGTGTGCTCACTCTGGCTGCTATGCCCTTATTGGCTGACACAGATGTCACACTGATCGTGCCTACCATACTGTTGATCCTCTGTGATCCAACGGGCAGGATAACCCCTCCCTCCTCGACATTTTTTGAAGGGTCTATTCGTGCCACCCTCTATCCGTGCCACCGACACTTCATATCCATAAACAAGTGAAAAAAATCTCAAAAAATAAATAAAATAAATGATCATATTTCGAAGAAGCTCTCGTCTTCGTCTTCTGAATCGTCGTCGTCTTCATCAATGTCATGGTCCTTGCCATCGCCGCCATCGGTGTCCTCCTCTGATGACTCAACACCACCCCCTTCTTCGTATAAGCGTGCTATCTCCTCGTTGGAGTCTGCCTACTCCTCCTCTTTGTAGTCCCACAGGTCCATGTCACTCTCCTTTGCTTCTGCCTCCAAATGATCTATGAACGCCTCCTCGTTGGCCGAGTTGGACTCGTCCAAATAGCTACCTCCTCTCTTCTTCCTGGTCTTCCTATCGTTCCTCTTATTGTTCGTACCCGCCGGTGCAACACGCTCCCCCGTCCTGGCTACTGCTTTGCGCTCGTCCGTCGCTACAGGTATCCCACGCTCCTCCTGCGCGGCCGATACGAGCTTCGACGTTGCAGTGTCCTCGAGTGCCGATGTCGATGGATCTTGACGCGGTCGGATACGATGTGCTGCCTCGGTAGGCGACTCGCGAGCGTGAACGATGCCGCGAAGAGTAGGGGACGTAGGACGGTCAGTGACTGACTTGCATCTGCCATTGCCATGACGAGGGGCCATCATGCTCGAGGAAGTTGTCCGGAATGAGCGATGGCGGGTACACAGAGTTGGGTGCCGATCTGATCAAGGGTACTGAACATTATTTGATCATTAAAAAATGTAATATCTTGCATACTGAACATAAATTGATCACAATAAAAGTGGAACAACGTATTCTAGACTCGTAAATATCCTGTGCGTGCCTGTCAACATGGAGTTCAACGTGCGTTTGATGAGTGCATATTTGCATCATGTTTTATATTATTATTTTGCATTGTAGATGTAGGATATTGGTATTTTATAGCGCTCGCGCGCACATTTTATGTCTGTTTTCACCAGGATCAGGACAAATGATGGATCCAATGGACACAATTTTTGGAGCAGTTGTATTGGGGAGAAAAAGAGTCAAAAACAACGTAAATCACTTATTTGAGAAATATCAATAATACTAGAAGAAACTCCGAAGCAATCGAGGCATACGGACGGTTCAATGACCAACTATACAACCGGAATACTTTTTCCGGCCATATAGTTCCAGTCGTATAGTTGGTGAAGGGAATATGCCCGAGAGGCAATAATAAAGTGGTTATTATCTTATTCCATGTTTATGATAAATGTTTATTTTACATGCTAGAATTGTATAGATTTGGAAACATCAATACATGTGTGTTTAATAAACAAAAAGGGTTCCTAGTCATGCCTCTCTTATAGACTAGCTTGTTGATTAACAAGATGATCGAGGTTTCCTGATCATGGACATTGGATGTTGTTAATAACAAGGTCACACCATTGGTGGAATGATGTGATGAACATTCATTCGAAGTATAGCATTACGATCAGAGTCATTATGTTTATATTGCTATAACATCATACGAAGTAATCTTAGTCCTTAGACCATGAGATCATGTTAATTGCTAACACCAGAAGAGTATCTTGATAACATCAAACGTCACACCGTAACAGGGTGACTATAAAGGTGGGTTCAGTGCTACGAAGGTGTTATGTTGAGGCTCATGGATCAAGAGTGGGATTTGTCCATCCCGATGACGGATAGATATACTCTGGGCCCTCTCGGTGATATCACATTGAAATAGCTTGCAAGCAAGTGATGTGATCACTAGAATGTTATATCACGGGAACGAGAAAAGAGTGCATGTCGGTAACGAGATCAAACTAGGTATTTGGATACTGATGATCGAATATCGGACATGTATTATATCATGAGACAAAGGGATTAAATTGCTGACGTTAAAGGTTCTCACGATCACAGAAGTCATCGTTGAATATGCAGGAGTCAGTATGGATCTCTAGGTCCCGCTTCTGATTATTGATCTGAGAGGAGTCTCAATCATGTCTACATTATTCGCGATCCATAGGGTGACACACTTAAGGGTTGCCGGACACCATTTAGGAGCACATATGTTCCAGACAAAAGGTTTGCAAAGCGCAGGAAATGTTTCCATAGAAACAGGAATTGTTTCGATAGAAACCGGAATTGTTTTGGGTGAAATTGCAGAAAGTGGTTCTGCATGTGATATTGAAATGTTGCAAGGGGTTTTATGTGAATGTTTGTTAATTAAAGTAATTAACAAAATTCTGAATAAAATAAATAAAAGAGTTTTATTAATTGAGAGTTGCATTTAATTTGGTGGAAATTAAATACATGTGAGTGGGATTTTGGGTGGAGGCCATGTTTATGTGAGTGGAGGTTCACCACATGAATGAAGGAGGGGAGGAGTCCACCCCTCATGCGCCGGCTATGGGAGGGGAGGGGTCTCCCTCCCTACTATATAAAGCCCCCCTCTCCCCTCTCACAAACCACACCTCCTCGTGAAGGATCTCTCTCCCCCTCTAGTTATTCCCCATGGTCTCGGATTAGTGAGATACATGTTCCCGGTGGCTTTATCTGGAAAGGAGTTGTTGCTTCTGCTGCTTTGCTGGAGCGAGGGACGGAGGTTGTCGGGGTACCGGACGTGTGTGCGATCACGAATGCACCGCTGCTTTGCGGTGCTGGACTTGGTGGTGCTGGAGCTGGATCTGATGGACGTGCTGGAGCCGGACCTGCTGGACTTCATCACGATCTTGAGATCGGCAAGTGTACGACTACATCAACCACGAGTTCCTACTTGTTAACAAAGCTCGTTGTCTTCGAGGGTAAGTTCTCCATGGATGTATGTCCACCCGTTGCTCTGTATCTAGTAGATAGATCTTGGCGTATAGTTTTCATCATAGGAAATTTTTTGTTTTCTATGCTGCGGACCCAACAGTGGTATCAGAGCCTGATCTATGCGTAGGTGCTTAGCACGGGTAGTACACATATGTTGATATGTGGGCGATGATGATCATGTTATTGAATCTTCTATGTATTTTGGATATTGGTGGCATGATGGGATGAAGCGGCCCGGACCAACCTTACATGTCATCGTACATGAGACCGGTTCCACGACTGACATGCAACTAGTTCTGCATAAGTGGCTAGCGGGTGTCTGTCTCTCCTACTATAGTCAATATCTGATTTATAACGAGTTGCTAATAACTTGGTTATCCTCGTTGTGGTTCATGTTCGTAGGTAAGAACGGTTCTTTATCCGAAAGCCCTAAGCCACGTAAAACTTGCAATTGATGAATTAGAGGCGTCTAGTTTAGATCGTTGCTGGGCTAGTGTCTTGATATGGTATTGTTGTAAGTAGATGTATGATAGATACTCTTACAACACACTCAACATGTAAGTTCCATAGACCTTGGCCTTACACACAAAGGAATGATAGAGATCATACCACGATGCAAGTGATAGAGATCAAATGCATGGACCATATCATCTCACTTTACACATTAGATGTTAGCATCTTATACTGCTAGTTTGGCGCTTTCTATAGCATTGTAAGATGATCCCTCATTTAAATATCAAGATAAAATGTGTTCTTCCTTAAGTATGCACCGTTCTATGGATCGTGTTTTCGAGACATCACGTGATGATCGGGTGTACTCAACTCTACGCTTTCATACAACGGGTGTAAGACAGTTTTACACACGCGAATACTAAGGTTCTTACTTGGCGAGCCTAGCATGTACAGACATGGCCTCGGAACACGGACCGAAAGGTTAAGCATGAGTCATATAGTTGATGTGATGACCATATTGATGCTCACCTTTGAAGCTACACCTACTCACGTGATGATCGGACTTGGTGTAGTGGATTTGGTTCATGTAATCACCAAAAAGGCACGAGGGATGTCGTTTTTGAGTGGGAGTTCATTTCTAATTTGGATTAGTCGAACTCAATTTGTCATAAACTAAATCGAAGTGAATTTGCATAATTTTTTGTAGTCATTCGCATCTGTTCACTACCTTATGCTTAGTTTTAATTGAGATAATAGAACTATAGAATTTTGGATATTTACTTTACGAACTGGTATCATATTGTTTTGAATGTCAATTTAAAGTTTATAAGTCCTATTGCAAACTTTCAGCAAACTCTATTTACTCCATGAAGTTTAATAAGTAGTATTAAATCAAGAGTAAGAATTCCAATGTTAGTATCTAAAGTATCATGTTTGCCTCCATGATTATTGATATTCAAAAAGTTGTTTTAATATCAAGATTATATTGGAGCTGAAAATTATTTCAGAAACCATCATGTGTGAAAGATATTGTGATATCTGAAACAATGTTTTTGGTTGCATTATGATAGATTATAATTTAGCAAAATACATGTTCTCATATTGTATGAGAATTTGTGAAGGATGGAGATGCTAGGCATCCGAATCTACCAAAAGGGTTTTGGGAACTGATATTATACTCGCGATTCTTCCTTATAGGCTATACTAGCTTGATCATGAAAGTTGTCATGATAAGGATGAATAGAAGATGTAAGTAAAATGTTTACTACACTAATAGATTACTAAAGAACAGTTTTTTGAAAGAACACCAAACATTTGATGATGGTGATCCACTTCAAAGTGCAAGTCCAAAGGTATTAGTATTTGACTATATACACTTTGTACCATGTGTCATGTTGATGATACCACTATTGATGTTGATAGATTCTTTTAAAAGAAAAGGAATTGCTGAAAGAGAATCTATAAAATATTTGGCAGAAAATAAAAGGTTGGAGATGTCCAACTTAGGTATATAGAACATATACATGTTATGGCTATATTCCTTGCTTGTCAAACAATGTGGTTCTTAGGTATTGGATACCGGTATTGGATACCGAATTGGTTGGTATGAAGTGTCATACAGGACAACGCAATTCACGAACTACAATGGCCTAAGTAACCAGCAAGAGAATGAGTGATGATGTTCATCAAAAACAAATAAAGTGTTATTGTGTTTTTCGTTGTCATCAAAGCAAGCCCTCAAAATTTGTTTAAATAATTGTTATTTTGTTCCGGTATCATGAGAACAATGGCTATTCAAATAATTACCTTATTCCATAAAGGATGGATGAACTTTTACAAGTCTAGTTGGAGAAATCACATCCATAAACATTATTGCTAAAATGTCGTAAGACAAATGATTGGAAGATCACTTATGAAGTGACATCGCTGTTTGAATTATAATGAAAAGTAAACATGAAGAAACTCCATCTTGATGGATTTTTGGAGTCTTTTGATTTTGATCAATTGATGCTTGTGAAACTTCCCTCGAGATAATTGAAACTCTGTCCATAGGCCAAAGAGGAACGGATGACTACCTTATTGGATATTATGCATGTTGATGTATATAGTCCATTATGTGTAGCCATATGCGATGGATCTTTTTGCTTCATATGCTTTCTCCGAAAATTTGAGTGAATATATCTGTATTTTTACTTAATAAGGAAGAAGTATGAAACATTTGAAAATTGTTCAAAGACTTTCAAGATGAAGTGGAAAATCATTGTAACAAGAAAATAAAGAGTTTATGATTCGATCATAAAGGAAGATATTTGAGTTACATGTTTAGCAAAAACACCTAAGACTTGAGGAATTGTTCCATGATTTGTGTTTCCCGATAAACCATAGGAGTATGGCATATTCGAGAGATAAAATCAAACCATGTTTGACATGGTAAGATCAAGGGTGTCATTTATAAAACTGCCATTATGTTTTAAGGATTGAAGCTTTAGAGACTACCGCTTTTACACTGAAAAGAGCACCATCGTGATCCGTTGAAATGACACCATATGAGTTATGGTTTGGGATAAAACCCGAATTGTATTTTCTTAAATTTTGGTATGCTATGCATAAGTAAAATGTTTACAACCAAAGTCGGATAAGCACGTCTTTGTAGGTTATCCCAAAGAATTTGTTGGGAATTCCTCCATAACACCGAAGACAAAAGAGTTTGTCGCTTAGAACGTCAAGTTTCTTGAGAAGGAATTTTTCGTGAAAAGTTAAGTGGGAGGACAATAGAACTTTGATAAGGTTGTTGAACCTTAGCTATATGTGCTAAGTAGCATAGCGCCGGAAAATGTCCTGGTGGTGGCCACAATGCTCATGGCTCTCGTGATTACAAAGGGTGTGATCTTGGAGATTAGAGTTCCTATTGAACCATGTGGGTCGGTAAGAATCAAATAGTAAGATTTGAAACAGAAGTCGTTATTGTTTTGACAATGATGAACCGACTGCATGCAAAGAAGCGATGATGGGCCCTGACTCCATAAAATGACTAGAAGTCATAGAATCCGTGATAGTATCCATACACGAGAAATCAAGTTTCTGAACTTGGAAGACCCTTCGGAAAGGCGTGAAGCCTATCGGTCGTGTTTGGATCTATAAAGAAATAGACATGGATGTTTGACATCTATGAAATAGTCGACATGTCGGAAAGAAGTTTACAGCAATGTTCAAGGAGTTGACTATGACAAGATATGATCTTTCATAGCGATATATAGTCTTGACGGATTAATGTAGCAACCACTACATATAATTTGGTATATGGTAGTTGAATAAACAAAACAAGGTTCTTATAATAGAACGTTAACCTAGGACATGTACATGACATGGCCCGAAGGGTTTTGTTAATTCAAAGGGAGCTAAAAGGGCATGTAAACTTCAATAGTTGAAGTAAGCATAGCGGAGTTGGAATCTTCACCATGATGAAACTGTTAAAAGAGTTTAAATTCATCGGAGATGATGAAGATGCTCGCATTTGCAAGAAATTAAGTGGGAGCGCTGAGACATATTTCTAATACATTATGTAGAGGACATATTGTTGATTGGAAATGATGTATCTTGTATTGACATAAGTTAAGAATTTCATTAAAATAGGATTTCGATGAAAGACTTGGGCAAACCCAGAATATTAGGCATCAATGTCTATATGGATAGATTGAGGCGCTAATATGGTTATGCCAGACATACATATATGAGATATCGAAAGGGTTCAATATGGAAACAACAAGAAAGGTTCTTGCTGCATGGAAAGGATTGTATCAAAATTCAAGTGTTTCAACACTTGGTGAGTAAAATCACATGAAGATTTTTTGATCGATTATACCATGATATGTATATATCCAGAATGTCCTATGCTCTAAATGTTATGAGCATATACCAGAATGATTATTAAGATGATCATTGGACAATAGTAATGATATTCTTATGAGCTTTGGAAGAACTAAGAATATATCATGTATAAGTGACAAATAGTTAAAGGTAGTTCATTGTAAAGTGTTACATTGATACTAGTTTTGTCACAAGATACAAATTAAATTTATCTCAATTTAGACTATGGGTGGCACAATATAATGGAAAGGATGTTCCATGATGGATTTGGATGAGTTCCAAAGTTGAGATATTGTGACGGATACTACAACAAAAGGCTAAGTATATAACTGCTATAGTAGCAGGAAAGGAGGGCATTTGTGTTAAGTAGTTTGTTATCAAACTAGGTGTGGTTCAAAGTGGGCTAATACTATGTAGATATATTGTGTGACAATAATATCAACATATTTTGAGCCTAACGAACTAAAGGTCTCACAAGAGGACCAAATTTATACAATGCCATCTCATTTGAGAATGAGTGATGCATAGAGACGCAAAGACATGCAAATATACACGGATCTGAAACTGTCACATCCGGAGATTATGTTAACCACTAGCAATAGCGTATATGCAACACCAGAAAGCCATAGGTGTTCAATGCGCAAAGTTTTTCAAACTAGATTATTGACTCTAGTGCAAGTGGGAGACTGAAGGGAATATGCCCGAGAGGCAATAATAAAGTGGTTATTATCTTATTCCATGTTTATGATAAATGTTTATTTTACATGCTAGAATTGTATTGATTCAGAAACATCAATACATGTGTGTTTAATAAACAAAAAGGGTTCCTAGTCATGCCTCTCTTATAGACTAGCTTCTTGATTAACAAGATGATCGAGGTTTCCTGATCATGGACATTGGATGTTGTTAATAACAAGGTCACACCATTGGTGGAATGATGTGATGAACATTCATCCGAAGTATAGCATTACGATCAGAGTCATTATGTTTATATTGCTATAACATCATACGAAGTAATCTTACTCCTTAGACCATGAGATCATGTTAATTGCTAACACCGGAAGAGTATCTTGATAACATCAAACGTCACACCGTAACAAGGTGACTATAAAGGTGCGTTCAGTGCTACGAAGGTGTTATGTTGAGGCTCATGCATCAAGAGTGGGATTTGTCCATCCCGATGACGGATAGATATACTCTGGGCCCTCTCGGTGATATCACATTGAAATAGCTTGCAAGCAAGTGATGTGATCACTAGAATGTTATATCACGGGAACGAGAAAAGAGTGCATGTCAGTAACGAGATCAAACTAGGTATTTGGATACCGATGATCGAATCTCGGACATGTATTATATCATGAGACAAAGGGATTAAATTGCTGACGTTAAAGGTTCTCACGATCACAGAAGTCATCGTTGAATATGCAGGAGTCAGTATGGATCTCCAGGTCCCGCTTCTGATTATTGATCTAAGAGGAGTCTCAATCATGTCTGCATTATTCGCGAACCATAGGGTGACACACTTAAGGGTTGCCGGACACCATTTAGGAGCTCATATGTTCCAGACAAAAGGTTTGCAAAGCGCAGGAAATGTTTCCATAGAAACAGGAATTGTTTCGGGTGAAATTGCAGAAAGTGGTTCTGCATGTGATATTGAAATGTTGCAAGGGGTTTTATGTGAATGTTTGTTAATTAAAGTAATTAACAAAATTCTGACTAAAATAAATAAAAGAGTTTTATTAATTGAGAGTTGCATTTAATTTGGTGGAAATTAAATACATGTGAGTGGGATTTTGGGTGGAGGCCATGTTTATGTGAGTGGAGGTTCACCACATGAATGAAGGAGGGGAGGAGTCCCCCCCCTCATGCGCCGGCTATGGGAGGGGAGGGGTCTCCCTCCCTCCTATATAAAGCCCCCCTCTCCCCTCTCACAAACCACACCTCCTCGTGAAGGATCTCTCTCCCCCTCTAGTTATTCCCCATGGTCTCGGATTAGCGAGATACATGTTCCCGGTGGCTTTATCTGGAAAGGAGTTGCTGCTTCCGTTGCTTTGCTGGAGCGAGGGACGGAGGTTGTCGGGGTACCGGACGTGTGTGCGATCACGGATGCACCGCTGCTTTGCGGTGCTGGACTTGGTGGTGCTGGAGCTAGATCTGATGGACGTGCTGGAGCCGGACCTGCTGAACTTCATCACGATCTTGAGATCGGCAAGTGTACGACTACATCAACAACGAGTTCCTACTCGTTAACAAAGCTCGTTGTCTTCGAGGGTAAGTTCTCCATGGATGTATGTCCACCTGTTGCTCTGTATCTAGTAGATAGATCTTGGTGTATAGTTCTCATCGTAGGAAATTTTTTGTTTTCTATGCTGCGGACCCAACAGTTGGCACCGCCTTCGCCTCTCCAAATAGTTTCACCCCGTGCAACTAGATCAGAGAGATGACATACAGAACAACCAGAAATCACGAAACCTCACCTCCGAAAGGCATCTGGAGGGGGAACTTGCCCAAGGGATCCATCTTCGCCCTACGCAGATCTAGGAGGCCAAGGCATCGATCTCCATCTTCATCAACCGCTGCACCATCACCATCTCCATCCATCCCATCTCATCCATCTATATCTTGTTGTAATTTCCGTACTCGTTGTGGATTTATACAAGTACTATTCATCTACAATTGTTTCCATTACCATTTCCATGATGTTGATTGCCTCCATGTCTGAGTAGATCTCTAGTTCTTGGGGAGATGGAGAAACCCTAGCATATGATTGATATGAGATAGAGATTATTATGTTATACATCATTATGTGTATGTGTTAATTGTCTTCATCTTGATGTTGGGAGTTGTGCACCTCCTTAATATTTGCCTCCTAGGGGACTAGATGAAGGGGATTACTTGTTGGTAGATAGAGGGATGATATCACTTACTATGACTATAAAGTTGTTGTCATTCTTTACATATTAACTTGGGGAATCAAGGAGAACTCATTAAGCCATGTCCATGCCATGGGAGAAATCTCTTAATAGAGCAGTAATTCGATTGATGTCGATTGCTGACTGCTGTGGTTATGAGGATGATGTGAGCAGCGGTTGCTGCCTATTTGTCCATATATGGAGCTCCTCCCACATACATACATATCATGAGAATATTAGTTATAATAATCTCGATCACTTATTCTAAATTGCTAGCGATGTATCCACCACTCCCTAAGAACACCTTTTCCCTATTGCAGTTCTAAGTTCTTTTACATACACGATTCTTACTTTCTGCATTAAGTTTTACTTTACTTTAATTTGCCTTGTTCAACCAAAACCCCCAAAACAACTCTACTATTCTTTCATCTTAAATTTATTCCTTAAGTATTTCATTTAGTTTCAGTTAAAAGCATTTTAGTCTTTTGCCTACTGCTCCCTGTGGGATCGATATCTTTATTTCGAAACTAGCTACAAACGATCTGTGCACTTGCAGTCATCAAGCTATCTAGCACCGTTGTCGGGGAGCTTAGCGCTATAAGTCACTTTACTTTTAGTAATTTACTTTCGTTGTACTAATTTTTAATTTAGGTTGCAGGATCGCAACAATGGACAACACTCAACATTTAAACCTGCTTGAGGCGGTAAGGAAAATGGGTTCGCCCATGGACACTTTTATAACTGTCAATAAAAGCATAATCCAGATGGAATTGAGATCCACCCTTTATTATTTTGAACTACTGCACTCTAAGAAATTTGCAAGAACCAATGAAGAGATTACAATTCTTTGAAGATATTCTCAGTTGTTTAGACAAACTCTCTCTAATAATGTTTGCGACTGGTACATATCTTTTTGTGAAGAAGCACCAAGGACTTGGAAGGAAATGACAACAAAATTTCTACCAAAATATAATTCAGAAAGCAAAGCTCACAGGATGAGAGGTATTATTATTAGTTTCAAAAATAATCCTGGTGAGGGTTTGTATGAAGGATATCTAAGGTACAAAAGTTACCTAGACAATTGCCCCCGTCATCGTTTGCCTGATTGGTTAATCACTCATACTTTTTATGGAGGGCTTAATATTGAAAATAGAATGAATCTAGACACTGCTTCTAATGGCAGCTTTCTATCTTATACCTATGACGAAGCTTGGAATCTCATAATAAGAATGAGGGAAGCAATGGAAAATTTTAAAGATAGGGAAAACATTATAAATAGTTTTTCTGAATATGCTTGTGTTAACGATTTCCTTGCAGACGAAAGGACTGGTGCAATGATTAAAACCCTCGGTATTGATTTTTATTCAGTAAATAAAATTATTGAGAATTATGCAGGACATTTGCAGGTACCGACAAAATGGGAACCGTGCAAACCCCTCGAAGAGAAGAAGCGTGCAAGAGCACTAATGGAAGATTCTCCTGAGTACCTATTCAAGCGATCATCAAGAAAAGGCAAAAAGAGGAAGAACAAATAAAGAAGAGACCAAAGAAACTAGAAAAGAACCCCGAAGCTACCAATATAAATAATTTTATGTTAAAGGATCTTATGGAAGCACGGATAGTGGATGATGAAGTAGATATTCTGGACCATGAAACCATAGAGTTTATCAAAGATAAGGTACGAGGTAATGCAACTTCTAAACCTATGACTCCTATATATTGCGGAAAAACTTTCTTGTACGGGATTTGTGAGCCGATTTCCACTATAAATATTATGCCTTCATCACTTTATGAGGAACTTCGCTACAATTTAAATAATCCAGATGTGGAACCGGTAGACACTACTATTAAATTGTCTAATAGGACCAACATAAAACCGGAAGGTGTAATCAGAAATATCTATGTCTTTATTGGATCACTCATGTACCCCCTTGATTTTCATATTGTTGATATGCCTCGAGATTCTTTTTGTCCTATTCTTTTAGGCATACCTTTTGTTTCCATAACCAAATCTTGAGTTGACAATAAGAAGGAACTATTTCACTGATGTTTGGAGAAGAGGAAATGACATTCCACTTTGCCAAACTAAAGAAGAGGCCATATGAAGTGGAAGATATCAAGGAAGAGAAAATAATTGTTGAGCTAGCCGCAATTCATTTTAGTACTCCACAAGATGAATTAGAGAGGAGCCTAATTAATTGGTAGGAAGCGTCGGATGATGAGGATAGAGAAGACATGTATGACTACCTTGGTTCAGTTCCAGAAGCACAAAATCCACATGACTATGAAGAACTGGTAAGAAAAGGAGATGAAGAACCTCCACCAATTGAATTGAAACAACTTCCAAACGATATGAGGTATGAGTTTTTAGATAATGAAAATAAATGTCCTGTTATTATTAGCAAAATTTTATTAGATAATGAAACAAATAAACAACTTCCAAACGATATGAGGTCTTGGTTAAGCATCGTGAAGCCTTTGGATATACTCTAAATGATATTAAAGGAATAGATCCATCTATAGTAACACATAAGATTACCATGCTTGAGGATGTTGAACCTGTAGTGGATACGTAAAGAAGACTTAATCTGAAAATGAAGGAAGTAGTAAGAAAAGAAAATAGGTTATACACTTATTAGATTCTGGCATAATATATCCTATATCTGACAGTAAGTGGGTTAACCCAGCTCATTGCATACCAAGACAAGGTGGTCTTAATGCTGCTATGAATGAGGATGGTGAGCTAGTTCCTGTAAGGCCTATTATAAGATATCGTATGTGCATTGATTTTAGGAAGCTAAACCGAGAGACACGGAAAAATCATAAACCTATACCATTCATGGATAAAATTTTAGAAAGACTTAGTAATAATTCTTATTTCTGTTTTCTTGATGGTTATTCTGGATATTCTCAAATTGCCATACAACCGTAAGATCAAGAGAAAACAACTTTCACTTGCCCTTATGGAACATATGCTTATAGATTAATTTTGTTTGGCTTATGTAACGCAACACCAACTTTTCAAGAATGTGTTCTAAAAATCTTTGATGATTTTTTTAGAAGACTATGGAAGTTCTAACAGATGATTTTTTTTGTTTGTGGAACAACCTTTGATAATTGCCTCTACAATCTAACCAAAGTTTTGTAGAGATGTAGGCAATCAAATTTGGTTTTGAATTGGGAACAATGCCACATGGAAAGAGAAGGTAAAGTTTTTGGACATAAAGTTTTAGAGAAGGGAATAGAAATAGATAAAACTAATATAAATGTTGTAGAAAATATTCCAATACCTTAGGACATTAAAAACTTAAAAATGTTTCTAGGACATGCGGGTTTTTATAAGAGTTTTATAAAGGACTTTGCTAAAATAGCTATGCCTCTCACCAACCTTCTTGATAAAGAAAATCCATTCTACTTAGATCATGACTACATTGCAGCTTTTGAGAACCTTAAGAATAAATTAGTTTCAACACCTATCATGCAATATCCAAATTGGGATGAACCTTTAGAAATCATGTGTGACGCTAGTGACTA
This sequence comes from Avena sativa, assembly GCA_916181665.1. NCBI lineage: Eukaryota > Viridiplantae > Streptophyta > Magnoliopsida > Poales > Poaceae > Avena > Avena sativa. Next base: position 57,738,968 of record OV702292.1, read on the forward strand.
TGCCTTAGGGGCTGTGTTGGGGCAGCGAGACGGAAATAATTTAAATGTTATTTATTACGCTAGTAAACCTCTTAATAAGATTCAGAAACATTATGCTACCACAGAAAAAGAGTTCATAGCTATAATATTTGCTTGCGACAAATTTAGATCCTACATCATTAATTCTATGGTAATAATTCATACGGATCACCAAGCTTTGTGTCACCTCCTTGTGAAAAGGGATGCGAAGCCTAGGTTGATTAGTTGGTTTTTTTACTACAAGTATATGATTTACAAATAGTAGATAGGAGGGGTAAAGATAATCTGGTAGCAGATCATCTCTTTAGGATGGAGGGAATAATTACTAACCCCGTACCTGTAAATGAATCATTTCCGAGAGAATATTTAGCAAATGTTGAAGTTGCTGATCCATGGTATGCATACTATGCTAATTATCTTGCAACAAAATTTATACCTCCTGGTATGACAAGAAATCAAAGAATGAAATTATTTAATGATCTTAAATATTACTTTTGGAATTTATACCCCCATAACAGCCTATCATGACAAGCTTTCAATATTGCATGATCCATATTTATATCGTCATGGACCTGACGGAATGATTCGGAAGTGTGTTCCTAACCATGAAATGAATGCAATATTGAAAGCTTGTCATGACAGTCTGTTATGGGGTAACCCCATGGGTGGACCGATCTTCACGGATCTCGTGGTCAAATATGGGAAAGCGAGGGGAAAGGGAGAAGGTAGCAGAAGCGGATGCACACCTCGCGAAGAACACGATGAACACACGCAAAACTCACACGATACAAGGCCGATTGCTCTCACCGGTGGCCACCGGTCTGATAGAATCCTCCAAGGAAAGATCGGTCAACATGCTCCCGTCAATCCCAAGCGGAGAGGTAAGAACACCTTGGAGAGGGTATTGACAACTACGCTCACGCACTTGTAAACGTAGGCCTTGTACAACGAGGGAGGCGCGATGCAAACTCCAACGTGTAATATAGCCTCATAGTATAAGGAATAGTCTACGAGGATCCATTTCTAATCATATTAACTTGAACTTCGTGACATGATCGGGTCACGATGTTTAGGTTGGGTATTGGTTCATCATCTCATTCTCGGAATGAGATGACTCCATTTCCAACTGGCATAAATGCCACATGATTAGGAAACATGATCATCTGCTGACCAATGAACCAGTGACTAGAGTTTCACTAGGAACCCCTGGTTGTTTGTATATCACATGTGTATTGATGTTTCCACTCAACATAGTTATAGCATGATATAAAAATTAATCATAAACTATATGAAATATGATAATAGTCCTTACTACTATTTGTATCTAGGGCATATTTCCAACAAGCACTTCAATGTTCCTTCACTTTCCATGAAGCCTACAAAGCTCACAACAAAAGCGAAGCTACACTCAAAGCGTAGCCAATTCATGAAGATAATATCATGAGTCCTCAAGTAGAGTGACGTCACCTTATGGTGTAGAGATAGCTCGTTGATGGGCAGCCATAGGTAACTCTCTTCGATTCGTCTTGTCAACTTATGGTTCATAGAGGTTGACGCATAAGCAATTGTACCTTCACACAACAAAGACCAAGAAAAATATGTTTGTGTGTGATAGAGGAGCATGTCATTTGTGGCATGTCCATTATTGTTCACAACACTATTAGCACAACTCAAGTATCACAAACGAAATGCGTATGCAAGGTTAAAGTGCATGGAAGTTACTTGAACATCATCAAAATGTGCAAAACTCGAAAACTCCATATAACTTCTTAGTGTGGCACTCAAAGCAATGGCCTAAAATATTGGTCAACATCTTTGATGCAAGGATAGTAGAATTCGGCAAAAAACACATGAGGAAAGATATCCAAAACAACATCATTATGTGTGCAAACCAACCATTGTAAAGAACAATTGGTCTACATGTTGGATGCCACACACAAATCATCAAAAGTAAATATCATGGGGATATGAGTATCACGAGCGGAAGCAAAACAACATGTTTGCAATCAAACCATATGAAAGAGCAAGTGGTCCTTATGTTTGTTGCAACAACAATACGAGAGACTTGGAAGCTCTTGATACATTGCAAATGTATCTATAATTATTTGATGTTCCATGCTTGGTTTTATCTACTTTCTTGTGTTTTGTCCACACTTTGGAGTACTTTTCATATGATATCTTGGACTAACCTATTAACAAGATGCCACAATGCTAGTTGCCTGTTTTCTGCTATTTTTGGTTCCAGGAAAGTCAGAAAATGAATATTCTCAGAATTGGACGGGACAAAAGCCAAAGTTCCTATTTTACCGGAAGACTCATAGAGCCAGCATACGAGATGGAGGAGGGCCAGGGCCTGGCCGCACCCCCCAGGTGTGGGTACCCCCTGGACGCGCCAGGGCATGGTGTGGGCCCCCTGGCTGGCCACCGACCTTGCCTCCTTCGCCTATATATTCCTACCGAGGCAGAAACCCTAGATCGCCAAGCCTCCAGCCACGAAAAGTTCCGCAGCGCCGCCGCCACCGAAGGGGAGATTCGGGGGATAGAAAGTCTCTGTTTCGGCACCCTGACGGGACGGGGAAGTGCCCCCGGAGCCATCTCCATCAATCTCCACCACCATCTCCATCATTGTTGCTGGTTCCCATGATGAGGAGGGAGTAGTTCTTCCTCGAGGCTAAGGGTTCTATCAGTAGCTATGTGTTCATCTCTCTCTCTCTCTATGCATGATCATATTGTGATCATGAGCTTGTAATCTATAGATCTACCTTGCTACTCAAGTGCTTTAATAGATCTCTGCTCTCCCCATGTGTGTGAAGTTGACAGTGTGCACACCATGGTGGCACTTAGGCTAGAGACTACAAATACTTGTTATGAGTTATATTTGGAGTTGGATGTCTTTATGAAATTGTGGTGTTTGTTGGAACCATCTAGTGCTCAAGGTGATAGTGTGGGGTTTTCTAGATGGGAAAGGCTTACTTTGAGGTGTGTTGTTATAGCCCTACCATGGATTAGAGTGTCCAGTCAGAGAGTAGTTTAGAGTAGTATCATAAAGAGAAGATATTTATATGAGAGTGTTCACTAGTGAAAGTATGATCCCTAGGCCTTGTTTCTAAGCATTGATACACCGTTTGCAATTAGATCTGTTACATGTTTGCATGCTTCCATCTTTATTTCAGTTTGCCTTTAGTCTTTTCCCACGTCAACCACACACCAGCAAGCTATTTTCTATCACCGTTACCACTTATAATTAGCCATACCACTTGTATTTCACTATCTCTTCGCCGAACTAGTGCACCTATACACCTGACAAGTGTATTGGGTGTGTTGGGGACACAAGAGACTTCTTGTATCTTGATTGCAGGGTTGCTTGAGAGGGGATACCTTTGACCACTTCCTCCCTGAGTTTGTTAAACCTTGGGTGATCCACTTAAGGGAAAACTTGCTGCTGTTCTACAAACCTCTGCACTTGGAGGCCCAACGACTGTCTACAAGAATAGAAGTGCATAGACATCAAGCTATTTTCACGCGCCGTTGCCGGGGAGGTAAGGTAAAAGGTACTCACATCCTCCGGTGTGAGTGCTCGTAGTTATTTCCTTTAGATTCTGCAATTTTGTCTTTTTGTTTCTTGTTTTCACTAGTTAGGCTTAATGGAAAACATCAAAAAAATTAGAGAGCTTTATAGTATTTATCTTGAGTAAGGACATGAAGTGTTTGAAGAGAAAATTAAAAACCTATGGAACTTTATTTGCATGCTAATAGCAATGTTGTTAGTATGAATTCTTTGGACACAATTATTGCTAATGCTATGGAAAATTTTAAGCTTGGGGAAGCTAGTTTTGACGAGCATGATATTTTTAGTCCCCCAAGCAAGGAGGAGAAAATTTACTTTGATGATACTATGCCTCCAATATATGATGATTACAATGATGAATATGATATTTTCAGTCCACCTACTATTGAGGAGAAAATTAATTATGATTACAATATGCCTCCTATATTTGATGATTATGGTGATGAGAATAATAATGATAGCTATTTTGTTTAATTTGCTTCCACTATAATTAATAAGAATGACTATGTTTATGTGGAGAGTATTAATTCTTTTATGCATGTGGCTCATGAGAAGAATGTTTTATGTACGTCCTTTTGAGGCATGAATTTTTGTGCTTCTGCCCCAGGTTGTTATCTAACTTTCGTTAGTTCAACACTTTTTTATTTGAGCAACAGAAGGTCTTCGAAAAAATTCGTCTTTACCTACTGGTCTATTTTGACAGATTTTTGCCATTTTCTGCATTTTCTTCTTGGTGGTTCCTTTTTGAGTTCTTTTGGGGAATTGAGCTTTTAGAGGGAAGTGCTTCAGTAGCTAGTGTTCTAATGGAAGTTTATTGACGTTAGAACTGTACCTTAAGACCTATTATCTTGAGTGCACTAATGTTGCTAATAAAGATTGGGTGAAATTTTGTATGAAGGAAAAATTTCAGGTGTATGGAAGGAATGAGTAATGAGATGAAGGATGGACTAAATATCAAGCTTGGAGATGCCACGCGTGTCACCCCAAGAAATATCCAAGAAGTACAAGCGTCAAAGCTCCGCCCAAGGCATCCCCCTCTTCATCAATAAAAATCCTAGGTTTCTTCCAAACACTTCATTTTTATTGTTTCATGCATAGTTGTGTTGTTCTTGGAGCATCTTATTTTTCGTTTTCGTTTTGGTTTTTCGTTTGCTTGGTTTTGCTTATTTTTCTGAATAAATTGGTTGGACCCCCTCTTTCATACATTGGTTTTCAAATAGTTTGGTTTGGTTTGGAAAAGAGTAGGAAAGTTCATGCTTAACTGGTAAAGAGAGCTTGTTTTCGACTGTGGCCTATGCTTTGTCATGCCATGCTTGATATTGTTTTGGCTTTATGCTTAGTATTCTTTTCTGTAGCATGACTTGTTATAAACAATTGATATTGCTTAATGTGCCTTGGATGAATCATGCGTTGTTTTAGCATATTAAAGCATAGTATTATGGTATTCTCCTTTGATGCTTTATTTGGGTTAACTTGGCGCATGCTCACACCATGTTATGACTATCCAAAGTCACCCTAGCCTTTATGATCCTTTAGTTTTCAACTTGCAGTATCACTTTATGCTTTGATCAATGATGTTTTGTCGCTCTGCATGATTATGGCCATTATTGCTCTCTTAGTTTGTCGCTCCCAGTCTTTTGCTAGCCTCCACACCATGTATGAGTTCCACTCATGCATCCAACTCCCTAAACCAAGTTATTCAAAAGATTCCACCATACCTACTTATTAGCATATGCTATTCCAAGTATATTCATGTTTTTGTTTACCTTCCGAATTAAACTTGTTATGAGAAAACTAGTGATTAAAGCTCTCACGAACTTGATGGCACACTTTACTTTTCTTGCCCTTAATAAACTTGAACCATTGTGTCGTCTATATTGTATATGCTTGCACTTATTTGTTGGGGATTAGCAGAACCATGCTGTCACGGGGAACGCTTTCAACATTGCACTTGGTACTTATACCTAGTTGATATCATGCTCTTTTGTATATGGATGTCATCGGTGTGAAATGAAAGGGGAGCTTGTAAGTCCATGGAGTTATGTATATGTGTTAGAGAAACGCCTGGGCCGCTGGTCTAATCCATGCTGACATGCTGGAAACCTGCAGCGTAACCATAATGAGCTGTCTATGAAGCATTCTTCTTATAAAAAAGAGAGTCCTATATTGAGAAAAAGAGAAAAAGAGAAAAAAAGAGATTATGAAAAGAGGAAAGAGAGAAAAAAGCACCATATTCCCATGGTAAATAAGAAGATTGCTGAGATGCTTGTTGTCTGCTTGCCTTGTCATTTTGATATGGGGATTCTTCCGTATAATTTGTCAAGGGGTACCCCATTGGCGGTTCTCTATGATACACATGTACTTACGATGACAAGAACTTACCGGTGACTAAACTTGAGTAGCATGAGGAGCAATCCTCGTATACAAGGGACATGAGATTTCTAACTTATACTTCGTCTAGCATGTACACCATAGTTTGTTCACTTTAACCTTAATCACTTCAAGATGCTTATGATAGGGGCAATGAGAGCTAAAAACTATAAGTACCATAATTTTTGGAAGCTCTTTATGAGACTTGAATCCCTACTTCCTTCTATGAAGGCATTTCTTCCACCATTATATTGAGTCTCCACCTTCTACCTTTATGCACCTACTTTGAGAGCATAGTGGCCATTCTTAGTTCTATGTGCATTGTCCCAAGACTAGTTGATTGATGCATAACTTGATATTGCTTGTTTTAAACTATTTGTATCTAGTCACTCTTATGAACTTTGAAGGTGTCCTATGCATTTATATTTGCTAATCTATGAGGGACAAGCTGAATACTATTATGCTATGTTTTATTTATGTGAAACAAAAAAACGTCTTGTAAAGCATTGTTATTCATGAATCTTTTGTTTGTGCCTTTTCATGTTGCATCATAGTTTCTTTGTCTTATTGCTAGAACCTTGTCTTTAATGTTATGATTGAAGTACTATGATCCTAGCTTTGAATGTTTTACAAATACTTGGATCAAGTCTTTGATGGTGCATGTCACCTCAAAAATTATTCTTTCTTTTTATCACTTACCTACTCGAGGACGAGCAGGAGTTAAGCTTGGGGATGTTGATACATTGCAAATGTATCTATAATTTTTGATGTTCCATGCTTGGTTTTATCTACTTTTTTATGTTTTGTCCACACTTTGGAGTACTTTTCATATGATTTCTTGGACTAACCTATTAACAAGATGCCACGGTGCTAGTTGCCTGTTTTCTGCTGTTTTTGGTTCCAGGAAAGTCAGAAAATGAATATTCTCAGAATTGGACGGGACAAAAGCCAAAGTTCCTATTTTATCGGAAGACTCACGGAGCCATAATACGAGACGGAGGAGGGCCAGGGCCTGGCCACCTCCCAGGCGCGGGTACCCCCTGGCTGCGCCAAGGCATGGTGTGGGCCCCTGGCTAGCCACCGACCTTGCCTCCTTCGCCTATATATTCCTCCCGAGGCAAAAACCCTAGATTGTCAAGCCTCTAGCCACGAAAAGTTCCGCAACACCGCCGCCACCGAAGGGGAGATTCGGGGGACAGAAAGTCCCTGTTCCAGCACCCCGCCGAGACGGGGAAGTGCCCCCGGAGCCATCTCCATCGATCTCCACCACCATCTCCATCACCGTTGTTGATTCCCATGATGAGGAGGGAGTAGTTCTTCCTCGAGGCTAAGGGTTCTACCGGTGGCTATGTGTTTATCTCTCTCTAGTGATCATATTGTGATCATGAGCTTGTAATCTATAGATCTACCTTGCTACTCAAGTGCTTTAATAGATCTCTGCTCTCCCCATGTGTGTGAAGTTGACAGTGTGCACACCATGGTGGCACTTAGGCTAGAGATTACAAATACTTGTTATGAGTTATATTTGGGGTTGGATGTCTTTATGAAATTGTAGTGTTTGTTGGAACCATCTAGTGCTCAAGGTGACAGTGTGGGGTTTTCTAGATGGGAAAGGCTTACTTTGAGGTGTGTTGTTATAGCCCTACCATGGATTAGAGTGTCCAATCGGAGAGTAGTTTAGAGTAGTATCATAAAGATAAGATATTTATATGAGAGTGTTCACTAGTGAAGTATGATCCCTAGGCCTTGTTTCTAACCATTGATACACCGTTTGCAATTAGATCTATTACATGTTTGCTTACTTCCATCTTTATTTCAGTTTGCCTTTAGTCTTTTCCCACGTCAACCACACGCCAGCAAGCTATTTTCTATCACCGTTACCACTTATAATTAGCCATACCACTTGTATTTCACTATCTCTTCGCCGAACTAGTGCACCTATACACCTGACAAGTGTATTGGGTGTGTTGGGGACACAAGAGACTTCTTGTATCTTGATTGCAGGGTTGCTTGAGAGGGGATACCTTTGACCACTTCCTCCTTGAGTTCGATAAACCTTGGGTGATCCACTTAAGGGAAAACTTGCTGCTGTTCTACAAACCTCTGCACTTGGAGGCCCAACAACTGTCTACAAGAATAGAAGTGCATAGACATTAGCTCTCATGACAATACATGCTAAAAATGGCATTATGGTTGCACATAAAACATCGGAAAGAGAAATTGTTCAACATTTTATGTGCCAACACACAAAGCATCAATATCCAATAGCAACGAAACATGACTGTCACAAGGTGAAAGAATACCATTAACATGCTTGCAATCAAACCATAGGAAAGAGCAATTTGCCAACATGAAAGATGCAAAGCATGCAAAAGGTATCAGAGCTGGGTTCGATCTTAAACTCATGTGGGGTATGCTCTCTAGAGATCTTTTTGTCAACTCGTGCTCAACCGAGGTTTGACATTCTTGTGCGGGTACCTACACACATCATACACAAAAGGAAGAATGTGTGTGCATGGTAGAGAAACACATCATCCATCATGACATATCTCTTCTTGTGCACATCACCATTAGTGTCAATCAAGTATGAAAAATATGCATGGTGAATATGCAAGTGGGGGACATGCTTATCATGGCAATCATCAAAATCTCCAAAATTTGAGAAAGCTATGGGGGCCATCTCAATATAAACCATATGAGAATTATTGTTGCAAGCAAAACAAGTGAAAGACCAATCATCCATATTGCAAGCAACAAGAGAAATTGTAAAACACTCATGACAAAGCATGGTTCGAGGGGTACCATTGGTAATATCATTGCAAGCAAAACATTGGAAAGAGCAATTTTTCAACAAAGTGCAAGCAATGATATCATCAACGTACGTTTAGATCATGGCATGTCTATGGCAACATCATCACAATCAAATAATTTCATATGCTCAACATTATGCAATGGCAAAGTATCACATGGAAATACCAATGAGTCATATGTGATATCACAAACATTATCCATAGCATGTCAATCATCACAAGTCATCATGTCCACTAGTGGGATCATGGCATCATCAACACCCGTATTCTTACCTTGTTCATACCTCTCATATGAAGTGGGTGTTGTGGTAGTATTGGTATCCATGTGGGCCACTTCTTCATCATCCATGGGGATGGCATCATCTTCATCCACCATGTACATCTTCTTGGTTGGAGGCATCATCAACTCCAAGTTTGGTGCTTCTTTATCCATGGAACCTAGCAAACCATGAGAAAACACACTAGAGGTAGAGGGTAAGTTGTTAGAAACCAAAATGGTCTCATGTGACCTATCAACTACCACTCTCAACTCACTCGGTGTATCACTCATGCCCTCCAAGTGGAAGCACTCAATCTCACGTATGGTGGAGTCGCTCATCTCACTCTTGATTTCACTCAAGTGGGCTAAGTGGCTCTCATACTCACATGGGATTGGTACCACATCATCACTCAAGAATGTAGGGGTAGGCTCGGTTCTCTCAACTCCATGCGCCTCCTTTGGTGAAGGGAAAGTCCCATGCTCACCATTCTCGACCTTGTCATCGCCCTCTTGCACCTTGGCTTGTGTAGTCCTCTTGACGTACTCGTCCAACTTGGCGAAGTAGAGGTCTTCGTCCTCCTCATCCATGAGGTTGCACGCGTCATCTAGGACGTCAAGTCGTGGCATTGAAGCTTGATGGCGTGGAGGAGAGCTTGCTCTTGGTGCTATTTTGGTGGTGGCACGAGTAGTTGAAGGTGCCTTATGATGGTGTCGACGGAGGTCATTGGTGTGCCTTGCCAAAGGTTGATGTAGATGGCGCACTTGGTCATCCACATGACGCTCGTGACGATGCTTCTTGTCCTTGGCACTCTTCTTGGTGAGGCATTGTAATGAGCGCAAAGCATCATTAGTCTTGGCCATCATGCTCATGGTTTTGGCGAAGTCGTTGTCCATGCCGCGCTTGAAGTTGTCCATTTGATGGTGGACCTTGGTGCTCTCGAGGTGGAGGCTCCATCTTGGTCGACGTGACTTGAGGAGCTTGTCGTTGTCGTTCTTGAATTCGTCCATGCTTGGGGAGTTATTGTTGTTGTAGAACTCCATATCACCCAAGCACATGGTGGCTCATCGTGGATTCTTCATAGAAATTATCCTCGGTTCCGGAGTCCCTAGACATGTTTCACAAGACCAAGTGGTGTATATGGAAGTGGTAGGGGGTTACGAATGCAACGCCAAACCTTACTTTACCTTGAAAGATAGTATCGTGCAAGTGGCAACACTTGAGAGCAATCAAAACCAAGCAAAGTGAAGTTCACGCAGAACACCAAAACCAACTAACCACTAAAACACACACACACACACAAAGCTTATGGTGGATGGGTATGGAAGGTGGCGTGTCCAAGAACAATCCAAACTCAAGATATTGTAATGGTAAGTAAAAAACCATGATGATCACGAAGCAAAACAAGTCAATCCACAAGAAGGAAATATGTACAAGGAAACACACACGGTGGGATAAATGAGACTTGCGCGACGGAGAAAGTGAGCTAAGAACCAAATGATTACCTAGCAAAGACTATAAGCTCATGTCGCACAAGTGCAAGGAGAGACGCTAGTTCGATTGCAATAAATTGGTGGGCTATAAGATATACACAATAAGTACCACCTATTTGATGTTCATCGAGCTTGCGCTTCCTATTCTATAGGGCACTTGTTTATTTCTTTATTTTTCTTCTTTTTCTTCTTTTTTTCTTTCTTTTTTTTTCTTTTTTTTCACTTGCCCCTTCCTTGTGCCAACAACTATACACGATAACTGTTGGGTCTGTAGCATAGAAAACAAAAAATTTCCTACGATGAGAACTATATGCCAAGATCTATCTACTAGATACAGAGCAACGGGTGGACATACATCCATGGAGAACTTACCCTCGAAGACAACGAGTTTTGTTAACGAGTAGGAACCCGTGGTTGATGTAGTCGTACGCTTGCTGATCTCAAGATCATGTGGAAGTCCGAGCGCCGCAAATCAGCAGCGCATCCGTCCTCGCACACACGTTCAAGCCACCGGACAACCTCCACCTCCTCGCTCCAGCGAATCAGCGGAAGCAGCAACTCCTTCCAGACGCAAGGCCACCGGGAACATGTATTTCGCTAATCCGAGACCATGGGGGAATATCTAGAGGGGAAGAGAGATCCTTCACGAGGAGGTGTGGTTTGTGAGAGGGGAGAGGGGGGATTTATATAGGAGGGAGGGAGACCCCTCCCCTCCCATAGCCGGCGCATGAGGGGGGGGACTCCTCCCCTCCTTCATTCATGTGGTGAACCTCCACTCACATAAACATGGCCTCCACCCAAAATCCCACTCACATGTATTTAATTTCCACCAAATTAAATGCAACTCTCAATTAATAAAACTCTTTTATTTATTTTATTCAGAATTTTGTTAATTACTTTAATTAACAAACATTCACATAAAACCCCTTGCAACATTTCAATATCACATGCAGAACCACTTTCTGCAATTTCACCCAAAACAATTCCGGTTTCTATCGAAACAATTCCTGTTTCTCTGGAAACATTTCCTGCGCTTTGCAAACCTTTTGTATGGAACATATGTGCTCCTAAATGGTGTCCGGCAACCCTTAAGTGTGTCACCCTATGGTTCGCGAATAATGCAGACATGATTGAGACTCCTCTCAGATCAATAATCAGAAGCGGGACCTGGAGATCCACACAGACTCCTGCATATTCAACGATGACTTCTGTGATCGTGAGAACCTTTAACATCAGCAATTTAATCCCTTTGTCTCATGATATAATACATGTCCGAGATTCGATCATCGGTATCCAAATACCTAGTTTGATCTCGTTACCGACATGCACTCTTTTCTCGTTCCCGTGATATAACATTCTAGTGATCACATCACTTGCTTGCAAGCTATCTTAATGTGATGTCACCGAGAGGGCCCAAAGTATATCTATCCGTCATCGGGATTGACAAATTCAACTCTTGATCCATGAGTCTCAACATAACACCTTCATAGCACTGAACCCACCTTTATGGTCACCCTGTTACGGTGTGACGTTTGATGTTATCAAGATACTCTTCCGGTGTTAGCAATTAACATGATCTCATGGTATAAGGACTAAGACTACTTTGTATGATGTTATAGCAATATAAACATAATGACTTGATCGTAATGCTATACTTCAGATGAATGTTCATCACATCAATTCACAAATGTTGTGACCTTGTTATTAACATCCAATGTCCATGATCAGGAAACTTTGATCATCTTGTTAATCAACAAGCTAGTCTATAAGAGAGGCATAACTAGGAACCCTTTTGTTTATTAAACACACATGTATTGATGTTTACTATCAATACAATTATAGCATGCAAAATAAACTTCTATCATATACAAGGAATACATAATAACAACTTTATTATTGCCTCTCAGGGCATATTTCCTTCAGTCTCCCACTTGCACTAGAGACAATAATCTAGTTTATATAGTGATAAATCTAACACCCATGGAGTTCTGGTGTTGATCATGTTTTGCCCTAGGGAGTACTTTAGTCAACGAATCTGCTACATTCAGGTCTGTGTGCACTTTACAAATCTTTATATCTCCATCCTTGACATGCTCGTGGATGGAGTGAAACCGGCGCTTAATATGCTTGGAATTCTTGTGAGACCTTGGTTCCTTGGCGTTGGCTATGGCTCCATTATTGTCACAATAGATCACCATTGGGTCCAACGCACTAGGAACCACACCTAGTTCCGTTATGAACTCCTTCATCCAAACCGCTTCCTGCGCTGCTTCTGAAGCAGCAACATATTCCTCCTCCGTCATTGATCTAGCCACCACAGGTTGTTTGGAGCTCCTCCAACTAACTGCTGCTCCGTTCAAGAGAAATACGTATCAGGATTGAGACTTAGAGTCATCCGGATTAGTGTCAAAACTAGCATCGACATAACACTTAGCGACTAGCTCTTCTTCACCTCCGTATACAAGAAACATATCCTTAGTTCTTCCCAAGTACTTAAGGATATTCTTGACCGCTATCTAGCGTTCCGAACCTGGATCAGATTGGTACCTACTAGTCAAACTAATAGCATGTGCCACATCCGGTCTTGTACATAGCATGGCATACATTATAGAGCCTATGGCTAAGGCATAGGGGATCTTATCCATTATCTATCTTTCTTCTGCCGTAGCCGGACTTTGAGTCTTACTCAATGTCTTGCCTTGCAACATAGGTAAGTACCCCTTCTTACTTCCGTCCATATTAAACTTCTTTAATATCTTATCAAGGTATGTACTCTGCGATAGCCCAATTAGGCGTCTTGATCTATCTCTATAGATTTTAATGCCTAATATATATGAAGCTTCACCAAGGTCCTTCATCGAAAATTTGCTGTTTAGATAACTTTTAACACTGTTTAAAAGATCTATATCATTTCCAATCAATAATATGTCATCCACATATAATATCAGAAATGCCACATTGCTCCCACTCACTTTCTTGTAAATACAAGCCTCTCCATAAGTTTGGACAAATCCAAACTCTTTGATCACCTCATCAAAGCGGAGATTCCAACTCCGGGATGCTTGCTTCAGTCCATAGATGGATCGCTGAAGTTTGCACACCTTATCCGCATCCTTAGGATCGACAAAACCCTTAGGTTGTATCATATCCAACTCTTCTTCAATATTACCATTGAGGAACACAATTTTGACATCCATCTGCCATATTTCATAATCGAAATATGCAACAATTGCTAACATAATCCTAACCGACTTAAGCATCGCTACAGGAGAGAATGTCTCATCGTAGTCAACTCCTTGAATTTGTCGAAACCTCTTTGCGACAAGTCGAGCCTTATAGATGGTTACATTACCATCAGCATCAATTTTTCTTTTGAAAATCCATTTATTCTCAACGGCCTTTCGATCGTGAGGTAAGTCCACCAAGGTCCAAACCTGGTTTTCGTACATGGATTCCATCTCGGATTTCATGGCTTCTAGCCATTTGTTGGAATCAGGGCTCATCATCGCTTCTTCATACGTCGCAGGGTCATCTATTTCATCAATCATGAAATTCATAACAGGATTGCCATACAGTTCAGGAGCTGCACGTGTCCTGCTTGACCTACGAGGTTCGGTAGTGTCCTCTTTCAGAGTTTCATGATCAATATCATTAGCTCTCTCTTCATTAGGTGAAGTCAACTCCGAAACAACTTCCGGAGCTGCGCTACTCGCCATTTCATGAAGAGAAGGTTCAGTAACCTCTTCGAGTTCTACCTTCCGACTACTCACACCTTTCGTGAGAAACTCCTTCTCAAGAAAGGATCCATTCTTGGCAACAAAGACCTTGCCCTCGGATCTATGATAGAAGGTATACCCAATCGTTTCCTTAGGGTATCCTATGAATACGCATTTTTTCGCTTTGGGTTCGAGTTTATCCGGTTGAAGTTTCTTCACATAAACATCGCATCCCCAAACTTTAAGAAATGATAGCTTAGGTTTGTTTCAAACCATAATTCATACGGTGTCTTTTCAACGGATTTAGATGGTGCCCTATTTAAAGTGAATGCAGCGGTTTCCAGTGCATAACCCCAAAATGACAGTGGCAAGTCAGTTAGAGACATCATAGATCGAACCATATCCAATAAAGTACGATTACGACGTTCTGACACACCATTACGTTGTGGTGTTCCGGCAGGCGTGAGTTGTGAAACTATTCCACAGTCTTTCATATGTGTGCTAAACTCGTAACTAAGATACTCTCCTCCACGGTCGGACCGCAGAAAATTGATCTTTCTGTTACGATGATTTTCCACTTCATTCTGAAATTCTTTGAACCTTTCAAAGGTTTTAGACTTATGTTTCATCAAATAGATATACCCGTATCTACTCAAATCATCCGCGAAAATAACAAAATAACGATATCCACCTCGCGCCGACACACTCATTGGTCCACACACATCAGTATGTATGATTTCCAATAAATCTGTCGCCCGTTCCATTGAACCGAAAAACGGCGTTCTAGTCATCTTGCCCATAAGGCATGGCTCACATGTATCAAATGATTCAAAATCAAGTGATTCCAAAAGTCCATCAGAATGGAGTTTCTTCATGCGTTTAACGCCAATATGACCTAGACGGCAGTGCCACATATATGCAGATATATCATTATCAAGTTTAATCCTTTTAGCATCAACATTATGAATATGCGTAATACTACTATCGAGATCCAACAGAAATAAACCATTCAACACAGGTGCATGACCATAAAATATATTATTCATATAAATCGAACAACCATTATTTTCAGACTTAAACGAATAACCACTTTGCCTCAAACACGATCCAGATACAATGTTCATGCTCAGTGCAGGCACCAAATAACAATTATTCAGTTTTATAACTAATCCCGATGGCATATGGAGAGGCAGCGTTCCGACGGTGATCACATCAACTCTTGATCCATTGCCGACCCGCATCATGACCTCATCCCTTGCTAGTTGTCGCTTGTTCCGCAGCCCCTGAACCGAGTTACATATATTAGCAACCGATCCCGTATCAAATACCCAGGTGCTACTGCGAGTACTAGTCAAGTACACATCAATAACATGTATATCACATATACCTTTGTTTGCCTTGCCGGCCTTCTTGTCCGCCAAATACTTGGGGCAGTTGCGCTTCCAATGGCCAGTCCCCTTACAATAGTAGCACTCGGTGTCAGACTTAGGGCCAGCTCGGGGTTTCTTTTTAGGCGCGGCAACAGATTTGACGCCCTTCTTTCCCTTCTGCTTGCCTTTCTTGCCCTTCTTGAAACCGGTGGTCTTATTGATCATCAACACTTGATGTTCTTTCCTAATCTCTAGTTCTGCAGTCTTAAGCATTGACAGAAGCTCGGGAAGAGACTTCTTCATGCCCTGCATATTATAGTTCATCACGAAGCTCTTGTAGCTAGGTGGCAGAGATTGGAGAACACGATGTATGCCTAAGTCAATGGGAATCATTATTCCCAAGGACACAAGCTTATCGGCGTACCCAGACATTTTGAGTACGTGCTCACTAACGGAGCTGTTCTCTTCCATCATGCAGCTAAAGAACTTTTCAGAAGCATTATAACTCTCTATGGCAGCATGGGTATCGAAAATCATTTTCAATTCTCCCATGGTATCAAAGGCATTGCCATTTTCGAAACGTTTATGAAGTTCTAGCTCTAGCCCATACAGTATGCCGCAATGAACTAAGTTGTGGTCCTCCTGACAAGTTATATAGACATTCTTTTCCTCGTCAGGGGCATCAAGAGCTGGTGGGGGGCCTAGCGGCGCCTCTAGAACATATTGCTTTTGTGCAGCAGTGAGGAGAATCCTCAAATTCATAGCCCAGTTGGTGAAGTTGCTACCATTCGCAGCAAGCTTCTCTTTCTCCATGAACACATTGAAATTAAAAGCAGGTGGTGCCATCTACAATAGAATTTGTAAAATATATTTAGACTAAGTTTATGATAGATTCAGTTCAACTAATCCAAATTACTAATGAACTCCCACTCAAAAACGACATCCCTCGTGTCCTTTTGGTGATTATATGAACCAAATCCACTACACCAAGTCCGATCATCACGTGAGTCGGTGTAGCTTCAAAGGCGAGCATCTATATGGGCATCATATCAACTATATGACTCATGCTTAACCTTTCGGTCCGTGTTCCGAGGCCATGTCTGTACATGCTAGGCTCGTCAAGTAAGAACCTTAGTATTCACGTGTGTAAAACTGTCTTACACCCGTTGTATGAAAGCGTACAGTCGAGAACACCCGATCATCACGTGATGCCTCAAAACACGATCCACAAAACGGTGCATACTTAAGGAAGAACACATTTTATCTTGATATCTAAATGAGGGATCATCTTATAATGCTACCAAAAGTGCCAAACTAGCAATATAAGATGCTAACATCTAATGTGTGAAGTGAGGTGATATGGTCCATGCATTTGATCTCTATCATTTGCATCGTGGTATGATCTCTATCATTCCTTTGTGTGTAAGGCCAAGGTCTATGGAACTTACACGTTAAGTGAGTTGTAAGAGTATCTATCATACATCTACTTACAACAATACCATATCAAGACACTAGCCCAACAACGATCTAAACTAGACGCCTCTAATTTATCAATTGCAAGTTTTACGTGGCTTAGGGCTTTCGGAGATAGAACCGGTCTTACCTACGAACATGAACCACAATGAGGATAACCAAGTTATTAGCAACTCGTTGTAAATCAGATATTGACTATAGTAGGAGCGACAGACACCCGCTAGCCACTTATGCAAAACTAGTTGCATGTCAGTCGTGGAACCGGTCTCATGTACGATGACATGTAAGGTTGGTCCGGGCCGCTTCATCCCACTATGCCACCAATATCCAAAGTACATAGAAGATGCAATAACATGATCATCATCGCCCACATATAAACATATGTGTACTACCCGTGCAAAGCACCTACGCATAGATCAGGCTCTGATACCACTGTTGGTCTGCAGCATAGAAAACAAAAATTTTCCTACGATGAGAACTATACGCCAAGATCTATCTACTAGATACAGAGCAACGGGTGGACATACATCCATGGAGAACTTACCCTCGAAGACAACGAGTTTTTTTAACGAGTAGGAACTCGTGGTTGATGTAGTCGTACGCTTGCCGATCTCAAGATCGTGTGGAAGTCCGAGCGCCGCAAATCAGCAACGCATCTGTCCTCACACACGCGTTCAAGCCACCGGACAACCTCCACCTCCTCGCTCCAGCGAATCAACGGAAGCAGCAACTCCTTCCAGACGCAAGGCCACCGGGAACATGTATCTCGCTAATCCGAGACCATGGGGGAATATCTAGAGGGGGAGAGAGATCCTTCACGAGGAGGTGTGGTTTGTGAGAGGGGAGATGGGGGCTTTATATAGGAGGGAGGGAGACCCCTCCCCTCCCATAGCCGGCGCATGAGGGGAGTTCTCCTCCCGTCCTTCATTCATGTGGTGAACTTCCACTCACATAAACATGGCCTCCACCCAAAATCCCACTCACATGTATTTAATTTCCACCAAATTAAATGCAACTCTCAATTAATAAAACTCTTTTATTTATTTTATTCAGAATTTTGTTAATTAATTTAATTAACAAACATTCACATAAAACCCCTTGCAACATTTCAATATCACATGCAGAACCACTTTCTGCAATTTCACCCAAAACAATTCCGGTTTCTATCGAAACAATTCCTGTTTCTCTGGAAACATTTCCTGCGCTTTGCAAACCTTTTGTCTGGAACATATGTGCTCCTAAATGGTGTCCGGAAACCCTTAAGTGTGTCACCCTACGGTTCGCGAATAATGCAGACATGATTGAGACTCCTCTCAGATCAATAATCAGAAGCGGGACCTGGAGATCCATACTGACTCCTGCATATTCAACAATGACTTCTGTGATCGTGAGAACCTTTAACGTCAGCAATTTAATCCCTTTGTCTCATGATATAATACATGTATGAGATTTGATCATCGGTATACAAATACCTAGTTTGATCTCGTTACCGACATGCACTCTTTTCTCGTTCCCGTGATATAACATTCTAGTGATCACATCACTTGCTTGCAAGCTATCTTAATGTGATATCACCGAGAGGGCCCAGAGTATATCTATCCGTCATCGGGATTGACAAATTCCACTCTTGATCCATGAGCCTCAACATAACACCTTCATAGCACTGAACCCACCTTTATGGTCACCCTATTACAGCGTGACGTTTGATGTTATCAAGATACTCTTCCGGTGTTAGCAATTAACATGATCTCATGGTCTAAGGACTAAGACTACTTTGTATGATGTTATAGCAATATAAACATAATGACTTGATCGTAATGCTATACTTCAGATGAATGTTCATCACATCATTTCACAAATGTTGTGACCTTGTTATTAACAACATCCAATGTCCATGATCAGGAAACTTTGATCATCTTGTTAATCAACAAGCTAGTCTATAAGAGAGGCATAAGTAGGAACCCTTTTGTTTATTAAACACACATGTATTGATGTTTCCTATCAATACAACTATAGCATGCAAAATAAACATCTATCATATACAAGGAATACATAATAACAACTTTATTATTGCCTCTCAGGGCATATTTCCTTCAATAACTATATGAGATAGCGCGCTCACAACGTTTGCTCGGAATTCTATAAGTATCAAATGTGCATAGACCAAGCAATTATAGGAGGAACTAGTCTCAATAGGTGTTTGTTGAATGCAAACATAGTGTGGCTCACAAAGGGATGCAAGTGGGGAGAAGTCGTGGAATTTTTATACCTTTCCTCGCCGATATTCACCCTTTATTGGTGGATTCTGCCTTGATCACGGAATTTGGATGGAGTAGATAGCATGAACCGCGGAGATGATGATGTAGAGCTCTTTCTCCTCTTCAAAACGAGCTAAAGAACATCAAAATCCGAGTTCGTATGCAAAAATTATGCTCAAAATGGTGAAACGGTTTTTTCTGTCTGCAGGGGGACGGACAGTACGGTGCGCGCAGGCCGGACAGTCCGGCCAGGGCGGAGATTCCGGTTAATTTATGCCGGATATTCCGGTGGGGCAGATATTCCGGTTGGTTTAGGTTGGACAGTCCGGTCTGGTCGAACCAGAACTTCCAGAACACGTACATGACGAGTTTTGGCGGAAAAACTCGAACCAAAACCTCAAATTGATGAGGGAAATCAAGAAATTAGGCTATGGAAACGCAGGGGAAGGTACATCAACAAGTTTAGCAAGTAATCCACGGATCAAAACCTACCAAAATGCACTCAAATCACAGATCGATCCAAAACACGAATTGGGGCTATTTTTGGTGGAAATTTCGAATTTATGGGGAAAAGACCAAATCGATGAGGAATCCGTGGCAACCAAAAGTTGCTGATACCAGATTTATGGGGTAACCCCGTGGGTGGCCCGATCTTCATGGATATCATGGTCAAATCGATGGGAAAGCGAGGGGAAAGGGAGAAGGTAGCGGACGCACATCTCGCGAAGAACACGATGAACACACGCAAAACTCACACGATACAAGGCTGATTGCTCTTACCGGTGGCCACCAGTTCGATAGAATCCTCGCAAGGAAAGATCGGTCAACGTGCTCCCATCAATCCCAAGCGGAGAGGGAAGAACACCTTGGAGAGGGTCTTGACAACTATGCTCACACACTCATAAACACAGGCCTTGTACAACGAGGGAGGCGCGATGAAAAGTCCAACGAGGTGGCGACGATAGTCGATCCCCTTTGGTAGAAGGGGATGAGGCAAAACTAGAGATTCCACAAAGGGGGTTGTCTTTAGTCTATCATCTATGCCTCAGGGATACATGAGGGGGTGGGGGCTCTATTTATAGGCCAACCACAAGTTCAGGGGTAGTTTGGGCATAAAACTAGGGTTTGGTGCGGACTAGAGGGGTACATGGGCCAAGGGCCCAGATGTTGGCTCGCAGGCCCATCACTTAGGCCGGACAGTCCGGGTCGGGTGGACCGGACAGTCCAGGGTGACCGGACACTCCGGGTAGTATCCGGGTAGAGTCCGATGTGACCTACTGATTATCCGCGCCAGGACGAGGCTTGGGTAGGCAGGATACTCCGGTTGGATCTAGCCGGATATTCCGGCTGGCATCGGGCGGACTCTCCGAGGCGATGACGACGGAGACTCCGGGCGACGGCGAAGACTTTGGTTCTGGAGCTGGCTGCTCCTGGTCTGTCTTCTCTTCCAAGCTTCCGTCTTGTCGGGCTTGGTGCTTCGGCCTTCCTCCCATGCCTTCGTACTTGTTGGTGTGAACCTATCATGGATATGGGACAGAGTATGAAGTAGTATACCATTCAAGAGGGTAGGAAGTGGGTTCGCATAGAGGAATGGATTCACCTTTGGAATCCATGACGACTTGGCATAAATTGGAGACCATGATGTGGTAACGACCGAAGGTCATGCTACATCACAGTCCGTATGGAGGACATCATGCAGGTAAGCAAACTGCGGAAAAGGTACTTCAATCTAGATTCTATTGGCCCGCCTTGCTCAAGGACGCACACAAGTATGTGGAATACTACGATGCTTGCCAAAGAAGAGTTAATATAGGTAGGATACAAGAAATGGCAATGAATTATAGCCTCATAATAGAACCCTTTGATGTATGGGGAATGGATTATATGGGACCTTTTATTGAATCAAATGGTTACACTCATATTCTTGTTGCTGTTGATTATGTTACCAAATGGGTTGAAGCTATTCCAACAAGTCATGCAGATGCAGCCACCTCCGTGAAGATGATCAAGGATATCATATTCCCTAGGTTTGGAGTTCCTAGATTTCTAATCACTGACGGTGGTTCTCATTTTATGAAAGGGACTTTCAGGAAAATCCTCAGCAAATATGGAGTAACTCACCGTGTTGCTTCACCATATAATCCTCAAACAATTGGTCAAGTGGAACTCTCTAATAGAGAATTAAAGACCATACTCGAGAAGACGATGGACAAATCAAGGAAAGATTGGTCATACAATCTAAATGACACTCTATGGGCATACCGTACTGCGTTTAAAAATCCAATGGGTATGACACCTTATAATATGATGTATAGTAAGGCATGCCATTTACCTTTAGAATTGGAACACAAAGCTTTTGGGGCAATCAAGAACCTAAATTATGACCTTAAAGCAGCAGGAGAAAATCATCTATTAGATATTCATGCTTTAGATGAGTTTAGAAGTGAGGCCTATGAAAATGCTAGGTTGTTTAAGGAAAAAGTGAAAAGATGGCATGATAGAAAAATAGAGAATAAGACCTTTAAAAGTGGAGACAAAGTGTTGCTCTATAATTCTCGTCTTAAGTTGTTTCCAAGGAAGCTCAGATCGAAGTGGGAAGGTCCCTATATAGTTGAAGAAGCTTATTCATCGGGAGCAGTGAAGCTCAAAGGAAAGACACCCTCTCTTGCATGGGTGGTGAATGGACAACGCTTGAAGCATTATCGAGTAAAAGAAGATATAAGTGCAATCACCATAGAAGTGATCACCCCAGAAGAGTTGATTGAGCAAAAATATGCAAGGGATGGCAGCTTCAAGAAAAATGGACTCTGGACGAAATAAGCAACACTACGGTCAAACTATTGACCATAAAAGAGCGCTTCATGGGAGGCAACCCATGCAAGGTAAAGGCTTGAGTAAGTTTTTAAAGTTTTTATAAGCTGGTGTTGAAAGAGGAACATATTGAAACTCTAAGCAAAGAAGAAGGAAGATTAATGATGCCAAATTTCGTCGAAAATTTAAGCTGTTATTTTTCTGTCAAAACTTGATATTTCATTAAGTTTCAGAATAATAAAGAGTCCTTGGAGAAGCAGGAAATTTTTGGTGGACACAGAAGGTTTAACGACCAACTATACGGCGGGAATAGAAATTCCGGCCATATAGCTGCGGTCGTATAGTTGTTTCGACATCACCCCTTCCGTCTACAAAAGGTACTGATAGTTTAACGACCAACTATACGACAGGAATAAAAATTCCGCCCGTATAGTTGCCGTTGTATAGATATCCATGTCTTTGATGAAACTATTTCCTGAGTACTGATAGTTTAACGACCAACTATACGGTGGGAATAAAAATTCCGCCCGTATAGTTGTGGTTGTATAGATATCGACCCATATCCAAAAAAAAATCGGAGTAAGAGAGTTTAATGACCAACTATACGGCGGGAATAAAAATTCCCGCCCGTATAGTTTCAGCCATATAGTTGGTTCCACCGTAGATCTAGTCTATAGTCGGTTCATAACTATACGGCGGGATCTATAAGGTCCACGCCCGTATAGTTGCTCGTTACGAAAGGCGGCTAGGGTTTTTGAGCTCCCCTTTTAAAGATGATCGCATTTAACATTTTTCACTAAGTTTTCGCAGAGCTACAGCCTCCAGCCTCGATAAATCCTCGCCATCCCTATTCAACCCCCTCTAATAAAATCCATGCAGCAAAGCCATGCAACCCTTCCATGTTAACAAGATCTGGAAGAAGAAAGAAGAGAAACCCGTGAAGAGGATCGAAGAAGTAGAACCTAAAGGATCATCATCATGTTCCCGCAACGGATGGAGATGATGAGGCAAGCTGAGCGGGGAAAGAACAAAGATGAGTATCTCCCAAATCCCTATCGTCACAACATAGGATCCTATTATAAACCTCCTCTTGGTCCATCACCTCTTAAACCTAAGAAGGTGCGGCAAGATGATATTCATGATAAGATCTAAGAATTGGAGAAAGCTTCGAAGGAATGTGTTAAAACAATTGGAGAAGGGATTGACTCCTACTAGATGATGAGAGAAGACCTTGAGAAAAAGGTCGATGACATTGATGGTAGGTTGGTTTATTAATCAAAACTGTTTTTGAGTTGACAGATGAGAAGAAATTCCTCAAGAGGGAAATGCTGAAGCTTCAATACGACATGGCCGAGCTCAGCATCCGCTTTTCAAGAATAGTTAAATATAGAAACACCAAAGAAGAGGGCAACACTCTTCCTACCCAGGAGGAGGAATAGGTACTAACAAGGAGTTATTCGATACCGCCTGGCTTGATTCCAAGCTTGGGGAGATCTTTAAAGACCTTGTAATCTATCTTAAAAGTTTTATATCACTATTTTGTTTTGCATTAGTTCAAACTAGAAATAAAGTTTGCATCATTAGAATTCCCTTTAGGAATAGTCGACCCCTTTTATGAAATTTTCGAGTTTATTATTATATATGGAGCTATTTTGAGTTTGAGTTTGTCTTATTAGATATATGAATGGCCTGAGTATAATTTTACTTGCACTTGATGATAGCAATAGGATTCTTCCACACCATTGGTATTAATGGAACATATAAAGATAATTTGGTCAATATTTTGTAAGTACATGGTTTGATTTACAAAGAAAGAAAAATTATCTAACCGATTTAGTTGAAAAATAAACCTTGAACAAAAGAAAATAAAGAGTGTTATCAAAATTAGAGTGAGAACAAGTCGAGGTAGGATCTTCAAGCCATAAGAATGCTTCATATACAATTGGAATTTGATAATTGAGATCATTAAACTTTGAATTCCTACATGAAGTGGAATGTATGGCTAGCTCCTTTGCATAGCACTTAAACAAAAGTGTGAGCATATAAACAAAATAGAAGAAAAGAAATAAGAAAAAGAGCGAATGTGCAAAGAGCAGATAAGCATACACCACTGTATTGTAGTATGACAAAGAGATACTTTTGAGATTTTGAATCCCAAGTGAATATGTTAATACTAAAACACTTGGGACTACCTCGCTAACTCATTCGGTTGAACCGGGTACTTTTACATTATGTTGAGATTCATATTTTATGAACTGTTGATCACTAAGGTGTGGAAGCCTGCTAATACTATTCAGATTGTTCGAGTAAGGTACTATTCATGAACTTATTCCTATATATCGTATATGATAAACACATGCTGCAACTGCCTCATTTATTTTATCGACTCAGCTTCATGAATATGGGGATCACATCCATTAAGCTAAGCTTGCTCGGGATGAGCAAGAGTCTAAGCTTGGGGAAGTTGATGAGTGCATATTTGCATCATGTTTTATATTATTATTTTGCATTGTAGATGTAGGATCTTGGTATTTTACGGCGCTCGCGCGTACAATTTATGTTTGGTTTCACCAGGATCAGGACAGATGATGGATCCAATGGAACAATTCTTGGAGCAGTTGTATTGGGGAGAAAAGGATTCAAAAACAATGTAAATCGCTTATTTGGGAAATATAAATAATACGAGAAGAAAACCCAAAGCAATCAAGGCATACAACGGTTCAACGACCAACTATTGTTGGGGATATACTTTCCGGGTATCCTCATAGTTCCTCACTAACCAGGGTGGCCCATTTCGGGTTAGAGCTTTGCTTCACGGGCGGCCCAGTCAGAGAGAGAAGACGGAGTCCAATCCGGCTACGGGAAGGCCCAAAAGACTTATCGACTTAGGCCTGTAATGTTACTTGTAGTTCAAGATGTACTCTGTAACCGACTCTTAGTCATAGCCGGATAGATCTCTCCTGTAAACCCTAGGCCGGATATCTATATAAGCCGTCCTAGGGAGAGCCTTTAGGGCAACACTCTAGACACCTAAATAGTCTATAATCTCAACTCGCATAGGCGAACCCTTGTAACCCATATTCCGTCTCTGCCGTATTACTGGATTGCTAGCAGGAGTAGGACCCATCCAAAGTCGGCGGATTCGAACCTGGGTAAACTTGTGTGCTCACCGTCCCGGAACACCGTACGTCTCACACCCCTCTCTTCCGCACGCCTCGAGGACCCCCTCATGGCGTACTTTTCATCAATCCGACGATAGTTGGTGCCCACCGTGGGGCAGGTGAGCTTCGGATCTGTGTTCCGAGCGGAATCTGCAAGAATCGGAATTGGCAAAACTATCGCCGTCGGTCGCATCCTCTACACCAGCGACATCCCTCTCATCGTTCTCGACGAGACTTGGATTCTGGCTAGGGAGGCTGTGACTGCCTACACAATCATGTCTTTTGGCGAGATCGATGTTTACATCGGTTTCGCTGAACCTGCCCCACCCACCCCAGCGGTGATGATAGAGGGAGAAGAATCTTCTGGGTCCCCTTTGTCCGCGGAGGCGGCAGAGTTCCGGATCTCAGAAAACCCTAATCCCACCCAGCCCGCACCAGTTGCAGAGATAGTGGAGAAATCCGAGCCTGAGAAAGACCTAGCGGTTAAAGCCGAATCTGGAGTGGATCTCCTCGAAGAGACTGTATCCTAGATCGACCCACTCGCAGAAGTCAAAATCCAGGAGGAGCATATCAATGACACTGATTCCGGCTCTGATGACGCCGGGACAGGCAGACCTTTCCTAAGGTACACACTGCGACGTATGATAATGCAAGATGCAAGCGCAGATGCAATTCTCGAGACCATCAAAAGTTTCGACATGGCTGACCACGAGAGCCGCAGGTACCTCAGGAAGCACGCGTCGCACTTCGTCGGGTATGTGGGATCCGGATCCGGCTTTGCCGATGCTAGAGAAAACACTGACTCTGTGCTGGAGGCGATCGGAACAAACGCCGACGTACCCGCATCCTCGGATGAATCGATGACGTCAGCGGATTTCCGAAAGTTCTCCATGGAATATGAAGAGGAGTATAACTCCAAAGCTGCAGAAGAAGGAGAAGCCATGGATGAAGGATCCGGGGAACACTCTCCCAAAGCGCAGGATGACATGGACGTGGGAGATAATCCTGAGGTCCAGATGTCCGAAAGTACCGATCAGAGCTTGACTCCGGGAAACGGACCCAAAGCCGTATTTGCTACTGGCGCTGCCAAGAAAGCAAAGAAGAGGAACAAGAAGAACAAGACCCCAGCAAAAGACTCTCTGACAGAGGAGGTGATTGCCGAGGAATACGAAGAGGACTCGGATGGAGCACTTATCCTAGAAGAGCCGAAAAAAGAAGAATCGGTGGATGGACACGTGATCACTGAGGGTGCGTGTAAACTCATCGATGCTGCATTAACCACACCTATTCCTATAGCTGCAGAACTTACTGCTGAAGAACTGGACGAGAGGGCGCATGCCCTAGAAGCGCATCGTCAAGTACTCCTCGATGAAGCCAAAAACATTGAGGAGGAAAAGAAACGCATAGCATCTGCGGGGAAGTACAACCTCCAGGCAGTACCAGAAGACCAGGAAGCATCATACCAATGACAACCAGTTCCCGTAGATCCACGCCGTCCTTTTCAGAGACAAGATGGGGAAGCCTCGGAAAGATAGTAAAGGAGATTAGGTATATCCAACCCCAGTATAGAATACCGTGGCAGCCCAAGAAATTCTATCGGCTAATCCAGGACCAGAGGAAATCCAGTTGGGAATCAAACTACTCAACAAGGGACTGGAGCAGCAAAAGGTCGCCATGTCTAGAAGTCAAAAACTGGTCTCAGATTCCGACCAATGTCGCACAGATCCGGCATGGGCGGACCTAAGACCCCAGCGCGTCCTGGAGCAGTATCATCGCCCCGAGCGTCGGGAAGACAATTACTCAAGAACTGGATCGTTAGGACAGCACCGCAGGACTACGCGTGACTGGAGCAACGTCGCCCTAGCGATTGAGAAAGAGGCCATCGCTGCTCTGAATCCGAGGAATCCTCCTTGACGAGAGTCTAACGATCGAAGGGGAGAAGATAAAGAGAAACGTCGGGAGGAGGATCGTCAAAAAATGCCACCTCCTAGGCATGCAAGCCGTCCGGCTGAGCCTCACCATAGTGAGAACGACGGATGAAGGAACGACGGAAACCATGCCGGGACAAGCCGGCAGGGGGCTCGTCGTAGTCAAGACCCTCCCTGGAACCGGAATAATGATGCTCCGGAAGGAGGCCGGCGATCAGCCGGAAAAAATCCAGCTGCCCCACTCTCTCCACCAAGCAGTCATCACAACGACTCTCAAGGGGTCATGGAGGACGACGTGGTGGAGGAGGTGGTGGCAGAAGCCGAAGTCCGGCTCCAAGGCACCGCAGCCACAGCCAACATTCGGGACAATCACTATCCCCGAACGACGCAAGGCACAGGATCAATCCCAACATAGAGGTGCGGCGCTATGAAAACGATGATATCTACATGGGCCCAAAATGCTTCGGACCACGCATCAGAGCTACAAGATTCCCGAAAGGATTTGCTATCTCAAGACATATCCAAGCCTACGACGGCATTGCTCGGCCAGACACCTGGCTACATGATTTTTTCCAAGCTTGTTGCATCGCCAAAGGCGGAAATAGCCTGGTCACAACCCGATATCTCCCACTTATGTTGCGGAAGACGGCACAATCATGGCTTAATGAACTTCCGGAGAACACTATCCACAACTGGTATGACATGCAAAGTGCGTTCTTTCGGAATTTCAAAGGCACGTATCGAAGGCCCTGTACGGTCGGTGACCTACAGCGTTGCACCCAGAAGGCCAAAGAAACTTGCCGAGATTACCTCGGACGATGGATCGACACCAAGAACTCCTGCGAAGGAGTAAATGATCAAACTGCGATTGAAGCTTTCATCGCAGGTCTCCCAATTGGTCTACTGCGCCATCGCTTGAAGTGCGACAAGGTCACTGATTTGGGAGAGATGATAGAAACAGCGAGCAAGTATGCAGATGCCGACGATAATGCAGAGGGATTGCTCAATGCCCTAGCCGTGCCTCAGTCGGCAAAACAACCAAAGCAACAAGCTCAGAAGCGCAAAAATACCTCGGAAGAGAAACCCAACACGGAAACAGCAGTGGTCACTGCTACTTTCGGGTCTGGAGGACGAGGAGGACGCGACGGAGGCCACGGGCGTGGCCGTGGGACTTCAAGGGTCCAAGGGAGAGGAGACCAGCTACCAGACAAAACTTACTCTTGTGCCGACATTGCCAATAACCCATGTGTGCATCACCTAGATGCCAATGGGGGCTCGTCCCACACCAACACCGAATGTCGTTTCAATGACGACATCAAAAGAGATGACACCGCGGGCTACAAAGCTAAGCGGAAGAAGGGAAAGAAGAATCCCGAAAAAGAAAAAGAGACCAAGGAAGATTCTGACATGGAGGAAGCTGATGCTTCAAATCCCAAGTCGGAAGGGAAGAAAACTTTTCCCACCAAGAAGGACACTTATGTCACTTTCCTTGGATCTCAACCAGCAAAGGTCAAGAAAGCAGTTCTACACGAACTCAATGCAACAGTTCCGGCTGTCCCCCAATACCTGGACTGGTCAGAAGTGGCAATCACATTTGACCGTGTTGATCATCCGCCTAAGTTGCACATGCGAGGAAAATACGCCCTAATCATCAATCCACTTATTGACGATTATGGTTTCTCCAAGACCCTCATGGACGGTGGTAGTAGTATCAATATTCTCTATGTCGAAACGCTACGCCGAATGAGGATCTCGGAAACCCAGCTGAACCATAGCTCTATGATCTTTCACGGAGTTGTCCCAGGAAGACAAGCTAATTCCCTGGGAGAGATTACTTTGGATGTCACCTTTGGAACTCCAAAGAATTATCGGACGGAAGTACTTTCCTTCGAAGTGGTCCCGTTCAAGAGCGCGTACCATGCTATATTCGGACGTCCGACTTACTGGGCTTTTATGGCTCGTCCGTGTTACATTTACAATATGATGAAAATTCCAGGTCCCAATGGCGTGATAACCATCAGTGGAGACCCGAAGAAAGCGCGAGAGTGCGAGGGTGGAAATGCCGCCTTTGCCGAAGCCGTGTTGCACGCCTAGGAGTACCAGGAGATCAAGAAGAGCATAGATCCGTCCGAGATGCCCGCAACGAAGAAGGAGGTAACAAAGCCAAATCCAGAGTTCAAGGCATCAGAAGAGACGAAGAAGACGCCATTGAAGGATGATGACCCTTCCAAGGTGACCTAGATAGGCGTAGGCCTAGGTAGCGCATAGGAAAGCGCGCTCGTCAAGTTCCTCCAAGCAAATCAAGATATCTTTGCATGGCAGCCATCTGACATGACCGGAGTACCTAGGGAACTTGCCGAGCACTCTCTAAATGTAAACCCGAAGGCTAAACCCATCAAACAGTCCCTACGACGGTTTGGCGATGAAAAGCGTAAGGCAATAGCTAAGGAACTAGCATGGCTCGAGTTAGCCAGATTCATAGAAGAGGTCATCCGCACTGAGTCATCGGCCAATCCGGTAATGGTCCCTAAAAAGGACACCACTGATTTAAGGATGTGTGTTGATTATACTGCCTTGAACAAGGCTTGTCCAAAAGATCCGTTCACTCTACCTAGAATTGATCAAGTTATCGATTCTATGGCAGGCTCGGAACTCCTCTGTTTTCTCGACGCATATTCCGGTTATCACCAAAACCGGATGAAGGAATCTGACAAAGTCAAAACTTCATTCATAACCCCCTTCAGAACCTTCTGTTTTGTTACGATGCCCTTTGGGCTGAAGAACGCAGGAGCTACGTATCAGCACGATGCAGCGTTGCCTCCATGACCAACTCGGACGCAATGTACATGCATACGTGGATGATATCGCAGTAATGTCCAAAAAGAAGGAAACGATGATTTTCGACTTGGAGGAAACATTTGCCAATCTACGAAAATACAACATCATGCTTAATCCGAAGAAATGCTTCTTTGGAATACCAGCCGGAAAATTGTTAGGTTTCATCGTGTCTCAGAGAGGCATAGAGGTGAACCGGGACAAAATCAAGGCTATACTCAATATTTCCAGGCCAACTCGCCTGAAGGACGTACAAAGATTAACTGGTTGCATCGTTGCGGTCAGTCGATTTGTAAGCCGGCTTGCTGAAAGAGCCGCACCATTATACAAACTCTTGAAAAATACCAAGGATTTTGTTTGGACTGATGAAGCTGAAGCTTCACTACAAGACCTGAAGAAAGTACTCTCATCTGCTCCTATCCTGGCAGCACCGGAACCTCAGGAACCGATGTTGCTTTATCTCGCTGCGACAAATAAGGTCGTTAGTATTGTCATGGTGGTGGAGAGACCGGAGGAAAATCAGGAGAACCTGGTGCAGCATCCGACTTACTTTGTCAGTGAAGTCCTGACAGAGTCAAAACAGCAGTATCCGCACTGTCAAAAGTTGGCTTACGGTGTTTTTCTAGCATCGCGTAAGTTACGACACTATTTTCAGGAGCATCCAATTACCGTGGTGAGCACAACTCCCATGAGAGATATAATCAACAACAGTGACGCCACAGGACGCGGTGCCAAATGGGGCATGGAGCTTTCAGCTTTTGATATTGAGTATAAACCTCGGACAACAATCAAATCCCAGATCCTTGCTGACTTTGTCGCTGATTGGACAGAGACGAAGGAGAACATGATCCTCCCTGAGTCGGAATATTGGACCCTCTATTTTGATGGGTCTAAGGCTCGAGGGGGCTCGGGGGCTGGCGTGGTACTCAAATCACCCCAAGGAGATAAACTTTTATACGTGTTGCAGATCCACTTCACAGCGACAAATAATATTGCTGAGTATGAAGCACTGCTACATGGAATCCGGAGTGCTAAAGACATTAGCATCCGACGTTTGATGTGTTACGGAGATTCGGATCTTGTTGCTCAACAAGTGTCGGATATTTGTAATGCAAATAAACACATGGCAGCGTATAAAGCTATCGTGGATGATCTATCTAAATCGTTCGAAGGGTTTGAGGTTCAACACATCCCTCGAGCAAAAAACGAGGAAGCAGATGCACTATCACGGATAGGCTCTGCACGGAAAGAGGTCCCGGATGGCGCTTTTCTAGAGCACCTCAAGGTTCCCTCAATAAAGGGAGTAGATGAGGAATATCCGACCAAATCCAACTCACCTCTAATAGCAGTTTTGGCTGTAATTCCCAGCTGGACTCAACCCTACTTAGATTATCTGGTAGATGGCAAATTACCCGAAGACAATGTTCTGAGCCGGCAGATTATCTGACGAGCAAAAGCCTATACTATTGTTAAAGGTGAGCTCTATAAACGGAGTGTTTCTGGGGGTTTTCAGCGCTGCGTATCTCCGGAAGAAGGAGTGGAAATCTTAAGGGAAATCCACGAAGGCGAGTGTGGTCACCATGCTGCAGCCAAATCTCTAGTGGCAAAAGCTTTTAGACACGGATTTTTCTGGCTTACAGCTCAGGCAGATGCCGAACGATTAGTCAAGACGTGCAAAGGCTGCCAAAAGTACGCCAAACAAGCTCACGTTCCGGCTGATCAGCTGCGAACGATACCTATAACATGGCCTTTTGCGGTCTGGGGGATTGATATGGTAGGACCTTTTAAACGATCTCCAAGTGGATTTACTCACCTCTTAGTGATGGTGGATAAATTCACCAAATGGATTGAGGCTAAACCTGTCACTAGTTGTGATGGAGTAACAGCCAAAAGATTTGTCGAGGATGTTATAATCCGGTATGGTTATCCAGATAGCATTATCACAGACAACGGGAGTAACTTCTCTATGGGGGAATTGGCAGAATTCTGCAACGAGCAAAATATCCGGCTTGACATTGCGTCAGTCACACATCCATAGGCTAACGGACAAGTCGAAAGAGCAAATGGTTTAATCCTACAAGGCCTAAAACCGAGACTCGAAGCACCACTACGACGTGCTGCGGGGGCTTGGGCAGAGGAATTACCCTCCGTAATATGGAGTTTACAAACGACTCCAAACAGGTCAACCGGATACACACCTTTCTTCTTGGTCTATGGTGCAGAAGCAGTTCTTCCTAGTGATTTGATTCACACCTCTCCTAGAGTGGCCGCGTATATTGAAGAGGATGCCGAGATTTCTCGACAAAACAATCTCGACTTAGTCGAAGAAGTTCGCGTCATTGCTAAAATGAGATCTATAGCCTATCAGCAGAAGTTACGCAAGTATCATAGCTAGAGAGTCCGAAATAGATCTTTCAGTAAAGGTGATTTGGTTCTCCGGCTTGTGCAACAAAGAAAGCACAAACTTTCCCCAGTATGGGAAGGGCCCTTTTTAGTTCATCGAGTATTGCACAATGGATCGTACTACTTAACTGACATGAGGCCAGTCAAAGAAAGACCTACTACTAAGAAGAGAAAGAGAGCTGGAGGCAGTACAAATCTGGATGAGTTAGACAGACCGTGGAATATTGCTCAGCTATGTCCCTTTTATTCTTAGTTTATCCTTCTTTGTAAAACATATATATGTACATGTTCTGTGAGAAATAAAAGTTTTGGTTGCCTCAATTTATTCTGAGAAGTTTTTGCCATCTTATTTCCGAATGATCATGTCATAGTCGAAAATCCCAGAATGCTTGAAAGTACTTTATGCTCATGTTCGTTCTGGTTTAGATTTCCGATTCTAAAACTGCTACCCTCGGGTATAACTCTAAAGTTTCTAGTCTTTACTTTGGTTATTTGTCTGATTGCTGGACGCGGGCATTTTCCGAGTAGTGAATTGTTGGTACTAGAAGCCGGCTTTGTTTCTGAGTTTAAACTGGTTTAGCAATTGAGCTCCGTTGCTCGGCAAAGTTTCCGGCAGAAGGTTTAAGCCAGATAAGCGATAAGTATAGACGAAAAAATACAAGTGCTTATGTAAACATTTCAGGCACGCAAAAAAGTTTAAAGCCAAAAGTGCTGAATAGATCAAAAGCTTAGCACTAGCAAAATTACAGTACTGCATATTTACAGGCCCATCATGTTTTTCAGAATAACACAAATATTTCTGTTAATCTATGATGCAGGAGAGGAAGGAGCTGCCGGCTCGCTGGATACACCGCCTTGGTATCGTTTTGAGATAATGTCCACATCTGAGATGGTGCGTTCATCGTCGGAAACTTCTGCTGATTCTTCTAGAGGAGGAGGCGGAGTGTCCACGCGGGTGAAGAAAGGGGTCTCGTAGCTGGTCAAATCATCCACGTGACACCCATATCCGGTGCAGGAGTGCATGATGGCTTGAAGGTCCTGCCCCTGGCCGTCTTCGTCTACTTTGCAGTACCCTCTGGTCACTTGCCATATTTCCATGTTTCCATGGTGGCTCATGGCCATAGTGAGAGTGTTTTGCACCGCTGTCCGCGTGTAAGACATGTTCCAATCCCGGACAAGTTGCGGCATCTCCTTTGCCTTGTCCCGCACCTGAAAATCCAACATGCTATGCATGTCCAGAATCTTGAGAGCTTCGCCAATGTCCTCAAGGGATTGGCGGAAGTCATGAAGCAGGTCACCAACTTGGGTAAGCCGGTGGGTGTGGGGCTCGGTGGAGGAAGAGTCCGTCAAGTTCAGACGACCTATACACAAAACAAGTCAAGAAAATCTGACATTGAGAGAAGTCGAAGAAAGAGGAAAAGTCAGACAGATGGAACATACCGAAAATGACGTTGTCAATTTTGGTCTTCTCTTCCCGAAGACTCTGGAGTTTAGCCCGGATCGCTTCGGAAAGGTCCCTCTCTCTGCTAAGCTCATTATTGAGGTCCGAGATTTTTTGATCTTGAGCAGCGATCTTGCGATCACGCTCATCAGTAGCCATGGAGGAGGACTCAAGGATTTGAGCAATGCTCTTTTCATGATCCGCCTTGAGCTTATCCAGCTCTTGGCGCAACTCCTTGTTCTCCACCACCAAAGTCTTGAGGTTCTCGGCCTCTTCAATCATGGCACAGGATTGTTTCACCAGTGCTATAAGTCAAAAAGAACAACCATTCAGCGAAAAAATTCGACTATGAAAACGCAAAGAAAAAGTTTGAGTCTCGGAATGTTTACCTTCGGCCTCATCCTTGGTAACTTTAAGTTCAGCATTTTTAAGTCGGAGAGCTTTGATCTCTCTCCGCTTATCACAGACATTTTTCAACAAATCCTGGTTATAGGAACATACTTTCTGTAAGTCAGAATACCCAAAGTCAGAAGTCTACTAAAGACTCGGGCTAATATTTTTACTAATATCAGCACGAGCCTTGGGGGCTACACTAGTTCGTTCTTTGGCATCCTAAGGAAGCATAAACCCGGATTATATATCCTACTTCATGCTTGGGGGCTAGAGGATATGATATGAAATAAAGGAAAAATAGGAGTTGGAATTCCGACTTACATATTGTTCGCGAGTGAGTCTATCCAAACTCGCGATCACTTCAACGGCAACCTTCTCGGCGAGAGTCGGAGGAATCACTGGTGCTGTTGGAAGCTCACCGGTCCTTATCCTCTCGTCGCGAAGGCGCACCTGGGCAAGAAGGTCGGAGAACTTGATGTCCTCTGCTTCTTGCGCTTCTTCTTCGGCAGATAAGTTTCTTTTCTCCAGGCATTGCCTGGCCAGCCGCTGGATCTCTTCAGCAGATTTCCGGGACAGGCCAAACTTGGCAAGTCCCGGATTGATGATAAGGTTTTCGGCAAAAGTTTCTGCCGAGGGATCATTACCCAAAGAGGGTTCACCCTTATCTAAAACTGACTCACCCATGGTGACGTCAGTTTGCGATTCAAGGATCACAGGCTCCGTTGAAGGAGCCGGATCTTCTGCGCCAGCCAGAGAAATCACCGGCGTTGCGGAAGGTTGAGGGGTAGGAGTCGGAGGAGCCACGGCAGGAGAAGCTACAGTAAGCTTCGTCTGCCGCAGGGGCTTCGAAGAAGTTCCCTTCCCCTTACCCTTGATGAGCTGTTTAGCTCTGAGAATGTAATAAAGCCGGAAACATTACGTCTCAGAAGAAAATTCGAGTAAAGTACAAAGGCGGAAGTTGTGATTGAAAGATACCTCTTCACGACGGGCACCTCCTTTGTGCCAACAACCACTGTTGGAGCTTTGCGCTTCTTGAGCACAAGGTCCGGCAATGGGACCACCTCTGTCTCTTGAGAAAACTCCGAAGGATATCCTTCGAGCGGAGCAAATTCTGACTCGGGGAGGTCAGCAAGCTGAAAAGAAAAAGACATATCAGTATTGCAATATAACTCGAAGATTGAAACACATAAAAAGGTGTACTGTTAGAAACTTACCGTCACTACGGGGTTTTCTGCTGTATGCATATCCAGAGAAACCTCCAGGATCCTCCTCTCGATCCGCTCCCTTATCAGCCACTTGATCTGGCTTATATAGCCCTGCGTGGTGTAGGCTTTGGGGCTGATGTGGAGGGAGTCTTTCTTGGACGACGTGATGGAGTGCATCACTCGATCTCCATGGTACTAAAGGGGCTGGATCCGACGAGATACCCAGCATTGGACCAAGTCGGATCCCTTCAGTCCTTTGTGTTTGATCAAGTATTCGATCCGCCTCTTAGAGAGGATCAGATCGTCAGTGAGAGCCGGAGGAGCCTCGTCCCAAGACGGTTGGGCCGTGGCAGCTCTATCGATGAAAGCCAGCAAAGCAGTGGCTTTGCCGGGAGCCGGAATATCCCTATGATAAAAGAATGTGGCTGGCCATTGTTTGACCGTGTCACTAGCTAGGATTTTGGGGTATGCACGCTCGCGTCTAAGCAAAAAACTAATAGTACCAGTGATGTAAGGAACACCGGCAGTAATAGAGTTTCTCCGGACATGGAAATAGTACCGGAATAAGGTCAAACTCGGCCTAATGCCGAGAAATCCCTCACACAAAGAAGCGTAAGCACTCATTTCTAAAAGAGAATTGGGAGGAAGATGGTGGAGTTGGACACCAAAATGGTCAATCACCTCGAAGAAGAACTCCGAGGGAGGGAATGACAAACCTCTATCGAGGTGGGTGCCGAAGTGGACCCACTCGCCGGCACGCGGGTTGGGGACGGTTTCCTTGGAGCCGCTCCGCCAGTCGCCGGCACGGAGGAGCCCTTCTGTCTCCATGTTCTGGAGCTTCTCATTGTCGAGTACGCAGGGGATCTAGACCCTGTGGAAGCTTTCCTTCTCCGCCGCCGCTTCCGTCGCCACCATCGATGCCGCTGCCGCCAAGCCAGAAGAGGAAGAGGAAGCCATCTCTCCGATGAGCAGTTGACCTAGGATGGGCGGCGCTGGGAGGTTTTTGGGGGAAAGTAGAGGAGCTCTATGCACGCGGGGAAGAATTGGAGGAGAGGAAAAGGCAAAGGACGGGTGAAGAGAAGCGGAGAAGAATCCTCACCCCTTATATCCACCTAACCGTGCCAAGATTCGTGCAAATGCTACAGTGTAACCGCCATGCGTCGTGGAAGGAACTGGGAAGGACCCACATGATGATTACGTCGCCTCGATCTCCGCACACGCATTGAAACGGCGCCTCGGTTCCGCGACCCGCGGACTCACCAACGGTCGTGCTGACAGAATGCCTATCAGATGACGTGACTTGACCATGACTTGTGTTAGGTGGCGTTAGAGACCAAGTTCCGGCTTAGTTTGAAATCAAGCTGGAAAATCTGAGTAACCTGTTGATAGGTCTGACTTATTTTTAAGACCCGGATCATATTTTTTGTTGTAAAGTTTCAGGAACCCTTCAAGATTTTGCAAGCCGAAGATCAAGCTAGACGATGATGAATCCGACTTTGGATCTTGGAGGCCTCCGGGGGCTGCTGTTGGGGATATACTTTCCGGGTATCCTCACAGTTCCTCACTGACCAGGGTGGCCCATTTCGGGTTAGAGCTTTGCTTCACGGGCGGCCCAGTCAGAGAGAGAAGACGGAGTCCAATCCGGCTACGGGAAGGCCCAGAAGACTTACCGACTTAGGCCTGTAATGTTACTTGTAGTTCAAGATGTACTCTGTAACCGACTCTTAGTCGTAGCCGGATAGATCTCTCCTGTAAACCCTAGGCCGAATATCTATATAATCCGTACTAGGGAGAGCCTTTAGGGCAACACTCTAGACACCTCAATAGTCTACAATCTCAACTCGCACAGGCGAACCCTTGTAACCCATATTCCGGCTCTGCCGTATTACTGGATTGCTAGCAGGAGTAGGACCCGTCCAAAGCTGGCAGATTCGAACCTGGGTAAACTTGTGTGCTCACCGTCCCGGAACACCGTATGTCTCACACCCCTCTCTTCCGCACGCCTCGAGGACCCCCTCATGGCGTACTTGTCATCAATCCGACGACAACTATACGACCGGAATACTTTTTCTAGCCATATAGTTCGAATCATATAGTTGGCGCCGCCTTCGCCTCTTCAAATAGTTTCACCCCGTGCAACTGGATCGGAGAGACGACATACAGAACAACCAGAAATCAGGAAAACCTCACCTCCGGAAGGCATCTGGAGGGGGAACTTGCCTGAGGGATCCATCTTCGCCCTACGCAGATCTGGGAGACCAAGGCATCGATCTCCATCTACATCAACCACTGCACCATCACCATCTCCATCCATCCCATCTCATCCATCTAGATCTTGTTGTAATTTCCGTACTCTTTGTGGATTTATACAAGTACTATTCATCTACAATTGTTTCCATTACCATTGCCATGATGTTGATTGCCTCCATGTCTGAGTAGATCTCTAGTTCTTGGGGAGATGGAGAAACCCTAGCATATGATTGAGATGAGATAGAGAATATTATGTTATACATCATTATGTATGTGTTAATTGTCTTCATCTTGATGTTGGGAGTTGCGCACCTCCTTAATATTTGCCTCCTATGGGGACTAGATGAAGGGGATTACTTGTTGGTAGACGGAGGGATGATATCACTTACTGTGACTATAAAGTTGTTGTCATTCTTTACATACTAACTTGGGGAATCAAGGAGAACTCATTAAGCCATGTCCATGCCATGGGAGAAAACTCTTAATAGCGCAGTAATTCGATTGATGTCGATTGTTGACTGTTGTGGTTATGAGGATGATGTGAGCAGCGGTTGCTGCCTATTTGTCCATATGTGGAGCTCCTCCCACATACATACATATCATGATAATATTCGTTATAATAATCTTAATCGCTTAGTCTAAATTGCTAGCGATGTATCCACCACTCATTGAGAACGCTTTTTTCCCTATTGCGGTTCTAAGTTCTTTTACACAAGCGATTCTTACTTTCTGCATTAACTTTTACTTTACTTTAATTTGCCTTGTTCAACCAAAAACCCAAAAACAACTCTACTATTCTTGCATCTTAAATTTATTCCTTAAGTATTTCGTTTAGTTTTAGTTAAAAGCATTTTAGTTTTTTGCCTACTACTCCCTGTGGGATCTATATCTTTATTTCGAAACTAGCTACAAACGATATATGCACTTGCAGTCATTAGCGTTCAATCGACGTGTAGTTCGACGTGTCGACGTGATCATGCAGCAGTTGCGCGCGTCATTGCCCCATCAACACGTGACACACGCACGCGGGATGTGCACGGTGATGCCCATGATTACCACCCTGCCCCACTCATTTTTTAGGGTAAGATCGCTCTCCTTTTATTATATACTGTATTTTAGGCGGCGCCGAAGACCATTGAACTGTCCATCGCAATAAAGACAAGTCCCATAGATTCCCTATCCCTGGCTTCTTTGAGAAGGTAGACCGTACAAGGTGGTCTTGTATAATAGTAGTAGTACTACTGGACCACGGCCTATACTCTTTGACTCTTCTCCCACACTAATCACTATCTTCTTCCTCCTGCTGCCACCTCCCTCCCCTTCAAGCCATGGCTCCCCTGAGGAGAGGCCGGTCGACCATCCTCGCGGGGAAAAAGGAGAGAGCTTGCCGCCAGTCAGTTCTTTCTCTACCAGCCCCTCAATCCCCCCTCTCACTGAGGCCCAATCTCCCCTGACAATGGCACCGAATGTTCTAGCACACGAGGGCTCCTCCCGGTACGGTCTTCTTGTTCTACTTCTTCTCCATCTCCCTCTCCATCATGATCTTATTCTGCTTCTACTTGCTTTTCTTCTTATTCTTGCTCTTCCTCTTCTATGTATTACAGGACGACTGTGGAGCCAAAATCCACCACGACCCAAGTGTTGCAGGACCCGTTCGGTCCCGTTCCACCTCTCAGCGAGGTAGCAAATCTCCACACTATTATTTCTTTGAGTTGTAATGTGGATTTCTTAGATCGTGTCCACGACGGTGTCAGCGTCGATGAGGAGAGAGAGAGCGAGTGTTAGAGAGAGTTTGAGAGAGAGCAAAAGAGTGGCGAAAGTGAAGTGTGTCACCGCTGCAACAATGACTAAATTCGCATGTTACAATAGTTTAATGGATACCATGCCCTTTCCCTGGATTACTGTCTCCTGCCTAATAGGGTTTCTCTTCATACATTCTTATTTCAAATATTAAACATGTACTCCCTCCATCCCAATTTCATTACCTAAGGAAAACATACCAGTATATTACATCATCTAAAGAAACAAAATCATGTCAACTACAAGGTACTTATGCATCACTTGTTCAGTCATGGTTTTACAAAACATTACATTACAATCTCTCAACAAACATAATCGCAAAAACAAGTATATTACATCAACTCAAGAAACAAAATCATGTCAACTACAAGGTAGTTACGCCTCACTTGTCCAATCTTGGTTTCACAAAACATTACATTACAATCTCTCAACAAGCAAAATAACAGAAACACGTATAGTACATCATCTCAAGAAACATAATCATGTCAACTATAATGTATTTATGCTTCACTTGTCTAGTCATGGTTTCACAAAACGTTACATTACAATCTCCCAAGAAACATAATAATAGAAACAAGTACAATATGTCATCTCAAGAAACATAATCATGTCAACTACAATGTACTTATGCCTTATTACAACAACGATGGTTTCAGTGAGTGACATGTCTGAAAATCTCAATAGCTCGCACAATATTATATCGCAATCTCTCAACAAACATAATCACAAAAACACGGTCTAAATGCAACAGTAGTCAATGTTACAAATACAGGCAGGGGAACCCCACGGTCCATATGACAAGCCTAGGGTAGCAGCTATTATCGGATCTCATCATCGTCGACCACCTCATTCTGTTCAGCCACTACAGGGGCCTCTACATCCACTATAACCTGTTCAACAACATCAAAAATGGTACCAAGGAAGAACACCTTCCTGGTTCACTTCTTTCGTTGCATAATCTGCATAAGATCTTCAGTATCCAAAACCTCTATGAATTCCTACTTCTTATGATGCCACCACCGAATTTGTGCCATCTGCTTAGGGCCAATAATGATTTCCTTACCGATCATATCTCTCATTTCATCAAGAGTTATGTTTTTGGAATCGACAGTGATCTCCACAGTACATGATGAAGCTGACTTATTAACTCCCTCATCAAGTTTTGCCATGTATTAATCCACCTCTAAGTGTATACTAAACTTATCTAGATCAGCATCTATTGGTCCATAGTCTCTAGGAGTCGAAGCTCTGGCAGCAAGATCTCTTGCATCTTCATACATATCATCAATCACCGCTTCAACTTTCACCTTACGATCAGCTGCACAACACTCCCAAACCCTAGGGAATCCTAGGGAAGCTCATGGGAGTGCTCAATTTGCATATAGGTATCAGTCATGTTGCGCAACACCAATTTTTTCCTCTGTCTAGAACCCTAGGGAATCCTAGCATGAAGCATATCTACCAACTGCGAAATAGAAATTCACAAGCAGATGCACATCTTGCCCGAACACAACCCTCACGCAACCAAAATCTAGTTTTGCAGTGTACTTGCGAACATGAACTGTAACCTCATATAGGTCCCTTGTATCAAAGTTGTGCCTAATTTGATTAAAAAGGGGAACTTTCAGTTCATTCGATTCTATTATGCCGCAACTAATCTACTTGTAAGATAAGGCACAAATAAGAAAAATTCACCTCTCGCTCTTCTCCCGGGTTTTTTCTTCGAGATCTGGGTGCTGCATCCGCCCACCGGAGCCAAACAATCCGCCATCGTCCTTGCTTTTCTCTTCAACCAGCTGCTCGTAGGTACCTTGGGAGCAGAATCCTTGCTGACCTCCTCGCTAACCGGGGTTGAAGTCCTCGTCACTGCTTCGTGTTGAGGGGCTCCGCTTTGAGCCCCAGACTTTGGCCCGGTGGACCCAAATCATTCGGTGACGTAGCTACAACCTTCGCCTTGCAAGACATGCTGGGCCGCTGTCGGGGGGATGATCCCCAGATACCCCAACCGAAGAAGAAACAGGGCAGTCGGATCGCGTCCGGCTGGCCAGATGTAGTCGGGCCGGCTATCGCATGACAGCCGGATAGGCAAGAAGCAGCCGGAACCAATCAAGGAGACATGACGACATGCGGATCAGCACACGGTACGCCCTGTATGACGACAAGACTAGCAACTACTCGGCCATACCGAAGACTTTGCGGGGATGACGCAAGAACAGTGGCCCGATGCTAACGGCGGGCTCGCACGGTGTCCACTGTGCCTACGACAGCCATACCGCTCATACTCCGATGGGACATGTTATACCATATACTGTAGATGACAGTAGCTAGAGAATACAGCTCTAGGAGTGCTTGTAGTTCATATATCACCCATAGTCAGATCGGTAGGAGTAGGAGTTTTACCTCATCACGAGGGCTCCAAACCTAGGTACTTCCTGCGTCCAGCTACGCTTGCTTGTATCCAATCCCGCCTTCGGACGCCGTCGATAGCTTCCCTGCTAGTCCCCACACCTCTATCTAACCTTCTTAGGTACTGTTGTTCCCAATACAACGACAGTTCACGCCCACCGTGGGGCTAATGGCTTCGACCGGAGTCACGTTCCACACGGGACCCCACACTTCAGCCGGTGAGCGCGTGGCCTCCGGCCTGGTGCTCACGCTCGGCAAGTTCGACTGTGTCATCGACAACGCCTCCTGCTTCTCTGGAACCTCCTTCCCGACGAACGGCTCCATCCCGCTCTTCGACGACCTCCCCGTCTACGTCACCACCGTTCCGGAGCGTTTCCCTAGGGATATCGTCTCCATCGTAGAGCTACCGCATCCGGGCGGTAGCGCCTCTGTCGCTTCCTGCGGCGTGGAGGTCATGATGGCCGGCTCT
This sequence comes from Avena sativa, assembly GCA_916181665.1. Taxonomy (NCBI): domain Eukaryota; kingdom Viridiplantae; phylum Streptophyta; class Magnoliopsida; order Poales; family Poaceae; genus Avena; species Avena sativa. The sequence goes on from OV702292.1 coordinate 57,781,403, forward strand.
AGTTACCACCCCCGCCAACCGCGGGAGCAGGGCGCGGACGAAGGCGGAACCTCCGCGCCTCTGCAGCCTCGGAATCCGGTGGAGGATGCCATTGATCGGCTCCTGACGCCGGTTAACCTCGGGGATAACCTGGAGGAAGCGGAAGCCAACTTCGCCATGGAGAGACAGATCCTCCTCCAGGAGGCCATGGAGCTGGCGGCAACCCGCAAGCAACTCGAGATCACCCGACGCGAGTACGACCGCGCGCATGGCTTCACTCCGGCTACCGCGGAGCCGAGCTGGCGCGGCCAGGTGCGGCGCCGAGGCGGCGAGCTGGGCGGAAGGATGGAAAAGGTGGGGAGCTGGATCCCGCGCCCGCCCTCATCCGGCCCACCTACAGCACGCCCATCAAGAACCTACGTGCGGCGAGAGCCGCGGTAGAAGAACTGCCCAACCTAGAGGGCGAGGAGCGAGCCCGCCAGCACGCTCGCATGCAGGAGCTCCTCCGCATCGCGGATGAGCAGGCTGACGCCAACCGACAGATGCAGGAGGACCCTAGCTACTCCAGGGGGAGCAAGCTGCCTGTCAACAGCAAGGGCGCGCCCCGCGACACCCAACAGGCATCCTCCCATGCCCGTGACCGCATCGAGCTCCTCGCTCAAGCGCGCGTCACAGAGGAAGAATACTCTACCGTCCCAGTTTGTTTCGGACCCCGCATCCGGAATGAGCCATTTCCAGATAAGTTCACCCTGCCTAGGGACACCCCCAAGTATGACAGCAGTATGAAGCCGGAAGACTGGCTGACCGACTACGCTACGGCAGTCGGCATAGCCCATGGGAATAAGCGCACAGCCATGCACTACGTCCCTCTTATGCTAACCGGGTCGGCAAGGACATGGCTCAACAGTCTTGCGCCCAACAGCATCAACGCCTGGTCGGACTTCGAGAAGGTGTTCGTCCACAACTTCAATGGCACGTACAAGCGTCCGGGACGCCCACGCGACCTGGCCTTGTGCGTCCAGGGTGACCACGAGACCGACCGCGAGTACCTCGCCAAGTGGACGGAGATGCGCAACACTTGCGAGGGCATCCTGGAGAGCCAGGCCATCAGCTTCTTCATCAAGGGTTGCCGAGAGGGCACCATGCTTCGCCACCGGCTATTGTGTGACGAGCCGAAAACCATGGCGGAGCTCATGACAGTTGCAGACCAATATGCCACGGCGGATGCCGTCATGAAGAAACCCCTCCGAGTAAATGCTGACGGGCGTCCGACTCCTACGGAGTCGCCTTGCGACCGCCCGAGCAATCCGGCTGGAGAAGCCGGATCCTCCAGACGCCACGACAACGACAACTGGTTCCATGGGGACCGCCAAGCCGGACAATAGAAGCCCCGCTACCACACACGGCAGGTCAATGTCGTGGAAGGGGCGCCTGACGTGCCGGCTAAGATGCAAGGAGGCAGAAGCCACGGCTCACCTTCAACCAGATGTTTGATGGCCCGTGCAAGTGGCACAGCGGTCCCTTCAAACCGGCTACGCATACCACCCGGAATTACAGCTGGACCCGCCAGCTAAAAGATCAGGGTAGCCAGCCACGTCTCCCCCCGCCCCCTCCTGGTGGACCACCACCACCGGCTAGGGGAGCCGGCAATGATGGTAATGGCGACAACGGCGGCAACAACAACAACGGCTACCCCCAGCCACACGCCGCCTACCACATCTTCGAGACGGAGCTAGACGACAAGCTCTGCCGCAAGCGACACTCCAAGGAGGTCAATGCCATCGTCTCTTCGGTCCCCCCAGTACCTGAACTGGTCGGAAACCCCCATCACCTGGAGCCGAGAGGACCAGCCGGAGCAGCTGCCGACTCCCGGGGGCTACGCCATGGTGCTCGACCCCCTCATAGTCTCCAACACACGTACCTGCCGTTTCTCTCGCGTCCTCATCGACGGAGGCAGCAGCCTCAACCTCCTCTACCGGTCTTTGCTGGAGAAGCTGGGCGTTCGCGAATGCGACCTGTGCCTGACTACCACAACGTTCCACGGTGTGCTGCCGGGGCCAGCTTGCACCCTACTGGGTAAAATCCAGCTGGACGTCATCGTCGGGAGCGAGGAGAACTTCTGTCGCGAACCGATCTGGTTCGAGGTGGTAAACCTGACGAGCTCCTACCATGCTCTCCTCGGGCGCCCAGCCCTCGCCAAGTTCATGGTCGTCACCCACTACGCATACCTCAAGACGAAAATATCGGGACCCAACGGCGTGATCATCGTCGCCGGCTGCTTCAGGCGGTCGATGGAGTGCGCCTCAGCGGTTCCAAACTGGCAGAGGCCCTCATCATAGCTGAGGAGAAGCGCGTGATCATGAGCAACGTGGCCATGGCCCAGCAAGGCATACCGGCTAGCAGCAAACCGGCTGGAGAAGGAGCTTTCCAGCCAGCAAAGGAGACAAAGAGGATCCTGCTCGACCCCTCCGACCTGACCAAGTTCGTCACCATCGGTGCCAACTTGGACAGCAAATAGGAAGGCGCACTTGTCGAATTCCTCCGTGAGAATCGGGACATCTTTGCATGGTCACCCAAGGACATGCCAGGTGTACCGAGGGAGTTCACCGAACACTCACTTCATGTGCGGCCGGATGCCAAACCGGTTAAGCAACCTCTACGCCGGTTCGTGGAGGAGAAGAGAAAGATTATCGGTGACGAGATCACCCGGCTCCTTGCAGCCGGGTTCATCATGGAAGTGTACCACCCGGACTGGCTGGCGAACCCAGTCCTGGTGCTAAAGAAGAACAAGACCTGGCGTATGTGTATCGACTACACCAGCCTGAACAAGGCGTGCCCGAAAGACCCCTTCGCATTGCCCCGTATCGATCAAGTCATCGATTCCATGGCTGGCTGTGATTTATTGTCTTTTTTAGATTGCTATTCCGGTTACAATCAGATCCGGTTAAACCCGGCTGAGATTAAGACATCATTTATCACCCCCTACGGGGATTTCTTCTATGTAACCATGCCTATCGGTCTGAAGAATGCAGGCGCTACCTATCAGCGTTGCATGTAGAAGTGCTTGCACTCGCAGATAGGCCGAAACGTGCATGCCTATGTGGACGATGTGGTCATCAATACCAAGGAGAAGCACACCCTCCTCGAAGATCATGGAGAGACATTTGGCAACCTCCGACAATACCAGATGAAGCTAAACCCGGAGAAGTGCGTCTTCAGAGTGCCATCCGGTCAGCTTCTCGGTTTCCTCGTACCGCAACGAGGTATCGAGGCAAATCCGGAGAAGATCACGGCCATCGAGAGGATGCAGCCGCCCAGGAGCTTGCTTGGAGTCTAAAAGTTCACCGGATGCCTGGCCTCCCTCAGTCATTTCGTCAGCCGGCTGGGGGAGAAGGCACTCCCATTGTACCAGCTGATGAAGAAGACGGACAAGTTCTCCTAGACTTCGCAAGCCGACGCCGCATTTCATGACCTCAAGCGCATGCTGTGCACAGCATCGGTTCTAGCCACGCCGGCTAGCAAGGAGCCGATGTTGCTCTATATAGCAGCCATCAGCCGAGTCGTCAGCATCGTCCTGGTGGTGGAGCGCCCTGAGGAAGGCAAGGCTCAGCCGGTTCAGAGGCCCGTCTACTACCTCAGCGAGGTCCTCTCCCTCTCCAAGCAGAACTACCCCCACTACCAGAAGATGTGCTACAGCGTGTACCTGGCATGCAAGAAGCTCAAGCACTACTTCCAGGAACATCCGATTAATGTCGTGTGCACCGCACCCCTTTCGGAAATCATCGGCAACAAGGACGCCATCAGCCGAGTCGCCAAGTGGGCCATCGAGCTCGCAGCCTACTCCATCTAGTACGAGCCCCGACTCACGATCAAGTCGCAGGCGTTGGCAGACTTCCTCGTCGACTGGGCTGAGACCCAGTATCTCCCACCAGTTCCGGATTCGGACCACTGGAAGATGCACTTCAACGGGTCGAAGATGCTCGGGGTCTTGGGAGCCGGCATCGTGCGCACCTCGCCCAAGGGAGACTAGCTGGAGTACGTACTGCAGATCCACTTCAAGGCCTCCAACAACATAGCCGAATATGAGGCACTAGCGCACGGACTCCGGCTAGCCAAGGAGATTGGTGTCAACCGGATCCTTTGCTTCGGCGATTCGGATCTGGTGGTGCAGCAAGTATCCAGAGAATGGGACACCCGAGATGCAAACATGGCCCTCTACCGGTTCCACATACAGAAGCTCAGCGCCTCCTTCGATGGATGTGAATTCCATCACGTCCCTCGCGCCAACAACGAGGCAGCC